>CAVLGL010000090.1:75000-2642500 GCA_963668995.1 Parnassius mnemosyne
GACTTTAACGGCTGCAGCAAACAAGCTTTTGCAAGATACAAAAGCGCAACTAGAACAGTCAGGAAACCTTAAAACATCTATTAAAGAAAAGGTTTTATTCGGAATAACTGGTATGTATGAGATAATATTACGCATGAGTGAATCCCGCCAGACGTTGCAACTCCAGCTTGAAAAAGCTAAACTAAGTGCAAAGGAGGAACTGCTAAGAAAGGAAAAAGAGCACGTTGATAAGTTGGAGGGTCTTTTGGAAACGTCCAGTGGAGCAGATGCAAAGGGAGCGGCCAGGGACATTTCAAAAGAGTTAGCATCCATTAGGCAAATTTTGACACAGGACGTTGCTAATAAAATTAGCGGAATGCAAATAGGTGTAAATGACGGACAAGCGACTAGAGAAATTTTAGCGCAAATAATAAAAAATGGACTGGCTATTGATGAATCGAGCATCGAGCTGAAAAAATTAGGACATCAAATGGAACACATCCAAAATGATTTAAACGTGAAAAAAGAAACTGGCAATTATACATATGCCGACATTGTGGCCCGTCGGTCTCAAACAACGACTTATGCGTCAATGCACTCAATCATTGTTTCATCAAAAAGTGATAATGGCACCAGCCAAGTAGTCATTAACAAAATAAGAGAGGCAGTGGACGCAAAATCTTCTGGTATCCGTGTAGATAGAGTAAGGAAAGCGAAAGAACAGAAAGTAATCTTAAGCTGTGAGTCAAAAGAAGATCTTAAAAAGTTAAGAGAAAAAATTGAAAATTCAGAACAAACATTGAACATAGAAGAAACGAAGAACAAAGATCCGCTTATAATATTAAAAGATGTATTGACGTATAATTCAGACGAGGATGTTATTAAAGCAATCGAAAATCAAAACAAACATGTCATCGAAAACTTAGAGCCAGAAGAACTTCGTATATCTGTTAGGTACAGGAAAAAAGCACGAAACCCACATGAGAATCACATAGTCCTACAGGTCTCTCCTAAAGTTTGGCAACGCATGACAAAAATAGGTCGTATCCAAATCGATCTACAAAGGGTACGAGTTCAGGATCAATCACCGCTGGTGCAGTGTTCAAAATGTCTTGGATACGGTCACGGAAGCAAACTGTGTAAGGAGTCTATTGCACTGTGTAGCCACTGTTCTGGACCGCATTTAAGAGCGGACTGCCCAGGATGGCTTTCAGGAGATGTACCCACGTGCCGAAACTGTCACCTGGCCAAAAACGAAAAAACCGACCATAACAGCTTCGATGACAGATGTCCTATACGTAAAAAGTGGGACGCAATTGCAAGATCTAGCGTAGCCTACTGTTAAGACGAGAAAGTTAACTCCAAATTGACGCAATCCCTGCACGGAAATCCAAGTAAGCGGGAATATAAATTTATACAAATAAACCTACAACGAAAAAAGCTAGCTACACAAGAGGTATTTATTGAAGCACTTAGTAAAAACATCCAGATAGCCTTAGTACAAGAACATTACACAGCTGCTACAGGAGAAGTACAGCAACCGCCAGGTAGTAGAATAGTACAATGCCGAAGGAAAGAAAAGCCGAACAAAGCAGCTATATTTGTTTTCGATTCGAATATTAAAATAATAGAAGACCCCAATTTGGTTACGGAAAACATTGTAGTTGCCATTTTACAAACTGATAAGTGGACAATAGGAGCAATATCAATATATTTTGAAGATCATTTACCTATAGAACCATATCTTAAACAAATTGAAAAAATAGTCAACAATCTAACAGCTAAATATATATTAATTGGAGGAGATGTTAACGCGTGGAATACGTGGTGGGGAAGCACTTCAATAGATCATCGAGGGGTGGCATTACAGGAGGCATTGGATGAAATGGGATTACATATACTAAATGTAGGAACAGAGCCTACCTTTGATACAATTAGAGGGGGCAAATTATACACAAGTCATGTAGACATAACAGTATGTAATGAAAGCTTACTTAAGCATATTCAAGATTGGAGGGTAGATAAGGATTTAATAAGTTCAGATCATAATGCTATAGTTTTTTCCATCAATTTAGACAAACCGCAAGAAAAAAGAACTTTAACAACCAGAATTTATAACACTAAAAAAGCTAATTGGACAGATTTTAAAATAATATTTAAAAATTATCTAGAAGAAAATAGAATTGAGGCAGTTCAAGTTGGCAAAATTGTATCAAAGGAGGCTTTGGAAAGCATTATAGCCACATATATTGAGGGTATAAATAAAGCATGTGAAAAAAGTATTCCTAAACTAAAAATAAAAGAAAGAACATCCTTACCATGGTGGAGTAGAGAACTGGAAGAACTGAAGAAGGCGATGATAACGAAACGTAGAAGGATCCGATGCGCTGCATGGCATAGAAGAGAACACGTAGTACAGCAATACCTGGAAGCAAAAATGAAATATGAAAAAGAGGCAATTAGTGCACAAACAAATAGTTGGAAGGAGTACTGTACAAATCAGGATAGGGAAAGTTTCTGGGATAAAATTTATAGAGTGATTAGAAAAACAACAAAAAGGCAACAAGATCAGCTATTAGTGAATGATGGAAAGGCTTTATGTCCCGACGAATCAGCGGCTTGGTTAGCAGATAGTTTTTTCCCAGCAGATGACTGTACTACCGACAATGCTGAACAAAAGGAAACGAGAGAAAAAGCTAAAAAAATACACGAATACCTACCAAATGACACCCAGGATCCACCATTTACTGAAGCTGAACTAAGAAACGTTATGGAAAGTTTTAGCATGAAGAAGGCACCTGGACCTGATGGTTTTACAATGGATATTTGTACTGCAGCAATAGGAACAAATGAAGAACTTTTTTTGACAATTGTCAACAAATGTTTGCAGCTCACTCACTACCCAACACCATGGAAGGCAGCCATTGTAATAGTTCTCAAAAAACCCGGTAAAAGCGACTATACCCACCCCAAGGCCTATAGACCTATTGGATTACTTTCAATATTAGGTAAAATATTAGAAAAACTGATAGTTAAGAGAATACGATGGCACATTTTGCTGAAAAGTAATCCAAGACAATATGGGTTTGTGCCTCAGCGAAGTACGGAAGACTCCCTGTATGATCTGCTACAACACATAAGAGTAAATCTCAAAGACAAAAAGATAAACTTAATAATATCTCTAGACATACAGGGAGCTTTCGACAATGCTTGGTGGCCTGCCATAAAATGCCAGCTATTAGAGAAAAAGTGTCCCCAAAACCTCCGGTAAATCGTTAATAGTTACTTCGAAAACCGCAAAATAAAGTTACGATACGCAGATAAAGAAATTGATAAATTTACATCAAAAGGATGCGTGCAGGGATCAATTGCAGGGCCCACGTTTTGGAATCTGCTACTGGACCCTTTGTTGGACTTGATGGACAGTGAAGAAGTTTACTGTCAAGCCTTTGCCGATGATGTCGTCCTGGTGTTCTCTGGACAAAAATTCCCCAAAATTGAAGAAAAAGCTAATAGAACACTCGCCCTTGTGCATGATTGGGGTGTGCGTAACAAACTTGGTTTTGCTGCACACAAAACCAATGCAATAATAATTACCAGAAAACTTAAATACGACACACCTCAACTCCACATGGGAGGAACAAACATAAAAATTGTAGACGAAATTAAATTATTAGGCCTTATAATAGACAAAAAATTAACCTTCCATAGTCATGTTGTACATATATGTCGAAAGGTTACAAATATATATAAACATTTAGTAAAGACAGCAAAAATTTCTTGGGGATTGAGTTCGGAGATCATCAGGACGATATATGTTTCAGTCGTCGAGCCGATCGTGCTCTATGCAGCCAGTGTCTGGGCAAGTGCATCACAAAAAATATCTATACAAAAACATCTTAACACCCTGCAGAGGGGCTTCGCACAAAAAATTTGCAAAGCTTACAGAACCGTATCGCTGAATTCGGCACTCATATTAACGGGACTGTTACCTCTGGATATCCGCTTGCGGGAAGCTGCAAGGCTGTATGAAGCAAAGCGCGGGAAACCGCAGGAGGATATCCTGGGGGACAGAAAAGTCGAAGTAAAGGAACTCTTTATTGAAGCCGACCATCCAGCTAAAGAAGAAGAAATAACTTTTAGCACAATAGAAGGTAAACAACCGGAAGAGATGGAAGCAACAAAAGAACAGCTAGAGGCGGTACAGATATACACCGATGGGAGTAAAATTGACGGGAAGGTAGGGGCAGCGTTATCTGTGTGGAAGGACAACACTGAAATTTTAAGTAAAAAATTTAAGCTGGAATCCTTCTGCACAGTTTTCCAAGCCGAACTTTACGCAATGTACCAAGCCACAGAACTTATGATGAAACATAAGGACAGTGTCTTCCATATCTACAGCGACTCCCAGTCAGGACTGCACTCATTGAAATCCCCGGACAACTTCCACCCATTAGTCCGCGCCACTAGAAAAAATTTAATGATTATAAATAATAATAACAAAACGGTAAAGTTATTTTGGATTAGGGCTCATGTGGGACATCAAGGAAATGAAAGAGCAGATCACCTGGCAAAAGAAGCGGCACTATACAAAAAAACAGCATCCCAATATGACAGATGCCCCATATCGTTCATAAAACGAACGATAAGGGAAAGATCAGTGCAGGAATGGAACCAGCGATACATAAATAGTGAAACAGCTACGACTACCAAAATGTTCCTCAAAAATGCCGAAACAGCGTACAAATTAATAAGAAAAATTAGACCATCACCTGAACTAGTGCAAATACTTACTGGACACGGTGCCTTTGCAGGGTCCTAAATCGCTTCAAGTGTAGGACAAGCGCTGGATGTGCCTGTGACCCAGAGGTAGAAGAAACTGTGATGCACTTGCTCGTAGACTGCCCAGTGTACAGCAGTAAAAGGATTGACCTAGAACAGAAAATAAATATAAAGATTACACAAACAAATATTTCGGATATTTTAACAAGGAAAACTGAAAGAAAAGATTTTAATAAATTCTGTGAATATATAGTAAGACAGGTGAAAATAAAAAATAAAACCTAGGTAAATAATAAAGATATTAAAAAATATATATAGAAGTAAGAAAAATGGATAGAATATATTACTACGTAATATATCATCTATGCATACGAAATTCTGTATAAGATAAGTCAAATGCAAGACATCAGATAGAAATAATTTGGAGTGTAAATGCCATGAAACAGTAATAATTACAATCAAAAAATGCAGTAACGCTATTAGTATGCATTATATAAACAAACAAATAACATCATATATTCACATAAAAATAAATAGTACGATAGACAAGAATAGATATTTATAAAATAATAATATAAATAGATAGTTAAAGAAAAAAAAATAGTGTAAAATAAACAATTGACCTACATCATGACTACAATGAACATGACAAAAAAAAAAATTTATGGACCAGTCCAACCCAGAGATTAAACCAAGATATACAAAGGCTCTGACCACCACATCAGAGGACCATTAGACAAAAAAAAAATAAAAAAAAACCTAACCTAACCTAACCTAACCTTTTCTTTTTTTTTTTTTTTTTTTTTTTACATGGGGAAATGCCTACGCATACCCGCCTCGCGGGGGCAAGGACGGGTTATGTCGGACTCGCACCGACTAAAACCCCATGGTGTTCCACCCTCGTCGCATATTGGCAGGGCCACGGGAACGCTTTCGCACACTTCCGCGGCCCCACCTGCGCTGGCCGCCCCATGGCGGCCCCTTCCGGGAGAGGACCACTCCTCCCCCATTTCCCTCTCAGGTAAGGCGCACCAGAACACATGGCGCGCCCTCCTCCTCGGCCTCCAATTTCATATGCGCCACGGACGCCCCCGCGTCCGATGCGCGAAGGCCATGGGGCCAGGAAAAACTAGCACTAGGAAGCACCAGCCTTCCCGACCCCAGCGGCGGATCTGGTCTATGGCTCCGCCGCCAACCAATATTCGGCTGCGGAGGGTAGGGAGAGCGGCGCCTCGCAATACCGGCACTCCTCTCCCCCCGCAGCCCCACCACCACCGCATCAATTGACGGTGTGGCCCCGTCTGAGTCGCGGAGGATAGGGCGAGTGGCGCATCGCCATACCAACACTCCTCTTCCTCCGCGACTCCACCTCGCTGCAGCGGTAGAGGGTTGCGGACTCCCCTCTCACCGCAGCCCCCCGACACACATCCGAAGTGGGCTTCCCAAGCCCACTCGGAGTGGCCACCTCGGGCCGGCCCTACACCTCGGGCCAGCCAAGGGGTTCCTCTTCGTTCACCGTGGTTGACCAAGCCACGGCTACTAAGCCCCCCCGCCACGACAAGGCGGGAACCCGTTCGGGGGGGAACCTAACCTAACCTAACCTAACCTAACCTAACCTAACCTAACCTTTTTTTTTTTTTTTTTTACATGGGGAAATGCCTACGCATACCCGCCTCGCGGGGGCAAGGACGGGTTATGTCGGACTCGCACCGACTAAAACCCCATAGTGTTCCACCCTCGTCGCATATTGGCAGGACCACGGGAACGCTTTCGCACACTTCCGCGGCCCCACCTGCGCTGGCCACTCCATGGCGGCCCCTCCTCGGGAGAGAACTACTCCTCCCCCATCTCCTTCTCAGGTAAGGCGCACCAGAACACATGGCGCGCCCTCCTCCTCGGCCTCCAATTTACAATGCGCAACAGACGCCCCCGAGTCCGATGCGCGAAGGCCATGGGGCCAGGAAAAACTAGTACTCAGAAGCACCGGCCTTCCTGGCCCCAGCGGCGGATCTGGTCTATGGCTCCGCCGTCAACCAAGATTCGGCTGCGGAGGGTAGGGAGAGCGGCGCCTCGCAATACCGACACTCCTCTCCCCCCGCAGCCCCACCATCACCGCATCATTAACGGTGCGGCCCCGTCTGAGTCGCGGAGGATAGGGCGAGTGGCGCATCGCCATACCAACACTCCTCTTCCTCCGCGACTCCACCTCGGCTGCAGCGGTAGAGGGTGCGGACTCCCCTCTCACCGCAGCCCCCCGACACACATCCGAAGTGGGCTCGCCAAGCCCACTCGGAGTGGCCACCTCGGGCCGGCCCTACACCACGGGCCAGCCAAGGGGTTCCTCTTTGTTCACCGTGGGTGACCAAGCCACGGCTACTAAGCCCCCCCGCCACGACAAGGCGGGAACCCGTTCGGGGGGGAACCTAACCTAACCTAACCTAACCTAACCTAACCTAACCCCAAGCACTGTCCATCCCATAGCAGCAGAAATTTTGACCAAAATTAATGAAATTCGAAACAACCGGGGCGATGTAAAACTGTATTGGATTAAGGCACATTGTGGCATCTTGGGAAATGAAAGAGCAGATGAATTGGCTAAGTTAGCAGCAGAAACGTCCAAACAAGCACCAGTTTATGATTGCTTCCCGCTGTCCTACGCAAAGCGCCAACTCAGGGACAACACTATAAATACATGGCAAGAACGATATACGAAGGCTGAAACAGGAGTTGTTACAAGAAGATTTTTTCCAGATGTAACAGAATCATATAAAACAATTGAAAAAATTAATGTTAATAACTTAATATCACAAATATTGACAGGTCATGGAGGCTTTAAAGCCTACCTATTTAGATTCAAATTGGCGGAAAGCCCCTACTGCAGTTGTGATAACCAAACTTCACAAACAATCGAACATATTCTTATAGACTGTCCTAAATTTCAATTAGCAAGACTGGAATGTGAACTGCGTATGGGCTTTGTGCTACAAGAAGAAACTCTAAACAGAGCTATTAACAACAATGACAGCCGAACTCACTTTTTTAAATTCGCAATAAGTAGTGTAGAAAAAATTGTTAAAGAAAATAAGACATAATAAATGTTAGAATAAGTACGTTTAAGAAGTTAGTTACGGTAGATAAGGAACAGTTAACCTTAGGTAAAAAGTGTAGAAGTAATATTTTCATCATTATAGCTGTTATCATTATAGTCATTTAAAGTAGTCATGTAGCAATTTCTTAAAACATTGTTAAATGAAAATAAGATATGTATAATAAATATTAGAAAAGTACTCTTAGGAAGATAGTCACAGTAGATAAGTAACATTTAACCTAGGGTAAATAAAGACATAATAAATATTAGAATGAATACGCTTAAGAAGTAGTCACAGTAAATAATGTAGAAGCAGTACTGTCATCATTAAAGATATAAGTAGTCATGTAACAATAAGTAGAGATATACTTTATATACAATACTATATATACGAGGGCATTAAAATATATAAATGTAAACGTAATACCACAATGTAATTGTAATATAACGGAATACACAAAAAAAAAAAAATCTGCATCAAAGAAAAAAGATATAACTTAATAAGAAATAAAGGGTGCTGTAAAATAAAAAACAGCAGGACCAAAGTATAAAAAAAAAAAAAAAAAAAAAACCTAACCTAACCTAACCTAACCTAACCTTTTTTTTTTTTTTTTTTACATGGGGAAATGCCTACGCATACCCGCCTCGCGGGGGCAAGGACGGGTTATGTCGGACTCGCACCGACTAAAACCCCATGGTGTTCCACCCTCGTCGCATATTGGCAGGGCCACGGGAACGCTTTCGCACACTTCCGCGGCCCCACCTGCGCTGGCCGCCCCATGGCGGCCCCTCCTCAGGAGAGGACCACTCCTCCCCCATCTCCTTCTCAGGTAAGGCGCACCAGAACACATGGCGCGCCCTCCTCCTCGGCCTCCAATTTCGTATGCGCAACGGACGCCCCCGTGTCCGATGCGCGAAGGCCATGGGGCCAGGAAAAACTAGCACTCAGAAGCACCAGCCTTCCCGACCCCAGCGGCGGATCTGGTCTATGGCTCCGCCGCTAACCAAGATTCGGCTGCGGAGGGTAGGGAGAGCGGCGCCTCGCAATACCGACACTCCTCTCCCCCGCAGCCCCACCACCACCGCATCATTTAACGGTGCGGCCCCGTCAGAGTCGCGGAGGATAGGGCGAGTGGCGCATCGCCATACCAACACTCCTCTTCCTCCGCGACTCTACCTCGGCTGCAGCGGTAGAGGGTGCGGACCCCCCTCTCACCGCAGCCCCCCGACACACATCCGAAGCGGGCTCGCAAAGCCCACCCGGAGCGGCCACCTCGGGCCGGCCCTACACCTCGGGCCAGCCAAGGGGTTCCTCTTCGTTCACCGCGGTTGACCAAGCCACGGCTACTAAGCCCCCCCGCCACGACAAGGCGGGAACCCGTTCGGGGGGGAACCTAACCTAACCTAACCTAACCTAACTTTTTTTTTTTTTTTTACATGGGGAAATGCCTACGCATACCCGCCTCGCGGGGGCAAGGACGGGTTATGTCGGACTCGCACCGACTAAAACCCCATGGTGTTCCACACTCGTCGCATATTGGCAGGGCCACGGGAACGCTTTCGCACACTTCCGCGGCCCCACCTGTGCTGGCCGCCCCATGGCGGCCCCTCCTCGGGAGAGGACTGCTCCTCCATCTCCCTCTCAGGTAAGGCGCACCAGAACACATGGCGCGCCCTCCTCCTCGGCCTCCAATTTCCAATGCGCAACGGACGCCCCCGTGTCCGATGCGCGAAGGCCATGGGGCCAGGAAAAACTAGCACTCAGAAGCACCGGTCTTCCTGGCCCCAGCGGCGGATCTGGTCTATGGCTCTGCCGCCAACCGAGATTCGGCTGCGGAGGGTAGGGAGAGCGGCGCCTCGCAATACCGACACTCCTCTCCCCCCGCAGCCCCACCACCACCGCATCACTCAACGGTGCGGCCCCGTCTGAGTCGCGGAGGATAGGGCGAGTGGCGCATCGCCATACCAGCACGCCTCCTCCTCCGCGACTCCACCTCGGCTGCATCGATACAGGGAGCGGACACCCCTCTCGCAGCATCCCACCGACACACATCCGAAGTGGGCTTCCCAAGCCCACTCGGAGTGGCCACCTCGGGCCGGCCCTACACCACGGGCCAGCCAAGGGGTTCCTCTTTGTTCACCGTGGTTGACCAAGCCACGGCTACTAAGCCCCCCCGCCACGACAAGGCGGGAACCCGTTCGGGGGGGAACCTAACCTAACCTAACCTAACCTAACCTAACCTTTTTTTTTTTTTTTTTTTACGGGGGGAAATCCTCATGGACTACCTCCGCCTGGGGAAAGGCGGAGGGGCGTGCCGGACTCTTACCGGCTAAAACCACCCCGGTGTCTCCTCACACGTGCGCGTGGGGCCGCGGGAATCCAAATTCTTCCGCAGCCCCACACTAGTGCTGGCCCGGTCCGTCCAGGCCTCGTCTCCTGCACGGGGTAGTGAGGTGTTAAACTACCCCGTGTATCGCCTCAGGGGCGCGCACCGACACCTGCGCGCGCCTCCGCCTCGGGTCCATCGAGTAGGGGTGGCGGGGGCTTCCCCAAGTCCCTCGCCCCTGGATCCATTTATGGGGGCCGGAAAAGGGCGTTGTCCGCCCTTCTCCTGCGCCCGGTGCGCCTTCTGCGGCCAGGAAAGGGAGTCGAGATCTCCCTTTCCCGTTCCGCAGTTTCCTTCTGCGACATCACGTCCTCGCAGAAGGACACCACTGCATCCCACGACTCTGCACTACCGACCATCTTCTGCACTAAGGCCGGCAGCGACAGATCGCCTCCTACTTTATTTGTGAGGACACGGCGCTGCTCCTCACAAGCTACACACTCGGCGAGCGTGTGTTGCGCCGTGTCCTCCCCGCAATGGACGCAGTGGTGACACCGAGCGTCCGGCTCCCTGTCTATGCGGCGCAGGTACTTGCCGAAGCAGCCATGCCCCGACAGCACCTGCGTCACCCTAAACGACAGGGAGCCGTGCCTTCTCCCGAGCCAATCGTCGAGTACTGGCCGGATCGCCTCGACGGTAGCGAGGCCGGCGGTAGGGCGCAGAAGCCTTTGCCGCCATTCCGCCACCAAGACCTGACGGAGCTCCTCTCGGCGCAGCGCGATCTGCCGCTGCACCAGCCTCGAGCCCCGTGCCCGCTCTTCCTCGCGCCATCGATATAATGACGCGAGTACTTTCGCCTCTAGGTCCCAGGGCGGGGATCCGGCCAGGACGCAAGCCGCCTCGTAGGAAATCGTGCGATACCCGCGGACGACTCTGACGGCCATCGCCCTCTGCGGTTTACGCAGAATGGCGAGAGTGCTGGCCGTCATGTCCATCGCCCACACAGGGGCCCCATACAGGGCCATGGACCGCACGATTCCCACGTACAACCGCCTACAGGCGGCGCTCGGGCCCCCCAAGTTGGGAAGCAACGTTGATAGCGCGCCCGCTGCACCCATCAGCTTGGGCGCCAGCCGCCGGAAGTGGGGTCCGAATTCCCATCGGCTGTCGAGCACCAATCCCAGATACTTCATGGTGGACTCGACAGCTATCCGGGCCCCGCTGACCACGATGTGTGAACCCGGCGGCGGCGCGCGTCGAGGGCCATGGAACACCATGGCCTCCGACTTATTTAGGGCCACCTCCAGGCCCAGGCGCCGGATGCGGTTCACCACTTGTGACACCGCAGCCGTGGCAACCAACGCTGCTTCCCTGTGTGAACTCCCCCGGGCAGTGACGAGCGTGTCGTCCGCATAACACGTCAAGTCGGCGCCCGACGGGAGTTCACCTCTCAGCACCCAGTCGTAGCCGATGTTCCACAGGAGCGGTCCCAAGACCGATCCCTGCGGAACACCGCACGACATGACGCGCCGACCAGCGCCGTCACGTCCCCAATAGGTAACGCATCTCTCCTCAAGGTAAGCCCATATTGTGCGGCGGAGGTAGGGAGGCACGCGATGGTAATTCAGCGCCTCCCGAATACAACTCCAGGGTAGGGTGTTGAAGGCGTTGGAGATGTCTAAGGACACCGCCAGCACCACCCCACCCCGGGATACTGTCTCCTCCGCCAGGGCCCTCACGCGCGTAATAGCGTCTATGGTGGAGCGCCCGCGACGAAAACCAAACTGGTTCTCATCCAGGTCCGGCCCCTCTCTGCACAAGTGGCTGACGAGGCGATCTGCGATGATGCGCTCAAGAAGTTTGCCCGCCTCGTCGAGCAGCACTATGGGCCGGTACGCGGACGGTGAGTCCGCGGGGCGCCCCTCCTTCCTGAGCAGGACCAGCCTCCCCTCCTTCCACACACTGGGAAACTGACCCTGCTCGAGACATGCCGTGAAGAGCCCTCTCAGCTGGGGCTCTAGCTCCTTCAGAGCCAGGACGAGAGCTCGACCAGGAACTCCGTCGGGTCCGGGCGCTGTGTTCTTAGCCCGGAGTCGCGACACGGCCGCTCTCGTCTCTGTTTGCGTCACCTCGGGGACGTCGGTGCTCTCCTCTTCTGGAGAGTCTGTGGCTGAGGGCGAAGCCATCGCCGGGGGAACGTGTCCCACTCGCTCAGGGAAGAGAGCCGATACCACCGCCTCTAGCAACTGGGGTTGCATAGTTTGTGTTAGTGGAGGCGCCCAGGGACGCAACTTGCCCCGTACCCAACGGTAGGGGCGCCCCCACGGATCCCGATCTAGGGATCCCAGCAGCTCTTCCCTGGCACGCGACTTTGAGTCGCCGATGGCCAGCCACAGAGTCTCCTTAGACGCGCGGTACACCTCATACAGCGCGTCCTCCTCGGCGGGATCCCGTCGACGCCGCCTCCGGTATCGGGTGTACCGGCGACGAGCCGCAACGCACGCTATGCGCAATTGCGCGATCTCGGCGGTCCACCAGTACACCTGGCGCCTTGCGGACCGTTGGTGGACACGGGGCATGGACGCGTCGCAGATCTGCGTCATCGCCCCGCGAAACCATAGCGCCACCGCTTCGACGTCGACGGGGCCGTCCGTCGTCGACTCCCGAATCCAGGACTGGACTAGGGCAGCTTCTTCGAGTAGTTCCTTGTCGATGCGCTTAAGCGCCCAACGCGGGCCGTCGTTAATCGGGGTTGTTGGATGGCGGCCGCTCGCAGTCTGGGCAGAGACGTCGAACCGGATATACCGATGGTCCGACAGCGTCTCCACCTCTGCGGCGACACGCCAGTCGCGGACTCGGCTGGCGACAGAGGGGCTAGCAAACGAGACGTCCACTATCGACCCACCCCGCTGCCGCACGCACGTGTATTCCGAACCCCGATTCAGGACGACCAGACCAGTCGTCACCGTCCACTCTTCTAACACCTCGCCCCGAGGGTCAGTGACCGGAGATCCCCACGCCGATGACTTGGCGTTGAGATCCCCGAGCACCAGAACGGGACGAGGGTGATAGCGGCCTACGACGGCGCCCAACTCGACAAGGAAACCCTCAAAGTCGGCGAGACTCTTGTTGGGGGAGAAATACGCCCCTACAATAACGATTCCGCCCGAGACCGCAGCAACCCAGCCACGGCCCCGAGACGGGTCGATCAAAGTCTCGCCAATAATGGCCACCAAACCGTCAGCGCATCCCAACCAGTTGTCACGGGCGGGAATGAAGTACGGTTCGGCGACCACAGCCACGTCAATCGACCACTCTGCCAT
Organism: Parnassius mnemosyne; assembly: GCA_963668995.1. NCBI lineage: Eukaryota > Metazoa > Arthropoda > Insecta > Lepidoptera > Papilionidae > Parnassius > Parnassius mnemosyne. The sequence goes on from CAVLGL010000090.1 coordinate 88,500, forward strand.
GCTCTGGAGTAGGAGATCCTGAGCTCTGGCACAGTGGTTGATGTTGCCCTGGAGAAAATGGAGAGAATGGAATTGTGCCATTATTGACATTCCATCCCCTCGGCAACGGTCCTGGGCTGGGAGTCGGCCGCGGAGCTGCTAGCCTGCGAGGGCAGGGAGGTTAACCCGGCAGGCTTAGTGCTCCTCTTCTTTTCCTTTTTCTTTTTCTTTTTCTTGCTGGTAGGCGCCCCACAAGCCCATCCGCCTACTCTGTGCTCCGCTGGTAGCTTGGGAGGAGCAGCGCCGTGTCCTCACAAATAAAGTAGGAGGCGATCTGTCGCTGCCGGCCTTAGTGCAGAAGATGGTCGGTAGTGCAGAGTCGTGGGATGCAGTGGTGTCCTTCTGCGAGGACGTGATGTCGCAGAAGGAAACTGCGGAACGGGAAAGGGAGATCTCGACTCCCTTTCCTGGCCGCAGAAGGCGCACCGGGCGCAGGAGAAGGGCGGACAACGCCCTTTTCCGGCCCCCATAAATGGGTCCAGGGGCGAGGGACTTGGGGAAGCCCCCGCCACCCCTACTCGATGGACCCGAGGCGGAGGCGCGCGCAGGTGTCGGTGCGCGCCCCTGAGGCGATACACGGGGTAGTTTAACACCTCACTACCCCGTGCAGGAGACGAGGCCTGGACGGACCGGGCCAGCACTAGTGTGGGGCTGCGGAAGAATTTGGATTCCCGCGGCCCCACGCGCACGTGTGAGGAGACACCGGGGTGGTTTTAGCCGGTAAGAGTCCGGCACGCCCCTCCGCCTTTCCCCAGGCGGAGGTAGTCCATGAGGATTTCCCCCCGTAAAAAAAAAAAAAAAAAAGGTTAGGTTAGGTTAGGTTAGGTTAGGTTAGGTTCCCCCCCGAACGGGTTCCCGCCTTGTCGTGGCGGGGGGGCTTAGTAGCCGTGGCTTGGTCAACCACGGTGAACAAAGAGGAACCCCTTGGCTGGCCCGTGGTGTAGGGCCGGCCCGAGGTGGCCACTCCGAGTGGGCTTGGGAAGCCCACTTCGGATGTGTGTCGGTGGGATGCTGCGAGAGGGGTGTCCGCTCCCTGTATCGATGCAGCCGAGGTGGAGTCGCGGAGGAGGAGGCGTGCTGGTATGGCGATGCGCCACTCGCCCTATCCTCCGCGACTCAGACGGGGCCGCACCGTTGAGTGATGCGGTGGTGGTGGGGCTGCGGGGGGAGAGGAGTGTCGGTATTGCGAGGCGCCGCTCTCCCTACCCTCCGCAGCCGAATCTCGGTTGGCGGCAGAGCCATAGACCAGATCCGCCGCTGGGGCCAGGAAGACCGGTGCTTCTGAGTGCTAGTTTTTCCTGGCCCCATGGCCTTCGCGCATCGGACACGGGGGCGTCCGTTGCGCATTGGAAATTGGAGGCCGAGGAGGAGGGCGCGCCATGTGTTCTGGTGCGCCTTACCTGAGAGGGAGATGGAGGAGCAGTCCTCTCCCGAGGAGGGGCCGCCATGGGGCGGCCAGCACAGGTGGGGCCGCGGAAGTGTGCGAAAGCGTTCCCGTGGCCCTGCCAATATGCGACGAGTGTGGAACACCATGGGGTTTTAGTCGGTGCGAGTCCGACATAACCCGTCCTTGCCCCCGCGAGGCGGGTATGCGTAGGCATTTCCCCATGTAAAAAAAAAAAAAAAGTTAGGTTAGGTTAGGTTAGGTTAGGTTAGGTTAGGTTAGGTTTTTTTTTTTTTTTTTTTTATACTTTGGTCCTGCTGTTTTTTATTTTACAGCACCCTTTATTTCTTATTAAGTTATATCTTTTTTCTTTGATGCAGATTTTTTTTTTTTTGTGTATTCCGTTATATTACAATTACATTGTGGTATTACGTTTACATTTATATATTTTAATGCCCTCGTATATATAGTATTGTATATAAAGTATATCTCTACTTATTGTTACATGACTACTTATATCTTTAATGATGACAGTACTGCTTCTACATTATTTACTGTGACTACTTCTTAAGCGTATTCATTCTAATATTTATTATGTCTTTATTTACCCTAGGTTAAATGTTACTTATCTACTGTGACTATCTTCCTAAGAGTACTTTTCTAATATTTATTATACATATCTTATTTTCATTTAACAATGTTTTAAGAAATTGCTACATGACTACTTTAAATGACTATAATGATAACAGCTATAATGATGAAAATATTACTTCTACACTTTTTACCTAAGGTTAACTGTTCCTTATCTACCGTAACTAACTTCTTAAACGTACTTATTCTAACATTTATTATGTCTTATTTTCTTTAACAATTTTTTCTACACTACTTATTGCGAATTTAAAAAAGTGAGTTCGGCTGTCATTGTTGTTAATAGCTCTGTTTAGAGTTTCTTCTTGTAGCACAAAGCCCATACGCAGTTCACATTCCAGTCTTGCTAATTGAAATTTAGGACAGTCTATAAGAATATGTTCGATTGTTTGTGAAGTTTGGTTATCACAACTGCAGTAGGGGCTTTCCGCCAATTTGAATCTAAATAGGTAGGCTTTAAAGCCTCCATGACCTGTCAATATTTGTGATATTAAGTTATTAACATTAATTTTTTCAATTGTTTTATATGATTCTGTTACATCTGGAAAAAATCTTCTTGTAACAACTCCTGTTTCAGCCTTCGTATATCGTTCTTGCCATGTATTTATAGTGTTGTCCCTGAGTTGGCGCTTTGCGTAGGACAGCGGGAAGCAATCATAAACTGGTGCTTGTTTGGACGTTTCTGCTGCTAACTTAGCCAATTCATCTGCTCTTTCATTTCCCAAGATGCCACAATGTGCCTTAATCCAATACAGTTTTACATCGCCCCGGTTGTTTCGAATTTCATTAATTTTGGTCAAAATTTCTGCTGCTATGGGATGGACAGTGCTTGGGGTTAGGTTAGGTTAGGTTAGGTTAGGTTAGGTTAGGTTAGGTTAGGTTAGGTTAGGTTAGGTTAGGTTAGGTTAGGTTAGGTTAGGTTTTTTTTTATTTTTTTTTTGTCTAATGGTCCTCTGATGTGGTGGTCAGAGCCTTTGTATATCTTGGTTTAATCTCTGGGTTGGACTGGTCCATAAATTTTTTTTTTGTCATGTTCATTGTAGTCATGATGTAGGTCAATTGTTTATTTTACACTATTTTTTTTTCTTTAACTATCTATTTATATTATTATTTTATAAATATCTATTCTTGTCTATCGTACTATTTATTTTTATGTGAATATATGATGTTATTTGTTTGTTTATATAATGCATACTAATAGCGTTACTGCATTTTTTGATTGTAATTATTACTGTTTCATGGCATTTACACTCCAAATTATTTCTATCTGATGTCTTGCATTTGACTTATCTTATACAGAATTTCGTATGCATAGATGATATATTACGTAGTAATATATTCTATCCATTTTTCTTACTTCTATATATATTTTTTAATATCTTTATTATTTACCTAGGTTTTATTTTTTATTTTCACCTGTCTTACTATATATTCACAGAATTTATTAAAATCTTTTCTTTCAGTTTTCCTTGTTAAAATATCCGAAATATTTGTTTGTGTAATCTTTATATTTATTTTCTGTTCTAGGTCAATCCTTTTACTGCTGTACACTGGGCAGTCTACGAGCAAGTGCATCACAGTTTCTTCTACCTCTGGGTCACAGGCACATCCAGCGCTTGTCCTACACTTGAAGCGATTTAGGTACCCTGCAAAGGCACCGTGTCCAGTAAGTATTTGCACTAGTTCAGGTGATGGTCTAATTTTTCTTATTAATTTGTACGCTGTTTCGGCATTTTTGAGGAACATTTTGGTAGTCGTAGCTGTTTCACTATTTATGTATCGCTGGTTCCATTCCTGCACTGATCTTTCCCTTATCGTTCGTTTTATGAACGATATGGGGCATCTGTCATATTGGGATGCTGTTCTTTTGTATAGTGCCGCTTCTTTTGCCAGGTGATCTGCTCTTTCATTTCCTTGATGTCCCACATGAGCCCTAATCCAAAATAACTTTACCGTTTTGTTATTATTATTTATAATCATTAAATTTTTTCTAGTGGCGCGGACTAATGGGTGGAAGTTGTCCGGGGATTTCAATGAGTGCAGTCCTGACTGGGAGTCGCTGTAGATATGGAAGACACTGTCCTTATGTTTCATCATAAGTTCTGTGGCTTGGTACATTGCGTAAAGTTCGGCTTGGAAAACTGTGCAGAAGGATTCCAGCTTAAATTTTTTACTTAAAATTTCAGTGTTGTCCTTCCACACAGATAACGCTGCCCCTACCTTCCCGTCAATTTTACTCCCATCGGTGTATATCTGTACCGCCTCTAGCTGTTCTTTTGTTGCTTCCATCTCTTCCGGTTGTTTACCTTCTATTGTGCTAAAAGTTATTTCTTCTTCTTTAGCTGGATGGTCGGCTTCAATAAAGAGTTCCTTTACTTCGACTTTTCTGTCCCCCAGGATATCCTCCTGCGGTTTCCCGCGCTTTGCTTCATACAGCCTTGCAGCTTCCCGCAAGCGGATATCCAGAGGTAACAGTCCCGTTAATATGAGTGCCGAATTCAGCGATACGGTTCTGTAAGCTTTGCAAATTTTTTGTGCGAAGCCCCTCTGCAGGGTGTTAAGATGTTTTTGTATAGATATTTTTTGTGATGCACTTGCCCAGACACTGGCTGCATAGAGCACGATCGGCTCGACGACTGAAACATATATCGTCCTGATGATCTCCGAACTCAATCCCCAAGAAATTTTTGCTGTCTTTACTAAATGTTTATATATATTTGTAACCTTTCGACATATATGTACAACATGACTATGGAAGGTTAATTTTTTGTCTATTATAAGGCCTAATAATTTAATTTCGTCTACAATTTTTATGTTTGTTCCTCCCATGTGGAGTTGAGGTGTGTCGTATTTAAGTTTTCTGGTAATTATTATTGCATTGGTTTTGTGTGCAGCAAAACCAAGTTTGTTACGCACACCCCAATCATGCACAAGGGCGAGTGTTCTATTAGCTTTTTCTTCAATTTTGGGGAATTTTTGTCCAGAGAACACCAGGACGACATCATCGGCAAAGGCTTGACAGTAAACTTCTTCACTGTCCATCAAGTCCAACAAAGGGTCCAGTAGCAGATTCCAAAACGTGGGCCCTGCAATTGATCCCTGCACGCATCCTTTTGATGTAAATTTATCAATTTCTTTATCTGCGTATCGTAACTTTATTTTGCGGTTTTCGAAGTAACTATTAACGATTTACCGGAGGTTTTGGGGACACTTTTTCTCTAATAGCTGGCATTTTATGGCAGGCCACCAAGCATTGTCGAAAGCTCCCTGTATGTCTAGAGATATTATTAAGTTTATCTTTTTGTCTTTGAGATTTACTCTTATGTGTTGTAGCAGATCATACAGGGAGTCTTCCGTACTTCGCTGAGGCACAAACCCATATTGTCTTGGATTACTTTTCAGCAAAATGTGCCATCGTATTCTCTTAACTATCAGTTTTTCTAATATTTTACCTAATATTGAAAGTAATCCAATAGGTCTATAGGCCTTGGGGTGGGTATAGTCGCTTTTACCGGGTTTTTTGAGAACTATTACAATGGCTGCCTTCCATGGTGTTGGGTAGTGAGTGAGCTGCAAACATTTGTTGACAATTGTCAAAAAAAGTTCTTCATTTGTTCCTATTGCTGCAGTACAAATATCCATTGTAAAACCATCAGGTCCAGGTGCCTTCTTCATGCTAAAACTTTCCATAACGTTTCTTAGTTCAGCTTCAGTAAATGGTGGATCCTGGGTGTCATTTGGTAGGTATTCGTGTATTTTTTTAGCTTTTTCTCTCGTTTCCTTTTGTTCAGCATTGTCGGTAGTACAGTCATCTGCTGGGAAAAAACTATCTGCTAACCAAGCCGCTGATTCGTCGGGACATAAAGCCTTTCCATCATTCACTAATAGCTGATCTTGTTGCCTTTTTGTTGTTTTTCTAATCACTCTATAAATTTTATCCCAGAAACTTTCCCTATCCTGATTTGTACAGTACTCCTTCCAACTATTTGTTTGTGCACTAATTGCCTCTTTTTCATATTTCATTTTTGCTTCCAGGTATTGCTGTACTACGTGTTCTCTTCTATGCCATGCAGCGCATCGGATCCTTCTACGTTTCGTTATCATCGCCTTCTTCAGTTCTTCCAGTTCTCTACTCCACCATGGTAAGGATGTTCTTTCTTTTATTTTTAGTTTAGGAATACTTTTTTCACATGCTTTATTTATACCCTCAATATATGTGGCTATAATGCTTTCCAAAGCCTCCTTTGATACAATTTTGCCAACTTGAACTGCCTCAATTCTATTTTCTTCTAGATAATTTTTAAATATTATTTTAAAATCTGTCCAATTAGCTTTTTTAGTGTTATAAATTCTGGTTGTTAAAGTTCTTTTTTCTTGCGGTTTGTCTAAATTGATGGAAAAAACTATAGCATTATGATCTGAACTTATTAAATCCTTATCTACCCTCCAATCTTGAATATGCTTAAGTAAGCTTTCATTACATACTGTTATGTCTACATGACTTGTGTATAATTTGCCCCCTCTAATTGTATCAAAGGTAGGCTCTGTTCCTACATTTAGTATATGTAATCCCATTTCATCCAATGCCTCCTGTAATGCCACCCCTCGATGATCTATTGAAGTGCTTCCCCACCACGTATTCCACGCGTTAACATCTCCTCCAATTAATATATATTTAGCTGTTAGATTGTTGACTATTTTTTCAATTTGTTTAAGATATGGTTCTATAGGTAAATGATCTTCAAAATATATTGATATTGCTCCTATTGTCCACTTATCAGTTTGTAAAATGGCAACTACAATGTTTTCCGTAACCAAATTGGGGTCTTCTATTATTTTAATATTCGAATCGAAAACAAATATAGCTGCTTTGTTCGGCTTTTCTTTCCTTCGGCATTGTACTATTCTACTACCTGGCGGTTGCTGTACTTCTCCTGTAGCAGCTGTGTAATGTTCTTGTACTAAGGCTATCTGGATGTTTTTACTAAGTGCTTCAATAAATACCTCTTGTGTAGCTAGCTTTTTTCGTTGTAGGTTTATTTGTATAAATTTATATTCCCGCTTACTTGGATTTCCGTGCAGGGATTGCGTCAATTTGGAGTTAACTTTCTCGTCTTAACAGTAGGCTACGCTAGATCTTGCAATTGCGTCCCACTTTTTACGTATAGGACATCTGTCATCGAAGCTGTTATGGTCGGTTTTTTCGTTTTTGGCCAGGTGACAGTTTCGGCACGTGGGTACATCTCCTGAAAGCCATCCTGGGCAGTCCGCTCTTAAATGCGGTCCAGAACAGTGGCTACACAGTGCAATAGACTCCTTACACAGTTTGCTTCCGTGACCGTATCCAAGACATTTTGAACACTGCACCAGCGGTGATTGATCCTGAACTCGTACCCTTTGTAGATCGATTTGGATACGACCTATTTTTGTCATGCGTTGCCAAACTTTAGGAGAGACCTGTAGGACTATGTGATTCTCATGTGGGTTTCGTGCTTTTTTCCTGTACCTAACAGATATACGAAGTTCTTCTGGCTCTAAGTTTTCGATGACATGTTTGTTTTGATTTTCGATTGCTTTAATAACATCCTCGTCTGAATTATACGTCAATACATCTTTTAATATTATAAGCGGATCTTTGTTCTTCGTTTCTTCTATGTTCAATGTTTGTTCTGAATTTTCAATTTTTTCTCTTAACTTTTTAAGATCTTCTTTTGACTCACAGCTTAAGATTACTTTCTGTTCTTTCGCTTTCCTTACTCTATCTACACGGATACCAGAAGATTTTGCGTCCACTGCCTCTCTTATTTTGTTAATCACTACTTGGCTGGTGCCATTATCACTTTTTGATGAAACAATGATTGAGTGCATTGACGCATAAGTCGTTGTTTGAGACCGACGGGCCACAATGTCGGCATATGTATAATTGCCAGTTTCTTTTTTCACGTTTAAATCATTTTGGATGTGTTCCATTTGATGTCCTAATTTTTTCAGCTCGATGCTCGATTCATCAATAGCCAGTCCATTTTTTATTATTTGCGCTAAAATTTCTCTAGTCGCTTGTCCGTCATTTACACCTATTTGCATTCCGCTAATTTTATTAGCAACGTCCTGTGTCAAAATTTGCCTAATGGATGCTAACTCTTTTGAAATGTCCCTGGCCGCTCCCTTTGCATCTGCTCCACTGGACGTTTCCAAAAGACCCTCCAACTTATCAACGTGCTCTTTTTCCTTTCTTAGCAGTTCCTCCTTTGCACTTAGTTTAGCTTTTTCAAGCTGGAGTTGCAACGTCTGGCGGGATTCACTCATGCGTAATATTATCTCATACATACCAGTTATTCCGAATAAAACCTTTTCTTTAATAGATGTTTTAAGGTTTCCTGACTGTTCTAGTTGCGCTTTTGTATCTTGCAAAAGCTTGTTTGCTGCAGCCGTTAAAGTCGCTAAAGGCATTGTCGAAAAGTTAACTGGAGTATCGTGTGTTCCGCTTTGAATATTATCTGACTTATCTTCGCTTGCTGATGTGCTTTGTAACAGCGCTCGCTTACGCATATCAACAGTTCCAGCTGAGGGTCTATGGGCCATTCTTTTTTAATAATGCAAACGTCAGCAAATATAAATTTACCTAATATTTAAATCTCGGTATTTAACTTTCTTAAAATTTTGCTATTTTCTACGTTTATTGTTGCAGATTTTGGCTGATACGGCGGTTTTGGAGCAAGGTGGACCAGACAGGAGCAAAAGCGGAAGATATTTGTAAGATTTTAATATAGACGAAAAATTTTGATATATTACGTTTCTCAAAAACAATAATTTTTTAATTTAAATTAGAAATATCGCCCGAAATGGCTTGAAAACACTGTAAACTAATAAAACTAGACTGATTAAATATTTCAGGATAACCAGGGAGTTTTTACAACGTTTTAATGCAAAGTTGTAAGGTAGGTTAGGTTAGGTTAGGTTAGGTTAGGTTAGGTTCCCCCCCGAACGGGTTCCCGCCTTGTCGTGGCGGGGGGGCTTAGTAGCCGTGGCCTGGTCAACCACGGTGAACAAAGAGGAACCCCTTGGCTGGCCCGTGGTGTAGGGCCGGCCCGAGGTGGCCACTCCGAGTGGGCTTGGGAAGCCCACTTCGGATGTGTGTCGGTGGGATGCTGCGAGAGGGGTGTCCGCTCCCTCTATCGCAGCAGCCGAGGTGGAGTCGCGGAGGAGGAGGCGTGCTGGTATGGCGATGCGCCACTCGCCCTATCCTCCGCGACTCTGACGGGGCCGCACCGTTAATGATGCGGTGGTGGTGGGGCTGCGGGGGGAGAGGAGTTTCGGTATTGCGAGGCGCCGCTCTCCCTACCCTCCGCAGCCGAATCTCGGTTGGCGGCGGAGCCATAGACCAGATCCGCCGCTGGGGCCAGGAAGGCCGGTGCTTCTGAGTGCTAGTTTTTCCTGGCCCCATGGCCTTCGCGCATCGGACACGGGGGCGTCCGTTGCGCATTGGAAATTGGAGGCCGAGGAGGAGGGCGCGCCATGTGTTCTGGTGCGCCTTACCTGAGAAGGAGATGGGGGAGGAGTGTTCCTCTCCCGAGGAGGGGCCGCCATGGGGCGGCCAGCGCAGGTGGGGCCGCGGAAGTGTGCGAAAGCGTTCCCGTGGCCCTGACAATATGCGACGAGTGTGGAACACCATGGGGTTTTAGTCGGTGCGAGTCCGACATAACCCGTCCTTGCCCCCGTGAGGCGGGTATGCGTAGGCATTTCCCCATGTAAAAAAAAAAAAAAAAAAAAAAAAGGTTAGGTTAGGTTAGGTTAGGTTATGTTAGGTTAGGTTAGGTTAGGTTAGGTTAGGTTAGGTTAGGTTAGGTTAGGTTAGGTTAGGTTAGGTTAGGTTAGGTTAGGTTAGGTTAGGTTAGGTTAGGTTAGGTTCCCCCCCGAACGGGTTCCCGCCTTGTCGTGGCGGGGGGGCTTAGTAGCCGTGGCTTGGTCAACCACGGTGAACGAAGAGGAACCCCTTGGCTGGCCCGAGGTGTAGGGCCGGCCCGAGGTGGCCACTCCGAGTGGGCTTGGGAAGCCCACTTCGGATGTGTGTCGGGGGGCTGTGGTGAGAGGGGAGTCCGCAACCCTCTACCGCTGCAGCCGAGGTGGAGTCGCGGAGGAAGAGGAGTGTTGGTATGGCGATGCGCCACTCGCCCTATCCTCCGCGACTCAGACGGGGCCGCACCGTTGAATGATGCGGTGGTGGTGGGGCTGCGGGGGGAGAGGAGTGTCGGTATTGCGAGGCGCCGCTCTCCCTACCCTCCGCAGCCGAATCTTGGTTGGCGGCGGAGCCATAGACCAGATCCGCCGCTGGGGTCGGGAAGGCTGGTGCTTCTTAGTGCTGGTTTTTCCTGGCCCCATGGCCTTCGCGCGTCGGACGCGGGGGCGTCTGTTGCGCGTATCAAATTGGAGGCCGAGGAGGAGGGCGCGCCATGTGTTCTGGTGCGCCTTACCGGAGAAGGAGATGGGGGAGGAGTGGTCCTCTCCCGAGGAGGGGCCGCCATGGGGTGGCCGGCGCAGGTGGGGCCGCGGAAGTGTGCGAAAGCGTTCCCGTGGCCCTGCCAATATGCGACGAGGGTGGAACACCATGGGGTTTTAGTCGGTGCGAGTCCGACATAACCCGTCCTTGCCCCCGCGAGGCGGGTATGCGTAGGCATTTCCCCATGTAAAAAAAAAAAAAAAAAAAAAAAAGGTTAGGTTAGGTTAGGTTAGGTTAGGTTCCCCCCCGAACGGGTTCCCGCCTTGTCGTGGCGGGGGGGCTTAGTAGCCGTGGCTTGGTCACCCACGGTGAACAAAGAGGAACCCCTTGGCTGGCCCGTGGTGTAGGGCCGGCCCGAGGTGGCCACTCCGAGTGGGCTTGGCGAGCCCACTTCGGATGTGTGTCGGGGGGCTGCGGTGAGAGGGGAGTCCGCACCCTCTACCGCTGCAGCCGAGGTGGAGTCGCGGAGGAAGAGGAGTGTTGGTATGGCGATGCGCCACTCGCCCTATCCTCCGCGACTCTGACGGGGCCGCACCGTTGATGATGCGGTGGTGGTGGGGCTGCGGGGGGAGAGGAGTGTCGGTATTGCGAGGCGCCGCTCTCCCTACCCTCCGCAGCCGAATCTTGGTTGGCGGCGGAGCCATAGACCAGATCCGCCGCTGGGGCCAGGAAGGCCGGTGCTTCTGAGTGCTAGTTTTTCCTGGCCCCATGGCCTTCGCGCATCGGACTCGGGGGCGTCTGTTGCGCATTGGAAATTGGAGGCCGAGGAGGAGGGCGCGCCATGTGTTCTGGTGCGCCTTACCAGAGAAGGAGATGGGGGAGGAGTGGTCCTCTCCCGAGGAGGGGCCGCCATGGGGTGGCCGGCGCAGGTGGGGCCGCGGAAGTGTGCGAAAGCGTTCCCGTGGCCCTGCCAATATGCGACGAGGGTGGAACACCATGGGGTTTTAGTCGGTGCGAGTCCGACATAACCCGTCCTTGCCCCCGCGAGGCGGGTATGCGTAGGCATTTCCCCATGTAAAAAAAAAAAAAAAAAAAAAAAAAAAAGGTTAGGTTAGGTTAGGTTAGGTTAGGTTAGGTTCCCCCCCGAACGGGTTCCCGCCTTGTCGTGGCGGGGGGGCTTAGTAGCCGTGGCTTGGTCAACCACGGTGAACAAAGAGGAACCCCTTGGCTGGCCCGAGGTGTAGGGCCGGCCCGAGGTGGCCACTCCAAGTGGGCTTGGGAAGCCCACTTCGGATGTGTGTTGGTGGGCTGCGGTGAGAGGGGAGTCCGCACCCTCTACCGCTGCAGCCGAGGTCGAGTCGCGGAGGAGGAGGAGTGTTGGTATGGCGATGCGCCACTCGCCCTATCCTCCGCGACTCAAACGGGGCCGCACCGTTGATGCGGTGGTGGTGGGGCCGCGGGGGGAGAGGAGTGTCGGTATTGCGAGGCGCCGCTCTCCCTACCCTCCGCGGCCGAAACTTGGTTCGCGGCGGAGCCCGAGACCAGATCCGCCGCTGGGGTCAGGAAGGCTGGTGCTTCTGAGTGCTAGTTTTTCCTGGCCCCATGGCCTTCGCGCATCGGACACGGGGGCGTCCGTTGCGCATGTGAAATTGGAGGCCGAGGAGGAGGGCGCGCCATGTGTTCTGGTGCGCCTTACCTGAGAGGGAGATGGGGGAGGAGTGGTCCTCTCCCGAGGAGGGGCCGCCATGGGGCGGCCAGCGCAGGTGGGGCCGCGGAAGTGTGCGAAAGCGTTCCCGTGGCCCTGCCAATATGCGACGAGGTTGGAACACCATGGGGTTTTAGTCGGTGCGAGTCCGACATAACCCGTCCTTGCCCCCGCGAGGCGGGTATGCGTAGGCATTTCCCCATGTAAAAAAAAAAAAAAAAAAAAGGTTAGGTTAGGTTAGGTTAGGTTAGGTTAGGTTAGGTTAGGTTCCAGAAAAAGCCGAAGAGGTTCCGCTCGAACCGGAAGTGGAAGCAAACTGGTTCCGGGCTACGATGGCGCAAATATGCGACGTCTCGATGCCCAGGACCAGTCGTCCCAAGCGAAGGGCGGTGTACTGGTGGTCGGCAGAAATTGCACACCTTCGTGCGATCTGCTTGCGGAGTCGACGCCAGTACACTAGAGCCCGAAGGAGAAGACGGCGAGCTCCACCTGAGGATATAGCCAGACTCTACGGGGCATACCGAGCGGCTACAAAGGCGTTACAAATCGCTATATCTAACGCCAGGTCTCGGTCCTGGAAAGAGCTCCTAGAGGGACTCAACGAAGATCCCTGGGGGCGTCCGTACAGGATGGTGCTGGGAAAACTCCGGCCATGGTCGCTGCCCTTGACGGAAACTCTCGATCCGGAACTGCTGGGAAGAGTGATCGGCACGCTTTTCCCAGAGGACCGGTCAAGTCCCTCAGGTCACCTGCCGTCGTCATTGGAGTGGCATGATGAGATGGAGGTGACCGTGGAGGAGCTGGACCGAGCCGTTAGCCGTTTGAGAGCCCGAAACACCGCACCAGGGCCTGACGGAATTCCTGGTCGGGCTCTGATGCTGAGTCTGGCTGCCTTGGGGGATAGGCTAAGACAGCTGTTTACCGGCTGTCTGCGGAGTGCCAAGTTCCCCACAGCATGGAAAGAAGCAAGGTTGGTCCTCTTGAAGAAGGAAGGCAGAGCCGCCGATTCTCCCTCTGCGTACCGTCCCATATGCCTGTTGGACGAGATTGGCAAATTGTTCGAAAGAATAGTTGCCACTCGGCTCAACGGACATCTGTCGCGCGTCGGTCCCGATTTGGCAGAAAGCCAATTTGGATTCCGACGGGAGCGTTCCACCGTAGATGCCATTATGCGCGTGCGCTCCCTGTCGGAACAAGCAATATCCCAGGGTGGTGTGGCGTTGGCAATAAGTCTTGATATTGTCAACGCCTTTAACTCTCTACCCTGGGATACAATACGGACGGCATTAGCATACCACCAGGTGCCTTCCTACCTGCAAGGCGTAATCGGGGACTACTTGCGCGACAGGTACATTCTGTACATGGGGCAAGATGGTAGGAATATACGGAGGGAGATCAAACGTGGGGTTCCACAAGGCTCAGTGCTGGGGCCGCTACTGTGGAACCTCGCGTACGACGCGGTTCTGCGTGTCGACCTTCCTGCTGGCGTAAATATCGTATGCTATGCCGATGATACACTGGTGGTCGCCAGCGGGGTCACCTTCGAGGGGACCAAGGAGCTCGCTGAGCTTGGGACGGAAGTCGTCGTCGCCAAAATCCACGAGTTGGGTCTAGAAATATCGCCTCATAAGACCGAGGCCTTATGGTTTCACAAATTACCTCGGAGCAGGGAACCACCTGACTCGTGCGTCTACGTGGGTGGGTCTGTAGTCAGAGTGGGGCGGTACATGAAGTACCTGGGGCTCCACCTGGACAGTCGCTGGGGCTTCGAAGAGCACTTTGAGCGCCTAGTCCCCCGGATTGAGAGGGTGGCGGGTGCTATGCACAGACTGCTGCCCAATCTAGGGGGACCGCAGGAGGAAATACGCCGCCTCTATGCGGGGGTAGTACGATCCGTAGCCTTATACGGGGCACCTGTGTGGGCGAAAAGGCTAGCCATCCGGCGCTGTAGATCTAAAATCTACAGTGTCCAGCGGAGGATGGCTATACGGATCGTGCGGGGATACCGCACGATATCTTTTGAGGCGGCAACAGTCCTGGCTCGCTTCCCACCCCTAGATATACTGGCGGATATGGATGCGAGGGTGTACAACCGAATCCGCATCCTCCGTCAGAGAGGTGGCAGTGAGCCAGATGAGGCGCTCAAGTCTATAAAACGGCAGGAGCGACAGAACGCTTTAGCGATGTGGCGCACTCGACTTAACGAGGAGCGCTATGCACGCAAACGCGTTATTGGCGCAATCCTGCCGGTCTTCGAAGCCTGGATGCAGCGACGAGTAGGAAGACTCACCTACAGACTTACACAGATAATTACCGGGCACGGGTGCTTCGGTGATTATCTGTGTAAGATCGGACGCGAAGCGACGGCGAACTGCTTCCACTGCGGTGGACAGGATCAGGACTCCGCGTCCCATACGCTGGCGGTATGTCCAGCGTGGGAACGGGAGCGAATGATCCTGGCAAACCGGGTCGGTTGGGACCTCTCCCTGCCAGCAGTCGTGTCGGCGATGTTGAGCGGGGACTCGGCGTGGAGGGCCGTAGCCAACTTCTGTGAGTCCGTAATGGTCCAGAAGGAGGCTGCTGAGCGGGATCGGAGGAGGACAGATCCCACTCGGAGACGACGTCATCAAGGCGTTCGTCACGGCCCTCCCTCTGAAGATGGTGTTCCCCTACCAGAAACGGGGCCTCTGGGGTTGCAGGCGTTTGGAGCGGGGGCCTCGAATGCCTAGTAACGTAACCCCCGAGGAGGACGATGGCTCGGAAGTGGTCCCGAGACATCGTGATAGCACTGCGAGGGTGCTGGGGGTAGTAAGTTCTGCCCCTGGGACGTGCTTCCAATAAAGCGAAGCGAGAGAGGGGCCCCGGTTGTGTTCCGAACGGAGATCCCGGGACCCCTCGTATACGCTGATGGAGACCACCGTGGGGTTTTAGCCGGTAGGAGTCCGGCATAACCTTCCGGTTGCCCCCGCAGCCGGAGGTATCCATGAGGATTTCCCCACGAAAAAAAAAAAAAAAAAAAAAAAAAAAAGGTTAGGTTAGGTTAGGTTAGGTTAGGTTAGGTTAGGTTAGGTTAGGTTAGGTTAGGTTCGCCAGGTGTACTGGTGGACCGCCGAGATCGCGCAATTGCGCATAGCGTGCGTTGCGGCACGTCGCCGGTACACCCGATACCGGAGGCGGCGTCGACGGGATCCCGCCGAGGAGGACGCGCTGTATGAGGTGTACCGCGCGTCTAAGGAGACTCTGTGGCTGGCCATCGGCGACTCAAAGTCGCGTGCCAGGGAAGAGCTGCTGGGATCCCTAGATCGGGATCCGTGGGGGCGCCCCTACCGTTGGGTACGGGGCAAGTTGCGTCCCTGGGCGCCTCCACTAACACAAACGATGCAACCCCAGTTGCTAGAGGCGGTGGTATCGGCTCTCTTCCCTGAGCGAGTGGGACACGTTCCCCCGGCGATGGCTTCGCCCTCAGCCACAGACTCTCCAGAAGAGGAGAGCACCGATGTCCCCGAGGTGACGCAAACAGAGACGAGAGCGGCCGTGTCGCGACTCCGGGCTAAGAACACAGCGCCCGGACCCGACGGAGTTCCTGGTCGAGCTCTCGTCCTGGCTCTGAAGGAGCTAGAGCCCCAGCTGAGAGGGCTCTTCACGGCATGTCTCGAGCAGGGTCAGTTTCCCAGTGTGTGGAAGGAGGGGAGGCTGGTCCTGCTCAGGAAGGAGGGGCGCCCCGCGGACTTACCGTCCGCGTACCGGCCCATAGTGCTTCTCGACGAGGCGGGCAAACTTCTTGAGCGCATCATCGCAGATCGCCTCGTCAGCCACTTGTGCAGAGAGGGGCCGGACCTGGACGAGAACCAGTTTGGTTTTCGTCGCGGGCGCTCCACCATAGACGCTATTAAGCGCGTGAGGGCCCTGGCGGAGGAGACAGTATCCCGGGGTGGGGTGGTGCTGGCGGTGTCCTTAGACATCTCCAACGCCTTCAACACCCTACCCTGGAGTTGTATTCGGGAGGCGCTGAATTACCATCGCGTGCCTCCCTACCTCCGCCGCACAATAGGGGCTTACCTTGAGGAGAGATGCGTTACCTATTGGGGACGTGACGGCGCTGGTCGGCGCGTCCTGTCGTGCGGTGTTCCGCAGGGCTCGGTCTTGGGACCGCTCCTGTGGAACATCGGCTACGACTGGGTGCTGAGAGGTGAACTCCCGTCGGGCGCCGACTTGACGTGTTATGCGGACGACACGCTCGTCACTGCCCGGGGGAGTTCACACAGGGAAGCAGCGTTGGTTGCCACGGCTGCGGTGTCACAAGTGGTGAACCGCATCCGGCGCCTGGGCCTGGAGGTGGCCCTAAATAAGTCGGAGGCCATGGTGTTCCATGGCCCTCGACGCGCGCCGCCGCCGGGTTCACACATCGTGGTCAGCGGGGCCCGGATAGCTGTCGAGTCCACCATGAAGTATCTGGGATTGGTGCTCGACAGCCGATGGGAATTCGGACCCCACTTCCGGCGGCTGGCGCCCAAGCTGATGGGTGCAGCGAGCGCGCTATCAACGTTGCTTCCCAACTTGGGGGGCCCGAGCGCCGCCTGTAGGCGGTTGTACGTGGGAATCGTGCGGTCCATGGCCCTGTATGGGGCCCCTGTGTGGGCGATGGACATGACGGCCAGCACTCTCGCCATTCTGCGTAAACCGCAGAGGGCGATGGCCGTCAGAGTCGCCCGCGGGTATCGCACGATTTCCTACGAGGCGGCTTGCGTCCTGGCCGGATCCCCGCCATGGGACCTAGAGGCGAAAGTACTCGCGTCATTATATCGATGGCGCGAGGAAGAGCGGGCACGGGGCTCGAGGCCGGTGCAGCGGCAGATCGCGCTGCGCCGAGAGGAGCTCCGTCAGGTCTTGGTGGCGGAATGGCGGCAAAGGCTTCTGCGCCCTACCGCAGGCCTCGCTACCGTCGAGGCGATCCGGCCAGTACTCGACGACTGGCTCGGGAGAAGGCACGGCTCCCTGTCGTTTAGGGTGACGCAGGTGCTGTCGGGGCATGGCTGCTTCGGCAAGTACCTGCGCCGCATAGACAGGGAGCCGGACGCTCGGTGCCACCACTGCGTCCATTGCGGGGAGGACACGGCGCAACACACGCTCGCCGAGTGTGTAGCTTGGGAGGAGCAGCGCCGTGTCCTCACAAATAAAGTAGGAGGCGATCTGTCGCTGCCGGCCTTAGTGCAGAAGATGGTCGGTAGCGCAGAGTCGTGGGATGCAGTGGTGTCCTTCTGCGAGGACGTGATGTCGCAGAAGGAAACTGCGGAACGGGAAAGGGAGATCTCGACTCCCTTCCCCGGCCGCAGAAGGCGCACCGGGCGCAGGAGAAGGGCGGACAACGCCCTTTTCCGCCCCCCCCATAAAAGGGTCCAGGGGCGAGGGACTTGGGGAAGCCCCCGCCACCCCTACTCGATGGACCCGAGGCGGAGGCGCGCGCGGGTGTCGGCGCGCGCCCCTGAGGCGATACACGGGGTAGTTTAACACCTCACTACCCCGTGCAGGAGACGAGGCCTGGACGGACCGGGCCAGCACTAGTGTGGGGCTGCGGAAGTATTTGGATTCCCGCGGCCCCACGCGCACGTGTGAGGAGACACCGGGGTGGTTTTAGCCGGTAAGAGTCCGGCACGCCCCTCCGCCTTTCCCCAGGCGGAGGTAGTCCATGAGGATTTCCCCCCGTAAAAAAAAAAAAAAAAAAAAAAAAAAAGGTTAGGTTAGGTTAGGTTAGGTTAGGTTAGGTTAGGTTAGGTTAGGTTAGGTTAGGTTAGGTTAGGTTAGGTTCCCCCCCGAACGGGTTCCCGCCTTGTCGTGGCGGGGGGGCTTAGTAGCCGTGGCTTGGTCAACCACGGTGAACGAAGAGGAACCCCTTGGCTGGCCCGAGGTGTAGGGCCGGCCCGAGGTGGCCGCTCCGAGTGGGCTTGGGGAGCCCACTTCGGATGTGTGTCGGGGGGCTGTGGTGGGAGGGGAGTCCGCAACCCTCTACCGCTGCAGCCGAGGTGGAGTCGCGGAGGAAGAGGAGTGTTGGTATGGCGATGCGCCACTCGCCCTATCCTCCGCGACTCAGACGGGGCCGCACCGTTGAGTGATGCGGTGGTGGTGGGGCTGCGGGGGGAGAGGAGTGTCGGTATTGCGAGGCGCCGCTCTCCCTACCCTCCGCAGCCGAATCTTGGTTGGCGGCGGAGCCATAGACCAGATCCGCCGCTGGGGTCAGGAAGGCTGGTGCTTCTGAGTGCTAGTTTTTCCTGGCCCCATGGCCTTCGCGCATCGGACACGGGGGCGTCCGTTGCGCATATGAAATTGGAGGCCGAGGAGGAGGGCGCGCCATGTGTTCTGGTGCGCCTTACCTGGGAGGGAGATGGGGGAGGAGTATTCCTCTCCCGAGGAGGGGCCGCCATGGGGCTCCCCCATCTCCTTCTCAGATAAGGCGCACCAGAACACATGGTGCGCCCTCCTCCTCGGCCTCCAATTTCTAATGCGCAACGGACGCCCCCGTGTCCGATGTTCGAAGGTCATGGGGCCAGGAAAACCTAGCACTCAGAAGCACCAGCCTTCCTGGCCCCAGCGGCGGATCTGGTCTCGGGCTCCGCCGCCAACCAAGTTTCGGCCGCGGAGGATAGGGAGAGCGGTGCCTCGCAATACCGACACTCCTCTCCCCCCGCGGCCCCACCACCACCGCATCAACGGTGCGGCCCCGTTTGAGTCGCGGAGGATAGGGCGAGTGGCGCATCGCCATTCCAACACTCCTCTTCCTCCGCGACTCCACCTCAGCTGCAGCGGTAGAGGGTGCGGACTCCCCTCTCACCGCAGCCCACCAACACACATCCGAAGTGGGCTTCCCAAGCCCACTCGGAGTGGCCACCTCGGGCCGGCCCTACACCTCGGGCCAGCCAAGGGGTTCCTCTTCGTTCACCGCGGTTGACCAAGCCACGGCTACTAAGCCCCCCCGCCACGACAAGGCGGGAACCCGTTCGGGGGGGAACCTAACCTAACCTAACCTTACCTTTTTTTTTTTTTTCGTGGGGAAATCCTCATGGATACCTCCGGCTGCGGGGGCAACCGAAAGGTTATGCCGGACTCCTACCGGCCAAAACCCCACGGTGGTCTCCATCAGCGTGTACGAGGGGTCCCGGGATCTCCGTTCGGATCGCAACCGGGGCCCCCCTCTCCTTTGCTTTATTTGAAGCACGTCCCAGGGGCAGAACTTACTACCCCCAGCACCCTTGCAGTGCTATCACGATGTCTCGGGACCACTTCCGAGCCATCGTCCTCCTCGGGGGTTACGTTACGAGGCATTCGAGGCCCCCGCTCCAAACGCCTGTAACCCCAGAGGCCCCGTTTCTGGTAGGGGAACACCATCTTCAGAGGGAGGACTGTGACGAACGCCTAGATGACGTCGTCTTCGAGCGGGATCTGTCCTCCTCCGATCCCGCTCAGCAGCCTCCTTCTGGACCATTACGGACTCACAGAAGGTGGCTACGGCCCTCCATGCCGAGTCCCCGCTCAACATCGCCGACACGACTGCTGGCAGGGAGAGGTCTCGACCGACCCGGTTTGCCAGGATCATTCGCTCCCATTCCCACGCTGGACATACTGCCAGCGTATGGGACGCGGAGTCCTGATCCTGTCCAGTGGAAGCAGTTCGCCGTCGCTTCGCGTCCGATCTTACACAGATAATCACCGAAGCACCCGTGCCCGGTAATTATCTGTGTAAGTCTGAAGGTGAGTCTTCCTACTCGTCGCTGCATCCAGGCTTCGAAGACCGGCAGGATTGCGCTTATAACACGTTTGTGGGCATAGCGCTCCTCGTTGAGTCGAGTGCGCCACATCGCCAAAGCGTTCTGCTGCTCCTGCCGTTTTATCGACTCGAGCGCCTCATCTGGCTCACTGCCACCTCTCTGACGAAGGATGCGGATTCGGTTGTACACCTTTGCATCCATGTCCGCCAGTATATCTAGGGGTGGGAAGCGAGCCAGGACTGTTGCCGCCTCAAAGGATATCGTGCGGTATCCCCGCACGACCCGTATAGCCATTCTCCGCTGGACACTGTAGATTTTAGATCTACAGCGCCGGATGGCTAGCCTTTTTGCCCACACAGGTGCACCGTATAAGGCTACGGACCGTACTACCCCCGCATAGAGGCGGCGTATTTCCTCCCTCGGTCCCCCTAGATTGGGCAGCAGTCTGTGCATAGCACCCGCCACCCTCTCAATCCGGGGGACTAGGCGCTCAAAGTGCTCTTCGAAGCCCCAGCGACTGTCCAGGTGGAGCCCCAGGTACTTCATGTACCGCCCCACTCTGACTACAGACCCACCCACGTAGACGCACGAGTCGGGTGGTTCCTTGCTCCGAGGTAATTTGTGAAACCATAAGGCCTCGGTCTTGTGAGGCGCTATTTCTAGACCCAACTCGTGGATTTTGGCGACGACGACTTCTGTCCCAAGCTCAGCGAGCTCCTTGGTCCCCTCGAAGGTAACCCCGCTGGCGACCACCAGTGTGTCATCGGCATAGCACACAATATTTACACCAGCAGGAAGGTCGACACGCAGAACCGCATCGTACGCGAGGTTCCACAGTAGCGGACCCAGCACTGAGCCCTGCGGAACTCCACGTTTGATCTCCCTCCGTGTATTCCTACCATCTTGCCCCATGTACAGAATGTACCTGTCGCGCAAGTAGTCCCCGATTACGCCTTGCAGGTACGCAGGCACCTGGTGGTATTCTAATGCCCTCCGTATTGTATCCCAGGGTAGAGAGTTAAAGGCGTTGACAATATCCAGACTTATCGCCAACGCCACACCACCTAGGGATACTATTTGTTCCGACAGGGAGCGAACGCGCAAAATGGCATCTATGGTGGAACGCTCCCGTCGGAATCCAAATTGGCTTTCTGCCAAATCGGGACCGACGCGCGACAGATGTCCGTTGAGCCGAGTAGCAACTATCCTTTCGAACAATTTGCCAATCTCGTCCAACAGGCATATGGGACAGTACGCAGAGGGAGAATCGGCGGCCCTGCTTTCCTTCTTCAAGAGGACCAACCTTGCTTCTTTCCATGCTGTGGGGAACTTGGCACTCCGCAGACAGTCGGTAAACAGCAGTCTTAGCCTGTCCCCCAAGGCAGCCAGACTCAGCACCAGAGCCCGGCCAGGAATTCCGTCAGGCCCCGGTGCGGTGTTCCGGGCTCTCAAGCGGCTAACTGCTCGGTCCAGCTCCTCCACGGTCACCTGCATCTCATCACGCCACTCCAATGTCGACGGCAGGTGACCTGAGGGACTTGAAACGGTCCTCTGGGAAAAGCGTGTCAATCACTCTTCCCAGCAGGTCCGGATCGAGAGTTTCCGTCAAGGGCAGCGACCATGGCCGGAGTTTTCCCAGCACCATCCTGTACGGTCGCCCCCAGGGATCTGCGTTGAGTCCCTCTAGGAGCTCTTTCCAGGACCGAGACCTGGCGTTAGATATAGCGATTTGTAACGCCTTTGTAGCCGCTCGGTATGCCCCGTAGAGTCCGGCTATCTCATCAAGTGGAGCTCGCCTTCTTCTTCGGGCTCTTGTGTACTGGCGTCGACTCCGCAAGCAGATCGCACGAAGGTGTGCAATTTCTGCCGACCACCAGTACACCCCCCTGCGCTTGGGACGACTGGTCCTGGGCATCGAGACGTCGCATATTTGCGCCATCGTAGCCCGGAACCAGTTTGCTTCCATTTCCGGATCGAGCGGGACTTCTTCGGCTTTTTCTGGCCAGGCCGCGACGATGGCGGCGGCTTCGAGCTTGTCTCGGTCGAGCCGCTTGAGACACCAACGCCGCGGTGGGCTGCTTTCTGGACGACTGGAGTTACTGTCGAAGTGGCGAAGTGCGACATCGAACACGATGTGGCGGTGGTCTGACAGTGTCACCACCTCTGTCGCAACTCGCCATCCCGACAGCATACGCATTGCAGGAGGAGTTGCCCACGTAAGATCTACAATGGACTCCCCCTGCCACCGCACACATGTACTCTCAGACCCCCGATTTAATAGTCGAAGGTCCAGACCAGCCGCCCATTCCATTATGGTCTCTCCCTTTGGATCGTCCCTAGAGTTGCCCCAAGCCCTGTTATGGGCGTTAAAATCTCCTAGAACGATCAACGGACGGGGTAAGCACCCACGCACGCAATCCGCCACCTCGTCCAGGTACTCCTCGTAGTCGGCGAGTGTCCTGTTGGGAGAGACATAGCATCCCACTATAGCCAGGGTGCCCCATTGTACTGCAACAAAGCCCCGCCCTCTTTGCAGGAGGACGCAGGGTGGGGCACCATCACCACCCCCCCAGTAGATGGCTACGGAGCCCAATTCGTCACCGAACCAGCGAGGATGGCCGGGGACGGTATGGGGTTCCGCTACTACTGCAAGGGCAACCCGCCACTCCACAATGGTCTGCATAAGCAGATGTTGTGCATTGCGGCAGTGGTTCAGGTTACCCTGGAGGACTTTGAGGGGCGTGAATTCTATGTCTCAGCAACTTCCATTGCCGAGCCGGAGCTCGGTGCTGCAGCAGGTACTGCTGTGCCCGTCTCGCTAGAGGAAGTGGGAGGGTGTTTACTCTTCCTAACTCCCTTTTTCGCAAGTTGAGCGCACTGTTTCCCCAACCTATGGTTGGATGGACGCCCAAGGTCGGAACAGACTGGACATTTAAGGACCGACGCGGTGCACTGGTTTGCTCTGTGACCGGGTTCGCCACAGGCATAGCAGCGAGTGCTCCTGTCTACCTCGTTAGGGCACTTACTGCCGACGTGCCCTTTCTCGAGGCATCTGTAGCAGTGCATAGGCCTGGACTCCAGTAGTTCCACTCGAGTTGAACCCCAGCCAATGCGTACGCGTCCTTCAGTTATTAGTTTTCGGACCGCCGTTACCGGGCATCGCATCCAGCATGTCCCCATGCTGGTGGGGGTTCGGCGAACATCCCCAACTTTGATGTCGTCTACCGAACAACCACCCAATTCGGCGATCGCAGCTGCTATCTCACAGGGGCTGACAGCGTCGTCAAGGTCTTTCAGCCGAATGTCGCGCATTTTAATTGGACGGCTAATTCGGACGTTCAGATCACAAAAGACCTCGCGCAGTTTCGCTGCCAGTTTGTCCGCTTTTGAGTTGCAATCCTGCCCCGCAATCTCGAGAAGTAAGCCCCCTGTCACAGCTCGCTTTTGGCGAACGGAGTCGATTCCCAACTCTGCCAATTGGATCCTGGCCTTTGCCTCCCCCATTACCTTGGCATATGTGAGTACAGAGTCCTTAGGCAACGTCACTGTAACTGCCGCCGATGCTGGTGTACGCATTTCAGTTTTCCTTCTCTTTTTTCTCCCTCTTGGAGAGGGGGTAAGATCTGCCACTTCTGTAGACCGCTTATATTTTGGCCTTCTTGCCACGTCTGCCCAAGAGCTTACCATTGACGGTGAAGAGTTATGCAGCTGTGGCGGGGCAGCCACTGGAGGCAGATCCACCACCGACAGATGGGAAGGCTCCTTTTTCTTCTTTACCCTTCGCTTCTTTTTCTTTTTCGGCTGCGGTGGTGATGTCAATGGCTGCGACTGCGGAAATCCTACTCTCATTGATGCTGGCAGCTGTTCCCGCGGTGTCAGCTGCTGGTTGGCTGATGTTCTTTCAGGAATCAATCTGGCATGGAAGGCCGCCAGCTTCCTGTCTATTAGAGCCCCTATGTCTGCCATGAGTTCTTCTTTCCCGCTCCTAGGTTTGGATGCAGCAGGTACTAGCTGAGTTGGCAAGGTAGACCGTTCCTGCATCTGTTTGCGGAGAAGGCTAATCTCTTGTGTAAGTCTTTCCGTCTTCGTCGAAAGACTGGAAAGCTGGGAACGCAACTCTGCGTTCTCTCTCTCCAGTCTGGCGACGTTATCATTTGAGTCGGTCCTTCGCGCGAGTTCTTCTGCCGCCGCTTTAATGTTACGCACAGCCAACCTTATGCCACGAACATACTCTCCTTTGAGGTTACGGGATCGATCGGCAACTTTTTCTAGAACCTGGAGGTGAAAATCAATATCCCGACTGAGTTCCACGTCTCCGTGAGAACGCATTTCACGGGCTAACGTTTCCGGGCCCGGAAGGTTCTTCTTTGCCCTGGTGTTAGTGGGTGTTACGAAAGGATCAAATAGGTCTTCTTCTGTTTCAGCCCCTGTCGCACTCTCTCCTCCAGAGGCTGCAACTGGGACCGCCGTGAATTTAGCCGCCCCAACTGACGTACTCGGAGGCTTCGCTTTTCGTTTTCGACCTCCTACCGATGTGAGCGACACGAACGAGCCATCAGACCCACCATCAGCGTCGCTCTCACCGACCTGACTGCTTGTAGTGTTAGGTCGTTTAAAACGCCCACGCTTGTCTCGTGCCGATATTGGTGGTGTTTCCGACACGGCTCCTGCTTTTTGAGATTGGCCCTCTGATGTTATGGGGCCCGCGGTTAACGCTGGTGCATCACCGCAATGCAGCGGATTGCCCCCCCAGATACGTTGGGGCTGCCACAGAGCCTAGTTAGGCTACTGGGGGTGGATTCCCCGCCAACAACAGGGTTGACAAGACCACCCTGGGGAGTATTTTTCTTGTCGCACTGCATGTCATAGTTTTCCTTTTTTTTACAGGGTATGGTCCCTGAATCCCCTCTCCCATAGGCTTGGGACTGGGCTCCCCCCCAGCCATTCATCCCATCGGCACCTTAGACCTTAGGATTAGGGTTATTTTGAAGAAGTTGTCTTCCTCGCGGCCCTGCGGGGGCCCCCGGGCCCTAGTGGGCTTACGGGTTGTCCGGCATAGGTGCGCTTGCCACATCGCCGCACAGAGATCGCCCGGAATCGGTGCGCTTGGCACATTACCGCGCGGGGTCACCCAGCATTGGTGCGCTTGGCACATCGCCGCGTGTGTTGCATCCCGTGTTCGCTCTAATCAAAGAGCGATACCGAGAGCAACAACAAGCCTGTGAAGGCCCGTCTCTTAGGGTGTTAAGCCCCGGCCGTTTCTGGTTCTATTGGAGCCACGGGTACGCCCATACCCGGCCAGTTTTGGTCCGCGGCGGTTTCCCGCTACCACCCATATCTGAGTGGCGTTCCCCTATCCGCCACCTGGGGACGCGCCCGATGGGAGCTCTGGCAACTCCACACGGGAACCTAACCTAACCTAACCTAACCAACGCGCATGTCAAAAATGTGTGTTGTAAGGTACAGAACTTATATCGTAAGCTGTGTAGGGCCGCAAAGATTCATTGGGGTTTGAACTCCGAGATAGTCAGGACCATATACATAGCGGTAGTAGAGCCTATTATTTTGTATGCGGCTAGCGCATGGGCACCAGCAGCGAACAAACTAAAGACTAAAAAAAAACAGCTTGATATAGTGCAACGTGGGTTCGTACAAAAAATAGTCAAATCGTATAAAACCGTTTCTCTACACTCGGCTCTGCTGCTGGCCGGGCTGCTTCCTTTGGACTTGAGGGTCCGGGAAGCAGCCTCGCTTTATGAGGTAAAGAAAGGATTTTCCCGGCGAGTAGTAGAGGATCGGGACATGGAGAGAAAGGTGGAATACGCAACGATACCACACCCAGCAGACGAATATGGCCTGCAATATATATGTCTGGAGGACGGTGCACAAACGGACCAACATGACCATCAAGGCCTTAAAATATACACTGACGGCAGCAAAATTGAGGGGAAAGTCGGCGCTGCATTATCTATTTGGAATGATGCAGCGGAGACAAGTACCCGGAAATTAAAGTTGGGAAATTTCTGCACCGACTTCCAGGCGGAGTTGCTTGCTATACGAGAAGCATCCACGTATGCGCTAACACACCCTGCGCTTAATTGTCACATATATAGCGACTCCATGTCTGCTCTCCAGACAATTGTACAAAGCGCTCCCCTCCATCCCCTAGCGGCAGAGACTAGGAAAAACTTACAGGAAATAAAAAAGCAAGGGAAAACCCTTAAACTTTTTTGGGTTAAGGCTCACGCAGGATTGGAGTGGAACGAGAGAGCAGACAAACTAGCTAAAGAAGCCGCATTAAAAATAAAAACAAGACCAATTTATGAGAAATGCCCGGTTTCATTCGTTAAGCGACAGATCCGTCTAAGCTCGCTTGACGAATGGAATCAAAGATACAAGGAAGGTGAAACAGCCTCCAATACTAAAATGTTTTTTCCCGACGCCATAGAGGCCTACCATATAATAAGAAAACTGGACGTAGATCCTGAAATTGTGCAAGTGATAACAGGACATGGCGGGTTCTCTGAATATTTATACCGATTTAAGTGTAAGGAGAGCCCGGCATGCGCCTGTGATCCAGAGAGAGAGGAGACGATCATGCATCTTTTAACCGAATGCCCTATTTATAGTAGACAAAGAATTGAATTGAAATTAGAGATAGGAATTAAAATAAGCAAAGATAATGTACATAAAATAATTAGTAATAAACATGTTAGTAATAAGTTTCTAAAATATTGTAAGAATATAGCACATAAGGTGAAAAATAAGAATAAATCGTAGTAGCAATAAGGAACTGTAACATAATATATACAAATATATAATGTAAACAGCCTAAATAATAAGTAGAAATAAGAAATAGCAATAGAAAGTAACGTAACTAGAATTAATGAGATAAGGAAAAAAGGAAAAGAAAAATATCCTAAAAGAAATAAAGAAAACAGAAATAAAAATAAAAAAGAACAAAAAGAAAGAACATATATATATATAAAACAGATGAAAAAAGTCCCTGATTTCCTCATGTCAGGGGAACTAGTATAAAAAAAAAAAAAAAAAACCTAACCTAACCTTTTTTTTTTTACATGGGGAAATGCCTACGCATACCCGCCTCGCGGGGGCAAGGACGGGTTATGTCGGACTCGCACCGACTAAAACCCCATGGTGTTCCAACCTCGTCGCATATTGGCAGGGCCACAGGAACGCTTTCGCACACTTCCGCGGCCCCACCTGCGCTGGCCGCCCCATGGCGGCCCCTCCTCGGGAGAGGACCACTCCTCCCCCATCTCCCTCTCAGGTAAGGCGCACCAGAACACATGGCGCGCCCTCCTCCTCGGCCTCCAATTTCACATGCGCAACGGACGCCCCCGTGTCCGATGCGCGAAGGCCATGGGGCCAGGAAAAACTAGCACTCAGAAGCACCAGCCTTCCTGACCCCAGCGGCGGATCTGGTCTCGGGCTCCGCCGCGAACCAAGTTTCGGCCGCGGAGGGTAGGGAGAGCGGCGCCTCGCAATACCAAAACTCCTCTCCCCCCGCGGCCCCACCACCACCGCATCAACGGTGCGGCCCCGTTTGAGTCGCGGAGGATAGGGCGAGTGGCGCATCGCCATACCAACACTCCTCTTCCTCCGCGACTCGACCTCGGCTGCAGCGGTAGAGGGTGCGGACTCCCCTCTCACCGCAGCCCACCAACACACATCCGAAGTGGGCTTCCCAAGCCCACTTGGAGTGGCCACCTCGGGCCGGCCCTACACCTCGGGCCAGCCAAGGGGTTCCTCTTTGTTCACCGTGGTTGACCAAGCCACGGCTACTAAGCCCCCCCGCCACGACAAGGCGGGAACCCGTTCGGGGGGGAACCTTACCTAACCTAACCTAACCTTTTTTTTTTTTACATGGGGAAATGCATACGCATACCCGCCTCGCGGGGGCAAGGACGGGTTATGTCGGACTCGCACCGACTAAAACCCCATGGTGTTCCACCCTCGTCGCATATTGGCAGGGCCACGGGAACGCTTTCGCACACTTCCGCGGCCCCACCTGCGCTGGCCGCCCCATGGCGGCCCCTCCCCGGGAGAGGACCACTCCTCCCCATTTCCCTCTCAGGTAAGGCGCACCAGAACACATGGCGCGCCCTCCTCCTCGGCCTCCAATTTCATATGCGCCACGGACGCCCCCGCGTCCGATGCGCGAAGGCCATGGGGCCAGGAAAACTAGCACTCAGTAGCACCAGCCTTCCCGACCCCAGCGGCGGATCTGGTCTATGGCTCCGCCGCCAACCAAGATTCGGCTGCGGAGGGCAGGGAGAGCGGCGCCTCGCAATACCGGCACTCCTCTCCCCCCGCAGCCCCACCACCACCGCATCAATAAACGGTGCGAACCTAACCTAACCTAACCTAACCTTTTTTTTTTTTTACATGGGGAAATGCCTACGCATACCCGCCTCGCGGGGGCAAGGACGGGTTATGTCGGACTCGCACCGACTAAAACCCCATGGTGTTCCACCCTCGTCGCATATTGACAGGGCCACGGGAACGCTTTCGCACACTTCCGCGGCCCCACCTGCGCTGGCCGCCCCATGGCGGCCCCTCCCCGGGAGAGGACCACTCCTCCCCCATTTCCCTCTCAGGTAAGGCGCACCAGAACACATGGCGCGCCCTCCTCCTCGGCCTCCAATTTCATATGCGCCACGGACGCCCCCGCGTCCGATGCGCGAAGGCCATGGGGCCAGGAAAACTAGCACTCAGTAGCACCAGCCTTCCCGACCCCAGCGGCGGATCTGGTCTATGGCTCCGCCGCCAACCAAGATTCGGCTGCGGAGGGCAGGGAGAGCGGCGCCTCGCAATACCGGCACTCCTCTCCCCCCGCAGCCCCACCACCACCGCATCAATAAACGGTGCGAACCTAACCTAACCTAACCTAACCTTTTTTTTTTTTTGTACATGGGGAAATGCCTACGCATACCCGCCTCGCGGGGGCAAGGACGGGTTATGTCGGACTCGCACCGACTAAAACCCCATGGTGTTCCACCCTCGTCGCATATTGGCAGGGCCACGGGAACGCTTTCGCACACTTCCGCGGCCCCACCTGCGCTGGCCGCCCCATGGCGGCCCCTCCCCGGGAGAGGACCACTCCTCCCCCATTTCCCTCTCAGGTAAGGCGCACCAGAACACATGGCGCGCCCTCCTCCTCGGCCTCCAATTTCATATGCGCCACGGACGCCCCCGCGTCCGATGCGCGAAGGCCATGGGGCCAGGAAAACTAGCACTCAGTAGCACCAGCCTTCCCGACCCCAGCGGCGGATCTGGTCTATGGCTCCGCCGCCAACCAAGATTCGGCTGCGGAGGGCAGGGAGAGCGGCGCCTCGCAATACCGGCACTCCTCTCCCCCCGCAGCCCCACCACCACCGCATCATTTAACGGTGCGGCCCCGTCAGAGTCGCGGAGGATAGGGCGAGTGGCGCATCGCCATACCAACACTCCTCTTCCTCCGCGACTCCACCTCGGCTGCAGCGGTAGAGGGTGCGAACTCCCCTCACACCGCAGCCCCCCGACACACATCCGAAGTGGGCTCGCCAAGCCCACTCGGAGTGGCCACCTCGGGCCGGCCCTACACCACGGGCCAGCCAAGGGGTTCCTCTTTGTTCACCGTGGGTGACCAAGCCACGGCTACTAAGCCCCCCCCGCCACGACAAGGCGGGAACCCGTTCAGGGGGGAACCTAACCTATACGCTGATGGTGACCACCGTGGGGTTTTAGCCGGTATGAGTCCGGCATAACCTTTTCGTTGCCCCCGTAGCGGAAGGTATCCATGAGGATTTCCCCACGTAAAAAAAAAAAGGTTAGGTTAGGTTCCCCCCCGAACGGGTTCCCGCCTTGTCGTGGCGAGGGGGCTTAGTAGCCGTGGCTTGGTCACCCACGGTGAACAAAGAGGAACCCCTTAGCTGGCCCGTGGTGTAGGGCTGGCCCAAGGTGGCCACTCCGAGTGGGCTTGGCGAACCCACTTCGGATGTGTGTCGGGGGGCAGCGGTGAGAGGGGAGTCCGCACCCTCTACCGCACCCTCTAACCTTTTTTTTTACGTGGGGAAATCCTCATGGATACCTTCCGCTACGGGGGCAACGAAAAGGTTACGCCGGACTCATACCGGCTAAAACCCCATGGTGTTCCACCCTTGTCGCATATTGGCAAGGCCACGGGAACGCTTTCGCACACATCCGCGGCCCCACCTGCGCTGGCTGCCCCATGGCGGCCCCTCCTGGGGAGAAGACTACTCCTCCCCCATCTCCCTCTCAGGTAAGGCGCACCAGACTACATGGCGCGCCCTCCTCCTCGGCCTCCAATTTCACATGCGCAACGGAAGCCCCCGCGTCCGATGCGCGAAGGCCATGGGGTCAGGAAAAACTAGCACTCAGTAGCACCAGCCTTCCCGACCCCAGCGGCGGATCTGGTCTATGGCTCCGCCGCCAACCAAGATTCGGCTGCAGAGGGTAGGGAGAGCGGCGCCTCGCAATACCGACACTCCTCTCCCCCCGCAGCCCCACCACCACCGCATCAATTAACGGTGCGGCCCCGTCTGAGTCGCGGAGGATAGGGCGAGTGGCGCATCGCCATACCAACACTCCTCTTCCTCCGCGACTCCACCTCGGCTGCAGCGGTAGAGGGTGCGGACTCCCCTCTCACCGCTGCCCCCCGACACACATCCGAAGTGGGCTCGCCAAGCCCACTCGTAGTGGCCACCTTGGGCCGGCCCTACACCACGGGCCAGCCAAGGGGTTCCTCTTTGTTCACCGTGGGTGACCAAGCCACGGCTACTAAGCCCCCTCGCCACGACAAGGCGGGAACCCGTTCGGGGGGGAACCTAACCTAACCTTTTTTTTTTTTTACGTGGGGAAATCCTCATGGATACCTTCCGCTACGGGGGCAACGAAAAGGTTATGCCGGACTCATACCGGCTAAAACCCCACGGTGGTCACCATCAGCGTATACGAGGGGTCCGGGGATCTCCGTTCGGAACGCAACCGGGGCCACTCCGTCGCTTTGCTACACCTATAGCACGTCCCGGGGACAGTAATTGCTGCCCCCAGCACCCTCTCAGTGCTATCACGATGTCTCGAGACCACTTCCGAGTCATCGTCCTCCTCAGGGGTTACATAGCTACGACGCTCAGAGCGTCTATCTGAGTAGTTTTTACACAATAAAACACAACACTTCATCCTTTTCTTCTTAATACTACGAAAATACATCGATTTGCGATTTTTTCAACACATGAGCGCACAGGACGAATGCTGACAGTATACTAACTAAAGCCACGCCCACTATGATGACGTCAGGACCTACTTAGAATCACAGTGCACAGTTGCTTATGCCGTCTCCCCTTTGTATTAGCTTCATGGTCCCGTCCAATGCGGTTCACCAGGATTGTCTGCTCCCGTTCCCACGCTGGGCATACTGCGAGCGTATGAGAAGCGGAGTCCTGGTCCTGTCCACCACAGTGGAAGCAGTTTGCCGTCGCCTCGCGTCCGATCTTACACAGATAATCACCGAAGCACCCATGCCCGGTAATTATCTGTGTAAGTCTGTAGGTGAGTCTTCCTACTCGTCGCTGCATCGAAGTCGTCCAGGCATCGAAGACCGGCATCTAACCTAACCTAACCTAACCTTTTTTTTTTCGTGGGGAAATCCTCATGGATACCTCCGTCTGCGGGGGCAACCGGAAGGTTATGCCGAACTCCTACCGGCTAAAACCCCACGGTGCCTCCTCGCACGTGCGCGCGGGGCCGCGGGAATCCAAATTCTTCCGCAGCCGCACACTAGTGCTGGCCCGGTCTGTCCGGGCCTCGTCTCCTGCACGGGGTAGCGAGGTGTTATGCTACCCCCCTCCACAGCCTCTAACTATACCTGCGTATCGGACCCCCCCCCGAGTCCGATACGCGGAGGCCATGGGGCAAGGAAAATCGAGCGCTTAGTAGCGCCCGCTTTCCCGACCCCAGCGGCGGATCTGGTCTCGGGTTCCGCCGCTAACCAAGATTCGGCCGCGGAGGGTAGGGAGAGCGGCGCCTCGCAATACCGACACTCCTCTCCCCCCGCGGCCCCACCACCACCGCATCAACGGTGCGGCCCCTTCTGAGTCGCGGAGGATAGGGCGAGTGGCGCATCGCCATACCAGCACTCCTCTTCCTCCGCGACTCCACCTCGGCTGCAGCGGTAGAGGGAGCGGACACCCCTCTATCCGCAGCCCACCAACACACATCCGAAGTGGGCTTCTCAAGCCCACTCGGAGTGGCCACCTCGGGCCGGCCCTACACCTCGGGCCAGCCAAGGGGTTCCTCTTTGTTCACCGCGGTTGACCAAGCCACGGCTACTAAGCCCCCCCGCCACGACAAGGCGGGAACCCGTTCGGGGGGGAACCTAACCTAACCTAACCTAACCGGGAGAAGGCTAGTTAAATAAAGCAAATTATCTGGAAAAACAGAGTTTCTACCCTATGACATTGCCATGGAGAAACCATTGCCCTCATCACAACTTCTTCATCCAGCTGACAGAAAAACCATCGACATTAATATGCAACTACAAAAGAAGATATTGATAATTGCAATAACCATATGACAAAAATATTCACAGATGGAAGCAAGCATCATGATGGTAGTACAGGCGCAGCATTTGTAGTACAAATTAATAATGAAATAAAAATACGCAAGAAATATAAACTACACCCAAGCTGCAATGTATTTCAAGCGGAACTCTTGGCTATAGAAAGAGTTTGCAAATGGGCTATTCAAACAGGTACACATAATCTTACAATCCTTACAGACTCACTTTCAGGCTTGAAAGAAATACAAAATAAAGACAGTACCAACCCATTCGTAGTGTCTATACATAAAAGTATACACCAAATATATAACACAGGAATAATTAACTTTACTTGGGTTAAAGCACACACAGGCTTGACCGGGAACGAAGAAGCAGATGTAGCAGCCAAACAAGCAGCCAGTTCCCACAGTAGATATGAACATGACAAGACCCCTTTAAGCTACTTAAAATATAATTTAAAACAAATAACTTTAAGCAATGCTGATTCTTTTTACAAAAACTCCATACAAGGACAACATACAAAAAGTATATGTCCTGATCTTGAGTCCATACAAAATCTATGGGAAGCTGTTAAACCCTCCTTTGAATTTACGCAATTTTTGACTGGACATGGATTTAATCTATCGTACCTGTACAGATTTAAAATAAAATCAACTAATAAATGCCCATGTAACGACAACTCGGAACAAACATTCAAGCACTTAATAGAAGAATGTCCTAGGTACTCAAACACTCGGAACGATCACATAATTACCTGCAGCAGCTTGAATATAACAGACGTCTTCAGCATAAATAAAATAATAAGCAAGGAATCTTCAGTCATATCATACACCGAACATATTAAAACTATTATTAGAACCCTTAAGGACTTTAACAAACATGTAATATAGATACTCTGAAAATCAAAGCAAAGTTGAAATTTCTGTAACTAAAACTCTAATTCGTGTACCGAATAATCCTACTTCTAAGTTTTGTATAAATGTACTATTTCATAAATAATAACATATTGTAAAAAATGTAGTAATAAAATGTAACTTTTGTGTCGCCCGTATCTGAACTGAAAATCAAAGCAAAGTTGAAATTTCTGTAACTAAGACTCTAATTCGTGTACCGAATAATCCTACTTCTAAGTTTTGTATAAATGTACTATTTCATAAATAATAACATATTGTAAAAAATGTAGTAATAAAATGTAACTTTTGTGTCGCCCGTATCTGAACTGAAAATCAAAGCAAAGTTGAAATTTCTGTAACTAAGACTCTAATTCGTGTACCGAATAATCCTACTTCTAAGTTTTGTATAAATGTACTATTTCATAAATAATAACATATTGTAAAAAATGTAGTAATAAAATGTAACTTTTGTGTCGCCCGTATCCAATAGCGGGGGCAAATCAATTATAAAAGTAGATCAATTTGAACCTACTTTTATAATTGATTTGCCCCCAGTAAACACCCAGTCCCGGTGGTGTAACCGAGACTGGAGACAAAAAAAAACCTAACCTAACCTAACCTAACCTAACCTTTTTTTTTTTCGTGGGGAAATCGTTTCGTGGGGAAGGTTATGCCGGACTCCTACCGGCTAAAACCCCACGGTGCCTCCTCGCACGTGCGCGCGGGGCCGCGGGAATCCAAATTCTTCCGCAGCCCCACACTAGTGCTGGCCCGGTCTGTCCGGGCCTCGTCTCCTGTACGGGGTAGCGAGGTGTTCAATCAACTACCCCGTGTATCGCCTCAGGGGCGCGCGCCGACACCCGCGCGCGCATCCGCCTCGGGTCCATCGAGTAGGGGTGGCGGGGGGCTTCCCCAAGTCCCTCGCCCCTGGACCTTTTCCGACCCCCATAAATACCCATTTATGGGGGCCGGAAAAGGGCGTTGTCCGCCCTTCTCCTGCGCCCGGTGCGCCTTCTGCGGCCAGGGAAGGGAGTCGAGATCTCCCTTTCCCGTTCCGCAGTTTCCTTCTGCGACATCACGTCCTCGCAGAAGGACACCACTGCATCCCACGACTCTGCGCTACCGACCATCTTCCGCACTAAGGCCGGCAGCGACAGATCGCCTCCTACTTTATTTGTGAGGACACGGCGCTGCTCCTCCCAAGCTACACACTCGGCGAGCGTGTGTTGCGCCGTGTCTTCCCCGCAATGGACGCAGTGGTGGCACCGAGCGTCCGGCTCCCTGTCTATGCGGCGCAGGTACTTACTGAAGCAGCCATGCCCCGACAGCACTTGCGTCACCCTAAACGACAGGGAGCCGTGCCTTCTCCCGAGCCAGTCGTCGAGTACTGGCCGGATCGCCTCGACGGTGGCGAGGCCGGCGGTAGGGCACAGAAGCCTTTGCCGCCATTCCGCCACCAAGACCTGACGGAGCTCCTCTCGGCGCAGCGCGATCTGCCGCTGCACCGGCCTCGAGCCCCGTGCCCGCTCTTCCTCGCGCCATCGAAATAATGACGCGAGTACTTTCGCCTCTAGGTCCCAGGGCGGGGATCCGGCCAGGACGCAAGCCGCCTCGTAGGAAATCGTGCGATACCCGCGGACGACTCTGACGGCCATCGCCCTCTGCGGTTTACGCAGAATGGCGAGAGTGCTGGCCGTCATGTCCATCGCCCAGACAGGGGCCCCATACAGGGCCATGGACCGCACGATTCCCACGTACAACCGCCTACAGGCGGCGCTCGGGCCCTCCAAGTTGGGAAGCAACGTTGATAGCGCGCCCGCTGCACCCATCAGCTTGGGCGCCAGCCGCCGGAAGTGGGGTCCGAATTCCCATCGGCTGTCGAGCACCAATCCCAGATACTTCATGGTGGACTCGACAGCTATCCGGGCCCCGCTGACCACGATGTGTGAACCCGGCGGCGGCGCGCGTCGAGGGCCATGGAACACCATGGCCTCCGACTTACTTAGGGCCACCTCCAGGCCCAGGCGCCGGATGCGGTTCACCACTTGTGACACCGCAGCCGTTGCAACCAACGCTGCTTCCCTGTACGAACTCCCCCGGGCAGTGACGAGCGTGTCGTCCGCATAACACGTCAAGTCGGCGCCCGACGGGAGTTCACCTCTCAGCACCCAGTCGTAGCCGATGTTCCACAGGAGCGGTCCCAAGACCGATCCCTGCGGAACACCGCACGACATGACGCGCCGACCAGCGCCGTCACGTCCCCAATAGGTAACGCATCTCTCCTCAAGGTAAGCCCCTATTGTGCGGCGGAGGTAGGGAGGCACGCGATGGTAATTCAGCGCCTCCCGAATGCAACTTCAGGGTAGGGTGTTGAAAGCGTTGGAGATGTCTAAGGACACCGCCAGCACCACCCCACCCCGGGATACTGTCTCCTCCGTCAGGGCCCTCACGCGCGTAATAGCGTCTATGGTGGAGCGCCCGCGACGAAAACCAAACTGGTTGTCATCCAGGTCCGGCCCCTCTCTGCACAAGTGGCTGACGAGGCGATCTGCGATGATGCGCTCAAAAAGTTTGCCCGCCTCGTCGAGCAGCACTATGGGCCGGTACGCGGACGGTGAGTCCGCGGGGCGCCCCTCCTTCCTGAGCAAGACCAGCCTCCCCTCCTTCCACACACTGGGAAACTGACCCTGCTCGAGACATGACGTGAAGAGCCCTCTCAGCTGGGGCTCTAGCTCCTTCAGAGCCAGGACGAGAGCTCGACCAGGAACTCCGTCGGGTCCGGGCGCTGTGTTCTTAGCCCGGAGTCGCGACACGGCCACTCTCGTCTCTGCTTGCGTCACCTCGGGGACATCGGTGCTCTCCTCTTCTGGAGAGTCTGTGGCTGAGGGCGAAGCCATCGCCGGGGGAACGTGTCCCACTCGCTCAGGGAAGAGAGTCGATAACACCGACTCTAGCAACTGGGGTTGCATCGTTTGTGTTAGTGGAGGCGCCCAGGGACGCAACTTGCCCCGTATCCAACGGTAGGGGCGCCCCCACGGATCCCGATCTAGGGACCCCAGCAGCTCCTCCCTGGCACGCGACTTTGAGTCGCCGATGGCCAGCCACAGAGTCTCCTTAGACGCGCGGTACACCTCATACAGCGCGTCCCCCTAACCTAACCTAACCTATTCTAACCTTTTTTTTTTTACATGGGGAAATGCCTACGCATACCCGCCTCGCGGGGGCAAGGACGGGTTATGTCGGACTCGCACCGACTAAAAAAAAAAAACCTATTCTAACCTTTTTTTTTACATGGGGAAATGCCTACGCATACCCGCCTCGCGGGGGCAAGGACGGGTTATGTCGGACTCGCACCGACTAAAACCCCATAGTGTTCCACCTTCGTCGCATATTGGCAGGGCCACGGGAACGCTTTCGCACACTTCCGCGGCCCCACCTGCGCTGGCCACTCCATGGCGGCCCCTTCTCGGGAGAGGACCACTCCTCCCCCCTCTCCTTCTCAGGTAAGGCGCACCAGAACACATGGCGCGCCCTCCTCGTCGGCCTCCAATTTCCAATGCGCAACAGACGCCCCCGAGTCCGATGCGCGAAGGCCATGGGGCCAGGAAAAACTAGCACTCAGAAGCACCGGCCTTCCCGGCCCCAGCGGCGGATCTGGTCTATGGCTCCGCCGCCAACCAAGATTCGGCTGCGGAGGGTAGGGAGAGCGGCGCCTCGCAATACCGACACTCCTCTCCCCCCGCAGCCCCTCCACCACCGCATCATTTAACGGTGCGGCCCCGTCAGAGTCGCGGAGGATAGGGCGAGTGGCGCATCGCCATACCAACACTCCTCTTCCTCCGCGACTCCACCTCGGCTGCAGCGGTAGAGGGTGCGAACTCCCCTCACACCGCAGCCCCCCGACACACATCCGAAGTGGGCTCGCCAAGCCCACTCGGAGTGGCCACCTCGGGCCGGCCCTACACCACGGGCCAGCCAAGGGGTTCCTCTTTGTTCACCGTGGGTGACCAAGCCACGGCTACTAAGCCCCCCCGCCACGACAAGGCGGGAACCCGTTCGGGGGAGAACCTAACCTAACCTAACCTTTTTTTTTTTTTCGTGGGGAAATCCTCATGGATACCTCCGGCTGCGGGGGCAACCGGAAGGTTATGCCGGACTCCTACCGGCTAAAACCCCACGATGCCTCCTCGCACGTGCGCGCGGGGCCGCGGGAATCCAAATTCTTCCACAGCCCCACACTAGTGCTGGCCCGGTCTGTCCGGGCCTCGTCTCCTGCACGGGGTAGCAAGGTGTTCAGCTACCCCCCTCCACAGCCTCCAATTCCACCTGCGTATCGGACCCCCCCGAGTCCGATACGCGGAGGCCATGGGGCCAGGAAAAACTAGCACTCAGAAGCACCAGCCTTCCCAACCCCAGCGACGGATCTGGTCCATGGCTCCGCCGCCAACCAAGATTCGGCTGCGGAGGGTAGGGAGAGCGGCGCCTCGCAATACCGACACTCCTCTCCCCCCGCAGCCACACCACCACCGCATCATCCAACGGTGCGGCCCCGTCTGAGTCGCGGAGGATAGGGCGAGTGGCGCATCGCCATACCAACACTCCTCTTCCTCCGCGACTCCACCTCGGCTGCAGCGGTAGAGGGAGCGGACACCCCTCTCACCGCAGCCCACCGACACACATCCAAAGTGGGCTTCCCAAGCCCACTCGGAGCGGCCACCTCGGGCCAGCCCTACACCACGGGCCAACCCAGGGGTTCCTCTTAGTTCACCGCGGGTGACCAAGCCACGGCTACTAAGCCCCCCCGCCACGACAAGGCGGGAACCCGTTCGGGGGGGAACCTAAACTAACATAACCTAACCTAACCTGACCTAATATTATAAATCAAGTGCATATCGAAATGGGTCATCAAGGACCCTATAAGGTAATTAAATATGTGAGAGACAGATTCTTTTGGAAAGGCTTAACAAAAGATATTAAAAACCAATTAAGGGCTTGTCATTTATGTCAGTTATCTAAGAAAAGCCATCTGTAAGCTGTATCATTTCTGTAAGCCATCACTACCATCTCTGCACAGGGAGGACGACTCACTGGCCCAAGACGCAAAAGACAAAGCCGACCTTTTAGGCTCCCTTTTTGCGTCCAACTCGACTCTTGATGACGGGGGGAAAATACCGCCGACCATCCCGCGGTGTGAGTGCTCCATGCCGGATGTGCTATTCTCACAGCGCTCAGTTCGCAAAGCACTTCTCTCCCTGGACATCCAGAAGTCGAGTGGGCCTGACGGAATCCCCCCAATTGTGCTGAGGACGTGTGCTCCGGAGTTGGCACCGGTCCTAACGCGTCTTTTCCGGTACTCCTATTCCCAAGGCGTAGTCCCGAATTCATGGAAGACAGCTTTTGTCCACCCGATCCCTAAAAAAGGCGACCGCTCAGACCCGACCAACTATAGGCCTATCGCGATCACCTCCTTGTTCTCCAAAATAATGGAATCCATTATTAACTGCCAGCTCATCCGGTACCTTGAGGATCACCAGCTGATTAGTGACCGCCAATATGGTTTTCGTCGGTGTCGATCAGCTGGTGATCTTCTGGTCTACCTGACCCATAGATGGGCGGAGGCAGTAGAGTCCAAGGGGGAGGCGTTGGCCGTTAGTCTGGACATTGCGAAGGCCTTTGATCGGGTTTGGCACAAAGCGCTTCATTCGAAGCTGCCTTCCTATGGGCTTCCCGAGAAATTGTGCAATTGGATCACCAGCTTTCTTGCAGATCGGAGCATCAAGGTCGTTGTAGACGGTGCATGTTCTGACTACAAGCCTATTAACGCTGGTGTTCCACAAGGCTGTGTGCTATCACCAACGCTGTTTCTTCTGCATATCAATGATATGTTGCTAACTGGTAACATTCATTGCTATGCGGATGACAGCACTGGTGATGCTCTATACACCGGCCGGGCCAATATTTCTCGGGAAAACGTCGCCGAGTACCGGAACAAACTTGTGTCTGAAGTCGAGTCTTTGCTGGACAAAGTCTCGGATTGGGGGCGACTAAATCTAGTCCAGTTTAATCCTCAGAAGACACAAGTTTGCGCGTTTACCGCTAAAAAGAA
This sequence comes from Parnassius mnemosyne, assembly GCA_963668995.1. Lineage (NCBI taxonomy): Eukaryota > Metazoa > Arthropoda > Insecta > Lepidoptera > Papilionidae > Parnassius > Parnassius mnemosyne. Next base: position 128,055 of record CAVLGL010000090.1, read on the forward strand.
CCCCTTTGTCGTATCTCCTCATTTTCAAGGCACTCCCCTTCTTGCCTCAGCCAGTATCGGTATCCTCGGAGTCGACATATCGAGTGACGTGCAGTTTCGTGGTCACTTGGAAGAGAAGGCCAAATTGGCCTCTAAAAAGCTTGGCGTGCTCAGCAGAGCGGGACAGTATTTCATGCCGGCACACCGCCTGCAACTTTACAAGGCGCAGGTTCGGCCTCACATGGAATACTGTTCCCATCTCTGGGCAGGGGCTCCCCAGTGCCAGCTCCTTCCACTTGACCGCATCCAGCGTGGAGCGGCTCGAATCGTCGACGACCGAGACCTTTCCGATCGGCTCGATTCATTGGCACTGCGAAGAGATGTTGCATCTCTTTGCATTTTCTTTCGCATCTACCATGGGGAGTGCTCTGAGGAATTGTTCGGATTAATCCCAGCCGCCAAATTTCATGAACGCACATCGCGGCAGAACTCCCGATACCATCCACATCATCTGGATGATTGGCGGTCCACCACTGTGTGATTTAGAAGATGTTTTCTTCCTCGCATGACTTCCTTGTGGAATCGATTACCATCAGTGATTTTTCCGGACCGATACGACTTAGGGACCTTCAAGAAAAGAGCCTACTCCTTTTTAAAAGGCCGGCAACGCATCTGCAATTCCCCTGGTGTTGCGGTTGTTCATGGGCGGCGGTAGTCACTTACCATCAGGTGGGCCGCATGCTCGTTTGGCCCCTCTCCTATAAAAATAAAAAAAGCAATATAACATATGTGGGTCCCTGCAAATCTATAATAACAGAAAACATTGGCGATATAGTCATGGCAGACTTATATGGACCACTTGTATCAGGTACCTTTGGGTACACTTTCATATTTGTCATTCAAGATTCATTCAGTAAATTTATGAAATTATATCCTTTAAAACAGCCATTTTGTTGAATAGAATAGAATAGAATAGAATAAGTTCGTAAGTAATCACTGGAAACAATCAATGAGTGAATTAAATATAAAGCCAATATATACCACAGTTAGAAATCCTAGACCAAATACAACAGAGCGAGTAAATAAAGAGTTGAGCAGATTATTTAGGACGCTTTGTCATACTAACCACAAAGATTGGGCGTTAATATTGCCGAAATTAGAAGAATTGTATAATAATTCTTATCACAATAGTACAGGCTTCACGCCTTGTGAGATTCTTTATGGTGAGTCTAATGAGATGTCTTTTGACAAAGTAATTTCCAAAAGTAAAGACAAACATAATGTCAAACAAATTAGACAACAAGTGCGTAAAAATTTAAAAGAGGCAAGTCGAATAAGAAACACAAAATTTAATAACCGAAATAGATTAATAAAATATAATATTGGTGACTTAGTAAAAATTTCAAGATCTAGTAGATCAGACGCTGATAATAAAGTTATGAGTAAGTTCAATTTGGCATATGAAGGACCTTATGTAATAGCAGCCGTACCATTTGACAATGTATATACCTTGGCAAATCCAGAGACAAACGAAATTAGAGGAATTTTCAATGCTATTCACTTATTAAAATATTTTAAATAATAATTTCTTTTTGTATAAATTAGAGTAATTAAATAAATATTGTAACATAAAAGGGTTTTGTGGGTGGCCCATGGAAATAATTGTTTAAATTAAAGGTCTAAAATTATTAAAGTTATGAGCAAGAGATTTGTTATATGATAGCAGAACGTTATTAATATATAATGAAGAGTTGTAAATATAGATCGTAAGATAATTTTGTAATCATTTTTATTAAATAAATATGGGAGTTGGGTCAGGGCGAATGGCTCAAACACATTTATCCTATGTGGTATCGAACTGACCTCAACAAATATCCAACTGGATTGTATGCACATAGAGTGTGACACTATCGAAATAATGTTTCAAAGATTTAAAGATAAATTAATAAAATAAGAAAACGACAATTGACTGCAAACTTTATTAACAACACGATATACAATAACTTGAATTATGGTGTTATCACAATGTGATAATTGTGGTTGAAGGGGTGTTGGTGGCGACCATTCTCTGGGGCAGGGGGATTTGATAACATATGCCGTATTGTAACAGATTAAAAGAGGAAAGAACAGATATATAAACAATTATTTGAGTGTATTGTATATTTTTTTTATTTTTTTTTATAGGAGAGGGGGCAAACGAGCATGCGGCTCACCTGATGGTAAGTGACTACCGCCGCCCATGAACAACCGCAACACCAAGGGAATTGCAGATGCGTTGCCGGCCTTTTAAAAAGGAGTAGGCTCTTTTCTTGAAGGTCCCTAAGTCGTATCGGTCCGGAAAAATCGCTGATGGTAATCGATTCCACAAGGAAGTATATGCTCTCAAAATACTAAAATTTTATATTAACGACTCCACTATGTGGATCATTAACATAAAATTTGGGGGTGGATTGTGACGCCTCATAATTATTATTAATAAATAATAATTAAATTCATTATACAGACATTTAAAAATGTCATAGAAATTATAATTTAAACAATAAAATGCAAATAATAAGCATAAAGTTCAAAAATATCCATTTGGAATATTGAATATTATAATATTAGTAAACGCATAAAATGTCTCTAAAAATCTCTAAATTTATTAAAAACCTGCTTAAAATGTTCAAATGTATCAAATCATATAAATACAAGGCGATTATATTGCAATAACAAAGATAAATAACATTTGTAATATAATAGAAAAAATGGATTAAAATTTTCTAAGTTGATGAAGGTGTTCGTGTAATAATTGGAAAATTTCTAAGTTAATGAACGTGTTCTTGTAATGTTCCCTTATATTGGGGCGTTGTCGGAGACACATACCCAAGGTGGTACATATATATGGGGTGGTCGACTGACCGACTGCTAGTACTAAGGTTGCACAATGACTAGTCCTATATTAGGGACTTAACATAGTAAGGTCTGACGAACCAAAGCATTAATATAGAAGGTCTCTATGATGCATAAGCATTATGATAGCAGAGTTATGACTTGAAGTCCCATATGAATAAAACATACAGTAGTATAGTCTATGAAATAAAGCAAATATGTGGAAGGTCTCAAATATGTAAGAGCATTATATTGAAAGAAATGGGACTTGAAAAGGATTATTATAGTGGCGTGTAGGTTGCTTCGCAGCCTCTGAGACCGAGGTAAACTTGGACTCACTAACCGATGTGTCCTAAACATATCATCTTAGTGCCGGTGGTAAGCGGGTTTGTTGTAGCAATACGACTTGCCCGTGGACATCGCACACCCCTACCGGTTGTGGGCGGCGTCTTAGCGCATAGCGTTATGATACGTCGGCTATCTTTCGGATTAGGGTGAGTGTGTTTGGTAGTACTTTTAAGTGCAGCAAGCATACTCAACTTCATGTCTTAGTGCAATAGCGCTATGATACGTGGAGTTTTGGCTACTGACGTCTTAGTACCGTACTACTATGATACGTTGGTGGTATTTTTAGTTAACAACATTATCAAATTTTGTTACCAAAGTCGATAGGGATCATGTGGGTGTGTTGTGAGGGGGCGCCATCTGTATGATAGTTGCATTGATGCTTATTGCTACTTGCAGTATTGTGTCTTGTGATGGATCTGCGGGTGTGCTGCACCTGATTCGATGCATCTTGTGGTTCTGGTCGATGGAGGTATGCGGGTGGTGATGTCTGCTGGGACTGTATGGGGGACCTTGGGATGATGAAACCCCGACGATAGTCGTATTGATGCTTGTTGCATTCTGTAGCATTGCGTCTCTACGATGGTTGTTTGGCGGGTCGCTATTCTCAATGGCGCTCTCTGCGTCTTGGTTTGACTCACAACCTAAGTAGCTTTGCCCAAGTCGGGTCCCTTCATTGCGGGGCTGCAGACTGTCTGCCCTCCATGATGTTTTATATAACAACTTAATAATATATCTCTATAAAGTTCCCACCTTTGAGAGATTGAAGGCAACTTGTTGGTGGGTGAGACAAACATGATCGAAAAATGCATATACTCAACGTCAGTGACACAAACCCTTTCTGATGGCGAATTATTAATATTATCTTATAACTGCCTATTGGCTATATCTGCCATTGTATTGGTTGGTGGAGCATATGTGTCGACCATACCATACCACCATGCGGGTGGTAGCTGGAGGGAGAATCTGAGGAGGCTCTCAAGGCTGCGGCCGAAAGCCGCGCAACGTGGGACCCCATTCCCTTGAGGTGAGCGGTAGACTCATGACACGCTCTGCGGCCAATTGGCCGTGCTGACCATGCAATTGGTGGTGATGCCTTACACTTACAACAACACGTCTGCAGAAACGGCGAAGTATCTTAAGTATCTTAATGAAATTAAGAAAACTGTCAACAGAAAATTGGAGTCTAAGATATGTACTTATCTTCTTTTACATTTGAAAATCATAACGTGTGAGAATGAAACAGATATATTTTTATTGGCAAGGTTCATGTTTGCATGATATTTGTATAACCAAAAAATATATATGCAATTTACTGCTTATCCTCTATTTTTCTTATATCAATGTGTCCCTCTGATTCGGGTAGAATCTATTAGTCTACTAGTCTGTGGTAGTTTGTGGTAATCACAAACTATATAGAAACTATGGAATGTAGAGTAGAAGGAGAACCATCTCTGTATATGAAAAGTGTCCCTAAAAACGCGTCCAATAAGGGTGGCGCTGTAGTAGCATAGGATAAATTTAAAAAAAAGCGCCAAAATTTATTAGAATAACATGGAGAAGTAAACAAGGACCGACCAATCCGCTTGGTTTTGTACTACGTAAATAGTTGAGGTTTTGTATACTGGCATTTTACTAACTACTGTAGTCATGAAATTTTTTAAAAATTTTAATTCAGCTGACTTCACTCCGTCTACAACAGCTATATTCATATCGTAGTTTTTCAGACGCCAGCGCTATTGTGGTAGGTTTTGGAACCTCTATTTTCAGTATATATTGGGACACTTTTTTCAACTTTCGCACCTTATAAGATGGTTCTCCTTCTACTCTACACTCCATAATAGAAACCATGAAGTTATAGATAAAGATGGAGGCCACACTTGGAACAACAGCTTGAGTCAAATACCTACGTATCTTTATCTCACTCTCTGTGGTCTGACTTCTCTTTTTAGTATGGAACACAATATTGCTATGTTTTTATTTGAATCTCCCGGTAAATTCTTAGAAATAATTTCCACACTAACTAAATCAGAAGTTAAGCTTTGTAAAATATTGTACCAATAAATAAATAGTTGATCTACGATTAGTTACATTAAAAATTCCAAAATTGAAGGTTTCCTATGCATTATTGGGTTCACGAATCAGTGAATTACAATCCCATTTCCTAAGGTTTCGGTAATGTGGTTGTGGCAACATTAGCCCTATATGTCAACATAAATTAGACAAATATGGCGGTTGTTTACTTAGCAGTTCACAGCGTCGTTTGAGATATTTAAAGTTAATTATTGTTATAATTCAAGAAATGGTGCAACCTTGTGTAGTACGTGGTTGCGGCAGTAGTTGGTGTCCAGGAGGTGATATAAGATTTCACACGTAAGTGTTTAAATAGTGACTTCTGACATTGAATACTTGTAAACATACTTTTTGTATTTTCACTTAATTTTTTGCTGAAACGTTTTATCAGTGTTTTAAACATATTAGTAAATTATAACTTTGTCACAATCAAATAGTTTTACATTGAATTTAATTAAGTTTGAACAATTTTATTGTTTTTGTTTAAAAGAAATCGCACTGAAGTAGTGTGACCATATTGACGATGTATCTGAGACTTTCCGTGTGACCTTAACTAATTATATTATATGTACATGTTTCTTATTATGTTACCGGAAATGCATGAAATTTAGGAATTATGTACACTTCCTATATATTCTATATAATGACGGATTTCATAGATTTCATAATATTAAATTAAAAATTTGTAACATAATATATTATTTTGGTAGACAATTTATTTTTATTTAGTTTTTGTTTCTCATTATTCTGATACTTTAATAACGTTTATAATAGTTATGTATTTAGAAATGTAGTAGTTTAGATGTATGATATAAAGCAACATTTTGTATAATATGTTATTATTTGCAGACAACAAGTGCATTACATGAAGAGTCTATTGTGCAATTAGCTGCTCTGGCTGTACCAAACACTAGTTCTGGCATTTATGAAAGTAGTTCTGGACTTAAGGAAACGAAAGTGAAATGTACTGGCTGTAATATTCAAGACCAAACTAGTAAAAAACAATGTCGAAAAATTCTTGAAAATTTATACAATATTAACTAATTACCTGTAAGTTTCCTTTTCCTTTATCACTAAATACATACCTTTTATTTGTATTTATTATGACTACGATGTACGATGCTAAAAATACTGATTTCATAAAGTTTTCTTGTTTTCTTAGGTCAGCAGTGAATACAACGATCCCGCGAAGATTGATAGGGGCGTGCAAGTGAAAATAAAGTGTACTAAAGCAGAAATACTTGAGACGAAAACTAAGATTCTTTAACAAAAAGTGGCACGCCAAACTAAAAAATTCAGGATAGGTCTTCTTTAATGGACACTATTAAAAAGTATACGGGTCAGTCAGAAATTGAAAATATTATTCAAAGGCGCTTTGCTCATATCTGTAAGGACTTCAAAAAGCCACAGAGTAATGCACATGTGTGAAAAATTTCAATAAATAATTTTAATATGGAAAGTGTTTTTATTTATTTTTTTAAGGTTTTTAACAAACCATGTAGTGGCGGTGTGAGAATATCCACTACCCCATATCGTTCCGAGGGTGTTGTAAGAGGTGTCAGAGGGAAAATAAAACAGGAGATGGGCAGCGGCATCTTCCTGATAACAACTCAAAATAATAATATATTATCGTTCCTATTATAGTACATATGTTACTAGAAATCTATGAAATCCGTTATTATATAGAATTCCTAGGAATTGTAGATAATTCTTAAAATTAACTGGATGTGTGGAATATAGTATTATACACATTTCAGCTCAGAACAGCCTGACTCGGATGGGTTAGGTCAGAAGGCTAAGGCAGGAGCTCCGCTACGCTGCTTTATTCCTCGTATTATTTTTTTAAATAATTGTCCAGAAATAGATTTTGTCTGTCTGAACAATAAATCAGGTATATTTTGTCCAATTCATTGATCACCCGGGGTTATAATAAATTTTAATTTTATATTTCGTTGGTACCGTTTAGGAATTGTATACAATAACCAGAAAATACATTATCGAAATGGTAGTTATAAAATATTCTCTGATATATTTATTTTCCACATTTTCTAAATAGGCTCGGCATTATATGGGTTGTGACGGAAATGCGTGGTCATATTTTAATACCGGTTCTGCCCATGGAAATGAAAACCTTTCTTCATAAAACTAGTCAGTTCCCAAAAAAAATTGTACAAAAATATATAATCTATATAGGCTAGGTCTTAGTAGTAAACAGAGATATAGATATTTATAAATAAAACACTTAATGTAACTCAACTACTTATAGCAATATCCTGGGAAAAATAAAATAAAGGTTACCTACTTAGAAAGGGAGGGTCACGCGTTATGCGTGGTGGTAGTCTGTGTAAGGATGTTCCGATACCATCAAAGTATCGATACCTACTCATATCAGTAGTACTCAAATCATTTTTCGATACTAGTCATACAAATACTCCTAATGTATCGATACTTACTAATATCGATACTTTTTTTAATGAAATTAACATAGCAAATATTTCAAGCCCCACAACGGTCTATTCCGCCCTGCCACTTTAGATAATGTCGCATAGTTCCAACCCATAGAATTATTACGCATAGAAACGCAGTCCAGTACAAAACACGGGCGTTAAAATGATGCAAAGTCATAATGTTAGTGGGCGCGAGTCGAATGTGCCTACGCTCGTCACACGCACACATACACGCCATTCAGTGATACCAGTGTCTGGCGTTTGCAATCAAATTGTGCAAACCACTATTTTTTGATTAATTTTAAAAAATCGATATAATAAAGATTACGTATTACGTACGAAGATATATTTTATGAGAATATAAAATGGAATAAAATAAACACGATAATGATGGTACTAATATAACTTAATTATACATATTTTAATGGTACAAAAATACAGACGTATTAAATTTTAAGAATATTATTAAACACAATTAATTTGCTCGAATACAATAAGCACATCGTGTAATATTTCATTTTAACCGACTTCAAAATAGGAGGAGGTTTTCAATTCGGTGTATTTTTTTAAAATGTTTTTTACCTCAGCATTCTACAATTTCTAAACCGATTTAGATTTTTTTATTTGAAAGGATATACACACAGATTGATCCAATATACACGCTAAAATTTTAATGGTTGTTTTCCCGATATCAAATTATTTTGTCTTGGTAGTAATTATTTTATTAAAATTAGGATGCGAAAATGGCAGATTTACAATCGAGAAAACAAAACTCGAATGCGATCTCAAAACAATAGCAATATCTCGCAATTAGGTCGGGCGTGCAGGTTAGCTTATACCGTATTACTATAATAAAGTCTGAAAAAAAATTCGCTGGATGTAACTTAGTGTTACGTCTATCGCACGCGCTACCGCACGCTGCCTACACAGTGAAGGGCCACTAATAAATGTTCAGAACATGAACTCTCAAGCGTAGTGATACGACATAAACTAGTAAATATAGAATTGTCTTAGAAATCAGTATACATACATATTGATAACCTCTCCTTTTTGGGAGTCGGTTAAAATAGACTATGTTTGGGTCTAAAATAATATCTGGTTAATGTTTGGGTGTAAAGTGACATCTGGTTAGTTAAGGCGTTCTTATTAATAATATATTGATGTTGTAAATAGAAAAGTTTTTATTCTATACTCTAAAACGTAGACTTAGTCAATAAACAAAGCAATTAAAATAGTTGCGTTAAAATGGCGTCGGCGAATCGCGATTAGCTGATCACTCCGTATTAGTTTTAAATAGGCACCCATTGTTAATATTATGTTAATACTTAGAGAAGTAGGTATCTATATATAAACATTTGAGTTTTACAGAGAGCTTTGCGATTAAACGTTTTAAACACAAATAGAAAATAAATATTTTTAAAAGAAAATTGTGATTTTTCCCCACAACTAGCAACATTTGTATTAGGATAGCTTAGGTAAGTATTTTTTTAGTTTTACGTAGTTATAATGAATTAAATATATAAACTTGTATGTGAAATGCAGTAGCATCACTTCTTTTATGTTTATAATCACTGTTGTGACAATCTTTTACAACAAAAACGGTCATTTTTACAATTTTTCGCGAGCTCTTCTCCGTAAGACATGACGTTGCGCACTGACGCGTCGCTGAGTGAACTAACGCGGTTTCGCGTTAGTTTAACTTGCTTCACTTTCCGTGCGCGTACTAGTATTCTATGCGTAATAATTCTATGTTCCAACCAATAAACTAACGAACTATTATGAACCTAACCTTAGTACTTAACCTAACCAAATTAATTAGCGAAAAGTTGAAGATCCTACCTTTCGTTTGTTCCTTTATCAGCTTTTTTCTGTAATTTGCCTTTAACCACAGTAATGCCATGAGTTTTGGAATGCTTGAATAAATTAGACGTATTGCCACAATATTTCACCGACTTAAAACATTGTTTACATTTTGAAGTTGTTTCGTTTGTTTTGGTAAAATATATCCATATTATAGTACGGCCGCTGAGTTATTACCGATTTGACAGATTATTCTTAAATTAATCGATATAACCTAGCACGAGCGACACATTTGCCGAATGATTTAGAATACCTCTTTAATATAAAACTTTATGTCAAAATGTCAGAATCAAGTCATTTTCCAATAAACTCTGTTTCAAAACTTAAAATAGTTTGTAAATAATATGAAAACATTTATTTTTTGTTCTTTGTCGCGCTTGTACAAAGTTACATCGTGCGTCTAGTTTTCATAGTGATGTGCTTGATAGTATTCGGTCCGAATTCATTGGAATAGATATGATATTTATTTTATTTGGAAATTTTTATTTTACTTATTCCTTCGAGCAACTAGACTATAATGCTACCATTTTTTTGCGTCTCCTAATTGCACTGTGTTGCCAGTATCTCTATGATTTTTAAGATTTATGTGTGATCCAAAGACAGAAATACTGTTTTCTGTGATTTAAAAATAAATACAATTAAAATGATTATGTATAATTTTTAACATTCATAATATATAAAACAACATTTAATAAATATAATTTTCTCCCTCAATTAAGCAATGTTATAGGTGTATTTTTTTTTAAGTAATTGGCGATACTATTCTGGCAACACCCTTACCACCGCTATTTTAATCTGTTTAGTCGTCTTCCGTACTCTCATGCGCACAGACTACGTTCTCTTGTGTAACCGTTGTTTTTTGACTCGGCTTTCTCCTGTTTATCGTTGCGCTTTATTGGACTAATTTTGTTTGTGTTTGGTAATTTTGTTGAAAATTCCGAAACGAGGAAAAACATTGAATAGTCAATGTCGTGAGCTTGTACTAAAGCTACAGGATTACTTTGAGCGTGAGTCACAAAATGGCGGCCCTTTGATTCCTGTCACTCAAGTGAAAGATCGGGTTTCACAAGCTCTTGGGATTGGTGCAAAAACACTATATAATATAAATAAAGAAAATTTGGTGCTTCTGGAAGTGAAGATAATGTTTTACGCACTCCTAAGAAAAAACAAAGACAAAAACCCGTGACAGGTGTTGATGTTTTTGATGCAGATGCAATAAGAAACCACATATATTGTTATTATACTAGGAACGAGTTTCCAACTAGACGTTTGCTTTTGGTCTCTTTAAAAGAAGCTGGCTTGTTTAAAGGCGGTAAAACGGCGTTGTCAAAACTATTGCACGAAATTGGGTTTGAATATAAAAAAACGAATAAAAGGAAAATATTAATGGAAAGATTTGATTTAATAATTAAAAGGAGCGAGTTTTAAGAGAAGCCAGAAAAATCGAGTCTTGGGACAACGTCGTTTTTGTTGACGAAACATGGTTAAATGCGAACCACACTGTGTCACGCTCTTGGACTGACGAAATAAAAGCATCAACCTCAAAGGTTCCAATTGGAAAAGGATCGCGACTGATAATTTGTCACGCCAGTTCTGCTGGAAGTGGTTTCTTTAAAAATGGACTGCTGGCTTTCGCGTCAAAAAGTACTTCCGATTACCACGAGGAGATGGATACAGACACTTTTACGAATTGGTTCGAAAATCAATTATTACCCAGCCTGCCAGAGCCTTCTATCATAATAATGGACAACGCTTCATATCACTCGAAACAAGTGAATAGAGCGCCTACTCAGGCCGACAAGAAAGCTGATCTCGTAGCATGGCTACACCAAAATGGAATTGAAACTACTGCCGAAATGCTAAAGTCTGACTTAGTAAAGTTGGTACGCGAAAATAAAACATCAAGAGTCCGTTATGAAGTAGATGAGATAGCTCTAGCACATGGACATCGGGTACTTCGAATTCCGCCTTATCACTGCCAGTACAATGCCATTGAGCTAATATGGGCACAAATCAAAGGTATTGTTTTTTATCGCATAAGTTATGAATATGAATAATTTGTACTATTATAACATCCAATATTCAGCATATAAGTAAAAAGATACATAACTAAGAAATACATATCTCATGTCCCTTACATGTAGGTAATTGTGTAACATTTCGTTTATTTAAAGTAATAAATTAACGTTATTTAATGTTTACATTACAGGTTACGCAGCTTGTAATAATACGACTCCGCCATTCAGTACTAATAAAATGATGGGTCTATTAAAAGATGCTTGCAGCAAAATAACGAAAGAAGCTTGGGTCAAGGTCGTCGAAAAGACTCGAAAACTAATAACAGAAGATTATGAACGCAATATAAGAGCGGACACCATTATAGAGAATGAAATTGTCATATAAGTGACTGATAGCGATGACCGCTCTGGCGAATCTGGTTCAGAGTCTGAATAATTGTTTTAATAAATGATAGGTAGTCATTTATTAAAACATCTTGTACCTACTCTATTCATTAAAATGTGTAACAGTGTTTACAAATTTATTTTATTTTGATATGTCCTCGACCAATTATCTACGCCCATCAAGGATACTCCACCTAATAAAGAACCTGTGTCTTTTACTATTATTGTTTTGATTTTATTTAATTACACACTATACTAGAATATTTAAAAACAAATTGTTCCCAAATGATATTAGGGTAACTGGTTCAGTCACTTCACTAGTATTGTCAATTCGTCATGTGTCAAATCGGTAATAACTCAGCGGCCGGACTATAATGATTTTGGTGGTGCCATGATAACATTGGGACAATAAACCGATGACTACAATAACTTAAATTACTTGTAACGTAATCGTAAACAATCACTTGTGGAATGCTGAACACTGCTAGTGCTGACTGGACCAGTGACAATTTTATTGTAATGGCGGCTCTCTCTCTCTCGGTCTCGGCTCGGGTGAAGTCGGACGGGTTCGGCTCGCCGGATTCGATACCAAGTACTTTTGTTTCGATACCGAGTAGGTATCGCATGATTGATTCGATGCTATTGATTATTATTATGGTATCGAATCAAAAGTATCGAGTAATTACTCGTATTTACTAGTATCGGAATGTCCCTAAGTCTGTGATAGTAACTGCCCACAGAACAATTACTCTTTAACTGCCTGTCCTATTGCATTTTAATACTCAATCAATCAATCAATCAATTTCGTTTATTCAGTTTAGGCACATAAAGAGCACATATGAACGTCAAAATTTTACAATCATGTCAAGAAACAATTAATATAATATTAAATAAAGTAAATAAATCATTTGAAAATGATTCTTTCGCTGGTTCGGTAAGTTGGTTTAAAATTACTATTAAATAAACTCAGTGAACAGTTTTATATAACGTTTCTTTCTTTTTTTAAACAATGTGTTTTTTTTTTTAACCGATTTATATTGTGCGAGCAAGCAAAAAGATTAGGAAGACCATGGATTTTTATCTTTGAGGTATTCGTCTACTTTATAATATCCTTTTTTCATTAAACACTTTTTTACTTCTATTTTAAACTTATTTAGTGGCATGTCAACCAGGTCCTGAGGAATTTTATTAAACATTTTTATACTGTTACCTACAAACGAATTACCAACCTTATGAAGTCTGAGTTTTGGCACTACAAGTTTATTTTTATTTCTCGTATTATAATTGTGTACGTCAGAGTTTTTTTTGAAGAGATCTAGGTTCTTGCGTACATATAAGACATTATCGTAAATGTATTGGCAAGCAACTGTTAAAATATTAATTTCTTTAAATAGTTCTCTCAGCGAGTCGCGGGGTCTGAGGCTATATATAGCTCGTATCGCTCGTTTCTGTAATATGAAAATAGTCTCAATATCGGCAGCTGAGCCCCACAGCATCAGACCATACGACATAACGCTATGAAAGTATCTAAAATAAACTAATCGTGCCGTTTTCTCATCAGTCAGTGACCTTATTTTTCTAACCGCATAGGCAGCTGAGCTAAGTCTTCCTGCCAAGGCTGAGATATGAGAACCCCATTGCAGTTTACTATCTAGAGTCATTCCAAGAAAAACTGTGGTATCGACTATTTGAACAGATTCATCGTTCATTGTAATATGAGTATCTATCTGTCTTACATTAGGCATAGTAAACTTTACACATTTCGTTTTCTTCGCATTGAGCAGCAAGTTGTTACTTGTGAACCAATGCACTATTTTAGAAAGGGTGTTATTCACATCGTCAAGTAATTCTTTATGTCTATCAGTTTTAAAAATTAATGATGTGTCATCAGCAAATAACACTATTTCACAAAGATTTTTAGTGAAGTGAGGAAGATCATTTACATATATCAAGAATAAAAGGGGTCCTAATATCGAGCCCTGGGGTACTCCCATGACTAATGGGGCGCCAGATGAGTTAGTGTCATTAATATTGACTTTTTGTACTCTACCAGTGAGGTAAGATTTAAGTAAGCTAAGTGAGCTGTTAGAAACACCGTAATAACCTAATTTTAATAACAAAGTCTCATGATCAACACAATCAAAAGCTTTTGATAGATCACACAAAATACCGATGGCATCCCGCTTCTTGTCCCATGCATCAAATATATGTTTAACGAGTTCAACTCCTGCATCCGTCGTGTTTCTGCCTTTAGTGAAACCGAACTGTTTCTCATGAAGTAACTTATTATAAGTGAAATGTGAAAGCAGTTGATTAAATATAATTTTTTCAAAAATTTTGCTGAGTGCTGGGAGTATAGAGATGGGCCGAAAATTTGATGGATCACTTTTGTCCCCTGCTTTGAATAATGGAATGATTTTACTGTACTTCATGAGTGTGGGAAATCATACATCGATACATTGGTTAAATATGAATGCAAGATAAGGGGCAATAGCGGGCATTACTGATTTTATTATATTGGTTGAAATGCCCCAAAGATCCTCAGTCTTTTTTATATTTAGTTGCTTAAAAGTTTTAAGTACGGTTGCGGTGTCAATATACTGAAAATCAAAGTTAACACTACATTTATCAACGCAAGATTCAAGAAGAGAAGCAGCTTCGGTTTTTGAAGATTTTAGTTTACTAGTAGTGGTAATTGGAGCATTTGTGAAAAAAGATTCAAATGCAATGGCCACTTCAGCATCAGTATTTATGTGTTTATCATCTATTTCTAATTCGAAGGATCGATCACGTGACCTTGTTTTACAGGTTTCTTTGTTGATAACATTCCATGTTGCCTTAATTTTGTTATCAGATTTTTGTATTTTGGCCCGGATATAATTAGATTTGGCCATTGAACAGATTTTCTTAAACATTTTTGAGTACTTTTTAGTATGTTCAATGATTTGTGGATCATTTGTACATGCCTTTGTCTCGTATAATTCGTACAAATTCTTTCTACTCTTATAAATTCCAGGTGTAGCCCAATCACTAAATTTAATTTTGAGTTGATTAGTATTAATTGTTTTTTTTGTGAAAATGTTATTAAATTCGTATTTGATTACTCCGAACAAATCTCCGTATAGATCATTCGGGTTATCAGCAGTATTTGGCTCCAAAAGAGGTACCTTATTGTTAATATTTTCTTTAAATTTTTCTAAACGATATGTTGTGATTGGTCTACATACAATATTTTTAGGCAATGGAACATGTTGGTGCTGAAATCTAGCTAACTGACCTACATGATCTGATTTTATGAACTTTATTATAGATTTGTCGTTTACATCGCTGTCAGTAAAAATATTATCCAAGCAGGTAGCTGTTGTGGATGTGGTGCGAGTTGGTTCACAAAAAAGATTTTGCAAGTTAAAAGATTTAAAAAGATTGAGGAACCTTAACGCATTCTGGGAGTTTTCTAAGATATCAACATTAAAATCGCCACATACAACTACCCTCTTCTTAAATTTACATGCCTTTTTTAGGGTTTCTTCCATAATAGATTCAAATAGGTGGCAATCTCCGGAAGGAGGCCGATAGACGCTAATAATAATATATTGATCAAGCTCTGCACATGATATTTCAATATTTCGCTCACTTGAGAGTGCTACAATATCTTTTCTTTCTTTAGATTTTAATTTGTCATTAATTAAAATTAGTGACCCACCTCTTATAGCGGTATCTCTAGTAAACGAACTAATGATTTTATAATTGTCAATATTAATTAAAAGTTCATGTTTTTTTAACCAGTGTTCAGTTACACAAAGTACATGAATATGCATTATATTTAAAAATAATTCTAGTTCTAACTCTTTGCCAGAAAAGCCCTCAATATTTTGATGAATAATATTCATGAACATAGACTTTTCCTTTGTCCCTAAAATTAAATTGCTAGAGATTTCCTCTATTGTCTTAGAATTAAATTTAAATGACTGTCACTCTTATTTGGAACAGATTCCAAGGTCGCAAGACAAACATTGTCATTTATCTGCTCAATAAAAGCAGGTTGGTTAGCCAAATTCTTGGCGGAGTATTTAATATAATATGATAGCGAAGATGCTATCTGTCTCTTAAAATATCTATTCAAATAGAATTTATCTTTTGTCAATAATAATTTATTTTTTAAATATAAGTTTATGTCAATTAAATGAAATTTATTTGAATTATGAAATGTCAATGTATGTAATGTTTGATTGAGCTTATATCTAATATTGTTTTCTGCCTGTGACAAACTACGGCTATATGGAAGTGTGAATAAAATTATATTTTTAACATTTAATAAGCTCAATGATTCAAAACAATTCATAAGAGCATTTCTGTCTGCATTTCCCCTGTCTCCCACTAAAATTAAAAGTGTACCGCTGCTGTTTAAACTATGATTCTTAATTTTTTCAATAATGGTACAGTAACTTAAGCCCGGCATACAATAGTTAATTACTTTGTGTTCTAAATATGAACTTAATAGCTGGCCCATTGATTCCCCCAATTCATCACAAAACATCACTATTTGAGATTGTACATTATTTTGTTTATTAGTTTGTTCGGTGAAGGAGCTACTGGGTTTCTTATTTGGCTCATGTGAAGGACTTTTGTGTGAAGTTAGCGAGGACTTACAAACTGGCTGAGGACTGAGTAAATTGTCTTTTGATGCCAATATAGAATTTGTTCTCATCAGATCCTTCATGGCCAGAATGTATTCCTGATACTCACTTTTAACATTACAATATTTGTTGGTCATTATGTCTAGCGAATTCTTTAAATTATTGATCTCCGTTTCTAACATTAATATGTTACTATTGTACTCAGATATGTTATTTTCAATTATTAAAGAATACATATCAAGTTCATCACCTAATTGCCTTCTCTCATTAATATATTTTACTTTTTTATGCATACATTTTTGCCTTTTAATCAAATTTTGAGTTTTTCTTATGTATCTATTAATTTTTACATATTTCTTAAGTTTATTTCTACTGCACTCAACTCTGCCCATCTTAGGATAAGAATTATGAGCTATAAAAGTATCATCCTTTGTTAAATCTATAGTAATAGTGGGTTCCAAGTTAGGTTCAGTAGAAACAAGACTGGGCACACTACCGACTAATTCCTCAAACAAGTTATGGGTATGGGATACTATAGTGTCACGTTTTTCAGCCTCAAGGTTGTTAATGTGGTGGTGAGCTTCTTGCAGTTCCTGCTCTAAGATTGACATGCGCTTGAGGCCCTGCTCGTACTCATCGCTGCACTCCCTAAACCCAGCCACAACATTATACAATCTGTCCCGCTCATCTAACACTAACCTATGTTCTGTGTGCAGATCAGCCATCTGCTTTTTTAATAAATCGTGTTTATTTAAACTATCCAGTAGTTCCTTCTCATTGTCCTCTCTTTCTTTGTGCAACTGTTCAACCAGCGTTTTGGATGCATCCAATTCCTTCAAAGTCAGATCAAGTTTTCTCAAGATATTATCTAGTTTAGCCTCATCACGGCGTGCAGCAGACATGCTGCGTGTGAGTGGCATTACGATTTTTTATAAATTTAAAGTTGTTTAAAGAGTATTGGGGATAATCCAATTAAGCACTATTTAAATATCAATTAGAATCTTAATAGAAATACAAATTCAGATATCAATTGAATGAGTAGGACTATATGACATTTAAGCCTCCAGTTCTAGTTCTTCTTTTTTAATTATTATTATAGATATTGAATAAGAAGTTAGGAATAAATACGTAAATTTGATGTCGAAATAACTTTCAACATAAATTATGAAAAAGATCCGCTAAATGCTGCGATACGAACTCACGATCTCTCGTGCGGTACAAGTGTTCATAGGCACATGCCACCACACCAGGATGACTTTTGCTTAAAGTATTGAAATTTTCGAGTAGTTGCTGCTTACTGTTATTTAAAATGTACCGAGATCGTTATTATGATTCATGCTGCAAAAATTTATTGCTTAGTCGATGTTAATCACTGATATTATTTTTTATTATTTTGTGAATATGGTAATGTTTTTTGTCACTGTATACGATCACATTTCACTGTGTTCACTGTGTTTATACTTTCTTGTTTAGTTCTTATTACTTTCACTAGAACTTGTAGCAGAATGAAAATATTTCTGAAATTGTTGTTTTTATGTGTAAATAGATCACAATTGCGGAAATAACACTGTCACTATAACTTTGGATGTTTATTTACAGTTTTTGGTACACTAAAGTAAGAATATCACTGGTTTTACAATTTTAAACTATTTTTTATCACGGACTCGACGTTACTCGTCATCGAATCAAGCAGCACTCTTCAACGCAATCACAGAAGTGGAGGTGGGCAAAGTGTATCATTTTTGGGATTGGAACATTTGCATCTTGATCACTGAAATGTTCCGAAACACTGATATGTTTCATTTGGCTCATTTGTATCATCGACTCAAAAAATATAAAAGAAAGAATGTTCCGAATACATTAAGCTGCGTCGCGGGCGTTTATTACTGACTGATCCGTGAAATGTTATGTGGCAACAATGCGGTATAATAATAATAAAAAAAAAATAAGTGCTTAGATTATTTATTGTGTACCGTAATAAGATTGTATATAAAATCGATTCTCCTTCATACTTTAACACAAATGTCACTATGTCCAATTCATTATTTACAAAAATGTCCATTTACACAAAACAGCAATGTCTATGTACACAGAATTACGTTTCAAATGAATCATTTGTATCTGGAACAGTGAAACATTACTTTGCTCTTTGCTCATTTCGCGCGACGCGTCGCTTGCGAGGCGACTGAGCAACGAGCGAGAGAGAGAGACTGAGACAATGATTAACTTAACTATTGACTCACGAGTGGCGAGTGAGCGGGCGAAATAATTATAGTTCACACAAGTCAGATAGAGATAACAAATAAGAAGTGTATCACTCAACTCGTACGGATTTTCGCTGACGTTATTCATGCACGTAAAAATTACCACTAAGGCGCTTATGTGTCAAATACTATACGGTCGTTTTTTATATGTAACGTTTTATTAAAAAGTTGTCATTTTACGTTGATACGGTACTTGTCAAATTCTTTATATTCATTAGCGTCTGTTTACGAAAACATACTGAGTTATGTTTAGGATTTCTTTGCGTAGTGATTATTGTGACTTTACTATCTTCCTTTTCATCATAAAGTTTAGAGTTATGATACTTTATGTTACTGAACCAATCTTTTGTGTCACTTCAGTGATTCGTATCATCAGTGAGTCGTTTCCGTAAAGAGATACACACGCCTACTCAGAAGGGCTAATACCACAGAGTACATTATATATAGGGAAGCTAATACCCAGAGCCGTAAAGCCAATTTTAAAAAAAATGCATTTTAATATTTTGGAAAACTCCGGTTTATTGATAAAAAAGTGAATTCAATTTTATTAAAGCTATAGGAAACAGGAATGGCCTTTAGTGAAGTTTGTAGAATTTGTTTATGCGTTAATGTTCGCATGTTTGTACTAAAGAAGACTAGTCTCCGAAATTTGTACAAAACATTGACCAACAGTTTTGTAAGTTTGTTAATATTTCTTAATATTGCAAATTGAAGTTGCAGTAATTTGTTGTTATCGCCGGAGAAATATATTATAACTTGTCTGATATAAAATGCGATAGATCGGGGCTAGGCTAAGGTGCATCGTTAAATATAAGTGCAACCAGAACCTGAAAATCAATAATTAGCCTGAAATCTTACTACATACTAGAAGAGACTTGGTTGTTTGCAAGACGCGGTGGAGCCAGCGGGCTTAACTGTTTCTGTTTCTTCCACGCGACCCGCACTGCTGCATAGAATTTTTCGCGGTGTCTGTTCTTGTACATATTACTGAGTATTACTGCAATGTTACCTATGTCAAGAAATTGACATCCTCTCTGGTTTGGTCTTCCACTCACTAAAAGCCATTCTATCAGACTATTAAAGTGGGAGATTAGAGTGCACATGTGCTTACAGACACAAAAATTCCGTCACTCTCATATTTCTCATATTCCTAAAGACAAGTCTGAGAAGGGAATAATTTGCACATGTGCTTGCTTACACACACATGCAATATAATCCTGCCCTGCGCTAATAAATAGTCTCTATTGTGATTGTAATTCTGTCCGTAGGACATTATTATTGTCATGCTGTAGCTATATATCTATGTGTCACAGGTGGGTCGGCTGTACCGGGTTGGTACCATGGACCAAACAGAATACCAGTTTGAAATAGCAGCTTAATTCTGCTCTGATTAGTATGGTGAGTGTAGAGAATGTTGTGTGTAGTGTAGAGTGTGAGGTGTTCCGTCTTGGTCCTCAGAGGTGACAGCACATCTTTGTTTTGATCCTTAATTGGGGATAAATTGTAGATGTCTATGGGTGGTCACTTACCATCAGGTGGACTGTGTGATCAGATGTTACCTTTAATGTATAAAAACAAATTTCGATATAAGCCTGTATCCTGGTTTCAAGTCTGTATGTGTGTTCTATTTTATTTATTTATCCAATATGTTATTAAATTGGTTTATGGTTTGTGCTGATATCACTTCCTGGCAGCTTGTTCCATACTTCAACCACTCTTTAGTTAAAATACATGAGTTATTAGGTGTCACCACTTTAATCAATTTGAAGTGATGTCCTTAAGGTCTGTGTTGTGTAAGTACTGGAATAATAATTGTCAAAATTTTGTAGATCATAGTGTTTATATATTATTTTATATGTTTCAATCAAGTGTCCTCATTCTCTGTGGTCTTTTAGAGTTGTAAGTTTAAGTGCTTTCAGACTTTCATCATATACTATGTTTTCAATGCTCTAGAAACTTTTGAATATGTGTGTTGAAGCTTTTTAGGGTTCCGTACCTCAAAAGGAAAATGGAACCCTTATAGGATCACTTTGTTGTCCGAGTTCCGAAATGCTAACTCAGCTCGTCTCGGCTTGCGGGAATGTTTTGAACACAAAACAGAAAAAAAGCTGCAAAAACTGGGACCATTTTTACTGTTGTTAAAATATAGGTACTGTTAATGTTACAGTTCTAAAAGGTTGGTGTGTACAGTGAACAAGGTGCTTTTTAGGGTTCCGTACCTCAAAAGGAAAAAACAGAACCCTTATAGGATCACTTTGTTGTCCGTATGTCTGTCTGTCAAGACCCTTTTTCTCAGAAACGCGTGAAGGTATCAAGCTGAAATTTATATCAAATACTCAAGTTTATTGTCCCTTAGAGCTGAAAAAAATCAAACTTCTATGCCAACGCAATCAAAAGATACAGCCGTTTATGCTGCGAATTTTCGACATTCAAATTTCATTAAAATTTGGTACGAAGCAACGTATTATAGCACAGATAAAGGAAAAATTGCGAAAAGCATAAATTTTTAGTTACTTCATATAATAAAAATATTTTTAATAATTTATTTACCTATGGATTTGTTCGAAACCCTCAGTGCGCGAGTCCGACTCGCACTTTGCCGGTTTTTTTTATAGGATAAGAGTGACAAACGAGCACACAGTGCACCTGATGGTAAGTGGTTGCTGCGGCCCATAGACATCTACATCTATCTACTATTAAAAATCAAAATGCAGAGAGAGTCACCCATGAGGACTGAGGACTAAGATGGAATGCCTCATTTCCAGTAAAAAGGGTCTCCGGTTCTGTACACTCACCATGTGAAACACAGCAGTGATAAGCTGCTATTTTACGCTGGTATTCTGTGAGAGTGTGGTCCTTCCCCGGTTGAGCCGACTCATTTGTGTTACAACTATCTTACTAATATAGCTGCAGCATGGCTCTACCACGTATAAGAGCTTCTTTAGCCACTCAATATAAATTGGAATGTATATTCCAAAATAAATTGAAAATATTTTTTATATGATTTTAGTATCTTTTCTGGTATTATTATTATTATTTGCCATAGTTGCCACGCTAGGCAGGCTGGTTGGCGACTGCAGTTTTTTTATTAGTCTGACCTGTTATGAGAAAAATGCTGCTGCATATATTCTTATGAGATAAAATAATCTAATTGTTAGATGACCAAACCCACCTGGAATTTACTTCATACTGTATTTTATATTAAATTAAAAAGTTTAAAACTGCTAGGGGATGTATATTGTTACTAACTTCCATTTGAAACTAAGTGACAATGGCCTAATAGTTACGGGTGTAAACTGCAAACTCAAGAAAGTATTAAGTTCAAATCTGCCATTTGTCTATTGTTGTATTGTGTAAGCATTTTCAGTTTACTTGGAGCGTAAGAGAAGTATTTGTAATGTTAATAGTGATGTTAGTAGTTAAAAACTGAAAGTAGGTTTAGTAAGATTGAGTTTTGAAAGCCTCATACTGGCAAGCAAATTGTTGAGTGGCCCCCCATTGGATTGTGGCAATCTGGCAACACTGGTAGTCGATGCATGTAGGTGGCTTAGGACTGTATTTTTGCAGTGATGATGATTCACAAGGTGGTACAACTGTTTTTTGTCTAGGAGTCTATCTGGATAGTTATCATCCTCTTGCCTATTTCTGCCACCAGCAGCAGTATGTGTCTCGGTGTGAAGGACATTGAGAGCCAGTATAATAACAGGCTGTGAAGCATTACATCTTAGTCCTCAGAGGTAACATCGCATTTGTAGCCTTTGCTTGAAGTTCGTTGCAGGTGCCTATGGGCTGCAGTTGCCACTTACCATCGTGGATTGTAAGTTTATTTGTCACTTCAATGTTGTAAAAAAGTGATGTCGATGAAGATAATTGTGGTAGCCAATAGATTTTATTACAAACTTGTGTATTTAAGTACTTTTCCATATTTATGATGAAGTTTCATATTTTCAGATGGATGAGGATGAGGAGCCCATAATTGTCTGTTTCACCTGTCATGCAAGACTAATTCGTTGCTTAACATTACAACAACAGGCTATTGAGTCAAATGCAATTCTGGAGCAGTTGCTTGCAGGAGGATCCATGGTATTATCCGTTCCATCCATTAAAACCTATAAAAGTCCCTCTTAGATTACTTCATCTAGGAGCGGTTATGCTCAATTTGCCACACTTGGGAGGTTGGTAACCACAGTTTACGCAGGGGCACACTGAAATGTTTGGGAATAGAATATTTCAGATTGAGTTACAATAAAACCTTTTTAGAATTTGAATACCGGCCTCTAAGAATCTCAATGACATTCAAACAATTAAAAAAAGTTTAAAAACAAAAACTACGTTGGTTTAAAGTTGACACGTCGTTAACAGAAATGGAGCTCACGCGTGAACATTTCCGTGCCATAATTTATCACAATTTTCGTCGCGGCTTATCTCAAGATAAATGTCTCAGCAAACTTGTTTCGATTTATGATGTTGAAGCACCGAGTCGAACGACAATATACCGCTAGTATGCCGAGTTCCGACGCGGTCGTGTGTCGCTCAGCACTGTTTCTTCTGCAGGTCGACCAAGAACAGCGGTCACGCCTGAAAACATCGCAGCTGTGCGAACTATTATATTAGATGACCGTCATATGAAATAAGAGCAGATTCGGGCTGTTATAAGTATCGTAATGACTGCAATTCAGTCGATATTACGTAATGACCTGTGTGTAAGAAAACTAGTTTCCCGCTGGGTTCCCCACAATTTGTCCGAAGAGCAAAAGGCGGCTCGTGTAGATTGGTGCCGGAATACTCTGCAACGCTTCAACGGAGGGAAGTCAAATGCCGTTTATAATATTGTCTCAGGTGACGAATTATGGATTTATTCATACCGAACCTGAAAGAAAACACCAGTCAGCAGTATAGGTCTTCGAAGACGAGGTCAAACCATCGAAAGTGGTTCGCTCCCGCAGCGTGTCAAAGAAAATGGTCGCTACGTTTGTCTCGAAAAAGGGGCATGTTGTTACAATTCCTTTAAAGGAACGCAGAACGGTTACCGCTGTGTGGTATATCACGGTTTGTTTGCCAGAAATGATAGCCGAACTCCGAAAAAATAACCCGAAACGTCGCATCATCTTACATCACGATAATGCGAGCTCCATGACGTTAAGCTGATGAGCCATCCTCCGTACATTCCTGACCTGAGCCCAAACGATTTCTTTACATTCCCTAGAAGGAAAGATTTACTACGCGGTCAACGGTTTGAAGACCCCGAAGCAGCTGTGGAGGCGTACAAATAAGCCATTTTGTCAACATCAACTTCAGACTGGAATTACTGTTTTAATGATTGGTTTGCACGAATGAAAAAGTGCATTAAGACGTAGAATACTTCGAAAAGCAATAAAATACAATTTAGCTATACCGTGCATGTGGTTTTTCTTATTCCCGATCATTTCAGTGTACCCCTCGTATTTTAGTCTGGGTTGTTATGAGGAAGATGCTGCCGCCCAACTCCTGTTTCTGATTTCCCTCTGTCGCCTCTTGCGACACCCGTCCCGTGGGTAGATATATAGGCTGGTGGATATTCTTACACCGCCACTACACGGCCCACGGTATTATACTTCTTATTAATAAAAGTTCACTGCTTGATGGTTCGTTCCCATTATAATGAAGTATTTGCCTTAATCATCACTTGGCAAGCACCTTGATGGTCGCTACCTGTCTCGCGCCTTCTATGCTGCTTCCCGTGCCATATGTTTTTTCTACTGTAAAGTTAAGTTTATCCTTCAATATAACTTACTTTTTCGTTAGAGCAATGTTCTATATTTTACGAATTACAGTAAGTTTTTATTTTTACTAAAATATATTTTACAAAAGTAATTAGCTAAATGTTTATGTTGTTATATAATACTCTATGGTATATAAACGAAATATTATCTATATGTAATATTACTCAGTAAACAAAGATAGATGTTTGTCAATTTACGGCATTCGTGAATCCGATTGGAAGTACCTATTGTTGAGACTCTATACTCAGGATGGATGAACTATATACATTCTTATGTAAGTTTATTCAGAACCCTCACTTTGTCTAGTTTATTTTTTATTTTTGGAGTTGTCAGGAAGATGCTGCTGCCCATCTCTTGTTTCAGTTTCCCTCTGTCCCTTTTTACGACATCTGCGGGATGGTATGGTAGTATGGATTCTCTTACGGCACCACTACACTGGCTTTATCTCTTATTTAAGAAAATAATTTGGTTTCAGTTAATACCAAAACCACATGAGGCTAGATATAAAATTCAATTCACACCAATTAGTCATATAGATATCAGGCCAGTAGAGTGTGATGTAGAAAATGATTGTAAGGACGAAATGTTTAGCCTTGCATCTGTTAAAGTTGACGAAGAGAATTTCGAAAATGAGAATTCCAATTTTGAAGAAAATGGGAATCATGAAACAGGTAAGATATGCACATTTTGTGATATTATTAAAATAAGCTACAAGTTACATAATGGCAAGTGGTTACTGAAGTCCATGGACACAAAATAATATTATAGTGACATATTGGGGCGGATTGGGCCATGTGTTCCAGACGGGTACCAATTTACTCGACAAGGTGCCTTTAACGCGAACATAACGCATTCTTAATAGAATAGCTGAAGACATTGAGCTATTCTGTTGCACCTTGAGTGAATTCACTAGGGTAAGACTGTTTACAATTTGTTATAGTTAATGACCACATTTTTGTTATGCATGAAAAGAACTACACTGTCGCATTAGGTTATTCCTGTCATGATAGTCGTTAGTTTAAATTAATAAATAATTGTCAATGTAAAATAATGAGCATCTTTCGACATTTTTTTTTTACGTATGTATTAATATATTTTAAAAATATTTTTACCCTGTATAAATGCAGCCAGTATGTATGTGACTAAGATGGATTAATTTCATAGGAATTAATGATATACTTACAACTGGTAAGCAACCTGTCTTTGCCAATTTCTTTAGGAATGCCACAAATTACGGGCCTTAGCCACCTGCATCCATCGACTTCCTGCATGTCTTACCAGGTCTTCACTCCATCTAGTGGGGGGCCTTACACTTCGTCTCGAGGCTGCCTTTTTGAAAACCTTTTTGCCCTGTCGGTTGTCAGTTCTTCGGCCCATTTTCACTTTAGCTTATTACACTTAGCGTATGAAACATGCAGTGTGGTTATGAAAGTGGATGGCTTAGGCCCATAAGCTTTGTGGTGGACTGTAATGATCTAGTCGCTTGAAAAAAATATCAGTAATTATTTTATATATTGAATCAGAATCTGTTTCATTCTAGAGAGTGCTGATAAACAAGAAGATTTGAAGATTGATGCTTTTGAAGATAGACATACAGATTCGGAGAACGACTTGCCACTCATTGCATTCGTTTCAAATAGTAAAAAAGATAACAATGACATAGGTAAATGAATTTATGTTAAAAAACCTCTATCAAAAAATAAAAAAAAATCACCACAAAGGCGATGTATGAAATTGGGTGCTTGATATCGTTTTTAACAGCATACAAAAATATGAAGGTAATAAAATGATAAATTATAAAATAAATAAATGGTTTTTATCTCTGTAATGCTTGGGACAGTGATAAAAACATTTTTTTTTAAAACTGAAAAAATTTATGCTTTTACTTTAGAAAAAACGAAACGTTTTTAAATATCTTTTTTTTTAAAATGTTTCGCATTGACGCGAATCTACAGTGATTATTATTGAATTGAATAATGTAATATATTTAGAAAACGATTGAATAGGCTATGTCATTAAACTAAAAAAATATTTGAATATTAACTAACGACTGATTAGGCTGCACGGTCATTAACCATTGCATATTCCGAAGGAGACTTAACTTGCTAACTTCAAGTTTCAGCTTGTCATGCGGCATGCGCATTTGGCATTTTAGCTGTTTTTTTTAAATATATTTCGTGTTTTTACTTTCGTGGATTTATTTAACTTGACCTTTGGATTTTCTCTCGGATCACAGGACAGTAGTTTGTTGCGCCCACATAATGAAAATAATGTTGTAATAAGTTTTGAGAGGAATAGAACAGACAAAGTACAGCCTCTGGGTGTTTTTTCAGATAACATTTTATTGATAATTGCAGAAAATAGTTAAACAATTAAAAAGGTTGAGTTTTATTTTACTTTATTTAATAATAACTACAAAACTGAATTATTTTGTGTTCTTTTCAATTTATTCAAACAACTTATCACAAGAACGAGTGATTTACTCTACATAACTTACAAATCATAAAACATAAAATAAAAACAAAACCCCATGTCTTTATTCCCATATAATAGAAGAAAACAGGAATTAAGTAAAACACTGGCACTGCACTTGCAAGGGCTATCAAAATGGCCCACAAAGGGCGGGACAGACGAGCGATTAACCTAATCTATTACAAAATTTGACTTGTAATAGGTACCTATCATGTCATGATGTTTTGTTTTGTTTAATCGATAGTTAAATATAAGTCATACTTACATCAAAGTGATCTTCACAGAAGTAGTTTAGATTTTGTAGGCAATGCCTTCAGGTCTCTTCTTGCCAGTTTTAACCAAGTATTTCTCATATTTAAATTAATTGGCCCTTAAACCATAACTTCCCCGGCGTTCTTATGCTCGTATTTTTGCAATCAGGCACAACACAACAATGATATATTAAAGAGATAACTCATTATTAAACATTCAAAAGTATCTTATTCTTTTGCAAAATTGTCAAAATTCTAGGACAGTGACGTCATGAGTTGAACAGTAAGGCGGCTAGCGTTTTCACGCGAAAATTTAAAATGATACATTGAAAGTAATTTGTATGTCACTATTCGGTTTTAAAAAACTTATATAAAAATTATAGTGGTTCATTATCACTATAGGATTCATTTAAAACACTTTTTGAAAGTGGGTGTAATACCCTATTATAATACCTACACTTGCCCATACAAAGGTAATTAGGCACGCGTAGGGCGATGCTAATCCGATGTTATCAATAAATCTCAAATTTCATGGTATTTTTTTATCCAAATAATCTCTAATCTTGAAATCACTCAATTTTATTAATCAAATCAATTTTTTAAATTTTCAAAATGTCCGCCGTGTACCCGAATGCATAATTGACATCGTCGCATGATATTATTTCGGACTTTTCGAAGTAGGTCTCCATTGGCTGCAAATTTTTTTTATTTTGTCGAAAACCCGCATTATTCTTATTTTTAAGTCCTCGACAGTCGTTACTTCAGTAGAGTACACCTCATTTTTTATGTAACCCCATAAAAAGAAATCTAACGGTGTTAGATCCGGAGACCGTGCTGGCCACCGAGAAAGTCCGTATCGGCTAATTCATTTCTCTCCGAACATCTCAGTGAGGCGCTGCCTGGCAGCCACCACTGAATTAGTAGGTGCTCCATCAAACTGATACCACAACTGGCTATTGGCCCCCAACGATAGTAATCCGCCACTGCGCCGTCAAGCAGTTCCAAAAATTTTGGTCCATTAAGGTTGCCTTCGATAAACACGGGATCAATTATGTGATCTCCGTGTATTCCAGCCCAAATATTAACGGCAAATCTATATTGGTGCACAGACTCTCGACACAGTTGCGGATTTTCTTGATTCCAGTATCGTAAGTTCTGCCGATTCCATATGCCGTTGCGCGTGAATGTGCTCTCGTCAGTCCACATTACGTTTGCTAAAAAGTTAGAGTCATTAGCTACTTTGCTCAGGAGCTATTCGCAGTAGGCTTCCCTGACTGGCTTATCTCTTTCTAATAAAGCCTTTACCTTTACGTATGTGAACGGCCGTTGCTTGTTTTTTTTTAATATTCTGTGAACAGACTTGCGGTGTGCACAAAATTGGCGAGCTGCTCTACGGAGACTTGACGTTGGATTACGAGCGAAATAATTTAATATTTGTTCTTCCTGAGCCACGGCGACTCGCGGAGGAATTTCAACCTGACGCGGGATCAAATGTTCGCCGTCACGTAATCTTTTGACTGCCCGTATAAAAATCCGTGAGTCTATAGGACATACACGTGTGGTATTATACCTCTCTCGGTATGTTTGTAATGCCAGGGACGCGTTTTGGTGGCATTTTCCGTAAATCAAAACCATATCGGTGTATTCCAATGACGTAAAATTGATACGAGGCATTTTAAAACTTAAAAAAAGTTATACGTTAAAAAAGTAAAAGCATCCAATTGCGCACGGGCTGTCACACTACTAAGTTATTAAATATGACTATTTATTATGAACGTGCCCTATCACAAATAAAAAAATACAATACAGTAAAAGAAGGCGTCCAATTTCGCACAGACAGTCACACCACCTTCTTAACACAATTATTATTATAGTATTAACGTGTGCTATCACAAACAAATCAAGAAACTTATGAAAATATCCACAAAATAAAAAAAAAAAACCAACAATTAAAGCTTTAAATTCAAAGGACGTCTACGCGAAAAACTAAAATTAGGTCAAGCAACTCATGAACCATCCCCAAGGAAGCCGGTGTCGGACTAAGTGTCTGACTGTCTTACTTTATCGTCACACGCGCCAGTCGACAACACGCACCCTCCCGACATCCTGTCCCAATTCCTGTCACATCGCGCATAGAGAATTATGCCTTAAGTTGTCCATTTTAAGTAAATTTTTCGCTTGAATTTGTTTTCAGACACCCGCAGCGCGCGGTCTCTTAGTTTTTAATTTCGCGCATAAGAATTATGCCTTATATTGTTAGCCATAAGTACATTTTTTGCTTAATTTATTACTTTATTTGACTAACTCGAATTGGCAACGTTTGAACTAGGTATATTCGCCTTCACGGCGAATTTTTTTTTAATTTAAACGCATATCGTTTTTTAATTGTGTATGTTTAAGGAACTTTGTGTAGGATACGTCTTTGCATTTAACGTGATAACTTCGTCGTTACTTTGTATAAGTAGTAAATGTAAATCTTCAAACTAAGACATATTTTAAGTTTGTTTACGCCGGGCACAAGCTTGTATGGAATCAAGTTCATCTTTCTCTTGCATCAAGTAGTTGGAGATGTACTATACATACAAAATTTTATTCTTTAAATATTTAATTAATTTAGTCACATCTAGGTTCCGCAATAAAGTCTTGCGCCCAGAGAAGCGAGCGGTTATCAGCTAGTTTTTAATATAATGGATTTTCGCAATGTAACGTCTGATTAATTTAATCTTTTTGTCTTGCCTTACTACGCGGGCGAAGCCACCTATGCCGTTTTTAACATCCTTTTCGATTTAAGTCAACTTTTCGCTTTGGTTTTATTTTTAGGATGTGAGTACGACGGGTGATCCAAAAGCAATTATTGATAGTGAATATTAAACACGGTGATTATTGTTAAAAAAATAATTTATTTTTCCACATAGTCTCCTAACAAGTCAATGCATTTAGTCCATTTTTGTTCTAATCCCAGAATTTACTTAGAAAAAAAAAATCTTTATGTTGATCCTTCAAAAAAGCCTCAACAGCGTCCATCACTTTGCTATCGTCTGCAAATTTCTTGCCCCGAAGGTGTTCCTTGAGCCGAGGAAATAGATAGAAGTCACTGGGAGCTAGATCTGGCGAATAGGGTGGGTGTTCGAACAGTTCAAATCCCGTTTCTTGAATGGAGCGTTGTCTTGGTGAAACAGCACTCCAGCTCGTAATTTGCCGCGTCTTTTTCTTTAATAGCCTCCTGCAATCTTCTTATTTGGCCTGCGTAGTCGAGAGTATTACCCCGAAATAATGGCTCCCTTTTCCAAATATTCCACCATAATAATTCCTAAAACGGACGCCATAACCTTTCCCGCCGAACTTGGCACGTTGAATTTCTTTGACGTCTGGAAGAGGCTCGGTTCCAAACCATTGATTGTTGTTTGATTTCAGAATCGAAATGGTAGAGAATATGGTCACGAAACATAATAGAAAAAATCTGATCTGCTTGGAACCTTTCGAGATTAACCCTCGATATGTCGACTAATTTTTTTCTTTTGCTCGTCGGTTAACATTCTCGGTACTCAACGCGCAGATACCTTTTTCATATGCAATCCTTTTGCAAGGATTCTTTGAACACTGCCATATGAGATACCTGTGACCTCAGCTATATGCCTGATGATCACTCTTCGATCTGCTAATACGACATCTTCGAATCTTTTCACGTTATCTTCAGTGAGCGATGTTCATCGTCGCCTGGCGTCGGTCTGGATATTTTACATCTGCAGTAAACGAGGTGGTTATACCGGCATCTGTAGGAAGCCATCAGATTTTCTGGCAAACCCATAGTCGCCTCTTACGAAACTCACGGGACAAAATGTGATGATGAATTCTCTTATGCCGCACTTACACACCAACTTCGACTGTACTGTGTGTATAACATTAGTTCTGTATGGAATTAGGAACAACGATTATTAGATTAATGTAAATGTAACATGGTCAGAAAAATCATTCATTCCCTCCAAAAATTAATATGAGAGACATTATTCGGAGTAATTGACTAAAATACTTTATATCTGGCAACAATATTTAGTATTATTATGTAAAATACTATAATTTCTTTATTTCTCCCTGGGTTAACTGATAGAAAATGTCATAAGGCATAAACTTCGCCCATTGTAAACCGTTTAAGGTGTCTTGCAATAAAGATGCGATAACAAAAAATAAAAAGTTTAACTTCGACAAATCATTTTTCAGAAACTTCTAAGAAGATTAAATCAAATTCTACTGATTGTAACATAAACGATGTTCTTGAAGAAGACCTCGATTTTGAAGGCCCTACTATTAAATCAAACCCTAAAGTGAAAAAATATAATCAACCAATTAATAAAAAAGGAAAGCATCCTGCAAAGATTATGAAAACGAAAATTATGAAACAAAAGAGTGTAAATATGCTTAAGAAAAAAACATCTGGGACATCAACTGAATACATTTTTGAATGTGATGGTTGTAGTAAAAAATTTTCAACAAAAGACATTCTCGCCAAACACATTTCACACAGTCATAAGACGCAAAAGAACTCAGACACCACTGCAGTTCGGACACAAGTAGAACAAACTCCAGTGCCACAACAAATAGAAATATTTAATTGTGATATTTGCGAATTTAAAACATCTCATAAACGTCGCATTTTGGCACATTCTAAAGCGCACGTCGCTAAACAAATGTACTGTTGTAATAATTGTGAATATAAATGTATTAGAAAAAGTGAGTTGCAAACACATATGAAAATACACACCGGTGAAAGACCTTTTTCGTGTAATATCTGTGAATATAGATGTATTAAAAAAGGTAATTTCCAAAGACATATGAAAATACACACCGGTGAAAATCCTTTTTCGTGTAATATCTGTGAATATAGATGTATTAGAAAAAGTCGTTTGCAAACACATATTAGGAAAATGCATACTGAAGAAAAACCTTTTTCGTGTAATATCTGTGAATATAGATGTATTAGAAAAAAATATTTGCAAACACATATGAAAATACATACTGGAGAAAAACCTTTTTCTTGTAATATCTGTGAATATAGATGTATTAGAAAAAGTAATTTGCAAGCACATATGAAAATACATACTGGAGAAAAACCTTTTTCGTGTAATATCTGTGAATATAGATGTATTACAAAAAGTAGTTTGCAAAAACATATTATGAAAATACATACTGGAGAAAAACCTTTTTCGTGTAATATCTGTGAACATAGATGTATTAGAAAAAGTGACTTGCAAACACATATGAAAATACATACCGGAGAAAAACCTTTTTCGTGTAATATCTGTGAATATAGATGTATTAAAAAAAGTGATTTGCAAAGGCATATGAAAATACATGCTGGAGAAAAACCTTTTTCGTGTAATATATGTGAATATAGATGTATTAGAAAAAGTTATTTGCAAACACATATGAAAATACATACTGGAGAAAAACCTTTTTTGTGTAATATCTGTGAATATAGATGTATTCAAAAATGTGATTTGCAAACACATATGAAAATACATACTGGAGAAAAACCTTTTTCTTGTAATATCTGTGAATATAGATGTATATTAAAAAGTTGTTTGCAAAAACATATGAAAATACATACTGGAGAAAAACCTTTTTCGTGTAATATCTGTGAATATAGATGTATTCAAAAAAGTAATTTGCAAACACATATGAAAATACATACTGGAGAAAAACCTTTTTCGTGTAATATCTGTGAACATAGATTTATTAGAAAAAGTGACTTGCAAACACATATGAAAATACATACTGGAGAAAAACCCTTTTCGTGTAGTATCTGTGAACATAAATTTCTTAAAAAATTTAATTTGCAAACCCATATGAAAATACACACCGGTGAAAAACCTTTTTCGTGTAATATCTGTGAATATAGATGTACTACAAAAAGTCATTTACAAATACATATGAAAATACACACAGGTGAAAGACCTTTTTTGTGTCATATCTGTGAATATAAATGTATTACAAAAACGACTTTGCAAACCCATATGAAAATACACGCCGAAAAAAAACCTTTTTCGTGTAATATCTGTGATTATAGATCTGTTAGAAAAAGTTATTTGCAAACACATATGAAAATACATACTGGAGAAAAACACGCGGAGCGGCAACGCTGCGTCAAGTGAGTGCTCGCTGCACAAACGAAAACCAAACTCGGAGTTGTAAATGCATCAGTGCTTATCTAGTTGTTGTTGTTTTTAATAAGATTATTTAAAAATTTTAATACCTACCTACCGGCCTTACTTAATATTATTTCTTGTAGGTTTATACTCAAAATACACTAATCTTCAGAAAAATTTATTGCATTTTATTATAAAACTATCACATGATACTCACTGACTGATTCACTGACTCGTTGACATAATTTTTCGCCCAAATTGTGTGTCTGAAATACTTTTAAGAAATGTCTGTTTTTTTATAAAAACATTGTAGTACCTAAAATGAATCTGGAATATTTGAAATTTTAAAATGTTAAATTTTAAGTAATTCAAGTAGCATGGTACGTTTTGGTTTGTTATTGTTGAAAAAGTATTCAAAAACATTTTATTTAAGAAATACATAGTCGAACAAGGGACAGGCACTGGTGGGGATTTCAAGCCCCACTAACTATTAGTATGAAAAACTACTTTTAAGGAGGCAAATTTTTTAAACCTTAATTTAAGGTTTAAAAAATTTGCCTCCTTGTTCATCTACGTCTGATTCGCAAACAAGACCAGATAGTGCTCAAGCTGAGTTGAAGATTTTCTTAGCACAAAATATGTGGAGGCTCAAAGTGATATACAGAACCTTATAACTTTGATATAATTTTTCTTAAGGAATCTCTTCTTAAGTCTACAGAAAACATATTAAATCACTGGTGGTCGAAAAAAACCACGTATCCTCGTCTTTTAGCTTGTCGAGCCACTCAAGGCAGCGTGGGGCGGCTATTTTCTTCTTTGAAATTCGTAGTTTCGAAGTACCGTTTTAATTTAAAAAGTAATTTAATCGAAGTTATTATCTTTATAATAATAAGACAGATAACAAAAAATAATTAACAAAAGAAGGCAAATAATATTCAGAAAATTTCTGTTATTTATTAACAGATAGTTTTGCTAATCATATAATTAAAGAAAATAAGAAAAAATGTAACAAAATAAGAATTCTTTTAGTATTATTACGAGGGCGACACTGAAAGTTTTTAGAACTGGCCACTTATAAACGACATAATAAAAAAATAAGTTCAAATTTTGAAAATGGAACCTTTTGCCAATATTATTGTGTATGTATTTTATTAATTTGTCATTTGTTTACGATTTAGCAAAATTTTCGTACAATGATTATTTACGACATTCAATCTTATTTAAAAGATCCTAATTGATTTATTGAGGATTACGACATAATTGGCCACGTGATCAGACAATTTATGTATATGGGTGATCAAAATTATTTTCGAACTAGCTGTTCCCCGCTACTTCGGTCGTGTGTTAGGGTTTTTTTTTGTGCGGAACCCTAATTCTTTTTCTAAAATAAAAGTAGCCCAAGTTACTCCTTATGACATCAGCTATCTTCCAGAGAAAGTCCCGTCAAAATCGGTCCAGCCGTTTCGGAGATTAGCCGGAACAAACAGAACAGACCGACAAAAATTAAAAAAAAAAATATTTTAGTTATAAGTACCGTATTTACTTTCATATTTTTTTTTATATAGGACAAGGGGCAAACGAGCATGCGGCTCACCTGATGGTAAGTGACTACCCAACAACCGCAACATCAGGGGAATTGCAGATGCGTTGCCGGCCTTTTAGAAAGAAGTAGGCTCTTTTCTTGAAGGTCCCTAAGTCGTATCGGTCCAGAAAAATCGCTGGTGGTAATCGATTCCACAAGGAAGTTGTGCGAGGAAGAAAACATCTTCTAAATCGCACAGTGGTGGACCGCCATTCATCCAGGTGGTATGGATGGTATCGCAAGGTTTGTCGCGATGTGCGATGGTGAAATTGAGCGGCTGGAATTAGTCCGAACAATTCCTCAGAGCACTCCCCGTGGTAAATGCGATGAAATACGCAAAGAGATGCAACATCTCTACGCAATGCAAGTGTATCGAGCCGATCAGAAAGAACTCAGTCATCGACGATTCGAACCACTCTGTGCTGGATGCGGTCAAGTGGAAGGAGCTGGAACTGAGGTCCCCCGGCCCAGAGATATTCTAGTATTCCATGTGAGGCTGGATTTGGGCTTTGTAAAGTTGTAAGCGATGTGCCGGCATGAAATACTGTCTCGCTCTGTTGAGCACGCCCAGCTTTTTAGAGGCCAGTTTGGTCTTCCCTTCCAAGTGACCACGAAACTGCACACTTCGATATGTCGACGCCGAGGATTCCTCAGCTAGAGGCAGCAAGGGGAGTGCCTTGAAACTTAGGAGATATGACAAAGGGGATCTTTTTGGCGGTAAACGCGCAAACTTGTGTCTTCTGGAGATTGAACTGGACTAGATTTAGTCGCCCCCAATCCGAGACTTTGTTCAGCAAAGATTCGACTTCAGACACAAGTTGGTCCCGGTACTCGGCGACGTTTTCCCGAGAAATATTGGCACGGCTGGTATATAAGGCATCACCAGTGCTGTCGTCTGCATAGCAATGAATGTTAACAGTTTGCAACATTTCAGATTTTTCAACTGTTTCAACCATTTGTGTTGGTACCGTATCTTTCCAGCAGATTAAATTTTGTGCATAGTACAGCCATGCTACAGCTATATTATAGTTGCAACATGAATGGGTAGAGTCGACGTGGGAAAGAACGCGCAGAATACCATAGTAAAATAGCAGCTGAATGCTTTTTTTTATAGGATAAGGGTGACAAACGAGCACACAGTCCACCTGATGGTAAGTGGTTGCTGTGGCCCATAGACATCTACATCTATCCTCTATTACAAATCAATATGTAGATGAGTTGTCACCCGTGAGGACTAAGATGGAATGCCTCATTTCCAGTAAAGAGGGCCTCCGGCTACCTGCACTCACCAAGCGAAACGCAGAGGTAAACCTCTACTTCACGCTGGTTTTCTGTGAGGTCGTGGTACCACCCCGGTTCGAGCCGGCCCATCCGTGCGACAGCAAAAGCTGCCGCGTGGCTCTACCACTGTTATGCTGCTGTAGTTCGTATGGTGAGTGTGAGAACCGAAGACACTTTCTACTGGAAACTAGGCATTCCATCTTAGTCCTAAGGAGTCAACGTGTCTTCATTTTTGTTCTTAATCGAGGATAAACTATAGGTATTTGGGCCATAGTGTCCATCAAATGCACGAACCACCAGGTATACTTTGTGCTCTTTGTCACCCTTGTTCTTTTAAAAACAATAAAATAATAAAAAAGGTCTTCCCATGCTATTAACATAAAATATTAATTAATCATTTATATCTTTTGGAAACAGTGCTCCGTGAAGTTTTTTTGACACCCCACACTATTATCTATTTATTTTCATTACCCCTTAAACTAGTATAAGGAGTTTAAATTAGTCTCTAAAAAAATCGAATTTGGAACCTCGCGGGTACAATGGTCTACCCGCGTGCCATGTGTGATTTGGGCAAGTTTTTGGAAAACTTGCCCAAATCACACATAGCAGGCACAAGGAAGAGGCTCTTGTCCAGCAGGCCACTTTTACGGGCTGATAAAGAAGACTAACTGTGTAGTGGAGGTGTAAGGACTACTACTTCTACACTACACTAATTCATATAAGCTCGTAGTTGTAAGTGGCGACAGAGGTAAACAAACCAGGTGGGCATCAGCGTTTTCCTAATAACAGCTCAAAATAATAAATAACTACAATTTAAAGAAGCTACAAATCATCCATCACCTTGATACGGAGAAATAACTTCAACGCTAGAGCTCCTCAAAGGCGGATCTTTGAATAATTATGTAAATTCTAAAAGAGCTTCCTCTTGGTTATGAAACTACTAGGCATTTTCTAGATTACTTATTTTTCCTTCTAATAAATTTTCTTTAGCTTTTTTATAATTTTTTTTTTATATAATAAGAGTGACAAAACGAGCACTCGGTCCACCTGATGGTAAGTGGATACTGTGGCCCATAGAAATCTACATCTATCCTCGATTACTAATCAAAATACAGATGCGTTGTCACCGCTGGGACTAAGATGGAATGCCCCGTTTCCTAACTTCCTAAGGTAACTATAATGGTAACGGTATTGAGTATCAGTTAAAGAAACGTTATTGTTGATATTTAATTTTTAATGTTCTGGAAATTAGGAGACACTAAATTGCATTACACTCTGTTCACTCCCTCAGTTGCCCCGACAAGGTCGACGACGGCCCATGAGTAATTCCATCGACGAGCAACAGAGGGAGGGGCCCGCAGTGGCCTATGGATTGTTATTAACTAATGGCTGATAAGCAACACAAGCTTACCGAATTCCAGAGTTAGGGTTGACCACAGGGTATCAGTCAGGTCGTAAGTAAAGTGTATGTAAGTAGTGTGCGAAAGTGTGTAGATGTAACCTGACGCCCCGATGTAATCTGACAGCTGACCCACAGGCGCTGCTTTTCTCCAAAATGTGCGATCCCTCCAGTGGGCGTTCACCAAATGAAACCTTCTGCTTTTATTTCACTATATTAGTTTATCAACTTTATTGTACATTTAATTAACTTCAAAGGAGACGGTCCATTTCTGGCGCAATCTATGTACAATATACCGTAAAAAGGAGAAAAATTCAGAGATTTTGTTAAAAATAAGATGAGAGAATAAATCAAAATAAATAACTTGCAAAAAATAAAAATGCAATCCCAAGTTTCTGATGGTTTTACAAGATGGTGCCCTTCCAGTCGTAAAAAAGTAAAAAGACACGGTTATTTGTCAAATGTCATTTCTGTCAAATGATATTTTTATTTATTTCGAGCTTGGTTGTGTAGCTTTCAGAACTCTACTCTCTACTTATTTGACTCTGCTTTTGTTTTTGGACTTAATGATTTACGTGAGATTTTGATTTCGTTGATATCGGACATCCGTATTCTGTAGAATCACATTTTGAATCAGTAAGTAGGTATGTACGAAATAAAGATGTTTCCTTAAGCTGTTAAACGCATTTGAATAACATGCTTCTATATGTAGTCTGTTAATAATTATTAATTTCTACATAAGTTCATAAGGCCTGCAAAATCTTAATATCATGTAATTATCTTTCAATTCACCTGTTAAAACATGGTGCACTGTTTAAAATGCGCTTCTGCAATATAGATAGTTTATTAAAATAAGATTGTTTTGTTCTAGATGGATGAATATGCACCAATATGTCCACAATGTATTGCAAACGTATTACAAGAATTATCTGTCGGCACAAATCTTGAAAATGAGCTCCAGCGCCCTAATACCAATACTATCAGTATATTATATGTTTGGTGTCAACGAAGACTGGGTAGCAGATAAGTTGTGACCCTATTAATATCATTCCAACAAGACTGTTTTAATAAGAGGTCGTATAACATCTCGCCATCACTCGGGCAGAGCTTATATATATTATATACTGTTGACGAGACAAGGGACAAGTTGGGATGAGATGATTGCAGTTTATTATTGCAGTTGCTCTTCTGGACAACAGACAGTGGGTTGCTGTGCCCACATAATGACCGTTGTCTGGTATTTGTGTTGGGCTCGGTATCAAAATTCTATAACCGCACCGGCCTTAATTCTGGATGGCATTTTAGTAAGAGAGGATTTTGAAGTAGGATAAATAAATAAAAAATAAAAAATTAAGCTGTTTTATTTATATTACCTTAAGTATTCAAAACATGATTGACCTAATGTTTCACTTTCTATAATTCATAGGACTGTTAACCTTTGTTATGACATTATCCAGGCTTCAAATATCTGTCAAGGCTCAAGGCATACTCTGACACGCTGAGGACCTGTTATATGAAAATATTTGTACGCCAGAAACGGCAGAATATTTAGGATGCCAATTCTTTTGTAACAACTGTAATGTACCATATTATAACAAATAAATTATATTATCTATGATTGTACTCTAGCACTTCAGCAGCCCAGATAGACACATATACCTGAACAGAAATTAGTATTCAGGATTATTCTGTTTATCCATCTTAAAACAGGCCACTCTAAGATAAAATAAGTTAAATATATTCCTTATTACTAGTGCAATAAAATAGTATATCAGGGTGGATTTTTTAGGGTAGAGAAACGGATTTACCATCTATTAACATATAATCTCGGCTTTGAGCTACCTGGCACTAAATTGAGGTGAAGTGTGCATTAGTACACACTAATGAATGCAATGAAATAATTTTGTGCGTAGGCACCGTTGATCAGTTGAATAGTCTTCTTGTCTGGAATTAGGTAGTACTTTTTACATTTGTTTTCTCCTGAACTGCATTTATGATATGCAAATATCAACGAGAACATTAGTTGTTTTAAGACCAAAAAAGCACATACACAATTTATAATACACTTTATTCGTGTTTTGATCAAAAAATACAACTTTTTTGTCCTACTTTCCTACTAGTTTCGAGACATTTTAGCTATTTTACATAATAAATCTACCTACTAGGCTATAGGTGATATGAGTATATCACAGACTAACTAGTAGATTCTCCCCGAGAGTATAATTCAGAGATGACAGTTAACGTCAAATCAAAACGACATCAATCCGCATTAGTGTCGCATTTATTGGTGAGAATAAAATATTAATTGCATCGAAATTAAGGCAAATTCGTGGATTTGAATGATCAAAAGTGGTTTAATATTTTATTTTAATTTATTTACATACTAGTACAAAACTAGGCCTACGCTTCATACAATTTTGGACCGTCTCCTTTAACTAAATCAACGTTAATCGAAATTAAAACAAAATTTCAATCTCCCATGTTCACTTAGCACAAAATTATAACCGAGCACACGCGATCTCCTCTCGAGTCACAAAGTTTTAGCGTTCCGCCCGACAGAGCAAAATTCCTTCGTACGATATTAAAATGCCATACAAACTGGTCGACGCAAATTATTGGCGATCGAAGTAAAATTAATCACTCAAAACTTAATACTAGCCTCGTTGTCACGAAGCGTACAAATTAGACAACGCAATATCAACAAATTAGGATTTTCAGGGTGCTCGAATAGATGAGGGTCTTGTTGATCCTCTCCTGGGAGGTCCTTCGACGGAGGAGGAGGAGTTCGACAACCATTTGCGCAACTGATAACCTCCGGACTTCAGGATGGCAATCAATTCGTCTCGCAATACGAGAGCCTCCTCGACGTCCATGTAGACCGAAGTCTCCAAAATAGAAACCCCCCGAGCGTATCTTAGACGCTCTCTCTCAGCGAGTTCAAGGAGGGTTCGCATGGCGATATACAGGCTGGACCGGAGTCCATAGGTGGTGGTTTCAACTCAAACATCTGTATCGGATCGCTGGGCTTCTCGCGCCACAATATCAGCTGATATCGACGGTCATCACGATGGACCACTGATTGTCGAAACATCATCCGAATGTCGGCTACAAAAACCACTTGGTGCCGACGGAAGTGGGTCAAAATGTCGGATATGTCCTTGATCAATTTAGGACCAGAGTGGATACACTGGTTCAGGGACACACCATTTGACGAGGGGGCGGAGGCGTCAAAAACTACCCGAATCTTACTCCCAGGGGTCCTCAAGACCGCAAGGTGACCCAGCTTTTGATACTCGCGCATGAACTCGACATATTTGTCGCGAAAGGCTGGGTCGCGCCGCATACAGCGCTCCATGGAAAGCAACCTCTTTTCGGCCAGGGTACGAGATTGGCCCAAAGGCGGCCGTGAGTCAAGAAAGGGTAAGCGAGAGACAAAAGGACCGTCGACACGACGGTCGGTATTGTTCTGGTAGAACAACTCGCACTCACGGTCCAGAGGGTTGACTCGAGATGCGTGTGGTGGCTCCTCAATTTCCCAGAACCGCTGGACGACGTCCGAAAGGGACACGCCCGCAACAGAGAGCGGGTCGGCCGTCTGAGGAGGTGGAGACCACAGAACCGGTCCAAAGAAACTGTGTCCAAATACAGTGGACATGGCTGACAAGCCAACGGGCTGTCGTATCTCGCCTAACAAGATGAACCCCAGCGCGTCGGCCCCCAGCAACAAATCTATAGGCCCAGGTTGGGACCATTGAGGGTCTGCCGGTCTCAAACCCGACGCACAACGAACCGCGCTGTCATTTATACGGACGTTAGGGAGAAAACGTACAATGTCATGGAGGATATTTACTTTAACTAGAATGTGAAGGTGTTCGCTGGCAGGGCCAAACACCAACTCCGCTTATCTCCTAGGAGCAGGAGGCTCGGCACCTCCGATACCTACCATTAGACGTGATTCAGAGCTCCAGGGAAGCTCTAGTCTTCCCACCAATTAAGTGGAGGCCACACAGCGTTGTGAACCCGAATCCAGTAGAGCGCGAACCGTTAAATAGTCGCCACTCGTGTTGTATACATTCACTGAGGCCGTCGGCAATAGAACAGTTTGACAAGTGGACAAACTACCTAGCTGGAGCTGCCTCTATCGGACCGGCACTCGAACCGGGGGTCCCGAAAGCGGCATTCCGGAGGCATCTCAATTACCCGTGGTTGAAAATCATCATATAGGCCCACCTGGGGAGCTTCGAGGAACCTCGTTTTTGAGGCCTGGGACAGAGTCGAGACCGCAGGAACCTCGTAGTACCGGTATCGACCAAAGGGGGGAGGTTGGTACTCCAGTCGCGGCCGCTCAGCTAACGGGGGTGAGAAGGGACTAGCTGACCGCTGAGTGGCCGTGAAGTTCCTTTCAACACGCTGAGGGGGGGCGACGACCCCCCCGCCCCTGGGGGAACGACCTCCGACTGGTCGGGGGAGGGATCCCCTTCAAACCCAGGAGCACGGTGGCCGGCAGGCGAGCGCCGACAAAGGGCGTGGCTGAGCGCCCCTGCCTGTGGGAGTTGAGGGCCCGGCAGAGCCCCGAGAGGAACCGCCGTTCGCACCCAGGCACAAAACGGCATGGTGGTTGCCCTGGCAGTGCGGACAGGGCCGCTGGTGCGGGCAGTCTCGTTGGAGGTGCCTTTCCAAGCACGAGTAGCACCAGCGGCGCTCCTTGGCGATGCTTCGCCTTGCCGGGACCGGCTTACCCAATAACTTCGGGCACGACGTCACCCTGTGATCGGATGCTCGACAATAGAGGCAGGGGGGCGCCTCCCTGGCCGCTAGGCCGCTATAAGATGGTAGGGGGCGGCGCCCTCCAGCGGAAGCTCCGCTCGGCCTTAGGGGGGTTGGCGCCGACTTGCCCGGCGGATTCTGCCTCACCCTGAGCATGCGGCTCACCTGATGGTAAGTAACTACCGCCACCCATAAACAACCGCAACACCAGGGGAATTGCAGATGTGTTGCCGGCGTTTTAGATTTAGTTCAGGGGTGGTTCCATATAAATTTAGATGACCACCCTGAACTTTAAAAAAATTATTTT
The DNA here is from genome assembly GCA_963668995.1 of Parnassius mnemosyne. Classification (NCBI taxonomy): domain Eukaryota; kingdom Metazoa; phylum Arthropoda; class Insecta; order Lepidoptera; family Papilionidae; genus Parnassius; species Parnassius mnemosyne. Next base: position 170,897 of record CAVLGL010000090.1, read on the forward strand.
GATAAAAAGTTAAAATCGACTTCAAGGAACTAAAAAGGATTAATAATTTATACATATAGCTTCTGAAGACACTGACTTCTGAAGCTGGTATGTGGAAATCATTTCATTTTTTTTCGTTGTTTGAAGTGGGCCCTTACAAAGAAAATATTAACATAAAAGTTATATAGATAATGTATTAACAAATTATAATACTGTGGTGATTTACTATCTTCGGCTCCATCACCACTAACCATCAAGTGGTATAATAGTCAACCGTTGCCTTGTAACAGTTAAAAAGCACAGGAAATAGTTCAGTTAAAATATTACGGTATTGTTTTATACACGCAAAACGATTTATCTTTGCTTTTATAATAATCCCTGTTATATCAATTTATTTTGTTCCTACCAAAGCGCATTTAACTAAATCTAAGCGAAAATATTTGATTTAGAAGATCATAAATCTGCGATGTTGGGCTTTAGGGTTTTAAGTAATACAGTGTAGCGACAATCGTGAAATATTGCACATGTTACGTAATATATATCAATTTATCCTACACCCTCGTTACTAAACGTAAATGATGGTTCTGTAGCGCAGTAGCTAAGCTTTAATAATTGTTTGGGTCATAGTGTATGTCCTTGTGAAATTTATGTATGTAAAATACCTTCATAATAAAGAAGTAACTACAGTGAAGGCAAAATAAAAAAAACGTATATTTAATTAACAGGATATAGTTTGTAGAGCCTAATAGAATTCATCAACCGGTATGTACGTACGGTAACAATGGTAAAGGCTAGATGAAAGGCATAGAGAGATATCCCTTCTTACTGGACACGAGGCATTCTATCTTGTTCCTCCGGGACTTTGATTTCTGCATTTTGAATCATGATCAAGAATAGATGTAGACGTCTATGGGATACAGCATCCTCTTCCCTTTAGATGGACTGTGCGCTCGTGTGTCACTATTTTTTATAGTAAAAGACGTCATGGCTCTAGAAAGATGACACTGTAACTGTTAGGGTGAGCTTCGATAGTCAGCGCAGCTAGTGGAATAAAGGGTATTCACCTTCAACCGTCATTGTCAAGCCGCCGTCTTTGCTTTGACGATTGGTGAAATGAACACCGCTGAATGTCTATCCGTGCACTATCAACTCACTAGGATCACCGCAATTAACTTTTAAAGAGATATATACTGAGATATTCGGGAAATAGTTTAAATACAGTGTGGGAGATGTCGCGCCGCCGCCAATCAACCGATGATAAGCAATGGTGGGGGCAAGTGACATTAAACGGGAATGGATGATAGTTCTTCTCGATCAATTCGAGTATCCGAATGAGGCCTTCTTCCATGAGACCGTGAAACCAGCCGAAACCGTAACTTTATTTCCATATGTGAACCTTATGAGTAGTTCATCCACTACAACTACACCTTCCATCCACAAAAATATATAAAAATCATGGCCTGCAATGTGAGGATCAGGAGAGCGAGTGAAACACACTGGCGAGGCGAGTCAGTCAGGCGAGGGCGAGGGCACCGCTCGGCTCAACTAGCTGTACTCCGCCTCAGTCAGCGCAGCTGCGTTTGGTGCTAGAGAAATAAAGAATTATTATTATTATTATATTATTGTTAAAAATGCCTGTGCCCAAGATAGAACTGTTTGAAAAAACTGTGCTTATGTGGTTCCTCTAATATATAACTCTTTGCCCAAAGGACCGGCTGATCTGCCATATAAGTGTTAAAAGACAATGGTTAATCCAGGAGTGTTTCTATACTCTTACAGATTTTTTTAATAAAATCATTTGCCGATTTGGTGCCTACTAAGATACAAGCTCTTCCTTTTATTTCCTGTGACTTAGTCTATTATAATAATTCAATAATTTATGTAATTGTAATCACTGTAATTCAAATGATTGGAATTTAAAAGATTGTAATTATTGTAATTCAAATAGTTCTTATAAATTGTTATTCAAATAATTCTAATAATTGTAGTTTTATTCAAATAATTGTTGTAAATTTACTATAATGTTGCATGCCTGTAATGAGGGTGAAGTATGTCCTGTGCTATAACTTAATTTAACATCTTATGTACCACCCATATTTCAGGCAAATAAATGATTTATGATTATGAGTGCGATTTAATTTATGAGCCTAAATTGATTTACCGCTATCCCGACGATGATTTATCTTCATCAATTTATATTTACTCTTGCCTTGAATAATAATAAAACAGAACATTATTAATAATAAACTCAAACAAATAAAATCAACCTACAGAACAAACTTTGTCTTGGTTTAATTAAAACCCCTTTGAAGTTATTGCGATCAAAGTAGAGTGGTTAGTGAGCGTGCATAATTATTCAAAGATTTTCACTTTTGAGCAACTCAAGTAGAGAGGTTCTTTCTTAGCATTTAAAAATTTATATAATTTTTTAAGCTTTTACCTTGTACGAACATGAAATGCAACGTAACACAAATAAGAAGAAAAATTACAAGCACATAGAAACCATTCCGATAATTTGAGTTTATGATATTTGAAGTATGGATACTTCAAACATCATAAACTCAAATTAATTTATCGCGGGTTGGATCCTTTCTGCATAACTACGTCCAAATGTCAAGTCATCATTTCACAACTTGACCTCTTTTACATATTTCCGCGGCAAATCTATTTTAAAATCAGTTCTCTTATAGCCATCAAGAGCGCTACTCGTACTCACTATCAGTAGTTTTGTTGTTCTTTATAATTTGTAAACTTATCCAAAAATATATATCAGAAAATATATTTTATCAGACTTATCAAGCGTTATCAGTTTATCATCCGCTTAGTGTCGGTACAACCCCGAACATACCCCATGCTGTGAAACTTTTAAGAATGTTTTTTAACGACTTTTCTTTGCAGGTCATATGGTAAGTCTTGATAAGTGTATCATTACTGGCCACTACCGCTCACGAAAACTAACTTCTTCGGGCTAACTTCAAACACGAAAGTGTCACTCTTGAAATTTAAAATTGAATATCCTCATAGTAGTGACAGGCCATGTAAGGAGGTTAACCGATGCATCCAACTTGGATAGGCAGCATTTGGGGGGTAACGACACATTATACACAGGTATACCTCAAAACTAGAAGACAACCAGTGCGTATTGCCATCGGTAACATATAGATACGAAACGTGCTCGTTCACAGTCTGCATAGGTGCCTTGAGATTCTATCGTCATCGATTGCCTGCTGGGTCGAGATGCCGTCTAGATATCTCAAAAACTTTTTTTTTACCCCCACTAGATGAAGTGACGACGCAGGCGGGTTTTTAATAACTATTTTACCTTTAAGCTTTTGTTGAGCTGAAATTATTACTGCGAGGTGTTCTAAGAATAAAGGTGTTAATTCTGACAAATAAACGGCATTAAACCTATTAAAATTCACTGTAGAGGAGCAAATAAACTCTACTCTAATTTTAGCTTTAAGCGTGCCACAAAGAGATGATTTTCCTCTGTACTTTAAATTGAAAAAACGAACAAAAGTAGGCGTTAATGGCATTTCAATTAGTCCGAACATTTCGCATGGCCGGCCAAAAATCACAGCGGCACACGTCAATTAGCGAGTTAGTGCCGGACGTGAATTTTACGATTAATGATAACAAGATTTTTTACGTGGTAGAGCCATGCTGCAGCTATATTAGTAGTATAGTTGTAGCACGAATGGGTCGGCTCGGTCGGGGAAGGACCACGCTCTCACAGAAAACCAGCGTAAAATAGCAGCTTAACGCTGCTGTGTTTCGTATGGTGAGTGTAGAGAACCGGAGACCCATTTTACTGGAAAAGAGGCATTCTATCTTAGTCCTCAAGGTTAACAACGCATCTGCATTTTAATTCGCAAACGAAGATAGATGCAGAGGTCTATGGGTCACAGTAACCACTTACCATCAGGTGGACTGTGTGCTCGTTTGTCACCCTATCCTATAAAAAAAGCGCTGTCAGCGGTTTTGTTTATACAAAATTTGAATTTTTATAAGTATGTTATGAATCCGATCCCTGGAAGAAATTAATTTTTTTGTTTTCAAATTAAAAATATTTGTTGTTTGTTAATGGTTATAAATTTGGTGTTAATTTATAGTATTACGTGTCATAAAGATGTTAAAAATCATTTTGATGAGATTAACATCTTTAATATATTGGATTTTCGCAAAGTAACGCCTGATTATATTAATTATATTACGTGTCTTACTATTTAACTACCCTTTTCAGGTATTTCAATATTTGCTATAATTTATTGGCCTGTGCCTAACATAAATTACATATTGAATTATTGTCGTCAAATACGTTGTTAAAATAATATTATTAAATTACGTAATATATTATATTAATTAAACAAATACTATCGCATTTTATGGTTCATTATCATCATTATCATTTCAACCTATATCAAAGTTCAAATCTGAACATTATTGATATTTGTCACAGTTGCAATGCTTGGCAAGCTAGTTAAAGATTTTTTAATATTTTAATTTGTTTTCAGGAAGATGCTGCTACCAACTGCTGCTACTACTCGTATTTACTATTACAGCTTTTAAAAGTCCCCTGCTGAACATAGGCCTCCCCATAGATTGACTCATAATGAAGATTATGACATAGTTGCCACGCTCAAGAGGCGCGTGCTGCCGACAAACTGTAATGCAGTGTGATAGATGAAAATGTTAAAAACTTTCATTGTATAATTGGAAGAAAAAAGAATACTACTTTTCAAAACTAGTTTCGTTCCGCAGCTTCATGTTTTTTTTTTTTATATAGGAGAGGGGGCAAACGAGCATGCGGCTCACCTGATGGTAAGTGACTACCGCCGCCCATGAACAACCGCAACACCAGGGGAATTGCAGATGCGTTGCCGGCCTTTTAAAAAGGAGTAGGCTCGTTTCTTGAAGGTCCCTAAGTCGTATCGGTCCAGAAAAATCGCTGGTGGTAAACTATTCCACAAGGAAGTTGTGCGAGGAAGAAAACATCTTCTAAATCGTACAGTGGTGGACCGCCAATCATCCAGATGGTGTGGATGGTATCGGGAGTTCTGCCGCGATGTGCGTTCGTGAAATTTGGCGGCTGGGATTAATCCGAACAATTCCTCAGAGCACTCCCCATGGTAAATGCGAAAGAAAATGCTAAGAGATGCAACATCTCTTCGCAATGCCAGTGAGTCGAGCCGATCGGAAAGGACTCGGTCGTCGACGATTCGAGCCGCTCTGCGCTGGATGCGGTCAAGTGGAAGAAGCTGGCACTGGGGAGCCCCAGCCCAGAGATGGGAACAGTATTCCATGTGAGGCCGAACCTGCGCCTTGTAAAGTTGCAGGCGTTGAGCCGGCATGAAATACTGTCCCGCTCTGCTGAGCACGCCAAGCTTTTTAGAAGCCAATTTGGCCTTCTCTTCCAAGTGACCACGAAACTGCACGCTACTCGATATGTCGACGCCGAGGATTCCGATACTGGCTGAGGCAACAAGGGGAGTACCTTGAAACTGAGGAGATACGACAAAGGGGTTCTTTTTAGCGGTAAACGCGCAAACTTGTGTCTTCTGAGGATTAAACTGGACTAGATTTAGTCGCCCCCAATCCGAGACTTTGTCCAGCAAAGACTCGACTTCAGACACAAGTTTGTTCCGGTACTCGGTGACGTTTTCCCGAGAAATATTGGCACGGCCGGTGTATAGAGCATCACCAGTGCTGTCATCCGCATAGCAATGAATGCTACCGGCTTGCAACATATCATTGATATGCAGAAGAAACAGCGTTGGTGATAGCACGCAGCCTTCTGGAACACCAGCGTTAATAGGCTTGTAGTCGGAGCATGCACCGTCTACAACGACCTTGATGCTCCGATCTGCAAGAAAGCTGGTGATCCAATTGCATAATTTCTCGGGAAGCCCATAGGAAGGGAGCTTCGAAAGAAGCGCTTTGTGCCAAACCCGATCGAAGGCCTTCGCAATGTCCAAACTAACGGCCAATGCCTCCCCCTTGGACTCTACTGCCAACGCCCATCTATGAGTTAAGTAGACCAGAAGATCACCAGCTGATCGACCCCGACGAAAACCGTACTGGCGGTCACTAATCAGCTGGTGATCCTCAAGGTACCGCATGAGGTGGCAGTTTACAACGGATTCCATTATTTTGGAGAACAAGGGGGTGATGGCGATAGGCCTGTAGTTGGACGGGTCTGAGCGGTCGCCTTTTTTAGGGATCGGGTGGACAAAAGCTGTCTTCCATGATTTCGGGACTACGCCTAGGGAGTAGGAGTACCGGAAAAGACGCGTTAGAACCGGTGCCAACTCTGGAGCACACGTCCTCAGCACAATTGGGGGATTCCGTCAGGTCCACTCGACTTGTGGATGTCAAGGGAGAGGAGTCGCAGAGCACTCCTCTCCCTTGACCGAGCGCTGTGAGAACCGCACATCCGGCATGGAGCACTCACACCGCGGGATGGTCGGCGGTGTGTTCCCCCCGTCATCAACAGTCGAGTTGGACGCAAAAAGGGAGCCTAAAAGGTCGGCCTTCTCTTTTGCGTCGTGGGCCAGTGAGTCGTCCTCCCTGTGCAGAGATGGTAGTGATGGCTTACAGAAATTCCCTTGGACAGCCTTGGCGAGAGACCAGAATGCACGGGTTCCCGAAGGAAGGCGAACTAGTTTCTCGCCAATTCTGCCTATGTGCTCTGACTTTGCCTTGGCAATAACTCTTTTGAAGGACCTGGAGGCGAAGTTATACTTATTTTAAGTGTGCTGGTGTTTACATCCCGAGTCACCGAAGCCGCAGCCCAGGCTTGATAACACTCCTGCTTACTGCGTAATGCAGTCTTACAGGAGCGACCAAACCAAGGCTGAGATCTGCCTCCAATGGGTACCACAGATGATGGAATAAATAGTTCCATTCCCTGTAGCACCACATCAGTGACAGAGTCAGCAACAGCGCTGGGATCATCCGGCGAGAAGCAAACCCGCCCCCATGGGTAGGAAGCAAAGAAAGACCGCATTCCGTCCCAATCCGCCGACCTGTAATGCCAAACACGGCGGCAACCTGCAGAACGCAACCGCGAGGGGAGCGTGAGTGGCACCACACTCCGGATCAGACAATGGTCCGAAGAGCCAAGAGGGGCATCAACGGAAACCTGATATCCGTCCGGATGAGAGGTCAGCAGAAGGTCCAACAGGGAAGGTGTATGATCCTCAACATCTGGAATCCGCGTAGGCGAAGTAACCAGTTGTGTCAGACCATATGCCAAGGCAAAGTCATAAACAGATCTCCCCGCATGATCGGTTAAATGTGAACCGAGCCATTCGGCGTGGTGGGCGTTAAAATCGCCAAGGATCACGATCTCTGCGGATGGGACCTGTTGTAGCAAGGAATCTGTAGCCATTTGGACGTGGTCGATGAGTCGGTATGTTTCGGCATTACCGCTATGGGACCTATAGAGGCACACGTAGACGCGCGGATGGTCGTCACTGTCTACGCGTAGCCAAAGGATGGACAGGTCCGAACCTTCAAGACTGCCGAGGCGTCGAGAACAGATGTCCTCTCTGACATACACGCAAACTCCAGCCCAAGGCACAAAGGAGTGCTCCAATTTGTACCCCGGGCAGGAGAGATACGAAGTATCAGCCGGAGAGGACATCTGCGTCTCGGTCAGAAAGAGCAAGGCCGGCTTCGCCGTCTCAAGATCGTAGTGGACGGCGTTTAGGTTCGAGTGAAGTCCCCTGATGTTGCAGAAATTCACGGATAGCGTGGCAGGGGTCGCCTTGGTCTTGTTGCTCTGTTTGCCCCGAGCAGTTATTGTGTTGAGCGGAATTTTGCCCCCCCCAGAATACGCGGGGCAGCCTGAGCACCCACGCTCAGGAGTGGAATAGCATGGTCGTGGATGCTCAGCGAGGGATTCTCCAGGGGTACTGGTACCCTCCTGGGGTAGTTTATGACGTAATTCCGCTACCATGTTGATGGGGGGGGGGGGAATTGGGCCTCCGTCACCTGCACTCACCAGACGAAACGCGGAAGCAGAGCTTCCACTTCACGCCGGTATTCTGTGAGGTCGTGGTACTAACCCGGCTCGAGCCGGCCCATACGTGCAGCAGCAAAAGCTGCTGCTTGGCTCTACCACAGTTAAAACATGTGATTCGTCGTGATGGAACTAAAGGCTTGTGCTGGTATCTACGGTTAACCGTGTTAAAATTATAAATTTTTGTCCCGTTCTACGCAGAAAGAGCTTATCAAGAGTATCTTGAAGTCTTGTAGTTGTATCATCATCGTGGATCTATTCAGAGAGACTGCCAGGAATTTTACCACCTAGTGGCAATTTAACTTACAACACTCTTCACAATCACTTGGTACATAAATACTTCCTAAAAAGCATCATCATATAATATACTTTTTCAATAAAACTTGACCGAACCACATGACTAGAATACGGAATTCAAAAGTTGTCTTGAACAACTCTTGAGAGACTTTCATACCTATATAAAATGTGAAACGTGTTACGACTTGATAATTCGGAATCATATAAAAAAAATGATAAAAACATTATCTTTAATGGTGGTGTAAGAATATCCACTACCCCATATCGTCCCGTGATTGCCGTAAGAGGCAACAGACGGACATTGAAACAGGTGATGGGCAGCAACATCTTCCTGAGAACAACTCAAAGTAATAAAAAACTTCGGTTGCTAACCCGCCTGCTGAGCATGGCAGCTATGGCAAATATCCACCTTGAGGATCCTAATTGGTGGGGTCTATGTTCAGCAGTCGACTTTTGATAGGCTGTAATGATGACGACGATGTACAAGTATGTGTGGTAGAATCAAGTCGTAACTGTATCACAGATTTGGTTACGAATTGGCGGACTAAGTCAATTACGGAGTAACACCACCGTCTATCTACTTTTTTACCTTCCCACTAGTACTTTCTCATGTTCTCCTGTATCGTGTAGACAGTGGACGAGGACAAGTATCCAGACCTGGTACAATTATTTGTAAGCCATACAAATATTTGTTCGTTGCGGAATTCCAACCTGCGGTGAAGGCTGCAACTTAATGATAAGCCACTGCGACACGGTCGTCAAACTAAATTAATTGGCAGCACGATGCAGCTCTATTTGAAGTTGTACCGTACTAAATATCGGAACTCCTACCGAGGGACCATCACTGACATTCTTACTAGTATCGCATATGTATTTTGATTCTGAATCGAGGATGGGTTGAGAAGCCTATGGTTACGTTTGTCACCATCAACTTGTATTAACAGATTTACCGGTTGAGTATTATTCGATCAAAGTACTGCCATTTTTGTTTTGCTCAAGCTTTTGTGGTGGCATAGATGTAACCAAAATCCCACAAGTATATACTTAAGAATACTTTTTATATAATATGGATGAAAAATAAACACACAGTACCACCTCTAGTAAGTGGATGCAGGGGCCCATAGACATCTACATCTATCCTCGATTTAGAATCAAAATGCAAATACTTTGTCACCTCTAAGGGCTAAGATAAAATGCCTTGTTTCTATTAAAAAGGGTATGCGGGTCTCTACACTCACCATACAAAGACAACAACAATAAGTTGCTATTTCACAATGGTATTCTGTGAGAGCGTGTTCCTACCTCGTTCGAGCCGAACCATCCGTGCTACTCGTACAATCATAATATACGAGTACCTGCAGCGTGGCTCCAACACGTATAAAATATTAAGGATAAATTAACTTATTGAAACAATAATTATTTTGATGTACGCGAAGGAAATAATGATAGTAGGTCAGGTCATAAAGTTGATTATAACATCATAAAACCTGCTTAATTTAATTAAAGTATTAAACCTTAATATTTATGGGTAATAAGAAAACAACTTAAGTATTAACGCGACTTAATAACTATAATATATATACATATACTTATATTTATATATATTATACATAAAAGTATATGTATAATATATATACATATACTTATATGTATATATATTATACATATAAGTATATGTATTATATATATACAAGACTCACTGGCCCATGACGCAGAGGCGAAAGCCGATCTGCTAGGCTCTCTTTTTGATTCCAACTCGAATCTAGATGACGGGAGGAACACACCGCCGACGATCCCGCAGTGTGAGTGCTCTATGCCTGATGTGCGATTCACACAGTGCTCAGTTCGCAAAGCACTCCTCTCCCTGGACATCCACAAGTCGAGTGGGCCTGATGGAGTTCCACCTATTGCGCTGAAGATGTGTGCTCCGGAGTTGGCACCGGTTTTAACGCGTCTTTTTCGGTACTCCTACTCCCTAGACATAGTTCCGAACTCGTGGAAGACAGCTTTGGTGCACCCGATCCCTAAAAAAGGCGACCGCTCAGATCCGTCCAACTACAGGTCTATCGCAATCACCTCCTTGTTCTCCAAAGTAAACCATTATTAACAGCCAGCTCATGCGATACCTTGAGGATCACCAGCTGATTAGTAACCGCCAGTACGGTTTCCATCGAGGTCGCTCAGTTGGTGATCTTCTGGGTCTCACATGAAATACTGTTCCCATCTCTGGGCAGGGGCTCCCCAGTGCCAGCTCCTTCCACTTGACCGCATCCAGCGCAGAGCGGTTTGAATCACTGAAGACCGAGTTCTTTCCGATCAGCTTGACTCACTGGCAATGTTGCATCTCTTTGCGTATTTTATCGCATCTATCACGGGGAGTGCTCTAAGGAATTGTTCGGACTAATTCCAGCCGCTCAATTTCACCATCGTACATCGCGACAAAACTCACGATACCATCCATATCATCTGGATGATTGGCGGCCCACCACTGTGCGATTTAGAAGAAGTTTTCTTCCTCGCACAACTTCCTTGTGGAATCGATTACCACCAGCGATTTTTCCGAACCGATACGACCGATAGGGACCTTCAAGAAAAGAGCCTACTCCTTTTTAAAAGGCCGGCAACGAATCTGCGATTCCCCTGGTGTTGCAGTTGTTCATGGGCGGTGGTAGTCACTTACCATCAGGTGCGTCGATGCTCGTTTGCCCCCTCTCCTATAAAAAAAGGTTAGCCACTTACTATCAGGTGGAATGCAAGTTCGTTTGACATTTCAATTTTGTCTAAAAAATAATGAGTTTTTAATTAGAGCCATGGCAGTTTAGGGGCAGTGTGTATGTTTATAATGTGGCTTTACTCAGCAGTACTCTTGTGAATAATAAAATATAGCCGCCCGCATCGTCCGCCGGTTTCTTTACCATTCCCGCTAAACCGCGGCCGTTTGTTCTCTTAATGTTTTTATTGTAAGTGTTTAGGCCAAACATTAACATTTCAAACTTGCATTCAAGACGCGCGCTCGGCGCGTTCATTCAATGGTACCAGTCACTGCCTGGCACGTATTCCCGCGCGCGTCTCTCCGCTGACCGCTCGGTCGCTCGACGTGTGGGCGGGGTGAGTTGGTTCGCAGCAGCCGTGTCGGTTATATGTTACGTGAGAATCGTTAGGTCGCTTTAAGCTCGCCTCCTTTGCGTTGTCTGTTTCGTGCGTTTTACGTGACAACGAGGCTTATCCTTGAGTTTTGAGTAATTAATTAATTTATTTATTTATTTATTTAACAAGTACACTTACAATATACATATATGTCGTTGTCACAAAAACTTACACACTTTTATATTTCTTGATATGCATATCAATTACAAGTGTACATAACATTTACAGACTGAGTCGTGCAACATAATTTAGAATTAATTTGAGGTAGGAAAAACATATAATCAATGCAATAAAATGAGAAATAATTTAAGTAAACTATGTTACTAAATAGGTAAAAAAATCAAATGGAAAAAAATAAAAGAAGTATGTACATTTTCAATTTAAGTATAAAATAGATTCTATTAAAAATATAATTTTTAACAGGAACTAATTAACTAGGCGATAAAAGCCAGGTAAGTTAATTTTGAAGGTCTTAAAAGAGTCGTGAAATATATCGATGCTAGGTATGGTTTTAGTTATTTCGTTATATTTGCCACATATACGAACAATAGGAGCATGATTCCCTAGATGAGTTTTCGTGAAAGGAATATAAAATGTTTTTAAGATGCAACAACGGGGATATTTACGCGGAACAGCTAACAATATGCGACCAAGAAGGTCACTGCACTTAACTTTATTGTGTACTATTTTATGTAGAAAACACAGATCTAGAATGTCTCGTCTATTTCGGAGAGACATTATCTTAAACTTAGCCAGTCGCTGATAGTAAGGCTGCCTATGTGAGATACCACTGGCATGGAAGGCAAGATGTCGAGTGAAGGCACGCTGTACACTTTCGACCCGTTGGGAGTGCACACTAAAAGATGGATTCCATATGACACTAGCGAATTCAAGGTGACTTCTTACAAAAGCATTGTATAAAATAATTTTAGTCCTAGAAGAAAACCCTTTTGTATTGCGTTTAATAAATCCTAAGAAATTCGCGGCTTTATTAACAATAATGTTTATATGAGATTTAAAGGTTAGCTTTCTGTCAATAGTTACTCCTAAGTCTTTAATCTCCGGTAACTCTTGCAAAACTACATTACCAATTGAGTAACTAGAGACAAGTGGTTTTTTTTTTCTGGTATATTTTACGTGGAAGCATTTGTTAGCATTAAGAGTCATACTATTGACCTCACACCAATGAGATATTCTATTCAGATCATCCTGTATGAGCTTTATATCCTCTACTGATTTTACTGGTTTATAAATTTTTAAATCATCAGCAAATAACGAGCAACGACAATTTTTGATTTCTGTGGTGATGTCGTTAATAAAAGCCAAGAATAATAGAGGGCCCAGATGCGAACCTTGAGGCACCCCGGATTGAGCTCGATACATTTGAGACTCGAAACCATTGACAACAACAATTTGGGATCTATTCTCCAGATAAGATCTAAACCATTCAATCAAGGAGGGACCAATACCATATAGAGAAAGTTTGTTAATGAGTTGCTTGTGATCAACCTTGTCGAATGCGCTGCTAAAGTCCGTGTATATGACATCGATCTCCAGACCCCTATCTACTTCTTTTATAAGATCAGAAGTAAAATTGCAGAAATTAGTTTGTACTGACAATCCACTTCTGAATCCATGCTGCGAGCTGGTAAGAAAATGTTCAAGGTGCTTGGCAAAAGCTGGGTATACAAGACTTTCAAATAGTTTAGAAAAGCAAGAAAGAATTGATATAGGGCGATAATTATTTATATCCATGCGATCACCCTTTTTAAACACTGGAACTATTCGTGCTTTTTTCCATTCCTCAGGGAACATACCGTCTTCTAGGGAACGATTAAAAATAAGTGTCAATGGAAAAGCAATTTTTGGGCCACAACGTTTTACAAAAATGGGAGGGATACTATCTGGACCCGCCCCTTTTTGAGTATCTAAAGTTTTAATTATTTTTAGGACATCTGTTTCAGAAATCTTCAACTTACTCAATTGCGTAACATTGCTTTTTTGTTTAAAGTTTGCAGTCATGATATTAGTTGTTTCGGTGTAAATGGATGAGAAATGGTTTGCAAAAAGATTGGCTATTTCCGTTCCAGACTTTGCAACTTTGTTATCCAATTTCATGGACGAGGGTAGAGATAACTCACCTTTCTTTTTATGTTTAAAGTATTTCCAAAAGTGTTTTGGGTTTTTTGAAATATCAGACTCTACATTATGTTTAAAATCGTTAAATCATGAAACAAAGAGTTTGTGACATCGACTGCGCAGTATTTGAAATTCTATATTATCTCTAGGGTTATTGTATTTGTGAAATTTATTGCGAACTTTTTCTTTCTCTGATAATAATTTAACCAAGCTACGTTTGAACCAGTTAGGATGTTTTGCTGAAATAGTCTTACGTTTAGGTACTGATAAATCGATAACTTCAAAGAGAAGATTATAAAATACTTCAACCATAGCATCGACATCTTTGCATACAGAAAATTCATGCAACCAATCAATATTTTTAATTTTCTCAACAATAGTTTTATAATCAGCCTTAAAGTATCTGTAGTCGATACGACTTTTAGAACGAAGGAAAGAAATATCATCGTATTCTATACTTATTAACAAACTAGGATGGTATGAATCCAGTTTACTAAGTATTTCAGGAGGCTTTCGAACTATAATGTTTGTTAAATTACTTAGCACCAAGTCCAAAAGTTTACCATCACAGTTACTTATACAGTTATATTGATATAAATTATTAATACACATGAAGTCAACTAATGAGTATCCTAGAGCATTACAATAATTACATGGGGTCATATATGAATATTTATGACTAGCAGACCACTCAATAAAACCCATATTAAAGTCACCTATAACTACTAAATCATCAACGTGGTTGGTAACATTATCTACGCTATCTAAAAACTTGTTTAGATTTTCTAGTTTAACTGGTGGAGACAAATAGACTACACAAAGTCCAATAGTTTTTGTGACATGGTTGTTATTGAATTTTAACACTATCCACATATTCTCTTCATCGGTTTCCCAATTTAGAATACGATAAGACGAGATCTCACGTGAAATGGCAATGAGAACACCTCCACCGTCCTTTTTGGACGCATCAAGACACAAACGATCTTTTCTATAGACAACATAACGGGAATCAAATAGTTCATTATCAAAAATACTAGGCTTAAGCCAAGTCTCAGTAAATACAATAATTTTATAGTTCGAAATCAAGATATTCTTGAGCACATCATAGGTCTTAGTTCTCAAACCTCGCACGTTCTGATAATAGACTTCCAACACTGCAGAAATTCAGGAGCCATAACATTCACACATTTTCTTAACTTATATTATGAGCTTAAGACTATCTTCATTTTTAATTATTATTGCTTGACTAAATTCGTCTTTGCGTACGTAAACTTTTCCATTCCTAATCCATATGAAGCGATATTTCATTTCTTTGGATTTTATGCGCGCAGCGGCATGAAGGGATTTATTTCCTGGGGTTAAATGCTCTGAGACATATATTGGAACTCGAGATCCTCCAATTCCTAGATGGTGCGAGTTTAATTTATCTTCGGGATTTTTTTTATTAAATAGTGCAACAGCTGCTAGGATAGCATCTCTATGCTTCATGGTACGAAGCTTAACAATAACAGACCGAGGCTTATCGGCATTTTTATTCAGCTTAGCTACTCGGGTAACATATTGGATGTCATCTACTGACAGTGGATTTTTAACAGCTTGTCCTAACTGCACGATGGTGTTTACCAAGTTTTCCGCTTTGTGTTCGGGAATACCATTTACTTCAATGTTGCATTCTCTCATATGTGATTCGACGATATTTAACCGGGTTGTAAGGTCCTTGACTGATGCCTGAAGTTGGGTATTTTCTTTTTTTAAGTTGTTGATAATAGCGGACTTTTCTTCAATTGCAGATTTCATCTCTTCAAATTGCGCGTTAATGAACGACATAGATTCACAAAATCCGGCTATTTGTTCATTAATTGTACTAAGTTGTGTCGTAACAAGGTTTTGAATGGCTGTAGAAAGTTCTTGCTTAATAATGTCACGAAGATTGTTCTCCGTCAAGAAGTTACTACCATCATTGCTTTTTATCGATGCTGGTGCTGGTGACTCGTTATGTTTTTTACGTAAAGTGACGAATGTCTCTGGAGAGCATTCGTCAGTAGCTTTGCTGCATGTTTGGCTAGTGACAGCTGACCTAACAGGTGTGTGAGTGTTACCAGTTTTAGGTTGTTTACTGCAACATTCTGGGCATTTCCAATTATTCCTCTTTTGCTTGTCCATTTGATCAAAGTGCCTGATAGGTATGTTTGCGCAAACGCAGTCATAGTTCGATTTACAAATCAAGCAACTAAGAAATTCCTTTTTAGGTAAAGTATTTCTGCATCCGGCGCAAATATTAGAATTCAAAGCGGACGCCATTTCTATTACAATTTAACTACTTAGATTTAAAGTAGTAGAAATGAAAAAAAACTCGCCGGTGTTGGGTATCGATCGCACGTCGCTGCAATTAGGGCCTCACTATTCTATCTGCGCCACGGCGACGTTAGTGTAGTTTGCGAAAAGGTGAATCTATTTAGAGTGAGTATAGCGACAAATTATTAACTGCCTGTAGGTAGTACACAAACAATAGTTTTTAATATTAACTGTTAAGGCCTTGAGTATTCACAAATTATTTTATTTTAAAAAGGTTCACTTCATTAACTTTTGAGGCTTGTTTTTTATTTAGGAACACTGATCACACGTTTACCTTCTCTCTCACACTATGAAATATTACACAAAAGTATATTTTTAAATTTAACGTTCAAAGTTACTGTGTTAACACCAGATCTTCAAAACTACGTTACAACCTTGCAGAATTATATGGACACAGGACTGTCGTAGCTTAAAAACTGTTTCAGTATTACTTTTGATAGCTATTTCAAACTTTTATGATTAAAAAATAAATTTGTAACACAGATATATGTTGCACGACACGTTTGACGTTAACGAATTTTTGTTAATTTAACTTCGATTACCATTAATTTGCGTCGACGAGTTGTTTGTGTGGCATTTTAATATCGTAATAAGACATTTTTGCTTTGTCGGGTGGAACGCTAAAACTTTGTGACCCGAGAGGAGATCGCGGTCGTTTTCGAGTATAAGTTTGTGCTAAGTGAACATGGGACACTGAACTTTGACCGACAGTTCTTAAGTTGTGCAGTGTGTCACTTGTTTTAAGTTCGATTAACGTTGATTTAGTTAAATTTGAAGTTATTTAAATGTATAATAAAGTTGATAAACTAGTATAGTGAAATAAAAGCAGAAAGTCTCTATTGGGGAACGCCCACTGGAGGGATCGCACATTGTGAAGAAAAGCAGCGCCTGTGGGTCTGCTCTCAGATTACATCGGTAAAATCAGGTTATATCTACACACTTTCACACACCACTTTACATCCACTTAATTACCACCTGACGGTTCCTTGTGGTCGACCCTACCTCCTGAACTCGGTAAGCTTGTGTTTGCTTATCAGCCATTAGTTAATAATTATCCATAGGCCATTGGGCCCGAACCCTCTGGTTGCCCGTCGAGTGAGCTACTATGGGCCCTAGCCCAGTCGACTTCTGACGGGGCAACTGACGGCCGTAACATTTTCTGTTAGCAGAGCGTGGTTGATTGGTTCTCCAATCACGCCTGGCCGTAATATAAATAAAAATAGTAGGTAATAAATACGTACGTACGTAATAAAAATATTTTTTTTCTTTTGTTTGTTTCACAGGAGTGTAGTTTAGGGTTAGGTACATACGTGTCAGGTATTTCGGGTAGGTAGATTAAATAGCCGAAGGGTCGGTCACTTCAGCGAGGCATCTTTGTTGACCGACTGTGTAATTTGGTATTTAACTTAATTTAATAGTAATTGTACTTGTTATTTGTTAATTTGATTTGAATTTGTGCCGTGTAGTGTCATTTGTATTTAATTCAATTTGATAGTAATTTTTATTTAGTAGTGATGCCATCGCACAAACCACCGGCGCTTCGCTTGCAGGCGGAGCTGCGCTGGGCCGCGAATGCCCATAATTTGCTAGGGCGACCCGATCGGGTCCATAGTTTAGAGAAGCGGCTCGAGCAGGTCGCTGCCCGAAGGGCCGTAGTAGAGGAGACTTTACTGAGCTTGTGGCCTCGGATGTGGAACAGGGAGACTTAGACTCCTGCCTCGCGGACTACAAGCATTTCTTTTCGCTCACGGACAACTTGATCGAGGCGGGGGACAAGTATGCTAATGAAGCGCGTGAAGCGCGGCTGAGTGGCCTGGCGAGTCCCCTCGGAAGCAGCCTACTCAGCTGGAGCTGTTGGGATGACTCCCAACTTTGGACCTGCCAAGGTTCTCCGGGGTCCTCTCCGACTGGTTGACTTTTGTTGGCTTTTTTGATAGCCTAGTGGACGCCCGGAGGGACTTGACACCATGCCAGAAGATGGCGTACCTCCTAGCCTCACTGGAGGGGGAGGCCCTGGGAGTCGTCGGCCATTTGAAATTGTCGGACGACGCCTACCAGACTGCCCGGGACCTCCTCGCAGGAAGGTACGCCAAGGCCCGGGGAATTGCGGACGAATACGTTAGGCAGCTCCTAAACCTCCCGCTGTTTAGGGACCGGGCCAGACTACGTCCGGACATCGTAAATCCAGTCGTGGTGGCCTGTAATTCGTGGAGGCGGCTGGATTTACCGGTAGACGAATGGTCCTTCTTGTTGCTTCACATCGTGCTGTCCCGCCAGCCTCTTGACCTTCGAATCCATTTTGAGGAGAGGTAGGGCGGGGACGGCGCCTCCTATATTCCGCCCTTCAGGGACCTGCTGCGGTTCTTGGAAGAGCAGTGCCGGCAAGTTGAGAACGCAGCGGGCACCGTCGACGACTTACGGGTTGCCAACCAAGGCGTGCCCAGGAAGAGGCGGAATCCGCCGGGCAAGTCGGCGCCAACCCCTCTAAGGCCGAGTGGAGCTCCCGCGGGAGGGTGCCGCCCCCTACCATCTTATAGCGGTCTAGCGGCTAGGGAGGCGCCCCCCCGCTCCTATTGTCGAGCATCCGATCATCGGGTGACGTCGTGCCCGAAGTTATTGGGTAAGTTATTTGGTAATTTTAACAGGTAAGTTATTTGGTTGGTGGTAATTTTAACAGTGGTAGAGCCACGCGGCAGCTTTTGCTGTCACACGGATGGGCCGGCTCAAACCGGGGTGGTACCACGACCTCACAGAATACCAGCGTGAAGTAGAGGTTTACCTCTGCGTTTCGCTCGGTGAGTGCAGGTGGCCGGAGGCCCTTTTTACTGGAAATGAGGCATTCCATCTTAGTCCTCACGGGTGGCAACGCATCTGCATTTTAATTCGCAAACGAGGATAGATGTAGATGTCTATGGGCCGCAGCAACCACTTACCATCAGGTGGACTGTGTGCTCGTTTGTCACCTTTATCCTATAAAAAAAAAAAAAAGCCGGTCCCGGCGAGGCGAAGCATCGCCAAGGACGCGCCGCTGGTGCTACTCGTGCTTGGAAAGGCACTTTCAACGAGACTGCCCGCACCAGCGACCCTGTCCGCACTGCCAGGGCAACCACCATGCCGTGTTTAACCTGGGTACGAACGGCGCTTCCTCTTGGGGCTCTGCCGGGCCCTCAACTCCCACGGGCGGGGGCGCTCAGCCACGCCCTTTGTCGGCGCTCGCCTGCCAGCCACCGTGCTCCTGGGTTTGAAGGGGCTCCCTCCCCCGACCAGTCGGGGGTCGTTCCCCCAGGGGCGGGGGGGTCGTCCCCCCCCCTCCGCGTGTTGAGAGGAACTTCACGGCCACTCAGCGGTCAGCTAGACCCTTCTCACCCCCGTTAGCTGCGCGGCCGCGACTGGAGTACCACCCTCCCCCTTTGGTCGGTATAGGTACTACGAGGTTCCTGCGACTTCGAACCTGTCCCAGGCCTCAAAGCCGAGGTTCCCCGAAGCTCCCCAGGTCGGCCCGTTCGGTTATTTCCAACCACGGGTCATTGAGATGCCGCCGGAATGCCGCATACGTGTTCGAGTGCCGGTCCGATGGAGGCAGACCCCTAGCTCCCACCACGGCCGCCTCCACTGATCCTTTGAGCCATCAACAGTCCACTTGTCAAACTGTTCTATTGCCGACGGCTTCAGTGAATGTGTACAATCCTAGTGGCGACTGTTTAACGGTTCGCGCTTTATTGGATTCGGGTTCACAACGCTGTGTGGCCTCCACTTAATTGGTGGGAAGACTAGGGCTCCCCTGGAGCTCTGAATCATGTCCAATGGTAGGTATCGGAGGTGTCGAGCCTCCTGCTCCTAGAGGACAAGCGGAGTTGGTGTTTGGCCCAGCCAGCGCACACCTTCACATTCTAGTTAAAGTAAATGTCCTCGATGACATTGTAGGTTTTCTCCCTAACGTCCGTATAAATGACAGCGCGGTTCGTTGTGCGTCGGGTTTGAGACCGGCAGACCCTCAATTGTCCCAACCTGGGCCTGTAGATTTGTTGCTGGGGGCGGACGCGCTGGGGTTCATCTTGTTAGGCGAGATACGAGCCCTACAGCCCGATGGCTTGTCAGCCATGTCCACTGTATTTGGGCACAGTTTCTTTGGACCGGTTCTGTGGTCTCCACCTCCTCAGACGGCCGACCCGCTCTCTGTTGTGGGCGTGTCCCTTTCGGACGTTGTCCAGCGGTTCTGGGAAATTGAGGAGCCACCACACGCATCTCGAGTCAACCCTCTGGACCGTGAGTGCGAGTTGTTCTACCAGAATAATACCGGCCGTCGTGTCGACGGTCGTTTTGTCACTCGCTTACCCTTTCTTGACTTACGGCCCCCTTTGAGCCAATCTCGTACCTTGGCCGAAAATAGATTGCTTTCCTTGGAGCGCTGTATGCGGCGCGACCTAGCCTTTCGCGACAAATATGTCGAGTTCATACGCGAGAATCAAGATCTGGGTCACATGTCACAACTTCGACTGGCGACAGGAGCCCTACTTCCTTCCTCACCATGCGATCTTGAGGACCCCTGGGAGTAAGATTCGGGTAGTTTTTGACGCCTCCGCCCCCTCGTCAAATGATGTGTCCCTGAACCAGTGTCTCCACTCTGGTCCTAAATTGATCAAGGACATATCCGACATTTTGACCCACTTCCGTCGACACCAAGTGGTTTTTGTAGCCGACATTCGGATGATGTTTCGACAATCAGTGGTCCATCGTGATGACCGTCGATATCAGCTGATATTGTGGCGCGAGAAGCCCAGCGATCCGATACAGGTGTTTGAGTTGAACACCACCACCTATGGACTCCGGTCCAGTTCGTATATCGCCATGCGAACCCTCCTTGAACTCGCTGAGAAAGAGCGTCTAAGATACGCTCGGGGGGCTTCTATTTTGGAGACTTCGGTCTACATGGACGACATTTGAACGGGCGCCTCCACCGTCGAGGAGGCTCTTGTATTGCGAGACGAATTGATTGCCATCCTGAAGTCCGGAGGTTATGAGTTGCGCAAATGGTTGTCGAACTCCACTCATATTTTTAAGGACCTCCCAGGAGAGGATCAACAGGACCCTCATCTATTCGAGCACCCTTAAAATTCTAATTTGTTGACTGTGCTGGGCATTCAATATCAATCAGCCTGTTCAGGATACTTTCACGTATCGAGTCAAACTCGATCACCCTCCTAAATCATGGACCAAGCGCTCCGTGCTGTCTACAGTAGCCCGCACCTTCAATCCTAATGGATGGATCACTCCGGCCATTTTTTTGGCTAAGTGCTTTTTTCAAAAGCTCTGGATATCCGGGTTGGGTTGGGACGAGCCTATTAGCGGCGCTCTCTTGCGAGAGTGGCACTCCATTATGTCCTCCCTTCCGAACATCAACCGGGTCTCCATGCCAAGGTGCTTTCTCCCTCCAGGGAAATGCAGGGCTATCCTACATGGATTTTGCGACGCCTCTGAGAAGGGCTATGCTGCTGTCGTATATTTGCGGACTGTGAGCTCTTCTGGCCATACTTCCGTCCATCTCGTACTTGCTAAAAGCAAGGTTGCTCCCATTAGGTCCCGCTTAATTATCCCTAAATTAGAACTGTCTGGAGCCGCTCTTCTCATGCGACTCCTCAACCACGCTCACTCGTCTTTGAAGTCTGTAATCTACATTACGGACGTCTACGCTTGGTCGGACAGGGAGATAGTACTTTGTTGGCTCAGAGCTGCACCTCATAATCCTGAGGTCTTTGTGGCGAACCGCGTGTCTCAAATTCAGAATTCTGGGACGTCTCTAAGCTTCAGACATGTTCCAGGAGAGTTGAATCCCGCAGATTGCACTTCTCGCGGCTGTGAAGCCCCCTCTTTGGTTGACCACCCGCTGTGGTGGGGTCCCAGTTGGTTGACTGAGTCTCAGACATTCTGGCCCCAGAATAAATACTCCGAACCGATTGAATTGCCTGGCCTACGAGCCCGAGTAGGAGTGGGCAAGGATAAGCCCACTCGGGATTTCTCCCTGCTAGAACGGTACAGCTCTCTCGATAAGCTCTTAGAAGTGACTGCTTGGTTGCGTCGATTTGTCCGCAATTCGAGAGACCCGTCCATCCGAATCTCTAATTCCGTTTTGTCCCCTAGCGAGCGTCGCGAAGCTTTGATGCATTGGACCCGTATGGTCCAAGCGGAGCATTTTGAGCCCGTGATTGAAACCTTAAAGCAGGGTTCCGTTGTCAAGGGCGCTCTGGCCCGTCTGAATCTCTTCCTGGACGACGCTGGGATGCTGCGCGTTGGCGAACTTTTGAAAAATTCTCAACTGCCGTACGGGGCTCAACACCCGTTACTGCACGCACGCACGCACGCACGCACGCACGCACGCACGAACGCACGCACGCACGCACACACACACGCACGCACACATACACGCACACGCGCACACGCACACGCGCGCACGCGCACGCACGCACGCACGCACGCACGCACGCACGCACGCACGCACGTACGCACGCACGCACGCACGAACGCACGCACGCCCGAACGCACGCACGCCCGCACGCACGCACGCACGCACACACACACACACACACACACACACTAAAATATATACACAATAACTAACCCACATTTTATAATTCTAAGCTTCTATATATAATATAGTTTAATAGTCTTATTGAGGATACTGTAAGGGAGTCTATGACTACTTAAAGGGAAAAGTCAACAAATCTTTGTTATAAGACTTTTTTGAAATAAAGGGATTTTTTTTTATATCGCTGCCTATGATGGGTGACTTACCACCCGACCGCGTCAGGGCCATCCGACCATTCGCTGGAGTCGGAACAGACTTTGCTGGCTCCTTCCTCGTCAAGTCCTCCAACCTTCGTAACGCGCGTTCACATAAGGCCTACCTGTGCCTTTTCGTGTGCCTCTCCACTAAGGCCGTTCACTTAGAACTTGTAAGTGCCCTCAGCACTGAAATCTTTGTGGCCACGCTGGGCCTCTTCGTATCGCGTCGCGGTTTACCAGACCTCATCCGGTCTGATTGCGAAACGAATTGCAAGAGCACGGATAGATATTTGAAAGAGGTCGTCGAATTTCTGTCCAGCAACAGTACTTATTTAGGTACTGCGATGTCCAAGAAGGGCATCCAGTGGAAATTCGACCCTCCGGCTTGCCCACACTTGGGCGGTATTTTTGAGGCGGTGATTAAGGTTGCAAAAACGCATCTCCGTCGCGTTATTGGCGATACTGTTTTGACATTTGAGGAGCTTGCCACTGTATTCTGTAAAATTGAGGCGGTACTCAACTCTCGGCCCTCTGTCCCCTCTCGTCCGATTCGAATGATTTGGAGGTTCTAACCCCGGGCCACTTCCAGATTGGCGAGCCGCATAACGCCCTACCCGAGTACCCCTTCAGGGAAATAAACTCTTCGCGGTTGAGCAGATTTGACCTGCTGCAACAAACGACTCAGAGTTTTTGGCACCGATGGTCTCTGGAGTACCTACATCTTTTGCAGCAGCGCGTTAAGTGGTCTGACAAGATGGATCCTCCTCAGGTTGGAGACCTCGTGTTAGTTAAAGAACCCAATGCTTTGCCTTTGTATTGTCGCCGTGGGCGCATTGTTAAGTTGTCGTATGAATCGGATGGGCTGCCTAGGGTGGCCGAGGTTTTGGTTGGAGATCCGGTCTTGCAACGTGCCGTCGCGATCCTATCCCGATTGCCAATTTACTCGCGGACATAAGTCCTTATGCCCGGGACGGGGGTTTGTTTAGGCCAAATATTAACATTTGAAACTTGCATTCAAGACGCGCGCTCGGCGCGTTCATACTTTTAGTTTTATTTATTTAACAAGTACACTTACAATATACATATATGAAATTGTCACAAAAACTTACACACTTTTATATTTCTTGATATGCATATCAATTACAAGTGTACATAACATTTACAGACTGAGTCGTGCAACATAATTTAGAATTAATTTGAGGTAGGAAAAACATATAATCAATGCAATAAAATGAGAAATAATTTAAGTAAACTATGTTACTAAATAGGTAAAAAAATCAAATGGAAAAAAATAAAAGAAGTATGTACATTTTTAATTTAAGTATAAAATAGATTCTATTAAAAATATAATTTTTAACAGGAACTAATTAACTAGGCGATAAATGCCTAGTAAGTTTAAAATACAATGGTAAATACAATGGTACAAGTCACGGACTGGTACGCCTTCCCGCGCGCTTCGCTCCGCTGACCGCTCGGTCGCTCGACGTGTGGGCGAGGTGAGTTGGTTCGCAGCAGCCGTGTCGGTTATATATTACTTGAGAATCGTTAGGTCGCGTTAAGCCCGCCTCCTTTGCGTTGCCTGTTTCGTGCGTCGGCGCACTCGCACTAGCGAGCTGTCTCGGCGCACTCGCACTAGCGAGCTGTCTCGGCGCACTCGCACTAGCGAGCTGTCTCGGCGCACTCGCACTAGCAAGCTGTCTCGGCGCACTCGCACTAGCGAGCTGTCTCGGCGCACTCGCACTAGCGAGCTGTCTCGGCGCACTCGCACTAGCGAGCTGTCTCGGCGCACTCGCACTAGCGAGCTGTCTCGGCGCACTCGCACTAGCGAGCTGTCTCGGCGCAATCGCACTAGCGAGCTGTCTCGGCGCTCAGTGGCTGTTAACATAGGCACACAGTTAGCATATCACACAAACTTCAACACTGTAGGCATAGGCATCAAGTTTGAATGTAGTCGTCCGAGCGTCGAGTAATAGACACCTGTAATTCTGTTTTTTAAAGTTATTAGTTCGTTTCAAGCAAAATTCTTAGTTATTAAGCATTAATTCTTCTATTACTGTGTTTAATTATCGTGGAGTAAACAATGTGTGAAATTCTAGTTCAATCAGTGTTCTCTGTCTGAAGATATTTAGCAAAAACTTTTAAAAATTATGTGTTAAACGGTCGTTGTTAACCTTGTTTAGTAATCGGAGCGTGCGAGTGCTGTTGTACTTCACATATAAAAAACATTAGTTCGTTGACCTCATTTGCTACAGATCGTCGCTAACGTAAATATTACTAATTTCGCCACCTAACATAACATAGACTGTAGCGCAGGAACAGAGCACGTGACATTACGCTGAGCGTCGTGGGTTCAAATCCAAAACTGAGATATCTTTTAAATTATTTTTTTTTTGGTTTATTTAGTTTTTTTTTTGTAAACAATTTTTATCATTAAATCATGGCTAACTTTGAATGTGCTGGGTGCCCTAACGCACTGGATAACACCATATCATTGCAATGTCACCGATGCAATGACAAATATCATGTAGTATGCACGCGAATCACAATGCAAGATTTTAATGTGATGAGCTCGGAAATGAAAAGTTTATGGATATGTGACGTTTGCAGGTGTAAACAACCAAGAGGTGATCATTCCAACACTCCAGTTCGAAACTCACCGGTGGAAATGGAATTCGTAACTCAACGTGTAAAAAGTCGTTCTAATTGCTCTTGTTTATCGGCTAGTAATATACGTGAAATAATTAGAGAGGAATTGCGCAACATTTTTAGTAACGACTTACACCCTAAAATTCATGAAATAAAAAATACACTTGCCTCATTTGAAACTTCTTTGTCGTCATTAAACCAAGATATAGATAAAGTTAAATCCGATCATGCTAACCAATCTGCACAAATGCAACACATTACTAAGGAGAACGAAACTCTGCGTGCAGCCAACAAGAGTATCATAACTCGTCTTACGCAACTTGAACAGCAGACACGAGCTTCAAATATTGATATCCAATGTGTTCCAGAGAATAGACAAGAGAATTTAGTTAACACAGTACAACAACTAGGCAATATCATAAAATGCCCT
Source organism: Parnassius mnemosyne (assembly GCA_963668995.1). NCBI lineage: Eukaryota > Metazoa > Arthropoda > Insecta > Lepidoptera > Papilionidae > Parnassius > Parnassius mnemosyne. Next base: position 196,693 of record CAVLGL010000090.1, read on the forward strand.
ATAGCCCCAGAAAATATACATTTTTGTGCAAGAATAGCGAAAATGAATACTAAAAGCCCTCGACCGAGATCGATGTTAGTAAAGTTCAGTAGTACTAGACTACGTGACGATTTTTTAGCAGCCACCATTAAATATAATGTTACGAGCTTGGGGTTCGAGACAATTAAAAACTGCCGATTGAATTACCAAAATTGACACTTTAATTACACAACACTAATTACAACTTAAAATCACACTAATAATAAAACACAGTTCGCCTTTATTTCGCTTCGAAGTATTCTCTTGTATCGCCAATTCAATACTGCCCCGGTCGTGGTCTATACCGGCCTTATATAGGGCCTCAGATAGTTTCCAGAACCTTCTACTGTAGCGACATCTAGAATGTTCGAGTACATATCGGTCCCGAAATTTCTGGAAGGATCTCGACTCTCCTAGTTCTGCTACTCGACACTAGAGGGCGCTAGTGTAACTAGTGTTGCCATGTACAAGACATTAATAGTGGCGCGCAACACTTTCATTTACTCGACACTAGGGGGCGCTAGTGTAACTAGTGTTGCCATGTACAAGACATTAATAGTGGCGCGCAACACTGCCCCCTCCTAAGACATGCTCGTCCCGAGCATTATTGGCCCCATAATAACGCGCCAGTCGATCCACATGGACAATCTTAGGAGTACCTCTGGCACCTTTCTGTATGCGGTAGGTTACATCATTGATCCTTGTCACAATCCGGTACGGTCCGTCCCATTTAGCTTGAAGCTTAGGAGATTTCCCTTTGCTGCGAACTGGATTGTGTAACCACACTAGTGAACCTTCATCAAACCCCTTGTTGTTCATTTTGCGGTCATACCGTGTTTTCATCTTCTCAGACGTTTGCTGGCCCGTCTGTCTGACGTGCTCATAAATGTCATTCATTTTGTTCCGCAAGTCATTTGCATAATCGGTTATACTGCGTGGGGCATCAGGTGGTATTCCGGTGATCAGGTCTGCAGGCAGCCGCAATTCTCTCCCAAAGTTTGCGAAAGCTGGTGTCACTGATGTACTTTCGTGAACAGCGCTTCGATATGACAACAAAAACGGTTGTATATGCCTGTCCCAGTCTCGTTGCCGTTTTTCCACAACTTTTGCTAGGTACCTCTCCAATGTCTGATTAAATCTTTCTACCATTCCATCAGATTGTGGGTGGTAAGAAGTTGTTCGTGTTTTCTGAGTACCCATAACTCGGCAAGTTTCCTGGAATATTTGAGACTCAAAATTCCTTCCTTGATCGCTGTGAATCTCTAAAGGTACTCCAAAACGACAGAAGACTTCATGAACTAGTTTATCTGCAACTGTTGAAGCTTCTTGATTTGGAATGGCGAAGACTTCTGGCCACTTAGTAAAGTAATCCATCACAACCATGAAATACTTGTTACCACTTTCACTTTCCGGAAACGGCCCTGCAACGTCAATGGCTATCCTCTCCCATGGTGCACCAACATTGTACAATTTCAATGCGCCTCTACTACGAATTTGAGGTCCCTTTACAGCCGCACAACTTGTACATTTGCGGCACCAGTCCTCGACATCGTCACGACAGTGGACCCAGTAAAACCGTTCTCGGATCTTCAGTAGAGTTCGTTTAACTCCCAGGTGGCCTCCTGAACAACCACTATGGTACAGCTGGAGAACATCCGGTACTTTAGCCTTAGGGACAACCATTTGCAAATGACACCTGTCTCCCCGACTATTTTCCCATTTACGGCACAGGACTCCATCCTGAATCAGCAGGCTGTCCCATTGGGCCCAATAGCTTTTCGTGGTCGAACTCATTGCTGAGACGTCGCTCCACTTGGGCTTAGGAGCACTGGCCTTCATCCATTCCAGAATCGGCTTAATGTCCGAATCTTCCTGCTGTGCATGTTGTAGGCTGTCCTTCCATTCATTGCTGAGCTGGTGTGTCCTGAATATCCTCGTAGATACCACTTCTTTACCCTCTTGCCTAGTACAATGCTTGCAATCTTCAGGGCAAGGTCTTCTTGATAATGCATCTGCATTGCCATGAGATTTCCCGCTGCGATGTTCGATCACAAAGTCGTATTCCTGTAATAGTTCAATCCACCTCGCAACTTGTCCTTCCGGATTTTTGAACTGCAATAGCCATTTCAGTGCAGCATGGTCAGTTCGTAAGTAGAATTTCCGCCCTAGAAGATATTTGCTAAAATGCTGCAAGGACTTTACCACAGCAAGCAATTCCCGTCTTGTGACACAATAGTTCCTTTCCGGCTTTGACAACGACTTGCTGAAGTACGCTATCACAATCTCTTGATCACCATTCCGTTGAGACAACACACCGCCAAGTCCTATATCACTTGCGTCTGTGTCCACTATGAATTCCTTGCCCGCATCAGGGTACCCCAAAATAGGTGTTTTGCACAGACGGTTCTTGAGCTCCTGGAATGCAATATCGCAACTTTCATCCCAGCAGAATTGTCGCTTCTCCTCGGTTAGCTTGTGCAGAGGTTTGGCTATATCTGCAAAGTTCTTCACAAATCGCCGATAATAAGAGCACAAACCCAAAAATGCTCTAACCTGTGTCTTGTCTTTTGGGACCGGCCACTCCTTGACAGCAGCAATTTTCTCTGGATCCGTGCGGATACCTTCTTCCGACACTACATACCCCAAAAAACTAACTTGCCGTTTGAATAGTGAGCACTTCTTTGGACTCAACTTGAGGTTGGCACTCTGGATCTTCATGAGCACGCGTTCCAGGTTTTGAAGGTGTTCCTCAAACGTACGGCCTACGATGATGATGTCATCCAAATAGACGAGACAGGCATCTCCAATTAGCCCGGTAAGTACAAGCTCCATCAACCTTTCAAACGTTGCTGGAGCATTGCACAATCCAAACGGCATGACTTTAAATTGCCACAGGCCCTTTCCTGTGGAGAATGCAGTTTTCTCCTTGTCCTTAGGGTCAATTTCAACCTGCCAGTAGCCACCTTTCAGATCCAGCGTACTAAACCACTTTACGCCTGTAAGCATGTCCAGCGTGTCATCAATTCTTGGCAAGGGATAGCTGTCCTTCTTTGTAACGTCGTTCAGGCGGCGGTAGTCAACACAAAACCGCATGCTGCCGTCCTTCTTCTTTACCAGCACCACAGGTGAACACCATGGACTAGATGAAGGTTCAATAACACCATCCTTCACCATTCCCTCAATCATGGTTTCCACTTCCTTTTCACGTGCTACAGACAATCTTCTTGGCCGCTGACGAATAGGCAATTCTTGTCCTGTGTTTATTTTGTGTTGAACTAAGCTAGTCTTTCCTATGTCAGCTTCGTTTGACGAGAAAACATTGGCGTACTTGAGTAACAACTTCTTCGCTTTGACCGTTTCATTCGGGGAGAGAACGCTGCGACAGTCTTCTAAAAGTGTGGTCACTCTAGTTTGTCCATCCTTGCTGGGGGTCCCAGTCGATAGATATTCGCACCGACGCAACCAATCCACTTCCTCACTAGTACCAACCAATGTGCCTTTTTCTATAATCTGTTCCTGATCACAAAGGTTCAGCACACGTACTCCTGAGATGTCGGCGGTTCTGACCAAGGTTCGAGCCACTTTCCATGGAAGGTCATTGTCTACCCTTTCCACGAGTACACAACGAAGAGTTTGCCCAGGACTCCGTGGAAGTCTAACCGGCACAATCGTTTCCGATCTCGGCGGAAGAACAATCTTCTTAAGGCTGTACACATTCCCTGGTAACGCCCCTTCCACGAAAAGTTCCTCTTGTCCACATTTCAAAACACCTTGCTTAACGTCGATCTCACAACAATTCTTCCTTATAAAGTCTAGGCCCAGGATGCAGTCGTCCAGTATATCAGCCACGATGACATTATGCAGGTAGATCATGTTGCCTAGCTTCAACTCCATCTCCTTCTCTCCACGGACGGGTATGCGCTGACCGGTGGCTGTTACCAAATTAATGCGTTCTCGGTTGTATGCGGAGTCCCCAAGGAACCGACTTATAAGTTGGGAACTGACAACCGTGCGAGAGGCTCCAGTGTCTATGGTCAGTTTACATGGCGTTCCGTTGACTTCGCCCTTGATGATTAGGCTGTTCCCATCATGAGTTTGTGAGACCGAAATCCTTGGGGCTCTTTTAACATCAGCCAGCACCCGCCAGTTTCCCTGCTGCTGCTGGGCGGTGCTATTATCCGCACTACCCTCTCGAGATCGATCACCTTCCCTTTCTACAGTTCGCTTAGGGCAGCTGGATCGAAGATGGCCCCTTTCTCCACAACCGTAGCACCTAGGGCTGTAGCTTTTATTGCGGTCCTGAACTGTAGCTGCTGCAACCTCCCTGACGCGGTGGGAACGATGATCCTGCCGCACGACTTCCACCTCCAGTGCATGGGTCAAGGCGTCCTTAAGCGTCTCGTGGTGCCCGAGCCTCACAGCAGCTCTGACTTCAAGGTCGCGGATGCCGTCGATGAATGTCTGCACCAGGTTCCCTACAATAAGCGCAGGTACAGACTGGTACGCTTTTCGAACCAGCTTCTCCACCTCAAGGGCCCACTGCTGCAGGTTTTCGTTACTGCGTTGCACGCGATCTTTGAGCTGCGCACGAAAGACGTGTTCCAGGTGAGCGTCGCCATATCTCGCCTCCAATGCCTCAAGGAGCTGCTCGTAAGTCACTTCCTTACCGAGAGCTTCCAGAACAGTTAATGCCTGGTCGCGCAGGCCTAGGGTGAGAGCAGTCATGGCCTGACTTTTATTCCAGCCGTTCGCTTTCATGACAGCCTCGAACTGGATTTTATAGGCCGACCAGGAAGAAGTCCCGTCGAACGGTGGCACTTTGAATCCACGTAGCGAAGGTGTTGTAGCTACCACGGGAGCTGTAACTCCATCCCCAATTTTGAGGTCGTTCAGCGTTTTCTTCACGTCAGCCATCACATTGTCAACCCGATTGTACACTTGGTCGATTCGGGTTTCAGCTTCCGGCAGGCGGTTGTCATATTGAGCAACCTTATCCTTCACCTCACTTATTTCTTTCCCGAAGGTAGCGTGAAGGTCCTTCATGAGAAGTATCTGCTCTTCCTTATCGCGTTTGAGCTGCTCTTCCAACCGACGGCCCTGTTCCTCCTGTTGGCGGGCTTGTTCCTCCTGTCCGCGCTGCAGCTGCTCTTCCAACCGACAAGCCTGTTCCTCCTGTCGGCGGGCCTGTTCCTCCTGTCGGCGAGCTTGTTCCTGCAGCATCATCATCAGAGTACCTAAGGCCGGCCTCCGTGGTCGGCAACTGGCCTGCCGACGTCTGTGACGTTGCACCACCAAATCGTTTCTGGTCCGTCTCCTGTTGGCGTTGACTTCGGGTACGGATACCCTCGGTGTCGTCTTTAGGTAAAATCGGCATATTTGATCCCACTTCTGACACCAATTGTTACGGGCTTGGGGTTCGAGACAATTAAAAACTGCCGATTGAATTACCAAAATTGACACTTTAATTACACAACACTAATTACAACTTAAAATCACACTAATAATAAAACACAGTTCGCCTTTATTTCGCTTCGAAGTATTCTCTTGTATCGCCATTTCAATACTGCCCCGGTCGTGGTCTATACCGGCCTTATATAGGGCCTCAGATAGTTTCCAGAACCTTCTACTGTAGCGACATCTAGAATGTTCGAGTACATATCGGTCCCGAAATTTCTGGAAGGATCTCGACTCTCCTAGTTCTGCTACTCGACACTAGAGGGCGCTAGTGTAACTAGTGTTGCCATGTACAAGACATTAATAGTGGCGCGCAACACTTTCATTTACTCGACACTAGGGGGCGCTAGTGTAACTAGTGTTGCCATGTACAAGACATTAATAGTGGCGCGCAACAATAATAAAACAAATAGTACGAATAAGCTTAACACTAGCCATTTGGGAATCGCAAGCGCGAAGAATACTCCAATATACGTTGCTGAAAATCTTACGCCAGAGGGAAAAATCTTACATGTTGCAGCTCGCTGTAAGGCGAAAGAGCTCGGTTTCCGTTTTGTTTTGGTTCATGATGGAAAGATTTTTGTTAGAAAATCTGAAGGATCAAACTACATTCATATACGAAATCATGATACTGTGAATAATTTGTCATAGAGTGGCGCTAAATTCGCTAAATTGTTTTTTGTTATTACATAAAGGCACTTTACAGAATAAAATTTCTATTTACTACCAAAATGTTCGAGGTCTAAGATCAAAAACAATTGATCTATTTAATAACATAGTCTGTAATTCATACGATATTGTAATTATGACGGAAACTTGGTTAAATGGGAGTGTTTTCGATTCTGAAATTTTTGATGATCGTTATAATGTTTAGAGACGTGATCGGGAGAGTAGTGGTTTTCTCGCTTCAAAGAATGGCGGGGGTGTACTTATAGCTGTATCTAAGCAAATAAATTCGGAGCGGCTCTTTAGTTTCGAGTCCAAGTGCGAGGATCTTTGGGTCTGCGTAGAAGTAGAAAACGTCCAAGGCAAGTTTGAAAGACTTTATATATGTGCTGTGTATATTCCCCCACCCGTCCAAAAACACATTTTTGAGCATTTTATTAATAACTCGAGTCGAGTATTGGAATCACTCGATGAAAATATAATTGTTGCTGGAGATTTTAATCTAAGTAGTATAACATGGTCTTTAGAGCCCCACGGGCATCTTTGTGCAAAATACTCCAACAGCTATCTACAGAATCTCTTAACAGACTTTCTATCGTGCAATGAATTGAACCAATTTAATCAAATTAAGAACTCTAAAAATAAAATGCTCGATCTTGTCTTGTCTAATATTAACATTGTTGATATTCTGTCATGTCCTGATCCTTTGACATGTGTTGATCCCCTTCATCCGCCATTAGTTTTTTCAATAGATTTTACAGATCCGGCACCACTAGTCCCTAATAACACAATTACAAAATTTTGCTTCCACAAGGCTGATTATGAAAATATAAGGAAGGATCTAAATGAAATTGACTGGAGGGAAATTTTGGGTGAATGTCTTTGTGTTGATGATATGGTTGCAGTATTTTATGACATAATTCGTAAGTTAATACGTAAATATGTACCTAAGGCTAAACTGCGTAGTCATAAATACCCAATTTGGTTTACTCCGTGTCTGATAAAATGTATTAAAGAAAAATATAAATATAGGATGAAAGTTCGCAAATATAACAATCCTCGCGATAAACTCTCTTTTGACTTACTGAAAAGAAGATGTGAGGAGATGCTAGCATACTCCTACGCTAAGTATAGAGAACGCCTTGAACTCTCTTTAAAGTCAAACCCAAAATTGATTTGGTCATTCCTAATACAAAAGAAAGGTAAAAGTTCGTATCCTTCTAAAGTTAAAGACGGTAATAAATTTGTTTCTAATGGAACAGACATTTGTAATGTTTTTGCTAGTCATTTTCGTCAGTATACAGTCGCAATAATAATATTCAAAACTTCGATACTTCCTAATCTTATGAACCCTTGTTGCAATGTGTACTTAACTTAACTTAACTTATCTTCACGCACAATCCCTGAGTAGCCAGAGAGAACAGATCGCCAAGTGGCACGATCCTTACAAACCTCTTTCGCTTCTTTCAGATTCATTATCTTCTTCATGCATGCACGTCTAGGTATCCGAGTACTTTTGACCCTACCCTCTTCGAGCAATTTGCTCACATGGCCTTCGAAGGTTAGTCTCCGTCTACCTCGACACCTTTTAATATTAACTTTCGCGCTATATATTTTCTTCACCATTCGGTCTTCACTCATTCGCTCAACGTGCCCAAACCACCGAAGCACGCCCTTATCAATTTTTGTGATAAGGTCATCTTTCAAACCTGCCATATTGCGAATCTCTTCGTTTCGCTTTCGGTCGGCCATGGTAACGCCGCACATTTTACGAAGAGATCGCATCTCCACTGCATTCAACTTACTTTTATGCTTCTTCTGGCATACCCAGGTTTCGCTGCCATATAACAAAGTCGGTACCAACACTGCGTTATATATTGCAAGGCGTGCACTCTTCGCTACGCCTTGCCTTTTGACTAACGCAGTCAGGGCACCATTGACTTTGTTCCCAGCAGCGACACGCCTGTCCACATCTAAATCACATCTTCCATCCCGGCTAAAAGCACTCCCCAAGTATACAATTTCATTTACCTGTTCTAGACATTCCTGATTTACCCATACTTCACACTTCGTTCTCTCTTCGTCCCTTTCAAATACCTTTCAAATGCAATGTGTACCTTGATTATATATCTTATACAGTGGACCAGGTTTACAATGTTTTAAAAAGACTCGACTTTAGGAAAGGAGCTGGAGCAGATGGAATTCCATCAATATTTGTACGCAATTGCGCTAACGCATTGGCCCTGCCTATTGCACTGATAATCAATAGATCTCTTAGGAGTAGTATATATCCAACCTTATGGAAAGAAGCCCTTGTGTTACCTTTGTTCAAAACCGGAGACAAAGAGGATGCTAAAAATTATAGACCTATTTCCTTATTTCTGTTTTTGCAAAGGTGTTTGAGAAACTTATATGTCCCGTTATTTCATGGCACTTTAAACAATTTGTTACATCTGAACAGCATGGGTTTGTGAAGGCTCGATCAACAGTAACTAACCTTGTTTCCTTTGTGGAAGATATTACTGAATCTCTTGATACTGGTCAATCCGTTGATGCAATCTACACAGATTTCAGTAAGGCCTTTGACAAGGTTGATCACTCTATTTTACTTGTCAAACTCAAAAGGATAGGTATAGCAAACCCTTTGCTGGACTGGTTTAAGGCATATCTTGCCAGTCGGTCGTCAACTGTTGTTGTTGATGGTTATGCTTCTGAGCCGTTTTTTGCCTATACTGGCGTACCTCAAGGATCTCATCTTGGGCCTTTGTTGTTTAACATTTTCATCAACGACATCAATAATTGCTTTGAGAATTCTATGTTTTATTTGTTTGCTGATGACCTAAAGAACTTTAGACCTGTCTCCTCAAATTCTGATGCAGAATTCTTACAGGAAGACTTAAATAACTTGACATTATGGTGTCGTAACAATGGTATGACACTAAATGCTGACAAATGTCATGTTATAAAATTTTCTAGAAAGAAAACATCTCTTGCAACAACATATTACATTGATGGTCGTATTCTGTATGAAGTTCCTTACATACGCGATTTAGGAGTTACGCTTGACAATAAGCTTCGTTATAATATGCACATCGATAATGTTGTCAACAAGGGTCTTAGGACTCTTGGCTTCCTCTTCCGTAACTGTAAGCAATTCAGGGATACTCGCACTAAAATAATTATTTACTCAGCTTTGGTACGAAGTATCTTGGAATACTGCAGCGTAGTATGGAATCCCCACTTTAATATTTACTCACACAGAATCGAAAGGATACAAAAGAGATTTCTTTTGCATTTATCTTGCAATCATAATCTAGTTAAAACTCTTAGAACTTACGAAGATAGGCTAAATTACTTTAACCTTCAGCCACTTTCGAATCGAAGACAGCCCCTTGACCTTATTTTCTTGTATAAGTTGGTGAATGGCGTCATTGATAGTTCTTATTTACTAGCCAAATTAAATTTTCGTACCCCATTGAAGTCAAAAAGGCCGTTGTCTTTTATACCATTCGTAGAAAAGAGCACACGTTCTCGTCAAGCGCGCTATTCTCCGATTAATAGATTGATGTTGAGTTATAATGCTATATATAAATTATCACATAAGAATTGTATTAGTGCCATAATGAATACTGATAATAAACATAAAGATAGAAAAGTTGATATTGACATATTTTCATATAATCTTTGGAAATTTAAAAGTGATTTATTACATTTATATTCTTCAAATAATTGTAATTCACAGTAAAATTATATTGTTTTTCTTACTAGTAATATAAAAGCTAAATTGTGATTAAGTAATGCTTGTATATTATGATTTATTAATTATTTTATTTTTGTTATGTTTAACGTTTATGAAATTTCTAATGTTAATAACAATAGTGGAATCAATGCATGATTTAATTTAAATAATTATATAATACTAAATTCTGATATATTTATTGATCTCTTAATTCTTGTATTCAATTCAATTCACTGCATATGTCTACTTGTGTCTATTTTTTTTATGAAATGTGTGTAACACCTGTAATTAAGTCAACACTTAGTTTTTATGATTTTTTGCAAAAATATTATGCTTTTGTTAGTGTATGTCTTGTTGGTGTTAAAAAATAAATAAATAAATAAAATAAATAAATACCTCTCAGTGGCTGTTGACATATAAAGTTAGCGTTAATTAGTACCTGAAACATTTTTCATATTGGATTTGACTCCAAGTAGTTTTAATGTAAAATTTTAAGTACACAACAGTCCAAGCAAAAGACATGGAAACAATTACGTTAGATGCACAAGCGTGCACTCAAGTACATCCAACACTGATTTCACAAAATACATGACTAAAGTAATTCAAGATTGGAATAAATGTAAAACGTTCCAGGTGCATGAAACATAAGTAATCTGCTTTGCAAAATTAAAAGAAATGAAGATAAATGTATTGCGAACCATAGAATTCCAGACTTCTAAGATTCACCACACATTGTCATAAGAAACGCTAAACGGTAACTGTGTGCATGGCACTCACAAACCACTATACACATTGCAAAAAGGAAGCTGCATGTAAAGGCGTAGGCCAGGCTGTGCGCCAGTAACAGACTGTGACGCACCTAGCGTGGCAGCTGCGCGGCGTCGCCGCGCCCTCGTTACCACACGTAGAACGGCAAGCGCCACACGACACCATGGACACAGCAGATTCCATAGGTAGCCGCCATAAGGCAAGCGCACGCGGCCAAAACAACAACACAGGGCGTGCCGCACTCGCACAGCGAGACGCTGAGCCACGTCACGTACTCGAAGCGTCCACGGGAGCTGCACCCGAGATCTCGCAATCATCGTGATTTGCGTGAAAAACAAGTTGTTAATAATTATCAAGACAACATACACCGTTGCCTATTCTCTCATCCATCACGCATACGAGGCCCTCAAACAGAAATACGCTCTCATACCGCAGACTACAGTAAAGAACTTCGCTTTCACAAGTATGCATACATCTCCATACGAAGTATCTCGTACATACTCGTACTTGAACTTGCAAGTTCCCACGTTAAAGACGTGAACCAGGACAGCGCCTGCCAGGACAGCGCCTGATGCATGTTCAAAAAAACACGACTTCCGCGCACACAGTGCTCGCGCACACAGCGCCTCAGGTCAGCGCCTGATGTATGTTTTTATAACACGACTGCAGCGCACACAGCGCCCCAGGACAGCGCCTGCCAGGACAGCGCCTGCCAGGACAGCGCCTGATACATGTTCAAAAAAACACGACTTCCGCAGCACCGCCATGTACAGCATACGCGCGCTCCGGGATGGCACCTGCCACGCGTGCAGCACACGCGTCCGTCGTAACCAGGCCGCGCTACAGCTGGACCCGGCAGTCCGCTCCAACCAGCAAGGCACACACTCGCCTCACACTCGCGCACATGTACACACACGTGCTACTCTAACACACAAAGGAAAACATTAAAAGGATTCAGTCGGAACACTTTAAAAAAAATGCAACACCACTCTCGGGACACCATTCGCCTTTCCAGGGCACCATATACTGAGCTGTGGCCTGGATAGTCTTGCGTCTAACTCCAGATAATAACCTCAGCTCGTACTAATCACTTGGTAACATTTTGGTGACTCGGTATGCACCCTTTTGTGTCCCCTGTCGATTCAAAAGGTGGCTCAGGAAAACGCAGTTGATTTTCCAACAAAATAGCCGATTCAATGCTTGACCTGCCTTTACATAAATTTAAAATACAGAAATTATTAAATAAATGTTACTCATCCCAGGATCAAGTTTCCCAAGCGTTCGGCAGCGCCCGCCCGTCCCGCCGTAAGATCGGCCAAGAAACGGCAGTTAGTAGCGGCGTAGCCTCAACCCTACCAAACCAGCCACGCACCTGACCATGTCCAATTAGCCGTCTACCATTTGGAGTAAACTGTAACACTTATCAACACATTACAATACAAACAGGCTATTTATTTTTTTCAATTCATAGCACGTTAAAGTTAATCCTTTGTTTAATATATCGCTTAAACATTTCAAACTTTAAAATGTATGGGTTACATTATTTCGTAGGCTACGTATTTTCATATCATTTCACAAAACATCAAAACTCGACAGTCAACAATTACAACAAAACTCGAACGCGTTAAGTTTTCACTGGATGCAAACTAACACATTTAGTTAAAACCTCTTTTCAATATTTCTTTCAACATTTGTTAAAATATTTGGGTACGTTAAGGAATAACAAAAGTACTTGCGGGTACCTCTAATATAAATCAAACAAAGATATTTAACTTATTGCCCAAAACATTTGACTTTAAGCTTTTACTTCACACTTTATTGGTACGTCTATGTCGTAAATAGGACAGCAAATTTAATTACAACATTAAACATAAAAACAAAGCTATCAATGCGAAACGCATTATAGTCTTTCGCGAACGTAACAAAATTAAACAAAACGACTTAAGTCTTGGCTTAAAACATTTCACTTGTAAACTTTCACTCTTTACTTTAATGATTCGTCAATGTAGGAAATACGACAATAAAAATTGATTTAAGACATTGAACATAAAAACAAAACGCAAGGCGCGTCATATTCTTTCACCAACGTAATAACCCTCACACTATTCAAAGGTTCTGATATTAGGAACTATTCCACTTCTGATGTTAGAAATTATTCTCAAAATTATTTAAATAAAAGAACGTTACTGTTATTTCAATTTACTCTGAAGGTTAATTGTTAAAAATAATAAACCTGTGAGAGCGGATGTAAACAACAAACCATATAACAAATCCAGACGGCCTGGCAATTTCACTGGTCTCATACAACTTGGTCTTATAATGTTTTATCGATATTAAAGAGACTCTTATAATAGATAGATATTAAAAATCCCTTTGAATTTGATGAATGAGCACTAAGCACACTTTGTCTGTGAAACCTGCTCTCTTGCTTATGCAATTGATCATTATCAGGAATAAGACAGCGTACAGCACTATACATTCAGTATAGAGCAAATACAGTTCGACCAATCGTAATATGTACCAGACACAATCACACATTGGTGTAACGTGAAGGACACAATTACATGACAACACCAAAGTATGCAGCAAAGCAACAGCTACACTACTCCTCTCGATGTAACACAGGGCAGCCGCTCAGCAACATGATCTTCCTTGCTTACACTAGAAGAACTACTACACGAATAGGACCGCATCACTTGTCTTATTAGGGCAGAATCTCAGTGTAGAAGTAATGTTTTAGCCCAACGGGCATAATAACGATATGAGACTCGTGGAATTACAGACTGACTGATCCCTCTTAGTCGACTGCGTGATACTTTATACTGCTAAAACAAGTGGGAGATTATAGTTCTACCTTCAATATTTTTTATTATTTTACCCTCATTCCTAACAATATCGTATTTCATTGAAAAAAATATCTACATCGGAAATATTTTCATGCATGATTTTTACGATTTCAAACGTCGCCTAAAACCGGACGAATTGTTTAATAGACTTTAAATGGCATTTATGGATAAAGGCGCTTTTAAGGCAAACGTTTGCCGATAGTATAAAATATTTCAGCACGATCGGCTTACTTTGAGAGATGAAAAAAAAGTAGATGCCCTGTGTTACGTCGAGCTGTTACTGAAGGAAACATGCTAGCAGTGAAAACGAATTTCGTATGATGAGAGACAGATGAGGCGTTCCATCTTAGTTTTTAGTTAGCAGTGATAATGATGTTAATGTGCCACATTGTCCACTTACCATCAGGTGGACTGTGTGATAGTTTGTTTGCAGATTGAATCAGGGACTGTTAACAAGATTTTATACGAACAACTGCCGCATAACCGATGCTAAGAAGCAGGCAATAATCTACTACGTGTGGTTACGACATTATTACACGTGATGTTCAAATTCTCCTTATAACGGAAGATGGCCATGTCTAGCGTGGTTAGCGCAGTGCTATTCAGAGGCAATAGAGAAAGTATCATAATATGCGTGTGGTTTGGCACACACTCATCCATCCATTAAAGCTTGTAAAAGTAAACAGCTATACAGATGTTCTGCCCGGGGAGCAGCAAACGCTCCGTGTAATAGTTCAGAGCTATTCTATAAATAATGCTTTTACATCGGAAATTTGATAGCGCGATTTAAGCTTCGATGTATTTCGCTTGCGGAGTGACGACAGTGCCGTCACACGTACTTAACATGTCTCGAATTTAATAACCCTACATGTTCTATACAAGTGTCTGTACGAAAAGAAATAATGTTTTTTTTTTATCATTTATTTATTCTGTCATGAGGTTCATGATACGAACTATTTATTTTACAGCGTACTGATACAACACGTGTCGCGTATTAATATATTCAGATCACGTCCACCACAAGCCATGCAGTGATGGAGGCAATTTAGACGGACTTGATTTTCCTCTTCCTCCTTTTCCACACGGAACACACGCCACATATTCTTGATCTAATTACGTATATAAATGTAATTTCAGAATAACTCACTGAATAAGAATATCCGTTACCTCATATTGTCCCGAAAGTATCGTAAGAGGCGACAGAGGAAAACAAACCAGGAGTGGGGCAGCAGCGTCTTTTTCAATAACAGCGAAAACATTATCGGTTACCGACCCAACTGCCAAACGTGGCAACTAAGGCAAATATTTCCCCTAATAAGTATTCACCCATCCAGGTGAATGTTGTGATTTTTGGTAAAATGGAAAACACAGAAAAAGAAAGCCATTAAAAAGCTGACAGTGATAAAATAACGAATACATATACAAAATGTTATTCATCATCATCATCATCATCATACAGCCCTTCACAAGTTCACTGCTGAACACATAGGCCTCCTCCAAGGAATGCCATAAAGCACGGTCCTGAGCTACATGCATCCATAAACTTCCTGCATGTCTTACCAGGTCGTCACTCCATCTAGTGGGGGGACGCCGTACACTTCGCCTACCGGTACGAGGCTTCTACTCGAGAACCTATTTTTCCCATCGGTTATCGGTTCTTCGAGCTATATGGCCGGTCCATTGCCACTTCAGCTTATTAATTCGTTGGGCTATGTCGGTGACTCTGGTTCTACTGCGGATAAGTTCTAAGTTTATCATGCAGAGAAACCCCGAGCATAGCCCTCTCCATAGCTTTCTATGCGACCTTTTGAGCTTCCTCATACGGCAAGTAGTGAAAGATCACGTCTCAGTTCTATAAAGTCATCACTGGCAACACATTGGCTGTAACAGTTTCGTTTTCAAGTTTTGAGGTATACCTGACGAGAAGGTGTGTCGCAATTTCCCGAACGCTGCCCAGCCGAGTTGAATCCATCAAATTACTTCTCGGTCGAAGTTGGACTTACCTAGTCGCACTGTTTGTCCCAGGTAATCATACTCTTCAACAACTTTGAGCTTATTGCTCTCAACAACTACCGGCTTAGGTGTGACATGGACGTTATACATTATCTTGGTTTTATCCATGTTCATCTTAAGACCTTTCCGTTAGTACCTATTGAGGTCATTGAGCATAGTGATTGGGTCCTCCAGTGATTCTGCCATAAGGACTATATCGTCGGAAAATCGAGGGTGAGTGATATACTCGCCATTTATCTTAGCTTGAAAACGTTTTCCAATGCAGCGGTGAAGAATTTCGGAGATATTACGTACACCTCTTTGCAGTTGAATAAGTTTTTTTTTATAGGAGAGGGGGCAAACGAGCATGCGGCTCACCTGATGGTAAGTGACTATCGCCACCTACGAATAAATTCAACAACAGGGGAATTGCAGATACGTTGCCGGCCTTTTAAAAAGGAGTGCTCTCTTTTCTTGAAGGTCCCTAAGTCGTATCGGTCCAGAAATATCGCTGGTGGTAATCGATTCCACAAGGCGAGTGAATCGCAAGTTGTGCGAGGGAGAAAACTTCTTCTAAATCGCACAGTGGTGGACCGCCAATCATCCAGATGGTGTGGATGGTATCGTGAGTTTCGTCGCGATGTGCGTTTGTGAAATTTGGTGGCTGGAATAAATCCAAACAATTCCTCAGAGCACTCCCCGTGGTAAATGCGAACACACCGAGGTTTCCGATACTGGCTGAGGCAAGAAGAGGAGTGCCTTGAAACTAAGGAGATACGACAAAGGGGTTCTTTTTAGCGGTAAACGCGCAAACTTGTGTCTTCTGAGTATTAAACTGGACTAGATCGCCCCCAATCCGAGACTTTGTTCAGCAAAGACTCGACTTCAGACACAAGTTTGTTCCGGTACTCGGCGACGTTTTCCCGAGAAATATTGGCACGGTCGGTGTATAGAGCATCACCAGTGCTGTCATCCGCATAGTAATGAATGTTACCACTTAGCAATATATCATTGATATGCAGAAGAAACAGCGTTGGTGATAGCACGCAGCCTTGTGGAACACCAGTGTTAATAGGCTTATAGTCGGAGCATACACCGTCTACTTCGACCTTGATGCGCCGATCTGCAAGAAAACTGGTGATCCAATTGCACAAATTCACGGGAAGCCCATAGGAAGAGAGCTTTGCAAGAAGCGCTTTGTGTCAAACCCGATCGAAGGCCTTCGCAATGTCTAAACTAACTGCCAACGCCTCCCGCTTGGACTCTACTGCCTCCGCCCATCTATGAGTCAGGTATACCAGAAGATCACCAGATGATTGACCCCGTCGAAAACCGTATTGGCGGTCACTCATCAGCTCGCGATCCTCAAGGTACCGCATGAGCTGGCAGTTAATAATGGTTTCCATTATTTTGGAGAACAAGGAGGTGACGGCGATAGGCCTGTAGTTGGACGGGTCTGAGCGGTCGCCTTTTTTAGGGATCGGGTGGACAAAAGCTGTCTTCCATGATTTCGGGACTACGGCTAAGGAGTAGGAGTACCGGAAAAAACGCGTTAGAACCGGTGCCAACTTTGGAGCACACGTCCTCAACACAATTGGGGGGATTCCGTCAGGCCCACTCGACTTGTGAATGTCCAGGGAGAGAAGTGCTTTGTAAACCGAGCGCTGTGAGAACCGCACATTCGGCATGGAGCACTCACGCCGCGGGATGGTCGGCGGTGTTCCCCCGTCATTATGAGTCCAGTTGGACGCAAAAAGGGAGCCTAAAAGGTCGGCCTAATCTGATAAATCTGCCTCCGATGGGTACCACAGATGATGGAATAAATAGTTCCATTTCCTGTAGCACCACATTAATGACAGAGTCAGCAACAGCGCTAGGATCATCCGGCGAGAAGCAAACCCGCTCCCATGAGTAGGATGCAAAGAAAGACCGCATTCCGTCCCAATCCGCCGACCTGCAATGCCAAACACGGTGGCAACCAGCAGAACGCAAGCGCGAGGGGAGCGTGAGTGGCACCACACTCCGGATCAGACAATGGTCCGAAGAGCCGAGGGAGGCATCGTCAGAAACCTGATATCCATTCGGATGAGAGGACAGCAGAAGGTCCGACAGGGTAGGTAGGTGTATGATCTTCCATATCTGGAATCTGCGTAGGCGACGTAACCAGGTATGTTAAACCAAGTGCCAAGGCAAAGTCATAAACAGATCTCCCCGCATGATCGGTTAAACGTGAACCGAGCCATTCGGCGTGGTGGGCGTTAAAATCTCGAAGGATCACGATCTCTGTGGATGGAACCTGTTGTAACAAGGAATCTATAGCCATTTGGACGTGGTCGATGAGTCGGTCTGTTTCGGCATTACCGCTATGGGATCTATAGAGACACCCGTAGATGCGCGGATGGTCGTCACTGTCTACGCGTAGCCAAAGGATGGACAGGACCGAAACTTCAAGACTGCCGACGTGTCGAGAACAGATGTCCTCTCTGACGTATACGCAAACTCCAGCCCGAGGCACAAAGGAGTGCTCCAATTTGTACCCCGGGATACATACGAAGTATCAGCTGGAGAGGACAACTGCGTCTCTGTGAGAAAGAGCAAGGCCAGCTTAGCCGTCTCAAAATGGTAGTGGACGGCGTTTAGGTTCGAGTGAAGTCCCTTGTTGTTGCAGAAATTCACGAATAGCGTAGCAGAGGTTGTCATTGATGTCCGGCCTGTCGCATGGCTCTACCACCGTTAAATTTCTCAATGGTTCATAAAAAAAGCGGTATTAAAATATAAAAATGCTTAAGTTCTATCAATAATTAGCACGTGGTAGAGCCATGCTGCTATATTGGTGGTATGGTTGTGGCACGGATGGGTTGGCTCAATAAGGGAGGGACCACGCTCTGACAGAATACCAGCGTAAAATAGCGGCTTAACGCTGCTGTGTTTCGTATGGTGAGTGTAGAGAACCAGAGACCCTTTTTACTGGAAATGAGGTATTCCATCTTAGTCCTCACGGGTGGCAGGTGTTTATGGGCCGCAGCGACCACTTACCATCAGGTGGACTGTGTGCTCGTTTGTCACTCTAATTCTATAAAAAAATGATTTTAGTATATGCACATTACAAGCAATTTAAATAATTCGAATGTTCCAAGGGAAATCTAGGGAACATATGTCCAGATGTTCGGTAACTTCCTCTGGGAACAATATGTCCTAAAAGTTGTTTCCGAGACATGTCTTTTTGTGATTTATAACAAAATGAAGGATATTTTTTATTGAAGCAAACCTTTAAGTTAGGAAATGTTGTGAATATTTTTCCTTACATTACCTTAGATTTTTTATAGTATTAGGCTGACAAACGGGCACCTGTAGTAAGTGGACGCTGTGGCCCATAGACGTCTTTATCTTTGATTAAAAATCGAAATGCATATGTGTAGCAGCGTGGCCTTATCACAAACAAACATGTATTTCTTAGATAGCTTAGATGCTAAACGATAGCTGTAAAATTCCATGTACGCGAGCAAACTGGGCACGATCCCCACCGGTGCCAAATTGACCTCGACATGAGACAAAAAAAAAGAAAAAGAAAAATAATAAATTAATCTCTTTTATACTGAAGTAACTATGGAGCGGACTATTACTATAATATATCTATATATAATATAATAAATGTAGATGTCTATGGGTTACAGCAACCACTTACCATCAGGTGGACTGTGTGCTCGTTTGTCACCCTATCCTATAAAAAGACATGTATCCTCAATATAGAATCAAAATGCAGATGCGTCGGCACCCGTGAGGACTAAGATTGAATGCCTCTTTTCTAGTAAAAAGGGTCTCCGGTTCTCTACACTTATCATACGAAACACAGCAGTGTTAAACTGCTATTTTACTCTGGTATTCTGCCAGAGCATGGTCCTTCTCCGGTCGGGCCGACCCATTCGTTCTACATCTATACTATTATAGCTATAGCTCCAAGAATCGGCAGCCGATGATGACAAAAGGTTCTCGAGTGGCAACCCTGAACCGGTAAGCAAAGTGTAGGATGGCCCTCCACTAGTTGAAGTGATGGCCTGGTAATATATGCAGAAAGTCGATAGATCGTGTTTTGCGACGTTCCTTAGGGGAGGCTATTGTTCAGCAGTGGACTTGTGAAAGCGACTCGCGTATATTAACTTATTTTTATATTCCCGACGTTTCGGTTGCTTTCCAGCAGCACGTGAAGCACCGACGTATCGGGAAGTCTGCAGTTTGTGAACATGTTCAAGATCGTCCCCGCCATTACATTAGATTTGATAGACCACAAATCCTCGCAAAAGAACACCGATTCCTCCCAATGATGATTCGCGAAGTTATTGAAATTAAAAAACATCCTAATTTCAATAGAGAAGATGGATGGGTGCTGCCATCTGCTTGGGATCCCATAATTAATAAAATCAAATCCAAACCCAAGTATACCACTGCTAGACTTCAAGATACTGTAAGCTCATTCTGCGTAAATCGGACCAAAAATTAATATTAAAAAACTGAAGGTAGCCAGCCCGGCTACCATCAGTTATCATCACTATGACAGCAGGACGTCAAACACCTCAGTCCCCCGTGACCACGGGTGCTGGAAAGCACCCGAAACGTCGGGAATATAAAAATAGATTAATATACGCGATAAAATCCGTAAAATTAGTTTTATTTAAAAAATTAGTGTTCGCGTAAATATAAGAAATCATCACCTACAATTTTCTTATTTAGAATAGTAGTGCTGTCTGCGAATAGTGGATAAATGTTTACTCGTCTGCAGCCCTTGAACGCTTGCTACCAACTTCAAACAAAGAGCGCTACTGATGCGTTGTCACCTCTGAGGACTGAGATGGAATGCCTCACAACCTGTTATTATAATGGATCTCTATACTCGTCACATCGGAACCCAGCAGCGCAGTGTTGATAGGTGACAGAAAAAGATAAGAGGATTTTAGCTGCCCATACGGCCTTCTGGGCCATCTGGTGAATAAAACATTGTTCAAACTGGAATTTATTTCAGTAGATAAAATAAATACATAATCTACAATTTCAATGTCGTGACGAGAGTCGATCTAATGGACTATTAACGCTATATCCAGAGCCGGCCGTCAAATTACATTGATATATGGAAATAATCTCCGCCATCATGAGCAGGGTCGACAGTAATCTGAATGTTTACGATATAATTTCCTATTTTTAAACTTTTATACGACAAGTACTTATACACGATCATTTGCGGATATATTTATGGGTTAAGTTGGCATTTATATTTATAATATTCTTCTTTTACATTGTTAGCCGGTTGGACGAATTATAAAAAATGTTTAAAATTAATCCGCGTTATAAAATAAAATAATATGTCTGACTTTGTTCGAAGAGCACGGCTCGCCTTCTATCAATTACGTGCACGATCCCCTTCACCGCTATTTCCAGCACCACTGATCCCAACACCACTACACTAGGAAAGACACACCACCGTTGAAAATACGACACGTGTTACGTTTCTAAGCGAGGCATCCTCAGGTGAACTAGACTCTGCCCTGGCTGGCTGCTAAGATAGAAATCGCAAATACCGCAATTTAGACAAGATTTTTGACGCGCGAACATTAATTAATCTACTACTAATTAATTCGAAAAAATATGCGCATAGATGAAATACTCAATTAAAATTTTAATCAAAGGAATTTCCTAAATACTTTATATTAATCGAGATAAAAAAATTATAATTTAACTGCCGAGAAATAACTTAGACGTTCGAGGCCTCATTTTTTTAAAAGATAACGCTAAAATATTTTCTGTTAATATGAAAGGCGTCATTGAATTAGATTCTTCATCGGCTATGTTTTTATTAAGGTTTTTTGTTGCATGGTAATACCAAATAATTTTTCGACTAAAGTCCTTGTCCATCGAATGTCGCACGCAATCTTTGTGCTCGACAAATATACATGCAGCGGAGGAGGAAGGAAATCCTCGCCTTGATCATCACGCTTAGCAGGTAGGTTGACGATCGCAGTTTTGGTGCAGCGATCATCAATTCATTTGAGAAAGCTCAAGGTTGCTTAGCGAGCTATGGAGCTATGGCAATGCTCGGGGTTTCTCTACGTGATACACTTAAATGTAAGGATATCCGCAGTAGAACCACAGCCTAACAGATTAGTAAACTGAAGTGGCAATGGGCCAGCCATATAGCTCGAAAAAGCGACAACCGATGAGGAATAAATGTTCTCGAGTTGCAGCTACGTACCCGGTGAAGGGTGCAGGTGGCTCAGGAACGTATTTTGTGACATTCCTTGGGAGAGGCCTATGTTCTTAAAACTGGACCGAACCACATGACTTGAATACGGAATTTAAAAGTTTGAAGTATGTTCAACTATAAAATAGTTCAAGTGAATGTCTTGAACAACTCTTGAGACACTTTCATATGTAAAATATGAAACGTGTCTTAATATTTAGGAATCATATAAGAAAACTGACAAAAAACATTACCTTTAATGGCGGTGTAAGAATATCCACTACCCCATATCGTCCCGTGGTTATCACAAGAGGCAACAGAGGGACATTGAAACAGGAGACGGGCAGCAGCACGTTCCTGATAGCAACTCCAAATAAAAAATAAAACTGAGGTCTTCAACCCGCCCGCCGACCGTGGCAACTATGGCAACTGAGGAGGATATTTCCTCCTTGATGGTACTAGTTGGGGCGGTCTGTGTTCAGCAGGTCGAATTTTAATCGTCTGTAGTGGTGATGACGATGTACAAGTATGTGTTGTAGAGTCTAGTCGTAGCTGTATCGTGGTTGTTACGAATTGGCCGAATAAGCCGAGCAAGGAGTTGTAGCACCGTAGTTAAATTTTTTGAAAACGTTACCTTCACACTAGAATTTTCTCTTTTATCGCGAAAACATTTGACAAGGGTAAGTATCCAGATCCGGTACAATTATTTGAAATCCAAAAACATACATGTTACTTGTGGTTGTGGAGTTTGAACCTGCAAGGAGGGCCACAACTCAATGTTATGCCACTGCGCCACGGTCGACAAATTAAATTAATTGGCAAAATGCAGCTGTCTTTAAGGTGGTCAGCGTATCCACTAAATAGCGGAATTCTTTCCGGAGCGATCATCGGTGACTCTTCTTACTGGTAACGAGGCATTCTGTCTCAACACTCAGAGCGAGATAACGCATCTGTATTTTGATTCTCAATCGAGGATGGGCTTAGTTATCGATAGTTCGCAGCATGTCCTGTACTATCAGGTGGTCTGTTTGATTGTTGTCATCATCAACTTGTATTAACCTATTTAGCGTTTCTGTATTATTTGATCAAAGTCCTGATATTTTTGTTCTGCTCGAGTTTTATTTTGTGGTGACATAGATGTAACAAAAATCCCACAAGTGTATGCTTAAGAATACTTGTTTTATCGTATAAGGATGACAAACAAGCACACAGTTCACCTGATGATAAGTGGGTGTAGTGGCCCATAGACACTTACGTTTATCCTCGATTAAGAATCAACATGAGAATGCGTTATTATCTATGAGGGCTAAGATGAATGCCTCGTTTCTAGTATAAAGGGTATCCAGTTCTCTACACTCATCATACGAAACACAGCAGTGTTAAGCTGCTATTTCACGCTGGTATTCTATGAGACCGTGGTCCTACCCCGGTCGAGCCGAACCATTCGTCCTACAACCATAAAATAACTGCAGCGTGCCTCTACCACGTGTAAAAGATAAAGGATATATTAGCTTATTGAAACAATAATTAATTTGATGTACGCGAAGGAAATAATGATGGTAGGTCAGGTCATAAAGTTGTTATAACGTCACAAAACCTATTTAATTTAATTAACGTATCCAAGCTTACTGTTTATGGGCAATAAGAAAACAACATAAGCCTAAACGCGCTAACTTAATAACTATAACATGATATATTTGTTAATGCGCATCAGAGTGTAGGTAGTTCTCTTCTCTGTCATTTATATGTAGATACAATCTAATTATAGGAAGATAATAATAGGACTATATGATAATTAAGTTTCTTGTTTTAGTTTTATTTTATTATAATAGTTTTTAATATTGTATATAATTAAAAATGTAATTATAGGTTGTTAGGCATTTGTAGCTTTCTTTGTTTGGAGCTGTTTGAAGGAGTTTTTGTAATTTGGCTTTTCAGTAACCAGTATCATCATCATCATCATCATTACAGTCTTTCATAAGTCCACTGCTGAACATAGGCCTCCCCCAAGGAATGCCACAAAGCACGGTCCTGAGCCACCTGCATCCATCGACTTCCTGCATGTCTTACCAGGTCTTCACTCCATCTAGTGGGGGCTCGTCCTACACTTCGCCTACCGGTACGAAGCTGTCACTAAAGAACCTTTCTTCCCCATCGGTTGTCGGTTCTTCGAGCTATAGGTACCTTGAGGATCACCAGCTGATTAGTGACCGCCAGTACGGTTTTCGTCGAGTTTGATCAGCTCGTGATCTTCTAGTCTATCTGACTCATAGATGGGCGGAGGCAGTAGAGTCCAAGGGGGAGGCATTGGCCGTTAGTTTGGACATAGCGAAGGCCTTCGATCGGGTCTGGCACAAAGCGCTTCTTTCGAAGATTCCTTCCTATGCTTCCCAAGAAATTGTGCAACTGGATCACCAGTTTCCTTGCTGATCGGAGCATCAATGTCGCAGTAGACGGTGCATGCTCTGATTTCAAGCCTATCAACGCTGGTGTTCCACAAGGCTGCGTGCTATCACCAACGCTGTTTCTCCTGCATATCAATGATATGTTGCTAACTGGTAGCATTCATTGCTATGCAGACGACAGCACTGGTGATGCCTTATATACCGGCCGTGCCAATATTTCTCGGGAAAACGTCGCTGAGTACCGGGACAAACTTGTGTCTGAGGTCGAGTCTTTGCTTAACAAAGTCTCGGATTGGGGCCGACTATATCTAGTCCAGTTCAATCCCCAGAAGACGCAAGTTTGCGCGTTTACCGCTAAAAGTAACCCCTTTTTCGTATCTCCTCAGTTTCAAGGCACTCCCCTTGCTGCCTCAGCTAGTATCGGAATCCTTGGTATCGACATATCGAATAGTGTGCAGTTTCGTGGTCACTTGGAAGGGAAGGCCAAATTGGCCTCTAAAAAGCTTGGCGTGCTCAGCAGAGCGAGACAGTATTTCTTGCGCGTACATCGCTTGCAACTCTACAAAGCGCAAGTTCGGCCCCACATGAAATACTGTTCTCATCTCTGGGCCGGGGCACCCCAGTGCCAGCTCCTTCCACTTCCATTCCACATTCCACAGCGTAGAGCGGTTCGAATCGTCGACGACCGAGTTCTTTCTGATCGGCTCGATACACTGGCACTGCGTAGAGATGTTGCATCTCTTTGCGTATTTTATCGCATCTATCACGGGGAGTGCTCTGAGGAATTGTTCGGACTAATTCCAGCCGCTCAATTTCACCATCGCACATCGCGACAAAACTCGCGTTACCATTGATACCATCTGGATGATTGGCGGTCCACCACTGTGCGATCTAGAAGAAGTTTTCTCCCTCGCACAACTTCCTTGTGGAATCAATTACCACCAGCGAATTTTCCGGACCGATATGACTTAGGAACCTTCAAGAAAAGAGCTTACACCTTTCTAAAAGGCCGGCAACGCATCTGCAATTCCCCTGGTGTTGCGGTTGTTCATGGGCGGCGGTAGTCACTTACCATCAGATGAGCCGCATGCTCGTTTGCGCCCTCTTCTATAAAAAAAATATATTGCCGGCCCACTGCCATTTCAGCTTACTAATCCGTTGGGCTTTGTCGGTTACTTTGGTTCTACTGCGGATATCCTCATTTCTAAGTTTATCAGGCAGAGAAACCCCGAGCATAGCCCTCTACATAGCTCGCTTAGCGACCTTGAGCTTCCTCATCCGGCCAGCAGTGAAGGACCACGTCTCAGATCCGTAAGTCATCACTGGTAACACGCACTGGTTGTACAATTTCGTTTTCAGGTTTTGAGGTATGTCTAACGAGAAGATTTGTCGATGTTTCCCGAATGCTGCCCAGCCGAGTTGAATCCGTCGATTGACCTCTCGGTCGAAGTTGGACTTACCTAATCGGACTATTTGTCCCAGGTAAACATACTCGTCAACAACTTCGAACTTAGTGCTCTTAGTGATGCTAGTGATAGTGAACTTAGTGATATGGACGTTAAACATGATTTTTGTTAGTCCATGTTCATCTTAAGAACTATCCGTTGGGAGACACTATTGAGGTCATTTAGCATAGTGCTTAGGTCCTTAAGCGATTCTGCTATATCGTCGGCAAATCGAAGGTGAGTGATGGCCAGTAGCTTGAAAACATCTTGCAATGCAGCGGTGAAGAGTTTCGGTGATATATCGTTACCCTGTCTTAGACCTCTCTGCAATTGGATAGGTTTCGTACTCTGATTTTGTACTCGGCTAGCTATAGTAGCTCTACTGTACAAACACTTCGATGTACCGACAGTCAACTTGGCACTGCTGAAGGAACTGCAGCACCGCCCAAATTTCGACGGAATCAAAGGCTTTCTCATAGTCCACAAACGCAAGGCAAAGTAGCAGATTATACTCGTTTGTCTTCTGTACAATTTGCCGAAAGGTGTGTATGTGGTCCATGGTACCAAAGCCTTTTCGGAAAACAGCTTGTTCGGGAGGCTGAAAGTCGTCAAGTCTGCATGCGAGACGATTCGTAAAGACTCTCGAAAACAGCACGTAGACGTGGCTCAGAAGGGAAAAATGTAACCCTTGGACACCTGCACACAACGTCCAACAAGGAATCTCATAGATGCGCTCACTCCTGTGGACGATGACGGAATATCCTATAGTCTGCAAATAGTTATTCGACACTAGTGAATTAAATACTTTTATGAGGATATCCGGGATTCAAGAAATTTTATGAATAGGTTTTTAACGATCTACTACTGTCGCGCTGTGCCCCAACCGCCGAGATATACCACCCAAAGAGAAGGATGTAGCTCGGACTTTGTTATAAAACAGAATTGAATAACAAACTTACAGTCCACAGTAAGATACGATTGCAATCTGGAGATATCTGTAATATGAAATGCTTTATTTTACGCTGTTATGTGTGCCCATGGGTATGTGTCTCCGGCAATCATATAAGCAATCATTACATGGAGACTCTTCAGTAATAGTGATGGGGGTAATGCTATAAGCTCATTCTGCTTACATCAGATCAAAAATTTATAATTTTAAACTTCAGTCTCCCCGTGACCATGAGAGAAGGGAAGTTACACTAAACCAGTAATATTACTTTAGCCTTCACACGAAGACGTGTGGATTGTTAAGAGAGGCCAAGTTAGGAACGAGGGTAAAAAGATAAAAGAAAATATGAGGAAAAGAGGGTGGAACTCTCCTACCCGTTTTAGCAGTATAAAGTATCGCGTAGGCAACTAAGAGGGGCAGTCTGTAATTCTTCGAGTCTAATTGTCGTTACTATGCCCGTTGGCGTGTTCTACTAGTGTAGGCAAGGAATATCGTATTGTTGACAGGCTGCGCTGTGTTAAATTGAGATGGGTGGTGTTGCTATTGGTTTGCATACTTTGGTGCTATCATGTAATTGGGTCCTTCAGGTTAAACTGGTGTGTGTTTGTGATGAGAACACGTTACGGTTGGTCGAACTGTATTGTTACTGATAATGATTGGTTGCGTGGGCAGGAGAACAAGTTGAACATACACTCTCACACCTTTATTGTCTTTAACAATTGGCCTCCAGAATAGTTCTGATGGTAAGGCGTGCTTTTTACCGAGTAGTGTTCTTTTATTTAAATAATTTTGAGAATAATTTCTAACATCAGAAGTGGAATAGTTTCTTATAATATATTCAACTCTTGCCATTTGTGACGGTTCATTGTTATTATTATTATTAACAAATGATAATTAAATTCAATAAAAACACATTTAAAATATCGGATATATAATAACTGTAATAATTAATATGCGTTAATATGCATAAACTTTAAGTATATTCATTTCGAATATTAAGTATTATCGTATAGTGAAGGCTTAATATTGTTTTTAAAAACCTTTAAATTTATTAAAACTGTGGTTAAAATATTCAAAATGGAATAAATAATAGAAGTGCAAGACGATTATATTGCAATATTAAAGATAAATAACATTTGTAATTTATTTAAAAAATGGATCAAAAAGTTAATGAGGGTATTTTCGTATTACTGGAGGGTGTTCTTGTATTACTGATGTAGCGACGGGGGCGATCCTGTAGGTGTTCACAGACTGCAGAATTCCCGGAGCTGACTCTCTAAAGAAATAGTTTCATTTAAAAGCCATGATGGCTGTTGTTCGCAAATATTTTCTTCTGATTCATCAGCCCGTAAAAGTCCACAGCTGAAGATGAGCCTCCCCTGGTATAGGGAAGCCTTGCCTTAATCGTCACGCATGGCAAAAGGGTTGACGATCGCAGTACCAGATATCTCTCACCTTTGACGCTGCTTTCCGTCACCGGTCTGGGTATTTTAGGTCTGGCGTTAACGAGATAGTGGTGAAGACAAGGTTGCGCCTGATAGAAGCGCGTGAGCAATGCATTGGGAAGTCTTGCGGTGCGGGACGGCATGAGCAAGTCAGCAGTTCGCCGGTCGGGCAGATCGACTTCGCTCACGTTACTAATCGCACGGTTTCATTGTCGGGTTAGCTCTGTATGCAGTACCGATTAAACCAACTTAGTACAGTTCACTCTTTAATTTAATCTCGTTAGAGTGTCAGTTTTCCCTATCACAAGGTGTACAGGGCACTGTCCCCATCAGATAGTGCAGCCCATATTTGCACTGATCTACATCTATCAGAAGCTATACAAAAGATGTTAAAAATTAATTAGCTTAGATCCGCGTAATAAAGTAAATAGATGTGTTTTACAAGAGAGCACTTCTCTGCCTTCTCTCAATTGCGTGCACTATCCCCGTCACCACTAATTCCAACACCACTACGCTAGGAAAGACACACCACTGCTGTCGATAATACGACCACCACCATTTTTGACCACGTGAGGTGCTTTTTTAATTTTTTTAAATAAATTTAAAAAAGACTAATTATAATAGATCTTCGCAAAGTAACTCACATTTTGAATATATTTGTGTCATGGCCCTTAGTCACTCCTTACGACAATCACGGACGGAGTGATCTGATGGACTCTCCCACAGCGCCACTGCGAGGCATAACAAATGTTTTAGCTTGTAGGACACATTTTCTGAATAGGTGTCCGTCTGGGTAAGTACTACCCTCTGTATCTACTCTCGTACACGTGTGTGAGTTTACTGGTGTGTTCCCGTTTGAAGAGTTTAGAAAGCAGCATCATCTGCTCTGAGCTGAGCTGTTCCGAGGTATTCTTTGTTTGAAGCTGGTTGCAGATGTCAATGGACTTATCATCAGTTTAACTGTAAGTTCAATGTGCTTGTTCAGTTTTATAAATAAAGTTCTAGGTACAATGGAAAGCGACATAATGCGTCGCAACACCATGCAATGCGATTCGATGCGATGCAATACTGACGATCAGTACCACACTGCAGATTGCAGTATGACATGCAGCTTCAATAACTGATCAACATGCACAACAATCGACATATCCCGGCAAAGACGGACCGGTAAACCGAAGTGGCAATGGGTCGGTCATATATCTCGAAGAACCGCCAACCAATGAGGAAGAAAGGTTATTGAGTGGCAGCCTCATACCAGTAAGGGTAGAGTAGGGCGACTCCCATTAGATGGAGTGACGACCTGGTAAGAAATGCAAAAAATGCAGGTGGATCAGGAACATGCTTTGTGGTATTCCTTGGCCTCCCCAAGGTCTATGTTCTATGTTTAATGTCAAATGATATAAAATATCTCTGTCTCATCTGCGCAAGAAACTAATTCTGCTAATAACCATCTCGTTTACTTCATACGTAAAATAAACAACTAAATGAACGCTTTAAATTGCTAGTAACAGTCTCATTGGTGGCGGGGATCGAATCCAAGTTGTTCACGTACCGTGTAATATCCAATAAGCGCTAAGGCCCACAGCTAATAGTTTGCTAATATATTTTTTTTATAAATTAATTTAACAGCATTATATACCAGGAAACTTTTTAAATAAACATAAAAACACAACATTTTCGAATTAAATATTTTCATAGAGGTCAGTGAATATTTTCCATTAAACACTTACACGTTAAAAGTTAGAGCACTCCCACTGGAGTACGTCAGTACCTCTAAAATGAATTTACTCTGGAATATTTCGCAACATAAATATTTCACGTTTTAAATTTAAAATGTATAATTGTGTGGAGTATATTAAAACTTTAACTTAATATAATTTTAAAATAAGTATTCAGGTGGTGCATAATTACGATCTGATTGGAAAGGGTGATACCGCGTAAGTGTTGCCAGTTGTCCCATCGGGTCCCTAGGATAGGATAGTGAAACGCCATTCAAATTTATTTTTATGTAACATAACATAATATATATTACATAACACTCACACACACACTTACAGCTGTCACTAGAGAGGTAAGCAAGGACTATGGACTTTCATTTGTCACGATCCTGACACACCTCTCTCGCTTCCTTCAGATCCTACGCACACATGCTAGTCGGTTAAGCGTGCTCTTAATTTGGCCCGCGTTCAATATATCGCCAATTTGGTCGATAAGCTTCCATCTAGGGCGTCCCTCGTCGACTCTGCCATTCGATTCTGCAGCATACATTTGCTTTGTTGTTCTTTCCTCATTATTTTTTTTACATGGTCAATCCACCGAAGCATTTCTTTTTACTTATATTTTAGGCCAGTTTACTGTGCTGTGGCGGTGTAATAATATCCAGTATTCTACATGATCCTGTGGGTGTCACAAGTCAAGGGTCGTGTTGCTATCGACAGAAGGAAAAGAAACAGGAGATGGGCTGCTGTAACGTTCATATCAGCTCAAAATAATAAAAAATGCGTTTGCCAACCTGCTTGCAAGATGCAACTATGACTCCTATGAGGTATTCTAACGGGATGGTAAAACTATTATTTACTTTCAGTAATGGAATGTCGATTCAATAAGGTTGTCATGATGATGACGATCAAGCTACCTATTGGTAACTAGTGATAAAGCCCTAGATTGTAAATGGCACGCCTTAGTGTAACGAAGCCTCTTCATTCTTGCCTGAAGAACTCGGATTGAAATCGGACGGAAAGATGTGGGTGGTAGTAGGAAACCGTTGCGGATCAAAACTGGGCTTAACGTAACCTTGTTTCCATAGATTATACAGCATAACTTGCTACCAGATGGAAATAAAAATATTGGTAAATCCAATTGGGCATACCTTAATCGCATTAAAAATTACGTATAACATGATTATATGGAATTTTTAAACTAGTTTAAATACATTTCGACAGCACTATCGGCTTCAACACCCTCGAAACCCATAAAAATGACACCCATGATAAAAAAATTGATACCTATTGCAGTCGCCATCTTGGATTTACATTTCGACAGCACTATCGGCTTCAACACCCTCGAAAACCATGAAAATGACACCCATGATGAAAAAATTGGTAATTTGTTCAGCCGCCATCCTGGATTTACATTTCGACAGCACTATCGGCTTCAAGTCTCTCGAAACCCATAAAAATGACACCCATGATAAAAAAATTGATACCTATTGCAGTCGCCATCTTGGATTTACATTTCGACAGCACTATCGGCTTCAACACCCTCGAAAACCATGAAAATGACACCCATGATGAAAAAATTGGTAATTTGTTCAGCCGCCATCCTGGATTTACATTTCGACAGCACTATCGGCTTCAAGTCTCTCGAAACCCATAAAAATGACACCCATGATAAAAAAATTGATACCTATTGCAGTCGCCATCTTGGATTTACATTTCGACAGCACTATCGGCTTCAACGCCCTCGAAAACCATGAAAATGACACCCATGATGAAAAAATTGGTAATTTGTTCAGCCGCCATCCTGGATTTACATTTCGACAGCACTATCGGCTTCAACACCCTCGAAAACCATGAAAATGACACCCATGATGAAAAAATTGGTACCTACTTCAGCCGCCATCTTGGATTTACATTTCGACAGCACTATCGGCTTTAGCACCCTCGAAAACCATGAAAATGACACCTATGATGAAAAAATTGGTACCTACTTCAGCCGCCATCTTGGATTTACATTTCGACAGCACTATCGGCTTCAACACCCTCGAAACCCATGAAAATGACACCCATGATGAAAAAATTGATACCCATTGCAGCCGCCACCTTGGATTTACATTTCGACAGCACTATCGGCTTCAACACCCGCGAAAACCATGAAAATGACACCCATGACAAAAAAAATTATACTACTTACATTTAGTACATACTACTATTATTTATTCTGTGCTTTTATAATATTGTAATAAAAAAATCTCTTATTATTATTATAATCAAATATTTAAGAAATTTGGTTGTTCGAATATTGTGTATTTGTACAGCGATCTTTTTGAGCCGCTGCAAACAACCGAAACAATGTCCACTCACGACGGCGACTGAAGCCGAACCACATAACACTATTACTCCGAACTAAACTACTCTGTGGCTGTAGCTCCCCATTTACAGAAATAATTTACATACAAGGCTACCAAATCAACGAAAATTTCGCCATTTTGGAGCCGAAAAAAATTAATGATAGCTAAACAAAACAAAATTACACTGCCATTTACATTCAGTGGCTTCCCACGTGATAGATGAAGATATTAAAAAATAGATTGAGTTAAACAATTGATATTTTCAAAAGTTATCGTGTTTACAAGCCACAGGGACATGATAAATCCACACCATAAGCCACTAAAACCCTTTTTTTATTTAAAAATAGCAATTAATCGATTAAAAAAAATATTAATAATTTCAACAATCATTTATCTTTCTAACAATGTCCTTTTTATATAATTTATATGTATAATATGATTGCTAGATACGATTTTATTCGATAAAATGTTGGAATCTTAATTTTAGGCGATAGTAGAACATACCTTGCGCTTTCGCTTAAGGTATGCAAAATAGAAGAGTAACTTTTAAAGTAACTATTTAGACGACATTTTGTTACCTTGAACTTATGATATTCGTTGGTCCTCTCGCAAGGGTAAAAAAAACTTAAAAAGAAGTAAAACCTATTTCAAAAACTATAAAGAATGAAGAAGAAAGAAGAATAAAGAATGGCGTCTGAAGTCGAAAGTCGTTTGATACTTAATTTAATGTCCTATACTATATTTTAATGTCCTCCACACCGAATTTAGGTCACGGTGGCCAGTTTCGAGTAGCCATTTTCAATGTATACGAAAACACAGGAGCACTCTCTATTCCCTCACTCTCAAAGTCCAATGGTACGTTAATCCGTCACCTAGGTAATCCGACTCCGAGTTTAGGCGCTAGACCAACGGTTTTACGTCCTTTCCGAGGCACGGGGGTAACACAGCACTAATTTCCTCACCGAACTGCTATTGAGAATATCTTGACAGAAAAATTTCAATAACTAATTTTGGCCAGACCCGGGATTCGAACCAGACGCCTCGTGTTCAGCAATCGTAGCTACGACCACTAGAACAACGAGGCAGTCAATCTGTCTTAACAACGACTTACGAAGCTATGGTCTGAAAATGTTTACTATTAAAAAAAAATATTTTGTTAAGTGTGTGTTTACGACTAAACAACATCAGTGTGTTGTTAACTAGAGTATGTGATACAGACTTCAAGGTTTCTGCTTGCCGGGGCGTAGTATAGTGGGTTGTCCATTTCCCTCAATAAGACCGTCGCTAGCCATAAGTATCTAACAAGTGTTTTTGACATTTATGTATTATGTTGTGTTTGCGAGAATTTTGGTTCTTGGAGCTGGTTGCTCGAGGTTGCGGTACATTTATTACCTTAAAACGAGTGTTATCTATATGTACATCTATACAGATATATACTTGTAGTGACTCTATGTAATATTAAAATAACTGGCTATTATCTAACTTAGGTAATTGCAACCTATTTAGACATAAATAACAATTTTTAAAAATGTTTGTCCATCTGTCTAACTGTTCGGACTAATCTTCTAAATACTTGAAACGATTGTAACAAAACTTTACAAACAGATAACGAGCAATACCAAAAAATATATCTATGCTATATTTTATCCGAAAACATTGAAATTTTTGTAGAAAAAAAAACGAATTATATATTAAATAAATGGTCGATTACCTTAAATCTACATTCATAACTCCACATTAATAAATCCCATCCAGGCGAAGATGAAAGATCGGTCGCTAGTTATATTATAATGTTTGCTTCAGTCATTCATGCTTAAGGTTATGGCCTATAAATTTTTTTGATAAAACTGAATAGTCAAATGAACTTACAGTGGACGTGTTGGTACGTGGCTACTGCAGTCCATGAACACGTGCAGTCAAATAAAACAGAAGTTTATGGATGCGTTTTCGCCTCTGAAGACATGGATGGAATGCCTCAAAACCTGTAATTATACTGGCTGTCTATACCCTACAGACTGGAACACAGCAGTTCAAAACAAGAAAACATAGGTAAGTGGTACCACCGAGGTAGATTTCTAAGCAGAATAAGAATCCTAACACCTAATAGTAATAATAATAATAATAATAATAAGTAATAAATAAGTAATAATAAACATGGCTTGTTTATTATTACTTATTTATTACGTGGATAAATGTTTCATGCTTTGAAATAGATTTTCATATGATTTTATCCTTTTAAATAGAATTTATTACGAGATATTTATGAAGCCTACAAAATAAAGACAGCATTACAAACCAGAAAACATTTAAAATAAACATTTCCGTAGATTAAAAAAATTTATTTGTTTATTTATTTTACTCCAGCAATGTCTTTTAAATATTGTAACGCGATGTTTCTGACAGCCGAGTATAATTTATATCTGAGACAGCCAGAAAATTAAACGTCGAAACATAATTCCAGCAAGA
The DNA here is from genome assembly GCA_963668995.1 of Parnassius mnemosyne. Classification (NCBI taxonomy): domain Eukaryota; kingdom Metazoa; phylum Arthropoda; class Insecta; order Lepidoptera; family Papilionidae; genus Parnassius; species Parnassius mnemosyne. Next base: position 231,184 of record CAVLGL010000090.1, read on the forward strand.
CAGAGAATTTAACCACACACAATAATGCTACGTTTTGAAGTATATATTATAGTAGTAGTACTATATGATAATATAAGTTTTTAGTTTCAGTTTTTTTACAACCTATCAAAAGTCTATAACGGAACTTAGGATAGGAAGTTGACAACCTTGATTACCCTAAAACTTGGTAAAAATACCCACTTTTACGTGGGTATTCTTACTTTTACGTGGTAGAGCCATGCTGCAACTATGTTAGTAGTATAGTTGTAGCACGAATGGGTCGGCTCAACCGGAGAAAGACCACGCTCTCACAGATTACTAGCGTCAAACAGCAGCTTCACACTGCTGTTTCGTATGGTGAGTGTAGAGAGCCGGAGATCCTTTTTACTGGAAAAGAGGCATTCCATCTTAGTCTTCACGGGTGACAACGCATCTGCATTTTGATTCGCAAACGAGGATAAATGTAGATGTCTATGGGCCGCAGCAACCACTTACCATCAGGTGGACTGTGTGCTCGTTTGGCACTCTATCCTATAAAAAAAACTACCCCATATCTTCCCGTGAGTGTTGTAAAAGGTGACCAGAAAACTGAACAACGGCGACAAGAAGGAAACTGACGCTGAAACATCTTTTTGATTACAGCAAAATAATAAAATAAAAACGGCGGTTGCTCACCCGCTTGCCAAGCGTGGCAACTATAGCAATATACCCCCCATGAATAAAATTACGAAGAGACGGCCCCCAGTCACCGGCGGCCCCACTATTCCTGGCTACGGTTGCGACAATGGTAACGGCGGGGCTAAGAATCTCCGGTGGAGCTTCGATTGCCACCTAAGACGACTCGACCTGGCAACTTATAACGCTCGCACCCTGAGGACTGACGAAAAGATCCTGGAGCTGGAATAAGAGATAGACAAATTGCGTGGCTATATTATAGGATTATCCGAGGTCCGAAGAGAGGGGGAGGACACGGTAGTTCTCGGATCTGGCAACTTATTCTATCAACAGCAGGGCTTATCATGTCTTAAGAATGTGTCGGATTTATCGTCCACAAGTCTCTCGTTAACAAAGTTGTAAAGATTTGGAGTGTGTCGACGAGGGTTGCGTACCTTATACTCCGAATCACCAAACGGTATTCGCTGAAGGTCATACAGGTTTACGCACCAATCTCGGCACACCCCGATGAGGAGGTGGAGGAAATGTATGAGGATATCTCTAGAGCCCTGCATTCCTCCAAAACCCACTATGCGGTGTTAATGGGAAACTTCAACGCAAAACTAGGCACAAGAGAGAACGGTGAGCTGAAAGTAGCGAAATTCGGAATAGAGCAACGGATCTGAAGGGGCTAGCATTGCACAGCACTACTCGTGATTGCATATTGAAGTGCATTTTGCAATATTTAACTTGCTCGTGTGACGTGGAACCTTGCGCGCATGTCGAGTGTACAGACAGACTGGAATTTGATGCTCGCATTCCAAAAACAATTAACAGGGCGTGGCCCTATTAATTGTTTTAGGAAGTTAATGTTAAATTGTAACGTCGCGTTAAGTGCCTTTTTGTGTGTTGACTATTGAGTTAGTTTTGCGTGTCAGCGACTTGTGAAGGGCTGTAATGATGATGATGATGATGATCAGCCGTAACGTTAACTCGCAACACATACACATACACATACATATTTACACATTTACCCTTTTTTTATAGAATAAGGGTAACAAACGAGCACGCAGTCCACCTGATGGTAAGTGGATGCTGTGGTCCATAGACATATTCTCAATTCAGAATCAAAATGTAGATGCGTTGTCACACCTGAGGACTGAGATGGAACGCCTCGTTTCCAGTAAAAAGGGTCTCCGGTTCTCTACACTCACCATATGAAATACAGCAGCATTAAGCTGATATTTTACGTTGGTAATCTGTGAAAGTGTGATCCTACCCTGATCGAGCCGACCCATTCGTGCTGCAACCACAATATAGCTGCAGCATGGCTCTACCCTCTCAAAAATTGCTTTGTTCAAACATTTGCACTCACACACTTATTGACACTTCACAACAACTTAAACAAACTTATAATTTCTGCAATATTTTATATATTCTTTTTATATCAATAGCTTTTATTGGTATTAATTATGCCACTAACTCTGTCCGCGGATTGGAGCTCTGGTGGGGCTGTATCAATATATAATTGTAAATGAAAATGACAAACATTCATAATTATCAATAAAATTAAATAATCATCAATAAATCAATAAAAATAAATAAAAACCTAACCAGATGGAAGCCCTTGGCAGGGGAGACCAAACGGTCCTGGGTTAGGGGAAAAGGGAAAACAACCGGTGGATGATGCGGGTGGTATCGACGAGCACCGCCTTCTGTATTTGAGCTTGGAGCGGTCCGTCGCAGAGTCCTAGTCGCCTCAGATGACCCAGGAGGCTGACTGGGACTAGCCCGGTCGCAGAAACGACTACAGGTATAATTTCGGCCAGCAGAACACCCTACATGTCGGTCACCTCGTGAGCCATGTCCACGAGATTCTCGTCATACGGTATGGTAATGTCGACCAAAAATATCCTTGACTGAACCCGGTTCATCAACACAATATCAGGCTTATTCGCAAGAATTGTCCTGTCTGTAATGATGGCCCCGTCCCAGTAGAGCCTGGCGCGGCCTGTTTCGAGCACGGTTTCTGGCATGTACTTATAACGCAGTTTCCGATCCATGAGATCATATTTCAGAGAGAGTTCCTAGTGTAGAATCCTGGCTACTAGGTTGTGCCTATACAAGTACTCAGATTTAGAGAGCGCCGAAAAACCAGAGATGGCATGCCTAAGTGACTCACCGGGATGGTGACATGCTCGACAGGTGTCGACGGTGCCATCCCTTAGAATGTATTTCTATAGTTGCTGGTCTTAATAACCTGATCCTGTATTGCACAGACAAAACCCTCAGTTTCCACGAAGAGGTCACCAAAACGTAGCCAGTAGAGGGAGGCAACTGTGTCTACGAAACGCTCATGTAGAGCCTTGTAGAACCTCCCGTCGAGCTACTTCTCCTTCCATACGGTCTCCCGGTTCGAAATACTCTGTACTGCCGTATCTTGCCATTGCTCGTTGGCTAAGGATAGAGGGGTAAGTCCTTTATCACAAGAAATAACGTCCCTATAGAATGGATCATTCGCTCTCGTCAGAAAGTAATTACGGAGGCTGCACACTTCGCGATTATGCATTGTAAGCGCGCTTAAAAGGCCACGCCCATCATGTTTCTGCAGCAAGTACAGCCTCATAATCGACGATTTAGGGTGATGCATCCTATGGGACGTCATAGTAGTGCGGACTTTTCTATCCATGGTGTTAAGTTCAGTTTGAGACCACCTAAGTATGCCAAAGGTATATATGAGAACAGGCATGATCTAACCATTATATGCGTATGTCTTATTCACACCGGACAAAAGGCTGTTAAGCACTTTGTCGTGCATAAAACAAATTGCAAAGTGATTGCTTCATACATATACACGATGTTCTGTGACATACCCAGGTATCGGTATGTTTCAGGCTCGGAAAGGGTCCTTATGCTGATGGGCATAGATAAGTCACTTCCCTCAGAGTAAGCAACTCTACTCCTTTCGACATGTAGGAACGCACTCTTATCCGTCCCCAGATTCTGATACAATTACTAAAATTACAGGTGATGTTTAGCAATTCCGTAAAATTATGTGATTGGAGGCGAATTATTTGAGATCATCCATATAGAAAAGGTACACATTTGTACCTCCTTTCCGAAGCTGAAATCCCCTTCCGGAATCCTCCGGTAAGGTACTGAGAGGGTTCAGGGAGAGGCAAAACCAGATTGGATTCAAACAATCGCCCTGGAAGATACCGTTCTTCTCGTTATGTGGTTATTCGCATCCGTAATCCGCTCGCCTAGATGACAAAGCATAGTACTCCACTACCCCATACACTGCCCGAGGAAGTCTCTAACTGTACAGTCAACATTGTACAGCATGAGGACCCCTTCAGCCATGTATGGGGCACCGAGTCAAATGCCTTTCTATAGTCTATCCAAGCGGCGGAGAAGTTCCGACGGTTGCGTTTAACCACTTTGCCAATGACTAAATCAATTAGGAGTGGTTCCTTCGCTCCACGAACACCGCCCCGGCATCCATTTTGAGCACGCGACATCACCTGATTTAAATCCAGGTAACGAATGATTTGCGTACTCAAAATGGATGTCAGTATCTTATATATGGTGGGTAGACACGAATTGGGCGGTTTTGCTAGCGTGTGTGGAATCATGGTCTTTAGGAACCAAATGAGTGATCCCAGTAGTGAAGAGGCTCGGGAGCGACTTTTGGTCGAGAGCCTCTTGAAACTATCGGGCGAGTACAGGGTGACACACCACGAACCCCTTTAGCCAGTAGTGATGCAGTCCGTCGAGTCCCGGACTTTTCCAGTTCGGGGCCCTACGGTCCGCCTCTGATACGTCATCCGGCGTTATGAAAACGGGGTCTATGGGCGTAACACTCGCACACTGACTCGCCACAACTTCCGTCCTAGGGCCCTCGCTGTGGATTACGGGCTCTGACCACAGGCCACGCCAGAATGCGACAGTGTCGGCCTGAATCGGTGCTGGGAACGTTCCACGTACCATTGAATGTTCCAATGATCCATAGAGCCTCTTCTGATCACTCTGGAAGGGATGATTCTGGTTGAACCTTGTCGACCTCTGGGTATATCGCTGAATCCACTTTCCCCAAGCAGCGATTCTCTGCTTCAGGTCGTCTATGCGCTCCGTCAGTTTTTGCGTTATATCCGGCTGGGACAAACTGACATATGTCCCAGCATACGCCATTCTGACGGTGCTCACAATTCTTGGCCTGCTATTGCCCGACTTGAAGCACATCAGTCTGCCGATAAGGGCCCTAGCATTTACGATACGTTCCTCAATTCTTATTTTCCAGGATGGGACGGCGCTACTATGTCTAGTAGCACGTCCAGCCATGAGGAGTTTGGCGCCAATAATACGGCATACTGCCAGTACGGCGCAAAAAAGAACGGAGTCTGTCTCGTAAAGGTCCCGGCTGGCTTCCAAATATGTCACCAGCATTGTGCTTAGAGCCCTCACAACAGCCCGATTTCGTTTGCTTAGGAGTATGCGAGGAAGTCGTGGTCAATTCTCGAGAGGCGTACTGCGCGTTTCCTCAATCGCCTCTTCCAATATACTCCTCATTTGCTCTAGTTCTAGTTCCTGGGCGACTGTTCCATTATTATTATTATTATTAATGGTTAGAGGCACACTGAACCTAAACTTTAAGTTGGGGAGGTCACGTCTAATCCCCTCCCTAAAGTCCCTCTTGTACTCTAATCCATAGTCCCGAAAACTTTCAGCTCGAGTTACAAAATCGTGTTTAGTGCCTATCAAATTGCAATGCAGTGGACGATATAAATGACAAGCTCGTGGAAACTGTCCATGTGGTCGGAGCTAAGTCATGCAAGACCCGCCGTAGAAGAGCACAAAAACCCTCTGATCACACTCTTAATCTCATAGCTGTTAGATAGGAAATCAAGCTACTGTCTTCAGTAGATTTGATAGCATACAGGCAACTGAACAGACAGATATCCAAATGCATGCGGCGAGACTTACAAAACTTTCATACAACTCGTATTAAAGATGCGATCGAGCGGAACCATGGTTTCAAAGTCGAAGCTGAAGACAGAGTGTGGCAGCATCGTTTCCGGACACCTGAGATTTTTGAATGAAATTGAGAGGTTCTATTGGCAGCTGTACACATCATCGTTGGAGCCATACGCAGGTATGAGTAACAATCCCGAAGCAAGTCTTATCCAACACTGTTCCGATGATATTCCGGACGTCAGTCTGAACGAGATTAAAATGGCTCTCCAGCACCTTAAAAATGGCAAGTTTTCGGGAGAGGATGGAATTATAGCGGAGCTTCTGAAAGCTGGTGAAAATCCGGTATTTGAAGTACTTCAGAAACTTTCTACTTCCGACCTCCATGGTGGCACTACACCGGAGGCGTGAAGCAGAAGCGCGGTAGTCTCATTCTCGAACGCTTTCTTGAAGAACTACAGACCGATTTTCCTTCCGAGCCGCGTCTACGTGCTGTTTTCTAGAGTCCTCGTACAAAGACTTTTAGCACCATAGAGCACATACATACCCTTCGGAAAATTGTACAGAAGACATTAGGCCGGCCATATAGCTCGAAAAACTGACAACCGATCGGGAAAAAAGGAACAGGAAGTCGATGGATGCAGGTGGCTCAGGACCGTACTTTGTGTCATTCCTTGGGAGAGTTTTTTCTGAAAGTGTATATTTTTGGCCATGCATCCTTTACATCTTCATCGACACAGACTCGTAACTTATGAGCTATTGATTGCGCTGATTCTGCCGACTGCAGTTCTAAAGCACCCCAGCCCCTGCTATTGGAGTGGTATCTTCAAGCTAGGGGGTGGAAGCTCGATGTAATTCAAGGTCTCCTCGGAAGGTACGAACCTCGGGAAAAGAGGAACGCAGCGTAAATTATAACGCACTGTATTACGGGTATTAATTTAATTAATTCATTTAATAACAACCTTTTTAAATAAGTTCATTGATTCCCTGGCCCCTGAACTAGTGTAACTGTGTTTCAGGAACCAGTTCCTCCCCTTAAAGTAAGCCTTGTCAATAGGTAGGTGTTTAACGGTGGTAGAGCCACGCAGCAGTTTTTGCTGTTGCATGTATGGGCCGGCTCGAGCCGGGTTGGTACCACGACCTCACAGAATACCGGCTTGAAGTAGAAGCTCTGCTTCTGCGTTTCGTCTGGTGAGTGCAGGTGGCCGGAGGCCCAATTCTCCCCCCCCCCCATCAACATGGTAGCGGAATTACACGATGAACTACCCCAGGAGGGTACCAGTACCCCTGGAGAATCCCTCGCTGAGCATCCACGACCATGTTATTCCGATCCTGAGCGTGGGTGCTCAGGCTGCCCCGCGTATTCTGGGGGGGCGAAATTCCGCTCAAAAGCATAACTGCTAGGGGCAAACTGAGCAAGAACACCAAGGCGACCCCTGCCTCGCTATCCGTGAATTTCTGCAACATCAGGGGACTTCACTCTAACCTAAACGCCGTCCACTACCATCTCGAGACGGCGAAGCCGGCCTTGCTCTTTCTGACCGAGACGCAGGTTTCCTCTCCGGCTGATATTTCGTATCTCTCCTACCCGGGGTACAAATTGGAGCATTCCTTTGTGCCTCGGGCTGGAGTTTGCGTGTATGTCAGAGAGGACATCTGTTCTCGACGCCTCGGCAGTCTTGAAGGTTCGGACCTGTCCATTCTTTGGCTACGCGTAGACAGCGACGACCATCCGCACGTCTACGGGTGCCTCTATAGGTCCCATAGCGGTAATGCCGAAACAGACCGACTCATCGACCACGTCCAAATGGCTACAGATTCCTTGCTACAACAGGTCCCATCCGCAGACATCGTGATCCTTGGCGATTTTAACGCCCACCATGCCGAATGGCTCGGTTCACGTCTAACCGATCATGCGGGGAGATCTGTTTATGACTTTGCCTTGGCATATGGTCTGACACAACTGGTTACTTCGCCTACGCGGAATCCAGATGTGGAGGATCATACACCTTCCCTGTTGGACCTTCTGATGACCTCTCATCCGGACGGATATCAGGTTTCCGTCGATGTCCGTCAGGTCTCGGCTCTTCGGACCATTGTCAGATCCGAAGTGTGGTGCCACTCACGCTCCCTTCGCGGTTGCGTTCTGCAGGTTGCCGCCGTGTTTGGCATTACAGGTCGGCGGATTGGGACGGAATGCGGTCTTTCTTTGCACCCTACCCATGGGGGCGGGTTTGCTTCTCGCCGGATGATCCCAGCGCTGTTGCTGACTCTGTCACTGATGTAGTGCTACAGGGAATGGAACTATTTATTCCATCATCTGTGGTACCCATCGGAGGCAGATCTCAGCCTTGGTTTGGTCGCTCCTGTAAGACTGCATTACGCAGTAAGTAGGAGTGTTATCAAGCCTGGGCTGCGGCTTCGGTGACTCGGGATGTTAACACCAGCACACTTAAAAAGAAGTATAACTTCGCCTCCAGGTCCTTCAAAAGAGTTATTGCCAAGGCAAAGTCAGAGCACATAGGCAGAATTGGCGAGAAACTAGTTCGCCTTCCTTCGGGAACCCGTGCATTCTGGTCTCTCGCCAAGGCTGTCCAAGGGAATTTCTGTAAGCCATCACTACCATCTCTGCACAGGGAGGATGACTCACTGGCCCATGACGCAAAAGACAAAGCCGACCTTTTAGGCTCCCTTTTTGCGTCCATCTCGACTCTTGACGACGGGGGGAAAACACCGCCGACCATCCCGCGGTGTGAGTGCTCCATGCCGGATGTGCTGTTCTCACAGCGCTCGGTTCGCAAAGCACTTCTGTCCCTGGACTTCCATAAGTCGAGTGGGCCTGACGGAATCCCCCCAATTGTGCTGAGGACGTGTGCTCCGGAGTTGGCACCGGTCCTAACGCGTCTTTTCCGGTACTCCTACTCCCAAGGCGTAGTCCCGAATTCATGGAAGACAGCTTTTGTCCACCCGATCCCTAAAAAAGGCGACCGCTCAGACCCATCCAACTATAGGCCTATCGCGATCACCTCCTTGTTCTCCAAAATAATGGAATCCATTATTAACTGCCAGCTCATCCGGTACCTTGAGGATCACCAGCTGATTAGTGACCGCCAATACGGTTTTCGTCGGGGTCGATCAGCTGGTGATCTTCTGGTCTACCTGACCCATAGATGGGCGGAGGCAGTAGAGTCCAAAGGGGAGGCGTTGGCCGTTAGTCTGGACATTGGGAAGGCCTTCGATCGGGTTTGGCACAGAGCGCTTCTTTCGAAGCTCCCTTCCTATGGGCTTCCCAAGAAATTGTGCAATTGGATCACCAGCTTCCTTGCAGATCGGAGCATCAAGGTCGTTGTAGACGGTGCATGCTCTGACTACAAGCCTATTAACGCTGGTGTTCCACAAGGCTGTGTGCTATCACCAACGCTGTTTCTTCTGCATATCAATGATAATATGTTACTAACTGGTAACATTCATTGCTATGCGGATGACAGCACTGGTGATGCTCTATACACCGGCCGTGCCAATATTTCTCGGGAAAACGTCACCGAGTACCGGAACAAACTTGTGTCTGAAGTCGAGTCTTTGCTGAGCAAAGTCTCGGATTGGGGGCGACTAAATCTAGTCCAGTTTAATCCTCAGAAGACACAAGTTTGCGCGTTTACCGCTAAAAAGAACCCCTTTGTCGTATGTCCTCAGTTTCAAGGCACTCCCCTTCTTGCCTCAGCCAGTATCGGTAGCCTCGGAGTCGACATATCGAGTGTCGTGCTCAGCAGAGCGGGACAGTATTTCATGCCGGCACACCGCCTGCAACTTTACAAGGCGCAAGTTCGGCCTCACATGGAATACTGTTCCCATCTCTGGGCAGGGGCTCCCCAGTGCCAGCTCCTTCCACTTGACCGCATCCAACGCAGAGCTGCTCGAATCGTCGACGACCGAGCCCTTTCCGGTCGGCTCGATTCATTGGCACTGCGAAGAGATGTTGCATCCCTTTGCATTTTCTTTCGCATCTACCAAGGGGAGTGCTCTGAGGAATTGTTCGAATTAATTCCAGCCGCCAAATTTCACGAACGGACATCGCGACAGAACTTAAATTAAACCAGCGTGAAGTAGAGGTTTACCTCTGCGTTTCGCTTGGTGAGTGCAGGTGGCCGGAGGCCCTTTTTACTGGAAATGAGGCAATCCATCTTAGTCCTCACGGGTGACAACGCATCTACATATTGATTTGTAATAGAGGATAGATGTAGATGTCTATGGGCCACAGCAATCACTTACCATCAGGTGGACTGTGTGCTCGTTTGTCACCCTTATCCTATAAAAAAAAAGATCTCCCGATACCATCCACACCATCTGGATCCACCACTGTGCGATTTAGAAGATGCTTTCTTCCTCGCACGACCTCCTTGTGGAATCGATTACCATCAGCGATTTTTCCGGACCGATACGACTTAGGGACCTTCAAGAAAAGAGCGTACTCCTTTTTAATAGGCCGGCAACGCATCTGCGATTCTCCTGGTGTTGCAGTTGTTCATGGGCGGCGGTAGTCACTTACCATCAGGTGAGCCGCATGCTCGTTTGCCCCCTCTCCTATAAAAAAAAGGTCAATTTCTATATAATAATTTAGTTAGTTTGTTAAACAGGTACAGAAATATAAATATGAAATTGTAAAAAAGAGTTTTGACACAATGACGGGTTAGCTAAGTGCTTTGGAGTCTGTCTGGGTGGGTACCATCCTGTTACTTATCTATTTTCGCCACCAAATAGCAGTGCTTGCACTACTGTGTTCTAACCTGAGGGTAATAGAGAGCCAGTATAATTACTGATTGCTGCTACTGCGTTCCATCATAGTGCTTAGAGGTGACAGGCTACACCTCCTTTGTTTGAAGCTGGCTGTTACTGGCCATGCTGCAGTAGCCACTTACCTACATCATGCAGATGGTAAGGTTGCCTGTTACTCATGTTTTTAGAGAGCGAAAGTGAAACTTGTTCCGAGAAATTCTCGTTTATTATTCCCTGAAGAATTGCAACTTTCAGCGTCAGAGTTAAGTCGACGTTCGTGAAAGCTTTTAGCAAGTGTTAATCGGGAAAATATTGCCTAATTTAAAACTTTACTGTTTGCGTTGTTAACGAAGTATTTATTCAAAAGGTATTATAAACTTATTAAATACATATAAATAATAAAAGAAATATAAAGTTGAAGTGTGTGTCTGTAAAAAAATATAAAAGCTTAGGGGTTTTTCCATGCAATTAAGACATGAATAACCATTTTTGAAATTTTTGTCTGTCTGTCTTTTTTATATTAGAGTAGCCAACGAGCATTAGGCTTACCTGACGGTAAGTGACTACGGCCGCTCATGAACAACTGCAACACCAGGGGAGTTGTAGATGCGTTGTCATCTTTGCCAGTGCAGTTGGTCACCGGTTAAGCTAGTCCATTTTTGTTACGGCCATAAAGCGGGGAATTCATTTGACGGACATGCCGAACTGACGGACAGCAGGCGCTCTAGTGCTCTTTCAGTCTTTTTTTTTATAGAATAAGGGTGAAAAGCGAGCACACAGTCCACCTGATGGTAAGTGGTTGCTGTGGCCCATAGACACCTACATCTATCCTCGTTTGCGAATCTAAATACAGATGCGTTGTCAGCCGTGAGCACTAACATGGTATGCCTCTTTTCCAGTTAAAAGGGTCTCCAGTTTTCTAAACTCACAGAAACACAGCAGCATTAAGCTGCTATTTGACGCTGATATTCTGTAAGAGCGTGAACACCAAAATCCATTTAATAATTTTAATAACGACCAAAAAAATTTCTGTGTCATAAATGCCCTACTTATATGTTACATACTAAATTACAGGCAGACGAAGACGCAGGTAAAAGCTAGTTTCGAATATTTATATACGGTGAATCTTATGAATGCGCCGAAATAAAAATATTTTGGCAATAAATTGTCGCAAAAACGGCGTTTATCACTTTTATTACCTCTTCTATCGCTACGTAACTCCCAAAAGAGTCCGTTACGTGGATTTAGAAGGCTGAACTTCGACCGCAATACTCACAGTTACTGAGAAAATTATATCTCAAACAGTGTGTGTATCTAAAATATACAAGATCTCTGTATTATCAACACCAAATTATATATTAAATATTTAATTAAACAAAAACTATTTAAATAGGGTTATTATAATATATATGAATACATGGTTGATAATAACCTCTGGGAATGTGGTCGCTCCCAAGCTGTTTATTAAATAAGTTTTTTAAGTTGTTTGTTCAATTTATTGTAACGCTAGAAACTATCCTCAAAATTATTTTAATAAAAGAATATTACTCGTAATAGAATTTACTCTGGAGATTAAATGTTAAAAATAATAAAATTGTGAGAGCGGGTGTTCAACTTGCTCTCTTGCTTACGCAATTAATTATTATCAGGAATAAGCCAGCGTACTGCACTACACATTCAGTATAGAGCACATATACAGTTCGACGAACCGTAATATGTACCAGACACAATCATACACTGGTGTAACGTGAAGGACATAACTATATGATAACACCAAAGTATGCCAACCAACAGCAACATTACCCATCTCAATGTAACACAGGGCAGCCTCTCAACAACACGATCTTCCTTGCTTTTTTTATAGGAGAGGGGGCAAACGAGCATGCGGTTCACCTGATAGTAAGTAACTACCGCCGCCCATGAACAACTGCAACACCAGGAGAAACAAGAAAATTGTCGATGCGTTGCCGGCCTTTTAAAAAGGTGTAGGCTCTTTTCTTGAAGGTCCCCAAGTCGTATCGGTTCGGAAAAATCGCTGGTGGTAATTGATTCCACAAGGAAGTTGTGCGAGGAAGAAAACATCTTCTAAATCGCACAGTGGTGGATCCAGATGGTGTGGATGGTATCGGGAGATCTTTTTTTTTATAGGATAAGGGTGACAAACGAGCACACAGTCCACCTGTTGGTAAGTGATTGCTGTGGCCCATAGACATCTACATCTATCCTCTATTACAAATCAATATGTAGATGCGTTGTCACCCGTGAGGACTAAGATGGATTGCCTCATTTCCAGTAAAAAGGGCCTCCGGCCACCTGCACTCACCAAGCGAAACGCAGAGGTAAACCTCTACTTCACGCTGGTTTAATTTAAGTTCTGTCGCGATGTGCGTTCGTGAAATTTGGCGGCTGGAATTAATTCGAACAATTCCTCAGAGCACTCCTCCTGGTAAATGCGAAAGAAAATGCAAAAGGATGCAACATCCCTACGCAGCGCCAGTGAATCTAGCTGATCAGAAAGAACTTGATCGTAGACGATTCGAACCGCTCTGCACTGGATGCGGTCAAGTGGAAGGAGCTGGCACTGGGGAGCTCCAGCCCAGAGATGGGAACAGTATTCCATGTGAGGCTGAACCTGCGCCTTGTAAATTTGCAAGCGATGTGCCGGCATGAAATACTGTCTCGGTCTGCTGAGCACGGCAAGCTTTTTAGAGGCCAATTTGGCCTTCTCTTCCAAGTGATCACGAAACTGCACGTCACTCGATATGTCGACGCCGAGGATTCCGATACTAGCTGAGGCAACAAGGGGAGTGCCTTGAAATTGAGGAGATACGACAAAGAGGTTCTTTTTAGCGGTAAACGCGCAAACTTGTGTCTTCTGAGATTTAAACTGAACTAGATTTAGTCGCCCCCAATCCGAGACTTTGTTCAGCAAAGACTCGACTTCAGACACAAGTTTGTTCCAGTACTCGGTATATATATATATATATATATATATATATATATATATATATATTACATAAGCAGTGTTGTCACATTTGATTATTGGCAGGAGGAGAATACGCTTTAGCAACCAATACAATGTTAAATAAAATGTTATAACGACAAATCCACCACAGACTATATTTCATTTGTGATATAGGAAATATGTGAATGAAATAGAGACGTGTTGATGCTTCTATAACTTTAATTATACTGATCTCTATTCTTAACTTAACTCTAATATATACATATATAGTCGTGGGGGCTATACCACACTACACGTCCCACCGACAAAAAAATAAAAAATTAATTAATACAATTGCTTTTTTTTAACTAATAAAAATAAATATAAAACATGTTTATTATTAATACAAATTACAAAAATACACACATATATTATTTGACCTAAATATAAATTACAAAAATAAAATATAGGTATATTCTATGGGTAGTTCGTGTGGCCAGATCTCTCTACAGTATAGTAATTTCAAGGTCACAATAGAATTGGTATGATGTATCATGCCTACATACAACATTCTTATTTGACATAATTAGGTAATTCGCGAAGTTCTAGAATAGCTGAACATTTATTTATATTTTAAAATACTCTTGTCTTATTTATTTATTCATACTTTTTCATCTCATTCCTTATTTTCGAGTTAGGCCTTTTTATTATCTTTTTTTTCATAATTCTTGTACGTACTTTATTTTCTTGATATTTTTTACCTTTAGCTAGCTTTATTTCTCTCTATTCACTTATATATTTATTTATTATTTAGATAACGAGAAATAGTCCCATATTAATTCATTGCATTTATATTTTATTTCGTGATATTTATCACGCGGGTACCTTATACATATGGGCCCTCCCATTTATTTGGGTATTGTATCACATTTCCACTACATTTATTTCATTTTATTGGTACATAAACTTTTTTTTTATCATACTATATCAAGGTAAAACTGTACCTTGGGTTGTGCGCACAACCTTGAGGTGTAGGTTTAAGTCATTTTAAAAGACTCCAACAATTGTCAAGGAGGAAAACTAAGTTCTCACTATGATCCAACGAAGGATATGACCTCTATGTACCATTATTAAGGGTAACAAATTTAAGACTTCTGTGGTCCCCAACAGTACTAATATGAGTAAACTCGTCCACATCTCACTTGTACCGAAGGTATTGTTCCCTATTACCCGTTACTTCCAATTTTATCATCCAATCATGGAAACATACCCTGCTCGAGGACTATATGCTTTACCAGTGATGGATGTTCCCGTATCTCTCTATTACTTATTTTTCAGGTCAACTTTTGTTATATTTATATTTATTTCTTTACATTTATAGTATTTATTAATTATTATTTATTGGTACCATAATTTTCACGTACACGGCTCGCGTATATATATGATTAATATTATGGATAATATTCTTATACAATTCAAATAAATTCTCATTTACCTCATTAAAATACATTAAAACTTATTCCGTATTTAATAGTGTCAGAACCACCTTAAAAGTTAATCGGTTATTAGGTTTTCCAACCTCTCAGCTGATCGAGCTGATTGTATGTGGATATGCTAACCTCCGATAATTTTTATTTACCTTACTCTCACACTTACACACTATTAATATTTTTCATTTACAATTACGTATTCCGTAACTTAGCCAAACATTTACTCACATCTTTTACAAATTTATATCATATAATAGTCTCGTATAATATTTAGTTACATCGTTGTCGGTCAGGGATTGAGGCTCACAATATGGGTACAATAAAATTTAAATTACTTAATTGTATACATAATATAAAGAGTTTTAATTAATTGAATGTATATATAATTATTTTCATAATCCACACAAATAGGTTAGATATTCAAGCTATTATCCCAAAAATAATGAATTATAATAGTTAAAACTTTAAGATATAAAAGTTCAATCAATATTAAATCAAAAATAAATTATTGCATTTCATATTAAGATATAGAACAAAGAAGAAAAGCAACGTAATAGTTTTCAATAACAATAACATAATCGCATAACGACAGACAGATCAAAATACAAATTGTAATCCCACTCTTAGCAGCGCAAGCGATTTGAGACACCTTTGTTTTAATTAACAAAAGACGTATATGGCAACGTTTTCGATTACAACGTATTATGATCACTTAATTTAAAAGTAACTTATACAATGTTATTGTTACATACATAATATGTGGATACAAGTAAAATTATAGTTTTGAATTCCTTATTTACACAGAATTTTAGACACATTACTTTTGCTTAGATCGAAAAAGATTGCTAGAAGTATGGTATTTACTTTACTATATCGTTTACAGAAAATAATTGAATAATTACTGTAACAAATATGAACTTTACACAACAATGATTTAAAAATAAAAATTTTGTACAGCCGACTTCAATATAAGTTATTTAAGAATACCTTAAAAACTATTGGTCTGACCTTGATCAAATTCATATGGGACCTCAAGAGAAGTACCAGCTTTCAAATAAAAAAAGAATCATCGAAATCGGTTCACCCAGAAAAAAGTTCTGAGGTAACACACATAAAAAAAAAACGAAAAAAAAACATACAGTCGAATTGAGTACCGCCTCCTTTTTGGAAGTCGGCAGAAAAATTAATTTATTTAAGCATTCAAAAGAGCAATTTTAATTTTCAAGTAGGTTATATTTATATACATAATGTAAGTATAACTTTAAGGTTCACTGCCTTTTTAAAAGAAAAAGAAAACCTAACACTTATTAAGTGGCGAAGCTTGCGAAGTCACTTATTGATTTCACGATGTATGTCCGTCTGTCCGCCTGTCCCACGATTATCTTGAGAACGGTTTCGAATTTTCAAATTCTGTTTTCAGCAATCGATTACTGATCACCCAAGCATCTGAACCTCCTGTTTTGAAACTGATTGCTCAACGGCAACCGTTAGAAACCGCTACAAAGCTGATTGTTTCGCCACTTTGCTATGCTGTTAGCTTGCTAGGTTTATTAATACCGAATTGTTATTAACCCTTTTCAAATTGAATACTTACATTTAAATAAAATTTACTATAGGAAAAAAAATCACAACGAAAAATATCTTCGTTGTTATTTTAACGAAACTAAAAATTAATTGATGATAAACCATGGTAAATTTAAATACATAAAAATGTAATCGACTAAACTATTTCATTCGTTTTTATGGGACACAGTTATAAAAATAGTATAAAGCAATAAACAATAACTGAATAAAATTTAATACAAAATTGTCTTGTTCCTTAATACAAATGCCATAAGTGCCTACAATGTAATGTGCTTAATTTTTGATATTGTATTATGATTGCATTTTTTATATATAAATAGTGATAAAGTATGGAAAAATCAATTGTATCGTGAATTATCTGATAAATAATTTCAATTTAAGCATACGTTTATTAAATATAGAATATTTAATACTTAACTTCAACAAATATTATAGCAAAAAGAATATAAAAACAATCTCAAATTGATAAATAAAGTTTTTAATGGAATTAAAATCACACAGGTGCGAAGTTACCTCTTAAGTATTTCTTCTTTGTTCTTTTCGGCTCAATTTTCACATTCTTCTGGACGAAGCTTGAAAAAGTACTGTTTCTTTCCTTTTAAAATTAATTTGCCGTTTCTTGAATTTTGCTCTATATAAAAAATCACATTTTATTTTCCTCTTAGTTGCCTTCATAGTAAAATGAAGTAGTCGTATACATTATACTTTTTAATTTTTCAATCACCTTCTGTAAAATTATCATAGTGGCCTCTTCTTGTATTCATATTTATTTATTTTTTCGTCACATCCGGGTGTATATTCCGTGTAGTCCGGGAATATTTATATTATTTTCAACAATTTTTGCAGGCCGTGGCGGTGCGCGTACATTGTAGCAGCGCACTGTCTGGCAGGGTCGCCATGAGATATATTAAATAAGTCAATGAAATAGAGACGTGTTGATGCTTCCATAACTTTAATTATACTGATCTCTATTCTTAACTTAACTCTAACATAAATAACACACTACATAAATATATATATATATATATATATATATATATATATACCTCCAGATAAATAAATATATATATATATATATATATATTTATCAATGAAATATATTGTTCATAAAAGCCGTGGTTGTTTAGGGGTTAAATGTTCGCTGTAAGTTTCACAGAACGCGAATAATCCGGGTTCGATCCCTACTGGCACCAATTAAATTATTAATTGCGATTTTAAGTGAAAATTTGCTACGTGCTCTGGTAAAGAAAAATATCGTGAAAAAACCTACGCGTCTTTTTTTATATAGACGTAAGGGTGACAAAGTCCACCTGTTTTTTTTATTTTTTGTCTTTTTTTTACACATTACCCCCACACAAGGATTTTCTCCTTTATCGTGGAGGCAGTTTACAAACATATATTGCACGTGAACAAACATCCAGACCCGGAACAATTATTTGTAGGCCATACAAATACTTGTTCCGTGCGGGATTCGAACCCGCGGCCCCCAGCGCAACAACTCATTACTAAGTCACTGCGCCACAGAGCCCACAAGGTAAGTGGTTTCTGTTGCCCATAGACATCTACATATATCCTCGTTTGCGCATCAAAATGAAAATGAGTTATACTAAGATGGAATGCCTCTTTTCCAGTAAAAAGGGTCTCCGGTTCTCTACACTCACCATAAGAAACACAGCAGCATTAAGCTGCTATTTTACGTTGGTATTCTGTGAGAGCGTGATCCTACCCTGGTTGAGCTAACCCATTCATGCTACAACTATACAGTTAATATAGCTGCACCATGGCTCTACCACGTATATGTCTAAAAAAGTTTTTACAGCGCGGCGGATATTTCTTTGTTTTAAAACCCTTTCGTAAATGATAAATGAGAAGGCCTGTGCACATAAACAGTGGACTGTAAACATGAACAGTCTGCAACTTTACTTTTATTGTTAGCATTTGTTGTTTAATGAGGGACTCAGTAAATAACAAACAACTATTCATGAAAATTTTATTAAAATTTTGCCACTTTTTCAGTTTTGAAAGTTTTATCGATCAAACATGTCTTAAAATAAATTAATGTCAAGATCAGTTTCAAAAAGAAACTTTTTTGGTTTGATGAAGAAATACGGTTTTTCTACTTATGATTTATAACTTTGCTTGCTGCCAGATAACTGTACTAATTGAAATTTAAGACATTTAAATTTAAATTATAATTTAAGTATAACTTTGATTTTTTTTTCTTTAAACACATTAACTTTCTCATGAGATAGGATTAAGGAATAGAACAATGAAATTTTAATGATAATAAATTTACCATGTAGTAGAGGTGTAAGAATATCCACTACCATATATCGTCCCGTGGGTGTATTAATAGAGGATAGACGGGAAACAAACAGGAAGATAGGTAGTCAAGTTAACGGGAGCGGTGGAGGCGTTTTTAAAAACTAAAATAAAACTAAGAGATGTCCGTACAGAAGCTCATGTACTTCGACAATGGCAAACTTATTCTAATACATCTTTCATGCAGACTCTATTACATTTGCTTACTCAAGTGACACGATATAGGCCACACACTGGGTACAAAGTCAGCAATAGTATTTATGCACGTACTTGTATCACTCTGTGTGGGGTCGAATCCATGACTCTTCCCTCCTCAAGAGCGAAATTATCGGCATTTTCAGGAATCCGATGATTTCGCTTAATTACACACAGTTTATGTCTAATTATAATAAAAATACAGAAAATAATTGGTAGAATTACATACAAAATTATCGTTTTTTTTTTTTCTTTGTATAAAACGTTACCCCCACACTAGGATTTTCTCCTGTGTCGTGGAGGCAGTTTACAAACATAAATTGCACAAGGACAAACATCCAGACCCGGAACAATTATTTGTAGGCCATACAAATACTTGTTCCGTGCGGGATTCGAACCCGCAGCCCCCAGTGCAACAACTGATTGCTAAGCCACTGCGCCACGTTCCTAAACTCACACTTTTAACATTAATAGCATTTGCATTTTCACTGAGATTTATTTTGCTAAGTTTTACTAGTTGAAGTAATTGTTTAGTTTCGTCTAGATTTATACCTTTTAAACTCACTTCACTGCCAATGGGAGGCTTCGAAATCTTCAGTTCTGGCAAGTTAGTCATTGGGGAAATTCGGTAATTTAGGTCATCTGAAGAAGATTGGTGGTACTTAAAATGAATATTTCCAATTTCGGCTTCACAGAAATCGTCTACGGTGATTATGTAAGTACCACATAAAAGTTCATGAGTGACGTCATTGTCGCACTTTCTGGTAAGTATTCTATGATTTCTCACGTACAGTATCCAGCTTTCGTGGCTTATTCGTTGAATTTTGGGATCTTCAATGTCCACAGTATGCTGTTCACAGGCATCGAGGTTTGATTGAAACTCCATGAGCTGTTCCACGCATCTTTGTTCCGTATGCAGCAGTACATCGTCGGTATTGCACAGGAATTGATTATCCAAAGCAATTTGTTTGCAGGCTCTCGGGACTGGCAAGTATTCCTTTTCTTTCACCAATAGGTATGGGTATTTGGGAATAACTATAATAGTTTTGTTTGCAATAGCAATTGGCAATGAATACATTTTGAAGTAACTATATGTTTTATTCCCTACTAAAGGGACCTCTAAGATAAACGTGATCTGGTTTCCTTTTATAAAAGCCTTAACCTTAATACAATTTTCTAGTTTAACTAAGTTATTTTCATTTACAGGATATAATAGATTTTCAGTTATCGCGATTGATTGTAATAAATTTAACAATTCCGTAGAGTTAAAAATTGCTTGATGCAGAACAGATACCTTACTGAATGCTAGTGCAGTTTCGATTTCTCCTAGTATTACGTTAATAGTTCTAAAATAACTCAAAAACATGTCAAACATACCTAGGACATAGGTAGAATAAATGGAGTTTTCTTCTTTTGTAATTAGGAATTTAACAATTCTTTCAATTCTCTTCAAGCGTTCATCTAATATTAAAGTATTGTTATGTAAGGTCTCTGTACTGTTGATGAAACTATCCAAGATTTTGGAGACTAATGTAATTCTCTTATCCGACATTATCTGATTATCGTTTAGTTTAGAAATCAATGAGTCATATCGGACGGCATCATCATGATCCAAATTTCCAGTTACTATTTTTATCATAGACCCAAGCGGGTCAATAATGCCTCTTTTAAATCTTTTCGATGGCACAAGTTGCCGAAATTTTTCTATAGTTGCATCTCTTAAATACCCTACATGTGTTCGAATAGCTAAAAATTCATGAATATATGGTTTATTAACATCTATCAACGCAACGAATTCGTCATACTTTAATATACTAAAATCTAAATCACTACCTATACCTTCTAAGTTTAAAGTTTTAATAATAAGCCAATTGTCTATTTGCAATGAGGCACGACCCAGTTTGACAGGCAGGATTCCTGGGTTTTTTTCAAGTTTTCGAAGTTGAAGGGCCCATCCTTTCTGAACCATCGTCAGAATTATTATACACCACCTGTGGAGGACGTTTAATATTTTTAATTGGCACTGAAGTATTTCTATTACCAATCCTAACAGGAACTATATTTCTTTCTATATTACCACTAACGACAGCTTTCCTATATCGCGGTTTGTCTTTACTTCTTCTTATGTTAGATTCCTTGGCGTATATAACATCTCCTATTCTAAAATTTCTATCTGTTTCACCGCCCTTTTGTTCCCTTACCTTTTCCTTTTTCTCTAAGATTTTATCCGATATGTAATTATATAGATATCTAGTACGTTTAGCATGATCTTTTAATAGTTGTTGGGTGTAACATTTCTCGAAATTCGCGGTGAACGTTGAATTAGAGTCAGTATGACCGAAAACGATTTCGAAAGGAGTAAGGCCGGTTGTACTATGTATGGTGTGGTTATAAGCTATAATTGAGTAACTCATTACAGTAGCTGCATCTGTACACTTTCGTTCGTATTTCGCCAATCTGTATATCTCTATAATTGTGGAGTGGAATCTCTCTATTATGCCTGTTGAATTCGGGTTATTAGGAGTGGTAATGTGTAGTAGTATGTTATACATAGTCATAAGTTCCTTAATGAGATCATTATTAAACTCACTACCGGGATCAGAAGTTATTTTTTTAGGTGTTCCGTATATTGAAAAATATTTAATAAGCGCTCTTACGATTTCCGGTGCGGATCTATTTGGGATTTCGATAGCTTGTCCTAATTTACTAAATGCGTCAACCAAAGTTAGGTAATAAACGGATTCAATTGAAAAAAGGTCCATGAAAACTTCTTGGAAGGGGGCGTTTTGGGTTTGAGTTAATTGAAGTAATGGTTTAATGGGTTTTCTTTCATATTTCATTTTTCTACAGGCATCACAAACATTAAGTACTGCAGCAATCGCCTCTTGCATGTTCTGCCAATAATAATTTCTTTTAATTCTACTCATTGTTTCCTTTATTCCTCTGTGACACGTCTTTCCCTCATGATGTTGCAGTATGATTTCTTTTTGTTCTTTCTCGTCTTCTACATATATAACACGCTCTGTACATTCAATAAATTCTACCATTCCCTTTTTAAATAGCTGTATAATAACTTTAGAGAATTCTTTTCTATATTGTACTCTTTTAAGAAATTTTTAATAAGATCTTCATTCTTAAGTGAGGCAAAAACTTCGAGAACCTTTTGTTTATCCCTGGATAAATTTCTTACTTGTACTTCATTTTTATGCCAGGTATAAACTAAAATTTGGTTTGGTTTTGAGTCAATGGCCTCCTTTAATATCGGAATACCATTAGATTCTAGATCTTGTCCAGAATGCACAGTTACTGTACTACTATCAGAGGATATAGGTGGTAACGGGTATTTCGTGTTAGTCTCTAACTGGTCGACGGATACAGTGGCGGATGTGTCAGTTATAGTTATTGTCCTAGAGTCGTCCCTGTTTTCAGTCGTTAAGTCCACAATTTGGTCAGTTAATTCTGTCAGATATTTTTGCAGTTTTTGTTCTTTAGGGTCCAGGTTTACTTCCAATGATTGTGAGTCATCAGAGTCTATGGCATTTAGTTTTATCCGAGAGAGGGCATCAGCATTACTATTTTGTTTTCCGTTTTTGTATACAATATCGAAGTCGTACTCTTGAAGACGTAAACGCCAACGGGTCAGTTTACTGTTCGGTTCTTTAAGTGAGTAAAGCCAAACTAGTGGTCTATGGTCGGTATATATGGTGAACTTACGCCCGTAAAGGTATGGTCTAAAATGTTTTACGGCCCATATTATGGCGAGTAGTTCACGCTCTATTGTACTATATCTGGTCTCAGTGTCGCTGAGAGTTCTACTGGCGTAGGCAATGGGCTTATCGGATCCTATTGTCCCCTGCGATGAGACCGCACCTAAAGCAACAGTAGAAGCATCTGTAGTTAAAACATAAGGTTTGTCTGGATCTGGGTATTGGAGTAAAGGTGCATTAGTCAGAAGCTCCTTACACTTCTGAAACGCATCAATATATTTTTGATCTATTACAATTTTATTTCTTTTCTTAAGGCATACTGTAAGGGGCTGAGTGATTTTGGCGAAGTCTTTTACAAAGCGTCTGTAATAACCAATCAATCCTAGGAAACTCTTAATCTCGGTAGTCGTCCTTGGTAACGGGTAGCTTAATACAGCCTGAATCTTATCATCGTTTGGTTTAAGTCCGTCTTTAGTAATAACGTGCCCTAGGTATAGCACTTCTTTTCTCAAGAATTCTGATTTGTCAAGTTGTATTTTTAAATTAGTCGATCTCAATCTGTCAAAAACTGTCCTTAATTTTTGTAAATACTCCTGGAGGCTACTCGAGAAAATAATTATGTCATCAAGATAGACAAGGCAATGAATTCCTTGTAAGCCTCTTAGGATGTTATCCATGGCTCTTTGGAAGGTGGCTGGAGCTGTCTTCAGGCCAAAGGGCATTCGCAGGAATTCATAGTGTCCGTTCTCTGTGCTGAATGCCGTTTTTTGTCTATCTGATTCGTTGATCTCAATTTGGTGGTCCACTAGCTAAGTCCAAGGTTGAAAAGTAAGTACTCTTACCTAGTTTGTCAAAAATGTCAGTGATATTGGGTAAAGGGTACTTATCGTCCACAGTTATGTCGTTTAGACGTCTGTAATCGATAACCATCCTATACTTCATTTCACCAGATGCGTCTCTCTTTTTGGGAACTAAATGGACTGGGGCTGACCAAGGCGAAAAGGATTCCTGAATCAATTATCATTTAATAGTTTCTGTACCTGGTTTTTAATTTCCTGTGTTTGTGCGGGAGGTTGCCTGTAGGGTTTGACATAGATAGGGTCTTCGTTTTTTGTTCTAATATAGTGTTTCACCTCATTAGCAAAAGATAAAGGTATTTGATCGCTATAAAAAATATCTTTATATTCTCTACATAAGTGGTATATCGATTTTTGTTCTTCTTCCGACATGTGGTCTAAGCGTAGTTTCTCTAAATTTTGCTCTAATATTTTATCTACTTCAATATCTGACATATCTGTAATATGGTTAACTATACATTTAGTCGCTTTACTCTCTTCATATGCTTCTACATTCAATGGTTTTTTTATAGTTAATTTTATCGGTATATCTAAGGTATTCTGGATTACTGTAGTCGTATAACCATCCTTACATCTCACTAACGCACTTGGCATTCGCACACCCTTACAGAATTCTTTATAATCGATTACAGCATTACCTGAATATAAATTTGTTAGGAGTTTGACTCTTTGCTCGGAACGGGGAGATAACTCCAAAACGTAAGAAGATTTACTATGTGTTATAGGTATTACGGTAGTTTTAGTTTTAAGAATCTCGTTTTTTAAATCTATTACTGCTTCTAGGTTGCAAAGTATATCATTCCCAATTAAGCCATCGTACCTAGAGTCGACATTGTAAATGTATAGTTTATGAATATCGTTACAGTTGAAAATTGGTAAAGACGGGATTTGAATAACTTGATCATGTCTGCTCGACGCATGTGTGCTAATGACTTCGAATGGTTCGTGACTTATGTACTCTGGAAAGTACTTATAAGCCTTTGATGGACTAATGAATGATCGCGTACTACCTGTATCAATCATAAATTTGGAGTCGATTTCCGGTATATAAATAAATGGCAATCTCAAATTAGTACTACAATTTAACTCTATTTTTTCGTAAGTTCCGAGGCTTCGACCTGAAAATCCTTGTCGTCCATATTGGTTGGGACGCTTTGTGTTACTTCAGGAATGATTGTCGGATATTGATTTTCATAATAATCGAGCTCGGGAACATTAAGGCCACTGCTTGAGTACTCCTCATAGCAGCAGTTATCATAAGAAAGTGGGTACACATCGCCGCACGCATCAACGTAATACGTATTATCAAGGTCGAGTTCATTTAACTGAAAGCCTTGTTGATTTGTTTTAAGTGGTGGTGCCGTTCGCATTGTGACGTCACTGGGCCCAGTGTATTGATTTTTATTTAACTGAGGCTTGTAACCAAATTGTTGGGGCTTATAAAAGTTTTGTTGTTGGTTTCCAAATTGTTGTGGGCGCATACCGAATTGTTGAGGTTTATTAAATGTTTGTGGTTGCATCCCGAACTGTTGGGGACGCATATTAAATTGTTGTGGGCGCATATTAAACTGTTGCGGGCTTATACCAAATTGTTGCGGGCGGAAGCCGAATTGTTGGGGGCGGTATCCAAAATTTTGTTGATTATTATTAAATTGAGTTAGTTTTGATTGTGACCCCTGCGGAAGTCCAAAGTTAAATTTGTTAGGGGTTAATTCGGGTTTATAGCCCATAGGTGCCATTGAATTAAAATTATTTGAACCGAATTTAAACGTAGGATTATTATTTGGTATACTGGGTGGCGTTAGTTTATTACTAGGATCACTATACATTTTATTACGTAAGGTATACTGCTCATGGAAGTTGACTTCTTCCATGACCACGCTTAAAGCCTCTTCTAGTGTACTGGGCGCTTTTAAGCGAACAATTCGCACCATATTTTCTGGCAAATTATACAAAAAGACGTTTAAAGATGTGTTATTATATATAATAATTTTGCTACTCTTTACATTCGGATCGGTTAATCTATTTACTTTCGATATTAAAACACTACGAACGGATTGGATCCTATTACAGAAATCTAAATATGACTCGTTGTTTCGGATACGCAAACCTTCAAGTTCTATAGCAATACATTCTTCACTCCTAGGGTCTCCAAAATGTTGAATAAGCAGTTCTCTAAAATCTTCCCACGAATTAATGTCCTCGCGCTCGCTAAAGAGCGCTGCAGCGTCGCCTATGAGTCTACTTGTTATCGCGTACATTACGTATAAATTTTGTTCATCGGATCCCCTATATTTATTTAATATATACTCACATTTACGAATAAAAAGATTTAATTGGTGCTTATCACCGTTGAATATCGGTACAATTTTGAGCATTTCACTAGGAATCATCTTAATTTGCACTTGATCTTCCATTTTGTAGAACTTTATTTTATAAAATACGGCGATAAAATAATATAATTAATACAAGAGTTCAAATTCACAATCAAAAACACAGTCAAAATAAAAGTAAAATAATTAATAAGTAAAATATAAAATATGAAATAAATAAGTCCTCAATAAAAATTTAATCAACGAACATACACTACAATTATAATTTGTAATAGTTATAATCGCTTTGTTCCTACAGTGCAAGCTCTTATCGCGTCGTTATTGCATGGACGCGCTTACTTATCTAGTTATTCCTAGTATTTCTTTATGCAGTTAGTTATTAAGTTTAAGTATTCTTAAATATAAGTTTCACAGATTTTTATGTAAAACCAGATAACGTTATATCGCAAGAGGTCTAATTGCAAAATAACAAAACTATATAATATGACAAGGAAAGGAAGGTGAAAATTTGGACTCACCAGCCGGCCTTCGTCATCTTCAGCTGCTCTCCACTTGACAAATTTATATTGGTTCGCAGGATCGCCTCGCGGCACGAACGCGGTAAACGATTTTATTCGAATTTATTTCGCGGACGGCGCAAGCAAATGGCGATCCTACCGGCTGCGCCAGTCAAGTTAACGGGAGCGGTGGAGGCGTTTTTAAAAACTAAAATAAAACTAAGAGATGTCCGTACAGAAGCTCATGTACTTCGACAATGGCAAACTTATTCTAATAAATCTTTCATGCAGACTCTATAACATTTGCTTAGGTACTCAAGTGACACGATATAGGCCACACACTGGGTGCAAAGTCAGCAATAGTATTTATGCACGTACTTGTATCACTCTGTGTGGGGTCGAATCCATGACTAGGTAGTAACATCATTCAAATAAAAACTATAAAATAAAAAACTGCGGTTGCCAACCCGCCTGCCAAGCGTAGCAACTATGCGAAGTATCCTCCTTATGAGGTGGTCTTTGGTCTTGGTCTTTGGGGATCCGTAAGTCATCACTGGCAACACGCACTGGTTGTACAATTTCGTCTTCAGGTTTTGAGGTTTGCTCCAGCAGGTAATTAGTTGGGATGTCTATTTTTAGTTGCGTAATAGAGAAAGGGATTACCTTTATTAGCAATGTTTTGACTTTTGATAACTAAAAAATTAAAAAATTCCCCGTGGGTATGATATAGACACGGGACAACTAAATCAAGGAATGCGCAGCAGCATCTTTCATGTAACAACTACTTCTACTCTCTTTTTCTTTCTTTCTTATATTAATTGGTACTCCTAGAACTTAGTTTTTTAAGTCAAAATTCAAACTGACACGTTACAGTAAGTACAGTTCGTCGATAAGTTACACACGTAGCTCACCCTAATGTAAAAACTTTAAACGAACTTTGTTGACGGGCGTTAAACTAAGGAGAATTTAAAAATTCCTCCCAAACTGAAGTGTAAAAGAAATTTTTTTTACCATTACAGCATATTAAAGTCCACTGGTGAACATAAGCTTCCCCATAGATTGTCTCATAGGGGGGACATTTGCCATAGTTGCCACGCTTGCCAAGCGGGCTGACAACCGCAGTTTATTATTTTTAGTCGTTAGTAGGAAGATGCTGCTGCCCATCTCCTGATTTGTTCCCTCCGTCGCCTCTTACTACACCGTAATAACATCAAAAACTGCTGTCGCTTAAATATTTAGACAAGGGTAGGTATTATTAGTTTTGGAATATCGGAAAAGCTAGTTGTCGCTTTCCTCTAATTAACATAATTGCTAGAACGTGCCTTATGAAAATGCCTCCCAAAGGCAGTCGTTATTGCTGCAAGCTATTTTAAAATTTATATATATGTATATATATATATATATATATATATATATATATATATATGGTAAGATGTATGTTATAAAACTGTAATGAATCTAAGCAATAGATATTAATATGTTAAGGTAAATACACTTTACATGCATGAAGTAGTTTAATATTTATCATATTTTGTAGTTGCAATATATTTGAAAAGTTTTGAGTAGGAAAGTGAGAGACTAAAGATTTTTTCAACTGTGTACAAGTGTGTCTCAACCTTCGACAAAGTAGGCTACACATCTTGTCATTCCTGAGGACTAAGGTGGAATGCTTTATAGTCTGTAATTATACTGGCTCTACATACGCCTCAGACAGGAACAAAGTAACGCAGGGTGGAGCCATGTTGTCCTTTGTGTTATGAAAAAAATATTGAACTTTCAAATAGGCCCGATATTCCCTATTCCTTTGTCACAAGGTAACAAAAGAATACATTAAGACGGTTTATTAAATTTATTCCATAGCCTCATTTCTTCCCGCGGGTGTAGCAAGAGGCGACTGTGGGAAGCGCCGGCAAATCTTATGGCTTGCAATAGATGGCGGTATAATTATCTCGTCGGAGGCACACATAAAACACCACATATCGCTCGTGTGTGTCGTAAGAAGAGATAAAGCGAAACGGAAACAAGAGATGATTAGCAGCATCTCCTGATAACAACTCAAAATTATAAAATACTGCGGTTGTCAACCGTGGCAACTATGGCAAAATCCCTCCTATAAGGCAATCTATGTGAACACTCCCCGTTGTGTGTGTATGTGTGTGTGTGTGCGTGTTTGTGTGTGCTTGTGTGTATGTGTGTGTTTGTGTATTCAGCGGTGGACTTTAATGGAATGTTATGACATATCACAACGCTATGCTATTGTTTGAAGGTATTTGGTTAAATTAAAAAAAACATTTGTGAGAAAAAATTTCTAGCTAAACTTTTAGTTATGTTGTGTTGACAAATGTAATGTTGATTCAGATAATATATTGAGAAACAATAAACAAATTATTATTATTAGATAAATATTTTTTAGTTCATGATTCTTTTGTAAATAATTATTATATAAAAAATTCTGTTTTTCTCGCTCTACCTAACTGGTTTGAATTGACAGCTATGACGTTAAAATATGGCGCCAGGTAAGTCCCATTCTTGTTTAAATCGCATAGCAGTGGCGTTGTAAGAATATTATGATCGACCCGTGGGTGTCGTAAGAGACGACAGAGGGAGACGAACAAGGAGATGGCCAGCGTCTTCCTAGTAACAACTAGAAAACAAAAAAACTGCGGTTGCCAACCCGCCTGCCGAGCGTGGCGTCAATGGCATATATCCCTCGTGCAAGACAGTTTAAGGGGAGGCCTATCTTCAGCAGTGGAGTTTTGTAGGCTGCAATGATAATAAAAATAACTTTAATTTAATCTAACGATGATGATGATCCTGTAGCGCAGTGCCTAAGCGTTCGATTGCGGTGCTACAGGGCCAAGGGTTCGAATTCCTCACGGAACATGTGTTTATATGTCCTACAAAAATATGTGTTGTATGTTGGTAACGTTTATGAGGGATTTAAAGATAAGTTACTAATAGTTATTTTTTAATCTCTAAAAACCTACGTCTGGGATGGTGAGTGCCCTACCTATTTCTGCCGACAAGAAGCAATGCGTGCACTGTTGTGTTTTGATCTCAAAATTATAACGCACCGTAGCTTTTTTGTGTACAGTTGGCTGCACGTATCCATGTGTTGCAGTAGCGACTTACCATCAGGCGGACTTTTCGTCCACTTGCCACTTCAATTTTATGTAAACAGTAACGATTTCTTATATTGACGACAAACATCACACATTAAATGAAACTAATTGTACGGATATTATCGCGTTTAATTTTAACTTATTTTGGCGATTGAAAATTATTATCATCATTATCATTATATTCCTTCACAAGTCAACGTCTGAATTCTGGCCTTTCCCCAGTATAATGCGAGCCATCCTGCTTACCGGTACGAGGCTGCCACTTTCTTTCTTTCTTTCTTCCTTTCTTCCCCATCGTTGGTCGGTTTGCCGAGCTGTATGGATGACCCATTGTTAAAAATTAACTTATATTTCATAGTAACTTAATTTAAAATTCGAAAAATGTACCTCACATTAGTGTTATACACATGTGATTTAAATTATTAAACATTAAACTTAACTTCCGACAGAATAACTTATTTGAAAGATTAATTTTAGAGGATTAACTGTATTTTAGGTACTTATCACAATTATTTCTATTCGGACAAAAGTTAGTGCTTGCAGTCGTATAGTTTTTACAGTTTAATTCAACATACGCGTCCCAGTTAACTGTATTAACTGCATTAACTCCGAAAGGCCTGCGTGTTTCCTCAAGTTTTAATCCCAAACATTTAGGCTTTACTCACTGTTGAGTTCTGTTTAAAAGTATTTACCACTTTATTGTATGTGGGTGGTGGTAATATACCCAATGCTGCGTGTTATATTATATACTGCACATAGGGATGTAGTGAGTTATAAAATAAAATATATATATATGTAAGTAGTATCCGAGCTACCGTTACCGTTACAGCCTTTATAGTCCATTGCTGAACAAATGCCTTCCCCATAGATGCCTCATAGGGGGTTTGCCATATTTGCCACGCTTAGCAAACGGATTGGCAACAGCAGTTTTTATTTTTAGTCGTTATTAGGTTGACGCTGCTGCCCATCTCCTGATGTGTTTCATTCCATCTTAGTCATCAGGGGTGACAAGGCATCTAGTCTTGATCCGACTAGGCATTTTAATTCTTAATCAACCATAGATGTAGATGTCTGAGGGCCACAGCATCTACTTACCATCAGGTTGACTGTGTGCCCGTTTGTCACACTCATTCTACAAAAATTGTGCCAGTTGCAGTAAAAAGCTATGTTGTGATTTATGTCGTAAATAAGCTGACTATACAATATTTTTTATTTACTTAACATAATACATAACATAATATACAATATATAAAATTTTATTATATACAACATTAAAAAATATGATTAAAAAAACTAAAACTAGTAACTTAATTATCATACAGTTCTACTCCCCGCGATATCGTGCCATGAACACTAGCTGCGTCTCCTAGCTGAATGGATATACTTAGTCTTTGAGCGAGGAATGAACCAGCCCTCTTATCACCAGCAGAAACGACCAGCCGCGGATGGAGTTCCTTTAGGAACTTCACCGCACGTGGACCCCACGGACCGATAGTCTCTACAGCAAATGGCACAAATATGTATTCGTTTCTTAGAGACTCATATCTGCGCCACTTACTCAGTTCAGCTGCTTTAGGCCCTAAAAGAAGTACCCCTGAGATGAGAGGCCGCTAGAGTGGTCTATGCATATCCCACACTATGGTTTTACCACTCTCCCAAGGAACCAATATCTCTGTAAATAGTAATTTATCTTGTCTCTACAAGAGCCTTTCGGATGATATCGTTGAAAGAAGACTATAATCATATTTGCGTAATTTGTTTTTTTTTTATTTGTACGTGTCTACTTTGTATCACGTTGCATATTTTAGAACAAACGTAACAACCTCTTCAATTAAAACCTTTCGCTCGCTGCACTCTGTGACACGTACGTAAATATTTTACTTTAGAGTGTGTTCACACAGCCGCAGCCCACAATAAACTCTTCATAGAGAGCTAGTGGACACAGTTAAAGAGTTACTTTACAGTGGAAGCGACTGAAGTGGGAAGTCCGAAACCCAAAGGAGTAATATTTTACTCTTTTGAGTTTCGGAAAATTGATGCAGATTTTTTTTATAAAGTTGAAGTCACAAACAAACTTACAATCCACCTGATGGTAAGGGAATTCTGCAGCCTATGGCCCATTGTTTTAAAAGAATAAGGGACAGAATGCTCTATAACGTCCAAGAATTAAGATGGAATGCGTCTTTCTCAATAAAAAGTATCTATGGTACACTACACTCGCGATATGAAACACAGCAGCATTAATCATCAAAGGAAAAAGTCGATTTGGTAGGCTCTCTTTTTGCTTTCAACTCTACTCTTGATGACGGGGGGAACACACCGCCGACAATCCCACGGTGTAAGTGCTCCATGCAGCAAGTGCTGTTTAGCGCTCGGTGCGTAAAACACTCCTCTCCCTGGACGTCAACAAGTCGAGTGGGCCTGATGGAGTCTCACCTATTGTGCTGAAGACGTGTGGTCCGGAGTTGACACCGGTTTTAACTCGTCTTTTCCGATACTCCTACTTTCAAGGCGTAGTCCCGAACTCCACCCGATCCCTAAAAAAGGCGACCGCTCAGATCCGTCCAACTACAGGCCTATCGCTATCACCTCCTTGTTCCCCAAAGTAATGGAAACCATTATTAACAGCCAGCTCATGCGGTATATTGAGGATCACCAGCTGATTAGTGACCGCCAGTACGGTTTCCGTCGAGGTCGCTCAGCTGGTAATCTTCTAGGTTACCTATCTCATAGATAGGCTGAGGCAGTAGAGTCCAAGGGGGAGGCATTGGCCGTTAGTTTGAACATAGCGAAGGCTTTTGATCGGGTTTGGCACAAAGCGCTTCTTTCGGAGCTGCCTTCCTATGGGCTTCCCGAGAAATTGTGCAATGGGATCACCAGTTTTTATGCAGATCGGAGCATCAAAGTCGTAGTAGACGGTGCATACTCCGATTACAAGCCCATTAAAGCTGGTGTTCCACAAGGCTACGTGCTATCACCAACGCTGTTTCTTCTGCATATCAATGATATGTTGCAAACCAGTAACATTCATTGCTATGCAGACGACAGCACTAGTGATGCTTTATACACCGGACGTACCAATATTTCTCGGGAAAACGTCGCCGAGTACCGGAACAAACTTGTGTTTGAAGTCGACACTTTGTTGAACAAAGTTTCAGACTGGGGGCGGCTAAATCTAGCCCAGTTCAATCCCCAGAAGACACAAGTTTACGCGTTTACCGCTAAAAAGAACCCATTTGTTGTATCTCCTCAGTTTCAATGCACTCCCCTTGTTGCCTCAGCCAGTATCGGAATTCTCGGTGTCGACATATCTGGTGATGTGCAGTTTCGTGGTCACTTAGTAGAGAAGGCCAAATTGACCTCTAAAAAGCTTGGCGTGCTCAGCAGAGCGGGACAGTATTTAATGCCGGCACACCGCCCGCAACTTTCCAAGGCGCAGGTTCGGCCTTACATGGAGTACTGTTTCCATCTCTGGGCAGGGAGTCCCCAGTGCCAGCTCCTTCTACTTGACGGCATCCAGCGCAGAGCACTTCGAATTGTCGACGACCGAGTTCTTTCCGATCGGCTTGACTCACTGACAGTGCGTAGAGATGTTGCATCAATCACGGGGAGTGCTCTAAGGAGTTGTTCGGACTAATTCCAGCCACTCAATTTCCCCTTCGCACATGGCGACAAAACTCGCGATACCACCTACACAATCTGAATGATTGGCGGTCCACCACGGTACGATTTAGAAGAAGTTTTCTCCCTCGAACAACTTCCTTGTGGAATCGATTACCACCAGTGATTTTTTCCGGACCGATACGAAATAGGGACCTTCAAGAAAAGAGCCTACACCGGCAACGCATCTGCAATTCCCCTGGTGTTGCAGTTCTTCATGGGCGGCGGTATTCACTGTTACGGCCCCCAGCTGCCCCTGCAAAGGTCGCCTTGGCTAGGGCCCATAGTAGCCTCTTCGATGGGCAGCCGAGGGTTCGGGCCCAAATGGTCATATGGACAATCGACCTATCATACTACACAATAGGGAGAAGGCTAGGTAAATAACTAGTACGTAACTGGATCTGAAGCTAAGACTGCACCAAGTCTCAGTCAGGCCGCAGTTAGGTATATAGTGCATGTAAAGTGGTATGTTGGTAGTGTTTATTTATGTGACCTGGCCCAGCTGAGGTGACCAGGCAGCGTCCTGGTCTCATGCTGCCCCACAATGCTGCATCACTCCAGCAGGCGTCACCAAGGGACAACTTCTTTCATCATGTCACTATTTCAGTCTATCAACCTTATTGTACATTTAACTAACTTCAACTCAACTAATTCAACGTTCATCGTAAAATCAAATACGTGATATCCGACACAAGTAAGGAACAGTAGTTCAAAGTTCAATATTCAAGGTTCCGGATTCATTTATCACAAAATGACAAATAAGGAACTAACGCGATCTCTTCACGAGTCATAAAGTTCAGCGTTACAAATAACACTAAATTTCTTCGTTCGATATTAAATACTACGCCGCGATAAGAATTCAAAATCAACCTAGCTGACACGC
Organism: Parnassius mnemosyne; assembly: GCA_963668995.1. Classification (NCBI taxonomy): domain Eukaryota; kingdom Metazoa; phylum Arthropoda; class Insecta; order Lepidoptera; family Papilionidae; genus Parnassius; species Parnassius mnemosyne. The sequence goes on from CAVLGL010000090.1 coordinate 265,155, forward strand.
AAACGAACTATAGAGTCAACACACAAATGCTCTTAACGCAACGGTACAATTAAACAATGAATTCCCAAAAACAATCAACCGGTAGTCGGCGCGCGCGCAAGATTCCTCGTCACGTTTAAACGAAATTACTTTAATCAGTCAAATTCCATACAAGCCTATTGTCACGACCGTACAACTTAGACAAACTAAAACGGAGGCGGTCTTCACGAAATCACAATTCAGTAGCGAAATAACGCGCACAAATATTAACTAGTACGTAACTGGATCCAAAGCTAAGACCGCACCAAGTCTCGGTCAGGCCGTAGTTAGGTATATAGTGCATGTAAAGTGGTATTTTAGTAGTGTTTATTTATGTGACCTAGCCTAGCTGAGGTGACCAGGCAGCGTCCTGGTCTCATGCTGCCCTACAATGCTGCATCACTCCAGCAGGCGTCACCAAGGGACAACTTCTTTCTTCATGTCACTATTTCAGTCTATCAACCTTATTGTACATTTAACTAATTTCAACTCAACTAATTCAACGTTCATCGTAAAATCAAACACGTGATATCCGACACAAGTAACGAACAGTAGTTCAAAGTTCAATATTCAAGGTTCCGGATTCATTTATCACAAAATGACAAATAAGGAACTAACGCGATCTCTTCACGAGTCATAAAGTTCAGCGTTACAAATAACACTAAATTTCTTCGTTTGATATTAAATACTACGCCGTGATAAGAATTCAAAATCAACCTAGCTGACACGCAAACGAACTACAGAGTCAACACACAAAGGCTCTTAACGCGACGGTACAATTAAACAATGACTTCCCAAAAACAATCAACCGGTAGTCGGCGCGCGCGCAAAATTCCTCGTCACGTTTAAACGAAATTACTTTAATCAGTCAAATTCCATACAAGCCTCTTGTCACGACCGTACAACTTAGACAAACTAAAACGGAGGCGGTCTTCACGAAATCACAATTCAGTAGCGAAATAACGCGCACAAATATTAAATCTAGACCATAAACCAAAAATATATGCAGCGGTCTCCAAAGTACGCGAATTGCCCGCACCGCTGCTCTCGAACTACTGTTTTCACCCATGAACGCCAAAACGCTGGGAAGCTGCACACCGATGCCCCCTCCCCGCGGCGCGCGTGACACCTAACACCATCGGGCGATTCACTAAGTCGAAGGTGATTGGATGCCGTCTCAAATGAACATTTTTGGCCAAAACAGTCACTTACCATCAGGTGAGCTGCATGCTCGTTTGCCCCGACTTCTATAAAAACAAAAAAAAAAAAAAAATATATATATATATATATATATATATTTTATGATTGCTGGGTTTCATGCTGGTTCTTCTTAGGACAGAGATTTTCTCCCAACCAGAGGTTCATTATTATTCATTACATCTCATAAAAGTCCACTGCTGAATATAGGTCTCCCCCATCTTATAGGGGGAATTTTGCCATAGTTGCCACTGAGAGATGCTGCTGCAAATGTTCTGTTTCAGTCTCCTTTGTCGCCTTTTACAACTCCCACGGGACGCTATAGGGCTGTGCGTATTCTTACACCGCCACAACACGGTTATAATCAGAGAAAAAAGCATAAAATAACTGTAAAGCTAGTAGAGAAGAAAGAAAGAAGAAGACAAGGCTACTATCCCGAAGAATGGAAATTGACAAGAGTAATACCGGTGCCTAAAGGAGGTTCGAATTCAGATATGAGCGGATACCGACCTGTGGCGTTGCTGTCTGCGTTCGCCAAGGTATTTGAATCCCCATTACAAATTACAAAATGTATTTGTAGGAAGTATAATGGGTATAGTACAGAGAGTGATTTTGTAGTTAGGAATAATAAGTAATTCGTTTACATGAATTAATTATCCAACGAGTCGAGGATAAACTAGTAACGGAATACGACAAGCGCACCGTTCCACGTCAGAGCCAAGACTGTTCTAACGGCGGCAGCTCCGTCCGTTTTATACAAGCTTAACGGGTGCCACCGCAGGTGCTGGTGTGCGGAGTACGTGGTATTTACAAGAATTCTGTCTAGCTACACAGACTCCGTCGCAGGTGCAATGGTGCACGTGCCGTCACGGCCATACTGACATGCGTGCGTCCTCGCACGCGCTCCATCACAATCTTAGTTATCTGTAGACAGAAAAACATCGTTCGGTTCTCCTGACAAAACAGCGTCTAGTCCGGTCTATATTGACACTTCAGAATGGGGTGACATTCAGTTTTGTTCCGGCAGTAAGCCCAACAAAACTTTAATCATCTTTATGTTAGATCGGAATGATTAGTCTGCAGCTTTTTCTATTTTCTCTCTTTTTTTTTTCAAGTACTGTTTTCGCTAGTCCGGAATAACTATTCCCTATAGCCATATCATTGGACCGGCAAACGCCCTGTAATGATAGTAAGAACCACATTTTTTTTCTTACTCTCTTTTTTTTTCAATTCAGTATAGAACAGTTACAGACCAACCATACCGCAAACATGTCCCCGTCATAATCACACAAAAATGTATCGTGACGGACGTAGTGACACGATAACACCTAAGTATGTAAACCAACAGCAACTCTACACATATCCTAGTGCAGCACAAACCAGCCTCCCTGCAACTCCATCTTCCTTTTCTGCACTAGAATAATTACTTCGCTAGAGTGTTGCAACGTCTCTGTATTTTCTAGACGCACAGAGAAGGCTACCTCTGACTGTCACGCGTACTCGTGTGGTTGACAGTGAACAGCATACGGTCTATCAGTTATCACCACCTGCTAACAGATATTAACTCTTGTTAAATATTACAACGGTCGACCATCCCAGACTTCATATAAATCATGAACGCGCCGATATGGCTACCTCCAGGCAAACGCACTCCAGCTTTCCGTTCTGCTGCGTCCGTGCCACATTCGCGCCAGCGAGCCGTCGCGCCGTACTAGCGCTAGCAAATCGTCGTACTGCTTTGCAAAATTAAAAGAAATTGAGATAAATGTATTGCGAACCATGGAATTCCGAGCTTCCAAAATTCATCACAAATTCTCTTAAGAAACGGCAACTGTATGGACATTTGAAAACATTGCAATAAACGGAAACTATGTGTAGAGACGGATACCATCACATATTTCAAAGGGAAGGAGGCAACTGCGCATAATCTACGAAAGCCGACCAAGCCTCAGACGTTCATTTACAGCACCAAAGAACCATGTGTTCGGCGGCCGCTTGAATGGCCTTGATTGAATGACCTTGAATGGCCTTGGCCATAAGATCTGCCGATAAGTTACAGACTGTAGCGGTGTAGGCTCAATCTTACTAGCGCTCGACCGTACCTGACCATGTTCGATTAGCCGTCACAACATCTTCCTCATTGATCATTGTTGTAGAGACTTCTACGAATCTCTCGACATCAAACCCCAATCTTGTCGACCACACAGTATTCGGAGCAAACTGCAACACTGATCAACACATTAGAACACAAAAATGTCACTTATTATTTTCAATCCACAGAGTTTTAAAGTTAATCCTTTATTGTAGTACAACTCTTAAACGTTTTGAACTTCAAAATATAGCAAATGATAATCATGTTTCACATGAACTATCAAATTATAACAAAACTTGAACAAGTTAATTAGAAAGCCTCCAACATTTAGTTTGACATTTGTTAAAATATTTAGGTACGTCAAGAAATAATGAAAATACTTGCGGGTACTTTTAATACAAATCGAACAAAAGGATTTATCTTTTGGCTTAAATAATTTCACTTTATCTTTTCTCTACACTTTAATGATAGGACAATATCGTAAGTATGACAGCAAATTTTATTACGTTATTTAACATAAAAAGAGATCCATCAACGCGAAATGCATTATAGCCTTTACAAATGTAATAATTCTCATACTATTCGAAGATTATATGTGGGCAATAAGGGGGACTTTATCCCACTTCTGATGTAGGAAGTATAATGGGTATAGTACAGAGAGTGATTTTGTAGTTAGGAATAATAAGTAATTCGTTTACATGAATTAATTATCCAACGAGTCGAGGATAAACTAGTAACGGAATACGACAAGCGCACCGTTCCACGTCAGAGCCAAGACTGTTCTAACGGCGGCAGCTCCGTCCGTTTTATACAAGCTTAACGGGTGCCACCGCAGGTGCAGGTGTGCGGAGTACGTGTTATTTACAAGAATTCTGTCTAGCTACACAGACTCCGTCGCAGGTGCAATGGTGCACGTGCCGTCATATTTATACGCAGGTCAGTTCGCAGCTGACCGACGTTCAGCATGGGTTTCGACCGGGTCGAAGTACAACGAGTAACTTGCTGTCATTTATGACATACCTGACGCCAGTTATCGACGCTGGGGGGCAGGTGGATGCCGCTTACTTCGACTTTCGGAAAGCTTTTGATACCGTGGATAACGAGATCCTTTTAGAAAAATTTGCGGCGGTGGGTTTCACACCGCATCTTTTAAAATTTTTCGCGAGTTACCTGGGTGAACACCGGCAGTACGTCGAGTTCGCGGGGTATGAATCCGAACTTTACTTCACGTTTTCGGGTGTGAGCCAGGGGAGTAATTTGGGCCCCTTGGAGTTCATATTATTGATAAATGATCTCCCAGAAGTTATTATGGTCTCGAAATGTCTCCTATTTGCAGACGACTTAAAACTGTTTTTGTCGGTAGCGGACGTTTCGGATTGTGAGCAGCTTCAGCGAGATATAGATAGGGTCGTGCAGTGGAGTGCAATTAATAAGTTATATTTTAAAACGTCGAAGTGTGATGTGATAAGATACGGGCGTAGACAGGCGCCGCTGCAATAACGGTACGAGGTTGACGGAACGGTAATGCCACGCGTTACTTTCGTACATGACTTAGGTGTGCAGATGGTGGCGGAGTTGACGTTTCGTAAGCACATTGAAGATACCTGCGGTAAGGCATTCCGAAACTTAGGTTTTATCCTAAGGAATTGTAGGGATTTTCTTAGTACGGTGATTATTAAAGTTTTATACAATGCACTTGTTCGCAGCCGGCTGGAAACGAGTGCAATTATTTGGGAACCCTGTAATGTCGGAATTCGGAAGGTGCTGAATGAAGGAGACGTGTTGCTTGTAAAAGACCTTTAATTATACTGTCGCTATTCTATACTTAATACTAATATCATAAATGTATATTGTCGGAGGTAAAGGGGTGTCTACAGAGCACTACACCTCCCACCGACAAAAAAAAATAAAAAAAGGAATGATTACATTTTTTTTTATAAACTTTTAAAATATTTTCTTATACTTTGTCTTACATTTCAAGATTCTTTTATTTAATTCACTTTTTTTTTTATTAACTTTATATATTTACTTTATTCTCCGGTAACTATTATTTATTTTTCATTTTACTGCATGGCATTAAATATCATTAATAATAATATTCATCAAATAATTGCGTCTTTTCTTTCACGTACACAGCTCGCGTATACATAATTAAGAAAATGGCCAATGTATATTTTCCTTTACAAATCTTATAATTTGCTGAGGTTATTGAATTTAACCAAAAATTTAATTATTTCATTTAATATTAAGATGAACAGAACAAAGAAGTCAACGTTAAGCGACGTAATCATTTTCAATAACATTAACATAATCACATAACAAAAGACAGATCAAAATACAAATTGCATTCCCAGCCGCGTAAGCGATTTGAGACACCTTTGTTTTAATTACCAAAGTACGTATATGGAAACGTTTATAATTACATCGTATTATGATCACGCTATTTTAACATAAGTTGTACAATGTTATAATAACATACATATATGGATACATGTAAAATGATAGTTTTAAATTTCTTATTTATTATATAATTTTAGATGGTTACATTAATTTTACATCCATCAAAAAAATGCGTTAGTTTTTTTTTTTATGCTTACAAAAAATAATTGAATAATCACTGTAACACCTATCAACTTTACACAACAAAACATTTAAAATTTAAACATTCAAAAGAACACTTTTAATTTTTAAGTAGGTTATTACATAACTTTAATGTCCCTGCTTTTATAAAAGAAAAGAGAAGCTAACACTTATTAATAATACCGAATTGTTTTTACCCTTTTCAAATTGAATCTTGCATTTAAATGAAATTTACTATAGAAAAAAAAACATGTGATATAGGAAATGTGTCAATGAGAAGGACACGTGTTGCTGACTCAGTTCAATAGTTTAGCTTGATTTATTTTTTATTTTTACATTTGGGTAACTATTAGGTATTTATTTTACTTCTTTATTAGATATTCTTTATTACATAATTTTACCATAACTTTTAAAATGTTTTATAATGAATACACTTAAAATGTATCTGAAAATTATAGTATTAAACACTTTTTAATTTACGTATTAAATATTTTAAATTGTATTGTGTCATAATAAATTTACATATATTATCAAGTATTTATTATTATAAATGTTATTTATCATTAATAGTCGTAAACGCATTATTACTTTTTTAAGACGTCATGACTCGTAAGAAATATGTTTATATCATTTGAAACACAAATTTATGAAAAATAGGCTATTACACAAATATAAGTTTGTATATCACAATATATGTTGTATTTGTTGTTTTAAGTATTTTTAGTATATAATAACATAATTTTAGGTTTCATTGTCTACAATAAAAGAAAAAACTATTACATTATGAAACTTATAATAATAGCGGATCGATACTGTTTGGACTTGATTTTAAAAAGCAATATAATATGTATAAACCAACTTTAGTTTAAAATTGTTCAACTTTTACATAAACAAAAAAACATAACATAAAATAGAAAATTTAAGGTTAAATTATTAATTTAAGGAAAAAATCTTGTAAATTCATATAAAATATGCGCGAAATATATACGCGAAAATGTTTTTTTTTCATATTTAATTAATTATCTTTTTGTGTACATGTGGTTGTGTGTCTATAATTACTACATGTTTAATTTGTGAGTGTTAAATAATTGCCTGTATTTAATTAATATTAGTGGGCTGAAATGTGCGCCATGCACTGTACTTTATTGTATAAATATAATATTTTTATACTCTTCTCTGATTACGTTCGTATCTCTAATTTATTTCAACATCTTCCTCCCTATTTTTTTTAATTATGTTGAATTTTAAACTTTAGGTAATTGATTCTATATAATTACTTACTAAACAATCTTTTATAACTTTATTATGACTTTTCATCATTTTTACAACGTAATTATTAATATTACTTGTGTAATATGTACCTATTACAATAATAATTTACATAATTATTTTATTTTATTTTAAGGCCTATACTCTATATTATTGCGATTATGGATAAAATATATTATTTGCTATATGATTATACACGTGGATTATATTAGGTAATTATTTAATTATACATGTAGTTATGTGGATCGATCCTATAGGTACTACATGTGCAACTAGTAGGTCGCGTTTTGGGTAGCATCCTAGTAAAGAAATGCAAATAACTACATATCTCACTTTATAGATTTGATCGGGGATCCCCTTAATACCTTGTATGTAACTCATTTTATTTCTTGTCATGTCCTTTTATGATTTTAAATTTTCTCATTTCATTGTACTTATTTTCATACCAGGAGTAGTCGTACACTCCTATTTACTTTGTTTAAATTATTAGGCCTTAAATTATACATATATGTATTTATATTTTCTTTTATATATCTTGTATGTACATACTTTCTTTCCTCTCATAATAATTTATTATTTTTGACCTTTTAGCTAGCTTAATTTGTTTTAGTAATTCTATTCACTTATATATTTATTTATTTATTAGATATCGGGAATCGGAGTATTAATTCACATCATTTATATTTTATTTCGTGATATTTATCACGCGGGTACTTTATAAATATGGGCCCCCCATTTACTTGGGTATTATATTACTTTTTCATAACGTTCATTTCATTATATTGGTACATAAACATTTTCTTATCATACTATAACAAGGTAAAACTGTACCTTGGGTTGTGCGCACAACCTTGAGGTCAACGTTTAAGTCATTTTAAAAGACTCCAACAATTGTCACGGAGGAAAACTAAGTTCACACTATGATCCAACGAAGGATGTGACCTCTATGTACCATTATTAAGGGTAACAAATTTAAGACTTCTCTGGTCCCCAACAGTACTAATATGAGTAAACTCGTTCACATCACTTGTACTAAAGGTATTGTTCCCTAGTACCCGTTACTCCCGATTTTATCATCCAATCATGGAAACATACCCTGCTCGAGGACTATATGCTTTACCAGTGATGGACGTTCCCGTATCTCTCCATTTACTTGTTTATCAAGGTCAACATATGTTATATTTCTATTCTGTTAATAAATCTTATTTCCTTCTTTATTTTTATACATGACCGTGTTTTTTTTTACTAACATTTTATATCTGTTTGAGTGTATCGGTTATTTTTATTCACTTGCATGCTCCACTTCCATATACTAACTTGCATTATTCTCGCTGATAATGAATTCCACACCAGGAGTTTAAGCATTCATCAATATTTGGGTGATCAGTCCAATATTGAGGAAACTTAGCAACTCAATCATTCGTATTCACACTTTCGAACATTCTTTTCTTCCATTCCTCATGTCTTTTAATTACCTACATTCTAATTTTGTACAATAAAAGTACAATTTTTTTTTGCCGTTGATAACTCTGTTAAGGAACATTAGTATTAAACCCTCTCTTAATTATTTTATTTCTTACTTTACTGTATTTCATTATTTTCATATTTACGTTAATACTATGAACGATCATTTTTTATTTATTTTCTGATAGTTATTATTTTCGTCTTTATTAGAATGTTGTTATGATTTATTTTTATGCACCTGTTCATATATCACATATAGCTCTCTATTGTTAATCTATCTATCTATCTATCTATAAAATAAATCTCTATAGTTAATTTTTGCACGACACAGTAATAAAAATAATATAAAACCATAACTGAATAAAAGTGAATATAAAATCGTCTTGTACCTTAATAAAAATATGCCACAGAAGTGCATACGTAACTTAATTTATAATTATTGCGTTTTGATTATTTTTTAAGATACAGTAATGAAAATATTAAAAAATCGATTGAATCGTAAACTATCTGATAATTACTTTCAATTTAAACATAGGTAACATATTAAATACAGAATATTTAATATATAACTTTAAAAAAATAAAAAAATATAATAGCAAAAAGAATATAAATCAATCTCAAATTTATAAATAAAGTTTTAAATGGAATTAAAATCACACAGGTGCGAAGTTACCTCTTAATTTCTTCTTTGTTCTTTTTAACTCAATTTTCATATTCTTCTGGACGAAGCTTGCAAAAGTAAAACTGTTTCTTTCCTTTTAAAATTAATCTGCTGTTTCTTGAATTTTCCTCATTATATAAAAATCACTTTATTTTCCTCTTAGTTGACTTAATAGTACTACTTCATATACATTATACTTTTTAATTTTTCAGTCACCTTCTGTAAAATTATTATTAAGGCCTCTTCTTGTATTCATATTTAGTTATTTTTTCGTCACATCCGGGTATATATTCCGTGTAGTCCGGGTATATAATTGTGTCAACTTGTGTAAACAACAATAATTAAATTATATTGTAATTTTAATCATTCTGTAGGCCGCGGCGGTGCGCGTACATTGTAGCAGCGCACCGCCTGGCAGGGTCGCCATGTAATGTCGGAATTCGGAAGGTGCTGAATGAAGGAGACGTGTTGCTTGTAAAAGAACTTTAATTATACTGTCGCTATTCTATACTTAATACTAATATCATAAATGTATATTGTCGGAGGTAAAGGGGTGTCTACAGAGCACTACAACCCTATCCATAAATATATCAATATGGTGGAAAAAACTCAAAATAAATTCACGCGGTTCCTTTATTTAAAGGAGTACGGCGTCTATCCTTTCTACCCGATGATGTACCCGAGCTTGTTCGTGATCGGCATGGTTGGGTACAGCCAGCTTGGTGTGAGGCGTGACGTCGCACTCTGCAAGTACGTGTGGCGTGTCTTGCGTGGCCAGCTATACCATCCTGAGGTACTGGAGGCGTTGCAGCTATGCGTGCCTGATAAGGCGGTGGTTAGAGCTCCGCGATGTTAGCACCTCCTGTACGGAATTTCGATTGACCAATTATACCATCTGAAAGGTCAGAAATTGGTCATAAAAGGTCAGTTGATCCTATTAATTGGTCAGCGTTAGAAACATTTTTATTAAGGTTTAAAGTTTTTCAAGGTCATTGAGAAATTTTAGTACCTCATTCGCGAAAAATATAAAAAATTAAAAATATGCGCGATTGAGAAGCATTCGCTGATAATTGGTCAGCTTATATAAATATTTGGTCAGTTTAATTTAATATGAAAAAAAATTAAACAAGTTGAGCTCCGCGATGTTAGCACCTCATGTGCGGAATTTCTATTGACCAATTATACCATCCTAAAGGTCAGAAATTGGTCATAAAAGGTCAGTTGATCCTATTAATTGGTCAGCGTTAGAAACATTTTTATTGAGGGTTAAAGTTTTTCAAGGTCATTGAGAAATTTTAGCACCTCATTCGCGAAAAATATAAAAAACAAAAAATATGCGCGATTGAGAAGCATTCGCTGATAATTGGTCAGCTTATATAAATATTTGGTCAGTTTTATTTAATATTTAAAAAAAATAAGTTGGCATTGTCGTAACGCGCATGCTTTAGGACGGTTAATTGTGTCAGGACATTGAGCACTTACGAACAGCTCTTTACTATGAGCGAGACGGAGGGGGGGGGGGGATATTTTTTATATTTTTTTTTTGAGAAAAAAAAACTTAGACATTTTTTACAATCAAATATATAATAGTGGAGAAAGAAATAGGATATTTTTTTAAACTACGTGAAGGTGAAAGTGCATGCATGGGATTTGGGAATGATAGTTAACTAGCTTATTTTATAATAATTTTATATAAGCATGATTTTTAGGGTTCCGTACCTCAAAATGAAAAAACTGAACCCTTACAGGATCACTTTGTTGTCCCTCTGTCTGTCTGCCAAGACCCTTTTTCTCAGGAACACGTGGAGGTATCAAGCTGAAATTCATTTCAAATACTCAAATCTACTGTCACTTCGAGCTGTGAAAAAATCAAACATTTAAGCCAACACAATCGAAAGATACAGCCGTTTATGCCGCAAATTTTCGACATTCGCAAGGGAATCAAAACCTACAGGGTACTTCCCGTGAACTCAAAATCTTGAAATTTGGTACAAAGCAACGTTTTATAGCACAGATAAAGGAAAAATTGCGAACAGCATAAATTTTTAGTTACATCATATAATAAAAATATTTTTAATAATTTTAAACTTATATGCCTACGGATTTGTTCGGAACCCTCGGTGCGCGAGTCCGACTCGCACTTGGCCAGTTTTTTTTAAATTAGAAATATTTTATCTACATAAAAAATTTCCATGAAAATTAATTTCTAAAATACATTTATTTTAATTTAAGTTTTTCAACTCTCACTTTTATTAATACTATTTAATATATTAGTACAAGGCTGCTTAAAACACCGAAAATTTCTCCATTTCTTAACAATATATATGCTATTTAACTATTATATATATAATAGTTAAATAGCAATATATAATAATTGAAAAAATTAATCATAAATAAACAAAACAACATTTACGAGTACATTCCATGACTTCCCACATGATAGATGAAAAGTTTTTAAAATAGATTGAGTTACAATTAACCGTCCCAAAGCATGCGCGTTACGACAATGCCAACTTATTTAATTTTTTTTAATATAAAATTAAACTGACCAAATATTTATATAAGCTGACCAATTATCAGCGAATGCTTCTCGATCGCGCATAATTTTTATTCTTTATTTTTTTCGCGAATGAGGTGCTAAAATTTCTCAATGACCTTGAAAAACTTTATAAAAACCCTTAACCCTTAATAAAAATGTTTCTAACGCTGACCAATTAATAGGATCAACTGACCTTTTATGACCAATTTCTGACCTTTCAGATGGTATAATTAGTCAATCGAAATTCCGCACATGAGGTGCTAACATCGCGGAGCTGGTGGTTAGGCGTCGCCCACATCCCACCTTTAAGGTGCCGCACGCGAGGACAAATCTGCTCAGGTTTGCACCTATGTCACGGGCTTTAAAGTTATTGAATATTATTTCCGAAGAAACGGACATTTTTTACTGCATCCTGGCAAAGTTCACAGAAGCGGCGCACAGGGTCTATGAGATTTTTTTCATATATTTTTTTTATTTAAATTTTTTTCTTAATTATAATAGTATTAAGCATATATTTTATGTCAGTAGTAATATTTTCACTTATTATTTATTTTTTGTACAGCATTGTCTTGGTTTTGTACTGTTATGATGCTGTTACTGTTTTTGTAATAAATAAATAAACAAAGAAATAAATAGCATAAAATAGTATTAAAAGCTAGCGTTAAGCGCCTGAATTACCACGGCTCTTTTAATGTTATGTATACAGGGTTATTTTGCAATAACCGATGTACACGCCCCTAGTTACCCCAACAAAGGTCGACTGGACCAGGGCCCATGAGTGGTCTCCTCGACGAGCAACCAAGGGTGGAGCCCAATGGCCTATGGATAACGGTTCCAAAAAAGGCTGATAAATAAGCAAGCACACTTACCGATTTCCAGAGGTAGGGTTGACCACGGGGTACGTGTCAGGTGATAAGTGATGTGCATGTAAGTAGTGTATAGTAGTGTGTACAATGTGTAACCTGACATCCCCGCTGATCCAGGACTGCAGATCTTAAGGCGCTGCTTCTCTCCAAATGTGAGATCCATCCAGGGGGGCGTTCACCAATTAAAAACTTCTGCTTCTATTTTCACTATATTAGTTTATCAACTTTATTGTACATTTAATTAACTTCCAATTCAACCAATTCAACGTTAATCGTTAATTAAAACAACTGACACGCTGCACAACTTAAGGACGGTCGGTCAAGGTTCAAAGTCCCAGGTTCACTTAGCAACAAATTATAATCACGAGAACTAACGCGATTTCTTCTCGAGTCACAAAGTTCAGCGTTCTCCCAACAAATCAAAGGTCTTATCACCTTATCAAATGACGCACAAACAACTCGTCGATGCAAATCAATGGCAATTAATTGATTTAATCACTCAAAACCCAAATTAGGCCTCTTGTCACGTAACACGCTCAAAACAGACAACTAAATTCGAGGCGGTCTTAACTAGACCCAAATATTCAATAGTAAACTCAAAACGACGCGCACAATTAACCCAAATTTTAGGCCTTCAAATCAAACACCGAACCGTCAACCGTCTAACGGTCGCAAACAATACCCAAAACAGTTACAGCAATAATTATATGATATTGGCCTCGTTATCAAGAAAAACAAATTAAGATAACACCGTAGGAGGCGCGCGACCTCCGTCGCGCAAGAACGGTTATTCCATCTTAGTAGATAGAGCCGCGGCGTTCCAGACACTGACTTCGCCCACGCGTCGAGCGACTGACTGATCGGCCGAGAGAACAGCCCGAGAGAAGGGGCGGAGGTGACCTTCAAATTCCATCGGGCTGGACACGCCGTGACGCGCGTATTGATTGCAAGTTTCAAATGCCCACATTTGGGCCTAAACAACTGACGAAATTTGCAGAGTAGGTTCAGAATAAGTACTATAGGTAGATGGTGAAGAGAATTAATTAAAAAAAATCTCAAAAATTCTGTCCTTTTTATCTTTTAAATTCAAAATGCGGGGTAATGCTGTATTTTAACTAATTTTACTGCGCACACACACATTTGTAAGGGTCGATCGGTTCAAAAACGTTGTTGCCCATAAATCACATTCAATTTGGGACAGTTTCAAATAAAAGTAGAAGCTTATTACTCGTATTTTCAAAAACTGAAATAACGGTATATTTATATATTTCAACTTAACTTTAAAATTTGGCTACTCTTTGAAAAATAACCCAGTTTAATTATTATATAATAAATATTTTAACCCTCGAACAACGAAATACCCAAATAGAGTTTTACATTTATATCCAATTGTACTATAAAATCAAGCCCTTTGCAATATTTTGCCTACGAATCCTCGCATACTTTCCCCCACCTATCCTGTACCTTTTCAATCCCATTTACCTCCTATAATGACGGCTGGACGAAGGATATAGTGTGCACTGCGGCCGTGCGTACGAAACGTTATATCTGTGAACAGCCCTGTGATCTCAGGCCGACTTATTAAGTACTGGTGTAGTGCGGTTAATGTTTGCCTGGTTCTTGTGCCAATTGGTAACGAACTCCCGTTTTGCCAACAGTAATGCTGTTGTATTTCTTAAATATTATTTCCTTCACTTTCATATCTATAACTCCAATTTTAAACCTATTTTCGTATGTCAACTTGCAATATTTGTTTTCCTAATGTGGTTATTAAGCCTTGAATGTTCATTAGTAATGGCCTCTATTTATAAGAAAGGGCTCAGTACCAAGTCGACCACACAACACTTACGTATTGCGTATCTAATGTATGTCATTAATGAAATTATTGCTACATTGAGGTATATTATTTTCCTTTCTTAGAGATTCATAAGGTGTAATTTTTTTTTCTTTTTGGGTGGTTTTCTTATGCAAGCAACAAACTTATTACTATTGAGAACGATACATCAATACAAAGAAATAAAATTAAATCTATAGAAATGAATAAAATTGAAGGGACTGTTCATAGTGACAAAATGACAGGTTAGTACTAAATGCACATGAAAGTATATACGGTACTTACAACAGAAAGATATTTTAAAATTTTTATATCTGTCTACCTGTCTGTTTGTTACGGCTAATCTCCGAAATGGCTGTATCGATTTTGACGGGACTTTAACTAGCAGATAGCTGATGTTATAAGTTAAATAAGGCAAGGGTGGCGAACCTTTATGTGTCAACGTGCAATGTTTCTAAAGAAATGTTTGATGAGGCCATTGACTTCGTGATTACCTCCGCGCCCGAATACTCCGTAGCATACTTTGTGGTCGGTGGCGTGCCCAAAATATTGTGTCGCATGCCATTGGTTCGCTATCGCTGTTATAATAATAATAATATTTTTTTTATTTTTTGTGATAAAGGACTTACCCCTCTATCCTTAGCCAACGAGCAATGGCAAGACCCGGCAGTACAGAGCATTTCCGACCGGGAGACCGTATGGAAGGAGAAGGAGCTCCACGGGAGGTTCTACAAGGCTCTACATGAGCCTTTCGTAGACACAGTTGCCTCCCTCCACTGGCTACGTTTTGGTGACCTCTTCGGGGAAACCGAGGGTTTTGTCTGTGCAATACAGGATCAGGTTATTAAGACCAACAACTATCGGAGATACATCCTAAGGGATGGCACCGTCGACATTTGTCGAGCTTGTCGCCATCCTGGTGAATCACTTAGGCATGTCATCTCCGGTTGTTCGGCGCTTTCTAACTCTGAGTACTTGCACAGGCACAACCTAGTAGCCAGGATTCTACACCAGGAGCTCGCCTGAAATACGGTCTCGTGGATCGAAAACTGCCTTATTATAAGTACATGCCGGAAGCCGTGCTCGAAAATGACCGCGCCAGGCTCTACTGGGACCGGGCCATCATCACAGACAGGACCATTCTTGCGAATAAGCCTGATATTGTGCTGATGGACCGGACACAGTCAAGGATATTTTTGGTCGACATTACCATTCCGTATGACGAGAACCTCGTGAAAGCCGAAACAGATAAGCGAACAAAATATCTGGACCTGGCTCACGAGGTGACTGACATGTGGGGTGGACTGCCGGCCGAAATTGTACCTGTAGTCGTTTCTGCGAACGGGTTAATCTCAGTCAGCCTCCCGGGTCATCTGAGGTGACTGGGACTCCGTGACGGACCGCTCCAGGCTCAAATGCAGAAGGCGGTGCTCCTCGATACCGCCCGCATCGTCCGCCAGTTTCTTTCCCTTTCCCCCTAACCCTGGGCCGTCTGGTCTCCCCTGCCTAGGGCTTCCATCTGGATGGGTTTTTATAAATTTATCTATTTTTTATATATTTATTTTATTTTATTCATATTTATGTATGTTTACCATTTTCATTTACAATTATATATTTATACTGCCCAACCAGATGAGAAAACTTTATAGATACCCCAAAAATAATAATAATAAAATTTATTTCAGTAAAAAAAGTTATAACGAGTAACTTTAGCTATTTTTATTCTAGAATTTGTTCCACGCTTAAAAATTAAAACCCACGAAATCCAAACGTAATAAATTCCACACGGACTAAGTCGCGGGGAACTTCTAGATAGAACAATAAACATTATAATGTATCTTACAACTTCCTTTCGGGAAATTAATTAGTGCGACAGTCGAAACTAATGTATTAACAAAACTGAGGTTTCAATAGATATAAAGTTGACAAGCGAACACACATGTTATACGACGGTGAGTTGAATCGAATCAAAATGTATCTGCATTGCGTCCAATTCTCCGGTTCTTATAATAAACAAAAAATATTTCGTCATGTTACTTTAGACATTTTTTAATAGGTGATAACACCTCTTTTCCGCCTGGAGAGTCCATCTGCGTAGGTAACATTCACTTTCCTTTTACTGCCGCCAAATAACAGCTCTTGCACTGCTGTGTTCTTTACTGAAGCTTATAGACAGCAAGTATGACTACCGGCTGTGAGGCATTCCATCTTATTTTTCAGTGATGACAAGGCATCTGTAACCTTCTTTGTATACAATTGGCTGCAGGTGCCCATGGACTATAGCAGCCACACCATCAGGTGGCCGCTGTGGTGCATGTCACTGTAGGTTCGTTTGTCACTTAATCCAATATATAAAAGCTAATGTTTGTTTGTTCGTATTTTATGCACTGCCGTACCGTTCATCAAATTGCAGTAAAACTTTGTCAACATATTACTTTCACTAGCGCGTAGGTTATAGGAATAGTACAATTAACTTACTGTAGGTGGCGCCCGTATCGTCCCGATAATTTTATTTGAAATTAATATATCATTCAATTTCAATCAATGTATTATCATTCCTAATTAAACAATATAACTCTCCCAAATATAAAACGACCTATCCACAATTATTTCTTCTTCGGCAGCTGCGCGCCAGGTACCAGCCAGTATTTTTGTTGTGACTCCCATTAACGGCTAAATATTTATGGCATATGAAGCTAAAGCTAAAAACATGTTATTCAATGTGCGCGCTACTTTATACGAATGTGGGCCGGATATATTAAATTGATTTCATGCGAACGCGCCTTTCGACACAAAAGGAGAGCCAGGCGAACGGGAAATTGCGTTTGATGAATTCTTGTTACTACTTTCATATGAAATCGTTAGTTTCTTACGTGGATGTAACAAAATGGATTACCAATAATGTTAGGTAAAAGCCTACATAATTTTGCACACGATAGGACCATGCTGCAGCTATATTATGGTTGCAGCACGAATGGGTCAGCTCGACTGGGGAAGGACCATGGTCTCCTATCCTAGCTTTTCTGATGTTAAATAGCAACTTAATGCTGCAGGGTATGATAGAATGCCTCGTGATGATGAAACGGGTTATTATAGCGGCGTGTAGATTGCTTCACAGCGTTCGAGACCGAGGTAAACTTGGACACGTTAACCATGTGTCCTTGGCATATAATTTTAATTTTGGACGTGGTAGAGTCACGCTGCAATTATATTATGGTTGTAGCATGAATGGATTGGCTCGACCGGGGTAGGACCACGCTCTCACAGAATACCAGCGTAAAATAGCAGCTTAACGCTGTTGTGTTTCGTATGGTGAGTGTAGAGAACCGGAGACTCTTTTTACTGGAAAAATGTATTCCATCTTAGTCCTCACGGGTGACAACGCATCTGCATTTTGATTCTTTATTGAGGATAGATGTAGATATCTATGGGTCACAGCAACCACTTACTATCAGGTGGACTGTGTGCTCGTTTGTCACCCTTGTGTAGGGTTATCATATCTCAGGATTTGTCCTCAGATTTCAGGATTTTTAGACTCTTCTGAGGATTGCAGCTGGATTTTGCAAATCTCATGAAATCTCTGGATTTTGAGAACTTTCAATATAATACAGTTTACATTTTAAAGATCTCTTTAATAAAAAGTTAAACAAACTAAATATAATTTTCCTTTGCTAATAATTGCACAATTAAAATCAAAACTTATTTATCCAAGTAGGTACTTAAACAGTTTTATCATACTTAATGTGTGAAGATACCTTTTTAAGTAAGGTTTTCTTCTCAAACTGTAAAAAAATCTCAGGATTTTTAAATGAAAATCAGGCCTCTTCTCCGGACTTTAAATTTTTTCATCTGGTAACCCTACCCTTGTCCTATATGAAAAAGGCTGTGAGGCATTCCAACATATTACTCAAAGGTGGCATCTAATACAGGCTTCTTTGCTGGCACATGGCTGCAGACAGATGAGCGTGGAGTGCAGTAGCCACTAGCCAACAGCTGGACTGAAAGTTCGTTGTTCAATTCAGTTTTCAAAAAAAGCTTTTTGTCGTCGGAAGTTTAATTTATTAAACGTTTTATCAATCAATAATAATGAAATCATTTTTTTGTTTGATAATTGCTATTTTTAAACGTTTCGTGCACTGGAAAACAGATAGTTAAAGAAAACGGAAAGTTTTAATACAGAAAACCAAGCATAAGTTAGACTATAATATAAGAGTGTCGCTTGCTCTCGTCTGGACGTAGCGTTGGATGCAATTTCCGGAGAACATTTCAAGTATCTTACGAGTTTGTGCTTCTCGAGCAGATGGACTTGAATCTTGAAAATCTGTCTGAAAAATGGGATTTTGTTAGTATTTACATACCTACACATACATCTTTGGTTTATTTAAAAAAAGGTTTACCGACTCTAGGATTTTTTCAAGTATCGTGGTGGCAGTTTCTATACATAAACAGTGGTAGAGCCACGTGGCAGCTTTTGCTGTCGCACGGATGGGCCGGCTTGAACCGGGGTAGTACCACGACCTCACAGAAAATCAGCGTGAAGTAGAGGTTTACCTCTGCGTTTCGCTTGGTGAGTGCAGGTGGCCGGAGGCCCTTTTTACTGGAAATGAGGTATTCCATCTTAGTCCTCACGGGTGACAACGCATCTACTTTTTGATTTGTAATAGAGGATAAATGTAGATGTCTATGGGCCGCACCAACCACTTACCATCAGGTCGACTGTGTGCTCGTTTGTCACCTTATCCTATAAAAAAAATTGTAAAAGGAGAAATATCCAGACCCGGAAAAATAATTTCTACGTCGTACAAATACTTGGTTCAGATCTCATTACTTAAAAATATTATAGAGTAAGGAATATAGGTTATAAGCTGCAGCTATTTTATATACTAAGATGGAATTCCTCGTTTTCAATAAAAGGTGTTTCGGATTTACTATACGAAACACAGCAGCATTATGCAGCTACTCGAATGACGAATGAATAAATAAGATTCTAAGCTGGAATACCTCACAAACTGTAACTACGCTTACTCTCTATAACCTATGCGGAACACAGCAGTGCCAGCACTGCTGCATGGTAGCAGACAGGTACTTACCCAGACGGACTTCTGGGTAACAAAGGAGTCCTATCACCAAGTAAACACATACGAGTACACAATGTTAATATTACGTTATACCACCATCACACACATCTGAAACTAAAAGATTTTCTGGTATTTCCCACAGTCGCCTCTTGCTATACCCACGATATGAAAGACGATGGTTGACTTTCCCACACCAATACCACGTAACAAACGAATTATCGTTGCCTCCTTAGTATTGAAGTTTGCGATGTGAGAGAATCCATATATTATACTAGCTGGACAGGCAGACGTTGTTCTGCCCTTTCTGAAGACCCTTCCTATAAAAATTTCTTAAATTCGCAATAAAAAAATATTGAGGGTCACTTATCGGGATGAAAACTACAAACCAACCACCACTACAGACCAAACTACACATAGTTTAATTTTTTTTATTGTAATTAGTTCAGTAGCTTAGGAGTACATCACGGACAAACAATGTCACACGTAATTTTTATATAAAAACATAATAGAGTAATTATTAACTTAATTAATTTTATTACTTTTTTATAGTAGAGTAGTAGAGGAGTTCGTAAGTGCACGTTATTGTGTACAGACGTGTCATATAGTAATTAAAATAATTAAATAAGTATGTGCTTAGCCGTGACCTCGTTATAACAATACCGGTAGTAACTGTGACATACTTTAGTTATATTTGTGTTAGTGATATTGTTGAAATGTTTTAGCTTTATCTAGAATAGGTACTAAAATGGACAACAGTCCCTTCAACCGGAGTGCCAGGATCACTCGCACCCCGCCGCCATCAACCCCGCCCATGCAGACACCCACCTCAAGCGAACCAATTAAAACACTTCCAACTCCTGAGTTGCAGCATTGGATGACAAGCATTGACCTGTGCCTTAACGCGGTGTGCTCCATCGCTACAGATGAAAAACTTATCTCTGATCAAAAAATGCGCATTAGCTCGCTTTGTCGAAAAGTAAGCCACGGTACATAACAATTGGTAGTCCAGTACATGTCCCTCAAAATGGATGTCACTAAAGCCCAGACTTCCATCGTATCTCTGCAGAACCAACTTTACCTGTCTCAAAAGCTGCAGGAACTCAAGAATAGTATCGAAGGGTCATCAAAACCGGGCTCTGGAACCACTTTTGCGGACATGGTCACTCATTCGCCCAAACAACCTTAGTACCTTGCAATTTATCCGAGGGACAAGTCCAAATCCAGTGATGACACGAAGTGCCTCTTACAAAAAATAATATCCCCAGAAGAACTCAAACTACATGTCCGGGGCATGAAGAAGGTCAAAATGGGGGAGTTATAATTAACGCTGAGACAAAAGGAGATATTGACAAATTAAAGAACTCCGAGAAGCTTGTATCTTCTGGCCTTACCATGGAAAAGCCGACTAAACGACGTCCAAGGATTGCAATTGTTGGTGTCCCTGTAGCCCTTACGGATAAAGAAGTGTTCGAGTGCATTTTCGAACAAAATATTGCCAATAAATTTCTCAATGCCACGCGTGAGTCCTTCATGGCAACAGTCAAACTGAGCCATAAATCAGGTAAGAAAAACCTTCCTACCTGTAATTACATTGTTATCAGGAAGGCCCTTATCAATCAAGGACGAATATATATTAATTGGACCTCATGCCCAGTCAGAGACTTTACAATAGTAACAAGATGCTCCAACTGTCAGCAGTTTGGTCATTCAGCCAAATTTTGTCG
The DNA here is from genome assembly GCA_963668995.1 of Parnassius mnemosyne. Classification (NCBI taxonomy): domain Eukaryota; kingdom Metazoa; phylum Arthropoda; class Insecta; order Lepidoptera; family Papilionidae; genus Parnassius; species Parnassius mnemosyne. The sequence continues at coordinate 286,477 of CAVLGL010000090.1, forward strand.
GGAAAGTAGCCTACATGTAAGACTACTGTGGAGAGCTCGGGCATTTCTTTAAGGAATGTAATAACAAAGCGCATGCCCCCGTTTGCGCGACTAAAACATTTACTGGCCGCCCCGTTAAGACATATCTTTCAATTATGCCTATCAAATGGTATTTTCCCGAAAGTGCTTAAAAAAGCAGTGGTTTCTCCTATTTACAAAGCTGGTGATAAAAACTCAGTAACTACAGGCCGATTTCAGTTTTATCTGGTTTATCTAAAATTTTAGAAAAGATCATAAATTATTTAACAGTAATCAATAATTTTTTAACAGTGGTAGAGCCACGCGGCAGCTTTTGCTGTCACACGGATGGGCCGGCTCGAACCGGGATGGTACCACGACCTCACAGAAAACCAGCGTGAAATAGAGGTTTACCTCTGCGTTTCGCTTGGTGAGTGCAGGTGGCCCGAGGCCCTTTTTACTGGAAATGAGGCATTCCATCTTAGTCCTCACGGGTGACAACGCATCTACATTTTGATTTGTAATAGAGGATAGATGTAGATGTCTATGGGCCGCAGCAACCACTTACCATCAGGTGGACTGTGTGCTCGTTTGTCACCCTTATCCTATAAAAAAAAATACCAGGTTAATAAAATACCTGGAAACTAACAACTTCCTGCCAGACAGACAATTTAGTTTTAGGCCTATAAGATCATGTAATGATGCCTTGCACCAATTGACAGATAACGTCACAAGTAATCTTGACAACGGTATGCACTCAATTGGGATCTTTTTAGACCTTGCCAAAGCATTTGATACTATTTCTTGCCCTATAATATTGCAAAAGCTTGAAACACTTGGCATAAGAGGAACTCAACTACAATTTTTTTCTGATTACCTCAGTGATACCTAAAAATCGGTGAGTATACAAGTACTGAATTACAAAACAGCTCTTACGGAATCCCACAGGGCAGTATCCTGGGGCCTACATTGTTCCTAATTTATATAAATGACTTATGCAATCTTCAAAATGGTGTCATAATGTCGTATGCGGATGACACAGCCCTGTTATTCTCAGCTAAATCACAAGATGAGGTTTATAAATACGCTCAGCAAGGATTTAACATAGTATCTAATTGGCATCTTAATAATTTCCTACGTTTAAACGCTGATAAACCACAATATATGTTATTTTTAATGAGAAATAATAACATACCTACTCACCTAAATATTTACGCTAATAATTATTGTAACTCGTATAATGACACTGCATGTGCATGTTCCGCATTAACAAAAACAGACAATATTAAAATATCTAGGTATCACACTTGACACAAATTTAAATTTCCACAGGCACATCGATTTACTTTGTGCTAGAGTTCGTAAATTAATATATATTTATCGGAAATGACAACAGGAGATCCCACTTCTGATGTCGGAGAATTACAACATAGGATCTCAATTTTGATCTTGGAAATACATCAGGATAGCGTTAACTGTTAAAAATAATAAAAGTGTGAGAGCGGATGTTCAACTTGCTCTCATGCTTACGCAGTTTAATCATTATCAGTAATAAGACAACCTAACGCACTATACATTCAGCATAGTGAAATTACAGTTCGACCACACCGTAACACGTCTCCGCCACAATCACACACCAGTGTAACGTGAGGTACGTAATTACATGATAACACCAAAATATGTAAACCAACAGCAACACTACTTATCTCAATGTAACAGGACAGCATCTCAGCAACACCAATCCTCCTTGACTGCACTAGAAGAATTACAACAACGAACAGAACCACGACAATATCTTAGCACTAGTAGAGTGACCGCACTCGTTGAATGACTTGAGCGGAATCTCCCGCGCACGGCACCTACAGTGAACTTTATACTACAGACACAAGAGTGGGTTTCTCGATATACCCTCCCTTCTACCTCGATCCAACCGGGTATTTTATAGACGCTCCGACATATTTTTAAATATCTTCGTAACATCGCTGACTTCAAATTGATAAGACAGATCTATTTAGCTATGTGTCAATCCATACTCACTTATGGCATTACTTCCTGGGGTGGTGCTTCTAAAACAATATTGCTCACAGAAAAAGCTCACAGAACGTGCTCACAGAGCAGTTCTAAAGGCAGCCACTTTCCGTCCATTCTTGTTTCCTACACATCAACTTTACTTGGCATGTAGTGTGCTAACTGTCCGTCAGTTGTTTATCCTGAACATCATATTAAAACAGCACACCAAACTTCCATTTAACTTAAAATCCATAGACAGGAGAAGAATGGACTTAGTTTGTGTAAACCCTCAAACCAAACACGCATTTGTGAACAAATTTTACATATTTTTAGGACCCTTTCTATATAACAAGCTCAACAAGTCACTAAAGGTATATAGTCTAAGTTATAAGAACTGTAATATAAGTGTAAGGGAATTTCTAAATAAATTAAATTACGAAGACACAGAAAAATTGTTATAAATTCTAAAATAGTTTGTATTAATTGTAGGTAACAATTAATTGTTATTTAGTTATTTTATTTATTGTATAATAAATAAAATAACTAAATAACAATTAATTAAGGAGTACCCTTAACCGACGAGCGTGTATGCGTAGATATATGGATGTAAAAGAGGCGAGAGAGGTGTGTCAGGATCGCGCCAAATGGAAGTCCGTAGTCTCTGCCCACCCCTCTGGGTGACAGGCGTGAGTGTTTATGTTTATGTATAACATAGTTTAATTATTTAAATATCTAGTGTCCTACATTATTAAACCGATTGTACGAGTATAAGTGATGTCTGAAACACAGGTACTCAACCTAGTTCAGGCAGGTAGCTAATATTATAAATATGAATTTTCTATCTTCTTTTGTAGATTCTACATTATTTAGCTACACATAGTTTTAATTTTATCATAGCATGTTATTTTTGTTAGACTTATTGTTACTTTATTTAATTGTAATCATATTTTAAACATTTTTAAACATTTAATATGTATTTATACATAAGTAAATATATATGTATGTATATATATATATATATCTTATATGTTTATATATATATATATATAAAGGTAATCTAATATATCATTCTACCTGACTATCTCTCCTGATCTGTAAACTTATGACCACCTTCATTACATTGAATTGCTTATAATTTTGCTTATAATTTATCTATTAGATAGTTCTTTTTCCTTTTCTTCTAACAACAATACACCTACCATCAAACAATATAAGGGAAACCTGTTATTGGCCATACTTTTAGTTTGTTACATTAATGTTAATATTTTCTATATACGCTGTTGGTTTTCTAAATAAATAAATAAATAAATATTTATTCCTGTATGTAAACATGTGTAATGGGAAATGAAATAAATATTTATTATTATTATTATTATTTATTATAAATAAAAAAAATATTATTTTTCGGAATATAATTTATTAGAATATTATTGTTGGCGTCGTTTGACAGGTCATCAACCTTCCTTTAATATGGTCGAGGAGGGCGATGGCGAGTCCATACCTACCTGTATGTTTAAACAGTTAACGGTTAACGAGTTAATAAGACAAGAAGAAATCAAGTCACAATCTCCTAATTGTAAATTAAAGAGGACACCCTGGCAGCGCTAAGCTTTTTTATATAGAATAAGGGTGACAAACGGACAAACAGATGGAATGCCTCATTTACAGTATATACTGTCTGATTAAGAATGTCATATTACACGTTTTTAAAAAAAATACAAAAAATAAGATAATAATAATGAAGCGAGAGAGGTGTGTCAGGATTGTGCCAAATGGAAGTCCATAATCTCTGCCTACCCCTCTGGGTGACAGGCGTGAGTGTTTATGTTTATGTAAATAAGATACCTGTGTAAACGAAATTTACTCAGGTATCTTACTACAGTTTACATTTGATATGAATTTATTTCATCAGACAATTTTAATGTAAGCTGTAAGTAAACGTATTTTACTTAAAAATTCATGTCCACGCGACGAGAATTGTTGACGTCTCATTTTGCTCAAGGGTTCAGTCGCCAACTCGACAATATTTCATACAACGCATCTCCAATAAATGTAGACGAAAAATTGCTTACTTTGGGTAAACTTATCCTTAATGGAATTGCATTTCTCTGTCTTTATAGGTAAGATATTGATATTAAAAGAAACCCGAGCCGTGCGTCTTTCTTCAACTGAACGAACACAGAAAATGTTTTGTATTAGGAATGTTTCAGTGCCATGAAATAATGAGGACGTTTACGAATTTTTCTGCCACCAGAGCGGCGCTACTTATTATTGAGGTTAAATATTTGACAGATGTCATATAAATAATTTCACCTCAGTCACGGATTCCCGCCTTGCCATGGCGGCGGGGCTTAGTAGCCGTGGCTTTGTCACCCACCGTGAACAAACGCCGGCCCGAGGTGGCCTACATCTATTCTATCTATTCTTTCTACATCTATCCCCGATTAAGAATTTAAATTTTTCATTTTATTTATTATTTTTTTTTATTTAATGTATAATAGTTTTTTATTGAAAAGAGCCGTTATTTTACGATGTTAAGGCGTGGTCTTTCCCCAGTTGAGCCGATATATTCTGCTACAACTATAATATAGCTGCAGCAGGGCTCTACCACGTTCTAAATTGGCTAAAGCTATACAACTGGCTGAAATCACTAACTTTTCAGATAATCGACGTCACGATTGCCGGGTAGATTGACGACTGTCGTATGTATAACCTAACCGTGTAGGGGCGGTGTAAGAATACACTCTACCACATACCGCCCCATTTTTGTCGTAGGAAGCGACAGAGAGAGAGAGAGAGAGAGAGAGAGAGAGAGAGAGAGAGAAAGAGATGAGTAGCAGCGTCTTCCTGAAAACAACTAAAAATTATTCAAAACTGAGTTTGTCAATCCGTTTGCCAATCGTGACAACTATGGGAACATCCCTCCTATGAAGCAATCTATGGGTGAGGCCTATGTTCGGCAGTGGAATTTCATTGGTTATAATGAATGGATGGATGGATCTTAAAATAATATACATTACTTACACGCACGAATTAAGATAATGAACCCAACTTCAATAAAAAATATATTTATTTATTTTGACAGAGTTACAGTAAGAAGTTTATTACTACAATATTCGATTTTAAATGATTACAATTGTCTATTTATACTTAAGTTATATGCTACAAAACTATTTACTAAGCTTATTTACTGCATACGTTTGACCCAGATGGGATTGCTGATGATGTGCGAACGAATGAGATTTGGCAGGGGTGCTCAGCCTTAACTCCTCCCCCCTCAAGAGAAAAATTATCCGAAGGTGGCTCAAGCGACTTCGGAGAATTTCGACAACATAATTTGAATTTAATTAAAATGCTACATACTATACAGATTACTATAATGAGATATAAACTTATGGTCCATACACTGATTTCACTTGTTACTAAGAATTTTGTATTTATTTCGTTATCACTGAATTTAGCACTATTTATTAGTTCTTTTATATCACTGAAGTCCACGTTTCTTAAATCTAACTGTTTTGCTTCTTTCTTGATGTCATCCTCTCGTACGGTTGGCATCTCGATTGTGGGAAGCTGAAGTTTGATATTCGCAAAGTACCTCGGAGCGTTGATGAATGTGTGGGATACCAACAATGGACAAAGCCACTTCGCGCGCGCACACGGCCATCGGAATACTTCGGCAACCTTCGGAATTTACGTCTGTGACATTAACCATACTCTCATCACGCCAAGGTGCCCTTCACTCGCTCAGAGATTCCGTAGTAGACGCACGTTCGATCGCCTTGCATTTTTCTATACTTACGATAGTTTAATTCCCGTATTGTTTTGTTAGTTTCCGCCCTTTTACTCTTGTTCTTTTTGTTTGTATCCAGTGTAGTATTTTTTGGCTTATTTTATGTGTTAAATGTAAATTCTTATTTAAATCATTATAGCTGACTTATACTGAACTTTGGACTTTCTCTGTTCACCATACTACCTAAGACATAGTGCAGTTAAGAATACCTAATCGCTACATTGGTGACCACGACGATGGCAACGGATGATAAATTCCAAGATGCAGCTGCTGGAGAATCCTGCAGAGTTAGTGTGCGACCTCCGCCTTTTTGGCCTGAGGAACCAGGTTTATGGTTTGCCCAAATGGAAGGCCAGTTTATTTTATCAAATGTGACGTCTGATACAACAAAATTCTACCACGTTATTGCACAACTTGACCACCGGTATGCAACAGAGGTAAAGGATATTATTACTTCACCGCCGTCAACAAACAAGTATGAAAAGTTAAAAACGGAACTTATTAAGCGTCTTTCTGCGTCCCAGGAGCGTAAGGTTAAACAACTTCTCATGCACGAGGAGTTGGGCGATCGAAAGCCATCTCAGTTTCTAAGACACTTACAACATCTTGCCGGACCCGCAGTTCCTAATGATTTTTTGAAAACCCTGTGGTCAAGCCGTTTACCAGGAAATTTACAAACAATAATAGCATCACAGTCTGATTTGCCATTAGATAAGTTGGCAGATTTGGCAGATAAGGTCCACGAGATTGCGCCAACCACACTAGGACAAGTCGCCAGCACTTCATCTTCGGGTATTACTACTTCTTCCTTCGAGGCAATGGTTCAACAGATAAGTGAATTGACTAGGCAAGTAGCGAAACTTACTACAACACAGGTAAATAAGTATCCCCGATATCGCTCAAGATCTCGATCTAAATCTAGGGTCAAAGGTAAGCGCAATTATTCTAAAACGCGACCACCACAGACACGTCCAAATCATCCTCACTGCTGGTATCATTTTACATATGGTACGCGTGCCAGAAAATGCTTAGCACCTTGTAATTGGGAGGCGGAAAACTCAACGGGCAGTCGGCAGTAGCGGCCAACGATTGCCCAGCTAACACAGGCCGTCTATTTATTACTGACCGTGTTTCTAAAATGCTTTTCCTCGTGGATACTGGGTCAGACCTTTGTGTTTTCCCACGGTCAGCTATTAAGACGCCGTGTACCCCTACAAAGTACAGTTTGATTGCTGCGAATGGTACAGTCATAAATACTTATGGAGTTATACAGCTACAGCTGGACCTTGGACTCAGACGTACTTTTACATGGAATTTCACTATTGCCAATATTACGAAACCCATTATAGGAGTGGATTTCTTAAGTTTTTATAATCTGCTTGTAGATTGCCGGAGTCAGCGACTAATAGATGGCACAACTACCCTTTGTGTATCCGCACAACGCCAGAGAGTCCCAGAGGATGTCATCTCAATCAAAACCATCTCTGGTGACAACGAGTTTCAACAGCTGTTACATAACTTCCCGGAGATCACCCGACCTGCAGGTACTGTAACTACACCTAAACATAATACAAAACACTTTATAAGAACTATACCGGGACCGCCAGTAACCTGTAGGCCTCGGCGTTTAGACCCAGTACGCATGAAAATTGCTCGAAAAGAGTTTGAAGATATGTTGGCACAAGGCATTGTAAGGCGTTCTGAGAGGCCTTGGTCATCAGCTTTACATCTTGTAAAGAAAAAAGATGACGGATGGAGGCCGTGTGGGGACTACAGATCACTTAATGCAAGGACTATCCCTGACAGATATCCCATTCGTCACATACAAGATTTTTCTTACCAACTTTCTGGATCCACTATATTTTCTAAGATTGATTTAGTGAAGGCATACAACCAAATTCCTGTAAATCCTTCGGATATACCAAAGACTGCCATAACTACACCATTCGGGCTTTATGAATACCCTTTCATGAATTATGGTTTGCGAAACGCAGCGCAAACTTTTCAGAGATTCATTGATGAAGTGCTCTCTGGTCTTGACGATTTTTGCTTCGGATACCTCGACGATATTCTGGTTTTTTCACCTTCCCCTGAAATACATAAACGCCACTTACTTCAGCTCTTTGAGAGGTTAAAAGCTTACGGCGTGTTGATCAATACGACGAAGTGCGTGTGGGGACAACACGAGGTGACATTCCATGGATACCATGTGTCTGCAGCCGGCATCTTACCGCTAAATACAAAAGTACAAACTATACAAGAATTTCCCATACCACGCACTGTAAAGGAACTCCGCAGATTCTTAGGTATGATCAATTTTTATAGACGTTTCATACCAAATGCAGCTAGGATACAAGCACCGTTAAACGCCGTCTTAGCGGGACCTAAAGTGAAAGGATCTCATCCCATTAGTATGACACCAGATCTTTTGAAAGCATTTGAAAAATGCAAAAATGCTCTTTCTAATACTACACTTTTAGTACATCCTAATTCATCGGCCGAGCTCTCAATTCACACCGACGCTTCAGATGTGTCCATCGGTGCTGTGCTGCAACAACGCAAGGGCACTGAATGGGAACCCTTAGGTTTCTTTTCGAAAAAGCTGAATTCCGCACAAAAAAAATATAGCCCTTATGTCCGGGAGCTTCTAGTAATTTACGAAGCAATCAAATATTTCTTACACATGGTAGAGGCTAGAGTCTTCAGTGTGTACACAGATCATAAGCCTCTTACCTATGCTTTCTCTACTGCAAGAGATAAATGTCCTCCGCGACGCTATCGCTACCTAGATTTTATTGCACAGTATACCACAGACATTCGCTACATTCCGGGACCAGATAATGTAGTAGCTGATACGCTTTCACGGGTAGAAGAAATTAAAGTATCTTTAGATTACCAGGCTCTTGCACGATCTCAAGATAAAGACCCTGAACTGCAACATCTGCTGCAAAACGGTTCATCATTAAACCTACAGAAAATCGAACCAATAGGAGCAAACCTTAAAGTATACTGTGACGTATCTGTACAGCAGCCAAGACCTTTCATTACAAAAGCATTTAGAAGGCAAGTGTTCGATATGCTTCATGGATTAAGTCACCCAGGAAGTTCAGCTACAGTACGTCTTGTCACTGATAGGTTTGTCTGGCCTGGCATTCGTAGAGACTGTAGAGAGTGGGCTAGGCATTGCCTTGATTGCCAACGAAGCAAGATTACCCGTCACACTTCCGCTCCCCTTTCCTCTTTTCCTACGCCTTCATCGAGATTCTCTCATATACATCTCGATATTATAGGGCCTCTAACTCTCTCTTATGATTTCAGATATTGCCTCACTATCATCGATAGATTTACACGATGGCCTAAGGCGATTCCCCTGAAAGACATCACAGCAGAATCCTGTGCCTCCGCTCTGGTATCTGGGTGGATATCCAGATTCGGCTGCCCTGCTCGAATTACAACGGACAGAGGACGCCAGTTCGATTCCAGCTTATTTAAGGCAATCGCATCCATGGTTGGTGCTTGTCATTTCTGCACAACTGCCTACCACCCTTCTGCTAATGGAATGGTGGAGCGCGTACATCGCCAGCTGAAAGCTGCCATTATGTGCCACAACTCTACACAATGGACTGAGGTACTTCCGCTTGTTCTTCTTGGTATTCGCAGCTCTTGGAAAGAAGATATTCAAGCTTCGTCTGCTGAACTGGTGTATGGCGAACCTCTTCACCTTCCTGGCGAGTTCATGAGCCCTAAAGAAAACCACTGCACTGAAGATTTCACCACCTTCGCCGCCCGTCTACGCTCACATATGGCTAAGCTGACGCCAAAACCAGCTAAGTGGCATAGAAATGGTCCATTTTATATACCCAAAAATCTAACAGATTGCAGTCATGTATTCCTGCGTCAGGACCATGTACGAAAATCACTAGAGCCTCCATATGCGGGCCCGTATCAAGTTTTAGGTAGGCACCCGAAGTTTTATAAAGTGCTCGTGCGAAATAAAGCGGTCAGCGTCAGTATTGATCGTCTAAAACCTGCGTATGTTACAGATGGACCCACAAATACTTCGGTTGCTACATCTTCATCACCTCCTCTTCCAACATGCATCCATAACGACCAAAAAACGAAGGAAAGGATTACTAAGAGTGGAAGAAATGTTCATTTTCCTGATTACTATCGACCGTAGCCACGGTCTCGGCGGGGGAGTACTGTGGGATACCAACAATGGACAAAGCCACTTCGCGCGCGCACACGGCCATCGGAATACTTCGGCAATCTTCGGAATTTACGTCCGTGACATTAACCATACTCTCATCACGCCAAGGTGCCCTTCACTCGCTCAGAGATTCCGGAGTAGACGCACGTTCGATCGCCTTGCATTTTTCTATACTTACGATAGTTTAATTCCCGTATTGTTTTGTTAGTTTCCGCCCTTTTACTCTTGTTCTTTTTGTTTGTATCCAGTGTAGTATTTTTTGGCTTATTTTATGTGTTAAATGTAAATTCTTATTTAAATCATTATAGCTGACTTATACTGAACTTTGGACTTTCTCTGTTCACCATACTACCTAAGACATAGTGCAGTTAAGAATACCTAATCGCTACAAATGTGTCTCCAACCTGTGTTCTGCATTCTTGATTAGGTATCATTATATATGTGCCTTGCAATTGGTATTTTTGTACATGTTCTGGACAGTGTTCAGTTATTATCAAGTCCTTAGTGGTATACAGTAACCAATAGTTCTTGAAGATCCTCTGGATTTTCAAATTCTCCAATCGTATATTATGTTGCTGGCAGCTACTGTGGTTGGTTTTCATCTGCATTATTTGCTCAATACATGTTTCAGCTGGATACTTTGCGAGACTTTCCTCTGGGCATAAGAACTTTTCATCGTCGATTTCTTCACAGGGACTCACCGCTGATCGGTATTTCAATCTTTTCACCAATAGGAAAGGATATGATGGGATTATGATATGGGTAACATCGGAATTAGATATTGGAATTGGTATTATTTAGTAGTATGTGTATATGTCTGGTTCAATTAATGGGATATCTAATACAAAAACTAAGTTATTCCTATTGACATACGATTTAACTACTATATTTCTTTCTAACTTAATTAAATTTTCCTTATTTGCTGGGTAAATCAATTTGGCATATTTTTCTATATTTATTAACATATTTAATATTTCTGTTGAATTTATGATTGATTGATGTAAAGTATGTAATTTACTAAAAGCAATAGCTGTTTCTATTTCTTGTATTACATCTAAAATTGTTCGAAAATTGTTCGGAATTTGATATAAAGTATTTAATATTGTTACAACATTTTTTAGAGACCTTTCCTTATAAAGTATAGAAACTATTTCCTGATTTTGTAAACGATTGACATTCGAATTTATGTCTTCTGACGCATTAACAAGCTTGTTAAATGCTTGTTGTAGCAAAGTGACTCGGTGTTCGACCAAATGTTCTCTATTATTCACCTGACTTATTTGTGAGTCGAAGTGCCTAGCGTCTTCTTCGTCTAAGTTGCCTGAGATAACTTTAACTAAGGAACCTAAAGAACTAAATATGGCTCGTTTACTTATTTTAGATATAGGTAAAATCTGATGTATTTTATTATTTGTTAAATCTATGGATGTTTCTATTTGCTTAATTAACCCCCTAAATTCATCTCCAACTTCACTATTATTACTAATAATCTTACTTACGCAATTATATTGTTCAGTATTAATATCTATTTGTTCAACTACCAACTTTAAATCTAATGTTTTCAAAATGGTCCACGAGTTATTCCTGATCACTGCCATCCCAACTTTCAGAGGAGCTATCCCCGGATTGGTGTTCAGGTTCTGTAGATCTAGGCCGTTGGACCTTTTTGCCAATGCCAGAAGTACTAGCCACGACCTGTGGAGGACGTTTAATATTTTTTATAGCTACTCTAGTTTGTCTCTTATTAAGTTTAACGGGTATTATATTATGATCCGGTTTCCCTATGACTTTGGCTTTTTCAAAACGTGGCTTATCTTTTGCTTTTCTTGTCCTAGTAGTTTTCATAAAAATATCGTCCCCTTCTTTAATTTCTGGGACTTCCTCACCTCCTCTTTTTTCTCTAACCTTAATCTTATATGTCTGTAATTTCTCTGCTACATATTCATAAAGAACTTTAAGACGTTTTCTATGATCTTGTAAGAGCTTTTGCATCAAATTACGTTCCCTATCTATATCGAAGACGTTACCTGAATCGGTGGTACCGAAAACAATTTCAAATGGTGTAAAGGTTGTTGCGGAATGAATACTATTATTATAAGCCATTATCGCATATGTCATCACAGAGCAGGCATCAAGATCTGTCTTATCGTACTTAGCTAATCTATATATTTCGTTAATGGTGGAGTGGAATCTTTCAACTATTGCCATGGAACTAGGGTTATTTGGTGTTCCTATGTGGAGCTCTATTTTATAAAGATTTAAAAGTTCTTTTATTAATTCGTTATTAAATTCTGTACCTGAGTCGCTATTTATTTTCTGTGGTAAACCATACATACTAAAGTATTTAATTAAGGCTCTTACAACTTCAGGGGTACTGCGATTTGGGATGTTTATTGCTTGCCCTAACTTACTGAAAGCATCAACAATTGTCAAATAATATTTACTTTCTATGAATAGTAAATCTATGAAAACTTCTTAGAACGGTGTGCTTTGACTCTGTGTTAATTGAATATGAGGTTTTATAGGTTTCCTTTCATATTTCATCGTTTTGCATTGTTGGCAAGAATTTATTATAGCTGTTATTGTTTCTTTCATATTTTGCCACCAATAATGCCGTTTTAATTTATTAAATGTTTCTTGGATCCCCCTATGACAAGTTTTACCCTCGTGATATTTTATCACTATCTCTCGTTGGTCCTGCTCGGAATCGGTTAAGTTAATAATTTTTTCCGTACATTCAACAAGTTTGCAAGCTCCTTTCTTATATAATTGAATTAATACGTTTGAAAAATTTATCCTAAAAGCTGGGTCTTCGAAATAGATGAAATATTTGTTTTTAAAGTCTACATATTCTTTCAGAAAGTCTTTAACTAATGTTTCATTATTTATTGGCATATGAACTTCTAAAATACGCTGCTTTTTGTTAGACATGTCCTTGACCGAAAATTTATCAGAGAACCACGAATAAACTAGTATTTGACGCGGTTTTGAGTCTATTGCTTCGTTTAAAATCGGAATACCTTCGTGTTCCCTATTAGATACGGAGTTCGCTGTAGCACCATCGTCTAAGATTTCCATCAATTCATGTTGTTTTTCACTTTCCGTATCTGAGATTGACACAACTGGTCCTGTCGAGGCTAATATGTGAAAATTCTCAATTCCAGTCAATTCCGAATTATTATACTGATTTGATTCAATACATTGTTGCGAATTGCAAGGTTGATTTATTACGCTATTGGTATAGTTTATTCTCCTTGAGTTAGCAGTTCGCATTGTTACGTCGGTGTTCGAACTCGACGCCACAGGTGGCGATTGATATTGCGTTAAACGCTGAGTATGCGCAGGGGCATTGTCCGCGAAATACTGACTACGCTGTATCGGGCCCGGCGCCGGCGGTACTGGTGACCTAGTGGTCGATTGTTGTTGATAATTATTGCGATGGCTATTGCTACGATTGTTATTTTGCCTAAATTGGAATGAATTATTTGACGAGTTAAAAGAGCGATTATTATTAACGTAGGGTGACAAATTATTTTGTTTATTAAATGTATTTGCACTAGATTGCTCCGTATGGGAAACATTTCTAGGTGAATAAGTGTAATTATTGTTAGGACTCGGCCTAAAGTTTGTTCGATTAGACCGTGAATTTTTACTTTCATAAACTGACTGAAAGTTTTGTTCTTCTAAGACAATTTTCAAAGCGTCTTCTAGAGTAGTCACGTTCCGTAATCTCACAAGTCTAACTAGATATGCCGGTAAATTATAAAGAAACGCATTTAGTGAACTATGTTTATAAATAGAATGTTTCGCTAGACGTAAGTTCGGATCGTCAATCGTTTCGCTAATCTTAGAAAATAAGACACTTCTCAAATGTTGTATCCTGTGACAAAATTCCTGGTAATTTTCATTACGGTTTAATTTTAAGGATTCGAGTTCCAAAGCCAAACATTCCTCGGATCTCGGGTCACCAAAATGTTGGCTAAGTAATGTTTTTAATTCGTCCCAATTATTAATATGATCCCGTTCTCCAACTAGGTTCGCAGCTTCCCCGGATAACCTACTTGTAATAACGTGGAATAAATATTCGTTTTGTAACTGGCTTCCTCGGAATGAATGGAGTATATACTCGCATTTTTTTATAAAGAGTGGTAAAAGTGTAGTATCACCATCGAAATTAGGGATAATTTTAACCATTTCCATAGGAACTCTCACTAAATTTTCCATTTTTCTTTCTTTTTGTTACAGAATACACTACCAATAAAAAAAATACTCTTCGGTTATTATTTAGTGAATTTATAAGGAAGTTAAATGAAATAATTTAAATTTCTCAATTACTTAACTAATTAGAATAATTAACTAAGTGTGAATTTATCTAGTAATTAGGCGTAATTAATCCCACAAAACCAGAATATAAACACACACAAAATAGGAGAATAAGAAGGGTAGGAAAATACAGATTGGTGAAGAAGATCTACTCACAGTGCTGCAGTTTTCCCCATGCTCCTTCTGGAATATTGGTGCTCCGTCCTTGAAGTTGGTCTGTTCCTTAATAAATTTGTTTGTTCCTTTTTTCCCGATTAAAACGTTGAGACGTACGACCGATTTTTCTGCGAAAACTTTTATTCGCCACGAATAATACTTGGTCTTACGGGTCCCTACCGACTGCGCCAATTAAGATAATGAACCCAACTTCAATAAAAAATATATTTATTTATTTTGACAGAGTTACAGTAAGAAGTTTATTACTACAATATTCGATTTTAAATGATTACAATTGTCTATTTATACTTAAGTTATATGCTACAAAACTATTTACTAAGCTTATTTACTGCATACGTTTGACCCAGATGGGATTGCTGATGATGTGCGAACGAATGAGATTTGGCAGGGGTGCTCAGCCTTAACTCACGCAAACACGCACGCACGCACGCACCCATGCACGTACACAAGCACGCCCACCCGCCCCAGCACGCACTCACGCACGCACGCACGCACGCACGCAAACACGTACGCTCACACACCCGCCTGCCTCAGCACGCACCTACAAACACACGCACCCACAAACGCACGCACGCCCGCACGCACAAACGCACGCATGCACGCACGCTCGCCAGCCCCTGCAAGCATGCACGCACGCACGCACGCACGCACACACGCCCTCCCGACCCCGCACGCACCCACACACGCACGCACGCCCGCACGCACGTCATTTCGCCCCCCCAAGCACGCACGCGCGCACGCCCACCTGCCCCCGCACGCACGCGCGCACGCACACACGCCCTCCCAACCCCGCACGCAGCCACTATATATATATCTCTAATTTTCCAACGATAAATTTGGTTTCGCACTGTAACGGAATTTCACTGATCACTTTAGATATAAGCTCACTTTCATAGGATGGTTTAGCGTCCACCGAATATACGTTATATACGTCATAGATGAATGTTCCTGGTTGCACAATTTTACACTTCCCTAAGTCGTCAATATTGCAGTAATGTGTTTTGTCTTTAGTCATTGCAATGTATTTATTATTAGTTACAATTAAACTAAATGAATTTGGTTCTTTTGCGTTATATGGTGTAGGTAGAGCTATGTTATGAAACAACATATAACTTTCTACATTTACCAATGGCACATGCAACAAAAATATGATTTTATTATTTATATAATAGCAAATAATCTTCCAAAGTCTTAAAATTAAATGTATATTCTTAATATCTAAAGCAACAGGCAATACTAAATTACTAGGTAGGTAGCTATAGTTATCGGCAAGTTCTCGGTATAACTGTTGTTGCGTCATAACGGCTGGATGTAAAATATCCTTACTGCTAAACAAAATAGCATTTATGATATCTTCCAATTGGAAAGATAATGTAAGAAATTTAAGTTTCTAAACTGTCAAAAATTTCATTAATATTAGCAGATATTTGTAGACCATTAGTTATTTCAGAAATATTTTTAATTCTAATAGAGAGATTGTCGATAGCTACAGTTAATTTTGCTTCGTTGTTTTTTATTTTATTTAATGTATCGTTATAATACGTTATTACAGAGGTAGTAACCAAAATGTTTTCTTTCATTAAAGAAGCCAGTTGTTTTTCATCGTTTTGTACAGATTCTATTGCTTCTTTATACTTCAGAGCGTGATCTTCATCTAGAATACCAAAAATATGTTTTAACATTGTAGCAATACCTCCAAACTAAGCGCTACACTTGGCTCTGTTATCTAATAAGTGTGAGAGGGATTCAAAGTCCTTGTTCAAGTACGTTACGTACCGCTAATGGTTGAAGCATATTGTGACATTCGGCAATAATCTCTAGAGTCCTAGTTTGGTCACATAAAATTTAAATTGTATCTACGTGTTTCCTATATTTTTTTTGTTATGTGGAGGCCAAAGAGTGAAATATCTATCGGAATTAACATTTTGAGGTTGGCGTTATTAATTTTTAATATACCTAAATAATCAAAGTAGATGCCTGCACTCGAAGTTATTTGTTGAATATAATCTTGTTGCGATTGACCTCGAGTCGGTGTTTTGTAAAAAATTACTATAATTAATACTAGACAGAGGTAAGTATTCACTAACCTATAAATATATATTTTAATAACTATGTTTTTATTTTTAAAAGGTAAGTATTGATTAGCCTATTTTTTATAACTATGTTTTTTTTATTAACTTTTTTTTCAGATGGGGAAACTACGCTTATAGGTAAGTATTATTAACTTTCCAGACATTAGTCCTTTACTAAGTTTTATTTATTTTACAGGTTACTTCCGATTTCTGATGCAGGTTTCACCTGATCGAAGTGATGCGTGACATGGCGTCGATTGATTAGTAGGGTAAGTGTGTTATTACTATGTACTTTTACTATTTTATAGGGGCCTTTCGAGAGAGGAGAGAGTGCCTTCCGCAATCTCAAATGGTTCTTTATATAGACATACTCACCGACTTTATATTTAACTGGTCGAGTATGGGTGTCATAGTATGATTTTGAAGATTCCTTTGACTTCCTTATAAAATCTAAGGCCCTCTCTCTGGAGTGTTTCAGCCGGTTTTGCAACATGCGGACATAATCGGGGTAAGTAGCCCCTAGAGATTCGTTATAAATGGAATGAGGAATGTATGGTTTACTCCCAAACATAAGCTCGTGAGGTGTGTAATGTGTATTAGAATGAACGGACGTGTTATAAGCAAGCATGGCGGTGTACACATAACGAGGCCAATTGGATTGTTCTTCATTAATATAAGATTTCAGGTATTCTTTTAGGGTAAAAAGACTCCGCTCTAGGGAGCCTTGGGTTTGAGGGTGGTATGGGGAAGACCATAAGTTTTTTATTTTAAGGAATTCTTAAATAGGTCTGAAGTAAAATTAGTCCCTTGGTCGGTAAGGATCATCTTAGGAATGCCAAAGATTGATATATAATGCAGTAAGCATTCACTAGTTTCTTCAGCAGTGGTACTCCGGATGGAATATGCACAGGAAATCTTAGTGAGATCGTCTTGTATTGTGAGAATAAAACGTAATTTTATTGGTCCGGCTTCGGGAAGTGGGCCGACAATGTCCAAGGATATTCTTTGGCATGGTTCTGTGGATGTACTGGTGATCTGCATTCGAGCACGGTTGATTTTCCTAAGTGCTTTATTTTCCTGACATGATTTACATTGCTTTACATATGACACTATATCGCTTCGCTTACCTTTCCATTAATACGATTGTTTTATCCTGTTGCACGTTCTTACAAAGCCTAAATGACCGGATATCGGAATATCATGGTTTTCGAAAATAATTTTCTTAATTTCTGTTTGAGCTGGGTATATAATATTGTTATGGTATATATTAATTTTAATTCGAGTATCACGGAAGAGATAACATAGAATATTATATATTTTAACGAATGAGTGTTTTTCGAAGGGATTTTTCAGAACTGATATGCCGAGTTCTTTAATTTCTCCGGAAGTTGTCAATTCATTTTTAATTGTTTTTAATGTTTGAAAAATTTCTGGATAGGAGGCCTCATCAAAATGATTTACCTTGGTGAACAATAAGTAATAGCGTTTATTATTTTTTCTATCTTTTTAAAGGAGAAGAGTTCTTTCTCGGACTCATGTATGTCGGCGATAATATCAGGGTCAGATAATATTTCCTGAATGTACGGGTTAGATTCGTCTAAATCGATAGATGTTGGGACCGGGATTACTTTCGCGGGAAATTTCGTAAGAGTTTCGTTGTGCTCTTCTACTTCTGTGTTAAAAGTTTTATCCTTGCATGACATAGACTTAAGGAAGGTAGGGTAATCATCGACAGGTACGTCTGGGGATGGACTTGTGGATGGAAATGGGACATTATCGGTTTGAATTTCAGGTGGTGTTCAGGTTCTGGTTTCGGTTGAGCTTCATTTTCAATTTCTTCCCTTAGGGTGTTTGGAATGTTGGAAGGTAAATCAACGTAGGATAGTGGAGAAGCTTCTTCAGCTAAATCTAATAAAGGAGAGATTGCTTCGTCCTGATTAAAGGAAGGTGGTGAAATGAGTAAGTCCATAAGATCTTTGTCTAGGTTTTGACCCGAGTCTGCTATAGGAGGATGGGATATTGGTGGGTCTATAAGTTTGACAGGGTTCACAGGAAACCGTGACAACGCGTCAGCGTTTGTGTTAGTTTTGCCCTTTTTATAATGTTGATATACATTATAAAAAGGGCAAAACTAACCTAAGGTCAAATTCTTCCAATTTAAGTCGCCATCGGAGAAGGCGGGAACCAGGGTCTTTACAATTAAAAAGCCACTGGAGAGGCTTATGGTCCGTTATTATTGTGAATCGGTTGCCATATAGATAAGGACGAAATGTTTTGGTGCGGAATACTATCGCGAGGCACTCTTTTTCGGTTACGCTGTAATTATTCTCTGCTTTATTAAGTGTGCACAAGGCAAAAGCAATAGGTCGATCTTGTCCTTCTGGACCTTGGGAGAGGATAGCAGAGATGGTATAATTTGACGCATCGCATATCAAGAGGAAAGGCTTAGTAAAGTCCGGATATGCAAGAACTGGAGCTGTAACGAGTTTATTTTTTAAGGTCTCGAAAGAAAGCTGTTGTTCATTCTTCCATTCAAAAGGGACATCCTTTTTTAAAAGGGACGTAAGGGATTTGGCATATTTAAAAAAATCGGGGATAAAACGTCTGTAGTAGGATACTTTTGGAACTGGAAATTCGGTGACAGCCCTCACCTTTTCGGGTTTGGGTTCGACACCATGTTCACCGATTATATGGCCTAGATAAATCACTTCTTTACGAAGGAATTCACATTTTTCAGGTTGCAACTTGAGATTGTAACTTGAGTCTGTTAAATACAGCATTGAGGTTATTCTAAAGTGAGATCGAAAGAGTAAATAACGATGTCGTCTAAATATACGGAACATCGTGAACCTTGGAGTCCTGATAGGCATGCATTCATTAGCTTCTGGAAGGTGGACGGAGCGTTTTTTAGGCCAAAAGGCATCCTATTGAATTGAAAATGCCTCTGAGGTACGGAAAATGCTATTTTAGGTGCGTCTTCAGGTTTGATTAACAATTGGTGGAACTCGGAAGCTAAGTCCACGGTCGAGAAATATTTGCTGTTACCCAGCTGGTCTAGGGTTTCAGAAATTTGCGAAATAGGATAGGTTTCGCCAATAGTGATATCATTAAGTTTGCGATAATCAATTACTATTCGCCATTTACCTTGTCCCTGGGAGTTTAATTTCTTAGGCACAATCCAAATTGGTGAGCTCCAAGGTGAGGATGAGAGTTCTATTATGCCCTGGTCGAGCATCTTCTTGATTTGGGTCTCGACTTATTTTTTATGACATTCTGGGAACCTATACGTTTTAGTATGGATGGGCGTCTCGCTATTAGTTTTGATTTGGTGGTTAAGAGCAGATGTATAAGTTAATTGATCATCGGGCAGATGAAAAATGTCGGAATACCGGGAACAAAGTTCGATGAGGGCGTTAGACTCTTCTTGGTTTAGATGTTTTATTCTTAATGAGTTTATGAAATCGTTTGTTCTTTTAGCCGTGTTACAGATGTTCGTGTTCACCTGAACGGCGTCAGAATGTAGAGGTGCTATTTTAAGATTTAAATTTGGATTTAGGTTAACCGGAAACTCTGAAGTATTAGCTATAGTTAAATTAACTTTACAATGCAATTAGATATAAGTAGATTATCGGATATATGGTGATCAGGGATAAGGCTTTCTTTATGGTTAGTATCGCAAACCGAACATTCAATGACAGTTTCGGTGCGTGGTGGAATGATATAGAATAGATCAACGAAGTGTAATTTTATTTCTAATTTACCGATCTTGAGGGTATCGTTTGTGTAACAAATTTTACAGCCAAACGCGGTTAGGAAATCGGAGCCTATGATACCGTCATATGGCAAGTTGACATTTTTAATGACATGGAATTTATATGACGCGGATGTATTTTTATTTAATCTTAATGTCAATGAAAAATGGCCCTCGGTGGTTGTAGATTCATCGCCCGGGTCTATACCCTTAAGTTTGATAGGTTCTTTTATGAGTTTGGGATTTTTCTGGATACTAGAGTGTTTTAGTAAACATACGGCAGATTTGGATAAGCAAAGACAGTGGGATATCCGTGACGGATGAATCGAGCAGGACATGTGGTAGCAACCTTTTGGTAGTATCTAGATTTATCTCGTAAATTTCGACTTTGCTTTTTGGAGAGGGAACTTTCAAGTTATGGATCTTGGATGACTGGACGCTTGCTTGGGGCTGGTTACCCGTGTGGTCCTTGGATTGTCGGACGCTTGCTTGGGGCTGGTTACCCTTGTGGTCCTTGGATTGTCGGACACTTGCTTGGGGCTGGTTACCAGTGTGGTCCTTGAATTGTCGGACACTTGCTTGGGACTGGTTACCCATGTGGTCCTTGGATTGTCGGACGCTTGCTTGGGGCTGGTTACCCTTGTGGTCCTTGAATTGTCGGACACTTGCTTGGGACTGGTTACCCATGTGGTCCTTGGATATGAGGAAGGAATGGTTGGTGTCGGCTTTAGGATTTAGTCTCGGGCGACACCGTGACGAGACTCTTGATCGTTTAAAGTTTGGTTATCGCTATGTGAAATATGGAGCTCCTCTGGTTCTTCCTCATGATTGGGATGTTCTATGAAATTTACCCGTGGTTGTGGCTTATACTGCAATTGGGAGGTTGACGGAATATTTTGATTCCTGAATCGATTGTTAGAATATTCTCGTTTTTTTACAGGCCATAATGTCGTGCCCCGCCGTCTTACAATATCGACAAAAAGCGTTAGTGGACTTCTGTTGGTTAGAATTGGAGTACCGTGAAAATCTTTGAGAAGTAGATAGCATAGAATTAAAAGTTTTTACGAAGTTTTGCCTAGGTTTGTGTTCGTATTTTGCTTCTGGCTGTGGTCGTTTGTATAGGCTTTGTTGTATACTTTCCTCCGAGATGGCTAAGTTTATGGCTTCATTAAGGGTCTTTGGAGACCTACACCTAACAATGTTCGAAATGCGGGGGTGTAACCCCATAAGAAAATGATGGAGGGCAAGGTCCTCCATGGCTGCAACTCGACCTGGTAATTTTTTTGCTTTAGTATTACACAGGGATATTTCTGTTAATAGTTGTGAAAGACATGTTTCCATGCGGAGTGCGAAATGACTGACATTATCATGTGGACCTTGTTTGCTCTCTTGTAGTTCGGCGAGAATATGAGCATAGTGTTTACGTTCACTAAATTGTGTTTTTAAGAAATCTTTGAGCTGTTCCCAGTGTACACGCCCCTAGCTGCCCCAACAAAGATTGACGGGACTAGGGCCCATGAGTAATCCCATCGACGGGCAACAAGAGACGGGGCCCAACGGCCTATGGAGACTTATTATTCTACACAATAGATATAAGGCTAGGTAATTAATTCGACTTACTTTGTTCAGGAGCAAAGACTGGCCACCAAACTCGGTCAGGCGGGAGGTGTAGTGTATGTAAGTGGTGTTTAGTGGTGTGTAAAATGTGAAACCTAACTTAACCCTTTTAATCGGCAGCAGCTCTGACTCCGGCACCGCCACACGGAGTGGTATCCTCCAGCGGCGTCACCTCTATGTCACTCAAAGTCTAGCGTCCCTTACCACAAATCTGTAATCTAATATGAACGCTGTTTCTCGCGGGTCACAAAGTTTAGCGTTTTTAACCGACACAGGAAAAATGTCTACGAACTATATCAAATGCCACAAAGCAACTCGTCGACGCAAATTAATATTGTCAAAGCACTTCAACCGGCAATCACTATACAATTTACGTGAATTACTTGCCAACGAATTTAAGTTAATCAATCAAAATATTACTGCTTCGTTAGCGCGCGAACGCACTAAAGATAACCAAAACTAGAAGCGAAAACTCCAATAGTAAATACTACACGTCCTATCGACCGGCAGTTGTTCACACCTCCAGTCTATCAACTTTATTGTACATATAATTAACTTCAAAGTCAATCAATTCAACGTTCATCGAAATCAAACACGTTCCACATGGCACAATTGCAACGAAATTACTCTTATCAGTCAAATTCAATACAAGCCTCTTGTCCGAACCGTACAACTTAGACAAACTAATTCGAGGCGGTCTACACGAAACACAAATTCAATAGCAAATTAAACGCACACAAAGACTCAAATTCTAGACCACAAAACCCAAAAACTGGTCGCGCGAAATCAATGCAGCGGTCACCAAAAAACGCTAATCCCGCACCGCCGCTGTCAAGCTACTGACTTCGCACTCGCGTCCTGCACTGCACAATTTCCGCTTTACCGTGGAGTTGGCTAATGCTATATTTAAATAAAATTTGTTTTTGAGATTCTGAGGCTAATTCATAAGCATTATTACAATTAATAATAAAAGAATTTACGGTCTCCCTACTACCGTTATACGGTTTAACGAATTTGAACAAGGTGTTTAAATCCATCTCGGTCATTGCAGTTGTTGCAATGCTGGCCTTAGTAACTCTTGGAGTGGCTGGGGTGAATTTTGGGGCGTCACTAACGTCCGGTTCTGTGAATTCGACGTTTAAACTAGCTTCCTCTCCTTTAACCACTTTGGCATTATAAAATATATCAATCATTGTAAGAACATACTATAATACAAAATGATTACAATAAGGAACACGCAATAATATAAAATAATCACAAATAATAAAAATATTAATAAACCTTAAAACATTTAAATTCAATTAAACAAAGAAAACGAAAACTTTTGACAAGCTTTGGTTTATAAAGTCTAGACAAAACAATGACCAACGACTCACAGTACTAGCAATGCGTGGACGACGGCTGCAAACACGATAAGCGGGAATATTCCGATTGATAAGCGCGTCTTCGGTGGCGCACTGGAACGGAACACGATGAATTTCGAGTTGTCGAATTATCCGACGATATTTATTTTACGAGTATAACAATGGATGCTTTTCAGGTTAATTCTTCTAGGTGATTTTCTCTTCTGTATGTATGTATGTATGTAGATGGAAGGAGATGATTGCGGTTCAGTATGCAATCGTCTTCCTTGGTCAGTATGTTAACTCCTTTCAAGGAATAAATTGGATCTCCGTAATAGGATGGACCTCCGGGCCGTAGCGATGAGTATAACACTTGCACTATATTTAGGTTCACTAGGACTTGCCAGGACGACACAGAATAAGATATAATTTTATAAAATTTTAGGATACGGAGTAAGTCAGCAGACTTACTCCGTATCCTAAAATTTCGCGGTTCCACTTCACTTGACACTGGGAATTTCCGTATCCCACCGCTGCCACCAAAATGTTATACGGAGACGGGCTGATTGGTTTTTAAAAAAAATTATTTAAAACACCGATATTTAATTAAAGTATAACTGGATTATATATTACAAACTGGTTAGGATTTAACTTAGGTCCGTAGACAACCGAGCAGGTTCGAAGATGGAAGCAGACTGAAATGACCAAACTGCTCCACTGCGATACTCACTGAACCTTAAGGCTAAGTCAACATTATTAAGAGGCAGTGCAGCACTAAGGCTAACAAGTACAGGGTATAACAGCACTCACGCACGCACGCATGCACATACGCCCGCCCGCCCCAGCACGCACTCACACACGCACGCACGCACGCACACACGCCGTCCCAACCGCGCACGCAGCCACGTACGCATGCACGCACGCACGCACTCACGCACGCTAGCACGCACGCACGCAACCACGCGATCACGCACGTACGCATCCATACACGCACGCACTCACGCACGCTACCACGCACGCACGCAACCACGCAATCTCGCACGCACGCACCCACGAACGCACGCACTCACGCACGCTAGCACGCACGCACGCAACCACGCAATCAAACACGCACGCACCCACGCACGCACGCACTCACGCAAGCTACCACGCACGCACGCAACCACGCAATCACGCACGCACGCGCCCACGCACGCACGCAATCACGCACGCAACCACGCAAGCTCGCACGCACGCACCCGCGCACGCACGCACTCACGCACGCTAGCACGCACGCACGCACGCACACATACCCTCCCGACCCCGAACGCAGCCGCGTACGCACGCACGCTCGCACGCACGCACGCACTTCTGCCCGCATTTTTCCATTGATTATATTATAATTATCTCGATGAATACTTAAGAGAGGAGAGAATTAAATGCTTTAATTTCTCCTTCCCCATTTCAACATCGGACAACCAAGCGGTTGGAGGGTTTTCACCCTTTCGTTGTAGATACGAGTATTCCACGCATTGCAACCTAACTACGAGTATATGCTTCGTCTTACGTAAAGGAAAGGAATAATCTGCCGGCGTCTGTTTTTCCATCCAAATACAACCTTCGTTTTCAAGGCAAGAGTGAATAGGTTTTTATTACGTTAAAACAGTGCGATTTACCATCTAAGGCTGCATCACACCACTTACCACCAGGTAGGATTGTGGTCAAGCCCTTGCTTATGTAAGTTAATAAAAATATATAAAGTATTTAAAAAATCCATTCGATTAAAAATTTTATTGGGTATTTTATGTAAATTTTTTCCTTTTCTACATTAATGGCAATAAGTCACTATTTATGGAAGACACATTTATGAATTATACCATTATAAAATCTACATGAAACCGACATTATTGTAAAATTATTGGTCACTCATACATTCATACATTTTTTTCATACCCAAGAGGTTTGAACTTCGCTTAAATAATATTTTTTGCATGTTTTTCAAAAATAAATTGATTTGCGAATTTTTTAAATAAAAACTTCAAAAGCTATTTATACTATTTACTTTTTATCTATCAGCACAGTTAGTGTATAATAATAAAACAACAAAAAACCAATAGAAATCATTCGTTCTTGGTCTTAGTGTTCAAGGCAGTAAAATAAGATCGAAAAAAATCGACTTTTCTTTAAAAAAATATATCAAAGGTACTACTTGTGATATATTATGTTTCGTATTTTTTTCAGAACGGCCATAAGTTGTACTATAAGACGTTTCAAGGTTATCCAATCATTACCGGACAACCTGTATATACGAGGGGAATTCAATGTATTCTCGGTATGGGTATGTTATAAAAAAGATAAAGTTATGAAATACATTTTATTTTACAATATTGTATTTCATGACATCAATACATTTACTTGTTCGTGAAAAAAGTACTTGATCAATAGTAGTCCTTTGGGTCCCAAAACACTGTGGCCATGATTTTTACCGGTCGCTGGAGTGACTTTGAACTTCTTGTGAGGTCTAATCTCTTTTTGTGCCATTGCATAGACTCCTGCTTACTCTCAGGGTCATGGTGGTGAACCCACGTTTCATCTCCTGTAACTTGTTGGGTCGTCACCACACAACTCTAAAAATCCCTACAACAGTCAACCAGCGCCTGCTTTTGAAACGCAGTGAGTATTCGCGCAATCACCTTGTACTGACTTTTGTGAGGTTTAGATAGTCATGCAATATGGTGTGTATGGTACCCACGGATAGGTTAGAAATTTCTGCTAACATATAAATTCTTACTCGTCCATCTTCTATCACATTCACTATTCACATTTTCTTCAGTAGCCGCCCGCCCGGGCGAGGGTCATCTTCGATGCTTTCAGTCTCTTTTGAATTCACTAAACCACTTCTGTACGGTTGATATTGAAGGAACAGAGTCTTGGTAAAAGGCCATTTCTTCATGCATTTTTTTGAGTTTTTATTTGTTTAGTGAAGAATGTAACCTCCGCGCGGTCATTCCCGAAGGTTACATAAGAAGTAATGAAGTTATCAAGACGAAATGTCATATTTATACCCTCAGGTAGTGTCGTTAGCTAATGATTTTTTTTAATTACCGACATTATTAGCAAATCGCTCTAATACCGATAATACACAGAACGCCCCTCATATGTATTCCGGGCTAATACAATTTTAAGAAAAATAAATTCTTGAGCGCCAAAATTGTGTCTGAAATGCGATATTTTATCCAACCGCCTTAATATTAAATTATTATCTTTACTTAATGGGTTTATACTTTCAGGTGATGCCATAATATATATTTGGAATAAATAGAGGATAGTTAGATAATTCTAGTTATTACTTTGAGCTTGTGATAGTCACCATTAGACTGGTGTCATGTAATCATGACGATGATGATAAAGACAGTGATCAACGACCAGTAAAATTCACTTCTGTTAACAGGGCTTTCCCATTGTAGGGAGGACTTACTAAGTTTTTATTGTGATTTATATACACATACAATATTTATAGTACACATGGCTTATCAACTTGTTTATGTTGTACAACATGTTAAAATAAACATAAGATTCAAGTTAACAGATCGCCTCTTTCGCTACCGACCTCAGGGTGTACGTGACTAGAATAAATGGGGTAACCTTCTTCGTGGTCTCATGTTTGTAATATGAGGAGGGTGTATGTATCTCGCACAAAAGTGCGACGAAAACATTCCTCTAATTTAATTACAGCTTATCACTGCGTAATTCAAACACAACAGAATTGCCTGGATAGCGAACAATCTGCCTCCTTTGCTAAGAGTAATGACATACAACATATTGAATCGTAAATTATTATGAACATTTCCTGCTAGATTCCTTTATGTTTTTAGGTCTTTTTCCAAACCAGTGGTAAGAGCATGAAATGACGTTCAATAAGTATTACTACGGCGTGTAGCGGCGAAAGTGTAAGTAATTCACCACTCCATATCATCCCGTGGGTGACGTAACATTCGATACGTTACCGT
The DNA here is from genome assembly GCA_963668995.1 of Parnassius mnemosyne. Lineage (NCBI taxonomy): Eukaryota > Metazoa > Arthropoda > Insecta > Lepidoptera > Papilionidae > Parnassius > Parnassius mnemosyne. The sequence continues at coordinate 313,759 of CAVLGL010000090.1, forward strand.
TACCGTTACCGTTACAGCCTATTAAAGTCCACTGCTGAACATACGTTTTTCTTATTTTTCGTCTTTATTAGGAAGACGCTGCTGCCCATATGTTTCCCTCTGTCGCCTCTTACGACACGTTGACAGAGGTAAATTAAATAGGAGATGGGCAGCAGCATCTTCTTGATAGCATCTCAAAATAATCAATAATTGCGACCAATAACTAGCAATAACTAAAATGCTTTTACAGGGTTTAATGGATAGATACGTGCCACAGCTAGGCTCAAGCCTTCTCATTTCTCAAAGAGGTATGGAAAAATTAGTTTACCGAACTGTTCCAGTGTTTATTTTATTTAATATCAGCAATGCTAAAAATATTACTAATATTCCCTTTAACTATTCCTGGTAAGCTTAAAATACTTGTGTTAGGAGTGATTCACGACAGTAGTCGACTAGCGGATTCGAACGCGCAACCTTTAAGTTCGCGGTCCGCACGCTCCCATTAGGATACTGTTGCTTCATCTGTCTATTGGCGAAAGGTTTTGGAAACATTTTATTCCTGAGAAATAAAATGTGTCCTCACGTTTCCTCCAAGCCGTGCGTGCCAAGTGATGACGTAAGAGAATCCATAGCCCCATTCCGTCCGGTATAAGAGGCGACAACGGGAAACGTCCGAAATCTTATGGCTTCCGCTAGATGGCGGTATAACTATCTCGTTTACGTCAGACATGGAATGCCCAGACCAGTATCCGAGATCCAAGCATTAAAGGTGCGAGACTCTGATACTACGCTCGTCAATCCTGAACGTCTGTTCGCCAAGCGAGACAATTAAGCAAATTCTTCCCTCTAATGGGAGAGGCTTATTGTATTCTGTAGTAGATATTTACTAGCTATTGATGAATACAAGCATTTTAATTTTACTTCAAGCGGTTAATGGAAGTATTAGTGATGTTAATAAAGTTACTAGGATTCTTTCTTTACAACAAAAGTGGTGGACATATCATGAGGTATCATGTTTAAATATAACTTTAAATACTTTGGTGTTTAAATATAAATTCAAATACTTTGTTTAATTTGAAATTCAAGAATCATTGTGTAGAACTTCAATAATTGTATTACAGCCGGAATGTTCAAGAGTTTTAACGTTTTATCAAGAAGTTTTGACAAACATTTCTGCTTCGAATAAGTTTATAATTAGTGGAAATTCCAAAATTTTGGATTGTCAAGAAACTTTAGGAAAGTTTTTAACGGCACCAAAGTGTCTATGTAATGCCAATTCATTCACCTGATTTTGCAAAATGTATTTTTAGAGATTTTTTTTATAATTTCGTCAAGACCGAAATCCTATCACAGCAGCCAGTCCAAACAGAAACTAGCCATTTTGACATTATAGGATTATAGCGTACATGTGTGCAAGCACAGGTGCACTCTCTATTCCTTCACTCTCATAGTCCGATGGGACGGCAGTCCGACACGGCTGGAGGAAGATCAGTCGCATGACTAACGGCTTTATGCGCCTTCCGAGGCACGGGGTTGAGACACTGCCAACTTTCTAACTCCGGGCCGCTACTGAGAATTTCTTAACAGAAAAACTCAAGAACTGATTTTAGTCCGACTCAGAATTCGAACCCAGGACTACATGATCAACAATTACGCTTACTACCACTATGCTAACGAGGCAGTCGCATCCTTAATATAGCTGCAATATTACTCTACCGCAAAACTATCCGTTCGGGCTCACTGCAAACCAGCGCTGTTGTTTCGGCGACATCATAAGCTGAGTGAGGTCTGTTTGCTTAACACGACACAACACACAACACGAAGAACGTATTTTAACTGTAATTTATACTATACAATACTACTTTTTTAAATGTTATATTTATCAAGTTGTTGTTTTTTATTTTATTTCGTTATGCTTCTATTAATTTATGTGTCTACAAATATTTAAATTTAAGTATTATGTTTGTGGCGTGTTGCAATAAATTCTTCCTTTCTTCCGAAAAAATGAGTATTACAATGAAATATTGTAACATAACAATAATTATTGTTACTTAACAATAAAAATATTGTAACATAAAAATATTGTTACACAATAACATACATACGAAAGATATATGTTACAATGTTGAAAATATCAGTTAAACATTTATTACGGAAGAGTTAGTATTTTTATAGCAATATTTCATTCAATTTAATTTCAAATTTTAAAACAACTCTTTGTTTCCAGATATAAAATAAATAATTATAAATTTTGCGTTAATGGAAAAACCCGACAGGCTCATTCATCAAGAGTTGATAAATTAGAATGAAGCTATGGAACTGTTCATACTTTAGGTTTGTGATGTAATTTATTGTTTTAAATTTCCCCAAAATAATATTTTCCGCTGTTATTTATTCTTTATCATATAATTTTAAACCAGGGGTTCTGAACATTCTCGGCTTGTGACCTTAACATTGAAATTTTTTTTTATATGATAAGGGTGACAAACGAGCGCAAAGTCCACCTGATGGTTGCTGTGGCACATAGACATCTACATCTATCCTCGATTACGAATCACAATGCAGGCGCGTTGTCGCCCGTGAGGACTAAGATTGAATGCCTCGTTTCCAGCAAAAAGGGTCTCCGGTTCTCTACACTCACCATACGAAACACAGCAGCGTTAAGCTGCAATTTTACGCTGGTATTCTGTGAGAGCGTGGTCCTTCCCCGGTCGAGCCGACCCATTCGTGCTACAAGTATACCAGTAATATAGCTGCAGCATGGCTCTACCACGTACAAACGATATCTTCTAAAAGTATGGAGCAATTAGTCTGCCGCGTGTATCCAGTGCAAGCTGGCGGTGTCACATATCCTGAAAATATTTTATTCCTGATATTGAATATGTACTACGTACTAGAACAGACATCGCGAACAATATCTGTGTCTCGGAGTCTCTTGTTGTCAATGTACCTATCATGCAGATTCATATCTCTCCTACCCACGGTACAAAAAAACGTCAGAGAGGACATCTGTTCTCGACGCCTCGGCAGACTTGAAGGTACGGACCTGTCAATCTTATGGCTACGCGTAGACAGCGACGACCATTCCCGCGACTACGGGTGCCTCTATAGGTCACACAGCGGTAATGTTGAAATAGACCGACTCATTGACCACTTCCAAATGGCTACAAATTTCTTGCTACAACAGGTCTACCACGCCGAATGGCTCGGTTCACGTTTAATCGATTATCCGGGGAGAACTGGTTACTTCGCCTACGCGGATTCCAAATGTGGAGTGTCATACATTTTCCCTGTTGGACCTTCTGCTGACCTCTCACCCGGATGGATATCAGGTTTCCGTCGATGCTCCTCTCGGCGCTTCGGACCATTGCCTGATATGGAGTGTGGTGCCACTCACGCTCCCCTCGCGGTTGCGTTCTGCAGGTTGCCGCCGTGTTTGGCATTACAGGTCGGCGGATTGGGACGGAATGCGGTCTTTCTTGGCATCCTACCCATGGAGGCAGGTTTGCTTCTCGCCGGATGATACCCAGCGCTGTTACAGACTTTGTCACTGATGTGGTGCTACAGGGAATGGAACTATTTATTCCGTCATCTGTGGTACCCATCGGAGGCAGATCTCAGCCTTGGTTTGGTCGCTCCTGTAAGACTGCATTACGCAGTAAGCAGGAGTGTTATCAGGTCTGAGCTGAGGCTTTGGCAGCTCGGGATGTAAACACCAGCATGCTTAAAAAGAAGTATAATTTCGCCTCGAAGTCCTTCAAAAAAGTTATTGCCAAGGCAAAGTCAGAGCACATAGGCAGAATTGGCGAGAAACTAGTTCGCTTTCCTACGGGAACCGGTGCGTTTTGGCCTCTCGCCAAGGCTGTTCAAGGGAATTTCTGTAAGCCATCACACCATCTCTGCACAGGCTCACGCCGCAAAAGAGAAAGCCGACCTTTTAAGCTCCTTTTTTGCGTCCAACTCGACTCTTGATGACATGGGAACACACCGCCGATCATCCCGCGGTGTGAGTGCTCCATGCCGGATGTGCGGTTCTCACAGCGCTCGATTCGCAAAGCACTCCTCTCCCTTGACATCCACAAGTCGAATGGGCCTGACGGAATCCCCCAAATTGTGCTGAGAACGTGTGCTCCGGAGTTGGCACCGGTTCTGACGTGTCTTTTCCGATACTCCTACTTCCTTGGTGTAGTCCCGAAATCATGGAAGACAGCTTTTGTCCACCCGATCCTTAAAAAGGCGACCGCTCAGATCCGTCCAACTACAGGCCTATTCCTTGTTCTTCAAAATAATGTAGTCCATTATAAACTGCCAGCTCATGCGGTACCTTGAGGATCACCTGCTGATTAGTGACCGCCAATATTGTTTTCGTCGGGGTCGATCAGCTGGTGATCTTCTGGTCTCCCTGACTCATATATGGTGTAAGAAGTGATGCCCTTAAAATAATTATTTCATATTTAAATAAGAGAACGCAAAAAGTTGTCATTAACCATATGAGTTCTTCCGGATCGACGGTACAAATGGGCGTGCCTCAAGGCTCAATTCTCGGCCCCTTTCTGTTTCTTGTATACATTAATGACTTACCTTACATAGTAGGGGATAACCATGATATAGTATTATTTGCAGATGACACTTCTTTAATTTTCAAATTAAGTCGACAGTTACTAAAATATGACGAAGTACATAATGCTATATCTAAATTAGTAAATTGGTTCGATGTTAATAATTTGCATTTAAATGGCACTAAAACAAAATGTATGAAATTCGTGACTCCAAATGTCAAACAATTAAATACTAATGTAATTTTAAATGGGGAGAAACTGAGTCTTGTAGATACCACCATTTTTCTTGGAATCACACTAGACGCGAAGCTTCAATGGAGCCCCCATATATCAAAACTAGCAAGCAGACTTAGTTCTGCAGCATATGCTGTAAAAAAGATTAGAAGTCTAACCAGTGTTGAAACAGCTAGACTAGTTTACTTCAGCTACTTCCATAGCATAATCTCGTATGGTATTTTGCTATGGGGACACGCAGCTGACACTGAAATTATATTTGTTTTGCAGAAGAGGGCCATAAGAGCAATTTATGATTTAAAGCCTAAAGAGTCGCTGCGACAAAAATTTAAGGAAATTAATATATTAACTTTGGCCTCTCAATACATTTATGAAAATGTAATGTACGTACACAAAAATAAAAGTAGTTTTACAAAAATAAGTGATATTCATTCTGTAAATACTAGGAACAGACACAAGCTAGTAGTACCAGTTACTCGACTCCATCGAGTCAGTAATTCATTCTTGGGGCGATGTATACGCTTTTACAACAAAATTCCAGAAAATATACAAAGTTTGACCTGTTCAAAGTTCAAAAACTTTATTAAACTAAGTTTGTATAAAAAGGGTTATTATAATATTAAGGAATTTATGGATGATAATAACCCCTGGAAATGAGGTGATCGCTACCAAGCTATTTCTAATTTGTTGTGTTGTTAATTTGTGTAACATCATGATTGTAAGCTGTTATTTAAAAAAAAAGTCCCGCTGGGTTTCTTGCTGGTTCTTCCCAGGACAGAGGTTTTTTCCGAACCAGTGGTAATCAAACAAAAGAGTGACTTTCAATAAGTATTATTTATAATCTATATTGAATAAAAAAGTTTCTGTTTCTGTTTCTGTTTCTATATGGGCGGAGGCAGTAGAGTCTAAGGAGGAGACATTAGCCATTACTTTGGACATTGCGAAGGCCTTCGATCGGGTTTGGCACAAAGCGCTTCTTTTAAAGCTCCCTTCCCATGGGGTTTCCTAGAAATTGTGCAATTGGATCACTAGCTTCCTTGCAGGTCGAAGTATCAAGGTCGTTGTAGACGGTGCCTGCTTCGACTACAATCCTATTAACGCTGGTGTTCCACAAGGCTGCGTGCTACCACCAACGCTGTTTCTACTGCATATCAATGATGCAAGTCGGTAAAATTTATTGCTATCCAGATGACAGCACTGGTGATGCTCTATACACCGGCCGTGCCAATATTTTTCGGGAAATCGTCGCCAAGTACTGGAACAAACTTGTGTCTGAAGTTGTGACTTTGCTGAACAAAATCTCAAGTGGGGCCAACTAAATCTAGTCCAGTTTAATCCTCAGAAGAAACAAGTTTGCTCGTTTACTGCTAAAAAGAACCTCTTAGTCGTATCTCCGCAGTTTTAAGGCAATGCCCTTGTTGCCTCAGCCAGTATCGGAATCCTCGGCGTCGACATATCGAGTGACGTGTAGTTTCGTGGTCACTTGGAAGAAAAGGCCAAATTGGCCTCTAAAAAGCTCGGCGTGCTCAGCAGAGCGGTTTCATGCCGACACAACGCCTGCAACTTTACAAGGCGCAGGTTTGGCCTCACATGGAATACTGTTTCCATCTCTGGGCAGGGGCTCCCCAGTGCCAACTCCTTCCACTTGACCGCATTCAGCGCAGAGCGGCTCGATTCATCGACGACCGAGTCCTTTCCGATCGGCTCGATTCATTGGCGCTGCGGAGAGATGTTGCATCCCTTTGCATTTTCTTTCATATTTACCACGGGGAGTGCTCTGAGGAATTGTTCCGATTAATCCCAGCCCGTTAATACTTGTTCCATGCGGGATTAGAACTAGCAATTCGTATTATAGCCCTACGTTATTAAGTGGTAAAGCCACGCTTCAACTTTATTATGGTTGTAGCACGAATGGGTCGACTCGAATAAAGTAGGATATGATGCTCTCACAGAATTCCAACGTAAAGTAGCAGTTTAATGCTGCTGTGTTTCGTATGGTGTAGAGGACCGGAGACCCTTTTTTACTGGAAACTAGGCATTCCATCCTACCTCACATGGGTGACAACGCATCCGCATTTTGGTTTTTATATATGATAAATGTAGATAGCTATGGTCCACAGCGTCCAATTATAAACAGGTGGACTGTGTGCTCGCTTGTCACCCTTGGAGATGTCAAGTAGAGTGAGAAGTGGAGTTTCGCTAGTGGACAAGCTTATGTGGTATGATAGGAGTATGCTACCTCCTCCTTGAAACATGAATTATTATCTTCATGTGATGTTACGTTACGATCTTGTTGCTCTCAGCTATTTAACGGGTGAGGTTCCAGTGATCACCTCAGTTCTGACTACAATCAGTTAGGTACAAAAATCTAAATTAATATTTACGTACGTGTCAGAAATGAAAAAGTAAGTTTAATAAGTGACCTGACGGTATAAAATATCAATTTTTATGTAGGTGTATTTAATGATAATTCTTTACCCAATTATTATATAAGATATATAAGATATTTGTGAGTCAGCATTCCCACTCTTTGTAAATTCAAACGTTGGCTTTGCTGGGTGGTCTGACGAGACGGTGCGCTGTTCTGAGTCCGTCTCAACATTAAGAAATATACATATGTAATGTATTCAATCGCAATACATATTAGTGATTTTTTATTGTCTGCAGAACCAACAGCATTATAACGAGGCGAACATTGCACAACGATAAGGGGTATGCATATCAGTGCACCTTTCGATTTAACATCGTCGTCATCCTAACAGTCCTCCACAAGTTCACTGCTGATAGGTCTTCCCAAAGAATGTTCAAAAATACGTTCTTGAGCCTTTACGATCACAACTGGTATATATTTATATATTATAAAAAGTTTTTTTTATAGGATAAGGTGACAAACGAGCACACAGTCCACCTGATGGCAAATGGTTTCTGTGACCCATAAATATTTACATATATCCGCAATAAAGAATCAAAATGCAGATTCGTTGTCACCAGTGACAACTAAGATGGAATACCTCGTTCCCAGTAAAAAGGGTCTCCGGTTCTCTACACTCGCCATACGAAACACAGCAGTGTTAAACTACTATTTTACGCTGGTATTAAAGAAGTTTTCATGTAATGGTGACGTAATAGAACCTACTGCCCCATATTATCCCGCGAGTGTCGTAAGAGGCGACAGGGCAACTTCCTGTTAAGAATGCAAAGTAAAAGAAAAATGCGTAGGAATTATGGCAATTACCTCTCCTATGAGGCGATCGCCGTGTAGTGGCGACGTAAGAATCTACTGCCCCGTTACATCCCGTGGGTGTCGTAAAAGGCAATTGTGAGGAACTGAAACAGGACATGGGCAGCAGCATCTTCCCGTTACCAACAGAAAATAATTTTTTTTTAATCATTTTCTGTTTTTTTACTAATTTTATTAATTGCGGTTGACAACGTGCCAAGCGTGGCAATCTTGGCTTATATTCAGCAGTGAACTTTTGTTGGGATGTAATGAATGAATGAATAAATGAAGCAATATAATATGGGGAGGCCTATATTCAGCAGTGAACTTTTGCTAGCCTGTAATTAAAATGAATAAATATCCAGAAAGACAACAACGTAGCATTATTTCGTTTTTCCACGAGAGAGCTAACGTCAGCATAAATTTAGCAGCTGTAATTATAGCGCGGGTTTGCTCCGTATTTTTGATGACGCCCAGATACAGTTTTCATAAGTTTAATTTAGGACAATTTACTTGTCGAGTCGAGATAGGTAAAGAGATAAACGCTTGTCTTATAAATTCACAGTACAGGAGCAAACCAAGTTCGACCTCCGCCAACATTAATATTATTGTTAATGGTAAATTGTACTAACTGCTGATTCATCATATGTTGCAGTTAAATGGAGACATCAAAAGGTTTCTTGCCTTCTTAAAATACGCTTCTTAATCTACTTCAAAAAGGAGGAGGTTTTGAACCTGGGAACCTCTGTTTAGGCAGTGAACCAATTTTGATGAGTCTTTTTAATTAAGTAGTTAATGCGTCAAGGGTGGTACCATATAAATTTGGAGAACAAATTTCACCCCTAAGAGTAGCAAATAACTAACTTCTTTTTTAGCGAAATGAAGTCGGTTTTTGCTTTTTGTTAAAAGTTATAATTATTGGTTATACATATCCGTTATAAGGTGGACTTTACATCCGTTTTTCAGTTTTATTTATTTAAAAAAAGGGAAAGAAAATTTAATAAATCTGAATCATTACGAAGAACTGCGATCTAATTTTAAACTACAACACCACTCGTACCAGCACAATCAATTATTAAAATCGCTCAGCCTAATTAATCTTGTACGATTTCAAGCCTAGAGTATTTGAGTTAAATCGTTAATTTTCGCATATATTGTGTGAAACAGTGTTGCCATAGTTAGCGTACTCCTTTTTAAAAGGCCGGCAACGCATCTGCGATTACCCTGGTGTTGCAGTTGTTCATGGGCGGCGGTAGTCATTTACCATCAGGTGAGCCGCATGCTCGTATATATATATATAAATAGATAATTGAAGCAATTATTGCTACTATTGGTCGCCTAGTGGTAGAAATTCTACCGTAAATTATAAAATTTTTGGTATTTTTTTTATAGGAGAGGGGGCAAACGAGCATGCGGCTCCCCTGATGGTAAGTGACTACCGCAGCCCATGAACAAGCGCAACACCAGGGGAACCAGGGGAATTGCAGATGCGTTGCCGGCCTTTTAAAAAGGAGTAGGCTTTTTTCTTGACGGTCCCTAAGTCGTATCGGTCCGGAAAAATCGCTGATGGTAATCGATTCCAAAAGGAAGTCGTGCGAGGAAGAAAACATCTTCTAAATCGCACAGTGGTGGACCGCCAATCATCCAGATAGTGTGGATGGTATCGGGAGTTCTGCCGCGATGTGCGTTCGTGAAATTTGGCGGCTGGAATTAATTCAAACAATTCCTCAGAGCACTCCCCGTGGTAGATGCGAAAGAAACTGCAAAGGGATGCAACATCTCTTTGCAGCTCCAATGATTCGAGCCGATCGGAAAGGACTCGGTCGTCGACGATTCGAGCCGCTCTGCGCAGGATGTGGTCAAGTGGAAGGAGCTGGCACTGGGGAGGCCCTGCCCAGAGATGGGAACAGTATTCCATGTGGGGCCAAACCTGCGCCTTGTAAAGTTGCAGGCTGTGTGCCAGCGTGAAATACTGACCCGCTCTGCTGAGCACGCCAAGCTTTTTAGAATCCAATTTGGCCTTCTCTTCCAAATGATTACGAAACTGCACGCCACTCGATTTGTCGACTCCGAGGATTCCGATACTGGCTGAGGCAAGAAGGGGAGTGCCTTGAAACTGAGGAGATACGACAAAGGGGTTCTTTTTAGCGGTAAACGCGTAAACTTGTGTCTTCTGAGGATTAAACTGGACTAGATTTAGTCGGCCCCATTTGAGACTTTGTTCAGCAAAGACTCGACTTCAGACACAAGTTTGTTCCGGTACTCGGCGACGGTTTCCCGAGAAATATTGGCAATGCCGGTGTATAGAGCATCACCCGTGCTGTCATCCGCATAGCAATGAATGTTACCAGCTTGCAATATATCATTGATATTACCCCGACGAAAAAAGTATTGGCGGTCACTAATCAGCTGGTGATCCTCAAGGTACCGCATGAGCTGGCAGTTAATAATGGATTCCATTATTTTGGAGAACAAGGAGGTGATGGCTATAGGCCTATAGTTGGACCGGACTGAGCGGTCGCTTTTTTTAGGGATCGGGTGACCAAAAGCTGTCTTCCATGAATTCGGGAATACGCCTTGGGAGTAGGAGTATCGGAAAAGACGCGTTAGGACCAGTGCCAGATCCGGAGCACACGTCCTCAGCTCAATTGGGGGGATTCCGTCAGGCCCACTCGACTTCTGGATGTCGAGGGAGAGGAGTACTTTGCGAACCGAGCGCTGTGAGAACAGCACATCCGGCATGGAGCACTCGCACCGCGGGATGCTCGGCGGTATTTTCCCCCCGTCATCTAGAGTCGAGTTGTCGTCCTTCCTGTGCAGAGATGGTAGTGATGGCTTACAGAAATTTTCTTGGACAGCCTTGGCGAGAGACCAGAATGCACGTGTTTCCGAAGGAAGGCGAACTAGTTTCTCGCCAATTCTGCCTATGTGCTCTGACTTTGCCTTGGCAATAACTCTTTCGAAGGACGTGGAGGTAAAGTTGAACTTCTTTATAAGTGTGCTGGTGCTTACATCCCGAGTCGCCGAAGCCGCAGTCCAGGCTTGATAACACTCCTGCTTACTGCGTAACGCAGTCTTACAGGAGCGATCAAACCAAGACTGAGATCTGCCTCCGATGGGTACCACAGATGATGGAATAAATAGTTCCATTCCCTGTAGCACCACATCAGTGACAGAGTCAGCAATAGCGCTGGGATCATCCGGCGAGAAGCAAACCCGCCCCCATAGGTAGGATGCAAAGAAAGACCGCATTCCGTCCCAATCAGCCGAACTGTAATGCCAAACACGGCGGCAACCTGCAGAACGCAACCGCGAGAGGAGCGTGAGTGGCACCACACTCCGGATCAGACAATAGTCGAAGAGCCGAGAGGGGCATCGACGGAAACCAGATATCCGTCCGGATGAGAGGTCAGCAGAAGGTTCAACAGGGAAGGTGTATAATCCTCCACATCTGGAATCCGCGTAGGCGAAGTAACCAGTTGTGTCAGACCATATGCCAAGGCAAAGTCATAAACAGATCTCCCCGCATTATCGGTTAAACGTGAACCGAGCCATTCAGCGTGGTGGGCGTTAAAATCGCCAAGGATCACGATCTCTGCGGATGGGACCTGTTGTAGCAAGGAATCTCAAGCCATTTGGACGTGGTCGATGAGTCGGTCTGTTTCGGCATTACCGCTATGGGACCTATAGAGGCACCCGTAGACGCGCGGATGGTCGTCGCTGTCTACGCGTAGCCAAAGGATGGACAGGTCCGAACCTTCAAGACTGCCGAGGCGTTGAGAACAGATGTCCTATTTGACATACACGCAAACTCCAGCCCGAGGCACAAAGGAGTGCTCTAATTTGTACCCCGGGTAGGAGAGATACGAAGTATCAACCGGAGAGGACACCTGCGTCTCGGTCAGAAAGAGCAAGGCCGGGTTCGCCGTCTCGAGATGGTACTGGACGGCGTTTAGGTTCGAGTGAAATCCCCTGATTTTGCAGAACTTCACGGATAGCGTGGCAGGGGTCGCCTTGTTATTGTTGCTCAGTTTGCCCCGAGCAGTTTTGTTTTGGAGCGGAATTTCGTCCCCCCCCCCCCCCCAGAATACGCGGGGCAGCCTGAGCACCCAAGCTCAGGAGTGGAATAACATGGTCGTGGATGCTCAGCGAGGGATTCTCCAGGGGTGCTGGTACTCTCCTGGGGTAGTATTTCGTGTAATTCCGCTACCATGTTGATGGGGGGGGGGGGAGGGAATTGGGCCTCCGGCCACCTGCACTCACCAGACGAAACGCAGAAGTAGAGCTTCTCCTTCACGCCGGTATTCTGTGAGGTTTTCTGTGTGTATATATGTATATTAAGCAAGCTCTGTATTTCATTTCCTACTGTGCATTAATATATGAAACATAGATATCTAGTATACAAAATATAAAATATAAAATAATGCCTTGATATACACTCTACTCACTATTTAAATTAAAATTCAGTCTATGAGTAACTATTTGTTGACAACATTTTAAAATTAATTGGCGACCTCAGATCATTAAGTGTTTGACAATGACCTCACATAAGCAAGTTACGTATACTCTAAGCCTTAGAGTAACAACATACTTGATACTTACTCTGAGAACTTGGCAATATGAATGTAAACAATGTATTTTATAAACAAATACATTAAAAAATGAATCAATTTCATTTATTAGTATGGATAAGAGGAGGCAAACGAGCATGCGGCTTTTCTGATGGTAAGTGACTACCGCAGCCCATCACCCGCAACACCAGGAGAATGAAGGCGCGTTGTCGGCCTTTTAATTAGAACAGGCGATTTCCTTTAAGCCGTATCAGTCCGAAAACATCGCTGGTGGTAGCTGATTTTACAAGAAAGTTGTGCGAGAAAGAAACTTTTGGTAAATATGTGGCGGATTGCCGATCATTCAGATGGTATGGATGTGTACAGATGAATAAAACCTCTCGATGTCCTCGACTTCAGAAGCTATTATTTGAAATATTTTTAATTTTTTTTAAAAAGCTTCTTTGCAAAGCATAAAAATGCTAAACTAAAACGTGTTCAGCTATGAATGAATATTTTTATTAATCCCAAGAGTTTGAGAAATTAAAACTATTGGAAGACATGGCGTGAAATCCGGCAAAATATGTTGCGGCACTACAACAGACTTATGAACTTAAACATTTTGTTACTGAAATCGGGGTCTTGCTTTCTTCCATTCACTGTTTTAACACCAACCTTTTAAAAGTTATAAGTTAAATTTACAGTCTATATATGTCGCACTGCTGGGCACAGGGCTCTTGGCATTTCTAAGGAGGACAACCCAACTTTTTAAATTATATAGAAATTATCCTTTTTAGTTTCTGATGTGAAACATCTCTTGGCGAGCCTTGGCAGTAAAACCGACTTGTATGCCGTGACGGCAAACAGCGTGACGCTCTCTTATGCCGTCATGTCCCCTACACGCCACAGCCTTCGACTTCCTTGTGTGTGAGCGCATGTATACTATACACATTTGTGAGTTGTGTACTGTGTGTGCCTTTCTATTTTTTATTTAATTTATTTTATTTCATTTTTTTTTCAAAATTCTACCACCAACAATAATATTTTACATCTTAAGGGCGACCCGTGACAGCCAACTTTTTTTAAAGTAGTTTTTTAGTTTTTAAGTTTAATTATTTGGCTTTTTTCGCAATACCACAACCTAAATAGAATATCGCCTAGAATGTAACATTACAAATTTCATTCCCCTTTTTGTCCACACGTAGGAATGGGGAATGTTTTCTTCGATTTTAAGTGGGATCACCCTTGAGGCATTGCCTGTTTAATAATAATAATAAAAATTAGAACTGGTTTACAATTTAAGAACATATGACGTAACATACGTACAAAAATATAGTCACGTTAAAAACCTTCGTTTTATTAGGCTTAAAAATAAAAGGACATCCTTGTCTTGTGGGACGTATACGTGGGGGTAGACGTAGGTCTTTAATATTTTTTAAATATAATCAAATAAAACTAAGAATAAAATGAATATAAATAGCGTACAATAGGCACTTAAGTGAAAAATTGTTCTATTTATGAGTTGAGAACACAATACTTACACTTTAGGTCAACGATGCTACAATCCAGGAAGCGTGCACTTTAAAATTTATATCATGTTTATTGTTGACTAGCGATCCGCTCCGGATTCGCCTTGGTAGCTACATTTACCATGTAGCGTTATTTAGATTGATGTATTCAAAGAGCATTTATTTTATTAATTCTTCTTTATATAAAAACAAACTTAAAGCTTTTCGGATAAAATATAGTCTAGATCACTCCGGGTATTGCCCTCTGTCTGTTCAAAGTTCAAACAGTTTAGTAATTCCAAGGATTAGCAGTGTCTACCCCTTCGTTGTTGACTTACCCCGCATTCGAACCCGACGACTTGCTACATCGTTCGGCGTGCGTACAGCAAAGGAGAGGAATAAGTTGCCAGCATTTGTATTTCTATCCTTAATAGCCTTTTGTTAAGCTGAGTCAATGCGCTTTACTAATGTCACATGTCTGCATAACTACTTGCCATCGTGTAGGACAGTAGTTAGCGCTGGCTTAGAATATTTAAATAACCGGTGAAGTGCGGGTCGGACTCGCGCATGAAGGGTTCCGTACCATCGTTATATAAGTTTCAAGGAGCGCCTTTTTAATATTTCATTTATTTTAATTTTGTTATCTGTTGTTATAGCGACAACAGTAATCCACATTCTGTGAAAATTTCAACTGTCAGCCTATAACGGATCATGAGATGCAGCCTGCTGACAGACAGACGGACGGACTGACGGACAGCGGAGGCTTAGTAATAGGGTCCCGTTGTATACCCTAAAAAGACAAGATTGAGCTAAAAGCAAACTAAAGTTGTTTTAGTGTTTATATTCTGTGAGAGTGTGGTTCTTCCCCGGCCGAGCTGACTTCTTATTTAATTAATGCTATCTTTCATATTTATCAGCAGTTATAATGTCTAGTAAACTAATTAAATGGATGTGTATTTCCTCATAAATCACAAAAGACAACAACATTACATAAATCTATCGTTTATCTGCAAGAGAGAAAACGTCAGCCCGAGTTTGTTCGCAGTGAAATTATAACGGGATGCGGGACCGGACCATGTTTGTGACTCCAGACAAACTGTTTTAATTAGGTTAGCTGGTAATTTATTTGCTACTAGCGAAAAATCCCGGCTTCGCATGGATGGGATCTATTAATGGAGCGTTATTTAGATAAAAGATAACTAAAAAGAGTTTTTAATCTTCTAGCTTTTCGAATAAAAGCCTAGATCGCTTGTGGCATTA
Organism: Parnassius mnemosyne; assembly: GCA_963668995.1. Lineage (NCBI taxonomy): Eukaryota > Metazoa > Arthropoda > Insecta > Lepidoptera > Papilionidae > Parnassius > Parnassius mnemosyne. The sequence goes on from CAVLGL010000090.1 coordinate 329,069, forward strand.
GTTGCTATCTGTTCGTCAAGTTTGATTACAATCGGTTCAGCCATTCTGAAGATTAGCCCGGACAGACAGACAGATAGACATTTTGATTATTTTGGTTATAAGGCAGTTATTTCGATATTTTACAGACAGCCACTTGAATATTATGTATATATTTAATCTTTGTTTTCATCCTTTATTAAGTGGTAGAGCCATGTTGCAGCAATGTTACGGTTGAAGCAAGAATGATTCGGCTCGACCGGTAAGACTACGCTGCCACAGAATACAACATGAAATAGCAGCCTATTACTCCTTTTTCGTATGATTGCGGCTGTTCGCCGGCTACAATTTTGTGTAGCCGGTTGCAGCACCTGCACCTACAGCCAATTTTAAATAAAGAAGACTAGTTATGCGTTCTCAACTGTGAGCATTAAGAGGGCCCTTCCCAGCCCGTCTATCGTCAACGCGAGCATGGTTAAAAAGCTTGTTGTTTCATCCAGCGCAATGTTAGAAAAAGAGGCAAAGCGAAAAGAGAAAGACAGCGCCTGAGCGTTCGGTTGGCATTCGGTAACTTACGGGCTCGCTACTATGGCGCATAGCTATAGTTTTGTAAATTTCTCTGCATGCCTACATTTAGTAGGTACCATATTATTTTATTATATTACTCTTTGTCTAGTATAGACGTGCCACTTGGCCTCGGAGATATGTGTGTGTTGTTTTTTACCAAACTAGGTATCGTACGTGCGCTATTTTTGACATGGAAATTATTTATGTTATAATTATAAATATAATATAAAAATTATTTATGTTATAAATAATTTTATAATGTTATAAATAATTTTCCATGTAAAAAATAATATGTCGTAAAAAAAATAAATGTCACTCAGAGTCGGCCAACTCGTGTGTGTAAGTACACTCGGCGACACATCAAGCTATACATTTCCAGTATAACATGGCCTCGCTTTGGTTCAATTTCCCGTACAATAAGAGTACCGCATAAACTGGTTTATATACCTTGATTTGTCGTCGTGCGTACAAGCCCGGCACGCAAACATTCACAACATATTAGTCGGCCGTTACACGCGCAAACATCAATACTCAGACATAAACTGGACTCAGTTTTGTTTTAGCAGGGTGTTCCATCCAACTTATATTGTTCGTCCATGTTATACCTAAACAGAGTACGAAAATGTAAAGGTAAATAATTTATTCTGCTTATGGAGTAGCGGTATAAACAGAATAAACTCTTTACCTGTCTAGGCCGTTTGTATTTAGGAAGCTGAAATTAGGTAACGGACCTACTTGTACCGTATGTAAATGTCTCCAAATGTTGTTTAGGTACTAATTTGTACCGTAGTACAGGCGGTTGATCACAAATAAAGTAGTCTAAATAGAGTTGGGTATAAATATATATATTTTATTCTAAAGAACTTTGTTACACTTTATGAACAATACATAAAACAACCCGGTTGTCGAGACGATTCCGATTTCCGAACACAAAGAATTTACTGTCAGAAGTGATTGAAAATTTAGTAAAAAGACATATTATTATCTAATAACAATAGTAATATTCTCATTCTCAATAGTAATAAAATCGATCTGCTTCAAAATCCTTATCCAAACAAAGTCTGTGTCCGTATTCACAAATGCCAGGTTCGTTTCACATAATAAAATAGCTAAACCTTCGCTAGCAAAATCAGTGTCCGGTATAAAAAAAAAGATCGTTGTAGTAGGTAAAACAGATGTCACTAAATATAAAATGCAACGGCACATTGACGAAGCGCAGTCAACAAATTGAATACCTACTAACAATTCCGAGAGGCCAGAGAGCCGAACGCGTGCGCCACCGGCGCTCGTCATTCAACTCCCCCGTCTCACCCCGCCCCTACCCCGCACGACTTGTCCCCCGCATACCTCTTACTGCCACTTGGCTAATAAGCAAGTGAGAACGCGATATTATTGAACGAAAAATAGTGTGCGGGAATTTCATAAAACTTGTTCCAGGAAATACGTGTTTTTCAGTAACCCACAAATTTGTGAAATAAATTTTTGTCATTTAGTCAGTCTCCATTACATTGGCGAGGTATCTATAAAATAATTTCTTTACTTTTACTATTAGTGAGTACATTATGTACGACCAAAGTTCAGGTAAAATTTATGCAAAAAAGCAGATTTTTGGAGGCTTATACTGAATTTGTTTCTACAAATATAGATTTTTTTGTTTAGATAGGAACCTAGATATAGCGCACAAAATACCTATTAATTATATTATATATTAAAATTTTCTCCGTGATCGCGAGGGTGAAAACTGGTAGCGATCACCGAATGGTTAGAGGCACACTGAACCTAAACGTTAAGTTGGAGAGGTCTCGTCTAATGAAGTCAACGCTCCGTCCCCCTCGTGCTCTGTTCCATAGTCCCGAAACCTTTCAGCTCGAGTTACAAAACCGTTTTCAGTGCCTGGAAGACTGCAATGAAGTGGACGATATGAATGACAAGCTCGTGGAAACTGTCCATGCGGTTGGAGCTAAGTTCTGCAAGACCCGCCGCAGAAGAACACAAAAACTCTCCGATCACACTCTTAATCTCATGGCTGTTAGACGGGAGATGAAGCTACATTCTTCAACAGACTTGACAGCATACAGGCATCTGAACCGACAGATCTCCAAATGCATGCGGCGGGACTTACGCAACTTCAATACAGCTCGTATTGAAGAAGCGATCGAGCGGAACCAAGGCTCCAAAGTCTTTGCCAGAGATCTGTCTGCCAGAAAGAGCCAACTGTCAAAGCTGAAGACAGAATGTGGCAGCATCGTTTCCGGGACACCTGAGATTTTGAGTGAGATTGAGAGGTTCTATGGGCAGCTGTACACATCATCGTTGGAGCCACACGCAAGTGTGAGTAACAATCCAAGAGCGAGTCTCATCCGACACTATTCCGAAGATATCCCGGATGTCAGTCTGAGCGAGATTAGGATGGCTCTCCAGCACCTTAAAAACGGTAAGGCCCCAGGCGAGGATGGAATTACAGCGGAGCTTCTGAAAGCGGGTGGAAGACCGGTACTTGAAGTCCTTCAGAAGCTCTTTAATTCCGTCCTCCATGGTGGCATTACACCGGAGGCGTGGAGCAGAAGTGCGGTGGTCTTGTTCTTCAAGAAAGGTGACAACGCTCTCTTGAAGAACTACAGACCGATTTCCCTTCTGAGCCGCGTCTACGTGCTGTTTTCGAGAGTCATTACGAATCGTCTCGCGCGCAGACTTGACGACTTCCAGCCTCCCGAACAAGCCGGTTTCCGAAAGGGCTTTAGCACCATAGACCACATACATACCCTTCGGCAAGTTGTACAGAAGTCCGAAGAGTACAATTTGCCACTATGTCTGGCGTATGTGGACTATGAGAAAGCCTTTGATTCCGTCGAAATTTGGGCGGTGCTGCAGTCCCTTCAGCGGTGCCAAGTTGACTGTCGGTATATCGAAGTGTTGAAGTGCTTGTACAGTAGGGCTACGATGGCTATCCGAGTACAGAACCAGAGTACGAAACCTATCCAATTGCAGAGAGGTGTAAGACAGGGTGACGTCATATCCCCGAAACTCTTCACCGCTGCATTGGAAGACGTTTTCAAGCTTCTGGACTGGAAAGGATACGGTATCAACATCAATGGCGAGTACATCACTCACCTTCGATTTGCCGACGATATAGTCCTTATGGCAGAATCGCTGGAGGACCTAAACACTATGCTCAATGACCTCAATAGTGTTTCCCAACGGATAGGTCTTAAGATGAACATGGACAAAACTAAGATCATGTTTAATGTCCATGTCACACCTATGCCGGTAGTTGTTGGGAACACTAAGCTCGAAGTTGTTGACGAGTATGTTTACCTGGGACAAATAGTCCGACTGGGTAAGTCCAACTTCGACCGAGAGGTCAATCGACGGATTCAACTCGGCTGGGCAGCGTTCAGGAAGCTACGACACATCTTCTCGTCAGACATACCTCAAAACCTTAAAACGAAATTGTACAACCAGTGCGTGTTGCCAGTGATGACTTACGGAACTGAGACGTGGTCCTTCACTGCTGGCCGTATGAGGAAGCTCAAGGTCGCTCAGCGAGCTATGGAGAGGGCTATGCTCGGAGTTTCTCTGCGTGATAAACTTAGGAATGAGGATATCCGCAGTAGAACCAGAGTGACCGACATAGCCCAACGGATTAGTAAGCTGAAGTGGCAGTGGGCCGGCCATATAGCTCGAAGAACCGACAACCGATGGGGAAGAAAGGTTCTCGAGTGGCAGCCTCGTACCGGTAGGCGAAGTGTAGGGCGTCCCCCCAGTAGATGGAGTGACGACCTGGTAAGACATGCAGGAAGTCGATGGATGCAGGTGGCTCAGGACCGTGTTTTGTGGCATTCTTTGGGGGAGGCCTATGTTCAGCAGTGGACTTGTGAAGGGCTGTAATGATGATGATGATGATGATGATTAAAATTTTCAAAGAAAGATCTATTATAACGCCATAATCACATACAAGCTTTTGTATGAAAAGTTAGACGGGTTGGCCGCTCTTAAGATGGAATGCCTCACTGCCAGTAATTACTCTGGCTCTCTATAACCATCAAACTGGACCATATCAGTGCAAGCACTGCAGTTTTGCCGGTAGAAATATATAAGAGAATAGAACCTACATGAAAGTCAGTCGCACCTCCCAGAACTTTTAAATGATATAAGTGTCTGCGGTGTTTTCAAACACATTTCCCCAGGGCTGTCCCATCCGGGCGTTCCCATCCTACTGTCGTTGATATAACTTAGTAGGTCTTTCTTTTTTTGTTATTATTTGGAATTTACCTTATTTAACGCGAAAGCAACCGGCCAAAACTAGTTTTAGCCACGAATACACCGAAAACACCAAGTTTAACCTAATAGAATTGGTTGCACCTTGTTGAAGCCGGCTAAAACGAAGTGTTTTAGCACTGGCTTTTAGCTGTCATCATTATCGTCATCACAGCTCTTCACAAGTCAATCGAAATCTTCACAAAAATCGCAAGGTGAGGTCCGGGCTTCTTGCAGGCCATGGAATATCACCTCTGCGAGAAATTAATTTGTTAGGAAACATTTCTTCGACCACCGGTAAAGTCACATTTGACGTATGGCATGTTGCTCCATCTTGTTGCATCCAAGCCCTGCTGTTGTATCCTTCAAACTCATGTAACTGTGGGATCAAAAACTCTCGCAACATCTTCACGTATTCCACTGAGTTCACCGGTACGTTATTTCCTTGATTATTTTCAAAGAAATACGGGCCGATTACACCCTTTGCTGATATGGCAGCCCATACTGTCGTTTTAGGTGAATGAAGTGGCCTTTGGTATTTAAAGCGAGGGTTTTCTCTGCTTCAATATCGACAATTGTGCTTGTTTACATGTCCATTGATGTGAAAATGGGCCTCGTCCATAAACAATACATTCTCAAGGCTAGAGAATCGCTCCAGCATAGTGTCAGCTAATAATTTACGTTGAATATAATCGTTTGGTTTCATCTCCTGCACGATTTGAAGCTTATATAAGTGTAGTTTGAGGTCCAGGTGCAAAGTTCGTCGCAGACTAGTCCTTGGTATTGCCAGAGCAGCCGAACGCTTACGCGTAGATGATTCTGGGTCGTTCCTTATTTATTTCTACCTCCCGAATGTTCTCATCGCTTCTTCTTGAACATGGTCGCCCTGTTTGTTTAATATTCGTTGTCGATCCCGTTTGCTCAAACTTCTTGACCCAAGCATTGATTAAATTAACACTTGGATACTCACTTACACGGCGTAGTCCGTATTCAATTCTAAATAGGCGTCGTACAGTAACGTAGGAATCGTTATTTTTGAAAAATTGTTTTACACAAAAAGCACACTGTTGTCCCGTGGAAATACTCCATCGTGACTAAAATTGCGTAAAGCCATGTAGAATTCCCCGCTACTTTCGTGTCCCTCCCTCTAACGGTTTTTGAGAAATCAAATGTTGCTATTTGCAAAAATTTTGACCCACCGTGTACATATCGTGCTGCTGTTAGTGACCCATTCTTAATGACGCGGAATTCCGCACGTGCCCCCATACAAATACATCTCAATACCATTACTGACTGTCCTCCATATGCCTCTTTTCCAATGATGTTGTTCTGAGGATATCTCTCTCCCGGGCGCCTCCATGCTTTAATCCTTCCATCATCGGACTTTAGACAAAATCTGGACTTAGTGAATAGAACTTGATTCCAAGCTTAGTCATTTCAATTTTACTACTACTCGATGGCATATGGTAAGAATGGGCCTGTGAATTTATTCCGGCCGATTTTAGTCTTTTTCTCACAGTTTATGTACTTACTGTTACCTCTCAAACTTCTTGTAGTTTCGTTCTTACCTCAAAACAAGTTAAGGTCCCGTTTCTAAGCACCCTGCTAACAATGAACCGGTCATCACTAGCCATCGTTTCCCATTTACATCCCTGTCCTGCGGGTCACGAATACTGTCCGGTTTGCTGATACCTCTTGACAACTCGGTGTACCACAGATTTCGGTACTCGTAATATTTGGGCCAAATGTTTGTAGGTGTGCCAGCAACTTGAGTGGCGTTAAGACCTGGCATCCTCAGTTTATTTGCAGTAACAATTCACACTTAACACGATAAACAACACAGTCAAGGCAAAAATTTAAACAAAACCTAAACCTAAACAAAGTCAAATTCAAAACTTGGTAAAATTTTGGCAGTATGAAAGAATATTACCCAATAATTACATAAAAACAAACGAAATATAAGAAAAAACTTTTTTTGCGTTCCTCGAAGTTTGTCTATGAGTGTAGTTTATTAGCAATATATTATAATTTACAATATATACGGCCGCCAGAGGGGCGTCGATGAGGTGCTAGTCTAGAGCGCTGTCGACATTTAATCCGCCTCTGCCTTTAGTAGTTGGTTCTTTAGGTAGGCTCATTGCCACTTCAGCTTTTAGTTGTGACTCATATAAAAAGTTATTAAATTGAAAACGAATAATTATATAATTAAAAAGCATTACACTGTTCTGCACAAGTTCTGTTTGGAGAATTTTAAACATTATTCGAGCTCGATTTGGACACAGGCCAAAATCTTCCCGTAATTCCGAGCAAATACTATTGAACACTCGTCGTTAATGGCCTTGTGGCGCGAAGAAGAAAGTCGGTCATTCGTTGAGTAATTGCTAGAAATTTTGCTGTAGGAATAAAGTAGCTTTGGTTTCTTGAAGTTACGACTTAATTCATCTTCATCATCATCAACATTACAATCCTTTCACAAGTCCACTGCTGAATATAGGACCTCCCGGATCGATTACGTCTTAACTTATCTTCACTTCATCCAGTAGAAGCTGGCATACACTTCGCTGAGCGGTAGAAGGTCTCTCAAAAAATTTTCGTCCCCATCGGCTATCATTTGTTGGAACTCTGTGTTCGGACTATTTTCACTTCACATCACTGATTTTTGAGGCTACGTCGGTTACACTTGTTCCTCTACGAATATCATCACTAAGAGTTATATCGCGAACAAATTCCAAGTAAAGCCCACTCTATAACACGCTGAGCGACTTTAATCATTCTCATACAGTCAGCATTCAATGAATGATCGAGTCGGATACATTTCTAGTTTGATTAAGCGAATCAAAATGGAACTTAGCTCCCAACATAAGAGCGTAATCGCATTTAATTTTTTAACTATTTTAATTCCCGATGTTTTGTGCACTTTACAGCACCCATGTTCACGTGAGGACTGAGGTGTTTGACGAGCTGATGTCATAGTTAGAATAGAATAGAATAGAATAGAATAAATGCAGTAGTATGTTTGGGCTTGAAATTAATTTTATTAATTATGGGGACCTTAGTAGATGGTAGCACTCAGCTATCTTCCCTATAAAAATTAGGATTTTTTTAAATTTCGATAGCCTCGCGGATCATCATTGGTAGGATTGTTTTTTTATAGGATAAGGGTGACAAACGAGCACACAGTCCACCTGATGGTAAGTGATTGCTGCGGCCCATAGACATCTACAGCTATCCTCTATTACAAATCAAAATGTAGATGCGTTGTCACCCGTGAGGACTAAGATGGAATGCCTCATTTCCAGTAAAAAGGGCCTCCGGCCACCTGCACTCACCAAGTGAAACGCAGAGGTAAACCTCTACTTCACGCTGGTATTCTGTGAGGTCGTGGTACCACCCCGGTTCGAGCCGGCCCATCCGTGCGACAGCAAACGCTGCCACGTAGCTCTACCACTGTTTATATCGGTATTCTATTGCAAAGATTTGTTATCTATCAGATCCGATATAATGGTTGGGACGATACTAAACATGTTGACTTCCTGGAGCGTCGGTGCTTCACATAATCGATATGCTTTTACGAGGGTTTTTATGGAACTTTCATCCGAAAATGCGTTAAAAAACCCACGTCGAAAAAGTTAAAATTAAACGTGATAAAATCCGTAACATTAGTTTTATTCCATGTGTAGTGTACACTATTATAGAAATGCATTTATGAAATTTTGAAGTCTATTTGAACCTAAAAAAAATATCTACATCTATTTTACGGCGCCAATCAATATTAAATAGGACCAATGATAAAATACCGTAAATTGATAGAAGACTATTAAATGCATCATTATTTTGTTAAATCTATAACTTTAATTATGAGTGAATGTTAAGAGTAAAATGTAAATAATAATAATTTAATAATAAATTTTGATTCCAAGACAATTTACCTTTCTTATGGACATATCGGAAGACACGCCCGATATAAAAAATAGTAGGTGTTTCTATACATATATATTCACGTGTTCCTGTATATTATATCTATGCCAAATACCAATCATCTACGTCTAATAGAAGTGATCTAATTTTGCTAAATTTGGCACGGAACAGCATGTAACAACATTCCGAAATTCCAGCTCACGCGAGCGATGCCGCGGGTAAATAGCTAGTATATTATAATAAACACGCTGTAAAAAATAGCAGGTTAAATAAAACACTTTTTTGGAATTTTTGAAAATACAATTTTGGGGTAGTTTGGTCAACCCCTTCAGAAGTGTCTGCCATTTTTTTTCTTAATTCTTTATCAAATTGGCTGATGGATAGTCGTCATTATTATTTGAATTAAACACTTTTTTGGGAGATTTTTTTTGTGATTTTTTTGCGCAGTAACATGTGTTCCCAGGTAGGACAGGCAAAGAGTTAAATACCTGCTTATTGAGTGGACTGATATTTATCAACAAAGTTTGATGATGCATCAAACACTTCATGAAAATGCGCCATGAGCTCTCGATCCGCCGCTGGCTGTAGCTGGCGTCAATATCTCCTAATAACGTCGCAATGTGACGTTGTTTACTATAAAGGGTAATTTCTTATTACTTGATACTGGCAAAAGTGCAATTGTACGAGTCCATTACCAAAGAAAGAAAGAAAATTCCTACATTTTATTTGCTACAATGCGGCATTACGTCGTTGTCTAACCAAAATCTGCTATGTGCACTATTTTGAGATTTTAACATTTTGACTAGGAAGAGTAGTTCACAAATCAATCTTTCGTATAAAATAACTGCTATGTACTTTTGAGGACTGTACAGCGAACCATGACAACTTTTTTAAACATGCCATGTGCAGCAGCTAGAATATTGTCAATTAATACCTGCTATGTGACAAACATGCACATAGCATATTTTATTTGACCACGGTCAATTGTGATTGTTTAGTAGAATATCTGCAATGTGTTTAGACTAAACACAAAACAACATTAACATTACATTAACTAGCTAATAAGTAATAGATAAATAAGCGCATATTTTATAAATCACTTATTAGTCTCAAGAAATTTAACATTAATAAATAAGATAAGAAACTAAAGTAGTTCGTACCCATAAATTACTAATAAGTTGACAGGCGGATGAGTTCATTTTTGAACCACTTATTAGTTGCAAGGATCGTACGTCCTTCAAAATAATAAATTAGATGATAAGCTAAAACTGTTTGCAACCATAACTTACTGTTAAGTTGACAGGCAAGTAAGTTCTTTCAAAAGTGTTTTGGGAAAAGCTAGTTAATCTTGAGGACCATATTTTTGAATATTCGCCCACTATGTTCAAGTTTCCCATGCTCGTACAATATAAATACATTTTGTATTAGAAAAAGTTAGTTCTATTTTATCTCTCGAGTTAACTACTACGTAGCACAGTCTGTTGATGAACTGTATTGACTTGTAAAGTACTTTGCGCAAGTTATATAGTGAAGAAGAAATCTTTGGTTTTTTGTAAGCTACAAAATGAGCCGGGGAAAGAAAATATTAAATTTAGCTTTAACGGCCAATGATGAAAAATGTTTACAAGAGGAAAGTCAACATCCAACATGCCAAGAACCTCGTAGAGAACCAATGCCTATGATTCAAGACCTGCTAAATTCCACGGCTACACAGTAAAGTGATCCAGCAGTTAAAAGTACGTGTCGGTAAATTCATCCCCTGGACGAAGTAATAGCCCCACCCTTTCCTACAATCACCAAATGGAAGCGTTACATTGTTTACAGTAGCGATGATGATGACAATTCATCAAATCCTGTCCAGGAGTTGACAGCGAGCATCGAAATGCCAAGCAGCTCTCAAACTTCAATATTTCGTCAATCGAAAGCTAAACGCCGCCGTTTACTGGGTAAACACTACATGCGTTACTAGCAAAAAGATGGGAAGCTAGAACAAAGCATTCCAAAAGAAGCCAGATCTGTAAAAACTCGTTGTAATCATACTACAATAAAACAAAAATCTAAAATAGTTTTATGTGTGGTTTAGTATCAGAAGAAGTACGAGCTGCATTGCATGTCAAGTTTTGAAATATGACTTCTTGGGGTGAAAAAAAAAGCTTTAGTACAAGGATTAGTATCCACAAGAAATTTTCGTAAGCAAAGAAAACGTAATAATTCTATTACTTTTAGGAAAGATACTGCTTTTGATATTTTGTACCTAAGTTTGATTCCCAAAATGCCAAAGTAAAAGTGTGCAGAATGTTTTTTTTAAACACACTTGATCTCGGACGTGATTCTGTCTTACGCTGGGTTAAAGATACATCAGCAATGACAGTTATGACTGATGACAATGAATACCCTACTTTAATTGGACGTAAAAAGTAATCGTAATGTCTTGTCCACCACCAGAAGTACACGAGGAACGGTGTCCGAATGGCTCAATTTACTCCCGAAAGTGCCTAGTCACTATTACCGGGCATCCTCAAAGCGCATTTACGTAGAGTCAACTTTTCGATCACACCTGCACATGCACGCAGTTTATGGTGTAATGAACAAAACAAAAAGCCAGTTTCACGAAATACCTTCCTAAGTGTACTTAGTAAAGAGAACATTTCAATTCACAAACCAAGGAAGGACCAATGCGATGCCTGCACTAGTTTTCAGTTAAAACATATGTCGCAAGAGGATTATCACACACATATCCAGAAAAAAAAAGAACGTTGTGCTAAAAACAAAGCAATAGACAACTTGAATGGTAACCCAGGCCACCTATTGGTAGCAACCTATGTGTTGACGTGCAAAGTATTCTTTTAGCGCCAAAAATGCTTACAGGAGCACTGTATTATAAACAAAAACTACAATGTCATAATTTTACGATTTTTAACTTACGTACTGGAGATGTCGTTATTTATTTTAGCCATGAAGCAGATGGAGGAGTTACGTCCAACGAATTTACAAGCTGTATAATTGATCACTTTAAAATAGTTTGCAATGTCTATAAACACGGATGTAACTACCAAAACAGAAATAAGATTTTGGCAAGTGCATTAAGTAATTATGCTTATTTTTTTAAGGTAGAAGTGGAACAAATCGTATTAGAAAAGGGACACACAAGAAATTGTTTGTGCAACAGCACAAACAATTTCTTTCTCCCTAATAAAGAATAATTAGAATTTGAAGACCATCTAGCCATCTATATTAGTCCTCAGGGGTGACAACGCATCTACATTTCGATTCTTAATTAAATATAGATGTCTATAGGCCACAGCATCCACTGACCATCAGGTGGACTGTGTGCTCGCTTGTCACTCTTATACTATAAAATAAAATACAAAATAAATAAACAATTCTCAGTGCAAAGTTGTAGCTTTTCTCCAGAAATGTATCACTATATTGTGTTACAAAGAGGAATAAGAATGTCTAGTATAATTGCTAAGTACAGTTTCTAGTCTGACAACTCTCAGACGAGGGTAAGACGCTAGCGTGACGGTATCTTGTTAATATTGTATAACATAATTTGATTCCGACAAGTGAAGTCGGTTCATGTGTTTAGACGTAGAAAATAAATTACATATAACATTAATTACTTTTTTACAATGATGTCTCCGTGGCGCAGTGGCTTGGCGCAAGGGCTGCGGGTTCGAATCCCGCACGGAACAAGTATTTGTATGTCCTGGAAATAATTGTTTCGAGTCTGGACGTTTGTCCATGTGGCGTATGTAAACTGCCTCCACATTACAGAAGAAAATCCTTGTGTGGAAGTAACGTTATACAAAAAATAGATTAGGTGATATTACCATTATATTAGATGCTTCTTTCGCCGTTTCTTCTTCAGGCAGAGGACGGATTTTGAGTCAACTTTGCAACTATCTGAAATGAAAGTTATTCTGTTATTTATAGGTTGAAAATCTTTTAAATAAAATTGCGTAGCGTGTCATCATCCCAACACGAGTATCCTCTGATTACTCACTGGGAAGTCTCAGTGTTATGTTGTTAACAAGATTACCGAAATAAACGTATTATTTATTTATTATTATTATATAGAATCTGTACTGCTTTATCGTATTGCATTATTTGGAAATGCTTGTGATATGCAAAATACTTTTTTAGCTCAGAAACGATGCATTGAAGTTAGAGCAATAATTACTCTTTATCCTGATGTTTCATGTCGACCACTTTTCAAAAAATGTAATATACTAGCGGCTCTGCCCCGGCTTTGCACGGGTGACATCTGCATTCTACAACAGCGCCACCTATCGCGTCCAAATGTGCCTATAACCTTCGCGGAAGTGCAAGCAATCAAACAAATATTATTAGGTTACCAGTTCCATGTTAATATATTTATTAGGTATGTCTTTTTGTATTTAAGTAAGTATATGAATCTCTTTAAGTAAAATAAAGACGCAACTAAACGTAATTTAAGAATACAACACTTTTATAAATTGTATTCACCCTGAGTGAAACTATCGTTAGTGTCTAGAAATTCATATATATGTACTATGTACCAGATACTTTCAAAAATGGATCTTTGAAAATATTTAAAAAAAAACTAACTAAAGAATGGATTTTAAAGAACTGATTATTAGAATTTAAGCATAACTAATCAATCTATATGAGTTACCCTTAGTAGCTAAGTAGTTTTAATGTACACCCGTAAGGGTATAACTCGATGATACTTTTAAAAATGTCGAATTCACAATACAATAAATTTCATTTTATTTTATAACATTGAATAAGAATGACACACAGTCCACCTGATTTTAAGTTGATGTTTGATTGATTTTAATATGATTCTTTTCTGATGTCGAAGAAGTAAATATATTTCATTTAATTTCATAAAAAATGGTTATAGATGAAAGATGAACGGGAAAGTTATTGCCACATACGTGCCTCTCATTCAAAACCAAACTTATGTTGGTCCTGTTAATCTGTTTGTCTTTAATTATGCAAATGCGTGCTATCCGGATTTATCGCAACGTCTATTGAATAAGTTGGAGCGTCTCTCAATACCTGCATAACTTCAAACTGCAGATTAATTTTCGGTTGGCGTAAGTATGTGTTACATCTCGTGCAAAGTTTAAATTTTATTCAACAGATATGTAGCTCATAATTTTTAATAATTCTTTGTTCTATTCTATTTGATATAAATTGTTTATCTCATCTAAAAGTTGACTTTCATTTGCTTTATTCCATCGTGTAACGTAGTCGTGTACCTATTATATAATGGTCATGAGAATAAATTTATTATAGTTACTATATTTTTTATAGTTTAACGGTGACATAAGAGCACACAGTCCACCTAATGTAACAAAACATCGTAAGGAAACCAGAATATCTGTGTATAAGAAAAAAATATATATTTACATGGCTTGTGAAGTTTGGCGTGTTGATGAACTTCACACGACTTCACCACGGCGGACTTTTCCTTGCCCTAAAACCCTCTTAGAAATGAGAGGAGGCCTGTGCGCTGCAGTGGAAAAAATAATGCACATGAATATAAAAAATAAATATTACATAATATGGTCCTGGTCACATATTTACTTGCAAATTACACTTTTTGATCATCACACAATTTCCTTGTTCTTTCTTTTATGACTTATTTAAAGTAGTTAAAGTCGTTTTTTAACTGCAGTTTCTTTTTAGTTACTTACTTATTTACTTAGTAACTAAAAAGACTTCACCAAGGCGGACTTTTCCTTGCCCTAAAACCCTCTTAGAAATGAGAGGAGGCCTGTGCGCTGCAGTGGAAAATATAATGCACATGAATATAAAAAATAAATATTACATAATATGGTCCTGGTTACACATTTACTTGCAAATTACACTTTTCTATCATCACACAATTTCCTTGTTCTTTCTTTTATGACTTATTTAAAGTAGTTAAAGTAGTTTTTTTACGTGCAGTTTTTTTTTAACTGCAGTTTCTTTTTTGTTGTTATTAGAAAGACTTTATCTCTATCGTCTCTTACGACACCCACGGGATGAAATGGGGTGCTTAGTGGATATTTTCTACCGACGCTACACGATAGTAACACATATAATATACACTAATTAGACAAATTTAAGAAAGCTTAATATGTCGTAGCTCTCTTATCGTTTTAGTAACCATCTAATTTATTATAACATTTCTTTACTGGAATGCTTTTTTACAGATGCTTTGAATTTATGTAAATACAACTCAGTAATATGACAGGGAGTCCAGTTAAAAATAGCTATACATCTGCCCAAAATGAAAGCGTAAAATAGTGTGTAGCGTAAAATAGCAGCTTAATGCTGCTATGTTTCGTATGGGGAGTGTAGAGAACCGTCCCCGGTTCCTTCCTTCTTACTTTTACGTGGTAGAGCCATGCTGCAGTTATATTGCAGTACGAATGGGTCGGTTCGACCGGGGAAGGGCCACGCTCTCACAGAATACCAGCGTAAAATAGCAGCTTAATGCTGCTATGTTTCGTATGGTGAGTGTAGAGAACCGGAGACCCTTTTTACTGGAACAGAGGCATTCTATCTTAGTCCTCACGGCTGACAACGCATCTGCATTTTAATTCGCAAACGATGATAGATATAGATGTCTATGGGCCACAGCAACCACTTACCATCAGGTGGACTATGTGCTCGTTTGTCATCCTTATTTTATTTTAAAAAAATGAGAAAGACTGTACTTGGAAACAGCAACTTTAGATTTATTGTGCGTATCAAAGTAAGGCATCACTCATTTTATCAAAGGTACCATAATAGGTTCTTTTATAAATTATATTAGCATGAAGTGTGAAGCAACAGTATTTTGTTTAAATAAATCTCTGGGTGAATTCCTTGGTCTGATATCTATACTAATAATACAATAAAGCGGAAGAGGTTTTTTGTTTTTTTGTTTGTTTAAACGCGCTAATCTCCGGAACTACCAGTCCGATTTGAAAAATTATTTTTGTATATTATAGCCAGATTCATGTGGAATAGTATAGGCTATCTAGCATTAAGCTATATTACTCAGCTAGCCTTAAATATGGATATTTGTTAAGCAAGTCAGAAGAAAAAGCACTCCCGAAATGATTTATCAGCGTACGCTGGTGTTATCGTTAGGGATATGTAAATACAATGTTCTAGAAAAATATAGACCTTTACTCCGTCTAAAAAAAAGTCCGCGATACCATATGTCTATTTCTTATACATAAGCCATAATTTGGTATTTTGTGACAAAAAAATATTGAAAATTTAAAAGTGATTTATGAGCGTTATTATTAGGCATGGCCTATTTATCCTTACGAACGAAAGTTACTTCATCATCAAGACAATTTTATGAAGATAAACTTTGTTCCTTATACCATGTTATTTGGACGTATAGTTTAAGAGATAATGTAAAATTAAAATAATTCAATACTTAGCTGGGCGCGCTAACGACGCTTAAACCCTAGCCGTTATAAAATGCTTGAACTAGGTCATGTCGCGCACCTCGGACACGTGATAACGCGGGTGAAACCGCGGGGCACAGCTAGTTTTATATAACACTCTTCTCTGAAGCATTAGGATATTTCAACATCAGCTGCCGACTCACACAACAAAACTACAAAAGGTATCTCACTATGACAATACCTTGCTGTAGCTCTATCAGCTATTTATTAGACTTATTTTTTGAATTGTCTTTCCGTTGTAGACAACAGTCTATAGAGATGCCAAGGAAAACTGTAGAATCTACTAATTCAATTAGGTATTTGATTGTTTAACTTATGTAATATAAGTAGTCACTTGTGTCACGTTATTTGTTATATTCTACTCGACATACAGAATCATTTCCGTCGTTCATTGAAGTTTTGTCTCTCATTAAAATAGGATAGAATAATTTTTACTCTATAACGATTTCTAGAACACTTATTGAAAGACATTTAGACTTTACCACTGGTTCACCGTTCGTTATTATTATTATTATTATTGCAATATTTATTTATTTATTTAGTAATGCTGCCGTTTTGTAAAGTATTTTAAAAAGTGTCCTGTAATTTGCTCCTGAAATAATGGTCACTTCAACAGTTGTAATAAAGGTTATATTTGATTTGGTTCATGTTTTAAAGTGCAAAATCAGCAGAAATCCGTGTCCTGAAAAGAATCAGCAAGAATCCCATCGAGATTTATTTTTTAACATAAGTTTACAATATACTCGTCATATTTAATACAATAAAGTATGAAACTATTTAGAAACAGCATCTCTTCTTTCCCGGGGGTATTATCAATCATGAACTCTTAACAGTATAATAACCCTTAATAACCAACTTTTACTTAAGAAATTTTTTTAACATTTTGATCCTGCATCATTTCTGGGACTTTTCTGTAGATAACATTGCACCATGAAGGAATTACTGACTCTTTGGAGTAACAGGTATTTTTTTTAAACTAGCTTTATAAGTAGCTTGTGCTTGTTCCTGTTTATAGGATGTACATCACTACTTTTAATAAAACTATCTTTGTTTATGTGTACATACATTCACGTAATCTATACAAATAAATAAAATTGAAGTGTCTGTTGGTAATGTCAAAATAACTGCTTTTTACTAAATGCATATGAAAGTTTATATGGTACTTATGAGAAAAACACAAATATTAATTTTTTGTCTATCTGTCAGTCTGTATGTCTGTTTTTTCCCGCTGATTTCCGAAATTGTTGTACCGATTTTGAGGAGATTTTCACTGGCAGATAGCTGATGTTATAAGAAGTAGCTTAGGCTACTTTTATTTTAGAAAAAGAATTAGGGATCCGCGCAAAAAAATTAAAACCCTAAATTACACGCGAGCGAAGTTGCGGGGAACAGATATTAAATATTATAAAGTAAGAGAGGTATCATCATAAAATCGCTTATATTTACTAAAAAAAATACCAATGTCCACAATATCGATCCTTGGGCCACACCCATAATTAAGTTTGCTCCAGACTCTATTGAATTTCGTGCTTATTCATTCCGTTCTATAATAAAATAAATAAAATATTTCTAGTATTGTTTACGAGCATAGGCTATATGAGTCTATAGAACTTGCAGTGGCAGCGTATGAATATCCACTACCCCATCAGACAACGACACAGGGAAACAAGACAGAGGGAAAAAACCCAAGACATGGACAGCAGCGTCTTCCTAAGAAGAACGAGAAAATAAAAAATAAATTTCTATTGCCAACCTCTCCCAAGCTTAGTTACTCTAACAAATATCTCCCTTATAAATGATGGAGAGGCGAATGAGTGAAGAAAATTGTTGACAACTGTCAGCATTAGACCTAATACTGACACTCACGTACAATTAAATTATATTAATTTAAATTATTAAAAAAAATAAACAAAATAAAGTCTTATTTGAGCAACCCTCAAAAATATTCAATTAATGTGAACAGACTATGATTTCCAACGAGCTGCAATCATCTGATATAGTCCACCCTCTGCAGCATTTATGAAAATGATAGCCTGAAGAGTAAAAATGACGTAGAGGTCATCTCACATTTGCCAGGCAATTCTTCTCGCGATGTGCTTCAGCTTCAGTCAGTGGCCGACCAGTCGTTGCGGAGTACGGTTGCTTCCTAGACGCAGTGCTCATACGAACCTTGTTGAACTTAGCGCACGTCCTCTCGAGGTTTTATTTTTTTTGTTTTGGAACATTGAAGTGGTGCTCTGTGCTGGCATTTAAATTAAACGTTCCGTGGTAAGTTTCCATATTTGAAAAGATTTAGAAGGTAATCCTTAAAAAGTTTTGAAACTTTATTTAACACTGAAACTTTTGAAAGTTTCAACTTTTTTCGTAAGTAGACTTTATTCATTATGTCTGATCAGCGAAGAGATAGAATGTTTATTAAATTTGACAAAAAATTCCGCTAGATGAAATAAAATGATGTATCTTACCTAGTTTGAAGAGCACCTCCCGCCCTCCCTCAATTGCGTGCACTATCCCCGTCACCACTACTCCCAACACCACTACACTAGGAAAGACACACCACGGATGACAATACGACACGTGTTTCGCCTCTACACGAGGCATCCTCAGGTGATATAGACTCTACGGTGGCTAACCGCTAAGTGAGCGGCGAGCCAAAACAATTGCCTTTTATACAGACCGCTGACGCAACCGCTCCCTGCTTAAAGAGCGAGCGACTCGACTGTGTCACGCGTTAAAACATGCGACCAATCACCGCCGGACTTACGCAGCCGTTTGTAAAATTAAAAACAAACCGCCGCGCAACGCCCGCTACCCTCCAACCACGCAACCAATCGCCGATCACCGTGAGGGTGACAAACGATCATATTGCGAGGCTGTCTGGTATTAGAGAGCAGGCTTAAAGATATTTAAGAGAGGTGAGTTTGAAACATTTGTTTGTTCATTCAGCAGTACAATGTTACTGTTATTACTTTTTAATATCTCTAACTGTTCCAGCACACACAGTCGCAGCCCTTTATTACACGTATGTAAGACTTTAAAGGAGTGGTCGTTGGCCAGGTTGTGTCCAGTGTCCAAAAGATGTTTAGCAAAATGGGATTTATCGGGATTGCAATTCCTGTACGCGGCTAAATGCTCTTTATAACGTGTTTCGAAGTTGCGACCAGTCTGACCCACGTAAACGGCGTGGCATTCGTCGCAAACAAGTTTGTAAACACCTGACTTATGACGAATATCCAACTTATCTTTATTAAAGATAAGTTACCCTACCACAATTTAATGTACTACCACTGCCACCACCACTATCCAACACTACTCTAACCATTACACTAGGAAAAACACACCACCGTCGATGTACAACACGTGTTTCAACATCAACAGGGAAAATAAGCTAAAAGCTAAAATGAGCTATTTTCCTGTGAGTGATTTAGTTAATTATTTTTTACATGTTTTACATAAATACATAATTAATTATCCTGATCATTTACCAAAAACTATTTTAGGACCCAACACAAAAAAAGGTGTTATAAATGTCTGTCTGTCTGTCTTAGATACGAGTATGTTTTCTCAAAATCGGTTCAATCGTTTCAAGGTCATTAGTTATTTGCTAGCAGTGAGACGTGTATAGGCTGCAACTTTAACGTTTATATTACTACGCGAGGTTTTGCCCGTTTTAATATTCATCGCACTCGCAAAGTTTTCGAAGACGTGAAGTTCGCCAACACGCATTGCGGCAGCGCGGCAGACATTTCCTTGCTCTAAAACCCTCTCAGAAATGAGGGGAGGCCTGCGTCTAGCAGTGGGACGTGTATAGGCTGTAACTTTAACTTTAACTTTAACCCACAAGCAAACAGGCTACTTTGAACTAGCTAAGTTTAGAGTAATGACTTGTATGTGTACTGCTAGATCGGCAATTCAGAATGAAAACTATGTCACATCTGTGGATCGGTTGCGGGCGGGTAGCTGGCACGGTAAATATGCCAAGCAGTTGTGTTTTCATTTACATAGTAGTCTCTAGTTTAGAGTGAGAAGTTTCTAGAAACCCGCGATCTAAGAAAAATATAATTTTATATGATAGTGCGCAATACATTAGTACCGTAGTGTCCGTCGAGTGGTACACATAGGGGTCTCTAGTTTAGAGTTAGAAGTTTTTCTAGAAACTTCTAACTCGCTCTCTAAGTAATATATAATTTTACAAGATAGAGGAAGTTGGAAAACGGCAGAAGGGTCCTTTTGAACTTAATCTTAAAATTAAAGAGAGCGGTTTTAGTCAAGATTTTTTGATAAGCTCAGAGTTAATGAAGGTCGGGATAAAGGTCTGTGTTAAAATAAGAGCACGCTCTGCAAACTGCCCCTTTGAACTGTCGTTTTTCATAATGAGCGATTATTAAAAAGATTTTAATATTCAAGTTCATTTAATGTATAGGAACCCACCCTGGCTTTGCCTGGGTAGGAACACATAATGTGGCGTTACTTAGATTTAAGATAGACATTTATTTTATAAAGGTTTCGTTATTTTTTCAAGAAAATCTGCAAGTTTTTCGGATAAAATATAGCCTAGATCGATGCTGGAGTCGTAATCCGCAATCCATGTGGCCATTCACACGTAACCATTAACAGACACGTTACAATGTTAAAAACCGGCCAAGTGCGAGTCGGACTCGCGCACAGAGGGTTCCGAACAAATCCGTAGGTATATAAATTTAAAATTATTAAAAATATTTTTATTATATGATGTAACTAACAGTTTTTGCTTTTCGTAATTTTTCCTTTATCTGTGGTATAAAACGTTGCTTCGTACCAAATTTCAAGATTCTGAATTCACGGGAAGTACCCTGTAGGTTTTGATTGCCTTGCGAATGTCGAAAATTTGCGGCATAAACGGCTGTATCTTTTGATTGCGTTGACTTAGAAGTTTGATTTTTTCCCAGCTCCAAAGGACAGTAGACTTGAGTATTCGATATGAATTTCAGCTTGATACCTCTACGCGTTCCTGAGAAAAAGGGTCTTGACAGACAGACAGACGGACAACAAAGTGATCCTATAAGGGTTCCGTTGTTTCCTTTTGAGGTACGGAACCCTAATAATTTAAAATTTAAAATTTTGTACGGCCGACTTCAATATAAGTTATTAAGAATAACTCAAAAACTATTGGTCTGACCTTGATCAAATTCATATGGAACCACACGAGAAGTACCAGCTTTCAAATAAAAAAGAATCATCGAAATCTGTTCACCCAGTACAAAGTTATGAGGTAACACACATAAAAAAAACATTCTACTTACTTACTTACTTATCTTCACGCACAATCCCTGACGGGGTAGCCAGAGAGAACAGATCGCCAAGTGTCACGATCCTTACATACCTCTTTCGCTTCTTTCAGATTCATTATCTTCTTCATACATGCACGTCTAGGTATCCGAGTACTCGAATACCGTCGAATACCGTCTCCTTTTTGGAAGTCGGCAGAAAATGGTTACTAATGTCTTAATAGCATGCAAATAATCTCCTCAGCTCAATATAAGACGGTTATTTCGATATTACACACAGACACTTCCAATTTATAGGTTATATATATAGGTCCCGTATTTGAGGCATTCCTTGGTGAAGACCTATATTCAGCAGTGGACTGTAATGATGATGATGATCACGATGGTGATGATGATGATTATAATATACATTCCACGGCTCGACACAGGTCTTCTCTAATTTCTGAGAGAGTAAATCATTTTCTTAATATTTAATTTTTGTTTCGTTATTTTTCTAACAAAAACTATTTCTTATATTGGTTTCTTACAAGATTTCTTCACTTCCCGTTCAAAGGCAAGAAATATTTCATTTCCTGAGTTTGGAGCCAAATATATGCCTGCCTTTGGCAAAATGTAGGAACCGGCCCGTTTCCTTGTGTAACGAGATTCCACTGAGAGTACCGGCCCTTGTCTATTTTTATTCTCATTTCTAGTTTACGACCGAAAAGCCTATATTCCATTAACTTTTAAGGTTCTTATGTCAAACAAATAAACAGAATCATCAATAATTGTTACATTGTAACATACAAGTGGTAAAATTAAAAACTTTGTACAACGGACTTCAATATAAATAAAACGAGAACATGTAGTCGAAGTCAATTAAATACGCATTATTAAGGATAACTCAAACACTACAGGTCAGATCTTGATCAGTGATAACATATATGGAAGACGTTTTCAAGCTTCTGGACTGGAAAGGATACGGTATCAACATCAATGGCGAGTACATCACTCACCTTCGATTTGCCGACGATATAGTCCTTATGGCAGAATCGCTGGAGGACCTAAGCACTATGCTCAATGACCTCGATAGTGTTTCCCAACGGATAGGTCTTAAGATGAACATGGACAAAACAAAGATCATGTTCAATGTCCATGTCACACCTATGCCGGTAGTTGTTGGGAGCACTAAGCTCGAAGTTGTTGACGAGTATGTTTACCTGGGACAAATAGTCCGACTAGGTAAGTCCAACTTCGACCGAGAGGTCAATCGACGGATTCAACTCGGCTGGGCAGCGTTCGGGAAGCTACGACACATCTTCTCGTCAGACATACCTCAAAACCTGAAAACGAAATTGTACAACCAGTGCGTGTTGCCAGTGATGACTTATGGAACTGAGACGTGGTCCTTCACTGCTGGCCGTATGAGGAAGCTCAAGGTCGCTCAGCGAGCTATGGAGAGGGCTATGCTCGGAGTTTCTCTGCGTGATAAACTTAGGAATGAGGATATCCGCAGTAGAACCAGAGTAACCGACATAGCCCAACGGATTAGTAAGCTGAAGTGGCAGTGGGCCGGCCATATAGCTCGAAGAACCGACAACCGATGGGGAAGAAAGGTTCTCGAGTGGCAGCCTCGTACCGGTAGGCGAAGTGTAGGGCGTCCCCCCACGAGATGGAGTGACGACCTGGTAAGACATGCAGGAAGTCGATGGATGCAGGTGGCTCAGGACCGTGCTTTGTGGCATTCTTTGGGGGAGGCCTATGTTCAGCAGTGGACTTGTGAAGGGCTGTAATGATGATGATGATGATATATATATATATATATATATATATATATATATAAAGAGGAAATGCTCCGAATCCTTCTGGACTTAGAAATGAGGATAACCGCAGTAGAACCAGATTACTCGCAGTAGAATTGAAGTCACTTCACTAAGTGGGTAATGCTTCGCTTATTGGTATGAAGCTGGTACTCGAGAACCTTCCTTACCCATCGGTTGTCGATTTTTCGAGCTATATGGCCGGCTCTTTCTCACTTCACCTCGCTGATCCGTCGGACTATGTCGGTTACTCTGGTTCTACCGGATATCCTCATTACGAAGTCTACCTCGCAGGGAAATTCAGTTAAGCAGTGACCTATATTTAAAACTATATTTTGTTATAAGTATTAAATTGTTTTATAACGACTTTGCAGATGTACTTTTTATGGTTACGTACCCAAAGGGTAAACAACTGGACCCTTTTTCTAACCCTCCACTCTCCGTTCGTCTGTCCGTCCGTCCGTCCGCCTGTCTGTCAGCGGGCTGTATCTCATGATCCGTAATTGGTAGACAGTTGAAATTGTCCGTCCATCCGTCCGTCTGTCTGTCAGCGAACTGTACATATCTCATGATCCGTTATAGGTAGACAGTTGAAATTGTCACAGAATGTGTGTTTCTGTTGCCGCTACAACAACAACTAATAAAAATTAAAATAAATTAAAAATTAAAGGGGGCTCCCGTACTAGAAACATGTATTAGGATGATACGGAACCATTCATGCGCGGGTCTGACTCACACTTGGTCGGTTATTAATACTTAAGTACCTTATTTAAGAGATATACAGAAGGAAAACTGGGACTGTTTAATGATGCGTGAATGGCAAATGTTCGTGATTTAATAATATTTACAATTTACAAATTCTTTCAACATTAACAAATTCTTTACAAATCTTCGAACTTTTCTTCAGTGCTTAACAGTCTACTTGCCTTTTGGTAGCGGTGTATTACACCATTTCGTGTATTTTTTAATTCTAATTTTTTATAGTAAGGGCCACAAACGGGCACACCGTTCACCTGATGGTAATTAAATGCTGTAGCCCATAGACATCTACATCTATCTTCGATTCAGAATTAAAATGTAGACGCGTTGTCACTCCTAAAGACATATATTTTTTTTTTAATTTTGCTCTAGCTGACAGAACTCTCCGTTAACTTTTTACTTAAGTGTCCCTCAGATCTGCATTCATCCTCCACCGTACAGTCTGTCCTCTGGAATGCACTCGCTCTTGAAATTAGAACGACTAACAATTGTTATGCATTCAAGAAAGAACGCGAGTACGCGAACATTATTTAAATAAACTGGCAGAATCATCTCATTAGTAGTATTTATTCATGTGTTGTTGTAAATATATAATGTATATAATTTATTTGTGTTACATAATTTATATAAACATATGCATGTATTAAATAATTTATGATATGTAAGTTTATGTATCGGTATATGCATTATTTTGTTTTATATCTATATAAGGTGCCTGCGGGTAATAAGGCCTGTCAGATAATATGGCCTAAGTAACAAAAATTGTATTTATAATAACCGCACGCGCTTAAGGAGATTATAACAGACATCACTTATGAACTCCCTTCAAACTGTGTCCAATAAATATAAATCAGCCCAAAATGAAATAAAAGAACACATATTGGCTATGGATAATCTGGTAAAGACTTGTAAATATAATGAGGAGTGGTTTGACTCCTTAGTTAAATATCAATGTGAGTGTCAGCGCTCAATGCCAGATTCTTCAAAGTCAGTGTGTGCTGATAATATTATACCACCACCAAGGCTCTATGACAGTGCCATAGCAGAGGATATTAAAATAATAAATAACTCAAATATTACTAAAAATAATATAATTGTTTATAGCGATGACATTGGAAAAAATCTAGGCATAACTTTAAATAACTCTTTAAAGGGACAAAAAGTTACAAATTGCTGCATGCCTGGAGCATCTTTTAGTGACATCCTAAATAAAATTATTGTTACTAAATTTTGCCCAAATAGTACAATAATAATTTTTGTTGGTAGAAGAGGCAGTGTCAACAACAAACAGTTATTAAGATATATTGAACAACTGAATAACTTAAATGTACACAAAATTGTCTTGTTCACAATGCCTTATATACAGGGATTGCCACAAGAAAATAATTTAAGACATAATTTAAATATACAAATGCATAATTAGAAGTACATTAGACCCCGCCAATTTTAGACCAATTTCTGTACTACCAACATTAAGTAAAATTTTTGAAAAAATTATTTTAGATCAGATGTTAAGTTTCTTTAATATTAATAAATTGCTACATAAAAATCAATTCGGTTTTGGCAAGGGGTCGTTCGACAACTGACGCTGGAGTTGAGCTTATTAAACATATTTTTTGTGCATGGGAGAATTCAGAGGATGCTTTGGGTATATTTTGTGACCTTTCCAAGGCCTTCGACTGTGTTCACCATGAGACATTAATCAGGAAGTTACAGTACTATGGTGTCAAGAACACAGCGCTTAAACTTATTATTTCATATTTAAGTAATAGAAAACAGAAGGTTATTATCAATGGTAAAAGTTCTTCCGGGTCACCTGTACTAATGGATGTTCCTCAGGGCTCGATTCTCGGCCCATTCCTGTTTCTGGTGTATATTAATGACTTACCTCACCTTGTAGGGGATAGTCATGATATAGTATTATTTGCTGATGATACTTCCTTGATTTTTAAACTTAAACGTCAATCATTTAAATGTGACGAAGTGAATAATGCTATATCAAAATTAGTGCATTGGTTTAACGTTAATAATCTGCATTTGAACGGAAATAAAACTAATTGTGTTAAATTCACAACAACGAATATTAAAAATCTGAATACCAATGTGTTTTTAAATGGGGAGGAATTGAGCCCTGTTGTATCCACTGTTTTTCTTGGCATCACTCTTGACGCAAAGCTCCAGTGGGGCCCCCATATATCCAAATTAGCAAGAAGACTAAGTTCTGCAGCCTATGCTTTAAAAAAGATTAGAGGTCTCACTAGTGTCGAGACAGCTAGATTAGTTTATTTTAGTTATTTTCATAGCATAATGTCTTATGGGATTTTGCTATGGGGAAATGCGGCTGATTCAGAAACTATTTTTGTTTTACAGAAGAGGGCCATTAGAGCTATTTACAATCTAAAACCAAGAGAGTCTCTTAGAGATAAATTTAAAGAAATTAATATATTAACTTTGGCCTCTCAGTATATTTACGAAAATTTAATGTAAGTTCACAAAAACAAAGATAGTTTTAGTAAAAGAAGTGATATACATTCTGTAAACACTAGGAACAAACACAAGCTAGTGATACCAGTTTCTCGACTCCACAGAGTCAGTAATTCATTCTTGGGGCAATGTATACGCTATTACAACAAGGTCCCGGAAAGTGTACAGGTTCTCTCTATTACCAAGTTTAAATGTTTTATTAAGCTGAAACTGTATAAAAAGGGTTATTATAGTATAAATGAATACATGGTTGATAATAACCCCTGGGAATGAGGTGATCGCTTCCAAGCAGTTTCTAAAATAAATTTTGTAAATAGTTTGTAATCATTTATATTGTAAAATTTATTTAAAAAAAAGTCCCGCTGGGTTTCTTGCTGGTTCTTCCCAGGACAGAGGGTTTTTTTTTCGAACCAGTGGTAAAGTAAAAAATGACTTTCAATAAGAATTACACATGTAATGTATATTGAATAAAAAATATTCTATTCTATTCTATTCTATTCTAGCATTTAGCCGCGTACAGGAATTGCAATCCCGATAAATCCATTTACTAAACATTTTTTGGACTCTGGACACAACCTAGCCAACGACCACTCCTTTAAAGTCTTACATACGTGTAATAAAGGGCTGCGGGCTTTAGAGATAATAAAAAGTAATAACAGTAACGTTGCACTGCTGAATGAACAATCCAATGTTACTAACTCACCTCTCTTAAATATCTTTAAGCCTGCTCTCTAATAATAGAGACACTCGCAATATGGTCGACAAACGACGATTGGTTGCGTGGATGGAGGGTAGGCGGGCGTTGCGCGGCGGTTTGTTTTTAATTTTATAAACGGCTCGGTCGGGGTCGGTGATTGGTCGCATGTTTTATCGCATGACGCGGTCGCTCGCTCCTCCAGTAGAGAGTGGTTGCGTCAGCGGTCTGTATAAAAGGCAGTTATTTTGGCTCGCCGCTCACTTAGCGGTTAGCCACCGTAGAGTCTATATCACCTGACGATGCCTCGTGTAGAGGCGAAACACGTGTCGTATTGTCGTCAGTGGTGTGTCTTGCCTAGTGTAGTGGTGTTGGGAGTAGCGGTGCTGGGATTAGTGGTGACGGGGATAGTACACGCAATTGAGGGAGGGCGGGAGATGCTCTTCATACTAGGTATGACACATCATTTTATTTTAAATCGCGGATGTTTGCGAATTAAATATTTTTATAAGCTTTTATATTCTATTAATTATAAAGGCATGTAATCAATAGTCCATTCATACTTCCATTTACACGGGTTTATCAGACTGGTCAATGTTAACATTTATCTACATTCTAGATTGTTGGCGTATTTAAAATATTCCAATTATTTTTTTATTTAAAAGTCACCCAATTTTGTCCTTTTCTCATTTTTTTTATTATTTTTTTTTCTTTTTTTTTACTCTACCTATCTCCAATATTTGTTTTTACATACGCGCAACAAATCAGTCTTAAGAGATTTTAAAACTAAATTATATTTTACAAATTTTACACTCGGACATTTGTTAGCATTTGTCCGTAAAATGGTCCCAAGCGGCATTGCTACATTTTTTTTAAACAATAAACACGTTAATGTCTAATAAAATAATGAAAGTTCTTTAACCACATAACAAAACTTCGTTACGAAAATCTATTACTAAATAAGTCGAGTAGGTATCATTCATAACGGTGCCGAGATCATATTCACATTAGTCCGTACTAGACACTCGACTGCATCATATGGTCTCCATTCGCATCGAGTATTTACTAGTACCAAGTCTATAAAATCTGCCTAGTATTTGGTTGAAGTCCCCGGGACTAGTCCCGACTAGTCTCGAGTATTGGCCGACAAAGATAAAAAGACTGCCAAATATTGTAGTTAAAAAAGGACAGAATATATTCTTGCACAACACGAGGCGCGTCAAATTCAAATGACTTACACACGAATTATTTAGGCAAACACGAGAGAGCGGCAAAGCAGACTAGTAACTATGGCAACAAAATCTATCTCGCTTTGCAGCGCCGGTACTTCAACTCCTTCGATTCAAGCTGGCCGCCGTGTTGTGCCGTGCGACGCGTAGGCACAGTGAGACTAGGTGGATCAAGTATTTTAAAAGCTGGAACAGGTATAACCTATTCTCATTTAATACCTAGTGCCTAGATATGTTCTAGTATATACGCTTCATCTCTAGTCAGCGTGTGTTATGCGATGACCGTAAATAAAGCGCAAGGTCAAACTTTACGTGTTCCAGGAGTAGACCTCATCCCTCAGTACTAACTGTTTTGCACGTGGTCAACTCTATGTTGCTTTTCATCGCGTTTGTAGCCCCCGTAACCTATTTGTGTACGCCCCGGGCCCCGGCTAAGTCTACTTCTAACTTCGTTTACACAGAAGCTCTATCATAAACGACTTAGAACTTTGAGGATAATGATTTATTTTATTACTACTTAAACTCAAACTCAAACATTTATTGCTAAACCATAATGTATACAAGATGTTATAAAATAATGTGAGACCAGTTGTTCACGCCCTGAGTTGCCCCGACAAAAGTCGACTGGGCTAGGGCTCATAGTAGCCCCTCGACAAGCAACAGAGGGCGGGACCCAAATGGCCTATGGATACCTAATACATACAAGGGCTGACAAGCAACACAAACTTACCGAATTCCGGAGGTAGGGTCGACCACAGGGTGCCAGTCAGGTGGTAAGTGAGTAAAGTGTTGTGCGAAAGTATGTATTAATCTCACCTGACTTAACCGGTGTAGTCGGACAGCAGATCCACAGGCGCTGCTTTTCTCCAAATGTGCGATCCCTCCAGTGGGCGTTCACCAATTGAAACCTTCTGCTTCGATTTCACTATGGTAAGTTATCAACTTTATTGTACATTTAATTAACTTCAAATTCAACTAAATCAGCGTCGATCGAAATTAAAACAAGTGACACGCTGCATAACTTAATAACGGTCGGTCAAAGTTCAATGTCCCATGTTCACTTAGCACAAAATTACTTCTCGAAACGAACGCGACCTTCTCTCGAGTCTTAAAAAGTTTAGCGTTCCACACGACAAAGCAAAAATTCTTTCGTACGATATTAAAATACAACACAAGCAAAATAAATATTGCCAAATGCACTTCAACATGCAATCAATATACAAATTGACGTAAATTACTTGCAACCGAGGTTAATTTAATCACTCAAACTCAAGAAAAACGCCTCGTCGTCACGTAAACGTACTAACAAAGACGACACGAATTAGAGGCCTTTTGGCACGCGACCACGCGGTTCTACTAGCTTAACTGCAATACTTCTCCGGACGCGGCCCCGCTGGCAACAAAACTCCCGTTAATCGCCCACACATCTAACCGGTTATGAACGCGCCGCGTCGAGCGCGTGTTATGGAATCTGTTGGGCACGCAATTGATACAGTTATGCTATAAATCGTTTTATATTCTCTTACCTGAACGTAGTAAAACGTATTCTTTAAGTAAAACCTATATACGCGAGGTACGTCGCGGGCACAGGTAGTAAATAAATAAAATGGAATACCTCGTTTCCAGTAAAAATGGGGCTCCGGTTCACCTCACACCATACGGGACACAGCGGCATTAAACTGTTGTATCATGGTGATATTCTGTAAGAGCGTGGTCCTACCCCGGTCAAACCAATCCATACAGGTCGCAGTCATATATACCTACAGTGTGGCTTCACAGTGAAGGTGGGTGTCGTAAGATGCGACTATGGGATATGACAAAAGTTCTCATTGCTCCCGATAGATGGCGGTGTAACGACTTCGTTTACGTCAGGCGACAAAATACCAGACACCGGCGGGAAGCAACGTTAAAGGTGCGTAGCGTCTGCTAGTGCAATACGTCGTTGACGCCGACGCCTTTGCGGCGTCACGGGCGTCCCGACGAATAGTCAATCCGCCTGCAATGCGCGACGTGACGAGTAAGACAAACTTTCTTCATAGTGCGACTAGCACACTTACTATACTCTATGTAGCCAGTAAACTCCCTTCTTCAGAAGAAGAAGGATAGCAATCAACTGCTGGATATGGGTCTCTTTTAATGACAAAATCCCAGGACTTACTTATAAAGAAATAAAATATAAATATTAAGCAAAAATTGTTTGGTATAAGTTACTAATTACTATACTACTAAAGAGTACACGATTGATAATAACCCCTATGAATAAGATTATCGCTACCATGTTGTTTATACATGTTCTCATACTAATTGTATAAAATAATACATTGTAAATTAATATTTATTTAAATAAGTCCCGCTGGGTTTCCTGCTGGTTCTTCCCGGTACACAAGCGTATTTGAAAGAGTATTTTTCGAACCGGTATTAAAAGTAAAAAACCGGCCAAGTGCGAGTCGGACTTGCGCACCGAGGGTTTCGAACAAATCCGTAGGTATATAAGTTTAAAATGATTAAAAACAAATTTATTATATGATGTAACTAAAAATTTATGCTTTTCGCAATTTTTCCTTTATCTCTGCTATAATATGTTGCTTCGTACCAAATTTCAAGATTCTGAGTTTACGGGAAGTACCCTGTAGGTTTTGATACCCTTGCGAATGTCGAAAATTTGCGGCATAAACGGCTGTATCTTTTGATTGCGTTGGCGTAGAAGTTTGATTTTTTTACAGCTCCAAGGGAAAGTAGACTTGAGTATTTGATATGAATTTCAGCTTGATACCTTTGTTTTATAGGAGAGGGGGAAAACGAGCATGCGGCTCACCTGATGATTAGTGACTACCGCCGCCCATGAACAGCTGCAACACCAGGGAGGGAATCGCAGATGCGTTGCTGGCCTTTTAAAAAGGAGTACGCTCTTTTCTTGAAGGTCCCTAAGTCGTATCGGTCTGGAAAAATCGCTGATAGTAATCGATTCCACAAGGAAGTCATGCGAGGAAGAAAACATCTTCTAAATCGCACAGTGGAAAGTGGATCGAAAGTGGAAGGAGCTGGCACTGGGGCGTCCCTGCCCAGTGATGGGAACAGTATTCCATATGAGGCCGAACCTGCGCCTTGTAAAGTTGCAGGCGGTGTGTCGGCATGAAATACTGTCCCGCTCTGCTGAGCACGCCAAGCTTTTTAGAGGCCAATTTGACTTTCTCTTCCAATTGACCACGAAACTACACGTCACTCGATATGTCGACTCCGAGGATTCCGATACTGGCTGAGGCACTCCCCGCCTTGAAACTGAGGAGATACGACAAAGGGGTTCTTTTTAGCGGTAAACGCGCAAACTTGTGTCTTCTGAGCATTAAACTGGACTAGTTTAGTCGCCCCCAATCCGAGACTTTGTTCAGCAAAAACTCGACTTCAGACACAAGTGACTCCCACGCGTTCCTGAGAAAAAGGGACTGACAGACAGACAGACAGACAGACAGACGGACAACAAAGTGATCCTATAAGCGTTCCGTTTTTTCCTTTTGAGGTACGGAACCCTAAAAATAACTTGCAGTAAGAATTACACGTAAAAAAATCTATATTTAATAAAAATTATTCTATTCTATTCTATTCCCTTAATGAAGGAATCGCTATTTCGGGCAAGTGGATTGGTGATTAACATTTTCATCCCCTTCCTTCCCCTTTTATTGATTTGCCTTGAGTTGCCTTTGTTCATCAACGGCCTTATGATAGGCTATAATATTGATCGAATGATGACGATTAAGACTCGACGACAATAGAATATATACATCATTATAACCCAGTATTCTTAATAGGATTATCTCAAAAGATCACAATCACGATAATTCAAATTTAGAGCGAAAAGGCAGTGCTAATCATATGCTTGAATATAACATATATACAAAACGCTTAAATATAAAAAAAACGGCTTAAAGGCTCAAATGTCTACTAGACGAGATAAAAGATAAAAACCTTTTTTATAGAATAAGGGTGACAAACGTGCACACAGTCCACTTGATGGTAAGTGGATGCTGTGGCCCATAGACATCTATCATCAATTTTTACATACGCACGAAAAATCAGTCTTAAGAGATTTTAAAACTAAGTTATATTTTACAAATTTTACACTCAGACATTTGTTAGCATTTAAAATGATCAAAAGCACGTAAAATGATCCCAAGCGGCATTGCTACAATTTTCTTAAACAATAAATACGTTAATGTCTAATAAAATAGTGAAAGTTCTTTAACCACATAACAAAACTTCGTTACGAAAATCTATTACTAAATTAGTCGAGTAGGTATCATTCATAACGGTGCCGAGATCACATTCGCATTAGTCCGTACTAGACACTCGACTGCATCATATGGTCTCCATTCGCATCGAGTATTTACTAGTACCAAGTCTATAAAATGTGCCTAGTATTTGGTTGAAGTCCCCGGGACTAGCCCCGACTAGTCTCGAGTATTGGCCGACAAAGATAAAAAGACTGCCGAATAGTGTAGTTAAAAAAGGACAGAATATATTCTTGCGCAACACGAGGCGCGTCAAATTCAAATGACTTACACACGAATGATTTAGGCAAACACGAGAGAGCGGCAAAGCAGACTAGTAACTATGGCAACAAAATGCTATTGCGCTTTGCAGCGCCGGTACTTTAACTCCTTCGATTCGAGCTGGCCGCCGTGTTGTGCCGTGCGACGTGTAGGCACAGTGAGACTAGGTGGATCAAGTATTTTAAAAGCTGGAACAGGTGCAACCTATTCTCATTTAATACCTAGTGCCTAGATCTGTTCTAGTATATACAATTCATCTCTAGTCAGCGTGTGTTATGCGATGACCGTAAATAAAGCGCAAGGTCAAACTTTACTTGTTCCAGGAGTAGACCTCACCCCTCAGTACTAACTGTTTTGCACATGGTCAACTCTATGTTGCTTTTCCTCGCGTTTGTAGCCCCCGTAACCTATTTGTGTACGCCCCGGGCCCCGGCTAAGTCTACTTCTAACTTCGTTTACACAGAAGCTCTATCATAAACAACTTAAAACTTTGAGGATAATGATTTATTTTGTTACCACTGAAACTCAAACTTAAACATTTATTGCTAAACCATAATGTATACAAGATGTTATAAAATAATGTGAGATCAGTTGTTCACGCTCTGAGTTGCCCCGACAAAAGTCGACTGGGCTAGGGCTCATAGTAGCCCCTCGACAAGCAACAGAGGGCGGGGTCCAAATGGCTTATGGATATCTAATACATACAAGGGCTTGTCAGCAACACAAACTTACCGAATTCCGGATGTAGGGTCGACCACAGGGCGCCAGTCAGGTGGTAAGTGTATGTAAAGTGGTGTGCGAAAGTGTGTATAAATCTCACCTGACTTAACCGGTGTAGTTGGACAGCAGATCCACAGGCGCTGCTTTTCCCCAAATGTGTGATCCCTCCAGTGGGCGTTCACTAATTGAAACCTTCTGCCTCGATTTCACTATAGTAGTTTATCAACTTTATTGTACACTAGCTGTGCCCGCGGAGTAGCTCGCGTATACAGATGTTACATAAACAATTTGTCGTTTAGGTAAGAGAATATTAAACGATTTATTTCATTACTGTATCAATAAGTGGTAACTAAATAAATCATTATCATCAAAGTTCTAAGTCGTTTATGATAGAGCTTCTGTGTAAACGACGTGAGAAGTAGGCTTAGCCGGGGTGTACACTAAAAGGTTACGGGGGCTACTAACGCGGGAAAAAGCAACATAGAGTTGGCCATGTGCAAAACAGTCAGTACTGAGGTACACTCCTACAACGCGTAAAGTTTGACCTTGCGCTTTATTTACGGTCATCGCATAACACACGCTCACTGTAACTGGGAACTGAACGCGTTTAAAACTGAAAGGAAAGTTACTTCTTAATAGAGGGTTTTTGGGCAGTGCTGCCAGATTAAAAAAAACTAATTCAGCTCTAGGACAACACAAAAAGCGCTAGATTTCATGAAAACAGCGCTTTAAAAAAGCCCTAGATTTCGCGCTAAATTAACTACAAACAATGTTTGTGTTTTTTTTTATATAATCATAATAAAGAAAACAACATTAACTTTTTTTTCTGGCAATATTTTTTTGATGTATCAATACTTCGCAGGACATCGACTTATAATTATGGCAATTGCTGTCAACAGTAGTTAGTACTGTACGAACAATAAAAATGTCATTAATTGTTTTAAAGTGCAATGTATTTCGCAACTTAGTTTCAGATGTCAGCATCTGATTGCGGTTGCTACACAGTTTCTTTGTGTTATAACTTCTAAGTAACTTTTAACTTAGGTGTGCTCTAAGCAACTGACTGAAACTGAATAAAGCAAAATAAATGCGTTGCCAAAACCATGAACAAAAACTTTAATAAAGGGCATTTCCCCGCTTATAGTCGTCGGTAAAAAAATCAAGTTGATCATCCTAAAGGGGAAGCCAGGAGATCCATAGCACAGGGTATCCTAGTTTGGACTCGTCTCCAATGCTCTTTGTTTTGTGGAAAAAATATGTTTGAAAAAGATAAACTGCAATGTACTATTTGTGGGAAAAAATAATAAAGGTCATTATTATTATTATCGGTAATGTGGACTAACAGTGCTGCTATAAAAGAGGTAATAACCCGCTAGTCGCTAAAATATTGAAATGTGTGCTAAATACACCAAAAAGAAAATTACGAAATGCGCGCTATACATTCCAAAAAAGCGCTAAATCTAGTTCCCAAAGCGCTAAAATGGCAGTACTGATTTTGCGTATATTATAAATACAATATCACGACATTTCGTTGCAAAATTTTTATTTTTGGTCGGATTCCGTTGTATGGCTTCGATGGATACAAATTTATTTAGTAAGTCTCAATACGATTCATCGGCGAAAAATCTCAACACAGCAATTCAGAAAAGTTTGTAATTTGTACAACTCCATCTATTACGTCCTTTGTGTGAGAAAACATCCTTTTTAAATCTCTTTTTGTGTTTTAAGTATAAATATATTAATTATTATGGAACGTTTTTTTACACACAAATCTTTTTATTACTATTTCTGAGATTTTATGGCGCCATTGAACAAATTCGAACCTACATTTCAAAATAATAATCATTACTTTCGATAGAATTAACCAATTTTAATAAAACAAAGATTTAATGTAACTCGAAGATACGCTTTATGATTTTCTTAACGATTTCTTTGAAATAAAAGATGTTTACTTTAGACGTAATGCGTTCATATAATAACAGACAAATAGACATACAGACAATTCTAAAAATTATAAAATGTTCTTATTTAATTATTTTCAGTTCCCCATAATGATTTTAGCCACCAAAATATATACCTATACAATGTACAGAAAGAGACACAACATGTTATCATCATTTTTATTATATGTATATATTTAAAGAGAGATGGCGCTGCTAACATTAATTCTAAAAATAAAAGAGATTAATTGACGCGATTGATACATTATATAAAACGCAAGAGAACTTATTAAATCAGTGCCTGCACAGTAAGCAAAAAATAAAGTTTGACTCTCGCCAAAACCAACGATTTGTTAATAGCTCTTTTAAAATTTGATTTACCACATAGAGTACTCGGCGGTAAAGAATAAATTGAGTTTGTCAACACGCAGTAGGGCAGCGAGTAATATAATAAAGATTAGCAGTAAATATGAAAACTCATCTACAGGCAAAAACCACATTGCAATTGCATTACATTTTCACAACACCACCATCTATCGAAGAAATGGGTTAACTATTGTGCTTCAGATTTAGTTAATATAAGGTTAATATATTTTTGTATAATATATAATATATTTAATACGTTCTTTAATACTTTTGTTTACTGCGTTTTAGATATACATAATTATATCATTATTTTACATAATTTAACTATGATTTATGATATGATATTAGTTTAAAATGCACTTGATGACTCAAACAAAGCCACCGTTGAGCAAATTCGTACCTATACTTTCCTTCCCATACTTCAGAATATTTATCATAACTTTTGATGGAATGAACTGATTTTAATGAAATAAAGACTAAATGTAACCCGAAGATACACTTTATAATTTCCTTAACAATTCTTATGATATAAATTAGTACTTTATACGTGATACGTTAACAAACAAACAGACAGACAGACAGACAGACAGAAAATTCTAAAAATGGTAGAAATGTATTTAATTACTTATTTTTAGTACCCCTCAATCACTTTTATTACAAAAATATAAAATGTACAGACATCTGCTATTTACAGTTTTATTATATGTATAGATAGATTTAATTAACTTCAAATTCAATTAAATCAGCGTCGATAGAAATTAAAACAAGTGACACGCTGCATAAGTTAAGAACGGTCGGCCAAAGTTCAATGTCCCATGTTCACTTAGCACAAAATTACTTCTCGAAACGAACGCGACCTTCTCTCGGGTCACAAAGTTTAGCGTTCCACACGACAAAGCAAAAATTCTTTCGTACCATATTAAAATACAACACAAGCAAAATAAATATTGCCAAATGCACTTCAACATGCAATCACTATACAAATTGACGTAAATTACTTGCAACCGAGGTTAAGTTAATCACTCAAACTCAAGAAAAACGCCTCGTCGTCACGTAAACGTACTAACAAAGACGACACGAATTAGAG
This sequence comes from Parnassius mnemosyne, assembly GCA_963668995.1. NCBI lineage: Eukaryota > Metazoa > Arthropoda > Insecta > Lepidoptera > Papilionidae > Parnassius > Parnassius mnemosyne. The sequence continues at coordinate 366,121 of CAVLGL010000090.1, forward strand.
GCCTTTTGGCACGCGACCACGTGGTTCTACTAGCTTAACTGCAATACTTCTCCGGACCCGGCCCCGCTGGCAACAAAACTCCTGTTAATCGCCCACACGTCTAACCGGTTATGAACGCGCCGCGTCGAGCGTGTGTTATGGAATCTGTTGGGTACGCAATTGATACAGTTATGCTATAAATCGTTTAATATTCTCTTACCTGAACGTAGTAAAACGTATTCTTTAAGTAAAACCTATATACGCGAGGTACTCCGCGGGCACAGCTAGTAAATAAATAAAATAGAATACCTCGTTTCGGTAAAAATGAGTCTCCGGTTCACCTCACACCATACGGGACACAGCGGCATTAAACTGTTGTATCATGGTGATATTCTGTAAGAGCGTGGTCCTACCCCGGTCAAACCAATCCATATAAGTCGCAGTCACATATACCTACAGTGTGACTTCACAGTGAAGGTCGGTGTCGTAAGATGCGACTATGGGATATGACAAAAGTTCTCATTGCTTCCGATAGATGGCGGTGTAACGACTTCGTTTACGTCAGGCGACAAAACACCAGACACCGGTGGGAATCAGCGTCAAAGGTGCGCAGCGTCTGCTAGTGCAATACGTCCTTGACGCCGCAAAAGGTCGAACCTCAATTTTTCAAAAAATTACAGGAGAGCAAGAAAGTATTTATTATTCTCCGATTACTAGCTTTTTTTCATCAGAAAATCATCTTATTTGTAGTTTTCCATTAAGTCTTATACATTTTATTTTCCTTAAATAAATAAATAAATAAATAAAAAAAAAAACATATATATATATACATAAATATATATAAATACATACATACAAATATTTACTTACTACTACTTATTATACACATACTACTTATTATACATATATATACATAATTAAATATGGCAGTTTCTGATTCAAACTCCAATAACAATTCACAATTCAAACTCAAACAAACAAAGGTAAGTGGATGCTGTGGCCAATAGACATCTATCATCAATTATGTATCAAAATGCTGATGCGTTGTCACCCCTGAGGACTAAGATGGTACGCCTCGTTATTAATAAAAATGGTTTCCGGCTCTCTACACTCACCATATGAAACCAGCAGGATTAAAAACGTTTTTCAGTAAAATATATTTTTAATGAATACAATTCCGTGTAATGAGAAACACAAACAAATACATACGTGACCGAGCTTTGTGCTTATCTAGAGAAGTATTTAATTTCGCAAATATGCGGGATGGTTCACGTAGCAACACAAGAACTGAATACGGTATCATAGGTTATTCTTTTGTTTTTACTATTATAAGCCAGTTTTCGACTACTTTCCCATTTAATGGTAAGTGGTGATGCAGCCGAAGATAATAAAGTACCATGGGACTACATGAGCTAAACGCAAGTTTTATATTGCCTTAAACTATATGATCCAATGCAGTAAACTAAATCAGAAAAATATATGATATTTTTTAGTATATATATATATATATATATGCTAGTTAGATAGTGTGTTAAAAACATGATACTACTAATTTGATGGAAAAAAAATCATAAAGATACCTCTAAAAATTTTTTTTAACGAGTAAAAACCATACTAATATGCTGTTAATTTTGTAGTGAAATTAACAAGTGAAACTGCCTAGTAACGCCATCTATACAGTACAGACTCAGATACAATGTGAAAAAGAGCGAGTTTATGATGTTCAAGGCGGGAGTGAAATCCCGACCATGTGCGACTACCTTCACACTCAACAACTCACCTCTAAAGCGTGTCTCACATTTTAAGTATCTGGGTCACTGGGTCACCGAGGATCTGCGTGATAATATGGATATCGAGCGAGAACGTAGGGCGCTGTCCATCAGGTGTAACATGGTGGCCCGTAGGTTTGCTCGTTGCAGTAGGCAGGTAAAGATTACTATTTTCAAAGCCTACTGCCAGTCTTTTTACACGGGCAACCTATGGGTTAACTATACGCAGCGGGTGTACAGCGCGTTGCGTGTCCAGTATAATAATGGGTTTAGGATGCTGATGGGGCTGCCGCGCTTTTGCAGCGCGTCAGTAATGTTTTCTGAAATGCGCACTGATGGTTTCCACGCCATTATTAGAAAGCGTGCTGCATCGATGCTGAAACGTTTGCGTGGCACCTCCAATAGCTTTCTCAACACAATGGCAGATAGATGGGACTCGCCGCTGCTTGAGCGCTGGATACGGCTACATGCCACGGTATAAGTCACCGGTACCCTCGTGGCGGCTGGTCTCAAACATCTCCATTTACATTTTACATTTTGTCATCATTATTTATGTAAATTAATTTAATTACTAACACTATAATTTAAGTTTTATTTCATTTCACTGTTACTAGCATTCTTGTATGGGTCCTGTGTTGCCTGAAATAAAGATATTTTATTTATTTTTATTTATTTAAAGGTCTACTATTCTATCATTCACCCTATAGCTATGTAAAATGTACCTAACCTACCTATGTAAAGCTATATAGAAATAAAAGTTAGTCTGTTCCAAGCTATTCAACTCGTTTTATTATATACATGCAAATGTTTTGATTTTTTGTTAGGTTACACAGTAACGTAATAGTGTTTTAATTTTTCAATCAAATTACTAGATTTTTTTTAAATCGCATTTTCTTATTTTCTGTACCGGATGTGTGCGTAAACGCCTGTGTACCGATACTTACACATTGGAAATACTAACTTCCGAGTTGATATTTTCAACTTTATCTCTCCTGTAATATTTTTACAGGAATTACATTTCAAACGTTTTAAAGTTATTATTTATAAAAGTAATTAAAAAAAATATCTAAATATGTAATACTTAAAAGAAAAAAGAAAATTTGACTTCATATTCCTGGAATCGAACCCGGGAACTCTCGAGTGCAAACTGCAAATATGGGTTTATTGTTATAAAAATAAATGTTTAGTAATAATAAAATGTTCTTACCTTTAAATATTGTTCACATGTTGGGCGTTTGAGTTATATGAACTTTTTTAGTCTTCGTAACGGGTTTCACTTTATTTCCCATATTTACCAATTATAATTATTAACTTAATTTAAATTAATCTAAATTTAAAATATTTTATATTTACACGAAAGAAGATATTTATGAAAGGAAGAATATTTATGAATATGAAACAATGAATTTAAAAATAAAATTATACAAAAACATTAAACAATTAAGCAAACAGAGCGACACGTCTGTATGGCATTGGGCCTCGGCCAGCAGTGTCGGTAGTGCATATTATATATCTCAATTTTATATTTAATAATTTGAAAACTAGATTTTGTTATCATTGTAACACTTAAAACTGTAAGTATGTACTTATTATATACTTACTTACTTATATACTTACTTACTGTTACTCCTTAACACAGGTTATTCTGTAACCTAGCTAGGAGAGCAGAGCTACATCCACTAGATTGAATATAATATTTTATAGATAGTACAAACGATCTAATTCCTACCCATGTACTACTATCACTTTATATAAATAAAGTTTATTACTATTATTATAATTATATAAACGGGTGTAACCTCGCTACTCAGTTAGTGTTAAGCCTTACTGTCGTTAGATGGCGCTCACATTAATTCTGTAAATGTGTGCGTGCATCACTCGAGGTCACTTGGCATTGGCACTTGTAGTCCTCTTAACAAAACAATTTCACTCTTGTCTTGAAAACACCCATATTGTAATGAGATGGAAAGACAAATCCTGGTAACTTATTTCACTCCTTTGCTGTAGGCATGACGAACGATGTAGCAAACCATTTGGTTCGAGTATACGTGCACGTCTATACAATATCATATCATTGAGGCCAGTAATGAGGCTACGAGGCATTTAATATTAGTATAATATGTACCTATAGTTAGTTGGTGTTCATGGGCTGCAGTTGCCACGTTCGTAAGCCTGTTCTTTACTCCATGTTAAATTATTGAAAACAAAAGGCCCGTCTGCGTACAAAATAATTAATGGTATTTGGTTTGAGCAATGTTATTTTTCAATAAAATAAGGGTGACAAACTAAGACATAGTCCACCTGATTATAAGTAGATGCTGTTGCCCATAGACATCTACATTTATCCTCGATTAAGAATAATTAATGTACAGATGCGTTGTCACTCCTGAGGACTGAAATGGAGTGCCCCGTATCACAGTATGTAGTAAAAATTCTCTAAACTCACTATTCGAAATACAGCATCAGCATTAAGCTGTCATTTTACGCTGGTATTTTGTAAGGCCGTTGTCCTTCCCCGATCGGGAAGACCTATTCGTGCTTCAACCATAATATAGCTGCAGCATGGCTCTTCTACCTATAAAACGTTATTTTTCCTTTGAGACTTAAGCAAACAATTAAATGTATTATAACATAAATAACATATATATGCAGTACTCAAGACCGAAACGGTTCAATGCGATTGCCAATATTTACGTGAATGACACTCATTTACACAAAGCGAACAATCAACAAAGATCGTTCTCTACAATTGGAGCGCTTATCAATTTAAGTGGCATTGACAGCAAATGATAAAAAAAATTATTGATGGCAACTGACAGACATGGCGTTAATGGTTAAATTTTATATTTGTTAATTTTTTAACTCACAGGACTCTTGTATTAAAAATCTTATTAAGCTAAACAAAAGAAAAAGTTTATTAATTCAATATTTACAATGATTATTAGATATTAATATACTCTTAATATAAATGTTTAATATTTTCTGCCTTCCAAATGATTTTGTTATTTTTTTATTGATGTTTTTATTAACTAGACATGATTATTAATTATATTTTATTAAATTGTTCCGAAACATTATTTGTACGATAAAGTGTTTGCGCAATAATTACTATAATTATGTTAATATTATATTAATATAATTATGTAATTAATATTGCCAATTTTTCGCCTCCTTCACATATTTAAAACGATCCCACAACTGTGTTACGTCTCGGCATCATAAAAGGTGAAAATTAAACTCTTAACTAAAATCTTATATGTGTAAATTACACTAAATAATATAATAATTTAAAATAAAAAAAATTTGTACAGCCGACTTCAATATAAGTTATTAAGAATATCTCAAAAACTATTAGTCTAACCTTAATCAAATTCATATAGAACCACACGAGAAGTATCAGCTTTTATATAAAAAAGAATCATCGAAATCGGTTCACCCAGTAAAAAGTTATGAGGTAACACACATAAAAACAAAAACAAAAAAATACACTTGAATTGAGTACCGTCTCCTTTTTGGAAGTCGACAGATCCCAATTTCACTACATATTAATTAACTTCCATAGTATTTATTTTTCCAACTATTTATATAAATCCCTTGTAATATTTTGATGATAATGTAAACTAAACAAAATAATATTAAACTGACGTGCAATCGTTTCGTTTCTCGTTTAAGTTTAATAACAACCAATATTTCAGCGAATAGCGTAACAACAAAGTATATAAAATTAACATTAACCCTATGTGTTAAAAATATCAGTTTGTGCGGTTTAATAAAAATATCACTTCAAAATATTTAACGGCAAACAATTTAATAATTATAATTATGATAAATTTAACCACAAGTTCAGCATGAAATATTGGATATAAGATTAATTTTATAGCAAATAATTATTACAACGCTTATTTTTAGAAATGTGAAGCCTAAATTAAAATCAAAAGAATACACAATACATGTATTGATGTTTTTAAGGAATATTTTCATTCAAATAGCTTTGCTTTGTGAACCGCCATCTACACCATTCTACCGGTATTAGACAAATTATCGAACGAAAATTTATTGACTCTCAAGGTGGTACGTAAAAAAGACGCCAGATGGCATAAATACGGCTAATGTAACAAAATTATAAATCGGTAAGGTAAGAATTCGATCGTGGATTGTTTTAAATTGACTGGAATATGATAATTTTATTCATTATGGTCAATTTTATTTATTTAATGAATTTGTTAATTTTTTAACTGTTTATTTTAACAGTTAAAAGATATATTAACCATCTTTACAACTGTAACTGATGCGCAGCGCGCCGTGCATTGACATTCAAGGAAAGCAAATGACAATCGTTATTTTCAATCGTGACCGCGCGTCCTAACATGGCGGACGTGCATGTTTTGGAACCAGGCGCTAGCAACAAATCAGAACGCGATTTTGTGTTATATCTTATTTCATTGTATAGGGAGAGTCCTGTGTTATGGGACACTAAACGAAAAGATTACGTAGACAAATACAAACGATCAGTTGCATTACAAAACATTATCAGATCTCTACGGATTTATAAGCCGACGTACACGGAAGAGGAATTTAAAAAGAAAATTAACACACTACGTACCAATTTCAACAAGGAAAGAAATAAAATATACAAAGCAAGACGGTCTGGTATCTCCGCTGACGATGTACCCCAGCCAACACTTTGGTATTACAATGAAATGTTGTTTTTGACTAACCATACGAGGGTTATATGTAAGACTGAAAGCAGTGAGGTGAGTACCTCAACATATTTTTCGTTGCACACATAAACTTCCATTTGGCACGATTATGACACACCTCCCTCGCTTCTTTGTGCATATAATATATCAACGTGCATTTTTTTCGGTTGACCTATTTACCTCCTTTTCATCAATATACATGAATATAGATTAAGGGTACTTTTTATTTTTCCTATCTTCAATATATCACCAATTTAGTTGACAATCTTTCATCATGTCCTATCTTTCATGGTTTTCTATTGTTCAATTGTGATTTATGTCACGGCTCCGACCGATTGATTGAACGGTAGCAACGCCAACTTATGCGAGGTGAAACAGAAACATTGCGTAAGGAAAAGGTAGAGCAGGACGAACCATTTCCATTTTCTGTGAATAACGTTACTATCAGGTACTAAATATTTTCCTAGTTATTATTTGTATAGTTTGCTTCAAGCTCGTCTTTATTTGCTTGTCATTCAAAATATAATCGCAATTGAATCAAAGAAAAGAGAGAGTATGGCGGAGTTTAATAATGCTGAGATTTAATTAGTCGTTTACTGTATGTATAAGCGATTGAACCTTTGTGTTTCGCCTCGACTTTGAAACACTTCGACTCTCTAAAGACTGATTAGACGATGATTTTTGAATCCAACTTAGTAAAGTGATCCTTTCGACAACAATTCTTACTTGTCGTTCAACTGGATTTGTTAATTAATTTTCTTAACCTTTTCCTTATTTCCCCTAAATAATACACCTTCTTAATTTCCTCTAAATAATACTTAATTTCGTCATAAACGCAACATTAAGAAAATATCATATGAAAGTAAAATTTAGTCAAGTTATTCGTCAAATAAAGCCTATCGGACGATTGAACAATTTAATTTTTTTTCTCCCTGTCGCTATCTATTTGTTTATCATTTATATAGACCTAACTAAAATTAAATACACTTTGTACTGAAACCGTAAACGGTGTCAATCAATGTTCTTGGTTCCTGCTATAAATATGACCGACATACCTATATAACAAAAATGTAATGTGTTTTTGGTTGAATAAATTTACTTTATTCTATTCTATCTAAGGATTTAAAAATCATCCCTAAAATAATGAAAATAAGTATTGAAATTAAATAAAAATATTAGTACAACACGTATTTTCTATTCATCGATATATATGTACTACGCACTACGAGTAGATTTAGAATTCCGAACTTTGACTAAGTTCAACTGAACTGTACTGCAATCCGTACACTAAACTAAATATTGCGAAAATTGAAGATTTTTGATTTCCATAAGATAATTATTATTACATTTTATTTAGAAATATGAAATATAAATATTTAGAAATATATTTAGTCGTGGTAGAGCCATGCTGCAGCTATATTATGGTTGTAGCACGAATGGGTCGGCTCGACCGGGGAAGGACCACGCTCTCACAGAATACCAGCGTAAAATAGCAGCCTAACGCTGCTGTGTTTCGTTTAGTGAGTGTAGAGAACCGGAGACCCTTTTTACTGGAAACGAGGCATTCCATCTTAGTTCCCACGGGTGACAACGCATCTGCATTTTGATTCTTAATCGAAGATAGATGTAGATGTCTATGGGCCACAGCAACCACTTACCATCAGGTGGACTGTGTGCTAGTTTGTCACCTTTATCCTATGAAAAAAAAAATGTTTGTTTAGGTTAAAATAAAAGTATTTTATATTAAATTCTTATATTTATTTTATATTAATATCTTATTTTATATTAAATTAAAGTCTTCGCACATACGCGACTCTACTATTTCCCGCGCATGCGCGAAGACATAGAGTAGCGCACAATTTTAGTTTGCAATAGCTTCTCTAGTACGTAGTACATATAACTCAATGTTTCTATTTCATCTTAACAATTACTTTATATCGATTTGAATTTAAAATTTCTCGTTGGTCTAGTTATCGTTGCGCTACTGCTTATCATATAGTCGTAGTTTCAAATCCTGTGTCGGGCCTAAAGTCAGTTATTGGGTTTTCTGTCATGAAATTGTCAGAAGCTTTAGTTAGAAACATGTAGGCATCACCAACTATCAACTTTTTGAAAGCATACGTTGTAAGTATTACTATGCAAAGTAAATCCGTTGATCACGCACCTGATCTCTACCGGTCGTGTCGGATTGCTGTCCAATCGGACTATGAAGTTAAGTCCTATCCTGCGCAGTTGCCTAGTGTCCGTTGAGACTGCCACTGTGATTGAAATTCTCTCCGGATGATATTTCGACATGCTTGCCACCCACCTACTAATTTCTATTCTTCTGCAGTTCTAGTTACTTTTAAAAATTCAGTGATTAGTACAATTATTGATTTATTTTATTACAGCAGTCGCCCCCACAACAAAAAAAGACGCCACAAAAGAGAAGCAAAAACACATCAACGGACGATTTAGTGAATAAAGCAATCAAATATTCCAAAAGATCTGACAACGAATCCGACATAATAGCAAAAAGTTGGGCTACCAAATTAAGCCGCTTAGCTCACGACCAAAGGCGTTACGCTGAGAAAATTATAAATGACGTACTTTTCGAAGGCGCAATGGGAACATTGACAAGGAACGGGGTTCATTTCCTGCCAGCCAGCTCAACATGTCATTCTTTTGATAACTCCGGTGAATTAAATGTGTCACCATCTTCAAATTCATCACATGTAACTAACATGTCACCTACACCAGACCAGTAGCCTGAGACATTACCTCATATGTCTTAATGTCATTCATCTCTGTCTCTGTGGCGCAGTGTTGTTGCGCTAGAGGCCGCGGGTTCGAATCTCGCACGGAAAAAATATTTGTATGGCCTACAAATAATTGTTCCTGGATGTTTGTTCTCGTGCAATTTTTTTGTAAACTGCCTCCACGATACAGGAGAAAATCCCAGTGTGAGAGGTAACGTTTAAAAAAAAGAAATAAAAAATAAGTTGTAATCAAGAAGATGTTGCTGTCCATCTTCCGTTTATATTTCTCTGTGCTACCTCGGGATAATGTGTGGTACTACACCGCTACATCACACCACACCAGCTCCAATAATAATAGACAGCTCCGTGGTTGTGGCCTTGTAGGCCGTGGGCCCGAATCCGTGACGTAACAACTATCTGTGTGGCTTACAAATAGTTCTGGGTTCGGATTTTTATTATACAGGTCATACATAACATAATTAAATTGATTTTACAACGTATTAAAATGACTTGTAAAATATAAATAAATGTTTTTTATACATATCTTTTTTATTTTATTTATTTCCATAGCATAATGTCGTATGTTATTTTGCTATGGGGACACGCAGCTGACACTGAAATTATATTTGTTTTACAGAAGAGGGCCATAAGAGCAATTTATAATTTAAAGCCTAAAGAGTCGCTGCGACAAAAATTTAAGGAAATTAATATACTAACTTTGGCCTCTCAATACATTTATGAAAATGTAATGTACGTACACAAAAATAAAAGAAGTTTTACAAAAATAAATGGTATTCATTCTGAAAATACTAGGAACAGACACAAGCTAGTAGTACCAGTTACTCGACTCCATCGAGTCAGTAATTCATTCTTGGGGCGATGTATACGCTTTTACAACAAAATTCCAGAAAATATACAAAATTTGAGCTGGTCAAAGTTCAATAACTTTATTAAACTAAGTTTGTAAAAAAAGGGTTATTATAATATTAAGGGACTTATGGATGATAATAACCCCTGGAAATGAGGTGATCGCTACCAAACTATTTCTAATTTGTTGTGTTGTTAATTTGTGTAACATACATGATTGTAAGCTGTTATTTAAAAAAAAGTCCTGCTGGGTTCTCCTAGGACAGAGGCTTTTTTTTCGAACCCGTGGTAATTAAACAAAAGAGAGACTTTCAATAAGTATTATTATTAATCTATATTAAATATAAAAGTATCTGTTTCTTATACGTGGTATAATTATGCAGCAGCAGTTATATACCTGTAGTTGTTGGACTTATGGGTCGGCTCGACCGTGGAATGACCACGTTCTCATAGATAATCTGCGTAAAGTATCAGCTTAACGCTGCTGTTTCTTGTATGGTGAGAGAAGAGAACCAGAGAACCTTTTTACTGGAAACGAGGCATTCCATCTTAGTACTCAGGGGTGACAACGCATCTGCATTTTGATTCTTAATCGGAGAGGGATGTACGAGTAGGTGTTCATGGGCCACAGCATCCACATACCATCATGTGGACTGTTTGCTCATTTGGCACCCTTATTCTATGAAAAATAAAACTGAATTTTCCATTAGAGTATATAAACCATTGAATTACATAACAATGACGGCTCCGTGGCGTAGTGGCTTAGCAATAAGTTTCAACGGTAGGTGCCGCAGGTTCGAATCCCGCACGGGTTAACTAATTACACGTATTAGTACGCCCTACAAATAATTGTTTCCGGGTTTGGATGTTTGTCCTTGAGCAATTTATGTTTGTAAACTGCCTCCATGATACACGAGGAAATCCTAGTGTGGGGGTAAAGATTAAAAAAAAATAAAAAAAAGATAATTAAATACACAATATTTATTACCACAAAAACTAAATCTAATAACTTAAATTATCATACAGTTTTATTAACCACGGTATTGTACCAAGAACGCTGGCTCGATATATTTCTTATCAATGTATGTGTCATCGCGTAAGACGTTTCCATTATCATTCCCAAGGTACGGGAAGCAACAACACAAGTATGATTTAAGGCCGGTTGCACGTCCGGACATCCAGATCTCGCACACTATCATAAATTTCGCTTCTGCAATCATTGAAGTAACACGTACTACGTACTACAAGAGACGCTGAGACTTGGTTGTTTGAAACACGCGTTAGAGCCATGGGTTCAAACATTTTTTTTTTATAGAAGATGCGGCAAACGAGCATGAAGCTCACCTGATGGTAAGTGTCGTCCGCCGCCCACGTACAACCGCAACACCAGTAGAAATGCAGGAGCGTGGCCAGCCTTTTAAAAGGGTTTAATCTTACTTAGTCCGTGCTAAAAGAAGGTACTCAGAGCACGCGGCTGGCACTGCCGCACAAGTTTTGTTTGCTTATGTTCTTGTACGTAGTACATAGTACTTTAATGTCGGCAATCCCATTTTTCACCAATATCTCGCAGGCATTTGTATTTTTCAACATATGTTGTTAAATATTCTAATAACATAAATTCCAATAAAATATAATATTTGGTCTTTTTCGTTAGTCTCATGCCTCAATACGTGCGTATAACGCGGGCGTTTGCTTTCGGAATTTGTAATGGTGTGCGGCGTCTAATACTGCAAAATGTATGAAGATGGAGAACACGTCTTACGACATTTTGACAAGACAAATTCCTGACGTGCGGTTGGCATGTATTCGACGAACGTTAACAGCGAATGTTCATACGTATAATGTGAGGGTTCTGGTACAAAATGTATACGCAGAGTGCCCTCCGTTGCGCATTTCTTTTTTCTGACAGAAAATTGCTTACTTTGAGCGGCCGGAAAGTCTTCTAACCATACCAGTGATTAATTAAAAAATAATAAAAATTTTAAGGTACCATTAAGTCTCGTGCTGACTCTATGGCTTTAAGTCAAAGTGACTGTGACAGCACGAGACTTGACGACATCTTAAATTGTTATATATATATATATATATATATATATATATATATATATATATATATATATATATATATATATATGTATATATAAATATATTCAATTAAATGTTATTACTTATTTCGGCAAGAATAATAGACAAAAGAATATAGATAAGAATATAATATATAACAATAGTAAAAAATTACCAGAAAATTCTGTATAGACCCTTACAAAGCCTGGTGAACCCCCGGTTCCGCTTGGGTAGGATCTATTAATATATATAAAACCAAGATCATGACATTGCTCTCTTAGTTGTGAAATTTCATTATAATCGCTTCTGGCATTCCGAAGATAAGCAAGGACATACAGACGAACAGAGAAACATTTTAAAATGGCTACTCTTCTCTTAATAGCATACACTTAATCACCTCAGCTCAACTTAAGGCAGTTATTACACACAGACACTTTTATTTAAGTCCACAGATTACAAAATAAAAAGTACTCAAAACATTAAAACGTTAGTAAAGTACACAATTTGGCGGGCGATCACTTTCAGGCAACCAAAGGCATAAAGAGATATGAGGTAGGTGGTGCAATATCAAACTTGTAACTTTACAAAAATGACGTTCAATAAATATGTATAAATTGAGCACACAGTGCATGTGATGGTAAGTGGATGCTGTAGACCATACACACCTACATCTATCTTCGATGAAAAATCAAAATGAAAAGCGTTATAACCCCTGAGGACTAAAATGAAATGCCTCGTCTCCAGTAAAAAGGGTCTTCAGTTCTCTACACTCACCATACAAAACATGTCAGTATTGGGCTGCTATTGTACGCTGGTATTCTGTGAGTGCGCGTTCCTTCCCCGGTCGAGCTGACCCATTCGTGCTACAACCATAATATAACTGCAGCATGGCTTCACCACGTAAAAATATAAACATATAAATAAATAAATTACCCAATTCCTCAACAAAATAAACCTAGCAAGCTAACAACATAGCAAAGTGGCGAAGCAATCAGCTTTGCAGCGGTTTCTAACGGTTGCCGTTGAGCAATCAGTTTCAAAATAGGAGGTTCAGATGCCTGGGTGATCAGTAATCGATTGCTGAAAACAGAATTTGAAAATTCAAAACCGTTCTCGAGATAATCGTGGGACAGACGGACAGACGGACAGACATCGTGAAATCAATAAGTGACTTCGCAAGCTTCGCCACTTAATAAAGCGAAAAAAGCAAATATAAACTTAATTATAGTAGTAATTTGTCCTAGCTTGATTATATAACAACAGAAGCGAAAAAGTTTTATAAAATATGTTATTAATTGTTGGAATCTAAAGCTATACTCACAATTTAATTGTATACAATTAGATTTTTTTTTAATTCAAGAAATTCGGGTAGCTATTTCATGAGTACGTCTTAAAATATTTTAATAAGATTTCAGCTTTCAAAGCAGCACGAAAACGTTAAGATAAGAAATAGCTTAAAGTTTTGAAATGATAATCGAATCCTGTGGTTCAAGAAGCCGCGAAATTGTCCCGAATTTAATTCTGCAAAGATTTAAATGACTTACCTCAGTAGCCGACTAAAGAAAGTTCCGTAATGAAATCACTCATTTTTGCTACGTAAAACTTTGAAGGCTCCGTGGCGTAGTGGCTTGCAATGAGTAAAAAAAAGTAAGCTACTATAATTTTTAACTGACAATGCATTTTATTCAATTCAAGAATTTGTTATATTTAAGTCAATCACTTAATTAATTAAAATATGACTAAATTAATGACATTTCTATGTATATTAATTTCAATCTTATTTAATTTAATTATATTTATTCTCCCTTCGTATTGATACTTTTACATTATGGTTTTTATATTATGGTTGTAACACGAATGGGTCGGCTTGACCGGGAAAGGGCCACGCCCTCATAAAATACCAGCGTAAAATAGCAACTTAATGCTACTGTGTTTCGTATGCAGAGTGTAGAGAACCGGAGACCCTCTTTACTGGATACGACGCATTCCTTCTTAGTCCTCAGGGGTGACAACGCATGTGCACATTAATTCTTAATCGGAAAAAAAAAACATTGCATGGTGCATTCTACAATACTCAAACCAAATAACGTTAATTATTTTTTACGCAGACGGGTCTTTTGTTTTTAATAATTTAGGTTATTAATGAATGCAATTATTCAACTTACAGTATCTTCAAGTCTTGCAGTAGTTTGCTTGGATTTGGGTTAATTTGAATAATTTTATAAGAAATCACTATAATTAATGAATATTAGTTGTGTTTCTGCCGCTCTTTGTAAAACACAAGCAAAATTAATTTTTATTTATTTCATTAATAACATTAGTTATTTTACCTAATATAGGTGAGAAACAAACACAGTACTGTTGATGGTAAGTGAATGATGTGGCCCATAAACTCCTGTGCCTAGCCTCCATTAAAAACCAAAATTTAGATGACCTGAGGTCTAAGATAAAACTTCTTATCACCAGTGAAAAGGATCTCCGATTCTCTACACTCACCATACAAAACATGCAGCTATTTTATCACCTTTGCTTTTTTCAGTTTTTATTAACTCAATATCCACTAAGATAAATTCTTCCTATCTCTTATATGCAGATAATTTTCAGATATATTCACAAGCTACTCCTAGTGACTTAGCTGTAGCTATCAACACTATAAACAGTGACCTAGCAATCATTTCGGAATGGAGCAGAAATTATGGTTTCAAAATTAACCAACTGAAGACACAACTAATTATTATAGGTTCTCCGCATATGCTTACAAAATGCAATTTACCACAAGCAACCAAAGTTGTATTTGATGGTAATATAATCCCGACCAGTGACACTGTCAAAAACTTGGGTGTATTCATCGATAAAACTTTATCTTGGGGTCCTCAGTTACAGGAAGTTAGTCGTAAAATTTTTGCAGCTTTGAGAAGACTACGAAACTTTTTACCAACTGCCACTAAGATTGCGCTTGCGCAAACTCTTCTGCTTCCAATACTCGATTATGCAGATGTCAGCTATCTTGATCTCACTGAAATGCAACTTGATAAACTTGAGCGACTTCAAAATTTTTGTATAAGATTCATATTTGGTTTGCGTAAATATGATCATGTGTCAGATTTTCGTAACAGGCTCAAGTGGTTGCCAATTCGTCTTCGCCGGAATGCTCATATTCTCTCACTTCTTTATAATATGTAATATGTTTCAAAGAACCCGATAAGTAACAACACGTATTTAATCTGCTCCTCAATTATTTATTCAAAATCAGTGTAAGGATTAAAGTTTTGCCCTGATGCTATATACGTTTCGATAGCATAAAGTGCAAGCTTTGTAATAACACAATCGGACAAGTGAAATTCCACCTAGATTGTGAGTAATAGCGATAAACATTTTCAAAATAATCGTTTTTAATTGCCGTCCCTGACCTAGGACAACTCGCGGCCGGCTCGCATCTACGCACACATACGCATCGCACAGTGTACGTGACGTACGGCGTAGCGTTTTTATCGCTGACGCTTTATTTATGCTCAACTTTTAAACGCATCTTGAAGCCTTGCTTATAATGGTTGGAAATAAATGCTCTGGATGCCGCCACAACATAACTACTAGGGAGTTTCTGGTGTGCTCCACTTGCTCATCTAAATACGACCTTTTATGCGCTAATGTTGGTTTAAAAAGATTTAATCTAATAAACCACGAAACAAGACACTGCTGGAAATGTCCTGAATGTCATAGTAAGCAACCAAGATCTGATAACACGAACTCACCGTTGCGCCAACCACTCCAATCCAATCAGCCGGGACCCAGTAACGTCAGCGTACTTGATGAAATATCATGTGAAACCAGCAACGTTACCATCAGAGCTCGCCAGCAATCACAGGCTGTTCCAGTTGACGACCGTTATGTGACGG
The DNA here is from genome assembly GCA_963668995.1 of Parnassius mnemosyne. Classification (NCBI taxonomy): domain Eukaryota; kingdom Metazoa; phylum Arthropoda; class Insecta; order Lepidoptera; family Papilionidae; genus Parnassius; species Parnassius mnemosyne. The sequence continues at coordinate 382,134 of CAVLGL010000090.1, forward strand.
AGGATTCACTGCGGCGAATACTTAGTGAGGAATTGTCATGCGTGATCGAAGAAAAGATAAAAAAATTGGTAACTGTACAACTTGGAACGATAAATGAGCGCATAACGGAATTCAGTGAGTCCATTGCTTACTTTAACAGGCAATATGAGGAAATGAAGGCTGAACTGCAGGAAAAGTCGGCTATCATAACAGGGTTGCAAAAAGACAACGAAACCTTGCAATCAAGTGTCAAAGCTCTGTCCCAAAGACTCAATCTGGCAGAGCAGAATATGAGAGAGTCGAATTTGGAAATAAATGGTGTACCAGAACATAAAACGGAAAATCTGTCAACCCTTCTAACCCAAATAGCAAAAACCGTTGACTGCCATATTGGAGATGAAGATATTCATCATATAACACGAGTCGCTAAGCTAAACAAGGACAGTGACCGGCCTCGCATGGTTATTGCTAAGCTCCGCATCCCCAGACATCGAGACGCCATGTTGGCTGCTGTTGCCAAATTTAACAAAAGTAACCCAAAGGAAAAGCTGTCAACCCAGCATCTTGGTATGGCGGGTCCGCCAAAGCCTGTGTTTGTCTCTGAACACTTACCACCAGCTATCAAGTCTCTACACGCAGCAGCTCGCCTCAAGGCCAAGAAGCAGGATTTCAAATTCGTATGGGTTCGTAATGGACGCATCTTCTTACGCAGAAATGTGTACAGCCCAGCCATCCTCATTCGAAGTATTGAGAGTCTTGATTCGATAACCTCTACTCAACAAAGATCCTGATAACACACGTATGAGGCACCTATGGAATATACTATCAAAACGTGCGTGGTCTGAGAACGAAAACAACTGACGTGTTAAAAAACATCTTGGCAAATTATATAGTGTTTACGGAGACTTGGTTGAATCCGGATGTGGCTAGCAGTGAAATTTTCGATTCTAGATATAAGGTTTATCGTAGGGATCGTGTATGTTCCAAATCCACTAAAATGGATGGCGGAGGAGTATTAATAGCTGTATTGCGAAACATTCCATCCGCTCGTGTTGAGCGATGGGAAAGTAGTTGTGAAGATTTATGGGTATCGGTGCAAATAAAAATTGGCAATATTACCTCGAATATTGCCATTTGCGCGGTATACTTACCTCCACCAGTTAAATCAGATACCTTGACGTATTTCCTTGGCAAGGTTGATAATGTTACGAACCAACCCAATAATGTCCTTATTATGGGCGATTTTAATCTAGGATTCATTAACTGGAGTAGAGAACATGATCATATTGCACAAATGGTTCCATCTAATTATAATAGTACTCTCGGATGCGGTCTTGTTGATTTCATGTCTCTTAATAACTTTAGTCAATTTAACAACGTACCAAACAGTGACGGTAGATACTTAGATCTCATTATGAGCAACTTTCCCAGTGTTGATGTGTCCGAGCCTCTAGAACTCTTGAGTAGGCTGGACTGAAAACATCCTAATCTTTTAGTAACGTTACAAAAAACTAATTTTGCTTATCTTCAGCCTAAGAAACGAACTGACCGCAATTTCTATAAGGCAAATTACGAGGAAATTGCCTTGGACCTGGAGTGTATTAATTGGGTGGAGAGGTTTGCGAGCTGTAGCAACGTCAATGAAATGGTTACAAAACTCTATGATGAACTAAGTTTAATTATTGATAGGTCTGTCCCCAAGCACCGTCCTTCCAAGAGTAAATATCCCAAATGGTTTAGTCGCACATTAATTAAACTTCTATCTGAGAAAAATAAGCTACGCAAGAGATATCGGAAATATAGTAATCCACGTGATAAATTAGAACATGACCTTTTACGGAGCCGCTGTCACAAGCTAATTGACAAGTGCTATAGTGACTATAAGACAAATATTGAGAATGGAATAACGCGTAACGTCAAATATTTTTGGCAATACATTAAAGACAAACGAAGCAACCAGTCAACTCTTCCCTCAAAAATGCAATTAAACGATTCTATTGCAGAATCTGGTTCTGAGATGGCCACTCTTTTCGCTAAACATTTTGCTTCCACGTTCACATTAAATTTTCAAAAATCATATCACAACCTTGAGGATTTATCGGCACTTTCTTTATCACAAATTCAATTTTCTGAAAATGATACCTTAAGAATAATTAAACGATTAGACATACAGAAAGGAGCCGGTCCTGATAAAATACCTCCTCTATTTATAAAGATCTGTGGATCTCTTTTGTCTCAACCGTTAACTATGATCTTTAATTGTTCACTCAGAGATGGTGTGTTCCCCGAGGAATGGAAAAAAGCAAAAATAGTACCTGTATACAAAAAAGGGGAAACAAGCAACGTAAAAAACTACCGGCCGATTTCCATTTTATCTACTTTTTCTAAATTGTTTGAGTGTCTGATTAATCCACGAATTATTAGACACATAGATACTTCACTATCCGAGTACCAGAATGGGTTCCGCAGGGGCCGCTCAACGCAGACTAATTTGATCTCATTTATTTCTGAAATTGCACTGGGGGTGGATAGTGGAAGTCAAATTGATGCTGTATACACGGATTTTACCAGTGCTTTTGATAAAGTAAATCACGCACTACTTTTAACGAAATTACAAATGAAAGGGATACATGGTAGTTTGTTTCACTGGTTTAGGTCTTACCTCAGTATGAGACCCCAGGTAGTTGCTGTTGGGGGTTATGAGTCAGATATATATTTTGCATCATCAGGAGTCCCACAGCTCTCACTTAGGCCCAATATTGTTTCTTATATTTATCGACGATATAACGATGCACATAAAAAATTGTAAATTCAGGCTATTTGCGGATGATTTAAAAATTTACAGGGCAGTCAATTCTTCTCATGATATGAAACTTATCCAGGAGGACTTAAACAGTATTCAGACATGGTGTGAATCAAACGTTATGACCCTGAACGTTGATAAATGCTACCATATTAAATTTACAAAGAAGAAAAATTATTTCCCATCCACTTATGTAATTAACGGCTCAACATTAACTGAAGTAGAAGAAATAAGAGACTTAGGTGTAACAGTAGACAAGCACCTTAAATACACTGCACATATTAATAATATTGTAAATAAATCCTCGAAAATGCTAGGTTTTCTTAGGCGAAGTACTGCGGGTTTCCGTTTAAATTGCACCCATAAAATATTATACAATGCTTTGGTCCGAAGTAACTTGGAGTACGCTAGCGTGGCATGGAACCCTGTATATGCTGTTCAATCTCAACGCTTGGAGGGTATTCAGCGTGCGTTCACTAGGCATCTGGCATTTATTTCGCAGGGCGTGTCACACCGGTCATCATATGAGCATCGTCTTGCCTTTTTTAAAATGAAATCGTTGCGTAGCCGTCGAAGAGACCAGGATTTGTAAAATGTAGTGAACTCCTGGTACGTGTTAAATTGACAGTGCCAGCTCGCATGCCCCGACATCCTATCAAAAAAACTTTTGCCTTGCCTTCTATAAGGACTAACCTTGGACGCCATTCTCCTCTTGCCAGATGTTGCGCACAGTACAACGAGATGAATATTGAAACCTTAGACATTTTCCACGACTCGTTGTTTAAATTTAAACGAAAACTAACCGGCCTTTTGTGAACACGCATTTGTTTTCAGTTAAGTTTTGCTTTGGTGAATTTTATTATTTTATTGTTTTAAAATTTTCAGATATATATTGCGTTGTTATTTAATATCTCCTATCAATGTTGTGTACGCCTATAATAGGTATGTGTATAAGTAATTGTGCTTTAAAAATGTAACTTTTATAATATGTATACATGTACTGTTGGTGTACCTTTTTAAATAAATAAATAAATAAATATTCTTTTTAATTCTTTCTATCCTTCTTACCTAAAAAATGGGTTTGAATTCCTCAATGAATCACATTTGAGACATTTGAGATCATCAGAAAATTTAATATTAAAAATGCCAGCCCACACTACCAAATTTTCGGACAGATCGTTCACAATACAAGCTGTTCGATTATAGAATGACTTGCCGTTATCAGCAAGACGCGCTCAATACCTACCGGTTTTTAAGAACCATGTACATGATTACTTTTTTCAACTTTGATTGTATCTAGTTCATTTGTATATAATTATTCTTCTTTATTTAGTTACAATATTTGTTTATATGTATGGCACTTTTATGTTATATGTAATAGTTTTAAAGTATATATTTGTACTTTTATATATTAATATTTATAAAAATATATATTTATTTGTATATTTATACATATATATTAATAAGTATATATGTATTCATCTTATCTATGTAGTTACTTATATACCATTATATATTTTTATTTTATGGCTTTAATAAAAATGTTATTTTGTCAGCAAACCACACACGTTTTTATTGTTTTCTTGCAATGCTGTCCATCCAAAGGTTGTCTGGAAGAGATCGCTCTTAGCGATAAGACCGCCCTTTGTACCACATTTCGTTTTCTCATTTTTTGTTAATATTTTTGTTATTTTTTGGCGTACAATAAAGTGTTATCTATCTATCTATCTATTTTACATGGGTATTTTGTGAGAGCGTGGTTCTTTTCCAGTCGAGGCGACCTGTTCGTGCTACAACCATAATATAGCAGCAGCATAGCTCTATCACGTAAAATAAAAAAAGTAAAATTTACCTCGCCTTAAGTATAATTTCAGTGAAACCTTAAAACATTTTAGTCACCATTCAAACTCTACTCCAGCAAAATTATTAGAACACTTATACAAAGAAAATAATTTTATATTTGTGTCTGCTTAGCACAAATATAAAATACGCTTCTTTATACATTCATATAATTCTTCTGTACGTGTGTTTATTTATTTATTTAAACTTTATTGAACCTTACATATTAAGTAGAGGATCAAAAGGCGGACTTAATTTTTAATGCTAAAAGCATTCTCTGCCAGTCAACCTTAGGCCAGTGATAGAACTACGAAGGCGGTAATAAAGAAATATACATACACACATACATATACATATTATACATATATATACATATATATACACACAAATACATGTATACACAGATATACATCAGTTTACACATACATATAAAGATATACAGAAACATATAAATTCATATTTACAGTATTCGACATAACTCTACGCAAAGCTTCAGTGGGGCCCCCATATTTCCAAAAAGCTCTGCAAATTATGCTGTCAAAGAGATTAGAGATCTCACTAGTGCCGAGACAGCTAGATTAGTTTATTTCAGTTATTTCCATAACATAATGTCTTATGGGATTTTGCTATGGGGAAATGCGGCTGATTTAGAAACTTTTTTTGTTTTGCAGAACAGGGCCATAAGAGCTATTTACAACCTTAAATCGAGAGAGTCTCTTAGAGAAAAATTTAAAGAAATAAATATATTAACTTCAAGCTAGTGATACCAGACTCTCGACTCCACAGAGTGAATAATTCATTATTGGGGTAATGTATACACGCGCACATACACGCACACACACGCACACACACGCACACTCACGCGCACACACGACAAGCACTCGCACGCACGCACACAAACACACACACTAGGCGTGTGTATCTCTTTACGGAAACGGCTCACTGATACGAATCACTGAAGTGACACAAAAGATTAGTTCAGTAACAACGTTTCAAATGTATCATTTGGACCTGGAACAGTGAAACATTACTTTGCTCTTTGCTCATTTCGCGCGACGCGTCGCTTGCGAGGCGACTGAGCCACGAGCGAGAGAGACAGACTGAGACAATGATTAACTTAACTATTGACTCACGAGTGACGAGTGAGTGGGCGAAATAATTATAATCCACACAAGTATCTGACAGAGATAACAAATAAGAAGTGTATCACAACTCGTACGGATTTTCGCTGACGTTATTCATGCACGTAAAAATTACCATTAAGGCGCTTATGTGTCAAATATTATACGGTCGTTTTTTGTATGTAGCGTTTGCATTAACAAGTTGTCATTTTACGTTGATGCGGCACTTGTCAAATTGTTTATATTCATTAGCGCCTGTTTACGAAAACATACTGAGTTATGTTTAGGATTTCTTTGCGTAGTGATTATTGTGACTTTACTTCCTTCCTTTTTATCATAAAGTTTAGAGTTATGATACTTTACGAGTAAATTCTGTGTACATAGACATTGCTGTTTTGTGTAAATGGACATTTTTGTAAATAATGAATTGACATAGTGATATTTTTGCTAAAGTATGAAGGAGAACCGATTTTATATACAATCTTATTACGGTACACAATAAATAATCGAAGCACTTATATTATTCAGCATTGTTGCCACATAACATTTCACGGATCAGTCAGTAATAAACGCCCGCGACGCAACTTAATGTATCTATTCGGAACATTCTTTCTTTTATATCTTTTCAGTAGATGATCCAAATGAGCCAAATGAAACATATCAGTGTTTCGGAACATTTCAGTTATCAAGATGCAAATTGTTCCAATCGCAAAAATTATACACTTTACTCACCTCCAACACACACACACACACACACATACACACACGCACACCCACACAACACACACACACACACACACACACACACTAACATTCACATACACCCACACACACACACACACACACGCGCACACACACCAACACACACACACGCATCCACCCCCCCACACATACACACACTCACACACTCACACACACACACACACGCATCCACCCCCCCACACATACACACACTCACACACTCACACACACACACACACACACACGCACACACATACACATACACACACACACACACACGCTCAAGCGCACGCACGCACGCACGCACTCACGCACGCACACACACGCACACACACACACACACACATACACACATACACACACATACACACATACACACACACACACACACACACACACACACACACACACACACACACACACACACACACACACACACACACACACACACACACACATCAGCTTCATGGTAATTGTAAACTTAAGAAAGAGCGGTGCCCCCTGTCACAGGCTCCATAGCTTAAAAGGGGACTCTTGTCACCATTTAGTTTAAATTGTATTGTTTTAAGCAATAAAAATTATTATTATTATTATTGGGTTATCTATAAAGTTTTCTCATCTGGTTGGGCTGTTTAAATATATAATTGTAAACTAAAGATATAAACATACATAAATATCATTAAAATAGAATAATTATATAAATATATAAAAACCCAGCCAGATGGAAGCCCTCGGCAGGGGAGACCAAACGGCCGAGGGTTAGGGGGAAAGGGAAAGAAACCGGCGGACGATGCGGGCGGTATCGAGGTGCACCGCCTTCTGCATTTGAGCTTGAAGCGGTCCGTCACGGAGTCCCAGTCGCCTCAGATGACCCGAGAGGCTGACTAGGATTAACCCGTTCGCAGAAACGACCACAGGAATTTCGGCCGGCAGACCACCCCACATGTCGGTCACCTCGTGAGCCAGGTCCAGATATTTTGTCAGCTTATTTGTTTCCGCTTTCACGAGGTTCTCGTCATAAGGAATGGTAATGTCGACCAAAAATATCCTTGACTGTGCCCGGTCCATCAGCACAATATCAGGTTTATTCGCAAGAATAGTCCTGTTTGTGATGATGGCCCGGTCCCAGTAGAGCCTGCCGCGGTCATTTTCAAGTACGGCTTCCGGCAAGTACGTATAATATGGCAGTTTCCGATCCACGAGACCGTTTTTCAGAGCGAGTTCCTGGTGTATGATCCTGGCTACTAGGTTTTGTCTGTGTAAATACTCAGAGTTAGAAAGCGCCGAACAACCGGAGATGACATGCCTAAGTGACTAACCGGGATGGCGACAAGCTCGACAGATGTCGACGGTGCCATCCTTTAGGATGTATTTCCGATAATTGTTGGTCTTAATAACCTGATCCTGTATTATGTATGTATATCTTGGACAGCAAACTATGAAGATAATATGAAACTCGAACGGTGAAGGGAGCAAGGCAGCAAGTCTCCATCTGTCATGATCGTGAGTGTCGCGCAGGCACTGTTGAAGTGCCTGCACCTTCTTTCTGAGCAACGAGTTAAACAACGTACTCGTAGTAATTACGTCAGAACATAACGTTAATTTTAACTTTTAAAAGGTCTTTGTCTTTGCAATATTTTTTTACCCTCTCAACTGTTTTGAGATCAATACAATTGGCCAAGACCACATTCAAGTTGCATTATTTTAAAATTCCCTTATACTCCCGAACATGGTCCTGGATCGTCGCCGGATATAAAACAATAAGAACCAGAATTTATATTATACTCGTATATGGTAAATTTTGTGGAGTTTACGTTGAAATTAAATTTGGAGTTACGTCGCTCCCATCAATAATGTGGGTGAATTTGCAGTACTCGTAATTACGTGATATTGAAGATAAAATTTAAGATTTATCATCACCCAACACACTATTAAAGTAATCTAATAGTATTTGGTGTAAATAACCGGATTTATAAGGTTAGTGAATTTATTGTTCCTATCGATTATTAATTACCTACTGCGTTGTGGTTAACATTCGAATTTTTTTTTTGATAATTTGCAGTAATTAAGTAAGAAATTGTATCGTAAGGATACTGTTAGAAATTAATCTACATTATTTTTTGCTTATTTACATTATTTAATATTATAGTTTTGCAGTAGAAATCGTATAGTAGCATTTCTTATTATTACCTACACCAAGTTAACGTTTTTAGGCTTTAATAATTTTTTATTTTCTTGTTTAGAGTGTTTTATAGTAATAAAATTATACTATGTAATAGCGTAATTGTAGCATAGGACGGTTGTTAATTTTTGATTTAGTGGGTATATAATTGAATTAGGTTTTGTGAGTAGCTTAAATAATAAAATTATCTAAGTACTATCATTTGAACGTCGAGAAATATTTTGTAAAGTTACTTCATCATCATCATCATCATTACAGCCCTTCACAAGTCCACTGCAGAACATAGGCCTCCCCCAAAGAATGCCACAAAGCACGGTCCTGAGCCACCTGCATCCATCGACTTCCTGCATGTCTTACCAGGTCGTCACTCCATCTCGTGGGGGGACGCCCTACACTTCGCCTACCGGTACGAGGCTGCCACTCGAGAACCTTTCTTCCCCATCGGTTGTCGGTTCTTCGAGCTATATGGCCGGCCCACTGCCACTTCAGCTTACTAATTCGTTGGGCTATGTCGGTTATTCTGGTTCTACTGCGGATATCCTCATTCCTAAGTTTATCACGCAGAGAAACTCCGAGCATAGCCCTCTCCATAGCTCGCTGAGCGACCTTGAGCTTCCTCATACGGTCAGCAGTGAAGAACCACGTCTCAGTTCCGTAAGTCATCACTGGCAACACGCACTGGTTGTACAATTTCGTTTTAAGGTTTTGAGGTATGTCTGACGAGAAGATGTGTCGTAGCTTCCCGAACGCTGCCCAGCCGAGTTGAATCCGTCGATTGACCTCTCGGTCGAAGTTGGACTTACCTAGTCGGACTATTTGTCCCAGGTAAACATACTCGTCAACAACTTCGAGCTTAGTGCTCCCAACAACTACCGGCATAGCTGTGACATGGACATTAAACATAATCTTTGTTTTGTCCATGTTCATCTTAAGACCTATCCGTTGGGAAACACTATTGAGGTCATTGAGCATAGTGCTTAGGCCCTCCAGCGATTCTGCCATAAGGACTATATCGTCGGCAAATCGAAGGTGAGTGATGTACTCGCCATTGATGTTGATACCGTATCCTTTCCAGTCCAGAAGCTTGAAAACGTCTTCCAATGCAGCGGTGAAGAGTTTCGGGGATATAACGTCACCCTGTCTTACACCTCTCTGCAATTGGATAGGTTTCGTACTCTGGTTCTGTACTCGGATAGCCATCGTAGCCCTACTGTACAAGCACTTCAACACTTCGATATACCGACAGTCAATTTGGCACCGCTGAAGGGACTGCAGCACCGCCCAAATTTCGACGGAATCAAAGGCTTTCTCATAGTCCACATACGCCAGACATAGTGGCAAATTGTACTCTTCGGACTTCTGTACAACTTGTCGAAGGGTATGTATGTGGTCTATGGTGCTAAAGCCCTTTCGGAAACCGGCTTGTTCGGGAGGCTGGAAGTCGTCAAGTCTGCGTGCGAGACGATTCGTAATAACTCTCGAAAACAGCACGTAGACGCGGCTCAGAAGGGAAATCGGTCTGTAGTTCTTCAAGAGAGCGTTGTCACATTTCTTGAAGAACAAGACCACCGCACTTCTGCTCCACGCCTCCGGTGTAATGCCACCATGGAGGACGGAATTAAAGAGCTTCTGAAGGACTTCAAGTACCGGTCTTCCACCCGCTTTCAGAAGCTCCGCTGTAATTCCATCCTCGCCTGGGGCCTTACCGTTTTTAAGGTGCTGGAGAGCCATTATAATCTCGCTCAGACTGACGTCCGGGATATCTTCGGAATATTGTCGGATGAGACTCGCTCTTGGATCGTTACTCACACTTGCGTGTGGCTCCAACGATGACGTGTACAGCTGCCCATAGAACCTCTCAATCTCACTCAAAATCTCAGGTGTCCCGGAAACGATGCTGCCACATTCCGTCTTCAGCTTTGACAGTTGGCTCTTTCTGGCAGACAGATCTCTGGCAAAGACTTTGGAGCCTTGGTTCCGCTCTATCGCTTCTTCAATACGAGCTGTATTGAAGTTGCGTAAGTCCCGCCGCATGCATTTGGAGATCTGTCTGTTCAGATGCATGTATGCTGTCAAGTCTGTTGAAGAATGTAGCTTCATCTCCCGTCTAACAGCTATGAGATTAAGAGTATGATCGGAGAGTTTTTGTGTTCTTCTGCGGCGGGTCTTGCAGAACTTAGCTTCGACCGCATGGAGAGTTTCCACGAGCTTGTCATTTATATCGTCCACTTCATTGCAGTCTTCTAGGCACTGAAAACGGTTTTGTAACTCGAGCTGAAAAGTTTCGGGATTTTGGAACAGTGCACGAGGGGGACGGAGCGTTGACTTCATTAGACGAGACCTCTCCAACTTAACGTTTAGGTTCAGTGTGCCTCTAACCATTCGGTGATCGCTACCAGTTTTCACCCTCGCGATCACGGAGACATCACTGAACAGTTGTCGTCTGGTCGTCATAATGAAGTCAATCTCATTTTTTGTCGAACCGTCGGGGCTCGACCAGGTCCACTTCCTGTGGGGCCGCTTCTGGAAGATAGAGTTCATTATAAAGAGTCCCTCTTTCTCCATGAAGTCGGCCAGCTGCTGGCCCCTTGGGTTCCGTTGCCCTATTCCAAATTTCCCTACTTTCAGCTCACCTTTCTCTCTTGTGCCTAGTTTTGCATTGAAGTCTCCCATTAACACCGTATATTGGGTTTTGGAGGAATGCATGGCTCTAGAGATATCCTCATACATTTCCTCCACCTCCTGATCGGGGTGTGCCGAGGTTGGTGCGTAAACCTGTATGACCTTCAGTGAATACCGTTTGGTGATTCTGAGTATAAGGTACGCAACTCTCGTCGACACACTCCCGATCTTTACAACGTTGTTAACGAGAGACTTGTGGACGATAAATCCGACACCTCCTTGGGACAGATGGTCGCCCTCCCGGTGATAGAGCAAGTTGCCGGATTCGAGGATTACTGTGTCCTCCCCCTCTCTTCGGACTTCGGATAATCCTATAATATACCAGCGCAACTTGTCTATCTCTTCTTCCAGCTCCACGATCTTCTCATCAGTCCTCAGGGTGCGTGCGTTGTACGTTGCCAGGTCCAGTCGTCTAAGGTGGCAACCGAACCTCCACCGGAGATTCTTAGCACCCCCTGTAAAGTTACTTCTCACTATAATATTATTAAATTATTATTTGCCGAGTTAGTATCTACATGCTGTATATAGTAAAGTAGTTTTTAAAGTAGTTAGTGCATTAGATAGTCGGAGAGTGTTTTTGAATATTTGTAATTGTATACATTCCAGGTCGAATAATCTCGTCTTCAAAATGACCGAAAAAAAGAGTTGATCAAGAAACGAGGTAGTTTTAAAGGCCGCTTAAATGGTTTCATTAGTTGCATGGATTAGCTTACTACACCTTTACAAAATCATGATGCGACGAAAGTGCAATTGCATATGGATAAGATGGACACATTGTATAACCAATATGATGAGGTGCAGTTACGCTTAGTTAGAATGTATTGTCGACAAGCCCGACTTCCAACTAACTGAGTGTTCATGTTTTGAGTCTCAGTATTACAAGGCGCTAGCTAAAGCTCAAATTTTACTGAGCGATCAGTATAATACTAACTCTGAATCGGCAAGTAGTGACAAGAGTTCTCGAGTCAGTAATCATAAGTTTGTTAAGTTACCTACTATACAGTTGCCAAAATTTAGTGGATCATACGAGAACAGGTTGGAGTTCCATGATACCTCCAATAACTTTATTCACTCTAATGATGAAATCGATGAAATTAATAAATTTCATTATTAACGCGCGTCACTCGAAGGGTCTGCTACTGTGGTAATTCAATCATTTGAGTTTTCTGCAAGTAACTATACAGTGGCATGGAATGTCTTATGTGAGAGGTTTAACAACAAACGATTGTTAGTTCAAAATTATGTGTCAGCCTTATTTAAACTTGAAACGATTACAAGGGATTCGTCTGTAACTTTAAAGCGCTTAATCGATTTATTAAGTAAAAACCTGAGGGCATTAGAATTGTTAGGCGAACCAGTTCAGCATTGGGATACGCTTCTAATTTATATAGTTACACATAAATTCCGTGTAGTGGCGGTTAAGAATATCCACTACCCCATATATTCCCGTGGGTGTCGTAAAGGGCGACAAAAAGAAACAGGCAGGAGATGGGCAGCAGCATCTTCCTGATAACAACAAACTTACAATAAAAACTGCGGTTGCCAACCCGCTCGCCAAGCGAGGCAACTTTGGCATATACCCCCCTATGATGACAGTAACAAAGAAACGGTCCAGTCCCCGGCGGCCCCGCTATTCCTGGCTACGGTGGCAACCATGGTAACGGTGGGACAGGGGGTGCTAAGAATCTCCGGTGGAGGTTCGGTTGCCACGTAAGTCGACTCGACCTGGCAACATACAACGCACGCACCCTGAGGACTGATAAGAAGATCGTGGAACTGGAAGAAGAGATAGACAAGTTACGCTGGCATATTATAGGATTATCCGAAGTCCGAAAAGAGGGGGAGGACACTGTAATCCTCGAACTTAATCCGTTGGGCTATGTCAGTTACTCTGGTTCTACTGCGGATATACTCATTTCTAAGTTTATCACGTAGAGGAATCCCGAGCATAGCCCTCTCCATAGCTCGCTGAGCGACCTTGAGCTTCCTCATACGGCCAGCAGTGAAGGTCCACATCTCAGATCCGTAAGTCATCACTGGCAACACACATCCATATCGTCCACTTCATTGCTGTCTTCTAGGGACTGAAAACGGTTTTGTAACTTAAGCTGAAAGGTTTCAGGACTTTGGAACAGAGCACGAGGGGGACGGAGCGTTGACTTCATTAGATGAGACATTTCCAACTTAACGTTTTGGTTCAGTGTGCCTCTAACCATTCGGTGATCGCTACCAGTTTTCACCCTCGCGATCACGGAGACATGACTGAACAGTTGTCGTCTGCTCGTCATAATGAAGTCAATCTCATTTTTTGTGGAACCGTCGGGGTCCGACCAGGTCCACTTCCTGTGGGGCCGCTTCTGGAAGAAAGAGTTCATCATTAAGGGTCCCTCTTTCTCCATGAAGTCGGCCAGCTGCTGGCCCCTTGAGTTCCGTTGCCCTATTCCGAATTTCCCTTATGAAGCTTACAGCGAGCGCTAACCATCTGAGCTACCACGGCTCTTAATATAGTTTACACTTATAAATTACTTTATATAACAGCACACATTACTACTTGTCAAATCAAATAGCGCGCGCTTCACCGGCTTCCTGTTCACACTGTCATACCTTTTCACTTAACCACTCCCACAGATTGCAGGAAAGCGAGAGGCAACATTTTATAGATCAAAAAACAAACCCACATAGAATAAAATATGGTAAACAGCGAAAACCTTTGAACTTACTAATTATTATTGAATTGGCAATCTCAGTAGCGTGAGCCGGCGCGTGTTTAATTATAACAAAATTTAAATGACAAAGACTTTCGGTTACTCCGACGCCGACATCGGAAAGCTTGTTTGTCACAATTTTAAGCTCGGTGGATTTGAATCGGCATTTTGTTAATTATTAAATGGGCTTCGTTTGACGTAAATGGAACAATGGGGTGATATAATATTTATAAATTAAAAACACTGAGCAGAATATTTATAATGATAATCGTGTTTATTTGCTAGTGGGGGCTGAAATGCTCGGGTCCTTTTTTCGGTATTGTTAGAAACTTTACTTGTAATTGTAGAATTTGCTCTTATATCATGCAGCCACTTCACATACGCGCAAATCGCATACAAATAGACGATAGAATAAAATAATTTATATACAATATCTTCATAAACAAAAATTACGTGTCACATTGTTTAGCCGCGATGAACTTCGAAACCACTTATTCAATTCTAATTAAATGTTGTAAATGTTTATTGCTTGCTCCAACTTGAGAGATAAGATAGTTTTGTCCCGATAAGTAACCTTAACTATTCTTATTGCGAATATAAAGATTTTTTAAAGGACAATCAGTCACCGGAAAGGGTAGAACAAAGTCTGCTTAGCCAGCTAGTAGATTATAATTAATCAAACCAAATCTAATCAAATATCTTCATTCATGTATACTTTAAACAAAGCACTTATGAACTTCAACATATCATAATAATAATTGTTATTTAGTGTTCACACTATACTCATACACAGAAAATAGCTACGACGAAATATGTTTTTGGCGAATTTACGTTAACTATAACTTGTTAAATTTTCCAACTTTGAATATGAGATTGCATGTGTGTTAAACTGAAAGACATTAATACCAAGCATCTTTATCTACGAGGTAGTTATTGACTGTGTAATATGATTTCTTTAAGACTGACTCTTTTACGTCTTTTTAAAAATATTTAAGGGTAAGTTTACTTTTTCCTTGGGTATCTTATTGAAGAAGCGTACACATTGTCCTGCAAAGGAATTACTTACTCTCTTCAGTCTTAAGAAAGGAACCACAAATTTATGCTTATATCTAGTATTCATTTTATGAATAATAATAATAATAATATTTATTGGCACAAAATACGGTTTACATTATTTATCCTTAAGACATTTGAACATATGAGTTATAACTTATCTATACAATTTTATGCACTAGCGTCTAAACTAGGCCGAGCCTGTATCTTAGACACTAGTCTCTTCCAATGACACCATTATTTGCAGTTATATAAATATACGGCATATTATGATTTACTTAATCTATTACGTTACAAATTCGCAAATACATTAGGTACCACTTTTTTGCGTAAAGTAATTTATTACTTTTACCACTGGTATGAAAGCTTCTGTCTTGGGAAGACCTAGTAAGAAACCCAGCGGATCTCTTTTTCCAAAGATAAATATATATCTTGACTATTTATTTATTTATTTTAGGAAGGCTTACAGAATTACAAGCCTCCACATATTACTTTCATTCAACTTTATACAAATTTAAAATACTCCAGGGATTGCTTAAATTACTCACAAAAACAATAAAAAAAAGGCAAAAACAATAATAAGAAAAAAAAACTTGCCGTGAGACCAAGGAGCTTGCAACTTGAGTCATCCTAGTCGCGGCTGTGAGTGAAAAATTCTCTGTCCATCACTTTTTTACAGATTTAGAACTAGTAGAAAATAGATCAATATCTACTACAGATGAAAGTTTATTAAATTTCATTGCGCTACGCAGAAAGAAGGAATTGCCTTCATTATTCGTCACTGGGTCGCTGTCTAAATCTCATTAAATCGGTTCAAATCATTATGTGAGTAAGTAGCACAGAAGAATCAATGGATCCATTTACAATATTAACTAAGAAACAAATATCATTGACTTTACGTCTATATTCCAACGGCAAAAAATGATATCTCTTACAACTTTCTAGAAAATTGTCTGAATTTTTTTGTGCCTTGAAGTCGAGGTATATCAGAAATTTTTTCTGTATACTTTCAATACGAGATATGTAAACTTTATATTATGGGTTCCATACTTGGGACGCGTATTCTAAATGGCTTCGCACAAATAAGCAATACAAAATCTTAATAGCTTTAAGAGAGCGGAAGCAGGCAGAAGTTCTTAAAATGAAACCAAGAGCCTTGGATGCTTTGTTCACAATATTTTCAATGTGTTTGTCGAATATAAATTTACTATCATGTATTACGCCGAGATCATGAATATGATTTACCCTGCTGACAGTCTGATTATGAAGAGTGTGACCGAGACCAATACTAAATCTTTGTCATGTGAATGTTATATGAGTACATTTGGACATATTCAATTGAAGCTGGTTGAGTTTACAGTAATTAGAAAACCTGTTTAAGTCTTCTTGAAGTTGTTTAACATCTGTTAGATTATGAATAGTTTTAAGAATTTTCATGTCATCGGCTTAAAGTGGTATGAGAGAATTTTTAAAACATGACTTAATATCGGCAATAAATATTACGATTAAGAGGGGGCCAAGTAATGAACCCTGAGGAACACCAGATGGGATTGAGCACCAACCAGACATGTAACCACGCAAACCCACAGCCTGTGTCCGATTCTCTATATACTAACAAAACCATCTATACGAGTCACCGTGTATTCCCGAAGCTAACAGATTTTGTAAAAGAACACGATGATTAATACGATCAAAGCACTTGCTGTAATCTGTGTAAATTACATCTACCTGTGCACGCTGCTCCATGCCTTTAGTGATCATTAGCCGAGATGAGATTAGAAGTAGATGAACGCTTTCGAAGAAACCCATGTTATTCATCACCCAAATAGTTTTGTACTGCATAATAGACTTCATAATAAACGATTCTTTCAAGAACTTTAGAAAACAGGCATAACTTCAAGATGGGACGATAATTTCTGACATTCGACTTGTCGCCTTTTTTAAATACCGGTGTTCTGAAAGCATATTTCCAAACTTGTGGAACAATTACTTCTGTTAATGACCGCCTAAAAAGTAAACTTATGGGTTTGACTAAGCTTTTCGCACAATTTATGATAAATATTGGTGGTATATGGTCGGTGTCACCAAATTTAGAGACATCAAAGCCTACAAGGCTTATAAGTTAAGGCAATAGCTTCAAGATATCTTTCAAGGAAATAAGAAATATATTGACAGGAGTAATTGGTAGGTCACAACTCACTACTATCACTGCAAACATTCCAATCTACGTGACTACCTAAATTGAAACCACCTACGATTATGAATTTATCACATAGATTTGACAAAATTAGTATAGTATTAATATTTTGTGTGAAATTTTGCAATTGGGTATTATATGAGTTACCGATATTTTATCTACACAGGTAAAGCGCACAAATGTTTATATTGTATGTCACTGGCACACTGGATCTTTTTAGTAAAATAGAGACCCAAATATCTTCCGCTGAACTACGCCAGTCACCCCTCTCCCCTACGAAAGATCATTCCTCAAAGCAATTTGATCAGTTTTAAAAACCACGTTGATAAATTGTATAAATTAAACCACACAACATTGCTCTTACTATTTTAAAATATTGTCTCCTTGTACCTAGATTTACATACTTACTCCGCTCGAGTCCAGTCTGCAAATGTTCGGATATTTTAAAGGATATTGATAATAATCTAAAAATAGCTATAGAAAAAATTCTAAATTTAACTTTAAATACAACAGCCTGGACTCAAGATACTTTACTTAGCTTGAGTAAAGTAGCTTGGACTCAACTACTATACTATATTTGGTGGTATTGGTGTTAGAAATCTTTCTAGTGTTGCATTGCCTGCTTTCCTTGCTTCGGTGCATAGTATCAGTGATTTATGTAACATGATTTTAAATAATACAGTAGACCTGTGCTTTGCTGCTAGGCAGGGCAGACATGGCGAGCGCTCTGCCCCAGCGAAAATGTTCTACTGGAACTTAACCAACAAAAACCGTGGTATATTCCGTTGGTACAGAAGGTGCAGAAAGATTTGTTTCATCGTCTCCTGAATCTGGTCACTGGTTACACGCTTTACCATCAAGTAATCTCGGCACATTACTTGATGGGGAAAGCTTATGCATCGCCGTAGGAAACCTACTAGGAGCGGCGATTTGTCAACCCCATCAGTGGCCCTGTGGTAGCAGCGTCGACAAGTTTGGGCTGCACGAACTTTTATGTAAGAAAAGTGCTGGTAGGTTTTCACGGCACGGTTCTTTGAACGATGTCATCCGAAGAGCTTGGCACTATACCGCGGGGAGTAGGGCTGTTTGATAATTAAATTACTAGTTTTAGTTTTTTTTTTTAATTAAAGTTTTTGATATTGTATATAATAAAATATACTCGTGTAGAATTTTATACGTGGTAGAGCCTTGCTGCAGCTATATTAGTAGTATAGTTGTAGCACCAATGGGCCGGCTCGACCGGGGAAGGAGTATGCTCTCACAGAATACCAGCGTAAAAAAGCAGCTTAATGCTACTGTATTTCGTATGGTGAGTGTAAAGAACCGGAGACCCTTTTTACTGGAAAAGAGGCATTCCATCTTATTCCTCACGGGTGACAACGCACCTGCATTTTGATTCGCAAACGAGGATAAATGTAAATGTCTATGGGCCACAGCAACCACTTAACATCAGGTGGACTGTGTGCTCGTTTGTCACCCTCTTTCTATATAAAAAAAACACATTACTTAATCAATCTTCTCAGACAACTTCGTCATAAAGAAAGATTAGCTCATGCATAATGAAAGACGAGTTAACGGCTATTGGTTTTTGGCGAGAAACGATGGCGTCATTGAGTGATATATTATTGTAATACTAGCTGTGCCCGCGGCGTAGCTCGCGAATATAGGTTTTACTTAAAGAATTTGACGTTTAGGGTAAGAGAATATTAACCGATTTATATCATTACTCTATGAATAAGTGGTAACAAAATAAATCGATATTCTCAAAGTTCTAAGTCGTTTATGATAGAGCTTCTGTGTAAACGACGATAGAAGTAGACTTAGCCAGGGCGTACAGAAAAAGGTTACGGGGACTACTAACGCGAGAAAAAGCAATATAGAGCTGGCCATGTGCAAAACAATCAGTACTGACGCGTAAAGTTTGACCTGGCGCTTTATTTACGATCGTCGCATAACACACGCTGAGTGGGAAACACACTTAAAATAGGGATGTTAGATGATCATCGATGTTAAAAATTAAAACTTCGATGCTTTAACATCGATGTTGACATATGTCAAGCATCGAAACATCGACGTCAATGAACCCATAATCGATAATTGGGAACTTGCAAACAATGCGAACTCGCGAAATCAATATCAACTAAATCTTGCATCTGCTCTGAAGATTAAAAATTTTGAATAATTCAGAATTTCTGAACGCATCGTTAATCTAAAAAAATGTCAGTATGGTGAGTCAAACTTAATTGTCGAGTGTCTCCTGTAATGTCACAATGGTCACTGCTTTCGCTTTATTTTGTAGTGTCGTTGTCGGTTGTCGCATAATAACTATTCTACGTAAATTGATATTCAAGTTAATTGTTACTTTTCCCTTGCTGTGTATACCCACATAATTTTAAAACAATGTGTAACTATCTACACATATACAAAAACCATCGACAATGGTCAACATCGATGTTTTGAGTGGCCTAAACATCGAACATCGATGTTGAGCTAGCGATGCCAACATCGATGTTATTATCCCTATCTTAAAACTGAAGCCTGAGCCGTGGTAGCTCAGATGGTTAGCGCTCGCTGTAAGCTTCACAGTACTCGAGCAACCCGGGTTCGATCCCCGCCGGCACCAATGAAATTGTCAATTGCAATTTTAAGTGCTGATTTACCACGTGCTCGGCGGTGAAGGAAAAAATCGTGAGGAAACCTGCATGTTTGAGAAATAAAAAATAATATTTCGATGACATGTGAAGTTCGCCAACACGTATTGGGGCAGCGCGGTGGACATTTCCTTGCCCTAAAACCCTCTCAGAAATGAGAGGAGCCTTTTGTCCCCAACAGTGGGACGTAAATAGGCTGCAACTTTACTTTACTTAAAACTGAAAAAAAAGTTATTTGGTATTAGAGTGATTCTGGCTATAAAACAATATCACCATCACGACATTTATTGCAATTTTGCTACTTCTAGTTTTAGTCGAGTTTTGTTGAATAATTAAATATTTCAATACCTCTGTATATATACCTTACAGGCTTGCAGCTTCGTCGGGCTCATGGACATAAATTATTACAGTGAGTCTCAATACGATTCACTTGCGAAAAATCTTAACACCGCAATTCAGAAAAGGTTGTAATTTGTACAACGCCATCTATTACGTTCTTTGTGAGAAAACATCCTTTTTTAATTTAAGGAAAACATATTTTTACTGTGTTTTAAGTACTATAATAGAACGATACGAAATATATTATAATAGAATGTTTTTTTTACACACGAATCTTTTTATTACTATTTTTGGGATTTTGTGGCGCCATTAAACAAATTCGAACCTACATTTCAAAATAATAATCATGACTTTCGATAGAATTAACCAATTTCAATAAAACAAAGATTAAATGAACTTGATAATACGCTTTATGATTTTCTTAAGGATTTCATTGAAAAAAAAAAGATGTTTACTCAAACCGTCATGTGTCCATAAACAAACAGACAGACCGTCAGATAGTACAATTCTAAAAATTATAAAAATGTACTTATTTAATGATTTACAGTCCCAATAATGATTTTAGTCGCAAATTAATATACTATACAATATTCAGAAACAGACATAACATGTTATTACCATTTTTATTATATGTATAGATTTAAGAGAGATGGCGCTGTTAACATCAATTCTAAAAATAAGAGATTCATTCACACGATTGATACAATAAAAAACATAAAAGAACTTATAAATCAGTGCCTGCATAGTAAGCAAAAAAGAAAGTTTGATCCTCGCCGAAAAATGAAATTGTTAATAGCTCTTAAAATTTGATTTACCACATAGAGTACTCGGCGGTAAAAAAATAAAAAACAAATGAGATTGTCAACACGCAGTAGGGCAGCGTGTCATTAATATAAAGGTTAGAAGCAAATATGAAACTCAACTACAGGAATAAATTTTAACCTGCCTTTTTGTATCACATTTATGCCACACCACCATCTATCGAAGAAATGGGTTAACTATTGTGCTTCAGATTTAGTTAATAAGGTTAATATATTTTTGTATAATATATTTAATACGTTCTTTAATACTTTTGTTTACTGCGTTTTAGATATACATAATTATATCATTATTTTACATAATTTAACTATGATTTATGATATGATATTAGTTTAAAATGCACTTGATGACTCAAACAAAGCCACCGTTGAGCAAATTCGTACCTATACTTCCCTACCCATACTTCAGAATATTTATCATAACTTTTGATGGAATGAACTGATTTTAATGAAATAAAGACTAAATGTAACCCGAAGATACACTTTATAATTTCCTTAATAATTCTTATGATATAAATTAGTACTTTATACGTGATACGTTAACAAACAAACAGACAGACAGACAGACAGACAGACAGACAGAAAATTCTAAAAATGGTAGAAATGTATTTAATTACTTATTTTTAGTACCCCTCAATCACTTTTATTACAAAAATATAAAATGTACAGACATCTGCTATTTACAGTTTTATTATATGTATAGATTAATAAATTCGTGTTTGTTAAAGTTGATAGAATTAGTTTAATCTTTAATCTATAAACATAAATTAAATATAAAGTGTCTATCTGTAATATCGAAATAACTGTCTTTTAAATTAAAGATATAGAAATAAATTAATTTTTAAGACCTTTAATACGATTATAATGGATTTCAGTAAAATAACGACTGATTATATTTATTATCTGTCTTTTATTAAGTTCAAGGGGATTCTGCATTGTATTAAGACATGAATAACCCTTTTAAATTTTTTGTCTTTCTGTCTGCCTTTCTGTCTGCATGTCTGTCTGCTTGTCTGTCTGTGCGAGCTAATCTTCAGAATGGCTGACCCGAATGCAATGAAACTTTCACAAACAGATAGAAAGCAATACCAGGAGTGGTCTATGCTTTCTTTCTTTCTTTCTTTTTTTCAAATCAAGTTACCCTCCTTACCTAAGTTTACGGCCATACTTGGATTTTCTTTTATATCGTGAGTTTGTATAGATAAATTTCACAAGGGCAAACATCCAGACTCGGAACAATAATTTGTAGGCCATAATACTTGTTGCGTGCGGGATTCGAACCCGTCATTCCTAAATTATTTTAGTTAGAAAGCGGCAGTTTATTTACTGCCGTTCCGTTTTGAACTGTAGTACTAGTATTAAAAGCTGCCAGGCATTCCATCTCAGTCCTCGGAGGTGCCGACTTATCTCTAGCCTTCTTTGTTTAAAGTTCATGAGCTTTGATAGTTATTAACAACGTGGACAGTTACATTTTGTTAGAATAGAACAGAACAGAAGAGAATGGAATAGAATATTACTTTTAATATTTTTTTCAGACAATAACTTTCTTTTTCCTCTTTCCAAGCCCAATAAAGTAAGACCTATTTCCCCAATCGCCACAATTGGCAGGCAGATTGGTGATGACAATATCAGACGTGTCTCACTTTTGATGTTGCTCTCCGTTTTGATATTTTACGCCTGGCGTAAACGAGATGATTATATCGCCATTTATCAGAAGCTGTAAGATCTTGAATAAAACCACTTTTACGGATTCTATCGCGTTTAATTGACTTATTTTTTATTAATCCCCGACGTTTCGGGTACTTTACATCGATGTCCCGATGTCAGAGTTAACCCGCAGTACCTTCAGCTTTTGTAACTATTAATTTTGGTCCGATCTATGCAGAATAAACTTACTGTGTGTTGAACGCGTAGCTGACGTGAAACACCAACGTTCCGGGAAGTCTGCAGTTTGTGATCATATTTTAGACGGCCCCCGCCATTACATTAGATTTGATAAACCACAAATTTTCGCGAAAAAACATCGATTCCTGCCAATGATGAAACGTGTGGCTATTAAAATGAAAAAAACATCCTAATTTCAATAGAGAGGGAGCCTGGTTACTACCACCTGCTTGGGTTCCTGTTAATTAATTATAATTAAATCTAGACCCAAGCATACCACTACAAGACTTCAAGACATAGGTACCAGTTACTCAACTCCTGTTAGTCCAACTACAGTCAGTAATTAAGTCTCGTCCGCCACCAAGTTCAAAAACTTTATTAAACAAAGTTTGTATAAAAAGGTTTATTATAATATTAGGAAGTTAGGGATGATAACAACTTCTAGGAATGGCGTGACCTCTACCAAGCTTTCTCTAATTCGCTTCGTGTAGTTAATTGTGTAACTTAATAAATGATTGTAAACTGTTCTTTCTTCAAATTAAAATATTTCGCTGGGTTTCTTGTTGGCTCTTTCCAGGACAGAGGTATTTTCTACACTTGTGATAAAATGAGAGTGACTTTCAACAACCCTTCGTTGCATTTTCGTTTAAATACCAAAGGCAAAGATCAAAATATCGTATTTACATCAAGGCTAACACTTAGGCCCGTATTATTAACTCGTTACTCAGCTCAAGTACACGCACTTGAGTACAATATTGAGGTTATGATTTTATTAATAAACACATCTTAAGATACGGTTTAGGTTTACGATATCAGCTGAGTGCAACACTGATTAATAAACGAAACTTGTCTCTCAAGTGTGTGTAATTGAGTGTAAGTAACAGAACAGTATTCCTAAGTACAGTATTTTGAGATACTGTTTTTATGTGTTTATTAATTAGCAATGACCTTGAGATGCTGATATCGTAATGAGAGCGTATCAAATGATTACGCACTTGAGTTCGTCGTTGGGTAACGTTTATTAATACGGGCTTTAATGTTGCAAGGCACGGTGCGCTACACCAGTCGGTAATGAGCAGCCCACTTTTTTTTTTTTTATAGGATAAGTATGACAAACGAGCACACAGTCCACCTGATGGTAAGTGGTTGCTGTGGCCCATAGACATCTGCATCTATCCTCGATTAAAATGCAGATGCGTTGTCACACGTGAGGACTAAGATGGAATGCCTCTTTTCCAGTAAAAAGGGTCTCCGGTTCTCCGGTACACTCACCACACGAAACACAGCAGCATTAAGCTGCTATTTTACGCTGGTTTTCTGTGAGAGCGTGGTCCTTCCCCGGTCGAGCCGACCCATTCGTGCTACAACTATACCAGTAATATAGCTGCAGCATGGCTCTACCACGTAAAAAAAACTTCGCTCAAAACTGAAAAAAATATACTAACTTTAAGAATAATTAAAAAAACTGCCGATAATATAGAAATATTATGACTTTATCCACTACTACCTAAATGACAAACAGCTATGATAGTACAAATTGAGATTGTATTGTTAAATACTCTGTAAGCATGACCTCGATTATTTTTGCCATATTTTTGCAATATGTTGACATGAAATAGACCCATCTCTATTTTTGTTTGTATGCGTACATTTTTTGACATCTATTACTTCTACTAACTTAATTATAATATTATTATATTATACTTAAAAATTTTTATTTGATTAACTTATTGTAATTTTACTTAAGTTAATTTTTTTCACGTTCATAACACAATGCATAATATATTATTTAAGTGTAATAAACATGGTTAAAATGGTGTTTATGTGTGCATCCACTAGAGGACTTCTATGGGCTGTTAAATAAAGAGAGGTCAAGGATGTGTGCGTGAGTTCGAGTCAAAAAATTGACTATGATACCGGCCTCACGTGAAATGTACACAGCGCTCTGTCGATTTTTTTTTGGTCTAAGATTGAAAGTAAATTTTTATTAAATGGTTAAAAAAATAGCTTTATAAGGGTATGTGTAACTCGTGACCGTGTAGTGGCGCTGTAAAAATATCCACTACCCATTATAATCCCGTTGGTGTTGCAAGAGGCGACAGAAGGAAACTGAAACGGGAGATGGGCAGCAGCATCTTCCTTGAATAGTTTAAATAATAAAAAAAATACGTTTGCTAACTGCCTGACAAGCATGGCAACTATGACAAAATACCTTATAAGGCAAACTATGGGAAGAAGCGGACTTTTATAAACTGTAATGGATGGATGAAAGAAGTTTTATAAGAGATACAGTTGCTACCTCGCGTTGTTGCTGATATAGCTTATTAGTAGCCTCTTAGGGGCTATATCGCCTTACTGAGTCACTCCCAAAGAAGTCAAGTACTTAAACTAACTCCATCGATCGAATGACCTAGAAGTCAGTCATGTATGAAAACTGTGTGGTTTCCAAACCAGTCGCTGTTTTAGGAAGCGGCTTTGGAATTTTTTCTTATAGAATAAGGGTGAAAACGAGCACATAGTTTACTCGATAGAAGTGGATGCTTTGCCCATTTATCCTCGGTTTAGAATCAAGATGCAGATGCGTTGTCACCCCTGAGGACTAAAATAGAATGCCTTGTATCTACTGAAAAAGGTTTCCGGTTCTCGATACTCACCATACGAAACACATCAGCATTAAGCTGGTATTGTGTGACAGCGTGGTTTTACCACGGTCAAGCTGGCCCATTCGTGCTACAACAACCATAATACAGCTGCAGCATGGCTCTACCGCGTATAAAAGAAAAGAAAAAAAAAATATAATGCCAGAAAAATATTAGTGCTTCTGATAGATGGGGATGTAAACATCTTGTATATGGCATGATATATCTGTAAGCCGGATGGAATCATCTCCATAATATGTCGGTCCATATGCTGATTAACGAACGAAGTTTAGGCGATCAAAAATAGCGGAATATTTATCCCAAAATACAGAGAGTGAGAACGACCGCGACTAGTCATTATCAATCATCATAGATCTGAAGAGTGATACATTTTCTACATATTGAACTAATATCACGGATAGATGTAGATGTGCCACAGCATCTGTCTGCTTGTTTGTCACTTTTACCTGCTTAAAAAACTTGTCACCGTGGTTGAGTAACATCTTGCATCGCACAATGTACATTAATTTAGACTACACTAGTGTGCAAACACAACGTATACCTTGTTCGACATTTCAACATCAGTTGCTTTGACGCCAATTAATGATATGTCGGGCAAGATTAGGTCATTAATTAACTGAGGATTTTTCAAAACTTCGTCTATGCACGGCTGTTCAAAGGGGCCCACTGATGAGTCAGATACATCCAACCTTCTACACCTAACCTAACCATTGTACGTGCAATATAAACCTAATAATCTAATCATAGCACATGCGATATCAGATATTTTTATAGAAGGACTAGCGACCCGGTTCGACTTCGCCTGGGCAGGATCTATTAACTTGGCGTTATTTAGATATAAGACGATCAAACATCATTTATTTTATCATTTTTTTGTGTTTTTAAATCTTTAATATGTCGAGAAAAATATAACTTAGATTACTCCTGACATTATTCTCTATCTGTACGTGAAGTTTCATTACAATCGATGCAGTCATTCCGAAGATTAATTCAAAACAAACAAAAATTTGAAATATGGTTAATCAAGACTAAATTGCATGTATACAACCCCTTTAGCTATTTCGATATTACCGATAGACTTTTATTTATATGTTTAGATACATAGTTATTAGACACCGTTTGACCGATCGCCATGAAAGCTAGCATTGGTAATTTTTCACGGCGAAGGCTTTTATGCTATCGACTTTGTTGTAATTTACCACTAGATGGCGCTATTACTATTTCTAAATCGTTCACCGACCCCCATAAAAATTGGTATACTTACACAGCCAGGACAACTTTTACCGGACTTTGCTAGTAATATATACTGTCTGCGTAGGAGTCCCCTGTTAGCAGTGCTTGCACTACTGTGTCCCGATCTGTAGGTTATGGAGAGCCAGCATAATTACAAGTGGGGGAGGCCTGTGTTCAGCAGTGGACTTTTACAGGCTGAAATGGATGGATGATCACAAGTTAATAATAGGCATTCTAATTTAGTCTTCAAAGGTAGCCTTATTTGTTTGAAGCTGGCTGCATGCTGCTATGTCCATGGATTGCAGCAGGTAGCCACTCATCATTAGGTAGACTGAATGTTTTATTGTAATTTTAGTTTTATATAGGAAAAATAATTATATATTAATAGCAATAGCTAGAATAAACCGTGTAGTGGCGGTGCAAGAATATCCACTAGCCCATATTGTCCCGTGGGTGTCGTAAAAGGCGACAGCAGGAAAGTAAAATGGAAGATGGGCAGCAGCATCTTTCTTCAAGATTGACAATTAATGTAAGTTCAACCAGCAACGGACGTGGCCTGGACTATAACAACCTGACAAATTTTTTTTTCCATAGAAGAAGGAGGAAACGATCATGCGGCTCACCCGATGGTTTGTGACTATCGCCGCCCATGAACAACTGAAACACCAGGGGAATTGCAGGCGCGTTGCCTGCCTTTTAGGAAGGAGTAAGCGCTTTTCTTGATGGTTCCTAAGTCGTATCAGTCCGTATAATTAAAAAGAAGAGGAAACGACTGATATAATAAACTCTATTGCATGCAAAATAATAGATTTATCGGTTTAATGATCACTTATTTTACCACAAGTATATTGAATAAAACCAACTTTATGGATTTTATCGCATTTATTTAAAAAAAATAAACGTAACGTAAACACTAGGAATATCTATCTAGGAAGCAGTTTAAAAACATAAATTTCCCAGGGCTAAACATCCGAACCCAAAATAATAATTATTTCTAGGCCATACAAATAATAGGTCCGTGCAGGATTTGAATCCATGTCCCTTAGCGGTGTAATTCATTGCTAAGCCACTGTGCCACGGAGCCGTTACTTTACATTATTTCTAATAAATTATTTTCAAAATTTCTATCAAAAAGCTGAAGGTAGCTCGGGTTGGCTATGATATCAAACAAATCAATCCACCGTGACCACGGATACTATACATATGCAGCACCCCAAACTTAGGAAAAATAATTTAAATTAAGCATGATACTAATCAGTAAAGTTTGTTTAAAAATACGTTGCGCAAATATGAGTATCTGAAACATGACTACATAACTACATTTGCTGTAGAGACTATCGGTCTGTGGGGTTCACGTGCGGTGAAGTTCTCAAAGGAACTGTATCTATGATTTGACGGTAACGGTAACTGGTTATAAGAGGTTTTTTCGCTCAAAGGCACGATATCACGGGGAGTAGGACTGAATGATAATTTAAGTTTTATTTTATTACAGTTTTTAAAATTGTATATATTTTAATCATTTGGGTCATTGTAGAAGCGTGCTCGTCGCGACCCCTGCCAGCCCTTTTCAGGGCTGCAATTCTACTAGCTGCGCACCCATGCCAACGAGGGTTAGGGCGTCCCCCCAAGGCGACGCACACCAGCTCGTCCCCGTTGGTGTGGAATGCAGCGTGCAAAGCGGCGATGGGGACCGCCACCCGTCACGCACAGCCCGACACGGCGGAAGGTGGAGGACAGAGTGCAGAGTTGGCACGTGGAATGTTAGAGGAGGCATGAGAGATAAGACGAATGAGTTGATCGAAATAATGAAAGAAAGAGAATTAGATGTCGTGTGTATGTCGGAGACCAAACGGAAGGGCAGTGGTACTGAAGAGCTCCCTGGCGGGGCGTTAGCTCTATGGTCCGGAGTCCCGGAGAGCGAGAGCGCCTGCCAGGGAGTGGGGGTGCTGCTGTCTTCTCGGTTGGTCGATGTTATGACTGAATATAAGTTTGTGAACTCAAGACTTCTCTGGGTTCGCTTTAAATTGGGACTGACGAAGTTATTCCTTTTGGCTGTTTATGCGCCGGTAGCTTCGTCGTCCAGGGCTGAGCTGGAGGAGTTTTGGGAGAATGTAAGAGAAGTTCTAGATTTGACTAGAGGAAACGAAAGAATTGTTGTATGTGGTGATTTGAATGGATGGGTTGGTACCGCTCGACCAGGGTACGAGTCGGTACTTGGAAAGTTTGGCGATAAAAGGGTTAATGATGCTGGCAAGCTTATACTGGCGGTGTGCAAGGAAAAGGGTCTTCTTGTGACAAACACTATGTTTAATCACAAGAAAATC
Organism: Parnassius mnemosyne; assembly: GCA_963668995.1. Classification (NCBI taxonomy): domain Eukaryota; kingdom Metazoa; phylum Arthropoda; class Insecta; order Lepidoptera; family Papilionidae; genus Parnassius; species Parnassius mnemosyne. The sequence goes on from CAVLGL010000090.1 coordinate 411,345, forward strand.
CATATGTATACTAGAGAACGAAAGAATGAGAGAAGTATGATTGATTTGTTCCTGGTGGATGACCGACTGCGAAAACAGGTGATGGATACGCGAGTGTTCAGGGGTGCTGACCTGGGAACGGATCACTATCTAGTGATTACTAGATTTAGGGGTCTGTTCGCGGGTTGGCGCTACCGGACGGCAGTAACAGAACCACAGTCGGTCTGTCGCATCCGAAGCTGGAAGCTTCAGGAAGCGGATACTAGGGACAAATATCATGCGAGGGTAGCCGAAAAGCTTGACACCATCGATGGCAGAAAAGAATGTGTAGAAAGAACTTGGCAGAACCTTAGGGATGGAATGGTAAGTGCAGCGGAAGAAGTGTGTGGAACAATAAAAAGAGGCAGTAGTAAAAGAAGAGATGCATGGTGGAATGATGAAGTGAAAGAAGCTGTAAAGAAGAAGAAGAAAGCATGGTTAGACTACTTGGCCTCTAGTAATGATAAGGATATGAGAGAGAAGATGAAAGAAAGATATAGGCTGCAGAAAGTTCACACGAAAGCACTGATTGAGGAAGTGCGTGAAAGGTGTAGAAAGGAAGCGGACGAAAGGTTGTCGCACAACTTTAAGGAGAACTCCAAACTCTTCTGGAAAGAGGTTGGAAGGACCCGAAGTGGTGCGACGGCCTTAAGAATGAACAAAGTGCTTTCGAGAACTAATGACGTCCTCTCAGAAAAATCGGACGTCATGCAGCGATGGAGCGAATTTTATAGAGAAATGTATGCGTGTGATGACCTTAGTGAGGGATCCGGGGATGACGCCGTGACTGGTACGCCAGACCCGGACCTCGATGACACTGAGGTCATCAGTATGAAAGAGATTAAACGTGCGATTCGAAGTTTGAAATGTGGTAAGGCTGCGGGACTAGACAGAGTTACTGCTGAAATGGTCAAGTATGGTGGGCCTCGCGTCTGGGACAGCTTTCATCTGCTGTGCAATTTGTGCTGGCGGACGGGGGATGTCCCGGATGATTGGCGATCCGCAGTCATTGTGCCTTTATATAAAGGTAAAGGTTCACATTTTGACTGCGGGTGCTATCGGGCGATCAGCTTGACCAGTTTAGCAAGTAAAGTTTACTCGAAGGTTTTGACACGTAGGATGCAAGAGAAATCGGAAAGATTTCTATGGGAGGCACAATGCGGATTTAGACCTGGAAGAGGATGCACGGATCAAATGTTTTCTCTCCGCATGATCACGGAGAAGCTTCTGGCTGCTAACCAGAAGATTTTCTGTGCTTTTGTGGATCTTGAGAAAGCATTTGATAAGGTTGTAAGGAAGAAAATGTGGGAACTGTTGCCGGGGTATGGTGTGGATGGTCGATTGCTAAGGGCTGTGCAGTCTCTTTACTGTGACTGTAAAGCCTGTGTGCGGGTAGGACATGACCTGTCACCCATGTTTAACGTCCAAACGGGCGTAAAGCAGGGTTGTGTCATGTCTTCCTGGCTGTTCATACTGTATCTCGACAGCTGTTTACAGAAGCTGAAAGATAGCTGTTTGGGTGTGAAATTGGGTGACATTAAAGTAAATTGTCTGCTGTATGCTGATGATGCAGTGCTTATTGCACCATCAGAGGCAGAACTGCAGGCATTAGTCACGTGTATGAAAGAGGAATGTGAAATTAAAGGTCTCCGTTTGAATGCTAATAAAACTAAGGTTCTGGTATTTGAAAGGGACGAAGAGAGAACGAAGTGTGAAATATGGGTAAATCAGGAATGTCTAGAACAGGTAAATGAAATTGTATACTTGGGGAGTGCTTTTAGCCGGGATGGAAGATGTGATTTAGATGTGGACAGGCGTGTCGCTGCCGGGAACAAAGTCAATGGTGCCCTGACTGCGTTAGTCAAAAGGCAAGGCGTAGCGAAGAGTGCACGCCTTGCAATACATAACGCAGTGTTGGTACCGACTTTGTTATATGGCAGCGAAACCTGGGTATGCCAGAAGAAGCATAAAAGTAAGTTGAATGCAGTGGAGATGCGATCTCTTCGTAAAATGTGCGGCGTTACCATGGCCGACCGAAAGCGAAACGAAGAGATTCGCAATATGGCAGGTTTGAAAGATGACCTTATCACAAAAATTGATAAGGGCGTGCTTCGGTGGTTTGGGCACGTTGAGCGAATGAGTGAAGACCGAATGGTGAAGAAAATATATAGCGCGAAAGTTAATATTAAAAGGTGTCGAGGTAGACCGAGACTAACTTTCGAAGACCATGTGAGCAAATTGCTCGAAGAGGGTAGGGTCAAAAGTACTCGGATACCTAGACGTGCATGCATGAAGAAGATAATGAATCTGGAAGAAGCGAAAGAGGTTTGTAAGGATCGTGACGCTTGGCGATCTGTTCTCTCTGGCTACCCCGTCAGGGATTGTGCGTGAAGATAAGTAAGTAAGTATAAGTAAGTATATATTTTAAAGTAATGTAAATGAATACATTTTTAAATAAATATGAAATTTCAATGGAAATCGCATCAGATCAAAGAAGTTCGTTATCCAATTACAGGGTACTATTGGCCGTCGTCATTTTGCTCAATAACATCACTTGCCTATGTCCTTTCAAAATCAAACTGCTTGGAAGTCGAGTGAGTTAATTTGTGACTGAAAGGCGTCCTATAAATTTTCCCGAACTTTATTGGTTTACGAATCTTGAGCTAAATAATTTCATGCGCAGAATTTTGAGGCTTTAAGTGTTGTACTCGTAATTGATTTCAACATTGTTAACAGAACTGAAAAATAATTAAGATTTATTTGAAAAACAAAGTAAAAATTATATTGAATAAAATGCCGAGCAAAATAATATTTTTTTATAAAATTGAAGTTACAAAGGAACAATAACAATAATGGCAAATGGCTACTGCAGTCAGTGGCTACTGCATCCAACTCTTAATAAAAGACGTAACAGATGTGTCATCTCTGAGGACTAAAATGGAATGAGTTATGTAACACGACTACGGGAAATGCCTAAAAAATTATGGCTTCCAAATAGAAGGGTTTATAACCATCTGGCTTACGGCATACGTCATATACACAGACCAGCAACGGGTGCAGCACCAACAATGAGAGACATCTGGTTTTGCGATCAATCTACTAGCCAAGCGCGAATTGAAAAGCCCATGTTCGTGAATGCATCTCTTATCACTTTAGTCAAATCGCGATTACATTTCACTGTGAAAATTGGCAGCTACAATTGTAGTACCTGACTTCACCGCTGTTCCTTCCTCCCTTGGATGCAGTACAAGTTTGATATCCTGCAGTTGCGTGAGTGCATCACCGCAATGCTGTGTATTACGTTCCCCAAATGCCCTCAAAGTTACGATGAGAATACTGCAACTATGTAACTCAATAATTGCACGGTTTCTAGTTACCGCACTCTCTGAGAGTGCTGGTCCATCTCAATATGCTTGTGACCAGTGGTCATCTTGAGATTATTGACTTAGTTTGAGAGTATTATCAGTGTTGATAGCATGTCTTTTGTAAACAACAAAAATGTCATACGTAATAATGGATTATATAATTTTATATATTTCTTATTAGCAACGCGTTCAAATTCCGCATAAAACAAGTATTTGTATGGTCTAAAAATAATTGGTCCAGATCTGGATGCTTGAACTTATACAATGTATGTGCAGTGTGGAGTAATGTTAAAAAAAAGAAGAAACAAAATAAATAATGATAGTTTGCCTTTGTTACAGAAATATATAAGCGATCTGACAGTCGTACGTGATTGTGTGCCAACTTGCACAGAAAAAGGTAATCATACAGAAATTGTATCAAGGATTATTAACTTACTGGAATAAATATGAAATTTGTCGAGTGGTGATTATGCGTTTAATGCCCAACTACTCACACGCTGTTCAATTTTAAGATCCGATAACTCTCGTGTTGTCTCTATCACTTTAAGTCAAAGTGACTGTGACATCACGAGACAAAGCAACATCTTAAAATTGAATAGCGTTTGAGTATTTTGCCATAAAATGCCTTTCTCTTTTCACACATAATGGCTCCAGCACTCTGTGTGAGAAGAGAAGAAAAGAGAAATTCGTTTGGGCGTTTGGCCATAAAATTTCTTTTTCTTGTCACACAGAGTGGTGGGGTGCTCGGAATGCGAATCTGATGAGTGTGATTCTGCATTCACACGGACGCCAACAACTGCCAGCATTGTTGCGGCTATCGCGTTAGTAGTAGCAATCGCACGCTGACCGCTTGCTTGAAGATGCTCTTTTTTTCGTTTTGATTCACCATGAGTTCAAAGTTAGAAGAATAACATGAGTTGCGTAAGGGAGTTTAAATTTAGTTTATTACAGCTTAAAAATGTTCCAAACCTGTATCGACAAGCAGTTTTTTCGTAAAATCTTGTGCGGATTATCTTTGTAACATCACAATTACGGATATCTATAAAAAGTCATATCTAAACCCAATTTAAAGAAGATTTTAAACTTCCCAAATTTCCAATAGTTATATCGTGTTAAGACTTTTACACAGAGTATTTAATTTGATAGTTCTAATATTTCGAGACAATTATTGTATGATTTTGTTCATATGTCTTCATGTAGTGCGATAGAATTAAAATTGTTACTCGCATTGTATTTGACCTTTTTGGGCTGTAGAAAATTAAATAACATGGGACTTTATAACTCACATGTTTTTGAATAAACTAGAAAGTTTATTGTTATAAAATTTGAAGTACTCCAAATATTTGTTTGCTTACGAAAACTTTCTTAATATTTATTAAAATTCCTAAAGTGTTATCCTTAACCACATCCATTATCATTTTATTAACAACTAAGATCCTCAGATTTATCACGATAAGTACTCGTAATTACTATGTATAATTTAATTCATAACTAAGTACATAAATGTTGCTGCTGTAGCCCCATGTCATCCCGAGGGTGTCGTAAGAGGCTACAGAAGAAACTGAAACTGATGCGCAACGCCATCTACCTGAAATTAACTCAAAATAATAATAATACTGTGGCTGCAAACATACTTGCTAAGCGTGGAAACTATGGCAAATATCTTACATGTAAGCCGTAATGATAGGCTATGATACATATGCTATGTATCCAACAGTACTTCCCTCACAAGGAACCTATAATCTCCTCTCTTAATTAATATTGCATTTTAGGAAATCATTGAATTATGAAATTGAACAAAAATTTTAATTAAAAAGCTTACAAATTCGTCAATTAACCTATTAATTGTTTGCCATTATTTCTTTCTTAATTTTAAAAACTGCTTCGTCGTTACGTATTAAAAAATTAAACATTCCATTTTCTATTTTTTAATTAATATTATATAATTACTATAAATGAGATGAAAACCAAACGCTTTATAGAACTCTATCACATATGGACATCAAGATACTAAATTATTCTAAATTATCATTAACTAATATTAATAGTATTATATGTGATATAGATGATAGAGTGTAGGAGATAAGGTCTAGTTATTAATTTTAACCCTAGAACCGTACCCATAATAGACTTTAAGTAAGAGTACCCGGGGATGCTGGAGTACCCCAGTAAATAAAACATCTTTTTTACATAAGAATTACCATTTTTAATAATCATATACGTACACATAGACTGTTGGCCTTATTTCAGTCTCACATAATACATTGCCGCCAAAGCACACACGCTTTTATTGTTTTCTTGCAATCCTGTCCATCCAAAGGTAGTCTGGAAGAGAGCGCTCTTAGCGATAAGACCGCCCATTGTACCACATTTCTTTTCTCATTTTTTGTAAATACTCATGTTATTTTTTGGCGTACAATAAAGTGTTATCTATCTATCTAACTTAAACCTAAATAAAAGGAACTTTTCTTAAAAGTTTTGGCAAATATTTTCTTGGTGCTCTAAACATATAAAAGTTTTACATTTTTCACATCGAGTCCGCGATTTACGGTCTTCTGACCTGCGACAAAATAGACATCTTCCAGATTTAACATCTGATGGAGTTGGAGCTTCAGGAAACCACTTTTTTACTATTATACAGCCAATACTTATTTGCAGATGCGTCGGCAAAGTTTTGTATTGAAATTGTTCCTCCGAGTGAGATTTTATAAGATCAAACTCTTGATTGGTGTTAATAACTATACTTTCCAGAATCTCATCATTAAAAAACAATTTCCAACTATCTAAAGCGCTTGTTATGAATTTAGAAGGACCTTTGTTTCCTGGTGCATGAAATATTATATTTCTTTGTGGAGTTCGCGATGATCGAGGTAAAGACCTATACCATACAAATTTTTCGCTACTTCTCTGCTTTTTCTTCCTTTACCTCGCAAAGGTTCGGGTACTTTTAGGATTGTTACTGGTGAATTTTTTAATTCTAACCTGGACATTATCCTCTTCAAACTCTTTTTCCGAGATTTGAAGAGTTGCTTCATCATCAAAGCTGGATAGCTTCTTAAGAAAGAAAGAGGATTCTTTGCCAGTATTCTGTTCAACGCGAAAGTCGGAAATATTTTAATCTTGTTCAACTTCAGATTCGCCCCCAAGTACTACCTCTCCTTCATCATCAGTTTCCAGAAGAAGGTTGAAGCTATAATTTTGTGATAGATTTTGATTATGTGCAAGTTTATTATACAATTAATAAAAAAACATTAAAATAAAAAATTCTATCAAACAGCACAATAATATGGATTTTTTCGTAAAAACTTTTAAATCATATTTATACTTACATTAACTGTACCCAGGGTTACTGGAGTACCCCAAGAACGCCTTGCCACGACCATACATTATAAGGACTCCCGCCCGACTGATGCTTCAACGTGACCCCCGCCCCGTGTAAATACGCGGCAGCGCGAAAAGATCCGTTCTGTAACAAAAAATAATCGCAAATTTATGATTTTATTTTTGAGTTGTACCCCAGGGTACGGTTCTAGGTTGAATATAGGTTAATGTTGAATTTTTATTATCTATTTCTTTTTTTTTAAAGTATATATTAAAAAAGCTAGTCTGATTATCAAGTTTAACAGAACATAATTTAAGGCTTTATATTGTTTATAAAATAAATTATAGATATGCACCAGCAAACAATGTATTAAAAATCATCATTCATCATCATCATTACAGCCCTTCACAAGTCCACTGCTGAACATAGGCCTCCCCCAAAGAATGCCACAAAGCACGGTCCTGAGCCACCTGCATCCATCGACTTCCTGCATGTCTTACCAGGTCGTCACTCCATCTCGTGGGGGGACGCCCTACACTTCGCCTACCGGTACGTGGCTGCCACTCGAGAACCTTTCTTCCCCATCGGTTGTCGGTTCTTCGAGCTATATGGCCGGCCCACTGCCACTTCAGCTTACTAATTCGTTGGGCTATGTCGGTTATTCTGGTTCTACTGCGGATATCCTCATTCCTAAGTTTATCACGCAGAGAAACTCCGAGCATAGCCCTCTCCATAGCTCGCTGAGCGACCTTGAGCTTCCTCATACGGCCAGCAGTGAAGGACCACGTCTCAGTTCCGTAAGTCATCACTGGCAACACGCACTGGTTGTACAATTTCGTTTTAAGGTTTTGAGGTATGTCTGACGAGAAGATGTGTCGTAGCTTCCCGAACGCTGCCCAGCCGAGTTGAATCCGTCGATTGACCTCTCGGTCGAAGTTGGACTTACCTAGTCGGACTATTTGTCCCAGGTAAACATACTCGTCAACAACTTCGAGCTTACTGCTCCCAACAACTACCGGCATAGGTGTGACATGGACATTAAACATAATCTTTGTTTTGTCCATGTTCATCTTAAGACCTATCCGTTGGGAAACACTATTGAGGTCATTGAGCATTAAAAATACCACACACAAATTCATATGTCTGATGTAATGTATTATTTTGAAATTGAAGACAATACATAGTCCAAGGAACAAATCTATATAGAACTAAGGTACAGAAAATGCCCTCGTATGATTTTTGGATTGTAATACTGATCAATATCGATCAATTTTCATTTATGTAAATTACATTTAATATAAACGTAAATTACATAAATGAACTTAGGATAATTAATAGAATCAGGCATTACTTTACGGAAGTCCATTATATTAAAGTTGGCAAAAAATTACTTCGCGTACATCTGCTCGATAAAATAAAATGATGTGTCTTACCTAGTTTGAAGAGCACCTCCCGCCCTCACTCAATTGCGTGCACTATCGCCGTCACCGAAGGAGGGCGGGAGGTGCTCTTCAAACTAGGTAAGACACATAATTTTATTTTATCGAGCAGATGTACACGAAGTAATTTTTTGCCAACTTTAATGAACTAACTTACATAAATAACTATTATATTAAGTATTTATATATTATATAAACTTCCTTGTGGAATAGAATACCACCAGCGATTTTTCCGGATCGATACGACTTAGCGACCTTCAAGAAAAGAGCCGACTCCTTTTTAAAAGGCCGGCAACGTATCTGCAATTCCCCTGATGTTGCAGTTGTTCATGGGCGGCGGTAGTCATTTACCATCAGGTGAGCCGCATGCTCGTCTCCTATTAAAAAAAGAAAAATGTAAACTGTAATTTTGCAGTTATTTTATTATTATTATTATTATTATTTCAAATTTGAGTAAAAATAAATTTATATATTTGATTTGATGGATTAAATGAACTTTAAATCAATCGTCTTTATTCCAAAAATTAGTTTATAATTAGTTTATAAACTAGAAAGTTTGAGAGTTGACTTGTTTCACGAAAGAAGCGCCGCGAAAATATTCAATAGCAAATGTCAAATTTTTCGATGATTGTGGCGCCGCGACTAAGGAACTTCTTAAGTTAGCAGAACTCTTCTTAAACCATAGTTTAATTTGAGACTAAACCACTTTTTGTAATGAGATGGCATTAAAGTTAAAATATACACACCAGCCTATATAAGACCTGTACAGAAAATAATATGTATATTTTATTTAATTGGGCTAACCATGGGTTTTCTTAAACAGTAGAATTGTTTTCGAATAAAACACGCAGATCATCCTTTACTATGCAGAGTTCTAAGTACAATTTAAATAGCAATACTATTCACCATCACGTACAATTTTACAAGACACTATGATGTATTAGATTTTGTTCCTAGATAAATAAATACCAATTTATTACTTAATGATGCCTTTTATTTCTGTTGTACCTAATCTACGTTTGTTTTTAATCTATAAACCATTTTTTTAGTAGTGGCTAAGTATGTGGCTGATGTCGGACATCGTAAGAGGCAAATATGGGATATGCCAAAAAGTTCCAAAGACTTCTATGCCTTCTGATAGATGGCTGTGTAACTGTTTTATTTACTCCTAGCGTAAAATAGCCGCACGTGCGACGGGCAGCGGCCTCAAATTTAAAATTAGATCATAATATACGATAAAATCTCAAAAATCTATTTCCTTTATCTGTATTATTTAGTAAAATGAGGAATTATTAAGTAGAAAAAACTTATAAGTAATAAAAAGTAAAAGCCAACTTCATATAACTAAAAGGAATAAAATATATTTATATTGTTACGAGCTTGGGGTTCGAGACAATTAAAAACTGCCCAATGAATTACCAAAATTGACGCTTTAATTACGGAACACTAATTACAACTTAAAAACACACTAATAATAAAACACTACTGATCACTTTAGTTCGCAGTTTTATCACTTCGAAGTATTCGCTTATATCGCCAATTCAATACTGACTCGGTCGTGGTCTATACCGGCCTTATATAGGGCCTCAAATAGTTTCCAGAACCTTCTACTGTAGAAACATGTAGAATGTTCGAGTACATATCGGTCCCAAAATTTCTAGAAGGATCTTGACTCTCCTAGTTCTGCTACTCGACACTAGAGGGCGCTAGTGATAACTAGTGTTGCCATGTACAAGACATTAATAGTGGCGCGAAACACTGCCCCCTCCTAAGACAAGCTCGTCCCAAGCATTATTGGCCCCATAATAACGCGCCAGTCGATCCACATGGACGATCTTAGGAGTACCTCTGGCACCTTTCTGTATCCGGTAGGTTACGTTATTGATCCTTGTCACAATCCGGTACGGTCCATCCCATTTAGCTTGAAGCTTAGGAGATTTCCCTTTGCTGCGAACTGGATTGTGTAACCACACTAGTGAACCTTCGTCAAACCCTTTGTTGGTCATTTTGCGGTCATACCGTGTTTTCATCTTCTCAGACGTTTGCTAGTCCGTCTGTCTGACGTGCTCATAAATGTGATTTATAATGTTCCGCAAGTCATTTGTATAAGCAGTTATACTGCGTGGGGCATCAGGTGGTATTCCGGTGATCAGCCGTAATTCTCTCCCAAAGTTTGCGAAAGCTGGTGTCACTGATGTACTTTCATGAACAACGATATGACAACAAAAACGGTTGTATGTGCCTGTCCCAGTCTCGTTGCCGTTTTTCCACAACTTTTGCTAGTTACCTCTCCAATGTCTGATTAAATCGTTCTACTATTCCATCAGATTGTGGGTGGTAAGAAGTTGTTCTTGTTTTATGAGTACCCATAACTCGGCAAGTTTCCTGGAATATTTGGGTCTCAAAATTCCTTCCTTGATCGCTGAATCTCTAAAGGTACTCGAAAACGAGAGAAGACTTCATGAACTAGTTTATCTGCAACTATTGAAGCTTCTTAATGTGGAATGGCGAAGACTTCTGGCCACTTAGTGAAGTAATCCATCACAACCATGAAATACTTGTTACCACTTTCCCCGTAACGTCAATGCCTATACTCTCCCATGGTGCACCAACATTGGACAATTGCAATGCGCCTCTACTACGAATTTGAGGTCCCTTTACAGCCGCACAACTTGTACATTTGCGGCATCAGTCCTCGACATCGTCACGACAGTGGACCCAGTAAAACAGTTCTCGGATCTTCAGTAGAGTTCGTTTAACTCCCAGGTGGCCTCCTGGATAACCACTATGGTACAGCTGTAGAACATCCGGTACTCTAGCCTTAGGGACAAACATTTGCAAATGACAACTGTCTCCACGACCATTTTCCCATTTACGGCACAGGACTCCATCCTGAATAAGCAAGCTGTCCCATTGGACCCAATAGCTTTTCGTGGTCGAACTCATCGCTGAGACGTTGCTCCACTTGGACTTAGGAGCACTGACCTTCATCCATTCCAGAATTGGCTTAATGTCCGAATCTTCCTGCTGTGCATGTTGTATGCTGTCTTTCCACTCATTGCTGAGCTGGTCTGTCCTGAGTATCCTCACAGATACCACTTCCTTACCTTCTTGCCTAACAAGGTCTTCTTGACAATGCATCTGCATTGCCATGAGATTTCCCGCTGCGATGTTCGATCACAAAGTCGTATTCCTGCAGTAGTTAAATCCATCTCTTGTCCTTCCGGATTTTTGAACTGCAATAGCCATTTCAGTGCAGCATGGTCAGTTCAGAAGTGGAATTTCCGCACTAGAAGATATTTGCTAAAATGCTACAAGGACTTTACCACAGCAAGCAATTCCCGTCTTGTGACACAATAGTTCCTTTCCGGCTTTGACAACGACTTGCTGAAGTACGCTATCACAATCTCTTGATCACCATTCCGTTAAAACAACACACCGCCAAGTCCTATATCACTTGCGTCTTTGTCAACTATAAATTCCTTGCCCCCATCAGGGTACCCCAAAATAGCTGTTTTGCACAGACGGTTTTTGAGCTCCTGGAATGCAATATCGCAACTTTCATTCCAGCAGAAATGTCGCTTCTCCTCGGTTAGTTTGTGCAGAGGTTTGGCTATATCTGCAAAGTTCTTCACAAATCGCCGATAATAAGAGCACAAACCCAAAAATGCTCTAACCTGTGTCTTGTATTTCGGAACCGGCCAATCCTTAACAGCGGCAATTTTCTCTGGATCCGTGCGGATACCTTCTTCCGATATTACATACCCCAAAAAGCTATTGAATAGTGAGCACTTCTTCGGACTCAACTTGAGGTTAGCACTCTGGATCTTCATGAGCACGCGTTCCAGGTTTTGAAGGTGTTCCTCAAACGTACGGCCTACGATGATGATGTCATCCAAGTAGACCAGACTGGCATCTCCAATTAGTTCGGTAAGTACAAGCTCCATCAACCTTTCAAACGTTACTGGAGCATTGCACAATCCAAACGGCATAACTTTAAATAGCCACAGACCCTTTCCTGTGGAGAATGCAGTTTTCTCCTTGTCCTTAGGTTCAATTTCAACCTGCCAGTAGCCACTTTCCAGCGTACCAAACCACTTTACGCCTGTAAGCATGTCCAGCGTGTCATCAATTCTTGGAAAGGGATAGCTGTCCTTCTTCGTAACATCGTTCAGGCGGTGGTAGTCAACACAAAACCGCATGCTGCCGTCCTCCTTCTTTACCAGTACCACAGGTGAACACCATGGACTAGATGAAGGTTCAATAACACCATCCTTCACCATTCCCTCAATCATGGTTTCCACTTCCTTTTCACGGGCTACAGGCAATTTTCTTGGCCGCTGACGGATAGGCAATTCTTCTTCTATATTTATTTTGTGTTGAACTAAGCCAGTCTTTCCTATGTCAGCTTCGTTTGACGAGAAGACATCGGCGTACTTGAGTAACAACTTTTTCGCCTTGACCATTTCATTCGGGGAGAGAACGCTGCGTCAGTCTTCTAAAAGTGTGGTCACTCTCGTTTGCTCATCCTTGCTGGGGTTCCTAGTCGATAGATATTGGCACCGACGCAACCAATCCGCTTCCTTACTAGTACCAACCAATGTGTCTTTTTCTATAATCTGTTCGTGATCACAAAGGTTCAGCACATGTACTCCTGAGATGTCGGCGGTTCTGACCAAGATTCGAGTCACTTTCCATGGCAGGTCATTGTCTACCCTTTCCACAAGTACACAACGAAGAGTTTGCCCAGGATTCCGAGGAAGTCTAACTGGCACAATCGTTTCCAATCTAGGCAGAAAAACAATCTTCTTAAGGCTGTACATATTGCCTGGTAACGTCCCTTCCACGAAAAGTTCCTCTTGTCCACATTTCAAAACACCTTCCTTAACGTCGATCTCACAACAATTCTTCCTCATAAAGTCTAGGCCCAGGATGCAGTCGTCCATTATATCAGCCACGATGACGTTATGCAGGTAGATCATGTTACCTAGCTTCAACTCCATCTCCTTCTCTCCACGGACGGGTATGGGCTAACCAGTGGCTGTCACCAAATAAATGCGTTCTCGGTTGTATGCGGAGTCTCCAAGGAACTGACTTATAAGTTGGGAACTAACAACCGTGCGAGAGGCTCCAGTGTCTCTGGTCAGTTTACACGGCGTTCCGTTGAACTCGCCCTTGATGATTAGACTGTTTCCATCACGGGTTTGTGAGATCGAAATCCTTGGGGCTCTTTTAACATCAGCCAGCACCCACCAGTTTCCCTGCTGCTGCTGGGTGGTGCTGTTAGGTGCACTACCCTCTCGAGATTGATCACCTTCCCTTTCTACAGTTCGTTTAGGGCAGCTGGATTGAAGATGGCCCCTTTCCCCACAGCCGTAGCACCTAGGGCTGTATCCTCTATTGCAGTCGCGAACTGTAGCTGCTGCAACCACCCTGATGCGATGGGAACGATGATCCTGCCGCACGGCTTCTACCTCCAATGCATGGGTCAACGCGTCCTTAAGCGTCTCGTGGTGCCCGAGGATCACAGCAGCTCTGACTTTAAGGTCGCGGATGCCGTCGATGAATATCTGCACCAGGTACCCTACAATGAGCGCAGATACAGACTGGTATGTTTTTCGAACCAGCTTCTCCACCTCAAGGGCCCACTGCTGCAGGTTTTCGTTACTGCGTTGCACGCGATCTTTGAGCTGCGCACGAAAGACGTGTTCCGTGTGAGCGTCGCCATATCTCGCCTCCAATGCCTCAAGGAGCTGCTCGTAAGTCACTTCCTTACTGAGAGCTTTCAGAACAGTTAAGGCCTGGTCGTGCAGGCCTAGGGTGAGAGCAGTCATGGCCTGACTTTTATTCCAGCCGTTCGCCTTCATGACAGCCTCGAATTGGATTTTGTAGGCCGACCAGGAAGAAGTCCTGTCGAACGGCGGCACTTTGAATCCACGTAGTGAAGGTGTTGTAGCTACCACGGGAGCTGTAACTCCATCCCCAAGTTTGAGGTCGTCCAGTGTTGTCAACCCATTTGTACACTTGGTCGATTCGGGTTTCAGTTTCCGACTGGCGGTTGTCATATTGCGCAACCTTATCCTTCACCTCCCCTATCTCTTTCCCGAAGGTAGCGTGAAGGTCTTTCATGAGAAGTATCTGCTCTTCCTTATTGTGTTTGAGCTGCTCTTCCAACCGACGGCCCTGTTCCTCCTGTTGGTGGGCCTGTTCTTCCTGTCGGCGAGCCTATTCCTGCAGCATCATCAGAGCACCTAAGTCAGGTGCTGCAGATGCAGGAGCTGCTGATGGACCGGTCTCCGTGGTTAGCAGCTGGCCCTCCGATGTTTACGGCGTTGCATTACCAAATCGTCTCTGGTCCGTCTACAGCTGGCGTTGACTTCGGGTACGGATACCCTCCATGTCGTCCTTTGGTAAAATCGGCATGAGCTTGGGGTTCGAGACAATTAAAAACTGCCGATTGAATTACCAAAATGGACACTTTAATTACGGAACAGTAATTACAACTTAAAACACTAATAATAAATCACTACTGATCACTTTAGTTCGCAGTTATATCACTTCGAAGTATTCGCTTATATCGCCAATTCAATACTGACTCGGTCGTGGTCTATACATATATATTGATATGTATGTATGTATTTGTCTTATCTACATACATAATATACATAAACACTCACGCCTGTCACCCAGAGGGGTAGGCAGAGACTACGGACTTCCATTTGGCGCGATCCTGACCCACCTCTCTCGCCTCTTTTACATCCATATATCTACGCATACACGCTCGTCGGTTAAGGGTACTCCTAATCTGGCCCATTTTTAATGTATTGCCGATTTGGTCGATAAACCTTCGTCTAGGGCGTCCCTTCCCGACCCTGCCGTTCACTTCCGCTACATAAATTTGCTTTGTCACTCTTTCCTCGTTCATTCTTTCTACATGACCAAACCACCGAAGCATTCCTTTCTTAATCCTTGTCACAACGTCATCTTGCAAACCACACTTTTCTCTTATCACACTATTTCTCACCCTGTCATTCAGATTCAGCCCTAGCATACTCCTTAAGGAACGCATTTCTACAGCATTTATTCTACTCTCATGCTTCTTCTGCCAGACCTTTGTCTTATCTATGTACTTATATACTATTCTATATTTCTATTTTATGGCTTTAATAAAAATAATGTTATTTTTGTCGCCAAACCACACACGTTTTTATTCTTTTCTTGCAATACTGTCCATCCAAAGGTTGTCTGGAAGAGATCGCTCCTAGCAATAAGACCACCCATTGTACCACACTACTTTTTCTCATTTTTGTTAATATTTATATTATGTTTTGGCTTTCAGTAAAGTGTTTTCTATCTATCTATCTATCTATGCTTCCCTATGGATTTACTAAAAAAATTATACATACGGTTACGAATTTTTGCAATTTTTAGAAATAACGACAAATATTATAAAAGTCATCGAAAAAGCCAAAAATATATAAGAGTAAGTAATTTTTAAAGGGTAGTTGGTAATATTGATTATTGCGTACTGAAATAATAAGTGTTGGTTAATTATTTAAGATTACCATTAAAACTGTCGTGCATATTTTGTTTTGTCGGAAATTTTAATATTCCCCATCTGTAAAGATACTTAATAAAAGTTGATTTAAAATTGATCGTATCTTTCACTACCTAAATACATAAGTTTACGTTATTTAACATATACCTACTATGTATCTTCTTTGGCACAAGTCTATAATATTCCATTTCGGTTCGGTATCAACGCTAGCGTTACAGGCTTCGGCTCAATGTCACCGGCGCTTGAACGTACAGAGTACAGAGTGTCACCGCTGTGACCGTGTTGCCTCGTGCTTATTGGTGAATATAATAGAGTAGAATATTTTGGATTGAATATTGAATATAAATACATTTTTAAATTAGTTTTTTACTTTGACTACTGGTTCGGGAAAAAATCTCTCTCCTGGGAAGAACCAGCAAGAAAATCAGCGGAACTTTAATTTTTTTCACAAATATATTATCTGTACTCAATATTATAAAGAGAGAGTGCGAGTTTTGTGAGTTTTTGTTTTTAAATATTATAAGCCAGTGCTTGACTACTCTATCGTACCTGATGGTAAGTGATTTATTCAACAAGTAGCCAAATTTTTTACTAAACTTCAAATATATCAATAATGTGTTTTAACTTAAGTTAAAATATACCGTTATTGCAGTTTTTGAAAATGCGAGTAAATAAGGCTTCTACTTTTATTTGAAATTATCCCAAACTGAATGTGATTTATGGGCAACAACAACCCGTACGCGCGTTCCTCTGTGTGCGCTTCAATTTACAAAGTTTTTGCAGACGTATCGACCCTTACCAATGTATGCGTGCGTAGTAAAATAGTAGAGAAACATTAAAATTATGCATTACAACGCATTTTGAATTTAAAAGATATAAAAGGACAGAATGTTTGAGATATTTTTTAATTAATTCTGCTTCAACATTTGGCTATATTACTTATTCTGAACCTTCTCTGCAAATTTGGCCGGTTATTGCAAAATATATATGGTTTAACCATATATAATGATATTCGTCAACTAAATCAGAGAAAGTCGTGCCGCTTGAGCTTCCACGGTGTACGCTGCGTTAATAGTTAAAATTGCACGAGTAAAATGAACAGCTGTATTGTTCCCCTTTGAAAAGTTCTAAAATAAGTCCGCGGCAGTATATTTCTATCTTCTAAGAACAATTCACGGTAACAATTTTTATATAAAAACTCTTACTTTAAAACTTCAAAAGAACGGAACAAAAATGTAGTAAAGAGATACCATGAAGTTTTAAAATTAATAAAAACCTAACATTAAGATAAGTAATTGGTCGACCCGGGAAAAGCTGTAGCGGGCCGCTAGTACAATATAAAATAGGTTGTAAAATTATTAACATGACTGTTATAAGAAAGAACTTGGAAGCGATCACCTCATTTTCAGGATTATTATTAACTTAATAATTTCAGTCTTTGTTTAATAAAAGGATTAAGTTTCGTAGTAGAGAGATTTTATATCATATTTTCTGGGACTTTATTGCAATAACTGTTATAAATAGCTTGTTAGCTGCAGCTTGTGTTTGATCCTGGTGTTTACAGAATATAAAGATATCACTTTTATTAAAACTACTTTTTTGTTTTTGTGGTCATACATAATAGTTTCTGTAATATACTGAAATGCCAAAGTTAACATATTTATTTATTTAATATTTTCTCTGAGAGACTTACATTTTGTGTTAATAGCTCTTAGCACTACAAAATAAAGATAGCTTCTAAATCAAACGAATTTCCCCATAGCAAATTTCCATAAGACATTATGCCATGGAAGTAACTGATACAAGCTAATCCAATTGTCTCGACTTCGTTTGATTTAGATATACGGAGGGGCACACTGAAATGATCGGGAATAAAATATTTCGGATTGAGTTACAATAAAACCTTTTTAGGGTTCCGTACCTGAAAGGAAAAAACGGAACCCTTATAGAATCACTTTGTTGTCCGTCTGTCTGTCTGTCTGTCTGTCAGTCTGTCAGTCAAGACCCTTTTTCTCAAGAACTCGTGAAGGTATCAAGCTGAAATTCATACCAAATACTCAAGTCTACTGTCCTTTAGAGCTGTGAAAAAATCAAACTTCTAACCCAACGCAATTAAAAGATACAGCCGTTTATGGCGTAAATTTTCGACATTCGCAAGGGAATCAAAACCTACAGGGTACTTCCCGTGAACTCAGAATCTTGAAATTTGGTACGAAGCAACGTTTTATAGCACAGATAAAGGAAAAATTGCGAAAAGCATAAATTTTTAGTTACATCATATAATAAAATTATTCTTAATAATTTTAAACTTATATACCTACGGATTTGTTCGGAACCCTCGGTGCGCGAGTCCGACTCGCACTTTGCCGGTTTTTTTTTAGAATTTGAATACTGGGCTTTTAGATTCTTAATGACATTCAAACAATTAAAAAAATGTTTAAAAACAAAAACTATGTTGGTTCAAAGTTGACACGTCGTGAACAGAAATGGAGCTCACGCGTGAACATTTCCGTGCCATAATTTATCACAATTTTCGTCGCGGCTTATCTTCAGATAAATGTCTTAGTGAACTTGTTTCGATTTATGATGTGTTGAAGCACCGAGTACGAGACAATATACCGCTGGTATGCCGAGTTCCGACGTGGTTCCGTGTCGCTCAGCACTGTTTCTTCTGCAGGTCGACCAAGAACAGTGGCCACGCTTCAAAACATCGCAGCTGTGCGAACTATTATATTAGATGACCGTCATGTGACATACGAGCAGATTCGGGCTGTTATCAGTATCGGAATGACTGCAATTCAGTCGATATTACATAATGAGTTGTGTGTAAGAAAGCTAATTTACCGCTGGGTTCCCCACAATTTGTCCGAAGAGCAAAAGGCGGCTCGTGTAGATTGGTGCCGGAATACTCTGCAAGCCTTCAACAGAGGGAAGTCTAATGCCGCTTATAATATCGTCTCAGGTGACGAATCATGGATTTATTCATACGAACTTGAAAGAAAACATCAGTCAGCAGTTTGGGTCTTCGAAGACGAGGTCAAACCAACGAAAGTGGTTCGCTCTCGCAGCGTGTCAAAGAAAATGGTCGCTACGTTTGTCTCGAAAAAGGGGCATGTTGCTACAATTCCTTTACAGAAACGCAGAATAGTTACGGCTGAGTGGTATATCATGGTTTGTTTGCCAGAAATGATAGCTGAACTTCGAAAAAATAACCCGAAACATCGCATCATCTTACATCACGATAATGCGAGCTCCCATACGGCTCGGAAGACAAATAATTTTTTGAAGCAGGAAAACGTGGAGCTGATGAGCCATCCTCCGTACAGTCCTGACCTAATCCCAAAATATTTCTTTACATTCCCTAGAATGAAAGATTTATTACGCGGTCAACGGTTTGAAGACCCCGAAGCAGCTGTGGAAGCGTACAAATCGGCCATTTTGTCAACATCAAATTCAGACTGGAATTACTGTTTTAATGATTGGTTTGCACGAATGAAAAAGTGCATTAAGATGTAGAATACTTCGAAAAGCAATAAAATACAATTTAGCTATACCATGCATGTGGTTTTTCTTATTCCCGATCATTTCAGTGTGCCCCACGTATGAGGATCCCGCTGAAGCTTTGCGTTGAGAGTAATGCCAAAAAAAAACAGTGAATTCAACAGGCTCAGTTCTTACCTATTTAAAAACACATTGGTATTCAGATTTTTAAACATTTGGTATTGCATATTTGATACAATTTATGATTTCTGTTTAAATGTAAATCATAAATGTTAAAACAATACACTAATTTTGGTAAAGCATTATTCAGCTAAGTAAGATCAGTGATGAAACATACAGTCGGCATATGAAACAATAAAGGATTCATCATTCGACGCGACGCGATAGATTGAACCGGATAACGGTGTAAAAGTATCGCGACGTTAAATTAGTTTGTTACTGTTATCTCTATCGTACGACATAATAATGTCGAAATATTCTCTTACAGTAACATATTATACCATGTAGTGGCGGTGTAAGAATATCCACTACCCCATATCGTTCCGTGGGTGCCATAAGAAGCGACAAAGGAAAACCGAAACAGGTGATTGGCAGCCGCATCTTCCTGATAACAACCGAAAATAATAAATAACTGCGGTTGCCAACCCGTCTGCCAACCGTGCCAACTATCGCATAACTCTGCCTATGAGGCAATCTATTGCGGAGGCCAATGTTCAGCAGTGGACTTTTATAGTCTGTAATAAATGGAATATAATTGACCCGCAGTAGCTCAGGAGTAAAGCACTCGATGTAGTACGTAAGCAAAACACCGGCAACAATTAAATTATTAATTCATCAATTTTAACAGTTCGATGATGACGGAAAACATCGTGTAAACACCTGCATGTCTGAAAATTTTAAAATTTAATATTTCGTAGACGTGAAGTACGCCAACACGTTCTGGGGCGCACTACATATGTATTAAAAAGTACTCTGTGTCTGTGTCTCTATTTGAGAAAGTGTCTATAAAAAAAGTATATTAAAAGTATAGTAAAAGTTTTAGCAATAGCAATTATAACAAAAAGAAGCGATTAAAAGGACAGTGGTGATATTTTTTTAGAGGATGACAAACGAGCACACAGTCCACCTGATGGTGAGTGGTTGTTGTGGCCCATAGACATCTACATCTATCCTTGTTTGCGAATCAAAATGCAGATGCGATGTCACCCGTGAGGACTAAGATGGAATGTCTCTTTTCCAGTGAAAATGGTCTCTGGTTCTCTACACTCACCATACGAAAGACAGCAGTGTTAAGCTGCTATTTTACGCTGGTATTCTGTGAGAGCGTGGTCCTTCCCCGGTGGATCCGACCCATTCGTGCTACACCTATACTACTAATAGCTGCAGCATGGCTCTACCACGTATAAAAGTGATATTAGAAAGGAACCAACAGTGGATATTTATAATTTGTTTTGTGTTGTTAATTATATAACATCAAATGATTACAAACTATTCATTTTCAAATAAAGATTTCCCACTGGGTTTCTTGCTGGTTCTTCCCAGGATAGAGGTATTTTCTCAACCAGTGATAAATTAAGCATAAGGATGACTTTCAATAAGTATTATCTATAATCTCTATTGAATAAAAAAAAGTTGACATTTCTATTTCTATTTGATAATTCTGAAGACAATAAAAAAAAGTCATTATTTCAACTAGTTTTCGTGATATTTTAAAAACACACTGTTATTTATTAAATTATGCAAAACCAAATTTAAATTCTTCTTTTGGAAAATCTCTAACAAGTTGGGCGTGTTCATTTGACAAATCTCTTTTTAATGTCTTTTCAATTCGAAGGCAATGAAATGTAGGTTCACTTTCTTTCTGCCTTCTCTTGAAAGTGTAATGGATTTCGAAGGCTAATGCATTTCGTTTAAGACGGGTAAATAAATTCTTCGAGATCAAACGTAGTTAAAAGCATCAGTAAAAAGCATTAGTATTATTTTGCGAATTTCATTTTGAAGAGAAAAATTAATTTTCTACGCCATGTGTAAAACATAAAATAAAATGATGCATAAATAAATGCGGCCATCACACGCGTAAGAAAATCCTTCACCCCATCCCTTAGGTGTCGTAAGTGGCGACTGGGGGAAATGTGTCGGGAGATGACCAGCAGCATCTTCCTGAAAATCGAAATAATTTCACAATAATTTCTTAATCAAAAATCTTAAGTATAGTAAACTGTCTAAAGAGGTTGACACTATTAACGCTGATCTGACTTGTATTTAGAAATAAATAAATAATAAAAGTAAATGTTATGGTTTAACGATTAATCCTAAGAAAACTCAGGTCATTGACGTCGGTAGTTCTAGATTAATTGGAAAAATTGACTGGTCTTCCCTACCTCCTATTATACTAGACTGCACACTAATCCCTTACAGTAGTAACAAGGTTATAAATCTAAGGTTGTATCTCGACTCCTGTATATCTTGGACCTCACAGGTTAATGAGGTTAGTAGAAAAATGTTTGCTGCGTTAAGATCTTTACGTTAAGAAATTTTCTTTCCACAGTAACTAAAGTTACGCTTGCTCAGTCTCTACTTATGTCTATCCTTGACTATGCTGATATTTGCTATCTTGACACTACCGAAGAGCAGCTTAATAAGCTTGAGCGCATTCAAAATTTATGTATTAGATTTATATTTGGCCTTCGCAAATATGATTATATCTCTGAATTTCGCAAACAGCACAAATGGTACTGGAATACTCACATCTCTCCGCTTTGTATGGCGTGGTGTTTAATCCTTCCACTTCTCATTATTTAAAAGATCGTTTCCAGTATCTTTCCCTTACCCATAATTGGTTCCTTCGATCCTCTGTCAATCTTTCTCTCTCTACTCCTTTGCACTCTTCCTCCATTTTTAAGAAATCCTTTACTGTCAATGTTGTGTTTGTGGAATTCCACTCTTTTCACTCTTTCAAAAGTCTTGTTAAATCATATTAGTTCGAACGCTATTAGATAAATTACTTTCCCTATTTTGTACTTTTTCATTTAATCTATCATATGATATTATATATAATCTTCGCTTATCTTTATTTATATGTATTTTCATATTTTTATTTTTAATTTTATTTTGTACGCCTCCCTCTATTTTTAGCTATTGTTTGCATCAGTTCTATACACTAAGGTTGATTGGAAGAGATCACTTTCAGAGTGATAAGACTGCCTGTTGTACATATTCTACTTTAGATTTAACTGTACTCGTTATTTTGTATTTTGGTATACAATTAAGAGTAAATAAATAAATAAATAATAAACAATAATACTCTCTTCTAAAATTACAAACGAAATCACAATCTGTTCAACCGCTCTGAAAATTATCCCGGACAGACAGACAAACCGAAAATCGTTATTTATGTATTTATGTACTTAGCATTTATGTACTTAGTAGAATGAGTTTAAAAGAAGACAGTGAATTTAATAGTAAAGATAGATACTTCAATTTTATTTATATGTATAGATGTATAGGTTCTTACTAATATTAGTCAGACAGTTCGGTTCAAACTAAATGAAAACCGCATTGTTGTCGGACTGCCGTAGCAATAGTCAACATCACTTGTTTGTCAAACTTTAATCACTGTTCGTTTGCATTACTTCATAGTCCCTCGGATGATGTAAAATGAACCTAAGTGAATTGTAATAAAGTTCACTATGAATATTTAATTAAAAGGAGTTGAGTTGAGTTGAAAGCTAACAGTTTGAGTTTTTCCACAAATGTAGGCTCCAGGTAGATTGATGATGTGGCAGAACTCCTTGTCTGATTAGCAGTCTGTATAGTTGGTAATTACCACCTTCTTACCAATTTTTGCCGCTGAAAAGCAATGCGTGCACTACTTTCTTCTGGTATGAATTATGTAGGGAGCCAATATAATTACAGACGCATCGGTTAATGTTCTTGGATCAATGTGGCTTTTTTATCACGTAACGTGCTATCAGATGCACTCTTAGTGCGTTTTCACTTCAGTTTACAAAAAAAAAAAACATATCTATCTAACTTTTACATGAACTTAAGTAAGTATACCCTAGTTAGATAACAAACACAGCAAGAATATCTGATAATCTCAGACGTGACAAGAGGATACTCCAAACAATTCTCAGATTCACAGTGCACTTAGCTGCCGTGCCCTGAAATGCATTGCAAACATAGCGTAAGTTCCACCGCCAACGAATAAATACATGTAAATAATCTTATAAATCTATTTCAACGATAAAAGATTTGTTTAATGTGTTTTAAATTGCAAAGTAAAACCTCAAATATGGACAGTTTATTAATACCAGGGCCCAAACAGCTGCAAGAAAACGAGGTGGCCTTGAAAGGGTGGGGCAGTATATAACGCCAGCTTCTTACTTTATAAAAAGCGTAATTTCGGTGGATCATGGAGAAATGCTGTCACATATGAGCTGGTGCTGCAAAATCCTACCTAATAGTGTTGTATTCCTGGGTAAGAGGCTGATTGATAACCAATTTTGTCAGCCTCAGGCATGAGTACAGAATAACAAGCCTCTCGGTATTCTATATGATGCATTTCGGATAGTGAGCGTAAGAATTACATGCCTTAATTCCCCTCTCCTCTCTGTATCATTGGACAACCAGGCGGTCAGCTTTTCGTTCGATTACCATCTGAACGTTTTCAAGGCAAGACTGCATAGGCTTTTGCTAAGACAGCGCGATGCTAATTTTGTCACCACTATCCACCAGGTGGGATAAGTTAAGGACATGAAAATTCATACGTACTCGTATTTAACGTAAGTATTTTGTGCTATTTTATGAGGGGGATAAACAGCCACTGGCTTCAACGTTTCTAGTTGTTTACGTTAACTGATATTTTTTCTAACTATTATCAGCTAGTGCTTTAGTACTATCCCATCTGATGATAAATGGTGACGCAACCGAAGACGGTAAGGCGGTCTGATTTAGCTCAACAAAAGTCTATTATTTATGCCTTGAAGTCATCCATATTATCAGATGGAAAAACAGATGCTGGCAACTTATTCCACTCCTTTGCCATACATATGAAAAACGATGAAGCAAACTGTTCGGTTCGATTACGTGGTAAGTCGACAATCAAGGGTTGGAAACTGACCGAGCGTCTGGTTGTCAGAACGTGGAAGGATTACATTTATAAAGTGCTTGGTTACTCGGAAACGGCTCCAACGATATGAAAGATTTCTTTTGTTAATATTTCTTTATTTTAGGTGTACTCCTTGAAAATCTTTCGAATTCACCCAGGTACCTTAAGGAAAATCATTAATTCTCGTCTAATCAAGATGGACGAAGGAAGATTATTTGTGTGTATTCCCGGCTATGGAGGGACGAAATTCCAAAACATAATACTATAATAAAATGTATCCAGATGGTAGAAGCCTAAAAGAAATTATCGCACAATTTTATCCTTTAACAGCGTAAATATGGACGAAGAACATTACATAAAAGATCATGCGGCGCCTGTTCAATGGCAGTGTTACTATTTCACGTGTATAAGCCTGATGTATATCACGCAGAGAATTTACAGATGTGATTCTGCACAATAACATCAAAATCCATACAGAATGAACACAGACTTAACAGTCTGGTGAAGATGAGTAGCATTATAAATTTGTCTATTCATTAGCGCAACAGTAAAGGCTGTAGAGTTTAAATAAAAAATAATATTGTCATTGAACTAATGTATGGAAATCCCATGAATTTTTGTTTATTTTTTATTATTTATAATTTGTTACTTATTTTAAGCCAGTGTTTCACTATATTTCCAACTGTTGATAAGCGGTGATGAAGTCCCATATAAGTAAGTCGCACTGTTTTTACCAGAACACGGCCAAACGGAAAGTTACAACAAATAGCTTCCTACGAAAAACCTCTGCCATTACTGAGACCGGTTTATTTCGCAGCACAGGTTTCTTTAATGTATATTTTGTTATATTTATTATGTGGTTATTGTGGTGACAATGTTCAGCGCATACACCTAACATACATATTATCAGAACAATAAACCTTACGAAACAAAATAAAGAGTAGCCTACAAAATAAAGAAAGCGACGCACCGCTCTTAAGGTGGCACAAGTCGCGGGCTCGAACTCGCTGGTGGGCGCGGCCAAAAAGCTCGCTGTCTCACCTGGCATCGTGCCCGACAGAGATAGTATCAGTGATGAGCATATCGACACTAGTATTCACGCACGTCATGTTCGTACGGCATTCAGAACCGTTTGAACAAAAACGAAGTTACACGAACACGATGCAACATCTATACTAATATAATAAAGCAGAAAATATAGATCTTTACTCCGACTAAAAAAAAGTCCGCGATACCATATGTCTATTTTTTATATATAAGCCACAATTAGGCATTTTGATTTTGACAAAAAAAAATGAAAATTTAATTATTAGGCATGGCATATTTATCCTTACGAACGAAAGTTACTTCATTATCAAGACAATTTTTTGAAGATAAAGTTCGTTCTTTATACCATGTTTATATAGAGAGATAATGTAAAATTAAAATAATTCAATACTTGGCCTTGACGCGCAAACAACGCATAACCCTTAGCCCGGTGCGAACTGAGAAGCCAGTATTGAAAGCTTCTATGAGCGAGGTTAGGTTAGCCGTTAGTTTAATCATTATCTATCTCTACACAAATAAATAAAATTGAAGTGTCTGTTTGTAATGTCAAAATAACAGCTTTTTACTAATTGCATATGAAATTATATACGCTACTTATAACATTAACACAATTTTTAACATTTATGTATGTCTGTCAGTCTGTTTGTTCCGGTTAATTTCCAAAACGGCTGGACCGATTTTGACGGGACTTTCACTAGTAGATAGCTCATGTTATAAGAAGTAACTTAGACTGCTTAAATTTTAGAAAAATTATTAGGTGTCCGTGCAACAAAATTAACACCCTAAACTAAATGCGGACGAAGTCGCGGGGAACAGCTGGTAGCTAAAATAAATTCAAAATTAACTGAGTGCTTTTATCTATCTCCCAGGTGAGCGTAACAATGATGAGTTACATCTTTATTTCCGAACTCTTTCATTTCACGTTGCTATGGTATTTTGAAAGTTTAATTGATTAATAAGTATAAGAGGTTGATAGCAAATTTATCAAGAATCATTTCTTGCCTACACACTTTCATGTATCGTGTACGTTTTTCTTTAAAACTAGATAAAACCGCGCATAGTTTGCCGACAGATAAAATAAAAGTACTCCATTAATTATGACAATTTTTCCATACATTATTATCAAATAAAATATTTGATTGCAATTATAAAATGCTTGAACTAGGTGTCATGTCATGCCACGCATCTCGGACACGTGATGACGCGGGTGAAACCACGAAATTATTAGGCGCTGCTTTATCGCTTCATATTATACCTCTGTGGCTCTATATACCTAATATAGATTGCTTACATTATTATGTTTAGTTTTTCCCGAGTGGTCATGCAGCGATCACTCAAGAGTTCGGCTTCGAACGTGTATAACTGCAAAAATTATCCAACGGGAACGAAATACCTGAATAAACGGTATCATATATGTTATTTACAGCTCCGTGGCGCAGTTGCTTAGCAATGAATTGTTGCACTGGCAGGCGCGGGTTCGAATCCCGCACGGAACAAGTATTTGTATGGCCTGCAAATAGTTGTTCCGGGTCTGGATGTTTGTAAACTGCCTCCACGATACAGGAGAAAATCCTAGTGTGGGGGTAACGTTTTTTTTTTTAAATAAAAAAAATAATAAAATTACAGACTATAACCTATCTCTGAGCAAAATATCATCCAGGTCCCTTCAGCGGTTCTGGTGTGATTGAGTAACATACATCCATTCATCCGTCCATCCAAATATCCAAACTTTCGCATTTATAATATTTAGATAATAATTGTAATTAGTTCTGCCTACCTATAAATCGTTTTCAAAAATACTTACCTGTCTTCTTACTTTTTTATATATACTCAATATCACTAAATGTAAACACAGGTTTTTATCAAGACAAGTGACCCATCAAGATTGTTTTCTTAGTACTGACGTACCTACCTAAAGCTTACAATTTTGTGGCCACGACGCGGTGACGTTTTGTGACATTTTGTTGTATTGTAGGTTGTAGGTATCTAGGTAATAACAGTAGGTACCTATGAAAATCCCACATAATATACCTTGTTTGTCCGCCGCAAGAGTCGTCTAATAAATAATTAAACTGTTTTGTAATTCTTTATTTATTTATAACACTTGCATTGAGAGCCGTGGTAGCTCAGATGGTTAGCGCTCGCCGTAAGTATCACATTACGCGAGCAACCCGGGTTCGATCCCCGTCGGCACCAATGAAATTGTTGCAATTTTATATAGTAATCGTATATAGACTACTTTTTTACTTTTATAATTATATTATATTACAGACGAAAACTTTACAATATTGTCTGTCGTCCAAAACGCATCATTCATCTCTTTCAATTATATCAATTTCCATGCTGTCTTTTGTCTTTGGCGTCCAAATTACAAAATAGCAAAACTTTTCGTTTCGAATAAAACTCGATAAGCGCGCGTCACCGCCCGTGCATGTGTGTGTAAGCGTCGTCCTCCCGCACCGCACCGGGGGAAACATTATTCAGTGAGATGCACGATAATTCATAGTAACATACGCGCGTAAAAAAATACGAAAAGGCCTTTGGAAGAAGGGGTTTTATGAAAAAACCACTGCATAAATCAATTACGAATAAAATTTATTGAATTCTTCGATAATTGAGCTGTGTCGGTACCGACTTTGTTTTGGAAATTTTACACTTCTTTTATTACTAATTTACGCCCAAAGTTGTGTTAAAATTGGCAATAAAAACGAATCTTTGGTAGCCCGTAACTTTTTAATAACATTTTATTTTACTATTCTGTTTCCGTACAGACAAATTTAATAATGAGACAAAACGATATCATGTTTAACTTTGGATGTACACTGTCAAACAGCGTAGTAAAACCCCTCCGAAATTTGTATGGAAATATTGTCGACTAGTGTCACCTTGGCACAAGTCGCGGGCTCGAACTCGCTGGTGGGCGCGGCCAAAAAGCTCGCTGTCTCACCTGGCATCGTGCCCGACAGAGATAGTATCAGTGATGAGCATATCGACACTAGTATTCACGCACGTCATGTTCGTACGGCATTCAGAACCGTTTGAACAAAAACGAAGTTACACGAACACGATGCAACATCTATACTAATATAATAAAGCAGAAAATATAGATCTTTACTCCGACTAAAAAAAAGTCCGCGATACCATATGTCTATTTTTTATATATAAGCCACAATTAGGCATTTTGATTTTGACAAAAAAAAATGAAAATTTAATTATTAGGCATGGCATATTTATCCTTACGAACGAAAGTTACTTCATTATCAAGACAATTTTTTGAAGATAAAGTTCGTTCTTTATACCATGTTTATATAGAGAGATAATGTAAAATTAAAATAATTCAATACTTGGCCTTGACGCGCAAACAACGCATAACCCTTAGCCCGGTGCGAACTGAGAAGCCAGTATTGAAAGCTTCTATGAGCGAGGTTAGGTTAGCCGTTAGTTTAATCATTATCTATCTCTACACAAATAAATAAAATTGAAGTGTCTGTTTGTAATGTCAAAATAACAGCTTTTTACTAATTGCATATGAAATTATATACGCTACTTATAACATTAACACAATTTTTAACATTTATGTATGTCTGTCAGTCTGTTTGTTCCGGTTAATTTCCAAAACGGCTGGACCGATTTTGACGGGACTTTCACTAGTAGATAGCTCATGTTATAAGAAGTAACTTAGACTGCTTAAATTTTAGAAAAATTATTAGGTGTCCGTGCAACAAAATTAACACCCTAAACTAAATGCGGACGAAGTCGCGGGGAACAGCTGGTAGCTAAAATAAATTCAAAATTAACTGAGTGCTTTTATCTATCTCCCAGGTGAGCGTAACAATGATGAGTTACATCTTTATTTCCGAACTCTTTCATTTCACGTTGCTATGGTATTTTGAAAGTTTAATTGATTAATAAGTATAAGAGGTTGATAGCAAATTTATCAAGAATCATTTCTTGCCTACACACTTTCATGTATCGTGTACGTTTTTCTTTAAAACTAGATAAAACCGCGCATAGTTTGCCGACAGATAAAATAAAAGTACTCCATTAATTATGACAATTTTTCCATACATTATTATCAAATAAAATATTTGATTGCAATTATAAAATGCTTGAACTAGGTGTCATGTCATGCCACGCATCTCGGACACGTGATGACGCGGGTGAAACCACGAAATTATTAGGCGCTGCTTTATCGCTTCATATTATACCTCTGTGGCTCTATATACCTAATATAGATTGCTTACATTATTATGTTTAGTTTTTCCCGAGTGGTCATGCAGCGATCACTCAAGAGTTCGGCTTCGAACGTGTATAACTGCAAAAATTATCCAACGGGAACGAAATACCTGAATAAACGGTATCATATATGTTATTTACAGCTCCGTGGCGCAGTTGCTTAGCAATGAATTGTTGCACTGGCAGGCGCGGGTTCGAATCCCGCACGGAACAAGTATTTGTATGGCCTGCAAATAGTTGTTCCGGGTCTGGATGTTTGTAAACTGCCTCCACGATACAGGAGAAAATCCTAGTGTGGGGGTAACGTTTTTTTTTTTAAATAAAAAAAATAATAAAATTACAGACTATAACCTATCTCTGAGCAAAATATCATCCAGGTCCCTTCAGCGGTTCTGGTGTGATTGAGTAACATACATCCATTCATCCGTCCATCCAAATATCCAAACTTTCGCATTTATAATATTTAGATAATAATTGTAATTAGTTCTGCCTACCTATAAATCGTTTTCAAAAATACTTACCTGTCTTCTTACTTTTTTATATATACTCAATATCACTAAATGTAAACACAGGTTTTTATCAAGACAAGTGACCCATCAAGATTGTTTTCTTAGTACTGACGTACCTACCTAAAGCTTACAATTTTGTGGCCACGACGCGGTGACGTTTTGTGACATTTTGTTGTATTGTAGGTTGTAGGTATCTAGGTAATAACAGTAGGTACCTATGAAAATCCCACATAATATACCTTGTTTGTCCGCCGCAAGAGTCGTCTAATAAATAATTAAACTGTTTTGTAATTCTTTATTTATTTATAACACTTGCATTGAGAGCCGTGGTAGCTCAGATGGTTAGCGCTCGCCGTAAGTATCACATTACGCGAGCAACCCGGGTTCGATCCCCGTCGGCACCAATGAAATTGTTGCAATTTTATATAGTAATCGTATATAGACTACTTTTTTACTTTTATAATTATATTATATTACAGACGAAAACTTTACAATATTGTCTGTCGTCCAAAACGCATCATTCATCTCTTTCAATTATATCAATTTCCATGCTGTCTTTTGTCTTTGGCGTCCAAATTACAAAATAGCAAAACTTTTCGTTTCGAATAAAACTCGATAAGCGCGCGTCACCGCCCGTGCATGTGTGTGTAAGCGTCGTCCTCCCGCACCGCACCGGGGGAAACATTATTCAGTGAGATGCACGATAATTCATAGTAACATACGCGCGTAAAAAAATACGAAAAGGCCTTTGGAAGAAGGGGTTTTATGAAAAAACCACTGCATAAATCAATTACGAATAAAATTTATTGAATTCTTCGATAATTGAGCTGTGTCGGTACCGACTTTGTTTTGGAAATTTTACACTTCTTTTATTACTAATTTACGCCCAAAGTTGTGTTAAAATTGGCAATAAAAACGAATCTTTGGTAGCCCGTAACTTTTTAATAACATTTTATTTTACTATTCTGTTTCCGTACAGACAAATTTAATAATGAGACAAAACGATATCATGTTTAACTTTGGATGTACACTGTCAAACAGCGTAGTAAAACCCCTCCGAAATTTGTATGGAAATATTGTCGACTAGTGTCACCTTAAAGGAAAGTACAATATAAGTTAAGAATTATAAGGTTCTCGTAGATCATAATTAATAAACAAAAAACTGTATTTAGTATGCCGATAATTTATTTTGAAATAGTTTATTTAGTTCCCTTGTCAAAATTAAAAAAGGTAATTTTTTAACCAAAATAAATATTATATTATTTTAAACGAATAACAACAACATTTTTACGTGGTAGAACCATGCTGCAGCTATATTAGTAGTATAGTTGTAGCACGAATGGGTCGGCCCAACCGGGGAAGGACCACGCTCTCACAGAAAACCAGCGTAAAATAGCAGCTTAACGCTGCTGTGTTTCGTATGGTGAGTGTAGAGAACTGGAGACCCTTTTTACTGGCAAAGAGGCATTCCATCTTAGTCCTCACGGGTGATAACGTATCTGCATCTTGAGTCTTTATTGAGGATAGATGTAGATGCCTATGGGTCACAATAACCACTTACCATCAGGTGGACTGTGTGCTCGTTTGTCACCCTATCCTATAAAAAAAATGTAGTGCGCTCCAGTACGTGTTAGCAGATTTCACGTCCACGAAATATTTAATTTTTTCAGACATGCAGGTGTTCACATGATGTTTTCCGTCATAATTGAACAGTTAAAATTGATGAATTAATAATTTCATTGTTGTCGGCATTTTGTTTACGTACAACAGCGAGCGTCTTACTCCTGAGATACCGCGGGTCAGATAAATTTCATTCGTTACAGCCTATTAAAGTCCACTGCTGAACATTGGCCTCCCCAATAGATTGCCTTATAGGAGGAATTATGCCATAGTTACCACGTTCAGCAGACGAGTTAGCCACTGCAGTTTTTGAAGTTATACTGGTTCTACTTCTTTTGGGGCGTTTGGCAAAAAATATGAGAGTGAATTTTTACGATGCGCGCGCACACCGAAACCTAAAAACGACATCATTAGGTTGTTACGATACGCGCGTATACTGATACATAAAAGCACGAGTAATTGTATCTCAAGTTTTCGTGGGAACGCACAACTATATTTAAGGTAATTATCCAAATACATATCAATCTTCAACAATGTGTAGGTGTGCTGCGCACACACACATGTATACTTAATAATGTTGTACCTATCTACCATATATATGTATACTTAGTAATATTGTACCTCTCTACTTAGTACTAAGAATTTCAGTCAGCCAGTAGCTAGTTGCCCACCAACTGTATTACACGCTCCTCTATAATAAATATGTCATAAAATTATGCAATCTTTCATTATGGTCACCCGTAGGGACCCATATAAAGTCAGCTGTTAAAAATGTAAGCCATATTGTATGCTTATGAAATAACTAAGAGCTGACAGTTGTATTGTCATTCAATAAAAGGTTTTTTTTATAGGAGAGGGGGCAAACGAGCATGCGGCTCACCTGATGGTAAGTGACTACCACCGCCCATGAACAACACCAGGGGAACCATGGGAATTGCAGATGCGTAGCCGACCTTTTAAAAAGGAGTAGGCTCTTTTCTTGAAGGTCCCAAGTCGTATCGGTCCGGAAAAATCGGTGATGGTAATCGATTCCACAAGAAAGTTGTGCGAGAAAGAAAATATTTTCTAAAGCATACAGTGGTGGACCGCCAATAATCCAGACGGTGTGGATGGTATCGAGAGTTCTGCCGCGATGTGCCTTCGTGAAATTTGGTGGCTGGGATTAATCCGAACAATTCCTCAGAGCACTCCCCGTAGTAAATGCGAAAGAAAATGCAAAGTGATGCAACATCTCTTCGCAGTGCCAATGAATCGAGACGATCGGAAAGGACTCGGTCGTCGACGATTCGAGCCGCTCTGCGCTGGATGCTGTCAAGTGGAAGGAACTAGCACAGGGGAGCCCCACCCAAGATGGGAACAGTATTCCATGTGAGGCCAAACAAGGCCTGCAACTTTACAAGGGGCAGGGCCTTGAAAAGTTGCAGGCAGTGTGCCGGCAAGAAATACTGTCCCACTCTGTTGAGCACGCCAAGCTTTTTAGAAGCCAATTTGGCCTTCTCTTCCAAGTGACCACGAAACTGCACGTTACTCGATATGTCGACTCCGACGATTCCAATACTGGCTGAGGCAAGGAGGGAAGTGCCTTGAAACTGAGGAGATACGACAAAGGGGTTTCTTTTAGCGGTAAACGCGCAAACTTGTATCTACTGAGGATTAAACTGGACTAGATTTAGTCGCCCTCAATCCGAGACTTTGTTCAGCAAAGACTCGACTACAGACACAAGTTGTTACCGGTACTTGGCGACGTTTCCCCGAGAAATATTGGCACGGCCGTTGTATAGAGCATCACCAGTGCTGTCATCCGCATAGCAATGAATGTTACCAGTTAGCAACATATCACTGATATGCAGAAGAAACAGCGTTGGTGATAGCTTACAGCCTTGTGGTACACCAGCGTTAATAGGCTTGTAGTCGGAGCATGCACCGTCTACAACGAGCTTGATGCTCCGATCTGCAATAAAGCTGGTGATCCAATTGCACAATTACTCGGGAAGCCCATAGGAAGGGAGCTACGAAAGAAGCGTTTTGTGCCAAACCCGATCGAAGGCCTTCGCATTGTCCAAACTAACGGCCAACGCCTCCCCCTTGGACTCTACTACCTCCACCTATCTATGAGTCAGGTAGACCAGAATATCACCAGCTGATCGACCCCAACGAAAACCGTATTTGCGGTCACTAATCAGCTGGTGATCCTCAAGGTACCGCATGAGCTGGTAGTTAATAATGGATTCCATTATTTTGGAGAACAAGGAGGTGATGACGACAGGTCTGTAGTTGGACGGGTCTGAGTGGCCGCCTTTTTTAGGGATCGGGTGAACGAAGGGCTACGCGTAGGGAGTAGGAGTACCAGAAAAGACGCGTTAGAACCGGTACCTACTCCGGAGCACACGTCCTCAGCACAATTGGGGGGATTCCGTCAGGCCCAATCGACTTGTGGATGTCCAGGGAAAGGAGTGCTTTGCGAACCGAGTGCTGTGAGAACCGCACATCTGGCAGTGAGCACTCATACCGCGGGATGCTCGGCGGTGGTTTTCCCCCGTCATAAAGAGTTGAGTTGGACGCAAAAAGGGAGCCTAAAAGGTCGGCTTTCTCTTTTGTAGCCAGTGAGTCGTTCTCCCTGTGCAGAGATGGTAGTGATGACTTACAGAAATTCCCTTGGACAGCCTTGGCAAGAGACCGGTATGCACGGGTTCCTGAAGGAAGGCGAACTAGTTTCTCGCCAATTCTGCCTATGTGCTCTGACTTTGCTTTGTCAATAACTTTTTTGAAGGACCTGGAGGCGAAGTTATACTTCTTTTTAAGCATGCTGGTGTTTTCATCCCGAGTCACCAAAGCCGCAGCTCAGACTTGATAACAATCCTGCCTACTGCGTAATGCAGTCTTACAGGAGCGACCAAACCAAGGCTGAGATCTGCTTCCGATGGGTACCACAGATGTTGTAATAAATAGTTCCATTCCCTGTAGCACCACATCAGTGACAGAGTCAGCAACAGCGCTGAGATCATCCGGGGAGAAGCAAACCTGCCCTCATGGGTAGGATGCAAAGAAAGACCACATTCCATCCCAATCCGACGACCTGTAATGCCAAACACGGCGGCAACCTGCAGAACGCAACCGCGAGGGGAGCGTGAGTGGTACCACACTCCGGTTCAGACAATGATCCAAGGAGCCGAGAGGGGCATCAACGGAGATCTGATATCCGTCCGAATAAGAGGTCAGTAAAAGGTCCAACAGGGAAGGTGTATGATCCTCCACGTCTGGAATCCGCGTAGGCGAAGTAACAAGTTTGTCAGACCATATGCAAAGGAAAAGTTATAAACAGATCTCCCCGCATGATCGGTTAAACGTGAACCGAGCCATTCGGCGTGGTGGGCGTTAAAATCGCCAAGGATCACAATTTCTGCGGATGGGACCTGTTATAGCGCGCGGATGGTCGTCGCTGTCTACGCGCAGCCAAAGGAAGGACAGTTCCGAACCTTTAAGACTGCCCCTCGTCTCGAACAGATGTCCTCTCTGACATATACGCAAACTCCAGCCCGAGGCACCCCCGGGTAGGAGAGATACGAAGTATCAGCCTAGTTATAAGGTAGTAGTTATTAGGTGGCGGTGGTGGTGGTGGTATAGATACTCCAAAGAATATGGTAATATTTAGAAAGGACCCGTCAGAACCAAAGAGTATATGATCACTACGTTTAGTCAGAACCATAGTTGTTGTGCTTACTT
The DNA here is from genome assembly GCA_963668995.1 of Parnassius mnemosyne. NCBI lineage: Eukaryota > Metazoa > Arthropoda > Insecta > Lepidoptera > Papilionidae > Parnassius > Parnassius mnemosyne. The sequence continues at coordinate 446,793 of CAVLGL010000090.1, forward strand.
ACTTACTTACTTATCTTCACGCACAATGCCTGACGGGGTAGCCAGAGAGAACAGATCGCCAAATTTCACGATCCTCACATACCTCTTTCGCTTCTTTCAGATTCATTATCTTCTTCATACATGCACATCTAGGTATTCGAGTACTCTTGACCGTCCCCTCTTCGAGCAATTTGCTCACATGGTCTTCGAAAGTTAGTCTCGGTCTACCTCGACACATTTTAATATTTACTTTTGCGCTATATATTTTCTTCACCATTCTGTCTTCACTCATTCGCTCAACGTGCCCAAACCATCGAAGCACGCCCTTATCAATTTTTGTGATAAGGTCATCTTTCAAAACTGCCATATTGCGAATCTCTTCGTTTTGCTTTCGTTCGGCCATGGCAACGCCGCACATTTTATGAAGAGATCGCATCTCCACTGCATTCAACTTACTTTTATGCTTCTTCTGACATACCCAGGTTTCGCTGCCATATAACAAAGTCGGTACCAACACTGCGTTATGTATTGCAAGGCGTGCACTCTTCACTACGCCTTGCCTTTTGACTAACGCAGTCAGGGCACCATTGACTTTGTTCACACGTTGATGTTGTTTTGACACGCCTGTCCACATGTAAATCACATCTTCCATCCCGGTTGAAAGCCCTCCCCAAGTATACAATTTCATTTACCTGTACTAGACATTCCTGATTTACCCATATTTCACACTTCGTTCTCTCTTTGTCCCTTTCAAATACTAGAACCTTAGTTTTATTAGCATTCAAACGGAGACCTTTATTTTCACATTCCTCTTTCATCATCATCATCATCATTACAGCCCTTCACAAGTCCACTGCTGAACATAGGCCTCCCCCAAAGAATGCCACAAAGCACGGTCCTCAGCCACCTGCATCCATCGACTTCCTGCATGTCTTACCAGGTCGTCACTCCATCTCGTGGGGGGACGCCCTACACTTCACCTACCGGTACGAGGCTGCCACTCGAGAACCTATCTTCCCCATCGGTTGTCGGTTCTTCGAGCTATATGGCCAGCCCATTGCCACTTCAGCTTACTAATCCGTTGGGCTATGTCGGTTACTCTGGTTCTACTGCGGATATCCTCATTCCTAAGTTTATCACGCAGAGAAACTCCGAGCATAGCCCTCTCCATAGCTCGCTGAGCGACCTTGAGCTTCCTCATCCGGCCAGCAGTGAAGGACCACGTCTCAGTTCCGTATGTCATCACTGGCAACACGCACTGGGTGTACAGTCTCGTTTTCAAGTTTTGAGGTATACCTGACGAGAAGATGTGCCATAATTTCCTGAACGCTGCCCAACCGAGTTGAATCCGTCGATTGACCTCTCGGTCGAAGTTGGACTTACCTAGTCGGACTATTTGTCCCAGGTAAACATACTCGTCAACAACTTCGAGCTTAGTGTTCCCAACAACTACCGGCATAGGTGTGACATGGACATTAAACATGATCTTAGTTTTGTCCATGTTCATCTTAAGACCTATCCGTTGGGAAACACTATTGAGGTCATTGAGCATAGTGCTTAGGTCCTCCAGCGATTCTGCCATAAGGACTATATCGTCGGCAAATCGAAGGTGAGTGATGTACTCGCCATTGATGTTGATACCGTATCCTTTCCAGTCCAGAAGCTTGAAAACGTCTTCCAATGCAGCGGTGAAGAGTTTCGGGGATATGACGTCACCCTGTCTTACACCTCTCTGCAATTGGATAGGTTTCGTACTCTGGTTCTGTACTCGGATAGCCATCGTAGCCCTACTGTACAAGCACTTCAACACTTCGATATACCGACAGTCAACTTGGCACCGCTGAAGGGACTGCAGCACCGCCCAAATTTCGACGGAATCAAAGGCTTTCTCATAGTCCACATACGCCAGACATAGTGGCAAATTGTACTCTTCGGACTTCTGTACAATTTGCCGAAGGGTATGTATGTGGTCTATGTTGCTAAAGCCCTTTCGGAAACCGGCTTGTTCGGGAGGCTGGAAGTCGTCAAGTCTGCGCGCAAGACGATTCGTAATGACTCTCGAAAACAGCACGTAGACGCGGCTCAGAAGGGAAATCGGTCTGTAGTTCTTCAAGAGAGCGTTATCACCTTTCTTGAAGAACAAGACCACCGCACTTCTGCTCCACGCCTCCGGTGTAATGCCACCATGGAGGACGGAATTAAAGAGCTTCTGAAGGACTTCAAGTACCGGTTTTCCACCCGCTTTCAGAAGCTCCGCTGTAATTCCATCCTCGCTTGGGGCCTTACCGTTTTTAAGGTGCTGGAGAGCCATTCTAATCTCGCTCAGACTGACGTCCGGGATATCTTCGGAATACCTCTTTCATACACGTGACTAATGCCTGCAGTTCTGCCTCTGATGGTGCGATAAGCACTGCATCATCAGCATACAGTAGACAATTTACTTTAATGTCACCCAATTTCACACCCAAACGGCTGGCTATCTTTCAGCTTCTGTAAACAGCTGTCGAGATACAGTATGAACAGCCAGGAAGACATGACACAACCCTGTTTTACGCCCGTTTGGACGCTAAACATGGGTGACAGGTCATGCCCTACAGACTTTACAGTCACAGTAAAGTGACTGCACAGCCCTTACCATAGCAGTTATGGTTACACCAGCACCACCCATAATACAGATAAAACGTCCATCAGCATAAATACACAAATGCTGAGTATGTAGTAATTTAAGTAGACTCTAAGCTTAGGATTAAGAATTGTAAAAGACAATGACCAGAATAAATTCGCATCACTCTCTGTGAACACGTAGTTTGTATTTAGTTTTAAAAAAGCTCTCGGCAGCTCCCGCAACTTGACTGGCGCAGCCGGTAGGATCACCGGAAAAGCTGTGCCACCGTTCGTGAATATCGCGTATATAATTTTACTCATTTTCGCGTATCGGCGGACGATCCATACAGCGTGGTGATCCAGCGAACCAAAACAAATTCGTCGAGAATAAGGAGCCGTGAAGCTGATGATGGGCACTGCGGACTGGTGAGTACGACTCTTCACCTCCTTCATATCCCTTAGTAAACTTGGAATTAGACATTTTCCATTTTGACTGTTATTTGGGTTTCAAATACTAATCTTACGTAAATTTTATAAAGTATTAAGTGTAATAAATATTAATTAAACAAAAATTAAAATTATATTAATTTAATTGTTATACGTACATAATAATAAGCCCCATATCACTCAATAAAGTTATAGAGTATATTATATTAAGTATTATACATTATATTAAGTTCTTATTGTGTCTACATGTGTTTGTTAACTTAAAGATTACTCGACACGTTAATATATAATAGATTATTACTTATACTCGAATTTTCCTTACAACATTTGTGGAACTGGTAGGGTTATAATAAATATTTTATATTATTTTTTTATTTTTGTGTAGAACCAGTGAATAAATTATTAAAAATATCGGAAATCAAACTTATCCCTAACGAATTAACTAAAATAATACCAACATTTAGCGGCGATAAGCGCCATTTAAATTTATTTTTGCGTAAATGTGAATATATAATAAGTAACTTTAAATCATCCGATGTGCAAAATGAATATATAATGCAAATCATTACTAGTCGTCTTACGGGCGAGGCTGCGTCGCTTATCAGTGAACGGGAAGATATAGAGACGTGGGCCGAATTCAAGGAATTGTTTTTAACTCACTTCGGCGACCCACGTAGCGAGGAATGTTTAGCCATAGAATTAGAAACTTTAAAGAAACACCAAAATGAAAATTATACAGATTTTTGTGGTCGTATACAATCCGTTAATCAGTGCTATTATCGAAGGTTAATCAAATTGGTGATAAAAACTTAAAAATAAGTAAAACTATTATTTACAATAACACCGCTCTGCAGGTTTTCTTATACAATTTATCCGAAAATATGATGCGCATTGTTAGGTTGAAAACACCCAGTACACTAGAAGAAGCACTAAGTATAGTTCTAGAAGAAGTAAACTTCTATGACCAATATCAGATGCGTAGTAAAATGTTACAGTCTAGCCATACGTCTAAGCCACAGTCTAGTAGTACACTAGTGCAACAACCATCGTTTAAGTTCGCAATGCCAACACAGCCTACAGGTTTTAGACCAATATTAGCACAAAACCAACCCCCTAGGCAGAATTTCGGAACACCACCTCAATTTAAGTTTGGCATTCCCAATAGTAGACAAATGAAGATTCCGTTACCACAAAATAAGCCTCAACAGCAAATGAGTTTCCCTAAGCAATATCACCCACCTCAGTTTGGATACCGACCTAATTTTGGATACCGACCAAACTTTGGATTTGGACCCCCGGGCTAGAGCCCCATGCAACCAATGTTACCACAACAGTTTGGTAACTCTCAGCGTTTTAATTATCCTAATAATAATAATAATGTGCATAATAAGCCGGTTTCTAATGATACTGATGTTTCTATGAGAACTGCCCCTCCAAAGCCTTTTCAACCAGGTTTCCGCCTAAACGAATTAGAAATTTATCCATCATACTATCCCTACGAATTTCCTCAAAATTACATGTATGAGGAACCATACGAAAATTATTATGAAGATGAATCCATACAAGAAAATTCTCTAATAGAGGCCGAAGAAAACAATGATTCAGAGGATAATGACATATCGGCACAGACTGAAAATTTTCAAGTAAAAGCCTCCGAAAACCACCCGAAATAATAGAATTGAATTGCGACATAAATCTAAAACTACCATACATATATATACCGGAAATAGATGCTAACTTTATGATAGACACAGGAAGCACCCGTTCTTTTATAAGCCCTGATAAAGCACATCAATACTACCGTAACTATATAACGAATGAACCCTTTAAGGTTATAAGCACTCACGCATCTAGTGAACACAATCAGGTAATTAAAATTCCACTATTTTCTATATTTCAAAGTAATGACGAACATAAATTTTATCTTTATAATGTCGATTCACGTTATGATGGGCTAGTTGGGAATGATTTATTAAAGCAGTTGGAAGCTGTAATAGATTTAAAGAAACAAGTACTTACTACAAATTCTTCTAGAATACCGATAATACACAATAGCTTAGAACATGTAGTAATACTTCCACCTCGTTCTGAAGTCAGAGCAAAATTACCTGCTAACATGTTTTATGGCGAAGGAATATTAAATTATACCCGATTCTGTGACGGAGTGCGCACGCCTTCTGCATTGGTAAAATGTGAGAAGGGCTATGCCACTACAATTATACAAAATACGTTAGATCAACAAATGGAACTATCTATTAAGAAACTTTTTGAAATTTATGAATGTGTGGATGATAAATCGTATGTAAATTCTATAGATCACTCTGATCTAGAAACGGACCAGTTATTGCTTGAAAATTTAAACAAGTTACGACTAAACCATATGAATGAAGAGGAAAGACATAACATTCGTAAACTATGTGAGGAATACAAGGATATATTTTATTGTGAACGGATACCTTTGAGTTTTAGTAATCAGGTTAAACACTTCATTCGGACTAAAAACGAGGACCCTATATTCACAAAACCTTACAGACTAGCCCCCGTCCAAGTAACAGAGATAAACAAGCAGGTCGATAAACTTCTATTAGATAATGTAATTCAGGAATCTTTCTCCCCATGGAATTCTCCCGTACATCTTGTTCCAAAAAAGGCTGATGCTTCGGGCGAAGTTAAATACAGAATGGTCATAGATTACAGAAGGCTAAATGAAATTACAATTGATGATAAGTACCCCCTTCCAAATATCGCAGACCTTTTCGATAAACTAGGTAAGAGCACTTACTTTTCGACACTTGACCTGGCCAGCGGCTATCACCAAATTGAACTTAATGAAGATGACCGACAGAAAACTGCCTTCAGCACCCAAAATGGACACTATGAGTTCTTGAGGATGCCATTTGGATTAAAGACAGCCCCCGCCACCTTTCAAAGGGCTATGAATAACGTCTTAAGAGGGTTGCAAGGAATCCATTGCCTTGTGTACCTTGACGACGTTATTATCTTTTCCGCTAATCTACAAGAACACATGGAGAAACTCCGTACAGTTTTTGACCGACTTAGAAAGACTAACATGAAAATACAATTAGACAAATCTGAATTTTTCCGAAAAGAAGTTTTATATCTTGGACACACCATAACTAAAGACGGACTGCGACCAAACGACGACAAAATTAAGGTAATACAGAATTATCCTCTTCCTAAGACAACCACCGAAATCAAAAGTTTCCTTGGGCTGGTTGGATATTATAGAAAATTTAAAAAGGACTTTGCGAAAATCACACAACCCCTAACATCGTGTTTAAAGAAAAGGAATAAGATAATTATAGACCAAAATTATATAGATACTTTTCATAAATGTAAAGAAATATTGACCAGTGTCCCACTACTACAATACCCTGATTCGACTAAACCGTATATATTAACTACCGACGCTTCGAATGTAGCTCTTGGTGCAGTATTATCACAAGGACCAATAGGGTCAGATAAGCCTATTGCATATGCCAGCCGCACACTTAGTGACACCGAGTCACGATACAGCACAATAGAGCGCGAACTTTTAGCCATCATTTGGGCTGTAAAGCATTTTAGGCCCTATTTGTATGGACAAAAATTTCAAAGTTATACTAATCATAGACCCCTTGCTTGGCTCTATTCCCTTAAGGAGCCTAACAGCAAACTAACACGCTGGCGTTTGCGTCTTCAAGAATACGATTTTACAATCGTCTATAAAAACGGCAAACAAAATACCAATGCTGATGCCTTGTCTCGCATAAAACTTAATGCTTTAGACGACGCATCAATGGATGTTAATGTGGATGACGATGACATACAAAAAGTAATACGTCAACTGAAAGAACTTGAAAAATACTGACCTAAACCTCAACCAGAGACAGTGATAATTTCAGACTCAGACTCGAGTGTAACGGATCATATAGAATTGTTCGAAGAAAACTACCCTGTACCATCTGTAACTAACAGTAGTAGCACAGACACGATACATTCAAATGTTGAACCCGAGTTAACAGCAATCCCAATTTTGAGCGAGGCAATAGATACCAAACCAAATCAGATCCTAGTATTTTCTTGGTTCCAAAATAAACTACAAGTCAGAAATTTATCTAGAAAAAAACAAAAAGTACTAGAGGTATTTCTCCCACTAGAAAACGAAGAATTAATAAAACAATTTTTAAAGGAATATATAAAATTTAAGAGTCGATACTTTATTTATTTCAAGAACGCTGAGCATAGGAAATTATTTGCAAAAGTTATTATAGAACTCTTTAAGAAGGATGCAGTACAATTCTTTGAATGTACACATCGCGTAGTATATGTGGAGGATGAAAAAGAACAAAAAGCTGTCATTCTCAAACACCATGAAGGAAAAACATGTCATCGCGGTGTGAAAGAAACTATGATAAGATTACGCAGAAACTATTATTGGGAAAATATGCAAGACACTGTAGCTGCCGTTATAAATGCTTGTGAACCGTGCAAATTAATGAAGTACGATAGGAAACCAATAAAACCTATACTACAACTCACATCAACTCAGGATGCGCCTTTTCAGGAACTATTTATAGATTTATTTACTATTGAGAAGAAGTATTATTTAACCGTTGTGGATGCTTTTAGCAAATTAGGGCAGGCCTTAGAGATTGCAAGTCGACAAACCACTGAAGTAGTGCGAGCATTAATTAAATATTTTTCTATGTACGGAATTCCTAAGAAAATATCAGCTGATCCAGGCACTGAATTCAATAACGAACTTATGCGCCAGCTCCTATCTATGTATAAAATAGAAACTCATATCACAACTCCCAATAACCCCAATTCGACAGGCATTGTCGAAAGATTTCATTCCACTATAATTGAAATATACAGACTTGCAAAATATGAACATAAATGCACAGACGCTGCATCTGTCATGACATATTCAGTCATGGCATATAATCATACTATTCATTCAACGACAGGATTAACACCCTTTGAAGTAGCATTTGGTCATACCGATTCTGGTAAAATATTCGACGTAGATTTTGAAAAGGCATATACACAGCAACTCATTAAAGACCACGCGAGACGAACCAAATACTTATATAGGTATATTTCCGAAAAAGTCCATACAGATAAAGAAAAGGTTAGGAAAAAGAAAAGCGGGAAATCTGGAATTGATCTTAAGGAAGGTGATACGGTTTTTATTAAAGATATTAACATAAGGAAAAGTAAGGATAAACCTAGGTATCAAAAGGCGAAAGTGCAAGGTGATGTTGAAAGAAACATAATACCTGTAACGATAGGGAAAAGAAAAACTAAAGTGCACCTCAAAAATGTGAAACGCCCTCCACAGGTTGTTGGCGATCTTCGTGAACCTGAATCTGATGATCCAGACCCAAGGCCTTCAACTTCTAAAGATTGAGCATAACCCAGGCATGTTACCCGTAAAGCAAGGACAAGCATACAAGGAAGTAGATAAGTGGGTTATAATTAAGCAGTTAGACTTTAGTAGCATAAAAGATGATTTAAATTTTAATATCAATAAATATAAAGAATTTAGCAGTTTAGTAGACATCCATAAGCCATACGTAAATGAATTCCAAAATATGAAAACACAAGTAAATTATTTAAGTAACTTAGCTGTAGAAAAGTTTAAACAACTCATACCTTCGATACGTTTCAAGCGCGGTCTTATTAATCCATTAGGTTCTGTTATCAAAACGCTTACAGGAAATTTAGACCACAATGATGCAATAAAATACGACAATCTCATATCTCAATTAAAGACCCAACAAACGCACACTAATAAGAAAATAACAATAATCTCGGAGATGCTTAACTCTCTTATAAATAGTACTGGATCTCTACAGGAAAATATGAAAATTATAGATGAACGAATGAAACGTATAGAAAGAATTGTAAAATATATAATTACTAAAGACGATAATAGCATATACTCCACATATGTTTTAAGTATGTTTAACATGTTTGTCAATAATTTTAGAACTATATACTTAATTTTAAGCGAAATAGAAACGGCATTAGCATTTACTAAACTTCACGTTCTACACCAAGCCATTGTTAATTCCACTGAATTATTAGTAATATTAGAATCTATATCTCAAACAAATAGTTTATTGTATCCTTTTACTGAAAACAATTTAGTTAATTTAGAAAGATCTATGTTTGTTAAGGCCTATGTAAAAGAAAACCAAATAACGTTCATCATGGAAATCCCTCTGACTGATAACATTACATATACTTATTTTAAAATGTATGCCTTACCTATGTTTGATCCCACCTATAATAGAACAACAGTTATTTTTCCCAAATATCCTTACCTCATGGTGAAAGATCACACGTACTTACCCTTAGATGGCCCATGTCAGGAGATAGCAGCAAACCAGTTTCTGTGTGAAGAAATTGATATCGTGCAGTATCCTGAAAACACATGCATAGAACAACTTATGAACTTCGCATCAAATCTAAGCCTTTGTAAATTATCAATAGTAGAGCTGGAAAGTGTTAAGATACAGTCTATTGGTCCTATTAACTGGATCCTATTTACACAAAATGAAATAGTGCTTACAAAAACGTGTGGCGATGACACTCAAAGAAATGCTGTAAAGGGCACTTACCTCTTGGAAATCGATGAAAACTGTGAGATAAAATTAGGCAATATTAAATTACACCGGAAACGATACTACTCAGGAAAACTGCAATATAAGGTGACACCAATTTTAACTCTACCCAAATTGATAGAGCAGCCTACAAATGCGGAGAAAACAGTGAATTTAAATCGCGTTAATTTGGACGAACTAAAATATCTCTCGTACAAACTGAAAAGCGAAATAGTGGAAAGTGAAAGTGAAAGCTTAGTGAAAAAGAAAAGTGTAAGTTTAGCTACTGTACTACTCTATGTTATATTAGTTTTAATTATTCTTATTGTTGTAATTTGGAAACTTAAGTCTAAGCTCTTACATTGTATGCAAAATCATCGGAATCCAAATCTTGCCGATAACTTTGCAGTCGAGGAGGGAGGAGTTATGGTTACACCAGCACCACCCATAATACAGATAAAACGTCCATCAGCATAAATACACAAATGCTGAGTATGTAGTAATTTAAGTAGACTGTAAGCTTAGGATTAAGAATTGTAAAAGACAATGACCAGAATAAATTCGCATCTCTCTCTGTGAACACGTAGTTTGTATTTAGTTTTAAAAAAGCTCTCGGCAGCTCCCGCAACTTGACTATCTACCATCCACACCATACCCCGGCAACAGTTCCTACATTTTCTTCCTTACAACCTTATCAAATGCTTTCTCAAGATCCACAAAAGCACAGAAAATCCTCTGGTTAGCAGCCAGAAGCTTCTCCGTGATCATGCGGAGAGAAAACATTTGATCCGTGCATCCTCTTCCAGGTCTAAATCCGCATTGTGCCTCCCATAGAAATCTTTCCGATTCCTCTTGCATCCTACGTGTCAAAACCTTCGAGTAAACTTTATTTGCTAAACTGGTCAAGCTGATCGCCCGATAGCACCCGCAGTCAAAATGTGAACCTTTACCTTTATATAAAGGCACAATGACTGCGGATCGCTAATCATCCGGGACATCCCTCGTCCGCCAGCACAAATTGCACAGCAGATGAAATCTGTCGCAGACGCGAGGCCCACCATACTTGACCATTTCAGCAGTTACTCTGTCTAGTCCCGCAGCCTTACCACATTTCAAACTTCGAATCGCACATTCAATCTCTTTCATACTGATGACCTCAGTGTTATCGAGGTCCGGGTCTGGCGTACCAGTCACGGCGTCATCCCCGGATCCCTCACTAAGATCATCACACGCATACATTTCTCTATAAATTTCGCTCCATCGCTGCATGACGTCCGATTTTTTTGAGAGGACTTCATTGGTTCTCGAAAGCACTTTGTTCATTCTTAAGGCCGTCGCACCACTTCGGGTCCTTCCAACCTCTTTCCAGAAGCGTTTGGAGTTCTCCTTAAAGTTGTGCGACAACCTTTCGTCCGCTTCCATTCTACACCTTTCACGCACTTCCTCAATCAATGTTTTCGTATGAACTTTCTGCAGCTTATATCTTTCTTTCATCTTCTCTCTCATATCCTTATCATTACTAGAGGCCAAGTAGTCTAACCATGCTTTCTTCTTCTTCTTTACAGCTTCTTTCACTTCATCATTCCACCATGCATCTCTTCTTTTATTACTGCCTCTTTTTATTGTTCCACACACTTCTTCCGCTGCACTTACCATTCCATCTCTAAGGTTCTGCCATGTTCTTTCCACACATTCTTTCTTGCCATCGATGGTGTCAAGCTTTTCGGCAACCCTCGCATGATATTTGTCCCTAGTATCCGCTTCCTGAAGCTTCCAGCTTCGTATGCGACAGACCGACTGCGGTTCTGTCACAGCCGTCCGGTAGCGCCAACCCGCGAACAGACCCCTAAATCTAGTAATCACTAGATAGTGATCCGTTCCCAGGTCAGCACCTCTGAACACTCGAGTATCCATCACCTGTTTTCGCAGTCGGTCATCCACCAGGAACAAATCGATCATACTTCTCTCATTCTTTCTTTCTCTAGTATACATATGGATTTTCTTGTGATTAAACATAGTGTTTGTCACAAGAAGACCCTTTTCCTTGCATACAGCCAGTATAAGCTTGCCACCATCATTAACCCTTTTATCGCCAAACTTTCCAAGCACCGACTCGTACCCTGGTCGAGCGGTACCAAAGCGTCCATTCAAATTACCACATACAACAATTCTTTCGTTTCCCCTAACTAAATCTAGAACTTCTCTTACATTCTCCCAAAACTCTTCCAGCTCAACCCTGGACGACGAAGCTACCGGCGCATAAACAGCCAAAAGGAATAACTTCGTCAGTTCCAATTTAAAGCGAACCCAGAGAAGTCTTGAGTTCACAACCTTATATTCAGTCATAACATCGACCAATCGAGATGACAGCATCACCCCAACTCCCTGGCAGGCGCTCTCGCTCTCCGGGACTCCGGACCATAGAGCTAAAGTCCCGCCAGGGAGCTCTTCAGTACCACTGCCCTTCCGTTTGGTCTCCAACATACACACGACATCTAATTCTCTTTCTTTCATTATTTCGATCAGCTCATTCGTCTTATCTCTTATGCCTCCTCTAACATTCCACGTGCCAACTCTGCACTCTGTCCTCCACCTTCCGCCGTGTCGGGCTGAGCGTGACGGGTGGCGGTCCCCATCGCCACTTTGCGTGCTGCATTTCGCACTAACGGAGACGAGCTGGTGTGCGTCGCCTTGGGGGGACGCCCTAACCCTCGTTGGCATGGGTGCGCAGCTGTGTAGAATTGCAGCCCTGAAAAGGCCTGGCAGGGGTCGCGACGAGCACGCTTCTACAAATGAGTTATTGTGCTCAGAACAATTATTTTTAAATGTTATTTATATGAATTATAAAACAAAACTTTTATTAGAATTAGTTTAGTTACTAAATTACGCTTCTTTAAATTAACAGAATTTACTTCAAATGACGAGTTTCCGCCTTTACCTAAGCGTCGCGTTTACGTCACTACTTTAGTCTTCTTTCCTTCGCCGCGTGAGTGTAAGCAGCAACTACAAATTTAAAAAAAAAATTAAGTGGGTTCAATAGAAAGCTTTTTGTTAGTTTTAATATAAAAGGTAATTAATTACACTGTTTTTAAAAGTTTTTTTTTTAAACCCCACACTAGGATTTTCTCCTGTATCGTGGAGTTTACAAACATAAATTGCACAAGGACAAACATCTAGACCTGGAACAATTATTTGTAACTCATACAAATATATGTTCCGTGCGGTGTTCGAAGCCGCGGCCCCCAGTGCAGCAACTCATTGCTAAGCCACTGCGCCACTGAGCCGTCACTTTTTCACACACACACTCACTATTTTTAAAAGTTAATTCCTTATATGTTGCTTCGTAACAATTTTATACACTTTATAAAGTTTTCATTTCAAATACTGTGTCGGTCACGTATCACCATATTTAATATCTTAACTGAAAATTAAATATAAAGTGAGAGTTATCACAACAAATCATATAATAAACACAAATTTTCATATTCCACAAAGCGAAAATTACGTTTTATGTCATAATTTTGATATATAGTGAACATTATGGCGAAGTTGTTTTCAACAATAATTAAAAATTTTGTTCAACCGACTTCAATATAAATTATTAAGAATAACATTATTATTGATCAAATTTATATGGGACCACATGTGAAGCACCAGCTTTCAAATAAAAAAGAATCATCGAAATCAGTTCACCCAGAAGGAGGTTAGGTAACACACAAAAAAAACATATTGTCGACTTCCTCCTCCTGTTTGAAAACGGTAGAAAAATTGCGTTGGTCTAAGGTAGCGTAATAAAGTATACAGCTATGATTTAATATTTTTTGAGGCTCCTACTGAGTATATCCATATAATTATATTATATTTGTCGGAGCGTCTATAAAATATCACTTGGATCGAGGTGGACATAAGAGAGGGTATATCGAGAAACCCCCGCTTGTTTGAGTAGTATAAAGTTCACTGTAGGTGCCGTGCGCGAGATTCCGCTCAAGTCATTCAACGGGTGTGGTCATTCAACTAGTGCTAAGATATTGTCGTGGTTTTGTTCGCTGTGGTAATTCTTCTAGTGCAGGCAATAGTATAAAAGTATTGCTGAGAGGCTGCCCTGTGTTACATTGAGATAAGTAGCGTTGCTGTTGGTTTACATATTTTGGTGTTATCATGTAATTACGTACCTCACGTTACACTGGTGTGTGATTGTGGCGGAGACGTGTTACGGTGTGGTCGAACTGTAATTTCACTATACTGAATGTATAGTGCGTTACGTTATCTTATTACTCATAATGATTAAACTGCGTTAGCAAGAGAGCAAGTTGAACATCCGCTCTCACACTTTTATTATTTTTAACAATTAACGCTATCCTGATGTATTTCCAAGATCATAATTGGAATCCCCAGTTGTCATTCTCCAAAATATATTTCTTTTCTTTATGAAAATGGAGTGTTTCTATGTCTTTGTTTCTTTCTTCATAGTATATATTTGATTTTAACATATAGATATTGAATTTTAAGATATGGCAATTCTTTAGATTTGCCTTAGTTGTAGAAGTGACATAATATTTAATTTTTTTTCTTTTCAGTAGATTTGTTTGGTTTTGTTATTTATTACTGTTTAACCATTGAACTTGTTTACGCTACTTTTGTTTAATAAATTGTTTTATGATGTTCGATGACTTTTTTCACACAATTTTTTTTCAAATAATGAAATTGATCCCTCCCTCTCCTTACAGTTTCCTTCCATTGCTGGTCAGGGGCCATGGAAATAAAAGGGAGCACAGAATTTTACTGCCACAAATATTACCCACCTTTGCAGCGTTACCCTAATCGCACGGAGTAACCGCGTTCCACCGAGATTAAATTAAAAAAAAATGTTCGCCTTTTTTCCTCCCACATTTTTTTCTTGTCATTATTATAACAAACACCGTTATATCTTATAAAAACCTCCACTGAACATAGGCCTCCACTATATTCCTCATAGAGGGTATATTTGTCATAGTTACCACGTTCTGTTTCACGGTACCTTGTTACTGTGGAACTGAACAGTGGATCAGTCGCCTCTTACGGAACCCATGCAATGATATGAATATTCATACACCGCCACTACACAGTAATTGATAATTTCTCGAAACATTTCATTTATCGACAAATCGTCTTGCAATCGTCGTTGACCTTCATACAAATAATTCGATATTTTAATTGTTGATAATTTTTTTTATTTTTGGATAAGAACATAGTAATGACTCTAAGTTATATTGAACATTTATACGTGGTAGAGCCACGCTGCAGCTATATTAGTAGTATAGTTGTAGCACGAATGGGTCGGCTCGACCGGGGAAGGACCACGCTCTCACAGAATACCAGCGTAAAATAGCAGCTTAACACCGCTGTGTTTCGTATGGTGAGTGTAGAGAACCGAAGGCCTATTTTACTGGAAAGGAGGCATTTCATCTTAGTCCTCACGGGTGACAACGCATCTGCATTTGGATTCTTTATTAAGGATAGATGTGAATGTCTATGGTTCACAGCAACCACTTACCATCAGGTGGACTGAGTGCTCGTTTGTTACCCCCTCCTATAAAAAAACCATCTTTTAAAAAATAATTGTCTTTGGCCTGACCTACTATACTCTTTGTCTTGACCATAGTTCTGACTAAGCATGTCCAATAAAATGTCAAGGTCTGAGTGGTTAAACTTCTTTTATTTTCAAGAAAACACTACATAAGTTGCAAAATAATTTATTTTGGCAATGTTGACATTCCTGAGCTAAACGGTGTCAAGTTCAGTTGTGATAAAACGTTATTGATCAATAACTGTGGTACACCCTTAGTATATGTTCATACAACAGTACATACAACAGTACTGTTGCGATTGGTTAATGAACTTATTTTGCTTGTTTTACTGCTTAGATCACTAGAATGTGGTCAATCGGAGCTTGTAATAGAGTTGCGTAAAATACCAAATAATGGCTGTAAAACATCTGAAGGTGAAGGCTGGTTAGATCTTCTATTTAGCGTTGACAAAGTGTGCACAAATGTTTCATTTGAACGACGCGTGGTACTTGCAATAGACTCCATTAAACTCCTTTTATTTCCAAGAAAACACTCTACAAGTTGCATAAGAAATTATTTTGGCAACGTTGACATTCCTGAGCTAAACGGTGTCAAGTTTAGTTGTAATAAAACGTTATTGTTATTGATCTTTAACTGTGGTACACCTTCAACATACTCTTCCAACATCCCAAAAAGTTCAGGGCCAACAATATACTTCAAAAATAATACTTAAATCTGTGTAACCTGCCCCTGCAAAACAGGAGCAAATCTAAGTGTGGGGGTAAATTTTTTTTTAAATGAATGTAATTTGTTTTTATTAACATTTTTGAACTCTTTATTTACTCTCAATATTGTTTCACAAAATAAACATACATCCATCAAGTTTTTTGATGGGTAAAGGACATAGTAAAAACTCGCCTAAAAACCAACATATATTTGGCAATTACCAAAATTCTTATGCTTAATTATGTATTAGATAACATTCAATAGATAGTAACGGACACTTCTGAATTGTAAAATCAAAATAAAAAGGACTTTTAGATTTTGAACTTTGTACGTGTTTTTTAATACTAATGTGCTGCGTTTATGGGCTCCTGTGATTTTGCCAATCGCACAATACCTTCACTGACATATATCATAATAAAGTCATATATTATGAAAATGTTTTTTCTTTAAATATACCTCAGATTAATATAAGCCACATGGAACCGGGATACAGTAAAATCATCTGTTTTCATTTCTCTTTCGTGTCTCGCAAAACTTAGCTCCGACCGCATGGACAGTTTCTACGAGCTTGTCATTTATATCGTCCGCTACATTTCAATCTACTAGGCACTGAGAACGATTTTGTAACTCGAGCTGAAAAGTTTCGGGACTATGGACTATAGCGTGAGGGGAGCGGAGCGTTTACTTCATTAGACGACACCTCTCCAATTTAACGTTTAGGTTCAGTGTGTCTCTAACAATTCGGTGATCGCTACCAGTTTTCACCCTCGCGATCATTAAGACATCACTCAACAGTTGTCATCTGGTCGTCATAATAAAGTCAATCTCATATTTTGTCGAACCGTCGGTATTCGACCAGGTCCACTTCCTGTAGTGGCGCTTCTGGAAGAAAGAGTTCATCATAAAGAGTCCCTCTTTCTCCATGAAATCGGCCAGCTGCTGGCCCATTGGGTTCCGTTACTCTATTCCAAATTTCCCCATCTTCAGCTTACCGTTCTCTCTTGTGCCTAGTTTTGCGTTGAAATCTCCCGTTAACACTGTATAATTTCGGATTATGGTTATGGTTTCGGAGGAATGCATGGCTTTAGATACATCTTCATACATTTACTCCACCTCCTCATCGGGATGTGCCGAGGTTGGTGTGTCTAGCTGTATGACCTTCAGCAAATACCGTTTGGTTATTCTGAGTATAAGGTACACAAACCTCATCGACTCACTCTCAATCTTTACAACGTTGTAAACCAGAGACTTGTAGACGATAAATCCGAAACCTCCTTGGGGCAGATGGTCGCCCTCCCGGTGATAGAACAAGTTGCCGGATTCGAGGATTACCGTGTCCTCCCCCTCTTTTCGGACTTCGGATAATCCTATTCTAGCGCAACTTGTCTATCTCTTCTTCCAGCTCAAGCATCTTCTCGTCAGTCCTCAACTTATAACGCATGCACGTTATAAGTTGCCAGGTCGAGTCGTCATAGGTGGCAACCGAACCTCCACCGGAGATCTTTTACACTCCCTGCTCCGCCGTTACCATGATCGCCACCGCAGCCAGGAAAAGCTGGGCCACCGGTGACTGGAGGCCGTCTTTTCGTAACTTTAACCATATTGCCATAGTTGCCACACTTGGTGAGCGGGTTGGCAACCGCAGTTTTTTTATTGCTTTTTGCTGTTATCAAAAAGATGCTACTGTCCATCTTCTGACTCAGTACCCCTCTGTCGCCTTTTACGACACCCACGATAAGAAATAGGGTAGTGGGTATTCTTACCCGCCACTGCTCGGGATTATTAATGTTCAATTAAATATGCGAGTTGCGTGGTTTCACCTTGCCGTTTCAGTTTTTATTATTCTCCACGTCATTTTAATTTTATTGGATGCAGTTTTAATTTTGTTGCTTAAATGTAAAGCCACTTATAATGAACTCTTTTTTCCAGAAGCGGCCACACGGGAAGTGCCGAATCAACAAAAAATGAGATTGACTTCATTATGATGACCAGAGGACAACTCTTCAGTGATGTCTCAGTGATCGCGAGGGTGAAAACCGGCACGGCACCGGTGTAAAAAAACGCAGAAAGTTATTATCAATGGTAAAAGTTTTTCCGGGTTGCCTGTACTAATACGAGTCCCACAGGGCTCAATTATCGGTCCATTCCTATTTCTTGTGTATATTAATGACTTACCTTCCTTTGTAGGGGATAATTATAATATAGTATTATTTGCTGAAAATACTTTCTTGATTTTTAAACTTAAGCGTCAATCATTTCAATGTGACGAAGTGAATAATGCTATATGAAAATTAGTGCATTGGTTTAACGTTAATAATCTACATTTAAACGGAAATAAAACTAAATGTATTAAATTTACAACAACGAATGTTAAAAATGTGTTTTTAAATGGGAAGCAACTGAGCTCTGTTGAATCCACTGTTTTTCTTGGTATCACTCACGACGCAAATCTTAATTAAATAAAGGAGTGCGAATTCAGACAGTCAACAGTGCGAACGTGTCGCTGTGCGTTTTGAAATGCAGGTTTTATGCATAACAAAATAATCCATAAATTAACAGTAACTACCGCTAGTTTGGTTTGCAGCGTGATAAATATCTATTTAACCTAAAAGTGCAATTTCGACGTCTACGTGAGCTGAGAAACGCCCCATTTCACATCGGGTAAATGAGGACGGGCTACGCACATAAAATAATTCATCCTTTTTCGACAAGTCGGTTTTAAGCGACGGCGGGTGGGTCGAGAATTCACGCGTGAGTAATTATTGTAACTTTGCATACGAATAGATTTTATATTTTTACAACTGACTCACAAAGTAGAATATCACAATATTTGTCAATATGGTAAACTGCGCAGCTTGTAATAAAACTATAAGGGGAAACCAACTAATGAAATGCACAAAGTGCGATTACCAATACCATCCTTTGTGTGTTAATATATCCGAGTATCGTAAGACTACAGAGATAACAAGATCAACATGGATATGCCCACAGTGCCGCTGTGCGACGCCAAAAACCGATAACACGAACAAACCCATACGCTCACCCGTCTGCAACGAGGATATCGACAGCTGTAGTCCAGTGGTGGTTGAATCACCCTCTTTGGCAGCAAACTCATGTCAGTTATCTCTGCTGGCTTCGGAAATAAAATTACTTCGCGAAGACGTAGGAGAATTAAAAGCCCACCTCAAGTCACTAACTGATCACTTGATGCAGTGCAATATACGACTAGATGACTATGAAATCAAGTTATCGCGAACAGAGGATATAATCCGCGCGCTTGAAAAAAATGAATCGGAGGTCCTCAGGTTGAATTCTACTATTGAACAGCTTAACCAGGAAATTAATACTCAAGCCCAAATTCACCTAAAGAACGAAGTTGAAATCACGGGCATAACAGAAACCAGCAACGAAAATCCAGTGCACATTATTTTAACAACGGCCGCAAAAATTGGAATCAACCTCGACGCCAACGACTTAGACTACGTAACGCGTGTGGGTTCCCGTCAAAAAGTCAGCGATACAAACGATGACAGTAAGTCACCGACGGACTGGCAACCTCGTCCACTAGTTGCGAGATTTCTACGACGGAATAAGCGGGATGAGTTCCTACTCGCAGGAAAATCTAGACGCAACCTCAATAGTAAGGATGTAGATTTACCTAGCAGCGCAAGAAACATTTACTTCAATGAGCGGCTGACTAAAGAAAATCGGCAGTTATTTCGCATTTCAAGACAGAGAGCCAAGGAATGTGGCTTCGAATTCTGCTGGATCAAAAATGGCGCAGTCAATATTCGTAAACAGGAGGGAAGCCCTCCAATTACGAACCGGAACTCCTCCGACTTATTACGTCACTGCCCGCCTGTTGCACAACCTCAAGCAGACGTTTAGCAATTCACAAGACGTTGTTTACTTTATTATAACTACACCGGCTTTTGCGCATATTTTATATTTTATATTAAATTTAGTTTTAAGTTACCAATTCATTCTTATATTTTACCAATTCTTGTCAATTGATTTACGCAAAAATAGGTATAGGTCAATTTTATACACACACAAAATAAAAAACACACAACCCACTACACTATACACAAGCAGTTACAATGAAATACACACCAACAAAGATTTAAAGTTATTTTCACGAATTAATAACAACATTGCCACTCTTGCAGCTGTAAGCAACTTCAGTAACAGAACAATATTATTTTTTGTCTTAATATTTATTTTAATTAAACATGGATTTACTTAGCATTGCTAATGATATAGATGAATTACTGGCCATAGACTGTCGTAGTATAGACTCTATGGAAAAATGTAAGAGTGTTCTTACTAATGATGAGCATAGTTTAAAAGTTTTGACATTCAATATACGAAGTTATCAACGTAATTTTAACGATTTTAAAATAGCTCTCAAACGTTTGGACCTGGATTTTGATGTCGTTGTATTGACGGAATGTTGGCTGTGTGATGGTATCATTTTTGAACCATTGGAGGGTTACAAAATCTATCAATCCTTATCACAAGTAAACAAATGCAGTGGGATCGTCACTTACGTAAAAAACTCATGGAATAGTGAAATTGCACCTCAGGTACATAAATTGGATGACGCTGATAGTCTCCTCATAAATATAAATAACGACCTTACAGTCCTAGGAATTTACCGCTCTCCTTCCTTCTCAAATACCGATCGATTTATTTCCTCTTTAGACTCTGTACTCTCTGACAATCAACACAAACGAACCCTAGTAATTGCAGGTGACATTAATATTAATATAAATGATCCAATGAGTGCACAAGCAGCCAACTATTTATGCTTGATGGCATCTCATGGTCTATATCCAGCGATATCAAAGCCAACTAGAGGAGCCTCATGCCTTGACCACATCTTCATAAAATCTGAGACAAAATCCTCAGGCCTCGTCTGCAAATCATCTATTACGGATCATGATTTTGCTCTGGCTGAAATTCTTTTGCAAATCCACCGACATACAAGTAAAGTACGCATGATACGAAAAACAGACTGGGAGTCGGTTGCCTCATATATCAACAGTTTGAACTGGAATGAAATAACAAGCGAAAATAATGTTAACACCGCCTCAAACAAATTTTTATGATGCTATTACATACGCAATCAATAAGTACACGCAGGAAGTTAAAGTAGGTCGCAGAAAGAGCAACATAAAATGCTGGATCACCTCTGGATTAATAAGATGCATGAAACACCGGGACAAATTGCACCTTGAGTATAGAGCTGATCCAAATAACCAACGTAAATTATTGGTCTACACGCGGTACAGAAACTTTTTTCACACTCTACTACGGAATATTAAAGCTGAACATAACAGAAAGGAAATTACTGAAAACAAAGACAATGCACGTGGTCTTTGGAATAAAATTAAAAGCCTATGCTATAATTCTACGTCAGAGTCCCACCCCACAAAACTTATCAAGGATCTGAACAACCCAACTTCATCTTTAGACCAATGTAATCACCATTTCGAAACAGTAGGGGAGGTCTACGCTGAAAAAATTTTAAGTAACTTAGGCACATCTCAAGACCAACTTATCAAGAATCACAGATGTTCAAAATCTAACCCAAATTCTTTCTATCTGCATCCTACTGACGAACAAGAAGTGAGCCGAATCATTCACAACCTAAAAGCCAACAGTTCCCCAGGATTAGACCATGTCACTGTTACGCTGCTTAAAAAGTGCTGCAGTAATGTTATTATTCCTCTCGTTCACATATTTAATTTAAGCCTAGAAAAGGGAGTTTTTCCAGAATCCTGGAAAACTGCAGCAGTGTCACCTATTTTCAAAAATGGCTCTCCAACCTTGCCGGAAAACTACAGACCAATCTCTTTACTTAGCATCATATCGAAAATTCTAGAGAAGATAGTGAATAGGCAACTTGTCCGTTTTCTACATAAAAATCGGATTATCTCGGATAAGCAATATGGTTTTCGACAGGGAAAATCGACCGACGACGCTGTAGCAGCACTAGCTGACCAGATATCACAACACGTGGAGAGTGGGAAATGTTGCATAGGTGTTTTTCTCGACCTATCGCGAGCTTTTGACACTGTCTCTGTTGGCCTCCTATTGAAAAAGCTAGAAGTCGCTGGAGTAAGAGGAAATACACTTCAATGGTTTGAAACTTACCTTAAAATGCGAAAGCAGTGCGTAAAAGTAGGAAAACACACTAGTAGGCAACTGCATGTTAATTTTGGTGTTCCCCAGGGCAGTACCCTTGGACCTACTCTCTTCCCTTTGTACTTGAACGATATCCTCGAACAAAAATTGCCTAATTCAAATGTAATCGCTTACGCAGATGATACAACCATATTGTTTCACGATACGACATGGAGTCGAGTATACAGTACCGCGGAACAAGGCCTATCTCGGATTGCCATGTCCTTAAATGTAAATCTACTTACACTAAATCAGAAAAAGACTACATACATATGCTTTTCTAAATCTAGACGAACGAGTCCTCCGATTGCTATTCCTTTAACAATTCATTACTGCAGGAATGATTATACCTATCTGCATGCCTGTAACTGTGAACCGATTGCGCGCTCTAAAATGACCAAATATCTTGGAGTTATCATAGATGAAAACCTAACGTTTGATGCCCATATTTCAAATCTGTCTTCCCGTGTGCGAAAGTTCATTTTCATTATGAAAAAACTGCGAGTTTGTACTCCTGTGGATATAATACGTCAGGTGTACTTTGCACTATGCCAATCTATACTGCAGTATTGCATTTGTGTTTGGGGCCGCGCTGGGAGGACTGCATTTATGACATTGGAAAGGGCTCAACGTGCATTAATTAAAGTAATATTGAATAAACCATTCACATACCCTACCAACTCCCTGTATGAAGAATTTAAAGTACTACGGGTACGACAGCTGTTTATTTACAATGCCACACTCAAAGTGCACAAAACTTTAAGATCTCGCCCGGATTACAATGATTTAAGAAGCAAACGAACCTTTGGAATCCCCGTTCCAATCGTAAAGTCAGACCTAGCTAAAGTTGTCCCACCTTCACTCATCCCTTCATTTACAATAGAATATTAAAAATAATTGACCTTAGAGACCGCTCCTTTTCCTCATGTAAAACCTTACTAAAGAACATGCTCTATACTCTAACATATACCCCTACAACAGCTACTTACAATAACTTGGACTCTGTTTGTTTGTCATCCTTACTTCTGTAAAAATATGGGTAAGATTTCCACACTTCATCGAAACGTCTCATGTCTCTTTAATAGTTTTTAAGCATTATGGCAAAACAATAGTCATTCATCAATGTTAGATCACGTAAGAACAATGAGAAAGACTTCTTTTTTAATAGAAGAGTTAGCAAAACTTCACGAGGCTCACCTGATAGTAAGGGTCGACCGCCGCCCATGAACTACTGCAACATCAAGGAAATGTCAGCCTTTAAAAAAGGAGTAAATTCGTTTCTTGAAGGTCGTTTCTTGAAGTAGTATCGGTCCGGTAATTGCCGGTAGAATAGAATAGAATAGAATAGAATAGAATAGAATAGAATAGAATTGAATAGAATAGAATAGAATAGAATAGAATAGAATATATTTTTATTCAATATACATTACATGTGTAATTCTTATTGAAAGTCATTTTTTACTTTACCACTGGTTCGAAAAAAACCTCTGTCCTGGGAAGAACCAGCAAGAAACCCAGCGGGACTTTTTTTTTAAATAAATTTTACAATATAAATGATTAGGAACTATTTACAAAATTTATTTTAGAAACTGCTTGGAAGCGATCACCTCATTCCCAGGGGTTATTATCAACCATGTATTCATTTATACTATAATAACCCTTTTTATACAGTTTCAGCTTAATAAAACATTTAAACTTGGTAATAGAGAGAACCTGTACACTTTCCGGGACCTTGTTGTAATAGCGTATACATTGCCCCAAGAATGAATTACTGACTCTGTGGAGACGAGAAACTGGTATCACTAGCTTGTGTTTGTTCCTAGTGTTTACAGAATGTATATCACTTCTTTTACTAAAACTATCTTTGTTTTTGTGAACATACATTAAATTTTCGTAAATATACTGAGAGGCCAAAGTTAATATATTAATTTCTTTAAATTTATCTCTAAGAGACTCTCTCGGTTTTAGATTGTAAATAGCTCTAATGGCCCTCTTCTGTAAAACAAAAATAGTTTCTGAATCAGCCGCATTTCCCCATAGCAAAATCCCATAAGACATTATGCTATGAAAATAACTAAAATAAACTAATCTAGCTGTCTCGACACTAGTGAGACCTCTAATCTTTTTTACAGCATAGGCTGCAGAACTTAGTCTGCATGCTAATTTGGATATATGGGGGCCCCACTGGAGCTTTGCGTCAAGAGTGATGCCAAGAAAAACAGTGGATACAACAGGGCTCAATTCCTCCCCATTTAAAAACACATTGGTATTCAGATTTTGAACATTCGTTGTTGTAAATTTAACACAATTAGTTTTATTTCCGTTCAAATGCAGATTATTAACGTTAAACCAATGCACTAATTTTGATATAGCATTATTCACTTCGTCACATTTAAATGATTGACGTTTAAGTTTAAAAATCAAGGAAGTATCATCAGCAAATAATACTATATCATGACTATCCCCTACAAGGTGAGGTAAGTCATTAATATACACCAGAAACAGGAATGGGCCGAGAATCGAGCCCTGAGGTACACCCATTAGTACAGGTGACCCGGAAGAACTTTTACCATTGATAATAACCTTCTGTTTTCTATTACTTAAATATGAAATAATAAGTTTAAGCGCTGTGTTCTTGACACCATAGTACTGTAGCTTCCTGATTAATGTCTCATGGTGAACACAGTCGAAGGCCTTGGAAAGGTCACAAAATATACCCAAAGCATCCTCTGAATTCTCCCATGCACAAAAAATATGTTTAATAAGCTCAACTCCAGCGTCAGTTGTCGAGCGACCCCTTGTAAAACCGAATTGATTATTATGTAGCAATTTATTAATATTAAAGAAACTTAACATCTGATCTAAAATAATTTTTTCAAAAATTTTACTTAATGTTGGTAGTACAGAAATTGGTCTAAAATTGGCGGGGTCTAATGTACTACCAGATTTAAATATAGGTATGACTTTACTATGTTTCATTAAATCAGGAAACACACCAGATTCGACGCTTATATTAAATATAGTGGCTAGATAAGGTGCTAATGTATCTATTATAGATAAAATAACTTTAACGGAAATCCCCCATAAGTCTGCCGTTTTCTTAACATCAATAGTTTTAAAATATTTAACGATATCTTTTGGCAGTACCCTATAGAATTTAAAAGTATTTGAACAAGCCTTTACATTTTGTTTGAGCAATGATTCGGCGACAGTAGGAGAAGAATATAATGATTTTGTTGTCAAAAAAGGAACATCAGTAAAATGTTTCTCAAAAGCCATAGCAACTTCTTTATCAGATCGGGTTAAATTATTGTTAATATTCAATAGAAAATCCGAGTTGCGCGGTTTGACCTTGCCCGTTTCACTATTTATTATTCTCCAGGTCATTTTAATTTTGTCGGATGCAGTTTTAATTTTGTTGCTTAAATGTAAAGCCTTAGCAGTGGAGCACACTTTTTTAAATATTTTAGAATATGTTTTTACATAATCTCTAAATATAACACTACTATTATATGATCTTTCATCATAAAGCTCGTATAACCTTCGCCTACTTTTATAAATTCCTACTGTCGCCCATTCATTAAATGATTTGCGACTGTTAAAAGAGAAAGTTTTAGAAGTAAATATTCTACTAAATTCACAACGTATAATTTCAAATAATGTAGCATACAAATAATTAGCACTATTTTTAAACGAAAGTGATGGAAGTCTTTTTATTATATTACTTCTAAACCTCTCCAAGCGATGTTCATTTATTGGAACAAACACAACTTTCTTATTTTTGAGGTGATAAACGACTCCACAAAGGAGTATTTTTTAAAACTTCTAGCAAATTAAATGAATCTAATTAAGAAAAACACGCAACAAAACTGCCGATACCATCCACACCTTCTGAATACTTGGCAGTCCACCTCTGTGCGATTTACTGGGAGTTTTCTTCCTCGTACTACTCTTAACTCATTTAGATAGAAAAAACAAAAGAGATGCAACATCTCTTCGTAGCGCCAGTAAATCGACCTGGTCAGAAAGAACCCGGTCGTCAGCGAAGCAGTAGAAATTATGCAACGTGTGTAATCTTGCTCGGCGGATTGAGCATTTAACAACTAAAGAATCATTTCGTTCTGTGAACTCATGCTCAAATAACCACAAAGCGTGCCTTGCTTCCACTTCATTCTTCGGCATTATTTTTGATATATTATCTACATTCTTCCCACTTAAGATTTTTTTAAAGTTATAATTTTTTATGAAATATTTTGATTTGCTAAGCTTGAAAACAAATTTACTAACTGTGTATTGGCAGTGTAAGAACATTCACAACCCTACATCGTCGCCCAGATGTCGTTATAGTGATAGAAGGAAACAGAAACGGGAGATGGATAGCAGCATCTCCCTGATATAAATTTAAAATTATAAAAAACTGCGGTTTCTATTCCGCCTGCCAAACGTGGCAACTATTGCGAAATCCCCTCAATGCAATATATGCGGGAGGCCTTTGTTCAGCAGTGAACTTTTAGAAGCTGTAAGGGAGGGATGAATAGAATGGAATCTAAAAAAATATTTCAATCATGCTCCGATTTAAGTTAGAAAGGTATCAAGAGTTTATTGTTCAAATATAATATATATAAATGCTCGAATGTTTAACTTATGCTATTATTTATGACCACAAACTTACTAGTAACAGGTGTCGGACGGACGTCTCTGGTACATTTAGTTTGGACCGTACAGCAAATTAGAACATATATTATGTAATATACTTTGCTATTTAATTACTATTATTTATGAATACGTTATTATGAAGAAGAAAGAGCAGAAATAAAATTGATTGTGTATATTATTTATATGATTTATTTTTTAACTTATTCATACTTGCTTAATGCTTTTCTTTGCATTGGTGGCAATGTACGATTTTCGACTCTAATGATGCCCGTGCCTTTCAGAATCCCATTCACGGTATATGCTGTAGATTAAACATTTAATCGCACTCTTGTTGCCTGTACTGTTATAATGTCAGTGGAAAAGTTTTCTTCAATACATTCAATATCTAGTGTAGTGAGCTGGAAAAAAGAATATTTAAATATATAAACTACAAGTAGTTAACTTTTAATACGGGCGCCAATTTTATTTCAATAGAAGCTCTCTTATTTTGATGACAATGTTCGCATAAACGATGTCAAGACAAGAAGAGGCCTTAGTAGTAATCAGTCAAAGTTACTTTCACATAAATCTAAGGAGCTTTCACAATTAAACAGAAAGTTTCAATAGTTTTAGATCACAATTATCATTGTAACCTAAGATATTAAGTATACTGTAACAATGTTTCGATGCAAATGGTTGGGTGGATAAAAGTATTTATAAAATTTTATTGTATTTAAATCCCGACATTTCGGGTGCTTTACAGCACCCGTGGTTACGGGAGGGGGGGGGGTATGCTTGGGTTTGGATTTTATTTTATTAATTATATTATATGATCCAAAGCAGACGGCAGCACCTATCCATGTTCTCTATTGAAATTAGGGTGTATTTTTTAATTTCAAATAGCCTCGCGAATCATCCTTGATAGGATTCGGTGTTCTTTTGGGAGGATTTCTACGAGGAGATCTGCTTGGGATCCAATATTTAATAAAATTAAATCCAAACTCAAGCATACCACTGCAAGCATTCAAGATACTAAGGTCAAGAGGTGGGAGGGACGAGGGAAACGTCATGTAATGAATTGCTCACTGCATTTCATACGGTCGAAGATTATTGCTGAAAGATTACCAGCCGTGACTATGACATCAATAAAATAGCGCAACGCACTACACATTCAATGTTGCGCATTTACAATTCACATGTTGTGTAACGTGATTTGATACGTCTAATCTGCTAATTACGATGTTACACTGGTCTGCTTCATAAGAACATAATCAAGACGAACTAGTTGAACAAGGATCGAATTATTGACAGAATCACCGAGTTACCTGCGTCGAAATTTATATTGCACGAACGCATGGGTTTGTTAGCCTTTCTAACTTAATTTCTATTGTTTTTTTTTCTTTTTACTAGCCGACTTTAAGAAAGGAGAAGATTCTTGATTGCACTGTACCTGACTAAGGATGGCAAAGTAAGCCTACTCCTTTTTAAAAGGCCGGCAACGCATCTGCAATTCCCCTGGTGTTGCGGTTGTTCATGGGCGGCGGTAGTCACTTACCATCAGGTGAGCCGCATGCTCGTTTGCCCCCTCTCCTATAAAAAAAAAAAAAAAAAAAGTAATATAGTTATGTAGACAACACTAAGATTATGATATTTCTTAGTCCACAGTGAATGACAAAAAAATATACCCATACCTATACAATAAGGAGTAAATAGCGACTTCAAAGAACTAAAAAGAATTACATTATCTCACATTATAAAGTCAGGACTCTAATTCTTCTATACTCTATGTCTCAGCACCGATTTCATAAACTAAAATTATTTTATACCTTTAGTTCCTTGAAGTTGGCTTTTACTTTTTGTTACTTATAAGTATTTTTCTAGTTAATAAGTCCTTATCTTTACTAAATACTACAGAAAAATTATATTGATTTTTGAGATTTCATCGCATATAATAATCTAATTTTAAAATTGACGTCTCTGCCCGTCGCTGCTCTGGCTATTTTACGCCAGACGTAAATAGAATAGACTGCCATCTATTCTTGAAGTCTTTGGAACTTTTTGGCATGTCCAATTGTCGCCTCTTATATCTATATCCACGGGACAACGCAATCACAAGCTTAGCCACTACCAAAAAGTGATTTTCAGATTAAGCATAAACGTAGATTAGGTACAACAGAAATAAAAGGCAACATTGAGTTATAAATTGGTCTTTATTTATCTAGGAACAAAATCTAATACAGCATAGTGTATTTTAAAATTGTACGTGATGGTGAATAGTATTGCTATTTAAATTGTACTTAGACTACATAGTAAAGGATGAACTGCGTGTTTTATTCGAAAACAATTCCACCTTTAAAAAAACGCGTGGTTAAACAAATTAAATTAATGACCTACGTATTATTTTTGTTCAGATCTTATACCGGCTGGTGTTTAAATATTTTAACTACAATTATTATAACAAAAAGTGGTTAACTGTCTGCTTAAACTATTATTGAATAAAAGTCCTTCTAACTTAAGAAGTCACTTAGCCGCGACGCCATAAATTCTTTACATACATTTTGATCCGCATATTTCCGCGGCACTTCTTTCGTGAAACAAATCGTCGTCGAAAGATTGAGAGTTGTCTCAAGCTTTCTAGTTTATAAACTTACTACAAACTACTTTTTGGAATAAAGACGATTGATTTAAAGTTTATTACATTCATCGTAAATCGAATAAATAAACTTATTGTTACTCAAATTTTAAAGATATTAAATATATAAAAATATCAGAATAAACTGTAAGTTATAAATTTATTTACTTTAAACGTACCATAAAATTAAACTATTATATTAAATAAACTGCAATTAGCTTATAAGGAACTTGCGAAAAATAAATTTAAATAGTTAATTTTCGCTTTGTTTTCTTTTCGTTCGTACTTCTTTATTCCTTCAACTCATTTTAAAACAAAGATGGCGACACCGTGTTTAATTAATTTATCGCATCTGAAGTCTTCTTTATTTGAACCTGCTGCAGTATTCGCTTAACTATTAAGGTAGACTCATTTTTTCGATATTGATCATTACATTACATTTTCGTATTTAGTACAATTCAAAAATCATACGATGGCATTCTCTGTATCTTAGTTCAATATAGATTTGTCCCCTGGACTATGTATTGTCTTCAATTTCAAAATAACACATTACATGAGAGATATGAGTTTGTGTGTGACATTTTTGATATATTGTTTTCTGGTGCATATCTATAATTTATTTTATAAACAATATGAAGCCTCGAATTATGTTCTATTAAGCTTGATAATCAGACTAGATTTTTTAATATATGCTTTAGAAAACAATCGAAATAGATAATAAAAATTCAACATTAACCTATATCCTTAAAATTAATAACTAGACCTTATTTCCTACGTACTAACATCTATAACATATACTATAATACTATTAATATTAGTTAATGATAATTTAGAATAATTTAGTATCTTGATGTCCATATGTGATAAAGTTCTATAAAGCGTTTGGTTTTTATCTCATTTATATTAATTACATAAATTAATTATAAAATATAAAATGGAATGTCTAATATTATAATACGTTTACAAAGCAATTTTTAAAATTAAGAAAGAAATAATGGCGATCAATTAATAGGTCAATTGACAAATTTGTAAGCTTTTCAATTAAAATTTTTGTTCAATTTCATAATTCAATGATTTCCTATAATGCAGTATTGGGAAAAGGTTAGTAGAAATAATTAAAAAAAGAGTTCCTTTATGAATGTTATGTATTGAACTGTACGGGAAGTACCTACTGTCGGATACATAGCATATGTATCACAGCCTATCATTACGGCTTACAGGTGAGATATTTGCCATAGCTTCCACACTTAGCAAGTGTGCTGGGCAGCCACAGTATTATTATTATTTTGAGTTACTTTCAGGAAGATGCCGTTCCGCATCAGTTTCAGTTCCTTCTGTCGCCTCTTACGACACTCACGGGATGAAATGGGGCGACAGCAACTACGTTTATGTAGTTATGAATGAAATTATTATTAATTCTGAAATCGTATTGGATATTAAATTTATAATGGATGTAGCTAAGGATAACGCTTTAGGATTTTATTAACTTTGGTATTTAACTTAGGTACTCCAATTATTTGTAAACAAATACTTGGAGTACTTCAAAATGTATAACAATTGACCTTGAAATTTATTCATATACATGTTAGTAATAAGTCTCATGTTACTAAATTTTCTACAGCCAAAAAAAGATCGAATATAATGCGAGTAACAATTTTAATTCGCTGACTTAACTACTCGTATAAAATATGAACAAAATCATACAATAATTGTCTGAAAATATTAGAACTATCAAATTACATACTCTGTGAAAAAGTCTAAACACGATATAAGTAAAGGAAGATTGGAAAGTTAGAATTTTATTAAATTGGGTTTATATATGATATTTTTATAGATATCCTTAATTGTGATTTTAGAAAGTTAATTCGCACAAGATTTTCCAAAAAAAAAAAAAGCACTTTTGTGTTTTAGGCTCTAATAAATTAAATTTGAATTTTATTACACAACTCATGTTATTCTTCTAACTTTGAACTCACGGTGAATCAAAAGGAACAAAAGAGCATCTTCAAGCAAGCGGTCAGCGTACGATTGCTACTACTAACGCGATAGCCGCAACAATGCTGGCAGCTGTTGGCGTCCGTGTGAATGCAGAATTACACTCATCAGATTCGCAGCAGAAGGTCCGGGCGCCCCACCACTCTGTGTGAGAAGAGAAAGAAATTTTATAGTCAAATACTCAAATCCTACTCAATTTCAAGATGTTATTCTCGTGGCATCACAGTCACTTTGACTTAAATTGATAGAGATAGCATGAGGCTTAACGGCATCTTAAAATGATGCAAAAGACAAAGCCGACCTTTTAGGCTCCCTTTTTGCGTCCAACTCGACTGTTGATGACAGGGGGAACACACCGCCGACCATCCCGCGGTGTGAGTGCTCCATGCCGGATGTCTCCCTGGACATCCAGAAGTCGAGTGGGCCTGACGGAATCCCCCCAATTATGCTGAGGATGTGTGCTCCGGAGTTGGCACCGATCCTAACGCGTCTTTTCCGGTACTCCTACTCCCAAGGCGTAGTCCCGAATTCATGGAAGACAGCTTTTATCCACCCGATCCCTAAAAAAGGCGACCGTTCAGACCCGTCCAACTATAGTCCTATCGCGATCACCTCCTTGTTCTACAAAATAATGGAATCCATTATTAACTGCCAGCTCATGCGGTACCTTGAGGATCACTAGCTGATTAGTGACCGCCAATACGGTTTTCGTCGGAGTCGATCAGCTGGTGATCTTCTGGTCTACCTGACCCATAGATGGGCGGAGGCAGTAGAGTCCAAGGGGGAGGCGTTGCCCGTTAGTTTGGACATTGCGAAGGCCTTCGATCGGGTTTGGTACAAAGCGCTTCTTTCGAAGCTCCCTTTCTATGGGCTTCCCGAGGAATTGTGCAATTGGATCACCAGCTTCCTTGCAGATCGGAGCATCAAGGTCGTTGTAGACGGTGCATGCTCCGACTACAAGCCTATTAACGCTGGTGTTCCACAAGGCTGTGTGATATCACTAACGCTGTTTCTTCTGCATATCAATGATATGTTGCAAACTGGTAACATTCATTGCTATGCGGATGATAGCACTGGTGATGCTCTATGCACCGGCCGTGCCAATATTTCTCGGGAAAACGTCGCCGAGTACCGGAACAAACTTATGTCTGAAGTCGAGTCTTTGCTGAACATAGTCTCGGATTGGGGGCGACTAAATCTAGTCCAGTTTAATCATCAGAAGACACAAATTTGCGCGTATACCGCTAAAAAGAACCCCTTTGTCGTATCTCCTCAGTTTCAAGGCACTCCCTTTGTTGCCTCAGCCAGTATCGGAATCCTTGGAGTCGACATATCGAATGACGTGCAGTTTCGTGGTCACTTGGAAGAGAAGGCCAAATTGGCCTCTATAAAGCTTGGCGTGCTCAGCAGAGCGGGACAGTATTTCATGCCGGCACACCGCATGCAACTTTACAAGGCGCAGGTTCGGCCTCACATGGAATACTGTTCCCATCTCTGGGCAGGGGCTCCCCAGTGCCAGCTCCTTCCACTTGACCGCATCCATTTCCGATCGGCTCGATTCACTGGCACTGCGAAGGGATGTTCCTTCACTTTGCATTTTCTTTCGCATCTACCATGGGGAGTGCTCTGAGGAATTGTTCGGATTAATCCCAGCCGCCAAATTTCACGAACGCACATCGCGGCAGAACTCCCGATACCATCCACACCATCTGGATGATTGGTGGTCCACCACTGTGCGATTTAGAAGATGTTTTCTTCCTCTCACGACTTCCTTGTGGAATCGATTACCATCAGCGATTTTTCCGGACCGATACGACTTAGGGACCTTCAAGAAAAGAGCCTACTCCTTTTTAAAAGGCCGGCAACGCATGTGCAATTCCCTCCCTGGTGTTGCAGTTGTTCATGGGTGGCGGTAGTCACTTACCATCAGGTGAGCCGCATGCTCGTTTGGCCCCTCTCCTATAAAAAAAAATTGAACAGCGTTTGAGTATGTGGACATTGAACGCAAAATCCACACTCAAAAGCAGCGAAACTTGTACTTTTAAATTTCTTTACATTTATTCCACTAGGTTAATATCTCTTGGTACAATTTCTATATTATTACCTTTTTCTGTGCAAGTTGGTACACAATCTCGTACAACAGTCAACTCGCTTACATATTTCTGTAACAAAAAGCAATCATAATTGGTTTCTCCTTCTTTTTATTTAACCGTTACCCCACACTAATATTTTCTTCTGTATCATAGAGTCAGTTCACATAAATACATTATGTAATTTCAAATATCCAGATCCGGAATAATTATTTGTAGGCCACACAAATACTTGTTCCAAGCGGCATTTGTAAGCACGGCCTTCAACGCTACAACTCCATGCTAAGCTGCCACGGAGCCGTTAGTAATTGTAACTAAACACTTCCCATTGTAATCTACTTTTTTTTGGAAGAAAGGAATGATAAATTTTATTTTTATTTTATCTACAATATTAAAAACTATGATAATAAAAAAAAAACTAAAACTAGAAACTTAATTATCATATAGTCCTACTCCCCGCAGTATCGTGCCAAGAACGCTGGCTGCGTTTCCCCGCTGAATGGCTATACTTAGCCTTTGAGCGAGGAAAGAACCAGCCCTCTTATCACCAGCAGCAACGACCAGCTGCAGATGGAGTTCCTTTAGGAACTTCACTGCACGTGGACCCCACGGACCGATAGTCTCTACAGCAAATGGCACAAATATGTAGTCACCTCTCATAGACTCATACTTGCGCCACTTACTCAGTTCAGCTAATTAATTAATTAATTCAAAAATAATATATAATCCGTTATTACGTGTAACATTTTTGTTGTTTACAAAAGACATGCTATCAACGCTGATAATATTCTCTGATAGCATATTCCAACTAAGTCAAAAACTTTAAAATACTTGTTATTAGTAGCAAGCACTCTTTGAGAGTGAGATATCGGAAAACCATGCAACTATTAAGTGTACATAGTTGCAGTATTCTCATCGCAGCTTTGAGGGCACATGAGGAACGTAATCTACTGCATCACGGTGATGCGCTCACGCAACTGCGGGCTATAAATCTTCTACTGCATCCAAGGGAGGAAGGAACAGCGGTGAAATGATCAGAGATGCATTCCCGAACATGGGCCTTTCCAGCCGCGCTTCGCCAGTAGATTGATCGCAAAACCAGAGATGTCTCGCATTGTAGGTGCTGCGCCCGTCGCCTGTCTGTGTATATTACGTATGCCAAAAACCAGATGGTTATAAAGCATTAAATATTTGGAAGCCATATTTTTTTTTGGTATTTCCCAAAAAGGTTTAAATATATAGGCTTACTAATACTACTTAAATGTCTTTGGTACTTCCCATAGTCGTGTTACATAACACTCTCTGGATGATGGATTCTCTAACGCAGCTTCCATATGCCAACAATTTAAGAATATTATATTTAATCGTAATTTATTATAAAGAAACGTAAATTATTCAATGAATTTGAATTTAATTGTAATGTTTACATTTTATATTATTGTATATGTTTTACTTTGTGTAGTTGCAGTGTAGAATACCTACAACCCGATATCGGCCCGTGAGTGTCGCAAGATGGGACAGAGGGAAACTGAAACAGGAGATGGGCAGCAGCATTTTCCTGATAACAAATCAAGATTATAAAAAACTGCGGTTGCCAACCCGCCCGCAAGGTGTGGTAAGTATGGCAATCTATCCTATGAGGCAATCTATGGGGCAGGCTTATGTTCAGCAGTGACCTTCTATTTGCTGTAATGGATGGATGGATTTATTTTACTATGTAGTGGGACTCCTTTCCTGCTTAGAAATCCGTCAGGGTGGATACCCTCTAAGGTATTTCTGCTGCCAAACAGCAATGCCTGTACTGCTGTGTTCAGGTCTGCCGGGTAGAGAAAAATTAAAGGCTATAAAGTGTTCCATATTAGTCTTCAGAGGTGATGAAGCAACTGTTGCCTTCTTTATTTGAAGTTGGATGCAGGTGATCAGTGGTCACTTACAACAGTCGCCACTTACCATCAGGTGGACTGTAAGTTCCTCAGTAACTTCATTTTAAAAAAAAAACATATTATTTTACCGGTATTTTATTTAACCCCATTTGCCCTTATCTTTTATTTAAGCAGCATTATAAAAGGAGAAGAATGTGTGTTAAAGAGATGGAAAGAGTATTTTGAAAATTTGTTTGAAAGAGAGGAAGTGCAGGTACAGCATCCGGCACCTTCCATGGAAACTAATATAAATGTTGATGAAAGTGAGATAAGCATGGATAAAATAGTGAAAGCGTTGAAAAGTATGAGATTAGGTAAGGCTGCAGGGTATGACAGGATTACCGTCGAGATGCTGAGGGCTGGACAGGATAAAGTGGCTAGTCAGCTGTACCGCCTTTTCAATTTGTGCTGGCGAAATTGGTAAATACCAGGAGACTGGTGCAAAGCCGTAATCGTGCCTTTGTATAAGGGAAAAGGGTCACGGCAGGACTGCATAAATTACCGCGATATATAAGCCTTCTCAGCGTCGTAGGTAAATTGTATGCGAAAGTGTTGACAATGAAACAGACGAAAAAGTATGGGATGCACAAGCGGGATTTAGAAAGGTAATGGGATGTAGGGGTCAGGTCTTTTCCTTGCGGTGCATAGCCGAAAAGTGTTTGGCTAAAGGTCTATAATAGAGTGGTGAGGAATGAATTGTGGTCAGCACTGTCCGTGAACGGTGTGAGCAGTATCCTTATACAAGCATTGCAATCTCTTTATAGGGATTCTAGTGCTTGTGTAAGGATAAACGGGGCATACACTGAATGGTTTAATATCGAAAAAGGTGTTAGACAGGTATGTGTAGCGCCACCGTAGCTGTTTAATCTGTTCATGGACAATTGTCTGACAGATGTAAAAGAGAATGAAAGTGGGTTGGTAAGGAATGAGTTACTCGTCAAATGTTTTCTCTATGCTGCTGACCAAGTATTACCTGCACCTTCGGCCGAGCAGTTGGAGGAGATGGTAAGTACTATGAGTGGAGCTTTTGTTAGAAAGGGAATGAAGGTGAATGTAAGGAAGACGAAAGTGATGGTGTTTGAAAGAGATTAGGCAGTGACAGACTGCAATATCGTGATTGGAGTTGAACAAATTGAACAGGTGAAAGAGTTTGTGTATCTGGGTTCAAGGTTTACAAGAGA
This sequence comes from Parnassius mnemosyne, assembly GCA_963668995.1. Taxonomy (NCBI): domain Eukaryota; kingdom Metazoa; phylum Arthropoda; class Insecta; order Lepidoptera; family Papilionidae; genus Parnassius; species Parnassius mnemosyne. The sequence goes on from CAVLGL010000090.1 coordinate 483,353, forward strand.
TGGAAAGTGTGAGAGTGATATCGAAAGACGAGTGAATGCAGGAAACATGGTGAAGGGAGCTTTGCACTCCTTTATGAGCAGTCGGAAGGTGTCTAACAAGGCTCATTTGGCTGTGCATGAGGGGGTGTTGGTTCCGACATTCATGTACGGAAGTGAAAGTTGGGTATGGCAGAAGAAACATGAAAGCAGTATAAATGCAGTTGAAATGAGAGCGTTAAGAAGTATGATCGGAGTTAAACTGAGTGACAGGATAAGAAATAGTGAGATAAGGAAACTTTGTGGTCTGAAAGAAGATGTAGTGACAAAAATTGAGAAAGGTATGCTGAGATGGTTTGGCCATGTCGAGAGAATGAATGAAGAACGATTGACGAAAAAAGTGTACAAGGCGAGTGTGAATGAAAGTGTTAGAAGGGGTAGACCTAGGCGGACATTTCAAGACCAAATCAGGGACGTCTTGAAATAAGGCCAGGTCAAGAGCACCCTAAACCGTAGAACATGTATGAAGAGAATAATGAAAGTGGACGAAGCGAAACAAGTATGTAAGGATCGTAGCAAGCGGAAAGAAGTGGTCTCTGCCTACCTCTACGGGAATGAGGCGTGATTATATGTATGTATGTATTTTATTTAACTCCTAGGCGGGCTCGAGCTTCCGGCGAGCGTGCGTGCGTGTGTGTGTGTGTGTGTACGTGTGTGTTTGTGCGGTGTGTGCGTGCGTGTATGGCCTATATATTATATGAGACCTATAGACATCTACATTTATTCTCAGTTAAGAATTAAAATACAGATGCGTGGTCAGCCCTGAGGACTGAGATGGAATGCCTCGTATCCAGTGATAGGTTCTGGTTCTCTACATTCACCATACGAAACACAGCAGCATTAAGCTGCTATATAAGGCTTGTATTTTGTAAGAGCGTGGTTTAGACGACCTGGACCTGGTCCAGTATATCTGAAGCGTGGCTCTACCACGTATACCTTCTCTATTTTCTCCCAATACATCCAACAAGGAGGCGATTGTCTACTTACAATACAATACTTCGCCGCTGGTGGACATTCCGCCAGACGAGTGGCGCTTCTGTTGTTACAAGGCGTTATGGACCCAACGCCATCGCTGTATATTCCACATTGCCAGCATTTGATACTGTCCCCTGTCGCAACCAGGGCCAGCAGGAAGCCAACTGTCGCTAGGAGTCGCGCACTCATAATTTTCTGTGGGAAGAATAAATGCATTTAATAAACCAGTGCTGTAGCAGCATTCTTACCAATTTGTAATTTGTACTACGAATTCTATGCTTCTTATTGTTGTGTGTTAGTCAAGTAAATGTTTCTTTCTTTCTTTCATTAACATTTTATTCTAGCAATTTATACATTCCAGCCTATAAAATTCTACTACTGAACCAAGGACTCTCCCACAGGTTGCTTCATAGGGAGGTTTTTGCCATAATTGCCACGCTTGGCCGGCCGGTTGGCAACCGAAGTTTTTTATTATTTAGAATTGTTAACAGAAAGATGCTGCTGCCCACCTTTCGTTTTACTTTCCGTCTGTCACCTTTTACGACACCCACGGGGCGATATGGGGTAGTGGATATTCTTACAGCGGCACTACACGATTTATTCTAGCAATGCTATTAATATATAATTATTTTTCTTATCATCATCATCATCATCATTACAGCCCTTCACAAGTCCACTGCTGAACATAGGCCTCCCCCAAAGAATGCCACAAAGCACGGTCCTGAGCCACCTGCATCCATCGACTTCCTGCATATCTTACCAGGTCGTCACTCCATCTAGTGGGGGGACGCCCTACACTTCGCCTGCCGGTACGAGGCTGCCACTCGAGAACCTTTCTTCCCCATCGGTTGTCGGTTCTTCGAGCTATATGGCCGGCCCATTGCCATTTCAGCTTACTAATCCGTTTTTCTTATATAAAACTAAAATTACAATCTAACTTTCAGTCCAACTAATGATGAGTACCTGCTGCAATCCATGGACACAACAGCATGCAGCCAGCTTCAAACAAATAAGGTTACAGATGTGTTGTCTCCACTGAAGACTAAATTAGAATGCCTATTAACTTGTGATCATCCATCCATTTCAGCCTTTAAAAGTCCACTGCTGAACACAAGCCTCCCCCACTTGTAATTATACTGGCTCTCCATACCCTACAGACCGGGATACTGTAGACCAAGAATTGATAGTGGACGGCAGAAATAAGTAAGATGGTACCCACCTCGGCGGAATTCTAGGCAGATAAAGAGTCCTACTACCTGTCTTCTACGTTATATATTTCTAGCAAAGCTCTATACTCAGTAAGGCGATATAGCCCCTAAGAGGCTACTAATAAGCTATATCAGCAACGCGAGGTAGCAACTGTACCTCTTATAACACCTCTTGATGAAGCAATGCAATTCACGAGCTACATCATCCATCCATCCATTACTGCCTATAAAAGTCCACTGCTCCCCACAGATTGCCTTATAGGGTATTTTTTCATAATTGCCATGCTTGTCAGGCAGTTAGCAAACGTATTTATTTATTATTTAAACTGTTAAAAGAAGATGCTGCTGCCCATCTCCCGTTTCAGTTTCCTTGTGTCGCCTCTTGCAACACCAACGGGATTATAATGGGTAGTGGATATTCTTACAGCGCCACTACACGCTCACGAGTTACACATACCCTTATAAAGCTATTTTTTCATTCATTTAAAAAAAGAATAGACAGAACGCTGTGTATATTTTATTTGACGCCGAAACTATGCTCAATTTTTTGACTCGCACTAACGCACACATCTTTAATTTTCTTTATTTAACAGTCCATAGAAATCCATTAGTGGATGCATACATAAACACCATTTTAAACATTGTTTTTATTGTTTTTTATTTATTACACTTAAATAATATTTGCGTTGTGTCGAGAACATGAAAAAAAAATTACTTAAGTATATTTAAATGAAAACCTAAACAAATATTTCTTTTAGTATAATATAATAATTTTCTAATCAAGTTAGTAAAATAGATGTCAAAAAATTTGTGCATACAAACAAAAAAAACGTGTGTGTGTGTACTGTACGCACGTAGGAAGTTATACTTCTTTAGCATAACAAAACAAAAATAACTAAAAATAATTACCTTAAATATATTTATCGATTCCCACGAAAACTTGAGAGACAGTTACCCAATGAAGTAGTCGCTTTGAGGTTTCAGTGTGCGCGCGCATCGTAACAACTTCATGGTGTCGTTCTTAGCTGTCGGTGTGCGCGCGCATCGTAAAAAATTCACTCTTATAATTTTTTCCCAAACGCCCCGAAACAAGTATAACTTCAAAAAACAGACAAATCGAACAGGTATATATACTTCATGTCAACGTATTGCAAAAATAATCGCGGTCATTCTTACAGAGTTTTTAACAATACAAACATATTTGTAACATCATAGCTGTTTGTCATTCAGTGGATACAGTATTTTATTGTTATGTACGAGCAGCTATGCAGTTCTATAGAGACCAGTTTCACTGCGACCTAAAAGAACTATTGTGCTATAAGATATATCACTGCTATGTCTATAGTTTACTGCTAAGCCATACGTCCTCAATGAATAGAAGGAGTTGCTTAGCTGTGAGCAATTTCACTTCTTCTGGGCAAACTATATAGTTTCCCAGATGAGTGCTACGTTTACGCGTTTCCTCTTCTAGGGAGCAAACCTGCACATCCTACAGTTGCTTAGTCCCAGGATCGACATGTGCTTTTTAAGACAACAGTGTCTAGTCAGGGCTTCCAAAGCGAATTTATGATCGAAAGCCCGGATTAAGGTTTTAGAATGTTTTAAGCCTTGTGTATCAGACCAGATCTTAATTGATTTATTATGGTAAAGAGTTTCCATGGTCAGTCAGGTGAGTCTCATTGCCTAAAATACTCGCGCAACCCGGAACCTATCTTAAAACGACCCTATTGTCCAAATAGCTTCGAGTTCACCAAATTTGATCTCAACGCTAGCAGTGCTGCTTGACTATCAGAGTTAATTTAGATTTTATGATTAACGTAGTGTTTTTGCAGATTGATTTCCGCACATTGAAGTATGACAAAAATATCTGCCTGGAAGATAGAGGTGAATCTACCCAAATTCATAATATGTTTGAATTTGAGACGTTCCCCATAAATTCCAAAGCCTACGTCGAGGCCTATTTTTGACCCATCGCTATATCATATAAGGCTACCGACCTCACAAATGACCTGTCCATTCAGCCAGTCTTCTCTGGAGGGTAGTTCCACTGTATACTTTTTGTTAAAAGTATATAGTAGACGCATAATATCTGAGATCATGCATGATACCGGTGTTTCCTTAATTGAGTCGAGCATGGATTTCAATCTATTGGAAAGCAAGCTCAAACCGCCCTGAGCGTTAATCCTATACAAACTAGCCCTCGCCTCCTTATCTCAGTAAAGATAAAGGGGCGTTAGGCCTGGATACAGTAATAACATTTCTGTTTTGTCAGTAGTTTTTTTAATTATTCTTAAATTTGGTATATTCTTTCAGTTTTGAACACAATTGGGGCACCGTGCCTTGCAACATTAAGTGTTAGCCTTCATATAAATACGCTATTTAGGTCTTTGCGTCCGGTATTTAAACGAAGGGTTGTTGCGAGGGGTTGTTGGGTTCAAATAGAAATAAAAGTTTTCTTATTTAATATAGATTATAAATAAAACTTATTGAAAGTTATTCTTATATTTAATTTACCACAAGTTCGAAAAACACCTCTGTCCTGGGAAGAGCCTACAAGAAACCCTGCGAAACATTTTTATTTGAGAAAAGAACTGTTTACAATCTTAAATAAAGTTACACAATTAACTATACACAGCAAATTAGAAAAACCCTTTTTATACAAACTTTGTTTAATAAAGTTTCTGAACTTGTCGTCGGACAAGAGTGAATTACTAACTCCGTGAAGTCAAGTAACTGGTACCTACTACGAGTAGCTTGCGTCTGTTCATAGTATTTATTTATAGTATTAAATAGTGATTTAAGATGCATATATGTCCGTGTGCATGTGTATTCTTACTGTTCTTATAAGCTTAGCATGGTCTTGGCTTGGTTTCGGCGTCACTTGAAATGTACGCAGCGCTCCGTCCTTCTTTTTTGGTCTCACCTTTTAAAAGTTTTATTTCGTATGGTAGCAACGTAAGAATATCAATCGCCCCATTTCATCTCGAGGATGTCGTAAGAGGAAACTGCGGGAAATGCTAAAGAGATCTTGCAGCTTCCGATATATGGCGATACAACCATCTTTCCTTCGTCTTCTCCGTCTTGATATTTGACGCCTGGCGTAAAATATCAAAACGGAGAGCAGCATCAAAAGTGAGACACGTCTGATATTGTCATCACCAATCTACCTGCCAACGGTGGCGATTGGGGAAATAGGTCTTACTTTATTGGGCTTGGAAAGAGGAAAAAGAAAGTTATTGCCTGAAAAAAATATTAAAAGTAATATTCTATTCCATTCTCTTTTGTTCTGTTCTATTCTAACAAAATGTAACTGTCCACGTTGTTAATAACTATCAAAACTCATGAATTTCAAACAAAGAAGGCTAGAGATATGTCGGCACCTCCGAGGACTGAGATGGAATGCCTGGTAGCCTGTAATAATAGTCCTACAGTTCAAACCGGAACTGTAGTAAATAAACTGCCGCTTCGTAACTAAAATAATTTAGAAATGACGGCTCTGTGATGCAGTGCCTTATAAATGAGTTGCAGCGCCAAGGGCCGCGGGTTCAAATCCCGCACGGAATTACAAGTAATTGTACCGTTTTTAGTACGTGGTAGAGCCATGTTGCAGCTTTATTAATAGTATAGTTGTAGCACGAATTGGTCGGCTCGACCGGGGAAGGATCACGCTCTCACAGAATACCAGCGTAAAATAGCAGCTTAATGCTGCTGTGTTTCGTATGGTGAGTGTAGAGAACCGGAGACCCTTTTTACTGGAAAAGAGGCATTCCATCTTAGTCCTCACAGCTGACAACGCAACTGCATTTTAATTCGCAAACGATGATAGATGTAGATGTCTATGGGCCACTGCAACCACTTACCATCAGGTGGACTGTGTGCTCGTTTGTCACTCTATCCTATAAAAAAACGACTACCCTAATTCTATATAAAAAAAAAATGTTTGTTCTTGTGAAATTTATGTATATAAATTACACTCACGATACAAGAGAATATCCAAGTGTGGAGGTAACGTGTTTTATAAAAGAAAGAAAGAAGATAGGATATACCTTTTTAGAAAGATACCTAGACAAAAATGCAAGCTTGTCATCTAGTCAATGTTTTAGTAAAATTATGTCTTATTATTTAATATGTAATAAATAGTTAGAGTAATGACATACATATGAAAATGAACCAGTTTACATGACAGATCTGATTGTAGCCCAGAGCTTGACGTTTTATTTCATTGGAGTATGTTTGAACATGTACAATTTATGTTTGTAAATAAAAAAAACCCGCTCGGCGGGTCTCCAATCTCCATCCTTATGTTGTGATATTCCTCCGTGCAGTGGCAGTGTTAGATTATCCACCACTTATCGGCCCGTGGGTGTCGTAAGAGTTGACAGAGGGAAACTGAAACAGGAGATCGGCAACAGCATCTACCTGAAAATAAACTGCGTTTGCCAACTCGCGTGCCATGCATGGCTACTATGGCAAAATCCGTCCTATAAGGCAATCTATGAGGGTGCCTGTGTTGAGCAATCAACTTTTATATGCTGTACCGGATTCCACGCATGAGAACTAAATGGTTTGCTTCGTCGTTCGTAGCACTTACCGCATAGAGGTTAGATTAGACGACAGTAAATAGGCTTTTGTTGCGCTAAGACAGTGCGATGTCTAATGCTTTATCACTGCTAATCACTAGGTGGGGACAGGTATGAAAATCCTATTGATGGGTGTACTACCTTGTTGCTTAATAAAACAGAAAGCCTGTGTTTTCTACCGACTTCAAAAAGGAAACGGTACTCAATTCGATTGTATATTTTTTTATGTGTAATGTATGTGTCTCATAACTTTTTACTGGGTGAACCGATTTCGATGATTCTTTTTTATTTGAAAGCTTCACATGTGGTCCCATACAAATTTGATCAAGGTCTGAGCAATAGTTTTTGAGTGATTCTTAATAGTTTATATTGAAGTCAGTTGTACAAAATTTTTTTATTTTTAATTATATCGAACGATATTGTCACCAGTGGATTTGTGAAGGGCTGTAATGATGATGGTGATTATGATATTTTGCATTTCTGGTTAGGACAGGATGTTTAGATATAAGATATTTAAAGACTATCTATTTTATCCATTTTTATTTTTTTTTAATATCCAAATATTTTGGTTTAAATACAGCCTAGATTAGTTCTGCCATTGCTTTCTATCTATTTGTGAAAGTTTCATTACAATCAGGTCAGCCATTCCGTAGATTAGCTCGGACAGATAGACAAGCAGACAGACATGCAGACAGACATAAAGACAAACAGAAAGACAAAGATTTTAAAAGGATTATTTATTTCTTAATGTTATTAAGACATCAATTATGATCCTTATTATGCATCCAAAACCCTTGAGTTTGATAAAAGACCATTAATACTTTGTGGAAATTCATTATATTAAAAATCAAAAATTGGTTTGCTTCTATCCGCGTAATTTACAATTTACAAGCAAATTAATGTTTAAAATGTTTAATTTTAAAAGACAATTATTTCGATGTTACAGACAGACATTTATTTATGTTTATAGATTAAAGTAATACATGTATTAATACTATCAACAGTTTTAACAAACACGAATTTATGAATATTATAATAATATATCACTCACTTTTGAAGCAAGTCGAAAGATTTTGCAGATAATTACAACTCGTCTTTCATTATGCATGACCTAATCTTTCTTCATGACGATGTTGTCTGAGAACATTGATTAAGTAATGTGTTTACTTTAAATGGAAAATATTATTTAGATACAGTTCAGATATAAAAGTTTCTTATATCAAATTAATCACGAATTATGGTTAGAAATAAAATAACATGATTTTAAGTAATTTTACCATATTATACAGACTTTTTTAGTCTTTTGAATAGTATATAATAGAATTTGAATAGTAGTGTTACTAGATAATAAAATAGCCTTCTAAATTAAGTTACTGTGTGACACCGGTGTATAAACATCTACTTGGGATCTTCAGCATTTTCATATGCTGTACTGGTAAAAATATCAAACTTCAATATCCCTTTGTCTTTTATAGTGTAAATTTGGTGTACAATAAAGATCTATCTAAGCATCAAAGAGTATATGTATAAACACCAGTGATAAACACAAACAGGCTAATCAAGTTATGCAAGAAAATTATTAATTAAAAAGATGTTTAATCGATAACAGAACTAAGTTCAAAATTGTTTATTTAGGTTTAAGGCAATCAAAGACCCTTTATTTTATGAATAATTAATTTTAAAACAATCACCAAGTTTCTCGAATACACTACAGATATATTTTATTATTTTATAGGAAAAACTTGATTTCTTTTAAACGAATAGAGAGCATTGCCAGGAATGATCTGTCTAGATCATTCACGGCATTGCTCAATCTGTTCGTGAAGTTTCATTGCAATCGGTTCAGCCATTCTGAATATTATATTATAAGTAAGAGAACGCAAAAAGTTGTCATTAACAGTATGAGTTCTTCCGGGTCGATGGTACAAATGGGCATGCCTCAAGGCTCAATTCTCGGGCCCTTTCTGTTTCTTGTATACATTAATGACTTACCTTACACAGTAGGAGATAACCATGATATAGTATTATTTGCAGATGACACTTCTTTAATTTTCAAATTAAGTCGACAATTGCTAAAATATGACGAAGTAAATAATGCTATATCTAAATTAGTAAATTGGTTCAATGTTAATAATTTGCATTTAAATGGCACTAAAACGAAATGTATGAAACTCATGACTCCAAATGTCAAACAATTAAATACTAATGTAATTTTAAATGGGGAGAAACTGAGTCTTGTAGATACCACCAATTTTCTTGGAATCACAATAGACGCGAAGCTTCAATGGAGCCCCCATATATCAAAACTAGCAAGCAGACTTAGTTCTGCAGCATATGCCGTAAAAAGGATTAGAAGTCTAACTAGTGCTGAAACAGCTAGACTAGTTTACTTTAGCTATTTCCATAGCATAATGTCGTATGGTATTTTGTTATGGGGACACGCAGCTGACACTGAAATTATATTTGTTTTACAGAAGAGGGCTATAAGAGCAATTTATGATTTAAAGCCTAAGGAGTCGCTGCACCAAAAATTTAAGGAAATTAATATATTAACTTTGGCTTCTCAATACATTTATGAAAATGTAATGTACGTACACAAAAATAAAAGTAGTTTTACAAAAATAAGTGACATTCATTCTGTAAATACTAGGAACAGACACAAGCTAGTAGTACCAGTTACTCGACTCCATCGAGTCAGTAATTCATTCTTGGGGGCGATGTATACGCTTTTACAACAAAATTCCAGAAAATATACAAAATTAGACCTGCTCAAAGTTCAAAAACTTTATTAAACTAAGTTTGTATAAAAAGGGTTATTATAATTTTAATGAATTTATAGATGATAATAACCCCTGGAAATGAGGTGATCGCTACCAAGCTATTTCTAATTTATTGTGTTGTTAATTTGTGTAACATACATGATTGTAAGCTGTTATTTAAAAAAAAGGTCCCGCTGGGTTTCTTGCTGGTTCTTCCCAGGACAGAGGTTTTTTTTTTCGAACCAGTGGTAATCATACAAAAGAGTGACTTTCAATAAGTATTATTTATAATCTATATTGAATAAAAAAGTTTCTGTTTCTGTTTATCCCAAACTAACAGACGGACAGACGAAAATTCATATCATATTGGCTTGCAAATATTAAATCAAAAAAGGCAGTTATTACGATATTACAGACCGACAACACAATTTTATTTATATGAAGTAAAGATATAGATGTATCTTTGGAAAAAGAGATCCGCTGAGTTTCTTGTTGGTTCTTCCCGAGACAGAAGCTTTCACATCAGTGGTAAAAGTAATAAATTACTTTCTATGAGTATATCTATTCGAACGTTATTTATGTCTACAAAAATATTTCATTCCTAGGTTCCTTTATTAGGTTCCTTCCTTAAGCCTGAAGAGAGTAAGTAATTACTTTGCAGGATAATGTGTACGCTTCTTCAATAAGATACGCTAAGAAAAGTAAACTCACCTTTAAATATTTTTAAAAAATACGTAAAAGAGTCAGTCTTAAAGAAATCATATTACACAGGAATCTGTAGCCATTTGGACGTGGTCAATGAGTCGGTCTGTTTCGGCATTACCGCTATGGGACCTATAGAGGCACCCGTAGATGCGCGGATGGTCGTCGCTGTCTACGCCTAGCCAAAGCATGGATAGGTCCGAACCTTCAAGACTGCCGAGGCGTCGAGAAAAGATGTCCTCTCTGACATACACGCAAACTCCAGTCCGAGGCACAAAGGAGTGCTCCAATTTGTACCCCGGGCAGGAGAGATACGAAATATCAGCCGGAGAGGAAACCCGCGTCTCGGTCAGAAAGAGCAAGGCCGGCTTCGCCGTCTCGAGATGGTAGTGGACGGCGTTTAGGTTAGAGTGAAGTCCCCTGATGTTGCAGAAATTCACAGATAGCGTGGCAGGGGTCGCCTTGGTATTGTTGCTCAGTATGCCCCGAGCAGTTATGTTTTTGAGCGGAATTTTGCCACCCCCCCCCCCCCCCCAGATACGCGGGGCAGCCTGAGCACCCACGCTCAGGATTGGAATAACATGGTCGTGGATGCTCAACGAGGGATTCTCCAGGGGTACTGGTACCCTCCTGGGGTAGTCTATCTTGTAATTCCGCCACCATGTTGATGGGGGGGGGGGGGTGGAATTGGGCCTCCGGTCACCTGCACTCACCAGACGAAACGCAGAAGCAGAGCTTCTACTTCACGCCGGTATTCAGTGAGGTCGTGGTACCAACGTGCAACAGCAAAAACTGCTGCGTGGCTCTACCACCGTTGTCAGTCAGTCAGTCAAGTCAGAGCACATAGGCAGAATTGGCGAGAAACTAGTTCGCCTTACTTCGGGAACCCGTGCATTCTGGTCTCTCGCCAAGACTGTCCAAGGGAATTTCTGTAAGCCATCACTACCATCTCTGCACAGGGAGGACGACTCATTGGCCCAAGGCGCAAATGATAAAGCTGACCTTTTAGGCTCCCTTTTTGCGTCCAACTCGACTCTTGATAATGGGGGGAAAACACCGCCGACCATCCCGCGGTGTGAGTGCTCCATGCCGGATGTGCTGTTCTCACAGCGCTCGGTTCGCAAAGCATTTCTCTCCCTGGACATCCAGAAGTCGAGTGAGCCTGACGGTATCCCCCCAATTGTGCTGAGGACGTGTGCTCCGGAGTTGGCACCGGTCCTAGCGCATCTTTTCCGATACTCCTACTCCCAAGGCATAGTCCCGAATTCATGGAAGACAGCTTTTATCCACCCGATCCCTAAAAAAGGGGACCGCTCAGACCCGTCCAACTATCGCGATCACCTCCTTGTTCTCCAAAATAATGGAATCCATTATTAACTGCCAGCTCATCCGGTACCTTGAGGATCACCAGCAGATTAGTGACCGCCAATACGGTTTCCGTTGGGGTCGATCAGCTGGTGATCTTCCGTTCTACCTGACCCATAGATGGGCGGAGGCAGTAGAGTCCAAGGGAGAGGCGTTGGCCGTTAGTCTGGACATTGCGAAGGCCTTCGATCGGGTTTGGCACAAAGTGCTTCTTTCGAAGCTTCCTTCCTATGGGCTTCCCGAGAAATTGTGCAATTGGATTACCAGCTTCCTTGCAGATCGGAGCATCAAGGTCGTTGTAGACGGTGCATGTTCTGACTACAAGCCTATTAAAGCTGGCGTTCCACAAGGCTATGTGCTATCACCAACGCTGTTTCTTCTGCATATCAATGATATGTTGCTAACTGGTAACATTCATTGCTATGCGGATGACAGCACTGGTGATGCTCTATACACCGGCCGTGCCAATATTTCTCGGGAAAACGTCACCGAGTACCGGAACAAACTTGTGTCTGAAGTCGAGTCTTTGCTGGAAAAAGTCTCGGATTGGGGGTGACTAAATCTAGTCCAGTTTAATCCTCAGAAGACACAAGTTTGCGCGTTTACCGCTAAAAAGAACCCCTTTGTTGTATCTCCTCAGTTTCAAGGCACTCCCCTTCTTGCCTCAGCCAGTATCGGTATCCTCGGAGTCGACATATCGAGTGACGTGCAGTTTCGTGGTCACTTGGAAGAGAAGGCCGAATTGGCCTCTAAAAAGCTTGGCGTGCTCAGCAGAGCCGGACAGTATTTCATGCCAGCACACCGCCTGCAACTTTACAAGGCGCAGGTTCGGCCTCACATGGAATACTGTTCCCATCTCTGGGCAGGGGCTCCCCAGTGCCAGCTCCTTCCACTTGACCGCATTCAGCCGCCAAATTTCACGAACGCACATCGCGGCAGAACTCCCGATACCATCCACAACATCTGGATGGTTAGCGGTCCACCACTGTGCGATTTAGAAGATGTTTTCTTCCTTGCACGACTTCCTTGTGGAATCGATTACCAACAGCGATTTTTCCGGACCGACACGACTTAGGGACCTTCAAGAAAAGAGCGTACTCCTTTTTAAAAGGCCGGCAACGCATCTGCAATTCCCTCCCTGGTGTTGCAGTTGTTCATGGGCGGCGGTAGTCACTTACCATCAGGTGAGCCGCATGCTCGTTTGCCCCCTCTCCTATAAAAAAAAAACGCAGTCAATGACTACCTCGTAGATAAAGATTAATGATATGATGATTAATGTCTGATAGATTAATGTCTTTCAGTTTAACACTCATGCAATATCATTTCCAAAGTTGGAAAATTTAATAAGTACCTAATAGTTAACGTAAATTTGCCAAAGACGTATTTCGTCGTAGCTATTTTCTGTGTATGAGTATAGTGTGAACACTAAATAACAATTATTATTATTATGATATGTTGACGTTCATAAGTGCTTTGTTTAAAGTTTACGTGCATAAAGATATTTGATTTGATTTGATTAATTATAATCTACTAGTTGGCCATGATGATAGACTTTGTTCTACCCATTCCGGCGACCCTTTGTTCTTTAAAACATCTTTATATTCGTATTAAAAATATTGAGTGTCACTTATCGGGATAAAAACTATCCTATCTTTCAAGTTGAAGCGAGCAATAAGCATTTACAACATTTCATTATAATCAGTTAAGTAGTTTCGGGAGTTCATAGCTGACAAACAATGTGACACGTAATTTTTATTTACAAAGTTATTGAATATAATTTTTTTTCTATTGTCTATTTGTATGCACTTTACATATTTAAAAGGTCTGCATGATATAAGAGAAAATTCTACAATTACAAGTAAAGTTTCTACAATACCGAAAAAGGACTCGAATATATCAGCCCCCACTAGCAAATAAACATAATTATCACTATAAATATTCTGCTTAGTATTTTAAATTTACAAAAATTCTATCACCACATTGCTCCATTTACGTCAAACGAAGCCCATTTAATAATTAACAAAATTCCGATTCAAATCCACCGAGCTTAAAATTGTGACAAACAAGCTTTCCGATGTCGGCGTCGGAATAACCGAAAGTCTTTATCATTTAAATTTTGTTTTAATTAAACACGCGCCAGTTTCACGCTACTCAGATTGACAATTCAATAATAATTAGTAAGTTTAATGGTTTTCGTTGTTTACCATATTTTATTCTGAGTGGGTTTGTTTTTTGATGTATAACATCTTTCATCTCGCTTTCCTGCAATCTATGGGAGTGATTTCATAAAAAGATACGGAAGTGTGAACAGGAAGCCGGGGAATCGCGCGCTATTCGAATTGACTAAGTAGTAAAGTGTGCTGTTATATACACTAATTTATAAGTGTAAACTATATTAATTAATGGATTTACTGTTGATAATAATTGTATGTAAAAATTGTAGATCATAGATAAAAATGCAAGTTTTATTTTTTATAGGATAGTAGTAGTAAGTTTAATGGTTTTTGTTGTTTACCATATCTCTCGCAGATCACTTGCCTTCTTCTCGACTCACCGCAGACTTACAGGGCAATTCCCTGGCACTTACAAATTCGTCGACATCTAGACTTCACTATCGACCTCCAGTCTGAGCAGGGGGGTGATGTGGCGGCGTTATCGTCGCGCCACAAGCGAAACACATCGAAGCGTAAATCGCGCTAACAAAGTTCTGAAGTTAAAGCAGTATATATAGAATAGCTCCGAACTACCACTCGGAGCGTTGGTCGTTCCCCGCGCAGAACACCTTGCCCGGCGGGAGATCTCCCCTTTTCCTTCCACCGGCTACAGTATAAAGAAGAAAGTTTATCATCATAAAATTGTCTTGATGATGAAGTAACTTTCTTTCGTAAGGATAAATAGGCCATGCCTAATAATAACGCTCATAAATCACTTTTAAATTTTCAATATTTTTTTGTCACAAAATACCAAATTATGGCTTATGTATAAAAAATAGACATATGGCATCGCGGAATTTTTTTTAGACGGGTAAAGGTCTAGATTTTTCTAGAACATTGTATTTACGTATCATCATCAAAATCATTTCGGGAGTGCTTTTTCTTCTGACTTGCTTAACAAATATCCATATTTAAGGCTAGCTGAGTAATATAGCTTAATGCTAGATAGCCTATACTATTCCACATGAATCTAGCTATAATAAACAAAAAGAATTTTTCAAACCGGACTGGTAGATCCAGAAATTAGCGCGTTTAAACAAACAAAAAAGCAAAAATACTCTTCCGCTTTATTATATTATTAGTATAGATTAGTATAGATAAGGGTGACAAACGAGCACACAGTCCACTCGATGGTAAATGGATGCTTTTAACCATAGACATCTAAATCTACCCTGAATTAAAAACCAAAATGCAGACACATTTCACCTCTGAGGACTAAGGTGGAATGCCTCCTTTCCAATAAAAAAGGTGGAGACCTTTCTCGTTCTCTACAATCACTATTGCAACACAGCAGCATTATGCTGCTATTTTACTCTTGTGTTCTGTGCGAGCGTGGTTATTTCCCGGTCGAGCCAACCCATTTGTACTCCAACTATATAGCTGCAGCATGGCCCTACCACGTAGACATTAGTTGAATGGTGGAATAACTCTATTGTGGTGGATAGAACTCACGAAGTTTTCGACCCGCACCCAACCATTAGGCTACCGTCGCTTTTTTGGAACGTGGTGGCGATGAAAGAGTATCCAAGAGCATACATGACACCATTTTCCTCCGATATCGTAAGAGGTGACTAAGGTAAGTGATGGAAAGAACGCTTGATCTTGAATAGTCGGTGGTATACTTCGAAGTATGTTTGATGTTAAGTACGAAAAGAAAAGGTACGGTAAATAGTGGGTAAATCTTTGTTTTAGAAAGTACAAGGGATCAATGACAGTAAACATCTTGTCACTGAACTTTAGCACGTCAAGCAACCATTTTACGGCAACGAGCTTTGGATCCTGCATCTACGTCACAGTGTCCAAATGAAACGGAACACTATCGAGCATGTTCCTGCTGTACTACCACACTCAGAGGAATCACAGACAAGGTTGCCTATATTCAGGGCTTCTAGTATAACATCCCTCTACTAGATGCAGCAAGTTTGATTATGAATGTGGTCTCTCTTACATAGGACAGATAAAAAGATAAATGAAAACCCGCGTATAAGATCATATAGCTAATGTGAAGCACCGACGCTCCGGGAAGTCAGGAAAAGCGGTTCCCTTAAAATTTTGGAATATGCTCACTAAACGGTGGCTTGGAGCTAGGGTTGCCAACTATTTTAATATAAAATATTACTTTAAAGATTGAAAGATTTTCTTAAAAAATTGAAGAGACAAACGAACTTACAATCTTACATCAAACAAATAAGACTACAAGTGCGTTGTCACATTTGACATTTAAGATGGAACTCACAGCCTGAAAGTATAATCCCACCAAAAACATTTTCATGTGAAATGTTGGCTAGACGAGACCATATGGCTCGCACTGTCAAAAAGTTATCAGATCTCATGTAGAGCCAAGCTTCTAACTCTACTTTTTATATAGTTTGTACAACCATTAATGTAAAATATGCTTTAAAAAAAATGTCCCGCTGGGTTTCTTGCTGGTTCTTCCCAGGACAGAGGTTTTTTTCGAACCAGTGGTAAAGTAAAAAATGACTTTCAATAAGAATTGCACATGTGATCTATATTGAATAAAAAAATATTCTATTCTATTCTATTTTACACGCCCTAAATCTACAAGTTTTAACTCCACAAACTCTACAACTTAGTCAAAATATGTGGCTTGACCGTTTCGCTACCGTCACATGGTGAAAATTTTATTCACTATATTCATTACTATTCTATACTAATATTATAAAGAAAGAGTGCGATGTCTGTGAGTTTGAATATATGTGGAGGGTTTTCTTCGGACGCACTGCACTTATATGAAAATTTCTTTCACCATTTGATAGGTACATTATTCCATATGGACATTGGCTATATATTATGTGTACATATTTATATTATGGCTTAAAATTAATATGATATCTGTGAACAAAGCCGGAAAAATTCGTGCCACTTGAGAACTTCCACAGCCTGCGCTGCATCAATAGGTAAAGTTGCACGAAAATAATGTATAGCTGAATTGTTCCTTTTGAAAAGTTCTAAAAAAAAGTAGGCGACAGCATATGTCTATGTTCTAAGGGTAACTCACAATTACCATTTTTATATAAAAACTCTATATAATTATGATGGCTGTTGGCGCGGTACGCCGATGACGTAAGGGGCTGCGGCTGCGGTATGCGGAGGGATAGATACCGTGTCAAAGTGAACTACCCAAATGGCCAGACACGTAAACGGGGCAGACGTCGTTGACGGTTATCTTAAATTTTCAAATTTGCATTTTTAGTGCGGCCTATCATTTTACTAGAATTTAATAGTACTTAAGTGTTTGTTTCCTTAGTTTGAGCGGACTGATTTTTTTTTGCATAAATATAAATCGGAAATTATAACTGCTGGCTATTTGTTGTACATATTTATTTAGCTTAGTTGCTTTATTAGTTTGAGCCGACTGTATAAATATAAATGGTTAAGACTGCATTTAAATGTTGATCCAATTGTTAAATATTACTTGTTCTACATATTACTTATGTCTCATTTTGTATTAATTTAAGTACTTAGGTTTTTATTTCCTTAGTTCGAGCAAACCGATTTTTTTTGGTTAGATGTAAAAAAATAAATCGTCCACTATAACTGCTGAATATTTGTTGTACATATTTACTTAGTTTAGTTACTTTATTAGTTTGAGCCGACCGTATAAAAATAAATGGTGAAGACTGCATTTAAAAGTCGATCCAATTGTTAAATATTAGTTGTTATACATGTTACCTAAGTCTTTACTAATTCTTACTTTCCCACTGTAGACGTTCAAAGAATGCAACAAGGCATTAAGTCCGCCCATTGTAAGTGTAAGGCTTAAGGTCAAATATTTAAATTTAAAAAAATTCAATTAAAACAACAGAATACGGCAAGTGCCTTAGACTACCCTTTAACTTAACTTCTCTGGTTATTAAATTTCCATGTGTAAACTAAAACAGGCGCGTAGGTCGAAAGCTTCTTCGAAACGAAATAAACAGCAACAGCATTTCCATTACTAATATCTAACGAACCAAACTTCACAACGTTCACAGAGACTTGCCGATTACAGTGAACGCATAAGAGCGTATCAAATTTTGGGAGTATATCTCTGAACGGTCACAGAGACTCATAAATCAGGCGTGACAGGGAAAGCAGTGCTGAACGTAGCCAAAGAATGATTAGACACTGAAGTCATATGCTTGAGGTAAGATCAATCAGACAACAGCAAAATATTCAGGTTGTGCACGGAAATTGCTCTGCTTACCAATACAATCCAGATAATAAACACAGTGAACACAAATATATCCAAATTGCAAAGCCTAAAAATAGATGGACGGAGCTTAAGGACTTTGATAATATTAATTGGGAAAGGTTAATAGATATTCCTGAGTCTTTGCAACTAATCAAAGATCTCTTATTAAGATATCATCCAGTTTGGACAAATTTCTTAAATATTAAAAGACGTTACAATACCATTTTTCAAATGACTTCCTTTGGGGCAAATACAGTTAGGGAAGGTACACATAACCTTTAAAGTTCATGGACAAATTAACCACTTAATTGAAAGTCTACTTCCTTTCGAAGGAAGCAATGCACAATACTTACTTTATATATATCCTGTATGAACAAAATCAAGTTTACGCACTGTCACACATAGTACCTAATTTAAACGTAGAACTAATAGCACATCTTCAGAAAACTTTACACGAACATAACAGTTACATTTAATCATTTAAGTACAATTCTTAGACAATAATAGAGATTCAAAAGAGAGATAGAGAGAGAGAGAGAGAGAGAGAGAGAGAGATATTTAAAACTATTAGTTGTAATTCTTCAGATAAAATATGGGAGGCGTCACCTTCGTGTTTGCCAGTGGCTTTTGTCAAACTCTTCTTGTTATGCATAGAGGAACACGTGCAGATATACTTAAAGCCTGCTTAAAGGCGTCTCCTTTATGGAGCTCTGTACAATCAATCACCTTAAAAACAAACATGAAAGCCCACTTAGGAGAGGTAATACGCATTTCGCGAGTTTTCTATTACAATTAGGTGGTGGGAAAATACCTGAAGAAGATGGCCTTATTAAAATAAATGAATTGGGATGGTATATCCCAACCTATCCTATAAAAATATTCATTTTTTTACGTGGTAGAGCCATGTTGCAGCTATATTAATAGTATAGTTGTAGCACGAATGGGTTGGCTCGACTGGGGAAGGACCACGCTCTCACAGGATACCAGCGTAAAATAGCAGCTTAACACTGTTCGTATGGTGAGTGTAGAGAACCGGAGACCTTTTTTACTGGAAAAGAGGCATTCCATCTTAGTCCTCACGGGTGACAACACATCTGCATTTTAATCCGCAAACGAGTATAGATGCATATGTCTGACTGTGTGCTCGTTTGTCACTCTATCCAATAAAAAATGCGTAAGAGCCAAGTATCGCCCTGATCTATCGCTTAATATATATATATATATATGTTTTACTACCACGAAGCCAATATTTATAAGGTGAACACTTTGCACATACATTAGTCACACTAGAGAGTGCTACATAAGCCTGCCCACGAGATAACGTGGATGACTCAATATCAATGTGAGCATTATTCAAACTTAGCCCTTGACTGTTATGTATGATAATAGCATACGCGACACAGATTGGAAACTGTTCAGGGCGAGCGAACCCATTATACACCATTATGATTTCCCATGACCATAGAAGTTTTTTTTCTGTAAATATTTGTCACCATATTCAAATTTTTAACGAAGTACATAAGTATAGAAATCTTATTCGTATAATATAAGTTCAATAATGTAGTAATATTCTGAAGGAGACGGCTCCATGACGCAGTGGCTTAGCAATGACCAAGTATTTGTATGACCTACAACTAATTGTTGTTTATGCCAAAATTTGGTCATTTTTAACGCCAACCAATTGCGTTCAAGCTGGCGCCTCACCCGATGGTATGTAGGTGAGATAAGCGCCGAGGTGGGGCGACCGAGCTCGACGCGTGGGCAGTCGATCACTCGACGCGTGGGCAGTCGCTCGACGCGTGGGCAAAAGGTCGGTGCCCCGCCAGACACGATGCAGGGAGCCCGTGCGGCTCTCTTAGCGAAATTCAAGACCCGTCGTGGATCTAGATAGCTAGATGAAGTACGTGCATCTTCATCACGTAGATATGTGAATTGTGCGATATTTAACTCGGGCGAGAGTGCGGAATAGTGTACGCGCGTCTAGTAGATATACGGTCTAGGATTCGAGCCGCGCATTCCTAGTTGAGAGCTTCTCCCGGTTAATTGTCAAGATATTGTGACGCCTCATAATTATTACTAAAAAATAATAATTAAATTCATTATACAGACATTTAAAAATGTCATAGAAATTATATTTTAAACAATTAAATGCAAATTATAAGCATAAATTTCAAAAAATATCCATTTGGAATATTTTTTGAACACATTTTATTTTTTTGGGCAGGGGGTGCTAAAAATCTCCGGTGGAGGTTCGGTTGCCACATTAGACGACTAGACCTGGCAACGTACAACGCACGCACCCTGAGGACTTACGAGAAAATCGTGGAGCTGGAAGAAGAGATAGACAAGTTGCGCTGGCATATTATAGGATTATCCGAAGTCCGAAGAGAGGGAGAGGACACGGTAATCCTCGAATCCGGCAACTTGCTCTATCACCGGGAGGGCGACCATCTGTCCCAAGGAGGTGTCGGATTTATCGTCCACAAGTCTTTCGTTAACAACGTTGTAAAGATCGGGCGTGTATCGACGAGGGTTGCGTACCTTATACTCAGAATCACCAAACGGTATTCGCTGAAGGTCATACAGGTTTACGCACCAACCTCGGCACACCCCGATGAGGAGGTGGAGGAAATGTATGAGGATATCTCTAGAGCCATGCATTCCTCCAAAACCCAATACACGGTGTTAATGGGAGACTTCAATGCAAAACTAGGTACAAGAGAGAAAGTAGGGAAATTTGGAATAGGGCAACGGAACCCAAAGGGCCAGCAGCTGGCCGACTTCATGAAGAAAAAGGGACTCTTTATGATGAACTCTTTCTTCCAGAAGCGGCCCCACAGGAAGTGGACCTGGTCGAGCCCCGACGATTCGACAAAAAATGAGATTGACTTCATTATGACGACCAGACGACAAATGTTGAGTGATGTCTCCGTGATCGCGAGGGTGAAAACTGGTAGCGATCACCGAATGGTTAGAGGCACACTGAACCTAAACATTAAATTGAAGAGGTCTCGTCTAATGAAGTCAACGCTCCGTCCCCCTCGTGCTCTGTTCCAAAGTCCCGAAACTTTTCAGCTCGAGTTACAAAACTGTTTTCAGTGCATAGAAGACTGCAATGAAGTGGACGATATGAATGACAGGCTCGTGGAAACTGTCCATGCGGTCAGAGCTAAGTTCTGCAAGACCCGCCGCAGAAGAACACAAAAACTCTCCGATCAGAAACAGAAACAGAAACAGAAACTTTTTTATTCAATATAGATTATAAATAATACTTATTGAAAGTCACTCTTTTGTATGATTACCACTGGTTCGAAAAAAAAACCTCTGTCCTGGGAAGAATCAGCAAGAAACCCAGCGGGACTTTTTTTTTAAATAACAGCTCACAATCATGTATGTTACACAAATTAACAACACAACAAATTAGAAATAGCTTGGTAGCGATCACCTCATTTCCAGGGGTTATTATCATTTATAAATTCATTAATATTATAATAACGCTTTTTATACAAACTTTGTTTAATAAAGTTTTTGAACTTTGAGCAGGTCAAATTTTGTATATTTTCTGGAATTTTGTTGTAAAAGCGTATATATACATCGCCCCAAGAATGAATTACAGACTCGATGGAGTCGAGTAACAGGTACTACTAGCTTGTGTCTGTTCCTAGTATTTACAGAATGAATATCACTTATTTTTGTAAAACTACTTTTATTTTTGTGTACGTACATTACATTTTCATAAATGTATTGAGAGGCCAAAGTTAATATATTAATTTCCTTAAATTTTTGTCGTAGCGACTCTTTAGGCTTTAAATCATAAATTGCTCTTATGGCCCTCTTCTGTAAAACAAATATAATTTCAGTGTCAGCTGCGTGTCCCCATAGCAAAATACCATACGACATTATGCTATGGAAATAGCTAAAGTAAACTAGTCTAGCTGTTTCAACACTAGTTAGACTTCTAATCTTTTTTACGGCATATGCTGCAGAACTAAGTCTGCTTGCTAGATTTGATATATGGGGGCTCCATTGAAGCTTCGCGTCTAGTGTGATTCCAAGAAAAATGGTGGTATCTACAAGACTCAGTTTCTCCCCATTTAAAATTACATTAGTATTTGTTTGACATTTGGAGTCATAAATTTCATACATTTCGTTTTAGTGCCAACATTGAACCAATTTAATTTTCATTAATTTTATGCCTCATGGTGCGAAAGTAAGTTGTGGTATTTTTTACGCCGCTACCACACGGCGAGGAGCCGAGTCAGTTCTTTCGGCTTTGTCGCTCGTTTAGCACCACCCGAGGGACACGTGTAGGGTGGGCCTAGGATTAGGTGGTCGAAGCCTACGGACGCGAGCGACTTATATGGCACATTAAAAATGGGCCATATCAAGAGTACCTTTAACCGACGAGCGTGTATGCGTAGGTATATGGATGTGGAGGAAGCGAGAGAGGTGTGTCAGGATCGTGCCAAATGGAAGTCCATAATCTCTGCCTACCCCTCTGGGTGACAGGCGTGAGTGTTTATGTTTATGTTATGTTATGTTGAACCAATTTACTAATTTAGATATAGCATTATTTTCTTCGTCATATTTTAGCAATTGTCGACTTAATTTGAAAATTAAAGAAGTGTCATCTGCAAATAATACTATATCATGGTTATCTCACACTCTTACTCTCCTGGCTGTTAGACGGGAGATGAAGTTACATTCTTTCACAGACTTGACAGCATACAGGCATCTGAACAGACAGATCTCCAAATGCATGCGGTGGGACTTACGCAATTTTAATACAGCTCGTATTGAAGAAGCGATCGAGCGGAACCAAGGCTCCAAAGTCTTTGCCAGAGATCTGTCTGCCAGAAATAGCCAACTGTCAAAGCTGAAGACGGAGTGTGGCAGCATCGTTTCCAGGACACCTAAGATTTTGAGTGAGATTGAGAGGTTCTATGGGCAGCTGTACACGTCATCGTTGGAGCCACACGCAAGTGTGAGTAACGATCCAAGAGCGAGTCTCATCCGACACTATTCCGAAGATATCCCGGACGTCAGTCTGAGTGAGATTAGAATGGCTCTCCAGCATCTTAAAAACTGTAAGGCCCCAGGCGAGGATGGAATTACAGCGGAGCTTCTGAAAGCGGGTGGAAGACCGGTACTTGAAGTCCTTCAGAAGCTCTTTAATTCTGTCCTCCATGGTGGCATTACACGGAGGCGTGGAGCAGAAGTGCGGTGGTCTTGTTCTTCAAGAAAGGTGACAACGCTCTCTTGAAGAACTACAGACCGATTTCCCTTCTGAGCCGCATCTACGTGCTGTTTTCGAGAGTCATTACGAATCGTCTCGCGCGCAGACTTGACGACTTCCAGCCTCCCGAACAATTCGGTTTCCGATAGGGCTTTAGCTCCATAGACTACATACATACCCTGCGGCAAATTGTACAAAAGTCCGAAGAGTACAATTTGCCACTATGTCTGGCGTATGTGGACTATGAGAAAGCCTTTGATTCCGTCGAAATTTGGGCGGTGCTGCAGTCCCTTCAGCGGTGCCAAGTTGACTGTCGGTATATCGAAGTGTTGAAGTGCTTGTACAGTAGGGCTACGATGACTAACCGAGTACAGAACCAGAGTACGAAACCTATCCCACTGCAGAGAGGTGTAAGACAGGGTGACGTCATATCCCCGAAACTCTTCACCGCTGCATCGGAAGACGTTTTCAAGCTTCTGGACTGGAAAGGATACGGTATCAACATCAATGGCGAGTACATCACTCACCTTCGATTTGCCGACGATATAGTCCTTATGGCAGAATCGCTGGAGGGCCTAAGCACTATGCTCAATGACCTCAATAGTGTCTCCCAACGGATAGGTCTTAAGATGAACATGGACAAAACAAAAATCATGTTCAATGTCCATGGCACACATATGCCGGTAGTTGTTGGGAGAACTAAGCTCGAAGTTGTTGTGTACCTGGGACAACTAGTTCGACTTGGTAAGTCCAACTTCGACCGAGAGATCAATCGACGGATTCAACTCGGTTGGGCAGCGTTCGGGAAATTACGGCACATCTTCTCGTCAGGTATACCTCAAACCTTGAAAACGAGACTGTACACCCAGTGCGTGTTGCCAGTGATGACATACGGAACTGAGACGTGGTCCTTCACTGCTGGCCGGATGAGGAAGCTCAAGGTCGCTCAGCGAGCTATGGAGAGGGCTATGCTCGGAGTTTCTCTGCGTGATAAACTTAGGAATGAGGATATCCGCAGTAGAACCAGAGTAACCGACATAGCCCAACGGATTAGTAAGCTGAAGTGGCAATGGGCCGGCCATATAGCTCGAAGAACCGACAACCGATGGGGAAGAAAGGTTCTCGAGTGGCAGCCTCGTAGGTAGGCGAAGTGTAGGGCGTCCCCCCACGAGATGGAGTGACGACCTGTTAAGACATGCAGGAAGTCGATGGATGCAGGTGGCTCGGGACCGTGCTTTGTGGCATTCTTTGGGGGAGGCCTATGTTCAGCAGTGGACTTGTGAAGGGCTGTAATGATGATGATGATGATGATCATCATCATGCATCCGCCTTTTCCGCACGGTGGAGCTTTACAAAGCAATCGGCGATTTTGCCTCTCAGACAGCGGTAGCAGATATTATACTTCTTTGCTACTTCCCATCTGTCATTTGTGGATAGAGCGGCGTATGACTTGCAATCGTGCAGTTTGTGTTCTTGTTTGCATTGAGGGAAGCGTTCTTCATATTGTTTCTTGCTTGTGGCGAAGGCACGTTCTATTTTTCTCGGCCTTCGCTCTCTCGTCTCGCTGTCCTCTGCGATGAACTCCAGCAAGGCATACGCGCTGCATTTATCCGCTTCTTCGTTTAAGAACATTGATATCTTCTTAAGCTCTGGGATATCTTCTTTCTTTCTGGCTGCATAGTCGTACCATTTGCTTCTCAATATGGGCGTGAGTTTGTCTGTGATAACTCGCGTCATTTCCGGACTATGCAAATAGTGTGCTTTCTTGAGTGATTCCACGGTGTCCACTACGTTTGTTATGCGATTAGCGAATATGCGTAGCTCCCTGGGATTGTCCGTAACTTTGTTCAGCAGCTTCAGCTTCTCTATTTCTAAGTGAATTAACGCTTCTGGTCGTCCGAATCTCCTTTCCAAAGCTTCTATTATCATTCTGGGATCTGGTTGGCTTATAAGTAGGCAACCTGCGGCTTCTTTTGCTGTCCCTTTTAAGCTTATTCTCGGCGTATTCTCGCTATGTTTACGTTTAATATGCGTGCTTTAATATGCGCTGCGATCTTCGATCATTCTCTTGCTGGGTTTCTTCCGTTGCGGCCGTTTTATCGGTCGCAGAGGTAGCGGTTGTATCGCTGACCGTTGTGGTTTCGCTCGTGGTGTTTAATAAACCACTAGCGGTTGAGTCGCCCCCGGAGGCCTCTTCTGTGGCCCCCTGGGTTATCTGTTTATCTTTGCGACGCTTCGATGATTCTCCGTTGTTACTACGCGTAATCACCATTTTTCTTCAAAATAATATTTTTTCGTTCTTGCGGTTTGCTTCTTTCTTCCGGCAATACCAAGACCGATATTGTCTTTTTCTTCTGGTAATCCGGCTTCTCGAAGGACCATTAATGTTACGGATCGCCGTAAAGCCGTTTGAAAAATGAATGAAACGCGTTGGTCTTGCTTACACAGAAGGCAAGCGGCGGTGAGGAGGAACTTGTACTTTTTCTTTTCTTGCTGTGTTTTCTTTTCGGTGGCTGGAGAGCGACTGCCGACCGTATCGGCTGGCCCGTCTTTTATATGGTTTGGCCGTTTCTGGCCAGCGGACCCTTGCCTCACACCCGCACCTTTCTTTATTGGGTTATATTTCTTACGAACTAACAAACAGAATTAAATATATAATATTCTTACAACTACTTATTATACTAATATGTACACAACAATTTTTTTTCATATTAAAAAGGTTTAAACTTTGTTTTTGACAACTTTAGGCTGAGGACCCTGACCCCCGCCTCAGCACTATAAATATAAAAATTCGTGGCGCGGTGCGCGTAGCCTCATTTGCTCTGCGGCCGCGTCACGATAACATGCCCTGTTGATAATATCTTACTTTACGTGCCTAAGGGCTTAATATACAAGAAAGGTAAGTTAGATATAAGAACAAATACAATTTACATTAACTAATTACAATAATTAATTCACATTTTAAATCTATGCTACTCTCGCTATTCATTTGGTGTCTTTATTGGGAGAGTTAGTGCATAGTTACAATACTATTCTTTTTATCATTAAATACAAAGTTATATTTTTTAACATTAAGGCTGCGCTTGTTTCTTCCGCGTTTCTGTGTGCAACCATCGCTAGTTGTCGAACCGTGAGCGCGGCCCGACGATCGTAACACCCTCATGGCTCCGCCCACCGCCCCTAGGTTGTTTAACTAGCATTGGTTACGACAAGCATGTATTTCGTTCGACGTGTCACGTTGTTTGCGTCGTGCATAAGATTGTTGAACTTATTAATATATTTTTTAAATCGATTACTTGCTATTTTTACGTGGCTAATGGTGTGGATTTATCAAGTATGAGGTCTTCGTAATTACGATAACTTTTGAAAATATCAATTGTTCAACTCAGTCTATTTTTAAAACTCTTCATCTATCATGTGGAAAGCCATCGAATGTAAATGGTTAGTTTAATTTTGTTTTGTATAGTTATAATGAATTTTTTTCGGCTAAGAAACGGCGAAATTTTCGGTGGTTTGTGAGCCTTGTACCTAATTTATTTTACTAAATACACTGTTTCACTCCGTCATTCGTCAACATTCGACATTCCGGCGTCGGTCGCCGTTGTGAGTGGATATTGTATCGCTTGTTTGCTGCGAAAAAGATCGCCGTAGAAATATTATAATATATTCCAACAACCAAATTTGATACATACTTGAACAAGGTAAGATATTATTATTATTTTTATAATCACAGATTTTTATTACAATATTTTTTTGTTTCCCTAAAAGCACGCAGGATTTATATAAAATATACTTACACGTCTTGGACTTTATAGATCTGGAAGAGGACTTCGGTATCTGTTACTGGAACTCCTCGACGAGGAGAACTAGATGTGCCGAGTTTGGCCTCGTTTTGATAGTTATGATGAGACCTTACCTCTGAACTTGATAGAGTGACTTGAAAGTGTACTTTGATGACTGTTACAGGAACTCCTCCACGAGGAGAACTACATGTGCTGCGATTGGGTTCGTTTTGATAGTTATGATGAGACCTTACCCCCGGACTTGATACAGTGACTTGAAAGTGTATTTTGAAGAATGCCACTGGAACTCCTCGACGAGGAGAACTACATGTGCCGAGTTTGGGTTCGTTTTGTTAGATGATGATGAGACCTTATCTCCGGACTTGATAAAGTGACATGAGAGTGTACTTTGATGACTGCTACAGGATCTCCTCGACAAGGAGAACTAGATGTACCGAATTTGGGCTCGTTTTGTGATTTATGATGAGATCTTACATCTGGACTTGAAAGAGTGACTTGAAAGTGTACTTTGAAACTGCTTCTGGAACTCCTCGATGAGGAGAACTAGATGTGCCGAGTTTGTCTCATTCTGTTAGTTATGATGAGACCTTACCTCCGGACTTAATAGCGTGACTTGAAAGTATATTTTGATGACTGCTACTGGAACTCCTCAACGAGGAGAACTATATGTATCGAGTTTAGGCTCGTTTTGTTAGTTATGATGAGACCTTACCCCCGGACTTGATGGAGTGACTTGAAAGTGTACTTCAGTGACTGCTACTACTAATTTACTTTTTTTTTTAATTTTTTCGCGATCATATGAGCATTATAAGTCGTGCAATTTTGGATTTTCCAAGCTTTTATTTTTACATTGAAATTTGACATAACATAATCGGAAAATTTGAAGTATAGTAATAATTATAAGGTTTTTAGTGAAAACTTGTGTGTAATTAAAATACTTTAAAAAATTACATATAATCATGTTATACGTAAGGCTTGCTATTTGTGTTAAGCTAACACAAATATAAAATTATTGATGATATCGGGTAACAGATATTCCTAAAAAATCTACCTTGTCTGGAGATGGCTTAAAATATAGAGCATTGACCAAAACACACCATACTTTCTCCAGTATCGCGGAGGCAGCTTACTTACATAAATTTCTAAAGGACAAACATCCAGACCCAGAACATTTATTTGTAAATCGTTGTTCCATGAGGGATTCGAACCCGCGGCTGGCAGCGCTGGAACTGATCAAATCCAGTGAAAACAATTGTTTTGTGATCGACAGGTTATAAGATATTTGGTGTACAATATAAAATATTATTTCATTTCCACATGCAAATATCAAAACAAACGGCCTCTATTTAAATAATGTAAAAGTTTCAATATGAAGGGACAATAAATAATAATACTCAGTTAAAAATTTAATAGCTTACATCTCTTTCTTACTCATTGCTAAGCCACTGCGCTACGGAACCTTCAAAGTTTATATTTAATTAAATAAAATGAATTTTAATTACTTACGTAGCAAAACTGAGTGATTTCATTACGGAACTTTTTTTAGTCGGCTACTAAGGTAAGTCATTTAAATCTTTGCAGAATTAAATTCGGGACAATTTCACGGCTTCTTGAACCACAAGATTTGATTATCATTTCAAAACTTAAAGAGATTTCTTATCTTAACGTTTTCGTGCTGCTTTGAAAGCTGAAATTGTAGTAAAATATTTCAAGACGTTTTCACGAAATAGTTATACAAATGTCTTGAAATGAAAAAAAAAATCCAATTGTATACAATCAAACTGTGGAAATAGCTTTGGGTTCCAACAATTAATAACATATTTTATAAAACTTTCTCGCTTTTGTCGTTATTTAATCAATTACGACAAATTACTACTATAATTAAGTTTATATTGCTTTTTCCGCTTTATGGTTTTTGAAAAATTTAGTAAGTTATTAATATATATATATATATATAAATAGCGATAGTCTTTTTTTTATAGGATAGGGTGACAAACGAGCACACAGTCCACCCGATGGTCAGTGGTTTCTGTAGCCCATAGACACCTACATCTATCCGCTTTTGCGAATCAAAACGTAGATACGTTGTTACCTGTGAGGACTAAGATGGAATGCCTCTTTTCCTGTAAAAAGGTCTCCGGTTCTCTACATTCACCACACGAAACACAGCAGTTTTAAGCTATTTTTTCCGCTGGTATTCTGTGAGAGCGTGGTCCTTCCCCGATCGAGCCGACCTATTCGTGCTACAACTATACTACTAATATAGCTGCAGCATGGCTCTACCACGTATAATTTTCTACTTTTATTTTGTTAAGTTGATTTTTATATAATTGTTGATATAGCTGTTGTAAATAATAGTTTGTATTACAATGTAACAATTGTTGATGAATGTATTTATTTGTTTGACATAGAAACGTTAAAAGTTAATGGAATATACCTAGGCTTTGCGGTCGTGTACTAGAAATGAGAATAGAAATGGACAAAGGTCAGTACTTTCAGTGGAATCTCGCTACACAAAGGCCGGTTCTTAGATCTTGCCAAAGGCAGGCAGATATTTGGCTCCAAGCTCAGGAAATAAATATACGAGTATCTTGCCTTTGAACGGGAAACGAAGAAATCTTATATGAAACCAATATATAAGTTAGTTTTTTTTAGAAAAATACCGAAACAAGAATTAAACATTAAGTAAATGATATACCTTCTCAAAAATTAGAAGAGACCTGTGCCTAGCCATGGAATGTATATCATCATCATCATCATTATCATCATCATCATCATCATTTCAGTCCACTGCTGAACATCGGTCTCCACCACGGAATGCCCCTAATACGACACGTATATTATTTATCTATACATATTAATAAAATACGCAACTTCAATACAGCTCGTATTGAAGAAGCGATCGAGCGGAACCAAGGCTCCAAAGTCTTTGCCAGAGATCTGTCTGCCAGAAAGAGCCAACTATCAAAGCTGAAGACGGAATGTGGCAGCATCGTTTCCGGGACACCTGAGATTTTGAGTGAGATTGAGAGGTTCTATGGGCAGCTGTACACGTCATCGTTGGAGCCACACGCAAGTGTGAGTAACGATCCAAGAGAGAGTCTCATCCGACACTATTCCGAAGATATCCCGGACGTCAGTCTGAGCGAGATTAGAATGGCTCTCCAGCACCTTAAAAACGGTAAGGCCCCAGGCGAGGATGGAATTACAGCGGAGCTTCTGAAAGCAGGTGGAAGACCGGTACTTGAAGTCCTTCAGAAGCTCTTTAATTCCATCCTCCATGGTGGCATTACACCGGAGGCGTGGAGCAGAAGTGCGGTGGTCTTGTTCTTCAAGAAAGGTGACAACGCTCTCTTGAAGAACTACAGACCGATTTCCCTTTTGAGCCGCGTCTACGTGCTGTTTTCGAGAGTCATTACGAATCGTCTCGCGCGCAGTCTTGACGACTTCCAACCTCCCGAACAAGCCGGTTTCCGAAAGGGCTTTAGCACCATAGACCACATACATACCCTTCGGCAAATTGTACAGAAGTCCGAAGAGTACAATTTGCCACTATGTCTGGCGTATGTGGACTATGAGAAAGCCTTTGATTCCGTCGAAATTTGGGCGGTGCTGCAGTCCCTTCAGCGGTGCCAAGTTGACTGTCAGTATATCGAAGTGTTGAAGTGCTTGTACAGTAGGGCTACGATGGCTATCCGAGTACAGAACCAGAGTACGAAACCTATCCAATTGCAGAGAGGTGTAAGACAGGGTGACGTCATATCCCCGAAACTCTTCACCGCATTGGAAGACGTTTTCAAGCTTCTGGACTGGAAAGGATACGGTATCAACATCAATGGCGAGTACATTACTCACCTTTGATTTGCCGACGATATAGTCCTTATGGCAGAATCGCTGGAGGGCCTAAGCACTATGCTCAATGACCTCAATAGTGTTTCCCAACGGATAGGTCTTAAGATGAACATGGACAAAACAAAGATCATGTTTAATGTCCATGTCACACCTATGCCGGTAGTTGTTGGGAGCACTAAGCTCGAAGTTGTTGACGAGTATGTTTACCTGGGACAAATAGTCCGACTATGTAAGTCCAACTTCGACCGAGAGGTCAATCGACGGATTCAACTCGGCTGGGCAGCGTTCGGGAAGCTACGACACATCTTCTCGTCAGACATACCTCAAAACCTTAAAACGAAATTGTACAACCAGTGCGTGTTGCCAGTGATGACTTACGGAACTGAGACGTGGTCCTTCACTGCTGGCCGTATGAGGAAGCTCAAGGTCGCTCAGCGAGATGGAGAGGGCTATGCTCGGAGTTTCTCTGCGTGATAAACTTAGGAATGAGGATATCCGCAGTACAACCAGAATAACCGATATAGCCCAACGGATTAGTAAGCTGAAGTGGCAGTGGGCCAGCCATATAGCTCGAAGAACCGACAACCGATGGGGAAGAAAGGTTCTCGAGTGGCAGCCTCGTACCGGTAGGCGAAGTGTAGGGCGTCCCCCCACGAGATGGAGTGACGACCTGGTAAGACATGCAGGAAGTCGATGGATGCAGGTGGCTCAGGACCGTGCTTTGTGGCATTCTTTGGGGGAGGCCTATGTTCAGCAGTGGACTTGTGAAGGGCTGTAACGATGATGATGATGATTAATAAAATTGAAGTGTCTGTGTGTAATATCGAAATAACCGTCTTATATTGAGCTGAGGAGGTTATTTGCAGGCTATTAAGACATTAATAAACATTTTTAATATTTTTGCATGCGAATGGCTGCACGGGTTGCGATTCCTGGATTGATCTAGACTATATTTTATTCGAAAATCTAGGATTTTTTTTGGAAAAAATAACGAAACCTTTATAAAATAAATGTCTATCTTAAATCTAAGTAACACCACATTATATGATCCTACCCAGGCAAAGCCAGGGTGGGTTCCTAGTACATTAAATCAACTTGAATATTAAAATCTTTTTAATAATCGCTCATTATGAAAAACGACAGTTCAAAGGGGCAGTTTGCAGAGCGTGCTCTTATTTTAACACAGACCTTTATCCCGACCTTCATCAACTCAGAGCTTATCAAAAAATCTTGACTAAAACGGCTCTCTTTAATTTTAAGATTAAGTTAAGAAAGGGCCCCTCTGCCGTTTTCCAAGTTGTTATACCGTGTAAAATTATATTTTTCTTAGAGCGCGGGCTTCTAGAAACTTCTATCTCTAAACTAGAGACTCCTATGTATACCACTCGACGAACACTACGGTACTAATGTATTGCGCACTAAGTTACGCTCAATTCTCCATAAGGTCCTTTAAACAACCACTGTCAATAACTTCAATTGAAAATCAGCAAAAAGAGCCCAACCGCAGCTAACAAAACAACTGTTGACCTTGAAACTGCTGAACATATTTTGATGAAACATGTCTAAGAACCAACGCTAGAAAACCTACTTTTAATTTTAAAAAAAATCGCAGCCACGTCGGTCCACCGAGCTATGGTGTCACGGACGGACACACATACAGGTCAAACTTATAACACCCTTATTTTTGTGTCAGGGGTTAAAAATAGTTTTACTAATACATAATCGGGAAAATTGATTATTTACGTAAAGGATGTAAAAACTAATTAGCTAAATCATTTAGCTAGCTCGAACCATTGTAGTTCATTTTTCCTATTGATGCCTCGTTTAGGGGCGGAACACGTGTTGTACATCGACGGTAGTGTGTTTTTCCTAATTAAGTGGTGAGAGTGGTATTGGGGGTAGTAGTGTTGGACTTAGTGGTGGCAGTAATAGTGCATGAAATTGTGGTAGAGTAAGAGATGTATTTTAAACTACGTATTAACGTGCAATCTTTTTCACACGATCATCAGTTAAATAATTTTTACAACTTTAGTAAATTTATAAATAGTAAATTTTGTCTAGTCTAGCTATTTTCTGAATACATTTCGCAATAATATCACGCCTTCCATACAAATATATTACAGTTTAAAGTATGTAATATATTCAAAATTCTGCGTCGATCTGTGACCTATATTTTACAACAACTTACTCCTATTGCAGCCCAAGCGACACAAGCTAACAGATTCTTGCATATTTATGACACTGTATTGTCATATGTATGAAACTAAAAAAATAAATTCAATAAAAAAGCCGATTTAAATTTATAAGAATTAAAAAAAATACATTCTAAAGTCGGGCTTAAATATAGTACATAAGAAGTAGACATTCAGTTTTTACTAAATGATATTTTTAGGGTTCCGTGCCACAAAAGGAAAAAACGGAACCCTTATAGGATCACTTTGTTGTCCGTCTGTCTGTCTTTTTTTTTTATAGGAGAGGGGGCAAACGAGCATGCGGCTCACCTGATGGTAAGTGACTACCGCCGCCCATGAACAACCGCAACACCAGGGGAATTGCAGAGGCGTTGCCGGCCTTTTAAAAAGGAGTAGGCTCTTTTCTTGAAGGTCCCTAAGTCGTATCGGTCCGGAAAAATCCCTGATGGTAAACTATTCCACAAGGAAGTTGTGCGAGGAAGAAAACATCTTCTAAATCGCACAGTGGTGGACCGCCAATCATCCAGATGGTGTGGATGGTATCGGGAGTTCTGCCGCGATGTGCGTTCGTGAAATTTGGCGGCTGGGATTAATCCGAACAATTCCTCAGAGCACTCCCCATGGTAGATGCGAAAGAAAATGCAAAGAGATGCAACATCTCTTCGCAGTGCCAATGAATCGAGCCGATCGGAAAGGGCTCGGTCGTCGACGATTCGTCTGTCTGTCAAGCCCCTTTTTCTCAGGAACGCGTGGAGGTATCAAGCTGAAATTCATACTAAATACTCAAGTCTACTGTCCCTTAGAGCTGTGTAAATATCAAACTTCTAAGCCAACGCTATCAAAAGATACAGCCGTTTATGCCGTAAATTTTCGACATTAGCAAGGGAATCAAAACCTACAGGGTACTTCCCTTGAACTCAGAGTCTTGAAATTTAGTACGAAGCTGCAACGTATTATAGCACAGTTAAAGGAAAAATTGCGAAAAGCATAAATTTTTAGTTACATCATATAAGAAAAATATTTTTAATAATTTTAAACTTATACACCTACGGATTTGTTTCGAACCCTCGGTGCGCGAGTTCGTTGTACTTTGCCGGTTATTTTACTCCTTCCTTATCCTTCTATATTATTTGTTCTGAGGAAATATCCAGATTAATCCCAGCCGTCAAATTTCACGAACGCACATCGCGGCAGAACTCCCGATACCATCCACACCATCTGGATGATTGGCGGTCCACCACTGTGCGATTTAGAAGATGATTTCTTCGTCGCACAACTTCTTTGTGGAATAGTTTACCACCAGCGATTTTTCCGGATCGATACGACTTAGGGACCTTCAAGAAAAGAGCTTACTCCTTTTTAAAACGCTGGCAATGCATCTGCAATTCCCCTGGCGTTGCGGTTGTTCATGGGCGGCGGTAGTTACTTACCATCAGGTGAGCCTCATGCTCGTTTGCCCCCTCTCCTATAAAAAAGTGAAATTAGTCATATTATGAGAATAGTCGCACTAGCTAGAACAGCATCATCATTACAGCTCTTCACAAGTCCACTGCTGAACATATGCCACCCAAGGAACACCACAAGCACGGTCCTGAGCCAAATGCTTCCATCAACTTCCTGCATCTCTTATCATCTAGTGGGGAGCCGCTCTATTACCGGTAAGAGGCTGCCGCTCGAGGACCTTTCTTCCCGCTCGCTTGAAATAAAATCAAAACAAAATATGTAACATAAGTGAGAGGCCTAATAAAAGTTTTGCTAGTCCAAACTTAAAAACTATTGGTAAATCAAATTGAGCATGCCTTTGCATTAAAAATATTACGTATAGCATGATTATACGGATTTTATTAAAGTAGTTTAAATACACACAAGTTTTCACTAATAACCTTATTATACTTCCAATTTTCCGATAATTTTATGTCAAACTTCAACTTGAAAAAGTTTGGAAAATCCAAAGTGCACGACTCATAATGCTCATATGATCATCATATCATCATTCATGTCACTCCAAAAAGTCCAAGACGTATTCAAATATAAATATTACATCCTACTTACTTTTAGTACGTACTACTATTATTTATTCTGTGCTTTTAAAATATTGTAATAAAAATCTCTGATTATTATAATAATCAAGTATGTATGAAATTTGTTTTTCGAATATTATGTATTTATTTGTACAGCGATCTTTTTGAGCCGCTGCAAACAACCAATACAGTATCCACTCACAACGGCCGTTGACGCCGAACTAAGCGTAAGCGAGTGAGGCACAGGCAGTCTCTATTTACTGAAATAAATTCTAACACAAGGCTGCAAAGCACCGAAAATTTACCATTTTGGAGCCGAAAAAAATTAATTATAGCTAAACAAAACAAAATTACACTGCCATTAACATTCAGTGGCTTCCCACATGATAGATGAAGAGATTAAAAAATAGATTGAGTTAAACAATTGACATTTTCAAAAGTTATCGTGTTTACAATCCTTGAGGACTTAATAAATCCACACCATAAGCCACTGTAAAAATAGCAATTGATCGATTTAAAAAAAATATTAATAAGTTCAACAATCTTTTATCTTTCTGACAATGTGCTTTTTATATCATTTATATTTATAATATGATTGCTGGATACGATTTCGTGCGACAAAACGTTGGAATCTTGATTTTTAGGCGCTAGTAGAACATACCTATGCGCTTTGCGCTCGACATGCAATATCTTA
The DNA here is from genome assembly GCA_963668995.1 of Parnassius mnemosyne. Taxonomy (NCBI): domain Eukaryota; kingdom Metazoa; phylum Arthropoda; class Insecta; order Lepidoptera; family Papilionidae; genus Parnassius; species Parnassius mnemosyne. The sequence goes on from CAVLGL010000090.1 coordinate 519,184, forward strand.
TAGACGGTACTATCTTACTTGAATATCTGCAAGTGATTTAAAAAACATCAACTCTGCCGCGCTTTGTCTTATATAGATGATCTGTATGATGCAATATAAATATTCAATAATATAACTATTATATACTAAATGACAGTCCTAGAAAAACAAAATTGTAATAATAAAGAGTTAAAATAGAAGTTGGTTATATATAAGATTGACTTTCAATAAGTACTATTTATAATCTCTATTGAATAAAATAGTTTCTGTTTCTCTTTATGCTTATTCAAATCATCTGCAAATGTTAATCCAGATTATTTAATGGTTGATTGACTGCAATTTCTAAACATTTTTAATACTATTTTATAGTGACAAAAGAGCACGCAGTCTATCCGATACCACTATTCCTCATTTTCAGTAAGAAAGGGTTTCCGGCTCTCTACAGTCACCGTACGAAACAAACCATTATCCTGCTGTTCTCGGTCGAGCCGAGTTATTCGTGCTATAAGGATAATATACGAATAGCTGCAGCTTGGCTCTACTAGTCTACTACGTATAAAATATATGCCAATGTAATATCTATTGCATGTTTTGTTTATATATGCGTAGCAAAACATGCTGTTCTATGCGAGTATTGATGTTACTATGTTCTAGGCCAATAAAATATTGTTATTTGGCGATATTGCTATTATGATCCCAATTTTAAGTTTAAGTTTTTTTTCTCTTTATTTATTTAGGGATTTTTATTTGTTAATATGTCAATCCCATTATAACTAATTTAAAATCTATACATTTATTATTAATCTGCACATACTCAATGCAATATCCGAGGTGGGGGCATGTAGAATGCCTTGCGCAATACCCATATTGTACATATTTATTTTATAGGTCCTTATAAATAATTCCCTTGCCCCTCGGTTCCGCTTACATTCCATTAAAAAATGATGTAAGTCTTCTACTACTCCACACGTTTCATAATTAGGTGAATCGTTCTTTTCATCAGACAAGAATTTTTTTTGATGGGATGTGACCTGTTCTTACTCTAAACATTATTTTTATCATATTTCTATTTATTTTTGTGTCTATAAACCAGGGTGTTCGGGGTGGCTCACTCTATATCGTTTTGTACCAAATACCTTTCGTTTTGGAGCGTTCATTGAAAAACTCTTTCCATTCGGTAAGTTTAAGTTTTAGTGAGTTTGCTTTGAAAATGGGCCAGATTATTAGGAGTACCCTTAACCGACGAGCGTGTATGCGTAAATATATGGATGTGGAGGAGGCGAGAGAGGTGTATCTGGATCGTGCCAAATGGAAGTCCGTAGTCTGTGCCTACCCCTCTGGGTGACAGGCGTGAGTGTTTGTGTAATTTTACGTTCATTCACTAACCCGCCTCAGCGTGGCAACTAAAGCAAATATCCAAATATCCCTGTGGATTAATATATGGGGGAGACCTATATATTCATCAGTGGACATTTGATAAGTGGAAATGGATGTATGGAATGGGTTAATTTATTCGTTTAAATAATAAAAATCAAGGAGTTTGGCATACGAAGTTTTTATTGAGAATTATTTTCGGGAGCATCCTGCTGCCCGTTTCCTGTTCCATTTTCCTCTTTCGCCTCTATCGGAGCCTAATTAAAATAAGTATAAAAACGAATATAGAACCTGTGTAAATCTAATATCAAAACTCAGTGATTTTTAAACCGATTTGGATCAAGCACTTACGACACCAATACATTTACATAATAAACCTAGCAAGCTAACAGCATAGCCAAGTGGCGAAGCAATCAGCTTTGTAGCGGCTTCTAACGGTTGCCGTTGAGCAATCAGTTTCAAAATAGGAGGTTCAGATGCCTGGGTGATCAGTAATCGATTGCTGAAAACAGAATTTGAAAATTCGAAACCGTTCTCGAGATAATCGTGGGAAAGACGGACAGACGGACAGACGGACAGACATCGTGAAATCAATAAGTGACTTCGCAAGCTTCGCCACTTAATAATTATATGCAAGTTAATTTAATAAAACTTCAGTCCTATTTTACCACATTTTTATTACTCGTACTTCGCATCCGTGTATGTCTATTCTGGTCGAATTTATTAATTGAATTTAAACTAACTAAAAATTTAAAAACTTAAACTTAACTTGAAATTTTGAACATAGCGCAGAATCGAATAAATATATAAGAATAAAAAAGTGGTATATTAAACATTTTTAACACATAATTTTCATAAATTTCACTTGTTTCTATAGATAAGGAGGTAAACGAGCATACAGGTCAGCTGGTGGTAAGTTTTCACCGTTGCCCATGATCATCTTCAACTCTAGAGAAGTTGCAGATGCCGGCGTTTTAGAAATATGTAGGCTCTTTTCTCGAAGATCTCTAATTCGCTTTAGTTTGGAAAAACCGTCAATGACACTAAATTCAACAATACACTACGTGGCAGAAAATTCCGTGTAAATCATACGGTTGTGGACCGCCAACCATCGAGAAGATGTGGATGGAATATGGATAAAAATTATATAATCATCATAAGACTCTTTTCCGTACATTCATTCATCCATCCATCTATTACAGACATTGATATAGAAAAAACGCGACAGCTCATAAAAGGCCAATGATGAACATACGCCCGGAGATTATTACCTCATATGAGGGATTTTGTCATGGTTGCTGCACTTTGCAGGCGGGCTGGCAACTGCAGTTTTTTAATTATTTTGAGTTGTTACCAAGAATATGCTGCTGCTGTGGCCTCTTTTAATAAAATGAAAGTAATTAATAAAAAATATAAGAATAATTTTCAATTTAATGCGTGTTACGTAAGCTACGTAACAGTGCGTTTTATGTTACATTATTTTTATTTTTTATTAATATTACATTTTACTATTTATTCGCTCTTACAAAGTTTATTAGAATGAAGATTACAAAGGGCCCATTTATTGCTTTTAGACACTCTCTACCAGTCAACCCTGGGTGAGATGAATATTATGTGATAAGTGTATTTTTTTAATCATTGATAATAATGATTAAAAAAATACAATACTAAAATGTATTCAAAATAACGTCGTTAAATAACATCAATGCATGATTCTAAAAGAATACACTTATATTTATTACTTCAGTTACTTAGTAAAAACAAACAGAAAAAACAAAACAATATACATCTATCTCATTGCCATTCAGGCGTAATGAATTAAATTCTACTTACGAAAAATGTCCCAATTTTGAATAGTTTCAGTGTTAAATAAAGTTTCAAAACTTTTTAATCACTACTTTCTAAATATTTTTAAACGTGGAAACTTACCACGGAACGTTTAATTTAAATGCCAGCACCGAGCACCACTTCAATGTTCCACAACTATAAAAAATAAAACCTCGAGAAGACGTGCGCAAAGTTCAACAAGGTTCGTATGAGCACTGCGTCTAGGAAGCAACCGTACTCCGCAACGACTGGTCCGCCACTGACTGAAGCACATCGCGAGAGGAATTACCTGGCAAATGTAAGATGACCTCTACGTCATTTTTACCATTTATGCTCCCATTTTCATAAATCGTGCAGAAGGTGCTCTAGATCAGATGTTCAGCTCATTAGAAACCTTAGTTTGTTCATATTCATTAAGTCTTTTCAGAGGATTGCTAAAATTAGAGTTTATTTTCTTCATTTTATTTAATAATTATAATTTAAATTTATAAAATTTTATTGTATATGGGCGTCAGTATCGTGTCTGATACTGACACTCGTCAACAATTTTCTTCACTCATTAGCCTCTCCATAACCTATTAGGGGGATATTTGCTATAGTAATTATGCTTGGCAGAGTTTGCCAATAGCAGTTTATTTTTTATTTTCTTATTAGGAAGACGCTGTTGTTCATTTCTTGGGGTTTTTCCCTCTGTCGCCTCTTACGACACCCAGAGGGCGATATGGGGTAGTGATAATTCATACGCTGCCACTGCAAGCTCTATAGACTAATATAGTCTATGCTCGTAAACAATACTAGAAATATTTTATTTATTTTATTATAGAACGGAATGAATGAGCACGAAATTCAATAAATTCTGGAGCAAACTTAATTATGGATATGCCCCAACGACCAATGTTGAGGTCATTACTCTCTTTAGTATTTATAAATGACTTTCTACCTTTCACATGAGTTGCATATAATTCCGCTAAACCATTCCGCTAAAACTTGTATGTGAAATGGCATTATTTGCTGATGGTACCTCCCTATTATACTATATTTACGAAAATTTAATGTATGCACACAAAACAAAGATAGTTTTGGATAAAACTACTTATACGGATTTTTTCGCGTTTAATTAACTTCTTTTTTATTGGTTCCCGACGTTTCGGGTGCTTTACAGCACCCATGGTCACGGGGAAAATGTCCCCATGCATGTTTTCCATCATCGCCGAGTACGAGGTATCAGTACTCAGCACTTAAAATTGCAATTAACAAGTTAATTTGTGCTTGCGGGGATTGAACCCGGGTTGCTCGAGTACTGTGAAATTTATAGCGATTGCTTAGCCCCTGAGCTGCCATGTAAGTTAAAAAACTGTTACTTTTTACTTTTTCAGTGAAGCCTCTGATGTGGCTCTAAATCGGTACCCTAATGCACAGTTGGTTTTTCTGGGAGACTTTAATGCCTGTCATTAGGACTGGCTGTTCCTATACCAGAAGAATGACCACGCTGGGAGAGAGGCATGGAATTTTGTCTCGTCGCTGGGGCTCTCCCAGCTGGTACTACAAGCGACTAGGGTAGCTGATGTGGATGGGCATACAGCCAACTGCCTCGACCTTCTGCTGACGACCGATCCAGACAGGTACGATGTTCAGGTAACCTCACCCTTGGGAACTTCTGACTACTGTCTGGTGAAATCTGTGTCGTTATATGCCCCACCTAAATACGAATTCCACGGAGTGCGACAAATGTGGCGATAAAGTCAGCAGATTGGAATGAGATGCAGAATTTCTTTGCATCTTATCCTTGGCGGCAGGTCTACTTCTCCTCTGAAGACCCATCGAGCTGCGCGGATGCCATAACCAATGTGATACGTCAAGCGATGGAGTATTTCACCCCCTTTGCTGAAGTTCCCATGGTGGTAAAGCTCGTCCATGGTTTATCGCCGAGTGCGCTCGTGCTGAAAAGCACAAGCATATGGCGTACTTATCCTGGGTCGATGCTCGAGACTGTAAAGCTCCGGATAATAGCCTTTAACCAAGCTGCCATGTCCTGCAAAAAGGCATTACGCCAAGCCAGTTTCGACCGCATTAAACGCATTGGCACAAAGCTCTCTGTCAAACCATCTGGCAGTAGAGATTTTTGGTCTCTCGCCAAAGCCGTCGAGACAAACTTCTGTGGGCCTACACTGCCTCCGCTGGTAAAACCAGATGTCACTGGCGTATGCGCCTAAGGAGAAAGTGGACTTATTTGCTTCTCTTTTTGCTTGCAATTCGCGTCTGGTTAGTAGCAACAGCGTACCATCTCAATTACCTCACTGCGGTACCTCTATGTCAGAGTCCGTATCATCAACAAGGAGGTTCTTAAAACCTTGCGAAGTCTAGTCGTGAACAAAGCTAGGGGACCTGATGGTATATCAGCTAAAGTTCTAAAGGTCTGTGCACCTGAGTTATCTCCTGTGTTGACATGCTTGTTCCGCCTCTCATTCAGGACTGGAATAGTGCCTAAATCTTGGAAGCTGGCCAATGTACAGCCTGTGCCTAAAAAAGGTAGCCGTACCGACCCTGCCAACTATCGGCCAATTTCAATTACCTCCATACTCTGCAAGATTATGGAGCGTATATTGAACGCCCACCTCATGGCATACCTAGAGCAAAATGATTTCCTCAGTGATCGCTAGTACGAGTTTCACCGAAATCGATCAACTTGGGATCTTCTAGCGTATGCCACTCACATATGGGGCGAAGCCCTGGAGAACAGTGGTGAAGCACTGTTTTCCTCGATGTTTCAAAGGCTTTTGACAGGGTTTGGCACGCTAGACTATTGGGCAAGTTTTCAGCGTACGGTTTATCCCCTGGCCTGTTTGTCTAGGTGAAGGACTTTCTGAGTGAACGGTCTCTCCGGGTCGTCGTTGATGGCTGCTCGTCCGATACTGTGGCGACTAACGCCGGTGTTCCTCAGGGGTCCGTTCTCTCCGCAACTCTCTTCCTGCTGCATATTAATGATCTGCTCATTCCCGATATCTATGTTTATGAAGACAACAGCACAGTTGTGGAGAGATACCAACCAAGCGCCCGAGCCAGTCGGGATCAAATCCAGTCAGAAAGAGAGGCTATGGTTGAGTGTGTGAGTCTCACACTACAGGCAGTCTCCGAATGGGGCGATGCCAATCTCGTGAGATTTAACGCCTCCGGAACATAAGCGTGTCTTTTTACCGCTAAAAGGAGCCCGCTCACCTTGGCTCCTTCTTTACGGAATGTATCCTTGGAGTACACTGACCGCCTTCAATTGTTAGGGATTGAATTTTCTCCAAACCTAAGCTATGGGCGGTTCATTGAGTCCAGAGCCAATGCAGCCGCAAGGAAACTTGGTGTCCTTGCAAGGGTGCGGCGGTACTTTATGCCGGGGCAGCTTCTTACCTTATATAAAGCGCAAGTCCGGTTGTGCCTGGTACTCCATACACGACCGGATTTGCGCTTTATATAAGCTGCTGTCACATATGGGCTGGTGCTGCAAAATGCCACCTGGCAGCATTGGACTCAGTGGAGAGACGCTAAGAGGCTCATTGGTGACCTTGATTTGGTTGAAACCAATCTTGTCAGCCTCGAGCACAGGCGCAGAGTAGCCACAATCTCTCGGTAATTTATAGGATGCATTTCGGTGAGTGTGCGCGGGCATTACACGATTTAATTCCTCCCTCTCCTTTCCACCATCGGACAACCAGACCGTCGGCGGGTCTTCATCCCTTTGTTGTCGATATTCCACGCATTAGCGCCAAGCGGTTTGCTTCGTCTTTTTTAATGCGTACAGCAAAGGAGTGGAATAATTTGCCGGCGTCTATCTTTCCGTCCGAATACAATCTAGGCGTCTTCAAGGCAGGAGTGAATAGGCTTTTGTTACGCTAAGACAGTGCGATTTACCTTCTAAGGCTGCATCACCACTTACCACCAGGTAGGATTGTAATCAAACACTGACTTATAATAAGTAAAAAAAAGGAGAATTACTTAATCTTTTTTATAAATATTTTTAACTATTTAAAGGATCATTACGCATAATTTTTTTATTTTTAACTTCTCTCAAATTATTTTTTTTTTAAATTGCATATACAGGTTGCACATACAGGCACTATGCTGGAAACAGCTTCAGTTCTAGTCAGAGCTATCATTGTGAACATTTATTAACAACACATAAAGGCATAGAATCGATTAATGTATCTCACTATATTACACTTATTACAATTATACAAGAAAGTATAAGTGAAAGTTGACTTTACGATTGGATAAACAATTTCTATCAAAGAGAATAGAATAAAGGAGAATTAAAAATCTTGAGTTACATGTCTATTGAATGGTAATACATTTAAACTTTGCACGAGATGTAGAGATACATACATAATTACATAAGCCAAAAATTAATCTGCACTTTGAAGTTATGTAGTTATTGAGAGATGCTCCAACTTATTCAGTTGACGTTGCGGTCGGTGCGGTTGAGCATGCATTTGCATAGTTAAAGACAAACAGATTAACAGAATCAGTATGAAGGTTTTGAATATGGCTCGTATATGGAAATAACTTTCCCGCTCATATTTCATTTATAACCAATTTTTTTAAAGAAATAAAATGAATTATATATATTTACTTCTTCGACTTTCGGGCGAGCCTCACAACTAGTGAGCGTGTCCCTAGGCGGTGGATAGGGGAACACTCTGCGTAATAACCGGGTAGGAGGGAAATAAAATACCTCCCGCGGACCAACAGGCCGGAGAAGGAAACTCTGTTATCAAACCCCTGTTACGAGTTGTTCAAAATATTTGTAGTTAAGGTGATAAGCAGTGCTGAGTGCTTAGGCTGGAGCACTACAGAAGGGACGGCGACGGAAGAGCTCATGACGAGTCAACGGCGGCGCCCGCACCCTGGAAGGGGATGACAGCCTATCTAAAAAAAAGGCTATCAACCCCTGTAAAAATACACTACCAAAACAAAACATTCTCCAAGTATGAAAGCTTAATATTAAAGAAAAATTATAAGGTTTAGGGCATACCCGCCAAGCGAAGACCAGAGACGATCCCAAGCGAAAGATGCTACATGGAACATCGGTTCCCTAACCGAACATAGCTAAGAACTAGCAAACAAATTACATGCACGAAATATTAATATCTGCTGTATACAAGAACGCTTCATTAGACGTGACCTCTCCAACTTAACGTTTAGGTTCAGTGTGCTTCTTACCATTCGGTGATCGCTGCCAGTTTTCACCATCGCGATCACTGAGACGTCACTGAACAGTAGTCGTCTGGTCGTCATAATGAAGTCAATCTCATTTTTTGTCGAACCGTCGGTGCTCAACCAGGTCCACTTCCTGTGGGGCCGCTTCTGGAAGAAAGAGTTCATCACAAAGAGTCCCTCTTTCTCCATGAAGTCGGTCAGCTGCTGGCCCCTTGGATTCCGTTGCCCTATTCTGAATTTCCTTAAGAAAAGAGCCTACTCCTTTTTAAAAGGCAGACAACGCATCTGCAATTCCCCTGGTTTCCCTGGTGTTGCAGTTGCTCATGGGCGGCGGTAGTCACTTACCATCAGGTGAGCCTTTCCATTTAAGTTCATCCAGGGATATTGGTAGAAACTTTCAACTATTTTATGACGGCATATCTACGACAAGGAACGGAATCGGGATAATCCTCGACGATACATTACAACAACGAATAATCAAAGTATAAAGAATAAGCGATAGAATTAGGTACATAGACAGTGGCAGAGCCACACGGCAGCTTTTGCTGTCGCAAGGATGGGCCGGCTCGAACCGGGGTGGTACCACAACCTCACAGAATACCAGGGTGAAGTAGAGGTTTACCTCTGCGTTTCGCTTGGTGAGTGCAGGTGGCCGGAGGCCCTTTTTACTGGAAATGAGGCATTCCATCTTAGTCGTCACGGGTGGCAACGCATCTGCATTTTGATTCGCAAACGAGGATAGATGTAGATGTGTATGGGCTGCAGCAACCACTTACCATCAGGTGGACTGTGTGCTCGTTTGTCACCCTTATCCTATAAAAAAAAAACATAAAATTAGCTCTAGACAACCAAATAACTCTAAACATAGTCTCAGTACATGCCCCTCAAGTTGGATATAGCAAAGAAGAAAAAGATCTTCTGTTCTAGGGAAACCTAGAAGACCTTTTCGTAACCATACATTTGGACGAGAAAAAAATTATAACAGGGGATGTGATGGATGGCCATGTGGGTGTGAAAGCACCTGAAAACTCAAACATACATGTAAATTTTGGATATGGCACATCTAATAGCCAAGGTCAGTATATAATAAATCTTGAAGCGATTTGATTTCCCGATCGTTAACACTTACTTCCAAAAAAAAAATGAACACCATATAACCCACAAAAGTGGTGCTTCGGCCTCATAAATAGACTTTTTTATTTATGACAGATCTATTCTCCGCAATTTTAGGAAGTGCAAAGTTATACCAGGGATCCCACTAAAAACCCAACACAGATTACTTGTAGCCTGTTTGAAAATACCTAACTGGAATATAAAAGAGTAATAGGTACCAAAAACATGAACCCCGCATAAAATGGTAAAACACAGATAAGGCTGAAAGCTCTTTATTTACTGCACAGGTTGATACATACTTGAAAGAAACACTTTAAGTCCCAAAAGACAGCAATACTCTCTACGGAATGAATTTCACATGTTTGCCTTAAAACCGCCAGAACAACCCTAGGTTTTTTTTTATAGGATAGCGTGACAAACGAGCACACAGGCCACCTGATGGTAAGTGGTTGCTGTGGCCCATAGACATCTACATTTATCCTCGTCTGCGAATCAATAAGCAGATGTGTTGTCACCCGTGACGACTAAGATGGAATGCGTTTTTTCCAGTAAAAAGGGTCTGCGGTTCTCTACACTCACCATACGAAGTGTTAAGCTGCTATTTGACGCTGGTATTCTGTGAGAGCGTGGTCCTTCCCCGGTCGAGCCGACTCAACTCGTGCTACAACTATACTACTAATATAGCTTCAGCATGGCTCTACCACGTACAAGAGAGTAGGTATTACGAAAGGAAAACTGAGGATTAGGTTTGAGGAAATTGCTGTTGTTGAGAAAGAAAGAATCTTTCAAGAAATGGCAACAATCTTTAATTGACGCCGATCGACTGGATCACAATATAATAGGAAAGAGAGCTAAAAATGTGTTGCAGTAACAAAAGCATTGTCCAAAGATCACTTTTACAAAGAATTACAAAACGCAACGAATTAGAAAACAAAGAATTAGCAAAACATCGAAATAACCAAACAAAAGATATCAAACGTAGCAAATATATCTAGGACTCATCGGGTAAATTGTTAACCACAGACAAAGAAATTAGTCAGAGGTGGCGAGAATACTACCAAACACTACTGAACGTAAAATTTCCACAGGAACCGCTCATATTCCTCGGACGCAAGGAAGGACCAGTTTAAGTGATTTCACCCCAGGAAGTCAAAGCAGCCATTCAAACAATGAAAAATAGGAAAGCAGCCAGACCGGTTGTGATTCCAGCTAAGCTATGGAAAAATGTGGACAATACCGGCGTAGCATGGCTGACAAATCTATTTAACAAAATCCTTATAAGCACTAAAATACCAGATGTGTCGAGAAACAACAATTTGACACCCTTCTACAAGAATAAAGGGGATGTTGTTGACTGTTGAAATTATAGAGCAATTAAATTAAATTCTCAAACCCTTAAGATTTGGGAATGTGTCCTCGTAAAAAGACTGGCAAAATTACAAAAATTACTCCGAATCAGTGTGGATTCACTATTGGTGTGGGCACTTAACTAAGGATAAATATCTATGAACCACAGCATCCACTTCAAATCTGGTGGACTGTGTGCTTGTTTGTCACCCTTATTCTTCATAAAAAAAGAATAACTTTTATTTGATAATTGAAAAGTTAGTCCTAAATCTACTCTACCACCTTCTGACCAAAGAAGAAAGGGCAAAAGAAGTATCTAATATAATCATAATATCTCCTAATCTATTTTTTGTATAATGTTAATTCCACGCTAATATTTTCTCCTAAATTGTGGAGGCATTATACATAGACAAATTTTACAATGACAGACATCCAGACCTGATTCACAATTATTTGCATGTCATACAAATACTTGAATCGTGCGGGATTCAAGCCCTTGCACCATTGCCTTAAGTCGCCGATATTCATCATCATCATCGTCATTACAACCTTTCATAAGTCCACTGCTGAACATAGGCCTCCCCCAAGGAATGCCACAAAGCACGGTCCTGAGCAACCTGCATCCATCGACTTCCTGCATTTCTCACCAGGTCGTCACTCCATTTCATGGGGGTCGCCCTACACTTCGCCTACCGGTACGAGGCTGCCACTCAAGAACCTTTCTTCCCCATCGGTTGTCGGTTCTTCGAGCTATATGGCCGGCCCACTGCCACTTCAGCTTACTATAATCCGTTGGGCTATGTCGGTTACTCTGGTTCTACTGCGGATATCCTCATTTATAAGTTTATGACGCAGAGAAACCCCGAGTATAGCCTTCTCCATAGCTCACTGAGCGACCTTGAGCTTCCTCATACGGCCAGCAGTGAAGGACCACGTCTCAGATCCGTATGTCATCACTGGCAACACGCCGATATTATAATAATATAATTAATGTTATGTGTAATTTATTTTCTACATTTAAACACATGAACCGACTTCACTTGTCGGAATCAAATTATGTTATACAATATTAACAAGACACCGTCACGCTAGCGTCTTACCCTCGTCTGAGAATTGTCAGACTAGAAACTGTACTTAGTAATTATACTAGACATTCTTAATCCTCTTTGTAACACAATATAGTGATAAATTTCTGGAGAAAAGCTATAACGCACTGGGAATCGGTTATTAATTTTGTATTTTATTTTATAGTATAAGGTTGACAAGCGAGCATACAGTCCACCTGATGGTCAGTGGATGCTGTGGCTCATAGACTTCTACATCTATCCCCAATTAAGAATCGAAATGCAGATGCGTTGTTACTCCTGGGGACTAAGGTGACCCTTATTCTATAAAAAAGAATCCCACCACCTAGTAAGTAAATTTAACGTTTTCAAAGTACTTACGCTATAATAATTTAAATAATATTTTTTTCACAATAGTACAGCTAAATAATTTGTGAGTATTGTAGGTGCAATATTTGCGGATGCAAAGGAAATGACGGCTCCGTAGCGCAGTGGCTTAGCATAGAGTTGCAGTGCTGAGATCCGCGGGTTCAAAATGAATATGAATACAAGAACAGGCCACAATAATAATTGACTGAAAAATTAAAAATTATAATGTATATGAAGTAATATTATATATTTATCTTTAATATATAATATAATATAATATAATATATATATGAAGGCAACTAAGAAAGAATGAAGAGAATAAAAAGTGGTTTTTTAGTAATGACCAAAGATCAAAATTCAAGAAACGGCAAATTAATTTAATAAGGAAATAAGCAATTGTACTTTAGCAAGCTTTGTACAGTAAAATATGAAAATTAAGCCGAAAAGAAAAAAGAAGATATATGAGGAAGCATCGTATCAGCGTAATTTTTTAACAATTATATTTAATTATTTTTTATTATGTTTTAGATTAAACTAAATAAAAAAGTAATACATTAAATGTGCTTTATCTACAAGTAACTTGAAAATATTTGTCATATTTTAACATTTTATAATATTTATAATACTTTAGTAGGTGTTGTAGTCTAAAAAGAATTTCAATATATTATTAAGTTACATTTTACGATGACAAGGTTCGTATTAAAGCAAATATATTTCAAATTTAACCCATTTTTATTTCCGTAATAAATTTTATTTAAATGTGTACAATTTTGAAAAGGCTGTTATAAAAAAAAAAACTGCCAAGTGCGAGTCGGACTCGCGCACCGAGGGTTCCGAACAAATCCGTAGGTGTATAAGTTTAAAATTATTAAAAATATTTTTATTATATGATGTAACTAAAAATTTATGTTTCTCGCAATTTTTCCTTTATCTGTGCTATAATACGTTGCTTCGTACCAAATTTTAAGATTCTGAGTTCACGGGAAGTACCCTGTAGGATTTGATTCCCTTGCGAATATCGAAAATTTGCTGCATAAACGGCTGTATCTTTTCATTGCGTTGGCTTAGACTGCTCCAAGGGTCAATAGACCTGAGTTTTTGACATGAATTTCAACTTGATACGTCCACGCGTTCCTGAGAAAAAGGGTCTTGACTGACAGATAGACGGACAACAAAGTGATCCTATAAGGGTTCCGTTTTTTTCCTTTTGAGATACGAAACCCTAAAAACGCTATTATTATAAGTCGTATTTATTTTTCTTCTTTTCAAAAGGCATAAAAACCTTAAAGTTACTTTATAATTGTATATAAATAAATATGTAACCTTTAATAAATAACCTTAAAGTTAATATAACTTCATAGAATTATTACGCATAGAATACTGGTACGCGCACCGAAAGTGAAGCAAGTAAAACTAACGCGAAACCGCGTTAGTTGACTCAGCGACGCGTCAGTGCGCAACGTCACGTCTTACAGAGAAGAGCCCGCGAAAAATTGTAAAAATTACCGTTTGTGTTGTAAAATATTGTCACAACGGTGATGATAAACATAAAAGAAGTGATAGTATTACATTTCACATATAAGTTTATACATTTAATTCATTATAAGTACGTAAAACTAAAAAAATACTTACCTAAGCTCTCATAATACAAATGTTACTAGTTGTGGGGAAAAAATCACAATTTTCTTTTAAAAATATTTATTTTCTTTTTGTGTTTAAAACGTTTAATCGCAACGCTCTGTGTAAAACTCAAATTTTTATATATTATTACATACATATTGTTACATAATATTAACAATGGGTGCCTATATAAAACTAGTACGGAGTGACCAGTTAATCGTGATTCGTCGACGCCATTTTTTTCATTCATTCATTCATTACAGACCTTCACAAGTCCACTGCTGAATATAAGCCAAGGAATGCCACAAAGCACGGTCCTGAGCCACCTGCATCCATCGACTTCCTGCATGTCTCACCAGGTCGTCACTCCATCTAGTGGGGGGTCGCCCTACACTTCGCCTACCGGTACGAGGCTACCACTCGAGAACCTTTCTTCCCCATCGGTTGTCGGTTCTTTGAGCTATATGGCCGGCCCACTGCCACTTCAGCTTACTAATCCGTTGGGCTATGTCGGTTACTTTGGTTCTACTGCGGATATACTCATTTCTAAGTTTATCACGCAGAGAAACCCCGAGCATAGCCCTCTCCATACCTCGCTGAGCAACCTTAAGCTTCCTCATACGGCCAGCAGTTAAGGACCACGTTTCAGATCCGTAAGTCATCACTGCTAACACGAACTGGTTGTACAAATTTGTTTTCAGGTTTTGAGGTATGTCTAACGAGAAGATGTGTCGTAGTTTCTCGAACGCTGCCCAGCCGAGTTGAATCCGTCGATTGACCTCTCGGTCGAAATTGGACTTACCAAGTCGGACTAGTTGTCCCAGGTAAACATACTCGTCAACAACTTCGAGCTTAGTGCTCCCAACAATTACCGGCATATGTGTGACATGGACATTAAACATGATTTTTGTTTTGTCCATGTTCATCTTAAGACCTATCCGTTGGGAGACACTATTGAGGTCATTAAGCATAGTGCTTAGATCCTCCAGCGATTCTGCCATAAGCACTATATTATCGGCAAATCAAAGGTGAGTGATGTACTCGCTATTGATGTTAATACCGCATCCTTTCCAGTCCAGTAGCTTGAAAACTTCTTCCACTGCAGCGGTGAAGAGTTTCGGGGATATGACGTCACCCTGTCTTACACCTCTCTGCAGTTGGATAGGTTTCGTACTCTGATTCTGTACTCGGATAGCCATCGTAGCTCTACTGTACAAACACTTCAGCACTTCGATATACCGACAGTCAACTTGGCACCGCTCTAGGGACTGCAGCACCGCCCAAATTTCGACGGAATCAAAGGCTTTCTCATAGTCCACATACGCGAGGAAAAGTAGCAGATTATACTCCTCTGTCTTCTGTACAATCTGCCGCAGGGTATGTATGTGGTCTATGGTACTATAGCCTTTTCGGAAACCAGCTTGTTCGGGAGGCTGGAAGTCGTCAAGTCTGCATGCGAGACGATTCGTAATGACTCTCGAAAACAGCACGTAGACGTGGCTCAGAAGGGCAATCGGTCTGTAGTTCTTCAAGAGAGCGTTGTCGCCTTTCTTGAAGAACAAGACCACCGCACTTCTGCTCCACACCTCCGGAGTAATGCCACCATGGAGGACGGAATTAAAGAGCTTCTGAAGGACTTCAAGTACTGGTTTTCCACCCGCTTTCAAAAGCTCCGCTGTAATTCCATCCTCGCCCGGGGACTTGCCGTTTTAAGGCGCTGGAGAGCCATTCTAATCTCGCTCAGACTGACGTCCGAGATATCTTCGGAATAGTGTCGGATAAGACTCGCTCTTGGATCGTTACTCATACTTGCGTGTTGCTCGAAAAGTACAGCTGGCCATAGAGCCTCTCAATCTCACTCAAAATCTCAGACGTCCCGGTAACGAAGCTGCCACACTCGGTCTTCAGCTTTGACAGCTGGCTCTTTCTGGCAGACAGATCTCTGGCAAAAACTTTGGTTCTTTTTGGCCTTGGTTCCGCTCGATCGCTTCTTCAGTACAAACTGTTTTGAAGTTGCGTAAGTCCCGCTGCATGCATTTGGAGATCTGTCTGTTCAGTTGCCTGTATGCTGTCAAATCTGTTGAAGAATGTAGCTTCATCTCCCGTCTAACAGCCATGAGATTAAGAGTGTGATCGGAGAGTTTTCGTTTTCTTCTGCGGCGGGTCTTGCAGAACTTAGCTCCGACCGCATGGACAGTTTCCACGAGCTTGTCATTCATATCGCCCACAAAACTGTTTTGTAACTCGAGCTGAAAGCTTTCGAGACTTTGGAACAGAGCACGAGGGGGACGGAGCGTTGACTTCATTAGACAAGACCTCACCAAATTCACGTTTAGGTTCAGTGTGCCTTTAACCATTCGGTGATCGCTACCAGTTTTCACCCTCGCGATCACGGAGACATCACAAAACAGTTGTCGTCTGGTCGTCATAATGAAGTCAGTGTCAATTTTTGTCGAACCGTCGGGGCTCGACCAGGTCCACTTTCTGTGGGGCCGCTTCTGGAAAAAAGAGTTCATCATAAAGAGTCCCTTTTTCTCTATGAAGTTGGCCAGCTGCTGGCCCCTTGGGTTCCGTTGCCCTATTTCAAATTTCTCTACTTTCAGCTCACCGTTCTCTCTTGTGCCTAGTTTTGCATTGAAATCTCTCATTAACACCGTATAGTGGGTTTTGGAGGAATGCATGACTCTAAAGATATCCTCATACATTTCCTCCAACTCCTCGTCGGAATTTGCCGAAGTTGGTGCGTAAACCTGTATGACCTTCAGCGAATACCGTTTGGTGATTCTGAGTATAAGGTACGCAACCCTCGTCGACACACTCTCAATCTTTACAACGTTGTTACGAGAGGATTGTGGACGATAAATCCGACACCTCCTTGGGACAGATAGTCACCCTCCTGGTGATAGAGCAAGTTGCCGGATTCGAGGATTACCGTGTCCTGCCCCTCTCTTCGGACCTCGGATAATCCTATAATATGCCAGCGTAACTTGTCTATCTCTTCTTCCAGCTCCACGATCTCGTCAGTCTTTAGAGTGCGTGCATTGTATGTTGCCAGGTCGAGTCGTCTTAGGTGGCAACCGAACTTCCACCGGAGATTCTTAGCACCCCCTGCCCCGCCGTTATCATAAGGAATAGCGGGGCGCCGGGGACTGGGGGCCGTCTCTTTGTTGCTCTCATAGTTGGGGGGTATTTGGCATAGTTGCCCCGTTTGGCGAGCGGCTTGGCAACCGCAATTTTTTTTATTGTAATTTTGCTGTTATCAGGAAGATGCTGCTGCCCATCTCCTGCCTGTTTCCCATTGTTGTCTTTTACGACACCCACGGGAAGATATGGGGTAGTGGATATTCTTAACCGCCACCACACGGCAATTTTAACGCCATTTTAACGCAACTATTTTATTTTAATTGCTTTGTTTATTGACTAAGGCTACGTTTTAAAGTATAGAATAAAACCTTTTTTATTTACAACATCAAGAGATTATTAATAAGAACTCCTTTACTAACCAGATGTTACGTTAGACCCAAACATAGCCTATTTTAACCTACTCCAAAAAAGAAAGGTTATCAATATGTATGTACACTGATTTCTAAGTTTGATCAATTCGTATATACATGCTGAAATTTTAGTGGTTGTTGTCCCGAAACCAAATTATACTGTCTCGATAATAGAGTCAATTTATTAAATTAAAAAGTATTACAATTAAAAAAGGGCATATTTACAATAGTAATACCTCACAAGCTAGTCGGGCGTCCAGACTAGTTTATGTCGTATCACTACGCTTGAGAGTTCATGTTATGAATATTTATTAGTGGCCCTTCACTGTGTAGGCAGCGCGCGGTAGCGCGTACGATAGACGTAACACTACATTACGTCCAGCGAATTTTTTTCAGACTTTATTATAGTAATTCGTTATAAGCTAGCCTGCACGCCCGACCTACTTGCGAAATATTGCTATTGGTTTGAAATCGTATTCGAGTTTAGTTTTTCTCTATTGTAAATCTGCCATTTTTACATCGTAATAATTTTTATTTTAATAAATCTATTGTAATACTAAGGCAAAATCATTTTACTTCGGGAAAACAACCATTAAAATTTCAGCGTGTATATTGGATCAATCTGTGTGTATATCTTTTCAAATAAAAAAATCTAAATCGGTTTAGAAATTGTAGAATTCTGAGGTAAAAATATTAAAAAATACACCGAATTGATAACCTCCTTCCTTTTTGAAGTCGGTTAAAATTAAACATTACACGATGTGCTCATTGCATTCGAGCAAATTAATTGTGTTTAATAATATTCTTATATATTATTACGTCTGCATTTTTGTACCATTAATATATGTATAATAAAGTTATATTAGTACCATCATTATCGTGTTTATTTTATTCCATTTTATATTCTCACAAAATACATCTTCGTACGTAATACGTAATCTTTATTATATCGATTTTTTAAAATTAATCAAAAAAATAGTGATTTGCACAATTTGATTGCAAACGCCAGAAACTGGTATCACTGAATGGCGTGTATGTGTGCGTGTGACAAGCGTAGGAACATTCGACAAATATTCGATAAATATAAATTCGATAAATTTAGCTGTAATGGTGATTACCAATTATTTTCAGTAGATATACGGTTTTTTAAATTTCTAGCTACTTATATGTTAATTAAATGTTGTATAACTAATGCTAATACATTTTTCGATATAAGTAAAAGTAATATAACTATAAGCGATGCGATCTAACCATATACGCTTCTGTGTCAGTTAGAAAATATTCAAAACTATATTTTTAATGTAATATGCAATATAATAATTAAAAGAGGTTTTAATAAGAATGTTTCTCAACAAAGTTGCAGAACAGACACAAAAAATTTATTGACAAATATATTACCACATTTTTGTACAATATTAAAAGGTATATATTTAAAAGGTGCGAGGAATGAGAGAAGAATTCTTCAAAAATGTGAATACGAATGATTGAATTGCTAAGTTTCGTTAATATTGGAGTGATCACCCAAATATGTTATGATGCTTAAACTCCTAGTATTGAATCCATTATGAGCGAGAATTATGAAAGTTAGTTTATGGAAATGGAGCATGAAAGTATATAAAAGTTACCGATACAGTCAAGTAGATAATAATAATTAATACTATTAAGATAAAGATTTATGAACAGATTTTTTAATAGCAGAGGGGGCAAACGAGCATGTGGCTCACCTGATTGTAAGTGACTACCGCCGCCCATGAACAACTGCAACACCAGGGGAATTGCAGATGCGTTGCCGGTCTTTTGAAAAGGAGTAGGCTCTTTTCTTGAAGGTCCCTTAGTCGTATCGACTCGGAAAAATCGCTGGTGGTAATCGATTCCACAAGGAAGTTGTGCGAGGAAGAAAACATATACGTGGTAGAGCCATGCTGCATCTATATTATGGTTGTAGCACGAATGGGTCGGCTCGACCGGGGAAGGACCACGCTCTCACAGAATACCAGCTAAAATAGCAGCTTAACGCTGCTGTGTTTCGTATGGTGAGTGTAGAGAACCGGAGACCCTTTTGACTCTTAATCGAGGATGGATGTAGATGTCTGTGGGCCACAGCGACCAGTTACCATCAGGTGGACTGTGTGCTCGTTTGTCACCCTTATCCTATAAAAAAAATTCTAAATTGCACAGTGGTGGACCACCAATAATCCAGGTGGTATGGATGGTATTGCAAGTTTGGTTGCGATGTGCGATGGTGAAATTGAGCGGCTGGAATTAGTCCAAACAATTCCCCAGAGCACTCCCCATCGTAAATGCGATAAAATACGCAAAAGGATGCAACATCTCTACGCAGTGCCAGTGAGTCAAGCCGATCGGAAAGAACTCGGTCGTCAATGATTTGAACCCCTCTGCGCTGGATGCGGTCAAGTGGAAAGAGCTGGCACTGGGGAGCCCCTGCCCAGAGATGGGAACAGTATTCCATGTGAGGCCGAACCTGCGCCTTGCAAAGTTGTAGGCGGTGTGCCGGCATGAAATACTGTCCCGTTCTGCTGAGCACGCCAAGGTTTTTAGAGGACAATTTGACCTACTCTTCCAAGTGACTACGAAACTGCACGTCATTCGATATGTTGACGCCGAGGGTTCCTATACTGGCTGAGGCAACAAGGGGAGTGCCTTGACACTGAGGAGATACAACAAAGGAGTTCCTTTTATCGGTAAACGCGCAAACTTGTGTCTTCTGGGGATTGAACTGGACTAGATTTAGCTCAATCCGAAACTTTGTTCAATAAAGTCTCGACTTCAGACACAACTTTGTTCCGGTACTCGGTGACATTTTCCCGAGAAATACTGACACGGCCGGTGTATAGAGCATCACCAGTGCTGTCACCTGCATAGCAATGTATGTTACCGTTTTACAACATATCACTGATATGTAGAAGAAACAGCGTTGGTGATAGCATGCAGCCTTGTGGAACACCAGCGTTAATAGGCTTGTAATTGGAGCATGCACCGTCTACAACGACCTTAATGTTCCGATCAGCCAGAAAACTGGCGATCCAATTGCACAATTTTTCGAGAAGCTCATAGGAAGGAAGCTTCGAAAGAAGCGCTTTGTGCCAGACCCGATCGAAGGCCTTCAATATGTCCAAACTCGTTAGTTTCAGGCAATTCAGGCAATCGAGTCCAAGTGGGAGGCATTGGTCGTTACCAATGCCTCCCACTTGGACTCGATTGCCTGCGCCCATCTATGTGTTAGGTAAACAAGAAGATCACCAGCTGAGCAACCCCAACGGAAACCGTACTGGCAGTCACTAACCAGCTGGTGCTCCTCAAGGTATCGCATGAGCTGGTAGTTTACAACGGATTCCATTATTTTGGAGAACAAGGGGGTGATGGCGATAGGCCTGTAGTTGGACGGATCTGAGCGGTCGCCTTTTTTAGGGATCGGGTGGACAAAAGCTGTCTTCCATGATTTCGGGACTACGCCTAGGGAGTAGGAGTACCGGAAAAGACGCGTTAGAACCGGTGCCAACTCCGGAGCACACGTCCTCAGCACAATTGGGGGGATTCCGTCAGGCCCACTCGACTTGTGGATGTCAAGGGAGAGGAGTGCTCTGCGAACCGAGCGCTGTGAGAATAGCACATCCGGCATAGAGCACTCACACCGCGGGATGGTCGGCGGTGTGTTCCCCCTGTCATCAAGAGTCAAGTTCGACGCAAAAAGGGAGCCTAAAAGGTCGGCTTTTTCTTTTAAGGCGTGGGCCAGTGAGTCATCCTCCCTGTGCTGAGATGATAGTGATGGCTTACAGAAATTTCCTTGGAAAGCCTTGGCGAGAGACCAGAACGCATGGATTCCCGAAGGAAGGCGAACTATTTTCTCGCCAATTCTGCCTATGTGCTCTGACTTTGCCTTGGTAATAACTCTTTTGAAGGACCTGGAGGCGAAGCTATACTTCTTTTTAAGCACGCTAGTATTTACATCCCAAGCCGCCGAAGCCCCAGCCCAGGCCTGATAACACTCCTGCATACTACGTAATGCAGTCTTACAGGAGCGACCAAACCAAGGCTGAGATCTGCCACCGATGGGTACCACAGATGATGGAATAAATAGTTCCATTCCCTGTTACACCTCATCGGTGACAGAGTCGGCAACAGCGCTGGGAGACGCTGAGAGATTCGAAATAAAAGAAAAGATGACCTAGATAAATAAATTATGGAGAGATACGGGAACGTCCATTACTTGTATAGCATATAATAGTCCTCGAGTAGGGTATGTTTCCATGATTGGCTGATAAAATCACAAGTAACGGGTAGTAGAGAACAATACCTTCAGTACAAGTGATGTGAACGAGTTTACTCATATTAGTACTGTTGAGGACCACAGAAGTCTTAAATTTGTTACCCTTAATAATGATACATAGAGGTCACGTCCTTCATTGGAACATAGTGTGAACTTAGTTTTCCTCTGTGATTATTTTTGGAGTCCTTTTAAAGTGAATTTAACGTAGACCTCACGGTTGCGCGCACAACCCAAGGTACAGTTTTACTCGTACCTTAATATATAGATATGGTATGACGAAAAAAGTTTATGTACCAATAAAATAAAATAAATTTTATGCAAATATAATATAATATAATACCCAAGTAAATGGTGGGCCCATTCGTATAAAGTACCCGCGTTTTGTTTATGTAAAATGTTTTACAAATTTAAACTAATATAGTGTACATAATAATAATACACTACATTTGCTTAAAATTGTATAGTTTTAAACTAATGTAGTGTAGTATAGCCTCCACGAATATATATGTTAGAGTTGTTTTATAGAGTTATAGAGAGAGACTATACATATTATAGTAGTTATAAGAAGTAGTATAGTTCTAGTACCAACATCACGTCTCTATTGATATTAACACCTTTCCTATATTACAATTTTATTAGAAAAACTTGAAGAGTTTTTGGATAAAAAACAACGAACTTTAATCATCTTTAATCTAAATAACGCTAAATTAATCGATCCTACCCAGGCGAAGCCGGGGTGAGTCACTAGTAGCAAATAAATTATCAGCTAACTTACTTAAAACTGTTTGTCTGGAGTAATAATCATGGTCCGGTCCCGTATTCTTATTTCACTTCGAACAAACTTGGGTTGACGTTTTCTCTCTTGCAGATAGACGATAAATTTATGTAATGTTGTCTATCATGATATACGAGGAAATACGCTTTCATCTAATTAATTTACTAGACATTATAACTGCTGATAAATATGAAAGATAGCGTTAATTAAATAAAAAGGTCAGTTCTACCGGGGCAAGGCCACACTCACGTAATATAAACACAAAAATGGTTTTAGTTTGTTTTTAACTAAATCTTGTGTTTTTTAAGTATTCTAAGTCAGTATCTGAGTTACTATCCTACATCACATCCGAGAGCAAGTAGTTATGCAGGCGACATTAGTAAAACGCACTGACTCAGCTTAACAAAAGCCTATTAACGATAGAAATACAGATGCTGGCAACTAATTCTTCTCCTTTGCTGTACGCACGCCGAACGATGTAGCAAGCCATCGGGTTAGAATGCGGGGTAAGTCTACAACGAAGGGATGGGCACTGCTAATCTCTGGGATGGTACATCATACTTCAAGAACAGACAGAGAGCAATGCCTGCTGTAATTTAGACTATATTTTATAACAAAAGCTTTGAGTTTGTTTATTTAAAAAAGGAAGAATTAATAAAATAAATGCTCTTTGATGATCTCAAATCTAAATACCGCTATATTAATAGATCCTAACCAGGCAAATCCGGGGCGGGTCGCTAGTCAACTATAAACATGATAAGAATTTCGAAATGCAACCTTCACGAATTGTAGCATCGTTGACCTAGTGTAAGTATTGTTGTCTCAACTCATAAATAGAATAATTTTTCACTCAAGTGCCTATTGTAAGCCATCTACTTTAATTTTAATCTTAGTTTTGTTTCATTATGCTTAAAAAATATTAAAGGCCTACGTCTACCTCCACGTCTACGTCCTTCAAGACATGACGTACATATGTTACGCCATATTATTTTATTTATTTATTTAATATTCTTTATTGCACACCATACATAAATTACAGAGATTCTATGTATAAAAGAAGTATGCAATGGGCGGTCTTATTGCTGATAGCAATTTCTTCCAGACAACCAATGAATGGACAGGATTGCACGAATATGACAAGGGCAGGGCAAATTGGTGTGTTAGAGAAAAAAGAAGAGATAGAAAAGAATAAACACATATACATACTATACATACACATACTATAAACATATATACATACAAAACATATATATATATATATATATATATATATATATATATATATATTGAATTATTAAATTAATTAAATGAAATTGATATGATACATATAATATATTATTTAATGGCTAGTGTGGAAGTGAAGTTATAATTTAAAGTGCGAGGTAGTGATTCTTAACTAGTTTTTTAAATACCGGTAGGGATGGTGCGCGTTTTACTGACAATGGGAGTTCATTCCATAAATGAACGGCCTGTACAGTAAAAGACTTGTTCATAAATTTTCTAGTGTATAGTGGCAAATTCAACTTCAAACTCTCTGCTGATCTCAAGTTACGCGAATGGGAATCATGAAGAAACTCAAAACGATTTTTGAGGTAAGAAGGGTAAGAAGGATTAAAGAGAACACTATAGAGAAGATGAAGTGTGTGAGCATTCCGATGAAGTCGTATTGGCAACCACTTGAGCTTAGTACGAAAAAGAGATACATGGTCATATTTGCGCAGTCCAAATATAAACCTTATGCAAAAATTCTGAATTCGCTCAAGTTTATCGAGGTGAGCTTCGGTGAGATCTAGATAGCTGACGTCTGCGTAGTCAAAAATAGGGAAGAGAAGGGACTTGGCAAGCATAGTTTTGGTGGAAATGGGAAGAAAGTTACGTAATCTACGCAAGGAGGCTGCCGAGGCATAAACTTTGCGATTAATTTCTTTGATGTGCTGTCCCCACGACAGATTCTTATCTATGTGGATACCTAAGTTCTTTACTGAATCTGCGTAAGGAATAATAGTTTTACCAAATACTAGAGGCAGGTAATCTAGGCTCGACTTAGCCAACATTTGCGCGCTGCCCATGATAATGGCTTGCGATTTTGCTGGGTTAACGTGAAGGCCGTATGCATTACTCCACTCAAGAATTCGATTGAGATCTGCATTAACGACATTGATAGCATTGGGGAGATCGTTGGGACAAGCTTTTGTATATATTTGTAGATCATCTGCATAAAGGTGGTAGGAAGAAGTTAAATTATTGGATATTGAGTTTATAAAAACTGCAAAAAGCAAAGGAGATAAAACGCCTCCCTGTGGTACACCAACACGTACGTTACACCAAGATGATAATGTATCGTCGATACGTATACGTTGCTGGCGACCAGACAGGTAACTCTGAAACCAACCAATCGCCGTTGGAGATACGTTAAGAGAGCGCATTATGCCGAGTAGGACATCATGGTCAACGGTATTAAAAGCATTACTGAAATCTAATAAACAAAGAACAGTCACTTCACCGTTTTCCATTCCTAATCGGATATCATCAGTGATGTTCACCAATGCTGTGGTAGTACTGTGTCCAGGTCGAAATCCTGACTGTAAAGGATTAAGAAGAGCATTCGCACAAAGAAAACTGTTGAACTGGATGTAAACAAGGCGTTCAAGGACTTTAGATAAGAAGGGCAGTAAAGAGATAGGACGATATTCAGAAAAGGATGTAGGATTACTTTTCTTTGGAATAGGAATAATTTCAGCATTTTTCCAAGATGATGGAAAACTACTTGTAGAAATGGAGAAGTTAAGGATATGACAAATAATAGGAAGAATAATATCGAGAATGGGAAGAATCATGTTACGACTGACACAGTCACTTCCCACTGCATTGGAAGTAATAGATAGAACGCTCTTCTTAACGTCACAAGCAGAGAATGGTTTGAAAACAAAAGAAGAATGATTGGGAGTGGGAATAGTTGAAAGATATGTTAGTGTATTAGCCTTAGTAGTGTTATCTAAACAGGACGAGGAAGAAAAATGTTTATTTAAACCATTAACGTTTAAATCTTTTGTCGTTGGATTATTCTTAGATTTCCCAACACCCAATGATTTGAGAAATTTCCAGACCTTTGCCGTATCACAATTTTCCACTGACTTATGAATATGAAGGCGTTGAGCATCCCTACACACCTTATTGCAGTGATTGCGAATGTTAATATATTTTTCCCTATTAAACGCATTCGGCTTACGTTTAAACTTAGCCTTAGCTATCGCTTTTTTATTGATTATAGATTTAATAACATCAGTAAGCCAAGGTGATGGACGATGTTTAATTTTGACTAAGCGTGCAGGTGCATGCACATCAAAGATTTTTATAAGGGCAGAAGTAAAGATTGAGACCTTATTATCCAGATTATCTGCGCTATAAAGACTTGACCAGTCCCAAAGCAACGCATCCTTACGAAGACTATCTATATCCATGCCACCAAAATTACGCTGCAGTAACATTTTTGGTTTAAATTTGGGAGATCGAGTTTTATAAGATAGAAAGATTAGGTCATGAAATGAAAATGCATCGGCCGTATATTGACCGTGCTTCGTGACAAAGTTACAGGAGGAAACAAAAATAAGGTCAAGGAGAGAGGGCGTCGAGTTTGGAAAATGATGCGTGGCATTTAACGGTAAAATAGAGAGATTACTAGAATGTAAAATTGACTTAAGAGAAGAAGCCCTGGCATCCTGTTTAAGTAAGCAAGTGTTAAAGTCGCCCATTATAATCGTATGTGAATAGGAGGGAGTAAGTTTATCTAAGATATTTTGGAATGAGTTGAAGAAGTCAATACGCATAGAAGGGCAGTAATAAACACCAAGAAGAACTTTAGAGTGAGATAGTGTGACTTCAATAAAAAGATGCTCACCGGCATCAGGCGGTGGTGGTTGTGCAGATACATCGACAATATTGAAAGGAATGTGTGAACGTAGATAAATGGCGACACCTCCACCGCCACCTACCGAGCGATCGTTTCGTATTAATTGGAAGCCAGGAAGATTGTAACAGGTAGAGGGAAGACAGGGCTTCAGCCACGATTCAGAAATAAGAACAGCATGTATGTTTTTACAAGTAAAAGTTGTCAGCATATCGGGGAAGTGGGCCGGAATGCTCTGTGCATTTATATGAACAACGTTGAAGTTGTTAGGGATATCAGAAAACTGCGAAACAAGAAACTCTGCGAGAGGAGTGGAAATAGAACTTCCGCTATCACTTACCATAGAACAAAAACTGTCATCATCAGCAGTGAAAAACATCTCACTATCACCACTTATATCATTAATAGCCATTACAATATATACTTATAATATATTTAAATTAAAAGTCTAAATTATTAAAATAAAATTAACTACTAAATTACTTCTTATAACAAGGCAATCATGCCCACCCATCAGTCGAGTGTTATTACAAATTATAACAGAATTAAAAAACAAAAAAAAAACAAGATTTCAAAATAAACAAAATGAGGAAAAAAAATACAATATAGGTAATATCGCTACACAAATACACTACTTACAAACTATTTAACATTATATATGACTATTTTAATAAATCTACGTTGACAAAGTTTAAAATATTAAAGTTGTCAGTGTACTACAATTTTTGGCTGAAAGACTTGTAGCCGATGCGACACTAACTAAAACTAACGAAATAAAGAATAAAAATTAAAAGTAGCTGCTACATGTTTAATAATCTGTGGAAAAATAGAAACAGCACCCAGCACGAGTTTATATACAGTAAGCTATGCGTGAACATAAAATGTATTCATATTGTCAAAAAAATTAATCCGCTTTTACCCGCACAAGATTAAAAGCGTAGCAACTAATAAACAGAATAATAATATATATGAAACAATTGCTACACGTGATCGGGTCAACGTAAAAGGCAATTAATAACGTGCTAATCAGAATAAAATCACCTAGCTTAAAATAGTGTAAATTAATTCCAGCGAGACTTATTTAAAATTAAAGTTTAGAATAAAAATTGCATATACTAAGTACATTAAAAAAGGGATAAAGTAATAAAGCACAATCACAATCATTTCTTAACTGTGGCCCCTCTCTTGGTCTTTGTTGATGCTGGTTTCTTTTCAATCACTTTAGCTGAGGCATCTTGGCATTGGTCAGTCTTATGAACTTCGCTCACTGTAAGGACCCGAAGACGAGAACCATTAGGCCTGAGAATATAAACAGATCCATCCTTAGTCCAGCAATTCGAAATTCCAAACTTATCTCGAGCAGCCATGAATGCATCGTGTCTTGATTTAATAAGAAATTCGGAGACTGTGACACCTGATCCCTTAAGCTGAGTCTTGGAGTACCATATTTTATCACGTAATATCAGGTTTTGAAACTTTACAATAATAGGTCGTGGTCTGTTTGGGGTAGCTTTACGACCCATCCGATGGCACCTTCGTATATCACTGGTTGAGCAGTCACGTATCTTCAGCTGATCATTAAGAACTCTTGTGACAACCAGTGCAGTATCTTCTTTTGAGGTCTCTGGTACACCATGAAATAAAAGCATTTTCCTGCGACTCCTTACTTCCAACTGATCAACAGTATGAGCCAGGAGCTCCATTTGCTGCTGTAGACTGCTCAGTGCTTGGACCACAAAAGCCTTGAATGAGGTGAACTCTGCAGCAAGTGATGCCTTGTTGGATATTGATTGGGGAGATTTACGTAACTGTTCTTCAAAGTTAGTCATTCTCTTATGGAATACCTCCATTAGGTCGGCCATGCTCTCCTTGATTGAAGACTCCATTTACGTTATAAATTGACACTGATAAAGAGAAAATAAAAGTTTTTGTGCCAGTTATGATATATGCTATTATGTACAAGTATATGAACTTGGAAAAACACTCATGAGGTGGGTGGTACTAATTATTCATTATAATTTATCAAGAAAATTACACAAATATAACAGAAAACATTAAACTTTAAAATTTAAATAAGAGCAAAATATAAGCGTGTTGTTCAGCCAACTACCCACTTGTACTATCATCAATTGTGAACCGGTTCCAATTTTTTTGGGTTATTTATTGAGTATTACTTCCATCTGGTTGGGCAGAATGAATTTATAAAAGGAAATGATAAATATACATAATATATGTTGTTTTATACTAACAACTAACATTAATAAATAAATAATACGTTAATAAATAAAAGCCCAACCAAATGGAAGCTCTCAGAAGGGGAGACCAAACGACCGACGGTTAGGGGAAAGGATAAGAAACCGTCAAACAATATGGATGGTATCGATAATTTAGTAATAATAACATCTTTACTATTATTATTATTAAATAAACTATGTCTCAAGGGTGGTCCCATTTAAAATCACACAAAAAGTCGCCATTCCTACGTCGGGAATTCAATTTTTAATGTAACTACATCATCATCATCATTACAGCCCTTCACAAGTCCACTGCTGAACATAGGCCTCCCCCAAAGAATGCCACAAAGCACGGTCCTGAGCCACCTGCATCCATCGACTTCCTGCAAATCTTACCAGGTCGTCACTCCATCTAGTGGGGGGACGCCCTACACTTCGCCTGCCGGTACGAGGCTGCCACTCGAGAACCTTTCTTCCCCATCGGTTGTCGGTTCTTCGAGCTATATGGCCGGCCCATTGCCACTTCAGCTTACTAATCCGTTGGGCTATGTCGGTCACTCTGGTTCTACTGCGGATATCCTCATTTCTGAGTTTATCACGCAGAGAAACTCCGAGCATAGCCCTCTCCATAGCTCGCTGAGCGACCTTGAGCTTCCTCATCCGGCCAGCAGTGAAGGACCACGTCTCAGTTCCGTATGTCATCACTGGCAACACGCACTGGGTGTACAGTCTCGTTTTCAAGTTTTGAGGTATACCTGACGAGAAGATGTGCCGTAATTTCCCGAACGCTGCCCAACCGAGTTGAATCCGTCGATTTACCTCTCGGTCGAAGTTGGACTTACCTAGTCGGACTATTTGTCCCAGGTAAACATACTCGTCAACAACTTCGAGCTTAGTGTTCCCAACAACTACCGGCATAGGTGTGACATGGACATTAAACATGATCTTTGTTTTGTCCATGTTCATCTTAAGACCTATCCGTTGGGAAACACTATTGAGGTCATTGAGTATAGTGCTTAGGTCCTCCAGCGATTCTGCCATAAGGACTATATCGTCGGCAAATCGAAGGTGAGTGATGTACTCGCCATTGATGTTGATACCGTATCCTTTCCAGTCCAGAAGCTTGAAAACATCTTCCAATGCAGCGGTGAAGAGTTTCGGGGATATGACGTCACCCTGTCTTACACCTCTCTGCAATTGGATAGGTTTCGTACTCTGGTTCTGTACTCGGATAGCCATCGTAGCCCTACTGTACAAGCACTTCAACACTTCGATATACCGACAGTCAACTTGGCATCGCTGAAGGGACTGCAGCACCGCCCAAATTTCGACGGAATCAAAGGCTTTCTCATAGTCCACATACGCCAGACATAGTGGCAAATTGTACTCCTCGGACTTCTGTACAATTTGCCGAAGGGTATGTATGTGGTCTATGGTGCTAAAGCCTTTTCGGAAACCGGCTTGTTCGGGAGGCTGGAAGTCGTCAAGTCTGCGCGCGAGACGATTCGTAATGACTCTCGAAAACAGCACGTAGACGCGGCTCAGAAGGGAAATCGGTCTGTAGTTCTTCAAGAGAGCGTTGTCGCCTTTCTTGAAGAACAAGACCACCGCACTTCTGCTCTACGCCTCCGGTGTAATGCCACCATGGAGGACGGAATTAAAGAGCTTCTGAAGGACTTCAAGTACCGGTTTTCCACCCGCTTTCAGAAGCTCCGCTGTAATTCCATCCTGGCCTGGGGCCTTGCCGTTTTTAAGGTGCTGGAGAGCCATTCTAATCTCGCTCAGACTGACGTCCGAGATATCATCGGAATAATGTCGGATAAGACTCGCTCTTGGATCGTTACTCACACTTGCGTGTGGCTCCAACGATGACGTGTACAGCTGCCCATAGAACCTCTCAATCTCACTCAAAATCTCAGGTGCCCCGGAAACGATGCTGCCACATTCGGTCTTCAGCTTTGACAGTTGGCTCTTTCTGGCAGACAGATCTCTGGCAAAGACTTTGGAGCCTTGGTTCCGCTCGATCGCTTCTTCAATACGAGCTGTATTGAAGTTGCGTAAGTCCCGCCGCATGCATTTGGAGATCTGTCTGTTCAGTTGCCTGTATGCTGTCAAATCTGTTGAAGAATGTAGCTTCATCTCCCGTCTAACAGCCATGAGATTAAGAGTGTGATCGGAGAGTTTTTGTGTTCTTCTGCGGCGGGTCTTGCAGAACTTAGCTCCGACCGCATGGACAGTTTCCACGAGCTTGTCATTCAAATCGTCCACTTCATTGCAGTCTTCTAGGCACTGAAAACGGTTTTGCAACTCGAGCTGAAAGGTTTCGGGACTTGTAACTACATATCTACACAATATTCTATTGAGGTTGTGGTATTGCCAAAACAGTCAAATAATGAACTTAAAGAAGAGAGAACCGACTTTACAAAAAGTTGGCAGTCACGGGACGCCCGCAAGATGTAAAACATTATCGTTGAGGTAGAATTTATAAAAAATATGGAATAAAATAATTAAAATAAAAAATTGAAAGCCACACGCAGTACACAACTCACCTAGAGAAGCAAAGAAGTGTATAGTATACACGCACGCACACACAAGGAAGTCGAAAACTGTGGCGTAGAGGGGGTATGATGGCACAAGAGAGCATCATGCCGTTAGCCGTCACGGCATACAAGTCTATTTTACTGCCAAGGCTCGCCAAGAGATGTTTCACATCAAAAACTAAAAAGAATAATGTAATTTCTGTATAATTTAAAAGTTTGGTTTCCTCCTCAGAAATGAGTTTTAACAGTGATAGAGCCACGCATGGATGGGCCAGCTCGAACCAGGGCTGTACCACGACCTCAGTTCGCCTTCCTTCGGGAACCCGTGCATTCTGATCTCTCACCAAGGCTGTCCAAGGGAATTTCTGTAAGCCATCACTACCATCAGAGAGAATGACTCACTGGCCCACGCTGCAAAAGAAAAATCCGACCTTTTAGGCACCCTTTTTGCGTCCAACTCGACTCTTGATGACGGTGGGAACACACCGCCGACCATCCCGCAGTGTGAGTGCTCTATTCCTGATGTGCGATTCACACAGTGCTCAGTACGCAAAACACTCCCCTCCCTGGATATCCGCAAGTCGAATGGGCGTGACGGAATCCCGCCAATTGTGTTGAGAACGTGCGCTACTGAGTTGGCACCGGTTCTAACGCGTCTTTTTCGCTACTCCTACTCCCTAAGCGTTGTCCTGAATTCATGGAAAACAGCTTTCGTGCACCTGATCCCTAAAACTGGTTACCGCTCTGATGCGTCTAATAACAGGTCTATCGCCATCACCATCTTGTTCTCAAAAATAATGGAGTCCATTATTAGCTGCGAGCTCATGCGGTACCTTGAGAAACACCAGCTGATTAGTGACTGCCAATACAGTTTCTGTCTGGGTCGCTCAGCTGGTGATCCTCTTGTTTACCTAACACATAGATGGGCGCAGGCGATCGAGTCCAAGTAAGGAGGCAATGGCCGTTAGTTTGGACATAGCGAAGGCCTTCGATCGCTTCTGGCACAAAGCGCTTCTTTGAAGCTTCCTTCCTCTGGGCTTCCCGAGAAAATATGCAATTGGATCGCCAGTTTCCTGGCTGATCGGAGCATCAAGGTCGTAGTAGACGGTGCGTGCTCCGATTACAAGCCTATTAATACTGGTGTTCCACAAGGATGCGTGCTATCACTAACGCTATTTCTTCTGCATATCAATGATATGTTGCAAACCGTTAACATAAACACAGACAGTATTTCATACCGGCACACCACCTGCAACTTCAGGCGCAGGTTCGGCCTCACATGGAATACTGTTCCCATCTCTGGGCAGGGGCTCCCCATTGCCAGCTCCTTCCACCTGACCGCATTCAGCGCCGACCGAGTTCTTTCCGATCCACTTGACTCACTGACACTGCGTAGAGTGTTGCATCTCTTTGCGTATTTTAATGCATGTACCACGGGGAGTGCTCTGAGGAATGGTTCGGACTAATTCCAGCCGCTCAATTTCACCATTGCACATCGCGACAAAACTCGCGATACCATCCATTTCATCTGGATGATTGGCGGTCCACCACTGTGCGATTAAGAAGATGTTTTCTTCCTCGCACAACTTCCTTGTCTAATCGATTACCACCAGCGATTCCGGACCGATACGACTTAGTGATCTTCAAGAAAAGAGCCTACTCCTTTATAAAAGGCCTGCAACGCATCTGCATTTCTCTTGGTGTTGCAGTTGTTCATGGGCGGCGGTAGTCACTTACCATCTGGTGAGCCGCATGCTCGTTTGCCCCCTCTCCTATTAAAAAATGAGAAGAGGCCTGTGCCTAGCAGTGCTACATATGTGCAGTGTACATTTTACTTATGACTTTTAAAAGGTTGGTGCTAAAACAGCGTATCGAAGAAATAAAGGCCCCGATTTCAGTAACAAAAAGTTTAAGTACAAAGTTTAATTATTAACAAGGTTTTTGTAGCAGGAAAATTACGTATTAGTCTATTGTAGTGCCCCAATATATTTTGCCGGACTTCACGTTATGTCCTCAAATATTTTCAATTTCTCAAAAACTTAGGTATAGAAATGTCCCTTCACAACCGAACACGTTTTAGTTTAGCATTTGAACTTTTAAGCTTTCCAAAGTAGCTTTTTAAAAAAAATAGCTTCTGAAGTTGAGGGCATCGAGATGTTTTATTCATCTATACACATCCATATCATCTAGATGATCGGCGATCCATCACGGTACGATTTACCAGAAACTTCT
Source organism: Parnassius mnemosyne (assembly GCA_963668995.1). Lineage (NCBI taxonomy): Eukaryota > Metazoa > Arthropoda > Insecta > Lepidoptera > Papilionidae > Parnassius > Parnassius mnemosyne. Next base: position 552,552 of record CAVLGL010000090.1, read on the forward strand.
TTCTCGCACAACTTCCTTGTGAATTCGGCTACCACCAGCGATTTTTTCGGACTGATACGACTTAGAGATCTTAAAGAAAATCGCCTATTTCATTAAAAGGCCGATAACGCCCCTTTATTCGCCTGGTCTTGCAGGTAATGAACAGCAGTGGTCACACTTACCATCAGTTGAGCCGTATGCTCGTTTGCCCCCCTCTTATCTATATACAAATAATTAAAACTGTAGTTTCCGTTTGTAATACCTAGATAACAGTTTTTTTTACTACATGTATATGACAATATATACGGTACTTATAACAAAAAACAATTTGTAAAATGTTTGTCTGTCACTCCGATATAAAATTTATATATAATATGTGTTTTTGTATTTGTAACAACAAATACATTAAATTAAATATATTTTATTTTATTTTCATCATATATAACGTATATTGTTTACGTTCATATTGCCAATGTAAAACACATCAATCACACATAATTGTAACTAAAACATAATTATTATATACTCTTTGAATTTCACTTGGCCAAATTATGTCTGTGTGTTGAAGTTCATACTGCCAATGTCTCGGAGTAAGTATTAACTACTGTTAATACTTACTCTGTCGTTGTGAACCAAACGGTTTGCTTCGTCGTTCGTCATGCATAAGGTATGCCTTTCCAACCAATTACAAGACCAAGTTGGCTTTGAAGCCGTGTCTTCCAGGCCAGATTAGATAGGCTTTTGTTAAGTCAGTGGGCTTTATTTTATTCGAATCTTACTCTCAGGTGCATTAGTAGTCAAGCTCCGGCTTAGAACAGTAAAAAAATTAGCCTCTTTCAGTCTGGGTATTTTATGTGTGGTTTATATAATACAAGATAGAAAAACCACTGTTTATCGGTGCTCACAATATATTCTCTTGTCCATCGTAAGGTTGTGTGAAAGATGTGGCTTTTCGAGATAGGGTCACTCATTATATGCTATTCAGTTTGAAATTTTCTATTTTATTCTTCTTGTAAGATTGTCGTTTCTTCTTGTAAGATTTTTCATATCTTTCCTACTCATTTCCTAAATGTGTATTAGTGTGTTCATCCATGCAAGCCTCCATTACTGCTGGAATAGAATAGAATAGAATAGAACAGAATGATTTTTATTCAATATTGATTATTACATATTACTTATTGAAAGTCATTTTTATTTACCATCCTACATAATAATAATAATAATGTATTGCTTTAAAATAAGTAGTAAGTTGTTACAATATTGTTGGGTACTCTCTTTTAAGTAAATAGATACCTGTAGTAGAGGGACCCGCTATTACGTAGTACGATTATATTACCACATTAAATTAGAATTAAATAAAAAAAAATCTACCAATTTAAAACTTTCAGTAAGGTATAATTAATAATATTTGTGTGATTGTGTGCAAGAATGTTTGTGTTTGTGTGTGTGTGTGTGTGTGTGTGTGTGTGTGTGTGTGAGTGAGTGAATGAGTGAGTGAGTGAGCGAGCGAGTGAGTGTCTGTTTGTGTGTGGCCTATGTATGTATGCATACATACATACATAGGCCTTCTCCTTTAATAGTCTCATAGGGGGTTTTTGTCATAGTAGTCTCGCTTGGCAGGTGGGTTGGTTCGTTGTTTATTAGTTTGAGTCGTTATCCGGATTATGCTGCTGCCAATCACCTGTTTCAGTTTCCTTATATTAGTTATGTAGTTTATTGGTGCGTGCAGTAATGTACTTTCTATTCTATTCTAGCATGCAGGGAAGAAAATTTTCCCTGTTTTCAGAACTTAATATTTTCTTTAAAATCGGCACTTTAAAAGAATTTTGCTTGTGGCGAGATAGTTTTCTCTTTTTCTTTATATCCAGTTCCAATGTACATTCTAGAACAGTTTATTTTTATTATATGATCAGTTTTTTTTCATAGATTTAAAATAATATGAAAATTAATGGTTTTATAAAATAAAACGTGTATTTAATAACAGTTTCTATTTAAAAAAAAACTGTTCGTTTATGAGTACTAGTAATTAACAGGATGGTAGGACTCTTTTTCTGCCGAGGAAGCTGCCACCCTCTTACCTCTGCCGCCAATAGCAGTACATTTACTGCTGTGTTTCGTTCCGAATTTATTTATTTATTATTTAGCCACTTACCATCAGGTGGACTGTGAGTTGGTTTTAGTGAGAACATTAGTTTTACAAAAAAAAACCTTTTTCTCGTCGTATGTTTATTTTATGAAACGTTTTTTTTAATCAGTAACAATGAAATATTTTTTTTTGTTTCATGATTGACATTTTTAAATGTTTCGTGCACTGGAAAACATATAGTTAAAGAAAACGGAAAGTTTTAATACAGAAAACCAAGCATAAGTTAGACTATAATATAAGAGTGTCGCTTGCTCTCGTCTGGACGTAGCGTTGGATGCAATTTCCGGAAAACCTTTCAAGTATCTTACGAGTTTGTGCTTCTCGAGCAGATGGACTTGAATCTTAAAAATCTGTCTGAAAAATGTGATTTTGTTAGTATTTACCTGATATATCTTTAGTATCTTTAAAAAAATCTTAACGTACTCTAGGATATTTTCCTGTATCGTGGTGGCAGTTTATATACATAAATTGTAAAAGGACAAATATCCACACCCGGAACAATTATTTCTAAGCTGTACAAATACTTGGTACAGATCTCATTATTTAAAAATATTATAGAGTAGGAAACGCCCCCTGTAATCACCATAATCATCATTGTGTGTTATAAGCTGCAGCTATTTTATATAATAAAATGGAATGCCTCATTTTCAATAAAAAATTTCTCAGATTTTCTCCAATCACCATACGAAAAGCAGCAGCATTATGCAGCTATTTACTCTGGTATATAGCTGTAGCGTATCTCAACTACAAATACATATTTTCTTTAAACTAAATTGACAAACGAACTTAAGTCACTTTCAGCCGACTTATCACCTCTGAGGACTTAGATGACCTCACAGACTGTAACTACAATCCCTCTATACCCAAATATCTATAACGAAATACAGCAGTGAATGCACTGCCATATAGCATCAGATATAGGTTGGTGCCTACCCAGATGGACTTCTAGGCAATAAAGGACTCCTACCACCAAGTAAACATATAAGAGTCGTCATCATCACCATTACAACCCGTCACAAGTGCACTACTGTACATAGGCCTACCCCAAGGAATGCCACAAAGCATGGTCCTGAGCCATCTGCATCCATTGACTTCCTGCATGTCTCACCAGGTCGTCACTCCATCTAGTGGAGGGACGCCCTACACTTCGTCCGCCGGTACGAGGCCGCCACTCGAGAACCTTTTTTCCCCATCGGTTGTCGGTTCTTCGAGCAATATGGCCGGCCCATTGCCACTTCAGTTTACTAATCCGTTGAGCTATGTCGGTCACTCTGGTTCTACTGCGGATATCTTCATTTCTAAATTTATTACGCAGAGAAACCCCGAGCATAGCCCTCTCCATAGCTCCCTGGGCGACCTTGAGCTTCCTCATATGGCCAGCAGTGAAGGACCACGTCTCAGTTCCATAGGTAAGCAACACGCACTGATTGTCCAGTCTTGTTTTTAAGTTTTGAGGTATACCTGAAGAGAAGATGTGCTGTAATTTCCCGAACGCTGCCCAGCCGAGTTGAATCCGTCGAAGTTGGACTTATCTAGTTTGGAAACACATACGAGTACATAAATTTAATGATACGTTATACGACTACATTTAAAGCTAAAGATTTTCTGGTATTTTCCATAGTCGCCTCTTGCTACACCCACGATATGAAAAAGAATAATTGAATTTCCACCACCACCACATAACAAACCAATAAATATAGTTACATTTTTAGCATTGAAGTTTGCAATTTAATAGGCTCTATGTTTTATATAATGGAGTAATAATTATCGTAGTTGATTTTAATTATTTTTTATTAATTAAAAAATATATTATTAATAGAATCAGGCGTTACTTTGCGGAAATCCATTATATAAAAGCTTTTAAAAAAATTACTTCGCAAACATCCGCTCTATAAAATAAAGTGATGTGTCTTACGTAGTATGAAGAGCACCTCCCGCCCTCCCTCAATTGCGTGCACTATCCCCGTCACCACTAATCTCAGCACCGCTACTCCCAACACCACTACACTAGGAAAGACACACCACTGACGACAATACGACACGTGTTTCGCCTCTACACGAGGCATCCTCAGGTGATGTAGACACTACGGTGGCTGAACGTTAAGTGAGCGGTGAGCCAAAACAACTGCCTTTTATACAGCGGTTGCGTCAGCGGTCTGTATAAGACAGCTTTTAAAAAAAATATATTATTTTTCGGAATATAATTTATTACAATAAATTTATTCAAATTCAAAATCAAATTAAAATTTGATTTTGAATTTGATGATTCGCGAGGCTACTGAAATTAAAAAACATCCTAATTTCAATAGAGAAGATGGATGGGTGCTGCCATCTGCTTGGGATCCCATAATTAATAAAATCAAATCCAAACCCAAGTATACCACTGCTAGACTTCAAGATACTGTAAGCTCATTCTGCGTAAATCGAACCAAAAATTAATATTAAAAAACTGTAGGTAGCCGGGCTAACTATGACAGCAGGACGTCAAACAACTCAGTCCCCCGTGACCACGGGTGCTGGAAAGCACCCGAAACGTCGGGAATATAAAAATAAGTTAATATACGCGATAAAATCCGTAAAATTAGTTTTATTTAAAAATAATAAGTCGTTCAAATTCTTTAATATGGTCGAAGAGGGCCATGGCGAGTCCATACCTCCCTGCATGCATAAACAGTTAACAATTTATTAAGACGAGAAAAAATCAAGTCACAATCTTCTAATTGAGCACATACTGGCAGCACTAAGTTTTTTTTTTATAGAATAAGGGTGACAAACGGCCTTGTTTCCAGTAAAAATTGCCTGATTCAGAATGTCGTGTTAAAGGCTTTTAAAAAATTGCAAAAAATAAGATACCTGCGAAGTTTTTTTTTCGCCACCTCTTTTCAAACAGAAGAACCCCGTTTTGAAACGGTTCGGCAAACGAAATTTTAATTTCTTACGTCGAAAAATACAGTTTACATTTGATAAGTATGAATTTATTTCATCAGACAATTTTAATTTAAGATATAAGTTAACGCATTTTACTTAAATATTTATGTCCAAGCAACGAAAAATTGCTTACTTTGGGTAAACCTTAATGAAATTGCATTTCTCTATCTTTATAGGTAAGATATTGATATTAAAAGAAACCCGAGACGTCCGCCTTTCTCCATCTGAATGAACACAGAAAATGTTTTGTATTAAGTATGTTTTAGTGCCATGAAATATTCGCGAGGCTATTGAAATTAAAAAACATCCTAATTTCAATAGAGAAGATGGATGGGTGCTGCCATCTGCATGAGGATATCCACAACTTTTTATGCTAACAGAGCGGCGCCATTTAAGAATGAGGTGAAACGATTGACAGATTTCATAGCTTGGGAAGTTAATTTGTTAGATAAGTGTACATATTAATGTTTTTATCTGAACCATTAGCTATATTTTATATTAATTAGATGAAAATGGATAAATCAAACTACGGATATTCCTAAAATTCAAAGAATTAAAAAAATATATCTAAAGAACTGTATAACATTGTTTTTTTTTTATCGCTTAAGTATATTACTAACCATTCTCTAAAGAATTTTTCTATAATATTTTTAACGAGACGGGATTTTTCAAACCTTTAAAAATTCATAACTCCGAAAATATTACCTTTATTGTAAAAAATAATAAGACTTTTTTGTTTGTATTTTTACAAAAAATATAAAAAACAATCTTTTATATAATATTCAGTAGGACAATTTGCAGAAAATCGCATAAAAAAATTGAGGTGGAATAGTTTTCGGTACTCATGCGCCGATTCCTCCTGAACTAATATGGTTGTCGCTTAAAAAATGAGAAGTCGAACGTCGAAGTTTTTTTCTGATGATTAAATTATAATTATCTCCATTAATATTAAAGAGACGAGAGAATCAATTGCTTTAATTTCTCCTTCTCTATTTCACTATCGGACAACCAAGCGGTTGGATGATCTTCACCATTTTGTTGTCGATATTCCACGCACTCAAACCAAACTGTATGATTCGTCTTTTGTAAAAGAAGGCAATAATTTGCCGACATCTGTTTTTCCATTCAATAACAACCTGGGTGTCTTCAAAGCAGGAGTGAAATATTACGCTAATACAGCGCGATTAACCAATCGGGGCTTCATTACCACAGGTGGGATTGTTTTCAAAGACTTGCATATATAAGTTAATAAAATATATAAAGTATTTAAAAATCTATTCGATCTAAAAATCTCTGGGCCGGGGCACCCCAGTGATAGCTCCTTCCACTTGACCGCATCCAGCGCAGAGCGGTTCGAATCGTCGACGACCGAGTTCTTTCTGATCGGCTCGATACACTGGCACTGCATAGGGATGTTGCATCCCTTTGCATTTTCTATCGAATTTACCATGGGGAGTGCTCTGAGGAATTGTTCGGATTAATTCCAGCCGCCAAATTTCACGAACGCACATCGCGTCAAAATTCACGATACCATCCTCATCATCTGGATGCTTGGCGGTCCACGACTGTATGTTTTACTAGGAGTTTTCTTCCTCGTACAACTTCTCTGTAGAATTGTTTAACACCGGCGAGTGTTCCTAAGTCGTATACTTAGGGATCTTCGAGAAAAGAGCTTACACCTTTCTAAAAGGCCTGCAACGCATCTGCAATTCCCCTGGTGTTGCGGTTGTTCATGGACGGCGGTAGTAACTTACCATCAGGTACGCCGCATGCTCGTTTGCCCCCTCTTCTATATAAAAAAAAGATTAAGTATGTAAATGAGTAGTTTATGTATTTTTTCCGGGCACTTTCATGAAATATCAATTCTTAAGCGTCAAAATTGTGTCTGAAATGCGATATTTTGTTCAACCTGGCCTCAATGATTCTTCTTTACAAAACGGGTTGATACTTCAGGGGTGATGCCATAATATTTGGAGAAAAAATTCCATTCTTAAATTCCGTGAGGAAAATAGACGTTATGTAGACAACTTTCTAGGTGTTAATTTGAGATTGTGATATTCATTAACTTCTCAAAAACCTATGTTCAGCAGTGGGCTGGCAGGCGGAGCTGTAATGTTACTGTTGATTTAATAATTTCACCTCTCAGTGGGTCATGTGCTCCTGGTAGATTATCTTCTATACATCATGCTGAGCATAAGCCTCCATAAGCCGCCATTCATTACCTCATAGGGAGGAATATTTTGTGATAGTTGCCACGCTTGGCAAGTGGGTTGGCAACAGCAGATTTTTTTTATTTTTAGTCGTTATTAGGAAGACACCACTGCCCATCTCCTTATTTGACACGTCGAATTCAATAGGAGATGGGCAGCAGCATCTTCCTGATAATATCTTGAAATAATAAAAACTACGGCTTGCAACCCGCCCGCCATGCGTGGCTACTATGCCGAAATCATCCTTATAAGGTAACCTATGGAGGAAGTCTATGATCAGCTGTAGACTTTTAAAGGGTGTAATGGATAGATAGGCTCCACGACTGGACTCACGCCTCCTCATTTCTGAGAGAGGTGTAGAGCGATTAGTTTACCATACTACTCCAGTCTATTGAGGGAATTCGAAAGTTCCCAAAAAAATTCCTGAGTAATGCACGTTTCCTCACGTATCCTCCTAGCGGTGCTATTCGAGTCGCGGCATAAGAGCATCCTATACCTCTCTATCCTCACCATTTCCCCATTTCGTCTGGTAAGTATAAGAGGCGACAATGGGAAACTTCCAAAACCTTTTTAGGCAATTAGGGAAATTCCTTCCTAAAATGGGAGAGGCTTATATTCAGTAGGTAGTAGTTTACTGACGAATTCGAAGAATTATTTGAGACAAAAAGCAATTTATAACAAAATAGCGAACCGTTAGTCGTGTAGTGGCGATTACGAATATCCACTACCCCATATCTTCCCGTGGGTGTCGTAAAAGGCGACAAAGGGATACAGGCAGGAGATGGACAGCAGCATCTTCCTGGTTACGGCAAAAATACAATAAAAAAACTGCGGTTGCCAACCCGCTCGCCAAGCGTGGCAAATATGGCAATATACCCCCCATGATGAAAGTTACGAAGAGACGGCCCCCAGTCCCCGGCGGCCCCGCTATTCCTGGCTACGGTGGCGACCATGGTAACGACGGGGCAGGGGGTGCTAAGAATCTCCAGTGGAAGTTCGGTTGCCACCTACGACGACTCGACCTGGCAACATACAACGCACGCACCCTGAGGACTAACGAGAAGATTGTGGAGCTGGAAGAAGAGATAGACAAGTTACGCTGGCATATTATAGGATTATCCGAAGTCCGAAGCGAGGGGAAGGACAGGGTAATCCTCGAATCCGGCAACTTGCTCTATTACCGGGAGGGCGACCATCTGTCCCAAGGAGGTGTCGGATTTATCGTCCACAAGTCTCTCATTAACAACGTTGTAAAGATCGGGAGTGTGTCGACGAGGGTTGCGTACCTTATACTCAGAATCACCAAACGGTATACGCTGAAGGTCATACAGGTTTACGCACCAACCTCGGCACACCCCGATCAGGAGGTGGAGGAAATGTATTAGGATATCTCTAGAGCCATGCATTCCTCCAAAACCCAATATACGGTGTAAATGGGAGACTTCAATGCAAAACTAGGCACAAGAGAGAACGGTGAGCTGAAAGTGGGAAAATTTGGAATAGGGCAACGGAACTCAAGGGGCCAGCAGCTGGCCGACTTCATGGAGAAAGAGGGACTCTTTATGATGAACTCTTTCTTCCAGAAGCGGCCCCACAGGAAGTGGACCTGGTCGAGCCCCGACGGTTCGACAAAAAATGAGATTGACTTCATTATGACGACGTGACGACAACTGTTCAGTGGTGTCTCAGTGATCGCGAGGGTGAAAACCGGCAGCGATCACCGAATGGTTAGAGGCACACTGAACCTAAACGTTAAGTTGGAGAGGTCTCGTCTAATGAAGTCAACGCTCCGTCCCCCTCGTGCTCTAATTCAAAGTCCCGAAACCTTTCAGCTCGAGTTACAAAACCGTTTTCAGTGCCTAGAAGACTGCAATGAAGTGGACGATTTGAGTGACAAGCTCGTGGAAACTGTCCATGCTGTCGGAGCTAAGTTCTGCAAGACCCGCCGCAGAAGAACACGAAAACTGTCCGATCACACTCTTAATCTCATGGCTGTAAGAAGGGAGATGAAGCTACATTATTCAACAGATTTGACAGCATACAGGCAACTGAACAGACAGATCTCCAAATGCATGCGGCGGGACTTACGCAACTTCAAAACAGCCTGTATTGAAGAAGCGATCGAGCGGAACCAAGGCTCCAAAGTCTTTGCCAGAGATCTGTCTGTCAGAAAGAGCCAACTGTCAAAGCTGAAGACAGAATGTGGCAGCATCGTTTCCGGGCCACCTGAGATTTTGAGTGAGATTGAGAGGTTCTATGGGCAGCTGTACACGTCATCATTGGAGCCGCACGCAAGTGTGAGTAACGATCCAAGAGCGAGTCTTATCCGACATTATTCCGATGATATCCCGGACGTCAGTCTGAGCGAGATTAGAATGTCTCTCCAGCACCTTAAAAACGGCAAGGCCCCAGGCGAGGATGGAATTACAGCGGAGCTTCTGAAAGCGGGTGGAAAACCGGTACTTGAAGTCCTTCAGAAGCTCTTTAATTCCGTCCTCCATGGTGGCATTACACCGGAGGCGTGGAGCAGAAGTGCGATGGTCTTGTTCTTCAAGAAAGGCGACAACGCTCTCTTGAAGAACTACAGACCGATTTCCCTTCTGAGCCGCGTCTACGTGCTGTTTTCGAGAGTCATCACGAATCGTCTCGCGCGCAGACTTGACGACTTCCAGCCTCCCGAACAAGCCGGTTTCCGAAAAGGCTTTAGCACCATAGACCACATACATACCCTTCGGCAAATTGTACAGAAGTCCGAGGAGTACAATTTGCCACTATGTCTGGCGTATGTGGACTATGAGAAAGCCTTTGATTCCGTCGAAATTTGGGCGGTGCTGCAGTCCCTTCAGCGATGCCAAGTTGACTGTCGGTATATCGAAGTGTTGAAGTGCTTGTACAGTAGGGCTATGATGGCTATCCGAGTACAGAACCAGAGTACGAAACCTATCCAATTGCAGAGAGGTGTAAGACAGGGTGACGTCATATCCCCGAAACTCTTCACCGCTGCATTGGAAGACGTTTTCAAGCTTCTGGACTGGAAAGGATACGGTATCAACATCAATGGCGAGTATATCACTCATTTTCGATTTGCCGACGATATAGTCCTTATGGCAGAATCGCTGGAGGACCTTAGCACTATGTTCAATGACCTCAATAGTGCTTCCCAACGAATAGGTCTTAAGATGAACATGGACAAAGCAAAGATCATGTTTAATGTCCATGTCACACCTATGTCGGTAGTTGTTGGGAACACTAAGCTCGAAGTTGTTGACGAGTATGTTTACCTGGGACAAATAGTCCGACTAGGTAAGTCCAACTTCGACCGAGAGGTCAATCGACCGATTCAACTCGGTTGGGCAGCGTTCGGGAAATTACGACACATCTTCTCGTCAGATATACCTCAAAACTTGAAAACGAGACTGTACACCCAGTGCGTGTTACCAGTGATGACATACGGAACTGCGACGTGGTCCTTCACTGCTGGCCGGATGAGGAAGCTCAAGGTCGCTCAGCGAGCTATGGAGAGGGCTATGCTCGGAGTTTCTCTGTGTGATAAACTCAGAAATGAGGATATCCGCAGTAGAACCAGAGTGACCGACATAGCCCAACGGATTAGTAAGCTGAAGTGGCAATGGGCCGGCCATATAGCTCGAAGAACCGAAAACCGATGGGGAAGAAAGGTTCTCGAGTGGCAGCCTCGTACTGGCAGGCGAAGTGTAGGGCGTGCCCCCACTAGATGGAGTGACGACCTGGTAAAATATGCAGGAAGTCGATGGAGTATCCATCGACTTCCTGCGAGTGGCAGCTTCGTACCTGTAGGCGAAGTGTAGGGCGTCCCCCCATGAGATGGAGTGACGACCTGGAAGAAACTCCGGTGGAGTGGAGTTTGGACTGCAAACTCAGAAAGTAAGGGGTCTTAATCCTGCATTCGACTGCGGTGGTGAACTACTCTTAACACAAGCATTTTAAAGCTTACTTAGAGTCATTAATGAAAGTATTGGTGATGTTCATAACGTTACTAGTATTATTTATTTAAAAAAAAGGGGTGCACATATCATGTATCACGTTTAAATACAAATTTAAGCACTTTATGTACGAATAGTTGGAAATTCAAGAACCATTGTGTCGTCAATAATTGTATTACAGCCAGAATGTTCGAGAGTTTTAACGTTTTATCAAGAAGTTTTGACAAACATTTCTGCTTCGAGTAAGTTTCTAATTAGTGAAAATTCCAAGACTGGGTTGCCAAGAAACTTTAGGAAAGTTTTGACGGCGTCAGCGTGTCTATGTAATGCCGATTCATTTACCTGATTTTAGAAAATTTATTTAAATTTTCAAAAAAAAAATTGGGTGGGCTGTTTTTTTTTATAGCATACGGTAACAAACGAGCACACAGTCCACCTGATGGTAAGTGGTTGCTGTGGCCCATAGACATTTATCCTCAATTACGAATTAAAATGCAGATGCGTTGTCACCCCTGAGGACTAAGATGGAATGCCTCGTTTCCAGTAAAAAGGGTCTCCGGTTCTCTACACTCACTATACGAAACACAGCAGTGTTAAGCTGCTATTTAACGCTGGTATTCTGTGAGAGTGTGGTCCTTCCCCGGTCGAGTTGACCCAATCGTGCATTAACTATACTACTAATATAGCTGCAGAATAACTCTACCACGTATAAAAAGTGTAGAAGCTGTGTAGGAGCATACGGACGTTGGTATAACGTGAAACGCCTACGCTGACGAGTCGTTTTTAGTGTTAGAAAGGAGTGAGAGCGGCGGTTTTGGCTACTCTGCGTATTGCCCCTTTCTCGCCAAACCACCCGGCCACTTACATAGTCAGCTCAAAGTCGTGACAGTGACCTGACTATATAAGTTACATAAATACATTTAAAAGCGGCGGCCGCGGTGTCTCTGGACTGCAGTCGGTGACGCGGTACATCGTGCAGCCTCGCCTTCGGCAGAACCGTTGCACTCTATAGCTCGTAAGTCCTTGCTTACGAGACTATTTCAATATCTGTAAAGGCAGCAGAGCCAACACTTGCCGAAAAAATTCAATTAGATCTCTTAAGTCTAACAGTTTTGTAATTTTATTAAGGCAAGACGATAAAGGCCTTTTCGTTACGGCGTGATTTTGAAGATATTTTTGACGTCAAAAAAAAAAACTATCTACAACTGTGTGCTATGTGGTGACGCTGTGAGAAAGCCCATACGGTTTCCTTTTTATCAAGTATTTCGCAATTGTTAAAAAGTTTATTCATTCATTATTGTTCATTATTGTGTATAAAAATGTATTGGCATTGCAGGGGAAATTGCCATTTATTGTTTTTCATCTCTCGTTTTCCATTTTCAGTGTCTAACTTTTTGGTTTTAACTTTCTTCTTTGTTTTTGCTTTCTTTTGTTTAATTTATATAAATTACAAGGCATTTGGTCGTTCATTGTTTTTCGCGCTTTCCACAATCTTAGTTTCAACCTTTTTGGCTTCGACTTTGTCAGCGCTTGGCTTAGGATTTGCTACAACAACAATTTCTGTAGTAGTGATGGACGGGGCTTATGGTTTAGTTTTGGTTTTTATACATTCGCTTTCGTTTAATTCTGTTCGGGTCGAATTTATTGATTGATTTTAAACTAATTTCCCGAAGAGCAAGAGACTTGAAATTTTGAACGTGGATTGGATGGCAATGAAAGAATAGACAATATAAGACAAAAAAGATTTTATACGTTTAGTCCGTTTTATTTTATAAAATGATGTTTGTATTTTTTGAAAAGAGTATGTATTTTTTTGAAGATCTCATTTATATATTTAATAGAAATATGGGGCAGTGTTGCCAAAACGAAATTGCAGGAACTACAAAGAGCTTAAAATAAAGCAATAAAAATACTTTTCACCTATTACTAAAAATAATGAACATCCGACAACTTTATATAGCATTTGCATTTTAATTAGGAAGATCATGAGTAAAATCATCCAAACTAGTTTGTCCTTTACCAGAAAGTCACAAATATCGAAACGCAGTCTTTGCCGACCTACCTTGCTCGTATTGCCAAAGACACGTACCAAATTAGGGAAAAAAAATATTACCTTTGAGGGAGCACACTTTTATAACAGCCTACCTTCTCATATTAAAAATATAGATTCCTTTAACAATTTTAAGTCTCAATTGCACAACTACATTCTTGAAAGCTGCTGACTTGTAATTTCGGAGAGTTTCACGATGGAACTGTGAAGGCGGTGACCGCTACCTAGATTAAGTTTTTCTTTTTATAGGATCGGGTGACAAACAAGCACACAGTTCAGTAAGTGGTTACTGTGAACCATAGACATCTACATCTATCCTCAATAAAGACTCAAGATGCAGATGCGTTGTCACCCGTGAGGACTAAGATGGAATGCCTCTTTGCCAGTAAAAAAGGTCTCCGGTTCTCTACACTCACCATACGAAACACAGCAGCGTTAAGGTGCTATTTTACGCTGATTTTCTGTGAGGGCGTGGTTCTTCCCCGGTCGAGCCGACCCATTCGTGCTACAACCATAATATAGCTGCAGCATGGCTCTACCACGTAGTTTTTATTATTGTTCTCATGTAAGTGGATTTTGTAATCTTTTTGTAAGAATAAATTCTTTAAACCTAAACCTAATATTTGGCTAAAAAAGACGCTGTCAACAATAAAGTCCACAATGTGATCGTACGCAGCAGAAAATGTTTGGTAAATATTAATGACTTTCACACCGAATTTCGGTCACAGCGCGACGGCCAGTCTTGATAAATACGAGCCCTCTATGCAGGGCAGTATAATAGTTGGCCATACGATTCGTAATTAGAAGAAATACCAACTCTGAGTTTTTCATAATGTGCTCCGATCTGTCCTCTGACCGAATTCCGATCACGGGAGCTAGTTTAAACGGAAATTAGTCATTTCCACATGATAGGATTATAGTGCACAAGTGTAGTGTAAGCACGAGTGCACTCTCTATTCCCTCACTCTCACAGTCCTATGGGATGGCAATCCAATAAGGCTGGAGACAGATTAGGCGCATGACCAACGGCTTTCTGTACTTTCCGAGGCACGGGGTTGAAACACTGCCAACTTTCTTACTCCGGGCAGATACTGAGAGTTTCTTAACAGAAAACCCAATAACTTACTTTAGTCTTACCCGGGATTCGAACCCAGGACTGCATGATCAACAATTATGCTAACGACCACTAAGCTAACAACGCAGTCAGCTGTAATATTACTCTACTGTGAATCTATTTATTTATTTACACGTTTCTAAAAAAACGGGTCTTGCTTTCAGAAGTATGGTTGAAATATGTATGTTACAATGTTGAAAATAGCAGTTAAATAATTATTAGGGAAGGGTTAAGCTTTTTATAGCAATATTTCATTTAATTTAACTTCCAATTTTAAAACAACTGTTCGTTTCCAAATTTGAAATTAAATTGTGAGTTTTGTATTGATGGAATAAGCCTGACAGGCTCATTCATCAAGAGTTGATTAATTTGAATGAAGCCCTTTTTACTGGAAACGAGGCATTCCATCTTAGACTTCAAGGGTGTCAACGCATTTGCATTTTGATTGTTAATTGAGGATAAATGTAGATATTTATGAACCATAGCATCCACTTACCGTCAGGTGAACTGTGTGCTCGTTTGTCACCCTTATTCTATCTATCTATTTATAAAAAAAGTTATGAAACTATTCATTTTGTTTTGATTTTCCCAAAACAATATTTCCTGTTATTATTTTTTTTTAATAAGGCTTACCGACTATTTACATAAAAACAACTTATAATATTAGGATTTTTGAAAAATACATTATACATATGCATTTAAATTAAAGGTATGCACAGCATTGTTTAATTATAAAAGACGTTGTTTGTTTTTAAACATATTAATTTTTTTTAATTTGTAAAGAGAAAAAAATATGAAAGGATTAGAAACTAGAAATAAAAACTAAATACTAAAAATGGCTCTTGCAACAATCTAAAATCAATTTTTTTTTAAGTAGGATATCTAAGTTACAATTTTAAAATAAAAATTATAATTATTTACCATTGTACAAATAGGAGAGGAACTACCATATTTCCTACTTTTTAAGGACATTGAGAATGGTTTATAATTATGTAGACGAACCGTAACTCTAGGAACTAATATATTAATTTGTGATAGGTGAGACGGACAATCCACTTCATGGCTTAATAATTTATACAAAAAAATCATGGACAGCAGTTCCTTACGTTGCCTTAAGGATAGCATATTAAATTAGTTTAACCTTTCAGAATAACTATTAACGCTCCGGCAACTACCAGTGATAAAAGAGATTCTGTTCACAAATTTTTTTGAATCTTTTCGATACGCTGAATATTATTCTGATAAAATGGATACCATATAGACCTACAAGAATCCACATGGCTACGCACTAAGACGAAGTACAAAACTTTCATTGCCTGAACAGATTTCAATTGTTTAGAATTTCTAAAGACAAACGCTAACATTCTGAAACATTTGTTAACCTCGTTATTAATATGATTAGTGAATCTCATTTCAGAATCGAGAGCAATATCCAAATCTCTAACCTGATCGACTCTGTTTAAGATGGAAATTTGTTAAATATTCGGAAAAATTTTATGTGACAACATTTATTAGTGTTCAAAGTCATACCGTTTATTCGACACCATTCCGTAACCCTGTCTACGTCCGCTTGAAGTTTTAACTGATCGACACTGTTCTTAACTGTTTTAGATAGCTTTAAATCATCTGCGTAAAGTTCAAATTCCGAGTGTAGAATACAATGTTTTATATCGTCAATGAACATAACAAACAGAATCGGTCCGAGGTGCGAGCCTTGTAGAACTCTGGAGGTAGGGTGAATATCCCTAGATGTAAAACCATTCACTGCTACTCGCTGTATACAACTACTTAAGTAAGATGAGAACCAGTTCAAAAGTGGCCCATGTATGCCAAAAGTGTTGTCAAGTTTACGTTTTAGTAATGCATGATTCACCTTGTCGAACGCTTTACTAAAGTCGGTATAAATTGCGTCTACTTCATTACCCGCGCTCATACTTGTAATTATTCTATCCACAAATGTTAAAAGGTTGGTTGCTGTAGAACGTTTCTTCAAAAAAATCGTGTTGTTGCTCTGCCACAGTTTGCTTTATGTACTACGATAAACTAGGGCATACTAATGATTCAAAAAATTTGGCAAGAACTGGTAGAATACTAATGGGTCTATAGTTATTTACATTGCTTTTATCACCCTCTTTATGGATTGGAATAATTATAGCTTCTTTCCACAATTTGGGTAAATAACCTTCCACAAGAGATCGATTATAAATGATTTGCAAGGGTGTTGTTAAGTTGGTAGCACAGTTTTAAGAAAGATTGAATGAATACCGTCGCTTCTTGGTCCTTTACTGGAATCCAGAGCTTTTAAGGACTTTCCTATTCTATCACTAGTTATATATATGTGACCCAAACTTACAGTTACATGAGGTGTAGTTTCATCAACCAAAACAGTGTCATTAAACGTTTCATACGCCAAAGCGAAATTGTCCGCAAAAAGATTGGTAATACTCTTACCGTCTCTCGCAACTCTGTGTCCGAAACTTATAACAGATGGTATATCACTCTTTATTTTACGTTTATTCTTAATATAAGCCCAAAAGTATTTTGGATTTTTATAACATTACTGACAACTTTTTCTATATATCTACTTTAACAATTTTTTATCATGATTGATGGTCGTTCTTTCAATATATTATATTCCAGTTCATCTAAGCCATTTTTACATTTTTTATACTTTTGACGAGCTTTTTCCTTTTCATGCAACAAGCGAATGAGGTTGTTGGAAAACCAAGGTGGATATTTCTTATTATTACGTTTCCTAATAGGCACATACTCAGCAATAATTTGATTTAAAATATTGTAAATTTAGATACAACATCATCTATTTCTAAACACGATTCCAATTCTGATTTCTAGTTCACTTTGTTTAAGCGATTTCTTATTATCTGATAAAAAAAGAAGTTGTACCTAGGTATAAATTTGAGAGACAGTAGTTGAAGCTCCTGCATAGATAAAAGCACTTGCAAAGGAGGATGATGAAGTCTACTCAAGAAATTATATTTTGTGACTCTTGCACAATAATACCACATCTAGAATTACTTAACACTAAATCGAATATATTTTGTTGATGGTTCAATACATGGTTGAACTGTTTCACATCATATGCAGATAAAAAGTTAACAAGGCCACAGGCGATAGTGCTTTCATACTTGGTCTTAAAGATGTATCCGAAGTGGGAGACCAGACAATATCTTTCTGGTTAAAGTAACCAAACAAAAGCACGTCATCGTCCAAACCATCCATAATGCTACTAGATTTATCTAAAAACTGCTGAAGATGAGTACGTTTAAGAAGGGACGGTAAATAACCATAGCAGAAATGTAATTTCGTAGTGCCTAAAATTAAAGTTACCTATAAACCCACACAGCGGCTTTCGAAAGTGTAATTCCTATATGCTTAGATAGACTTTTTAACTCCAATAAGTACACCTCCACCATCAGCAGCCATTACAAAAGTATTTGATGATCTCTCTCTCCTAAATACTTGATAACGGTCGTCGAAAATTTCGCTGTCGCATATAAGCTAAGACTCCGTTTACACAATCAAATCAAAGTCATTGGCACTAACTTCAAGAAAAATTTCTTTAAGAATATTTTGATAATAAATGCAAAAATTTAACTTTACGACTAAAAGTACTAATACCTTTTTGAAATAGTAATATCAAATGCTAATTAAAATAAAGTCTTTAAAAATTCTTGATGAAGTACCAACTTTGCTGGGTGTTCGTTCTCCTTTCGAAGAAAGATTTTTCCATATCTCACCCATACATATTTCAAATTGTGTATTGGCCCATATTCTTGTTATTGCGTGGAGTGATTTGTTAGATTGCGTTAGATGCTCGGAGATGTAGACCGGTGACTCCTTGTCACCATAACCTAGTATTTTTGTGTTTAACTTTTCTTTGGGATGGGATCTGTTGTACTTGTATATAGCTGCAAGTAGATTGTCACGTTTCAGTTTATTAACGAGTCTGCATACAATTGTTTTAGTCAAATCTGATGTCTTGTTTTGCTTTTGTACACGATCACAAGACACGATATCAGTTTCCAACAGAGCAAAATCCTATCACTTTGCCAATTTGCATCACTGTGTTATGCAAGTTGTCTTGTTTATGCTCTGGAAGACAGTGAATTTCTATATTATTCTGCCGAGAATCTTGTTCCATTACTAATAATCTTGATTCTAAGTCTTTAACTTTACATTGGAGTAATTCACTTTCAGAATGGAGTTGCTTGGTATCTTGCGAGTAGGCCTCTACTTTAGTCTTCATATCCTCAAATTTGGTATTTATGTAGGTTATAGAATCCTCAAAGCTGCGCATCTCTTTTCTCAAAGATAAGAACTCTTCTCTAATTGCATGCTTTACTATAGCATGAAGCTCTTCTTGCGTAATAGTTTTAATGGTTAATCGTAAATTTTCCACATCATTATAAATGTTGTCATTCTCCCGTGTGTTTGTATTAACATAATACATTTCATCAGAGGGACATTTCAGAGAGGGAAAATGTTCATTAACAAAACTTTCCAAAATGTTTTCAATTATAACTTTATGTTTCACGTGTTTATCACAATACAGTTTTCACTTTTTTGTTAGTAGATATTTCGGCTTTAAAACAATAATAATCAAAGCACCAGAAATTAAGAGTTTACTACGGCAGGGAAAATAATTTCATGGAGCAAAACAATACACGTCTTTCCGTCTAGCACGCCAATCGTCATTTTTCGTGACATTTTTGTTATTTATCCTTTATGATATCATTTTAAACCAGGGGTTCTGAACATTCTCGACTTGTGAACTTAACCGCATTTCGATAACTTCTATTTACATTTTTAATAATAATTTAATATTGCTGGGTACAGAAATCCTCTCATTTCTAAAAGAATTATGGAGCAATTAGTCTGCCGCGTGTATCCAGTGCAAGCTGGCGGAATCACATATCCTGAAAATATTTTATTCCTGATCATTGAATATGTACTACGTACTAGAACAGACATCGCGAACAATATCTGTGCGGCAGTGCGGGTCGCGTGGTCGGCCGCACAGAGTACCTTTTTATGGCACAGACTATTTAAGTTAGAGCCCATAGGTTCTAACGTGTGTTGCAAAGAACCAATTCGCGGTGTCTCTTCTAGTACGTAATAGATATTACTTCAATGTACCTGTCAAGCAAATTTCCACACATGGCTGTCCTTTATCGCCGAGGCCGTGGATTAGCACGTAAAATTGCAAATCAACAATTTTATTTGTGCCGACGGGAATCGAACCCGTGATTTATAAGCTTATAATATGGTTACACTATGTATAGAGAACAATATCGTTTATCTATGACCACACCACTAACGTAATAGCACTTATACATGCAAAAGCTTTCAATATTATGGGATAATTATTTTGCAGTTAAGACCCTAGACGCGTAGATTTAACGACAAGGTCAAGGTTTATGGTTGTGTAATAAAACCTACATTTGAGAAAACTGCTCTTTTCGTTTATAATGAAAGAAAGAAAAATACTTGGTTTGATTAAATTTTGTTTTAGTTAATCATTTACTTTACAAGTTTATCGAGATGGGTTTCATACCTGAAACATTTGCGAACATTATCCTTATTTAAGATCGGCTAAAAAAATAGTGCTAAATTTATGGTCCGCTGTGTAGTGGCGGCGTTATAATATTCACTGCCCTATATCAGTCCATGAGTATCATAAGAGGCGACAGAGGGATATTGAAACAGGAGATAGACATCAGTATCCTCCTGATAACAACAGAAAATCAACAGGGCTAAATAAAACAGGAAATGGACCGCAGCATTTTCCTGACAACAAATCTAATAAAAAAACTGCTTCCGACCGACTAATAACCGTGACAACTATAATTAATAGAATCAGGCGTTACTTTGCGGAAATCCAGTATATAAAAGCTTTAACAAAAATTTACTTCGCAAATATCCGCGTTATAAAATAAAATGATGTGTCTTACCTAGTATGAAGAAGTACCTCCCGCCCTCCCTCAATTGCGTGCACTATCCCCGTCACCACTAATACCAGCACCGCTACTTCCAACACCACTACACTAGGCAAGACACACCACTGACGATAATACGACACGTGTTTCGCCTCTACACGAGGCATCCTCAGGTGATATAGACTCTACGGTGGCTAACCGCTAAGTGAGCGGCGAGCCAAAACAAGTGCCTTTTATACAAACCGATGATGCAACCGCTCTCCACCTAAGTAGCAAGCGACTGCGTCATGCGATAAAACATGCGACCAATCACCGCTGGACTTACGCAGCCGTTTGTAAAATTAAAAACAAACCGCCGCGCAACGCCCACATTATTAGAGAGCAGGCTTGAAGATATTTAAGAGAGGTGAGTTAGTAACATTTGTTTGTTCATTCAGCAATGCAACGGTATTATTATTACTTTTTAATATCTATAACTGTTCCAGCACACACAGCCGCAGCCCTTTATTACACGTATGTAAGACTTTAAAGAAGTGGTCGTTGGCTAGGTTGTGTCCAGTGTCCAAAAGATGTTTGGCAAAATGGGATTTATCCGACATTGCTCCGGTGGGAGCACACCGACACGGTCATTGCCGCGTCATCATGTCATCCATGGCAACATAAAGTAGCCGCTTTTTATTGTTACATTAACCGTTTGTTCACTGTCCCATTAAGTAAAGAAAATTATTTAAAAGAACTTAATATAATTTATCAAATAGCGGTCTCTAACGGTTTTTCAAAAAATCTCATTAACAATTTAATTAAAAAGAAACAAAAGCATGTTATTCGCAACTCTCTGTACGCGGTTCAACCTCAAAGTGTTCATCGATATGTGAGCAGTTTGACCTACTTAGGCCCCATATCTGAAAAAGTAGCTAATATTCTTCGACAAAACGGCGTTCATGTGGCGTTCAAAACAAACAATTCTCTTAGAAATATCTGTAATAGTAAAGATAAGTTGGATATTCGTCAAAAGTCAGGTGTTTACAAACTTATTTGTGACGAATGCCACGCCGTTTACGTGGGTCAGACTGGTCGCAATTTCGAGACACGTTATAAAGAGCATTTAGCCGCGTACAGGAATTGCAATCCCGATAAATCCCATTTTGCCAAACATCTTTTGGACACTGGACACAACCTAGCCAACGACCACTCCTTTAAAGTCTTACATACGTGTAATTAAGAGCTGCGGCTGTGTGTGCTGGAACAGTTATAGATATTAAAAAGTAATAATAATACCGTTGCATTGCTGAATGAACAAACAAATGTTACTAACTCACCTCTCTTAAATATCTTCAAGCCTGCTCTCTAATAATGTGGGCGTTGCGCGGCGGTTTGTTTTTAATTTTACAAACGGCTGCGTAAGTCCAGCGGTGATTGGTCGCATGTTTTATCGCATGACGCAGTCGCTTGCTACTTAGGTGGAGAGCGGTTGCATCATCGGTTTGTATAAAAGGCACTTGTTTTGGCTCGCCGCTCACTTAGCGGTTAGCCACCGTAGAGTCTATATCACCTGAGGATGCCTCGTGTAGAGGCGAAACACGTGTCGTATTATCGTCAGTGGTGTGTCTTGCCTAGCGTAGTGGTGTTGGAAGTAGCGGTGCTGGGATTAGTGGTGACGGGGATAGTGCACGCAATTGAGGGAGGGCGGGAGGTGCTTCTTCATACTAGGTAAGACACATCATTTTATTTTATAACGCGGATATTTGCGAAGTAAATTTTTGTTAAAGCTTTCGTGACAACTATGGCAAATATACTGCCTTTGAAGCAACCTATAAGGAGGTCTATATCCAGCAGTGGACATTTGATAAATTGTTATGATAAAAACGAATAATAAACAAACATTCCTTGTATTATCATTTAGATCTTTCAGTGAGGAATAAACATAATGATGACAGATGGATCTACGACCGAATAAAGGCAAGATCAAACGTTAATGTGAACGCGATCCGACCAAACGATATAATCAGATAAGTACCATTGCACATTCGTCCGAATAAAAACCACCTGGATACTGTAATACATTTCAAAGTTTTTGAATACGGTTTTAAGTTTGATAATTGTTTCCACGGACGGCCTTATGTAACAGAACACAGTACAGTCTCGTTGAGCGATGGTGGTGTGTGATGATTTTATTCCATACTTTATATTATTTAACCTAACCTTTTCTATAGAGTAAATTGTTTTTCTATAGAGTAAATGAATGATATGGGCCATAGATATTAGACATCTACATCTATCTCCTATTATATATCAAAATGCAGATGCGTTGTTACCGTTGAGGACTAAGATGGAATGCCTCGTTTCCAATAAAAAGGGTCTCCGGTTCACTATACTCACCATACGAAACACAACATCATTAAGCTGTTATTTTACGATGGCATTCTGTAAAGGTTGGTTCTTCTCCGGTCGAGCTGAACCATTCATGACACATATGCCGCCGTCACCGTGGCATCCTGTCAAAGGCTTCGCTGCAACATCAAAGATCGCCGCGTGCTGCGTACACCCGCACGAGAATTTGGCATTTTAAAACGAATCGTTGTAGTGAAAGGTTCTTTGATATCTAACTTGTGTTTATTATTTTTATTCGTATTTTATTACAATAACCATAAGCATAAAATAGTAATCTATTTTATTCTTAGAATAAAAAAAACATATATTTAACAAACACTGTAAAAGTAATAAAATAAAAGCAAAATAATAAGCGCGCATCCGGGTGTGCCGACTCTATCTTAGTGACCAGACTATAGCTGACACGAAAGACGTTTTTTTCGTGTCGTCTATAGTCTATATAAACTTTGTGAATAAAACAATCTTAATAAAAAATTTCATCTAAATTTTTTTCGAGGAACCAATTAAATAATATATATTTACTAAATGTAGCTAAAAACCATCCAAACGACCCCATAAGTACGTACCCCATAAAAAATTTATCAAAATTGGTCAAGCCGTTTAGGAGGAGAAGAATTATGAAAACACGCACGCCCCGGTTTCGTGGGTGAATTCTGGGTTTCGACAACAGCGTCACTACCGGGTCGAATGGCGAATCTAAGCCATCTAGAGATTCACTTAAACACACATAAAACTTTCATCAACATTGATCCAGCCATTTAGGAGTTCAGTGACAAACACACGTAGACCCTTTTTAATGGAAACGAGGCATTCCGTCTTAGTCCTCAGGGGTGACAACGCATCTGCATTAAGATTCTTTATTGAGGATAGATGTAGATGTCTATGGGTCACAGCAACCACTTACCATCAGGTGAACTGTGTGCTCGTATGTTACCCTATCCTATAAAAAACATATAGAAGAGCTATTTATATAAAGAGAGTTGATTTGAGTTAATAGAGAATTATTATTTGGCCTAATGAAAAATTGCTCGTTTAAAATATTAAGATTGATTAATATCTTGATCAAAGCGCCACCTATTGGGTCCAGATTTGGTGATTTTATTTCATCATTACAACCCTTCATAAGTTCACTGCTGAATATAGGCCTCCCCCAAGCAATGCCACAAATCAAGGTCCTCAGCCAGCTGCATCCATCGTCCTGGATGTCTAACCAGGTCGTCACTCAAACTGGTACGAGGCTGCCACTCTAGAATATTTCTTCCCCATCGGTTCTCGGTGATTCGAGCTGTATGGCCGGCCCATTGCCACTTCATCTTACTAATCCTACCACGCAGAAAAACTGCGAGCATAGCCCTCTCCATAGCTGACTAAGCGACCTTGAGCTTCTTCATATGTCCAGAAGTGATAAACCACGTCTAAGATCCATAAATCATCACTGGCAACATGCACTGTTTGTACAAACTTATTTTCAAGTTTTGTGGTATAGCTGACGAGAAAATGTGACGTAATCTTCCGAACGCTACTCAGCCGAGTTAAGTCCGTCGATTTACCTCTTGGGCGAAGTTGGCCTTACCTAGTCGGACTATTTGTCCCAGGTATAGGTGTGACATGGGCGTTACACCTGCTCTTTGTATTGTCCATTAATCCTTTGGGAAGCACTATTGAGCTCATTAAGCATAGTGCTTAGATCTTCTAGCGATTCTGTCATAAGGACTATTTTGTCGACAAATCGAAGGTAAGTGATGTACTCGCCATTAATGTTAATACCGTATCCTTTCCAGTCCAGTAGCTTAAAAACGTCTTTCAATGCAGCTATGAAGAGTTTGATCGTAGAATTGGTGCAGTCCGAAGATAGTGCAGTTTATATAGAATAGAATAGAATAATTTTTGTTCAATATTGATTATTACATAATACTTATTGAAAGTCATTTTTTATTTACCAATGGTTCGGAAAATACCTCAGTCCTGGGAAGAACCAGCAAGGAACCCAGCGGGACTTTTTTTAAACATAATTTCACTTAACAATAATTTCGTTTATACAATTTTTAAATGATTTTTCATAGAACCAGCATGGTGGCGATCACCGCTCAGGGGTTATTTTCATTCATGTATTCCTTGATATTATAATAACCCTTTTTGTACATTTTTTCTATAATAAAACTTTTAAACTTGTTTATTGACAAACTTTGAATATGTTCTGGGATTTTGTTGTAAAAGCGTATACATTGCCCCATAAATGAATTACTGATTCTGTGGAGTCTAGTAACTGGTATTACAAGCTTATGTTTGTTCCTAGCATTTAAAGTATGCACATCCTTATTCTTATTAAAGCTATTTATGTTTTTATGCACATACATTACATTCTCATAAATATATTGCGATACCAAAGTTAATATGTTTACATAATGATTTCTTATATTTACGCGAACACTACACATTTTTAAATAAAAGGATTTTATCGCGTATATTAACTTATTTTTAACTTATTTTTTTTATATTCCCGACGTTTCGGGTGCTTTCCAGCACCCGTGGTCACGGGGGACTGAGTTGTTTGACGTCCTGCTGTCATAGTTAGCCCGGCTACCTTCAGATTTTTAATATTAATTTTTGGTTCGATTTACGCAGAATGAGCTTACAGTATCTTGAAGTCTAGCAGTGGTATACTTGGGTTTGGATTTGATTTTATTAATTATGGGATCCCAAGCAGATGGCAGCACCCATCCATCTTCTCTATTGAAATTAGGATGTTTTTTAATTTCAATAGCCTCGCGAATCATCCTTGGGAGGAATCGGTGTTCTTTTGCGACGATTTGTGGTCTATCAAATCTAATGTAATGACGGGGACGATCCTGAACATGTTCACAAACTGCAGACTTCCCGATACGTCGGTGCTTCACGTCAGCTATATGTTCTTTAATGCGGGTGTTAATAGATCTTTTTGTTTGTCCTATGTACGAGAGACCACATTCACAATCCAGCTTGTACACTCCTGCATCTTGTAGAGGGATATGACACTTGACGGATGGTAAAAATTGACCAATCTTCTTCAGCGGCTTGAAGTACATTTTAATGGAAGCTCGCTTCAAGATGTAGCCAACCTTGTCTGTGACTCCTCTGACATAGGGTAGTACAGCAGGCACACGCTCGACTGTGGCTGGCTTCACTCGGTCACTGTGACGTAGGCGCGGGACCCGAAGCTTGTTGTCTTGCAGTACTTGCTCGACGTGCTGAAGCTCGGTGGCCAGATGTTTTCTGTCACAGATCCCTCGTGCTCTCTGAAACAAAGATTTTCCCACGGTAGCTAACTGTGAAGGATGATGGTGAGATTCACCATTTAAATATCGGTTGGTATGGGTATTTTTTCTGTACACAGTATGACCAATAGTGTTATCAGGATTTCGGATGACTAAAACATCTAGAAAAGCTAAAGTATTGTTTGCCTCTAACTCCATTGTGTGTGAATTAAGGTGGTTTAAAAATGCAGTTACTTTGTCAGATGGTAAAATTGTGAAAGTATCGTCTACGTACCGCTTGTAGAATCTTGGATTTACAGGAGCAGTAAGAAGGGCTTTCTCCTCAAAGTCCTCCATGAATATGTCGGCGACTACGGGAGATACAGGTGAGCCCATTGCCACTCCATCTACTTGCATGTAGAACTCTTCTTTCCACAATAAATAGCCAGATGTGAGGCAGTGTTTGAGTAATACTGCATATTCTGTAGGCATGTTGTTATCTTCTAGCTTTCTAGTAACAATTGAGATGCAGTCTTCAATAGGTAGGCATGTGAATAGTGACTGAACATCAAAACTGACCATAGTTTCATTGTCAGCGAGATGTAGGTCTTTAATCTCACTAACAAATTGGTATGAATCCTTTGTGTGTGCTCTGGTATGTCGTCTTAGTGGTGACAGTATTTTTGCCAAGTGTTGAGCCAACTTATAAGTTGGTGAATGGATCTGGCTTACTATAGGACGTAGTGGAGCGTTTGGTTTGTGTATTTTCGGTAACCCATACAACCTCGTTGGTTTGGCACATGATGGTATTGTCGAATTCACGTCAAGATCTAATTTTTCGGAGTATTTCTTTATTAAATCAGTAGTTGTTTTGAGTGTATTAGTTGTAGGGTCTATTTTGACTCTACAACTAACTGTTCATACTGTTCATAACTGTTCATGAATACACAAAAAGATATAAGAAGTTTTAAGTTGTATAAACTAGTAAGAAATTGAATGTCACGAAAGTACTACTCAAAACTCTCAATCTCACATAAAATCTCAGGTGTCCCGGAAACGATAATTTTCTTCATTGGGACTAAATTAAAAAAAAGAATATTATTTGCTTAAACAACTTCAATCAAGCTTTAGTACCAATTATTGTTCCCCGGAGCACTTTCCCTAAAATTTGCCTTATGTAATGTTTTCCCTTAGAGTCCCTTACAGCAGTTAAGGGTGAATATTACGACTTGTTTTTAATGAACCAAATGTTGTTAACACTCCAAATTGTTTTACTTTGTTTTTACTGCCCTTTGTTACACTTCAGTGAAATATCACTTCACTTTAAAAATTCGTTACCCGCAAACTAGGGTTTTCTCTGATATAGTAGTGGTAGGGTAGTGATGTAAACATAAATTGCACAAGGACAAACATGCAGACTCGCAACAATTATTTGTAGGCCATACAAATACGTTTTCCGTGAGCGATTCGAACCCGCGTCCCTCAGTGCTACTTGTTTTTTTTTTATAGGATAAGGGTGAAATCTCTTATTGCTAAGTATACGCTTATAGGTGGTAGAACCACGCTTCAGCTTTATTATGGTTGTGGTATGAATGGATCAGCTCTAGTGAAGTAGGACCACGCTCTAACAGAATACCAACGTAAAATACCAGTTTAAAGCTGCTGTGTTTCGCACGGTGAGTGTAGAGCACCGGAGACCGTTTTTACTGGAAACGGAGCATTCCATATTAGTACGCAGAAGTGTCAACGCAGCTACATTTTGATTTTTAATCGAAGATAAATGAAGATGTCTATAGGCCACAGCATCTACTTACAAACAGGTGGCCTGTGTGCTCACTTGTCACCCTTATTCTATAAAAAAGCTACTATGGCACGGAGCTGTCAAAATTATATGAAAAACTTGACTAGTGAACCAGCTGATGTTTTATGGAAGGAGTATTCTACCTTCTCCTCCAAACGTTAATCATTATCTTCACGTGGTGCTACCTCACCATCTTGGTGCTCTGAGCTACTTAACGGGAGAGGATCTAGTTACCATCTGAGTGCTGGCTACAATCAGTTAGGAGCAAAAATCTAATTTAACATTGATAACAATACGTATCGGAACTTAAAACATGACTAATAAATGACCTGGTGGTTTAAAATATTGATTTTTTACTTGCAACCAAATTCAAAGAAAGTGAAATGCGCACAGTTCAGCTATAATTATTTACCTAGTTATGAGACCACCATAGGTTTTTATGGGTCAGCATTCTCACACTTTGTAAATTCAAACATTAGCTGTGCTGGGTAGCCTTGCAAGTCGGACACTGTTCTGTGCCTATCCCAACATAAATACGCAATTTTGCTACTGTTACTATGTATTAAATTTTACGTTATCTAACTTTTCTCTCGTTGCCTATCACTGGGTGAACACATTGTATCTTGTTATTTGTTTTTGTGTATCATCTGTCGGTGAACCTTGTAAATAAATAAATAAAACATTTAGTATGTAATATGCATATGTAATGTATTAAATATATATTAGTGATTTTTTTATTGTCTGCAGAATCAATAGCATTATGATGAGACGAACGTTGCACAACGATAAGGGGTATGCATATTAGTACACCTTTCGATTTCTTTTTTTTTCTTTTATTAAAAACGTTACCCCACACTAGGATTTTCTCCTGTATCGTGAAGGGAATTTACAAACATCCAGACCCAAAACAATTATTTGTAGACCATACAAATAGTTGTTCCGTGCGGGATGCGAACCCGCGGCCCCCAGCGCAACAACTCATTGCTAAGCCACTGCGCCACCGAGCCGTCTAACATCATCGTCATTCTTACAGTCCTCAACAAGTCCACTGCTGAACATAGGACTCCCCAAAGAATGTTTAAGTACGTTCTTGAGCTTTTACGATCACAACTGGTTTATATTTATATATTATGTTCTCAACAATACTAAGTTTTCTGCTTGCGTAAGAAATCCACCCAAAAAGAAAAAAATATTACACCTTATGAATCTCTAAGAAAGGAAAATAATATACCTTAGTGAAGCAATAATTTCACTAATGACATACATTAGTCCCGCAATATGTAAGTATTGTGTGGTCGACTTGGCACTGAGCACTTTGTTATAAATAGAGGCCATTACTTAATGAACATTCAAGGATTAAGCTCGACCGCATTAAGGAATCAAACAGTGCAAGTTGACATACGAAAATCGGTTTGAAATTGGAGTTACAGATATGAAAGCGAAGGAAATAATATTTAAGAAAAACGATACGATAGTTCGTTACCAATTGGCACAAGATCCAGGCAAACATTAACCGCACTACACCAGCACTTAATAAGTAGGCCCGAGATCACAGGGGTGGTCACAGCGTTTCGTACGTACGGCCGCGGTGCAAACTATGTCCGTCGTCCAGCCGTCATTATAGGGAGAGAAATAGGATTAAAAAGGCGCAGGATGGGTGGCGGAAAGTATGCGAGGGTCCGTACGCAAAATATTGCAAAGGGCTAGATTTTTATAGTACAATGTACAATTGGATATAAATATAACGCACTCTCTATTAGGATATTTCGTTGTTCGAGTGTTGAAATATTTATAATGTAATAATTATACCATACAATGAAGGTTTTCAAAGAGTAGCCAAATTTTAAACTTAATTTCAAGTATATAAATAATGATATACCGTTATTGCAGTTTTTGAAAATACATGTAAATAAGGCTTCTACTTTTATTTGAAATTATCCGAAATTGAATGTGGTTTATGGGTTTTTGACTACCGATCGACTCTTACATTTGTCTTACATGTGTGCGTGCGCAGTAAAATCAGTTAAAATACTGCGATACTACGCATTTTGAATTTAAAAGATTTGTATATATATTAATTATTGAGATTTTTTAAATTAATTTTTCTTTACCATTTGCCTATATTACTTATTCTGAACCTACTCTGCCAATTTGGCCGGTTATTGCAAAATAAACCTGTATACATAACATAAAAAGAGCCGTGGTAATTCAGAGGCGTAACGGTCGCTATAAATGTCATAACGCATGCAATTCAGGTTTGATTCTCGCCGGCTACAATAAAATTGTTAATTTCTATTATAAGTACTTATCTACGAATGATACCTATCTAGGCGGATCTTTATGTAGAAAAGACTTCTTACCACCTTGAACTCTTGTTTTATGTATTTTTATATTTAAGAAACGTGACGAAACGGTTTTCAAAATATCATGGGTATCGTAAAAATGAAACTGAAACAAAAGATTTGCAGCAGCATCTCTCAGTAACAACTATGGTATAAAACAGTATAAGATGGCGGAGACCTATATTCAGCAGTGCACTTTTATGGGATGTAATGAATAATAATAAACCTCTGGTTGGGAGAAAACCTCTGTCCTAGGAAGAACCAGCATAAAACCCAGCAATCATAAACTATATTTATTATTTAGAAATCAGTAATATTTTTACGAACTGATCATATACGACACGCAAACTAAGTCAACATGATGTCACGATAACTAACGATATCATTAAATAAAATATTCAAGAAATGAAGTATAAGAAGTTTGTTACGTGGTAGAGCCATGCTGCAGTAATATTATAATAGTATAGTTGTAGCACGAATGGGTCGGCTCGACCGGGGAAGGACCACGCTCTTACAGAATACCAGCGTCAAATGGCAGCGTGACACTGCTGTGTTTCGTATTGTGAGTGTAGAGAACCGGAGACCCATTTTACTGGAAAAGAGGCATTCCATCTTAATTCTTACGGGTGACGACGCATCTGCATTTAAATTCGCAAACGATGATAGATGTAGATGTCTATGGGTCACAGGAACCACTTACCATCAGGTGGACTGTTGCTTGTTTCTCACCCTATCCTATAAAAAGAAATTTAAAAAAATTGGTTGCATGACAGTCCACTGCTGAGCAATTTACTACGAATTTACGTCATCGCACGATTTATTTGTGGAATCATTTACCACTGGCGATTTTCCCGGACCGATACGACTTATGGACCTTCAAGGAACGACCTTACTCCTTTAAAAAAGGCCGGCAACTACTAACCTGCAATTCCCTTAATGTTGCAATTGTTCAACTTAGACACTAACCATCAGGTGAGCCGCATGCTCGTTTGCTCTTACTACTACAAAAAAATTGAAAAGTATACATTCAGTCACTGGATTTAAACTATTCCGCTTATCAAGTAGACCGCTTCCAAATTTGTCAAGCGAGTAACGAAAACATGTTTATTAAAATCCGCAGAAGTAAAAGGAAAACTTATTTCAAATTCAAAGCAGAACAGCGATTTAAAAGTTGGAAAATGACTTCTGTTAAACATCTGAAAAGAATTTGTAACAAGAATGAATATTTTATAACAGGATCATGTGTGAATAAGCTATTACGTTTAGAAATTTGTTATTTTTTTCGTATACGTAATTCGAAGTGACACATATAAAATACTTCTTGGCATTGATTTTTAGAATTTTGGATTTATCCATGTATCATTTACAGCCCAAAAAAGGCATTTTATTATACCACAATATTGCCTCATGGGGGCAATATTATGGAAAAGTCACCCACCTGCCAAGCGTAGCAAGATTTTGCCATACTTACTACGATTGGCAGGCGGCTTGGCAACTGCATTCTTTATTATTTTGAGTTGTTTTCATTAAGACACTACTGCCGATTTCCTGTAATTACTTCTCTTTGTCACCTCTGACAACACCCACGGAACGAAATTGATTAATGGATATTCTCGGTCGTGTAGTGGCGGTGTAGGAATGGGATTTATAAGGATACTAGCTGTTCCCCGCGATTTCATCCGCGTGGACTTTATTACAATTAGATTACATGGGTTTTAATTATTTAGTGCGGAACCCTAATTCTTTTTCTAAAATAAAGGTAGCCTTTCTAAAATCGTAACAATAACGTCCTGTCAAAATCGGTGGAGCCATTTCGGAGATTAGGCGGAACAAAGAATTGGACAGACAGACAGACAGACGGATATACCAATAGACAAAATATTTATAAATGGTTATATGTACCGTATTAACTTTCATATGCATTTAGTTAAAAGCTGTTATTTTTGACATTAAAATCAAGTATTTTAATTTTATTTATTTGTATAGATAATATTTCTACTAAATCCCCATATTAGTGGCTCCGACCGGATAGATTTTAAAATGAACCTTTGCCGGTAGTGGGAAGTACTAGAAGGAAGTTGAAGATATTGGAGAGTATGTTTACCTATGACAATTTTAAAGCGTGTAAAACCAGTACGTGTTGCCATGTAATAGGCCTCTTCCCTTGCAAGAAATATTTTCCAATCGTCACGCTTGACAAGCATATTGTAGATGCTATAATAGACCTCTTGCACCAGCTTAAAATAGCAGCTTAATTATGCTGTGCTTCGTAGGTAAGAGTGGAGAACCGGAGACCCTTTTACTTGTAACGAGGTATTTCATCATAGTCCTTACGTGTGCCAACATTACTGCATTTGATTTTCATCACGTTATTAATAGAATTAGGTGTTACTTTGCGGAAATCCATTGTATTAAAGTTGGTAATTTTTATCAGATGTACTGTATGCTCCTTTGTCACCCTAATTCAATAAGAAAAACGCTAAGTATTCTAACGTTGACTGCCTCTTTGGTCTAGTCGTAAACTCAACTGCTGATTATAAGGTCTGTGGCCAAAAACAACAGTTAGTGGGTTTTTCCTTTAAGAAATTCTCAGTAGCAGCCTGGAGTCAGGAAGTTGGCGGTGTGTCGCCCCCGTGCCTCGGGTAGTAAATAAAGCCGTTGGTCTTGCACCTGATCTCTTTTCAGTCGTGTTGAGTCACCATTCCATCGGACTATGAGAGGGAGGGAATAAAGAGTGCACCTGTGCTTGCACATGCATACACTCGTACACTGCAATGCCGTCCAGCCCAGTTAGCTAGTCTCTGTTGAGACTGGTGGCCGTGAGCGAAACTCCGTCTGGAAGATATTATTATTATTACTTTTTGGTTGTTATAACGATATATATCGAATATTAAAAGATCATCCTAAAATTTCCATAGTCGACTCTTCAGCACACACGAAACGAAATGCGTTTATGGATCTTCCTACGTTTCCACCACACAGCAAGTGTATATGTGCGTAGTACTCTCGTTTACACTTAGTCACACACACATAAACACTCACGCCTGTGACCCAGATGAGTAGACAGAGACTACGGACTACCATTTAACATGATCCCCGAACACACCTCTCTTGCCTCCTTCACGTCAATATATCTTCAGATACCTGCTCGTCGATAAAGGTTACTCTTAATTTGGCCCATCTTTAATATATCGCCAACTTACACACTAAACTTCCGTCTAGAGTGTCGTTAACTCTTCTATTTAAAAAAAAAACACAGCAGTAGATATGTATTATAATGCCACAAGTATGCCTCGTCATTAATTTAAAAAAAAAAGTCTCCGGTTCTCTACACTTACCATAGGAAACACAGCATTGTTGCATTTATTTAGATCAAAAAAAAATTTATATAGTTAAAAGCAAAGGCAAGTAACAGAGTATAGTTTTATACTGCGTTTATCTTTATTTAAAAGTGGTAGAGCCACGCGGCAGCTTTTGCTGTCGCACGGATGGGTCGGCTCGAACCGGGGTAGTACCACGACCTCACAGAAAACCAGCGTGAAGTAGAGGTTTATCTCTGCGTTTTGCTTGGTGAGTGCAGGTGGCCGGAGGCCCTTTTTACTGGAAATGAGGCATTCCATCTTAGTCCTCACGGGTGACAACGCATCTACATTTTGATTTGTAACAGAGGATAGATGTAGATGCCTATGGGCCGCAGCAACCACTTACCATCAGGTGGACTGTGTGCTCGTTTGTCACCCTTATCCTATAAAAAAAAATTTTGAGTGGGGGTAAGCGGGTAAGGGGTTAAGTTAATCTATTGAACATAACTAGTGACATGGGGGTCGATTCTTCGTTAGACCAAAGGTTAAGTATAGCTATTCAGAGAGTACACGTAGCTCTAGAGTTCTAAGCACTATACTGCGGGGAGAAGAGTTATATAGAAGAGTTATATCTAACCTCACCTAACCTAATGTATATTATAATTATATATATGAATACTCTACATACATATGATAATTATAGTTTTTTTTATTATTATAAAAAAAATAATACAAATCACAAACGCAAAGCTCTTATTCAATTCGCTATATTATTTTAAACGACACTAATATGTTATGGCAGGTGGAAGTAAAAGGGAGATCTCCCACCGGGTAAGGTGTTCTGCCCGGCGAGCGGCCAACGCTTCGAGTGGTAGTTCGAAGCTATTCTATATATACTGTTTTAACTTCAGAACTTTGTTAGCGTGATTTAGGCTTCGATGTGTTTCGCTTGTGGCGCGACGACAGCGTCGCCACATCACTCCCCTGCTCAGACCGGAGGTCGATTGCCGGTGCGTCCTTAATGTCGGTGGGGAATGCATGCTTTTTCGTAAGGGCAAGTACGCCGGTGCGAACGATATGCCGATGTGTAATACATGCCATACTACGCACTTGCAAGTGATGGCGGTGAGAACGATGAGCCGGAGCAAGTGCCAAGGATTGCCTTGTAGTCTGCGTTGAGTCGAGAAGAAGGAAAGTAATCTGCGAGAGTGCCGTGAAGCAGAGGCGAACAGTAAGGCTCAGAGCCGTACAGAACACTGTAGCGCAGAGAGTAGCTTGAAGGAACAGGAAGCATTATTATTCCAGTGCTGCGATGAACCTTTATAAAGCTTGATGGCTTTGCAGAATGTGAAGACTGCAGACAATATCTGCTCGGGAGCGAATGAATGGGGTACTTGAGGATGATGACGAAGGTTTAAAGTTGTAGTTTCCGAAGGTTATTGGTTGCGTGTTCATATCACGTCGGGGTCACACTATGGCGGGTGGAAGGAAAAGGGGAGATCTCCCGCCGGGCAAGGTGTTCTGCTCGGGGAGCGGCCAACGCTCCAAGTGGTAGTTCACAGCTATTCTATATATACTGCTTTAACTTCGGAACTTTGTTAGCGTGATTTAGGCGTGGATGTGTTTCGCTTGTGGCACGACGACAATGCCACCACAACGTGAAGAAAAGCATATTAAAATTACGAAGAAATCCTAATGAATAAAATTGATGCTTAATGCCGCTGTGCTTGGTATGGATGGCGAGTATAGAGAGCCGGAGATCCTTTTTATTGGAAAAGAGGCATTCTATCTTAAACTTCATGGGTATAACGCATTTTCTCCATTATTCTATAAAAAATAGTGAATGCCCATGGGCTGCAAAATTCACTTACCATCAGGTGGAATGAAAGTTTGTTTGTGATTTCAAATTTTGCGAAACCTTAAAGACTCTTTAACTGTATCCACTAACTCTTTATGAAGAGTTTACTGTGGCCTACGGCTGTGTGAACCCACTCTAAAGTAAAATATTTACGTACGTGTCACAGAGTGCAGCGAGCGAAAGGTTTTAATTGAAGAGATCGTTACGTGACTGCTAAAATGTACAACGTGATACAAAGTAGACACGTTTGTGTGTAAGGAGGTAGAGGGGCAGCCGGTTGCACGATAAGCCACTTACTTAAAAGCTCCGATTAAATTATATAAGGATTTAGATTAAAAGTAGTAGGTTAAAAATCAATAGGACTTTTCATTTTCTAAAAAAAAAGAAACAAAGCATAATATGAGAGTAGTAACAAAGCATAATATGCCGTATAAACGACATAAATCACAACATAGCTTTGTACCAAGTGGCGTAGTTTTTGTAGAATGAAGGTGACAAACGCACACACAGTCAACCTGATGGTAAGTAGATGCTGTGGCCCACAGATATCTACATCTATAGTCGATTAAGTATTAAAATTTGGATGCCTTGTCACCCCTGAGGACTAAGATGGAATGGCTCGTTGCCAGTAGGCAGAGTCTCTAGTTTTCTACATTTACCATACAAATCACGTCAGAATGAGGAATCTGCTCTTTCACACTGATATTCTGTGGGAGCGTGGACCTTTCCTGGTCGAGCCAACTCGATCGTTATACAACCAAAATATAGCAGCAGCATCGCTCTTTTTTTTATAGGAGAGGGGGCAAACGATCATGCGGCTCACCTGATGGTAAGTAACTACCGCCGCCCATGAACAACCGCAACACCAGGGGAATTGCAGATGCGTTGCCGGCCTTTTAAAAAGGAGTAGGCTCTTTTCTTGAAGGTCCCTAAGTCGTATCGGTCCGGAAAAATCGCTGAAGTTGTGCGAGGAAGAAAACATCTTCTAAATCGCACAGTGGTGGACCGCCAATCATCCAGATGGTGTGGATGGTATCGGGAGTTCTGCCGCGATGTGCGTTCGTGAAATTTGGCGGCTGGGATTAATCCGAACAATTCCTCAGAGCACTCCCCATGGTAAATGCGAAAGAAAATGCTAAGAGATGCAACATCTCTTCGCAGTGCCAATGAGTCGAGCCGATCGGAAAGGACTCGGTCGTCGGCGATTCGAGCCGCTCTGCGCTGGATGCGGTCAAGTGGAAGGAGCTGGCACTGGGGAGCCCCAGCCCAGAGATGGGAACAGTATTCCATGTGAGGCCGAACCTGCGCCTTGTAAAGTTGCAGGCGTTGAGCCGGCATGAAATACTGTCCCGCTCTGCTGAGCACGCCAAACTTTTTAGAGGCCAATTTGGCCTTCTCTTCCAAGTGACCACGAAACTGCACGCTACTAGATATGTCGACGCCGAGGATTCCGATACTGGCTGAGGCAACAAGGGGAGTACCTTGAAACTGAGGAGATACGACAAACGGGTTCTTTTTAGCGGTAAACGCGCAAACTAGTGTCTTCTGAGGATTAAACTGGACCAGATTTAGTCGTCCCCAATCCGAGACTGTCCAGCAAAGACTCGACTTCAGACACAAGTTTGTTCCGGTACTCAGTGACGTTTTCCCGAGAAATATTGGCACGGCCGGTGTATAGAGCATCACCAGTGCTGTCATCCGCATAGCAATGAATGCTACCGGCTTGCAACATATCATTGATATGCAGAAGAAACAGCGTTAGTGATAGCACGCAGCCTTGTGGAACACCAGCGTTAATAGGCTTGTAGTCGGAGCATGCACCGTCCACAACGACCTTGATGCTCCGATCTGCAAGAAAGCTGGTGATCCAATTGCATTATTTCTCGGAAAGCCCATAGGAAGGGGGCTTCGAAAGAAGCGCTTTGTGCCAAACCCGATCGAAGGCCTTCGTAATGTCCAAACCAACGGCCAATGCCTCCCCCTTGGACTCTACTGCCTCCGCCCATCTATGAGTTAAGTAGACCAGAAGATCACCAGCTGATCGACCCCGACGAAAACCCTACTGGTGGTCACTAATCAGCTGGTGATCTTCTAGGTACCGCATGAGGTGGCAGTTTATAACGGATTCCATTATTTTGGAGAACAAGGGGGTGATGGCGATAGGCCTGTAGTTGGACGGGTCTGAGCGGTCGCCTTTTTTAGGGATCGGGTGGACAAAAGCTGTCTTCCGTGATTTCGTGACTACGCCTAGGGAGTAGGAGTACCGGAAAAGACGCGTTAGAACCGGTGCTCTGCCACATTTAACATACTTAATTATTGACATATCAATATAATTACGTGTCATTATTCGAAAAATACACATTTTTCAACGACGTAAAGGACTTTAGATAAGTATTCTCTTAAAACTTATTGGATGAAAAGGATTTATTCTATTATATTCAACGAGTGCGTTTATAGGTCTTCTTTAACGCTTAAGAAACGGAAAATATCGTTTAAATTAGAAGCGCGCTAAAAACGTAACGGTTTAAACAGTTATTGTTTTAAATAGCTATGCTGAGAGCATAAAAATGATAATTATTACATATTAATAAAGGAATGAAATAAAATAGTAAGTACAAGATTCCCAAAAAAAAAAACTAACCCATCATGTCGAAAATCGTATTCTACGAAGTAGAAATACATAGTAAACTCATGTTTGTATTTGGGAAAAGAAAAATCTTTGCGAACAGCCAGATAGGCACCGGGGTTTATTGCCGTTTCTTACTTTTAAAAAAAGTGACCCTCGCACTTGGATTGTCGCCTGCATCGTAGAAGCGTTTGACATTCGTAATGGGAAAATATCCAAACCCGTAACAATTATAACAATAATACAATTATAAGACCATAATAATGAGTGAAGACCGAATGGTGAAGAAAATATATAGTGCGAAAGTTAATATTAAAATGTGTCGAGGTAGACCGAGACTAACTTTCGAAGACCATGTGAGCAAATTGCTCGAAGAGGGTAGGGTCAAGAGTACTCGGATACCTAGACGTGCATGTATGAAGAAGATAATGAATCTGAAAGAAGCGAAAGAGGTATGTAAGGATCGTGACACTTGGCGATCTGTTCTCTCTGGCTACCCCGTCAGGGATTGTGCGTGAAGATAAGTAAGTATAAGACCATAATAAAGTGCCGTGCGGGATCCAAAGTATAAGTGATTCGATAAGTGTGTCGGTTTGATTTAATTTAGCTCGTATTTAACCTCAGAACTCTAAGGAATTGTTCAAAATCTATCGATTACGATTATAAGGTCTAGTTACAATGACGCATCGCTATAATTTTTGACTGACTCTACATGTGGTACACAGTACCTAAGGGCTATCTATTGTGGCTGTGCGTGGTAGCACGGGAGAATAAATTACTCATTTACTCTCCAGTGCTACGAACGGGTTAGAAGCACGCACACGGACACTACCGTGCAGCGGGGGTGTAAGAACATCCACTACCCCATATCATTCCCTGGGTGTCGTGAGAGGCGACAGAAGGAAACAGATCAGAAGATGGGCAGCAGCGTCTTCCTAATAACGACTTAAAATAAAAAAAACTGCGGTTGCCAACCCGCTTGCCAAGCGTGGCAACTAACGCAAACCCCCTATGAGGCATCTATGGGGAAGGCCTTTGTTCAGCAATGGATTATAAAGGCTGTAACGGTAACGGTAGCTCGGTTGCTAATTATATATCTTTTATTTTATAACTCACTACATCCCTAGAGTGCAGTATATAAAAAATAGAACACACAATATACCCAATATTACCACCACCCACATAAAATAAATACTTTTAGCAGAAGACAACAGTGAGTAAAGCCGAAATGTTTGTGTTTAAAACTTGAAGAAACACGTAGGTCTTTCGGAGTTTATGCAGTTAATACAGTTAACTGGGACGCGAATGTTGAATTAAGCTGTAAAAACTATACGACTGCAAACATTAACTTTCGTCCAAATATGAATTATTGTTGAATAAAACAATTTTTTACGGATTTATCGCGTTTAATTTACTATTTAAATTCCCGGCGTTTCGGGTGCTTTACCGCAAGCCATTGTCAACGGGGGGGGGGGGGGGGGGAGATGTTTGACGTCCTGATGTCACAGTTAACCCGGCTACTCAGTTTTTATAGTGATAAGTACCTGAAATACAGTTAATCCTCTAAAGTTAATCTCTCCAAATAAGTTATTCTGTTGGAAGTTAAATTTAATATTTATTTATTTAAAACACATGTGAATAACACTAATGTGAGGTACATTTTTCAAATTCATAAGTAAATTTTTAACAATGGATCATCCATATAGCTCGACAAACCGACCAACGATGGGGAAGAAAGAATCTCAACTGGCAGCCTCGTACCGGTAAGCAGGATGGCTCGGGACCTTGCATTATACTTGGAGAAGGCCTAAGTTCAGCAGTGGACTTGTAAAGGACTGTAATTATAATGAGGATAATAATTTAAAATTTTCAAAATAAGTTAAAATTAAACGCGACAATATCCGTACACTTACTTTTATTTAATGTGTGATGTTTGTGTCAATATAAGAATTAATTAGAGGCTTGCAGTTGTGCGCTCATCACGAAAAAACTACTGGATTGATTTCAATTACGTTTTCTAAGTTTTATTTCTTAGCCACTTGGCCTTTATCTAAAAAAATATTTTTGCATTATCTCCTTAAAATATAAAGTTATTAAAGTTTTAAGAAACAAATATTTTTATAAGCAAAAACTTTGTTAATTTATCAAGCGACACGGACAAAGTCGCGGGTATCAGCTAGTTGTTTACATAAAATTGAAGTGGCAAGCGGACGAACAGTCCACCTGACGGTAAGTCGCTACTGCAACCAATGGACACGTGCAGCCGACTGTACACAAAAAAGGCTACGGAGCGTAACTTTTAGATCAATACACAACAGTGCACGCATTGCTTCTTGTCGGCAGAAATAGGTAGGTAGAGCACTTACCTCCCCAGACGTAGTTCTTAGAGATTGAAAAATAACTATTAGTAACTTATCTTTAAATCCCTCATAAACGTTATCAACATACAACACATATTTTTGTAGGACATATAAACACATGTTCCGTGAGGAATTCGAACCCTTGGCCCTGTAGCACCGCAGTCGAACGCTTAGGCACTGCGCTACAGGATCATCATCATCGTTAGATTAAATTAAAGTTATTTTTATTATCATTATAGCCTATAAAACTCCACTGCTGAAGATAGGCCTCCCCTTAAACTGTCCCATAAGAGGAATATATGCCACTGACGTCACGTTCGGCAGGCGGGTTGGCAACCGCAGTTTTTTTTTATTTTGTAGTTGTTACTAGGGAGACGCTGCTGCCCATCTCCTTGTTCGTCTCCCTCTGTCGCCTCTTACGACACCCACGCGACGATCCTAATATTCTTACAACGCCACTGCTATGCGATTTAAACAAGAAGGGGACTTACCTGGCGCCATATTTTGACGTCATAGCTGCAAAAGAACCGTGAATGAAAAAATATTTATCTAATATTAATAATTTTTTTATTGTTTCTCAATACATTATCCGAATCAACATTACTTTTGGCAACACAACATAACTAAAAGTTTAGCTAGAAATATTTTCTCACATTTTTTAAAATTAATTTTAAATTAAATAAACCTTCAAACAATAGCGTAGCGTTGTGATATGTCATTACATTCCATTAAATTTCACAAATGTTCACCGCTGATAATACACACACAGTATACACACTTAGACACACACACAGACACGCGCGCGCACACACACACACACACACACACGCACGCACGCACGCACGCACACACACGCACGCACGCACACACACACACACACACACACACACACACACACACACACACACACACACACACACACACACGCACACGCACATACGCACACGCACACGTACGCGTACACGCACATGCACCGCCATCTGTAAGAAACCATAAGATTTCCCGGAGTTGCCCATAGTCGCCTCTTGCTACACCCACGGGAAGAAATGGGGCAATGGATTTCTTTACACAGACAACACACGGTTTTCCAATTGAATAAATTTAATAAATCGTCTTAATGTATTCTTTTGTCACCTGTGACAAAGAAATAGGGAATATCGGGCCTATTTGAAAGTTCAATATTTTTTTCATAACACAAAAGACAACATAGCTCCACCCTGCGTAACTTTGTCCCTGTCTGAGGCATATGGAGAGCCAGTATAATTACAGACTATAAAGCATTCCACCTTAGTCCTCAGGAATGACAAGATGTGTAGCCTACTTTGTCAAAGGTTGAAACACACATGTACAGAGTTGAAATAATCTTTAAGTTTCTCACTTTCAAACTTTTCAAATTTTTCAAAAATATTACAAATACAAAATATGATAAATATTAAATTACTTCATGCATGTAAAGTTATATTTACCTTAACATATTGATAGATAGATTGAAGGGGTCACAGTCCACCTGATGGTAAGTGGTTGCTGTGCCCCTTAGACATCTACATCTATCTTCGTTTGCGAATTAATGTCAGCCGTGAGGACTAAGATAGAATGCCCCTTTTCCAGTAAAAAGGATCTCCGGTTCTCTCCACTAACCGTACGAAACACAACAGCATTAAGTTGCTATTTTACGCTGGTATTCTGTGAGAGCGTGGTCATTCCGTGGTCGAGCCGACACATTCGTGCTACAACTATTCTATTAATATAGCTGCAGCATGGCTCTACTACGTAAAAAATATATATTAAAGGGGTATGTTATAAAACTTTCTTAAATTTATGCCTATTGCTTACCGGAGACCCTTTTTACTGGAAAAGAGGCATTCTATCTTAGTCCTCACGGCTGACATTAATTCGCAAACGAAGATAGATGTAAATATCTATGGGACACAGCAACCACTTACCATCAGGTGGACTGTGTGCTCGTTTGTCACCCTCATTCTATAAAAAACATGTTTATTAAAGGTATGTACATATATATTAAAGTCTCATAGAAGGTGACATTAAAAATAGCTTACAGCAACAACAAACCTTTTTGGAAAGGGCAATTTCATATAAGTTTAAATAACGACTGCCTTTACGAGGCATTTTCATAAGGCACGTTCAAGCAATTATGTTAATTAGAGGAAAGCGACAACTAGCTTTTCCGATATTCCAAAACAAATAATACCTATCCCTTGTCTAAACATTTAAACACCAGCAGTTTTTAATGTTATTACTAAACGAGACAGGTTGTAAATTAAATTCTTCATACGTAAGTACATTATATGAAGGTAGGCAGCTTTTTTATTATAGTATGACAATCGAGCACAGTCCACATGATAGTAAGTGGATGCTGTGGCCCATAGACCTCTAGATCTATCCTTGACTAAGATCAAAATGCAGATGCGATGTCATCTCCGAGGACTAAGATGGAATGCTTCGTTTCCAGTAAAAAGGGTCTCACCACACGAAACAAAGTCGCATTAAGCTGCTATTTGACGCTGGTATTCTACGAGAGCGTGGTCCTACCCCGGTCGAGTCGACCGATTCGTGCTACAACTATAATATAGCTGCAGCTATACCACGTAGAAAACAAGTATGTTGGTAACACTAAAATTGTTAATAACCATATGAAGTTCTAATTTACCACCTACGAGTATATGTCCAAGAACACCTCTGATTTCGTATGTCCTCGAAATGTTATGAGATCTTTTATACATGAAGGTTATTCTGGAATTACATTCCCTGGTCCCTCTTTAGCATCCCTTACCTTCCTACCATCGGCCACTTTTTCGAATGGGCACTTTTGCTATCGCTGATTCACGCTTTTGAACTAAACAGTTTTCTTCGTCTCACGTAATGGACATATCAAAGGAGTGGAACAATCTACCGGCTTTTGTCCTTCTACTCAATTTCAATCTGGGTGACTTCAAGGTAAGAGCGATTTGGTTTTTGTTATTTTTTTCTTTAAAAAAAAACGTTACCTCTACACTAGGATTTTCTCCTGTATCGCAGAGGCAGTTTACAAACATAAATTGCACAAGGACAATCATCCAGACCCGGAACAATTATTTGTAGGCCATACAAATATTTGTTCCGTGCGGGATTCGAACTCGCGGCTCCCAGCGTTGTAACTCATTGCTAAGCCACTGCGCCACGGAGCCGTCAAACCGTGTTATGCTAAGCCAGCTTCAAGTGATTCATCACCACCGAGGAAAGGAATGTAATACTTGTAACTAAAGTACTGTATGTTAAGGTATTGAAAAATATGTCTTGATGTAGATTTATTTTTACTGTATAAATATTTTTTGATATTTTTCCATCACCTCCTACCATCAGGTGGGATTGTCGTCAAGCACTGGCATTAATGAAGTTAAAAAAGAAAGATTTTTCTGGTGCCATAAATTAACAGTTCAAAATTATTTCAAACCAATTAGTTACGTAAGTAAGATCTGGCGTCAGATGTCTCGGATATGAAACAATGTTATTTCGGAATTACAAAACTTGGGTCGAACTTATTGTGATCAAAGTCTATCAGTTTCTCATTTCAAGTTGCACAGCTTGCGAACAACTTACGGGTAAGCTTATTTCTGTAATTTTGGCCTATAATTTAGCATGTCAATTAAATTGTATAATACAAGTATATTCGCACAAAGGGACTCAACCGCCCATCGTTACTCCCGGCATAATAAAAAAGTTCTTTAAGCTCATTTTAGCCGACTTATAAAAGAAAGAGATTTATAATTTGACTGTATGTTTATTTAATTATGTTACTTGGTTGTTAGTTGATTTTTTTTATTAAACCTCTATGGTAAGTAAAATAGACCACACAAAAAAAATTAAGCCATTAATGAAAAGTAAGACTTCACAGGGTTGTCACCCTATCCCATAAAAAAAATAAACTAAAAGAAATCCCCACACAATAGCATCCGAAGTCGAAGCTTTAATTTATCTACACAATATCTCTTAGCACCGACTTAAGAAGCTATTATGTGACGATTATTGTCACGCTGTTCTGTAAAAAACTTAGGACTGTTCTGTAAAACGTAGGACTTTTCAAAATGTTTGTAATTTGGTTTTTTGCAATGCAGATTCTCCATCATATCTAAAAAAAAAAAAAACACCCATCACAGTCTTAAGATTAGTATTCCTTAAGAACTCGGTGCAGTAAATTTTTGAAATTATCTTTTACTATTCAGGCTACGCTGCTTTGGGGAGTCCTTCCAGAAAATAGCAAGAACGCTCTGAATAAGCAATACCTTAAAACACTGTTATAACACCATTCTGAAGGCAAATATGTTTCATCTTTTATTTTATTAATATTTTAAAAAATATATATCTATATGTGTGAATATGAATATAAGAATATATTTACGTGTGTATACTGGTAGGACTCCTTACCTGCCTACAAGTCAATGACCTCAAGAGTGTCTCAAACGTATAAGTTATAAAATAAACGTGGACAAAACAAAGTTCACGTTTAACGTCTATGCCCCTCTTATGCTGGGAGTTTTTGAGAGCATTGCGCTCGATTTGTTGACGAGTATTCACCTAGGACAAATTGTTCAACTTGGCAAGTCCAGAGGAACACCGAGGATAGAGGGAAATTGTAAGAAGATAGGCAGCGGCATCTTCCTAAAAACAAGCCAAATTTACATTTCAAGATTTACCATCTAGGGCTTATTTACCACTTACCACCAGGAGATATTGTTT
The DNA here is from genome assembly GCA_963668995.1 of Parnassius mnemosyne. Classification (NCBI taxonomy): domain Eukaryota; kingdom Metazoa; phylum Arthropoda; class Insecta; order Lepidoptera; family Papilionidae; genus Parnassius; species Parnassius mnemosyne. Next base: position 597,545 of record CAVLGL010000090.1, read on the forward strand.
TTTTTTCTAGGATAAGGATGACAAACGAGCACACAGTCTACTTGATGGTAATTCTCGATTACGAATGCAGATGCGTCACCCGTGAGGACAAAGATGGAATGCCTCATTTCCAGTAAAAAGGGTCTCCGGTTCTCTACACTCACCATATGAAACACATCAGTGTTAAAAAAAAACTATTTTACGCTCGCATTCTTTGTGAGCGTAGTCCTTTCCCGGTCAAGCTGATCCATTATATAGGACACAACCATATTATAGCGTGGCTCCAACTCGTATAAAACTTCACTTTAGCAACAGTATAAAATTATTTTGCTAAACTGAAGTCCAAGCAAAGTTGCAGAAAAATCTAATAATTCCATTATGAACTTTTTGTGTTGAAAAATATGGATTTTAGAAAATAAATACAACTGTTTTATCGACACGAATTTTCAAGTAATGGCCTAAAAGTGAAAGAACTGATATCCTTTTTATACCTCTTCCAATTCTCGCACCAAAACTATCACTATAGATCGACTTCTAATTCTCTGCCAAATTGAAATACACATGCTTTACTAAACCAGACTTTAACTTCAGTGTGTAAAATTGAAAATCACATAACGTTAATACTATTATTGATATTGCTCCAGCTTGGAGCCAATAAGCTTAATGAATATTTGAGAGGGTGACTGTACGAAAATGTGTTATTAAGGGCTGTGATATTAAATTAAATTACTTGTTTATAATAGGAGTTTAGATCCGAAGATATTATATAAAAATACTTAAGAAATGAACGTTGTCTTCGTAAACTATGTCATCAACATCTCAGTCGCCAGTCCCCCCCCCCCCCCCCCCAACCATGAGCGCTGTAAAAAGCCGAAAACGTCGGAAATTCAAAAGTCAAACGGGGGCATGGGGGCAATTAAGGTGTTTCACGTGTTAAGAAGTCGTTAAGAAATCATTCAGCGGACATTATATTGTGTACTGGATATGTCTGTGTTTTTTTACTTATTATAAGCTACTGCTTGACCACAATTTTCCACGTGGTAGTGCCATGCTGCAGCTATATTTGTAGTATATTTATAGCACGAATGGGTTCGGTACGACCAGTAAGGACTATGCTCTCACAGAAAACCAGCGTGAAATAGCAGCTTAACGCTGATGTGTTTTTATGGTGAGTGTAGAGAACTGGGGAACCTTTTTTACTGGAAACGAGACATTCCGTCTAAGTCCTCCAGGGTGAAAGGTATTCATGGAGGGGGTGGTATCATGGAGGGGGTGGAGACCTACTCCGACCACCGGTACATCCGGTTTGACGTCTCCACCCAGCCCTCGAGCGCGCCAGTCCAACAGGCCCCGAGTGGTCCGCGTTGGGCGCTGAAGCAGCTGGACCGGGAGCTCCTCCTGGAAGCCTCGATCGTGCAGGCCTGGGTGTCATCACCGGACAGGCCTGCCGACGTCAATGATGAGGCAGGGTGGTTCCAGGAGGCCATGTCCGAGATATGTGACGTGGCAATACCTCGCGTCCGGCCAGGAAGCGCCCGGCGTCAGGTGTATTGGTGGTCGCGTGAGCTGACGTCTCTGCGCGAGGCGTGTGTCGCCGCGCGGCACCTGTACGCCAGGCATCGCAGGCTCCGCATTCGTCCACCGAATGCGGCAGCCATTGAGGCGGAGCTGTACGAGGGATACAGAGCGGCAAAGACCGCCCTCCGGGAGGCTGTCCTGCGGGCCCGGGATCGGGCCCGTGAGGAGATGCTGGAGACTCTTGATAGAGATCCGTGGGGGCGCCCTTACAAGATCGTGCGGGATAAACTCCGCACCTGGGCCCCCCCGCTGACGCAGAGTCTCCGGCCTCAGCTCGTGGAGGATGTGGTGAGCGCTCTGTTCCCTGCGCGCGGGGAACATCCGCCCCCGCCTATGGCTCCGCCACCTGCGGTGCCGGAAGCGGACCACCAGGACGACGACGACGACATCCCGGAAGGGACCGGGGTAGACCTGAGAGTGGCGGTACGTAGGCTCAAGGCCAGGAATACCGCCCCAGGACCCGATGGCTTGCCTGGCAAAGCCTGGGTTCTGGCCTCGGAGGCTCTCGGGCCCCGACTGGAGGGGCTCCTAAGCGCATGCTTGGAGAGAGGCCAATTCCCGCTTCGTTGGAAGACGGGGAAGCTGGTCCTCATTCGGAAGCCGGGGCGCCCTGCGGACTCTCCGTCCGCATACCGGCCCGTGGTGCTGCTCGACGAGGTGGGCAAGCTCTTTGAAAGAGTAATTGCAAACCGCCTCGCCGAGCACCTTGCGGGGACGGGGCCGGATCTTGCGGAACACCAGTTTGGTTTCCGCAAGAGGCGCTCTACGGTGGACGCCATCATGCGCGTGAGAGCCCTCACGACGGGGGATGCAGTGGCCAGGGGGGGGGTTGTCTTGGCGGTGTCTCTCGACATCGCCAACGCCTTCAACTCCATGCCCTGGAGCTGCATTAGGGAGGCACTCCGGTATCACCGGGTGCCGACCTATCTCCGTCGTATAGTCGGGGACTATCTGACGGACAGGGCCGTCATCTACCCCGGTCGAAACGGAGAGTGGAACCGGCGAGAGATGTCGTGCGGTGTCCCACAGGGTTCGGTTCTGGGGCCGCCCCTGTGGAACATCGGTTACGACTGGGTGCTGCGCGCCGACCTCCCTACCGGCGTCAGCGTAGTTTGCTACGCTGACGACACGCTGGTACTGGCACAAGGGGGGTCGTACGAGGCGGCGGCGGAAACTATGACACGCGGGGTTGCGATAGTCGTTGAGAGGATCCGGCAACTGGGTCTCGAGGTGGCTCTGCACAAGTCCGAGGCCATGCACTTCCATGGTCCTCGGAACAGGCCACCACCGGGATCCTCAGTGATGGTAGGAGGGGTATCCATCGGCGTCGAGTCGACGTTGAAGTACCTAGGACTCGTCCTCGACGGCCGATGGAACTTCGTTGAGCACTTCCGACGTTTGGCTCCCAAACTGGAACGGACCGGGGCTGCCTTCAGGCGGCTCCTGCCGAACCTGGGGGGGCCAAACGCCTCCTGCCGGAGGCTCTACGCGGGGATCGTGAGGTCCATGGCCCTTTACGGGGCCCCGGTGTGGGCGCGTGGTTTGGCGCGGCTTGCCGTCCACCACCTAAACGCGCCCCAAAGGGTGGTTGCCGTAAAGATGGTTCGCGGCTACCGCACGATCTCCCGCGAGGCGGCGAGCCTCCTTGCCGGATTGCCGCCATGGGATCTGGAGGCGATAGTCCTCGCGCGCCTGCACGAATGGCGCGCGGCAGCACTATGCCGGGGGGAAACCCCGCTGCCGCGGCAAGTTGTCGCGCAGCGGACAGACTTCCGGCATGATCTCATGGCGACATGGAGAGAGCGACTGTCGCAACCCCGTGCTGGGCACGCCACTATAGCGGCGATAAGACCCCTCTTTGAGGAGTGGCTTGAGAGATGCCACGGCGTCCTCACCTTCCGCCTGACGCAGGTCCTCACCGGACACGGTGTGTTCGGGAGGTTCCTGCACCGAATCGGGCGGGAGGAAACGCCCGGGTGCTCCCACTGCGAGGATCGACCGGAGGACACGGTGGAGCACACCGTGGAGGTGTGCTCTGCTTGGGCGGAGCACCGCCGTGTCCTCGTAGCGGCGATAGGCGGCGGCGACCTCTCGCGTCCGGCTCTGGTCGAAGCCATGGTCCGGAGCGAGACGGAATGGGATGCCGTCACCACCTTCTGCGAAGCAGTGATGCTAGCGAAGGAGGTGGCGGAGCGGGAGAAGGAAAGAGCAACAGCTTTCCTTCCCGGCCGCCGCGGGAGACGCCCCGGGCGTCGGGGGCTACGTCGTGGCCCCCGACCACCGTAGGCGCGGGCCTGTGGACGGCGAGCAATGGGTAGCTCGCCGTCCGTCCGTCTAACGACGACAGGCCGTGTCGACGGCGCGTTTTGTTCCACGCGCGCCTCAAAGAGCTGTCAGCAGCGTGAAGGGGCCCGCAAGGGCTGACGCCTGCCGGGGCTGCGGGCTGTTCGAAAGAGATACCGCGGCTCCGGAACGTAAGGGCACTGAAGGAACACGGATGGTTTTTAGTCAGTAAAAGTCTGACACTCCCTTCCGCTCCACCCACAGCGAAAGGCGTCATTAGATGATTTTCCATCCGCAAAAAAAAAAAAAAAAAAGGGTGAAAGGTATTTGTATTTTGATTCTTAATTGAGAATAGATATAGATATCTATCAGACAAAGCATCCACTTGTCATCAGGTGGACTGTGTACTCGTTTTTCACCCTTATTCCATGAAAAAATAATGGATTCAGTGCGAGTAAAATAAATAGGCTTGCCCAGGAAACGACCACACTCGCATAGACCACACACAGAATAGGAGGGTAAAATGATAATACCATGTCGTGTTTCGAATCACTCTGTTGCTGGTATCGAATCATTGCATCTAGGTGTTTTTTGAGTGCTTACCTTTCATTGTTTTTATTTTTAAGCGAGGATAGATATTATGTATCTTTGGGCAGCAGCCACCACTTACCATTAGGTGAACTGTGCGGTCACTTACATTCTTAATTGTGTGCTCATGGGATTATGATGGTTTATGTCCACGCTTTCGCACAGATACGTGGACACTTTTAGGAAGAAAACAAAACCTTCCTCTTATCCAACTCCTTCCTCCACATTTTCTTCCTTTCCTCCTTCAGGCTAGATGCACTAGAATATGAGGCGTGCCTTCCTACATGTATAAATACTTCTGAATTCTATTAGTATTTAATTGAATTCATTACCGTGTGCGGCGGTGTAAGAATATCCACTATCCCATTTCATCCCGTGGGTGTAAGAGGCGACAGAGATAACAGGAGATGGGCAACAGCATCTTTCTAATAACAACTAAAATGAAAAACATCGGTTGTAAACCCGGTAGCCAATCGCGATATCTATGGCATTTATCCACCATATGAGACAATCTATGGGGGAAGCCTATGTTCAGCAGTGGAATTTAATAGGCTGTAACGGTAATGGCATTTGATTAGAATTGAAATTTTATTACACTTCAGTTTACTTGGGAGGAATTTATTAAGTTCTCTTTAGTTTAGCGTCCCTCGTCACGTACAAAGTTCGCTTAAAAGCTTTCACATTGGAACTACTATCCTTGCTGTTTACAGACATTGGTTAATAAATGGCTTCAACAAAACACATTAACACAATACGGATAAAACCAAATGTATTCATTTTTCTATGCGCAGCTCAACACAGCATATAACCATTCCAGAAATGTATGCACATCAATGTTGCTCAGTTGCAGTCTAAATGTAACTGCCCAGTTATTTTTAATACAAAAACTATTAAATACCATGCAATAATTTTAGATTCTACTCTTACATTTAAAAATTACATAAAGCACCTGTGCAATAGAGTCCGTAAACTAATATTCTTTTGCTGATATTAAGGTAGTACAGCTAGTATATTTTACACTATGTCAATCAATTATCACCTAATGTATAACCTCATGGGGATGAGCAGCTAAAACTACACAGATACCACTGAAGTGCACTCAAAGAGCTGTGTTAAAAGTCGCAACATTCCACCCTATCCTATTCCCGTCCCATCTCTTATATAAATCCTACAACGTCCTCTCAGTGCGCCAGTTGTTCGTTATGAGTACGTTACTAAAACAGCACTTAAAATTGCCCTACAGAATTGAGGTCACTGATAAGAGACGTAAAGATCATTAACGTCATTGGAACTAGCATTAGATTATTATTTTTTTACATTCCTTGGCCCTTTTCTGTATAATCAAGTCATTGCTATTTTGTACATGCATCCATTAAAAATGGCAGATTGTAAAAATGTAATTCGAACAGGATTACAAAATTTGTCATACGATGATATGGAAAAGTTGCTGATTGTTTTAAGTAATTAAAATCATAAGTAAATTAATGATAATATATATATTTACCGAATTAACCCTAATTAGTTTGTATGTTATTCATTTTATATAAGAAACAGAAAATGTTTATAAATGTATCTATTAGCACATGCACCTGAGATTCAGGTTTATCCTAGTTCGGGTGCCCGTTATTGTAGACTATTTTAAATTAAGATATTGTTGGAATTAATTGTACTGTTTATTGAAATAAAGTAATAATAATAATTATTATTACATTGGAGTGAGCCAGGTGTGTAACTTATCAACGAAATTATGTGGTTACTGTGACCTGGTAGTTTGAATTTTTTACTAAAAACCAAGCTCACCGTATGAGATTAGGAATAACAATTAATATGAGAAAGAAAGAAAAAGACAGTAAAGGTAGTTGTTATATAGAAGATGCTGCTGCGCATTCCTTGATTTAGTTGCCCCGTGTCTATATCATACCCATGGGGATGGGATAGGGTAAAGACATAAACAGAATTTTTTCATTCAATATAGATTATAAATAATAGTAATTGAAGGTCACTCTTTTGTTTAATTACCAAAAAACTTCTTACCTGGGAAGAAACCAGCGGTACACTTCTTAAATAGCCTACAATCTTGTATGTTACTCAATCAACAACACAACAAATCAGAAATAGCTTGGTAGCGATCATCTCATTCCCAGGGGTTATTATGATCTATAAATTCCTTAATATTATAATAACCCTTTTTATACTAAATTTAAATTTTTAAATTTAATTTAGTTTAATAAAGTTTTTGAACATTGAGCAGGTTAAATTTTGTATATTTTCGGGGATTTTGTTGTAAAAGCGTATACGTCGCCCCAAGAATGAATTACTGACTCGGTGGAGTCGAGCAACTGGTACTACTAGCTTGTGTCTGTTCCTAGTATTTACAGACTGAATATCACTTATTTTTGGATAACTACATTTATTTTTGTGTACGTACATTACTTTTTCATAAATGTATTGAGAGGTCGAAGTTAATATATTAATTTCCTTCATTTCCAATTTTTGCCGCAGCAGTATTATTTAATTATTCGACATTTGGAGACATAAATTTCATAAATTTAGTGACATTTAAATACAAATTATTAAAATCGAACCAATTTACTAATTTAGATATAACATTATTTACTTCGTCATATTTTAGTAATTGTCGTCTTAATTGGAAAGTTAACGAAGTGTCATCCGCAAATAATACTATATCATGATAAGTCATTAATATATACAAGAAACAGAGAAGGGCCGAGAATTGAGCCTTGAGGCACGCCCGTTTGTTCCATCGACCCGGAAGAACTCATTATGTTAATGACAACTTTTTGCGTTCTATTACTTATCATCATCATCATTACAGCCCTTCACAAGTCCACTGCTGAAGTTTTAATATTTTCTATTACTTAAATATGAAATAATTAATTTAAAAGCATCACTTTTTACACCGTAGTGTTGAAGGTTCCTGATTAATGTTTCATGATGAACATAATCGTAGGCCTTGGATAGTTCACAGAAGATACCCAAAGCATCCCGTGAATTCTCCCATGCATTAAAGATATATTTAATCAGCTTAATGATACGGCGACAAGCCGAATCAAGCGAGCAATTAAAATTCACTTCAGGTTTTTAACTCACTTCGCAAGATATAATAATAAGGAGGTGAATACGGAACACGTTAACTTTTTACCAGTATGAAATATTTCATATCAGACTATTTTGATAACTATTTTATGTTGTTCATCATCAAATAGTTATTCAAATAGTCGCAAGTATGAAGAGAGGTGCAAGAGAGTGCAAGTCAAAACTCAAGTATTTCCTAAACAACAATTTTGTAGCTGGCAATATTTTTCTTTTCTCTCGTAGATGCTTGAAAAAATAAATTGTAGACAGAAGCAGCACACTTGCGCAATGGAAATATTTTAAATTCCAAAATTAGTTTAGGTTCTAAGCTTTTATGATTTTGCAAAGAACGTTTTTAATAAGAAGTTAAAAAAAGATCCGACTAGGATTTTTGTAAACTTGCCAATACATTTTATACTGTTTAATTTACGCAACAGTCTATTAAAGTTCATTGCCAAACATCGGCCTCCCCAAAGACCGCCTCATAAGGGGCATATTTCCCATAGTTGCTACGCTCGGCAAGCGTGTTGGAAACCGCAGTTTATTATTTTCTAGTTTTTATTAGGAATAGATGTTGCTGCACATCTTCTGATTTATTTCCCTCTGTCGCCTCTTACGATTCCCATGGGATGATAAGTGGTAGTTTATATTCTTACACCGCCACTACACAGTAAATTTATTATCCTGAGAAAGTTAATGTATTTAAAGAAAAAATAAATCAAAATTATACTTAAACTATAATTTAAATTTAAAAGTTTTAAATTTCAATTAGTACAGTTATCTGACAACAAGCAAAATTATAAATCATAAGTAGAAAAACCGTATTTCTTCATCAAACCAAAAAAGTTTCTTTTTGAAACTAATCTTGACACCAATTTACTTTAAGGCATATTTGATTGATTAAACCTTCAAAACTGAGAGAGTGGCAAAAATTTTATGAAGTTTTCTAACTTTGAATAATTTTGAACTTTTGATGTTATCCAAAGCTAGAAGAAAAACTGCTCTCTTTTATATGCGAACATTAATTACAATGTATATTCTAATTGAATACCTCACTAACACAACAAATGCTATCAACAAAAGTTTTTACACGTGGTAGAGCCATGCTGCAGCTATATTTTAGAAACAAAAACAGAAATTTTTTTATTCAATATAGATTATAAATAATACCTACTCATTTTTTGTTTAATTACCACTGGTTCGAATAAAACCTCTGTCCTGGGAAGAACCAGTAAGAAACCCAGCGAGACTTTTCTTTTAATATAACAGCTTACAATCATTTATGTTACACAATTAACAACACAACAAATTAGAATATAGCTTGGTAGCGATCACCTAATTTCCAGGGGTTATTATCATCCATACATTCGTTAATATTATAATAACCCTTTTTATACAAACTTAGTTTAATAAAGTTTTTGAACTTTGAGCAGGTCAAATTTTGTATATTTTCTGGAATTTTGTTGTAAAAGCGAATACATCGAGTCGAGTAACTGGTACCACAAGCTTGTGTCTGTTCCTAGTATTTACAGAATAAATATCACTTATTTTTGTAAAACTACTTTTCTTTTTGTGTACGTACAATACATTTTCATAGATGTATTGTGAAGCCAAAGTTAATATATTAATTTCCTTAAATTTTTGTCGCAGCGACTCTTTAGGCTTTAAATCATAAATTGCTCTTATGGCCCTCTTCTGTAAAACAAATATAATTTCAGTGTCAGCTGCGTGTCCCCATACCAAAATACCATACGACATTATGCTATGGAAATAGCTAAAGTAAACTAGTCTAGCTGTTTCAACACTAGTTAGACTTCTAATCTTTTTACAGCATATGCTGCAGAACTAAGTCTGCTTGCTAGTTTTGATATATGGGGGCTCCATTGAAGTTTCAGGTCTAGTGTGATTCCAAGAAAAATGGTGGTATCCACAAGACTCAGTTTCTACCCATTTAAAATTACATTAGTATTGTTGCGCGCCACTATTAATGTCTTGTACATGGCAACACTAGTTACACTAGCGCCTTCTAGTGTCGAGTAAAAGAAAGTGTTGCGCGTCACTATTAATGTCTTGTACATGTCAGAACTAGGAGAGTCGAGATCCTTCCAGAAATTTCGGGACCGACATTTACTCGGACATTCTAGATGTCGCTACAGTAGAAGGTTCTGGAAACTATCTGAAGCCCTATAAAATAATAATAAATCCTTTATTTCGACCAACAATAGTCATAGATTGTTAGTACAACTTACTTAGCCTAATGTTAGTATAAAATAAAATAGAAGTTAATATTAAAATGTTAGTCAAAAAATTACTTATCCTATATTAGTAGCTTAACCTACCCCCAGCCTCACATAGCGAACTCCAGGTGGGATTCTCCTCGTGCTGGTGTGTGCACCATTCCAAGCCCTCCAGATCACAATCCAGCTTCACAGCCAATGCTCTGAGAAGGGTGTTGGAGCTCCTCAATAGCCTGCTCATCATGGACGCGGCACGCTTGCGCATGATCGCGTAGAAGTCGTCCACACGAGCATCCGCAAACATGGCCGACGCACTGCAGTGTGGAGGCTTCCTTAACATCACCCTCAGCACATTGTTGTACTGAACACGCAGAGCACTGTAGGCCCGCCGCGTATAGTCAGTCTACAGACTGCACGTGTAAAAGGATTGACAATACGCCTTGAACAAAGTTAACTTGACTTGAGTCGTACTACGTGCAAATCTGTGAGCCAACATATTGCCCCGGACCGACAGCGCTCGGCGCTCTCGTTCAATGTCACTGTCATCATCCAGGCGTTCAGTTACAATATGTCCGAGGTACCTAAACTCAGCCACTTGTCTCAGAGGAATCCCACATAGCTGGATACGTGGCGTGAAATCAAGTGGTTTATACTTATCTCTAAAGTCAATAAATTCACTCTTTTTTGAGTTGTAACTGAGTCCAGTCTCCTCGGCATATGCTTCACAAATTTTCAACAGCTTTCGAAGCCCGCTGACTGAGGGGCTCAACAGAACCATGTCGTCTGCGTAACTAAAATTATTCATGGGTACACCGTCTATTGAGCAACCGACACCTGCTCTGCTGAGCCTCTCAATCAGTCTGTTAACATAAAGATTAAACAGCCTGGGTGACGTCAGCCCTCCCTGCCTCACTCCGCACCCTAGTTTGTAGGGATCACTTAAAGCGTTACCCCATCTAACTGTGTTAGTCTGGTTACCGTACCAATATACCAACAGTGAAACCAACTCTGGTCTCAAGCTACTTTCCCGTTTTAATTTTTGCCATAAAATTTTATAAGACACTCGGTCGAAGGCTTTAGACAAATCCAGGAAACACGCATAAACCTGAGTCTTCCTGTCCGTATAGTACCGCACAGTCTGCTCGAGACACAGTATTGCGCTCTCCGTTGATAGTTCAGGCCTAAACCCGAACTGAGCATCATGTAATTTAACTGCCTTACTTAACTGTGTATCAAGCAGACTGTCCAGAACCTTAGCCGAGATGGTCGCCAAGGATATCGGCCTGTAGTTGGTTTCATCCGCTGCATCGCCCGTCCTATTCTTAAGGATAGGCACGACCACTGTCATCATCATTGTATCAGGTAAGTAACCATGACCAACACATAGGTTGTAGAGCAACTTGAGGACTCTGTGAAGGTGCACACCCGCATATCTGAGGTGTTCGACGCTGAGGCCATCGTGACCTGGTGATTTCCCATGCTTCATATTGTTAAGCCAGAATATCCATTTTAATTTGTTCTTCATTATCCTGGCACCACTTGAGTTTGCTTTCAAAAGCTTTACGTGACTCTTTCATATCCTCATATACTGCCCCACACGTTGGCTTTCCAACACATACCCATGACCGAAAACAAAGACGAGCTCTGGCGTGAGCCGGCTTCACATGCCTATTCCATCCCACTATCTGTCGCTTTTTGTTACGCTGTATATTTTTATGACTATAAATTGCAGCATCCTGCAATATACCTATGATCTTCTTGTACAATTTATTTATAATTAATTTATGTTCAGATTTATCACAGAATTTATCACAACAATTATTTAACTCTACAGGAAAATCTACTAATCTTAGTCTATTATTACAATATTCTGTATAAATGTTGATCTGTTCACTATCTCTGTGCCCCCAAATTACCCTATTTGTAGTTTTAGATTGGATGGGCTGGACCTGCGAGAAAGCTAAGCTAATTTTACAGTCCACTTCCAAGGGATAGTGATCGGACCACGTCACATCGTTTCTTACGCGTATGCTTTCAACATATTTCCTAGCCATAGTCGTTACGAGGCAATGATCCAACCATCGTGAGCAGCCGTGAGCATCACTAGTATATGTGTACACATTCGAATTACTCGACAACATTTCATAGTCAGCACATACCCACGTCTGCTCACCGCAAAAACTAAGCATTTCATTAAAAAACAGCTCCCCCGGGTGTGCATTAAAGTCGCCTAACATAAAAACTATACTAATATCGCATTCCTCGATAATTGCATTAATTTCACTTAGGCACTCTGTGAATCCGCAAGGTTCTCGACACAGTTTGTCGGCATATAAACAGAAAAAATAAGCATAGTTTGCTCCTATACCTGACACTTAATCGGGCACAGCCACACATTATTACATTTCACTACAGATACCGATGAAAACACATTCTTACGCCATAACAGCGCGACTCCTCCATGTGGTCGCCCGCGCAGAATGCCCACGCCTGAATCTACAGCTGTCGTTCCCGTGGCTTCAAAGTCTTTGTGAACGGTGTTGAGGTATGAGAGGTCGTGGTCCACTAGCCAAGTTTCTTGCAATGCTACTACCGAGGCAGTCTCACACAACACCCTCACACTGTCTACTGACCGCTTCAGGGACTTACATTTAAAGCTATCAAGCTTTAATGTCCGACTTTTATAACTATTTTTGTCCTGATCCATTATTTAGGTCCTCTTGATTCAGCAGTGTCTTTTTCACATTTCTAAATCTTATAAACCGTCTAAAGTATATCCCTTCCGGCCATAATTTATCGTCACTAAATAAGGACAACTTACTCCTAGGTATATAGAACTTAAAAGAAATATAGTCCCTTGCAGATTTCATATGTACTTTTTCTGGCACAATACGAATTTGTGTCTTTTCGAATACATAATCCGCAACATCTTGCTCTGTATTCTCCTTTGAGACATTATAAATGAAAAGCGGGATATGCACATCGGCTGCCCTTAATTTAAGTGACGGATCTACCGAAGCCGTTCCCCGCATGCCTTTAAAACGCGATGTCTTACGCCTTACTACCTGAACCCATTCTCCTTCACTATTATTTTGTATCTCAGCTTCCCTCGCATCGCCCGTTTTAATCTCACGTGACGTCATCGCATCGGCTGGCAGCGAAGAAGCGCTTCTACGTTCAGCACGTGCGAAATGCATGCTTCATCACCGCAGTGGGCCTCCTGTCCGCGGTGGGCCTCCACGTGTTGCCGTTTCTGCCCGGGAGCGACAGAGAGAAGCTCACCGGTTGACATCGCTGCAGCGCTCGCGTAGGATGGAGATGGGCGCACGGTAACTCGTTCTTGCACAGATAGGTGCGGCAGTGTGTCACTTTTTAGGTCGGTCATTAACCCCATCGGCCCACTTGTGGAGTCATAGCTATCTTGCAGGCAAAAGCTGCCCCTCCTGCTGTTCACACTAGGTTCCATTTCCCTCATTTTACTATCCAATGTATCTGGATTGTTTTCTTTGTCTTCATTATCATTGTATTTTTCAAAATCTTTTTTTGTCATATACTCGTCCTGTTTCCCTTGTAGGTTACGTACCTGGGTCTGAAGCAAAATAATATCCTTTAATAGACGCGTAGCGTCGACATGGTCAAATGTAACGGGCGGCAATTTATGTACGAGTAGATCTTTTGCCACAAATATAGGAATGTCATCGGGCTCAACACTTCTTAATACCCCGATAATGTCATCTATATTCTTCTGTTTACGATCGTCACCTTTTCGTTTGACCAGTCGTTGCGGAATCGACTCGAACAACAAACACTTTGCCTCGTAAATCTCCTCCTCATCAATGGACTGCTTGCATAACAGTGCCAAACTAACATTGTTCATGACGTCTAATTTATTTTGGCAAAAACATAACACCTCATTTATCACAATTCGACAACTATTACACTTTAGTTTACTCATCTCGCTAGAGGTCAACAACCTCTGACCGACCGCTCGCGCTGTCAGCTGACGACTGATATGACTGACTATATAAGGCCGGTATAGACCACAACCGGAGTAGTATTGAATTGGCGATACAAGAGAATACTTTGAAGCGAAATAACGGCGAACTGTGTTTTATTATTAGTGTGATTTAATTTTTTAATTAGTGTTGTGTAATTAAATAGTCAATTTTGGTAATTCACTCGGCAGTTTTTAATTATCTCGAATCCCAAGCTCGTAACAATTGGTATCAGAAGTGGGATTAAATTATGCCGATTTTACCAAAGGATGACATGGAGGGTATCCGTACTCGAAGTCAACGCCAGCTGGAGACGGACCAGAGACGATTTGGTAATACAACGCCGCAAACATCGGAGGGACAGCTGCTGACCACGGAGGCCGGTCAGTTATCAGCTCCTGCATCTACAGCACCTGACTTAGGTGCTCTGATGATGATGCTGCAGGAACAAGCTCGCCGACAGGAGGAACAGGTTCGTCGGTTGGAAGAGCAGCTGCAGCACGGACAGGAGGAACAGGCCCGCCAACAAGAGGAACAGGTCCGCCAACAGGAGGAACAAGGCCGTCGGATGGAAGAGCAGCTTCTTCTCATGAAGGACCTTCACGCTACCTTTGGGAAAGAGATAAAGAAGGTGAAGGATAGGGTTGCTCAACATGACAACCGCCTGTCGGAAGCTGAAACCCGAATCGACCAAGTGAACAATCGGGTTGACAACGTGATGGTTGACGTGAAGAAAACGCTGAACGACCTCAAAATTGGGGATGGAGTTACAGCTCCCGTGGTAGCTATAACACCTTCGCTACGTGGATTCAAAGTGCCACCGTTCGACGGGAGTTCTTCCTGGTCAGCCTACAAAATCCAGTTCGAGGCTGTCATGAAAGCGAACGGCTGGAATAAAAGTCAGGCCATGACTGCTCTTACCCTAGGCTTACGCGACCAGGCCCTAACTGTTCTGGAAGCTGCCGGTAAGGAAGTGACTTACGAGCAGCTCCTTGAGGCATTTGAGGCGAGATATGGCGATGCTCACCTGGAACACGTCTTTCGTGCGCAGCTCAAAGATCGCGTGCAACGCAGTAACGAAAACCTGTAGCAGTGGGCCCTTGAGGGGGAGAAGCTGGTTCGAAAAGCGTACCAGTCTGTACCTGCGCTCATTGTAGGGAACCTGATGCAGACATTCATCGACGGCATCCGCGACCTTGAAGTCAGAGCTGCTGTGAGGCACCACGAGACGCTTAAGGACGCCTTGACCCATGCACTGGAGGTGGAAGCCGTGCGGCAGGATCATCGTTCCCACCGCGTCAGGGAGGTTGCAGCAGCTACAGTTCAGGACCGCAATAAAGGCTACAACCCTAGGTGCTACGGCTGTGGGGAAAGGGGCCATCTTCGATCCAGCTGCCCTAAGCGAACTGTAGAAAGGGAAGGTGTTCGATCTCGAGAGGGTAGTGCGGATAATATCACCGCCCAGTCAACGGAACGCCGTGTAAACTGACCATAGACACTGGAGCCTCTCGCACTGTTGTCAGTTCCCAACTTATAAGTCGGTTTCTTGGGGACTCCGCATACAACCGAGAACGCATTAATTTGGTGACAGCCACTGGTCAGCGCATACCCGTCCGTGGAGAGAAGGAGATGGAGTTGAAGCTAGGCAACATGATCTACCTGCATAATGTCATCGTGGCTGATATAATGGATGACTGCACCCTGGGCTTAGACTTTATGAGGAAGAATTGTTGTGAGATCGACGTTAAGCAAGGTGTTTTGAAATGTGGACAAGAGGAACTTTTCGTGGAAGGGGCGTTACCAGGGAATGTGTACAGCCTTAAGAAGATTGTTCTTCCGCCGAGATCGGAAACAATTGTGCCGGTTAGACTTCGACGGAATCCTGGGCAAACTCTTCGTTGTGTACTCGTGGAAAGGGTAGATAATGACCTTCCATGGAAAGTGGCTCGAACTTTGGTCAGAACCGCCGACATCTCAGGAGTACGTGTGCAGAACCTTTGTGATCAGGAACAGATTATAGAAAAAGGCACATTGGTTGGTACTAGTGAGGAAGTGGATTGGTTGCATCAGTGCCAATATCTATCGACTGGGGCCCCCAGCAAGGATGGACAAACTAGAGTGACCACAATTTTAGAAGACTGTCGCAGCGTTCTCTCCCCGAATGAAACGGTCAAAGCGAAGAAGTTGTTACTCAAGTACGCCAATGTTTTCTCGTCAAACGAAGCTGACATAGGAAAGACTGGCTTAGTTCAACACAAAATAAACACAGGACAAGAATTGCCTATTCGTTAGTGGCCAAGAAGATTGCCTGTAGCACGTGAAAAGGAAATGGAAACCATGACTGAGGGAATGGTGAAGGATGGTGTTATTGAACCTTCATCTAGTCCATGGTGTTCACCTGTGGTGCTGGTAAAGAAGAAGGACGGCAGCATGCGTTTTTGTGTTGACTACCGCCGCCTGAACGACGTTACGAAGAAGGACAGCTATCCCTTGCCAAGAATTGATGACACGCTGGACATGCTTACAGGCGTAAAGTGGTTTAGTACGCTGGACCTGAAAAGTGGCTACTGGCAGGTTGAAATTGACCCTAAGGACAAGGAGAAAACTGCATTCTCCACAGGAAAGGGTCTGTGGCAATTTAAAGTCATGCCGTTTGGATTGTGAAATGCTCCAGCAACGTTTGAAAGGTTGATGGAGCTTGTACTTACCGGGCTAATTGGAGATGCCTGTCTATTTGGATGACATCATCATCGTAGGCCGTACGTTTGAGGAACACCTTTAAAACCTGGAACGCGTGCTCATGAAGATCCAGAGTGCCAACCGCAAGTTGAATCCAAAGAAGTGCAAGTTAGTTTTTTGGGGTATGTAGTGTCGGAAGAAGGTATCCGCACGGATCCAGAAAAAATTGCCGCTGTCAAGGAGTGGCCAGTTCCAAAAGACAAGACACAGGTTAGAGCATTTTTGGGTTTGTGCTCTTATTATCGGCGATTTGTGAAGAACTTTGCAGATATAGGCAAACCTCTGCACAAGTTAACCGAAGAGAAGCGACATTTCTGCTGGGATGAAAATTGTGATATTTCATTCCAGGAGCTCAAGAACCGTCAGTGCAAAACACCTATTTTGGGGTACTCTGATGCGGGCAAGGAATTCATAGTTGACACAGACGCAAGTGATATAGGACTTGGCGGTGTGTTGTCTCAACGGAATGGTGATCAAGAGATTGTGAAAGCGTACTTCATCAAGTCGTTGTCAAAGCCGGAAATTAACTATAGTGTCACAAGACGGGAATTGCTTGCTGTGGTAAAGTCCTTGCAGCATTTTAGCAAATATCTCATGGGGCGGAAATTCTACTTACGAACTGACCATGCTGCACTGAAATGGCTATTGCAGTTCAAAAATCTGGAAGGACAAGTTGCGAGATGGATTGAAGTACTACGGGAATACGACTTTGTGATCGAACATCGCAGCGGGAAATCTCATGGCAATGCAGATGTATTATCAAGAAGACCTTGCCCTGAAGATTGCAAGCATTGTACTAGGCAAGAGGGTAAAAAAGTGATATCTGCGAGGATATTCAGGACAGACCAGCTCAGCAATGAATGGAAGGACAGCCTACAACATGCACAGCAGGAAGATTCGGACATTAAGCCGATTCTGGAATGGATGAAGGCCAGTGCTCCTAAGCCCAAGTGGAGCGACGTCTCAGCAATGAGTTCGACCACGAAAAGCTATTGGGCCCAATGGGACAGCTTGCTGGTTCAGGATGGAGTGCTGTGCCGTAAATGGGAAAATGGTCGGGGAGACTGGTGTCATTTACAAATGGCTGTCCCTAAGGCTAAAGTGCCGGATGTTCTACAGCTGTACCATAGTGGTACTTTATAATTCTGTGAAACTCTCTATAATCGATAAAGCCCTCACTCCATCG
Organism: Parnassius mnemosyne; assembly: GCA_963668995.1. NCBI lineage: Eukaryota > Metazoa > Arthropoda > Insecta > Lepidoptera > Papilionidae > Parnassius > Parnassius mnemosyne. Next base: position 615,226 of record CAVLGL010000090.1, read on the forward strand.
ATACTCTCTGTGCTTTTCAATCCAGCCAATTTGTTTTCTCTCTTTAGGAGATAGTGAAGTGAATGGGTAAGGAGGTTTAATTAGGAATATATTGGTGTACTCTAGAGTGGCTATAGCAAACTCCTTTACTATAAATTTTTTTTGCTTTTTTTGAAGAATCTTCAAGATCGACGATTATTGTATTGCTATTCATGATATTTTTTTAACGATATTACTCAGTGGTTTGTATTCGAATATACAGTCGTTTAATATTAAGCAATAAGGTTGTCTGATCTGGTATTTCTTGGTCTGTTTCGATTTCAACTCTCACATCGATCGAACCTTTTAAAGTTTCGTGTTGTCTTGAATAATATTCTTGTTAAACAATAGTCTTGAAAAAGAAATAGCACAGGATTATTGACAAAACGTACGTTTGATACCTTTTCTTTTGTGGTGCTTTTATAAACGTTCACCTTTCCCTCGATATATAAACTACTGAGTGAAGGTAGTACGTACAGGTCTTGTTGATTAATAGGAATACGCATTTCGTCATTCTTGTTAAAACTAGTTACATATGGTTTGTATGAATGATACTCAAAACTTTCAATGTTGTTATCGTATGATGTTTGTTGAGATACATTTAAAATATTCATTTTATCAAGCCAACTAGCTTAAGAAATTCTTTGTTAGACTTGGTAAGCTTCTTTTTTAGCTGAAGAGGTGTGCCTTTATGAGATCTTCTTTTAAAACTGGCTTGGATACACGAAGTAGACGGACTTTTATTGAAATTTATCATATTTTTTTTCGGAAATGTAAATACAGTTGTACTTCTTCACCTCGTAAATTTATCTCTTTATTCTCAGCGTTCGATAACTTTATATTGATAGCACTTATGGAACTTTGGCTTACTTTCCCGTTGACAAATGAACCACTAACTACATGGCATTCAATCCGCACGATGGTTGTCGACAGAATACTGACAGGATACTTTGATTCAGTACTTATATTTGCTTTTATTGTTTCCATACCAAAGCCTAAAATTGCACCTAGTGATTCGCTTCTATTAAAGTGCACATCTTCAAAGCAAAAAATATTTGTTTTCAATGTATTATTGTTACAAGTTAGTTTTAGTACAGCGTTCTTAATATTATTTTTTAAATAATCACAAATATCTAGAAGCTCGTAAGATCCTTCAGGAATTTCGATCATTTCTTTTTCACCATAATAAAATTTATTGTTTCTTTCATCTATATTGGGAATAGAATTGAAAGTTAGACAAAAAACCACATTCGTAGTCTCCTAGTAGTTCTATTGTCGGTGAATAGTTCGTTGATAAAGAGGTTCCTGTCCTAGTTATAGACACAGTGAAAGACATTTTTATACTGATACGTTTATTTATTTCATACACTATATAAATGCTTTTTACAGTAATTCCTTAAAAATTTTAGACAAAGATGTTCACAGTTTGTAGCACCAAACGCTTGATGGCGTGCAGAATTATATTTAATAGGTAAGTTATGCATATATTTAACTAATTTAAATTACCAACACTATCATAATATTCTATGTATTTATTGTGCTTTACAAAGGCTACCCAATGCGTTCCAGGATTTCTGTAGCTATCCAAATTCAGTATTCCACATTCTATCTTTCTCGGTTTCAAAGGTAAATTATTTCTAATGAAAACGCCGCGAAAGTATGGAATGTCACTTGCATGTTCTAATATGTCGAGATTAGTGGGTGCCCGTCTGGGTAGCCGTTTAATTAGTTTTTTGAGGGGTTAAGATATAAACCTGCTCCTTGTTTATGAGGTTTAATATATAATCCTTTTCCTAGAGCAACGGCTTCCATCATTCTGTTGTGTCTTTCAGATTCCTGAAGACTCTTTTGTGCTGCATTTGAATCATTAACAGCTTTTGCTATACCCGCTGCTCCACCGGCTAATGATCCTAAAGCTGACAATCCTGCAAATATGGGAATAAGTGGTAAAAATTCTCCACACTTTGGAAGAGGAAGACAACGGGGTAAGCTTATTCCTTTTTTATTACTAAATATTTTCTTTGCAGCTGCATAGGCATATTTTATAGCCGAGTGACTGTCTTTGGATTTTAGTTCTTTCAACTGAGACTGTATTTTTTATCCCCTTCTTAAATACTCTTATACCGTTCCCCGCCTGGATTTTCGCTTTCATCGCATTTTTGACTATCCATGAGGCAATTTTTTCTCCTTTCCTAGCATCTTCTGATTTCAACCTCCTCTTAACCATTTTCAAAAGTTCTAAATCCTCTTTTTGTCCAGCGCCCGAATCCTTGTTAGTGTAAGCAATATCATGGAGCATGCACGCTTCATCCAATTTATTTACCCACGATCGCCTTTAAGTAACCGTTTTTGAAGTTTAGTTCCGGGGCCGCAAAATTGATAGCCGGGTAAATGTAACTCAAATGGTAAATTGTCTATTACTTTATTAATTATACCACTGCCTTCCTTTATCGACAAGTATAAAATTACATTATTAAGTAATAATACGTTATTTATATACCTAAACCACTAATTCACTTTTATCCACCCAACTATTTTCTTCTTCGAACTTTACAAAAGTCTATCATTTATGTTGTAAAATTTATTTTTAAAAAAAAGTCCTGCTGGGTTTCTTGCTGGTTCTTCCCAGGACAGAGGGTTTTTTTCGACCCGTGGTAAAGTAAAAAATGACTTTCAATAAGAATTACACATGTAATGTATATTGAATAAAAAATATACTATTCTATTCTATTCTATTCTTCATCACTCAAACCTAACCATTTTACTAAAAGCTTATTTCCTTTTCTTTTAATAACTTTTTCAATAAGATAAAGGTCTGGAAATTTAGTTTTTTGTAATTCGTAACCGTAAAAAGAGCCTAGAATTTTTTAATTGTGTTTGTCTTCTATTTAATAGGTTTGAGGATTGGTTTGGTTGACTTTAACGATACAAAATATTTCCGTAGACCAATTAGGGGTATAACCTTTGTTAAAATCTCCTGTGTATTTGCTTATACGAACGTAATCGCCAGCGTGAAACGTCGGTCCTTGACGTATCTTAGGCTTTTGAGACTTCTTGATGTTTGACATAACTAAAATCGCGTTTGAATCATTAACGTTGATAGGCTTGAATTTTATAATGCGATGTAAAGTATTATTATACCGCTTTACAACAAAATCTAAATTATTTTTGAACCATTGATATCGTCCGCATAGACTGAATATTTTGTAAAGGTGAGTTTTTAAAGTTCTAATTACTCGTTCTACAATGGAGGCCTTTTTAACGGAGTATGTGGAATAATGATTTATATTATAATTTTACATTAAATTCTTAAAAGAATCATTATAAACTCTGTACCAAGATCTGTTTGTAAATTTTTAGGTTTTCGTCTTGATTCAGATAATAAATATTGCATCGCAATTTTGAGACACTTTTTATATTTCGTTTTCAATAGTTTAACCCATACGTATTATGATAGAGCATCGATTACTACTAGAACATATTTATATCCTTTATTCAACGTGAAATATTTTTGAAAATCAATGAGGTCAGCTTGCCATAAATCATCTATTCCTTTATAATCGTATGTTGTCGAGAAAAATTTCTTCTTGCTGCTTTGCGAAGCAAGCTCATTGACTATATCTTGTTTACTCATTTTGGGCAGGTTTTGATGCAATCATAAGGTCGATTTCCTTTTTAGTGTAATACATTGTCCTGAAATTGATAGTAGTCAATTTTTCTAAATTTTTAAGGTACTTTTTGATATTATCGTGAACTGTTTTCATTTCATTTTTAATTTCTTGAACACATTTATCCACATATTCTTTATTCACGGCCTCGTCCTCTTTTTCAGGAGTTTGCAGTCCTTTTAATCTTGTTGATTTCAAATCAAAATCACCAGCGTCTGTTCTTACTAAAGCGTCACTGAGAATATCAGAGCATTCAGATAGTCGTAAACGCTTATGAACATGATGACCAAATGTGTCTATATTCTTAGCCGTCTTATCGGCTTCTGTAATGAAATGGTACTGCGTAATCCTCCTGTAGGCAGTTTAATATATTTAATGTCTTTTATGTTGCCAGATTCATGCATAAGTCTTCCACTATTGCATAAATTTCATTGTAAAACCCTGTGTTACCAGCTGCCCATGATCCAAGTAGTAATTTTAATCGTTCCACTAACTCGTTTGGATCGTTCCAGTAAATCAAATCAGTATCTTTTTTAATTTCTTTTAAAATATCAACTCCTTCTCCCTTTGGAAGACTTTCTGCACTACTTTTATGATTTCTCGAGTGCTTAAACTTGCATATATTTAAATCCTTTGTTACTGTTAATCGGTTTGCACGGATCATAATTACGTTTGTGTGTATTAGTATGCAAAAGTAACAATTTATAATTTTGTAAGTCTTCCTCTGTCACAATATCTAAATTTGGTAGCTTTTTAAACAATAACTCTTTTAAGCCTGGATTTTTTCAAACTATGATTTCCAATTTTTAAGATGTGATCATTATCATAGACACGAAATAGACTGAGCATTAGTTTCCTACGTTTATTTTTGACACCATAAAGCACATCTTTTAGTAATTCAGATGACATAGTCCATGATAATGAATCATTTGCAATATTTAATTGATGTGATTTAAACGAAATTTCATTCGCGTCATTATCATCCGCAGGAATCGAGTGAGTAAGGGTTTTGTGGGATGTTGTATAAAAATTGTTATCTGAGTTTTCTTCATTATTAACAGGATCTTCAAACATATCACTTGAAGAAATCGATGACTCACTTGTGCTGTACTTAGGTTTTTAATAAGGTGAGCTTGGTCTGTATCTTCATTTAAATGCTGCTTTTCTTTATTTTTTCTAGTAAGCATATTAAGTGGATCAACGATGGGCTTAAAATATTGTTTCCAAAGCCAGACTGTTTGTATTTTTTGTATCTTTTATCATTTCTACCTTTCTTTTTACACCTGAAGCAGATTTTACAATTTGTTTCTTGAGGTCTCGCTCAATTGTAAAGGAATTGTACTATGTTTGACTACTCATCATCACTGTCTTTATTTATAACAATATAATTGAAAGGTTTACTCCACACAGTTGAACATATTTCCCGGAACTGAGACCATGTCATGTCAGACCCTACATGCTCGTCATAAATGTGTCTCAGATTTACGTCATCTTGTTTAAACAATATGATCAGGTTAGCGTTATCTCTAACTAGTTGCTTAGGTATCTTAGTATACGTTTGATTAATATAAAAACAGTCAATGTTTTTATGTTGACCCATGGCGAAATAATCGCGTATGTTGCTCTGATTTTCACAAGCTACATCGTCAAATATTATAATTGAGTAAGGCGAAGCAAGTAGAAGTACCTCAAAACCTGAAAACGAAATTGTACAACCAGTGCGTGTTGCCAGTGATGACTTATGGAACTGAGACGTGGTCCTTCACTGCTGGCCGTATGAGGAAGCTCAAGGTCGCTCAGCGAGCTATGGAGAGGGCTATGCTCGGAGTTTCTCTGCGTGATAAACTTAGGAATGAGGATATCCGCAGTAGAACCAGAGTAACCGACATAGCCCAACGGATTAGTAAGCTGAAGTGGCATTGGGCCGGCCATATAGCTCGAAGAACCGACAACCGATGGGGAAGAAAGGTTCTCGAGTGGCAGCCTCGTACCGGTAGGCGAAGTGTAGGGCGTCCCCCCACGAGATGGAGTGACGACCTGGTAAGACATGCAGGAAGTCGATGGATGCAGGTGGCTCAGGACCGTGCTTTGTGGCATTCTTTGGGGGAGGCCTATGTTCAGCAGTGGACTTGTGAAGGGCTGTAATGATGATAATGATGAAGGCGAAGCTTCGTGTGGACTCAAAATTTCGCTATTATGATTATACTTGTAATAAGATATACCTTTCACATTCTGCAGTACTTTTTCTAAAAATAAGTATTTAGGTTGATATAAAGACTTTGAAAATACATAAAGGTTACGAAAATGTGGTCCATTCTGATGTAAGATTAAGCTAATAACTAAGTTAGTTTTTCCGCAATTTAATGGACCGCATACAATACTATGTATCGTATTTGGCAATAAGCTCCCATGACGTTTAACCTTATTTTTGGTGCAGGACAGATACATTCAAATTTAAATGATTATTTTTGTTTGAGAAATTTCATAACAGGTTTGTTAACTTGTATTTGCTGATAGGTTTTAATGAACTAACGTTATTTCAATCGTGTTAATAATTTAAAAACTTGAAAAAGTTGCTGAAGATTAACTTAATCATCAGCTTTAGTTCAAAAGCATTTTTTTATAGGATAGAATGACAAACGAGCGCACAGTTCACCTGATGGTAAGTGGTTGCTGTGGCCCATAGACATCTACATCTATCCCCCTTTGCAAATCAAAATGCAGATGCGTTGTCTCCCTTGAGGATTAAGATGGAATGCTTCTTTTCCAGTTAAAAGGGTCTCCGGTTCTCTATACTCATCATACGAAACACAGCAGCGTTAAGCTGGTATTTTACGCTGGTATTCTGTGAGAGCATGGTCCTTCCCCGGTCGAGCCGAGCCATTTGTGCTACAACTATACTACTAATATAGCTGCAGCATGGCTCTACCACGTAAAAATATTTCAATATAGATTACAAGTAATTCTTATTGATAGATTTTTTAAAGTTTTTTACTTTTATCACTGGTTTGAAAAGAAACCTCTGTCTTTAGAAGAGCAAGCAAGGAACCGCAGGATTTTTTTAAAAGAATATTATAGAATAAATTGTACAAACTACTTACAAAACTTATTTAAACAAACAGCTTGGAAGCAAGCAACTTATTCCCAGGTGTTATTATCAACCACGTATTCATTTACATAATAATAACCCTATTTAAATAGTTTTTGTTTAATTAAATATTTACATTGGTGTTGGTTATAGAGAGATCTTGTATATTTCAGGTACACATCTATTTTATATAGCATTTTCTCAGTAACTGTGAGTATTGCGGTCGAAGTTTAGCATTTCCAAATCCACGTAACGGACTCTTTTGGGAGTTACGTAGCGATACAAGAGGTAATAAAAGTGATAAACGCCGTTTTTTTGCGACAATTTATTGCCAGTATATTTTTATTTCGGCGCATTCATAAGATTCACTCTATATAAATTTTTTTACCTGTGCCTTCATGTAACATTTTAGCGACCCTAAAGATGTACATATAGGCATGGCATTTATTATAGTGGAAATTTTGCTAGTCGTTATTTAAGGGATTTTTATGTTCACAACAGGTAACCAACTGAATTCACTCTTATGAAAAAATATTATTAACATCTAAATTGACACGCGCATCGGTAAAGCGGGGCCTTTGACATTACTTTTACTCCCCGGCCAATGCAGAGGAAATAAATTCACACAGAATTTGCAAATAAAATTTATTTTTATTTAATTTAATTTTTTATGGCCGATTTTGCTAAAGTGAAGTTATTTCTATACGTTTGAATATTGATTCTGAAATTGAAAAATCGGCCTTTATGGCCAAATACTCAAACACCGTTAAGTCTCATGGTGTCAAAGTGACTGTGACACCACGAGACTTGACGACATCTTAAAATTGAGTAGCGTTTGAATTTTTCTTTTATAAGAGAGGGGGTAATAGAATCAGGCGTTACTTTGCGGAAATTCATTATAACGGGGTTCTTATAAACTAATTGGCCTAATTCCGCGTAAAGAAAGAAAATGATGTGCCCTGCCCAGTTTTAAGGCGACCTCCTCACCCTCCCTCAATCGCGCGCACTGTACCTGTCACCGTCAATCCAGCACTACCACCCCCAGTACCACCCCACAAGGCACGACACACCACTCTCGAAAATACGACACGGGTTTCCTAGTGTGACAAACACGGCGGCAAGCTGCAGATCGCAACTGCGATGGGAGCGTGAGAGGCACCGTACTCCGGATCAGACAATGGTCTAAAGAGCCCAGAGGGGCATCGACGGAGACCTGATATCCAGATGAGAGGTCAACAGAAGGTCCAACAGGGAAGGTACATGATCCTCCACATCTGGTATCCGCGTAGGCAAGTAACCAGTAGTGTAAGACCATATGCCAAGGCAAAGTCATAGACAGATCTACCCGCATGATCGGTTAAACAGGAACCAAGCCATTCATCGTAGTGGGCGTCAAAATCACCGAGTATCACCATCTGTGCGGATGGGACCTGTTGTAGCACGGAGTCTGCAGCTATTTGGACGTGGTCGATGAGTCGGTCTGTGTCGGCATTACCGCTATGGAACCTATAGCGGCACCCGTAGACGCGGGGATGGTCGTCGCTGTCTACGTGCAACCATAAGATGAACAGGTTCGTATCTTCAAGACTGCCGAGGCGTCGAAAACAGATGTCCTCTCTGACGTACACGCAAACTCCGGCCAGGGGCACAAACGATTGTTCTAATTTGTACCCCGGGTAGGAGAGATACGAGATACTCAAACTAGTTTAAGAGGGTAATTTAAAAGAATAGATAATAGTGTGTGGTGTCTAAAAAAACTTCTTGGAGCATCGTTTCTAAAAGATATAAATGATTAATTTATATCTTATGTAAAAGGAATTGGAAGACGTTTTTTATTATTTTTAAATATCGGTGACAAACGAGCGCACAGTCTAGCTGATAAGTGGATTTGATGGACGCTGTAGCCCAAAGACACCTATATTTTACCCTCGATTTAGAATAAAAATAAAGACGCTTCATCACTCCTTGGGACTAAGATGGAATGCCTCGTATCCAGTATAAAGTATCTTCGGTTCTCTACATTCTCTAAGACACTCTCTAGATTCTCCAAACAAAGAAGCATTAAGCTGCTATTGTACTCGTACTATTAGCCGGAGAGGACACCTGTGTCTCGGCTAAAAAGAGCAAGTCCGGCTTTGCCATCTCCAGATGGTAAAGCCGATTATTTCTACAATATTATATTGGATTTGAATGTTTTAAATAATAACTTAAATTCATACATTAAATAGGTAACACTACACAAAGTCGCGTGGATTTCTCGGGAATTCGTGGCGGAAATTGAATTTTGAAATATGACAACTTGACTGCAATATGCCGATAAAGTAACTCACAAATGGAAAATATAGGTATAGGTTACTGGTAAATTTAAATTGGCTTTAATCTTATTTATAACTAGCGTCCCGCCCTGGCTTCACCTGGGTGGGGTTTATTAATGTGTGGTTTAATTTTATCAATTTTCCAAAGACCATTAATTTTATCAATTTTTCGTTTTTCTTTAATCGTTAAGGTTTTTGTATAAAATACAGCCTACATTCCTCTGGAATTGCTCTCTATCTGTTAGTAAAGTTTCATCACAAAAGGTTCAAAAATTTCGAAGACTAAACGACAAACTAAAATTTTAGAAATGGTTGTTCATGTCTTAATGACAGGCAAAAAAATTTAAGCTCAATATAAGGCAGTTATTTTGATATTACACACAGACACTTCAGTTTTATTTATATGTTATTATTCATATGTATTGAATAAGTTTATGATGCCCGTTAAATAAATACTTCGTTCACAACGCAAACGGTAAAGTTTTAAATTACGCAATATTTTCCCGATTAAGACTTGCTAAAAGCTTTCACGAACGTCGACTTAACTTTGACGCTGAAAGTTGCAATTCTTCAGGGAATAATAGGCTGAAATTTCTCTGATCAAGTTTCACTTTCGCTCTCTGAAAACTGATATTTTATATCTTTTTTTTTCAAAACAAGACTAACAAGCGAATGTACAGTCCACCTAATGGCAAGTTTTTTTTTATATAGGATCGGGTGACAAACGAGCACACAGTCCACCTGATGGTAAGTGGTTACTGTGACCCATAGACATCTACATCTATCCTCAATAAAGACTCAAGATGCAGATGCGTTGTCACCCGTGAGGACTAAGATGGAATGCCGGTTCTCTACACTCACCATACGAAACACAGCAGCATTAAGCTGCTATTTTACGCTGGTTTTCTGTGAGAGCGTGGTCCTTCCCCGGTCGAGCCGACCCATTCGTGCTACAACCATAATATAGCTGCAGCATGGCTCTACCACGTAGAAAAAAGTGGATGCTGCGATACGTCCGCCTACCCTCCAACCAGTAGTCTGTTGTTAATTTCACAGAAAATATCTGCGTACGTTAGGTGGCGATTTATCGCATGACGTATTCGCACTCTACGTAATTGGTGCGCGGTTGCGTCAGCAAGTAGTATAAATGGCAGTAGTTTCGGCTCACCGCTCACTTAGCGGCCAGCCTCCGCAGAGTCTACCTCACCTTTTTTTTTTATTTTTTTTTTTTTGCGGATGGAAAATCATCAAATGACGCCTTTCGCTCTGGGTGGAGCGGAAGGGAGTGTCAGACTTTTACTGATTAAAAACCATCCGTGTTCCTTCAGTGCCCTTACGTTCCGGAGCCGCGGTATCTCTTTCGAACAGCCCGCAGCCCCGGCAGGCGTCGGCCCTTGCGGGCCCCTTCACGCTGCTGACAGCTCTTTGAGGCGCGCGTGGAACAAAACGCGCCGTCGACACGGCCTGTCGTCGTTAGACGGACGGACGGCGAGCTACCCATTGCTCGCCGTCCACAGGCCCGCGCCTACGGTGGCCGGGGGCCACGACGTAGTCCCCGACGCCTGGGGCGTCTCCCGCGGCGGCCGGGAAGGAAAGCTGCTGCTCTCTCCTTCTCCCGCTCCGCCACCTCCTTCGCTAGCATCACTGCTTCGCAGAAGGTGGTGATGGCATCCCATTCCGTCTCGCTCCGGACCATGGCTTCGACCAGGGCCGGACGCGAGAGGTCGCCGCCGCCTATCGCCGCTACGAGGACACGGCGGTGCTCCGCCCAGGCAGGGCTCACCTCCACGGTGTGCTCCACCGTGTCCTCCGGTCGATCCTCGCAGTGGGAGCACCCGGGCGTATCCTCCCGCCCGATTCGGTGCAGGAACCTCCCGAACACACCGTGTCCGGTGAGGACCTGCGTCAGGCGGAAGGTGAAGACGCCGTGGCGTCTCTCAAGCCACTCCTCAAAGAGGGGTCTTATCGCCGCTATAGTGGCGTGCCCAGCACGGGGTTGCGACAGTCGCTCTCTCCATGTCGCCATGAGATCATGCCGGAAGTCTGTCCGCTGCACGACAACTTGCCGCGGCAGCGGGGTTTCCCCCCGGCATAGTGCCTCCGCGCGCCATTCGTGTAGACGCGCGAGGACTATCGCCTCCAGATCCCATGGCGGCAATCCGGCAAGGAGGCACGCTGCCTCGCGGGAGATCGTGCGGTAGCCGCGAGCCATTCTTACGGCAACCACCTTTTGGGGCGCGTTCAGGTGGTGAACGGCAAGCCGCGCCAAACCACGCGCCCACACCGGGGCCCCGTAAAGGGCCATGGACCGCACAATCCCCGCGTAGAGCCTCCGGCAGGAGGCGAGTCTACCTCACCTGAAGATGGCTTCGTGTAGAGGCGAAACACGTGTCGTATTTTCGAGAGTGGTGTGTCATGCCTAGTGTGGTGGTGCTGGGGATGGTAGTGCTGAGATTGACGGCGACGGGTACAGTGCGCGCTATTGAGGGAGGGTGGGAGGTCCCCTTAAAACTGGGCAGGACACATCATTTTCTTTCTTTACGCGGAATTAAGCAAATTAGTTTATAACAACCTCATTATAATGGATTTCAGCAAAGTAACGCCTGATTCTATCAATTGTCTTAAACAAATCGGAAAATGAATCAAAAAAAGTTTAAATTAGGGACGTTTTAATTTGATCTGCAAGCACATTGCTCACACTCTGTAAACTTGTCTCCTCCCGAGAGAGATGACGGATTATCTCACAGCTTTGTTACATTTTGAATACCTCATTTGCATTATTCGTTCGTATCGTCTCATTCCTTGTGGCATTCTTTGGGGGAGGCCTATGTTCAGCAGTGGACTTGTGAAGGGCTGTAATGATGATGATGATGATGATCGTCTCATTCCACGCATACTGCTCGCTTAATTGTGTTGAACAGGCTTGATTGATGCAGTTGAGATATACATAAATAGACACTGATATATAATACGTCTATTTATACACATCTTATAACTTTGAAATTTACTAGATAATAATAACTATTATTGCTATAATATACTTAACGTGTAGTGGCTGTGTAATAATACCCACTACCCCATATCGTCTCGCGGGTGTCGTAAGACGCGACAAGGAGCAACGTCTTCCTAATAACAGATAAAAAAGAACCACATTTTTTTTTATCCCGGTTAATAAGGTCGGACTAACTTCTTAATCCGCCTATTAGGTAATCTCTGTGGGAGGTCAGCTATACTTTTGACGAGCTGTAAAAAGAACTAAAAACTAATAAGTTGTATTATCATACAGTCTTATTTCTCGGGGTATAGTGCTAAGAATGCTAGCTACGTTGCCTCGCTGTATAACTATACACAGCGTTTGAGCGATAGTCCAGCGATATAATATAGCCTTCAAAACGCAGCAGTAAATTGTGTTGTGTTTAAAATCTCTCCGTCTTGTTGTGACGTTTCATTTTCTGGCTGTCACAGATATAAATTATACTCGACTGTCAGAAACATCGCGTAACAATATTTAAAAGATATTGCGGGAGTAAAATAAATAAACAAATAAACAGAAATGTCTTTATTTTGTAGGCTTCATATCTCGCAATAAAGTCTATTTAAAAGCATAAAAGCGTATGAAAATCTATTTTAAAGCATGAAATATTTATCCACGTAATACAAGGCATGTTTGCTCACACTAGGTGTAAGGATTCTTTTTCTTCCTAGGAATCTATCCCGGTAGGTACTACTTACCTATTTTTTCCGCTAAAAAGTAGCGCTTGAACTGCTGTGTACTTGCGAGTATACTTACAGGTTGTGAGGCCGAAGTTATTCTAAAGTACACTTCAAGGTTTTCGAATAAAATATAGCCTAGATAGTTCCTGGCATTGTTCTTTCTCTGTTTGTAAAGTTTTATCACAATCGATTCAGCTATTCCGGAGATGAGCCCGAACAGACAGACAAACAAAAGGACAAAAAATTTAAAAATGTTTTTTTTTTGTTTTAATAGCTTGCAAATAACCCTCTAAGCTTAATTGAAATCTTTTATTTAAATGTAACAAACAGAAATATCAAAATTAATCTTTATTTATGTATTTTTTTTTATAAGATAGGGTGACAAACGAACACACAGTGCACCTGATGGTAAGTGGTTGCTGTGGCCTATAGACATCTACACTTATCCTCATTTGCGATTTAAAATGCATATGCGTTGTCACCCGTGAGGACTAAGATGGAATGCCTCATTTCCAGTAAAAAAGGTCTACATCTATATGTATAGGTAACACTCATCATCATCATCATCATCATTACAGCCCTCAGAAGTCCACTGCTGAACATAGGCCTCCCACAAGGAACGCCACAAAACACGGGCCTAAGTCACCTGAATTCATCGATTTCCTGCATGTTTTATAAGGCCGCCCTTACACTTCACCTACTGGTACAAGACTGCCAATCGAGAACCTTACTTTTCCATCTGTTGTCGGTTCTTCAAGCTATATGGCCGCCCCATTGCCACTTCAGCTTACATTAATCACTATGCTTCTTTAACACGTTTAGCGAGCAATACTAGCTACCACTTTCAACGTCACCTGTCTCCTCGAGCTCACATATCATTTAGCACCTGTCTCGTTTCATGTAGGAGACCACGATTAGCAAAGGTAAGCTATGACGAATGTACTGTAATTGTCGTGTCTGAGATTCTGAGAGCGAAAACAAGATTCAGAAGGCCATCCTATTAGGGATATATGCAACCGTCTTTCATTTTAGTTAGAAACAAGTAATACTGTATAATCTATGTGTAACAAGGGTACGCTAAGCCCGGTTTTAGTCCGCAACGGTTTGCTACCACCACCCACATCTTTTGGTGAGTGTCTTTGAGTGTCTTGGCGAGAGTTAAGAGGCTTTAGTTACACTAAGACAGTGCGATTTACCATCTAGGGCTTCATTACCAGTTACCACCAGATGGAAACAGAAACTTTTTTATTCAATATAGATTATAAATAATACTTATTGAAAGTCACTATTTTGTTTGATTACCACTGGTTCGGAAAAAACCTCTGTCCTGGGAAGAACCAGCAAGAAACCCAGCGGGACTTTTTTTAAATAACAGCTTACAATCATGATGTTACACAAATTAACAACACAACAAATTAGAAATAGCTTGGTAGCGATCACCTCATTTCCAGCGATTATCATCCATAAATTCCTTAATATTATAATAACCCTTTTTATACAAACTTAGTTTAATAAAGTTTTTGAACTTTGAGCAGGTCCAACTTTGTATATTTTCTGGAATTTTGTTGTAAAAGCGTATACATCGCCCCAAGAATGAATTACTGACCCGATGGAGTCGAGTAACTGGTACTACTAGCTTGTGTCTGTTCCTAGTATTTACAGAATGAATATCACTTATTTTTGTAAAACTACTTTTATTTTTGTGTACGTACATTACATTTTCATAAATGTATTGAGAGGCCAAAGTTAATATATTAATTTCCTTAAATTTTTGTCGCAGCGACTATTTAGGCTTTAAATCATAAATTGCTCTTATGGCCCTCTTCTGTAAAACAAATATAATTTCAGTGTCAGCTGCGTGTCCCCATAGCAAAATATCATACGACATTATGCTATGGAAATAGCTAAAGTAAACTAGTCTAGCTGTTTCAACACTGGTTAGACTTCTAATCTTTTTTACAGCATATGCTGCAAAACTAAGTCTGCTTGCTAGTTTTGATATATGGGGGCTCCATTGAAGCTTCGCGTCTAGTGTGATTCCAAGAAAAATGGTGGTATCTACAAGACTCAGTTTCTCCCCATTTAAAATTACATTAGTATTTAATTGTTTGACATTTGGAGTCACGAATTTCATACATTTCGTTTTAGTGCCATTTAAATGCAAATTATTAACATCGAACCAATTTACTAATTTAGATATAGCATTATTTACTTCGTCATATTTTAGTTATTGTCGACTTAATTTGAAAATTAAAGAAGTGTCATCTGCAAATAATACTATATCATGGTTATCCCCTACTATGTAAGGTAAGTCATTAATGTATACAAGAAACAGAAAGGGCCCGAGAATTGAGCCTTGAGGCACGCCCATTTGTACCATCGATCCGGAAGAGCTCATATTGTTAATGACAACTTTTTGCGTTCTCTTACTTAAATATGAAATAATTAATTTAAGAGCATCACTTCTTACACCGTGGCTTGATCGTCATCATCATGACAGCCATACAAAAATCCACTGCTGAACATAGACCTGCCCTTAGAATACCTCAAGGGCATCATACCTGGAAGACCTAGAAGTTACTGCTGAGTATCTCCTGTTTCATATCCCTCTGCAATAACGACACGACTCCACGACTTTTTATACCCATGGGATGATAATATGGAGTAGTGAATATTTTTACACCGCCACAAAATAATATATATATGTATATAATAGAGCCTATTAGGGACCCTTAACCAACGAGCATATATGCGTATGATGTGAAGGAGTTGAAAAAGGTGTGTCAGGATCGTGACAAATGAAAGTCTATAGTATCTGCCTACCGCTCCGGCATGTGATGTAATATAAAAAGAAATTTATATATATTAGGACTACTAGTAATACTTTGCGGGATCATCACTTCCAATCAGATTGTAGTTATGCACCACCTGAATATCATCTTTTTTAATAATTTTAAGTTTACGTTTAATTATACTCCACACGATTATAAATTTAAAGTGTGAAATATTTATGTTACGAAAAATTTAAGAGTAAATTAATTTTAGTAGTACTGACGTACTCCAGTGAGAGTGCTCGAACTTTTAACGTGGTGTTTGATGGAAAATATTTAAATTTTAAAATGTTGTTTCTTTGAAACCACGGAAATGTTTATATAAAGTTTCCTGGCATGTAATGCTAATAAATTAATTAATAAAAAATATGTGGGCGTCTGTAACATAGCGGTATATAACGGAATTAGTTTCTTACAGTTGAAATAGAGATATTTCATATAATTTAACTTTAAGCATAGAACCTCCCCAAGGAATGCCACAAAGCATGGTCCAGATTCACCTGCATCCATCGACTCCCTGCATTTTTTACCTGGTCGTCACTCCACTTCCATTGTAACTATAACTTTATTTATAAAACTGCACAAGCAAACGAACTTACAGTGCAACTGATGACAATTCCATTGACATTTGCAAACAGCTTCAAACAACGAACACCTCAGAGCCTGTAATAATCCACACACTCACACACGTGCACGCGAATAAATAAAGAGGGTATTACCTATTCAGACCGACTCCTATTCAGAAAATTTGTCCTACAAGCTAAAACATTTGTTATACCTCGCAGGGGCGCTGTGAGAGACTCCATCAGCTCACTCCGTCCGCGAGTGTCGTAAGGAATGACTATGGGACATGCCACAAATATATAATAGCTTCAAAATAGAACCTGAGTTACTTTACGAAAATCCATTATACTAAGTCTTTTTTTAATTTATTTAAAAAAAAGCACCTCACGTGGTGAAACTTTGTAACGTGTATCTTTCCTAGCGTAGTGGTGTTGAGATTAGTAGTGACGGGGATAGTGCACGCAATTTAGGGAGGACAGAGAGGTTCTCTGTTGTAAAACACATCTATTTACTTTATTACGCGGATCTAAGCAATTAATTTTGAACATCTTTTGTATAGCTGCTGATATATGTAGATCAGTGCAAATGTGGGCTGCACTATCTGATGGGGACAGTGCCCTGTACACCTTGTGTACACTGTAAAAACTGACACTCTAACGAGATTAAATTAAAGAGTGAACTGTACTAAGTTGGTTTAATGGGTACTACATACAGAGCTAACCCGACAATGAAATCGTGCGATTAGTAACGTGTGCGAAGTCGATCTGCCCGAACGGCGAACCGCTGCCTTTCTCTTGCCGTCCCGCACCGCAAGACTATCCATTGCATTACTCACGCGCTTCTATCAAGCGCAACCTTATCTTCACCGCTCTCCTTAACGCGAGACATAAAATACCCAGACCGGTGACGGGAATCAGCGTCAAAGGTGAGAGTTATCCGGTACTGCGACCGTCAACCCGTTTGCCATGCGTGGTGATTAAACCAAGTCTGCCCTATAGCAGGGGAGGCTCATCTTCAGCTGTGGACTTTTACGGGCTGGTGAAACAGAAAAAGATATTTGGGAACAATAGTCCTCATGGTTTTTAACTAAACTATTAATATGTTATAATACGCCACTTTTTCAACGTGGTAGAGCCATGCTGCAGCTATATTAGTAGTATATTTGTAGCACGAATGGCTTGGCTCGACCGGGGAAGGACCACGCTCTCACGGAAAACCAGCGTAAAATAGCAGCTTACGCTGTTGTGTTTCGTATGGTGAGTGTAGAGAATCGGAGACCCATTTTACTGGAAAAGAGGCATTCCATCTTAGTCCTCATGGGTAACAACGCATCTGCATCTTGAGTCTTTATTGAGGATAGATGTAGATGTCTATGGGTCACAGTAACCACTTACCATCAGGTGTACTGTGTGCTCGTTTGTCACCCCATCATATAAAAAAAAAAACATTAATAGCCCAGACGAAGCAGGGCGTTACGCTAGTATAAAATAAATGGTTTTAGTTCTGTTGATTTTAAAAAGCACTTCTATATTCTACAATTATAGGTAATGCACTGCATGAAGCTATTGTGACACAAAAACATTTTGTGAAATTCGCAACGTCAGCTGATGAGGCTCCTGGCACGCGGCCAACTACCCGAGTGCTTCATGTTTGTGGATCTCTTTGCTTACACAGAACTTTTTTAAATGTTCTATAATGACAGTATTTGTAGCCACGTTGCAGCTATATTATAGTTGCAACATAAATGGGTTGGTTCGACCGGGACAGGACCACGCTTTCACAGAGCACCAGCATAAAATAGCAATGTAATGTAAATGTGTTGCGTATGGTTAGTGTGTGCGCTGATGGTAATCAAGAGGACTGTGTGCTCGTTTGTCACCCTTACTCTTTAAAATATAAATATTACACGAACATATGTTTATTATTCTAATTCTATTAAAAAATGGATATTTTTACATACGTTCGCACATAAACTCACACACTTATACAAAATCTCCTTTTGGACACACTTATACAAAATCTCCCTAGGACCTCTCCTATCCATCGCAATACCAGATGACTTGCAATTTTGATGCTGCTTATTTTTTTGCTGTTTCAGATGTATGTGTATGTGTAAATATTACTAGACTCCACAGAATTAGTAATTCATTTATGGGGCAATATATACGCTTTTACAACAGAATCCCAGAACATGTTCAAAGTTTGTCAATAAACAAGTTTAAAAGTTTTATTAAAGAAAAACTGTACAAAAAGGGTTATTATAATATCAAGGAATACATGAATGAAAATAACCCCTGGGAATAAGGTGATCGCCACCATGCTGGTTCTATGAAAATTCATTTAAAATTGTATAAACAAAATTATTGTTAAGTGAAATTATGTTTAAAAAAAAAGGTCCCGCTGGGTTTCTTGCTGGTTCTTCCCAGGACAGAGGTATTTTCCGAACCAGTGGTAAATAAAATAATGACTTTCAATAAGTATTATGTAATAATCCATATTGAATAAAAATCATTCTATTCTATATGTGGCATACACTTACACATACACACACATTTGAATATACACATACACACACATCATTACTGACGCAACCTGAGGTAGCACTTCTCTTTTCTAACATGCTCACCTTGTTTTCACTGATATTGTCACTTTCTTCTCGTTAATAATAGAAGCACTCCATGGTAGTATTACGCTGTCCTCCACGTTTATCTAGTGATCGTAAACGTGGTAGCTCATCATAAGGTTCCGGGTTCGAATCCCGAGTCGGGCCAGGATCAGTAATTGGGTTTTTGGTCAATAAATTATCAATATTCAAAATTTCTGTAGTCTGAAAGTTGGGGTATTTCACACTCCGTGCACCGCCGTCCCATCGGACTATAAGAGTGAGAGTGAGAGGGAATAAAGAGTTTACTTTTTGTGTGTGTGCATACACTCGGGCACTATAATCATAGTTGGTGCTTATGTCACTTAGCGGATAAGGCAGTGTAAAGGATTATCTTACATTTACAATTATTGTTATCTCCTTATCATTCAAGTTTGAACTTCTTTTTTAGTTCCTTTATCGTTTTTTATGCTTAATCTAGGTTACTAAAAAAGTAACGTTATAGCCTATATAAGTCACACAGCTGGGTACACAGCTCCTTGAGTACTATGAAGCAAAAAACCTGACTCTCTGCTCTAATACATGTTAGCGGTCTTGACATGTTTCTTTTTTAACTTCTCTGTTTGCATTTTTAACTTCTTAACGCAGATGGCTAGTCTCCGTTAGGCTGGCCACCATAACCGGAATTCAGTCCGGAGAATATAATTAGTGCGTTGTCTGTCCGACTGCAGCTGTAACATAACTCAAATCGGCTCAACCGGGAAAGCCCACGCTCTCACAGAATACCAGCGTAAATAGCAACTTAACACTGCTGTGTTTCGTATGGTGAGTGTAGAGAACCGGAGACCCTTTTTACTGGAAAAGAGGCATTCAATCTTAGTCCTCACGGGTGACAACGCATCTGCATTTTTATTATTTATTGGGGATAGATGTAGATGTCTATGGGCCACAGCAACCACTTACCATCAGGTGGACTGTGTGCTAGTTTGTCACCCTATTCTATAAAAAAAAAATGTTTACTGAGTATCTAATAGCGACGGCAAACTGGGCAGTTTTAGTTATATTAGGTCTTCAATTTTTGTTTTAAACATTTTCCGTATCTCGATAACTATGTGTATCCTACATTATATAGCAAAAAACTGAATTTTAAGTAGTTTTTTGATAATTGAAATAATTACTTTACTACCTGTTCGCCTTGTTTGGACGAATTCTAAGCTGTGTGAGCGAGACAAAAAAAATCAGGTGATCTTGGTGGCCACAATATCGGTACCATTCGGCCGTTCCACCGGTCACGGTTGGCTTCGTTTAGGTAACTCCTTACTTGGACGGCGTAATGTGCCGGACAACCATCATTTTGGAGCCACATTCTTCGCCGGATGGCTAGTAGCTCATCTTTTAATAAATGGGGCAGCTCATTTTGCAGAAATTCTAAATAATTGGCTCCATTTAGTTTACCCGGTTTTTTCGCTGCCAACTGTACAGATTATAGAAGTTAATGTACTCGTCTCTTTTACACGTTGACTCGTCGCTCCACAAATATGTTCTAAAAAACCCGAGATCTTCATCCATACGCCTCAGAATTTCTCTGCAAAAAGTAACTCGTGCTCGGTAGTCACGTTGTTGAAAAGTTTGCTCACGTGTAACATTATAAGGGTGAAGTCTCCATTTTTTGACAATCCGATGTGCTGTAGAGTGCGATACTCCAGTGCGTTGTTCGATATCTCGCATCGAAATAGACGAATCTTTTCTGCTGATTTCCAAAAAGGAGACGGTACTCAATTCGACTGCACATGCGAAGTCGAGAAGGTCGAGATACGCACTAACCATATTTAACAATAACCAAACACGAATTCATACAATGGAGAATCTGTCGATCCTTTTTACTCACATTAATCCTAAGCACCGTTTGTCTCGCTCACACAGCTTAGGATTCGTCCATACAAGGCGAGCAGGTAGTAAAGTAAAATTTTCAAGGGAAACAAATGTACTTACCTAATAAAGAATTCGGGATAGAATTTTTTTTAGGGACCCGAGGCCACCTCCCCCCGCCCGAACACGTACGTACCAGATTATCCACCATTACTGGAACAGCCCGTATATATATTACAATCCTCATGAGAGCAGTGGTAGCTCAGGGGCTAAACGCTCGCTGTTCGATTGTTGTTTGATCCCCGCCGGCAGCAATGGCATTGTTCATTGCAAGTTTTAGTGCTGAATGATTGATTGTGAAGGAAAACATTGTGAGGAAACCTGCATGTCTGAGAAAATAAAAAATGTATTAAGAAGACATGTGAAGTCCGCTAACACGCATTGGGTCAGCGCGGTGGACATTTCTTGCTCCAAACCCTCTCAGAAATGAGAGGAGGCCCGTGCCCAGCAGTGAGACGTAAACAGCCTGTATATTCCTTACTTTTATATGATTCTACAAGATAAAACTCCTGTAATAAGCTTATCATTTAATAAATTATTATACCTTGTTATTTAAAACAGACACAGTGCTTCAACAATATACGCGATAATACGGATTTGCAACTAAACGTATGCGGTATATAATGGAATTACGAACTCCACTATCAGTTTGAAACAAGAACCACGTAGCAACATTTTCCTTTATATTAGCTCCGATGCAGTCAACAACGAATCGCTAATCTCATTTCATAGAATTCAATACCGTTTTGCATATGTATTGGTTATTTTATCAGTGACAGCTTTTTAATAGCTTTACTGTGTTTTTCATTTTTTACCAAAAATCACAACAACCACCTGGATGGGTGGCTACCGCCTATAAAAGGCCACTGCTAAATATAAACCTACCCTATAGATTACGTCATAGGGTAAATATTTGCCTTAACTACCACGCTTGGCATTCGTTGGCAACCGCAGTTTTTTTTAATGTTTTAGTTGCTATAAGACGCTGCTGCCCCACCTCTGGTTTGATTTCTCTGTCGTCTCTTACGACACTTTCGGGACGATATGAGGTAACGGATATTCTTATTCCGTGAGTTATTGTGAAATTACAATTATGAACGTAATTACATCAAGGATACGTGATGTGTGTTTTGTGTGATACACTAAGAGGAAAATCAGGTCCGTCTAAATTGCCTCCTTCATTGCATGGCTTCTGTAGACGTGACCTGAATATAATCTTGCGCGGCACGTGATGTACTAGTACGCTGTATAATAAATAAAAAATTGGTAAATCCAATTGGGCATGCCTTAAGCGCATTAAAAACTTATACAGATGATTATACAGAATTTTTTAAAGTAGTTTAAATACATTTCGACAGCACTATCAGCTTCAACACCTACGAAAACCATGAAAATGACACCCATGATGAAAAAATTTATACCAATTGCAGCCGCCACCTTGGATTTACATTTCGACAGCACCATCGGCTTCAACACCCTCGAAACCCATGAAAATGACACCCATGATGAAAAAATTGATACCGATTGCAGCCGCCATCTTGGATTTACATTTCGACAGCACTATCAGCTTCAACCGTGCCGTGTAGTGGCGGTTAAGAATATCCAATACCCCATATCTTCACGTAGGTGTCGTAAAAGGCGACAAAGGGAAACAGGCAAGAGATGGGCAGCAGCATCTTCCTGATAACAGCAAAAATACAATAAAAAACCTGCGGTTGCCAACCTGCTCGCCAAGTGGATAAAGTTACTAAGAGACGGCCCCCAGTCCCCGGGGGCCCCGCTATTCCTGGCTAAGTTGGCGACAATGGTAACGGCGGGGCAGGAGGTGCTAAGAATCTCCGGTGGAGGTTCGGTTGCCACTTACGACGATTCGACCTGGCAACATACAAAGCACGCACCCTGAGGACTGACGAGAAGATTGTGGAGCTGGAAGAAGAGATAGACAAGTTACGCTGGCATATTATAGGATTATCCGAAGTCCAAAGAGAGAGGGAGGAAACGGTAATCCTCGAATCCGGCAACTTGCTCTATTACCGGGAGTGCGACCATCTGTCCCAAGGAGGTGTCGGATTTATCGTCCACAAGTCTCTCGGCAACAACGTTGTAAAGATTGAGAGTGTGTCGACGAGGGTTGCGTACCTTATACTCAGAATCACCAAACGGTATTCGCTGAAGGTCATACAGGTTTACGCACCAACCTCGGCACACCCCGATGAGGAGGTGGAGGAAATGTGTGAGGATATCTCTAGAGCCATGCACTCCTCCAAAACCCAATATACGGTGTTAATGGGAGACTTCAATGCAAAACTAGGCACAAGAGAGAACGGTGAGCTGAAAGTGGGGAAATTTGGAATAGGGCAACGTAACCCAAGGGGCCAGCAGCTGGCCGACTTCATGGAGAAAGAGGGACTCTTTATGATGAACTCTTTCTTCCAGAAGTGGCCCCACAGGAAGTGGATCTGGTCGAGCCCCGACAGTTCGACAAAAAATGAGATTGACTTCATTATGACGACCAGACGACAACTGTTCTGTGATGTCTCAGTGATCGCGAGGGTGAAAACCGGCAGCGATCACCGAATATTTAGAGGCACTCTGAACCAAAACGTTAAGTTGGAGAGGTCTCGTCTAATGAAGTCAACGCTCCGTCCCCCTCGTGCTCTAATCCAAAGTCCCGAAACCTTTCAGCTCGAGTTACAAAACCGTTTTCAGTGCCTAGAAGACTGCAATGAAGTGGACGATATGAATGACAAGCTCGTGGAAACTGTCCATGCGGTCGGAGCTAAGTTCTGCAAGACCCGCCGCAGAAGAACATAAAAACTCTCCGATCACACTCTTAATCTCATGGCTGTTAGACGGGAGATGAAGCTACATTCTTCAACAGATCTGACAGCATACAGGTAACTGAACAGACAGATCTCCAAATGCATGCGGTGGGACTTACGCAACTTCAACACAGCTCGTATTGAAGAAGCGATCGGGCGGAACCAAGGCTCCAAAGTCTTTGCCAGAGATCTGTTTGCCAGAAAGAGCCAACTGTCAAAGCTGAAGACAGAATGTGGCAGCATCGTTTCCGGGGCACCTGATATTTTGAGTGAGATTAAGAGGTTTTATGGACAGCTGTACACATCATCGTTGGAGCCACACCTAAGAATGAGTAACGATCCAAGAGCGAGTCTTATCCGACATTATTCCGATGATATCCCGAACGTCAGTCTTAGCGAGATTAGAATGGCTCTCCAGCACCTTAAAACGGGAAGGCCCCAGGCGAGGATAGAATTACAGCGAAGCTTCTGAAAGCGGGTGGAAAACCGGTACTCGAAGTCCTTCAGAAGCTCTTTAATTCCGTCCTCCATGGTGGCATTACACCGGAGTTGTGGAGCAGAAGTGCGGTGGTCTTGTTTTTCAAGAAAGGTAACAACGCTCTCTTGAAGAACTACAGACCGATTTCCCTTCTGAGTCGCGTCTACGTGCTGTTTTCGAGAGTCATTACGAATCGTCTCGCGCGCAGACTTGACGACTTCCAGCCTCCCGAACAAACCGGTTTCTGGAAGGGCTTTAGCACCATAGACCACATACATAACCTTCGGCAAATTGTACAAAAGTCAGAGGAGTACAATTTGCCACTATTTCTGGCGTATATGGACTATGAGAAAGCCTTTGATTCCGTCGAAATTTGGGCGGTGCTGTAGTCCCTTCAGCGGTGCCAAGTTGACTGTCGGTATATCGAAGTGCTGAAGTGCTTGTGCAGTAGGGCTACGATGGCTATCTGAGTACAGAACCAGAGTACGAAACCTATCCAATTGCAGAGAGATGTAAGACAGGGTAAAGTCATATCCCCGAAACTCTTCACCGCTGCATTGGAAGACGTTTTCAAGTTTCTGGACTGGAAAGGATACGGTATCAACATCAATGGCGAGTACATCATTCACCTTCGATTTGCCGACAATATAGTCCTTATGGCAGAATCGCTGGAGGACCTAAGCACTATGCTCAATGACCTCAATAGTGTCTCCCAACCGAAAGGTCTTAAGATGAACATGGACAAAACAAAGATAATGTTTAATGTCCATGTCACACCTATGCCGGTAGTTGTTGGGAGCACTAAGCTCGAAGTTGTTGACGAGTATGTTTACCTTGGACAAACAGTCCGACTAGGTAAGTCCAACTTCGACCGAGAGGTCAATCGACGGATTCAACTCGGTTGGGCAGCGTTCGGGAAATTACGGCACATCTTCTCGTCAGGTATACCTCAAAACTTGAAAACGAGACTGTAAAACCAGTGCGTGTTGCCAGTGATGACATACGGAACTGAGACGTGGTCCTTCACTGCTGTTTTTTTGGAAGTGGCAACCCCAGGAATAAGTTTGTAAAATATTAGCTCCCAAATAAATTTAAGTTTAATTATTATAATTCATTAATATCCACCTCAATTTTGTGTTGCAATTGTTAATTGTGTTTAAATTATACTGTGTATTAAGTAAAACGTAAGTTACTTACCGAAATACATTATATTTAAACGTTCGGATTTTAAGTTACAGGTAACGTACATATTGTTTGAATATTACATATTGTAATTCTTGTTATCCCTTCTTATTATATAATTTTTCAGTTCGGTTTTACATATTTAAATCTTTTCTTAAGCGTTTCATTTAAAATCTACAAATATAACCTCACACCATAACTTCTTGTCTTTATTTACACTGCTACTTCTGTATTAAGTAGAAGTTCTAGTTTTAACATTTTTAACTAATAAATACATAGCAAAATGAATACTCGTAATGCCAAGACGCGCCAGCTTGAGACCCAGCTCCAGCTCGCGCTTCAGGAACTAAAGGTGTGCAAGGAGCAGTGTGAAATATTACTAAAAGAAAGGGATGACAATGAAAAAGAAATAGTTGAAATAATTAAAAAGAATACACAATTAAAGTGTGACATGGCAATTTTACACACAGATAATCTTAATGTATTAAAAGAAAGGGACCAGCTTCAGGGAACGGTCAATGAGTTTGATCAGTGCAGCAAGGAATATGAGGAAGCTCTCAAATTCATAGCTGCATTGCAATTACAATTGAATGAAGCCCAAGAGCAAATTTTACAACTAAACAAAAACTTGGACAACTTAAAAGCCTCCAAAACTCAGAGTCTGTTCCATGAACTTGTAGAATGCACAACGTCTCAAGAATCCTCAAAATTGTTACAAACGTCATAAACAGTGGATTTGACAGGTGAAGATGCCTTCATATCGGGAACAGCAGGAAGAATCGCTTGCAGTAACAATAAATTAAAAAAATACATTAAAATTAATAAATACATTAATAAATTGCAAAAAAACATAAAAAATTAAATAAGTATTAAAAATCATGTTAAGTTATGTAAAGAAAAACAAGAATTAATTAATAAGGTCAAAATATATTCAATTGAGGTGAATAGCATTAGGAAAAATTATGAGACTGACATGGAGTATCTTAATTCAGAAATTTCTTCACTTCATAATGCACTACAAGTTTTGACAAATAAATATAAATTAGCTCAAAATGAAATAAAGGAACATATACTGGCCATGGACGAACTGGTGACACTGTGTAAATATAATGAGGAACGTTTTGAGTCATTAGTAAAACATCAGTGTGAGTGTCAGCGCTCATTACCGGTTACTTCAGGGACATTATGTGTTAATATGGATAAAAAGAATCCCTCTCCTACTTATAAACTCCATGACAGTTTCAGAACAATAAATAATTTGAATAATTTACATGTTAGTAAAAATAATATTGTTGTGTACAGTGATGATATAGGTAAAAACTTAGGTTTAGTATTAGGTATAGTAAATAACTGTCTAAAGGAACACCAAATTACTAATTATTGTATGCCTGGAGCAACATTTAGTCAAATTATAAATAAAATTCTAATAAGTAGCCATACTTTTTATTCTAGTATATTGATACTTCTTATTGGGAAAAGGGGCAATGTGAATAAAAAACAATTATTGGATTATATTGAAATTCTAAATAATTTAAATGTTCACAAGATTGTTTTGTTTACATTGCCTTACTTATGGGGTCTGCCACAAGAAAATAAATTAAGACATGATTTAAATATCCAAATGACTATTTTAATATGCAAGAATAATATAAAACTGAATTTCATTTAATTGATTTAAATAATTTAATTAAGAAGTTTTTGACAAGAGATAGGTATTACCTATCAAAGTATAGTTTAAGACTGGTAGCAAATACGCTATCTTATTATTTATATTTTAACTCAGCCAATGATTTGGCTACCTTGACCTGCTTCTTTTGAGCAACAAAATAATTTTACATTTGATTTGAAACCAGTAATTTAAATTAGATAATAAGACAATAGAGGTAATCTCTAGCAAAGATAATTTAAATAGCTTAGAATACAACTTACCAATACATAATTATGTAATTTCACAAAATAACAATTATAAAAACTGTATCAACCTGGTGCATCAAAATATACAAGGTATGTTAGGCAAAGAATTAGAAATTGAATTATTTTTAAATAGTAACAGTATACATATTTTATGTATTACTGAACATTGGTTGAACGATTACAACTCCATATTTAATTTCAGTAATCACCAGGTGGTCAGTTCGTTCAATAGAGATACACAGTTACGTGGTAGCTCCTTAATATTAGCTAATAAATCTTTATCATGTAAAGAACGTAAAGACATTGTGAGCCTCTCTGTTGAGCGTACTGTAGAAATGGCATGCGTTATGCTTGAGCACCTTATTGTTGTCAGTGTTTACAGACCCCCATGTTCAAATTATGATACCTTTGAAAAGGTTATGGAAGAAGTTTTAGTTAAGTTTAATAAACACAATAAATCTCTTGTAGTGTGTGTAGACTTTAATATCAATCTCCTGGAAACTTCTTCCATCAGTATTAAATTTTGCTCTTTGTTCAAATCCTATAATCTTGATAATTTTTTCTTTGAAGCTACACGTATTGCAGGGTGTAGTGCAACTTGTATTGATAATATTTTTACAGGTGTTGTACCAATCAACAAATCAATAATTCAAAAACTTAGTTCAGATCACTGTGGACAACTGGTTTCATTACCTTATATGCACAAAAAACAGGTAATTGAGAAAAGTGTGTTTGTTCCGATTAATACAAAAGGCCTGGAGAGATTTAGAAGTAATATGGTAAAAAACCTTCCATCACTTTCTTATAAGAACAATGCAGACTATTTATATGGAGAATTATTTACCCTTATAAGCAATGAATTTAAAAAAACATTTACTTCTAAAACATTCTCCAAAAACAGTCGCAAGGCATTTAATGAATGGGTGACAATAGGAATTCATAAAAGCAGACGAAGGTTATATGACCTTTACCATGAAAGATCATATAATCTTTCCGATGCTTTTAAAGAATATGTTAAAAATTATTCTAAAATGTTTAAAAGAGTTTGCTCCACAGCCAAATCTTTACATATTATCAACAAAATTAAGACGGCTAAGAATAAAATTAAAATGACGTGGAGCATAATTAACAATGAAACCGGTAAAGACAAACTTCGTAACTCAAACTATCAATTAAAAATTAACAATAAATTGACTAAATCAAATCAAGAAGTCGCAGCGGTGTTTGATAAATATTTCACTGATATTCCTATCTTGACAACCGAATCATTGAATACTGCTCTAACTGTCGCCGAGTCATTACTCAAACAGAATGTTAACACCTGTTTAAAAGAATTTAGATTTGAAAAAGTAATATCGCAAGATGTTGTCAAATACTTCAAAATCTTTGATGTAAAGAAGACCGCAGATTTGTGGGGGATTTCCGTTACAGTGATTGCTTCCATAATAGATTTAATTGCACCTCATCATGCTATTATTTTTAATATTTGTATCGATTCTGGTGTGTTTCCAGATTTAATGAAGTATATTAAAGTAATACCTTTATTTAAATCTGGTAGTACATTGGACCCCGCTAATTTAAGACTTATTTCTGTACTACCAACTATCAGTAAAATTTTTGAAAAAATAATTTTGGATCAATTGTTAACTTTTTTAATACAAATACATTACTTCTAAAAACCAATTTGGTTTTACAGGGGTCGCTCGACGTCTGACTTATGAAATATGTTGAGCTTATGAAATATATTTTTAACGCCTGGGAAAATTCACAAGATGCCTTAGGTATTTTCTGTGACCTTTCCAAGGCTTTCGATTGTGTTCATCATGATACATTAATCATTAAACTACAACATTACGGCGTAAAAAATTTAACGCTTAGACTTATTACTTCATATTTAAGTAACAGAATTCAAAAAGTAGTGATTAATGGTAAAGGTTCCTCCGGATCGGTAGTATCAATGGGCGTTCCTCAGGGCTCGATTCTTGGCCCATTCCTGTTTTTAATCTATATTAATGACTTACCTTATCTTGTAGGGGACAATCACGATATAGTATTATTTGCTGACGATACCTCTTTAACTTTCAAACTCAAACGACAGTTAATTAATTATGACGATGTAAATAATGCTCTATCGAAATTAGTACATTGGTTTAACGCCAACAATATGCTCTTAAACGGCAATAAGACAAATTGTATTAAATTTACAATACCTAATGTAAAATATTCGAATACCAATGTGCTGTTAAATGGGGAGGAGTTGAGTCTTGTGGATACTGTTTTTCTTGGTATTACTATTGACGCGAAACTTCAATGGGGCCCCCATATATTTAAATTAGCAAGCAGACTTAGTTCTGCAGCAAATGCTGTAAGAAAGATTAAAAGTCTCACAGATGTTCTGACAGCTAGATTAGTGTATTTTAGTTACTTTCATAGCGTAATGTCTTATGGAATTTTGCTATGGGGTAATGCGGCTGACATTGAAGCTATATTTGTTTTGCAAAAGAGAACTGTACGGGCGATTTATAACCTAAATAATAAAGAATCCCTCAGAGAAAAATTTAAAGAAATAAACATATTAACTTTGGCATCGCAATATATTTATGAGAATGTAATGTATGTGCATAAAAACATAAAAACTAGGAACAAACATAAGCTTGTAATGCCAGTTACTAGACTCCACAGAATCAGTAATTCATTTATGGGGCAATGTATACGCTTTTACAACAAAATCCCAGAACATATTCAAAGTTTGTCAATAAACAAGTTTAAAAGTTTTATTAAAGAAAAACTGTAAAAAAAGGGTTATTATAATATCAAGGAATACATGAATGAAAATAACCCCTGAGAATAGGGTGATCGCCACCATGCTGGTTTGATGAAAAATTATTTAAAAATTAAATATACAAAATTATTGTTAACTGAAATTATATTTTAAAAAAAGTCCCGCTGGGTTTCTTGCTGGTTCTTCCCAGGACTGAGGTATTTTCCGAACCAGTGGTAAATAAAAAATGACTTTCAATAAGTATTATGTAATAATCAATATTGAATAACAGATTATTCTTTTTTCTTTCTTTCAACTACCGGAATAGTTGTGACATGGACGTTAAACATGATTTTTAATTTGTCCATTTTCATCTTAAGACCTATCCGTTGGGAGACACTATTGAGGTCATTGAGCATAGTGCTTAGGTCCTCCAGCGATTCTGCCATAAGGACTATATCGTCGTCAAATCGAAGGCGAGTGATGTACTCGCCATTAATGTTAATACCGCATCCATTCCAGTCCAGTAGCTTGAAAACGTCTTCCAATGCAGGGGTGAAGAGTTTCGGTGATATAACGTCACCCTGTCTTACACCTCACTGCAGTTGGATAAGTTTCGTACTCTGATTCTGTACTCGGATAGCCATCGTAGCTCTACTGTGCAAACACTCCAGCACTTCGATATACCGACAGTCAACTTGGCACCGCTGAAGGGACTGCAGCACCGCCCAAATTTCGACGGAATCAAAGGCTTTCTCATAGTCCACATACGCAAGACAAAGTGGCAGATTATACTCCTCTGTCTTCAAAAGTCAAGTCGTCAAGTCTGCGTGCGAGACAATTCGTAATGACTCTCAAAAATAGCACGTAGACGCGGCTCAAAAGGGAAATCGGTCTGTAGTTCTACAAGAGAGCGTTATCGCCTTTCTTGAAGAACAAGACCACTGTACTTCTGCTCCACACCTCCGGAGTAGTGCCACCATGGAGGACGGAATTTAAGAGTTTCTAAAGGACTTCAAGTACCGGTTTTCCACCCGCTTTCAGAAGCTCCGCTGTAATTCCATCCTCTCCCGGGGACTTGCCGTTTTTAAGGTGCTGGAGAGCCATTCTAATCTCGCTCAGACTGATGTCCGGGATATCTTCGGAATAGTGTCGGATAAGATTCGCTGTTGGATCGTTACTCACAAAAAATCTCTCATTATTATTATAATCAAGTATTTAAGATATTTGGTTATTCGAATATTGTGTATTTGTACAGCGATCTTTTTGAGCCGCTGCAAACAACCGAAACAATGTCCACTCACGACGGCGACTCACGCCGAACTGAGTGACGCAGTGTCTATTCTATTTAATAATAATTTTTCATACAAGGCTGATGAATACACCGTAAATTTCGCCATTTCGCAACCGAAAAAAATTAATTATAACTAAACTAAACAATATTAAACTACCATTTACATTCAATGGCTTTCCATATGATAGATGAAGAGTTTTAAAAATATATTGAGCTGAACAATTGATATTTTCAAAAGTTATCGTGTATACAAGCCACAGGGACATGATAAATCCACACCATAAGCCACTAAAACCCTTTTTTTATTTAAGAATAGCAATTAATCGATTTAAAAAAAAATATGTTAATAAGTTCAACAATCATTTATCTTTCTAACAATGTAATTTTAAATCATTTATATGTATAATATGATTGCTAGATACGATTTCATACGATAAAACGTTGGAATCTTAATTTTAGGCGATAGTAGAACATACCTAGCGCTTTCGCTTAAGTCATGCAATAGGTCATATCATGAACCTCATGACAGAATATATATAATGAGACAAAAAACATTATTTCTTTTGGTACAGATACTATTTAATTCAAGACATGTCAAGTGCGTATAACTGTATATGAATATCCACTACCATATCTTTTGGGTGTCGTAAGATGCGACATAAGGAAACTGATACACGAGATGTGCAGCAGCATTTTCCTGAAAACAACTCAAAATTATAATTGTGGTCACCAAACCTCCTTCCTAGCGTGGCAGCTAACGTGAAATCCACACCTACGAAGCAGTCTAATAGGAGAACTATGTATAGCAATGTACTTTTATAAGCTGTATAGATGGATGAGTGTGTGTCGAACCACGCGCATATTATAATGCTTTCTATATTGCTATGGAGAAGCCCACTGCTAGACATGGCTCTCTTCCGTTATAAGGAGAATTTGAATATCACATGTAATTATGTCGCAGCCACGCGTAGTGATCATGTCACGGCACAATTCCACGCGAGTATGCTTCTGAGCATTGGTTATGCGGCATTTAACGTGAAATTATCCACGTTACGAATGTGTTGATCCAATCTGCAAGCAAACAAAACAAACAAACAGTCACACAGTCCACCTGATGGTAAGTGGATAAAGTGGCACATAGACATCTACATCTATCCTCGATTAAGAATTGAAATGCAGATACGTTACCACTCCTAAGGAATAAGATGTAACGCCTCATCTGTCTCTCATCATACGAACTTCGCCTTTTCTCTTCGGTTCAATTTTTCACTACTAACACGTTTTCTTCAGTAACAGCTGAACGTCACAGGGCATCCACTTTTTCTTCGTCTCTCAAAGTAAGTCGCCCGTGCAGAAATTTGTTATACTATCGGTAAGCGTTTGCCTGAGAAGCGCCTTTATCCATAAATGCCATTTGAAGTCTATTAAACGATTTGTCCGTTTCTAGGCGAAGTTTGGATTTGTAAAAAATCATACATGAAAATGTTTCCGACGTAGATCCATTTTTCTACGATATTTTATTTCAGCTCGTAAGCAATGTGGAGCGAAATTTTAAATTGAAACACGCGTATTTTTAATCGTAAATAGTATTTTTTCCCCAAAATAAACACATCCGCATTTTAATTGTTAATCATGTATGGTATGTGCCTATGGGTCACAACATCTAATGCCATCAGGTACAGACCACCGTAAGCATTTGTTATCCTTTTTCTGAAAAACTTGGCTACAGCAGCCCATGAACCACCTGCAGTCATCTTCAAATAAAGAATTTTGCGGTTGCGATGTCCTTCCAAGGACTAAATTACGTACGGTTACTTGGTAGAGCCATGCTGCAGCTATATTATGGTTATAGCAAGATTAGGACAGGGGCCTTAGACCTTGAAAGACCACGCTCTCACAGTATATCAACGTAAAATAAGGCATATCATACATCACAGATATCTGCAGATATCCATGGATTGCAATCGTATCTTACCATCCGGTGGACTGTATGTGTGTTAGTCAATTCTGTTTTATAAAAAAGTCCGAGCTACTGCCTTCTCTCTCGGTGGTATATCTCGGCGGTTCGGGTATAGCGCGGCAGCAATAGATCGTTAAAAACCTATTCTTAAAATTTCTTGAATCCCGGATTTCCTCATAAATGTATTTCAATTCACTAGTGTCCAATACCTATTTGCAGACTATAGGATATTCCGTCTTCGTCCTCAGGAGTGAGCGCATCTATGAGATTCCTTGTTGGAAGTTGTTTGCAGGGTGTACAAGGTTACATTTATCAGGTGGACAATTAGCTCGTTTGTTATAATTTTTATTTTTATATTTTATTATTCACAAATCCACTGCTGAACATAAGCCTCCCACATGTATGCCACAAATGCTACAAAGCACGGGCGGGCCTGAGCCACCTGCCAAATTACAAAAGCTAAAATAACAGCACAATATTCACATTACCCCCAAACCGCCGTGGCTCTAATAAAAACTCGCTCTTTTTTAGATGAAATTGAAATGTTGAACGAACTTGCTTTCCACCTGATAGTAAGTAGCTACTTAATACTGCAAACCCAAAAGCCAAAGACACCTGAGACCAGCTTCAAACAAAGAAAGCTACTAATGCCTTACAACCTGTAATTAAATTTTATCTATAAATGACAGAGAAGAAACCTACCTACACTCTGATGCGCATTAACAAATATATCATATTATAGTTATTAAGTTAGCGCGTTATTGCTAATGTTGTTTTCTTATTGCCCATAAACAGTAAGCTTTGATACTTTAATTAAATTAAATAGGTTTTGTGACGTTATAACAACTTTATGACCTGACCTACTATCATTATTTCCTTCGCGTACATCAAATTATTTTTTTTCAATTAGCTAATATATCCTTAATCTTTTAAATGAGATAGAGCCACGCCGCAATTATATTATGGTTGTAGGACGAATGGTTCGGCTCAACCGGGGTAGGACCACTCTCTCATATAATATCAGCGTGAAATAGCAACTTAATACTGCTAGGTTTCGTATGGTGAGTATAGAGCACTGGATACCCTTTTACTAGAGACGACGCATTCATCTTAGTCCTCATAGATAATAACGCACTTTCATTTTGATTCTTAAGCGAGGATAAATGTAAATGTCTATGGGCCACTGCACCCACTTATCAGGTGGACTGTGTGCTTGTTTGTCATCCTTATACGATAAAACAAGTATTCTTAAGTATATACTTGTGGGATTTTTGTTTAACCTTTATCACCACAAAATAAAGCTTGAGCAGTACAAAAATAGCAGGACTTTATGATTTCTTATATTTACGCGAACAATACACATTTAAATAAAATTAATTTTACGGATTTTATCGCGTATATTAACTTATTTTATATTCCCGACGTTTCGGGTGGTTTCCAGCACCCGTCGTCACGGGGGACTGAGGTGTTTGACGTCCTGATGTCATAGTTAGCCCGGCTACCTTCAGTTTTTTAATATTAATTTTTTTGGTTCAATTTACGCAGAATGAGCTTACAGTATCTTGAAGTCTAGCAGTGGTATACTTGGGTTTGGATTTGATTTTATTAATTGTGGGATCCCAAGCAGATGGCAGCACCCATCCATCTTCTCTATTGAAATTAGGATGTTTTTTAATTTCAATAGCCTCGCGAATCATCCTTGGGAGGAATCGGTGTTCTTTTGCGAGGATTTGTGGTCTATCAAATCTAATGTAATGGCGGGGACGATCTTGAACATGTTCACAAACTGCAGACTTCCCGATACGTCGGTGCTTCACGTCAGCTATATGTACTTTAACGCGGTTTTTTATAGATCTTTTTGTTTGTCCTATGTACCTGAGACCACATTCACAATCCAGCTTGTACACTCCTGCATCTTGTAGAGGGATATGATACTTGACGGATGGTAAAAATTGACCAATCTTCTTCAGCGGCTTGAAGTATGTTTTAATGGAAGCTCGCTTCAAGATGTAGCCAACCTTGTCTGTGACTCCTCTGACATAGGGTAGTACAGCAGGCACACGCTCGACTGTGGCTGGCTTCACTCGGTCACTGTGACATAGGCGCGGGACCCGGAGCTTGTTGTCTTACAGTACTTGCTCGACGTGCTGAAGCTCGGCGGCCAGATGTTTTCTGACACAGATCCCTCGTGCTCTCTGAAACAAAGATTTACCCACGGTAGCGAACTGTGAAGGATGATGGTGCGATTCACCATTTAAATATCGGTTGGTATGGGTATTTTTTCTGTACACAGTATGACCAATAGTGTTATCAGGATTTCGGATGACTAAAACACAAGTTAATGATGACAACGATCAAACAGTCCACCTGATAGTACAGGAAATGCTGTAAACTATCGATAACTAAGCCCATCCTCGATTGAGAATCAAAATACAGATGCGTTATCTCGCTCTGAGTGTTAAGACAGAATGCCTCGTTACCAGTAGGAAGGGTCACCGATGATCGCTCCGGTAAGAATTCCGCTATTTAGTGGATACGCTTACTACTTTAAATACAGCTGCATTTTGCCAATTAATTTTTTTTATTCTTTTTTATTTAAGGGACTTTCGTTATTATTAATATGTCAGTCCTATTGTACTTTATGACTAAATAGCACAAAAATACTTAATTACTTATACAATACTTAATAAATGATAAACCATTTAAGCAGCATCTGACAGTGGTTCAGAGAGTATACTTTGATATTCCCCTATGTTGTACATTTTAATGTCAGTTTTGGCGACCAGTAGTTTCCTTTCGTGATGGTTTTTAGAACATTCCGCGAGTAGGTGTTGTATGTCTTCGATTGTGTTGCATGTTTCGCAATTTGGAGATTGTTTTTTTTTTCATCATGAAAGCAAACTTGTTGCACGGAATGTGTCCGGAGCGAAGTTGCATTGCTAATACAACAGATTTTCTGTTCAATAGACATTGATTGAACCAAGGCACTTTCGGAGGCTGACTCTGGATAGTTTTGTACCAAATCCCTTTTTCTTGCGACCTTTTGTCAAAATTATTACCCAGTAATGAATCTACATAAGCGGCACCTACCCCACATTTATCCTTAGATCCATCACAAAAAAGCTTGTGCCATCCAAAATATTTAACATTCAATTCATTGATCACATTCGACTTTAAAGAATTTATCTCCTGACATCTTTTAGCACTCTTGATACAATCTAAGTCTTCCTTAATTACGGTTTTAATATTAATACTTGATACCCAAGTATTTAAAGAGAACATATCTAGTGGATCCGAAGAATACAAATTACTATTATTAACTTGTTCTAATGTCATAGCTAGAAGCGGTTTCTTTTTATTTTGCCAGTACTTATCTTTACAGAATAAGCTGAGTTCTGTTAGTAGCTTAATAGTTGTATTATTAGATCTAGATTTACTTTTCAGACAATATTTATATGCTAGAAATTTTCTTCTTAGAAACAGGGGCGTTATATTTAATTCACTTTCCATAACGTGTATTGGCGTGGTTTTGATAAACCCCCCTATAATAGTGTAGTGCTTGATTTTGGATTTTATCTAATTTACAAATGTGTCTATTAGCACTCATATCATATAAAAAGCAGCTGAAATCCACTCTGCTTCTTATAAGTGATAGGTATAACCTACGTAAATGCTGCGGATATACGCCCTAACCATGCCCTGTTAATACCTTTAATATGTTTACAAATTTTGTTATCTTCTGGCTAATTTCATTAATATGTTTAGCCCATCTTAATGATCTGTCCAGCCACATACCCAAATATTGTATATTATCTGTCCCAAGTATTCTTTTGCCGTATAGTTCTAATTTAATTTCCTGGCGTCTAAAACCTCTACTGGCAATTAATTTAATTTGTCGACCGTGGCGCAGTGGCATAACATTGAGTTGTGGCCCTCCTTGCAGGTTCAAACTCCACAAGTAACATGATTTTTTTTGGATTACAAATAATTGTACCGGGTCTGGATACTTATCCTGGTCAACTGTTTCCGCGATGAAAGAGAAAATTCTAGTGTGAAAGAAACGTTTTAAAAAAATTAAATACGGTGGAACAACTCTGTGGCGGCGCTGTCGTCTCGCCACAAGCGGAACACATCGAAGCCTAAATCGCGCTAACAAAGTTCTGAAGTTAAAGCAGTATATATAGAATAACTCCGAACTACCAATCGGAGCATTGGCCGCTCCCCGGGCAGAACACCTTGCCCGGCGGGAGATCTCCCTTTTCATTCCACCTGCCACAGCGGTGACCCTGACGTGTTAGGAACACGCAACCAACAACCTTCAGAAAACTACAACCTCTCAAGCCTTCGTCATTATCCTCAAGAACCTCTACCATTCATTCGCTCCCGAGCATATATTGTCTGCAGTCTTTACATTCTGCAAGCCATCTAACTTTACAAAGGTTCATCGCAACACCGAAATAATAATGCTTGCTGTTCCTTCAAGCTACTCTCTGCGCTACAGTGTTCTGCACGGCTATGAGCCTTACTGCTCGCCTCTGCTTCACGGCACTCTCGCAGATTACTTGCGTTCTTCTCGACTCACCGCAGACTACAAGGCAATCCCTGGGACTTGCTTCGGCTCATCGTTCTCACCGGCATCACTTGCAAGTGCGTAGTATGGCATGCATTACACACCGGCATGTCGTTGGAATCGGCGTCACTTGCTATTACGCACACAGCATGCATTCCCCACCGGCATTAAGGACGCACCGGCAATCGGACTGCACTATCGACCTCCGGTCTGAGCAGGGGGTAATGTGGCAGCGCTGTTGTCGCGCCACAAGTGAAACACATCGAAGCCTAAATCGCGCTAACAAAGTCCTGAAATTAAAGCAGTATATATATAGAATAGCTCCAAACTACCACTCGGAGCGTTGGTCGCTCCCCGGCTACGACTACGACTACACTCTACAACACATACTTGTACATCGTCATCACCACTACAGCCCATTACAAATTGACTACTGCACACAGACCTCCCCAACTAGGAACCTCAAGGAGGAAATATCCTCCTTAGTTTGTCATAGTTGCCACGCTCGGGAGACGGCTTGAATCAGGAACGTGCTGCTACCCATCACCTGTTTCAATGTCCCTCTGTTGCCTCTTACGAAACCCACGGGACAATATGGGGTAGTGGATATTCTTACACCACCATTAAAGTTAATGTTTTTTGTCAGTTTTCTTATATAATTTCGAATTATTAAGTCGTAACACGTTTCACATTTTACATATGAAAGTGTCTCAAGAATTATTCAAGATATTCACTTAAACTTTCTTATAGTTGAATACACTTCAAACTTTTTAATTCCTTATTCAAGTCATGCGGTTCGGTCAAGTTATATTGAAAAAGTACTTTAACAACTTTGATATTAAGAATGTTATGAGATGTTGCTTTTTGGGAAGTATTTAGTTACCAAGTGATTTTGAAGAGAGTTGTAAGTTAAATTGCCAGTACGTAGAACCCCTGGGAGTTTTTCTGAATAGGTCCACGATGATGGCTCGGCCTAAAAGGGGAATGCTAAATTCTGGCCATGAAACGCCCTTCAATTTGCATTTGTTAAAAAATTACATCTTTTTTGTTAACTAATCGCGGTATTTATGTATCCAAAAAAGATAAAATTGTACCGAAAAGATAAAATTGAAATTAGGTAAATCCGCAAGTCATTAGTTTGTGGGTAAAATAAAAAGTTTTGCAAATCACAAATCTCCTTAAAAAGTCGATTCTGTTTTTCAATCGATTTTTTATAGTTTATGATTTTTTATTATTATAATAGTAATATTATTTTTCGATAATTATTATAATTTTATGATAATTAAACAAGCGAATTGCTAGTTGATTTGCCATGAACTCTTTAGAACATAAACAAAACGCTTCTGCACAATTTAACTGTGTTGTGTGTGTGTGACGGCTCCGTGGCGCAGTGGCTTAACAATGAGTTGCAGCGCTTGGGGCTGCGGGTTCGAATCCCGCACGGAACAAGTATTTGTATGGCCTACAAATAATTGTTCCGGGTCTGGATGTTTGTCCTTGTGCAATTTATGTTTGTAAACTGCCTCCACGATACAGGAGAAAATCCTAGTGTGGGGTTAACGTTTTCTAAATAATGAATGAAACTGTTATTCTTATCTGTTTTTAAAAATGCATTTATAATGGAACATAATAAATAAATAAAACATATTTTAAAAAGCGTGCAGAACTTAAAGCGATTATTCTTTTTTATGAAATTATAAATTGAATAAAAAAATTCGCTATATATTTATCGATTTTATGTCTGTTAATTGGCAACATCGAATCTGAAAGCTAGGCCCATGTGATAATTATCAAAACTAAATAGTCACAAGTCGAATTCCTTTGCATTTGTGTTATTTTGTATGTTTTCTCGCGGATTTGTTATCTTAGCAACGAATAAGCTTTCTAAATGGACTCCGATAATTCTTCTCACCCTATTGACCACGGCCTGAAAATGGATCCCGCTCCCACTTCTTACGATAACCTCTGCACGAACTAGGACTCGATATCCACTATTAACGATGACCCCAGCTTTCACACCGGCCAGAGCTTTTCCCAGCTCTCAGTAACTCATTCAAGAGGACATTTACGCTGTGTGATTGTGGTTTAAATGTCACGAAAATACAAAGTCATTTGTTGTTAAAAAACTGTTCTTGTGAAAATAAAAAACCTTATATCTTAAAAATCCGGACTTTTTTAAAACCAATTCCTTAACCATTTCATTCTCTTAATCGCATATTATCATTTTCATATGCTTTTATATGTGGGCACCCATGGCCAAAGTGTCTATGAACGGTGGGCATTCCCCATTAAATACCAAGCATACAACTGCAAGACTTAAAGATACTACGAGTATAAGCTTATTCTGCGTAGACGAAACAAAAATTTATAATTTTAAAATGAAGGTAGCTGCGGTTAATTATGACATTGGAACGTCGAACAACTCGGTCTCCCCTTCACCATGTTACCTGTGGAGTACTCGAAACGTCTGAAATATAAATAAAATTAACTTCACAGTAAAATTCGTAGAAAGTAGTTTCATTTAAAGATCTACCTTCTGACCTATTTCTGACGCCAAGTAGCAGTGCTCACACTTATGTGCTCCGGGCTGAGGGATACAGAGAGCCAGTTTAATTATAGGCTATGAGGCATTCCATCTTAGTCCTCAGATAAACAGTGGTAGAGCCACGTGGCAGCTTTTGCTGTCGCACGGATGGGCCGGCACGAGCCGGGGTGGTACCACGACCTCACAGAGTACCAGCGTGAGGTAGAGGTTTACCTCTGCGTTTCGCTTGGTGAGTGCAGGTGGCCGGAGGCCCTCTTTACTGGAAATGAAGCATTCTATCTTAGTCCTCGCAGGTGACAACGCATCTACATTTTGATTTGTAATAGAGGATAGATGTAGATGTCTATGGGCCACAGCAACCACTTACCATCAGGTGGACTGTGTGCTCGTTTGTCACCCTTATCCTATAAAAAAAAGGTGTGACAACGCATCTGCAGCCTTCTTTGTTTGAAGTTGGTTGTTGTGTCCATGGACTGCAGTAGTCACTTACTATCAAATAAATTGTAAGCTTGTTTGTTTCTTAGGTTTTAAAAAAAACAGCCAACCTAACCTGCAGTGTGGTTGTGTAACCCTATTTAAA
This sequence comes from Parnassius mnemosyne, assembly GCA_963668995.1. NCBI lineage: Eukaryota > Metazoa > Arthropoda > Insecta > Lepidoptera > Papilionidae > Parnassius > Parnassius mnemosyne. The sequence continues at coordinate 656,061 of CAVLGL010000090.1, forward strand.
TCTCGGTAAGCTGCGTTTTGGCTTTTGATTTCGTTGAATTGAACAAATAATAATAATAATAATAATTTATTAGACTCTCAGTTTCACAAATTACACTTACGTATTATATCTATTTTAAATTCCAAAATACCATTTCAAAGAAGTTACCGTTGACGGCGATACTAGTATAAACTTTGTTACAGCCGTCAGAATTAATGAAAAGTAAAAAATGCATCCGTATTAAATATATGCCTTTTATCATTTTTATCTATAAATATATATAAAATTGAGGTCTGTCTTTAATAATTAATTAACTGGCTTCTATTAAGCTCGTAGTTATTTAAATGCTATTAAGACAAAGAACAATGTGCGTGTTGTATACACGTATACGAAATGAAACTTCTTTACGACATTTTATTCTTCTTTTATTTTATATTTTACATAAGTAGGTTAAATAATAGTATGTATAAATAAAAATATGCTTATGGTTAAATATAGTAATAACGCAGCCGCGGCGGCTAAACGTTACTAGAAAACGTGACGTTTTTTTATTAATACCGTACTTAACTTCACCACTACGTCGATAAAGAAGATTCAATTCAAAACCATTTTAAATATTATTTCTGTCCATCTGTCTGTCTGGGCTAATATTCTAAATAACTGACCTAATTGTAATGAAACTTTAAAAACAGAGAACAATGCCATGGGGGTTTTAGAATCACAGTACGCGAGCAATCCGCGTTTAATCCCCGCAGGCACCAATGAAATTGTTAATAACAATTTTGAGTGCTTATTTACCAGGTACTATGCAGTAAAGGCAAACATCGTGAGAAAATCTGCATGTATTAGACATTCAAAAAAAAGTATATCGAAGATATGTGAAGTCCACCAACGGTAGCGCGGCGGACCTCCTAGACCTTAAAACTTTTCCTAGAAGCGGTACGTAGTAGACTGTGACTTTAGCTTTATGTTGATACATTTTTTCATACAGAATAATCAAAAATTTTTCTGTCTGTGGTATTTTAAATTGTTCTAAATTGATTTATTTTCTTGAAATATTCGGATAAAGTTAAGTATTTTGATCGAAAATTACAAATCTTTAAGCGAGAGTAATTTAAAAAGTATGTTAAAACGATAATCTGACATACCACAAACACAGATATTAATTTATAGGTAGTATTTAAAACATTTAATTGACTTTAATTCATTTATATTCAATTTAGGATCAAACGTCGTTTGCGTGTAGCTCGCTAGAGAGAAATTTACCATAACAATAAAACACAACGTAATTGCGGAGTGATTCCCAACGGCAACGATAACTGGTTGTGACAAGTTGATAACTAACGGATGACGTTCTGACGATCGATCAATGGCGGCACATCAATTCAATCACTTAGCTTCTATTCACACCACTACTTATTTGAAATTAAACGTCATAAGTATTTTTTAAAGAATAAGGGATGACAAACGAGCACACAGTCCACCTGATGGTAAGTGGATGCTGTGGCGCATATATACGTATATCTTTCCTCGATTAAGGATCAAAAAGAAGATGTGTTGCCGTTCCTGAGGTCTAAGATGGAAATCCTCGTTTCCAGTAAAATGGGTTTCCACTCACCATAGGAAACAGCAGCATTATGCTGCTATGGTACGTTGATATTCCGTGAGAGCATTCCTGACAACAACAAAATCTTTAAAAAAACTGCGGTTGCCAACCCGTCTGCCAAGCGTGGCGACTGTGATAAATGATAATAACTGATAAACTGGCTGGTAATGACTATCATAAAATATATGATAACGATGATGATGAACCTTAATACGGGATAGTATTTGTTTAATCATTATAATATACTATTGCCGTGTAGAGGCGGTTAAGAATATCCACTACCCCATATCTTCCCGTGGGTATCGTAAAAGGCGACAAAGGGAAACAGGCAGGAGATGGGCAGCAGCATCTTCCTGATAACAGCAAAAATACAATAAAAAAACTGCGGTTGCCAACCCGCTCGCCAAGCGTGGCAACTATGGCAAATAACCCCAATGGATAAAGTTACTAAGAGATGGCCCCCAGTCCCCGGCGGCCCTGCTATTCCTGACTACGGTGGCGACCATGGTAACGGCGGGGCAGGGGTGCTAAGAATCTCCGGTGGAGGTTCGGTTGCCACCTACGACGACTCGACCTGGCAACATACAACGCACGCACCCTGAGGACTGACGAGAAGATTGTGGAGCTGGAAGAAGAGATAGACAAGTTGCGCTGGCTGGTTGTATCGGATTTATCGTCCACAAGTCTCTCGTTAACAACGTTGTAAAGATTGAGAGTGTGTCGACGAGGGTTGCGTATCTTATACTCAGAATCACCAAACGGTATTCGCTGAAGGTCATACAGGTTTACGCACCAACCTCAGCACACCCCGATAAGGAGGTGGAGGAAATGTATGAGGATATCTCTAGAGCCATGCATTCCTCCAAAACCCAATATACGGTGTTAATGAGAGACTTCAATACAAAACTAGCCACAAGAGAGAATGGTGAGCTGAAAGTAGGGAAATTTGGAGTAGGGCAACGGAACCCAAGGGGCCAGAAGCTGGCCGACTTAATGGAGAAAGAGGGCCTCTTTATGATGAACTCTTACTTTCAGAAGCGGCCCCACAGGAAGTGGACCTGGTCAAGCCCCGACGGTTCGACAAAAAATGAGATTGACTTCATTATGACGACCAGACGACAACTGTTCAGTGATGTCTCAGTTATCGCGAGGGTGAAAACCGGCAGCGATCACCGAATGGTTAGAGGCACACTGAACCTAAACGTTAAGTTGGAGAGATCTCGTCTAATGAAGTCAACGCTCCGTCCCCCTCGTGTTCTAATCCAAAGTCCCGAAACCTTTCAGCTCGAGTTACAAAACCGTTTTCAGTGCCTAGAAGACTGCAATGAAGTGGACGATATGAATGACAATCTCGTGGAAACTGCCCATGCGGTCGGAGCTAAGTTCTGCAAGACCCGCCGCAGAAGAACACAAAAACTCTCCGATCACACTCTTAATCTCATGGTTGTTAGACGGGAGATGAAGCTACATTCTTCAACAGATTTGACAGCATACAGGCAACTGAACAGACAGATCTCCAAATTCATGCGGCGGGACTTAAGCAACTTCAATACAGCTCGTATTGAAGAAGCGATCGAGCGGAACCAAGGCTCCAAAGTCTCTGCCAGAGATCTGTCTGCCAGAAAGAGCCAACTGTCAAAGCTGAAGACAGAATGTGGCAGCATCGTTTCCGGGGCACATGAGATTTTGAGTGAGATTGAGAGGTTCTATGGACAGCTCTACACGTCATCAGTGGAGCCACACGCAAGTGTGAGTAACGATTCATGAGCGAGTCTTATCCGACACTATTCCGAAGATATCCCAGACGTCAGTATGAGCGAGATTAGAATGGCTCTCCAGCAGTTTAAAAACGGCAAAGCCCTAGGCGAGGATGGAATGACAGCGGAGCTTCTGAAAGCGGGTGGAAAATCGGTACTTGAAGTCCTTCAGAAAATTGTCGCAGCAACTCTTTAGGCTTTAAATCATAAATTGCTCTTATGGCCCTCTTCTGTAAAAGAAATATAATTTCAGTGTCAGCTGCATGTCCCCATAGCAAAATACCATACGACATTATGCTATGGAAGTAGCTGAAGTAAACTAGTCTAGCTGTTTCAACATTAGTTAGACTTCTAATCTTTTTTACGGCATATGCTGCAAAACTAAGTCTGCTTGCTAGTTTTGATATATGCGGGCTCCATTGAAGCTTCGCGTCTAGTGTGATTCCAAGAAAAATGGTGGTATGTACAAGACTCAGTTTCTCCCCATTTAAAATTACATTAGTATTTAATTGTTTGACATTTGGAGTCATGAATTTCATACATTTTGTTTTAGTGCCATTTAGATGCAAATTATTAACATTGAACCAATTTACTAATTTAGATATAGCATTATTTACTTCGTCATATTTTAGCAATTGTCGACTTAATTTGAAAATTAAAGAAATGTCATCTGCAAATAATACTATATCATGGTTATCTGCTACTAAGAACCAACAAGTCTATTCTCGACCAACTAAAGATTACTACCAGACTATCCACTATATGCTACCAACGAGTCCTAAGTTATTTTGATCATATTGCCCGGAGACAACCAGACAATCTGAATAAATTGGTTTTAGTAGGGAAGTAGGGAAGTGCGATAAATAATTTTATATTCGGAATATTAATCGATTAATATTCCGACTGCCTAAAGACAAGCCGATGACAGAGTGGTATGGAGGAAGGTAGTCATCACAAGACACGTCGACACATCGGTGAAAGCATTTCAGGACAAGCATGACCTTCAGTAATGAAGCACACGAATAAGAAGAAGTTCAGTATGTAATTTATGTTAGGCACAGGCCCATGAAATATAACACATATTGTAACACCTGAAAAGGGTGGTCAAGTTGTAAGACACGTAACGACCATTATATTAAAAACGTTAATCTTAGCAAATTTATTTTTAACATATTTAAGACACGTAAAATTATAAATTAACACCTAATGTATATACCCTTAAGATACAATAAATATTTTTAACTTGAAAAAAAATTATTTTATTCCAGATTTATAATATACTAATAAAAATTCAAATTTTAAATGAACAAAACCGTTGACAACGCTTGTTATCATTAATCCTAAAATTCACGTACGGCACTAACTCGCTAATTGACGTGTGCCGCTGTGATTTTTGGCCGGCCATGCGAAATGTTCGGACTAATTGAAATGCCATTAGCGCCTACCTTTGATCGTTGTTTCAATTTAGGATACAGAGGAAATTCAACTATTTGTTGCACGCTTAAAGTTAAAATTAGGATGAAGTTTCTTTGCTCCTCGACAGTGAATTTAAATAGGTTTAATGCCGTTTTGTTGTCGAAATTAACATCTTTATTCTTAAAATACTTCGCAGTAATAATTTCAGCTCTACACAAGCTTAAACGTTAAAACAGTTATTAAAAACCCGTCGTCACTTCATCTAGTGGGGGAAAGTTTTATACGTGGTAGAGCCATGCTGCAGCTATATTTCTGGTATAGTTGTAACACGAATGGGTCGGCTCGACCGGGTAAGGACCACGCTCTCACAGAATACCAGCGTAAAATATTAGCTTAATGCTGCTGTGTTTCGTATGGTGAGTGTAGAGAACTGGAGACCCTTTTTACTGGAAACGGGGCATTCCATCTTAGTCCTCACGGGTGACAACGATGACGAATCAAAATGCATCTGCATTTTGATTCGTCATCGAGGATAAATGTAGATGTCTATGGGCCACAGCAACCACTTACCATCAGGTGGACTGTGTGCTCGTTTGTCACCCTTATCCTATAAAAAAAAAGGAATGAAATCAAAGGATTGCCTCACAGCCTGTATTTAGCCTGTAATTATACCGACTTTCTTTATTCACCAGTTATGTAATCAATATTTCTAAATATATTTATTATGTAACCTATAACTATAATTTCAAACAATTCAAATTGTTATATGAGTAAAAATATAAAAATACCCTTCAGACGGGATTGCAGCATTGCAAGCACTGAACTTAGTTCAAAATAGATAGCAAAATGTGTACCAAATAGACAAACCACAACCAGATTGACAAGGGAGCGAAATTAGTTCATATTGCATTGTTATCCAGTCCTAAGCTATGTTTAAAGTTTAAAGTTTCTAGCTCATCGCGAAGTTAGCACTAGTTTAAAATTAATTGCAATGCAGTGTTACGTGTACATTAATTTGTACCCTTGCAATAGAATAATAAGATATATATATAATATGTACATATCCGAATTAATACAAACGTACATTTTGAAAAATTCCCTGCTCTTTACAAAGCAGAATGATTTGTAAAATGAATGACGGTTGTTTGTACACGTGTAAAATCCCGCTTTTCGTACAAATTTTAGAATAAAGATAAACTGCGACAGAAACAATAGGTCCGGCATTTTCTATATGTAGGTCCGGCATTTTCTATATGTATTTATTTTACTTAATGTGGGAAATGTAACAGTTCAAAAGTGGAACATGTATACAGAAGTTTGACTAGCGATGGCGAGCGTGCAGCTGCGATGCATTTGGACCTTTTCTCTGTGGTAATGGACTCGTGCAGTTGTACTTTTGCCAGTGTCAAACATTAAAATGTTGTTGCATCATATTGTAAAGTTTAAGTTCAATCTATGACAGTTCACATGCGCTGACTTTTAATACACAAAATTGCACCGCTTTACGTATTAAAATCTATTTCAAACCATTATATTAAAATAATACAGGAGCAGCAATCCGCTACAGATTAAGTTTCCGCTGATACTTCACATTTGAACATTTTTTGCACATTTAAGGCTGCAAAAAATCGATGCTACTGGCTGCAATTTTCTTTTTTTCATAGTTGTACTCTTGCAAGTCTTAAATTTTTAAATCTTTAGTAAACGCAATTAATAACGAAAGTGTCAATTCTATATCAGCTATCGTTCAACGAAGCTTGAAACAAAAGGTAAACAACAATATACCCTTACTTGAATGATCTGGCTGACTGATACAAACAGATACAACAGGTTTAAGGTATACGTAGGCAAAGTGTAGGTGGACCCCGATAAATGCAGCGATCCATATGTCACCGACAGCAACACGCCCTGGTTGTCTTCAAGTTTTAACGTATAATATGAGTCGTTACCTCCCGAATGTTGCCCAACCACGTTTAATGCATCGGTTGACCTCTCGGTCGAATTTTTTTTTAATCCTTACCTCGCCATTAGGCTGTTGTTGCTTTAATATAATAAAAATAAATAATCTTAAAATACATTACTCAGTATGAGGGTATTCTATTTTGAATCTCAAGAGTATGAGAAAGACACTTTTGTCTTTGAAGTTGGGCGCAAATAGTTAGGCTTCCTGAGCGGTAGTGGCCACTTACCGTCACTTACTAGACGGCCTGGAAAGAAAAGTTGTTAAAAACATTCTTGAAAGTATCATTGCATAAAGTAAAAGCTTAAGAAAATTATATAAAATTTTAAATGCTAAGAAAGAACCTCTCTACTTGAGTTGCTCAAAAGTGAAAATCTTTGAATAATTATGCACGCTCACTAACCGCTCTACTTTGATCGCAATAACTTCAAAGGGGTTTTAATTAACGACAACGTTCTTTCTGTTTTTTGATTTCATTTGTTTGAGTTTATTATTAATAATGGTTTTTTTTTGGTATTATTCAAGGCATGAGTAAATAGAAATTTATGTAGTTATATATCAAACATGGTAGAGCTATGCTGCAGCTATATTAATTGTATAGTTGTAGCACGAATGGCTCGAATCTATCGAAAAAGGACCTCAGCGTAAAATAGCAACTTAATTTTTTTCTATATATTTTATTATATATAATAGTTTCGTACTATGAGTGTAGAGAACCGGAGACCCTTTATATTGTAAAAGAGGCATTCCATCTAAGTCTTCACGGCTGACAACGGATCTGTATTTTGATTCGCAAACAAGACAACAAGAGTGACAAAGGAGCACACAGTCCATCTAATGGGACCTGGATGCTGTGGCCTATAAATATCTGTATCTATTGTAGATCAAGAATCAAAATGTAATTGTGTCGTCACTCCTGAAGAATAAGATGAAATGCCTCGTTTCCAGTAAGAAGGGATCTCTCTCTAATAATTTATATAGCCATTCCCATAGTCCCCGTGCGGTGAAATCGGATGATGGATTGGTATTTAACATACATGAATTGCACAAGGACGCACACCATGAACCAAACAATTATTTCTACTTTTTACAATTGTGCATGTGGGACTCGAACCCTGGCCCTACAGTACCACAACCAAACGCTTAGTTACTTTTAGAACCATCATTTACGTTTAGTAACGCGGGTGTGGGATAAATTGATATATATTACGTAACATGTGTAATATTTCACGATTGTCGCTACGCTGTTACTTAAAACCGTAAAGCCCAACATCGCAGATTTATGATCTTCTAAATCTAATATTTTCGCATGGATTTAGTGAAATGCGCTTTGGTATGAACAAAATAAATTGATATAACAGGAATTATTATAAAGGCAAAGATAAATCGTTTTCCGTATATAAAAAGACCGTAATATTTTAACTTAACTATTTGCTGGGCTTTTAACTGTTACAAGGCAATGCTTGACTACATCATATACTACACTTGATGGTTAGTGGTGATGGAGCCGAAGATAGTATATCACCACAGTATTAAAGTATTATTTTTGTTTTATCTATACAACTTTGATTTTATATTTTCATAGTAAAAAAGAATTAAATGATTTCCACATACCAGCTTCAGAAGTCAGTGTCTTCAGAAGCTATTATGTGTAAATTATTTCATCCTTTTTAGTTCTTTGAAGTTCATTTTAACTTTTTATTAAAACTATTTTTTTAAGTTCAGAGTGGTCCTCTAAATTTATGTGAAACCACCCCTGAAGTATAATAATAAAAGAACAATTATTAAATTTAATTGCTTAAAATACTAAGTATATACAAAAAGAAGAACATGCAGTCTTACTTATATTTTTTTTATATGATAAGGGTGACAAACGAGCACATAGTCCACCTGATGGTAAGTGGTTGCTGCGGCCCATAGACATCTACATCTATCCTCTATTACAAATCAAAATGCAGATGCGATGTCACCCGTGAGGACTAAGATGGAATGCCTCATTTCCAGTAAAAAGGGCCTCCGGCCACCTGCACTCACCAAGCGCAACGCAGAGGTAAACCTCTACTTCACGCTGGTATTCTGTGAGGTCGTGGTACCACCCCGGTTCGAGCCGGCCCATCCATGCGACAGCAAAAGCTACCGCGTGACTCTACCACTGTTAAAATATTTACGCGAACACTACACATTAAATAAAACTACTCTTACGGATTTTATCGCGTTTAATCACATCGGCTCGACCGGGGAAGCACCACACTCTTACAGAATACCAGCGTGAAATAGAAGATTAATGTTCTTGTATTTCGTATACTATAGTGAGTGTAGAGAGCCGGTTACCCTTTTTACTGGAAACCGGGCATGCTATGTTACTCCCAGCGATGACAACTTAGAACTTAGATCTAGATTTCTATGGGCCACAGTATCCATTTACCATCAAGTGGACCGAGTGTTAGTTTGTCACTCATATTCTATAAAAAAATATTTTAAAAAACGTATAGAAATATTTATTAGAAAGAAAAATAATTTTTCTAGGAAATTCCCTGCCTTGAAACTATCATAACCAAGAGGAAGCTCTTTAAGAATTTACATAATTATTCAAATATCTGCCTTTGAGGAGCTCTAGCGTTGAAGTTATCTCTCCGTATCAAGGTGAAGTATGATTTGTAGCTTCTTTAAATCGCAGTTTTTATTGTTTTGAGTTGTTATTAAGAAAACGCTGCTGCCTTCCTTCTGGTTTGTTTCCCTCTGTCGCCTCTTACGACACGCACGGGATGATAGGATAGTGGATATTCTTACACCGTCACTACACGGTTATCCTATTTTATCAACCTGTAAATGTTGCCTGCTGGACAAGAGCCTCTCCCGTTGCATGGAAGACTTACCTCTATTACACTTGGCAGGCGGGTAGACTATATAGCCGCGAGGTTAAAAATTCGAATTTTTTTGTAACTAGTTTAAACTCAAACTAGTTTAAGGGGGTAATTTAAAGGATAATAGTGTGTGGTGTCTAAAAAAACTTCTTGGATCATCGTTTCCAAAAGATATAAATGATTAATTTATGTCTTATGTAAAAGGCATTGGAAGACGTTTTTTATTATTTTTAAATATGGGTGATAATTATGGGTGGGTGATAATTAGTCGAGGGATACTCATCCCAATTTACCTGTCCGGTAGTTGTGGTATGGTATACGGGTATGCGACCCCGGCTTCCCTAGCTATTACTGTCCTATCCCGTGCCCTTCTGGACGGTAATATCCTACATTTCCTATTTCCTACCCTAACTTACTTTACTCTTCCTTTTCACACCACCTATCCTTCCCCTTTTCCTATTCCTACCCTCCGCCAATCCAACGTCTGCCGCGCGGATGGATGCATGGCTAGGGGCGAGCCTAGTCGTTAGCGTGCCATACTGCCCTGGGACCGGGCGACCCCAGAATTAGGCTAGCCTTACCCTGGCATGCGGGGCTCTGCTGGGGGGGACAAACCTTTCCCTCGCTATTCGTGGGAACGCAATGGATAGTCATAAAAATAATTTAATTAACCAAAATGGCGGCGATGTGGTTCGCCACCCATCACGTCTCGTTTCTCGCGGGGGCGAAAAGCGGCCCACGGAGAGCCGCTTCGCTACGTTGAATGTAAGAGGAGGAATGGATGGTAAGGTAGATGAAGTATGTCAGATGATGGATGAACGTTGCATTGATATTCTGTGCGTGAACGAAACCAAGAGGAAAGGATGTGACACCACGGTTCATGGCCCCTACACGGCATACTGGTCGGGAGTCCCCCAAACCAGCCGAGGCTGTCAGGGAGTTGGTGTGATTCTTTCATCTCGAATGGTTGAATGTGTGATGGAGCATGAATGTATAAGCCCAAGACTCCTCTGGATTAGGTTAAAAGTCGGACTCACTCGCTTGTTTATCCTTGGGGTCTATGCACCAACGGATCTGCGTGGAGGTGGGTCCATAAAAACACAACAAGAGAGAGAGGAATTTTGGGATAGCATGAGAGAGGTCTTGAATAAATGCGGAGAAAATGAACGGATCGAGATGTTAGGGGACTTTAATGGATGGGTTGGAGTAAAGCGTGATGGGTATGAAGGAGTTCTGGGTACGTTTGGGGACGAGAGAGTGAATGACAATGGGAGAAGCCTGCTTGAAGTATGCTTGGAATGGAATCTGTGCGTGGCCAACACAATGTTTGACCACAAAAAGATCCATTTGTATACAAGAGATGAGGGTGAGTCTAGAAGTATGATTGATTTTGTAATTGTGGATGAAAGACTGAGGAAGAAAGTGCTAGACACTCGGGCATACCGCGGTGTAGGCCTCGACACAGACCACTTCCTGGTCATAGCCCGAATGCGTGGCCTCTTTAAACGGTGGCGACACCGAGTGGCCGAGGCTACGAGTGTTTTGGACAGAGTAAAAGTGGAAAATCTACAAGAAGAAAAAAAGAAAGACGAGTATGTAGAGAAACTGAAAGAAAGTTTTAAAGGGATAGAAGAGATAGGAGTGATTGAAGATTTGTGGGAGACATTTAAGAAAGGGGTCGTAAATGTTGCTATCGAGGTATGCGGGGTAGCTAAAAGAAGGAAAGGAAGAAAGAATGATAACGTGTGGATGGATAAAGATGTACAAAAGGTTGTACAAGAAAAGAAGAAAGCGTGGTTGGATTGGTTAGCAACAAAAGCTAACCAAAAAGTTCAAAAGGCAACGGATGACGAGATAAAGGAAGCAAGAACGAAGTATAAAAGATTGAAAACAGCAGCGAAAGAAATTGTGTCTAGAAAGAAAGAAGAACGAAAGGATGATTTCGATAGGAGGCTCACTGAAGATTTCCAGTCAAACATTAAGTTTTTCTGGAAAACCATCAAAACAGCCAGAGGAAAAACTTCTACCTCTGAGCTGAGTACAATCAGGAGTCAAGATGGGAGCATTATAAAAGGAGAAGAATGTGTGTTAAAGAGATGGAAAGAGTATTTTGAAAGTTTGTTTGAAAGAGAGGAAGTGCAGGTACAGCATCTGCCACCTTCCACGGAAACTAATATAAATGTTGATGAAAATGAGATAAGCATGGATGAAATAGTGAAAGCGTTGAAAAGTATGAGATTAGGTAAGGCTGCAGGGTATGACAGGATTACCGTCGAGATGCTGAGGGCTGGACAGGGCCTGGTGGCTAGTCAGCTGTACCGCCTTTTCAATCTGTGCTGGCGAAATGGGCAAGTACCGGGAGACTGGTGCAAAGCCGTAATCGTGCCATTGTATAAGGGAAAAGGGTCACGGCAGGACTGCATAAATTACCGCGGTATAAGCCTTCTCAGCGTCGTCGGTAAATTGTATGCGAAAGTGTTGATTGAAAGGATTGTGAATGAAACAGACAAGAAAGTATGGGATGCACAAGCAGGATTTAGAAAGGGAATGGGATGTACGGATCAGGTATTTTCCTTGCGGTGCATAGCCGAAAAGTATTTGGCTAAAAACAAGAAAGTCTACTGCGCGTTCGTAGATCTAGAAAAGGCCTATGATAGAGTGGTGAGGAATGAATTGTGGTCAGCACTGTCCGTGAACGGTGTGAGCAGTATCCTCATACGAGCAATGCAATCTCTTTATAGGGATTCTAGTGCTTGTGTAAGAATAAACGGGGCATACACTGAATGGTTTAATATCGAAAAAGGTGTTAGACAGGGATGTGTAGCGTCACCGTGGCTGTTTAATCTGTTCATGGACAATTGTTTGACAGATTTAAAAGAGAATGAAAGTGGGTTGAGAATGAATGAGTTACTCGTCAAATGTTTTCTCTATGCTGATGACCAAGTGTTACTTGCGTCTTCGGCCGAGGAGTTGCAGGAGATGGTAACTGCTATGAGTGGAGCTTTTGTTAGAAAGGGAATGAAGATGAATGTAAGGAAGACGAAAGTGATGGTGTTTGAAAAAGATGAGGCAGTGACAGACTGCAATATCGTGATTGAAGATGAACAAATTGAACAGGTGAAAGAGTTTGTGTATCTGGGTTCAAAGTTTACAAGAGATGGAAAGTGTGAGAGTGATATCGAAAGAAGAGTGAATGCAGGAAACATGGTAAATGGAGCTTTACACAGTCGGAAGGTGTCTAGCAAGGCTCGTTTGGCTGTGCATGAGGGGGTATTGGTTCCGACACTCATGTACGGAAGTGAAACTTGGGTATGGCAGAAGAAACATGAAAGCAGAATAAATGCAGTTGAGATGAGAGCATTAAGAAGTATGATAGGAGTTAAACTGAGTGACAGGCTAAGAAATAGTGAGGTAAGGAAACGTTGTGGTCTGAAAGAAGATGTAGTGACAAAAATTGAGAAAGGTATGCTGAGATGGTTTGGCCATGTCGAGAGAATGAATGAAGAAAGATTGACGAAAAAAGTGTATAAGGCGAGTGTGAATGAAAGTGTTGGAAGGGGTAGACCTAGGCGGACATTTCTAGACCAAATCAGGGACGTCTTGAAAAAAGGCCAGGTCAAGAGTACCCTAAACCGTAGAGCATGTATGAAGGGAATAATGAAAGGTGGACGAAGCAAAACAAGTATGTAAGGATCGTAGCAAGTGGAAAGAACTGGTCTCTGCCTACCCCTACGGGAAAGAGGCGTGATTATATGTATGTATGTATGTATGTGATAAACGAGCGCACAGTCTAGCTGGTAAGTGGATTTGACGGACGCTGTAGCCCAAAGACACCTATATTTTACCCTCGATTTAGAATAAAAATAAAGACGCGTTATCACTCCTTGGGACTAAGATGGAATAGCTCGTATCCAGTATAAAGTATCTTCGGTTCTCTACACTCTCTAAGACACTCTCTAGATTCTCCAAACAAAGAAGCATTAAGCTGCTATTGTACTATAGTATTCTGCGTGTTCTTTCCCAGAGCGAGACTACCCATTCGGGTTACAACCATATTATAGCTGGAGCGTGGCTGTACTAAATAAAAAATACAAGCTTTTGAGCTGAAAAGATACGGTATGAACATAAATGGCGAGTAGATCAATCTTCATCAATCACCTTCGATTTTCCGATGATACAATCATTATGGCAGAATCACATATGATAGTTTCCCTGCGGATGTCTCAACAGTATCTCTTAACGTTAACATGGACAAGGGTCATGTGTTACGTGCATGTCACACTTTTGTCGTTAATTGTTGGGAGTGCTACGCTCGAAGTTGCTGACGACCATGTTGAAGTAGGGCAAATAGTCCGACTAGTTAAGTCAAATTTCTAGCGAGAGGTCAATCGATAGATCGGGAGATTACGACACATCTCATCACTTATACACTTAAAACATGAAACAAGAGTGTAGCACCAGTGCGTGTTGCTAGTAATTACATTTGGCTCTGAAATGTGGTCGTGAAGGACTTGTGGCTATGCTCAGCAGTGAACTTGTGATAGAGCTATAATACTGATGATGATGGTGAATTTATATTAAATTATATTTATATATTTATTCAAAAAACATGCTTGAAAATAAACTTGATAATTATAAAATGGTGTGGTTTCAGTTTGAGTAATGTTTCAACATGGTTTCAACTGGTACGAGTAAGGTAAAGTATTTCATTGTACTTTGAAAATGAGTCGGGCGGAGCGCCCTTGAGTCCGCGTCTCTAAAAACAGAATGAGTAAATTTAAGATACTCTGGCCAGGACCCCAAAACGATAAATATTTAAGCTAGCGTTATAACTTTTACAGAGTTATATAATTTTAAATGCACAATTTTGAACAAACTTAAACCTGTTCAAATTTACAGAAACAATGTAGATTAATATTGTTATTTAAGAATATGTTTGTATTTTTCTCGTTTGTAATGCTTATAATAATAAAAAATAGATTGGAAATACACTTTTTCTGTTTCTTAACAAAAAATTATCATGTAGCCACACCGCATAGTGCCAGGGACATTACGTTTCCTTGATGAATTTATTTTACCTTTGAGCAAAATGTTGTGTGAAATGTTTTGTCTATCTACAATAAGATAATATTTATATGAATACTCATAAATGTATACAATATTTCGCATAATATTACGTAAGGATAAATTCAATAAACTCATAATTAACATTAAAGTTACAAGTTATTTACAAGTAAAAATACGAATGTGCCAATTTCGAACTTTCTAGACAAGCGCCGAAATATACCACCAAATGCTTGCCTGATGCGTTCACTGAAATGACCAGCAAGCAACCCAACAAGAGCTCCACAGGCTACTGCGTTACCATCATAATGTGTCCGTACGGACGCTGAGTGTACACTCAGCGCCAAAAATATGGATCTTACAACCCTGTCTTGGCAACGTGTGACTGCTTGTTTCCCCACAAATTAAACATCAGCTGAAAGGGGTACAGCTTTCGTCGCCGGAAGATGCGCTGGCAGCATTCGAGAAGGTCGTAGAAGTGGTGTCTGAGGAGGTATGGAAAAATTAGTTCAGACACGTGAAGCTTTGAAGAGATGCCGGTAAAGCGTCATTTGAAAAGATTTGGTAAACAACTTTAACCTTAGAGCTTTTTTAGTTATTAATTTTTTAATTTTTTTAAGTAGTTTTTTTTTTAATTGGTATTAAAGCCTTGTGGAATATTTAGAGACGATGGCAGGAGACCCGACGGTATGACATTGATCTCTTGGGAGAGAGGTAAAGCCCTAGTATGGGATGCTACTTGCGTAGACACTCAGGCGGCGTCTCATCTCAGGGGTACCTCGTTTAGAGCCGGGGCGGCATCAGAGGCAGCTGAACTGAGTAAGTGGCGCAAATATGAGTCTCTGAGAGATGACTACATATTTGTGCCATTTGCTGTAGAGACTATAGGTTCGTGGGGTCCACGTGCGGTGAAGTTCCTAAAGAAACTCCATCCGCGGCTGGTTGTTGCTGCTGGTGATAAGAGGGCTGGTTCTTTTCTCGCTCAAAGGCTAAGTATAGCCATTCAGCGGGGAAACGCAACCAGCGTTCTTGGTATGATACCACGGGGAGTAGGACTAGATGATAATTAAGTTTCTTGTTTTACTTACTTACTTATCTTTACGCACAATCCCTGACGGGGTAGCCAGAGAGAACAGATCGCCAAGTGTCACGATCCTTACAAACCTCTTTCGCTTCTTTCAGATTCATTATCTTCTTCATGCATGCACGTCTAAGTATCCGAGTACTTTTGACCCTACCCTCTTCGAGCAATTTGCTCACATGGTCTTCGAAAGTTAGTCTCGGTCTACCTCGACACCTTTTATTATTAACTTTCGCGCTATATATTTTCTTCTTGTTTTAGTTTTTTTTTAATTTTATTATTATAGTTTTTAATATTGTATTTAATTAAAAAAATGGTATTTTATTTTATATTCATGTTGATAGTTATAATTATTTAGAAGACAATAGTTTTCTTACATACAGGTTAGTTATAGCATCGCATTGTTTAATGTAACTGTTATGTTGTGATAATTATATAATAAATAAATAAAAAATCTCACGTCGCCACTAAACTGTAATTAACCATTTTGTGAAAACATTTTCTCAAACCATTATGTAGTGTACAGGAACGCAGCATAGAGCTAGTTAGCTTGTTAAATGTACAAAATATCTAATACATTATAACTATTAGATTTGATGTTACCTTTAGTACTTAGTGATTATAAGTTATAAAAGAGTTTGAAAAATCTAAAAGCGCGCGCCTCATGAGCGTTCGATTTTATTTTGTTGGAAAAATATAGTACCAAAATAAATCGATTATACAAAGTATAAAATCAATATAGCCTGTATGGTACATTTGTCCTTTGTCTATCAAGGGCTAAGAAATATATGAAAGCGCCTTTAAATTTTTAATACCAATGAAACTAAAAGTTGAAAATCATTTTATTAACAAACTACGCGTACTAGGCTATTGATATGAAATAGAAAACCAGTTGATGTAACTCTGAAGCTAATAAAAAACCCGGTCTAAATACGTAATTTTTTTCGGGAGTTGTCGTGACCACATACATAATCAAAATCTAGACATCAACATAAATTTTTTTTCAAACCGGTTTTTTCTTCAAAGTAGCAATATAAAATGATTTTTTAGAAAGTATAAGATGGATTAATTAGTTTTTTCTTGATATACTACGTCTATTCATATTATTGTATAAGTGCAATATGGTTATGACAGAGGCCAAATTGCTTGACTTTAACGCGTCGAGAGTAAAGCACTGAAAAATGAAAAATGTTTTATTAGCAATAAGAAAAATAATACAATGGGTAATATCTGTTGGTTTCCTCACTAGGCAAGCCTGTATCGAGGAAACCTGAGACCATAGTTCATTAAGCGCTATTTTATACACCTCATCAGACAGATTGTTTTACACAAAACAACAATAACAGAATTGCTTATTGCTTTAAATATTTGAACATAAAAAGAAAGAAAACTATAAAAACAAAGGTAAGCTATATAAAACTGAAATGTATTAACTATGTGCATTTAAAAAAAAAATTAAATAAAAAATTAGAACAATAACAAAATTTATCTAATAATTTTACAAATACCATCAATTAGCAAAAGGCAGTTTTTAACAATTCTTCTGTTTCCTCATATGATAGGGTGACCAACCATTTCAATAAAATTAATTTGGCAGATATGTAGTTTTTATTACTAATATTACAATGTTTTACGACCTTATTATAAATTTGTCTTTTGATAAAGTCGCCAAAACGTTGTGCAAATTTAGTATTGACAGATGGTATAGATAGTTTGTATACCCTGCGATTAGTCAGTAGTTTGTGATCATGGGAAGATAATACACCTTTATGTACTGCTAAGGACGTATTTAGTACAAAAAGTTGGCGTACAGTGAGTACTTCGGCATCTTTGTATACGCTTACAGTAGGGTATCTGTATGGTTTTCCTAACATTGCCTTTAAAACTGCCCGCTGTGCTCTCTCGATCTGTATTAAATATATTTTGGACGCACTACCCCAACATGTGATGCAGTAAGTTATCAGCGATTGACAAAGAGCATAATATACTGATTTCAGTATTATCTTATTTGCTATATAATGTAGCTTTCTCATTATATAGATAATCCTTCTGATTCGGTTTGAAAGAACTTCGATGTGCGATTTAAATCCCAGATTTTCATCAACAAGCACACCAAGATATTTTAAAACCTTAACCCGCATAAGTGACTCACACGAACAGCGCGGATTCATGTCGCACGACTCTTCATGAATTTTTATGTTCAAATCAAATTTCGGGCAAGAGGCAGTTGTTTTATGAAAACATACGTACATTGTCTTTTTTGAGTTCAATGTTTGTAGATTATTTCGTAACCACTGGGAAATTTGTAACATACCTCGCTCGGCGATAGAACTAACAGATTTCCATGAGGACCCGCGAAAAATGACCGCGGTGTCATCGGCGTAGCATAAAATATCGGCATTTTCAAGAATTATATCATGAATGTCATTTATATATAAGATGAATAATGTAGGTGCCAAGATGCTACCCTGTGGGACTCCAAAACTGACATGTTGTAAGCTACTAATAAATTGACCAATTTTTACACACTGTTTTCGATCTGTTAAATAACTTTTAAACCAATCCAAGGCCACCCCTCGAATACCTATCTTTTCTAGTTTTTTTAAGAGAATAGAAACAGATACAGTATCGAACGCCTTGGATAGATCCAAAAATATCCCAATACAGGATTTTTTGCTATCAAGATGCGCAGATAGAGTGGTCGTTAGTAGGTTTACAGCGTCTTCCGTGTTTTTACCCTTACGAAAACCAAATTGTTTTGGGGAGATATAGCTGTGTTTCTCAAGATAATCAACAAGGCGTTTATTTACTAGTTTACGCTTTACGTTATTAGGCGTGTGCTAGGTACTGAATTATATATATGTTGCTGTAGCATTAAGTTGAGTCGGTAACCGTTTTGTTGCTATAACCCACCCTTTTTTAAATATTTTCTTAAGATTTTTTGTTTGTAAAAGTAAAGTTCAATGTAAATATATGTTCTTTTTTTTTGTTTATTTCCTTCTCGTAGAGCCCACTCGACATTTGGAATTAGTTATAGGTTATTTTTATTATACTCTAAGAAGAAATACACGCCTGTCGTTGACTCCTCCCACACTGCAACGCGGTCAAAATAAAACAGTGAAGAAACTTTATCTTGCGCCAAAATCGCTCCACTAACTGATTGATGAGATGAATAAGAGTCTTGGCAGATTGTCGATGGAGTTGAAACGAGCGGAGACTAATGGAAGACCCATTAGATGATGTCCTTTGTTGCGAGTTGATCTACATTAAATATACATGAATAAAGTCAAGAAAAGACAGCAAACAAGTTATGCAAAATTTATTTATGTAAATTTTCTTTAAAATATGAAATATAATAGGGGTCAAATTACGGAGTTGCTGTTCTAATGGAGCGGCCATTTTGAATTAAAATTAAACCTGCATGGTCCAAGATTAGAGACTTAAACTTTATTAGGTGATTTATAAAATCAGGCGGTACTTTGCAAAAATTTCATTATTTTATTGATATAATAGAAATTATTAGCTAAATCCGCGTATAAAATAAAAAGCATGTGTGTGTGTGTGTGTGTGTGTGTGTATATATGTAGTTTGAAGAGCATCACTAATGTCAACACTGAAAAATCCATAGCTAATTATTTTTATATGTTTAATAAAGCTATTATATACAAAAACTATAATATTCTTAATTCATAAATTTGATGGCATTTTATTGCTTGACATTCAATTGTTTTTCATTCAGTACTTGAGTCAAGCTCAGAGAACCCAAAAATTAGATTAATTTTTATCGAAATGCTCCAGGAGAGTAATGTTTTTGGAGAGTATGTGTGTCTATTTCTTTAGCACGCTGGTAGCCAAAACAGATGGATGGATTTTTACATATAACATGTCATTAGATTCGTTTTAATTGAAGAAGTGACATAAAATACAACATTTTTTACTTTTCCGTAAACATTTTTACGCAGTCATGTTTTTTATAATAACTGTTATGATAGGGCTTGGCGAATAAAAGTTTCGAAGTGGTGTCACATGTCAAAGACACCTCGCAGTGTCAATGCGTTTGGAGAAGATACGTCTAACGATTTCACTATGCGTTTTTGGATTAATCGTTTTCATCTTTTACTTGAAGAATGAACCACAAGGAAGACCAGACACTAAGATAAATTAGTTATGTAATTAGTTTATTAAAAGGTAAAGTTTTACGTGTTAGAGCCATGCTGCAGCCGTTAGCGAAACCTCCATAGAAGCAGAGAAGCCAGGCTTGCGATATCAAACTGCTCAATCAATAATATCAACTAATAAAATAACTCGAAAACTGTTTCAAACTATTTAAAACTATTTCAAATTTCTCGCGCACTTCTCTGTTCTACATAGTTCATTAATCGTCGCGGCAAAACTGCGCAAAACTGCTGTCATAAAAAATGAGTTGAGTTGAGCGATTAGTCGTCTCTCTCGCACGCGTGGGCTTTTTACCGGGCTTTCGACAAGACGACCGCTCCCTTTCTAACCTATGGCAAAATGTTCTATAATGAAATATAACTACGATTTTTATATAGCAATTAGTATGAAGCCAAAAGCCCGGGTTTTGGTGTGAAGTTAGTCGAGCGCGGGGGCGCCCGGGCAATACGTTTGCAATTGCAACTCCACTTCACATTTCAATGTTTACTCTGTGTGTTTACTCTCTGTTTACTTTAATGCTTTTTTAAAGATTTTTAGTGAAAACGGAGTATAATAGTGTTCCTTGTGATGAATTGAAGTGTATTAAAGTACTAATCGGGGAGGAAAAGGTAAAATCTTTAAGCTTTGTTGAGAAAAAACAACTCATATCCACATAAAGACTTATTGGTACAATTAAAACGTTCAAAAATATTTTACGCAAACGTAACCAAATCTTTCTTTAAGAAAGAGAGATGATTCGATTTAGAATATAAATAATTTATTTCTTTAATTTTATACATAGTTTGTATTTTATTCATGCTTTTATTTTGTTCATGTATTGTATGTAAATATCTTTTTCTTTCGCTCAACCAAACCCAAACTACTTTATTCAAAGCCACCGAAGATATGCATGTAGTCATACAATCTACCTAGCAGTAGCATGCCTTCTGTGTGCTTTGTTAAATACATCCTCGACAGCACTGCGTATGAAACTGAAGAGTGGAGACAGATTAAGATTGGTGCATTTTTATAAAACTGCTAAAAACAACAAAACCACACGTTAGTCTTGCCTTAGTTTGGAGCCCTAGCTTCGGCACTGGCTGGAGCTGTGTTATGGTTGTAGCCCGAATGGTTCGTCGGCCTCGACCGGTTAAGGACCACGTTCTCACAGAGTACCAGCGTAAAGTAGCAGCTTAATGCTGCTGTGTTTGGTATGGTGAGTCTAAAGAACTGGAGACCCTTTTTACTATAAATGTAGCATTTCAGTCCTCAGGGGTGCAAACGCATCTACATTTTTATTCTTAACTGACGATAGATGTAGACATTTTTGCGCCACAGCGTCCACTAGGAGTTACCATCAGGTGGACTATGTGCACGTTTGTCACCCTTATTCTGTTAAAAAAATAACGATCAATTAAAAGTAATGATGTAAGTCGAGTTTATCATACAACCAAGTAATACATACTCTTAAAAAACATATACCCTTCTTCTGGGGCAGTCGGTTAAAAATATTCTAGTTTTTAGATTCTCCGAGTTTGAGTCAAGTGTCTTTGTTTACTCACAATATTGACTCCTATACCTACACAGCCTATCTAAAGTACATCACTGAACATAGACCTCCCCCCTCCCCCCAAATTGACTCATAGGAGGGATGTTTGCCATTGTTGCCACGCTTGGCAAGGCTTCCTAAAAAAATGTCTTCATAGATTTACAGAGTCCAGATCCCCAAAGTTCTAATTGCAAAGGCACACATGACCGTCCCTCGAGATGGTAGAAATGTATACATTATGAGAGTAAATGGTTCAATTAAATAAATATATTTTTCTTAGCAAAACACCAAAACTACCTACCCAGTCCTACCTACAACCATAACCGCACCTTAGTAATTAGAGTCCAACACCAAGAGTATGCGAATAGAAACACAATCTCGCGGATCGGAAGCTTTATTGTAAGTACTCACATGAAGCCGTGCTCGTAAATGACCACGCCTGTGAATAAGCCCGATTTTGTGTCCATGGACCAGGACCAAACTATTCCAGTAGTCGTATTCTGCAAACCGGTTCATTCCGATCAGCCTTTCAGGTCATATGACGCGACTGGGACTCCATGACGTAGCTTTTGGATCAAATTCAGAAGGCTCTACTCCTCGATACCGCCCGCATGGACTAACGGTATTTTTCCCCCTTCTCTCTAACTTGGTCTGCCCTGCCGAGAATTTATGTCTAGTTGGATATTTTATTTTATACTAGCGACTTGCCCCGGCTTTGCCTATGTGGTGACCATGAATGTTATTTATTTAGTAGATTTTCGATTTCTCGTAAAATATCGCCAAGCCTTTGGGATAAAATATAGTCTAGATCACTCCTGGTATTCCTCTCCACCTAATCGTGAAGTTTCATTCCAATCGATTCAACCATTCTAAAGATTAACCCGGACAGACAGACAGACAAAAAATTCAAAAATGGTTATTTCTAATTGCATTTAAATAGTAATAGAAAGCATTTATTTCAATATTACAAACAGACATTCCATTTTTTTTTTTTATAAAAACAAATAATATTAAAATATTTTATACTATCATAATATTTATGTTTAAACAATTACACTATTTCTTCAATTATAATCAGTATTTATTTTACTAAGATTATTTTCTTTATTTATTCTTACAAAGAGTGTACATTCTACACTTTTTAGTTTTGCCAAACTGTAAGCCTGTTTGTCGGCAACGAAACAATTTAAGGGTGCGTACAGGTTTAGTAACATGTTGTGTAACTTTTGTTTCAACTGGTACGAGTAAGGTAAAGTATTTCATTGTACTTTGAAAATGAGTCGGACGGAGCGCCCTTGAGTCCGCATCTCTAAAAACAGAATGAGTAAATTTAAGATACCCTGGCCAGGACCCCAAAACGATAAATATTTAAGCTAGCATTATAACTTTTACAGAGTTATATAATTTTAAATGCACAATTTTGAACAAACTTAAACCTGTTTAAATTTACAGAAACAATATAGAATAATATTGTTATTTAAGAATATTTTTGTATTTTTCTCGTTTGTAATGCTTATAATAATAAAAAATAGATTGGAAATACACTTTTTTTTCTTAACAAAAAAATATCATTTAGTCACACCGCATAGTGCCAGGGACATTACGTTTCCTTGATGAATTTATTTTACCTTTGAGCAAAATGTTGTGTGAAATGTTTTGTCTATCTATAATAAGATAAAATTTATATGAATACTCATAAATGTATACAATTTTTCGCATAATATTACGTAAGGATAAATTCAATAAACTCATAATTAACATTAAAGTTACAAGTTATTTACAAGTAAAAATACGAATGTGCCAATTTCGAACTTTCTAGACAAGCGCCGAAATATACCACCAAATACTTGCCTGATGCGTTCACCGATGTGACCAGCAAGCAACCCAAGAAGAGCTCCACGGGCTACTGCGTTACCATCATAATGCGTCCGTAAGGACGCTGAGTGTACACTCAGCGCCAAAAATATGGATCTTACCACCCTTCCAAAAATATGGATCTTATAACAGTGGTAGAGCCACACGGCAGCTTTTGCTGTCGCACGAATAGGCCGGCTCGAACCGGGGTAGTACCACGACCTCACAGAAAAACAGCGTGAAGTAGAGGTTTACCTCTGCGTTTCGCTTGGTGAGTGCAGGTGGCCGGAGGCCGTTTTTACTGGAAATGAGGCATTCCATCTTAGTCCTCACGGGTGACAACGCATCTACATTTTGATTTGTAACAGAGGATAGATGTAGATGTCTATGGGCCGCAGCAACCACTTACCATCAGGTGAACTGTGTGCTCGTTTGTCACCCTTATCCTATTAAAAAAAACCCTGTCTTGGCAACGTGTGAATGCTTGTTTCCCCACAAATTAAATATCAGCTGAAAGGGGTACAGCTTTCGTCGCCGGAAGATGCGCTGGCAGCATTCGACAAGGTCGTAGAAGTGGTGTCTGAGGAGGTATGGAAAAATTAGTTCAGACACGTGAAGCTTTGAAGAGATGCCGGTAAAGCGTCATTTGACAAGATTTGGTAAACAACTTTAACCTTAGAGCTTTTTTAGTTATTAATTTTTTAATTTTTTTAAGTAGTTTTTTTTTTAATTGGTATTAAAGCCTTGTGGAATATTTAGAGACGATGGCAGGAGACCCGACGGTATGACATTGATCTCTTGGGAGAGAGGTAAAGCCCTAGTATGGGATGCTACTTGCGTAGACACTCAGGCGGCGTCTCATCTCAGGGGTACCTCGTTTAAAGCCGGGGCGGCATCAGAGGTAGCCGAACTGAGTAAGTGGCGCAAATATGAGTCTCTGAGAGATGACTACATATTTGTGCCGTTTGCTGTAGAGACTATCGGTCCGTGGGGTCCACGTGCGGTGAAGTTCCTAAAGGAACTCCATCCGCGGCTGGTTGTTGCTGCTGGTGATAAGAGGGCTGGTTCTTTTCTCACTCAAAGGCTAAGTATAGCCATTCAGCGGGGAAACGCAACCAGCGTTCTTGGTATGATACCGCGGGGAATAGGACTAGATGATAATTAAGTTTCTTGTTTTAGTTTTTTTTTTATTATTATTATAGTTTTTAATATTGTATTTAATTAAAAAAATGATATTTTATTTTATATTCATGTTGATAGTTATAATTATTTAGGAGACAATAGTTTTCTTACATACAGTTTAGTTATAGCATCGCATTGTTTAATATAACTGTTATGTTGTGATAATTATATAATAAATAAATAAAAAATCTCACGTCGCCACTAAACTGCAATTAACCATTTTGTAAAAACATTTTCTCAAACCATTATGTAGTGTACAGGAACGCAGCATAGAGCTAGTTAGCTAGTTAAATGTACAAAATATCTAATACATTATAACTATTAGATTTGATGTTACCTTTAGTACTTAGTGATTATAAGTTATAAAATAGTTTAGAAAATCTAAAAGCGCGCGCCTCATGAGCGTTTGATTTTATTTTGATGGAAAAATATATTACCAAAATAAATCGATTATACAAAGTATAAAATCGATATAGCCTCTATGGTACATTTGTCCATTGTCTATCAAGGGCTAAAAAATATATGAAAGCGCCTTTAAATTTTAAATAGCAATGAAACTAAAAGTTGAAAATCTTTTTATTAACAAACTACGCGTACTAGGCTATTGATATGAAATAGAAAACCAGTTGATGTAACTCTAGAAGCTAATAAAAAAACCCGGTCTCAATACGTAATTTTTTTCGGGAGTTGTCGTGACCACATACATAATCAAAATCTGGACATCTACGTAAAATTTTTTTCAAACCGGTTTTTTCTTCAAAGTAGCAATATAAAAAGATTTTTTAGAAACTATAAGATGGATTAATTAGTGTTTTCTTGATATACTACGACTACTCATATTATCGTATAAGTGCAGTATGGTTATGACAGAGGCCAAATTGCTTGACTTTAACGCGTCGAGAGTAAAGCGCTACCTAATAACGCTTTTCTATTAGGCGTGTGCTAGGTACTGAATTATATATATATATATATATATATATATATATATATATATATATATATATATATATATGTTGCTGTAGCATTAAGTTGAGTCGGTAGCCGTTTTGTTGTTATAACCCATCTTTTTTTTAAATATTTTGTTAAGTTTTTTTTGTTTGTAAAAGTAAAGTTCAATGTAAATATATGTTCTTTCTTTTATTGTTTATTTCCTTCTCGTAGAGCCCACTCGACATTTGGAATTAGTTATAGGTTATTTTTATTATACTCGAAGAAGAAATACACGCCTGTTGTTGACTCCTCCCACACTGCAACGCGGTCAAAATAAAACAGTGAAGAAACTTTATCTTGCGCCAAAATCGCTCCACTAACTGATTGATGAGATGAATAAGAGTCTTGGCAGATTGTCGATGGAGTTGAAAGGAGCGGAGACTAATGGAAGACCCATTAGATGATGTCCTTTGTTGCGAGTTGATCTACATTAAATATACATGAATAAAGTCAATAAAAGACAGCAAACAAGTTATGCAAAATTTATTTATGAAATATAATAGGGGTCAAATTACGGAGTTGCTGTTCTAATGGAGCGGCCATTTTGAATTAAAATTAAACCAGCATGGTTCAAGATTAGAGACTTAAACTTTATTAGGTGATTAATAAAATCAGGCGTTACTTTGCAAAAATTTCATTATTTTATTGATATAAAAGAAATTATTAGCTAAATCCGCGTATAAAATAAAAAGGATGTGTGTGTATGTATGTGTGTGTGTGTAGTTTGAAGAGCATCACTAATGTCAACACTGAGAAATCCATAGCTAATTATTTTTTATATGTTTAATAAAGCTATCATATACAAAAACTATAATATTCTTAATTCACAAATTTGATGGCATTTTATTGCTTGACATTCGATTGTTTTTCATTCAGTACTTGAGTCATGCTCAGAGAACCCAAAAATTAGATTAATTTTTACCGAAATGCTCCAGAAGGAGGGTAATGTTTTTCGAGAGTATGTGTGTCTATTTCTTTGGCACGCTGGTAGCCAAAACAGATGGATGGATTTTTACATATAAGATGTTATTAGATTCGTTTTAATTGAAAAAGTGACATAAAATACAACATTTTTTACTTTTCCGTAAACATTTTTACGCAGTCACGTTTTTTATAATAACTGTTATGATAGGGCTTGGCGAATAAAAGTTTCGAAGTGGTGTGACATGGCAAAGACAGCTCGCAGTATCAATGCGTTTGGAAAAGATACATCTAACGATTTCACTATGCGTTTTTGGATTAATCGTTTTCATAGTGGAATCTTTTACTTGAAGAATGAACCACAAGGAAGACTAGACATTAAGATAAATTAATTACGCAATCAGGTTATTAAAAGTTTAAGTTTTACGTGTAAGAGCCATGCTGCAGCCGTTAGCGAAGCCTCCATAGAAGCCGAGAGGCCGGACTTGCGATATCAAACTGCTCAATCAATAATATCATCGAATAAAATAACTCGTAAACTGTTTCAAACTATTTTTTTTTTTTTATAGGAGATGGGGCAAACGAGCATGCGGCTCACCTGATGGTAAGTGACTACCGCCGCCCATGAACAACCGCAACACCAGGGGAATTGCAGATGCGTTGCCGGCCTTTTAAAAAGGAGTAGGCTCTTTTCTTGAAGGTCCCTAAGTCGTATCGGTCCGGAAAAATCCCTGGTGGTAAACTATTCCACAAGGAAGTTGTGCGAGGAAGAAAACATCTTCTAAATCGCACAGTGGTGGACCGCCAATCATCCAGATGGTGTGGATGGTATCGGGAGTTCTGCCGCGATGTTCGTTCGTGAAATTTGGCGGCTGGGATTAATCCGAACAATTCCTCAGAGCACTCCCCATGGTAGATGCGAAAGAAAATGCAAAGAGATGCAACATCTCTTCGCAGTGCCAATGAATCGAGCCGATCGGAAAGGGCTCGGTCGTCGACGATTCGAGCCGCTCTGCGCTGGATGCGGTCAAGTGGAAGGAGCTGGCACTGGGGAGCCTCTGCCCAGAGATGGGAACAGTATTCCATGTGAGGCCGAACCTGCGCCTTGTAAAGTTGCAGGCGGTGTGCCGGCATGAAATACTGTCCCGCTCTGCTGAGCACGCCAAGCTTTTTAGAGGCCAATTTGGCCTTCCCTTCCAAGTGACCACGAAACTGCACGTCACTCGATATGTCGACTCCGAGGATACCGATACTGGCTGAGGCAAGAAGGGGAGTGCCTTGAAACTGAGGAGATACGACAAAGGGGTTCTTTTTAGCGGTAAACGCGCAAACTTGTGTCTTCTGAGGATTAAACTGGACTAGATTTAGTCGCCCCCAATCCGAGACTTTGTCCAGCAAAGACTCGACTTCAGACACAAGTTTGTTCCGGTACTCGGCGACGTTTTCCCGAGAAATATTGGCCCGGCCGGTGTATAGAGCATCACCAGTGCTGTCATCCGCATAGCAATGAATGTTACCAGTTAGCAACATATCATTGATATGCAGAAGAAACAGCGTCGGTGATAGCACACAGCCTTGTGGAACACCAGCGTTAATAGGCTTGTAGTCAGAACATGCACCGTCTACAACGACCTTGATGCTCCGATCTGCAAGAAAGCTGGTGATCCAATTGCACAATTTCTCGGGAAGCCCATAGGAAGGCAGCTTTGAAAGAAGCGCTTTGTGCCAAACCCGATCAAAGGCCTTCGCAATGTCCAGACTAACGGCCAACGCCTCCCCCTTGGACTCTACTGCCTCCGCCCATCTATGGGTCAGGTAGACAAGAAGATCACCAGCTGATCGACACCGACGAAAACCGTATTGGCGGTCACTAATCAGCTGGTGATCCTCAAGGTACCGGATGAGCTGGCAGTTAATAATGGATTCCATTATTTTGGAGAACAAGGAGGTGATCGCGATAGGCCTATAGTTGGACGGGTCTGAGCGGTCGCCTTTTTTAGGGATCGGGTGGACAAAAGCTGTCTTCCATGAATTCGGGACTACGCCTTGGGAGTAGGAGTACCGGAAAAGACGCGTTAGGACCGGTGCCAACTCCGGAGCACACGTCCTCAGCACAATTGGGGGGATTCCGTCAGGCCCACTCGACTTCTGGATGTCCAGGGAGAGCAGTGCTTTGCGAACCGAGCGTTGTGAGAACAGCACATCCGGCATGGAGCACTCACACCGCGGGATGGTCGGCGGTGTTTTCCCCCCGTCATCAAGAGTCGAGTTGGACGCAAAAAGGGAGCCTAAAAGGTCGGCTTTGTCTTTTGCGTCATGGGCCAGTGAGTCATCCTCCCTGTGCAGAGATGGTAGTGATGGCTTACAGAAATTCCCTTGGACAGCCTTGGCGAGAGACCAGAATGCACGGGTTCCCGAAGGAAGGCGAACTAGTTTCTCGCCAATTCTGCCTATGTGCTCTGACTTTGCCTTGGCAA
The DNA here is from genome assembly GCA_963668995.1 of Parnassius mnemosyne. Lineage (NCBI taxonomy): Eukaryota > Metazoa > Arthropoda > Insecta > Lepidoptera > Papilionidae > Parnassius > Parnassius mnemosyne. Next base: position 684,916 of record CAVLGL010000090.1, read on the forward strand.
TAACTCTTTTGAAGGACCTGGAGGCGAAGTTATACTTCTTTTTAATTGTGCTGGTGTTTACATCCCGAGTCACCGAAGCTGCAGCCCAGGCTTGATAACACTCCTGCTTACTGCGCAATGCAGTCTTACAGGAGCGACCAAACCAAGGCTGAGATCTGCCTCCGATGGGTACCACAGATGATGGAATAAATAGTTCCATTCCCTGTAGCACCACATCAGTGACAGAGTCAGCAACAGCACTGGGATCATCCGGCGAGAAGCAAACCCGCCCCCATGGGTAGGATGCAAAGAAAGACCGCATTCCGTCCCAATCCGCCGACCTGTAATGCCAAACACGGCGGCAACCTGCAGAACGCAACCGCGAAGGGAGCGTGAGTGGCACCATACTCCGGATCAGACAATGGTCCGAAGAGCCGAGAGGGGCATCGACAGAAACCTGATATCCGTCCGGATGAGAGGTCAGCAGAAGGTCCAACAGGGAAGGTGTATGATCCTCCACATCTGGAATCCGCGTAGGCGAAGTAACCAGTTGTGTCAGACCATATGCCAAGGCAAAGTCATAAACAGATCTCCCCGCATGATCGGTTAAACGTGAACCGAGCCATTCGGCATGGTGGGCGTTAAAATCGCCAAGGATCACGATCTCTGCGGATGGGACCTGTTGTAGCAAGGAATCTGTAGCCATTTGGACGTGGTCGATGAGTCGGTCTGTTTCGGCATTACCGCTATGGGACCTATAGAGGCACCCGTAGACGCGCGGATGGTCGTCGCTGTCTACGCGTAGCCAAAGGATGGACAGGTCCGAACCTTCAAGACTGCCGAGGCGTCGAGAACAGATGTCCTCTCTAACATACACGCAAACTCCAGCCCGAGGCACAAAGGAGTGCTCCAATTTGTACCCCGGGTAGGAGAGATACGAAATATCAGTCGGAGAGGAAACCTGCGTCTCGGTCAAAAAGAGCAAGGCCGGCTTCGCCGTCTCGAGATGGTAGTGGACGGCGTTTAGGTTACAGTGAAGTCCCCTGATGTTGCAGAAATTCACGGATAGCGTGGCAGGGGTCGCCTTGGTATTGTTGCTCAGCTTGCCCCGAGCAGTTTTGTTTTTGAGCGGAATTTTGCCCCCCCCCCCAGAATACGCGGGGCAGCCTGAGCACCCACGCTCAGGATTGGAATAACATGGTCGTGGATGCTCAGCGAGGGATTCTCCAGGGGTACTGGTACCCTCCTGGGGTAGTCTATTGTCTAAATCCGCTACCATGTTGATGGGGGGGGGGGAATTGGGCCTCCGGCCACCTGCACTCACCAGACGAAACGCAGAAGCAGAGCCTCTACTTCACGCCGGTATTCTGTGAGGTCGTGGTACCAACCCGGCTCGAGCCGGCCCATACGTGCAACAGCAAAAAACTGCTGCAGGGCTCTACCACCGTTAAATTTTTTAAATTTAAAACTATTTCAAATTTCTCGCGCGCTCCTCTGTTCTACACAGTTGATAAATCGTCGCGGCAAAACTGCGCAAAACTGCTGTCATAAAAAATAAGTTGATTTGAGCGATTAGTCGTCTCTCTCGCACGCGTGGGCTTTTTACCGGGCCTTCGACAAGACGACCGCTCCCTTTCTAGCCTGTGGCAAAATGTTCTATAATGTAATATAACTACGATTTTTATATAGCAATTAGTATGGAGCCAAAAGCCCGGGTTTTGGTGTGAAGTTAGTAGAGCGCGGGGGCGCCTGGGCGATACGTTTGCAATTGCAACTTCATTTCACATTTCAATGTTTACTCTGTGTGTTTACTTTAATGCTTTTGTAAAGATTTTTAGTGAAAACGGAGTATAATAGCATTTCTTGTGATGAATTGAAGTGTGTTAAAGTACTAAACGGCGAGGAAAAGGTCAAATCTTTAAGCTTTGTTGAGAAAAAACAGCTCATATCCACATAAAGAGTTATTGGTACAATTCAAACGTTCAAAAACATTTTACGCAAACGTAACCAAATCTTTCTTTAAGAAAGAGAGATGATTCGATTTAGAATATAAATAATTTATTTCCTTAATTTTATACATAGTTTGTTTGTATTTTATTCATGCTTTTATTTTGTTCATGTATTGTATGTAAACATCTTTTTCTTTCGCTCAACCAAAACCAAACTACTTTTTTCAAAGCCACCGAAGATATGCATGTAGTCATACAATCTATCTTGCAGTAGTATGCCCTCGGTGTGCTTTGTTAAATACGTCCTCGACAGCACTGAGTATGAAACTGAAGAATGGAGATAGATTAAGATTGGTGCATTTTTATAAAACTGCTAAAAACAACAAAACCACATCTAGTCTTAGTGCAAGTCTTGCCTTAGTTTGGAGCCCTAGCTTCGCCACTTGCTGCAGCTGTGTTATGGTTGTAGCCCGAATGGTTCGTCGGCCTCGACCGGATAAGTACCACGTTCTCACAGAATACCAGCGTAAAGTAGCAGCTTAATGCTGCTGTGTTTGGTATGGTGAGTCTAAAGAACTGGTAACCCTTTTTACTATAAATGTAGCATTTCAGTCCTTAGGGGTGCAAACGCATCTACATTTTTATTCTTAACTGACGATAGTCGTAGACATTTTTGCGCCACAGCGTCCACTAGGAGTTACGATCAGATGATCAGAGACCCTTATTCTGTTGAAAAATAACGATGAATTAAAAATAATAATGTAATTCGAGTTTATCATACAACCAAGTAATACATACTCTTAAAAAACATATACCCTTCTTCTGGGGCAGTCGGGTAAAAAATATTCTAGTTTTTAGATTCTCCGAGTTTGAGTCAAGTGTCTTTGTTTACTCACAATACTGACTCCTATACCTACACAGCCTATCTAAAGTACATCACTGAACATAGACCTCCCCCCTCCCCCCAAATTGACTCACAGGAGGGATATTTGCCATTATTGCCACGCTTGGCAAGAGCTTCCTAAAAATGCCTTCATAGATTTACAGAGTCCAGATCCCCAAAGTTCTATCGCAAAGGCATACATGACCGTCCCTCGAGATGGTGGAAATGTATAGATTATGAGAGTAAATGACTCAATTAAATAAATATATGTTTCTTAGCAAAACACCATACCTACCTACCCAGTTCTACCTACAACCATTACCACAAGTTAGTAGTTAGGATCCAACACCAGGAGTATGCGAATAGAAACACGATCCCGTGGATGGCAAGCTTTATTATAAGTACTCACATGAAGCCGTGCTCGTAAATGACCACGCCTGTGAATAAGCCCGATTTTGTGTCCATGGACCAAGACCAAACTATTCCAGTAGTCGTATTCTGCAAACCGGTTCATTCCGATCAGCCTTTCAGGTCATCTGACGCGATTGGGACTCCGTGACGTAGCTTTTGGATCAAATTCAGAAGGCTGTGCTCCTCGATACCGCCCGCATGGACTACCGGTATTTTTCCCCCTTCTCTCTAACTTGGTCTGCCCTGCCGAGAATTTACGTCTAGTTGGATATTTTATTTTATACTAGCGACTCGCGCCGGCTTTGCGTATGTGGTGACCATGAATGTTATTTATTTAGTAGATTTTCGATTTCTTGTAAAATATCGCCAAGCCTTTCGGATAAAATATAGCCTAGATCACTCCTGGCACTGCTCTCCACCTCATCGTGAAGTTTCATTCCAATCGGTTCAACCATTCTAAAGATTAACCCGGACAGACAGACAAAAAATTCAAAAATGGTTATTCCTAATTGCATTTAAATAGACCCCGTGAGTGTAATAGAAAGCATTTATTTCAATATTACAAACAGACATTCAATTTTTTATTTATAAAAATAAATAATAATAAAATATTTTATACTATCATAATATTTATGTTTAAACAATTACACTATTTCTTCAATTATAATCAGTATTTTATTTTACTAATATTATTATCTTTATTTATTCTTACAAAGAGTGTACATTCTACACTTTTTTAATTTTGCCAAACTGTAAGCCTGTTTGTCGGCAACGAAACAGTTTAAGGGTGCGTACAGGTTTAGTAACATGTTGTGTAACTTTTGTTTTATAACACGCCCACATTATGTTACATTGGTTTTCAACATTGCAACATATAACAATACTGTACACATTAGAATAACAAAGCTTTATAACTATGTTATATGACATTGTCGATTGTCGTTCTGCAGTGCAGTTCACAATGTCGACACAAGAGGACGTATGGCTAGCTGCTGCAGCAACTCTTGTACTTTTAAATAACAAAAGAAAAAACATAGATACTGGGTTTGTCCTAGTTTATTGACTAGAGAAAAATGCCCTCTATTTATATAACTTTTGTGTCACCTTATATAACACGTTTTATAACATTCAAACTCCACAATGCTGAAACATGTTATATAACAATGTTTTATTAATGTTTTAATTAATGTGTGTGCGTACATATGTTATGTTATATAATATGTACGCACCGTAATGTTTCACACTCTTTAATATCAATATATAGTAATTATAAATTAAATATTTGTTTATGTTAAATACAAGAAACAATTCACCACTATGGACACATCGACAGACAATATTTTCTCAAGATGGTTTTGAGCTGCGACTTAGTTACAATGTCGTCTTATACGAGTATGACGCTACCTCATTACACTAAGTCGGAGTTATCCATTGCCTTGTACGCCGGCCCAAAGTAATTTTCAAGCCTAGGTATGAGATATTTCCTCCTTTGTGCAATTTGGCGCTTTATGTATGTCCATCCTGATACGTTATACGACTACATTTAAAGCTAAAAAAATTTCTGGTATTTCCCACAGTCGCCTCTTGCTACACCCACGATATGAAAGAGAATAATTGAATTTCCACCACCACCCTATAACAAGCCAATAATTATAGGTACATTTTTAGCATTGAAGTTTGCAATTTAATAGGCTCTATGTTTTATATAATGGAGTAATAATTATCGAAGTTAATTTTAATTATTTTTTATAAATTAAAAAATATATAATTAATAGAATCAGGCGTTACTTTGCGGAAATCCATTATAAAAAACCATTTAAAAAATACCTTCGCAAACATCCGCTCTATAAAATAAAGTGATGCGTCTTACCTAGTATGAAGAGCACCTCCTGCCCTCCCTCAATTGCGTGCACTATCCCCTTTACCAGTAATCCTAGCACCACTACTCCCAACACCACTAAAGTAGGAAAGACACACCACTGACGACAATACGACACGTGTTTCACCTCTACACGAGGCATCCTCAGGTGATGTAGACACTACGGTGGCTGAACGTTAAGTGAGCGGTGTGCCAAAACAACTGCCTTTTATACAGCGGTTGCGTCAGCGGTCTGTATCAGACAGCTTTTAAAAAAAATATTATTTTTCGGAATATAATTTATTACAATAAAAAGTCATTCACATTCTTTAATATGGTCGAGGAGGGCCATGGCCATACCTCCCTGCATGCTTAAACAGTTAACAATTTAGACGAGAAAAAATCAAGTCACAATCTTCTAATTGAGCACATACTGGCAGCGCTAAGTTTTTTTTTTTTATAGAATGCGGGTGATAAAGGGCCTTGTTTCCAGTAAAAATTGCCTGATTCGTAATTTAATGTTAAAGGCTTTTAAAAACTTGCAAAAAATAAGATACCTGCAAAGTTTTTATTCGCCACCTCTTTTCAAACAGAAGAACCCCGTTTTGAACCGGTTCGGCCAACGTAATTTTAATTTCTTACGTCGAAAAATACAGTTTACATTTGATATGAATTTATTTCATCAGACAATTTTAATGTAAGATATAAGTTAACGCATTTTACTTAAAAATTCATGTCCAAGCGACGAAAAATTGCTTACTTTGGGCAAACCTTAATGAAATTGCATTTCTCTATCTTTATAAGTAAGATATTGATATTAAAAGGAACCCGAGACGTCCGACTTTCTCCATCTGAATGAACACAGAAAATGTTTTGTGTTAAGAATGTTTTAGTGCCGTGAAATAATGAGGATATCCACAACTTTATCTGCTAACAGGGCGGCGCCATTTAAGAATGACGTGAAACTATTGACAGATTTCATAGCGTGGGAAGTTAATTTGTTAGATAAGTGTACAGATTAATGTTTTTATCTGAACCATTAGCTATATTTTATATTAATTAGATGAAAATGGATAAATCAAACTACGGATATTCCTAAAATTCAAAGAATTAAAAAAATATATGTAAAGAAATGTATATAAATTTTTTTTATCGTTTAAGTATATTACTAACTATTCTCTAAAGAATTTTTCTATATATATTTTTAACGAGACGTGGTTTTTCAAACCTTTAATAATTCATAACTCCGAAAATATTACCTTTATTGTAAAAAATAATAAGACTTTTTTGTTTATATTTTTACAAAAACTATAAAAAACAATCTTTTATATATTATTCAGTAGGACAATTTGAAGAGAATCACATAAAAAAATTGAGGTGGAATAGTTTTCGGTACTCATGCGCCGATTCCTCCTGGACTAATATGGTTGTCGCTTAAAAAATGAGAAGTCGAATGTCGAAGTTTTTTTCCGATGATTAAATTATAATTATCTCCATTAATATTTAAGACAGGAGAGAATCAATTGCTTTAATTTCTCCTTCTTCATTTCACTATCGGACAACCAAGCGGTTGGATGATCTTCACCCTTTTGTTGTCGATATTCCACGCACTCAAACCAAACAGTATGATTCGTCTTTCGTAAAAGAAGAGAATAATCTGCCGACATCTGTTTTTCCATTCAATAACAACCTGGGTGTCTTCAAAGCAGGAGTGAATTATTACGCTAATACAGCGCGATTAACCAATCGGGGCTTCATTACCACAGGTGGGATTGTTTTCAAAGACTTGCATATATAAGTTAATAAAATATATAAAGTATTTAAAAATCTATTCGATCTAAAAATCTCAGGGCCGGGGCACCCCAGTGATAGCTCCTTCCACTTGACAGCATCCAGCGCAGAGCGGTTCGAATCGTCGACGACCGAGTTCTTTCTGATCGGCTCGATACACTGGCACTGCGTAGGGATGTTGCATCCCTTTGCATTTTCTATAGAATTTACCATGGGGAGTGCTCTGAGGAATTGTTCGGATTAATTCCAGCCGCCAAATTTCACGAACGCACATCGCGTCAAAATTCACGATACCATCGTCACCATCTGGATGCTTGGCGGACCACGACTGTACGTTTTACTAGGAGTTTTCTTCCTCGTACAACTTCTTTGTAGAATTGTTTAACACCGACGAGTGTTCCTAAGTCGTATACTTAGGGACTTTCGAGAAAAGAGCTTACACCTTTCTAAAAGGCCGGCAACGCATCTGCAATTCCCCTGGTGTTGCGGTTGTTCATGGACGGCGGTAGTCACTTACCATCAGGTGCCCCGCATGCTCGTTTGCCCCCTCTTCTATATAAAAAAAGATTAAGTATGTAATTGAGTAGTTTATGTATTTTTTCTGGGCTAATACACTTTCATGAAATATCAATTCTCAAGCGTCAAAATTGTGTCTGAAATGCGATATTTTGTTCAACCTGGCCTCAATGATTCTTCTTTACAAAACGGGTTGATACTTCAGGGGTGATGCCATAATATTTGGAGAAAAAATTCCATTCTTAAATTCCGTGAGGAAAATAGACGTTATATAGACAACTTTCTAGGTGTTACTTTGAGATTGTGATATTCATTAACTTCTCAAAAACCTATGTTCAGCAGTAGGCTGGCAGGAGGAGCTGTAATTATAATGATGATGATAATAATAGTGATCAACACCAGTAAAATTCATAGACATAAAGTGGATTAACTTAGTATTTATAGTGATATTTTAGTATTCATGGCTTCTCAATTTGTTTATGTTGTACAACATGTTAAAATAAACATAAGATTCAATGTAAAATATTGCCTCTTTCACCGACCGACCTCAGGGTGTACGTGACTAGAATAAATGGGGTAACCTTCTTCGTGGTCTCATGTTTGTAATATGAGGAGGGTGATGTATCTCGCACTAAAGTGCGACGAAAACATTCCTCTAATTTTATTATAGCTTGCTGACCTATCACTGCGCAATTCAAACACAGCAAAATTACCTTGATAGCAAACAATCTGTGAGTAATGATATAATTATGTAATAGTACAAAATATTGAATCGTAATTTATTATAAGAAAGTCCTCTGGGTTCCATGCTAGTTCGATGCAGTAAGGGATCTTTTTCCAAACCATTGGTATGAGCATGAAATGACCTTCAATAAGTACTGCAGTATGTATTTTTTTATAGCAGAGGGGGCAAACGAGCATGCGGCTCACCTGATGGTAAGTGACTACCGCCGCCCATGAACAAATGCTTCATCAGGGGAATTGCAGATACGTTGCCGGCCTTTTAGTAGTAGTGGCTGTGTAAGTGTATTCACTACTCCATATCATTTCGTGGGTGTCATAAAATTCGACCATTACCGTTACAGCCTATAAAAGTCTACTGCTGAACATAGACCTCCCCGATAGATTGCCTCATAGAGGATATTTTGTCATAGTTGTAATGATACTGTTGATTTAATAATTTCACCTCTCAGTGGGTCATGTGCTCCTGGTAGATTATCTTCTATACATCCATCCATTATAGCGTATACACGTCCACTGATGAACATAGGCCTCCCCCATAGATTGCCTCATAGAGGATATTTTGTCATAGTTGTAATGATACTGTTGATTTAATAATTTCACCTCTCAGTGGGTCATGTGCTCCTGGTAGATTATCTTCTATACATCCATCCATTATAGCGTATACACGTCCACTGATGAACATAGGCCTCCCCCATAGATTGCCTCATAGAGGATGTTTTGTCATAGTTGTAATGGTTACTGTTGATTTAATAATTTCACCTCTCAGTAGGTCATGTGCTCCTGGTAGATTATCTTCTATACATCATGTTGAGCATAAGCCTCCATAAGCCGCCATTCATTACCTCATAGGGAGGAATATTTTGTGATAGTTGCCACGCTTGGCAAGCGGGTTGGCAACAGCAGATTTTTTTATTTTTAGTCGTTATTAGGAAGGCACTACTGCCCATCTTATTTGACACATCGAATTTAATAGGAAATAGGCAGCTGCATCTTCCTGATAACATCTCGAAATAATAAAAACTACGGCTTGCAACCCGCCCGCCATGCGTGGCAACTATGCCGAAATCCTCCTTATAAGGCAACCTGTGGAGGAAGTCTATGATCAGATGTGGACTTTTAAATGGTGTAATGGATAGATAGGCTCCACGGCTGGGCTCACGCCTCCTCATTTCTGAGAGAGGTGTAGAGCGATTAGTTTGCCATACTACTCCAGTCTATTGACGGAATTCGAACGTTCCCAAAAAAATTCCTGAGTAATGCACGTTTCCTCACGTATTCTCCTAGCGGTGCTATTCGAGTCGCGGCATAAGAGCATCCTATACCTCTCTATCCTCACCATTTCCCCATTTCGTCTGGTAAGTGTAAGAGGCGACAATGGGAAACGTCCAAAACCTTTTTAGGCAATTAGGGAAATCCCTTCCTAAAATGGGAGAGGCTTATATTCAGTAGTAGATTTTTGACGAATTCGAAGAATTATGTGAGACAAAAAGCAATTTATAACAAACTAGCGAACCGTCCTGGCTTTGCATGTACCGGATTCAATTTGATCTAAACCATCCAGGGACCCACCCAAATACACAAAAATAATTCAATAAAATCGGTCCGCCCGTTTAAGAAGAAACTCCAGTGGAGTGGAGTTTGGACTCCAAACTCAGAAAGTAAGGGGTCTGAATCCTGCATTCGACTGCGGTGGTGAACTACTCTTAACACAAGCATTTTAAGCTTACTTAGGGTCATTAATGAAAGTATCGGTGATGTTCATAACGTTACTAGTATTATTTATTTAAAAAAAAAGTGGTGCACATATCATGTATCACGTTTAAATACAAATTTAAACACTTCATGTACGAATAATTGGAATTTCAAGAACCATTGTGTCGTCAATAATTGTATTACAGCCAGAATGTTCGAGAGTTTTAACGTTTTATCAAGAAGTTTTGACAAACATTTCTGCTTCGAGTAAGTTTCTAATTAGTGGAAATTCCAAGACTGGGTTGCCAAGAAACTTTAGGAAAGTTTTGACGGCGCCAGCGTGTCTATGTAATGCCGATTCATTCACCTCATTTTAGAAAATTTATTTAAAAAAATTGGAAGGGGCTGTTTTTTTATAGCATACGGTAACAAACGAGGACATCGACATCTGTCTTCTATTATGAATCAAATTGCAGATGCGTTGTCACCCCTGAGGACTAAGATGGAATGCCTTGTTTCCAGTAAAAAGAGTCTCCGGTTCTCTACACTCACCATACGAAACACAGCAGCGTTAAGCTGCTATTTAACGCTGATATTCTGTGAGAGCGTGGTCCTTCCCCGGTCGAGTTGACCCATTCGTGCTACAACTATACTACTAATATAGCTGCAGAATAACTCTACCACGTATAAAAAGTGTAGAAGCTGTGTAGGAGCATACGGACGTTGGTATAACGTGAAACGCCTATGCTGACGAGTCGCTTTTAGTGTTAGAAAGGAGTGAGAGCGGCCGTTTTGGTTACTCTGCGTATTGTCCCTTTCTCGCCAAACCACCCGGCCACTTAAATAGTCAGCTCAAAGTCGTGACAGTAACCTGACTATATAAGTTACATAAATACATTTAAAAGCAGTGGCCGCGGTGCCTCTGGACAGTCGGTGACGCGGTACATCGCGCAGCCTCGCCTTCGGCAGAACCGTTGCACTCGATAGCTCGTAAGTCCTTGCTTACGAGACTATTTCAGTATCAGCAGGGCCAACACTTGCCGAAAGAATTCAATTAGATCTCTTAAGTCTAACAGTTTTGTAATTTTATTAAGGCAAGGCGATAAAGACCCTTTCGTTACAGCGTGATTTTGAAGATATTTTTGACGTCAAAAAAAACTATCTACAACTGTTTGCTATGTGGTGACGCTGTGAGAAAGCCAATACGGTTTCCTTTTTATCAAGTTTTTCGCAATTGTTAAAAAGTTTATTCATTCGTTATTGTTTAATTTATGTTGCGCTTTCTTTTGTTTAATTCCAATACATTGCAGGAAAAATTGCCATTTATTGTTTCTAGTTTTCCATTTTCAGTTTCTAACTTTTTGGTTTTAACTTTCTTCTTTGTGTTTGCTTTCTTTTGTTTAATTTATATATATTACAAGGCATTTGGTCGTTCATTGTTTTTCGCGCTTTCCACAATCTTAGTTTCAACCTTTTTGGTTTCAACTTTGTCAGCGCTTGGCTTAGGATTTGCTACAACAACAATTTCTGTAGTAGTAATGGACGGGGCTGGTTTAGTTTTGGTTTTTATTAATTCGCTTTCGTTTAATTCTGTTTGGGTCGAATTCAGTATTTGATTTTAAACTAATTTCCCGAAGAGCAAGAGACTTGAAATTTTGAACGTAGCTCAGAATTGGATGGCAATGTAAGAATAGACAATATAAGACAAAAAGGATTTTATACGTTTAGTCCGTTTTATTTTATAAAATAATGTTTGTATTTTTGGAAAAGAGTAAGTATTTTTTTGAAGATCTCATTAATATATTTAATAGAAATATGGGGCAGTGCTGCCAAAACGAAATTTCAGGAACTACAAAGAGCTTAAAATAAAGCAATAAAAATACTTTTCACCTATTACTAAAAATAATGAACATTCGACAACTTTATTTATATAGCACTTGCATTTCAATTCGGAAGATCATGAGTAAAAGCCACCCAAACTAGTTTGTCCTTTACCAGAAAGTCACAAATATCCAAACGCAGTCTTCGCCGACCTAGCTTGCTCGTATTGCCAAAGACACGTACCAAATTACGAAAAAAAATATTACCTTTGAGGGAGCATACTTTTATAACAGCCTACCTTCTCATTTTAAAAATATAGATTCCTTTAACAATTTTAAGTCTCAATTGCACAACTACATTCTTGAAAGCTGCTGATTTGTAATTTCGGAGAGTATCACGATGGAACTGTGAAGACGGTGACCGTTACATAGATTAAGTTTTTTTTTTTATAGGATAAGGGTGACAAACGAGCACACAGTCCACCTGATGGTAAGTGGTTGCTGCGGCCCATAGACATCTACATCTATCCTCTGTTACAAATCAAAATGTAGATGCGTTGTCACCCGTGAGGACTAAGATGGAATGCCTCATTTCCAGTAAAAAGGGCCTCCGGCCACCTGCACTCACTAAGCGAAACGCAGAGATAAACCTCTTCTTCACGCTGGTTTTCTGTGAGCTCGTGGTACTACCCCGGTTCGAGCCGGCCCATCCGTGCGACAGCAAAAGCTGCCGCGTGGCTCTACCACTGTTAAAAATTTATATTATTGTTCTCATGTAAGTGGATTTTGTAATCTTATTGTGAGAATAAATTCTTTAAATCTAAGCCTAATATTTGGCTAAAAAAGACGCTGTCAACAATAAAGTCCACAATGTGATCGTACGCAGCAGAAAATGTTTGGTAAATATTAATGTCTTTGACACCGAATATCGGTCACGGCGCGACGGCCAGTCTTGATAAATACTAGCCCTCTACGCAGGGCATTATAATAGTTGGCCATACGATTCATAATTAGAAGAAATACCAACTCATTTTCATAATGTGCTCCGATCTGTCCTCTGACCGAATTCCGATCACGGGAGCTAGTTTAAACGGAAATTAGTCATTTCCACATGATAGGATTATAGTGCACAAGTGTAGTGTAAGCACGGGTGCACTCTCTATTCCCTCACTCTCACAGTCCTATGGGATGGCAATCCAATACGGCTGGAGAGAGATTAGGCGCATGACCAACAGCTTTCTGTACTTTCCAAGGCACGGGGTTGAAATACTGCCAACTTTCTTACTCCGGGCAGATACTGAGAGTTTCTTAACAGAAAACCCAATAACTTACTTTAGTCTTACCTGGGATTCGAACCCAGGACTACATGATCACCAATCACGCTAACGACCACTAAGCTAACGACGCAGTCAGCTCTTTAATATAGCTGCAATATTACTCTACTGTGAATCTATTTATTTATTTACACACACATTTAACAACTATCCTTACAGGTTAAACAAACCCACTACGATAGTGTCGCTAATCTATCCGATTGGGCCCACTGAAAACCAGCGCTGTTGTTTTTTTTTATCTTTTTTTTATTTTATTTAATTAGATTACCAACGATTGTTACAACACTCAAAATCTTAATTGCTAAAGCTTAGTATCTAGGACATAATGCACAATCACTTATAGGTAATCATCGCTTACACAATGAAACATTAAATAATAAGGCTAAAGACTAAAAGCTACATCTCTACAATGTTTTTTTTTTAATTTAGTGGTTGTCATACAATGTACGTCGATGATTTGGTGATGGTCACAATATTTGTTGTAAATATGGCTCATTCTAGAGATCGGGGAATTCGATTCTAGTAGCGTCCTACGGAATGGGCATACTAGAGGCTTAATAGGAGCACGAGGTTTAGGCGACAGCATAAGCTGAGTGGGGTCCGTTTGCCTAATGCACCACAATACACAACACGTGGAACATAATATTTTAACTGTAATTTATAACTATACATACTTTTTTAAATGTCATATCCGTCAAATTGTTATTTTTGTTTTATTTTGTTATACTTTTATCAATTGATGTGTCCACAAATATTTAAATTTGAAGTGCCTAATTATGTGTGTGGCGAGTTGCAATAATTTTTTTTTCTAAAAAATGAGACTTGCTTTCAGTAGTATGGTTGAAATATGTATGTTACAATGTTGAAAATAGCAGTTAAACAATTATTAGGGAAGGGTTAAGCTTTTTATAACAATATTTCATTTAATTTAACTTCCAATTTTAAAACAACTGGTCATTTCAAAATTTGAAATTAAATTGTGAATTTTGTGTTGATGGAATAAACCCGACAGGCTCATTCATCAAGAGTTGATAAATTTGAATGAAGCCATTTTTACTGGAAACGAGGCATTCCATCTTAGACTTCAAGGGTGACAACGCATTTGCATTTTGATTGTTAATTGAGGATAAATGTAGATGTTTATGGACCATAGCATCCACTTACCGTCAGGTGAACTGTGTGCTCGTTTGTCACCCTTATTCTATCTATCTATTTATAAAAAAAAGCTATGAAACTATTCAATATTTCCCGTTGTTATTTTTTTAATAAGGCTTACTGACTGTATACATAAAAACAACTTATAATATCAGCATTTAAATTAAAGGTATGCACAGCATTGTTTAATTATAAAAGACTTTGCTTGTTTTTAAACATATTTTTTTTCAATCCACTTCATGGCTTAATAATTTATACAAAAAAATCATGGACAGCTGTTCCTTACGTTGCCTTAATGATAGCATATTAAATTAGTTTAACCTTTCATATTAACTATTAACGCTCCGACAACTACCAGTGATAAAAGAGATTCTGTTCACAAATTTTTTTGAATCTTTTCGATACGCTGAATATTATTCTGATAAAATGGATACCAAATAGAACTACAAGAATCCACATGGCTACGCTCTAAGACGAAGTACAAAACTTTCATTGCCTGAACAGTTTTCAATTGTTTAGAATTTCTAAAGACAAACGCTAACATTCTGAAACATTTGTTAACCTCGTTATTAATATGATTTGTGAATCTCATTTCAGAATCGAGAGCAATATCCAAATCTCTAACCTAATCGACTTTGTTTAAGATGGAAATTTGTTAAATTTTCGGAAAAATTTTATGTGACAACATTTATTAGTGTACTCTTAAATGTTGTGTCATCATTCTTTGTCTGTCGCTGTGCAGATAAAATCTTTATACTACAATCAGGACATTTCCAGTTCGACTTCTTTTTAAAGTTCGCATTGGTAAGATTTACACACAGATAATGAAACTGCTTTTGACAGCTGGACTGAGTACATGTAATTTTTTCAGTACTTTTTAGGGGTTACCGACTCAACGCAGCACGATGACGAGTTGCATGCGCGAAGTCTCCGATGACTCACTCACCGGTCGCCGAATAAAGCGATGTAGCGAGCAGCTAGTGTTAAAATGTTCGTTAACAAAACTTTCCAAAATGTTTTCAATTATAACTTTATGTTTCACGTGTTTATCACAATACAGTTTTCACTTTTCTGTTAGAGGATATTTCGGCTTTAAAACTATAATAATCAAAGCACCAGAAACTAAGAGTTTACTACGGCAGGGAAAATAATTTTAAGGAGCAAAACAATACACGTCTTTCCGTCTAGCGCGTCAATCGCCATTTTTCGTGTCATTTTTGTTATTTATTCTTTATGATATCATTTTAAACCAGGGGTTCTGAACATTCTCGACTTGTCAACTTAACCGTATTTTGATAACTTCTATTTACATTTTTAATAATAATTTACTATTGCTGGGTACAGAACTCCTCTCATTTCTAAAATAATTATGGAGCAATTAGTCTGCCGCGTGTATTCAGTGCAAGCTGGCGGAATCACATATCCTGAAAATATTTTATTCCTGATCATTGAATATGTACTACGTACTAGAACAGACATCGTGAACAATATCTGTGCGGCAGTGCGGGTTGCGTGGTCGGCCGCACAGAGTACCTTTTTATGGCACAGACTAATTAAGTTAGAGCCCATAGTTTCTAAGGTGTGTTGCAAAGAACCAATTCGCGGCGTCTCTTCTAGTACGTAGTAGATATTACTTCAACGTACCTGTCAAGCAGATTTCCACACATGGCTGTCCTTTATCGCCGAGGCCGTGGATTAACACGTAAAATTGCAAATCAACAATTTTATTTGTGCCGACGGGAATCGAACCCGTATTTTATAAGCTTATTACATGGTTACACTATGTATAGAGAACAATATCGTTTATCTATGACCACACCACTAACGTAATAGTACTTATACATGCAAAAGCTTTCAATATTATGGGATAATTATTTTGCAGTTAAGACCCTAGACGCGTAGATTTAACGACAAGGTCAAGGTTTATGGTTGTGTAACAAAACCTACATTTGAGAAAACGGCTCTCTTCGTTTACAATGAAAGAAAGAAAAATACTTGGTTTGATTAAATTTTGTTTTAGTTAATGATTTACTTTACAAGCTTATCGAGATGGGTTTCATACCTGAAACATTTGCGAACATTCTCCTTATTTAAGATCGGCTAAAAAAATAGGGCTAAATTTATGGTCCGCTGTGTAGTGGCGGTGTTATAATATTCACTGCCCTATATCAGTCCATGAGTATCGTAAGAGGCGACAGAGGGATATTGAAACAGGAGATAGACATCAGTATCTTCTTGATAACAACAGAAAATAATAAATAATCTGCAGTTGCCAAGCGTGGCAATTATGGGAAAATCCCCCAAGACCGTTGGTCTCGTAAGAATCGACAGGGCTAAATAAAACAGTAGATGGACCGCAGCATTTTCCTGACAACAAATCTAATAAAAAAACTGCTTCCGACCGACTACTAACCGTGACAACTATGGCAAATATACTGCCTTTGAAGCAACCTATAAGGTCTATATCCAGCAGTGGACATTTAATAAATTGTTATGATAAAAACGAATAATAAACAAATATTCCTTGTATTATCATTTAGATCTTTCAGTGAGGAATAAACACAGATGGATCTACGTTCGAGTAAAGGCAAGATCAAACATTAATGTGAACGCGATCCGACCAAACGATATAATCAGATAAGTACCATTGCACATTCGTCCGAATAAAAACCACCTGGATACTGTAATACATTTCAAAGTTGTTGAATACGGTTTTAAATTTGATAATTGTTTCCACGGACGGCCTTATGTAACAGAACAAAGTACAGTCTCGTTGAGCGATGGTGGTGTGTGATGATTTTATTCCATACTTTATATTATTTAACCTGACCTTTCTATAGAGTAAATGAATGCTATGGCCCATAGGTATTAGGCATCTAGATCTATCTCCTATTATATATCAAAGTGCAGATGCGTTGTTACCGTTGAGGGCTAAGATGGAATGCCTCGTTTCTCTCGTCTCGTCAAGCCGTTTTGGAGGAGAAGAATTATGAAAACACGCACGCCCCGGCTTCGTGGGTGAATTCTGGGTTTCAACAACAGCGTCACTACCGGGTCGAATGGTGAATCTAAACCATCTAGAGATTCACTTAAACACACATAAAACTTTCATCAACATTAGGAGTTCAGTGACAAACACACGTAGACCCTTTTTACTGGAAACGAGGCATTCCATCTTAGTCCTCAGGGGTGACAACGCATCTGCATTTTGATTCTTTATTGAGGATAGATGTAGATGTCTATGGGTCACAGCAACTACTTACCATCAGGTGGACTGTGTGCTGGTTTGTAACCCTATACTATAAAAAACATATAGAAGAGCTATTTATATAAAGAGAGTTGATTTGCGTTAATAGAGAATTATTATTTGGCCTACTGAAAAATTTCTCGTTTAAAATATTAAGACTGATTAATATCTTGATCAAAGCGCCACCTATTGGGTCCAGATTTTGTGATTTTATTTCATCATTACAACCCTTCATAAGTTCACTGCTGAATATAGGCCTCCCCCAAGCAATGCCACAAATCAAGGTCCTCAGCCAGCTGCATCCATCGACTTCCTGGATATCTTACCAGGTCGTCACTCAATCTAGTGAAGATCCGTCTACTGGTACGAGGCTGCGACTCTAGAATATTTCTTCCCCATCGGTTCTCGGTGATTCGAGCTGTATAAATGGCCAGCCCATTGTCACTTCAGCTTACTAATCCTACCACGCAGAAAAACTGCGAGCATAGCCCTCTCCCTAGCTCGCTAAGCGACCTTGAGCTTCTTCATATGTCCAGAAGTGATGAACCACGTCTAAGATCCATAAATCATCACTGGCAACACGCACTGTTTGTACAATCTTATTTTCAAGTTTTGTGGTATAGCTGACGAGAAAATGTGTCGTAATCTCCCGAACGCTGCTCAGCCGAGTTAAGTCCGTCGATTTACCTCTTGGTCGAAGTTGGCCTTACCTAGTTGGACTATTTGTCCCAGGTATAGGTGTGACATGGGCGTTACACCTTTGTATTGTCCATTAATCCATTGGGAAGCACTATTGAGGTCATTAAGCATAGTGCTTAGATCTTCTAGCGATTCTGTCATAAGGACTATTTTGTCGACAAATCGAAGGTAAGTGATGTACTCGCCAATGATGTTAATATCGTATCCTTTCCAATCCAGTAGCTTAAAAACGTCTTTCAATGCAGCTATGAAGAGTTTGACCGTAGAATTGGTGCAGTCCGAAGATAGTGCAGTCTATATAGAATAGAATAGAATAATTGTTAATTCATTATTGATTATTACATAATACTTATTGAAAGTCATTTTTTATTTACCAATGGTTCGGAAAATACCTCAGTCATGGGAAGAACCAGCAAGAAACCCAGCGGGACTTTTTTTTTAAACATAATTTCACTTAACAATAATTTTGTTAATACAATTTTTAAATGATTTTTCATAGAACCAGCATGGTGGCGATCACCGCCCAGGGGTTATTTTCATTCATGTATTCCTTGATATTATAATAACCCTTTTTGTACAGTTTTTCTTTAATAAAACTTTTAAACTTGTTTATTGACAAACTTTAAATATTGTTACGAGCTTGGGGTTCGAGATAATTAAAAACTGCCGAGTGAATTACCAAAACTGACTATTTAATTACACAACACTAATTATAACTGAAAATCACACTAATAATAAAACACTGTTCGCCGTTATTTCGCTTCGAAGTATTCTCTTGTATCGCCAATTCAATACTGCCTTGGTCGTGGTCCATACCGGCCTTATATAGGGCCTCAGACAGTTTCCAGAACCTTCCACTGTAGCGACATCTAGAATGTTCGAGTACATATCGGTCACGAAATTTCTGGAAGGATCTCGACTCTTCTAGTTCTGCTACTCGACACTAGAGGGCGCTAGTGTAACTAGTGTTGCCATGTACAAGACATTAATAGTGGCGCGTAACAATATGTTCTGGGATTTTGTTGTTAAAGCGTATACGTAGTATATTGTGATATAGGAAGTGTGTAAATGAAATAGAGGCGTGTTGCTGCTTCTATAACTTTAATTATACTGTTCTCTATTCTTAACTTAACTCTAATATATATATAGTCGTGGGGGCTATACCACACTACACTTCCCACCGACAAAAAAATAAAAAATAAAGTTATCTATTTTTTATCCAACCTTAAAACTATTCTAAGCATAATTGATGAATAATCTTAATTAAAATTTAGTGGAAATTAAGTCTAAGTATAGTTATAAATACTACAA
Source organism: Parnassius mnemosyne (assembly GCA_963668995.1). Taxonomy (NCBI): domain Eukaryota; kingdom Metazoa; phylum Arthropoda; class Insecta; order Lepidoptera; family Papilionidae; genus Parnassius; species Parnassius mnemosyne. The sequence continues at coordinate 704,305 of CAVLGL010000090.1, forward strand.
TTTAATGTATACCGAGATTGAGCAGGGCGTTTGGCAACGCTCTCTCGGTAGTAAAAATCGCGTATTCACAGAAGTGTTATATGACATAGTCAGGCATAATTATGTATAACATAATATTATGTTTCGACTTTCGCAAACATTTACAATATTATTTATTCGTATTCATCAGAACATGTCATCTAATCCGGACATTTATAATACTCTAATAATATATCTTTTCACACTTCAATACTTCTCTTTGTTCTCTTTTTTACTTCATTCTTGTTTAACAATTATATATTTTTCATTTTACTTCTCAGCATTTTTGCTACATATTCATTCAATATTTGTGTCATTTCTTTCACGTACACGGCTCGCGTACTTACATGATCAAGACAATGACCAATATCACTTTATGCAATTCTTTACATTTATAGCATTTCAGCTCATTTAATTTATTAATTAATTGTACCATAACTTTCACGTACACGACTCGCGTAAATACATGATCAAGATAATGAACAATCTTCCTACACAGTTCTTAATAGAGTCACATTTCTTTAAACAATTCGTTAAAAATCATTCCGTATTTCATCAAATCCGAAGAACTTTAAAAATTAATCGGTTATTAGGTTTTCCAAACTCTCAGCTGATCGGGCCGATTGTATGTGGATATGCTAACCTCCGATAATTTTTCTTTACCTATGCCACACTTTCTAGTTATATTTCTATCAATATTTTTCATTCATAATGATAATTTCCGTAACTTATCCATAAATTTACTTAAGTCTTTTATAAATTATGTCATATTGTCTCGTATAATATTTAGTTCTATCATTGTCAGTCAGGGATTGAGGCTCACAATATGGGCACAATAAAATTTAAATTAATTAATTGTATACATAATAAAAGTTTCAAAATTTAATTAAACAAAGTAATTATTTTCATAATCCACACAAATAGGTTAGATAGTCAATCTATTGTCCCACAAATAATGAATTATAATAGTTAAAACTTAATGATATGAAAGTTTAATCAATATTAAATTAAAATAAATTATTGCATTTTATATTAAGATATAGAACAAAGAAGTCAAAGCAACGTAATAGTTTTCAATAACAATAACATAATCGCATAACGACAGACAGATCAAAATACAAATTGTAATTTCACTCTTAGCAGCGCAAGCGATTTGAGACATCTTTGTTTTAATTAACAAAGTACGTATATGGCAACGTTTGCAATTACATCGTATTATGATCACCTAATTTAAACGTAACTTATACAATGTTATTATTACATACATAATATGTGGATACAAGTAAAATGATAGTTTTAAATTTCCTTATTTATTATACAGAATTTTACATGGTTACATTACTTTTACCTGGATCGAAAGAGATTGCTAGAAGTATATTTACTATATCGTTTACAGAAAATAATTGAATAATTACTGTATTAAAAATCTACTTTACACCACAAAACATTAATTATTACTTACTTAATTTTTGAAATTCAAAAGAAATTTTTTATTTTTAAGTAGGTTAATATATAACTTTAAAATCACTGCCTTTATAAAAGAAAAGAAAACCCAGCACTTATTAATACCGAATTATTTTAACCCTTTTCAAATTGAATACTTACATTTAAATAAAATTTACTACAGAAAAAAAAATCACAACGAAAAATATGATCGGTGTTATTTGAACTAAATGAAAAATTAATTTATGATAAACCATGGTAGATTTAAAAAATGTAATCTACTACTATATTATTTCATTCGTTTTTGTATTGTATCCTGCACAGTTATAAATATGAAACAATATGAAACAATAAACAATAACTAAATAAAATTTAATATAAAATTGTCTTGTGCCTTAATACAAATGCCATAAGTGCCTAAAATGTAATGTGCTCTTTTGATATTGTATTATGATTACATTTTTTATATTTATAAATAGTGATAAAAATATTGAAAAATCAATTGTATCGTGAGTTTTCTGATAAATAAGTTCAACTTAAACATACGTGTATTAAATATAGAATATTTAATACTTAACTTCAACAAATATTATAGCAAAAAATATATATAAACAATCTCAAATTGATAAATAAAGTTTTAAATGGAATTAAAATCACACAGGTGCGAAGTTACCTCTTAATTTTCTTCTTTGTTCTTCTGGACGAAGCTTGCAAGAGTACAACCGCTGCTTTCCTTTTTAATTTAATCTGCCGCTTCTTGAATTTTGTTCTTTGGTAATTATATTTTTAAAAAAATCACTTTTTAATTTCCTCATTCTTTCTTAGTTGCTTTCATAGTAGGTACTATTATACATTTAAATTATATTACTTCATGTTCATTATACTTTTTATATTTCAGTCAGCTTCTGTACAATTATTATTGTGGCCTCTTCTTTTATTCATATTTATTTAGTTTTCGTCACATCCGGTATTGCGTCCATTCTGTTATATTATAATTTTCTTTTTTAAATGGTCAATCCATGATGATTTCCATTTTTTTTTGTAAATTTTTTTTCTCTTTATGCAGGCTCGGCGGTGCGCGTGCAATGTAGCAGCGCACCGCCTGGCAGGGTCGCCATGTGATATAGGAAGTGTGTAAATGAAATAGAGGCGTGTTGCTGCTTCTATAACTTTAATTATACTGTTCTCTATTCTTAACTTAACTCTAATATATATATAGTCGTGGGGGCTATACCACACTACAATATAACATAAACTTAAATTTGCATGCTAATTATAAGCAAAACATGTGTACTTATTTTACTGTACCACCTACAAATACCATGTTTTAAGCAAATAAAGAAATTATTATTATTATTATTATTGCCCCATAAATTAATTACTGATTCTGTGGAGTCTAGTAACTGGCATTACAAGCTTATGTTTGTTCCTAGTATTTAAAGTATGCATATCCTTATTCTTATTAAAGCTATTTATGTTTTTATGCACATACATTACATTCTCATTAATATATTGCGATACCAAAGTTAATATGTTTATTTCTTAAATTTTTCTCAGAGTGACTCTTTACAATTTAGGTTATAAATCGCCCGTACGGCTCTCTTTTACAAAACAAATATAGCTTCAATATCAGCCGCATTACCCCATAGCAAAATTCCATAAGACATTACGCTATGAAAGTAACTAAAATACACTAATCTAGCTGTCTCAACATCTGTGAGACTTCTAATCTTTCTTACAGCATATGCTGCAGAACTAAGTCTGCTTGCTAATTTAGATATATGGAGGCCCCATTGAAGTTTCGCGTTATATATTGACGAAGTTCAAATGCCAGTGAATATCCTCGTAGTCTGCGGTGAGTCGAGAAGAAGGCAAGTAATCTGCGAGTGTGCTGTGAAGCAGAGGCGAACAGTAAGGCTCAGAGCCGAGCCGAACACTGTAGCGAAGATCTACTCTATTGAAGCAACAGGAAGCATTACTTCCAGTGCTCTGATGAACCTTATAAAGCTAGATGGCTTGCAGGAGCTGAAAACTGTAGAAAATAACTACTCGGGAGCGAATGGATGTGGTTTTTGGGGATAATGAGAAAGAAAAATTTGTAATTTCCGAAGATTGTTTGGTTGCGTATTCTGATCACGTTGGCGTCATCAATTTGGTAGTGAAAGAAAAAAAGGGTAGATCTCCCGCTGGGCAAGTTGTGGTGCCAGAGGATCAGCCAACGCTTCGTATGATATTTCGGAGCTGGTCTACATATAACGCGGTAGCTTCGGAAATTTGATAGCGCGATTAAGGCTTCGTTGCGTTTCGCTTCGGGCGCGACAGTGCCGATACCAGAGTTTCAGGGATATAACGTCACCCTGTATTAGACCACTCCTCGGCAGTTGGATAGGTTTCGTACTCTGGTTTTGCACTTGGACAGCCATCGTAGCCCTACTATACAAACACTTCAGTACTTCGATTTACCGACAGTCATCTTGCAACCGCTTAAGAGACTGTAGCACCGCCCGAATTTCGACGGGATCGAAGGCTTTCTACAGTCCACATAAGCAATATAAAGTGGCAAATTGTACTCTTCAGTGTTCTGTATAATTTGCCGAAGGGTATGTATGTAGCCTATGGTGCTAAACCGTTTTCAGAAACCGACTTCGTAATAACTCTCGAAAACAGCACGTAGACGTTGCTCAGAAGGTAAATCGGTCTGTAGTTCTTCAAAAGAGCAGTGTCGCCTTTCTTGACGCACAAGACCACCACACATTTGCTCTACGCTTCCGGAGTAGGGTCACCATGGATATAGAAATTAAAAACTTTCTGAAGGAATTGAAGTACCGGTTGTCCATCTGCTTTCAGAAGCTGCGCTATAATTCGATCCTCGCCCGGGGCCTTGCCGTTTCTAATGTGCTGTAGGGCCATTCTAATCTCGCTGAGACTGACGTCCGGGATATCATCAAAATATTAAAACTATTATTTAATTATAACTTCTTAACTAACACCTACAGACAAACTGTAAAGAGAAATTAAAACTATCAATATTTAGCAAACATATAATACCTATAATATAGCTATTATTATATTATTATAATACATATAATAATAGCTATAATACCTGTATTCTAATAAAGAATATTTTAGATAATAATATACACATACAATTAAAATTTGTATCAAATAAAGGTAAAGGACAAAAAGGACTTCGTAACGCTAATAATATTTACATACCTAAGGTACGAATAAACTATGATGAACAGAGTATACTTTTTGATGGAGTTAAAGTATATAATAAGCTACCTCAAGAAATTTAAATATTAAAGAGTTTTAATATCTTTAAAAGTATACTAAAACAACATATAATAAATAAATTCTAAATCTGACCCTGTCCATATGCCGACCGCTAATCAGAGTAAACCGGTAAAGATAAAGAAATATTTTGCTTACTACCCGCTTTATTAACTAATATACTACAATATTGGTAATTTGTCTAAATCCGTCTCTGTCCATATGCCGACCGCTAATCAGCGTTAATCGGTAGAGATAAAGAAATATTTTGCTTACTACCCGCTTTATTAACTAATATACTACAATATTGGTAATTTGTCTAAATCCGTCTCTGTCCATATGCCGACCGCTAATCAGCGTTAATCGGTAGAGATAAAGAAATATTTTGCTTACTACCCGCTTTATTAACTAATATACTACAATATTGGTAACTTGTCTAAATCCGACCCTGTCCATATGCCGACCGCTAATCAGCGATAATCGGTAAAGATAAAGAATTATCTTGCTTACTACCCGCTTTATTAACTTATATACTAAAATATTGGTAACTTGTTCATGAATACACAAAAAGGTATAAGAAGTATTAAGTTGTATAAACTAGTAAGAAATTGAATGTCACGAAAGTACTACTCAAAACTCTCAATCTCACATAAAATCTCAGGTGTCCCGTAAACGATAATTTTCTTCATTGGGACTAAATTAAAAGAAAGAATATTATTTCCTTAAACAACTTCAATCAAGCTTTAGTACCAATTATTGTTCCCCGGAGCACTTTCCCTAAAATTTGCCTTTAGTAATGTTTGCCCTTAGAGTCCCTTACAGCTGTTAAGGGTGGAGTATTACGACTTGTTTTTAATGAACCAAATGTTGTTAACACTCCAAATTGTTTTACTTTGTTTTTACTGCCCTTTGTTATACTTCAGTGAAATATCACTTCACTTTAAAAATACGTTACCCGCAAACTAGGGTTTTCTCTGATATCGTAGTGGTAGGGTAGTGGTTGTAAACATAAATTGCACAAGGACAAACATGCAGACTCGCAACAATTATTTGTAGGCCATACAAATACGTTTTCCGTGAGCGATTCGAACCCGCGGCCCTCAGTGCTACTTCTTTTTTTTTAATAGGATAAGGGTGAAATCTCTTATTGCTAAGTCTACGCTTATAGGTGGTAGAACCACGCTTCAGCTTTATTATGGTTGTGGTATGAATGGATCAGCTCTAGTGAAGTAGGACCACGCTCTCACAGACGGGGGCATGGGGGCAATTAAGGTGTTTGACGTGTTAAGAAGTTGTTAAGAAATCATTCAGCGGACATTATATTGTGTACTGGATATGTCTGTGTTTTTTTAAGCCACTGCTTAACCACAATTTTCAACGTGGTAGAGCCATGCTGCAGCTATAAGTATTAGTAGTATAGTTGTAGCACGAATTGGTCGGCTCGGCCGGGGAAAGACCACGCTCTCACAGAATACCAACGCAAAATACCAGCTTAAAGCTGCTGTGTTTCGCACAGTGAGTGTAGAGCACCGGAGACCGTTTTTACTGGAAACGGAGCATTCCATATCAGTACGCAGAAGTGTCAACGCAGCTACATTTTGATTTTTAATCGAGGATAAATTAATATGTCTATGGACCACAGTATCTACTTTCAAACAGGTGGCCTGTGTGCTCACTTGTCACCCTTATTCTATAAAAAAACTACTGCGGCACGGAGCTGTTAAAATTATATGAAGAACTTGACTAGTGAACCAGCTGATGTTTTATGGAAGGAGTATTCTACCTTCTCCTCCGAACGTTAATCATTATCTTCACGTGGTGCTACCTCACGATCTTGGTGCTCTGAGCTACTTGACGGGTGAGGATCTAGTTATGATCTGAGTGCTGGCTACAATCAGTTAGGAGCAAAAATCTAATTTAATATTGATAACAATACGTATCGGAACTTAAAACATGACTAATAAATGACCTGGTGGTTTAAAATATTGATTTTTTACTTGCAACCAAATTCAAAAAAAGTGAACTGCGCACAGTTCAGCGATAATTATTTACCTAGTTATGAGACCACCTATAAGGTTTTTATGGGTCAGCATTCCCACACTTTGTAAATTCAAACATTAGCTGTGCTGGGTAGCCTTGCAAGACGGACACTGTTCTGTGCCTGTCTCAACATAAATACGCAATTTAGCTACTGTTACTATGTATTAAATTTTACGTTATTTAACTTTTCTCTGGTTGCCTATCACTGGAATAACACATTGCATGTTTCTCACAATGCTTATATCTTGTTTTTTGTTTTTGTGTATCATCTGTCGGTGAGCCTTATAAATAAATAAATAAAAAATTAAGTATGTAATATGCATATGTAATGTATTAAATATATATTAGTGATTTTTTTATTGTCTGCAGAATCAATAGCATTATGATGAGACGAACGTTGCACAACGATAACAGGTATGCATATTAGTTCACCTTTCGATTTCTTTTTTTTTCTTTTATTAAAAACGTTACCCCACACTAGGATTTTTTCCTGTATCGTGAAGGAAATTTACAAACCCGAAACAATTATTTGTAGACCATACAAATAGTTGTTCCGTGCGGGATGCGAACCCGCGGCCCCCAGCGCAACAACTCATTGCTAAGCCACTGCGCCACCGAGCCGTCTAACATCATCGTCATTCTTACAGTCCTCAACAAGTCCACTGCTGAACATAGGACTCCCCAAAGAATGTTTAAGTACGTTCTTGAGCTTTTACGATCACAACTGGTTTATATTTATATATTATGTTCTCAATAATACTAAGTTTTCTGCTTGCGTAAGAAATCCACCCAAAAAGAAAAAAATATTACACCTTATGAATCTCTAAGAAAGGAAAATAATACACCTCAGTGAAGCAATAATTTCACTAATGACATACATTAGTCACGCAATATGTAAGTATTGTGTGGTCGACTTGGCACTGAGCCCTTTGTTATAAATAGAGGCCATTACTTAATGAACATTCAAGGATTAAGCTCGACCGCATTAAGAAATCAAACAAGGCAAGTTGACATACGAAAATCGGTTTGAAATTGGAGTTACAGATATGAAAGCGAAGGAAATAATATTTAAGAAACACAAAAGAACAACTGTAGGCAAAACGATAGTTCGTTACCAATTGGCACAAGATCCAGGCAAACATTAACCGCACTACACCAGCACTTAATAAGTAGGCCCGAGATCACAGGCGTGTTCACAGCGTTTCATACGTACGGCCGCGGTGCAAACTATGTCCTTCGTCCAGCCGTCATTATAGGGAGAGAAATAGGATTAAAAAGGCGCAGGATGGGTGGCGGAAAGTATGCGAGGGTCCGTACGCAAAATATTGCAAAGGGCTAGATTTTTATAGTACAACTGGATATAAATATACCACACTCTCTATTAGGATATTGCATTGTTCGAGTGTTGAAATATTTATAATGTAATAATTATACCATACAATGAAGGTTTTCAAAGAGTAGCCAAATTTTAAACTTAAGTTCAAGTATATAAATAATGATATACCGTTATTGCAGTTCTTGAAAATACGAATAAATAAGGCTTCTACTTTTATTTGAAATTATCCAAAATTGAATGTGATTTATGGGTTTTTGACTACCGATCGACTCTTACATTTGTGTACGTGCGCAGTAAAATCAGTTAAAATACTGCGTTACCACGCATTTTGAATTTAAAAGATTTGTATATATATTAATTATTGAGATTTTTTAAATTAATTTTTCTTCACCATTTGCCTATATTACTTATTCTGAACCCACTCTACAAATTTGGCCGGTTATTGCAAAATAAACCTGTATACATAACATAAAAAGAGCCGTGGTAATTCAGAGGCGTAACGGTCGCTGTAAATGTCATAACGCATGCAATTCAGGTTTGATTCTCGCCGGCTACAATAAAATTGTTAATTTCTATTATAAGTACTTATCTACGTATGATACCTACCTAGGCGGATCTTTATGTAGAAAAGACTTCTTACCACCTTGAACTCTTTTTTTATGTATTTTTATATTTAAGAAACGTGACAAAACGGTTTTCAAAACATCGCGGGTGTCGTAAAAATGAAACTGAAACAAAAGATTTGCAGCAGCATCTCTCAGTAGCAACTATGGCAAAATCCCCCCATAAAACAGTATAAGATGGCGGAGACCTATATTCAGCAGTGGAATTTTATGGGATGTAATGAATAATGATGAACCTCTGGTTAGGAGAAAACCTCTGTCCTAAGAAGAACCAGCATGACACCCAGCAATCATAAAATATAGAGGCGAAACACGTGTCGTATTATCGTCAGTGGTGTGTCTTGCCTAGTGTAGTGTTGTTGGGAGTAGCGGTGCTGGGATTAGTGGTGACAGTGTTAGTGCACGCAATTGAGGGAGGGCGGGAGGTGCTCTTCATACTAGGTAAGACACATCATTTTATTTTATAACGCGGATATTTGCGAAGTAAATTTTTCTAAAAGATTTATATAATGGATCTCCGCAAAGTAACGCCTGATTCTATTAATTATAAAATATATTTATTATTTAGAAATCAGTAATATTTTTACGAACTGATCATGTACGACACGCAAACTAAGTCAACATGATGTCACGATAACTAACGATATCATTAAATTAAATATTCAAGAAATGAAGTACGTGGTTTTACGTGGTAGAGCCATGGTGCAGTAATATTATAATAGTATAGTTGTAGCACGAATGGGTCGGCTCGACCGGGGAAGGACCACGCTCTTACAGAATACCAGCGTCAAATGGCAGCTTGACACTACTGTGTTTCGTATGGTGAGTGTAGAGAACCGGACATTGAATTTTTAATATTTTGGATTAATCCATGTATCCATTACAGCCTACAAAAGGCATTTTATTATACCAAAATATTGCCTCATGGGGGCAACATTATGAAAAAATCACCCACCTGCCAAGCGTAGCAAGATTTTACCATACTTGCTACGATTGGCAGGCGGTTTGGCAACCGCATTCTTTATTATTTTGAGTTGTTTTCATTGAGATACTGCTGCCAATTTACTGTAACTACTTCTCTTTGTCACCTCTGACAACACCCACGGAACGAAATTGAGTAATGGATATTCTCGGTCGGGTAGTGGCTGTGTAAGAATGGAATTTATAAGGATACTAGCTGTTCCCCGCGATTTCGTCCGCGTGGACTTTATTAAAATTAGTTTACATGGGTTTTAATTATTTAGTGCGGAACCCTAATTCTTTTTTCTAAAATATAGGTAGCCCTTATTACACCTTATAACATCAGATATCTGCCAAAGAACGTCCTGTCAAAATCGGTGGAGCCATTTCGGAGATTAGGCGGAACAAAGAAACGGACAGACAGACAGACAGACGGATATACAGATAGACAATATATTTAAAAATGGTTATAAATACCGTATTAACTTTCATATGCATTTAGTAAAAAGCTGTTATTTTTGACATTAAAATCAAGTATTTTAATTTTATTTATTTCTATAGATAATATTTCTACTAAATCCCCATATTAGTGATTCCGACCGGATAGATTTTAAAATGAACCTTTGCCGGTAGTGGGAGGTACTAGAAGGAAGTTGCAGATATTGGAGAGTATGTTTACCTATGACAATTTTAAAGAGTGTAAAACCAGTGCGTGTTGCCATGTAATAGGCCTCTTCCGTTGCAGGAAATATTTTCCAATCGTCACGCTTGACAAGCAAATTGTCGATGCTATGATAGACCTCTTGCACCAGCTTAAAATAGCAGCTTAATTGTGCTGTGCTTCGTAGATGAGAGTAGAGAACCGGAGACTCTTTTACTGCTAATGAGGCATTTTGTCATAGTCCTTACGTGAGACAATATTACTGCATGTGATTTTTATCACGTTATTAATAGAATTGGCGTTACTTTGTGGAAATCCATTGTATTAAAGTTGATAATATTTCATAATGATTTCTTATATTTACGCGAACACTACACATTGAACAAAACTACTTTTACGGATTCTATCGTGTTTAATTAACTTATTTTTATTAATTCTCGACGATTCGGTTGCTTTACAGTGCCCACAGTCCCCCAGTGAAGCATGGTGACCGCGTAGAATCCGTAAAAGTAGTTTAATTCAATTGGTAATTTTTATCAGATGGACTGTATGCTCATTGGTCACCCTAATTCAATAAAAAAAACGCTAGGTATTGTACGATTGTACGAACTGCCTCTTTGGTCTAGTCATAAACGCAATTGCTGGTTATAAGGTCTCTGGCCAGAAACAACAGTTTTCTATCAAGAAATTCTCTGTAGCAGCCTGAAGTCAGAATGTTGGCGGTGTCTCACCCCCGTGCCTCTGAAAGCACGTAAAGACGTTGGTCTTGCGCCTGATCTCTTTTTGGTCGATGAGAGTGAGGGAACAAAGAGTGCACCTGTGCTTGCACATGCATATACACCCGTACACTGCAATCCTGTCCAGCACAGAAGGCTAGTCTCGGTTGAGACTGGTGGCCGTAAGCGAAACTCCGTCTGGAGGATATTATTATTATTACTTTTTGGTTGTTATAACGATATATACCGAATATTAAAAGATCAATCTAAATAGTCGACTCTTCCGCACACACCAAAGGAAATGCAGTTATGGATCTTCCTACGTTTCCACCACACAGCAAGTGTATATGTGCGTAGTACTCTCGTTTACACTTAGTCACATATACATAAACACTCACGCCTGTCACCCAGAGTGGTAGACAAAGACTACGGACAACCATTTAACATGATCCCCGAACACACCTCTCTTGCCTCTTTCACATCAATATATCTTCAGATACCTGCTCGTCGGTGAAGGGTGCTCTTAATTTGGCCCATCTTTAATATATCGCCAACTTACACGATAAACTTCCGTCTAGAGTGTCGTTAACTCTTCTATTTAAAAAAAAAACACGGCAGTAGATATGTATTATAATGCCAAAAGTATGCCTCGTCATTAATTTAAAAAAAAGTCTCCGGTTCTCTACACTTACCATAGGAAACACAGCATTATTTCATTTATTTAGATCAAGAAAAAATATTTATATAATTAAAAGCAAAGGGAAGTAACAGAGTATAGTTTTATCTTTATTTTTGAGTGAGGGTAAGCGTAAAATATATTTATTATTTAGAAATCAGTAATATTTTTACGAACTGATCATATACGACACGCAAACTAAGTCAACATGATGTCACGATAACTAACGATATCATTAAATAATATATTCAAGAAATGAAGTATAAGAAGTTTGTTACGTGGTAGAGCCATGCTGCAGTAATATTATAATAGTATAGTTGTAGCACGAATGGCTCGGCTCGACCGGGGAAGGACCACGCTCTTACAGAATACCAGCGTCAAATGGCAGCTTGACACTGCTGTGTTTCGTATGGTGAGTGTAGAGAACCGGAGACCCATTTTACTGGAAAAGAGGCATTCCATCTTAATCCTTACGGGTGACGACGCATCTGCATTTTAATTCACAAACGATGATAGATGTAGATGTCTATGGGTCACAGGAACCACTTACCATCAGGTGGACTGTGTGCTTGTTTCTCACCCTATCCTATAAAAAGAAATAAAAACAATTTGTTGCATGACAGTCCACCACTGAGCAATTTACTAGGAATTTACGTCATCGCACGATTTCTTTGTGGAATCATTTACCACTGGCGATTTTCCCGGACCGATACGACTTATGGACCTTCAAGGAACGACCTTACTCCTTTAAAAAAGGCCGGCAACTACTAACCTGCAATTCCCTTAATGTTGCAATTGTTCAACATAGGCACTTACCATCAGGTGAGGCGCATGCTCGTTTGCTCTCACTACTACAAAAAAAATTGAAAAGAGAAAAATAGTTTAAGAGAGTATACGTTCAGTCACTGGTTTTAAACGATTCCGCCTATCAAGTAGACCGCTTCCAAATTTGTCGAGCGAGATAACGAAAACATGTTTATTAAAATCTGCAGAAGTAAAAGGAAAACTTATTTCAAATTCAAAGCAGAACAGCGATTTAAAAGTTGGAAAATTACTTCTGTTAAACATCTGAAAAGAATTTGTAACAAGAATTAATATTTTATAACAAGAACATGTGTGAATAAGCTGTCATTACGTTTAGAAAATTGTTATTTTTTTCGTATACGTAATTAGAAGTGACACATATAAAATACTTCTTGACATTGAATTTTTAATATTTTGGATTAATCCATGTATCCATTACAGCCTACAAAAGGCATTTTATTATACCAAAATATTGCCTCATGGGGGCAACATTATGAAAAAATCACCCACCTGCCAAGCGTAGCAAGATTTTACCATACTTGCTACGATTGGCAGGCGGTTTGGCAACCGCATTCTTTATTATTTTGAGTTGTTTTCATTCAGATACTGCTGCCAATTTCCTGTAACTACTTCTCTTTGTCACCTCTGACAACACCCACGGAACGAAATTGAGTAATGGATATTCTCGGTCGTGTAGTGGCGGTGTAAGAATGGGATTTATAAGGATACTAGCTGTTCCCCGCGATTTCGTCCGCGTGGACTTTATTACAATTAGATTACACGGGTTTTAATTATTTAGTGCGGAACCCTAATTCTTTTTCTAAAATAAAAGTAGCCTTTGTTACTCCTTATAACATCAGATATCTGTCAAAGAACGTCCTGTCAAAATCGGTGGAGCCATTTCGGAGATTAGGCGGAACAAAGAAACGGACAGACAGACAGACAGACGGATATACAGATAGACAAAAAATTTAAAAATGGTTATAAGTACCGTATTAACTTTCATATGCATTTAGTAAAAAACTGTTATATTTGACATTAAAATCAAATATTTTAATTTTATTTATTTGTATAGATAATATTTCTACTAAATCCCCATATTAGTGTCTCCGACCGGATAGATTTTAAAATGAACCTTTGCCGGTAGTGGGAAGCACTAGAAGGAAGTTGCAGATATTGGAGAGTATGTTTACCTATGACAATTTTAAAGAGTGTAAAACCAGTCCGTGTTGCCATGTAATAGGCCTCTTCCCTTGCAGGAAATATTTTCCAATCGTCACGCTTGACAAGCAAATTGTCGATGCTATGATAGACCTCTTGCACCAGCTTAAAATAGCAGTTTAATTGTGCTGTACTTCGTAGATGAGAGTAGAGAACCGGAGACTCTTTTACTGCTAACGAGGCATTTTGTCATAGTCCTTACGTGAGACAATATTACTGCATGTTGTGATTTTTATCACGTTATTAATAGAATTGGCGTTACTTTGTAGAAATCCATTGTATTAAAGTTGATAATATTTCATAATGATTCTTATATTTACGCGAATACTACACATTGAACAAAACTACTTTTACGGATTCTATCGTGTTTAATTAACTTATTTTTATTAATTCTCGACGTTTCGGGTGCTTTACAGTGCCCACAGTCCCCCAGTGAAGCATGGTGACCGCGTAGAATCCGTAAAAGTAGTTTAATTCAATTGGTAATTTTTATCAGATGGACTGTATGCTCTTTGGTCACCCTAATTCAATAAAAAAACGCAAGGTGTTATACGATCAACTGCCTCTTTGGTCTAGTCATAAACGCGATTGCTGGTTATAAGGTCTCTGGGCAGAAACAACAGTTTTCTATCAAGAAATTCTCAGTAGCAGCCTGAAGTCAGAATGTTGGCGGTGTCTCACCCCCGTGCCTCTGAAAGCACGTAAAGACGTTGGTCATGCGCCTGAACTTTTTTGGTCGATGAGAGTGAGGGAACAAAGAGTGCACCTGTGCTTGCACATGCATATACACCCGTACACTGCAATCCTGTCCAGCACAGAAGGCTAGTCTCGGTTGAGACTGGTGGCCGTAAGCGAAACTCCGTCTGGAGGATATTATTATTATTACTTTTTGGTTGTCATAACGATATATACCGAATATTAAAAGATCAATCTAAATAGTCGCCTCTTCCGCACACACCAAAGGAAATGCAGTTATGGATCTTCCTACGTTTCCACCACACATCAAGTGTATATGTGCGTAGTACTCTCGTTTACACTTAGTCACACATACATAAACACTCACGTCTGTCACCCAGAGTGGTAGACAGAGAATACGGAAAACCATTTAACATGATCCCCGAACACACCTCTCTTGCCTCTTTCACATCAATATATCTTCAGATACCTGCTCGTCGGTGAAGGGTGCTCTTAATTTGGCCCATCTTTAATATATCGCCAACTTACACGATAAACTTCCGTCTAGAGTGTCGTTAACTCTTCTATTTAAAAAAAAAACACGGCAGTAGATATGTATTATAATGCCAAAAGTATGCCTCGTCATTAATTTAAAAAAAAGTCTCCGGTTCTCTACACTTACCATAGGAAACACAGCATTATTTCATTTATTTAGATCAAGAAAAAATATTTATATAATTAAAAGCAAAGGGAAGTAACAGAGTATAGTTTTATCTTTATTTTTGAGTGAGGGTAAGCGTAAAATATATTTATTATTTAGAAATCAGTAATATTTTTACGAACTGATCATATACGACACGCAAACTAAGTCAACATGATGTCACGATAACTAACGATATCATTAAATAATATATTCAAGAAATGAAGTATAAGAAGTTTGTTACGTGGTAGAGCCATGCTGCAGTAATATTATAATAGTATAGTTGTAGCACGAATGGCTCGGCTCGACCGGGGAAGGACCACGCTCTTACAGAATACCAGCGTCAAATGGCAGCTTGACACTGCTGTGTTTCGTATGGTGAGTGTAGAGAACCGGAGACCCATTTTACTGGAAAAGAGGCATTCCATCTTAATCCTTACGGGTGACGACGCATCTGCATTTTAATTCACAAACGATGATAGATGTAGATGTCTATGGGTCACAGGAACCACTTACCATCAGGTGGACTGTGTGCTTGTTTCTCACCCTATCCTATAAAAAGAAATAAAAAAAATTTGTTGCATGACAGTCCACCACTGAGCAATTTACTAGGAATTTACGTCATCGCACGATTTCTTTGTGGAATCATTTACCACTGGCGATTTTCCCGGACCGATACGACTTATGGACCTTCAAGGAACGACCTTACTCCTTTAAAAAAGGCCGGCAACTACTAACCTGCAATTCCCTTAATGTTGCAATTGTTCAACATAGGCACTTACCATCAGGTGAGGCGCATGCTCGTTTGCTCTCACTACTACAAAAAAAATTGAAAAGAGAAAAATAGTTTAAGAGAGTATACGTTCAGTCACTGGTTTTAAACGATTCCGCCTATCAAGTAGACCGCTTCCAAATTTGTCGAGCGAGATAACGAAAACATGTTTATTAAAATCTGCAGAAGTAAAAGGAAAACTTATTTCAAATTCAAAGCAGAACAGCGATTTAAAAGTTGGAAAATTACTTCTGTTAAACATCTGAAAAGAATTTGTAACAAGAATTAATATTTTATAACAAGAACATGTGTGAATAAGCTGTCATTACGTTTAGAAAATTGTTATTTTTTTCGTATACGTAATTAGAAGTGACACATATAAAATACTTCTTGACATTGAATTTTTAATATTTTGGATTAATCCATGTATCCATTACAGCCTACAAAAGGCATTTTATTATACCAAAATATTGCCTCATGGGGGCAACATTATGAAAAAATCACCCACCTGCCAAGCGTAGCAAGATTTTACCATACTTGCTACGATTGGCAGGCGGTTTGGCAACCGCATTCTTTATTATTTTGAGTTGTTTTCATTCAGATACTGCTGCCAATTTCCTGTAACTACTTCTCTTTGTCACCTCTGACAACACCCACGGAACGAAATTGAGTAATGGATATTCTCGGTCGTGTAGTGGCGGTGTAAGAATGGGATTTATAAGGATACTAGCTGTTCCCCGCGATTTCGTCCGCGTGGACTTTATTACAATTAGATTACACGGGTTTTAATTATTTAGTGCGGAACCCTAATTCTTTTTCTAAAATAAAAGTAGCCTTTGTTACTCCTTATAACATCAGATATCTGTCAAAGAACGTCCTGTCAAAATCGGTGGAGCCATTTCGGAGATTAGGCGGAACAAAGAAACGGACAGACAGACGGATATACAGATAGACAAAAAATTTAAAAATGGTTATAAGTACCGTATTAACTTTCATATGCATTTAGTAAAAAACTGTTATATTTGACATTAAAATCAAATATTTTAATTTTATTTATTTGTATAGATAATATTTCTACTAAATCCCCATATTAGTGTCTCCGACCGGATAGATTTTAAAATGAACCTTTGCCGGTAGTGGGAAGCACTAGAAGGAAGTTGCAGATATTGGAGAGTATGTTTACCTATGACAATTTTAAAGAGTGTAAAACCAGTCCGTGTTGCCATGTAATAGGCCTCTTCCCTTGCAGGAAATATTTTCCAATCGTCACGCTTGACAAGCAAATTGTCGATGCTATGATAGACCTCTTGCACCAGCTTAAAATAGCAGTTTAATTGTGCTGTACTTCGTAGATGAGAGTAGAGAACCGGAGACTCTTTTACTGCTAACGAGGCATTTTGTCATAGTCCTTACGTGAGACAATATTACTGCATGTTGTGATTTTTATCACGTTATTAATAGAATTGGCGTTACTTTGTAGAAATCCATTGTATTAAAGTTGATAATATTTCATAATGATTCTTATATTTACGCGAATACTACACATTGAACAAAACTACTTTTACGGATTCTATCGTGTTTAATTAACTTATTTTTATTAATTCTCGACGTTTCGGGTGCTTTACAGTGCCCACAGTCCCCCAGTGAAGCATGGTGACCGCGTAGAATCCGTAAAAGTAGTTTAATTCAATTGGTAATTTTTATCAGATGGACTGTATGCTCTTTGGTCACCCTAATTCAATAAAAAAACGCAAGGTGTTATACGATCAACTGCCTCTTTGGTCTAGTCATAAACGCGATTGCTGGTTATAAGGTCTCTGGGCAGAAACAACAGTTTTCTATCAAGAAATTCTCAGTAGCAGCCTGAAGTCAGAATGTTGGCGGTGTCTCACCCCCGTGCCTCTGAAAGCACGTAAAGACGTTGGTCATGCGCCTGAACTTTTTTGGTCGATGAGAGTGAGGGAACAAAGAGTGCACCTGTGCTTGCACATGCATATACACCCGTACACTGCAATCCTGTCCAGCACAGAAGGCTAGTCTCGGTTGAGACTGGTGGCCGTAAGCGAAACTCCGTCTGGAGGATATTATTATTATTACTTTTTGGTTGTCATAACGATATATACCGAATATTAAAAGATCAATCTAAATAGTCGCCTCTTCCGCACACACCAAAGGAAATGCAGTTATGGATCTTCCTACGTTTCCACCACACATCAAGTGTATATGTGCGTAGTACTCTCGTTTACACTTAGTCACACATACATAAACACTCACGTCTGTCACCCAGAGTGGTAGACAGAGAATACGGAAAACCATTTAACATGATCCCCGAACACACCTCTCTTGCCTCCTTCACATCAATATATCTTCAGATACCTGCTCGTCGGTGAAGGGTGCTCTTAATTTGGCCCATCTTTAATATATCGCCAACTTACACGATAAACTTCCGTCTAGAGTGTCGTTAAATCTTCATTTAAAAAAACACGGCAGTAGATATGTATTATAATGCCACAAGTATGCCTCGTCATTAATTTAAAAAAAAGTCTCCGGTTCTCTACACTTACCATAGGGTTCTCTACACTTACCATAGGAAACACAGCATTTATTGCATTTATTTAGATCAAGAAAAAAATATTTATATAATTAAAAGCAAAGAGAAGTAACAGAGTATAGTTTTATACTGCGTTTATCTTTATTTTTGAGTGGAGGTAAGCGGGTAAGGGGTTAAGTTAATCTATTGAACATAACTAATGACATGAGGGTCGATTCTTCGTTAGACCAAAAGTTAAGTATAGCTATTCAGAGAGTACACGTAGCTCTAGAGTTCTAAGCACTATACTGCGGGGAGAAGAGTTATATAGAAGAGTTATATCTAACCTCACCTAACCTAATGTATATTATAATTATATATATGATACTCTACATACATATGATAGTTATAGTTTTTTTATTATTATAAAAAATGCAAATCACGAACGCAAAGCTCTTATTCAATTCGCTATATTATTTTAAACGACACTAATATGTTATGGCGGGTGGAAGTAAAAGGGAGATCTCCCACCGGGCAAGGTGTTCTGCCCGGCGAGCGGCCCACGCTCCGAGTGGTAGTTAGAAGCTATTCTACATATACTGCTTTAACTTCGGAACTTTGTTAGCGTGATTTAGGCTTCGATGTGTTTCCCTTGTGGCGCGACGACAGCGCCGCCACAACACTCCCCTGCTCAGACCGGAGGTCGATTGACGGTGCGTCCTTAATGTCGGTGGGGAATGCATGCAGTGTGCGTAAGGGCAAGTGACGCCGGTGCGAACGATATGCCGGTGTGTAATACATGCCATACTACGCACTTGCAAGTGATGCCGGTGAGAACGATGAGCCGGAGCAAGTTCCAGGGATTGCCTTGTAGTCTGCGTTGAGTCGAGAAGAAGGAAAGTAATCTGCGAGAGTGCCGTGAAGCAGAGGCGTGCAGTGAGGCTCAGAGCCGTGCCGAACACTGTAGCGCAGAGAGTAGCTTGAAGGAACAGGAAGCATTATTATTCAAGTGCTGCGATGAACCTTTATAAAGCTAGATGGCTTTGCAGAAAGTGAAGACTGCAAACAATATCTGCTCGGGAGCGAATGAATGGGGTACTTGAGAATGATGACGAAGGTTTGAAGTTGTAGTTTCCGAAGGTTATTGGTTGCGTGTTCATATCACGTCGGGGTCACCACTATGGCGGGTGGAAGGAAAAAGGGAGATCTCCCGCCGGGCAACGTGTTTTGCTCGGGGAGCGGCCAACGCTCCGAGTGATAGTTCAGAGCTATTCTATATATACTGCTTTAACTTCGGAACTTTGTTAGCGTGATTTAGGCGTGGGTGTGTTTCGCTTGTGGCACGACGACAATGCCGCCACAACGTGAAGAAAAGCATATTAAAATTAAGAAGAAAACCTAATGAATAAAATTGATGCTTATTGCCGTTGTATATGTATATAATGGCGGGCGAGTATAGAGAGCCGGAGATCCTTTCTATTGGAAAAGAGGCATTCTATCTTAAACTTCATGGGTATCACGCATTCTCTCCATTATTCTATAAAAAAGTAGGGAATGCCATCAGGTGGAATGAAAGTTTGTTTGTGATTTCAAATTTTGCGAAACCTTAAAGACTCCTTAACTGTAACTAACTCTTTATGAAGAGTTTACTGTGGGCTGCGGCTGTGTGAACCCACTCTAAAGTAAAATATTTACGTACGTGTCACAGAGTGCAGCGAGCGAAAGGTTTTAGTTGAAGAGGTCGTTACGTTTGTTTTAAAATATGCAACGTGATACAAAGCTGACACGTTTGTTTGCAAGGGGGTAGAGGGGCAGCCCGTTACATGATAAGCTACTTACCTAAAAGCTCCGATTAAATTATATAAGGATTTTGATTAACAGTAGTAGGTTAAAAATCAATAGGACTTTTCATTATCTAAAAAAAAAAGAAACAAAGCATAATCTGAGAGTAGTAACAAAGCATAATATGCCGTATAAACGACATAAAGCACAACATAGCTTTGTACTGCAAGTGGCGTAGCATTTGTAGAATGAGGGTGACAAACGCACACACAGTCAACCTGATGGTAAGTAGATGCTGTGGCCTACAGATATCTACATCTATAGTCGATTAAGTATTAAAATTTGGATGCCTTGTCACCCCTGACGACTAAGATGTAATGGCTCGTTGCCAGTAGACAGAGTCTCTAGTTTTCTACATTTACTATACAAATCACGTCAGAATGAGGAATCTGCTCTTTCACACTGATATTCTGTGGAAGCGTGGGCCTTCCCTGGTCGAGTCGTCTCATTCGTTATATAACCATAATATAGCAGCAGCATCGCTCTACCACGTTTAACATACTTAATTATTGACATATCGATATAATTACGTGTCATTATTCGAAAAACTCACATTTTTCAACGACGTAAGTGACTTTAGATAGGTATTCTCTTAAAATTTATTGGATGAAAAGGATTTATTCTATTCTATTCAACGAGTGCGTTTATAGGTCTTTTTTAACGCTTAAGAAACGGAAAATATCGTTTAAATTAGAAGCGCGCTAAAAACGTAACGTTTTAAACAGTTATTGTTTTAAATAGCTATGCTGAGAGCATAAAAATGATAATTATTACATATTAATAAAGGAATGAAATGAGGTAGTAAGTACAAGTTCCCCCAAAAAAAAAAACTAAACCATCAAGTCGAAAATCGTGTTCTACGAAGTCGAAATTCATAGTAAACTCATGTTTGTATTTGGGAAAGTATGCAAAAATAAATTTTTGTTGCCTACGTATAGCTCCAAAAGAAAAATCTTTGCGACCAGCCAGATACACACCAGAGTTTATTGCCTCTTCTTCCTTTTTAAAAAAGTGACCCTCGCACTTGGATTGTCCCCTGCATCGTAGAAGCGTTTGACATTCGTAATGGGAAAATATCCAAACCCGTAACAATTATAACAATAATACAATTATAAGACCATAATAAAGTGCCATGCGGTATCCAAACTATGAATGATTCCATAAGTGTGTCGGTTTGATTTAATTTAGCTCATATTTAACCTCAGAACTCTAAGGAATTGTTCAAAATCAGTCGATTACGATTATAAGGTCTAGGTACAATGACGCATCGCTATAATTTTTGACTGACTCTACATCTGCGACGCTGTACCTAAAGGCTACCTATTGTGGCTGTGCATGGTAGCACGGGAGAATAAATTACTCATTTATTCTCCAGTGCTACTAACGAGTTAGAAGCACGCACTCGGACAGTACCGTGCAGTGGTGGTGTAAGAACATCCACTACCCCATATCACCTCGTGGGTGTCGTAAGAGGCGACAGAAGGAAACAGATCAGAAGATGGGCAGCAGCGTCTTCCTAATAACGACTTAAAATAAAAAACTGCGGTTGCCAACCCGCTTGCCAAGCGTGGTAACTATGGCAAACCCATTATGAGACAGCTATGGGGAAGACCTTTGTTCAGCATTGGACTTTAAAAGGCTGTACCGGTAACGGTAGCTCAGTTGCTAATTATATATCTTTTATTTTATAACTCACTACATCCCTAAGTGCAGTATATAAAAAATTGAACACATAGTATACCCAATATTACCACCAGCCACATAAAATAAATTGGTAAATACTTTTAGCAGAAGACAACAATGAGTAAAGCCGAAATGTTTGTGTTTAAAACTTGAGGAAACACGTAGGTCTTTCGGAGTTTATGCAGTTAATACAGTTAACTGGGTCGCGCATGTTGAATTAAGCTGCAAAAACTATACGACTGCAAATATTCACTTTCGTCCAAATATGTATGAACTATTGTTGAATAAAACTATTTTTTACGGATTTATCGCGTTTAATTTACTATTTTAATTCCCGACGTTTCGGGTGTTTTACAGCAAGCCATTGTTACGGGGGGGGGGGGGGGGGGGATGTTTTACGTCCTGATGTCACAGTTAGCCCGGCTACCTTCAAACACTGATGTCAGGTACATTTTTCAAATTTATAAGTAAATTTTTAACAATGGATCATCCATATAGCTCGGCAAACCGACCAATGATTGGGAAGAAAGAATCTCAACTGGCAGCCTCGTACCGGTAAGCAGAGTGGCTCGGGACCTTGCATTATACTTGGGGAAGGCCTATGTTCAGCAGTGGACTTGTAAAGGACTGTAATGATAATGAGGATGATAATTTAAAATTTTCAAAATAAATTAATATTACCGCGATAATATCCGTACACTTACTTTTGTTCAATGTGTGATGTTTGCGTCAATATAAGAATTCATTAGAGGCTTGCAGTTGTGCGCGCATCACGAAAAAACTACTGGAGTCAATTACGTTTTCTAAGTTTTATTTCTTAGCCACTTGGCCTTTATCTAAATAAATATTTTTGCGTTATCTCCTTAAAATATAAAGTTACGTTTTCTAAGTTTTATTTCTTAGCCACTTGGCCTTTATCTAAATAAATATTTTTGCGTTATCTCCTTAAAATATAAAGTTATTAAAGTTTTAATAAACAAAGATTTTATAAGCAAAAACTTTGTTAATTTATCAAGCGACACGGACAAAGTCGCGGGTATCAGCTAGTTGTTTACATAAAATTGAAGTGGCAAGCGGGCGAACAGTCCACCTGACGGTAAGTCGCTACTGAAACCAATGAACACGTGCAGCCAACTGTACACAAATAAGGCTACGGAACGTAACCTGTAGATCAAGACACAACAGTGCACGCATTGCTTCTTGTCGGCAGCAATAGGTGGGGGACTTACCTTCCCAGACGTAGTTCTTAGAGATTTAAAAATAAGTATTAGTAACTTATCTTTAAATCCCTCATAAACGTTACCAACATACAACACATATTTTTGAAGGACATATAAACACATGTTCCGTGAGGAATTCGAACCCTTGGCCCTGTAGCACCGCAGTCGAACGCTTAGGCACTGCGCTACAGGATCATCATCATCGTTAGATTAAATTAAAGTTATTTTTATTATCATTATAGCCTATAAAACTCCACTGCTGAAGATAGGCCTCCCCTTAAACTGTCCCATAAGAGGAATATATGCCACTGACGTCACGTTCGGCAGGCGGGTTGGCAACCGCAGTTTTTTTTTATTTTGTAGTTGTTACTAGGGAGACGCTGCTGCCCATCTCCTTGTTCGTCTCCCTCTGTCGCCTCTTACGACACCCGCGGGACGATCACAATATTCTTACAACGCCACTGCTATGCGATTTAAACAAGAAGGGGACTTACCTGGCGCCATATTTTGACGTCATAGCTGCAAAAGAATCGTGAATGAAAAAATATTTATCTAATATTAATAATTTTTTTATTGTTTCTCAATACATTATCCGAATCAACATTACTTTTGTCAACACAACATAACTAAACGTTTAGCTAGAAATATTTTCTCACATTTTTTTTTAAATTAATTTTAAATTAAATAAACCTTCAAACAATAGCGTAGCGTTGTGATATGTCATTACATTCCATTATATTTCATAAATGTTCACCGCTGATAATACACACACAGTATACACACATAGACACACACAGAGATACACACACACAGAAACGCACACACACACACACACACACACACACACACACACACACACACACGCACGCACGCACGCACGCACGCACGCACACACACGCACGCGCACACACACTCACACACACGCACACGCACATACACACGCACACGCACATACACACGCACACGCACACGTATGCGTACACGCACATTCACCGCCATCTGTAAGAAACCATAAGATTTCCCGGAGTTGCCCATAGTCGCCTCTTGCTACACCCACGGGAAGAAATGGGGCAATGGATTTCTTTACACAGACAACACACGGTTTTCCAATTGAATTAATTTAATAAATCGTCTTAATGTATTCTTTTGTTACCTGTGACAAAGGAATAGGGAATATCGGGCCTATTTGAAAGTTCAATATTTTTTTCATAACACAAAGGACAACATGGCTCCACCCTGCGTTACTTTGTCCCTGTACTGTGTCCCTTACAAACTATAAAGCATTCCACCTTAGTCCTCAGGAATGACAAGATGTGTAGCCTACTTTGTCGAAGGTTGAAACACACTTGTACAGAGTTGAAATAATCTTTAAGTTTCTCACTTTCCTACTCAAAATTTTTCAAAAATATTACAACTACAAAATAAGATAAATATTAAATTACATTATGCAAGTAAAGTTATATTTACCTTAACATATTGATAGATAGATTGAAGGGGTCACAGTCCACCTGATGGTAAGTGGTTGCTGTGGCCCTTAGACATCTACATCTATCTTCGTTTGCGAATTAATGTCAGCCGTGAGGACTAAGATAGAATGCCTCTTTTCCAGTAAAAAGGGTCTCCGGTTCTCTTCACTCACCGTACGAAACACAACACTATAAGTTGCTATTTTACGCTGGTATTCTGTGAGAGCTTGGTCAATCACTGGTCGAGCCGACCCATTCGTGCTACAACTATTCTATTAATATAGCTGCAGCATGGCTCTACCACGTAAAAAATATATATTAAAGGGGTATGTTATAAAACTTTATTAAATTTATGCCTATTGCTTACCGGAGACCCTTTTTACTGGAAAAGAGGCATTCTATCTCAGTCCTCACGGCTGACATTAATTCGCAAACGAAGATAGATGTAGATGTCTATGGGGCACAGCAACCACTTACCATCAGGTGGACTGTGTGCTCATTTTTCACCCTCATTCTATAAAAAACATGTTTATTAAAGGTATGTACATACTTATATATTAAAGTCTCATAGAAGGTAACATTAAAAATAGCTTACAGCAACAACAAACATTTTTGAAAAGGGTAATTTCATATAAATTTAAATAACGACTGCCTTTACGACGCATTTTCATAAGGCACGTTCTAGCAATTATGTTAATTAGAGGAAAGCGACAACTAGCTTTTCCGATATTCCAAAACAAATAATACCTATCCCTTGTCTAAATATTTAAACGCCAGCAGTTTTTAATGTTATTACTAAACGAGACATGTTGTAAATTAAAGTCTTCATACGTAAGTACATTATATGAAGGTAGGCAGATTTTTTATTATAGTATGACAGTCGAGCACAGTCTACATGATGGTAAGTGGATGCTGTGGCCCATAGACCTCTAGATCTATCCTTCACTAAGAATAAAATGCAGATGCGTTGTCATCCCCGAGGACTAAGATGGAATGCTTCCTTTCCAGTAAAAAGGGTCTCACCACACGAAACAAAGCCGCATTAAGCTGCTATTTGACGCTGGTATTCTACGAGAGCGTGGTCCTACCCCGGTCGAGCCGACCCATTCGTACTACAACTATAATATAGCTGCAGCTATACCACGTAGAAAACAAGTATGGTGGTAACACTAAAATTGTTAATAACCATTTGAAGTTCTGATTTACCACGTGCTCGCCCGTAAAGAAAATCATGTTAGTAAACCTATATGTCCAAGAACACCTCTGATTTCGTATATCCTCGAAATGTTATGAGATTTTTATACATGAAGGTTATTCTGGAATTACATTCCCTGATCCCTCTTTAGCATCCCTTACCTTCCTACCATCGGCCACTTTTTCGAATGGGCACTTTTGCTATCGCTGATTCACGCTTTTGAACTAAACAGTTTGCTTCGTCTCACGTAATGGACATATCAAAGGAGTGGAACAATCTACCGGCTTTTGTTCTTCTGCTCAATTTCAATCTCGGTGACTTCAAGGTAAGAGTGATTTGGTTTTTGTTATGCTAAGCCAGCTTCAAGTGCTTCATCACCACCGAGGAAAGGAATGTAATACTTGTAACTAAAGTACTGTATGTTAGGGTATTGAAAAATATGTCTTGATGTAGATTTATTTTTACTGTATAAATATTTTTTGATATTTTTCCATCACCTCCTACCATCACGTGGGATTGTCGTCAAGCACTGGCATTAAAGAAGTTAAAAAAAAAGATTTTTCTGGTGGCATTAAATTGACAGTTCAAAATTATTTCAAACCAATTAGTTACGTAAGTAAGATCTGGCGTCAGATGTCTCGGATATGAAACAATGTTATTTCGGAATTACAAAACTTGGGTCGAACTTATTGTGATCAAAGTCTATCAGTTTCTCATTTCAAGTTGCACAGCTTGCGAACAACTTACGGGTGAGCTTATTTCTGTAATTTTGGCCTATAATTTAGCATGTCAATTAAATTGTATAATACAAGTGTATTCGCACAAAGGGACTCAACCGCCCATCGTTTCTCCCGGCATAATAAAAAAGTTCTTTAAGCTCATTTTAGCCGACTTATAAAAGAAAGAGATTTATAAATCGACTGTATGTTTATTTAATGATGTTACTTGGTTGTTAGTTGATTTTTTTATTAAACCTCTATGGTAAGTAAATTAGACCACTCAAAAAAAATTTAAGCCTTTAATGAAAAGTAAAACTTCATAGGGTTGTCACCCTATCCCATAAAAAAAAATAAACTAAAAGAAATCCCCTCACAATAGCATCCAAATTCGTAGCTTTAATTTTTCTACACAATATCTCTTAGCACCGACTTAAGAAGCTACTCGTATTATGTGGTGATTCTTGTCACGCTGTTCTGTAAAAAACTTAGGACTGTTCTGTAAAACGTAGGACTTTTCAAAATGTTTGTAATTTGGTTTTTAATATTGTTCTCTTTTTTTGTATATGCCTTATGATATAATATTTAATATTTTTTATTTTTCATTAAGTTTCTAAATATATAAGACGTAAGGTATATTGTTTTTAGGGTTGACTAAAATAAACTATATTGTGTTGCTCTGTAAACAAAGTTTTATATTTCATTAATTTTAAGTTCCATTACGAAACTACACTATTACAATAATAACTAAAAACAAACCTGTAAACAAAGAAACGACATTTAAAGTTTATTCCTTAATATGTCAATTCCCTTTGTAACAATTCTGTTTTTAATAAACTTAAATTATAATTTTCTACAGGCAGCTTATCATTGTCAACAGTCAATACAGTCAATATGTTATTTCACAGATTCTATCTACACTACACAAATATAGATAAAACCACAGATAAAAGACACAGACAAAATATTAAAGAAATACATTTTCTTTACATCTCCCCCCCTCGGGAAAGAACATTTACAACAAAATGTTCACGTAACGTTCTCATCTTCTGTTTCTTCTTCGTCAAATGAACGGACTGGAATAATTTTTGTGATGTGGAAAAGATTTGATTCAGTTTTTTTGTGACCAGTTTCAATTCTGTATATTGAGTTTGAAATTTTTTCAACTATCTCATACGGTCCAATTCTCAGTTCATCTAATTTTTTTCTGTTTATTTTGTTTCCATTTTCCACATACACCATGTCTCCTACATTAAATTCATAGTATTTTCGATTTTTGTCGAATAGTGTTTTGTTGTAGTTATGTGATTTCATAGTATTTTCAACTGCAGATTTTCTGTCTCTGATCCAGTCCTTATTTGATATTTCTTGTTTTAATTCATTTGGTAAAATTGTAACATCCTTACCATACAAAAGATAACTCGGTGTAAAGCCAGTGACTGAGTGAATAGTATCATTATATTTATTTACACATTCTTGAGCTATTGTTGTCCAGGCTCTTTTTTTTCCTTCTCCATTTATTTTACATCTGATTTTGTTCACTAATGTTTGATTCAATCTCTCATTGAGGCCATTTGAGAATGGTGCATTTACTGCTGTGAAGACCAAAGGTATCCGTTTGTCATTTAAGAATTTCTTAAAATCTTTTGAATTGATTCCCGGGTATTGGTCGGTGAGAATTATACCAATGTCCTCCATTTCTATTATGTTTGTAATTAGTTTTATAAAATCATTTGCACTCTGAGTTTTTGAGGTTGAAATAAATGCATATCTTGTAAAATGGTCTACTAACAGATGTAAATATTTTTTTGTCGATCTTGAACCTCCAAAACCTCCAATTGTATCTATAGAGACTATTTCGAAAGGCTTTGTAGCTGGACCTAGATGAGACATCAAGCCAAATCGGTCATGTCCTCTTGATTTATTTTTAATACAAATTTCACAGCTTGTACAAATTTTTTTGATGTTTTTTATCAAATTTTTGGCTGTGTATAGCGGACTAACAGTCTTTTGCATTTGTCCGATTCCAATATGGCATAGGTTTTCATGTATATTTTTTAAGAGTTTTATACTTAACTCTTCTGATAAGATTATTTTTTCTTTTTTCCTTATCTTTTTGTAGAATATACTCTGTTTTTCAATCAATTTGTTTTTGTTATTTTGTATTTCTTCATTTTTATTTTGATCTTTAACAATATCTTCCAGTTTAATTAAGTTCACAATTTTTAATTGTTCATCTGTGTTGTCATTTGATTCTAATACTGGATTTCTGCTTAGACAGTCTGCTTCCAAATTTTCTTTTCCTGGATTATATTTTATTTTGAATTCATACTGTGAGAGATAATATATTAAATCACCCAGCTCTTCATCGGTTCTAGATTTCAGATTCATGTTTTCCAATGGTTTGTGGTCTGAATAAACTGTAAATGATTTACCTATCAACCAGTATTGCCAGTATCTCACTGCTTCTTTGATAGCTAAACATTCTAAGTATATAGCTTTTTTCTTCTTTTGTGCTTCATTTAACTTTTTTGAAAAGTAAGCCACTGGTTTTTCTTTTCCATTAGGTTGTGTCTGTTTTAAAATGGCTCCTATACCTTCCAAAGAAGCATCTGTATAAATGTTGATTGGTAAATCTTGATCAAAAATTTCAAGAACTGGTTGGGAGCATAGCAGGCTTTTTATCATTTCAAATGCTTTTTGACAATCATCAGACCAAATGAACTTTTGATTTTTTCTGAGTAAATTATGCAATGGGTCTAGTATTATTGAACTTCTCGGTATATACTCATGGTAAAAATTAATTTTTCCTAGAAATTGTCTTATATTTTTCTGCGTTTTTGGAACAGGAAAATTTTTTATTGAAATTAAATTGTCCTTTACTGGTCTGATAGAATTATTTTGTATTACATGACCCAAGTATTTTACTGAGTCTGATGCAAATGTGCATTTTTGAAATTTTAACCTGAAACCTTCTGTTTTTATTGCTTCCAGCAACCGTGAAAGATGGTTAATGTGTTCAGTAAAAGATTTCGAAAATATAAGGATATCATCTATGTAATTAACCGTAAAATCAGTAAGTTTATACTTCCTCAAAATATTACTTAATATCCTCTGAAAAATTGCCGGCGAGGTCTTTAGTCCAAAAGGTAGGCATGTCCATTGGAAATGTCCTTCCTGTGTTACGAATCCTGTCTTTTTTCTATCTTCGATTCGAAGAGGAATAGACCAAAATGCAGAGTTAATATCTAGAGTTGAAAAAAATTTGCAGTTCCTAGTCTTTATCATTAGATCTTCAATTAATGGAAATGGTTGAGCTTGAGGTACCACTATTTTATTTAAATCTCTGAAGTCTATACACAGTCGGGATTTTTTGTTTTCTTCTTTTTTAAATGCTAAAGTAACAGGTGCAGCGAATGGACTGCATGATTCCTCTATCAGATTCTTATCTAGTAATTTTGCTATTTGTTCTTCGATTTCTTTTTTATCTTCAAAAGTGCATCTGTAAGGTCTCTTACTACAATATTTATCTACTAATAAGTCTATCCTCGCTTCATATCCTTTAACAGTACCCACATCGTATTTGTTTTTTGCAAATACTGATTTATATTGGCAAATCAGTTTATTTATTTCTAATTTTTGATAGTGATTTAAATGATTTATTTTTATTTCAAAGTCTTCTTCTCTTACATGTTCATTAAAATTTATTTTGTATTCTTTCGTTGTGTTATTTTTTTTACTTTTTAATTCAGTATTTGTTTGTTTATTTGTAGAAATTTCTTCTACTATATTTTTATTTTCATTATTCAGACTCTGTTTCTGAGTTATTTTTAAATCTTCATTTTGGATTAATTTGAACTTTTTTATTAAGTCTAATCCAATTAAAAAATCATATTTGAAATTTTCATCATCAATAATGTATACATCAACACTATATTCTAAATCAAATATTTTTATTTTCAAGGTTGTCAAACCACTTGTTTTTTTAACACCATTAATAGTTACTAAATCTGCTTCATTCAAACTGTTTCTCTTTCCTTTTAGTTTTAGTAACTTAGCATTTATCAGAGAAACATTCGAACCTGAATCGTAAACTCCATATATTTTTAATTTATCATTCAATTGTAGTTTGACATTTATTAATGGTGTTTCTATTCGTTTTTTGGATAAGTTTTATTTAATTCTGCTTCTATTACCGAATTGTTTACGTGTTTAATTATATTTTTCTTTACCTTATCATCTTGTTTTGATTTAAACCAACATGTAGCTTCAGAGTGATAACGGGTACCTTTATTTAATTTTTCACAAATCTTACACGGATTATGATCTTCATTTTTATCATAAGTCCTTACATTTGCATATTTATTCTTACCTTGAAAACTTTTTTTATTTACCATGTGTTCATATCTGCTTATTTCATTAAACAAATCTACTGTATCTTTTAATGTTTCCCTATCAATTTTATTAAGTATGAATTCTGGTAAGCCAGCTGCAATAAGATCCACCAAGGTACCTGTGTCAATTGATCTCCTCATACCCAATAAAAGTTTTTCTTTTCTCATAGCATAATCCAACAATGAACCATCTTTATATTTAAATAATAATGCGTAAGTAACTGGGTTCCATCCTTTGTTTGCAAATGTTTCACAAAATTTGTTTTTCCATGTCAGCCATTCGGAGTTCATTGTTAATTTTATAATCATTGAGCTGTACCAATCTACGCAAGAACCATCCATAAACAATCTAAGCATTTCAATTTTCTTTTCATCTGTAGTCACATCAAAGCGTATGCATTCTTTTTCAAAGATATCAATCCACTGGTTTGCATTAGAATTCTTGCTTGTAAATTTTTCAATCACAAATTTTTCTGCAATATGTTTTAAGCTCTGCTGTCTATTTTCCTTTGTGGTTTCTACTAATTTCTCAAATAATCTTTCCAATGTACTTGTTTCTTTTTGACATATTTTGTCAACAAGTTTTTCTTGGTTTAATTCTTCTAGAAATTGATCCCCAAATTGTAAATTACCATCCTCATCTATGTACGTTCTTTTAAGATCTTCTGTCACAGTTATCCAGACTCTTCTAATCTGGTATCTTTTTTGTAAACTATTTTTTACTTTATTATAAGCAGCTGTTTTCATTATTTCTCTATGATGACTAGCTGATTGGAACTCTTTTGGTATTGCATACATTTTATTTTCACTCGTGGTTATTGAGGTAATAGAAAAAATGTTTGACTTTCCATCGCTTCCAGGTAATAGCGTAAATTCAAAACAAAGTTTCTCCATTTTTTTTTGTTTGGATTTTATAACTAAAAATGTCGTTTTATAAGACGTAAGGTATATTGTTTTTAGGGTTGACTAAAATAAACTATATTGTGTTGCTCTGTAAACAAAGTTTTATATTTCATTAATTTTAAGTTCCATTACGAAACTACACTATTACAATAATAACTAAAAACAAACCTGTAAACAAAGAAACGACATTTAAAGTTTATTCCTTAATATGTCAATTCCCTTTGTAACAATTCTGTTTTTAATAAACTTAAATTATAATTTTCTACAGGCAGCTTATCATTGTCAACAGTCAATACAGTCAATATGTTATTTCACAGATTCTATCTACACTACACAAATATAGATAAAACCACAGATAAAAGACACAGACAAAATATTAAAGAAATACATTTTCTTTACAAATAACATAGATGTAGTCTAGGTTTTTGATAAAGGCGTGTGAGAAATATGATAAATGATTAAAAGTTTCATACAAACGACAAGTTAGAACCCCGAATCCTGAAGGTATTTTATGGAAATTGTTTTATTTTCTTTCTAGTTTTTTAAGTTTTTCTTTAAAGTCTATT
Organism: Parnassius mnemosyne; assembly: GCA_963668995.1. NCBI lineage: Eukaryota > Metazoa > Arthropoda > Insecta > Lepidoptera > Papilionidae > Parnassius > Parnassius mnemosyne. Next base: position 736,738 of record CAVLGL010000090.1, read on the forward strand.
TTTGATCCTTTCGATTGTTCTAAGGAATAAAACAAGCTCGCATGTAGTCGAAATAGTCACAGTTAAAAATTTCATCCTCTATTTTTCCGCCCTTATGGTTTTTACAAATTTATAAGTAATAATAATCTTTAGTAAAATAATATTTAATAAAAAGGAATCATTGAAATCGGTTCACAATTGACAAATATATCACGTAACATACATACATAAAAAAGAATATACAGTCCTATGGAGAACCTCCTCCTTTTTTGGGGTGGATAATATAAGATTGGAGATCCAAGCCAAGATTCACACTTCGTTGAATGTACGAGACTGTCACTTACCCATCGGTTGTCGGTTAGTTATCTAGGTAGCTATATGGCCAGCCCATTCAGCTTACTGACCCATTAAGCTATGTCAGTTATTTTGGTTCTGCTGCGAATATCTTCATTCCGGTTCAATCACGCAGAGAAACCCCAACTATAACCCTCTCCCATGTCCTTTGAGCGACCTTGAGCTTCATAAAACGGTTTGCAGTGAAGGACCCCGAATCAGATCCTTACGTCATCACTGACAATTTCCATATTAGTTACTTAACTATTCTTTTTTTATAATTTGCATTGAATGTAGGTAATAACAATAAGGTGTTGACAAAGTACGTAGAAGATCCGTACATTCTACCATTTTGGCATGCAAATATTAAATTAAATTTATTTCTATATAATACTAATAATTAATTATAAATAGATTTAAAATTATAATTATGAGTATAAATAGTTATTACATTATTATAATTCAAAGTATTGCATTATTATTATTACATAAATTTATATTGTTGAAATTTTATTGCAGTTATCATAACACATAAATTATTAATACAAACAACATATTATAAACAATTAATTAACTGAAACGTTATTTAAATATTGGTATCATTTAAGAAGTCCAACACTGAGTAATAGCATCTTTCCAATAACAAAGAAATAAGACTCTTTTTAAATATTCTAATGGGTTGATTTTTTACAAAATTTGGGATTTTGTTATATATGACAGGTGCCGTGCTCATAACACTTTTTTTTAATAAAGCTGTTTGAAATCTTCCTGTATACAGTAAATATTTATATTGCGTTCTCATAGATACGGCTCGTACTCGAGTTTAATTTAAGGTAGGAAATAAATGATGATTAATTTTAACAAATATCGCTATTTCTAAAATATACAGACACGGAAAAGTTAATAATTTATGGGCTTTGAAAATAGGGACACAACTATCTGTTATCTTTAAATTGAAGATTGTTCTTATGCAGCGCTTTTGGTCTTTGAAAATGCTTTCTCTATCGTCACAGTTGCCTCAAAATATAATACCGTATCTTAAAATGGAAACTACCAGGCCATAGTAAGCTATTAATGCTAAGTATATTAATGCCATGAGCTGTTGTAGGTCAAAGTTAATGTAGTATTCTTAATAAATATTATAGTATTCAAAAGACGTGAGGGTGACCATCCGTGCCGCTACCTTTAAATAATTAAGTTCAATCTCTGCACAATCTCAATGTAGGCCGGTGGAGAATGCTTCTGGCATTAAATCTAACTATAAACCACGTGAGTATAAAATGTTTGAATAAATAAATATAAGGGATATGCAAAAACCGTTTCAAAAGTAAATCATGTGCTCAGTATGCCACGCATTTACAATTTATCTGGTGTTGCAGTTGTTAATAGGCGACGGCCGGCACTTACCATCAGGTGAGTCGCATGTCGCTTGCACCTTCTTCTATAATTATGTTTCAATGTTGCTACTTTACTCATAAAAAGTTTATCTCCTTCTATTTCTCTTACATTCCATTTTATGCAATGCAGATTCTCCATCATATCTTAAAAAAAAAACACACCCGTCACAGTCTTAAGATTAGTATTCCTTAATAACTCAGTGCAGTAAATTTTTGAAATTATCTTTTACTATTCAGGCTACGCTGCTTTGGGGAGTCCTTCCAGAAAATAGCAAGAACGTTTTGAATAAGCAATACCTTAAAACACTGCTGTAACACCATTCTGAAGGCAAATATGTTTCATCTTTTATTTTATTAATATTTAAAAAAAAATCTATATGTGTGAATATGAATATAACAATATATTTACGTGTGTATCCAACTGGTAGGACTCCTTACCTGCCTACAAGTCCGTCTAGGTAGGTACCACCCACTCACGTATATCTGCCCTATGTTTAATTACCACAATAGTGTCTCAAACGTATAGGTTTTAAAATAAACATAGACAAAACAAAGTTCACGTTTAACGTCTATGCCCCTTTTATGCTGAGAGTTTTTGGGAGCATTGCGCTCGACTTGTTGACGAGTATTCACCTAGGACAAATCGTTCAACTTGGCAAGTCCAGAGGAAGACCGAGGATAGAGGGAAACTGTAAGAAGATAGGCAGCGGCATCTTCCTAAAAACAAGCCAAGTTTACATCCCAAGATTTACCATCTAGGGCTTATTCACCACTTACCACCAGGAGATATTTTTTTTTTTCTAGGATAAGGATGACAAACGAGCACACAGTCTACTTGATGGTAATTCGCGATTACGAATGCAGATACGGGTGACGCATCTGCATTCGTAATCGAGAATTACCATGAGGATAAAGATGGAATGCCTCATTTCCAGTAAAAAGGGTCTCCGGTTCTGTACACTCACCATATGAAACACATCAGTGTTAAACTGCTATTTTACGCTGGCATTCTTTGTGAGCGTAGTCCTTTCCCGGTCAAGCTGATCCATTATATAGGACACAACCATATTATAGCTGTAGCGTGGCTCTAACTCGTATAAAACTTCACTTTAGCAACATTATAAAATTATTTTGCTAAACTGAAGTCCAAGCAAAGTTGCAGTAAAATCTAATAATTCCATTATTAACTTTTTGTGTTGAAAAATATGGATTTTAGAAAATAAATACAAATGTTTAATCGACACGAATTTTGAAGTAACGGCCTAAAAGTGAAAGAACTGATATCCTTTTTATACCTCTTCCAATTCTCGTACCAAAACTATCACTATAGATCGACTTCTAATTCTCTGCCAAATTGAAATTACATATGCTTTACTAAACCAGACTTTAACTTCAGTGTGTAAAATTGAAAATCACATAACGTTAATACTATTATTGATATTGCTCCAGCTTGGAGCCAATAAGCTTAATGAATATTTGAGAGGGTGACTGTACGAAAATGTGTTATTAAGGGCTGTGATATTAAATTAAATTACTTGTTTATAATAGGGTTTATATCCGAAGATATTATATAAAAATACTTAAGAAATGAACGTTGTCTTCGTAAACTATGTCATCTACATCTCAGTCGCCAGTCCCCCCCCCCCCCCCCAACCATGAGCGCTGTAAAAAGCCGAAAACGTCGGAAATTCAAAAGTCAAACGGGGGCATGGGGGCAATTAAGGTGTTTCACGTGTTAAGAAGTCGTTAAGAAATCATTCAGCGGACATTATATTGTGTACTGGATATGTCTGTGTTTTTTTACTTATTATAAGCTACTGCTTGACCACAATTTTCCACGTGGTAGTGCCATGCTGCAGCTATATTTGTAGTATATTTATAGCACGAATGGGTTCGGTACGACCAGTAAGGACTATGCTCTCACAGAAAACCAGCGTGAAATAGCAGCTTAACGCTGATGTGTTTTTATGGTGAGTGTAAAGAACTGGAGAACCTTTTTTACTGGAAACGAGACATTCCGTCTAAGTCCTCCAGGGTGAAAGGTATTTGTATTTTGATTCTTAATTGAGAATAGATATAGATATCTATCAGACAAAGCATCCACTTGTCATCAGGTGGACTGTGTACTCGTTTTTCACCCTTATTCCATGAAAAAATAATGGATTCAGTGCGAGTAAAATAAATAAGCTTGCCCAGGAAACGACCACACTCGCATAGACCACACACAGAATAGGAGGGTAAAATGATAATACCATGTCGTGTTTCGAAACACTCTGTTGCTGGTATCGAATCATTGCATCTAGGTGTTTTTTGAGTGCTTACCTTTCATTGTTTTTATTTTTAAGCGAGGATAGATATTATGTATCTTTGGGCAGCAGCCACCACTTACCATTAGGTGAACTGTGCGGTCACTTACATTCTTAATTGTGTGCTCATGGGATTATGATGGTTTATGTCCACGCTTTCGCACAGATACGTGGACACTTTTAGGAAGAAAACAAAACCTTCCTCTTATCCAACTCCTTCCTCCACATTTTCTTCCTTTCCTCCTTCAGGCTAGATGCACTAGAATATGAGGCGTGCCTTCCTACATGTATAAATACTTCTGAATTCTATTAGTATTTAATTGAATTCATTACCGTGTGCGGCGGTGTAAGAGTATCCACTATCCCATTTCATCCCGTGGGTGTAAGAGGCGACAGAGATAACAGGAGATGGGCAACAGCATCTTTCTAATAACAACTGTTACGGCCAACAGCTGCCCTGCCTCAACAGGAGTTGGATCCTTCGCGGCCCATAGACGAAGGAGCCACGGGCAGATGCAGGTCGGGCGTTCCTACGCCGAGGGTCAAAGGTTTCTAATGAACACACGAGGGGAAAGGTCACTAGAATAAATGCACTTACCTGCCCCAGGAGCGCAGACGGTTCTCCTCGACCGGCCCGGCTGATGAAAGTTGTGCTTGGTGTGTGTGGTGTTTTGTGAGTGTAGGTGTAATTGTGTGTGCTGGTATGTTGACGGGAACCGATCTGGATGACTCGACGACGTCCGGGAGAAGGCACGCGCTGGTATCCCCGGAACTTCACCCTTCTGGAGGCACTCGTAAGGGGTTGTCACCAAATGGGACGGCTACTCTGGTAGTCCTTCAGATGTAAATCACTTTGATAGTTGCGCGCGAATTTCACCGAGTTAGTACATTCTAATAACGAAACCGTTATTGCAACGATTTACGCGGATTGTTCCTTTAGCAAGTTTAGGCGCGAAAAAATACGTCCGTATAGTTCGCAAGAAAAATCCTACTACCTCGCGAGAAGAGCCACGGCGACCCGTCCGGCGGCCGGGGGGGCGGGGGAGAGGGAAGGTGCCCTTGATATCGAGGCCAAAAGCGCGCGTTAAATACTGCGTTTTTATTGCAAATTTTCCTGCCTAGACAACCCCCCGCCCCGGACATAAGGCATTAAGTCCGCGAGTAGATTGGCAAACGGGACAAGGTCGCGACGGCCCGTTGCAAGACCGAATCTCCGACCAAAACCTCGGCCACTCTAGGCACCCCATCCGTTCCATACGACAATTTAACAATGCGCCCACGGCGCCAATACAAAGGTAGCGCGTTTGGTTCTTTAATCAACACGAGGTCTCCCACCCGAGGAGGCTCCGTCTTGTCAGACCACTTAACGCGCTGCTGCAAAAGATGTAGGTACTCCAGAGACCATCGGTGCCAAAAGCGTTGAGTCATCTGTTGCAGCAGGGCAAACCTGCTAAGCCGTGAAGCACTCGTTTCCCTGAAGGGATACTCGGGCAGAGCGTTAAGAGGCTGGCCAATCAGGAAGTGTCCCGGGGTTAGAACCTCCAAATCATTCGGGTCAGAGGAGAGGGGACAGAGGGGCCGAGAGTTGAGTACCGCCTCAATTTTACAGAATACAGTGGCGAGCTCCTCAAACGTCAAAATGGCTTCACCAATAACGCGACGGAGATGCGTTTTGGCAACCTTAACCACCGCCTCGAAAATACCGCCCCAGTGGGGACACGCCGGAGGGTCGAATTTCCACTGGATGCCCCTTTTCGACATAGCATTTCCTAAATAAGTCCGGTGGCTGGACAGAAATTCGACAACCTCCTTGAGATACCTATCCGTGCCCTTATAATTCGTCCCGCAGTCAGACCGGATCAAGTCCGGCAAGCCGCGCCGCGACACGAAACGGCCAAGCGTGGCCAAGAAGGCTTCCGTGCTGAGGGCGCTCACCAGTTCCAAGTGAACGGCTTTAGTGGAGAGGCACACGAAGACGCAAAGATAGGCCTTACATGAACGCGCGTTACGAAGGTTAGAGGACTTGACGAGGAAGGGGCCAGCGAAGTCTGTTCCGACCCCAGCGAATGGTCGGATGGCCCTGACGCGGTCGGGCGGCAAGTCACCCATAAGAGGCTGCGATATGGGGGCCTTCAGTTTATAACAGGGGATGCACTTAAAGATGACGCTCCGAATGGTGCGACGACCAGACAAAATCCAAAACTCCCGCTGCAAAATAGCCGACAGGGCGTTACACCCAGCGTGGGCATTCCTAACATGGTGGTGGGTTACCAGCAACCGGACAAGGGCGCCGTCCTTAGGGAGCAGCAACGGGTGTCGAGCCCCGCACGGCAGTTGAGAGTTTTTCAAACGTCCGCCCACGCGCAGCATCCCAGCGTCGTCCAGAAAGAGGTTCAGGCGGGCCAGAGCGCCCTTGATAACGGAGCCACGCTTCAAGTGTTCGATAACGGGCTCAAAATGCTCCGTCTGGACCATACGGATCCAATGCATCAGGGCTTCCCGACGCTCGCTAGGGGACAAAACGCAATCAGAGAGTCGGTTGGACGGATCTCTCGAATTGTGGACAAAGCGGCGCAGCCAAGCAGTCACTCCTAAGAGCTTATCGAGAGAGCTGTACCGTTCCAGAAGGGAGAGATCCCGAGTGGGCTTATCCTTGCCCACTCCTACTCGGGCCCGTAGGCCCGGCAACTCAGTAGGTTCGGAGTAATTACCCTGGGGCCAGAAGGATTGAGGATCAGATAACCAACCGGGACCCCACCACAATGAGTGGGCAACCAGCGCGGGGGCCTCACAGCCGCGGGAAGCGCAGTCGGCGGGATGCAACTCCCCGGGGACATGTCTCCAGTGGAGAGAAGTCTCAGAACTCTGGATTTGAGACACGCGGTTCGCCACAAAGACCTCAAGATTGTGAGGTGCGGCTCGGAGCCAACAAAGTACTATCTCACTGTCCGACCATGCGTAGACGTCCGTAATGTAGATTACAGGCTTCAAGGACGAGTGAACGTGGTTGAGGAGCCGCGTGAGAAGAGCGGCTCCGGACAGTTCCAATTTAGGGATAGTTAAACGGGATCTAATGGGAGCAACCTTGCTTTTGGCGAGTACGAGATGAACTGCAGTATGCCCAGAGGAACTCACAGTCCGCAAATATACGACAGCAGCATAGCCCTTCTCAGAGGCGTCGCAAAACCCATGTAGGGTAGCCCTGCATTTCCCTGGAGGTAGGAAGCACCTTGGCATGGAAACCCGGTTGATGTCCGGAAGGGAGGAGAGCATGGAGAGCCACTCTCGCAAGAGGACCCCGCTAATAGGCTCGTCCCAACCCAACCCGGACATCCAGAGCTTTTGAAGAAAGCACTTAGCCAAAAAGATGACCGGGGTGATCCATCCATTCGGGTCGAAGGTGCGAGCTACTGTAGACAGCACGGAGCGCTTGGTCCATGCTTTGGGAGGTGGGTCAAGTTTTACTCTATACGTGAAGGTGTCCTGAACAGGCTGATATTGAATGCCCAGCACAGTCAGCAAATTAGGATTCTCAGGGTGCTCGAACAGATGAGGGTCTTGTTGATCCTCTCCTGGGAGGTCCCTCAAAATGTGTGGGGAGTTCGACAGCCACTTGCGCAACTCATAGCCTCCAGACTTCAGGATGGCAATTAATTCGTCTCGCAAGACCAGAGCCTCCTCGACGGTGGAAGCGCCCGTACAAATGTCGTCCATGTAGACCGAAGTCTCTAAGATAGAAGCTCCCCGAGCGTATCTCAGGCGCTCTCTCTCAGCGAGTTCAAGGAGGGTTCGCATGGCGATATACGGGCTGGACCGGAGTCCATAAGTGGTGGTGTTCAACTCAATTACCTGTATGGGATCGCTGGGCTTCTCGCGCCACAATATCAGCTGATATCGGCGGTCATCACGATGTACCACCGATTGGCGAAACATCATCCGAATGTCCGCGACAAAAACCACTTGGTGTCGACGGAATTGGGTCAGGATGTCGGATATGTCCTTGATCAGTTTAGGACCCGAGTGAAGACACTGATTCAGGGACACACCGTTTGATGTGGGGGCGGAACCGTCAAAGACTACCCGAATCTTACTCTCAGGGGTCCTCAAGACCGCATGGTGAGGGAGGAAGTAGTGCTCATGTGAACGCCATTCGAAGTTGGACGGTGACATGTGACCCAGCTCCTGATACTCGCGCATGAACTTGACATATTTGTCGCGAAAGGCTGGGTCACGCCGCATGCGGCGCTCCATGGAAAGCAACCTCTTCTCGGCCAGAGCACGGGATTGACCCAAAGAGGGGCGGGAGTCCAGAAAGGGTAAGCGAGTGACGAAACGACCGTCAACCCGCCGGCCGGTATTGTTCTGGTAGAACAACTCACACTCACGGTCCAGAGGGTCGACTCGAGCTGCATGGGGTGGTTCCTCAATGTCCCAGAATCGCTGGACAGCGTCCGATAGGGACTCGCCCACGACGGAGAGCGGGTCGGCCGTCGGAGGGGGAGGAGATCACATAACCGGTCCAAAGAAGCTGTGCCCAAATATCGTGGAAATGGCTGACAGGCCATCGGGCTGCAGAGCTCGTATCTCACCTAACAAGAGGACACCCAGCGTGTCGGCCCCCAGTAACAAATCTATAGGCCCCGGTTGGGCCCACCGAGGGTCTGCCGGTCTCAAAGCCGACGCACAGCGCACAGCGCACAGCGCTGTCATTTATACGAACGTTAGGGAGGAACCCTACAATGTCGTCGAGGACATTTACCTTGACTAAAATACGAAGGTGTTCGCTGTCAGGGCTGAACACCAACTCCGATTGTCCCCTAGGAGCAGGAGGCTCGGCACCTCCGATACCTACCATCGGACGTGATTCAGAGCTCCAGGGGAGCCCCAGTCTGCCCACCAACCGAGTAGAGGCCACACTACGCTGGGAACCCGAGTCCAATAGAGCTCGAACCGTTAAGTGGTCGCCGCTCCGGCGGCCGGGGGGGCGGGGGAGAGGGAAGGTGCCCTTGATATCGAGGCCAAAAGCGCGCGTTAAATACTGCGTTTTATTGCAAATTTTCCTGCCTAGACAACAACTAAAATGAAAAACATCGGTTGTAAACCCGGTAGCCAATCGCGATATCTATGGCATTTATCCACCATATGAGACAATCTATGGGGGAAGCCTATGTTCAGCAGTGGACTTTAATAGGCTGTAACGGTAACGGCATTTGATTAGAATTGAAATTTTATTACACTTCAGTTTACTTGGGAGGAATTTATTAAGTTCTCTTTAGTTTAGCGTCCCTCGTCACGTACAAAGTTCGCTTAAAAGCTTTCACATTGGAACTACTATCCTTGCTGTTTACAGACATTGGTTAATAAATGGCTTCAACAAAACACATTAACACAATACGGACAAAACCAAATGTATTCATTTTTCTATGCGCAGCTCAACACAGCATATAACCATTCCAGAAATGTATGCACATCAATGTTGCTCAGTTGCAGTCTAAATGTAACTGCCCAGTTATTTTTAATACAAAAACTATTAAATACCATGCAATAATTTTAGATTCTACTCTTACATTTAAAAATTACATAAAGCACCTGTGCAATAGAGTCCGTAAACTAATATTCTTTTGCTGATATTAAGGTAGTACAGCTAGTATATTTTACACTATGTCAATCAATTATCACCTAATGTATAACCTCATGGGGATGAGCAGCTAAAACTACACAGATACCACTGGAGTGCACTCAAAGAGCTGTGTTAAAAGTCGCAACATTCCACCCTATCCTATTCCCGTCCCATCTCTTATATAAATCCTACAACGTCCTCTCAGTGCGCCAGTTGTTCGTTATGAGTACGTTACTAAAACAGCACTTAAAATTGCCCTACAGAATTGAGGTCACTGATAAGAGACGTAAAGATCATTAACGTCATTGGAACTAGCATTAAATTATTATTTTTTTACATTTCTTGGCCCTTTTCTGTATAATCAAGTCATTGCTATTTTGTACATGCATCCATTAAAAATGGCAGATTGTAAAAATGTAATTCGAACAGGATTACAAAATTTGTCATACGATGATATGGAAAAGTTGCTGATTGTTTTAAGTAATTAAAATCATAAGTAAATTAATGATAATATATATTTACCGAATTAACCCTAATTAGTTTGTATGTTATTCATTTTATATAAGAAACAGAAAATGTTTATAAATGTATCTATTAGCACATGCACCTGAGATTCAGGTTTATCCTAGTTCGGGTGCCCGTTATTGTAGACTATTTTAAATTAAGATATTGTTGGAATTAATTGTACTGTTTATTGAAATAAAGTAATAATAATAATTATTATTACATTGGAGTGAGCCACGTGTGTAACTTATCAACGAAATTATGTGGTTACTGTGACCTGGTAGTTTGAATTTTTTACTAAAAACCAAGCTCACCGTATGAGATTAGGAATAACAATTAATATGAGAAAGAAAGAAAAAGACAGTAAAGGTAGTTGTTATATAGAAGATGCTGCTGCGCATTCCTTGATTTAGTTGCCCCGTGTCTATATCATACCCATGGGGATGGGATGGGGTAAAGACATAAACAGAATTTTTTCATTCAATATAGATTATAAATAATAGTAATTGAAGGTCACTCTTTTGTTTAATTACCAAAAAACTTCTTACCTGGGAAGAAACCAGCGGTACACTTCTTAAATAGCCTACAATCTTGTATGTTACTCAATCAACAACACAACAAATCAGAAATAGCTTGGTAGCGATCATCTCATTCCCAGGGGTTATTATGACCTATAAATTCCTTAATATTATAATAACCCTTTTTATACTAAATTTAAATTTTTAAATTTAATTTAGTATAATAAAGTTTTTGAACATTGAGCAGGTTAAATTTTGTATATTTTCGGGGATTTTGTTGTAAAAGCGTATAGGTCGCCCCAAGAATGAATTACTGACTCGGTGGAGTCGAGTAACTGGTACTACTAGCTTGTGTCTGTTCCTAGTATTTACAAAATGAATACCACTTATTTTTGGATAACTACCTTTATTTTTGTGTACGTACATTACTTTTTCATAAATGTATTGAGAGGTCGAAGTTAATATATTAATTTCCTTCATTTCCAATTTAGGCCGCAGCAGTATTATTTAATTATTCGACATTTGGAGACATAAAGGGGAATGCCCACCGTTCATAGACACTTTGGCCATGAGTGCCCACATATAAAAGCATATGGAAATGATAATATGCAATTAAGAAAATGAAATGGTTAAGGAATTGGTTTAAAAAAAGTCCGGATTTTTAAGATATAAAGGTTTTTCATTTTCACAAGAACACTTTTTAACAACAAATAACTTCGTATTTTCGTGACATTTAAACCACAATTGATACACCGTAAATGTCCTCTTGAATGAGTTACTGAGAGCTGGGAAGAACTCTGGCCGGCGTGAAAGCTGGGGTCATCGTTAACAGTGGATATCAAGTCCAAGTTCGTGCAGAAGTGGCAGCGGGATTTGTGATTGGCAACACTTTTTATTTTATCCACAAAGTAATGAATTCCGGATTTACCTAATTTCATTTTTATCTTTTCGGTACTTTTTTTTGTGCAAATATATTGCAATCTTTTTTGGATACATAAATACCGCGATTAATTACCATAAAAAAGATGTATTTTTTTAACAAATGCAAATTGTTGGGCGTTTCATGGCCAGAATTGGGCATTCCCCTTTCATAAATATAGTGACATTTAAATACAAATTATTAAAATCGAACCAATTTACTAATTTAGATATAACATTATTTACTTCGTCATATTTTAGTAATTGTCGTCTTAATTGGAAAGTTAACGAAGTGTCATCCGCAAATAATACTATATCATGATTATCCCCTACTATGTAAGTAAGTCATTAATATATACAAGAAACAGAGAAGGGCCGAGAATTGAGCCTTGAGGCACGCCCGTTTGTTCCATCGACCCGGAAGAACTCATTATGTTAATGACAACTTTTTGCGTTCTATTACTTAAATATGAAATAATTAATTTAAAAGCATCACTTTTTACACCGTAGTGTTGAAGGTTCCTGATTAATGTTTCATAGTGAACATAATCGTAGGCCTTGGATAGGTCACAGAAGATACCCAAAGCATCCCGTGAATTCTCCCATGCATTAAAGATATATTTAATCAGCTTAATGATACGGCGACAAGCCGAATCAAGCGAGCAATTAAAATTCACTTCAGGTTTTGAACTCACTTCGCTAGATATAATAATAAGGAGGTGAATACAGAACACGTTAACTTTTTACCAGTATGAAATATTTCATATCAGACTATTTTGATAACTATTTGATGTTGTTCATCATCAAATAGTTATCCAAATAGTCGCAAGTATGAAGGGAGGTGCAAGAGAGTGCAAGTCAAAACTCAAGTATTTCCTAAAAGAACAATTTTGTATATGTGTAGAGTAAAAGTTTAAAGTTAAATGTTTTAAGCCAAAAGTTAAATGTCTTGTTCGATTTATAATAAAAAATACCCGCAAGTACTTTCATTATTTCTTAACGTACCCAAATATGATAACAAATATCGAAAGAAATGTTGGAAGTATTCTAAATGAGTTATAGTTTGCATTCAATGGAAGTTTAACTTGCTTGAGTTACGTTATAATTTGATACACGTGGTGTGATTTACATGGGCTTATTTTAAAGTTCTAAATGTTTAAAAGATGTACCGAAAAACATGTTTACTTTAACGTGCTATGAATTAAAAGCACTAAGTAGTATTTTTTGTTCTAATGTGTTGATAAGTTTTACAGTTTACTCCGAGTATTACGAAGTCGACAAAATTAGGATTTGATGTTGAGAGTTTAGTGAAAGGCGTGATGCTGTGGCGCTTGCTCTTGAGTGGAAATAAGCTGTCGGCTTATGACGCCGCGGACACATTATTTGTCGCTGCTTCCGATTACCATTTGATACATGAGTTGGTTGTGAAAAATGCCAAAAACCAAAGTATAACTGACGAAATTGAAGTAGAGCAAATTAGTTCTGACATTGAAGAGAGTATTTAAGTTTAAATGAGGATCAGACCGGACCAGAGGAGGTCGTGTAACCGCAGCTCAGTATATGGTGCCCTGGAAAGGCGAATGGTGTCCTGAGAGTTGTACTGCATTTTTTTTAATTAAGTTCAGACTGAATCTTTTTTATGTTTTCTTATGTGTTACAGTAGCACGTATGATGTGATTACATGCGCGCGAGCGTGAAGCGAGTGTGTGCCTTGCTAGTCGGAACGGACCGCCTAGTCCAGCTGTAGCATGGCCTGGTTTCGGCAGACGCGTATGCGCGTATACGCAGACGCCGTCCCGGCGCGCGTGTATGTTGTACATGGCGGTGCCTCTGAAGTCTTACACTATGTGTGCCCGGAAGTCGTACGCTATATGTGCGCGGAAGTGTTATACTCTGTATGCGCGGAAGTCGTATTCTCTAAACATGCATTAGGCTCTGTCCTGGCAGGCGGTGTCCTGGTTTATGTTTTTAATGTGGTTCACGTGGTTAACGTGGGATCTCGCAAGTTCAAGTACGAGTATGTGTGAGATACTTCGTATGGAGATGTATGCTTACTTGTGAAAGCGAAGTGCTTTATTATAGTCCACGATATGAGAACGTATTTCTTTTTGAGAGCCTCGTATGCGTGGTGGGTGAGAGGATAGGTAACTGTGTATGTTGTCCTGATAACTAACAACTTGTTTTTCACGTAGATCACGATGACTGCAACTTCTACGATGCCTGTGAACCCTCAGGTGCCCCTGCTGTTCCCGTTGATGCTTGGAGTGCGTGGTACGGTGCAGCGTCTCGCTGGCGCTGGTGAAATGCGACGGCTCGCTATGCGAGTGCGGCACGCCCTATGCTGTTGTTTTGACCACGTGAGCTTGCTTCATGACACCTAACTATGACGTGTGCCGGTTTGTTTTAATAGCCACGTGCGCTAGCCTTATGCCTGCCGCAGCGGCAAGCAGTGAGCAATGTGTTTACGTCTGCTATGTAAGCAATCACAGCGGTGTGCTGATGAATACTGGTGAGTCGTACCCATTTTATTACGATTCTGGTGCCGAATGAGAGAGCCTCATCAAAGATTGTGTTGCGCCAAAATTTTGTGGCAAAAGTGTAAATAATATTGTAAATTCAACCGGAAGCGGTCATGTTAGTGTGCAAAGTACCCCACAAATCAAAATCAAAAGTACCCCATGATCATGTGAGGAAGATCCCCGATCACCAAGTTCCTCGAGAGTTAGATGTCATATTTGATGACAGTGGCAGTGAAACCAAATTTGATTAAGAATGCTTATATACTCATACTCAAAACTTTAGACCGCACCTCATGAGTAACATGTGGCGATGGGTCTGTAGGAAATCGTTGGTGCGATTTCTGTCTATGTTGGTGCATATTTGGCGGCAGATATGTAGGGAATCGTTGGTGCGATTCTGGCATATATGGCGGCAGATGTGTTGTAGCATATTTGGCGGTGGATATGTGGAGAATCGTTGGTGCAAATCTGCCATATGTGACGGCAGATATGTAAAGAATCGTTGGTGCGATTCTGGCCTGTGTTGGTGCACAGAGCCCCCGTGTATTGTAGCATATGTGACGGCAGATATGTAAAGAATCGTTGGTGCGATTCTGGCATATGTGACGGCGGATATGTAAAGAATCGTTGGTGCGATTCCGGCCTGTGTTGGTGCACAGATTTCAATTAAAGTTTCACGAGTTGAATATGCATTGTTCATTAATTATGGTAAAAGTAACAAAATTGTGAGAATTACTGTATTGGAACTTGTTGATCGGACCTTCCACGATAACTTATGTTGTGCAGGAAGCACTGTGTATGAAGCCTTAATAACAAGGCATTTGCCAACTATGACAGTTGACTATTGTACTTAGACTTGGTAGAAGTGAAGTACTATTTTGAATCAACCTTGTTTCTATTGGCAGAATAGCTGAGCTAGATTAATCACTGAGCATATTTTGACTCCAGGCACTGCAACCGAGGACGGATGCTAGTCAGGAATGGCCGTGTCGTGAATTGATGGCGCCATAGTGCAACAAGCAGCGCCATCTTACAATTAGTTTTGCGAACTAATAATATGTGCCCACTCATGTCAGGATGGACGAGCGGACGAATTGGTGTTTATTACAGGAATGCATAAAGATACACGCCCGAGGACGGTCGTACTTTAAGATGGCCGTGTCGGAGCGTCTATAAAATATCACTTGGATCGAGGTGGAAATGAGGGTATATCGAGAAACTCCCACTTGTTTGTGCAGTATAAAGTTCACCGTAGGTGCCGTGCGCGAGGGGAGTCCGCTTCAGTCATTCAACGAGTGTGGTCACTCTACTAGTGGTGCTAAGATAGTGTCGTGGTTCTGTTCGTTGTTGTAATTCTTCTAGTGCAGGCAAGGAGGATTGGTGTTGCTGAGTGGCTGCCCTGTGTTACATTGAGATAAGTAGTGTTGCTGTTTGCGGTTTACATATTTTGGTGTTATCATGTAATTTCGTACCTCACGTTACACTGGTGTGTGATTGTGGCGGAGACGTGTTACGGCGTGGTCGAACTGTAATTTCACTATACTGAATGTATAGTGCGTTACGTTGTCTTATTACTGATAATGATTAAACTGCGTAAGCAAGTTGAACATCCGCTCTCACACTTTTACTATTTTTAACAATTAACGCTATCCTGATGTATTTCCGAGATCAAAATCGGGATCCTCGGTTGTAATTCTCCGACATCAGAAGTGGGATCCCCTGTTGTAATTTCCGACATATATTAATTTCCTTAAATTTTTGTCGCAGCGACTCTTTAGGCTTTAAATCATAAATTGCTCTTATGGCCCTCTTCTGCAAAACAAATATAATTTCAGTGTCAGCTGCGTGTCCCCATAGCAAAATACCATACGACATTATGCTATGGAAATAGCTAAAGTAAACTAGTCTAGCTGTTTCAACACTAGTTAGACTTCTAATCTTTTTTACAGCATATGCTGCAGAACTAAGTCTGCTTGCTAGTTTTGATATATGAGGGCTCCATTGAAGCTTCGCGTCTAGTGTGATTCCAAGAAAAATGGTGGTATCCACAAGACTCAGTTTCTTCCCATTTAAAATTACATTAGTATTTAGTTGTTTGACATTTGGAGTCATGAGTTTCATACATTTCGTTTAAGTACCATTTAAATGCAAATTATTAACATTGAACCAATTTACTAATTTAGATATAGCATTATTTACTTCGTCATATTTTAGCAATTGTCGACTTAGTTTGAAAAAATAATACTACATCATGTTTATGTAAGGTAAGTCATTAATGTATACAAGAAACAGAAGGAGGGCGAGAATTGAGCCTTGAGGCACGCCAGTAGGTGTGAATTGGGGCTTCTGCGTCACTTTGCTCTCGCTTCGCTCGAGCTACATGCCGGTGAAGGCACCAATTCTCTCCATTAGAGGTCTAAATTTTTAGTCTAATTCCTGATCCTCTTTTTTTATCTTTGCTCCATTTATAATACCGTTTTATTCGGAATCTCAAATACAAATGGTTCAATAATATAACAACAAAATATGAAGGCTAATCTATTTCATCGTTAAAAATGCAAGGTGGTACAAAAACAGTTACTTTAATAATAAGTACTAATCGTTAACGGTCTGAAACTATTTATTTCTTCTTCTCGAACACAAAGGTAGTTTAAATTAAAAGATGAAGTGTTTATTTAAATATATTTTATTAGAAATCAAACAATCATTTTGTTTACAAAACACCATTTCTTAAGACATAAAACATTTTTAATGCACATATTTTCTTATGAGTAAAACAGTTATAAAGTAAAGTATCTTTACAATAAAGTTCACAAAGAGTATTTAAATTGGGAGCTCCTAAGCAACTTATATCTATGATAGTATTATTTTCATTACAAATATCTAGCATCCATTTAATTTTTTCACATCCTTTTAAAAAAAAGTTTATCTTTCAAATATGTCTTTATAATTCTGTGAAACTCTCTATAATCAATAAAACCCTCACTCCATCGATACCCTCTGTGCTTTTATAATCCAGCCGATTTGTTTTTTCTCTTCAGGAGATAGTGAAGTGAATGAGTAAGGAGGTTTAATTAGGAATATATTGGTGTACTCTAGAGTGGCTATAGCAAACTCCTTTACTATAAATTTATTTTTGTTATTTTTGAAGCCTTGAAGACCGACGATTATTGTATTGCTATTCATGATATTTTCTTAATGATATTACTCAGTGGTTTATATTCGAATATACAGTCGTATAATATCAAGCAATAAGCGGTTGTTTGATCTGGTATTTCTTGGTCTGTTTCGATTTCAACTCTCACATCGATCGAACCTTTTAAAGTTTTGTGTTGTCTTGAACAATCTTATTGTCAAACAATAGTCTTGAAAAAGAAATAGCATGGTATTATTGGCAAAATGTACGTTTGATACCTTTTCTTTTGTGGTGCTGTTATAAACGTTCACCTTTCCCTCGATATATAAACCACTGAGTGAAGGTAGTACGTACAGGTCTTGTTGATTAATAGGAATACGCATTTCGTCATTCTTGTTAAAACTAGTTACATATGGTTTGTATTAATGATACTCAAAACTTTCAATGCTGTTATCGAATGATGTTTGTTGAGATACGTTTAAAATATTCATTTTATCAAGCCAACTAGCTTAAGAAATTCTTTGTTATACTTGGTAAGCTTCTTTTTTAGCTGAAGAGATGTGCCTTTATGAGATCTTCTTTTAAAACTGGCTTGGATACACGAAGTAGACGGGCTTTTATTGAAATTTATCATTTTTTTTTCGGAAATGTAAATACAGTTGTACTTCTTCACCTCGTAAATTTATCTCTTTATTCTCAGCGTTCAATAACTTTATATTGATAGCACTTATGGAACTTTGGCTTGTTTTCCCGTTAACAAATGAACCACTAACTACATCGCATTCAATCCGCACGATGGTTGTCGATAGAATACTGACAGGATACTTTGATTCAGTACTTATATTTACTTTTATTGTTTCCATACCAAAGCCTAAAATTTTACCTAGTGATTCGCTTCTATTAAAGTGCACATCTTCAGGGCAAAAAATATTTGTTTTCAATGTATTATTGTTACAAGTTAGTTTTAGTAAAGCGTACTTAATATTATTTTTTAAATAATCACAAATGTCTAGAAGCTCGTAAGACCCTTCAGGAATTTCGATCATTTCTTTTTCACCATAATAAAATTTATTGTTTCTTTCATCTATATTTGGAATAGAATTGAAAGTTAAAAAATACAAAAGACCACATTCGTAGTCTCCTCGTAGTTCTATTGTCGGTGAATAGTTCGTTGATAAAGAGGTTCCTGTCCTAGTTATAGACACAGTGAAAGACATTTTATACTGATACGTTTATTTATTTCATACACTATATAAATGTTTTTACAGTAATTCCTTAAAAATTTTAGACAAAGATGTCCACAGTTTGTAGCACCAAACGCTTGATGTCGTGCATAATTATATTTAATAGGTAAGTTATGCATATATTTAACTAATTCTAACGCGGGCTTTAAATTACCTACACTGTCATAATATTCTACGTATTAATTGTGCTTTACAAAGGCTACCCAATGCGTTCCAGGATTTCTGTAGCTATCCAAATTCAGTATTCCACATTCTATCTTTCTCGGTTTCAAAGGTAAATTATTTCTCATGAAAACGCCGCGAAAGTATGGAATGTCACTTGCATGTTCTAATATGTTGAGATTAGTGAGTGCCCGTCTGGGTAGCCGTTTAATTAGTTTTTTGAGGGGTTAAGATATAAACCTGCTCCTTGTTTAAGGTTTAATATATAATCCTTTTCCTAGAGCAACGGCTTCCATCATTCTGTTGTGTCTTTCAGATTCCTGAAGACTCTTTTGTGCTGCTTTTGAATCATTAACAGCTTTTGCTATACCTGTTGCTCCACCGGCTAATGATCCTAAAGCTGACAATCCTGCAAATATGGGAATAAGTGGTAAAAATCCTCCACACTTTGGAAGAGGAATTCAACGGGGTAAACTTATTCCTTTTTTATTACTACATATTTTCTTTGCAGCTGCATAGGCTTATTTTATAGCCGAGTGACTGTCTTTGGATTTTAGTTTTTTCAACTGAGACTGTATTTTTTTATCCCCTTCTTAAATGCTTTTATACCGTTCCCCGCCTGGATTTTTGCTTTCATCGCATTTTTGACTATCCATAAGGCAACTTTTTCTCCTTTCCTAGCATCTTCTGATTTCAACCTCCTCTTAGCCATTTTCAAAAGTTCTAAATCCGCTTTTTGTCGAGCGCCCGAATCTTTGTTAGTGTAAGCAATATCATGGAGCATGCACGCTTCATTCAATTTGTTTATCCCACGATCGCCTTTGAGTAACCGTTTTTGAAGTTAAGCGTTCCGGGGCCACAAAATTGATAGCCGGGTAAATGTAACTCAAAGGGTAAATTGTCTATTACATTATTAATTATACCACTGCCTTCCTTTATCGATAAGTATAAAATGACAATATTAAGTAATAATACGTTATTTATATACCTAACCACTAATTCACTTTTATCCACCCAACTATTTTCTTCATCACTCAAACCTAACCATTTTACTAAAAGTTTATTTCCTTTTCTTTTAATAACTTTTTCAATAAGATAAAGGTCTGGAAATTTAGTTTTTTGTAATTCGTAACCATAAAAATAGCCTAGAATTTATGATTGTGTTTGTCTTCTATTTGATAGGTATGGGGATTGGTTTGGTTGACTTTAACGATACGAAATATTTCTGTAGACCAATTAGGGGTATAACTTTTGTAAAAATCTCCTTTGTATTTGCTTATACGAACGTAATCGTCAGCGTGAAACGTCGGTCCTTGACGTATCTTAGGCTTTTGAGACTTCTTGATGTTTGACATAACTAAAATCGCATTTGAATCATTAACGTTGATAGGCTTGAATTTTATAATGCGATGTAAAGTATTATTATACCGCTTTACAACAAAATCTAAATTATTTTTGAACTATTGATATCGTCCGCATAGACTGAATATTTTATAAAGGTGAGTTTTTAAAGTTTTTATTACTCGTTCTACAATGGAGGCCTTTTTAAAGTAGTATGTGGAATAATGATTTATATTATAAGTTTTCATTTAATGCTTAAAAGAATCATTATAAACTCTGTACCAAGATCTGTTTGTAAATTTTTAGGTTTTCATCTTGATTCGGATAATAAACTTTGCATCGCATTTTTGACACAATTTTTATGTTTCGTTTTCAATGGTCTAACCCATACGTATTTTGATAGAGCATCGATTACTACTAGTACATATTTATATCCTTTATTTAACGTGGAATATTTTTGAAAATCAATCAGGTCAGCTTGCCATAAATCATCTATTCCTTTACAATCGTATGTTGACGAGAAAAATTTCTTCTTGCTGCTTTGTGAAGCTCATTGACTATATTTTGTTTACTCATTTTGGGCAGGTTTTGATGCAGTCATGAGGTCGATTTCCTTTTTAGTGTAATAAATTGTCATGAAATTGATAGTAGTCAATTTTTCTATATTGTTAAGGTACTTTTTGACATTATCGTGAATTGTTTTCATTTCATTTTTAAGTTCTTGAACACATTTATGCACATATTCTTTATTCACGGCCTCATCCTCTTTTTCAGGAGTTTGCAGTCTTTTTAATCTTATTGATTTCAAATCAAAATCACCAGCGTCTGTTCTTACTAAAGCGTCACTGAGAATATCAGAGCATTCAGATAGTCGTAAACGCTTATTAACATGTTGACCAAATGTGTCTATATTCATAGCCGTCTTATCGGCTTCTGTAATGAAATGGTACTGCGTAATCCTCCTGTAGACAGTTTAATATATTTAATGTCTTTTATTGACTTTTTTTGTTCACACATTTTGTTCCACTAACTCGTTTGGATCGTTCGAGTAAATCAAATCAGTATCTTTTTTAACTTCTTTTAAAATATCAACTCCTTCTCCCTTTGGAAGACTTTCTGCACTACTTTTATGATTTCTCGAGTGCTTAAACAATAGTTTGATTACTTGCATATATTTAAATCCTTTGTTACTGTTAATCAGTTTGTATAGATCATAATTACGTTTGTGTGCATTAGTATGTAAAAGTAACAATTTATAATTTTGTAAGTCTTCCTCTCTCACAATATCTAAATTTGGTAGCTTTTTAAACAATAACTCTTCAAAGCCTAGAGTTTTTTTCAAACTATGATTTCCAATTTTTAAGATGTGATCATTATCATAGACACGAAATGGGCCGAGCATTAGTTTCCCACGTTCATTTCTGATACCATCAGGCACATCTTTTAGTAATTCAGATGACATAGTCCATGATAATGAATCATTTGCAATACTTCGTGTTGAGTGATTTGATTTAAACGAAATTTCATTCGCGTCATTATCATCCGCAGGAAGCGAGTGTGTAAGGGTTTTGTGGGATGTTGTATAAACATTGTTATCTGAGTTTTCTTCGTTATTAACAGGATCTTCAAACACATCACTTGAAGAAATCGATGACTTACTTGTGCTGTACTTAGGTTTTTTAATAAGGTGAGCTTGGTCTGTATCTTCATTTAAATGCTGCTTTTCTTCAGTTTTTCTAGTAAGCATATTAAGTGGATCAACGATGGGCTTAAATATTGTTTCCAAAGCCAGACTGTTTGTATTTTTTGTATTTTTTATCATTTCTACCTTTCTTTTTACAGCTGCAGCAGATTTTACAATTTGTTTCTTGAGGTCTCGCTCCATTGTAAAGGAATTGTACTATGTTTGACTACTCAGCAGAAACTGATTGCTTTGTGACATAGCAGCTATTTAAACGTTAGTTTAAAATTATATTACGTATTTATCTAATTATGTTGTGCATGTTAATTAGGTAATTATGAATGTATCAAACTTCATTCTGTAACAACCTTTATTTCGTTCACAGTCTTTATTTATAACAATATAATTGAAAGGTTTACTCCACACAGTTGAACACATTTCCCGGAACTGAGACCATGTCATGTCAAACCCTACATGCTCGTCATAAATGTGTCTCAGATTTACGTCATCTTGTTTAAGCAATATGATCAGGTTAGCGTTATCTCTAACTAGTTGCTTAGGTATCTTAGTATACGTTTGATTAATATAAAAACAGTCAATGTTCTTATGTCGACCCAAGCCGAAATAATCGCGTATGTTGTTCTGATTTTCACAAGCTACATTGTCAAATATTATAATTGAGTTAGGCAAAGCTTCGTGGGGACTCAAAATTTCGCTATTATGATTATACTTGTAATAAGATATATCTTCCACATTCTGCAGCACTTTTTCTAAAAATAGGTATTTAGGTTGATATAAAGACTTTGAATATACATAAAGGTTACGAAAACGCGGTCCATTCTGATGTAACATTAAACTGATAACTAAGTTTTTTGCAAATCAAAACGCAGATGCGTTGTCGCCCTTGAGGATTAAAATGGAATGCCTCTTTTCCAGTAAAAAGGGTCTCCGGT
The DNA here is from genome assembly GCA_963668995.1 of Parnassius mnemosyne. Taxonomy (NCBI): domain Eukaryota; kingdom Metazoa; phylum Arthropoda; class Insecta; order Lepidoptera; family Papilionidae; genus Parnassius; species Parnassius mnemosyne. The sequence goes on from CAVLGL010000090.1 coordinate 759,349, forward strand.
TCTCTACACTCATCATACGAAACACAGCAGCGTTAAGCTGGTATTTTACGCTGGTATTCTGTGAGAGCATGGTCCTTCCCCGGTCGAGCCGAGCCATTCGTGCTACAACTATACTACTAATATAGCTGCAGCATGGCTCTACCACGTAAAAATATTTCAATATAGATTACAAGTAATTCTTATTGAAAGATTTTTTAAAGTTTTTTACTTTTATCACTGGTTTGAAAATAAACCTCTGTCTTTAGAAGAGCAAGCAAGGAACCGCAGGATTTTTTTAAAAGAATATTATAGAATAAATTGTACAAACTACTTACAAAACTTATTTAAACAAACAGCTTGGAAGCAAGCAACTTATTCCCAGGTGTTATTATCAACCACGTATTCATTTACGTAATAATAACCCTATTTAAATAGTTTTTGTTTAATTAAATATTTACATTGGTGTTGGTTATAGAGAGATCTTGTATATTTTAGGTACACATCTATTTTAGATAGCATTTTCTCAGTAACTGTGAGTATTGCGGTCGCAGTTCAGCATTTCCAAATTCACGTAACGGACTCTTTTGGGAGTTACGTAGCGATAGAAGAGGTAATAAAAGTGATATACGCCGTTTTTTTTTGCGACAATTTATTACCAGTATATTTTTATTTCGGCGCATTCATAAGATACAGCCTATATAAATATTCGAATTTAGCTTTTACCTGTGCCTTCATGTAACATTTTAGCGACCCTAAAGATGTACATATAGGCATGGCATTTATGACAGTGGAAATTTTTCTGGTCGTTATTTAAGGGATTTTTGTGTTCACAATAGGTAACCAACTGAATTTACTCTTATGAAAAAATATTATTCACATCTAAATTGACACGCGCATCGGTAAAGCGGGGCCTTTGACAATACTTTTACTCCCCGGCCAATGCAGAGGAAATAAATTCACACACAATTTGCAAATAAAATTTATTTTTATTTAATTTAATTTTTTATGGCCGATTTTGCTAAAGTGAAGTTATTTCTATACGTTTGAATACTGATTATGATAACGTACTTAACGGGAACCACAGGGTTTTTGTTACTTGTGCATGCGTCATGCGACTGCTGCATGTTGTAGGGTTACTGCCGTTCAAGGCCGCTAGAGGCAAAATGTCACCCTCAGCCCTCCATCACAAATAATGAATCAGTAAAAGTCGTTTCTTTTAGAATAAGAGAGACAAGCGGGCGGTAAGTGGATGGTGTGTTAACCCACTTACTAAGAGAGGGAACTATGGCAAATATTCCCTTTATAAAGCAATCTATGAAAAAGGCTTATGTTCAGCAGTGGGCTGTTAATAGGCTGTAATTAATAAATGAATGATGGATAATACCTTGAGAGTACCCCAGTCGGATAAACATAATACTACCATTGTAAAAACATTTTAGCACCACGACAAACCGTATACTGATACCGCTAAAGAGACTAGCACCACTCCAAAATTTCAAACAGTTTTCCACAGTTAGAATTAGTTTAAGATTAAACAGTCAGACAAATCAGTCTTCCGTATAATCTACTATAGACTATGCATGTGTTCTATGGTACTTAAGTCTTTCCGGAAACCGAACTCTTCGAGAGGCTAGAAATCGTCGAGTCACGCGCGTCATATTTTCTTTTGACTTTCAATTATTATACCCATAATGATTATACTCGTGTACCAACTTTCATCATCATCATCATCATTACAGCCTTTCATAAGTCCACTGCTGAACATAGGCCTCCCCCAAGGAATATAATTTAGGCAGCAATACCCTCGAGAAACGCCGTGATATAAGAGATCAAATGTTGTTGTACAAATTGCTTCATAATATCATCGACTCTCCCCTAATTTTAGGCAAAGTGAATCTTGCGTGTCACAGGTTAGGTGCACGAAATAAACCTCTTTTTGCATTACCTAAAGTTAAAACAAGGTATGCCTCAAATAATTTTGTATCTCGTACATGCAAAAAGTTTAACTTAAAATATTGTAAATTAGATATATTTCACCTTGAATATGATAGTTACAAAGAAAATATTGTAAAACTTAATATATAATTGGTAGTTTCACTTTGAGTTGTATATACGAGTATGTATAATGTTACTTTTAACTACTTGCTACTTAATGTTTTAATTTATGAATACCATTTAGCTAGTTTTATTCTTTTATATTTTAATTTTATACAACATAATATTGTGGTGGCAAGCTTTTATTATGTATTAGATATCTGTGGAAACTTCATTGGTTCTTAGGATTACTTTTATATGTTTTATTATGTAATTTATTATTGTACTGTATGTTTCCCTTAAAAAGCAAATAAATAAATAAATAAAAAATGCCACAAAGCACGGTCCTGAGCCACCTGCATCCATCGACTTCCTGCATGTCTTACCAGGTCGTCACTCCATCTCGTGGGGGGTCACCCTACACTTCGCCTACCGGTACGAGGCTGCCACTCAAGAACAAAACAACAACTAACAACTTTATCACAGCTTTATTATAAGTTTTGAAAATTTAAGCGAGAATAGTCGCCAACTAAATTTAAATCGTTATAGATTCTAAACGGTCATCCAAAATGTCTTTGCTTTGATGAATATTAGATTCTCTGAATGAAATAGTTCAATTGTTTCACTTCTATATATAGGTTGTTATTTATTTGATACTCCTTTTACTACTCCTTTTCAAAAGGCTGGCAAAGCATCTGCAATTCCCGTGGTTCCTCTGGTGTTGCAGTTGTTCATGGGTGGCGGTAGTCACTTACCATCAGGTGAGCCGCATGCTCGTTTGTTTGTTCCTATAAAAAATATTTTTTAACTGACGATTGAAAAATCGGCCCTTATGACCAAATACTCAAACACCGTTAAGTCTCATGGTGTCAAAGTGACTGTGACACCACGAGACTTGACGACATCTTAAAATTGAGTAGCGTTTGAAATTTTCTTTTATAGGAGAGGGCGTAATAGAATCAGGCGTTACTTTGCGGAAATTCACTATAACGGGGTTGTTATAAACTAATTGGCCTAATTCCGCGTAAAGAAAGAAAATGATGTGCCCTGCCCAGTTTTAAGGCGACCTCCCCACCCTCCCTCAATCGCGCGCACAGTACCCGTCACCGTCAATTCAGCACTACCACCCCCAGCACCACCACACTAGGCACGACACACCACTCTCGAGAATACGACACGGGTTTCGCCTCTACACGAGACATCCTCAGGTGAAGTAGACACTGCACTGGCTGAATGCTAAGATGAAAATCTTAGCATTCAGCTGAGCACGCTGAGCACGCCAAGCTTTCTAGAAGCCAATTTGGCCTTCTCTTCGAAGTGACCATGAAACTGCACGTGACTCGATATGTCGACACCGAGGATTCCGATACTGGCTGAGGCAACAAGGGGAGTGCCTTTAAACTGAAGAGATACAACAAAGGGGTTCTTTTTAGCGGTAAACGCGCAAACTTGTGTCTTCTGGGGATTGATCTGGACTAGATTTAGTCGAGCTTTATTCCACAAAGCCATGACTTCAAACACAAGTTTGTTCCAGTACTCGGTGACATTTTCCCGAGAAATATTGGCACGACCGGTGTATAAAGCATCACCAGTGTTGTCGTCCGCATAGCAATGAATGTTACCGGTTTGCAACATATCATTGATATGCAGAAGAAACAGCCTTGTGGAACACCAGCACCAGTTTGTAATCGGAGCATGCACCGTCTACTACGAGCATCAAGCTCCGATCTGCAAGAAAACCGGTAATCCAATTGCACAATTTCTCGGAAAGCCCATAGGAACGCAGCTTCGAAAGAATCGCTTTGTGCCAAACCCGATCGAAAGCCTTCGCTATGTCCAAACTAAAGGCCAACGCTTCCCTTTTGGACTCCACTGCCTCCGCCCATCTATGAGTTATGTAACCTAGAAGATCACCAGCTGAGCGACCTCGACGGAAACCGTACTGGCGGTCCGTGGCTGGTGATCCTCAAGGTACCGCATGAGCTGGCTGTTAATAATCTGACGGATCTGAGCGGTCACCGTTTTTAGGTATCGGGTGTACCAAAGTTGTCTTCCATGAGTTCGAGACTACACCTAGGGAGTACGAGGAAAGACGAGTAAAAACCGGTGCCAACTCCGGAGCACACGTCTTCAGCATAATAGGTGGGACTCCATCAGGCACACTCGACTTGTTGACGTCCAGGGAGAGGAGTACTTTACGCACCGACTTCCTGTATGGAGTACTCACACCGCGGGATGGTCGGCGGTGTGTTCCCCCCGTCATCTAGAATTGAATTGGAAGTAAAAAAAAGAGCCTAGCATATCGGCTTTCTCTTTTGCGTCTTGGGCCAGTGAGTCGTCCACGCTGTGCAGAGATGGCAGAGATGGCTGAAAGAAGTTTCCTTGGACAGCCTTTACGAGAGACCAGAATGCACGTGTTCCCGAAGGGAGGTGAACTAGTTTCTCGCCAATTCTGCCGATGTGCTCTGACTTTGCCTTGGCAATGACTCTTTTGAAGGACCTGGAGGCGGAATTATACTTCTTTTTAAGAGCGCTGGTATTTACATCCCGGGACGTTGATGAGGCCCGGTAGCACACCGGCTTATAGCGTGATGCAATTTTACAGGAGTGAACAAACCGAATAATGGCTGGTTTCTGCCTCCGATAGGAACCACAGATGATGGAATAAATAATTCCATTCCCTGAAGTACCACATCAGCAACAGAATCAGCAACAACGTTTGGATCATCCGGCGAGACGCAAACCCGCAAGGGTAGGATGCAAAAAAAGACCACATCCCGTCCCAATCGGCCGACCTATAGTGCCAAACACGGCGGCAAGCTGCAGATCGCAACTGCGATGAGAGCGTGAGTGGCACCGTACTCCGGATCAGACATTGGTCCAAAGAGCCCAGAGGGGCATCGACGGAGACCTGATATCCATCCGGATGAGAGGTCAACAGAAGGTCCGACAGGGAAGGTACATGATCCTCCACATCTGGGATCCGCGTAGGCAAATAACCAGTTGTGTTAGACCATATGCCAAGGCAAAGTCATAGACAGATCTACCCGCATGATCGGTTAAACAGGAACCAAGCCATCTCTGCGGATGGGACCTGTTGTAGCATTACCGCTATGGGACCTATAGCGGCACCCGTAGACGCGGGGATGGTCGTCGCTGTCTACGTGCAACCATAAGATGAACAGGTTCGTATCTTCAAGACTGCCGAGGCATCGAAAACAGATGTCCTCTCTGACGTACACGCAAACTCCGGCCCGGGGCACAAACGATTGTTCTAATTTGTACCCCGGGTAGAAGAGATACGAAGTATCAGCCGGAGAGGACACCTGTGTCTCGGTTAAAAAGAGCAAGGCCGGCTTTGCCATCTCCAGATGGTAGTGGACGGCGTTAAGGTTTGAATGAAGTCCCCTCATATTGCAGAAATTCACGGAAAGCGTGGCAGGGGTTGCCTTCGTCTTCTTGCTCCGCTTGCCCCGAGTAGGTTTTGTCTTGAGCAAAATTTCGCGAACCCACGCTCAGAAAAAATAGGGTAACTTGGGCGTGGATGCCCAGCGAGGGATTCTCCAGGGATGCTGGTACCCTCCTGGGGTAGTGTTCCTTTTAATTCTGCTACCATGTTGAGGAGGGGGGGGGAGGTTGGGCCTCCGGCCACCTGCACTCACCAGGCGAAATGCAGAAGTAAACTTCTACTTCACGCTGGTATTCTGTGAGGTTGTGGTACCACTCCGGTTCGAGCCGGTCCATCCGTGCGACAGCATAAGCTGCCGCGTGGCTTTACTCACTGGCTCACTGTTAAATACTGAATGTTTGTGCACTTGTCTTTCAGCAAATAAATAGAACTTAGGATTATTTCTACAATATTATATTGGATTTGAATGTTTTAAATCATAACTTAAATTCATACATTAAATAGGTACCACTACACAAAATCGCGTGGATTTCTCGGGGATTCGTGGCGGAAATTGAATTTTGAAATATGACAACTTGACTGCAATATGCCGATAAAGTAACTCACAAATGGAAAATATAGGTATAGGTTACTGGTAAATTTAAATTGGCTTTAATCTTATTTATAACTAGCGTCCCGCCCTGGCTTCACCTGGGTGGGGCCTATTAACGTGTGGTTATTTCGATTTAATGATAATCAAAGACCATTAATTTTATCAATTTTTCGTTTTCCTTTAATCGTTAAGGTTTTTGTATAAAATACAGCCTACATTCCTCTGGAATTGCTCTCTATCTGTTAGTATAGCTTTTCATCACAAGAGGTTCAAAAATTCCGAAGATTAAACGACAAACCAAAATTTTAGAAATGGTTGTTTATGTCTTAATGACAGGCAAAAAAATTTAAGCTCAATATAAGGCTGTTATTTTGATATTACACACAGACACTTCAGTTTTATTTATATGTTATTATTCATATGTATTGAATAAGTTTATGATGCCCGTTAAATAAATACTTCGTTCACAACGCAAACGGTAAAGTTTTAAATTAGGCAATATTTTCCCGATTAAGACTTGCTAAAAGCTTTCACGAACGTCGACTTAACTTTGACGCTGAAAGTTGCAATTCTTCAGGGAATAATAGGCTGAAATTTCTCTGATCAAGTTTCACTTTCGCTCTCTGAAAACTGATATTTTATATCTTTTTTTTAACATTGTGGGGGTAACGTATTTTAAAAAAAAAAACAAGACTAACAAGCGAACGTACCGTCCACCTGATGGTAAGCCTTTTTTTTAAACCTTTTTTTTTATAGGATCGGGTGACAAACGAGCACACAGTCCACCTGATGGTAAGTGGTTACTGTGACCCATACACAACTCCATCTATCCTTAATAAAGACTCAAGATGCAGATGCGTTATCACCCGTGAGGACTAAAATGGAATGCCTCTTTGCCAGTCAAAAGGGTCTCCAGTTCTCTACACTCACCATACGAAACACAGCAGCGTTAAGCTGCTATTTTACGCTGGTTTTCTGTGAGAGCGTGGTCCTTCCCCTGTCGAGCCGACCCATTCGTGCTACAACCATAACATAGCTGCAGCATGGCTCTACCACGTAGAAAAAAGTGGATGCTGCGATACGTCCGCCTACCCTCCAACCAGTAGTCTGTTGTTAATTTCACAGAAAATATCTGCGTACGTTGGTGCGTGCGTGGCGATTTATCGCATGACGTAATAGCACTCTACGTAATTGGAGCGCGGTTGCGTCAGCAAGTAGTATAAATGGCAGTAGTTTCGACTCGCCGCTCACTTAGCGGCCAGCCTCCGCAGAGTCTACCTCACCTGAGGATGGCTTCGTGTAGAGGCGAAACACGTGTCGTATTTTCGAGAGTGGTGTGTCATGCCTAGTGTGGTGGTGCTGGGGATGGTAGTGCTGAGATTGACGGCGACGGTTATAGTGCGCGCGATTGAGGGAGGGTGGGAGGTTCCCCTTAAAACTGGGCGGGACACATCATTTTCTTTCTTTACGCGGAATTAAGCAAATTAATTTATAACAACCCCATTATAATGGATTTCCGCAAAGTAACGCCTGATTCTATCAATTGTCTTAAACAAATCGGAAAATAAATCAAAAAAAGTTTAAATTAGTGACGTTTTAATTTGGTCTGCAAGCACATTGCTCACACTCTGTAAACTTGTCTCCTCCCGCGAGAGATGACGGATTATCTCACAGCTTTGTTACATTTTGAATACCTCATTTGCATTCTTCGTTCGTATCGTCTCATTCCACGCATACTCCTCGCTTAATTGTGTTGAACAGGCTTGATTGATGCAGTTGAAATATACATAAATAGACACTGATATATAATACGCCTATTTATACACATCTTATAATTTTGAAATTTACTAGATAATAATAACTATTATTGCTATAACATACTTAACGTGTAGTGGCTGCGTAAGAATACCCACTACCCCATATCGTCTCGCGGGTGTCGTAAGACGCGACAAGGAGCAACGTCTTCCTAATAACAGATAAAAAAGAACCACATTTTTTTTTATCCCGGTTAATAAGGTCGGACTAACTTCTTAATCCGCCTATTAGGTAATCTCTGTGGGAGGTCAGCTATACTTTTGACGTGCTGTAAAAAGAACTAAAAACTAATAAGTTGTATTATCATACAGTCTTATTTCTCGGGGTATAGTGCTAAGAACGCTGGCTACGTTTCCTCGCTGTATAACTATACTCAGCGTTTGAGCGATAGTCCACCGATATAATATAGACTTCAAAACGCAGCAGTAAATTGTGTTGTGTTTAAAATATCTCCGTATTGTTGTGACGTTTCATTTTCTGACTGTCACAGATATAAATTATACTCGGCTGTCAGAAACATCGCGTTACAATATTTAAAAGATATTGCGGGAGTAAAATAAATAAACAAATAAACAGAAAAGTCTTTATTTTGTAGGCTTCATATCGCGTAATAAAGTCTATTTAAAAGCATAAAAGCGTATGAAAATCTATTTCAAAGCATGAAATATTTATCCACGTAATACAAGGCATGTTTGCTCACACTAGGTAAAAGGATTATTTTTCTTCTTAGGAATCTATCCCGGTAGGTACCACTTTACACAAAGTAGCGCTTGAACTGCTGTGTACTTGCCAGTATACTTACAGGTTGTGAGGCCGTAGTTTTTCTAAAGTACACTTCAAGGTTTTCGAATAAAATATAGCCTAGATAGTTCCTGGCATTGTTCTTTCTCTGTTTGTAAAGCTTTATCACAATCTATTCAGCTATTCCGGAGATGAGCCCGAACAGACAGACAAACAAAAGGACAAAAAATTTAAAAATGTTTTTTTTTTGTTTTAATAGCTTGCAAATAACCCTCTAAGCTTAATTGAAATCATTTATTTAAATATAACAAACAGAAATATCAAAATTAATCTTTATTTATGTCTTTTTTTTATAAGATAGGGTGACAAAAGAACACACAGTGCACCTGATGGTAAGTGGTTGCTGTGGCCCATACACATCTACACTTATCCTCGTTTGCGAATCAAAATACATTATGCGTTGTCACCCGTGAGGACTAAGATGGAATGCCTCATTTCCAGTAAAAAGGTCTACATCTATATGTATAAGTAACACTCATCATCATCATCATTACAGCCCTCACAAGTCCACTGCTGAACATAGGCCTGCTCTTAGAATACCTCAAGGGCATCATATTTGTCTTAGTTGCCACCCCTTGCAAGCAAGTTACAAGGCAACTAGGTTAGCAGGCAACCGCATTTTTATTATTTTGAGCTGGTACCTGGAAGTTACAGCTGAGTGTTTATTTATTTATATAATTTGCATGCCACAAGAAATACATCATACATCAAGTGACGCCCCATAGGGGCATATCAATTTATAAGAGGGTAGTTTTTTTATTTTATTATACTAAATATTAACTACTACATACAAAATACCAACTATCTTATTTCTTAACATTTGCTAGTCTAACATCAATTTCTTTTTAAATTATTACACATACATTTACTATTTATTTGCTTCTATAAAGAATTCACTTAAATTATAATAACTTTTATCGATTAAGAATTACTTTAATTTTTTTATAAAAGACTTGGTGTTGTCAATATTTTTGAGGTTATTTGGAACATTATTATATATTTTAATTACCATCCTATGGGGACCTGCTGTGAATAATTTTAATTTTGAGAATTGAATATTCAATTTATTTTGAGTTCGATTATTTCTTTTAACAGTATTTACAGGATCGTATAGATTTGGATGTTTTCTAACGAACTTACAACATTCAATAATGTAAATAGACGTAAGTGTGAGTATACCAAGTTTTCTAAAATGTGGTCAGCATGAGTCCGTTTTTTCTATATTTGTCAAGATTCTGATACATTTTTTTTTGCAATTTGAAAATATTATCTATGTCAGTACAGTTGCCCCAGATGACTATTCCATAAGTTAGTATAGACTGAGCATACGCATAATACGCCGAAAGAGCTGTTTTTAAGTCAGTAACTTTTTTCAAATGTATGAGTGCAAATATAAATGAGGACAATTTACTCGTTAATTTTTGAATGTGGGGTTTCCAATTTAGATGTGTGTCAATTTCAATACCGAGTAATGTTGTAGAGTTGACAGTATCGATCGTAAAGTTTTTGTAGTTAAAGTTTATTTGTAGAGGTCGTTTTTGATAAGTTTTAAACAGGATTAATTTAGTTTTATTATAGTTCATCATCAGATCAGTATCTCCTGTTTCATTTCCCTCTGCAATAACGATACGACACCACGACGTTTTATACCCACGGGACGATAATATGGAGTAGTGGATATTTTTCCACCGCCACAACACAGTAAACTGGTCTAAAATATAAGTAAAAAGAAATGCTTCGGTGGTTTGTTCATGTAAAATAGTGAATGAGGAAACACCGACAAAGCAAATGAACGCTACAGAAGCGAATGACAGAAGTCGGTAGGTGATGCCATAGATGAAAGTTTATCCACCAAATTGTCGATATATTGAATATGGACCAAATTAAGGGTACCCTTAACCACCGAGCATGTGTGCGTAGGATGTGAAGAAGGTGAGAAAGGTGTGTCAGGATCGTGAGAAATGAAAGTCCATAGTCTCTGTCTCCCGCTCCGGCAACAGCCGTGTGTGTATGTTATGTTTATGTGATGGAATATAAAAAGAAATTTGAATGGCTTTCCCCTATCCTATCCTAGGGGCGCACCCAATGGGACTACTAGTAAAACTTTGCGGGATCATCTCTTCCAATCAGATTGTAGTTATGTACCACCTGAATATTTCCTAAATACTCAAACGGTGCCCAATTTTAAGACACCGTTAGGTATCATGCTGTCTCTATCACTTTAAGTCAAAGTGACTATGACAGCACGAGACTTAACGACATCTTAAAATTGAGTAGCGTTTGAGTATTTGGCCTTATATCTTTTTTAATAATTTTAAGTTTACGTTTAAATATACTACTTCACACGATTATAAAGTTAAAACGTGAAATATTTATGTTGCGAAAAATTTAAGAGTAAATTAATTTTAGTAGTACTGACGTACTCCAGTGAGAGTGCTCGAACTTTTAACGTGGTGTTTGATGGAAAATATTTACATTTTAAAATGTTGTTTCTTTGACACCACGGAAATGTTTATATAAAGTTTCCTGGCATGTAATTCTAATAAATTAATTAATAAAAAATATGTGGGCGTCTGTAACATAGCGGCATATAGCGGAATTAGTTTCTTACAGTTGAAATAGAGATATTTCATAGAATTTAACTTTAAGCATCCTCCGCATTTAAGAACCTCCGCAAGGAATGCTACAAAGCATGGTCCAGATTCACCTGCATCCATCGACTTCCTGCATTTTTTACCTGGTCATCACTCAATCGGAGCCGCCGTTCACTAAGCTTACCGGTGGTTGTCGGTTCTTCGAGCTATATGGCCGACTCATTGCCACTTCGGCTTACTAATCCGTTGGGCTGTGTCGGTTGTTGCTCATCTTGATCAATTTGCAGTGTTATAGTACACATCGTCAGTATTGCATCGCATCGAATCGTATCGCATGGTGTCGCGATGCGATATGTCGCTTTCCATTGTAACTATAACTTTATTTATAAAACTGCACAAGCAAACGAACTTACAGTGCAACTGATGACAATTCCATTGACATCTGCAACCAGCTTCAAACAACGAACACCTCAGAGCCTGTAATGATCCACACACTCACACACGTGCACGCGAATAGATAAAGAGGATATTACCTATTCAGACCGACTCCTATTCAGAAAATTTGTCCTACAAGCTAAAACATTTGTTATACCTCGCAGGGGCGCTGTGAGAGACTCCATCAGCTCACTCCGTCCGCGAGTGTCGTAAGGAGTGACTATGGGACATGCCACAAATATATAATATCTTCAAAATAGAACCTGAGTTACTTTACGAAAATCAATTATACTAAGTCTTTTTTTTTAATTTATTTAAAAAAAAGCACCTCAGTTTCACCAAACTTTGTAACGTGTATCTTTCCTAGCGTAGTGGTGTTGAGATTAGTAGTGACGGGGATAGTGCACGCAATTTAAGGAGGACAGAGAGGTTCTCTGTTGTAAAACACATCTATTTACTTTATTACGCGGATCTAAGCAATTAATTTTGAACATCTTTTGTATAGCTGCTGATAGATGTAGATCAGTGCAAATGTGGGCTGCACTATCTGATGGGGACAGTGCCCTGTATACCTTGTGATAGGGAAAACTGACTACCCTAACGAGATTAAATTAAAGAGTGAACTGTAGTAAGTTGGTTTAATAGGTACTACATACAGAGCTAATCCGACAATGAAATCGTGCGATTAGTAACGTGAGCGAAGTCGATCTGCCCGACCGGCAAACTGCTGCCTTGCTCTTGCCGTCCCGCACCGCAAGACTATCCATTGCGTTACTCACGCGCTTCTATCAAGCGCAACCTTATCTTTACCGCTATCTCGTTAACGCCAGACATAAAATACCCAGACCGGTGACGGGAAGCAGCGTCAAAGGTGAGAGATATCTGGTACTGCGATCATCAACCCGTTTGCCATATGTAACGATTAAGGCAAGTCTGCCCTATAGCAGGGGAGGCTCATCTTCAGCTGTGGAGTTTTACGGGCTGGTGAAATAGAAGAAGATATTTAGGAACAATAGTCCTCATGGTTTTTAATTAAACTATTTTTTAGGATGTGAGGAATTTAAATGAATGACGCTCCGAAAAGTCTACAGTCTGTGAACACGTACAGGATCGATCTCGTCACTACATCAGATTTTATAAATCCCAAATCCTCCCCAAAGAACACCGATTCCTTCCAAGGATGAGCGAAGCTATTGAAATCACAAAACATCCTAATTTCAATAGAATATGTGCCACGATGTGTTTGGGATGCTATAATTGATAAAAGTAAATCCCAACCACAGCATACATCTCCAAGACTTCAAGATGCTAAACGCTCTGGACACATAAGACCAAGGATTAATAATTTTAAACTGATGGTAACCGCGGGAAGTCGAACACTTCAGTCTCCCCGTGACCAGGTGCTGTAAAGTGTGCAGGGACTTAAAACGTTATCAATAACAGAATGTATAACGCTATAATAACGTTATAATGGTATCGTTACCTCAGCAAGCATATCGTTTTCAATATTAAGTATAACGTTTTAAGACTAACAGAACGAAATTGTGACAGCAACTTAACGTTATTATAACGATAAAGACGCGACGTTGCCAAACCTATTCATTTTCAAAAGCGCGCGAATCCGCGCAACTTACGAGATGGGTGAGGTCTGGGATTCAATTGGTCAGCTTGGACGGACGGGGAATTCCTTGCACCGCACGCGCTCCAGAAGCGAACTGGCAACGTTGTAAAGTGAATGAACATTTGATAATATTAATATCAACCGCTTGCGACTTGCCATTTGCGACGTATTAATAATTATACCTAGATAAATATCATATTACTTAATTATATTTTTTTTAAGTTGATTCGAACTACACTTGATTACAAATATTGGAAATAGGTCGTAAAAAAATTAATAAATCTTATAGATTTTTTAATCTTGATGAAAATAATAAGACTTCAAAATGTTTAGTTGCTGAATGCGAAAAAGTTTTGAAGGTAAGTTAAGCAGAAGTCGTAGATAACGTGTAGAAGAATGCGCCTTTTCCAGTCAGTTTTTATTAAGAAAAATACTGTATTTATGTATCTCCTAGAAAACAGGTCACCAACCTACTTTTAAGTTTATTTGTACTTTCATTATGAACAACTTTTTATAAGAAGCCTATGTCTTCGAGTAAAATAAAAATCACCTGTTCCATTTTATTTTACTGTTGATGGTAACAGCTGTTTTTTTTTTAATCTGAGACAGACAGACAATCAATTGTCATAAACTTACACCATGTTTTTTTAGTCGTTTTACAAACGTATAGATTTGAAAGGGCTCATGATTCTGATCAACTTTAACAAATTGACCCACATGGAAATCGCGAAAAAAGAACAGCTGTTCCATACATTTATGTTTTCTAAACACGGCCAAATGTATGAAACAATAAATATTTTTTCACGATTTCAGGATTGGTTCCATAGTAAAAGTTGGCCAGATTTATTTTCTGTTTTATTAATTGTTGATGCCTATACTAATCTGTTGTTTCTAAATTATAATAAAGCTCTACTTTGCTTGTACACAACAACTAATGTCGCAAATAATCGTATTTTTAATATGTACATGACAAATCAATGTACCTATATTTTTACTATAATTAGAGTTCTTTTTTTATAGTATAAGGGAGACAAACGAGCACAGTCCACCTGATGGTAAGTGGTTGCTGTAGCACATAGACATCTACATCTATCCTCCATTACGAATCAAAATGCTGATGCGTTGTCACCCGTGAGGACTAAGATGGAATGTCTCGTTTCCAGTAAAACGGGTATCCGGTTCTCTACACTTACCATAAGAAACACAACACGTTAAGCTGCTATTTTACGCTGGTATTCTGTGAGAGCGTGGTACTTCCCCGGTCGAGCCGACCCATTCGTACTACAACTACCTATAGTACTAATATAGCTGCAGCATGGCTCTACCACGTCATACCTTGTCATATTTACCTATTAGATAGGTATTCATATCTTAATGTATTATACTTTTTAGATTTACGCAAATATTTAACATTTTAAATAAAACTATCTTCTCGGATTTTCTCGCGGATTTATTTTGATTTTTGGCTCCCGACGTTTCGAATGCTTTACAGCAATCATGTTCACGGGAGAGATTAAAGTCTTAGACGTCTCAAAGGCATTATATAGTTGTTACAGACATTGCCTACCCACAAAATAAAATAAAAATTATTCAAAAATATAATAATGGCACCAAAATGTCTTACAATATTCTAAAAATTTTATTTTTTTAATAATTATTGTAATTATATTAGGGTACATTATTTATAAAAACTTTATTAATTAATAATATTAATACTTAGTGTTGCTATTAATTAATATGTATAACTAAACCATAAAGAAAATTAAAATATTAATTATTTAATTAAGCAATATTATTTTAGTCAATATCATAAAAACTAGTGAACTGATTTTTATGAAATTGTTATTATTCTCTAAGTTGAAATAAATGTAAGGAAATAATCCCTAAGTTGAAATTAATAAAAAACGAATGATCACGATCCGACTAGTTTCGGATAAATGCGTGGACAAACATGCATACATACATACATACACCTAAAAATTTTTGTATATTTGTTTGTAAGCCCTAATAGATTATTATATGTGAATATTTTGCAGTTCCAATAATACTACATACATTCGTGTCGAATTGATAACCTCTTTTTTTGAAGTCGGTTAAAAATTCAAACCGACTTTGACGATTTTTATGAAAATTACACTGTTCTTTAAGTTGAAAGATGCTTAATATAAAAGAGTGTGTGTGTACTTGTGTACGCACGTAGGAAGTTATACTTCTTTAGCGTAACAAACCAAAAATAACTAAAAATTATAAATGATCCTGATGACAATTAATTGACGGTTCCGTGGCGCAGTGGCTTAGCAATGAGTTACAGCGCTAAGGGCCGCGGGTTCGATTCCCGAACGGAATAAGTATTTGTATGGCCTACAGATAATTGTTCTAGTTCTGGATGTTTTCTCCTGTGAAATCTATGTATGTAAACGTCCCCCGCGATACAGGAGAAAATCTAATTATAAAAGTAAAATTTGTGGAGATAACGTTTCTAAAAATATATATGATTTGTTTTTATTAAGATTTTTAAACCTTATTATTCTTACTTTTTACTGTTAATATTGTTTCATAAAATAAACATACATCAATCACGTTTTTTGATGTGTATATTTAACCTCTTTTATCTTTATAAAGATTTAAATAAATATATTAACGATTTTACATCATAATGCTGAGAATGCCAAACTGCGATACAATCTCCACACTTAAGTTTGGTTTGCAAAACTATTCCTCTCTATTCACATTTAATACTTAGATTGCAAAACAACGTTTTTCTATTATTATTTTTGTCTTTAATTTAGATATTTTTTTAACATTATTCTATTTCTTGGTAGAGGTTCAATATCTCTGTATTGATATGTAGATGATCTACGTGGAAGATCAACCTGGAATTCAAACAAATTAAATAGAAAAGGCAGACTTATTTCACATTACTTATGTAATGCAAGGGCAATCTAACATATAATCTAGTTTAACAATAATATATAGAAGAATACTTCAACTTCTAAACAATTATTTTGTCTACACAATCCTTAATGTATGCAGTAAGATATTAAGAACATCATTTTATTGTTATGAATGTAATACAAAATTTATGAAGTATATATTTTGAAACACCCATTTTCATCAGAATGGGTTACAGCTTTTATTGTTTATTTCACTATCTTTCAGAGAGGAATGTCACATGATTTGAATTATCATACTGCATTAGATAGGTGCATTAAATTCGTTTTCATAAAATTGAAAATCCAACATGAACACACTATAATTATTGTTTAATTTGATAACTGTAACAAATAGGTAACCTGAATGATCTAAAAACCTATATATACTAACATATTATTTGAATATTATGCAGTTCCAACAATATTACAAACATGTTTTCTACGTGGTAGCGCCATGCTGCAGCTATACTATGGTTGTAGCACGAATGGGTCGGCTCGACCGGGGAAGGACCACGCTCTCACAGAAAACCAGCGTAAAATAGCAGCTTAACGCTGCTGTGTTTCGTATGGTGAGTGTAGAGAACCGGAGACCCTTTTTACTTGCAAAGAGGCATTCCATTTTAGTCCTCACGTGTGACAACGCATCTGCATCTTGAGTCTTTATTGAGGATAGATTTATATGTCTATGGGTCACATAAACCACTTACCATCAGGTGGACTGTGTGCTCGTTTGTCACGTTATACTTTAAAAAAAAACATACAGGTCCAATTAATAACCTCTTTTTTTTTTGAAGAAGGATAAAAAATTACTGGTGAAGTTTATGTTTATTATTAAATACAAATATTAGTTGCCATTAAAATTTTAGTCACCCGCATAGTGATTTCCTTTAATATTAAAAATATTTCTTTACAGACCGTACATGGTGCAAATCTTTTAAAGCATTTAAGCAAATACCATGAAAAAGAGTACAAGGAAGTATTATTGCTGAATAAAGAAAATGACAATTTGTCTAAAAAACCCAGATTAAGTACGCAGGATAGTTTACTTCAGGAGTGTACAAATTTAGTTACTGTTCACGGACGTCCATTGACATTAATCGATGATCACGCTTTTCAAAATATTTTATCTATGATACCCAATATTAACTTGGCGATTAATTCTCAAAATGTACGATGTACCCTTAAAGATACTGCTGACCAATTACGTTCAAATTTAGCTAATGAGGTACGAAATTTACCTATATGCCTCAAAGTGGATGTAGCCTCCTTGTCGAATCGTAGTTTTATGGGAGTCAATGCTCAGTATATTAAGGATGGACAAATTGTTTTTAGAAATCTTGCAGTAATTGAACTGTTCAAACGACATACATCTGAACATTTAAAGGAAAGATTGATTTTCATTTTGCGGCGATTTAGAATCCACAACAAGCAGGTTTATTGTATAACTACCGATAATGGAGCAAACAAATGAGTTGATTATTTGCGGCCGATACTATTCATATTGAAAATAACAACGAAAATTATAATCCTGAAGAAGGCGATCGATTCAATAGCAAATTTAGTCAATTAGATGATATCACACATTCTGATTCTGAATCGGACGCAGATGATGTCGATCATGGAACAGAAAATGATTTTAATGACCAAATAATGCAATCTATATTTAATTTTCAATCGAATATTGTAGATGACGAGGATAACATTGCCATTGCAGTAGTCAGATGCGCTGCACATACCCTACAACTCGCAATGCAAGATGCTTGCAATGATAATGTTATACAAAGCGTAATAACCAGTGCCCGAAATGTAATAAAACGGCTTAGAACACCAACATTCACTGTTATTTTAAAAGAAAAAAGGAAGAAGAAACCTACATAAGATTGCTCCACGAGATGGCATTCTACGATAGATATGGTTGAAAGTATTTTAAACCTAAAAGATATATGTGCAACAAGTGAACTCCTATACTTACCTGATGAGACTTGGAATGATCTAGATTTATTTTTGAAATCTATGCTTCCAGGAAAGAAGCTTACTAAAATTTTGCAAAATGAACAGCTTACTATGGGTGATTTTTATATCGAATGGATGAAATGTCAATTTGAACTGCAAACAATTAACACTCTGTTAGCTAGACAGATTATTTGTCACATGAAACACAGACAAGATGTTTTATTTGACAATAATGCATTCTTAAGTGCTATTTACTTAGACCCTAGAGTAAATTCTACTATCACAAATGAACAGCAAAGTATTGCACAAACCAATTTAATAAATTTATATATCCATATCCAGAAAATGAACTAACTACTACTAAATCAGAAGAATAGACATATTTCTTCAAGCGTGGAAACGGAAAATATGCCATCTACCTCAAATGACATACAAGCTGTAGGTTCATGTCAGTGCTTGGAGGATTTCTTAAATTCTAGCTATATTGAAAAACATGTACATAACATTTCAACTTTAGTAAGAAGGACCGATCTAACTGGTGAAATAACCAATACTCTTAAAGCATCATTTAAAATATTTTTAGAAGAACCGCTTCTAAACTCGTCGGAAAGTGTTTTGAAATTCAGGGAGGAAAAACAGCTCATATATCCACAACTTTGTAAATTGGCGCGTGTTACATTAAGTGTACCAGCAACGCAAGTTAGTGTGGAACGACTTTTTTCAGCATTAAAGTTCATAGTTTCCAATTTGAGGATGAATTTAAAAGACGATGTTATAGAAGATATTTTATTTGTACGTTGTTACAAGTTATATCGTTAACGGGACAAAGCACATTACAATAAATAGAAAAACTAGAGCTAAATTAATACTGGTCTACTCATATCAATAAGAGAAAGTTTATTATTAAAAATATTATGTATCTCATCGGATAATTGTGAAAACCGTTACTTTATATTAAAAAAAAACTAGCAAGATTGTAAATTATGATTGTAAACGAACAATAAGATTTGCAATTTAACATTTTTATTATATTCCCCATTTACATTTTAAATTGTTTTTTACAGACTTAAGCTAGTTAGTTATGTTAATATGTTAAAGCTAGTTATATTATAATAACTTATATGCTCTTCGTTTATTTTTCTTAGTTGTTGAATGATAACATATTATATACCTTAGATACCACCGTTTTTATTATTATTGATTGTTAAAAAATCACTAAAAGTTGTGTTCATTTAAAATAATTAAAAATTAAGTAACTGCCTAGGTATTGTTTTTTATTTATTATAATTTCCTGCATTGGTTAATCAGTTAATTAAATTTATACTTCAATGTTTCAAAGTATTCCTATTTTAGTTATATTCTTTCCGTGTTCGTTACCTCTATTTGATTTGTGTGGTAATTTTTCACTTCATTCAAAAAGTTTAGTATTTTGATGTAACATCTTGTTCTCATACATGGGTTAATATATTTTAGTTCTTCAGTTAGTAATTGGGCAAAGTATTCATTCCTTCTATCGTCGTTAATGTAAGTTGCACAACATTCAGACTTAGTTTGGACCCTTAAACGTGTTTTATTCTTATCTTCTTTTATATTGTACCTTGTAGGCCGTAACAGTGATGGAGATATTGGACGATTTTTTGTTTCAGAGTCCATTATATCAGGAGTAATACTTCGCTTCATACCTAAAACTAAAAAGATATAGAGACCTTAATAATTAATTATAATATTGTTCCTGCAGAAACATCGTACAAAATTTTATGCTAATCGGTTCAGCAGATTTTTTGTTGATCCATTACTATGTATGGAATATGCGTGCTAATAAAATTGGGATCGCGCTCGCGACAGCTTCACTAACGGCCGGTTTCAATATTCTATCTATCTGTGGGTTTGGTTACAAATGAGTATTTCACATTAGCTGCATATAAAATACGTCAAAATTCTACTTCTAGACTCCAGTAATAAAAATCCATATGGATAGGATATTGAAGCCGGCCGTTAGCCACGCAACGAATTTTGATACAGTTTTCACTATTGTTTAGAGAATGACTTTTTTTATAGATTATTTGAAATATTAATATTAAATTGCACCCGTGAGAAGCCAGGGCGCGTCGTTAGTAACATGTAAAAAAATATTTTATTATCTTACCTTTGATATTCCGAGATTTATATAGTACTACAGTTGATAATTCATTTGCTGCACTGACGACCACAAAACGTACTTTTTAGCCTATAGCTTTAGAGCACTGCGTTCGATAGAAGATACGAGTAAAAGAGATGGCATAGAACAATAAATAATAAAATTATCAATTTGTGATAACAATATTTTAGAAACGTTTATTTGACAAATTTATTGTAACGTAATTATAACGTTATATACATGCAAAGCTTTGCATAATATCGTTTTGACATATCGTTTCTCTTAAACATAACGTTATCTCGCACTTGCGCAGATATCGTTACTGAATTTTACCGATATTTAAGTCCCTGAAAGTGTGTAATGTAAATAAGTTAGAATACGCGATAAAACTTTAAAAATTAGTTTCATTTAAACTCGTAAACTTAAGAAATCATAAAGCTCCAGACCTGAGTGCCGAACTGTGTCGATTGTTTGTAACAAATACTACTGCCAAAATCGCAAGCATTATCGATTTTGACGTGGCATGGGCACGCACCGTTGCTCGCCTCAACTCGCCTGTTCCCCGTTTCCTCTCCACACTTAACGCTCTTCTGGACACAGATTCTGAGTGCGACTAATTTGCCCACGATTGGACGCTAATATTGTCGGAGTACCTGGAGTTGTGGAGATGTGAGCGAGAAAAATGAATATTATGTTGCCTTTCAGAAATAAGAATAGAACCTTTTTTATTCAATTTAGATTTAAAATAATACTTATTGAAAATCACTTGTTTAATTTACCTCGGCTTGGAAAATTCCTCTGTGCAGAAACCCAGCGGGACTTTTTTTTAAACAGTTTACAATCATTAAAGTGACACAATAATTAACCAAACATAGTAAATTAGAAATAGCATATTTATCATCTCACTCCCAGAGTTATTAATTAATGCAATTGAGTTTATCGCTTTAATTTAAGTAAATATAAATAAATAAATGAATAACAAACAAATAAAGAAGACAATCCGTATAGTGGTTACATAAGAAAATTCACTACCCATATCTATCTTTATGACGATCCCCATGAGAAATCTATGAGATGCCTATATTGAGCAGTGGACTTTGATAGATTGGATTAAATAAATGAATGAAGAATATGGCAACATATTGCATTGTAGCCGTAGGAAGAAAAAGGGGAGATCTCCCGCCGGGCAAGGCGTTCTGCCCGGGGAGCGGCCAACGCTCCGAGTGGTAGTTCGGAGCTATTCTATATATACTGCTTTAACTTCGGAACTTTGTTAGCGCGATTTAGGCTTCGATGTGTTTCGCTTGTGGCGCTACGACAGCGCCGCCACAGCATAAAAGTACACTCTAATTATTTTTTCTGGTAACGAGGCATCTTATCTTTATTCTCAGTTGTGGAAGCGCAGGTGCATTTTGATAATTAATTTAGGACAATGAAACAGAACTTGAAAGCATTTAGTGGACTGCGTGCTCGTTTTTACCCTTCATAATCATCATTATAATCATCATCAATGTTACATGCCTTTGCAAGTCTAATTCTGACCATAGGCTTTCCTTGCATCACTTATCAGGTCGTCACTTCAACTAGAGAGGGCCACCATACACTTCTCTTTCCGGTACACAGAGTACAGAGTGGACAGAGTAGTCAGTCGAAAGAGACGAAACGGGCCGCACTGAAAAACAGCGGCCGGGTTCGCCACGCCAAATGCTGAATGCGACCCCTTTTCGTCACATTCGGCAACGTCTAATAATAAGATAATTTAAGTAAAATAATTAATAAAATAATAAAATATTACGTACAATATGGCATTGTGTTTATAAAAATTATAATATTATCTTTCTTTCTTTCAGTACAAGGCTGCTATTCGAAAAACTTTCTTCCACTTCGGTTCTCAGTTCTCGGTTCAAAGTGTTTAAGTTCATGCTGTATTATTACGAGTACTAACCTATTTGTCTATATATCGATACATACAAATAAAATTGTAGTTTATGTACGTAACATTTAAAGAATAAGCATTTTTAAATTTTTTGTCCGTGTCTGTCTGCCTGGACTAATTTTTGGAATGGCTTAGCCGATTGTACTGAAACTTGACGAACAGGTGGAAAACAATGGTCAGAGCAATCGAGACTAACTTTTATTTGAAAAATAAATAGTCTTTGATGATTATCTTACTAAATAACGCCACATTAATAGCCCAGACGAAGCAGGGCGGTTCGCTAGTATAAAATAAATGGGTTTAGTTCTGTTGATTTTAAAAAGCACTTCTATATTCTACAATTATAAGTAATGCACTGCATGAAGCTATTGTGAAACACAAACATTTTGTGAAATTCGCAACGTCAGCTGATGAGGCTCCTGGCACGCGGCCAACTACCCGAGTGCCTCATGTTTGTGGATCTCTTTGCTTACACAGAACTTTTTTACATATTCTATAATGACAGTATTTGTAGCCACGTTGCAGCTATATTATAGTTGCAACATAAATGGGTTGGTTCGACCGTGACAGGACCACGCTTTCACAGAACACCAGCATAAAATAGCAATGTAATGTAAATGTGTTGCGTATGGTGAGTGTGTGCGCTGATGGTAATCAAGAGGACTGTGTGCCCGTTTGTCACCCTTACTCTTTAAAATATAAATATTACACGAATATATGTTTTTTATTCTAATTCTATTAAAAAAAGATATTTTTACATACGTTCGCACACATAAACTCACACACTTATACAAAATCTCCTTTTGGACACAATTATACAAAATCTCCCTAGGACTCTCTCCTTATCCATCGCAATACCATATGACTTGCAATTTTGATGCTGCTTATTTTCTTGCTGCTTCAGATGTGTGTCTATGTGTAAATGTATGTGGCATACACTTACAAATACACACACATCTGGATATACACATACACACACATCATTACTGACGCAACTTGAGGTAGCACTTCTCTTTTCTAAAATGCTCACCTTGTTTTCACTGATATTGTCACTTTCTTCTCGTTAATAATAGAAGCACTCCATGGTAGTATTACGCTGTCCTCCACGTTTATCTAGTGATCGTAAACGTGGCTCCGGGTTCGAATTCCAAGTCGGGGCAGGATCAGTAATCGGGTTTTTGGTCAATAAATTCTCAATATTCAAAATTTCTGTAGTCTGAAAGTCGGGGGTATTTCACATTCCGTGCCCTGCCGTCCCATCGGACTATAAGAGTAAGAGAATAAAGAGTTTACTTTTTGTGTGTGTGCATACACTAGGGCACTATAATCATAGTTGGTGCTTATGTCACTTAGCGGATAAGGCAGTGTAAAGGATTATCTTACATTTACAATTATTGTTATCTCCTTATCATTCAAGTTTGAACTTCTTTTTTAGTTCCTTTATCGTTTTTATGCTTCATCTAGGTTACTAAAAAAGGTAACGTTATAGCCTATATAAGTCCCACAGCTGGGTACACAGCTCCTTGAGTACTATGAAGCAAAAAACCTGACTCTCTGCTCCAGTACATGTTAGCGGTCTTGACATGTTTCTTTTTTAACTTCTCTGTTTGTATTTTTAACTTCTTAACGCAGATGGCTAGTCTCCGTTAGGCTGGCCGCCATGACCGGAATTCGGTCCGGAGAATTCGCAATTTTTGCGAATTCTCCGGACTCCGGGAAAAACATTGCGCTGTCTGTCCGACTGCAGCTGTAACATAACTCAAATCGGCTCAACCGGGAAAGCCCACGCTCTCACAGAATACCAACGTAAATAGCAACTTAACACTGCTGTGTTTCGTATGGTGTGTGTAGAGAACCGGAGACCCTTTTTACTGGCAAAGAGGCATTCCATCTTAGTCCTCACGGTTGACAACGCATCTGCATTTTAATTCTTTATTGGGGATAGATGTAGATGTCTATGGGCCACAGCAACCACTTACCATCAGGTGGACTGTGTGCTAGTTTGTCACCCTATTCTATAAAGAAATGTTTACTGGGTATCTAATAGCGACGGCAAACTGGGCAGTTTTAGTTATATTAGAAGGTCTTCAATTTTTGTTTTAAACATTTTTCTGTATCTCGATAACTATGTGTATCCTACATTATATAGCAAAAAACTGAATTTTAAGTAGTTATTTGATAATTGAAATAATTACTTTACTACCTGCTCGCCTTGTTTGGACGAATTCTAAGCTGTGTGAGCGAGACAAAAAAAATCAGGTGATCTTGGTGGCCACAATATCGGTACCATTCGGCCGATCCACCGGTCACGGTTGGCTTCGTTTAGGTAACTCCTTACTTGGACGGCGTAATGTGCCGGACAACCATCATTTTGGAGCCACATTCTTCGCCGGATGGCTAGTAGCTCATCTTTTAATAAATGGGGCAGCTCATTTTGCAGAAATTCTAAATAATTGGCTCCATTTAGTTTACCCGGTTTGTTCGATGCCAACTGTGCAGATTATGCAAGTTAATGTATTCGTCTCTTTTACACGTTGACTCGTCGCTCCACAAATATTTTTCTTAAAAACCCGGGATGTTCATCCGTTCGCGTCAGCATTTCTCTGCAAAAAGTAACTAGTGCTCGGTAGTCACGTTGTTGAAGAGTTTGCACACGTGTAACATGATAAGGGTGAAGTCTCTATTTTTTGACAATCCGATGTGCTGTAGAGTGCGATACTCCAGTGCGTTGTTCGATATCTCGCATCGAAATAGACGAATCTTTTCTGCCGATTTCTAAAAAGGAGACGGTACTCAATTCGACTGCACATGCGAAGTTGAGAAGGCCGAGATACGCACTAACCATATTTAACAATAACTAAACACGAATTCATACAATGGAGAATCTGTCGATCCTTTTTACTCACATTAATCCTAAGCACCGTTTGTCTCGCTCACACAGCTTAGAATTCGTCCATACAAGGCGAGCAGGTAGTAAAGTAAAATTTTCAAGGGAAACAAATGTACTTACCTAATAAAGATATGCAATGTTTAAAAAAAACTATCTGCCAACAGTTTTGTAATTTTGTAATGAAATGCCTACTTTTAAACATTAACGGCTATAGCTCAGTAAGTAATGACATTAAGTACATGGTATGCTAATGTTTTAGAATCCTTATGATATAAGCAAACTTTTTAAATGGTTGGCCACACAGATCCTATACGTTTTTTTTCACCACAGGTGCTCAAACTTAGCAGTTAAATAAAGTAAAAAATTTAAATTTATGTTTAGTGTCGTCTTGTAAAATACTACCCATATTAGTTGAAAACTTTTAAGGGTAATTTGGAAACATCATTATTAGGGAACACATTAAAAGAAAAAAAACCGATCTAGACATTAAACTGCGGACGTGATGACCACAAATGTGAGCAGAAGTACGAATTTTCGGAATTTTATAAAACATGGCGTAGACCGCGAACCGTTCGGGATAGAATTTTTTTAGGGACCCGAGGCCACCTCCCCCCGCCCGAACACGTACGTACTAGATTATCCACCATTACTGGAACAGCCTGTATATATATTACAATCCTCATGAGAGCAGTGGTAGCTCAGAGGCTAAACGCTCGCTGTTCGATTGCTGTTTGATCCCCGCCGGCAGCAATGGCATTGTTCATTGCAAGTTTTAGTGCTGATTGATTGATTGTGAAGGAAAACATTGTGAGGAAACCTGCATGTCTGAGAAAATAAAAAATGTATTTTGAAGACATGTGAAGTCCGCCAACACGCATTGGGTCAGCGCGGTGGACATTTCTTGCTCCAAACCCTCTCAGAAATGAGAGAAGGCCCGTGCCCAGCAGTGAGACGTAAAGAGCCTGTATATTACTTACTTTTATATAATTCTACAAGACAAACTCCTGTAATAAGCTTATCATTTAATAAATTATTAAACCTTGTTATTTAAAACAGACACACACTGCTTCAACAATATACGCGATAATACGGATTTGCAACTAAACGTATGCGGTATATAATGGAATTACGAACTCCACTATCAGTTTGAAACAAGAACAACGTAGCAACATTTTCCTTTATATTAGCTCCGATGCAGTCAACAACGAATCGCTAATCTGATTTCACAGAATTCAATACCGTTTTGCATATGTATTGGTTATTTTATCTATGACAGCTTTTTAATAGCTTTACTGTGTTTTTCATTTTTTATCAAAAATCACAACAACCACCTGGATGGGTGGCTACCGCCTATAAAAGGCCACTGCTAAATATAAACCTACCTTATAGATTGCGTCATAGGGTAAATATTTGCCTTAGCTACCACGCTTGGCATTGGTTGACAACCGCAGTTTTTTTAATGTTTTAGTTGTTATAAGACGCTGCTGCCCCACTCCTGGTTTGATTTCTCTGTCGTCTCTTACGACACTTTCGGGACGATATGAGGTAACGGATATTCTTATTCCGTGAGTTATTGTGAAATTACAATTATGAACGTAATTACGTCAAGGATATGTGGTGTGTGTTTTGTGTGATACACTAAGAGGAAAATCAAGTCCATCTAAATTGCCTCCTTGATTGCATGGCTTCCGTAGACGTGACCTGAATATAATCTTGCGCGGCACGTGATGTACTAGTACGCTGTATAATAAATAAAAAATTGGTAAATCCAATTGGGCATGTCTTAAGCGCATTAAAAAAATTATACAGATGAATATACAGAATTTTTTAAAGTAGTTTAAACACATTTCGACAGCACTATTAGCTTCAACACCCACGAAACCCATGAAAATGACACCCATGATGAAAAAATTGATACCTATTGCAGCCGCCATCTTAGATTTACATTTCGACAGCACTATCGGCTTCAACCGTGCCGTGTAGTGGCGGTTAAGAATATCCAATACCCCATATCTTCCCGTAGGTGTCGTAAAAGGCGACAAAGGGAAACAGGCAAGAGATGGGCAGCAGCATCTTCCTGATAACAGCAAAAATACAATTAAAAACTGCGGTTGCCAACCCGCTCGCCGAGCGTGGCAACTATGGCAAATACCCCCCCAAATGGATAAAGTTACTAAGAGACGGCCCCCAGTCCCCGGCGGCCCCGCTATTCCTGGCTACAGTGGCGTCCATGGTAACAGCGGGGCAGGAGGTGCTAAGAATCTCCGGTGAAGGTTGGTTGCCACCTACGACGATTCGACCTGGCAACATACAACGCACGCACCCTGAGGACTGACGATAAGATCGTGGAACTGGAAGAAGAGATAGACAAGTTACGATGGCATATTATAGGATTATCCGTCCTATAATATGCCACCTGTAATATGCAAGTCCGAAGAGAGGGGGAGGAAACGGTAATCCTCGAATCCGGCAACTTGCTCTATTACCGGGAGGGCGACCATCTGTCCCAAGGAGGTGTCGGATTTATCGTCCACAAGTCTCTCGGTAACAACGTTGTAAAGATTGAGAGTGTGTCGACGAGGGTTGCGTACCTTATACTCAGAATCACCAAACGGTATTCGCTGAAGGTCATACAGGTTTACGCACCAATGAGGATGAGGAGATGGAGGAAATGTATAAGGATATCTCTAGAGCCATACATTCCTCCAAAACCCAATATACGGTGTTAATGGGAGACTTCAATGCAAAACTAGGCACAAGAGAGAATGGTGAGCTGAAAGTAGGGAAATTTGGAATAGAGCAACTGAACCCAAATGGCCAGCAGCTGGCCGACTCCATGGAGAAAGAGGGACTCTTTATGATGAACTCTTTCTTCCAGAAGCGGCCCCACAGGAAGTGGACCTGGTCGAGCACCGACAATTCGACAAAAAATGAGATTGACTTCATTATGACGACCAGACGACAACTGTTCAGTGATGTCTCAGTGATCGCGAGGGTGAAAACCGGCAGTGATCACCGAATGGTTAGAGGCACACTGAACCAAAACGTTAAGTTGAAGAGGTCTCGTCTAATGAAGTCAACGCTCCGTCCCTCTCGTGCTCTAATCCAAAGTCCCGAAACCTTTCAGCTCGAGTTACAAAACCGTTTTCAGTGCCTAGAAGACTGCAATGAAGTGGACGATATGAATGACACGCTCGTGGAAATTGTCCATGCGGTCGGAGCTAAGTTCTGCAAGACCCGCCGCAGAAGAACACAAAAACTCTCCGATCACACTCTTAATCTCATTGCTGTTAGACGGGAGATGAAGCTACATTCTTGAAAAGATTTGACAGCATACAGGCAACTGAACAGACACATCTCCAAATGCATGCGGCGGGACTTACGCAACTTCAATACAGCTCGTATTAAAGACGCGATCAGGTGGAACCAAGGCTCCAAAGTCTTTGCCAGAGATCTGTCTGCCAGAAAGAGCCAACTGTCAAAGCTGAAGACAGAATGTGGCAGCATCGTTTCCGGGGCACCTGACATTTTGAGTGACATTGAGAGGTTCTATGGGCAGCTGTACACGTCATCGTTGGAGCCACACGCGAGTGTGAGTAACAATCCAAGAGCGAGTCTTATCCGACATTATTCCGATGATATCCCGGACGTCAGTCTTAGCGAGATTAGAATGGCTCTCCAGCACCTTAAAAACGGCAAGGCCCCAGGCGAGGATGGAATTACAGCGGAGCTTCTGAAAGTGGGTGGAAAACTGGTACTTGAAGTCCTTCAGAAGCTCTTTAATTCCATCCTCCGTGGTGGCATTACACCGGAGGCGTGGAGCAGAAGTACGGTGGTCTTATTCTTCAAGAAAGGTGACAATGCTCTCTTGAAGAACTACAGACCGATTTCCCTCCTGAGCCGCGTCTACGTGCTGTTTTCGAGAGTCGTTACGAATCGTCTCGAACACTGACTTGACGACTTCCAGCCTCCCAAACAAGCCGGTTTCTGAAAGGGTTTTAGCACCATAGACCACATACATACCCTTCGGCAAGTTGTACAGAAGTTCGACAATTTGAAACTATGCCTGGCGTATTTGGACTATGAGAAAGCCTTTGATTCCGTCGAAATTTGGGCGGTGCTGCAGTCCCTTCAGCGGTGCCAAGTTGACTGTCGGTATATCGAAGTGCTGAAGTGCTTGTACAGTAGAGCTACGATGGCTATCCGAGTACAGAACCGGAGTAAGAGACCTATCCAATTGCAGAGAGGTGTAAGACTGGGTGACGTTAGTTCCCCGAAACTCTTCACCGCTGCATTGGAAGACGTTTCCAAACTTCTGGACTGGAAAGGATACGGTATTAACATCAATGGCGAGTACATTGCTCACCTTCGATTTGCCGACGATATAGTCCTTATATCAGAATCGCTGGGGGACTTAGGCACTATGCTCAATGACCTCAATAGTGTCTCCCAACGGATAGGTCTTAAGATGAACATGGACATAACAAAGATTATGTTTAATGTCCATATCACACCTACGCCGGTAGTTGTTGGGAGTACTAAGCTCGAAGTTGTTGACGAGTATGTTTACCTGGGACAAATAGTCCGACTAGGTAAGTCCAACTTCGACCGAGAGGTCAATCGACGGATTCAACTCGGTTGGGTAGCGTTCGGGAAATTACGGCACATCTTCTCGTCAGGTATACCTCAAAACTTGAAAACGAGACTGTACAACCAGTGCGTGTTGCCAGTGATGACATACGGAACTGAGACGTGGTCCTTCACTGCTCGCCGGATGAGGAAGCTCAAGGTCGCTCAGCGAGCTATGGAGAGGGCTATGCTCGGAGTTTCTCTGCGTGATAAACTTAGAAATGAGGATATCCGCAGTAGAACCAGAGTGACCGACATAGTCCCACGGATTAGTAAGCTGAAGTGGCAATGGGCCGGCCATATAGCTCGAAGAACCAACAACCGATGGGGAAGAAAGGTTCTCGAGTGGCAGCCTCGTACCGGCAGGCGAAGTGTTGGTGTCCACCCACTAGATGGAGTGACGACCTGGTAAGATATGCAGGAAGTTGATGGATGTAGGTGACTGAGGACCGTGCTTTTTGGCATTCCTTGGGGGAGGCCTATGTTCAGCAGTGGACTTGTGAAGGGCTGTAATGATGAAACGAGAAGATGTGTCGTAGTTTCCCGAACGCTGCCCAGCCGAGTTGAATCCGTCAATTGACCTCTCGGTCGAAGTTGGACTTACCTAGTCGGACTATTTGTTCCAGGTAAACATACTCGTCAACAACTTCGAGCTTAGTGCTCCCAACAACTTTTTTTTTGGAAGTGGCAACCCCAGGAATAAGTTTGTAAAATATTAGCTCCCAAATTAATTTAAGTTTAGTTATTATAAATCATTAATATCC
The DNA here is from genome assembly GCA_963668995.1 of Parnassius mnemosyne. NCBI lineage: Eukaryota > Metazoa > Arthropoda > Insecta > Lepidoptera > Papilionidae > Parnassius > Parnassius mnemosyne. The sequence goes on from CAVLGL010000090.1 coordinate 789,871, forward strand.
ACCTCAATTTTTGTTGCAATTGTTAATTGTGTTTAAATTATACTGTGTATTAAGTAAAACGTGAGTTACTTACCTAAATATATTATATTTAAACGTTCGGATTTTAAGTGACAGGTAACGTACGAGATTGTTTGAATATTACATATTGTAATTCTTGTTATTCCTTCTTATTACATAATTTTTCAGTTCGGTTTTACATATTTAAATCTTTTCTTAAGCGTTTCATTTAAAATCTACAAATATAACCTCACACAATAATTCCTTGTCTTTATTTACACTGCTACTTCTGTATTAAGTAGAAGTTCTAGTTTTAATATTTTTAACTAATAAATACATAGCAAAATGAATACTCGTTATGCCAAGACGCGCCAGCTTGAGACCCACCTCCAGCTCGTGCTTCAGGAACTAAAGTTGTGCAAGGAGCTGTGTGAAATATTACTAAAAGAAAGGGATGACAATGAAAAAGAAATAGTTGAAATAATTAAAAAGAATACACAATTAAAGTGTGACATGGCAATGTTACACACAGATAATCTTAATGTATTAAAAGAAAGGGACCAGCTTCAGGGAACGGTCAATGAGTTTGATCAGTGCAGCAAGGAATATGAGGAAGCTCTCAAATTCATAGCTGCATTGCAATTACAATTGAATGAAGCCCAAGAGCAAATTTTACAACTATACAAAAACTTAGACAACTTAAAAGCCTCCAAAACTCAGAGTCTGTTCCATAAACTTGTAGAATGCACAACGTCTCAAGAATCCTCAAAATTGTTACATACATCATCAACAGTGGATTTGACAGGTGAAGATGCCTTCATATCGGGAACAGCAGGAAGAATCGCTTGCAGTAACAATAAATTAAAAAAATAAATACATTTGTAAATTGCAAGAAAACATAAAAAATAAAATAAGTATTAAAAATCATGTTAAGTTATGTAAAGAAAAACAAGAATTAATTAATAAGGTCAAAATATATTCAATTGAGGTGGATAGCATTAGGAAAAGTTATGAGACTGACATGGAGTATCTTAATTCAGAAATTTCTTCACTTCATAATGCACTACAAGTTATGACAAATAAATATATAAATTAGCTCAAAATGAAATAAAGGAACATATACTGGCCATGGACGAACTGGTGACACTGTGTAAATATAATGAGGAACGTTTTGAGTCATTAGTAAAACATCAGTGTGAGTGTCAGCGCTCATTACCGGTTACTTCAGGGACAGTATGGAGAAAAAGAATCCCTCTCCTACTTATAAACTTCATGACAGTTCCAGAACAATAAATAATTTGAATAATATAAATGTTAGCAAAAATAATATTGTTGTGTACAGTGATGATATAGGTAAAAACTTAGGTTTAGTATTAGGTATAGTAAAAACTGTCTAAAGGAACACCAAATTACTAATTATTGTATGCCTGGAGCAACATTTAGCCAAATTATAAATAAAATTCTAATAAGTAGCCATAGTTCTAATAGTATATTGATACTTCTTATTGGGCGAAGGGGCAATGTGAATAAAAAACAATTATTGGATTATATTGAAATTCTAAATAATTTAAATGTTCACAAGATTGTTTTGTTTACATTGCCTTACTTATGGGGTCTGCCACAAGAAAATAAATTAAGACATGACTTAAATATCCAAATGACTAATTTAATATGCAATAATAATGTAAAACTGACATATAATTGTAATAATTATAAATTTCATTTAATTGATTTAAATAATTTAATTAAGAAGTTTTTGACAAGAGATAGGTATTACCTATCAAAGTATAGTTTAAGACTGGTAGCAAATACGCTAACTTACTATTTATATTTTAACTCAGTAAATAATTTGGCTACCTTGACACCTGCTTCTTTTGAACAACAAAATAATTTTACATTTGATTTGGAACCAGTTCCAAGTAATTTAAATAAGATAATAAGACAATAGAGGTAATCTCTAGCAAAGATAATTTAAATAGCTTAGAATGCAACTTACCAATACATAATTATGTAATTTCACAAAATAACAATAATAAAAACTGTATTAACCTGGTGCATCAAAATATACAAGGTATGTTAGGCAAAGAATTAGAAATTGAATTATTTTTAAATAGTACCAGTATACATATTTTATGTATTACTGAACATTGGTTGAAAGATTACAACTCCATATTTAATTTCAATAATCACCAGGTGGTCAGTTCGTTCAATAGAGATACTAAGTTACGTGGTGGCTCCTTAATATTAGCTAATAAATCCTTATCATGTAAAGAACGTAAAGACATACTGTAGAAAGGGCATGAGTTGAGCTTGAGCACTTTATTGTTGTCAGTGTTTATAGACCCCCATGTTCAAATTATTATACCTTTGAAAAGGTTATGGAAGAAGTTTTAGTTAAGCTTAATAAACAGAATAAATCTCTTGTAGTGTCTGGAGACTTTAATATCAATCTCCTGGAAACTTCTTCCATCAGTATTAAATTTTTCTCTTTGTTCAAATCCTATAATCTTGATAATTTATTCTTTTAAGCTACACGTATTGCAGGGTGTAGTGCAACTTGTATTGATAATATTTTTACAGGTGTTGTACCAATCAACAAATCAATAATTCAAAAATTTAGTTCAGGTCACTGTGGACAACTGGTTTCATTACCTTATATGCACAAAAAACAGAAAATTGAGAAAATTTTGTTTGTTCCTATTAATGCAAAACGCCTGGAAAGATTTAGAAGTAATATGGTTAAAAACCTTCCATCGCTTTCCTATAAGAACAATGCAAACTATTTATATGGAGAATTATTTACCCTTATAAGCAATGAATTTAAAAAACTTTTACTTCTAAAATATTCTCCAGAAACAGTCGCAATGCATTTAATGAGTGGGCGACAGTAGGAATTCATAAAAGCAGACGAAGTTTATATGACCTTTACCATAAAAGATCATATAATCTTTCCGATGCTTTTAAAGAATATGTTAAAAATTATTCTAAAATGTTTAAAAGAGTTTTCTCCACAGCCAAATCGTTACATATTAGCAACAAAATTGAGACGGCTAAGAATAAAATTAAAATGACGTGGAGTATAATTAACAATGAAACCGGTAAAGACAAACCTCCAAACTCAAACTATCAATTAAAAATTAACAATGAATTGACTAAATCAAGTCAAGAAGTCGCAGCGGTGTTTGAGAAATATTTCACTGATATTCCTATCTTGACAACCGAGTCATTGAATACTTCTCCAACTGTCGCCGAGTCATTACTCAAACAGAATGTTAACACCTGTTTAAAATAATTTACATTTGAAAAAGTACTATCGCAAGATGTTGTAAAATACATCAAAACCATTGATATAAAGAAGACCGCAGATTTGTGGGGATTTCCGTTACAGTTATTGCGTCCATAATAGATTTAATTGCACCTCATCTTGCTTATACTTGTATCGATTCTGGTGTGTTTCCTGATTTAATGAAGTATAGTAAAGTAATACCTTTATTTAAATCTGGTAGTACATTGGACCCCGCTAACTTTAGACTTATTTCTGTACTACCAACTCTCAGTAAAATTTTTGAAAAAATAATTATGGATCAATAGTCAACTTTTTTTAATACAAATAAATTACTTCATAAAAACCAATTTGGTTTTACAAGGGGTCGCTCGAAGTGTGACGCCGGTGTTGAGCTTATGAAATATATTTTTAATGCCTGGGAAAATTCACAAGATGCCTCAGGTATTTTCTGTGATCTTTACAAGGCTTTCGATTGTGTTCATCATAAGACATTAATCATGAAACTACAACATTACGGTGTAAAAAATTTAGCGCTTAGACTTATTACTTCATATTTAAGTAACAGAATTCAAAAAGTAGTGATTAATGGTAAGGGTTCCTGCGGATCGGTAGTATCAATGGGCGTTCCTCAGGGCTCGATTATTGGCCCATTTCTTTTCTTAATCTATATTAATGACTTACCTTATCTTGTAGGGGATAATCACGATATAGTATTATTTGCTGACGATACCTCTTTAATTTTCAACCTCAAACGACAGTTAATTAATTATGACGATGTAAATAATGCTCTATCGAAATTGGTACATTGGTTTAACGCCAACAATATACTCTTAAACGGCAATAAGACAAAGTGTATTAAATTTACAATACCTAATGTAAAACATTCGAATACCAATGTGCTGCTAAATGGGGAGGAGTTTAGTACGGGCGATAGGCCCTCAGAGAAAAATTTAAAGAAATAAACATATTAACTTTGGCATCGCAATATATTTATGAGAATGTAATGTATGTGCATAAAAACATAAATAGCTTTAATAACAATAAGGATGTGCATACTTTAAATACTAGGAACAAACATAAGCTTGTAATGCCAGTTACTAAACACCTCAGAATCAGTAATTCATTTATGGGGCAATGTATACGCTTTTACAACAAAATCCCAGAACATGTTCAAAGTTTGTCAATAAACAAGTTTAAAAGTTTTATAAAAGAAAAACTGTACAAAAAGGGTTATTATAATATCAAGGAATACATGAATGAAAATGACCCCTGGGAATAGGGTGATCGCCATCATGCTGGTTCTATGAAAAATCATTTAAAAATTGTATAAACAAAATTATTGTTAAATGAAATTATATTTAAAAAAAAAGTCCTGCTGGGTTTGTTGCTGGTTCTTCCCAGGAATGAGGTATTTTCCGGACCAGTGGTAAATAAAAAATGACTTTCAATAAGTATTATGTAATAATCAATATTGAATAAAAGATTATTCTTTCTTTCTTTCTTTCAACTACCGGAATAGGTGTGACATGGACGTTAAACATGATTTTTGTTTTGTCCATTTTCATCTTAAGACCTATCCGTTGGGAGACACTATTGAGTTCATTGAGCATAGTGCATAGGTCCTCCAGCGAATATTCCATATAGACTATATCGTCAGCAAATCGAAGGTGAGTGATGTACTCGCCATTAATGTTGATACCGCATATATTCCAGTCCAGTAGCTTGAAAACGTCTTCTAATGCAGCGGTGAAGAGTTTCGGTGATATAACGTCACCCTGTCTTACACATCACTGCAGTTGGATAAGTTTCGTACTCTGATTCTGTACTCGGATAGCCATCGTAGCTCTACTGTACAAACACTCCAGCACTTCGATATACCGACAGTCAACTTGGCACCGCTGAAGGGGCTGCAGCACCGCCCAAATTTTGACGGAATAAAAGGCTTTCTCATAGTCCACATACGCAAGGGAAAGTGGCAGATTATACTCCTCTGTCGTCTGTACAATCTGTCGCAGGGTATGTATGTGGTCTATGGTACTAAAGCCTTTTCTTAAACCGGCTTGTTCGGAAGGTTGGAAGTCGTCAAGTCTGCGTGCGAAACAATTCGTAATGACTCTCGCAAACAGCACGTAGACGCGGCTCAGAAGGGAAATCGGTCTGTAGTTCTACAAGAGCGCGTTGTCGCCTTTCTTGAAGAACAAGACCACTGTACTTCTGCTCCACGCCTCCGGAGTAGTGCCACCATGGAGGACGGAATTAAAGAGCTTATAAAGGACTTCAAGTACCGGTTTTCCAGCCGCTTTCAGAAGTTCCGCTGTAATTCCATCCTCTCCCGGGGACTTGCCGTTTTTAAGGTGCTGGAGAGCCATTCTAATCTCGCTCAGACTGACGTCCGGGATATCTTCGGAATAGTGTAGGATAAGACTCGCTCTTGGATCGTTACTCACAAAAAAATCTCTCATTATTATTATAATCAAGTATTTAAGAAATTTGGTTGTTCGAATATTGTGTATTTGTACAGCGATCTTTTTGAGCCGCTGCAAACAACCGAAACAATGTCCACTCACGACGGCGACTGACGCCGAACTGAGTGACGCAGTCTCTATTCTATTTTGTAATAATTTTTCATACAAGGCTGATGAATACACCGAAAATTTCACCATTTCGCAACCGAAAAAAGTTAATTATAACTAAACTAAACAATATTAAACTACCATTTACATTCAATGGCTTTCCACATGATAGATGAAGAGTTTTAAAAATATATTGAGCTGAACAGTTGATATTTTCAAAAGTTATCGTGTTTACAAGCCTTGCGGACTTGATAAATCTACACCATAAGCCACCAAAACCCCTTTTATTATTTAAAAATAGCAATTAATCGATTTAAAAAAAGATATATTTATAAGTTCAACAATCATTTATCTTTCTAAAAATGTAATTTTAAATCATTTATATGTATAATATGATTGCTAGATACGATTTCATGCGATAAAACGTTGGAATCTTAATTTTTAGGCGATAGTAGAACATACCTAGCGCTTTCGCTTAAGGCATGCAATAGGTCATGAACCTCATGACAGAATATATATAATGAGACAAAAAACATAATTTCTTTTGATACAGACACTACTTAAATTCAAGACATGTCAAGTGCGTATAACTGTATATGAATATCCACTACCATATCTTTTGGGTGTCGTAAGAGGCGACATAAGGAAACTGATACACGAGATGTGCAGCAGCATTTTCCTGAAAACAACTCAAAATTATAATTGTGGTCACCAAACCTCCTTCCTAGCGTGGCAGCTAACGCGAAATCCACACCTACGAAGCAGTCTAATAGGAGAACTATGTATAGCAATGTACTTTTATAAGCTGTATAGATGGATGAGTGTGTCGAACCACGCGCATATTATAATGCTTTCTATATTGCTATGAAGAAGCCCACTGCTAGACATGGCTCTCTTACGTTATAAGGAGAATTTGAATATCACATGTAATTATGTCGCAGCCACGCGTAGTTTTTGTTTTATAGGATAAGGGTGACAAACGAGCACACAGTCCACCTGATGGTAAGTGGTTGCTGCGGCCCATAGACATCTACATCTATCCTCTGTTACAAATCAAAATGTAGATGCGTTGTCACCCGTGAGGACTAAGATGGAATGCCTCATTTCCAGTAAAAAGGGCCTCCGGCCACCTGCACTCACCAAAAGTAGTGATCATGTCACGGCATGATTCCACACGAGTATGCTTCTGAGCATTGGTTATGCGACATTTAACGTGAAATTATCCACGTTACGAATGTGTTGATCCAATCCGCAAGCAAACAAAACAAACAGTCACACAGTCCACCTGATGGTAAGTGGATAATGTGGCACATAGACATCTACATCTATCCTCGATTAAGAATTGAAATGCAGATACGTTACCACTCCTAAGGAATAAGATGTAACGCCTCATCTATCTCTCATCATACGAAATTCGCCTTTTCTCTTCAGTTCAATTTTTCACTACTAACACGTTTTCTTCAGTAACAGCTGAACGTCACAGGGCATCCACTTTTTCTTCGTCTCTCAAAGTAAGTCGCCCGTGCAGAAATTTGCTATACTATCGGTAAACGTTTGCCTGAGAAGCGCCTTTATCCATAAATGCCATTTGAAGTCTATTAAACGATTTGTCCGTTTCTAGGCGAAGATTGGATTTGTAAAAAATCATACATGAAAATGTTTCCGACGTAGATCCATTTTTCAGTGAAATACGATATTTTATTTCAGCTCATAAGTAAAGTGGAGCGAAATTTTAAATTGAAACGCGCGTATTTTTAATCGTAAATAGTATTTTTTCCCTAAAATAAATACATCCGCATTTTAATTGTTAATCATGTATGGTATGTGCCTATGAGTCACAACATCTAATGCCATCAGGTACAGACCACCGTAAGCATTTGTTATCCTTTTTCTGAAAAACTTGGCTTGCAGCAGCCCGTGAACCATCTGCAACCATCTTCAAATAAAGAATTTTGCGGTTGCGATGTCCTTCCAAGGACTAAATTACGTAAGGTTAATTGTTAGAGCCATGCTGCAGCTATATTATGGTTATAGCAAGATTAGGACAAGGGCCTTAGACCTTGAAAGATCACCCACTCACAGTATATCAACGTAAAATAAGGCATATCATACATCACAGATTTCTGCAGATATCCATGGATTGCAATCGTATCTTACCATCCGGTGGACTGTATGTGTGTTAGTCAATTCTGTTTTATAAAAAAGTCCGAGCTACAGCCTTCTCTCTCGGTGGTATATCTCTAATAGATCTTTAAAAACCTATTCTTAAAATTTCTCAAATCCAAATGAAAGTGTCCAATACCTATTTGCAGAATATAGGATATTCCGTCTTCGTCCTCAGAAGTGAGGGCATCTATGAGATTCCTTGTTGGAAGTTGTTTGCAGGGTGTAAAAGGTTACATTTATCAGGTGGACAATTAGCTCGTTTGTCATAATTTTTATTGTTATATTTTATTATTCACAAATCCACTGCTGAACATAAGCCTCCCACATGTATGCCACAAATGCTACAAAGCACGGGCGGGCCTGAGCCACCTGCCAAATTACAAAAGCTAAAATAACAGCACAATATTCACATTACCCCCAAACTGTCGTGGCTCTAATAAAAACTCGCTCTTTTTAGATGAAATGGAAATGTTGAACGAACTTGCTTTCCACCTGATAGTAAGTAGCTACTTAATACTGCAAACCCAAAAGCCAAAGACACCTGAGACCAGCTTCAAACCAAGAAACCTACTAATGCCTTATAACCTGTAATTAAATTGTATCTATAAATGACAGAGAAGAGACCGACCAACACTCTGATGCGCATTAACAAATATATCATATTATAGTTAATAAGTTAGCGTGTTATCGCTTATGTTGTTTTCTTATTGCCAATAAATATTAAGCTTTGATACTTTAATTAAATTAAGCAGGTTTTATGACGTTATAACAACTTTATGATCTGACCTACTATCATTATTTCCTTCGCGTACATCAAATTATTTTTTTTTTTCAATAAGCTAATATATCCTTAATCTTTTAAATGAGATAGAGCCACGCCGCAATTATATTATGGTTGTAGGACGATTGGTTCGGCTCGACCGGGGTAGGACACGCTCTCATATAATACCAGTGTGAAATAGCAACTTAATACTGCTAGGTTTCGTATGGTGAGTATAGAGAACTGGATACCCTTTTACTAGAGACGACGCATTCATCTTAGTCCTCATAGATAATAACGCACTTTCATTTTGATTCTTAAGCGAGGATAAATGTAAATGTCTATGGGCCACTGCACCCACTTATCAGGTGGACTGTGTGCTTGTTTGTCATCCTTATACGATAAAACAAGTATTCTTAAGTATATACTTGTGGGATTTTTGTTTAATCTATGTCACCACAAAATAAAGCTTGAGCAGTACAAAAATAGCAGGGCTTTATGATTTCTTATATTTACGCGAACACTACTCATTTAATTAAAACTAATTTTACGGATTTTATTGCGAATATTACTTTTTTTATATTCCCGACGTTTCGGGTGCATTCCAGCACCCGTGGTCACGGGGGACTGAGGTGTTTGACGTCCTGATGTCATAGTTAGCCAGGCTACCTTCAGTTTTTCAATATTAATTTTTGGTTCGATTTACGCAGAATGAGCTTACAGTATCTTGAAGTATATTAGTGGTATACTTGGGTTTGAATTTGATTTGATTAATTATGGGCAGATGGCAGCATCCATCCGTCTTCTCTATTGAAATTAGGATATTTTTTAATTTCAATAGCCTCGCGAATCATCCTTGGGAGGAATCGGTGTACTTTTGCGAGAATTTGTGGTCTATCAAATCTAATGTAATGGCGGGGACGATCTTGAACATGTTCACAAACTGCAGACTTCCCGATACGTCGGTGCTTCACGTCAGCTATATGTTCTTTAACGCGGATTTTTATAGATCTTTTTGTTTGTCCTATGTACGAGAGACCACATTCACAATCCAGCTTGTACACTCCTGCATCTTGTAGAGGGATATTTTTTTTTTTTTTAAACGTTACCCCCACACTAGTATTTTCTTCTGTATCGTGGAGGCAGTTTACAAACATATATTTCACGAGGACAAACATCCAGACCCGGAACAATTACTTGTAGGCCATACAAATACTTGTTCCGTGCGTGATTCGAACCCGCGGCCCCCAGCGCAACAACTCATTACTAAGCCACTGCGCCACGAAGCCGTCTATCTCTCCGATATGACACTTGACGGATGGTAAAAATTGACCAATCTTCTTCAGCGACTTGAAATATGTTTTAATGGAAGCTCGCTTCAAGATGTAGCCAACCTTGTCTGTGACTCCTCTGACATAGGGTAGTACAGCAGGCATACGCTCAACTGTGGCTGGCTTCACTCGGTCACTGTGACGTAGGCGCGGGACCCGAAGCTTGTCGTCTTGCAGTACTTGCTCGACGTGCTGAAGCTCGGCGGCCAGATGTTTTCTGTCACAGATCCCTCGTGCTCTCTGAAACAAAGATTTTCCCACGGTAGCTAACTGTGAAGGATGATGGTGCCAAACCACCGAGTTTGTATGGGTTACCGAAAATACACAAACCAAACGCTCCACTACATCCTATAGTAAGCCAGATCGATTCACCAACTTATAAGTTGGCTCAACACTTGGCAAAAATACTGTCACCACTAAGAGGACATACCAGAGCACACACAAATGATTCATACCATTTTGTTAGTGAGATAAAAGACCTACATCTCGCTGACAATGAAACTATGGTCAGTTTTGATGTTCAGTCACTATTCACATGCCTACCTATTGAAGACTGCATCTCGATTGTTACTAGAAAGCTAGAAGATAACAATATGCCCACAGAATATGCAGTATTACTCAAACACTGGCTCACATCTGGCTATTTATTGTGGAAAGAAGAATTCTACATGCAAGTAGACGGAGTGGCGATGGGCTCACCTGTATCTCCCGTAGTCGCCGACATATTTATGGAGGACTTTGAGGAGAAATCCTTTCTTACTGCTCCTGTAAATCCAATATTCTACAAGCGGTTCGTAGACGATACTTTCACAATTTTACCATCTGACAAAGTAACTGCATTTTTAAACCACCTTAATTCCATAAACCCTAAAATACAATTCACAATGGAGTTAGAGGCGAACAATATCTTAGCTTTCCTAGATGTTTTAGTCATCCGAAATCCTGATAACACTATTGGTCACACTGTGTACAGAAAAAATACCCATACCAACCGATATTTAAATGGTGAATCGCACCATCATCCTTCACAGTTAGCTACCGTGGGAAAATCTTTGTTTCAGAGAGCACGAGGGATCTGTGACAGAAAACATCTGGCCGCCGAGCTTCAGCACGTCCAGCAAGTACTGCAAGACAACAAGCTTCGGGTCCCGCGCCTATGTCACAGTGACCGAGTGAAGCCAGCCACAGTCGAGCGTGTACCTGCTGTACTACCCTATGTCAGAGTAGTCACAGACACGGTTGGCTACATCTTGAATCGAGTTTCCATTAAAACATACTTCAAGCCGCTGAAGAAGATTGGTCAATTTTTACCAACCGTCAAGTGTCATATCTCTCTACAAGATGCAAGAGTATACAAGCTGGATTGTGAATGTGGTCTCTCGTACATAGGACAAACAAAAAGATCTATAAAAACCCGCGTTAAAGAACATATAGCTGACGTGAAGCACCGACGTATCGGGAAGTCTGCAGTTTGTGAAAATGTTCAAGATCGTCCCCGCCATTACATTAGATTTGATAGACCACAAATCCTCGCAAAAGAACACCGATTCCTCCCAAGGATGATTCGCGAAGTTATTGAAATTAAAAAACATCCTAATTTCAATAGAGAAGATGGATGGGTGCTGCCATCTGCTTGGGATCCTAGACTTCAAAATACTGTAAGCTCATTCTGCGTAAATCGAACCAAAAAAATTAATAATCAAAAACTGAAGGTAGCCGGTTTAACTATGACATCAGAACGTCAAGCACCTCAGTCCCCCGTGACCATACAATTTTAAAGTTAATATACGCGATAAAATCCGTAAAATTAGTTTTATTTAATTAGCAGGACTTTGATCAAATAATACAGAAACGCTAAATCGGTTAATACAAGTTGATGATGACAACGATCAAACAGACCACCTATAGTTAAGGAAATGCTGTGAACTATCGATAACTAAGCCCATCCTCGATTGAGAATACAAATACAGATGCGCTATCTCGCTCTAAGTGTTAAGACAGAATGCCTCGTTACCAGTAAGAAGGGTCACCGATGATCGCTCCGGTAGGCATTCCGCTATTTAGTGGATACGCTTACCACTTTAAATACAGCTGCATTTTGCCAATCAATTTAATTTGTCGACCGTGGCGCAGTGGCATAACATTGAGTTGTGGCCCTCCTCGCAGGTTCAAACTCCACAAGTAACATGAATTTTTTTGGATTACAAATAATTGTACCGGGTCTGGATACTTACCTGGTCAATTGTTTCCGCGATAAAAGAGAAAATTCTAGTGTGAAAGAAACGTTTAAAAAAAATTAAATACAGTGGAACAACTCTGTGGCGGCGCTGTCGTCTCGCCACAAGCGGAACACATCGAAGCCTAAATCGCGCTAACAAAGTTCTGAAGTTAAGGCAGTATATATATAATAACTCCGTACTACCAATCGGAGCATTAGGCGCTACCCGGGCAGAACACCTTGCCCGGCGGGAGATCTTCCTTTTCATTCCACCCGCCACAGTGGTGACCCCGACGTGATAGGGACACGCAACCAACAACCTTCAGAAAACTACAACTTCTCAAGCCTTCGTCATTATCCTCAAGAACTCCTACCATTCATTCGCTCCCGAGCAGATATTGTCTGCAGTCTTCACATTCTGCAAGCCATCTAGCTTTACAAAGGTTCATCGCAACACTGCAATAATAATGCTTGCTGTTCCTTCAAGCTACTCTCTGCGCTACAGGGTTCTGCACGGCTATGAGCCTTACTGCTCGCCTCTGCTTCACGGCACTCTCGCAGATTACTTGCGTTCTGCTCGAATCACTGCAAACTACAAGGCAATCCCTGGCACTTGCTTCGGCTCATCGTTCTCACCGGCATCACTTGCAAGTGCGTAGTACGGCATGCATTACACACCGGCATGTCGTTGGAATCGGCGTCACTTGCCCTTACGCACACAGCATGCATTCCCCACCGGCATTAAGGACGCATCGGCAATCGGACTACACTATCGACCCCCGGTCTGAGCAGGGGGGTAATGTGGCAGCGCTGTTGTCGCGCCACAAGTGAAACACATCGAAGCCTAAATCGCGCTAACAAAGTTCTGAAATTAAAGCAGTATATATATAGAATAGCTCCGAACTACCACTCGGAGCGTTGGTCGCTCCCCGGCTACGACTACGACTACACTCTACAACACATACTTGTACATCGTCATCACCACTACAGCCCATTAAAATTGACTACTGCACACAGACTTCCCCAACTAGGAGCCTCAAGGAGGAAATATCTTCCTTAGTTTGTCATAGTTGCCACGCTCGGGAGACGGCTTGAATCAGGAACGTGCTGCTGCCCATCACCTGTTTCAATGTCCCTCTGTTGCCACTTACGAAACCCACGGGACGATATGGGGTAGTGGATATTCTTACACCACCATTAAAGGTAATGTTTTTTGTCAGTTTTCTTATATAATTTCGAATTATTAAGTCGTAACACGTTTCATATTTTACATATGAAAGTGTCTCAAGAATTATTCAAGATATTCACTTAAACTTTCTTATAGTTGAATACACTTCAAACTTTTTAATTCCTTATTCAAGTCATGCGGTTCGGTCAAGTTATATTGAAAAAGTACTTTAACAACTTCGATATTAAGAATGTTACGAGATGTTGCTTTTTGGGAAGTATTTAGGTACCAAGTGATTTTGAAGAGAGTTGTAAGTTAAATTGCCAGTACGTAGAACCCTTGGGAGTTTTTCTGAATAGGTCCACGATGATGGCTCGTCCTAAAAGGGGAATGCTAAATTCTGGCCATGAAACTCCCAACAATTTACATTTGTTAAAAAATTACATCTTTTTTTATGGTAATTAATCGCGGTATTTATGTACCCAAAAAAGATTGCAATATTTTTGCACAAAAAAAAGTACCGAAAAGATAAAAATGAAATTAGGTAAATCCGCAAGTCATTAGTTTATGGGTAAAATAAAGTGTTGCCAATCACAAATCTCCTTAAAAAGTCGATTCTGTTTTTCAATCGATTTTTTATGATTTATGATTTTTCATTGTTATAATGGTAATATTATTTTTCGATAATTATTATGATGTTATTGTAACGAACCCCCCCCCCATCTTTTTTCTCTTTTCTACTATATCCCACTTATACTTGTATTTCTTTAGAATCTATATCTGTAAGATATATAAATATATCTAATTTATGTGACCAGTATAACTTGATCTTTCTAAAGGTTTAAATATAGGCCGTTTAATAAATTTATGGCGTGATCGTCTTAGTTAGGACCCTTTTTTACGTTGTGTTTGTATAGTAACTTAGTTCTTTTAGGTGTATCTTGGAAGAATGAATATTCACGAGAGCAATCGAAAGCTGTTGGTAGAGTCTTATAAGCTAAAGAACCCCGTTCACTAAGACAGAGCTCAAAAAGGTTAAGAACAATAAATTGTCCCTATTCCACTTGTATCTGGTTCACAACAGTCAATTCCTTATTAATTAATCCCTTCCCGCTTGGAAAAGGCTCACAATATTTATATCAAATACCAGTTACAAGGGCTTCGCTCTCCCACATTTTAAAAAAAATGTGGAGGAGGTACACGGCCCCACACACGCCGCGCACGGTGAGCGCCAACCATTTTAATGCGCTCCCCCCGCAGGCTACGCAAAGTTGGGAACTGGACCGTAGTCCACAGCAAAATAACTGGCGAACCAGTAAAAGAGGACTTGGCCCCTTGATAGTGCGTAAGCACAAACATCGACCGAAGTCGCGCATGTCAATGCGTGTAAACGCCATACAGAATACGATCAAATCCAGCCACAGTGAAATGTACGTCACACGGGTTAGGCAACAATCGGCACACTGACCATAAAAAGCCCTCCGTGAGCGCCACCACCTGCCAGACCGCCGTTTCTGCAGACGTGATGTAAGTGTAAGGCATCACCACCAATTGCATGGTCAGCACGGCCAATTGGCCGCAGAGCGTGTCATGAGTCTACCGCTCACCTCAAGGGAATGGGGTCCCACGTTGCGCGGCTTTCGGCCGCAGCCTTGAGAGCCTCCTCAGATTCTCCCTCCAGCTACCACCCGCATGAGGTCAACACATATGCTCCACCAACCAATACAATGGCAGATATAGCCAATAGGCAGTTATAAGATAATATTAATAATTCGCCATCAGAAAGGGTTTGTGTCACTGACGTTGAGTATATGCATTTTTCGATCATGTTTGTCTCACCCACCAACAAGTTGCCTTCAATCTCTCAAAGGTGGGAACTTTATAGAGATATATTATTAAGTTGTTATATAAAACATCATGGAGGGCAGACAGTCTGCAGCCCCGCAATGAAGGGACCCGACTTGGGCAAAGCTACTTAGGTTGTGAGTCAAACCAAGACGCAGAGAGCGCCATTGAGAATAGCGACCCGCCAAACAACCACCGTAGAGACGCAATGCTACAGAATGCAACAAGCATCAATACGACTATCGTCGGGCTTACACCATCCCAAGGTCCCCCATACAGTCCCAGCAGACATCACCACCCGCATACCTCCATCGACCAGAACCACAAGATGCATCGAATCAGGTGCAGCACATCCGCAGATCCATCACAAGACACAATACTGCAAGTAGCAGTAAACATCAATGCAACTATCATACGGATGGCGCCCCCTCACAACACACCCACATGATCCCTATCGACTTTGGTAACAAAATTTGATAATGTTGTTAACTAAAAATACCACCAACGTATCATAGTAGCACGGTACTAAGACGTCAGTAGCCAAAACTCCAAAAACGTATCATAGCGCTATTGCACTAAGACATGAAGTTGAGTATGCTTGCTGCACTTAAAAGTACTACCAAACACACTCACCCTAATCCGAAAGATAGCCGACGTATCATAACGCTATGCGCTAAGACGCCGCCCACAACCGGTAGGGGTGTGCGATGTCCACGGGCAAGTCGTATTGCTACAACAAACCCGCTTACCACCGGCACTAAGATGATATGTCTAGGACACATCGGTTAGTGAGTCCAAGTTTACCTCGGTCTCAGAGGCTGCGAAGCAACCTACACGCCACTATAATAATCCTTTTCAAGTCCCATTTCTTTCAATATAATGCTTTTACATATTTGAGACCTTCCACATATTTGCTTTATTTCATAGACTATACTACTGTATGTTTTATTCATATGGGACTTCAAGTCATAACTCTGCTATCATAATGCTTATGCATCATAGAGACCTTCTATATTAATGCTTTGGTTCGTCAGACCTTACTATGTTAAGTCCCTAATATAGGACTAGTCATTGTGCAACCTTAGTACTAGCAGTCGGTCAGCCGACCACCCCATATATATGTACAACCTTGGGTATGTGTCTCCGACAACGCCCCAATATAAGGGAACATTACAAGAACACGTTCATTAACTTAGAAATTTTCCAATTATTACACGAACTCCTTCATCAACTTAGGAATATTTTAATCCATTTTTTCTATTATATTACAAATGTTATTTATCTTTGTTATTGCAATATAATCGCCTTGTATTTATATGATTTGATATATTTTGAACATTTTAAGCAGGTTTTTAATAAATTTAGAGATTTTTTGAGACATTTTATGCGTTTACTAATATATATAATATTCAATATTCCAAATGGATATTTTTGAACTCTATGCTTATTATTTGCATTTTATTGTTTAAATTATAATTTCTATGACATTTTTAAATGTCTGTATAATGAATTTAATTATTATTTATTAATAATAATTATGAGGCGTCACATTATGATAATTAAACAAGCGAATTGCTAGTTGATTTACCATGAACTCTTTAGAACATAACCAAAACGCTACTGCACAATTTAACTGTTATTCTTATCTGTTTTTAAAAATGCATTTATAATGGAATTTAAATAAATAAATAAAACATATTTATTTATTTAAATTTCATTAAAACGCGTGCAGAACTTAAAGCGATTATTCTTTTTTGTGAAATTATAAATCGAATAAAAAAATTCGCTATGTATTTATCGATTTTATGTCTGTTAATTGGCAACATCGAATCTGAAAGCTAGGCCTATGTGATAATTATTAAAACTAAATAGTCACAAGTCGCATTCCTTTGCATTCGTGTTAGATATTTTGTTTGTTTTCTCGCGGATTTGTTATCTTAGCAACGAATAAGCTTTTTAAATGGACTCCGATAATTCTTCTCACCCTATTAACCACGGCCTGAAAATGGATCCCGCTCCCACGTCTTACGATAACCTCTGCACGAACTTGGACTCGATATCCACTGTTAACGATGACCCCAGCTTTCACACCGGCCAGAGTTTTTCCCAGCTCTCAGTAACTCATTCAAGAGAACATTTACGCCGTGTAAATGTGGTTTAAATATCACGAAAATACAAAGTCATTTGTTGTTAAAAAACTGTTCTTGTGAAAATAAAAAACCTTATATCTTAAAAATCCAGACTTTTTTAAAACCAATTCCTTAACCATTTTATTATTTTAATCGCATATTATCATTTTCATATGCTTTTATATGTGGGCACCCATGCCCGAAGTGTCTATGAACGGTGGGCATTCCCCATTAAATACCAAGCATACAACTACAAGACTTAAAGATACTATAAGCTTATTCTGCGTAGACGAAACAAAAATTTATAATTTTAAAATGAAGGTAGCTGCGGTTAACTATGACATTGGAACGTCGAACAACTCAGTCTCCCCTTCACCATGTTACCTGTAGAGTACTCGAAACGTCTCAAATATAAATAAAATAAACTTCACAGTAAAATTCGTAGAAAGTAGTTTCATTTAAAGATCTACCTTCTGACCTATTTCTGACGCCAAGTAGCAGTGCTCACACTTATGTGCTCCGGGCTGAGGGATACAGAGAGCCAGTTTAATTATAAGTTATGAGGCATTCCATCTTAGTCCTCAGATAAACAGTGGTAGAGCCACGTGGCAGCTTTTGCTGTCGCACGGATGGGCCGGCACGAGCTGGGGTGGTACCACGACCTCACAGAATACCAACGTGAGGTAGAGGTTTACCTCTGCGTTTTGCTCGATGAGTGCAGGTGGCCGGAGGCCCTCTTTACTGGAAATGAGGCATTCCATCTTAGTCCTCGCGGGTGACAACGTATCTATATTTTGATTTGTAATAGAGGATAGATGTCTATGGGCCACAGCAGCCACTTACCATCAGGTGGACTGTGTGCTCGTTTGTCACCCTTGTCCTATAAAAAAAAAGAGGTGACAATGCATCTGCAGCCTTCTTTGTTTGAAGTTGGTTGTTGTGTCCATGGACTGCAGTAGTCACTTACAATCAAATAAATAGTAAGCTTGTTTGTTTCTTAGGTTTTAAAAAAAACAGCCAACCATTTAAATCACGGTAAGCTGCGTTGTGGCGTTTCATTTCGTTGAATTGTACAAATAATAATAATAATAATAATAATTTATTAGACTCTCAGTTTGACAAATTACACTTACGTATTATATCTATTTTAAATTCCAAAATAACATTTCAAAGAAGTTAGCGTTGACGGCCATACTAGTATAAACTTTGTTAAAGCCGTCAGAATTAATGAAAAGTAAAAAATGCATCAGTATTAAATATATGCCGATGTTTTTTTATCATTTTTATCTATAAATATATATAAAATTGAGGTCTGTCCTTAATAATTAATTAACTGGCTTCTATTAAGCTCGTAGTTATTTAAATGCTATTAAGACAAAAAACAATTTGCGTGTAATTGTATACACGCATACGAAGTGAAACTTCTTCACGACATTTTATTCTTCTTTTTTTTTATATTTTACATAAGTAGGTTAAATAATAGTATGTATAAATAAAAATATGGTTATGGTTATATATAGTAATAACGCAGCCCCGGCGGTGAAACGTTACTAGAAAACGTGACGTTTTTTTATTAATACCGTACTTAACTTCACTACTACGTCAATAAAGAAGATTCAATTCAAAACCATTTTAAATATTATTTCTGTCCACCTGTCTGTCTGGGCTAATATTCTAAATAACTGACCTAATTGTAATGAAACTTTAAAAATAGAGAACAATGCCATAGGGGTTTAAAATCACAGTACACGAGCAATCCGCGTTTAAACCCCGTAGGCACCAATGAAATTGTTAATAACAATTTTAAGTGCTTATTTACCAGGTACTATGCAGTAAAGGCAAACATCGTGAGAAAATCTGCATGTATTAGAAATTAAAAAAAAAGTATATCGAAGACATGTGAAGTCCACCAACGGCAGCGCGGCGGACTTCTCCTAGACCTTAAAACCTTTTCCTAGAAGTGGTACGTAGCAGACTGTGACTTTAGCTTTATGTGGATACATTTTTTCATACAGTGTTTAATATTATATTTAAACTAAGAACTTAAAATATCAAATTTAAATTACGAACGCAAAATATAGTCTTCTCGCTTCTGTTTTCTTGGTGGTTAATAAAATAAAATGGTTACAAATCAAACCTATAAATAAATTACTTTTATTATCAAATGCTTAAATAATAACAAAATAAAAATTAATTAACTTTATACTATATACCTACAATTGTATTTACTAAAACTACTACTTTAAAAAAATATATTACTTGTATTAGAATTAAGCAACTTTTTATTTATATTTAACAGACGTTTAAATTGTATAATTTTGTAGTACAAACAACGTTCTATTTACATGTATAGATACAATCAAGAAAGAGGGCGAGAATGTTTAATATTATATTTAAACTAAGAACTTAAAATATCAAATTTAAATTACGAACGCAAAATATAGTCTTCTCGCTTCTGTTTTCTTGACACACTCTTCAGTCAACACATTAGCAGGCTCAACGCCTCTCTCTACATGTAATAGTTATAATATATTATAAAAGCATATATCTGTTATAGTAAGATAAATATATAAAGTGATATAAAGTGCCAAAAAACTGGTTTTATTATAATACATAATTACAACAAGAAATATTCAACATACAGAATAATCAAAATTTTTTCTGTCTGTGGTATTTTAAATTGTTCTAAATAGATTTATTTTCTTGAAATATTCGGAAGTTGGGCCTATTTTATTCGAAAATTACAAATCTTTAAGCGAGAGTAGTTTAGAAACTATGTTAAAACGACAATCTGACATACCATAAACACAGATATTAATTTATAGGTCGTATTTACAACATTTTATTGACTTTAATTGATTTATATTCAATCTAAAATCAAAAGTCGTTTGCGTGTAGCTCGCTAGAGAGAAATTTACCATAACAATAAAACACAACGTATAACCTGTCGGAAATATCTGCGAACCTCGCTGGAATGCGCTTCCCCTCGCGCTTCCCCGCACCTCCGCCCGTTATCGTCTATCCAGTACCGTTGCCATCTCTCCATATTGCATGACGTCATCAAGCCAGGTTCGCAGATATTTCCGCCCGTTATCGTCTATCCAGTACCGTTGCCATCTCTCCATATTGCATGACGTCATCAAGCCAGGTTCGCAGATATTTCCGACAGGTTATAATTGCGGAGTGATTCCCAAAGGCAACGATAACTGGTTGTGACAAGTTGATAACTAACTGATGACGTTCTGACGATCGATCAATGGCGGCACATCAATTCAATCACTTAGCTTCTATTCACACCACTACTTATTTGAAATTAAACGTCATAAGAATTTTTTAAAGAATAAGGGATGACAAACGAGCACACAGTCCACCTGATGGTAAGTGGATGATGTGGCCCATATATATGTATATCTTTCCTCGATTAAGGATCAAAATGAAGATGCGTTGCCGTTCTTGAGGACTAAGAGGAAATTCTCGTTTCCAGTAAAATGGGTTTCCACTCACCATAGGAAACAGCAGCATTATGCTGCTATTTTACGTTAGTATTCCGTGAGAGCATGATCCTTCTGCGCAAACTAAAGCATGTCTTTACCACGCATGAATGTCACATTGTTTTTTCTACATATTTGTCATAAAATTAAAAATCTAAATTCTTTCTACTAGTGGCGCCAACTATTGTTCGTCATAAAAACTGTATTTAATCGTCTGAACGCTTTTAATATAAAATAAAAGTCGACTCTAAAGTACTTAAAAGAGTTATAAAAATAAAAGGCGCGAATTCAAAAGCTCTTATGTGGAAGTAGCAGCCTGGCAACAACAAAATCTTTAAAAAAACTGCGGTTGCCAACCCGTCTGCCAAGCGTGGCGACTGTGATAAATGATAATAACTGATAAACTGGCTGGTAATGACTGTCATAAAATATATGATAACGATGATGATGAACCTTACTACGGGATAGTATTTGTTTAATCATTATTATATATTATTGCCGTGTAGTGGCGGTTAAGAATATCCACTACCTCATATCTTCCCGTGGGTGTCGTAAAAGGCGACAAAGGGAAACAGGCAGGAGATGGGCAGCAGCATCTTCCTGATAACAGCAAAAATACAATAAAAAAACTGCGGTTGCCAACCCGCTCGCCAAGCGTGGCAACTATGGCAAATACCCCTATGAATGTAACAAAAAGACGGCCCCCAGTCTCCGGCGGCCCCGCAATTCCTGTCTACGGTGGCGAGCATGTTAACGGCGGGGCAGGGGGTGCTAAGAATCTCCGGTGGAGGTTCGGTTGCCACCTACGACGACTCGACCTGGCAACATACAACGCACGCAGCCTGAGGACTGACGAGAAGATTGTGGAGCTGGAAGAAGAGATAGACAAATTACGCTGGCATATTATAGGACTATCCGAAGTCCGAAGAGAGGGGGAGGAAACGGTAATCATCGAATCCGGCAACTTGTTCTATTACCGGGAGGACGACCATCTGTCCCAAGGAGGTGTCGGATTTATCGTCCACAATTCTCTTGTTAACAACTTTGTAAAGATTGAGAGTGTGCCGACGAGGGTTGCGTACCTAATACTCAGAATCACCAAACGGTATTCGCTAAAGGTCATACAGGTTTACGCATCAACCTCGGCACACCCCGATGAGGAGGTGGAGGAAATGTATGAGGATATCTCTAGAGCCATACATTCCTCTAAAACCCAATATACGGTGTTAATGGGAGACTTCAATGCAAAACTACGTACAAGAGAGAATGGTGAACTGAAAGTAGGGAAATTTGGAAGAGGGCTACGGAACCCAAGGGGCCAGCAACTGGCCGACTTCATGGAGATAGAGGGACTCTTTACGATGAACTCTTTCTTCCAGAAGCGGCCCCACAGGAAGTGGACCTAGTCGAGCCCCGACGGTTCGACAAAAAATGAGATTGACTTCATTATGACGACCAGACGACAACTGTTCAGTGATGTCTCAGTGATCGCGAGGGTGAAAACCGGCAGCGATCACCGAATGGTTAGAGGCACACTGAACCTAAACGTTAAGTTGGAGAGGTCTCGTCTAATGAAGTCAACGCTCCGTCCCCCTCGTGCTCTGTTCCAAAGTCCCGAAACCTTTCAGCTCGAGTTACAAAACCGTTTTCAGTGCCTAGAAGACTGCAATGAAGTGGACGATATGAATGACAAGTTCGTGGAAACTGTCCATGCGGTCGGAGCTAAGTTCTGCAAGAACCGCCGCAGAAGAACAAAAAAACTCTCCGATCACACTCTTAATCTCATGGTTGTTAAACGGGGGATGAATCTACATTCTTCAACAGATTTGACAGCATACAGGGAACTGAACAGAAAGATCTCCAAATGCATGCGGCGGGACTTACGCAACTTCAATACAGCTCGTATTGAAGAAGCGATCGACCGGAACCAAGGCTCCAAAGTCTTTGTCAGAGATCTGTCTGCCAGAAAGAGCCAACTGTCAAAGCTGAAGACAGAATGTGGCAGCATCGTTTCCGGGGCACCTGAGATTTTGAGTGAGATTGAGAGGTTCTATGGGCAGCTGTACACGTCATCGTTGGAGCCACACGCAATTTTTGGCTCTCACGATACAGGTCTGCGAGCCTAGTGTGAGAACCACTGTTAAATTATTTGTAAAGGTGCTAACTGTCAAATAAAGTATTTTTTCACGCAAGTGTGAGTAACGATCCAAGAGCGAGTCTTATCCGACATTATTCCGATGATATCCCGGACGTCAGTCTGAGCGAGATAAGAATGGCTCTCCAGCACCTTAAAAACGGCAAGGCCCCAGGCGAGGATGGAATTACAGCGGAACTTCTGAAAGCGGGTGGAAAACCGGTACTTGAAGTCCTTCAGAAGCTCTTTAATTCCGTCCTCCATGGTGGTCATCTCTTGAAGAACTACAGACCGATTTCCCTTCTGAGCCGCGTCTACGTGCTGTTTTCGAGAGTCATTACGAATCGTCTCGCACGCAGACTTGACGACTTCCAGCTACCCGAACAAGCCGGTTTCCGAAAAGGCTTTAGCATCATATACCACATACATACCCTTCGGCAAATTTTACAGAAGTCACAACACATAGCGGCGGTTTGTTTTTAATTTTACAAACGGCTGCGTACGTCTAGCGGTGATTGGTCGCATGTTTTATCGCATGACGCAGTCGCTCGCTCCTTGGGTAGAGAGCGGTTGCATCATCGGTTTGTATAAAAGGCACGTGTTTTGGCTCGCCGCTCACTTAGCGGTTAGCCACCGTAGAGTCTATATCACCTGAGGATGCCTCGTGTAGAGGCGAAACAAGTGTCGTATTATCGTCAGTGGTGTGTCTTGCCTAGTGTAGTGGTGTTGGGAGTAGCGGTGCTGGGATTAGTGGTGACGGGGATATTGTAAAACACATCATTTTATTTCATAACGCGGATATTTGCGAAGTAAATTTTTCTAAAAGCTTTTTTTTTATATAATGGATATCCGCAAAGTAACGCCTGATTCTATTAATTATATTAAAGCACGGCCGACTAGGCAAGACTCTATGTCAAATTAACAAAACTCCATCGTATTTCTGCCCAAAATGTTTGGTTCAATCAGCAGTGCAAACAACTTCATGTTATTCCCAATTATATTCAAATACGTTCCGGCACAAATAGTCGAGCGGCCAATATTGCTATTTCTAAAGCTCAGAACATTTGGCTTAATGAGGAGTGTCGTCGTTGGTTTTCCAATAGAGATAATTTAAAAATACACCTTAAAGTATTATATTCTGAACTTTCATATAAATTACATAATATTGAATTTGATATTTTGGATGGGAAAGCCAGAGAACTTGCTTTAATGGCTGTTTATGAGGAATATCAAATTCAGTCCCTTAAATTACAACGACTTGTATCCTCTTCATCCCGTAATCGTAATAACGACAAACATACAGAATATCACCAATTTTATCCCCAAGTTAAAAATCTTTCCGATGTCCAGTTTCCAACAGATGAGTTGTCCCTTTTACATAAAGGCCTAAAGTATAATTTAACACCTTCGGTCTCCCAAAAATCGTAAGAGACTATGGCTGTTGACGCGGAGATGGCTGTTGTGATCGGGAAGAAAGATAACATCGATAACAGTTTGGTAGCTAATGAAATTCGGGCTGTGCCCGCGTTTTCCCATTTCAATCCTGAGTTCCCTGTTTTTAAGTCCCTAAAGCAGAGAATAAGGGAAAACGACCTCATTGTTACTAAAGCCGATAAAGGCAATACTGTTGTTATTATGGAGAGTAGTGGGTACAGCCAGAAAGTTAACGATGTTATCCAAGGTGATGACATTGAGCTATTGGAGTCTGACCCAACCAAAAAGTTTACTTCGGATATTAACTTATGTATACAACAGTCATCATATGTTTTTCCCGATCACAACTTGTCTCGGAGCAATCTTGTTCCAATGAATCCTCAAGCACCCATTTTATATGGGTTACCAAAAATACATAAAGAACATGTTCCTATTCGTCCAGTTGTCTCATATATTGGTGCACCAGCTTATTTCCTTGCTAAAAAATTAAACTTCCTCCTTCGAGAGAAATCTAGATTCAACCCCACTTACAGCCTGAAAAATGGCTTAGATCTCATTTCCAAAATTAAAGATATTCGTATTCCTCCTAAATCCATATTGTTATATTTAGACGTTGATAGTCTTTCCACAAATGTCCCATCCCCTGACTGTTTGCGTATACTCGCAGATCTCTTTGAAAAACGTCGTCTACATCCCGGGGAAACAAATGATCTTCTTAACTTAACCTCTCTCTGTATGAAACAAAACTATTTCCGGTTTAATAACCGTTTCTATCTACAAAAAAAGGGTTAGCTATGGGGTCCCCTCTAAGTCCCCTTACGGCAGACATTTTCATGGATAATTTCGAAAAACAACATATAGTTGTCAATCAAAATATCTTATATTACTATCGATATGTAGACGATATAATTATTTGCTGAACTGGCACAAGGAGACAACTGGATGTTTTCCTCAATAAAATAAATAGAGTCCATGACAAAATTAAATTTAAACTTGAATTGGAACAAGATTGTTCCCTTAATTTTCTCGACTTAACAATAACAAGAAAAGAATCGTCACATGTTTTCCAAATTTATCGAAAGCCAACTCACACCGACACGGTCATCCCCGCGTCATCATGTCATCCGTGGCCACATAAAGTAGCCGCTTTTTATTGTTACATTAACCGTTTGTTCACTGTCCCATTAAGTAAAGAAAATTATTTAAAAGAACTTAATATAATTTATCAAATAGCGGTCTCTAACGGTTTTTCAAAAAATCTCATTAACAATTTAATTAAAAAGAAACAAAAGCATGTTGTTCGCAACTCTCTGTACGCGGTTCAACCTCAAAGTGTTCATCGATATGTGAGCAGTTTGAGCTACTTAGGCCCCATATCTGAAAAAGTAGCTAATATTCTTCGACAAAACGGCGTTCATGTGGCGTTCAAAACAAACAATTCTCTTAGAAACATCTGTAATAATAAAGATAAGTTGGATATTCGTCAAAAGTCAGGTGTTTACAAACTTGTTTGTGACGAATGCCACGCCGTTTACGTGGGTCAGACTGGTCGCAATTTCGAGACACGTTATAAAGAGCATTTAGCCGCGTACAGGAATTGCAATCCCGATAAATCCCATTTTGCCAAACATCTTTTGCACACTGGACACAACCTAGCCAACGACCACTCCTTTAAAGTCTTACATACGTGTAATAAAGGGCTACGGCTGTGTGTGCTGGAACAGTTAGAGATATTAAAAAGTAATAATAATACCGTTGCATTGCTGAATGAACAAACAAATGTTACTAACTCACCTCTCATAAATATCTTCAAGCCTGCTCTCTAATAATAGATAGCCTCGCAATATAATCGTTTGTCACCCTCACGGTGATCGGCGCTTGGTTGCGTGGTTGAAGGGTGGGCGTTGCGCGGCGGTTTGTTTTTAATTTGACAAACGGCTGCGTAAGTCCAGCGGTGATTGGTCGCATGTTTTATCGCATGACGCAGTCGCTCGCTCCTTGGGTAGAGAGCGGTTGCATCATCGGTTTGTATAAAAGGCACGTGTTTTGGCTCGCCGCTCACTTAGCGGTTAGCCACCGTAGAGTCTATATCACCTGAGGATGCCTCGTGTAGAGGCGAAACACGTGTCGTATTATCGTCAGTGGTGTGTCTTGCATAGTGTAGTGGTGTTGGGAGTAGCGGTGCTGGGATTAGTGGTAACGGGGATAGTGCACGGATTGAGGGAGGGCGGGAGGTGCTCTTCATACTAGGTAAGACACATCATTTTATTTCATAACGCGGATATTTGCGAAGTAAATTTTTCTAAATGCTTTTATACTGTTGGAAAGGCTACGATGGCTATCCGAGTACAGAACCAGAGTACGAAACCTATCCATTTACAGAGATGTGTAAGACAGGGTAACGTCATATCCCCGAAACTCTTCACCGCTGCATTGGAAGACGTTTTCAAGCTTCTGGACTGGAAAGGATACGGTATCAACATCAATGGTGATTACATCACTCACCTTCGATTTGCCGACGATATAGTCCTTATGGCAGAATCGCTGCAGGACCTAAGCACTATGTTCAATTACCTCAATAGTGCTTCCCAACGGATAGGTCTTAAGATGAACATGGACAATACAAAGATCATGTTTAAAGTCCATGTCACACCTATGCCGGTAGTTGTTGGGAGCACTAAGCTCGAAGTTGTTGACGAGTATGTTTACCTGGGACAAATAGTCCGACTAGGTAAGTACAACTTCGACCGAGAGGTCAATCGACGGATTCAACTCGGTTGGGCAGCGTTCGGGAAATTAAGGCACATCTTTTCGTCAGGTATACCTCAAAACTTGAAAACGAGTCTGTACAACCAGTGTGTAGCCAGTGATGATATACAGAACTGACACGTGGTCCTTCACTGCTGGCCGGATGAGGAAGCTCAAGGTCGCTCAGCGAGCTATGGAGAGGGCTATACTCGGAGTTTTTCTCCGTGATAAACTCAGAAATGAGGATATCCGCAGTAGAACCAGAGTGACCGATATAGCCCAACGGGTTAGTAAGCTGAAGTCGCAATGGGCCGGCCATATAGCTCTAAGAACCGACAACCGATGGGGAAAAAAGGTTCTCGAGTGGCAGCCTCGTACCGGCATGCGAAGTGTTGGGCATCCCCCCACTAGATGGAGTGACGACCTGGTGAGTTGTGCAGGAAGTCGATGGATGCAGGTGGCTCAGGACCGTGCTATGTGGCATTCCTTGGGGGAGGCCTATGTTCAGCAGTGGACTTGTGAAGGGCTGTAATGATGATGATGACGAATGATATAATATATTACGTAATCTATTACTATTATTTTCAACAACGTTATTTCATGACATTAGTTCAGTACAAAAAGGGGTACGACAGGGATGCATCATATCCCCTCTTCTTTTTAACATCTACGGCGTGTATATCATGAGGACACCGCTAGAAGAGTGGGATAGAGGTATTTCCGTCGGAGGCAACAAAATCAGTAACCTCCGATACGCCGATGACTACGCTATTGGCTTCCTCAGAACAAGAAATGGCTGAACTGCTTAGAAGAGTTGAAACCGCAAGTTAGATGGTAGGTCTTTCCATTAATAGGACGAAGACTAAAGTCATGGTGGTAGATCGAGCTGGAACTTTTGCACGAACCAGAGAACTCGCAGACCTGGAATTCGTTAATGAATTTGTGTAACTGGGATCACTTATAAGCAATCAGGGAGGCTGTAACAATGAAATTTGGAGACGTATGCAGATGGCCAAAGCAGCTATGAGTAAGTTAAGCAGAATCTGGCAAAACAGTAAAATGTCGAATACCACCAAGACCAAATTCGTGTGAGCTTTGATGTTCTCAATATTTCTGTACGATGCCGAATCATAGTCAATCGGAGCAGCTGACCGAAAGAAGATCGAGACTTTCGTAATGTGGTGTTATAGAAGAATGTTGCGTATACCGTGGACAGCAAAAAGAAACAGAAACAGAAACAGAAACTTTTTTATTCAATATAGATTATAAATAATACTTATTGAAAGTCACTCTTTTGTATAATTACCACTATTTCAAAAAAAAACCTCTGTCCTGGGAAGAACCAGCAAGAAACCCAGCGGGACTTTTTTTTAAATAACAGCTTATAATCATGATGTTACACAAATTAACAACACAACAAATTAGAAATAGCTTGGTAGCGATCACCTCATTTCCAGGGGTTATTATCATCTATAAATTCTTTAATATTATAATAACTCTTTTTACACAAACTTAGTTTAATAAAGTTTTTGAACTTTGAGCAGGTCAAATTTTGTATTTTTTCTGGAATTTTGTTGTAAAAGCGTATACATCGCCCTAAGAATGAATTACTGACTCGAAGGAGTCGAGTAACTGGTACTACTATCTTGTGTCTGTTCCTAGTATTTACAGAATGAATATCACTTATTTTTGTAAAACTACTTTTATTTTTGTGTACGTACATTAAATTTTCATAAATGTATTGAGAGGCCTAAGTTAATATATTAATTTCCTTAAATTTTTGTCGTAGCGACACTTTAGGCTTTAAATCATAAATTGCTCGTATGGCCCTCTTCTGTAAAACAAATATAGTTTCAGTGTCAACTGCATGTTCCCATAGCAAAATACCATACGACATTATGCTATGAAAATAGCTAAAGTAAACTAATCTAGCTGTTTCAACACTAGTTAGACGTCTAATCTTTTTAACGGCATATGCTGCAGAACTAAGTCTGCTTGCTAGTTTTGATATATGGGGGCTCCATTGAAGCTTCGCGTCTAGTGTGATTCCAAGAAAAATGGTGGTATCTACAAGACTCAGTTTCTCCCCATTTAAAATTACATTAGTACTTAATTGTTTGACATTTGGATTCATGAATTTTATACATATCGTTTTAGTGCCATTTAGATGCAAATTATTTACATTGAACCAATTTACTAATTTAAATATAGCATTATTTACTTCGTCATATTTTAGCAATTGTCGACTTAATTTGAAAATTAAAGAAGTGTCATCTGCAAATAATACTATATCATATCGTTATCTGCTACTAAGAACCAACAAGTCTATTCTCGACCAACTAAAGATTACTACCAGACTATCCACTATATGCTACCAACGAGTCCTAAGTTATTTTGGTCATATTGCCCGGAGACAACCAGACAATCTGAATATATTGGTTTTAGTAGGGAAGTAGGGAAAGGTGATTAATAATTTTATATTCGGAATATTAATCGATTAATATTCCGACTGCCCAAAGACAAGCCGAGGACAGAGTGGTATGGAGGAAGGTAGTCGTCACACGACACGTCGACACATCGGTGAAAGCATTTCAGGACAAGCATGACCTTCAGTAATGAAGCACACGAATAAGAAGAAGTTCAGTATGTAATTTATGTTAGGCACAGGCCCATGAAATATAACACATATTGTAACACCTGAAAAGGGTGGTCAAGTTGTAAGACACGTAACGACCATTATATTAAAAACGTTAATCTTAGCAAATTTATTTTTAACATATTTAAGACACGTAATATTATAAATTAACACCTAATGTATATACCCTTAACATACAATAAATATTATTAACTTGAAAACAAAAAAAAATTATTTAATTCCAGATTTATAATATACTAATAAAAATTCAAAATTTTAAATGAACAAAACCGCTGACAGCGCTTGATATCATTAATCCTACAATTCACGTGCGGCACTAACTCGCTAATTGACGTGTGCCGCTGTGATTTTTGGCCGGCCATGCGAAATATTCGGACTAATTGAAATGCCATTAGCGCCTACCTTTGATCGTTGTTTCAATTTAGGATACAGAGGAAATTCAACTGTTTGTTGCACGCTTAAAGTTAAAATTGGGATGAAGTTTGTTTGCTCCTCGACAGTGAATTTAAATAGGTTTAATGCCGTTTTGTTGTCGAAATTAACATCTTTATTCTTAAAATACTTCGCAGTAATAATTTCAGCTCGACACAAGCTTAAACGTTAAAACACGTAAACATACACGTAAACAACGTAAAATATTAGCTTAATGCTGCTGTGTTTCGTATGGTGAGTTTAGAGAACCGGAGACCCTTTTTACTAGAAACGAGGCATTCCATCTTAGTCCTCACGGGTGACAACACATCTGCATTTTGATTCGTCATCGAGGATAAATGTAGATGTCTATGGGCCACAGCAACCACTTACCATCTGGTGGACTGTGTCACTCTTATCCTATAAAAAAAAGGAATGGAATCAAATGATTGCCTCACACCCTGTATTTAGCCTGTAATTATACCGACTATCTTTATTCACCAGTTATGTAATCAATACTTCTATGTATATTTATTATGTAAACTATAACTATAATTTCAAACATAATTCAAATTGTTATTTGAGTAAAAATATAAAAATACCCTTCAGACGGGATTGCAGCATTGCAAGCACTGAACTTAGTTCAAAATAGATAGCAAAATGTGTACCAAATAGACAAACCACAACCAGATTGACAAGGGAGCGAAATTAGTTCATATTGCATTGTTATCCAGTCCTAAGCTACGTTTAAAGTTTCAAGTTTCTGCTCATCGCGAAGTTAGCACTAGTTTAAAATCAATTGCAATGCAGTGTCTCGTGTACATTAATTTGTACCCTTGCAATAGAATAATAAGATATATATAAGATGTACACATCCGAATTAATACAAACGTACATTTTAAAAATTCTCTGCTCTTTACAAAGCAGAATGATTTGTAAAATGAATGACGGTTGTTTGTACACGTGTAAAATCCCGCTTTTCGTACAAATTTTAAAATAAAGATAAACTGCGACAGAAACAATAGGTCCGGCATTTTCTATATGTATTTATTTTACTTAATGCGGGAAATGTAACAGTTCAAAAGTGGAACATGTATACAGAAGTTTGACTAGCGATGGCGAGCGTGCAGCTGCGATGCTTTTGGACCTTTTCTCTGGGGTAATGGACTCGTGCAGTTGTACTTTTGCCAGTGTTAAACATTAAAATGTTATTGCATCATATTGTAAAGTTTAAGTTCAATCTATGACAGTTCACATGTGCTGACTTTTAATACACAAAATTGCATCGCTTTACGTATTAAAATCTATTTTAAACCATTATATTAAAATAATACAGGAGCAGCAATCCGCTACAGATTAAGTTCCCGCTGATACTTCACATTTGAACATTTTTTGCACGTTTAAGGCTGCAAAAAATCGATGCTACTGGCTGCAATTTTCTTTTTTTCATAGTTGTACTCTTGCAAGTCTTAAATTTTTAAATCTTTAGTAAACGCAATTAATAATGAAAGTGTCAATTCTATATCAGCTATCCCTCATTCAGAAGCTTGAAACAAAAGGTAAACAACAATATACCCTTACTTGACTGATCTGGCTGACTGATACAAACAGATACAACATATTTAAGGTATACGTAGGCAAAGTGTAGGCGGACCCCGATAAATACAGCGATCCATATGTCACCGACAGCAACACGCCCTGGTTGTCTTCAAGTTTTAACGTATAATATGAGTCGTTACCTCCCGAATGTTGCCCAGCCACGTTTAATGCATCGGTTGACATAAAAATAAATAATCTTAAAATACATTACTTACTATGAGGGTATTCTATTTTGAATCTCAAGAGTATGAGAAAGACACTTTTGCCTTTGAAGGTGGCCGCAAATAGTTAGGTTTCCTGAGCGGTAGTGGCCACTTAGCGTCACTTACCATACGACCTGGAAAGAAAAATAGTTAAAAAAAACATTCTTTAAAGTATCATTGCATAAGGTAAAAGGTTAAGAAAGTTATATAAAATTTTAAATGCTATGAAAGAACCTCTCTACTTCAGTTGCTCAAAAGTGAAAATCTTTGAATAATTATGCACGCTCACTAACCGCTATACTTTGATCGCAATAACTTTAAAGGGGATTTAATTAAACTACGACAACGTTCTTTCTGTTTTTTGATTTCATTTGTTTGAGTTTATTATTAATAATGGTTTTTTTTGTATTATTCAAGGCAAGAGTAAATAGAAATTTATGTAGCTATATATCAAACATGGTAGAGCTATGCTGCAGCTATATTAATTGTATAGTTGTAGCACGAATGGCTCGAATCAATCGAAAAAGGACCTCAGCGTAAAATAGCAACATAATTTTTTTTCTATATATTTTATTATATATAATAGTTTCGTACTGTGAGTGCAGAGAACCGGAAACCCTTTATATTGTAAAAGAGGCATTCCATCTGAGTCTTCACGGCTGACAACGGATCTGTATTTTGATTCGCAAACAAGACAACAAGAGTGACAAACGAGCACACAGTCCATCTAATGGGACGTGGATGCTATGGCCTATAAATATCTATATCTATTGTAGATCAAGAATCAAAATGTAAATGTGTCGTCACTCCTGAAGAATAAGATGAAATGCCTCGTTTCCAGTAAGAAGGGATCTCTCTCTTATCATTTTATATAGCCATTCCCACAGTCCCCGTGCGGTGAAATCGAATGATGGATTGTTATTTAACATACATGAATTGCACAAGGACGCACACCATGAACCAAACAATTATTTCTACTTTTTACAATTGTGCGTGTGGGACTCGAACCCTGGCCCTACAGTGCCACAACCAAAGGCTTAGTTACTGCGCTATGGAACCATCATTTACGTTTAGTAACGTGGGTGTGGGATAAATTGATATATATTACGTAACATGTGTAATATTTCACGATTGTCGCTACGCTGTTACTTAAAACCGTAAAGCCCAACATCGCAGATTTATGATCTTCTAAATCTAATATTTTCGCATGGATTTAGTGAAATGCGCTTTGGTATGAACAAAATAAATTGATATAACAGGAATTATTATAAAGGCAAAGATAAATCGTTTTCCGTATATAAAAAAATACCGTAATATTTTAACTTAACTATTTGCTGGGCTTTTAACTGTTACAAGGCAATGCTTGACTATTACATTTGTGGCCGGGTGAAAGGAAAAGGGGAGATCTCCCGCCGGGCAAGGTATTCTGCCCGGGGAGCGGCCAACGCTCCGATTGGTAGTTCGGAGCTATTCTATATATGTTGCTTTAACTTCGGAACTTTGTTAGTGTGATTTAGGCTTCGATATGTTTCGCTTGTGGTGCGACGACAGCGCCGCCACACATTTGATGGTTAGTGGTGATGGTACCGAAGATAGTAAATCACCACAATATTAAATTTTTATTAATATATTATCTATACAAATTTTATTTTTATATTTTCATAATAAAAACAATTAAATGATTTCCACATACCAGCTTCAGAAAGTCAGTGTCTTCAGAAGCTATTATGTGTAAATTATTTCATCCTTTTTAGTTCTTTGAAGTCCATTTTAACTTATTATTAAAAGTATTTTTTTAAGTTCAGGGTGGTCCTCTAAATTTATGTGAAACCACCCCTGAAGTATAATATTAATAAAAGAACAATTTATAAATTTAATCGCTTAAAATACTCGTATATACAAAAAGAAGAACATGCAGTCTTACTTATATTATTTTTTTATAGGATAGGGTGACAAACGAGCACACAGTCCACCTGATGGTAAGTGGTTGCTGCGGCCCATATACATCTACATCTATCCTCTATTACAAATCAAAATGCAGATGCGATGTCACCCGTGAGGACTAAGATGGAATGCCTCATTTCTAGTAAAAAGGGCCTCCGGCCACCTGCACTCACCAAGCGAAACGCAGAGGTAAACCTCTACTTCACGCTGGTATTCTGTGAGGTCGTGGTACCACCCATCCGTGTGATAGCAAAAGCCGCCACGTGGCTCTACCACTGTTAAAATATTTACGCGAACACTACACATTAAATAAAACTACTTTTACGGATTTTATCGCGTTTAATTACATCGACTCGACCGGGGAAGCACCACACTCTTACAGAATACCAGCGTGAAATAGAAGATTAATGTTGTTGTATGTCGTATACTATAGTTAGTCGGTTACCCTTTTTATTGGAAACCGGGCATGCTATGTTACTTCCAGCGATGACAACTTAGAACTTAGATCTAGATTTCTATGGGCCACAGTATCCATTTACCATCAAGTGGACCGAGTGTTAGTTTGTCACTCATATTCTATAAAAAAAAATATTTAAAAAAACGTATGGAAAATTTATTAGAAAGAAAAATAAGTTTTCTAGGAAATTCCTCGCCTTGAAACTATCATAACCAAGAGGAAGCTCTTTAAGAATTTACATAATTATTCAAATATCTGCCTTTGAGGAGCTCTAGCGTTGAAGTTACCTCTCCGTATCAAGGTGAAGTATGATTTGTAGCTTCTTTAAATCGCAGTTTTTATTGTTTTGAGTTGTTAATAAAAAAACGCTACTGCCTTCCTTCTGGTTTGCTTCCCTCTGTCGCCTCTTACGACACGCACGGAATGATAGGGTAGTGGATATTCTTACACCGCCACTACACGGTTATCCTATATTATCAGCCCGTAAATGTTGTCTGCTGGACAAGAGCCTCTCCCGTTGCAAGGAAGACTTACCTCTATCACACTTGGCAGGCGGGTAGACTATATAGCCGTGAGGTTAAAAATTCGAATTATTTGGTAACTAGTTTAAACTCAAACTAGTTTAAGGGGGTAATTTAAAGGAATAGATAATAGTGTGTGGTGTCTAAAAAAACTTCTTAAAGCATCGTTTCCAAAAAATATAAATGATTAACTTATATCTTATGTAAAAGGCATTGGAAGACGTTTTTTATTATTTTTAAATATGGGTGACAAACGAGCGCACAGTCTAGCTGATAAGTGGATTTGATGGACGCTGTAGCCCAAAGACACCTATATTTTACCCTCGATTTAGAATAAAAATAAAGACGAGTTATCACTCCTTGGGACTAATATGGAATACCTCGTATCCAGTATAAAGTATCTTCGGTTCTCTACACTCTCTAAGACACTCTCTAGATTCTCCAAACAAAGAAGCATTAAGCTGCTATTGTACTATAGTATTCTGCGTGTTCTTTCCCAGAGCGAGACTACCCATTCGTGTTACAACCATATTATAGCTGGAGCGTGGCTGTACTAAATAAAAAATACAAGCTATTGAACTTAAAAGATACGGTATGAACATAAATGGCGAGTAGATCAATCACCTTCGATTTTCCGATGATATTATGGCAGAATCACATATGATAGTTTCCCTGCGGATATCTCAACAGTATCTCTTAACGTTAACATGGACAAGGGTAATGTGTTACGTCCATGTCACACTTTTGTCGTTAACTGTTGGGAGTACTACGCTCGAAGTTGCTGACGACGATGTTGAAGTAGGGCAAATAGTCCGACTAGTTAAGTCAAATTTCTAGCCAGAGGTCAATCGATAGATCGGGAAATTACGACACATCTCATCACGTATACACTTAAAACGTGAAACAAGAGTGTAGCACCAGTGCGTGTTGCTAGTAATTACATTTGGCTCTGAAATGTGGTCGTGAAGGACTTGTGGCTACGCTCAGCAGTGAACTTGTGATAGAGCTGTAATACTACTGATGATTATGAATTTGTATTAAATTATATTTATATATTTATTCAAAAAACATGCTTGAAAATAAACTTGATAATTATAAAATGGTGCTGTATTCAGTTTGAGTAATGTTTCAACATAGTTTCAACTGGTACGAGTAAGGTAAAGTATTTCATTGTACTTTGAAAATGAGTCGGACGGAGCGCCCTTGAGTCCGCATCTCTAAAAACAGAATGAGTAAATTTAAGATACTCTGGCCAGGACCCCAAAACGATAAATATTTAAGCTAGCATTATAACTTTTACAGAGTTATATAATTTTATATGCATAATTTTGAACAAACTTAAACCTGTTTAAATTTACAGGAACAATGTAGATTAATATTGTTATTTAAGAATATTTTTGTATTTTTCTCGTTTGTAATGCTTATTATAATAAAAAATAGATTGGAAATACACTTTTTCTTTTTCTGAACAAAAAATTATAATTTAGCCACACCGCATAGTGCCAGGGACATTGACTACGTTTCCTTGATGAATTTATTTTACCTTTGAGCAAAATGTTCTGTGAAATGTTTTGTCTATCTATAATAAGATAAACTTTATATGAATACTCATAAATGTATACAATATTTCGCATAATATTACGGAAGAATAAATTCAATAAACTCATAATTAACATTAAAGTTACAAGTTATTTACAAGTAAAAATACGAATGTGCCAATTTCGAACTTTCTAGACAAGCGCCGAAATATACCACCAAATGCTTGCCTGATGCGTTCACTGATGTGACCAGCAAGCAACCCAACAAGAGCTCCACGGGCTACTGCGTTACCATCATAATGCATCCGTACGGACGCTCAGTGTACACTCAGCGCCAAAAATATGGATCTTACAACCCTGTCTTGGCAACGTGTGACTGCTTGTTTCCCCACAAATTAAATATCAGCTGAAAGGGGTACAGCTTTCGTCGCCGGAAGATACGCTGGAAGCTTTCGAGAAGGTCGTAGAAGTGGTGTCTGAGGAGGTATGGAAAAAATAGTTCAGACACGTGAAGCTTTGAAGAGATGCCGGTAAAGCGTCATTTGAAAAGATTTGGTAAACATATTTAACCTTAGAGCTTTTTTAGTTTCTTAAATTTTCTGAGTGTTCCTACGTATATTAAAATAAATGAAAAAATAAACCTAACTAGATTGAAGACCTCGGCAGGGGGAGACATTTCTTACTTGTAATGAGACAAATTATCTTATCCCTTTGAATAATATTCACCCTTTGACTTTGGGTTTAAATTGCATCTAAACATTTGATTCGAATTTTTAATTTAATTCATCAGAGCCAATCAAGAATTCGCTAGTTGCCATGCTTGGCAGGCGAGTTGATAATTCTCAGGAAGACGCTACTGCCCATCTCCTGTGTCAGTTTACTCTATTGCTTACGTCACCTATGGAATGACATGAGGTACTCGTTTTAACAGTGGTAGAGCCACGTGGCGGCTTTTGCTGTCGCACGGATGGGCTGGCTTGAACCGGGGTGATACCACGACCTCACAGAATACCAGCGTAAGTAGAGGTTTACCTCTGCGTTTCGCTTGGTGAGTGCAGGTGGCCGGAGGCCCTTTTTACTGGAAGTGAGGCATTCCATCTTAGTCCTCACGGGTGACAACGCATTTGCATTTTGATTTGTTATAGAGGATAGATGTAGATGTCTTTGGGCCGCAGCAACCACTTACCATCAGGTGGACTGTGTGCTCGTTTGTCACCCTTATCCTATTAAAAAAAAAACGTCGTCCTCCGTTACTCCTCATGCCCGCTACTAGGACGAAGGTGTTTAAGAATGCACCATTGCCACGTGCTCCACGTTATGCTAATATCATCTCACAGTATATTTACATGCAGTCAGAAGAAATTCATAATTGCAGCATACAAATGCGTTGAAAATTGTAATTTTTTTTAATTGGTATTAAAGTCTTGTGGAATATTTAGAGACGATGGCAGGAGACCCGACGGTATGACATTGGTCTCTTGGGAGAGAGGTAAAGCCCTAGTATGGGATGCTACTTACTTAGACACTCTGGCGGCCTCTCATCTCAGGGGTACCTCGTTTAAAGCCGATGTGGCATCAGAGGTAGCTGAACTGAGTAAGTGGCGCAAATATGAGTCTCTGAGAGATGACTACATATTTGTGCCGTTTGCTGTAGAGACTATCGGTCCGTGGGGTCCACGTGCGGTGAAGTTCCTAAAGGAACTCCATCCGCGGCTGGTTGTTGCTGCTGGTGATAAGAGGGCTGGTTCTTTTCTCGCTCAAAGGCTAAGTATAGCCATTCAGCGGGGAAACGCAACCAGCGTTCTTGGTATGATACCGCGGGGAGTAGGACTAGATGATAATTAAGTTTCTTGTTTTAGTTTTTTTTTTAATTTTATTATTATAGTTTTTAATATTGTATTTAATTTAAAAAATGGTTTATATTCATGTAGATAGTTATAATTATTTAGAAGACAATAGTTTTCTTACATACAGGTTAGTTATAGCATTGCATTGCTTAATATAACTGTTATGTTGTGATAATTATATAATAAATAACTAAAAAATCTCACGTCGCCACTAAACTGCAATTAACCATTTTGTAAAATCATTTTCTCAAACCATTGTGTAGTGTACAGGAGCGCAGCATAGAGCTAGTTAGCTAGTTATATGTACAAAATATCTAATACATTATAACTATTAGATTTGATATTAATTTTAGTACTTAGTGATTATAAGTTATAAAATAGTTTGGAAAATCTAAAAGCGCGCGCCTCATGAGCGTTCGATTTTATTTTGTTGGAAAAATATATTACCAAAAGAAATCGATTATACAAAGTATAAAATCGATATAGCCTGTATGGTACATTTGTCCTTTGTCTATCAAGAGCTAAAAAATATATGAAAGCGCCTTTAAATTTTTAATAGCAATGAAACTAAAAGTTGAAAATCATTTTATTAACAAACTACGCGTACTAGCCTATTGATATGAAATAGAAAACCAGTTGATGTAACTCTGAAGTAATTTTTTTCGGGAGTTGTCGTGACCACATACATAATCAAAATCTAGACATCAACATAAAATTTTTTTCAAACCGGTTTTTTCTTCAAAGTAGCAATATAAAATGATTTTTTAGAAAGTATAAGATGGATTAATTAGTGTTTTCTTGATATACTACGTCTACTCATATTATCGTATAAGTGCAATATGGTTATGACAGAGGCCAAATTTCTTGACTTTAACGCGTCGAGAGTAAAGCACTACCTAATAACGCTTTGCGTTATTAGGCGTATGCTAGGTACTGAATTATATATATATATATTGCTGTAGCATTAAGTTGAATCGGTAGCCGTTTTGTTGCTATAACCCATCTTTTTTTAAATATTTTGTTAAGTTTTTTTTTGTTTGTAAAAGTAAAGTTCAATGTAAATATATGTTCTTTCTTTTATTGTTTATTTCCTTCTCGTAGAGCCCACTCGACATTTGGAATTAGTTATAGCTTATTTTTATTATACTCGAAGAAGAAATACACGCCTGTCGTTGACTCCTCCCACACTGCAACACGGTCAAAATAAAACAGTGAAGAAACTTTATCTTGCGCCAAAATCGCTCCACTAACTGATTGATGAGATGAATAAGAGTCTTGGCAGATTGTCGATGGAGTTGAAACGAGCGGAGACTAATGGAAGACCCATTAGATGATGTCCTTTGTTGCGAGTGTTATCTACATTAAATATACATGAATAAAGTCAAGAAAAGACAGCAAACAAGTTATGTCAAATTTATTTATGTAAATTTGCTTTAAAGTATGAAATATAATAGGGGTCAAATTACGGAGTTGCTATTCTAATGGAGCGGCCATTTTGAATTAAAATTAAACCTGCATGGTCCAAGATTAGAGACTTAAACTTTATTAGGTGATTAATCAAATCAGGCGTTACTTTGCAAAAATTTCATTATATTATTGATATGAAAGAAATTATTAGCTAAATCCGCGTATAAAATAAAAAGGATGTGTGTGTGTGTGTGTCTGTGTAGTTTGAAGAGCATCACTAATGTCAACACTGAGAAATCCATAGCTAATTATTTTTTATATGTTTAATAAAGCTATTATATACAAAAACTATAATATTCTGAATTCATAAATTTGATGGCATTTTATTGCTTGACATTCAATTGTTTTTCATTCAGTACTTGAGTCAAGCTCAGAGGACCCAAAAATTAGATTAATTTTTACCGAAATGCTCCAGGAGAAGGGTAATGTTTTTCGAGAGTATGTGTGTCTATTTCTTTGGCACGCTGGTAGCCAAAACAGATGGATGGATTTTTACATATGTCATTAGATTCGTTTTAATTGAAGAATTGACATAAAATACAACATTTTTTACTTTTCCGTAAACATTTTTACGCAGTCATGTTTTTTATAATAACTGTTATGATATGGCTTGGCGAATAAAAGTTACGAAGTGGTGTCACATGGCAAAGACAGCTCGCAGTATCAATGCGTTTGGAGAAGATACGTCTAACGATTTCACTATGCGTTTTTGGATTAATCGTTTTCATAGTGGAATCTTTTACTTGAAGAATGAACCACAAGGAAGACCATACACTAAGATAAATTAGTTATGCAATTAGGTTATTAAAAGGCAAAGTTTTACGTGTTAGAGCCATGCTGCAACCGTTAACGAGGCCTCCATAAAAGCCGAGAAGTCGGGCTTGCGATATAAAACTGCTCAATCAGTAATATCAACTAATAAAATAACTCGTAAGCTGTTTCAAACTATTTAAAACTATTTCGAATTCCTCGCGCGCTCCTCTGTTCTACACAGTTCATTAATCGTCGCGGCAAAACTGCGCAAAACTGCTGTCATAAAAAATGAGTTGAGTTGAGCGATTAAGTCGTCTCTCTCGCACGCGTGGGCTTTTTACCGGGCTTTCGACAAGACGACCGCTCCCTTTTTCAAACCTGTGGCAAAATGTTATATAATAAAATATAACTACGATTTTTATATAGCAATTAGTATGGAGCCAAAAGCCCGGGTTTTGGTGTGAAGTTAGTCGAGCGTGGGGGCGCCCGGGCGATACGTTTGCAATTGCAACTTCACTTCACATTTCAATGTTTACTCCGTGTGTTTAATTTAATGCTTTTGTAAAGATTTTTAGTGAAAACGGAGTATAATAGCATTTCTTGTGATGAATTGAAGTTTGTTAAAGTACTAAACGGCGAGGAAAAGGTAAAATCTTTAAGCTTTGTTGAGAAAAAACAGCTCATATCCACATAAAGAGTTATTGGTACAATTAAAACGTTCAAAAACATTTTATGCAAACGTAACCAAATCTTTCTTTAAGAAAGAGAGATGATTCGATTTAGAATATAAATAATTTATTCCTTTAATACATAGTTTGTTTGTATTTTATTCATGCTTTTATTTTGTTCATGTATTGTATGTAAATATCTTTTTCTTTCGCTCAACCAAACCCAAACTACGTTTTTCAAAGCCACCGAAGATATGCATGTAGTCATACAATCTATCTAGCAGTAGTATGCCTTTTGTGTGCTTTGTTAAATACGTCCTTGACAGTACTGAGTATGAAACTGAAGAGTGGAGACAGATTAAGATTGGTGCATTTTTATAAAACTGCTAAAAACAACAAAACCACATATTAGTGTTGCCTTAGTTTGGAGCCCTAGCTTCGGCACTGGCTGCAGCTGTTATGGTTGTAGCCCGAACGGTTCGTCGGCCTCGACCGGATAAGGACCACGTTCTCACAGAATACCAGCGTAAAGTAGCAGCTTAGTGCTGCTGTGTTTGGTATGGTGAGTCTAAAGAACTGGAGACCCTTTTTACTATAAATGTAGCATTTCAGTCCTCAGGGGTGCAAATTCATCTACATTTTTATTCTTAACTGACGATAGATGTAGACATTTTTGTGCCACAGCGTCCACTAGGAGTTACCATCAGGTGGACTATGTGCACATTTGTCACCCTTATTCTGTTAAAAAAATAGCGATGAATTAAAAGTAATGATGTAAGTCGAGTTTATCATACAACCAAGTAATACAAACTCTTAAAAAACATATACCCTTCTTCTGGGGCAGTCGGGTAAAAAATATTCTAGTTTTTAGATTCTCCGAGTTTGAGTCAAGTGTCTTTGGTTACTCATAATATTGACTCCTATACCTACACAGCCTATCTAAAGTACATCACTGAAGATAGACCTCCCCCCTCCCCCCCAAATTGACTCATAGGAGGGATATTTGCCATTGTCGGCACGCTTGGCAAGAGCTTCCTAAAAATTCCTTCATAGATTTACAGAGTTCAGATCCCCAAAGTTCTATCGCAAAGGCATACATGATCGTCCCTCGAGATGGTAGAAATGTATAGATTATGAGAGTAAATGACTCAATTAAATAAATATATTTTTCTTAGCAAAACACCATACCTATCTACCCAGTCCTACCTACAACCATTACCACAAGTTACTAGTTAGGGTCCAACACCAGGAGTATGCGAATAGAAACACGATTTCGCGGATCGGAAGCTTTATTATAAGTACTCACATGAAGCCGTGCTCGTAAATGACCACGCCTGTGAATAAGACCGATTTTGTGTCCATGGACCAGGACCAAACTATTGCAGTAGTCGTATTCTGCAAACCGGTTCATTCCGATCAGCCTTTCAGGTCATCTGACGCGATTGGGACTCCGTGACGTAGCTTTTGGATCAAATTCAGAAGGCTGTGCTCCTCGATACCGCCCGCATGGACTAACGGTATTTTTCCCCCTTCTCTCTAACTTGGTCTGCCCTGCCGAGAATTTATGTCTAGTTGGATGTTTTATTTTATACTAGCGACTCGCCCCGGCTTTGCCTATGTGGTGACCATGAATGTTATTTATTTAGTAGATTTTCGATTTCTCGTAAAATATCGCCAATCCTTTCGGATAAGATATAGCCTAGATCACTTCTGGCATTGCTCTCCACCTCATCGTGAAGTTTCATTCCAATCGGTTCAACCATTCTAAAGATTAACCCGGACAGACAGACAGACAAAAAATTCAAAAATGGTTATTCCTAATTGCATTTAAATAGACCCCGTGAGTGTAATAGAAAGCATTTATTTCAATATTACAAACAGACATTCAATTATTTATTTATAAAAATAAATAATAATAAAATATTTATACTATCATAATATTTATGTTTAAACAATTACACTAATTCTTCAATTATAATCAGTATTTTATTTTACTAATTCTAATCTCGCTCAGACTGACGTCCGGAATATCTTCGGAATAGTGTCGGATGAGACTCGCTCTTGGATCGTTACTCACACTTGCGTGTGGCTCCAACGATGACGTGTACAGCTGCCCATAGAACCTCTCAATCTTACTCAAAATCTCAGGTGTCCCGGAAACGATGCTGCCACATTCTGTCTTCAGCTTTGACAGTTGGCTCTTTCTGGCAGTCAGATCTCTGGCAAAGACTTTGGAGCCTTGGTTCAGCTCGATCGCTTCTTCAATACGAGCTGTATTGAAGTTGTGTAAGTCCCGCCGCGTGCATTTGGAGATCTGTCTGTTCAGTTGCCTGTATGCTGTCTAATCAGTTAAAGAATGTAGCTTCATCTGCCGTCTAACAGCCATGAGATTAAGAGTGTGATCGGAGAGTTTTTGTGTTCTTCTTCTGCGGGTCTTGCAGAACTTAGCTCCGACCGCATGGACAGTTTCCACGAGCTTGTCATTCATATCGTCCACTTCATTGCAGTCTTCTAGGCACTGAAAACAGTTTCGTAACTCGAGCTGAAAGGTTTCGGGACTTTGGAATAGAGCACGAGGGGAACGGAGCGTTGACTTCATTAGACGAGACCTCTCCAACTTAACGT
Organism: Parnassius mnemosyne; assembly: GCA_963668995.1. Taxonomy (NCBI): domain Eukaryota; kingdom Metazoa; phylum Arthropoda; class Insecta; order Lepidoptera; family Papilionidae; genus Parnassius; species Parnassius mnemosyne. The sequence goes on from CAVLGL010000090.1 coordinate 833,840, forward strand.
TTAGGTTCAGTGTGCATCTAACCATTCGGTGATCGCTACCAGTATTCACCCTCGCGATCACGGAGACATCACTGAACATTTGTCGTCTGGTCGTCATAATGAAGTCAATCTCATTTTTAGTCGAATTGAGGGGGCTCGACCAGGTCCACTTCCTGTGGGGCCGCTTCTGGAAAAAAGAGTTCATCATAAAGAGTCCCTCTTTCTCCATGAAGTCGGCCAGCTGCTGGCCCTTTGGGTTCCGTTGCCCTATTCCAAATTTCCCTACTTTCAGCTCACCGTTCTATCTTGTGCCTAGTTTTGCATTGAAGTCTCCCATTAACACCGTATATTGGGTTTTGGAGGAATGCATGGCTCTAGAGATATCCTCATATATTTCCTCAACCTCCTCATCGGGGTGTGGTAAGGTTGGTGCGTAAACCTGTATGACCTTCAGCGAATACCGTTTGGTGATTCTGAGTATAAGGTACGCAACCCTCTTCGACACACTCCCGATCTTTACAACGTTGTTAACGAGAGACTTGTGGGCGATAAATCCGACACCTCCTTGGGACAGATGGTCGCCCTCCCGGTGATAGAGCAAGTTGCCGGATTCGAGGATTACCGTGTCCTCCCCCTCTCTTCGGACCTCGGATAAGCCTATGATATTTCAGCGCAACTTGTCTATCTCTTCTTCCAGCTCCACGATCTTCTCGTCAGTCCTCAGGGTGCGTGCGTTGTACGTTGCCATGTCGAGTCGTCTAAGGTGGCAACCGAACCTCCACCGGAGATTCTTAGCACCCCCTGTCCCGCCTTTACCATGGTCGCCACCTTAGCCAGGAATAGCGGGGCCGCCGGGGCCTGGGGACCGTCTGTTTTTTGTTCTAATCATTGGGGAGTATTTGCCATAGTTGCCACGCTTGGCGAGCAGGTTGGCAACCGCAGTTTTTTTATTGTAATTTTGGCTATTATCAGGAAGATGCTGCAGCCCATCTCCTGCCTGTTTCCCTTTGTCGCCTTTCACGACACCCACGGGAATATATGGGGTAGTGGATATTCTTGACCGCCACTACACGGCATGTATAGAATATATATGTAAATATATGTTAATGTTCGTATACATAATGTATGCGAACATAGTATTAACTGCCTCCACGATACAGGAGAAAATCCTAGTGTATGGGTAACGTTTTAAATTTACAAAATTAATATCATTGAAGTCAATTTTGGGCTCTACTTAAAAATCAGAACTGCTGTCATTTGTGTATCAAGTGACCTTATTTGAATTCACAAAATTTCTCTAAAATTATTTATCACGTGTGTTTTCTCTGTGGGATGTCAAAGAAATTTTTCTTTCTTATCTATACATATAAAATGCTTTGTCCTGAATAACTGACTGACAGATCAACGCACAGCCTAAACCGCTGATCGTAGAGACCTGAAACTTGAAGGATGTATTCTTTTTATGACGTAGGTAAGGCATTCGATAAGAAAGGATTTTCCGAAATTATATCCCAAAGGGGGTGAAAAACGGGTGCAAAGTTTGTATGGGACAACGCGATTCCTTGTTCCAATCTACTTAAGATTTTGCATAAACATTCCTTATATCAGAATTGATGGAAGACGTGTTTCATATTTTATTGAAACTCATTGCCTAACGGGGTGAAAAAGTGGTAGAAAGTTATTTTGGGATTGATTTGCATCGAAGCTGATATCAATACTCCGTCATCATGATCATCATTACAGGGCGCCCTACACTTCGCCTGCCGGTACAAGGCTGCCACTCGAGAAACTTTCTTCCCCATCGGTTATCGGTTCTTCGAGCTATATGGTCGGTCCATTGCCACTTCAGCATACTAATTTTTTGGGCTATGTCGGTTACTCTGGTTCTACTGCGGATATCCGTTTTTTAAACTATCACGCAGAGAAACGCCGAGCATAACCCTCTCCATAGCTCTCTGAGCGACTTTGAGCTTTCTCATATGGCCAGCAGTGAAGGACCACATCTCAAATCCATAGGTCATCACTGGCAACACGCACTAGTTGTACAATCTAGTTTTGAGGTTTTGAGGTATGTCTGACGAGAAGATGTATCGTAATCTACCGAACGCTGCCCAGCCGAGTTGAATCGATCGATTGACCTCTCGGTCAAAGTTGGACTTACCTAGTCGTACTATTTGTCCCAGTTAAACATACTCGTCAAAAACTTCGAGCTTGACATAGTTAGGAGACATGGACGTTAAACATGATTTTTGGTTTGTATATGTTCATCTTAAGACCTATCCGCTGAGAGACACTATTGAGGTCTTTGAGCATAGTGCTTAGGTCTTCGAGCAATTCTGTCATAAGGACTATATCGTCGACAAATCGAAGGTGAGTGATGTACTCGCCATTGGCGTTAATACCATATCCTTTCCAGCCCAGTAGCTTGAAAACGTCTTCCACTGCAGCGGTAAGGAGTTTTGGGGATACTACGTCACCCTGTTTTACACTTCTCTGCAGTTGGATAGGTTTCGTTTTCTAGTTCTGTACTCGGATAGCCATCGTAGCCCTACCACACAAACACTTCAGCACTTCGATATTGACGGTCCACTTGGTACCGCTGAAGGGACTGCAGCACTGCCCAAATTTCGGCGGAATCAAATGCTTTCTCATAGTCCACATACGCCAGACATTACTGCCAAATTGTACTCCTCGGACTTCTGTACAATTTACCAAAGGGTATGTATGTGGTCTATGGTGCTAAAGCCTTTTCGTAAAGCGGCTTGTTCGAGAGGCTGGAAGTGTTCAAGACTACGCGCGAGACGATTCATAATGACTCTCGAAAACAGCACGTAGACGCGTCTCAGAAGGGAAATCGGTCTGTAGTTCTTCAAGAGAGCGTTGTCACCTTTATTGAAGAACAAGACCACCGCACTTCTGCTCCACGCTTCCGGAGTAGTGCCACCATAGAGGATGGAATTAAATAGCTTCTGGAGGACTTTAAGTACTGGTTTTCCACCCGCTTTCAGAAGCTGTGCTGTAATTCCATCATCGCCCGAGGACTTGCCGTTTTTAAGGTGCTGGAGAGTCATTCTAATCTCGCTCAGACTGACGTTCGAGATATCATCGGAATAGTGTCGGATAAGACTTGCTCTTGGATAGTTACTTACACTTACGTGTGGTTCCAACGATGACGTGTACAGCTGTCTATAGAACCTCAAATCTCACTCAAAATCTCAGGTGTCCCGGAAACGATGCTGCCACATTCGGTCTTCAGCTTCGACAGTTTGTTCTTTCTGACAGATAGATCTCTGGCAAAGACTTTGGAGCCCTGGCTCCGCCTGATCGCTTTTCCAATACGAGCAGTATTAAAGTTGCGTAAGTCCACCGCATGCATTTGGTGATCTGTCTGTTCACTTGCCTGTATGCTATCAAGTCTACTGAAAACTACAGCTTCATTTTCCGTCTAACAGCCATGAGATTAAGAGTGTGATCGGAGAGTTTTTGTGTTATTCTGCGGCGGGTTTTGCAAAAATTAGCTCCGACCACATGGACAGTTTCCACGAGCTTGTTAATTATATCAATACTTTTTAGTACTATTGAATAAAACTATTTTTACGGATTTTATCGCGTTTAATTAACTTATTTTATATTCCCGGCGTTTCGGTTGCTTAGGCGTTTATATATATAAAATAAGTTAATTAAACGCGATAAAATCCGTAAAAATAGTTTTATTCAATGTATAGTGTTCGCGTAAATATAAGAAATCATTAGTACTATTGATTTAAATTATATTTTATTTTGATTCATGTTTGAAAACTCAATAGTGGGAACTCACATAAAAGCTTGGTGTTATGCAATACTCTTCAAAATTGGAATGTCTTATATTACCTACTTAGCGAATATTTGCGATTGCTGTATAATTTATTTGGAAGTTCATTTTCACTATTTCATTAGAATACTTTGAGTGTTGTTAATTTAATTTCTTTTTCATTTGTTGTTATAATAATTAAATAAGATTCTTTGAGTTACATTTTTAGTGTATATTATAGGTTTTAGTCTAAATTGTTAAATTATCTGTTTGATTTATTGTGTATAATAATATAATTTTCTTTTCGTTTTAATATATACCACCAAAAATGACACTTAGCATTTCTTGATTTATGTCAACCAGATGATTTTGCTAAAACCCTTCTATGTGCGGAAGTACCTTCATATTTTTTATGGCAAAAATATAAATTTGTGAGAAGGAAAAGAGGATAACCAGTAGATGGCTGGCCAAGAATAATGAAAGAACACGCTCTAGGTAGAGTTTATACGGTTCACCCGAATAACACAGAGTGTTACCATCTTTACTTATTTCTGCACGAGATTAGGAATCCATCATCTTTCGATGACTTGAAAACTGTCGACTGTGTACTCCAACCAACTTTTCAATTAGCTTTCATGAAACTTTGCTTGCTAAAGGACGACAAACATTGGGATTCTACCCTAGAGGAAGCAGCCTTATACGAGTCTTTTCTATTAAATTTACTGTTGGTCAAAGTAAGAAGCAATCGTGATATCGCCTCAACAGTCGCATCGTCCGAAATTGCTGCCACTCTGCTGGAAGGAGGTAAAACTGCACACTCTGCGTTTAAACTGCCTCTGGGTTTGATACAAAACGAAACCCTACTCTGCAATATACCCAAACAAAGTAATATGGCAGAAGCACTCCGCAAAACGAAATGAACTTTGGACGAGAGTACTATGGCTCATAAAGGGGGTTTCGAAGCACTAAATAGATCTTTACAAGATATTAGGAGTAATAATTGTCAAATGGGAGGAGTTACGGTATTGTTAGCAGGCGATTTCCAGCAGACTTTACCAGCAGTGCCCAGAGGAACGCGAGCGGACGAAGCGGAGCGTGCGTGAAACGGTCTCAGTTGTAGCCTTCAGTGACAAAACTGAGCCTTACCAAAAATATGAGAGTCTATCTTAGGGGAGATGTTACTGCCGGGCAGTTCTCAGACCTGTTGCTTAAAATAGGAAATGGTGATTTCCCGGAACTGGATAATAATATAATTCTCTCTACAGAGTTAGGTACAATTGTTTCCACTGTAGAAGAGCTTATAGTCAAAATTTACCCAAACATTAATAATATTCACGATAAACCTGCAGAATGGTTAAGCGAGCGTGCCATCCTAACACCATAAAACGAACAATTGTCAGTCATAAGTGAAATACTTTTGAGATAATTCGAAGGGGTCGAAGATCAATATAAATCCGTCGCCTCAGTGATAAACACCGATGATGCCATTCATTATCCGGTCGAGTTCCTGAATACACTGAGGCCTCCCGGTCTCCCAAATCACATATTAAAATTGAGAGTTGGAGCGCCAATTATGTTACTGTGCAATATAAATCCACCAAAATTATGCAATGCTACCAGATTGCAAGTGAAAACATTGCATCGCATGTAATCGAGCCAACTATATAGACAGGTTGTTCTGGAGGAGGGTCTGTATTTATTCCTAGAATTCCCCTAATACCATCACATTACTCCTTCAAATTCGAGAGTGTGCAGTTTCCTATCAAAGTCTGCTTCGCCATAACCATTTTAAACAACATTTTAACGGTGGTAGAGCCACGCAGCAGCTTTTGCTGTTGCACGTATGGGCCGGCTCGAGCCGGGTTAGTACCACGACCTCACAGAATACCGGCGTGAAGTGGAAGCTCTGCTTCCGCGTTTGGTCTGGTGAGTACAGGTGACCGGAGGACCAATCCCCCCCCCCCATCAACATGGTAGCGGTATTACATCATAGACTACCCCAGGAGGTTACCAGCACCCCTAAAGAATCCCTCGCTGAGCATCCACGACCATGCTATTCCACTACTGAGCGTGGGCGTGCTCAGGCTTCCCTCAGGATACGACTCAGGGACCTTCAAGAAAAAAGCCTCCCCCCTTTTTAAAAGGCCGGCAACGCATCTGCAATTCCCCTGGTGTTGCGGTTGTTCATGGGCGGCGGTTGTCACTTAACATCAGGTGAGCCGCATGCTCGTTTGCCCCTTTTCCTACTAAAAAAAAAACATAAACAAAGCTCAAGGTCCAACTCTTGGCGGACGGAAGGTAGCGGGAGTAGACTTGAGAGAAAGCTGCTTCTTCCACAGTCAGTTGTACATATGTGGCATGCTCCAGAGTAAGCGCACAGAGTAGCCCAGTGATTCTAGCACCCAAAGGAAAAACAAAAAATATTGTTTACAAATAAATACTGCGGTAGGTATAGTAAATCGATTTCGTTGTAAAAAGATAATACCCCCGTGTAGCCCCGTGTTCATAAAATATTACAAAATTTTATTTGATTTTCATGTCTATTTAACCTTTAATTCCCAACACTATAATAGAAATTGTTATATTTTATAAGTATTAGTACATATTATCATAATAATGTATATGTTATATTAAAATTAATAACGTAAAAAATCAGTTAAATATCCTATTAGAAACATTTTATTCTATGCAGACGAAGTCACGTGCAAAAGTTAGTAGGAGTATTTAACTTTCAAAATATATATCGGAAATGACAACAGAGGATCCCGCTTGTGGTCTCGGAAATACATCAGGATAGCGTTAATTGTTAAAAATAATAAAAGTGTGAGAGCGGATGTTCAACTTGTTCTCTTGCTTACGCAGTTTAATCATTATCAGTAATAAGACAACGTAACGCACTATACATTCAGTATAGTGAAATTACAGTTCGACCACACCGTAACACGTCTCCGCCACAATCACACACCAGTGTAACGTGAGGTACGTAATTACATGATAACACCAAAATATGTACAGTAACAGCAACACTACTTATCTCAATGTAACACAGGGCAGCCTCTCAGAAACACCAATCCTCCTTTTCTGCACTAGAAGAATTACAATAACGAACAGAACCACGACACTATCTTACCACTAGTAGAGTGACCACACTCGTTGAATGACTTGAGCGGAATCTCCCGCGCACGGCACCTACAGTGAACTTTATACTACAGACACAAGAGGGTTTCTCGATATACCCTCTATTCTACCTCGATCCAACCGGGTATATTTTATAGACGCTCCGACATATATTTGTGATTTCTAACTAGACGATAATATTATATAATTACCGACAACAATAATAATGCGTTGATTTGTTTAACAAAATTAATAAATACTGGGATGTTGATGATACTTGGTTATTATCAACCGCATCGTACACAATACAGATTAAACCGTTAATTACCTGTTACTTGCGGCAATTGTACGCACATGGTGACAGCAATATATTGCGGTGGGAATTAACGCCAAGATTAATTCCCAAATGAGACGTATTTGCTTGCGGATATATGTAGGTACATCCTGTTATTCGTTTCTACCGTGTTTGATTTACACGTACAATAACATAAGAAACTTTTTTTGTACGTGGTAGAGCCATGCTGCAGCTATATTAGTAGTTTAGTTGTAGCACGAATGGGTCGGCTCGACCGGGGAAGGACCACGCTCTCACAGAATACCAACGTCAAATAGCAGCTTAACACTGCTGTGTTTCGTATGGTGAATGTAAAGAACCGGAGACCCTTTTTACTGGAAAAGAGGCATTCCATCTTAGTCCTCACGGGTGACAACGCATCTGCATTTTGATTCGCAAACGAGGATAGGTAGATGTCTATGGGCCACAGCAACCACTTACCATCAGGTGGACTGTGTGCTCGTTTGTCACCCTAACCTATAAAAAAACCCCTTCTTGAATTTGAACAGAACTGACGTAGACACATTTCATAATATTCTATCCCAAACAAATGCGAATGCGAAAGTTCTGTTCGAATCCATGGCCCACGTAGTATAATAAGTATTAACTAACGTTATATGAGTAAGTGATGTATGTTAGGGTATGATGGGACTGACATACGCTAAACGGTAAACGTCCCTTAAATTATTGTAGAATAATAAAAAAAGAAAACCCTGTCCGATTCGTGAGCGGGCTTTTAGGTATCGTAATCTGATTCTATTGATGTAATCCTTTTTTTTATAACACACGCTGATGCATTTACACAGAGCAATGAAAACAAGGGTCAAATATCAAAAAGAAGGCAACCACGTCTACCGCCAGAGTTACACAACTACACTGCTCACCACCACTACGTGCCACCATTTTACCAATTTCTGCCACCAAACAGTGGCTGCACGCACTGCTGTGTACCGGTCTGGAGAGTATAGAGAGCCAGTTTAGGTACACGCTGTGAGGCTTTCCATCTTAGTCATCAGAGGTGACAACACACGTGTAGCCTTCTTTGTTAAAAGTTGACTGTACGTATCCATGGATTCCAGTAGACAGTTACCATTAAAGGGTTGGCACTTCGTTATCCACTCCCGTTTCATAAAAAAAATTAAAGAAGGCTGTTATGTGGCAGAGACAAAATCTCTTTTAAAAATAGATTTATTTAATAATAATAATAATAATAATCATCTTTATTCAGGCAAATTACACCCATATCCAGTAAAATCAATAAATTTAAAATCAGTCTCCTAAATTTTAGCAATAATTAAATCAATTTCAATACAAAATAACAATTTTAAAATAATAAATCCAGTCAATGTAAATAGGCAGTAATGTCAGTATATAAATAAAATAATGAAATAAAATAACATAAAATTAAAATTAATAAATAAATAACAGAATTACACACATTTATCAGTCTGGAGACGAGATCAATAATTAAAACTTTCTCTGAGGCAACTGTGCTGCAATAAATTAATTTAAAATCAATCTACACAATTAAAGCAATACAATACATAAATCAATGTCAACAAGATAACAACTTTAAAATAATACATCCGGCCAATTTCAATAAGCATTAATGTCAGTATATAGAATAATCTAAGCAGATAAAATAAAATTAATACATAATTAACAAAAAAAAAAACTATAAGAACACACTTTTATTAGACAGGAGACGAGATTAATCAATACTTTCTCAGAGGCAGCTGGTCTGCGACATGCCTTTCGCAACAATGCCGGATAATATAACCGTCTAACCTTCCTTCCTGAGATCATCGCTAAGACAGTGTTGGAGCTGGCCCGCACTCTGCGCACCAGGGACGCGGCCCGCTTGCGCATGGTGGCATTGAAGCAATCGATGCGCGCATCCGCAAACATACCAGAGGCGCTACAAAACCGAGGCAACCCCATCACCGCCCTAAACGCATTATTGTATTGGACGCGGAGGACGCTGTAACTCTTCCTACTGTAATTAGCCCATAAGCTGCACGAGTAGAGCGATGTGCAGAACGCTCGGAAGAGTGTAACCTTGACCTCCTTTGAACACCGCGCAAACCTACGGGCGATCATGTTAGCTCTGACAGACAGCGCCCTCCGTTCCCGGTCCATATCAGCGTGATCCCTTAGGTCGAAGGTGAGTAAATGCCCCAGATACTGAAACTGTTTAACCCTTTCCAGGGGTACACCATTCAATTTTATTTTAGGTACATTATCAGGACATTTCGCACCAGCGGCCTCAAAGATCATGTATTGACTCTTTCTGACATTATACAATAATCCGTGACCACATGCATATTCCTCGCATTTCCGTATCAGCTTCCTCAGGCCGCAGACCGATGCACTCAGCAGCACCATGTCGTCTGCATAACTCAGATTATTGACACAAACACCGTCAATGTGGCAGCCGACATGCTGACTGCTAAGCGCTACGATCAACCCGTTGATATATAGATTGAATAGGGTTGGTGATGTTAAGCCACCTTGCCTGACTCCACACTCAAGCCGATACGGATCCGACATTACCCCCGCCCACCTGACACTATTGGCCTGGTTTGCGTACCAGTACCGGAACATGCTGATAAGTTCTTGAGGCAAGCCTATGCTTTGCAGCTTGTCCCACAGCAGGTTATATGTCACCAGGTCAAAGGCCTTGGAAAGGTCGAGGAAGCACGCGTACACAGGCGTCCTGCGATCAGTGTAGTTTTTGACGGTTTGATTTAGACACAATATGGCGCTTTCAGTGGACAAGCGAGGACGAAATCCAAACTGGTTATCGTGGAGCGTTACATGTTTATTCAACTGTGTGTTGAGCAAACCGTCAAACACCTTTGCAATTACGGTGGCAAGAGAAATGGGCCGATAGTTACACTTGTCAGTCAAGTCACCCGTCTTGTTCTTCACTATGGGTACCACCACGGTTTTCATGAAATCTGCGGGCAGGTAGGAATGGCTCACACACAGAGAGCAGAACAAAGCCAAGACCCTAGCTAGGTGAGGTCCAGCATGTTGCAAGTGCTCAACACTAAGTCCGTCATGTCCCGGGGACTTGCCTCCTGACATATCTCCTATAGCTTTTGTTATGTTTTTTGCCAGGAAACTAGTCCCCACTGTTTGTGTGTCCAGGTCAGTGCTGAACACTTCCACTACCGGATCCAACAGGGACTTTACAGAAAACTGGCTCTTGAAAAGATTTGCGATGTCCTTGGGATTGTTCATGCCATCGACGCACACAGGAAGGCCAGGTCGTACATTTATTTTACTGGTGGACTTCCAGAAGCCGCGAAAATCTCCTTTGCTATGTTTCACAGCAAGAGCGTCCATCTTTATTTGGTCTTGATGATTTTGGCACCATTTTAATCGGGACTTGAACACTCTTCTGCTATCACACATTTCTTTGTAAAGAAAACCTGACCTGGGTCTACCACACAATACCCAGTCATTGAATTTAGATCTGGCCTCTCTGTGAGCCTCACTGACGTGTCTGTTCCACCCAGCTATGCGCGGGCCACCCCCAACCCTCCTCGCGCCTCCCCGACTCGCCAAAGTCGCCGCGCCTTGGAGAGCGGCATCAATGTCAGAGTAAAGCTTATCCAGAACATGCCTGTGGCCACGGTCACTACAAAATCGGTCAGCACAGTTCGCACACTCAGAAGGAAAGTCTATTAATTTTAGCCTATTATGACACTCTTTAGCGTACACTGTGATTTGCTCCGCACTCTTTATACCCCATACTACGTCTTTGTTAACATTGGTTACGCTCGCAAAGATCTTAGGATTTATAAAATTTAAATTACAATTAATTATAAGTGGGAAATGGTCTGACCAAAGAGTGTCATACTTAATATCTACACCGACGACAGCCTGCCTCGCCGCGAGAGTTGTGACACAGTGATCCAGCCAACTGCTGGTCCCGTGAACGTCACTAATAAAAGTAAAAGTACCAGAGTCCAGCCCTAGCATATCTACATCTATACATGACCATAACTGGTCATTACAAATACTAACAAGTTCACTGTAAAACAACTCACCCGGGTCCGCATTGAAGTCGCCTAAGATAAACACTGCTTCAATTCCATATTCGTCAATAATAGCGCTTACCGCACTCAAACAGTCTGTAAATTCCTGTAAATTGTCGACAGAGTTTGTCGGCAAGTAAACACTCATCACAATTATGGGTCTATCATTTGTTATAATTTTAATTGCACAAATGCGTGAATTTTCACAATTTAATATTGCCACCTGCTGGAATGCACTATACCGCCATAACAACGCGACGCCGCCATAGGGGCGCCCGCGTAGGATGCCTGCAGATGTATCGACCGCTGATGTCGCCACATAACCAAAACCGCTGTCGATCGTGCCAATAAAGGGTATATCATGATTCAGAATCCAAGTTTCCTGAAGACATATCACGTCACACGTATGGCATAAGTCTCTGACGTCATTAATGGAGCGTTTAACATTCTTACAGTTAAATGTAGCAAATCGATAGGGGCCACTATCCATTATTTGGTTTGCCTATGCCGTCGGCGCCAATAGGGCGCGCACCGTTCTTATTCCTGTATTTGAAACTCACAAAACGTCGAAATATAACACCTTCAGGCCATAGAGTTTCATCCATGTATTTTGGCAGATTGACCTCTGATATTGAAAATTTGTAAGCTTTGTGTCCTCTATCATATTTCATATTTATTCTTTCTAGTGACACGGTTTCCTGAGTTTTATTATAAATATGTTTTATTATGTCACTTTCCGTCGCAGAGTTATGCACATTCGTAATAAACATAAGAAGTTTCTTATCTGCTGCCCGGAAAGAGCACTGTAAATCTCTGGCTACACCAGCTTTGCCAACATAACGATACTTTCTTGTTTTTTTGTGATACGTTACTGTCTGCCATCCTTCCTTTTTATTATTGTCTTTTGTCAGAGTTTCACGCACGGAGATCGGCTGCTCTGACTGACTTTGTTCTGTTACGCAAACAAAACCTGCCTTATCAGTTGCGGTCAGCTGGTCCACAACCTCAGTAGCAGAGCTCGGTGAGTCTGACGTCATCGCAACACTCGCGCTTGCCTTCCGACATGGCTGCGGCAGCGACGGCGAGCACTCAGGTCCCACATTGCAGATGACGCCCGTTTGTTTATTTTGCGTTACCCTCACATCTCTACGCTCTGACATGGGAGATATTAAACCCGTAGTATCACTCATGTTGTGTACTGTATAATCATGTGAAAGACCCATAGGGCCACTGTCTAGAAAAGCACCTCTTTTACTATTGATTTTAAACGCCGACGTCGGTGGTGGTAGTGGGTCATTTTGTAAGCGAAGAATAGATGACTTAAGTTTGTCAACGCTATCTTGGGTAGCATACGTAGACTTTATTTCTTCAATTTCGGCTTTCAATGTTAACATGTCCTTTAATAACTTGGAACAGTCTAAGTGATCTAGCAAAATCGGCGGCAGTTTGTCAAGCTGTCTAGCCACAAAAATTGGAATAATATCGGGTTTCGTAGATTTAAATAGACTTATAATGTCCGTTACATCGCGCTCCTCTTTACCTTTGTTCTTTCGCAATATTTTTCTATTACCCGTTGGGATGGACTCAAATAAAAGTTTCTTAGAGTTTCTGATTTCATCACTAGTAAATGTCGATGTACAAATACGCACTAATGATTCTTCGTCTATGATAGACACTTTGTTTTGTATGTATGATAATAGTTCGTCGATTACAATGTTACACACGTTGCACTTAAGAACGTTCGTCATTATTACGATTCGCGAGCCAACGCTATGAATAACAAAACACGCCCGACGCTAGTGGGTGCGCGCGCGCGACTTTTAAACTAATTTTTAATACTTTTAAACTAACTTAAAATATAGTAGTTGATACAGAGAACTTGGTAATGGAATTGTATTGAGGGATCGAAAGATTTGGTTTAAATAGTGTATGAAGCTAGGAGGTAGGGGTAAACATAAAGGAACAACATTGTTCTTGGTGTTTTGCCTAACTTATGGTAAACTATAAACATTAGCATATAATATTACAATCGAACTAGTGTGAGGAAGTACACAATGTGATTTTTAATGTATACAGGTCTTATTACATAAAGTAAATAGTATCCTATGACATTTTTTTTATAGGAGAGGGGGCAAACGAGCATGCGGCTCACCTGATGGTAAGTGACTACCGCCGCCCATGAACAACTGCAACACCAGGGAGGGAATTGCAGATGCGTTGCCGGCCTTTTAAAAAGGAGTACGCTCTTTTCTTGAAGGTCCCTAAGTCGTATCGGTCCGGAAAAATCGCTGATGGTAATCGATTCCACAAGGAAGTCGTGCGAGGAAGAAAACATCTTCTAAATCGCACAGTGGTGGACCGCCAATCATCCAGATGGTGTGGATGGTATCGGGAGTTCTGCCGCGATGTGCGTTCGTGAAATTTGGCGGCTGGGATTAATCCGAATAATTCCTCAGAGCACTCCCCATGGTAGATGCGAAAGAAAATGCAAAGTGATGCAACATCTCTTCGCAGTGCCAATGTATCGAGCCGATCGGAAAGGGCTCGGTCGTCGACGATTCGAGCCGCTCTGCGATGGATGCGGTCAAGTGGAAGGAGCTGGCACTGGGGAGCATTCGTTTGGCTTTTAAAAAAGTAATTTATTAAATAAACAATATAAACCATACAGGTCTTATAATATAAAGTAAATAGTATCCTATTGCATAACAAGGCTAAAGATAGGAAACATTCCGCTGGCGCGGATGTGTGCGAAAGCGTTCCCGTGGCCCTGCCATTATGCGGCGAAGATAGAACACCATGGGGTTTTAATCGGTGCGAGTCCGACATTGACCCCGCGTGGCGGGTACGCGTAGGTATTTTGTGTATAGTAAGGATCTTCAGTGTAAAGAAATGAATTCAGATATTATACACGATGTTTTTATTAATTTTTCATAAATACAGGATTTTGCATAATAGTTTTCTTTACCACGCAACATGGCACCAATGTGCTGTATTGACCGGTGTGTTAATTCTACCGAATTATAATAAGTGGTAAAATTAAAAATGATGTATATCCGACTTCAATATAAATATTAAAAAAAAAAAAAATTATTTTTCTTCACAAAACTTAAATTAATGAGATAGTCGATTAGGGTCTAAATCAAAAATTTAAAAATTTAAAAATTAAAAAGTACATGTGTGTGTGTGTGTGTGTGTGTGTGTGTGTGTGTGTGTGTGTGTGTGTGTGTGTGTGTGCGTGTGTGTGTGTGTTTGTTAGAGTGTGTGTGTATGTACGTTTGTGCACGTGCGTGTGAATGTGTGTGTGTGTGTGTGTGTGTAGAGAAAGTATTATTATGTTATATATCGTAAAGAACAGTGAATTATGAAATGCGTTCCATTAGAAATTCAGTTTCGTCATATGTTTTCGACTGCACCCATTTTAGTATAAGGTTTTTACACTCCTTGTATGTTTTGTCATATATGTTTAATTCTCTATTTATTAAATTATATAGGAATGTAGAACGGGAGCTAAATTGCCTACTAGCAAACACTGTTTTGAAACCAGAAGACACAGCCACAACATCTTTTCGCCGCTTTTCCAAGATGCATCGGTCAAAGGGCACGGATTTGTGTGCTTTGAGCGTTGTCATAGTAACGTATAATTGTCTAACTGAGAGTAGACCACTTATTTGATACAGTTTTTCAGTGGAAAAACGTCTTTTTTTAAAATACATGACCTTAAGAAGGATTCGCTGAGCTCTTTCCAAGTTAAGAAATTGGGTCTTTGTAGCTCCACCCCACACCGGAATGCTAATAAGTTAATAAGTTATGATAGATTGTGCAAGGGATATGTATATTTGGTTTAGGAGATATCTGGGAGAGTCCGACTGTTTAGTATTATCTGGTATTATGTGTCTTAGGGTTTTGAATATCCAAATCAATTTTCGAGTTCTACTGATGACATGTTCCAGGTGTGGGTACCACGATAGCCTCTGATCATAATTAATATAATTATTTTTCAAACCGCTCGAACGATTTCAATAAAATTTAAACCACCAACAATACACAACCACCTGGGAAGTATCCTTCGAGACAGAAAAAGAATTTTCCGAATCGGTTCAGGCATCTTCGAGTAATCGGTGAACATACATTACAAAAAGATTCCGACGAATTGTAAACCTCTCCTCCTTTTCGAAGTCTGTTGAAAATAGCACTCAGCCTCTCCGCCACCAACGTTGTTTTGAAACTAACTCGTAATTGTATTATAATTTAAAATGTGTCTTCCCTTTTTATGAATTCAAAAGTGTCATTAATTTTTATAACACTCGCCAAGCCTTCGATTATCATCAATCAAAAGTTAATTTAAAATTGATTTTTCTGTGCCTTTAAACGGTTATAAGGCCTGCGGTTCATTTGTCCATTTATAAAAAAATATAAAGCGTTAAGTTTCTTATTAGGTTTTTACATTTCTCTTAAATAAAATATAAGTTTTCAAGTAAAATTAAAGTTATTACAATAAAGCCTGTGGCGGTGCTAGCACCGCTGTCCCTCCCGCCAAAATAGCTTAAACGGACCTAAGCCTAAATCACGCTATAGAAATTTCTGAACGATTTAAAATATACAACAAGCTCCGAACTACCACATGGTGCATTGACTTTTTTATTGAATAAAGATAAAAATACTAGCACACAGCCTACTTGTGGATGCTGTGGCCCATAGATATCTACACCTTTCCTCAATTAAAAAATCAAAATTCAAAGGAAAAAACACTCAAGTCAACAACCAATTCAATTAATAAACCGCGTCAATAAAATAAATGGAATCACTATCAACCCATTTTAAGCACACTCTGACCTTTGACATACTCGCTTGAATGCTACAGTGATAGAATTCATTTTATTTTTCGCTTTAACTCGACTGACATTCACGAATTGGAAATAGTTTAAATGAATATGTCATTCCTAGATTAAATTAGAGATTCTACTGTGTAAGCTTTATTAAAAAATTCATTAAAATATGTGTATATATATATATATATATGTATGTGTGTGTGTGTGTGTGTGTGTGTGTGTGTGTGTGTGTATATATACATTTTCCTTGTAACAAAGCGCTCCTTTCGAAGCTCCCTTCCTATGGGCTTCCCGAGAAATTGTGCGATTGGATCACCAGCTTCCTTGCAGATCGGAGCATCAAGGTCGTTGTAGACGGTGCATGCTCCGACTACAAGCCTATTAACGCTGGTGTTCCACAAGGCTGTGTGCTATCACCAACGCTGTTTCTTCTGCATATCAATGATATGTTGCTAACTGGTAACATAGACCGCTATACAACTCTATACACCGGCCGTGCCAATATTTCTCGGGAAATCGTCGCCGAGTACTGGAATAAACTTGTGTCTGAAGTCGAGTTTTTGCTGAACAAAGTCTCGGATTGGGGACGACTAAATCTAGTCCAGTTTAATCCTCAGAAGACACAAGTTTACGCGTTTACCGCTAAAAAGAACCCCTTTGTCGTATCTCCTCAGTTTCAAGGCACTCTCCTTCTTGCCTCAGCCAATATCGGAATCCTCAGAGTCGACATATCGAGTGACGTGCAGTTTCGTGGTCACTTGGAAGAGAAGGCCAAATTGGCCTCTAAAAAGCTTGGCGTGCTCAGCAGAGCGGGACAGTATTTCATGCCGGCACACCGCCTGCAACTTTACAAGGCGCAGGTTCGGCCTCACATGGAATACTGTTCCCATCTCTGGGCAGGGGCTCCCCAGTGCCAGCTCCTTCCACTTGACCGCATCCAGCGCAGAGCGGCTCGAATCGTCGACGACCGAGTCCTTTCCGATCGGCTCGATTCATTGGCACTGCGAAGAGATGTTGCATCCCTTTGCATTTTCTTTCGCATCTACCACGGGGAGTGCTCTGAAGAATTGTTGGGATTAATCCCCGCCGCCAAATTTCACGAACGCACATCGCGGCAGAACTCCCGATACCATCCACACCACCTGGATGATTGGCGGTCCACCACTGTGCGATTTAGAAGATGTTTTCTTCCTCGCACAACTTCCTTGTGGAATCGATTACCATCAGCGATTTTTCCGGACCGATACGACTTAGGGACGTGGGCGGCGGTAGTCACTTACCATCAGGTGAGCCGCATGCTCGTTTGCCCCCTCTCCTATAAAAAAATATATATTTACATATATATATATATATATATATATATATATATATATATATATATATATATATATTTCTTCCATATCATCATTCTTCATTTTATTACGGATGTGAAAATTACTTACTTAAGGTCACATAAGTGAGCAGTTAGTTTTGCTCACCGCTCACTTAGCGGTGACACTTCACAGTCTTTTCCTTATAAGGATGCCTCGTTTAGGAGCAAAATACGGTTCGTATTACCAACGGTGGTGTGTCTTTCCTAGTGTAACGGTGTAAGGATTAGTGGTGCAGTTGTTTTTCATTTTATTTGTTTCATATTGATCTGTAACTGTAAGCCTTGTAATCATACAAAATCCTAATCATATATAACCCTACCTTGGTTATCGTAGGAGGTGACCGAGGGACACTGAAACAGTAAGTAGGCAGCAGCAATGGCAAGCAGCCTGCCTAGCGTGGCAACTATGGCAAATATCTACAACTTTCAGATCGAAACGCAGCAGTGCACGCACAGCAATTTGGCGGCAGAAATAAATAAGAAGGTGATTTCTACTTTGGGTAGCCAAACAGACTCCAAGGCATAGAACAGAACACAGAAAGATACAAATAAAATTAAAAAGAAATAATGTTTATATGTAAGGATAGTTTTGTTTAGTTAAAATTAAATCAATTAAATATATCATTAATTATACCATGCATAGTTTTGTTGAAATTTATCCAATTATATTTAGATTGACTGTAGTTTTAAAAATGACGAGTTGCTCTTTTACCTAATTTACAACATCGATTTTTTTTTATTGTAATTTTAAATCCTTATTTAATTGTACTCCAAGGTGAAATAAAACCTCGTGAACAAACATTAAAACCCGTTTCTGTGATTGTGAAATTCGCCAACACACAATAACGTAACGCAACTCTCTCCTCCCAGCTAAGACTAATGTCGGCTACTTTATTTTTTCCTTACTTAAGTGAAAAAGGCAATTTCTACACATTTAGCTATTGTTTCGTTACTATTTTAGTAAGATACATTATTCGATCTTTTACTAGCAGATTACCACTCTGAAATACTTAAGTATGTCTTTTTCCCTACTAAATATCTTCTTTTTTAATTTTGAATTAATTACTACACTGTCTAACGTGATAGAGCCACGTTTCAGCTATATTATAGTTGTATTATAAAATTCCGGTGTAAAATAGCAGTTAAATGCTGCTGTGTTTCGTATGGTGAGTGTAGAGAACTGAACACTCTTTCAACTGGTATAATGGCGTTCTAGTTTATTCCTCAAGGGTGACCAAATCATCTATATTTTGATTCTTAATAAAGGATAGATACGGGCCACAGTATCCGTGTACCTTTATCTGGAATGAGCACTCGTTCGTCACCCTTATTCTATGCAAAAATTCACTAGTTATGCCTAAGAATTCGTCCGCATAGAATCTTTTTAATTGATCAAAAAGCCGAAGAAAATGGTTGAATTGGTTGAAAATTTATCCTAATTTTAATTTTATAAACTACACCACTGCTCCAACTCAGTATTAATATAGATATGCTTGTACTCATAGCGTGTAAAGTCATCATAAAAAGAGCAGATTTGTGATGATCGCAGTACCAAAAGTTTCTCACCTTTTACGCAACAACAATTGTAATTTATACAAACTTAAACCTTCTTAGATTGTAAACTACAAAGATAATGAGTCAGAGGCGACAGCAGGAAACTAGGATAGGCAGCTGTATCTTCCTGATAAAAATACAAAATAATAATAAAAACTACGATCGCCTATCCCCCTGTGAGGCAACCTATGTGGGAGCTCTATCTTCAACAGTGGATTTTTATGAGCTGTGATGGATGGATGGATGGACTTGTAATGACTATGTATAAATCAACCAAGTTATACTTTATCGACAGCAACTTGTTTTAAAATATTTAAAAATTATCTCTGTATGTATTTTTAGTTAAATCCGTTACCTTAGCAAAATATTTAATTTGTACATGGTAGAGCCCTGCTGCAGCTATATTAATAGTATAGTTGTAGCACGAATAGGTCGGCTCGACCGGAGAAGGACCATGCTCTCACAGAATACCAGCGTACAATAGCAGCTTAACACTGCAGTGTTTCGTATGGTGAGTGTAGAGAACCAGCGACCCTTTTTACTTTAAAAGAGGCGTTCCATGTTGGTCCTCGCGGGTGGCAACGCATCTGCATTTTGATTCCTTATTGAAGATAGATGTAAGATATCTATGGCTCACAGCAACCACTTACTATCAGGTGGACTGTGTGCTTGTTTGTCACCCTATCCTATAAAAAAGAGTTCAAGATCGTCCCCGCCATTACCTTACATTTGATAGACCACAGATCCTCGTAAAAGAACACCGATTCCTACCAGCTATTAAAATTAAAGAACATCCTAATTTCAATAGAAAAGATGAATAGGTGCTGCCATCTGCTTGGGATCCTATAATTAATAAAATTAAATCAAAACCCAAGCATACCACTGCAAGACTTCAAGATACTATAAGCTCATTCTGCGTAGATCGGACCAAAAATTAATATTCAAAAACTGAAGGTAGCCGGGCTAACTATGACATTGGGACATCAAACACCTCAGTCCCCCCCCCCCCCCCCCCCGTGACTATGGGTGTTG
Organism: Parnassius mnemosyne; assembly: GCA_963668995.1. NCBI lineage: Eukaryota > Metazoa > Arthropoda > Insecta > Lepidoptera > Papilionidae > Parnassius > Parnassius mnemosyne. Next base: position 853,893 of record CAVLGL010000090.1, read on the forward strand.
TAAAGCATCCGAAACATCGGGAGTTAAAAAGTTAAATTATACGCCATAGAATCCATAAATATTAGTTTAATTTAATAAATTAAATTTTATAATGAATGGTCGAGTTTTCTGAAAAAAAGACAGAAGTAAAATAAGGACAATAGCTTCCTTTTATTACTTAGTCATCCACTTAATGGTTGGAATATGGTATTCCAGGTCTTAAGTAACTTTTTTTACTTCGTGATTTCATTATTAATTTTTATGGATATAAATTATTAAATTAAATCTGCAACTTGACAATTAGTATGAATACTTTTGGATTATTATTTAAAATTAAAAATTTTGTACAGCCGACTTCAATATAAGTTATTAAGAATAACTCAAAAACTATTGGTCTGGCCTTAATCAAATTCATATGGGACCACACGAGAACTACGAGCTTTCAAATAAAAAAAGAATCATCTAAATCTGTACACCCAGTAAAAAGTTATGAGGTAACACACATTAAAAAAAAAGAAAACATACAGTCGAATTGAGTACCGTCTACTTTTTGGAAGTCGGCAGAAAATAATGAAATACTTTTTCTCCTTTTTCGTACTTTTCAGGAACTTAATTTTAGGTAGACATTGGAATGTAGCTTTAATTTCAGATATGTTTTAATTATAATGGTAATATTGTGCCTCATACCACAGTATTAATTATTGGCGATGGAGTTTGCTTATTTAGGACAACCTCTTATCTAATTTGCTCTTCGACAGCGCAAGTTATGGACTACGTTATAGCGGTAATTTTGTTGTTTATTTACATTATTAAACACAAGCGTATAGTTTGCCCAATTCATTTCTTGGTTCGTTTGTGATTATGTCTATTTGTTCGTTTTTAAGTTAGTCTAACTGACTGACTTACTAAATGTTTCTATCCACATTATATGTCTTTCCAGGTTAGATTAAGAGTACAAATAAATCATCATCACTTATCATAACAAGAGTAATTCCACGCGAACGAAGACGCGGGCAGAACTAGTTTAAGAATATAGCTTTATTAACTCTAAGAAAATGAATTTAAATAAAAACACAAAAACCTCAATAACGTGTACTCTCGGGCAAGCAATTTTGTTGTGAGCAAGCTTTCAAAGTAAAGATTCATCGAGGGTTCTTATTAGACTAGGAAAATGAATTTTTTATTTCGTTCGTAAGATAACATCTTGATAAAGTAAATTCTTGTCAAGCGATGAAGATTTTTCCATTTAACAGCTTGAAGTCAGGGGTTGCTTACAAAAATAAACTGCGGTTCATAGGGCAAATAGATGAAATTGAAGTGTCTGTACGTTTGAAATACTTAAACTATTGATAAATCCTATTGTGCATTTTCACTAAAAACTTTATAATTATTACTATACTTCCAATTTTCCGATAATTTTATGTCAAATTTTAATCAAAAAAAGCTTGCAATATCCAAAACTGCACGACTCATAAGATCGTAAAAAAATAAAAAAATGTAAATTGTGGTTCTATTCGTCAAAAAGTCCAGTAGCAGCCACCGAAGTACACCTTCAAGTCACTCCATCAAGTCCGGAGGTAAGGTCTATTCATAATTAACAAGACGATCATAAGGAACAAAACGAGCACAATCTCGGCACACCTAGTTCTACTCGTCGAGGAGTTCCAGTAGTAGATACCGAAGTAAACCTTCAGGTTACTCCATAAGTCTTAGACGTATAAGTATAATATTTATATATAAATCCTACGTACTTTTAGCGAAACAAAATATTGTAATAAAAATCTATGATTATAATAATATATTATAACTTAATAATAATAACTTTGGGCAAATATGATGTATCAAATTTGGTTTTTAGTATATTTTGTATTTCTAAGGCGATCGATATTTTTGCTACCTATTACCGCTGCTGTAAGCAAACGATACAGTAATCCACTCACGACGGCGGCCGAGCCCGAAGTGCGAGGGAGCTGTGAGGCAAACTGTATTTAGTAAAATAAATTATTACAAGGCTGCTCAAAACACTAAAACTTTCGAGATTTGTCAGCCGAAAAAAATAATTATAACTAAACAAAACAAAATTAAGATGCCATTTACATTCCACGTGAAATATGAAGAGATTAAAAACTACACTTTAAAAAAATAAGTTCTACAATCATTTATCTTTCCGACAATGTGCTTTTTATATCATTTATATGTTGAATATAATTGTTAGATACGATTTCATACGACAAAACGTTAGTATCTTGAATTTTAGGCGCTAGTAGAATATACCTACGCGCTTTGCACTAAAGGCATGCAATAACTGACTCATGTTGAGCTATTTGCATACGATTAATATATGCATGACCATTTGTTAAAAAATCTGTCTGTCTATCCGGGCTTACCTTGAATGAAATAAATTTAAGCTCTACTTGCCTCATTGCAGAATAGATATTTATAAACGAAATGTATCAGAGATTACCATAAATTGCCTAACACTTATAAAGATCTCTGTTTCCTTACTTTTAAAAGAAAAGTCACGAAATTGCTGGCAACAATTAACTATCTTTTAATGTTGCATTATTTAGTGTTTATGTTTTATAATTTAGACGAATACGTACTTTAGACGAATACAAATATGGAATAACTTGTCGAATGCAGTTAATATAAACTCCATTTATATGAATATAATATATACTTGTACGTTCGTTACGAGTTCAAAAATATTAAATATATTATCGGGCGTACAACTGACCTGTACCTACTCTAATTGTATGAGAAATATACTTGTAAAATAGTCCTGAGGATCTTTTATTATCTCCCTTATTCTAACCTGAACACTTGTTATTATATTTTTTACGTTGGACAGAGCAAACTGGAAGCGAAAAATGTGGCAGTAATAATAGAGCGGGAGAGAGAGAGAGAAACAGCTTGGTAACGATCACCCCATTCCCGCAGATTATTATACATGTATTTCATATTATGTATACGCGCACATAATAAGGATAATTGGTCGACTCAAAACTTTATAATCCGATAGAAACCTAAAATTGAACCTAGCCGGCACTATTGAAATGTTAAATTCATTTTTAAGTGCTAATAGTTACCGTTGCAGCCTACTTAAGTCCAGTACTGAACAGAGACTTCCCCCATTGATTGCCTCAAAGGGAGGATATTTGCCATAGTTGCCATCCTTGGTAAGCATGTTGACAACCGCAGTTTTTTTAATGTTAGCCGTTAATAAGAAGAAGCTGCTGCCCATCCTCTCATTTGTTTCCCTCTCTATCGCTTCTTACAACACCCACGTGATAATATGGGGTGCTGTTCAACAAAGTGCTGATCAACTATGTGCTTTTTTATAGAACAAGGGTGACAAACGATCCACCTGTTGGTAAGTGGATGCTGTAGCTCATAAACATCTACGTCTATCCTCGATTAATAATCTAAACGCAGATGTGTTGTCAGCCCCGAGGGCCAAGATGGAACACCATGCTTCCAGTGAAAAGGTCTCCAATTATCTACGTTCACCATACGAAACACAACACCTTTAATTTACTATTTAATGCGGGTATTCTGTGGGAGTGTGGTCCTTCCCCGGTCGAGGCGATCCATTCGCGCTACAACCACAGTGATTAACAATGAAGTAAAATGCCGAGAGAAAACATGCATGTCTGAGAATAAAAAATATTTAGACGACATGGGAAGTCCTCCAGCATATTTCGGGGCAGTGAGGCGGAAATCGTAAGATTTTCCTTGCCCTAAAACCTTGTCAGAAATTAAAATTACTGACTCTGTGGCGTCAAGTGACTGCCGACTCCAAAGGGTCAGTAATTCCTTCATGAGGCAATGTATACGCTTTTATAACAAAGTCCTATATAATGTGTAAGATATATCTACAACAACTGCATAATAAGAGTTATCACAACACTAAAGAGAACATGATTGATAATAACCCCTGGCAATGAGATGACCACGGCCGTGCTGTTTTTAAATGTTTTCATACTTAATTTTATAAAACAGTATATTTTTTTTAAAAAGACCTGCTAGGATTCTTACTGGTTCTTCCCAGAACAGAGGCTATTTCCGAACCAGTGGTAAAGCTTAAAGGACTTTCAATGAGTATTTTTGTTTATAAGTAAGACATTGACATTGTAAGTCATTGTAAGCATCCAGTAGCACAACGTGATAAACAATACTGCTGTACCTCGAGCACGAATAATAAACAATTGCGTCAAGAATTCGTATAGAGTAAACTAAGCGAAAACTTTTACGAAACTGTCACTAAAGTCGTCGGCAGCACGAACGCTTATCTTTTATTCAAGTATACTCGATACTATATTGTAACTAAATGTAAACAAAGCTTAGACCTCAATATTAAAACGAACGAATGAAAATGAATGATACGTTTATAAATTGCTATCATTGTATTTGTGGAGTCTTTTATTGTGCGTAAAAATAAGAAAACGTGATGAAACTTATTAATAATAGTGTGTTAATTAATGTAAAACAGTTATTTGACAAAACACTATTTATATAATTATATATGGAGAAACTTTTTTTATGTTTATAAAACTATGTTTCACATCTTATGAATTGTGATTTCCGAACGCGGATTTCTTAAGATAAACACTTGATTTCGCTCCGCTTCGTGTTGTTTTAGTAGTTTTGTGTTTTGAATTTGTTTTAGTTAATTCCTGCTAAATGTTATAATGATGTCGTCAAGAACTAGCCACACACACTTTACAATAATGGTAGAGTTAATGGAAAAGTAAGTACTTAACTATATTGAGACAACAGTTTTGATTGTATTTTAGTCTATATGTTCATTGTGTATTGATACTGATTTATTCTGTTAAATAATGAATATTGTTTGTTTCCAAGGAACGGTGATTTATTGAAACCACAGAACGACGACAGTGGTGTATTATAAAGTGCAAGGAGCTATGTGATTTACTTAACAGCCAAGGAATCGGAGTCTTGCAACGAAGAAAAGTGGTGAAAAGTAAGTGCTAGTCTTATTTTTCTAAAACATTCAATATCAATCAAGAGCGCTTTAGTGAGAATTTTGGGTTCATTATCATTTTATTTGGTTTGCTTAAGATGTGGAGTGATTTAAAAAGATAGTGGGCAAAACCTTATAGACAATTAAATTAATATAAAAAAATTTGTCTCACATACTTAGAGAACAGGGTGCTTTAACATAGATAGAACTTTAGTAAGAATCACTGTAAAAACATTAATTTTAACATCTTAATATTTATTATTAACACATACTCGTACTTTCTCCGTGAAAATATATTATTCGGAAGATATTACTTAATGTATATGAATAATAACCTTACAATAAGACTAATATCTTATTATTTTACAGGTAGAAAAATCTTCCGGAATTAATAAAACAGTATTCTATACTCGCAAAGCCACAAACAGAAAATTTAATAATTGTACCATCTGAAATTGCCGCTATAGGTACGTCTTCAACTACTTTTGTGTATATTAACTATTGCAATTATTAAATATAAAAAAATAATTATTATAATTTCATGATGTAAGTGATACTAGTGTGTAATCATGAGTCCTGTTTATTTTATAAATTAAAGAAATCATAATAATAAAGTACTTATAATTCAAATTAGTCATTACATCTTTTAACTTTCAAATATTTTCAACATTATAAAAAGGAAATATCTGTGAAAGTAATGCAGAAAGTTCAAGTTTTTCAATTGATCTTTTCAGATGATGAGGACTGGAACACTCCTGGCGGCAGCAAGGATCCAGTACTTATACCTCCATCCAATCCCAGATTCCTAACAATAACCAAATCCCAAATACCTCCAAAATCTACCACACCACCGAAATCTCTAATTGTCCCCCACAGGCAACCCACCCCACAACAAGCCAAAAAGAAACCACTTAGATCATTAGAAGAATATTATTTTGAGTGAGGAGAATATAAGGAATGATAATAAGGAAAGTTAGGGATTTGTATAATTAGAACGAGGGAGGATACTACAGAGAACTTTGTCAACATGATACTGAGCTGAGGTGCAAGCTCAGTGTAATAATATATAAATAATAATAATTGTACATGTTTTTAATAAAATGTCTCATTGAAATTATTGATGTACTTTTGTATTTGAACTTAATATTAATATCGGCAAAAATAGACTACACTTAAAATCTAAAGTCGTAATAACAAAAACAAATCAAAACATTATTCAAACTGTGTAGATATGCCTACAACACAATAGAGAATCAATTAATTAAAAAAAATGGATTCAATAGAAATAGAAATGGATTTTTTCTTGTCCAGTATACATTGTAAATAGTACTTTTTTAAGGTCATTCTTATGTTTAATTTACCACTGGTTCGGAAAATACCTGTATCCAGGGAAGATTTAGGAAGAATAATTGTTTACAATCATGTATTATGTTACACAATTAACTATAATTGTTATTAGAAATAACTTAGTAGAAACTACCTCATTCCCAGGGGTAATTTGCCATTCATAAATTCCTAAATACATATTAACATAACCCTTTTTATTTATATTTGCTTAATATTTCTTTTTGATCTTGGCAGCGGTCGAAATTTTAAAATATTTAATTTAAATTATGAATAAAGTAATAAATAAATCATTGTTAGATTATTATTATATTTTTTATATAATAATAATCTAACAATGATTTATTAAATTTTTTAAATCTGGGCATAAACACAAATTACATACAGAAGAATTACACCGCATTAACTCTATCTCTACAACAATTCCTCTCATAGCACGACCTTTTACTAACTCTGAGTACTGTTACTTTTTATAATGCATAAATCAGGTTGCTCATGTGATCATTTAAATTATTACCGTACACGTCTGCCTCTGGGTCTGATATGCCAAATAGCATAGCTATATTATGTAGGACACAACGAACTATAACTATAATAATTTTGGCGTATTTTTCGGGTTTGTAATGCAGATTGCGATCCCTGTTTACGCATCTCTCCCCCCTATTTTTCATTCATTAACAAAGCTAAAAATAAAATATTGTAAGTAAATACTTTTATGACGTCTCTCTCAGCCCTTGTGAAGTGGGGAACCTGATTGGTTATTATTTATTGGCTGTTAAGTGCCTCCGTAACTTGAGAGACATATTTGCTAACACTTGTTTGGACCAAATTCTTTCTCGTACCGACTAAACGTTTTTAAGAGCCTGTTGCGTAAAATAATAACGCACAAAGAACCTAAAACATAAATGAAAAAAATATGGGATTAGGTGCATAATAACTACAGCAGGTAAATTAATTCTGAGCATTATTTTTTTTATACCTTAAGCTCTAAGCTTATTCTTTCATTTTAGAATTTATATATAATAAGTTTCCCGGTCAAGTTTATTTTAGAGCGAAGTTCAAGGCAAGGGAATTTAAATGCATTTTACTTAATCTGTATCTTTCAGAAATTTTCATAGGTTCGGTACATTCTTCAGTTCGGCGGAGAAAAATCCGTTGAATAATACCACTGGAATTATTTAGATATATTTAATTTAAACAGCTATTAAAATAAATTTATAATTAATCAATTAAATAATTAAGGTAAGGGTATTTACAGATTATATTAATTAGTAATACTTTCCTCGACTGCCAAACGCCACGCAAAATAATAAAAAGTCGTGGATCTCATTCTATTTGTTCTTAATAAAAATATTTTAAACTTATATCAACGAAAAACCAAGAGAAACTTAAAACTAAGACTTCTCGATGGCGTTCTCGCTGTAAAAATGTCGGTGAGAACAATTTCGTAGTTCTCTACAGTGGATAGACGATAACATACGTCAAAAATAGATTCGTGCTGCCAAAATTCACACATTTTGCGTCTTACGATTACTTAAACCAAACGATAGCTACGCATAACGCAGCGTTAGATGTTTTTTTTTTTTTTTTTTTTTATAGGAGAGGGGGCAAACGAGCATGCGGCTCACCTGATGGTAAGTGACTACCGCCGCCCATGAACAACCGCAACACCAGGGGAATTGCAGATGCGTTGCCGGCCTTTTAAAAAGGAGTAGGCTCTTTTCTTGAAGGTCCCTAAGTCGTATCGGTCCGGAAAAATCCCTGGTGGTAAACTATTCCACAAGGAAGTTGTGCGAGGAAGAAAACATCTTCTAAATCGCACAGTGGTGGACCGCCAATCATCCAGATGGTGTGGATGGTATCGGGAGTTCTGCCGCGATGTGCGTTCGTGAAATTTGGCGGCTGGGATTAATCCGAACAATTCCTCAGAGCACTCCCCATGGTAGATGCGAAAGAAAATGCAAAGAGATGCAACATCTCTTCGCAGTGCCAATGAATCGAGCCGATCGGAAAGGGCTCGGTCGTCGACGATTCGAGCCGCTCTGCGCTGGATGCGGTCAAGTGGAAGGAGCTGGCACTGGGGAGCCCCTGCCCAGAGATGGGAACAGTATTCCATGTGAGGCCGAACCTGCGCCTTGTAAAGTTGCAGGCGGTGTGCCGGCATGAAATACTGTCCCGCTCTGCTGAGCACGCCAAGCTTTTTAGAGGCCAGTTTGGCCTTCTCTTCCAAGTGACCACGAAACTGCACGTCACTCGATATGTCGACTCCGAGGATACCGATACTGGCTGAGGCAAGAAGGGGAGTGCCTTGAAACTGAGGAGATACGACAAAGGGGTTCTTTTTAGCGGTAAACGCGCAAACTTGTGTCTTCTGAGGATTAAACTGGACTAGATTTAGTCGCCCCCAATCCGAGACTTTGTCCAGCAAAGACTCGACTTCAGACACAAGTTTGTTCCGGTACTCGGCGACGTTTTCCCGAGAAATATTGGCCCGGCCGGTGTATAGAGCATCACCAGTGCTGTCATCCGCATAGCAATGAATGTTACCAGTTAGCAACATATCATTGATATGCAGAAGAAACAGCGTTGGTGATAGCACACAGCCTTGTGGAACACCAGCGTTAATAGGCTTGTAGTCAGAACATGCACCGTCTACAACGACCTTGATGCTCCGATCTGCAAGAAAGCTGGTGATCCAATTGCACAATTTCTCGGGAAGCCCATAGGAAGGCAGCTTCGAAAGAAGCGCTTTGTGCCAAACCCGATCAAAGGCCTTCGCAATGTCCAGACTAACGGCCAACGCCTCCCCCTTGGACTCTACTGCCTTCGCCCATCTATGGGTCAGGTAGACCAGAAGATCACCAGCTGATCGACCCCGACGAAAACCGTATTGGCGGTCACTAATCAGCTGGTGATCCTCAAGGTACCGGATGAGCTGGCAGTTAATAATGGATTCCATTATTTTGGAGAACAAGGAGGTGATCGCGATAGGCCTATAGTTGGACGGGTCTGAGCGGTCGCCTTTTTTAGGGATCGGGTGGACAAAAGCTGTCTTCCATGAATTCGGGACTACGCCTTGGGAGTAGGAGTACCGGAAAAGACGCGTTAGGACCGGTGCCAACTCCGGAGCACACGTCCTCAGCACAATTGGGGGGATTCCGTCAGGCCCACTCGACTTCTGGATGTCCAGGGAGAGAAGTGCTTTGCGAACTGAGCGCTGTGAGAATAGCACATCCGGCATGGAGCACTCACACCGCGGGATGGTCGGCGGTATTTTCCCCCCGTCATCAAGAGTCGAGTTGGACGCAAAAAGGGAGCCTAAAAGGTCGGCTTTGTCTTTTGCGTCTTGGGCCAGTGAGTCGTCCTCCCTGTGCAGAGATGGTAGTGATGGCTTACAGAAATTCCCTTGGACAGCCTTGGCGAGAGACCAGAATGCACGGGTTCCCGAAGGAAGGCGAACTAGTTTCTCGCCAATTCTGCCTATGTGCTCTGACTTTGCCTTGGCAATAACACTTTTGAAGGACCTGGAGGCGAAGTTATACTTCTTTTTAAGTGTGCTGGTGTTTACATCCCGAGTCACCGAAGCCGCAGCCCAGGCTTGATAACACTCCTGCTTACTGCGTAATGCAGTCTTACAGGAGCGACCAAACCAAGGCTGAGATCTGCCTCCGATGGGTACCACAGATGATGGAATAAATAGTTCCATTCCCTGTAGCACCACATCAGTGACAGAGTCAGCAACAGCACTGGGATCATCCGGCGAGAAGCAAACCCGCCCCCATGGGTAGGATGCAAAGAAAGACCGCATTCCGTCCCAATCCGCCGACCTGTAATGCCAAACACGGCGGCAACCTGCAGAACGCAACCGCGAAGGGAGCGTGAGTGGCACCATACTCCGGATCAGACAATGGTCCGAAGAGCCGAGAGGGGCATCGACGGAAACCTGATATCCGTCCGGATGAGAGGTCAGCAGAAGGTCCAACAGGGAAGGTGTATGATCCTCCACATCTGGAATCCGCGTAGGCGAAGTAACCAGTTGTGTCAGACCATATGCCAAGGCAAAGTCATAAACAGATCTCCCCGCATGATCGGTTAAACGTGAACCGAGCCATTCGGCATGGTGGGCGTTAAAATCGCCAAGGATCACGATCTCTGCGGATGGGACCTGTTGTAGCAAGGAATCTGTAGCCATTTGGACGTGGTCGATGAGTCGGTCTGTTTCGGCATTACCGCTATGGGACCTATAGAGGCACCCGTAGACGCGCGGATGGTCGTCGCTGTCTACGCGTAGCCAAAGGATGGACAGGTCCGAACCTTCAAGACTGCCGAGGCGTCGAGAACAGATGTCCTCTCTAACATACACGCAAACTCCAGCCCGAGGCACAAAGGAGTGCTCCAATTTGTACCCCGGGTAGGAGAGATACGAAATATCAGTCGGAGAGGAAACCTGAGTCTCGGTCAAAAAGAGCAAGGCCGGCTTCGCCGTCTCGAGATGGTAGTGGACGGCGTTTAGGTTAGAGTGAAGTCCCCTGATGTTGCAGAAATTCACGGATAGCGTGGCAGGGGTCGCCTTGGTATTGTTGCTCAGCTTGCCCCGAGCAGTTTTGTTTTTGAGCGGAATTTTGCCCCCCCCAGAATACGCGGGGCAGCCTGAGCACCCACGCTCAGGATTGGAATAACATGGTCGTGGATGCTCAGCGAGGGATTCTCCAGGGGTACTGGTACCCTCCTGGGGTAGTCTATTGTCTAATTCCGCTACCATGTTGATGGGGGGGGGGGGGGGAATTGGGCCTCCGGCCACCTGCACTCACCATACGAAACGCAGAAGCAGAGCCTCTACTTCACGCCGGTATTCTGTGAGGTCGTGGTACCAACCCGGCTCGAGCCGGCCCATACGTGCAACAGCAAAAAACTGCTGCAGGGCTCTACCACCGTTGTTCGTGCTTCCAAATTTTAGTTCCAAATACGCTCACGGAGCGCTGTTCAAATTCCCATACAAAATTTTACTGAAACTAAACTGTCTCGTAAACTGTACTATAGAGCAAAATGTTCGTGCTCGGGGTACTGTTGGTTCAAATAGTGTTTTGGTACTATTATGTCAATCACGTTACACAGTGTGTGTGATTGTGACCAGCACGTGTTACGGTATGTTATAATTGTAATTGCGCTACGCTGAATGTGCACAGTAAGTTGAACATCCGCTCTCAAACTAGGTACTTAAGTTATTTTCTACCGACTTCAAAAAGGAGCCGGTACTCAATTCGACTGTATGTTTCTTTTTATGTGTGTAACCTCATAACTTTTACTGGATGAACCGATTTCGACGATTCTTTTTTTATTTGAAAACTGGTACTTCGCATGTGGTCCCATATAAATTTGATCAAGGTCTGACCAATAGTTTTTGAGTGATTCTTAATAATTTATATTGAAGTCGGTTGTACAAAATTTTTAATTTTAAATAATTAACAATAACCCCTTGACGTTTACGCTTACATGAGTAGTTGAAGAATGAATAATGAATATATTTTTCTATATAAGTCTGAAGAACCTAAACATAACATAGGAAAAACTAGAAAATGAGATGATCACTATCATGCTCTTTCTAAGTATTTTCATAATTAATTGTATAAAATATTATATTGTAGTTGTAAATTAATTAAATTAAAATATTTTCACAGATTTAATCACGCTTAACTCAATCTTAATTTTCGACGTTTCGGATGACGGACGTACGGTAAAAGTAGTTTTATTCAATATTTAGTGTTCGAGTAAATATAAGAAACCATTTTGTAAATTAATGATTAAAATAAAAGCCCCGCTAGGTTCCTTGCTGGTTCTTCCTAGGACAGAGCTTTTCCCGAACCAGTAATAAAATTAAATTTGTTTCAGTAAGCATTCTTTTACTCTTTCATGAATAAAAATAATTCTATTCTACTATTGACGAAATCCAATCAGTGTAATTATGAGACCAACACCATACTGACACGCTACTGAATGGACAGCTCGATATTGATTCAAAGAGAAATCTGTTTCGAGTGCACTACAATATATTTTAAAGCGTTGGCCGAATTCCGACAGTGATAGTTTCCGAATAAATGGAAGCTGGCAACTATAATCTTTATATTTAAAAATTACGTGTCACGTTGTTTCTCCACGATGGACTCCTAAATTACTGAACTGATTTCAATGAAATTTCGAACACTGTGTGCAGTTTGGTCCAACTTGAGGGATAGGATAGTTTTTATCCCGATAAATGATTGTCAAAATTTTTTATTGCGAATTTAAGGATTTTTATAGGAGGGGTCGTTGGAAAGGGCAGAACAGCGTCTGCCTGGCGAGCTAGTATTATATAAAAATAATGTTACGAACGGGTTGAGTAAAAAAATATAATTTTAATAAAATGTAAAAACCGACTTCAAAGTACTAAAAAGTATAAAATTACTTTACATTCTGAAGTCAATGCGATGACAACATAGTGTATAGGAGCATTAAAGTGCCGACTCTAGTGTCAAATAATTTCATTAATCAATTATCAATTCAATCAATTCAAAATCAACTATCTGATTAATTTAAGTTTTTTGTGAAGAAATTATTTTTAGTTATTTAGCTTTTACTTTTTTTTAAAGTTATTTTTTATTAATTTCTTTACCCTTTTGAGCGGACTATTTTTTTTTATAGAAGAGGGGGCAAACGAGCATGTGGCTCACCTGATGGTAAGTGACTACCGCCACCCATGAACAACCGCGACACCAGGGGAATTGCAGATGCGTTGCCGGCCTTTTAGAAAGGTGTAAGCTCTTTTCTTGAAGGTTTCTAAGTCGTATCGGTCCGGAAAATTCGCTGGTGGTAATTGATTCCACAAGGAAGTTGTGCGAGGGAGAAAACTTCTTCTAAATCGCACAGTGGTGGACCGCCAATCATCCAGATGGTATGGATGGTAACGCGAGTTTTGTCGCGATGTGCGATGGTGAAATTGAGCGGCTGGAATCAGTCCGAACAATTCCTCAGAGCACTGCCCGTGATAGATGCGATAAAATACGCAAAGAGATGCAACATCTCTACGCAGTGCCAGTGTATCGAGCCGATTAGAAAGAACTCGGTCGTCGAGACTAAGGAATAACACAATGTCAACGTCGTCTGAAGAGTTACATTAAAACTTCATGCTTTAATATGTCATTCCCTGAAGTATAACTATTTCCATTCCATCCATTAAATAAATAAAATAAAATAAAATAATTTATTATTCTTCACAATATTGATTGAAGTCTCCATTTAAGCAAGTAATGCCTGTGTTTGGAAACCCCGCTCTTCCTTACGTAAACATACATTTTTTTTTAATTTTAGAAACATTAATTCCATTACATCCTATAAAATTCCACTGCTAAATATAGGCCTCCCCCATAGATTGCCTCACAGGCAGGCTTTTGCCATAGTTGAAACGCTTTGCGAGCGGGTTGACAACCACATTTTTTAATAATTTTTAGTTGTTATCAGGAAGATGCTGCTGCCCATCGCCTGTTTCAATTCCTCCCTGTCGCCTCTTACGACACCCACGGGACGATATGGGTATTTTTTATAGGATAAGGGTGACAAACGAGCACACAGTCCTCCTGATGGAAAGTGGTTACTGTGACCCATAGACATCTACATTTATCCTCAATATAGAATCAAAATGCAGATGCGCCGCCACCCCTGAGAACTGAGATGGAATGCCTCGTTTCTAGTAAAAAGGGTCTCCGGTTCTCTAAACTCACCATACGAAACACAGCAGCATTCAGCTGCTATTTTACGCTGGTATTCTGTGAGAGCGGGATGCAACCCCGGACGAGCCGACCCATTCGTGCTGCAATCACAATTTAGCTATATCATGGCTCTACCACGTTAAAATGTATGGATATTCTTACACCGCCACTACACGGCACTAGTTTAAGTATAACTATTTAATTAAAACTAATAAAATAGATTCACAATTACCGAAGATATACCAAAGCAGATATAACATAGATACATACAAAAATATAACATACAGTCGAATTGTGGCGTAGATAAGAATTTTATGCGGCTAAAAATGATGATTAAGATGAATGAGTACGAAGTGAGTTGACGAACATCATCATCATCATTACAGCCCTTTACAAGCCCACTGCTGGACATAGGCCTCCTCCAAGGAATGCCACAGTATGGTCCTGATCCACCTACACCCATCCAATAAATGCATCTCTTACCTGGTAGAAACTCCATCTAGTGGGAGACCGTCGTAGGCAAACTTTTTATATGTAGTAGAGCCATGCTGCAGCTATATTAGTAGTATAGTTGTAGCACGAATGGATCGGCTCGACCGGGGAGGGACCACGCTCTCACAGAATACCAGTGTAAAATAGCAGCTTAACACTGCTGTGTTTCGTATGGTGAGTGTAAAGTACCGGAGACCCTTTTTACTGGAAAGAGGCATTCCATCTTTGTACTCATGGGTGACAAGGCATCTGCATTTTAATTCGTAATCAAGGATAGATGCAGATGTCTATGGACCACAACAACCACTTACCATCAGGTGGACTGTGTGCTCGTTTGTCACCCTTATCCTATAAAAAGAAAGTACTGATACGAAGCTCGAAAACCTTTTCCCCATCGTTTGTCGGTTTTTCGAGTAATATGGCCGGCCCATTGCCACTTCAGTTTACTAATCCGTTAGGCTATGTCAGTCACTCTGGTCTACTGTGTATATCCTCATATTAAAATCTATCACGCAGACAAACTCCAAGCATAGAGCTCTACACAGCTTGCTGAGCAACCTTGAGCCTTTTTTTCTTTGAAAAATAAATAATAATAATGCTATTAAACATTACTAATATTCCCTTAAATCACTTCTGGTAAGCCTTAAATGCTTGGGTTAGAAGTGGTTCACGACAGTAGTCGAATGACGGATTCGAACCCACGACCTTTCGAGTTTGCGTTCCGCGCGCTGCCATTAGCCTACTGACGCTTTCTCAGATGGGTTGACGTTCGCTGCACCAAAACTGCGATCGTCAACCTGCCTGCTGAGCGTGATGATTAGGGCGACGGTTTCCTCTCTCCTCCGCTGCATGTATATTGTCGAGCACAAAGGCTGTGTGCGACATTCGATGGACAAAAGGACTTTAGTCGAAAAATTATTTGGCTATTGTCAGGCAACAAAGAATCTTAATAAAAACATAGCCGATGAAGAATCTAATTCAATAACATGCCTTTCATATTATCGGAAAATATTTTAGCGTTATCTCTTAAAAAAACGAGGCCTCGAACGTCTAAGTTATTCCTCGGCAGTTAAATAATTATATATAATTTTTATCTTAATTTTTTTATAGGATAAGGGTGACAAACAAGCACACAGTCCAACTGATGGTAAGTGGTTGCTGCGGCCCATAGACATCTACATCTATTCTCTTTTACAAATCAAAATGCTGATGCGTCGTCACCCGTGAGGACTAAGATGGAATGCCTCATTTCCAGTAAAAAGGGTATCCGGTTCTCTACAATCACCATACGAAACACAGCAGCGTTAGGCTGCTATTTTATTAAGATTAGATCCTTTGATTAAGATTTTAATTGAGTATTTTTTTATACTGGAGAGCGGGCAAACGAGCATACGGCTCACCTGATGATAAGTGCCTACCGCCGCCCATGAACAACTGCAACACCAGGGGAACCAGGGGAATTGCAGATGCGTTGCTGGCCTTTTAAAAAGGAGTAGGCTATTTTCTTGAAGGTCCCTAAAACGTATGGGTCCGGAAAAATCGCTGATGGTTATAGATTCCACAAGGAAGTTGTGAGAGGAAGAAAACATCTTCTAAATCGCACAGTGGTGGACCGCCAATCATCCAGATGGTGTGGATGGTATCGGGAGTTCTGCCGCGATATGCGTTCGTGAAATTTGGCGGCTGGGATTAATCCGAACAATTCCACAGCGCACTCCCCGTGGTAAATGCAAAAGAAAATGCAAAGGGATGCAACATCTCTTTGCAACTCTAATGAATCGAGCCGATCAGAAAGGACTCGGTCGTCGACGATTCGAGCCGCTCTGCGCTGGATGCGGTCAATGCTGGAGCTGGCACTGGGGAGCCCCTGCCCAGAGATGGGAACAGTATTCCATGTGAGGCCGAACCTGCGCCTTGTAAAGTTGCAGGCGGTGTGCCGGCATGAAATACTGTCCCGCTCTGCTGATCACGCCAAGCTTTTTAGAGGCCAATTTGGCCTCCTCTTCTAAGTGATTACGAAACTGCATGTCACTCGATATGTCGACGCCGAGGATTCTGATACCGGCTGAGGCAACAAGGGGAGTGCCCTGAAACTGAGAAGATATGACAAAGGGGTTCTCTTAGCGGTAAACGCGCAAACTTGTGTATAGAGCATCACCAGTATTGTCATCCGCATAACAATAAATGTTTGCAACATATCATTGATATGCAGAAGAAAGAGCGTTGGTGGTAGCACACAGCCTTGTGGAACACCAGCGTTAATAGGCTTGTAGTCGGAGCATGCACCGTCTACAACGACCTTGATGCTCCGATCTGCAAGAAAACTGGTGATCCAATTGCACAATTTCTCGGAGAGCCCATAGGAAGGGAGCTTCGAAAAAAGTGCTTTGTGCCAAACCCGATCGAAGGCCTTCGCTATGTCCAGACTAACGGCCAATGTCTCCCCCTTGGACTCTACTGCCTCCGCCCATCTATGAGTCAGGTAGACCAGAAGATCACCAGCTGATCGACCCCGACGAAAATCGTATTGGCGGTCACTAGTCAGCTGGTGATCCTCAAAGTACCGCATGAGCTGCCATTTTATAATGGATTCCATTATTTTGGAGAACAAGGAGGTGATGGCGATAAACCTGTAGTTGGATGGGTTTGAGCGGTCGCCTTTTTTAGAGATCTGGTGGACAAAAGCTGTCTTCCATGATTTCGGGACCACGCCTAGGGAGTAGGAGTACCGGAAAAGACGCGTTAGAACCTGTGCCAAATCTAGAGCACACGTCCTCACCACAATCGGGGGGATTCCGTCAGGCCCACTCGACGTGTGGATGTCCAGGGAGAGGAGTGCTTTGCGAACCAAGCGCTATGAGAACCGCACATCCCGACATGGAGCACCCACACCGCGGGATGGTCGGCGGTGTGTACCCCTCGTCATCAACAGTCGAGTTGGACGCAAAAAGGGATCCTAAAAGGTCGGCTTTTTCTTTTGCGGCGTGGGCCACTCCATCCCATGGTAAATCGTCCTCCCTGTGCAGAGATGGTAGTGATGGCTTACAGAAATTCCCTTGGACAGCCTTGGCGAGAGACCAGAATGCACGGGCTCTCGAAGGAAGGCGAACTAGCTTCTCGCCAATTCTGCCTATGTGCTCCGACTCTGCCTTAGCAATAACTCATTTGAAGGACCTGGAGGCGAAGTTATACTTCTTTTTAAGCATGCTGGTATTTACATCCCGAGTCACCGAAGCTGCAGCCTAGGCTTGATAACACTTCTGCTTACTGCGTAATGCACTCTTACAGGAGCGACCAACCCAAGGCTGAGATCTGCCTCCGATGGGTACCACAGATGATGAAATAAATAGTTCCATTCCCTGTAGTACCACTTCAGTGACAGAGTCAGCAACAGCGCTGAGATCATCCAGCGAGAACCAAACCCGCCCCCATGGGTAGGATGCAAAGAAAAACCGCATTTCGTCCCAATCCGCTGACCTGTAATGCCAAGCACGGCGGCAACCTGCAGAACGCAACCGCGAGGGGGGAAAATTGCCAAGGAACACGATCTCTGCGGATGAGACCTGTTGTAGCAAGGAGTCTGAACCCATTTGGACGTGGTGGATGAGTCGGTCTGTTTCGGCATTACCACTATGGGACCTATAGAGGCACCCGTAGACGCGCGGATGGTCGTCGCTGTCTACGCGTAGCCAAAGGATGGACAGGTCCTTTAAGACTGCCGAGGCGTCGAGAACAGATGTCCTCTCTGACGAATACGCAAACTCCAGTCCGAGTCACAAAGGAGTGCTCCAATTTGTACACCGGATAGGAGAGATATGAAGTATCAACCGGAGTGGACACCTGCGTCTCGGTCTGAAAGAGCAAGGCCGGCTTAGCCATCTCGAGACGGTAGTGGACGGCGTTTAGGTTCGAGTGAAGTGAAGTGTGAACATAAGTCCCCTGATGTTGCAGAAATTCACGGACAGCGTGACAGGGTTCGCCTTGGTATTGTTGCTCAGTGTGCCCCGAGCAGTTATTGTTTTGAGCGGAATTTTGCCCCTCCCCCCCGAATTCGCGGGGCAGCATAAGCACCCACACTCAGGAGTGGAGTAACATGGTCGTGGATGCTCAGCAAGGGATTCTCCAGGGGTGCTGGTACCCTCCTGGGGTAGTCTTGGATGTAATTCCGCTACCATGTTGATGGGGGGGGGGGGGGGGTTCGGCCTCCGGCCACCTGCACTCTCTAGACGAAACGCAGAAGCAGAGCTTCTACTTAACGTCGGTATTCTATGAGGTCTTACGGCTGACGACGCATCTGCATTTTATTTCGCAAACGAAGATAGATGTAGGTATCTATAGACCACAGCAACCACTTACCATCAGGTGGACTGTGTGCTCGTTTGTCACACTTATTCTATTAAAAAAAAAGTAAGACATCATTTTATTTTATTACACGGATCTTAACTTATTACTTTTAAACATTTTTAATATTTTGACCAACCGGCAAAAAATGAAAACGAAGAATATTATAAATATAAATACCAACTGAACGCATAAATATATCCGCAACTGATCGTGTACAAGAACTTGTCTTATAAAAGTTTAGAAATAGGAAATTATATCGTAAACAATCAGATTACTGTCGACCCTGCTCATGATGGCGGAGATTATTTCCATATATCAATCTAACTTGACGGCCGGGCACTGATCCCGCGGCAACAAATCGAGGTCATTGTTTATGACATAGAACGGGAGAACTTGTGGAAACGGGCACTGGATATGGATATAGCGTTTATAGTCCACGAGTACGACTCTCGTCGCGCCATTGAAATTGTAAATTGTCTATTTATTTTATCTACTGGAATAATTTATTTTATTTTTATTTTATAGGATATGGGTGACAAACGAGCACACAGTTCACCTGATGGTAAGTGGTTGCTGCGGCCCATAGATATCTACATCTATCCTCTATTACAAATCAAAATGCAGATGCGTTGTCACCCGTGAGGACTAAGATGGAATGCCTCATTTCCAGTAAAAAGGGCCTCCGGCCACCTGCACTCACCAAACGAAACGCAGAGGTAAACCTCTACTTCACGCTGGTATTCTGTGAGGTCGTGGTACTACCCCGGTTCGAGCCGGC
The DNA here is from genome assembly GCA_963668995.1 of Parnassius mnemosyne. Classification (NCBI taxonomy): domain Eukaryota; kingdom Metazoa; phylum Arthropoda; class Insecta; order Lepidoptera; family Papilionidae; genus Parnassius; species Parnassius mnemosyne. The sequence goes on from CAVLGL010000090.1 coordinate 873,556, forward strand.
CCATCCGTGCGACAGCAAAAGCTGCCGCGTGGCTCTACCACTTTTGATAAGTTTTAGTTTGAACTATATTTTATTCACTAGGTGGTAGGACTCTTTTGATGCCTAGAAGTCGGTCTGGTTAGGTAAAACCCTCTTTTTCTGTCACCTAGCAACAGTGCGTGCGCTGCTGTGTTCCGGTGTGACGAGTATAGAGATCCAGTATAATAACAGGTTGTGAGGTATTCCATCTCAGTCCTCAGAGGTGACAACGCATCAGTAGCATTCTTTGTTGAAGTTGGTTGCAGGCGTTCAAAGGCTGCAGACGAGTAAATGTGTATCCATTATTAAAAGATAGCACTTCCATTCTAAATAAGAAAATTGCAGGTGCTCGTAATATTCACTTTTTTCTTTTTTTTTATAGCCATATGGTGACAAACGAACACACAGTCCACCTGATGGTAAGTGGTTGCTGTGACCCATAGACATCTACATTTATCCTCGTTTGCGAATCAAAATACAGATACGTTGTCACCCGTGAGGACTAAGTTGGAATGCCTCTTTTCCAGTAAAAAGGGTCTCCGGTTCTCTACACTCACCATATAAAACAGTGTTAAACTGCTATTTTACGCTGGTATTCTGTGAGAGCGTGGTCCTTCCCCGGTCGAGCCGACCCATTCGTGCTACAACTATACTACTAATATAGCTGCAACCTGGCTCTACCATGTAGCCAAAATTCCCAGTAGTAAGTAGTCAAAAAACAGCTTTTCAAGCTTTATTGATTTTATTTATGTGACGTTGGCTGCTGGTGTTCATGTACAGCAGCAGCCAATCACCATCAAGTGGACTGTGAGCTCGTTTATCACTTCAATTTCAAACAAGTCTACCGCTGAACAAAAGTCTCCCCCAAGGAACGTCACAAACCTAGGTCCTGAGTCACCTTCATCTATCGTCTTCCTCATATCTTACCAGGTCGTCACTCCATCTAGTGGAGGGACATCCTTCACTTCGCTTAGCGGTAAGAGGTTGCTTTTCGATAACCTTTCTTACCCATCGGTTGTCGGTACTTGGAAGTATATGGACGGCCCATTGCCACTTCAACTTGCTTATCCGTTGGGCTATATCGGCTACTCTGGTTCTTCTGCGGAAATCTTCATTTCTAAGTCTATCGCGCAGAGAAACTATGAGCATAGCCTTCTCCATAACAACTTCAGTTTAATAGAGATATCTTATTTTTGTTTTTTTTTGTGCCAACCATCTCGAAGATCGATTTGGTACCGATGGGGAACGTATCCAGGTTGCTTGCGTAAATTGAATTTAGTAACCAAAATTCAATTTCACCGCTAACGTTTGGAAATACAAATTTATATGTGATAGAGCCACGCTGCAACTATAATTTCTGGAAATGAGGCATCTTAGTCCTCAGAGGTGACAAAGCATATTATGCATTTTGATTCTTAAAAAAGGATAAAGACGCCTATGGGCCACAGCTTCCACTTACTATCAGGTGGGTTGTGTGCTCGTTTGTCACCCTTATACTATAAAAAATCAAAGGTAATGTAAGGAAAAATATTCACAACATTTCCTAACTTAATTGCTATTGGGTTTGCTACAATAAAAAATATCCTTCATCTTGTTATGTATCACAAAAAGAAATGTCTCGGACACAACTTTTAGGACATATTGTTCCCAGAGGAAGTTATAGAACATCTGGATATATGTTGTCCTAGATTTCCCTTGGAACATTCGAATTATTTAAATTACATAAATATATTGAAATCAATTATTGATAGAACTTAAGTATTTTTATATTTTATTACCACTTTTTATCAACTTGCTTTCTTGTATGTTTGTTCGGATTGAATTTAGTAATTGATTTGAAACTAACTTCCCGATGAGCTATAGATTTAAAATATATAGCTCAGTTGGATGACAATGTAAGTATATAAAAAACGTGCTTATATTAAAAACATATAATACTTATTTAAAAATTTCACTTGTTTATTTTATGTACATCGACCCTTGTTTACTGTATATGAATAAAGAACGTATTAAGTGTTCAAAGCATTCTCTAAGATTCGAAAATAGTGACAAAAAAGAAGACAAAAGAACTAAAATAAACAAAATAATTTCAACACGAGTCGTTGCTTGCAGTCTTAGTGTATAAAAAGGATTAAAACAACGACTTGAGAAGCTTTCATGTGAAAATTATTTCTTTCTCTATAGTTCCTTGAAGTCTGCTTTTAATTTTCTAAAACTAATTTTATGACAACTTTGAGAGCACTAAGTAGATAATATCAAAAGCTCTAGGTAACAACTAGAATGTCTTAATTAGCTAAATTAAAAACTTCACCCCTACTTTTCCACCATTAGAAGGGGATATTTTCTCCAAACTTCTATAGACTACCTAAGAAATATAAATTATTTAATAAAAATCATTAAAACGTTTTTATATATAAGGGCCAAATGACCAAGAAATAAAACTTAGGAAACCTTTTTAAAATCTATCCAGTAGTTTTTTCGTGATGCGCGCACAACTGTGCAAACCTTTATAATTTTATTTATATAGAGAAACGTTACATATAACAATAAAATACATGTATTAAAATTTCAAATAATAAAACATTTTAAATATATCATTATCATTAATATCGTTCAACATCGCCTTGTTTCAATAGGAAGTCATGTACTCTTTTTAAAATCTTTTTAAAACAGGCCTTACTTGGCGCTCTTCTTACGTTTTCGGGCAAGGAGTTCCAGAGTATTGTCGCCTGAATAGTTAAGGAATTAGATATTATGTAAGTACGTAATGTATTTTTGGCATATTTGGTCGCAGGTGTCCATAGGCTGTATTAATCTTAACATAAGGTGGACCGGTTAGGTGTTAGTCACTTTTATCTTTACCACTATCAAAAGTCACACAAATATAGGCCTCACCTATGGATGAACAGGCTGCCCCGCGTATTCTTGGAGGGCGGGGGGGGGGGGGGGGGGGGGGCAAAATCCCGCTCTATACTAACACTGCACGGCAAACAGAGCGATAAAACCATTGTAACCCCTGCCACGCTATCCGTGGACTTCTGCAACATCAGGGGACTTCACTCGAACCTTAACGCCGTCCAGACCATGTAGAGACGGCGAAACCGGCATTGCTCTTTTTGACCGAGATGCAGGTGTCCTCTCCGACTGATACTTCTTAACTGTCCTACCCGGGGTACAAATTAGAACACTGCTTTGTGCCTCGGGCTGGAGTTTGCGTATACCTCAGCGAGGATATCTGTTCTCGACGCTTCGGCAGTCTTGAAGGTACGGACCTGTCCATCTTTTGGCTGCGCGTAGACAGCGGCAACCATCCCCGCGTCTACGGGTACCTCTATAGGTCCAATAGCGATAATGCCGACACAGACCGACTCATCAATCACGTACAAATGGCTACAGATTTATTGCTACAACAGATCCCATCCGTAGGTATCGTGATAAAATGTAAATCGTTGCCACCCGTGAGGACTAAGATGGAATGCCTCCTTTCTAGTAAAAAGGCTCTCCGGTTCTCTACACTTACCATACGAAACACAGCAGCGTTAAGCTGCTATTTTTCGCTGGTATTCTGTGGTCCTACCCCGGTCGAGCCGACCCATTCGTGCTACAACTATACTACTAACATAGCTGCAGCATGGGTCTACCACGTATAAAATTGCACCTTTAAATTTACATATAAATAAATTTCATTGTCTTGAAAACTTAAAGCCTTAATACGGCTTTATTACGAGTAATTTTCTTTGTTTAAAAAAAAAGAGTTATTGTCAGTTTAATGTCATGTAAGGATCTTAGTCGTGTACGAGTAGTGGCGGTGTAAGAATGTCCCCATATCTTCCAGACGGTGTCGTAAGAGGTGACAGAGGGAAACGGAAAGAGAAGATGGGCAGCAGCATCTTCCTGATAACAACCTTATTAGACTAAAAAAATCTGCGGTTACAAATCTGGCTGCTTAGTGTGTTACCTATAGCAGATATCCTTCCTATGAGGTAATCTGAGGAGAATGCCTATATTCGGGCTGAATGAGTCTGGGATGTGTTTGGATATTTTATTGATACGATTGGGGTTCGATATTTGCCATCACTGGCTGCCACGTTTAGGAGGCGGGTAAATGCAGTTTTAATGGATGTTCCAGAAAACTGCTGACCATCCCTGGGTCAGGGATCTTTTCTAAGATATTTTTTATACCAATGATCTGCAGACCGAATTTTGGTCACAGCAGCCGGTCCCAACGGAATGGGAGTTGTCAGACGCAATGAAATTTTTGGTCCAATCTACGCAGTATGATCTTATAGTGTCTTAAAGTCTTCCAGTTGTATGCTTGGGTTGGGATTTAATTTTGTTAATTATAGGATCCCTAACATATGGTAGCACCCAGTCATCTTCTCTATTAAAATAAGCATGTTTTGTGATTTCTATACGTCCCACGAATCATCCTTGGAAGGCATCGGTGTTCTTTAGCGAGGATTTGTGGTGTATAAAATCTGATGTAATGACGGGGGTGATCCTGTACGTGTTCACAGACTGCAGACTTCCCGGAGCGTCGATTATTCGCATTAACTATGTGTTCTTTTACGCGGGTTATTATTGATCTTTCAGTTTGTCCTATGTAAGAGAGACTACATTCACAATCGAGCTTGAATACTCCTGAAGAATATTACACTTCACTGATGGTAAAATCTGACTAATCCTCTTCGGCGGCTTTAAGTATGTTTTAATGGAAGCTCGCTTCAAGATGTAGCCAATTTTGTCAATGACACCTCTAATATATGGCAGTACAGCAGGCACCCGCTCTACTTTGGCCGGCTTCACCCCTTCACTGTGACGTAGGCGCAGGAGCCGAAGCTTCTTGTGTTTATTGTCACAGATCCCTCGTGCTCTCCGAAACAAAGATTTTCCCACGGTAGCTAACTGGGAAGAATGGTGGTGAGAATCACCGTTTACATATCTGTCTGTTTACATATTGGTCTTTTTTCTATACACACTGTGGTATACAAGGTTTATCAGGATTCAAAATTACTAATACAACTAGAAAGCTAAATAGTTATTTGCCTCTAACTCCATTATGAACTGAATTTTGGAATTTATGGAGATAAGACGATTTAAACGTCATTATCATCATCATTACAGCACTTCACAAGTCCACTGCTGAACGTAGGCCTCCCCTAAGAAATGCCACATTTCTTACCAGGTCATCACTCCGTCTAGTGAGGGTCGCCCTACACTTCGTCTGCCGGTACGAGGCTGACACTCGAGAACCTTTTTTCTCGGTTGTCGGTTTTTCGAGCTATATGGCCGGCTCACTGCCACTTCAGCTTACTAATCCGTTATGCTATGTCGGTCACTATAGTTTTATTGCAGATATTCTCATTTCTAAGATTATCACGCAGAGAAACTCCGAGCATAGCCCTCTCCATAGCTCGCTGAGTGACCTTGAACTTCCTTATACAGCCAGCAGTGAAGGACTACGTCTTAGATTCATAAACATCACTGGCAACACGCACTGGTTGTAGAATTTCGTTCTCAAATTTTGAGTTATACCTGACTAGAAGATGTGACGTAATTTTCCGATCGTTGCCCAGCCGAATTGAATACGTCGAGTGACCTCTCGGTAGAAGTTAGACTTACCTAGTTGGACTATTTGTACCAAATAAACATACTCATCAACAACTTCGAGATTAGAGCTTCCAACAACTGCCGACACAGATGTGACATGGAAGTTATACATGATCTTTGTTTTGTCCATGTTCATCTTAAGATCTATCCATTGGGAGGCACTATTGAGGTATTTGAGCAAAGTTCTTAGGTCCTCCAGCAATTCTGCCTTAAAGACTATATCGTCTGCAAATCGAAGGTGAGTGGAGTACTCGCCATTGATGTTAATACCATATCCTTTCCAGTCCAGTAGCTTGATAACGTCTTCTAATGCAGCGGTGAAGAGTTTCGGGGATATAACGTCACCCTGTCCTACACCTCTCTGATCTCAATTAGATGGCTTCGTGCTCTAGTTCTGTACTCGGATAGCCATCGTCGTAGCCCTACTGTACAAAAACTTCAGCACTTCGATATACCGACAGTCCACTTGGCACCGCTGAAGGAACTGCAGCATCGCCCAAATTTGGACGAAACCAAGGAATTTCTCATAGTCCACATACGCAAGACATAGTGGCAGATTGTACTCGATCTTCTGTACAATTTCCCGAAGGGTATGTATCTGGTCTACGGTGCTAAAGCCTTTTCGGAAACCGCCTTGTTCGGGAGGCTGGAAGTCGTCGAGTCTGCCTGCGAGACGATTGTAATGACTTTCGAAAACAGCACGTTGACGCGGCCCAGAAGGGAAATCTGTAGTTATTCAAGAGAGTGTTGTAGTACAAGACCACTGCATTTCTACTCCACGCCTCCGGTGTAGTGCCACCATGGAGGACGGAATTAAAGAGGTTCTGAAAGACTGCAAGTATCGATTTTCCACCCGCTTTCACTTGAGTTTAAGGTGCTGGAGAACCATTCTAATCTCGCTCAGACTGACGTTCGATATATCACCGGAATGGTCTAAAAATGCACTTACTTTATCTAAAGGTAGAATTATGAAAGTATTGTCTACATATCGCTTGTATAATTTTGGATTTAGTGGAGAAGTAAAAAGGACTTTCTCCACAAAGTCCTCCATGAATATATTGGTGACAATGAGTGAGCTCATTGCCACACAATCTACTTGCATGTAGAACTCTTCCTTCCGTCAATAGGTAGCCAGATGTAAGGCAGTGTCTAAGTAAATCTGTATATACTACGGGTATATTGTTTTCTTCCACCCTTCAAGTTACAATTGAGAAGCAGTCTTCAACAGGTAAGTATGTGAACAGTGACATTAATTCGTAAAAACCGGTTCACAATTGGACGTAGTTATACAAAAACGTTATAACCCACATCCATCCAAAAACCAACCACAAGTCATCCAAAAATGAGTTAAATATACAGATCTACTTATTTTGACATCTTCGCGAAGATCTGTTTATTTTACTCATTTTTGATTGTCACTCCCATGACTGACTTGACATTAATAATAATAATTCTTTAATAATTCTTTATTGAACACAGATATAATATACAATTCATTGGTTCTCTGACTCCAAAACTAGGTTACCCTGTATGTTAGGAGGCAATTTCCCACCCATTAAGTGATCTGATTTTCCGTGTACAATCATCATCATTATCATCATTACAGCCCTTCACAAGTCCACTGCTGAATATAGGCCTCCCCCAAAGAATGCCACAAAGCACGGTCCTGAGCCACCTGCATCCATCGACTTCCTGCATGTCTTACCAGGTCGTCACTCCATCTCGTGGGGGGACGCCCTACACTTCGCCTACCGGTACGAGGCTGCCACTCGAGAACCTTTCTTCCCCATCGGTTGTCGGTTCTTCGAGCTATATGGCCGGCCCACTGCCACTTCAGCTTACTAATCCGTTGGGCTATGTCGGTTACTCTGGTTCTACTGCGGATATCCTCATTCCTAAGTTTATCACGCAGAGAAACTCCGAGCATAGCCCTCTCCATAGCTCGCTGAGCGACCTTGAGCTTCCTCATACGGCCAGCAGTGAAGGTGGTGTACAATACATACTCTAAAATATAAAAAAGTGTGTGTGAGTGTGTGTGTGTGTGTGTGTGTGTGTGTGTGTGTGTGTGTGTGCGCGCGACTGTTTTCATTAAAATATGTATACATAACTTAAAGTAGGTTTTTACAATTTTCATAGTCAGAATTCTTTTAAGAGAAGCCAAAAAGTAAATAAGAAGAAGAAGACCTTATTTTTGAATGACTTGTGGGTTGGAATGTTTTTGTATAACTACGTCCAATTAAAGAAAATATCGTGTAACATACATATAAACAAAAAAACATACAATCGAGTTTAGAACGTCCTCCTGTTTCGAAGGCGGCTAAAGGATTGACCTATGAACTCGTCGCCAATGATTGACTTGAAGTACCGCAGCCGATGATGGTGTGTCGATGAATGAAGTAACTCTCACACCACACGGCTGTAGATATTGATTGAGTGAGGGGTATTAGAGTCAGGCAAGATTAGCGTACGAACTCGTCGCCAATGATTGACTTGAAGTACCGCAGCCGATGATGGTGTGTCGATGAAGGAAGTAACTCTCACACCACACGGCTATAGATATTGATTGAGTGAAGGGTAATACAGTCGGGCAGGATTAGCGTATGAACTCGTCGCCCATGATTGACTTGAAGTACCGCAGCCGATGATGGTGTGTCGATGAAGGAAGTAACTCTCACACCACACGGCTATAGATATTGATTGAGTGAAGGGTAATACAGTCGGGCAGGATTAGCGTATGAACTCGTCGCCAATAATTGACTTGAAGTACCACAGCCGATGACGGTGTGTCGATGAAAGAAGTAACTCTCACACCACACGGCTATAGATATTGATTGAGTGAAGGGTAATACAGTCGGGCAGGATTAGCGTACGAACTCGTCGCCAATGATTGACTTGAAGTACCGCAGCCGATGATGGTGTGTCGATGAAGGAAGTAACTCTCACACCACACGGCTATAGATATTGATTGAGTGAAGGGTAATACAGTCGGGCAGGATTAGCGTATGAACTCGTCGCCCATGATTGACTTGAAGTACCGCAGCCGATGATGGTGTGTCGATGAAGGTAGTAACTCTCACACCACACGGCTATAGATATTGATTGAGTGAAGGGTAATACAGTCGGGCAGGATTAGCGTATGAACTCGTCGCCAATAATTGACTTGAAGTACCACAGCCGATGACGGTGTGTCGATGAAGGAAGTAACTCTCACACTACACGGCTATAGATATTGATTGAGTGAAGGGTAATACAGTCGGGCAGGATTAGCGTATGAACTCGTCGCCAATAATTGACTTGAAGTACCACAGCCGATGACGGTGTGTCGATGAAAGAAGTAACTCTCACACCACACGGCTATAGATATTGATTGAGTGAAGGGTGATACAGTCGGGCAGGATTAGCGTATGAACTCGTCGCCAATAATTGACTTGAAGTACCACAGCCGATGACGGTGTGTCGATGAAAGAAGTAACTCTCACACCACACGGCTATAGATATTGATTGAGTGAAGGGTAATACAGTCGGGCAGGATTAGCGTATGAACTCGTCGCCAATGATTGACTTGAAGTGCCGCGGCCGATGACGGTGTGTCGATGAAAGAAGTAACTCTCACACCACACGGCTATAGATATTGATTGAGTGAAGGGTAATACAGTCGGGCAGGATTAGCGTATGAACTCGTCGCCAATGATTGACTTGAAGTGCCGCGGCCGATGACGGTGTGTCGATGAAAGAAGTAACTCTCACACTACACGGCTATAGATATTGATTGAGTGAAGGGAAATAGAGTCGGGCAGGGTTAGCGTATGAACTCGTCGCCCATGATTGACTTGAAGTGCCGCGGCCGATGACGCAATGACGGAGAAGAAAGTAACCCTCACACCGAATGGCCATAGTTAAGATTTAGAGAGAATGTTAAGCGTCGAGCGTGATTGGCTTATTAATTTGCCACCCATGAGTAGCTCAATTATTGTAATAAATGATAGCGTTGTGAAAGTGAAGGAAGTAACTTTCACTTTGCACAGCCGTAAAATATAGATGTAACACATTGTATTATGGGTACCACTGGTAATTAAAATTGTGTTACAATTATGTAAGTTCAGTAGATATGAATTATTCTACAATATAGTAAAAATTAAAACAGTGTCAACATATTCACTTATATGGGCTAAGAAGAAACGAAGGGCCCCTTTTTAGAAGGATGGCCGGCTGTAACAAGACTTGTCCATTAGAGTAGTTGTTTACATCGATCCATCAATACTAAAGTCTATGGTCAAGTCTTGTTATACCCGAGAAAATAATCGATTACGTTTCAACTCGATTGTGTTAAAGTGACGTCAAATATTGTCTGTGGATAAAAAATTGCACTTAGCATTCGAGCGTCATTCAGAGACGAGCCGCCGGAGAGACAAGAAGGTTTGTGATATATTATGTTATTTTGTTATACTGTGGCATTGATTTAGTTTAATTGAAATACATATTGTTATTACGTTGATTAATTCCATTTATTTAGAATTCTACGATCCACTTTTGCGGTACCCTTACACAAACGTGCACAGTCCACCTGATTGTAAGTGCATGTTGTATCCCATAGACATCTAGAGCTGATCCATACGTGCTACAACTATAATATAGCAACCAAAATTGCCGTATTTGGGCTGATGAACAACCCGAAAAGTATCAAGAGCTACCGTTACGTCCAGAGAAATGCACGCTTTGTTGTGTTTTATGGACTGGCGGAAACATCGATCCATATTTCTTCAAAAATGAGGATGGCCGTAACGTAACCATCAATGGCGCCGGGTATCGCGCGGAATATTTACTAAATCAATTTGTTTTAACAAGAAGGCGCTACTAGCATACAGCGCGTGAATCAATGGACATGTTGAGAAATAATTTCAGTGAGCAGCTAATTTCACATTTTGGACCGGTGAATTAGCCGCCTAGATCGTGTGATATCACACCTCTGGATTATTTTCTTTTGGCTTAAGTGAAGTCTAAATTCTCCGCGGATAAGCCAGCTACGATTGATGCCTTGAAACCAAACGTAACTCGCGTTACTGGCCAGATTCCAGTCGTAATTCTCGAACAAGTGGTTCAAAATTGGACCTATAGAATGGGCCACCTAAAGCGCAGCTACGGCCAACATTTGAATTAATTAATTTTCAAAAAATAAATGGAACACGCACCATTTTTTTTATAAAGCTTATAAAACTTTATAGGCAGATAATCGTAAAATATTTTAAAATAAACTATTCTAAATTTAATGACAAAATCCAAGATATTTACGTGGTAGAGACACGCTGTAGCTATATTATGGTTATAGCACGAATGGATCGGCTCGACTGGGGTAAGACCACGTTCTCACAGAATACCAGTCTAAAATCAACTGCTATCTTAGGCTGGTATTCTTTGAGAGCGTGATCTTTTCGAATGGTGAGTATTGAGAACCGGAGACATTTTTTAATCCAAACGAGACATTCCATCTTAGTTCTTGGGGGTGACAACGCATCTGCATTTTGTTACTTAATCGTTTGTTTGTAAACGTCTTTGGGCCACAGCATCCAATTCCCATGAGGTGGATTGTGTGCTCGTTCTATTAAAAAATTCTTCGTAGTTTAATTTATCGTTTCTTCTCAGGTTATTTCGAAGCGGTAATAGATTTAAAAACAAAACATTTGGCAAATGAAATTTTAATTTGTTACGTCGAAATCGACAAAATAAATATATTTCACTTCAATTCACTGCGCTTGCAATATTCCTTTTTGAAAAAGTAAAGTGAAATTTTTAAAATGAACCCAAAGTAAGATAGTTGGACGCGCAAGTTGCTGAAGATTCAATTCAGTATACATAATTTCAACACTTAAGTAGATGAAGTCTTCGAGGTCTTCTAATAATTGCTTTCACTGTTGAACCGTTTCGACGTAGAAAGTATTTTACAAAGTTAAGTTAGTCTTTAGTTAAATATTTTACAAAGGTTTCTTTAGGGCACAGCCCCGTGGCTGGTAGAGGTATTTAACTAAAGTAAATAAATTACAAAAAATTTAAAATATATAATATTTTTTTAAAAGTTTATTTGATGTCAGGATATTTATTGCTTAAGCCTCTAACTCATAATTTTTCTAAAACCAGGCTGAAAAGCTCCTCTCCTCGCTTTAAATTACCTCCAACACCACTACACTAGGAAAAACACACCAGCACCAGTCACAGTCACAGTCTTTGTGAAATATGACATTTTTTATTAAACTCATATTCACAGAATACCAACGTTAAATAGCAGTTTACAGTTGCTGTGTTTTCTATAATGAGTGTAGAGAACCATAGACCGTTTTTAATGGAAATGATACATTCCATCTTAGTTCTCAGGGGTGACAACACGTCTGAATTTTGATACTTAATCTAGAGTAGATGTAGATGTCTATGGGCCTAAGCATCCACTTACCATCAAGTGACAATGTGCTCTTTTGTCACCCATATTCTATAAAAAAAAAACTATACTTTATATTTTAGTTAAAGTGAAGTTAAGTGAAGGTAAAATTCTAGTTTAAACCTAAAACTAATTATAAAACTACTTATTATAATGAAAAGACTCATAATATCCAGTAGTAGATAAAAAGATCTCAAACAGGCTATCTGACTACAATGAGTTATTGAGTCAAACAGAAAGACAAAGCAAAAGTTGGTATTGCGTTGCTGTTTTAAGCCAATTTTAAAGTTAGCTTTTAGTTTTGAACTGGCTACCGTCAGTTACAAGCTAGTTAGTGACTCTAGAGTCTAGACGTTGAAATATTTTGTAACGGACTTAACGAGAAGTCCTGGGTAGGCGTGCAATACGTAGATATTCTGTGGTTGAAAACTAAACTTTTGAACAAGGTATGAAGGGGATGGAGGAAATAAGATTTGTGTAAGTTTTTTTTTAAGTTTTTTAAAGGACTGTGTTGCTGAGCAATCCAGAGGTGGATTAAATGTCGACTCCGCACGAGGCTAGCATCCCATCGACACCCCTCTGGCGGCCACATGTCATAATTACTTTGCAAATAAACTATATTATAATTTATAAGACACGTAATGCGTGAATGAAAAACGGGATTACAGTGTGAGGGCATTAGAGTACACATAAGCAAGTAAGGTGAGGGTGATGTAGAAGTTGTCAAGGAGACGGGGCGCGCATCGGGAGCTCCAATTCTCTATAGAAAGTTTTTTTTTTTATGTAAGTAGGTACTTACTCAATTTATTTTGTCATTTATAAACTTCTGCATGCGCCCCTTTGTAATCTTGCACCCACAGACACGTGCCTAGTTTGCCTTAAGGATAATCTGCTACTGAACATCTCGTCCCGTTCCGACTACAAGCAATCACAACAATAATAATCACAACAATAATAATCTACATTAGTCACTAAAATAAAATCGATTAACAAAATATAAAAAATGATTTCTTATGTTTACGCGAACACTACACATTTAAATAAAACTAATTTTTACGGATTTTATAACGTATATTAACTATACGCGATAAAATCCGTAAAAAAAAATAAAAAATTTAATATATTATAATAACAAAACTTATTTGTAAGGAACACCTTTTTAGAGTTCCGTAGTTACACAACAACCCTTATAGTTTCGCCATGTCCGTCCGTCCGTCCATCCGTCCGCCCGTCCGTCCGTGTGTCCGTCCGCGGTTTTGCTCAGAGGCTCTAGGTGCTACAAATCTGTAATTTGGTATAGTTATAGATATTAATCACGTCTAGAAAACTATGAAATGAAATCTTAAAAACCATTTCTATTTTGGGTACTTCCCATACAAGTAAATGAAGGATGATTTTTTTTATCCGACTATTACATCCTAACCTATTCAAGGATACCCCACAGGGTATCCTTGAATAGGTTTTACAAAAATATTGGGGGTGTGGAACAACATCTCTTCGATTCAGGGGTCCGTTTATGAAACATTTAGCTTTAGAGTGGTATTTTTTATTAGAGTCATGTGTCCCTCCTTCCCTCCCCCTCCAAAATCCAAAATACTGTTCAAGGTGCCAATGTGAAAATTCTTATCACTACCAAAAATTTACATTCTAACTGCGTCATTCCGGACACGTCGATAACTAAAATAAAACCTTTAAAAACCCTCAAAAAAAAAGAGCGGATGACTTTCAAACGGCTGAACAGATTTTTCTAATACATAGCTAAGAGTGTTCTGCTTAGTGTTGCCCAAATGCAAGAACAAGACGAGACTTAGCAAGTCTTGGTCTTGGTCTTGCGCCAATACACCTGGTCTTGATCTTGGTCTTTGTATTGCACTCCCAGTCTTGGTCTTGGTCTTGCAACAAAAGTCTCGCAAGTCTCGCAATGACCTATTAGCCTATTACTATTTATTAAACGTTACTTTAGATCTTAGAACAACTTAACAGAGTAGGTACATATTGAGCTTGAATTAACATAGCCATAGTAAAGACTAACCATATTAATAAATGTCTAAACATTTAATGAGAACTTCGAAAAATCAACTGACACCGGGTGGGGTTTGAACCCACGACCTAAGCGATCCGTGCTGATGCTCTAACCAACTGAGCTATCTACCGTGTCTCACGGCCACGGGCGTCAGTTTCTTAATAAACGTTTACATTTAATAAGCTTACATGTGCTAAAACATGGTTAAACATACATATAAAAACAAATTAATGGCAATAACTACACTGTATTTTAAATAACATTATCTCTCTAGAAAGAGATTGATGGACCCTCACCTTATATGAAATGGAATAAAAGAGTTGTACAATATACAATTTATTTAAATATAAAATAAAATACGATGCAAATTAAATTACTTCACAGTATGTACACAACAGCTTTGACATAACTGTTACTTTATATTTATTCTTTTGACGAAGCATTAATGCAAAGTAACCATCTGGCTGACTCATCACTTAACCTATTTCTATGTTTTCTAATTACTAATGATGCTTTAGAAACTAATCTCTCGGCAGGTACTGAAGTTGCAGGTATTAAAAGAAAATCACGGGCCATCTTCGATAAAATCGGATATTTTGTCTCATGCGGCCTCCAACAGTCTAAAATGTCTTCCGAGATGATGGCTCTGGGTTTACCTAGGTACCCCTCCAACTCCTTAATAACTAAGCCTTGAAGACAAGATCCAGATCCATTTTTACACATTTCAAGTGTTTTAAAAGTGCTATGGTGTAAATCATATTTATCAAATGTGTGAGGACATATTCGAGCACTTTGTGTTTTAAAAACACGCACTTGCAAAAGTCGAGAATTGCAGTGAACTTACTGAACATGTTTATCTTTTAGGTAATAAAAATAACAATAATAGTAAGTAATTATTATAAATCCATATAGTTAATTTTATAATAATTACTTACTAGAATAAATTATTATGATACCTACCTATTATCTAATTACAATATTTCTTGCGAGATCAGGATAATGTATTCGTGTCCATTCTGAGCACCCGGAAACTTATTTTATTCTTTGAAAAATGTACTCTGTGGCGGCAATCAAACAGTGTCAAATGTAGTGCGTATGGCGCAGCGGCGACGATTGTATGCGATATCAATAGTAGCCGCCGGCACGTGTATCTTGACCTTGTACTTTCGAATAGCTGCACAATTTCTTCGACAGGTCAGTATCCGACCTTTGATGACGCCGACAACAAGACGCCGCGCACCATCAAAGTGTCGATGGTCAAAACTAGGGATGCACTCTTTTTTCTTTTAATGGATATTTTCATTCGCTATGTATATTTATGGTATTGTTTGTAATGCGCATAAGTCCAATTTCCCATATTATTTTTTTCATTATTTTTTTTGCGTCTCATAGAGTCCCTAAGCGTATACCCGAACTCCTATACTCCCTGAAACGACACTTAGTCCTAACTGCAAGACGCAAGAGTCTCGCAAGCTAAGTCTTGTTCTTGCGCAAATCTTGCACGGTCAGTCTTGGTCTTGGTCTTGCTAAAAAGAGGCGGTCTTGTTCTTGGTCTTGGTCTTGCAAAAATGCAAGAACAAGACCAAGACTGCAAGACCAAGACCGATTTTGGGCAACACTAGGTCTGCTTCGATTAAGACATATTTCAAACGAAAAAAAAATTGTAATCAAAATCGGTTCATCGGTTCACGAGCTATGATGACACAAACAAACACACAAATACACACTACAAACTTATAACAACCCTTTTTTTTCATCGGGTGTTAAAAATATCTTAGACATCTTCATCTAATTCACATGCGTTGCAATTTGGTGATGACACTTTCTTCATTTCTTAATAAGCATGTGAACTATTGCAAGCCTGGTCTGTAATAATTTTTCATTAAGTATTCGTTCACTACAACTTTTACGGCCCACAGCTGTCCCTGCAAAGATCGAATATCTCGGGGCCCATGAGCGGAAGATTCAACGGGCAGCCGCGGGTTCGAGCCCGAATGGCCATATGCAGAAATGTCCTATCATACTAAACTGTAGGGAGAAGGCTAGAAAAATATAGTACGTACCTGTATCCGAATCTAAGACCGCCCCAAGGCGCGGTCAGGCCGTAGGTGGGTGTAAGGTGCATGGAAAGTAGTGTTTAGTGATGTGTATGTGTCTGAGTGTGGCATCTGAATGTGGCAGCATCGTTTCCGGGACACCTGGGATTTTGATTGAGATTGAGAGGTTCTATGGGCAGCTGTACACATCATCGTTGGAGCCACACGCAAGTGTGAGTAACCATCCAAGAGCGAGTCTCATCCGACACTATTCCGAAGATATCCCGGACGTCAGTCTGAGCGAGATTAGAATGGCTCTCCAGCACCTTAAAAACGGTAAGGCCCCAGGCGAGGATGGAATTACAGCGGAGCTTCTGAAAGCGGGTGGAAGACCGGTACTTGAAGTCCTTCAGAAGCTCTTTAATTCCTTCCTCCATGGTGGCATTACACCGAAGGCGTGGAGCAGAAGTGCGGTGGTCTTGTTCTTCAAGAAAGGTGACAACGCTCTCTTGAAGAACTACAGATCGATTTCCCTTCTGAGCCGCGTCTACGTGCTGTTTTCGAGAGTCATTACGAATCGTCTCGCGCGCAGACTTGACGACTTCCAGCCTCCCGAACAAGCCGGTTTCCGAAAGGGCTTTAGCACCATAGACCACATACATACCCTTCGGCAAATTGTACAGAAGTCCGAAGAGTACAATTTGCCACTATGTCTGGCGTATGTGGACTATGAGAAAGCCTTTGATTCCGTCGAAATTTGGGCGGTGCTGCAGTCCCTTCAGCGGTGCCAAGTTGACTGTTGGTATATCGAAGTGTTGAAGTGCTTGTACAGTAGGGCTACGATGGCTATCCGAGTACAGAACCAGAGTACGAAACCTATCCAATTGCAGAGAGGTGTAAGACAGGGTGACGTCATATCCCCGAAACTCTTCACCGCTGCATTGGAAGACGTTTTCAAGCTTCTGAACTGGAAAGGATACGGTATCAACATCAATGGCGAGTACATCACTCACCTTCGATTTGCCGACGATATAGTTCTTATGGCAGAATCGCTGGAGGACCTAAGCACTATGCTCAATGACCTCAATAGTGTTTCCCAACGGATAGGTCTTAAGATGAACATGGACAAAACAAAGATCATGTTTAATATCCATGTCACACCTATGCCGGTAATTGTTGGGAGCACTAAGCTCGAAGTTGTTGACGAGTATGTTTACCTGGGACAAATAGTCCGACTTGGTAAGTCCAACTTCGACCGAGAGGTCAATCGACGGATTCAACTCGGCTGGGCAGCGTTCGGGAAGCTAAGACACATCTTCTCGTCAGACATACCTCAAAACCTTAAAACGAAATTGTACAACCAGTGCGTGTTGCTAGTGATGACTTACGGAACTGAGACGTGGTCCTTCACTACTGGACGTATGAGGAAGCTCAAGTTCGCTCAGCGAGCTATGGAGAGGGCTATGCTCGGAGTTTCTCTGCGTGATAAACTTAGGAATAAGGATATCCGCAGTAGAACCAGAGTAACCGACATAGCCCAACGGATTAGTAAGCTGAAGTGGCAGTGTGCCGGCCATATAGCTCGAAGAACCGACAACCGATGGGGAAGAAAGGTTCTCGAGTGGCAGCCTCGTACCGGTAGGCGAAGTGTAGGGCGTCCCCCCACGAGATGGAGTGACGACCTGGTAAGACATGCAGGAAGTCGATGGATGCAGGTGGCTCAGGACCGTGCTTTGTTGCATTCTTTGGGGGAGGCCTATGTTCAGCAGTGCACTTGTGAAGGGCTGTAATGATGATGATGTGTCTGAGGCCTTGCCCAGCTGAGGAGACCGGCAGCAGATGACTTCCATGCTGTCCCACAATGCTGCATCACTCCAGCAGGCTTCCCCGCTGGACCATTTATTTCTTCGTGTCACTATTTCAGTCTATTAACTTCATTGTACATTTAACTAACTTCAACTCGCCTAATTCTTCATTCATCGTAGAATCGAACACGTGATACCCGACACAGTAACGGACAGTAGTTCAAAGGTCAACATTCAATGTCCCGGATTCATTTATCACCAAATTACGAATAGTGAACTAACGCGATCTCTTCATGAGTCACACGGTTCAGCGTTACAAACACAACTAAATTCCTTCGTTCGATATCAAATACTACGCCGCGATAAGAATTCAAAATCCGCCTCGTTGACACGTAAAACTAACAAAACAGTCAACACACAAGAAAGGGCACTTAACGCGACGGCACAATTACAATGATCTCCAAAACAGTCAACCGGCGACGCCCTCGAAAAAGGAATGCGCTGTCCAAATTTTAAACAGTATCTCTAATAGGAGCGCACGCGCAATTCCACGTCACACGAGCAAGTTAAATATTACAAAATGCACTTCAACACGCATTCACTATCTGATTTTCACAATTACTTTCAAAGAAGTTACTTTAATCAGTCAAACACAATACAAGCCTCTTGTCAAGAACTTAGACCCTAGACAACCTAAAACGAGGCGGTTTTCACGAAACACAATTACGTAGCGAAGTCACGCGCACATTTTCGAAAATTCTAGACCTTAATCCAAAAAAAAAACGGTCTCACGAAACCTCAGCGGCGGGTATCGAAAGACACCAATTAACTGCCCAGCCGCCGTCGAGCTACTATCTTAGCCCAGCGCCGGAATCACTGGAGCCGGTACGCCACCGCCCCCGCACCGCGACTCGCGCGACACCTGGCACCATCGGGCGATTCACGAAGTCGAACGTGATTGGATGTCGTACAAATTACCTTTTTTGGGCCTAAACAACAGCCTATCAAAATTCCTCTGCTGAATATAGGCCTCTAGATTGCCTTATAGGGGAGATATTTACCATAGGCGCCCGAGGTTTTGTATTATTTTCATTTGTTATCAGGAAGATGTTGTTGGCCATCTCCTGTTACAATACCCTATGCCGCCTTTTACGACACTCATAGCAGTTTAATATGAATAGAATAGAATATTTTTATTCAATATTGATTACTAGAGATTCTTATTGAAAGTCATTTTTTACTCGTATTTTACCACTGGTTAGAAAAAACCCTCTGTCCTGGGAAGAACCAGCAAGAAACCCAGCGGGACTTTTTTTTAAATAAATTTTACAATATAAATGATTACAAACTATTTACAAAATTTATTTTAGAAACAGCTTGGAAGCGACCACCTCATTCTCGTCAGGGGTTATTATCAACCATGTACTCATTTATATTACGAGAGCGGCACTAAAAATTTCGGGAATCAAGGAAGTGACACAACATTACTATTTAAAAATGTATTTATTGCTTTTCGAAGTATTCTCCGCGAAATTTGACACATTTTTCCATACGATGGAACCAATCATTGAAGCAACCATTCCATTCGGAAGTTGGGGTCTCCAAAATGGCCGTTTTGTAGGCGTCCACAGCTTCTTCAGGTGATGAAAATCTCTGTCCACGCAATTTATTCTTTATTTTAGGGAAAGTATAGAAATCATTAGGGCTTAGGTCGGTGTGTACGGCGGATGGTCTAATAATCTAATCTATGTTTTCTTGCTCTAAAAACTCTTTTTTTCTGTGTGCGGTGTGAGAACTCGCATTGTCGTGATGGAGGATGATGCGGCGGTTGCAGTTCTCCTTACGGAGTTCAGAAACGACGTGTGGCAAACAAATGCTAGCATACCATTCTGCATTAACCGTTCTTTGTCCCTCAAGAGGAATAGTCGTAACATGGCCGGTTTTGGAGACAAACGTGGGTGGCCACCATTTTTTTTTTTTGCAACACTCCGTGAACGAAAAATTTTTGTTGGCTTTAACTCATTTTCGACCACCGAAACTCGTGACTGGTTTTTTGTTTCGTGTTCGTACGCGTATATCCAGGATTCGTCACCTGATACGATGTTGTATACAGCATTTAAGGATCCTGCGTGGAATCTTTCGAGAGTTCTGACGCACCAAGTAACGCGAGCCGCTTTTTGCTCTTCACAGAGCGAATGCGGTATCCATCGGGAAAACAACTTTTTTACACCTAATTGTTCATGCAAGATTATTTGTATTTGACTCATGCCAATGTCTAAAATTGTCTGAATTTCGCGGTATGTCACATGTCCATCTTCCTCAATCAGCTTACGCACAGCATCAACGTTTTCTTGGGTGACTGCAGTTTTTGTACGACCTTGACGGGGATCATCACTGAGCTTGACACGTCCACTTTGAAATTCAGCAAACCAGCGATAAATTGTGGTTTTGGAGTTTAACACGTCCACGTTGAAATTCAGCAAACCAGCGATAAATTATGGTTTTGGATGGGGCTTCATCACCAAATGCAGAAATCATCCGGTCAACACACTGTTTTTGTGTTAAACCACTTCGAGTCATAATAAATTATCACTCTTGAATTTTCTCGAGTCAATTCCATTTTCTCAACGACTAAACAAGTTTGACAAAACCTTGTGACAAGACCGAGAATCTTTGTTAAATAAATAAATGGTATTCATTTTTTAAAACCAAGGAGTTTTCAATTAAAAAGATTTTAATATGACAGGAACAGTGGAAATATTCCATTCCCGATACTTTTAGTGCAGCCTATGTATAATAAACCCTTTTTATACAGCTTTTGTTTAATTAAATATTTAAACTTGGTAATAGAGATACCTTGTATATTTTCTGGTACTTTGTTGTAATAGCGTATACATTGCCCCAAGAATGAATTACTGACTCTGTGGAGTCGAGACTGGTATCACCAGCTTGTGTTTGTTGCTAGTTTTTACTATAACTATCTTTGTTTTTGTGTTCGTGGGGTAGTGGTATAGAAATATAATATCTTTCTTATATCTATAAATAGTGGATTCTCTTACCGTCACTACACGATGAGCTTATATGACATGGGCTTTTGAAAATAAACGTACAGCCTACTGCTTGGGCATAGCCCTCCTATAATTTCTGAACAGGTTTTGCAGCCTCAACTGACGTAGCCTCAATGAAAACTTGATAGAGAGAGGGGGATAGATAGATAGTCAGATCATAAAATTTTTTCATAGAATGGGGGTGACAAACTTTTCCATCTGAATGAAATGTTATGGTCCATACACACCTACATCTACTTTCGATTAAGAATCAAAATTCATATGCGTTGTCACCGCTGAGGACTAAAATGGAATGCCACGTTACCAGTAAAAAATTTCACCGGTTCTCTACACTTAAGATATGAATATGGTGATGGTATTTACACTCGACATATTCGTATGGAGAGTTTAGAGAACTCAGCAGAGTTAAGCTTTTATTTCACAGAATACCAGCATTCTGTGAGAGTGTGGTGCTTCCCCGGTCGAGTTGACCCATTCCTTGCCTCTGCACTACGATCAATTGAATAAAAACTAGAGAATTAATTCTAAAACATGCCTTCTAAAGTTACGAATGAAAACTAATAACCGGCCAAGGGCTAGTCGGACTCGCGCATGAAGGGTTCCGTACCATCGTAGTACACGTTTCTAGTAAGGAAACCCCTTTTAATTTTTAATTTATTTTAATTTTTATCATTTGTTGTTTTAACGCCAACAGAAATACACATTCTGTGAAAATTTCAACTGTCTACCTATTACGGATCATGAGATACAGCCAGCTGACAGACAGACGGACGAACAGCGGAGCCTTTAACAAATAGAGTCTCCTTGGGTTGGTTACCCTTTGGGTACGGAACCCTAAAAAGGGTCATACATACATACCAGTGCCACAACCAATGTCATTACACTTCTTTTGAGCTCCGTCACAGTGGGGTAAAATATTATTCAAGTTTAAATTTGCAACTAACTTGGATTATTTTTCCTTGTGCTTACATATATACTTAAATAAAGGTGCCTTCTTGGTGCAGTGGTTTTACAATTAGTTGCAGTGCTAAGGGCTGCGGGTTCGGATCCCGCACAGAACAAGTATTTGTATGGCCTACAAATAATTGTTCCGGGTCTGGATGTTTGTACTTGTGTTATTTAAGTATATAAACTGCCCTCACGATACAGGAGAAAACTAGTGTGACGGTAACCCTTTTTTTAATATATAAATAAATAAAAAACTGCAATAATGTCTATAATATCCACAATACACGAAAGGGGCTGGAAGCCTCTTACAAAAGCGAGCTTGAATTCATGTCACGATTGCCTCGAGTGCTACTACAAGCCACGTGGCCTTCAGAGAGTCGATTTGATTTGTATTGCTTCGATGATTCAAGCACAAATGTGGGTCAAGCTATCGAGAGGTGCACGTTGTGTTTTATTAACTTTGAGTTCATAGAATTCACACTATTTACTACTGATTACATATTATGTATGTTTGAGTTAGTTTAAGTTTTATTAATTATGAGTTTGGAAATTATTGTTATGAAACCAATTTCTTGAAACAACATGTTTCCATTTTTTGAGCTCTCAAGGATCTGATTCTACTATTAAAATAACTTTTAATAAAAGGTAAACGCTAACTGCAAAAAAACGAAAAAAAAATTATAGCCACATTATAGCTTTTTAAGAAATAGCAAATACTTGAGAGTATTAAAGCTCCGACTATAGAAATTATTCTATGAAAATTGTTTTCTACCGACTTCAAAAAGGACGAGGTACTCAATTCGACTGCATGTTTTTATGTGTGTTACCTCATAACTTTGCTGAAGGTCAGTGGTTCACTAACTTAATTAAGACGCGCCCCCTTTATACCAAAAAAAAAATATCCACTTGCACCGCCTTGCTCAGATAATTTTAGATTACTATTAAGTTAGAAAAAATTGTTCTGTACAATAACATTAAATTTTGAATGCTTATAAGATGCACAATATCATACAAAAACTACATTTTTTTTATAGGATCGTGTGACAAACGAGCACACAGTCCACCTGATGGTAAGTGGTTACTGTGACCCATAGACATCTACATCTTCTCAATAAAGACTCAAGATGCAGATGCGTTGTCACCCGTGAGGACTAAGATGGAATGCCTCTTTGCCAGTAAAAAGCGTCTCCGGTTATCTACACTCACCATACGAAACACAGCAGCGTTAAGCTGCTATTTTACGCTGGTTTTCTGTGAGAGCGTGGTCCTTCCCCGGTCGAGCCAACCCATTCGTGCTACAACCATAATATAGCTGCAGCATGACTCTACCACGTAGAAACAATAACAAAAAAATAATTATATAATACTATTTCTTATTTAATCCAATGTGCTGGATGACCTTGAATGATTTTAATGAGGTTTTCGATTCACGGCTTAACCACAGAAATCGCAAACGCAAAGCACTATCGATGTTACGAGTAAGTTTATTTCTGTACTCTGTTTTTTATTGCTACAACAGCAGAAAATCTCCTTTCGCACAAATATTTACAGGAAAAGGGTAAATACAATTGAAGTGCTTCCTCTGCTATTTTGGGATACATTGTGAAATATTTGACCCAAAACATTGTTTCACCAATTTTTTCGGTGTACGTACTGCACCTACCTACGGACGTTTCTTGGTCGTAAGGTCCCTAACTACCACAGACTAATATGATGCTAACGCGTCTGACTACGTAGCTAGCTCGTGCCCCCCTTTGCAGATCTCTCACATTTTATTAAAAGTCATTTTTCTACCATTTGAAACATTATAAATCATAGTTACATTAAAAAATTTCATCCCCTATTTTACCACCTTTAGGAGTGCATTTATATGGACCACTCCTGAAGTATGTATCTATTTAATAAAAAAGTATCATTAAAATCAGTTCGCAATAATAATTGAGGATGATATTATGTGACATAAGTACATACATATATTTTTACACATATATTTTGTACGTGGTAGAGCTGTGCCAGAGTTATATTATAGTTGTAGCACGAATGGGTCGGCTCGACCAGGGAAAGACCCAAGCTCTCACAGCATTCCAGAGTGAAATAGCAGCTCAATGCTGTGTTTTGTATGGTGTGTGTAGAGAACTAGAGACTTTTTTTTACTGAATACGAGGCACTCCATCTTAGTCCTCAGGGGTGACAACGCATCTGCATTTTGATTCTTAATCAAGGATAAATGTAGATGTCTATGGACCACAGCAACCATTTACCATCAGGTGGACTGTGTGCTCGTTTGTCCCCCTTTTTTTATAAAATATAAACATATGGCGCAGTGGCTTAACAGTGAGTTGCTGCGCTGGGGAGCGCGGGTTCGAATCCCGCACGGAACAAGTATTTGTATGGCCTACAAATAATTGTTCCGGGTCTGAATGTTTGTCCTCATGAAATATAAGTTTGTAAACTGCCTCCAATACACAGGAGAAAATCCTAGTGTGGGTGTAACGTTTTTTAAAACTGAAAGTTTAATCTTTAACGTTTCAATTATTTATAACCAGAAATGGCTTTTATGAATTAATATGCAAGTTTTTCCAGGCGTAATTTCAACACATCCATAATCCTCATCTTGCATTCTCGTTGTCAGCTGAAATAGGACACGTCTTTGACACGAAACTACGACTATCAAATATAAGACAAAGAGAGCCAATTGAAGCTGGCGCGGTGCCAATTTGCTCTGGTATAGATTTGACGTGGCGTGGGAGGCATTGAATTATTTCAATGTAGTATTATTGATGATTGTGATTTCTGCTTTATATTTATTTAAGGATATCATACCGTTATACAGTATATGTTCACGTGTTGTGAGCATGGAATATGCAACTCAACAGTACAATTATAACCTAACCTAACTAACCATCATCAATTGGGAGGCAATAGGTCTTATTGCCTCCCAATTGATGGTGGTTAGGCGTTTTTCTATATAACGTAAGAAACAAAATAGCTGGCGACGAAAAAAAGTGCGAATTAAAGTGATTATTGTAATTTTTTTAACTTTTAGGAATGCAAACAATTGTTTCCGCCCGGGATCGAACCTTGTACGTGTGAAGCACACGTGATAACCGCTACAATACGGAAACTTGGTCTATGAGCTTTATAAACAGCAACATATTATGAGACGTAAATGGTACAATAACCGGACCCAAAAAAATTACACTTCGAAATGCAACGCAACGCATTGGTTAATTTGTAAAAAACACATTAAAATACGTTTATTTGTTTCTCCAATCACACATGTACATCTATTAACATAACTAGTTACTAACTTGTCACAAATAGTTCCTAGCTCATCGATTAATATTACTCAGGTTGCGACACTGATTTTCGGCTATTACCCTCGAGATGACGAGATGAAAATATGCAAATCAAATCAAATAATTTATTTGCAATCCAAGTGTACATAATAATTGGTCTTACATTAAAAATGTACTAACAACTTCGACGCCCTTTTCAGGCACTGCATTATTTAACTAGGACACTGCTTATACATAAAATATAAAATATACTTAAGATAAATGTAAAAATATATAATAGTGTTACTTTTTATCTAAATACTCTTCCACAGAGTAAAAGGCATTTTGTTTTAAACATTTACTGAGGCTTGATTGAAATTTGGTTAATTCTGCTGTGTTATTTCCCGGGGTTGAGGTAATTTATTATGAACTTTTATTGACATATAGTAGTGTCTTGTATTTAACATTTTTGTTCGCGACTGTGGTAGGTATAATTTATTTATGTTATATGTATCTTTAATCTCCTTGAAAATATTATTATTAGGTTTGCATAGATCATAAATGTACATACAGGGTAAGAAAAGAATATGTGTGTGTGTTTGCGTGTGCGTGTGCGTGTGTGTGTGCGTGTGCGTGTGCGTGTGCGTGTGTGAGTGTGTGCGTGTGTGCGTGTGTGCGTGTGCGCGTGCGCACGTGGGCGTGTGCGCGTGCGTGCGCGTGCGCGTGCGTGCGCGAGCGTGCGTGCGTGCGTGCATGTGTGTGCGTGTGCGTGTGTGAGTGTGTGCGTGTGTGCGTGTGCGCGTGCGCGCGTGGGCGTGTGCGCGTGCGTGCGCGTGCGCGAGCGTGCGTGCGTGCGTGCGTGCATGTGTGTGCGTGTGCGTGTGTGAGTGTGTGCGTGTGTGCGTGTGCGCGTGCGCACGTGGGCGTGTGCGCGTGCGTGCGCGTGCGCGTGCGTGCGCGAGCGTGCGTGCGTGCGTGCATGTGTGTGCGTGTGCGTGTGTGAGTGTGTGCGTGTGTGCGTGTGCGCGTGCGCGCGTGGGCGTGTGCGCGTGCGTGCGCGTGCGCGAGCGTGCGTGCGTGCGTGCGTGCATGTGTGTGCGTGTGCGTGTGTGAGTGTGTGCGTGTGTGCGTGAGCGCGTGCGCGCGTGGGCGTGTGCGCGTGCGTGCGCGTGCGCGTGCGTGCGCGAGCGTGCGTGCGTGCGTGCGTGCATGTGTGTGCGTGTGCGTGTGTGAGTGTGTGTGTGTGTGCGTGTGCGCGTGCGCGCGTGGGCGTGTGCGCGTGCGTGCGCGTGCGCGAGCGTGCGTGCGTGCGTGCGTGCATGTGTGTGCGTGTGCGTGTGTGAGTGTGTGCGTGTGTGCGTGAGCGCGTGCGCGCGTGGGCGTGTGCGCGTGCGTGCGCGTGCGCGTGCGTGCGCGAGCGTGCGTGCGTGCGTGCGTGCATGTGTGTGCGTGTGCGTGTGTGAGTGTGTGCGTGTGTGCGTGAGCGCGTGCGCGCGTGGGCGTGTGCGCGTGCGTGCGCGTGCGCGTGCGTGCGCGAGCGTGCGTGCGTGCGTGCGTGCATGTGTGTGCGTGTGCGTGTGTGAGTGTGTGCGTGTGTGCGTGAGCGCGTGCGCGCGTGGGCGTGTGCGCGTGCGTGCGCGTGCGCGTGCGTGCGCGAGCGTGCGTGCGTGCGTGCGTGCATGTGTGTGCGTGTGCGTGTGTGAGTGTGTGCATGTGTGCGTGTGCGCGTGCGTGCGCGTGCGCGTGCGTGCGCGGGCGTGCGTGCGTGCGTGCGTGCATGTGTGTGTGTGTGTGTGTGTGTGTGTGTGTGTGTGTGTGTGTGTGTATGTGTATATGGTGGATTTAGAAAGTATAAGTAATAAGACTAGTTGCCTTGAATAATATAATTTTACTGATCAAACTGACTGTTCCCCGCGACTTCACCCGCGTGTAATCTAGGGTTTTAATTATGTTGTGTGGAACTCTAATTCTTTTTCTAAAATGTAAGTAACCTGACTCCTTATAACATCAGCTATTTGTCGAAATTGGTTCAGCCGTTATTAGCCGGAACAAACAGACAGACAAACACAAAAAATTAAAAAAAAATGTTTTTGTTATAATTACCGTAGGTATATACTTTCCATATGCATTTAGGAAAAAAACCTGTTATTCTGACATTAGAAACAGACACGTCAATATTATTTATTTGTATAGATATGTAAGACAGCATACTGTTACCTGTAAGCACGGAATATAAAAAATAAGTATTTTATTTTATATTCCGTGTAAAATATTGGTGAGATTGATTTCAGACCAAGTTAAAAGATTTTCAACCTCGTCCATAAGTAACCTAACCCTACCAATGTGTTAAATTATTTTTGCATATACATTATGTATAAAAGCAGACTGACACTGGCACTTTCTTATAGCAAAGACAGTACGTGCAAGAGGTATGGGCGCCACAATATCAGTTCTTCTCTTTTTTTAAAGGGATGCATTAAACGGTAGTAGGGATTTATGACATTTTAGAGCAAGGTTAAGAACATAAAACTTTCTAACTAAGAGAAGTTTACTAATCTGATATAAGTTGTTTGTAGAGAATCTATAAGGTTTAAAATACATGACCTTTATAAGAGATCTCTGTGCTGATCTAAAGTTGGTTTCGGTACCTCCTCTGCAGATTGGGATGCATTAGGAAATTATCGATTGTGCTAATAGTAGAGGGAGGAGCCCATGATGCTAAATGGGGATTTAATCGAGCACCGTGGGGACCTATTAGATTTAGTACTTTAGTTCATAGGAAGAAAAAAAGTTATACACTGTTTCCTCTTCCAGTGGTGGGGGAAGCGTCTAGTTACAGATTTTCAAAATTGTAAAAACTACTATAAACTACCACAGATGTTCAAAAATTAAATCCAGCGCGTCAGATATTCAAAGGGGATGTTAAGTGAACCATAAAAAAGTTCCCATTCAAAAGCTTATAGCAAATTTTTTAATTATGCGAAAAAATCGCCATTTTGAAAAACTCGAGTGTGTCAGATTATTATACAGAAGGTTCAGCTTGAGGCTCCGGTTATGGTAGCTTAAAATCTGACGATTATTAGGAAGTCTCCCCTGGTATTGCAATTGTTGATGGGCGGCGGTATTCACTTACCATCAGGTGAGCCGCATGCTCGTTTGCCCCCTCTCCTATAAAAAAAAAGGTAGAAATACCTTTTTTATTAACTTTTTTCTCAATTACCATATAATGTGACTGAATGGGTGGGGATGACACGAGAGAGTTAGGTGTGGAAATCGGCAGATTTTTCTTTTTTTGTTTTTTTTTCATTAATTCCTTCAAAATAAAAAAAATTCAACCACGCACGAAAATGTCAAGACAACGTTTTTTTTTTTGCAACTTTGTATCCCTCCCACTCTCTTACATTACGCTCAAATCGTCAGATTTTCTAAATGCCCCCATTATAGCTCGTAATTAGCCCACCTTACCTTAATCTGACGCGCTTGAGTAAATCCAAAAAATGCCCTCTTGCGCTTCCCTACTATAAGGCTATGTAAATTTTATTTAATAGAGTACTAGACATTGCTGACTTTAATGATTTTAATACCCAGATTAAGTTTCTGATCCGATTTATAGCAGCTTCCAACTGCGAGCGCCATCTAAGCCTTTGATCAACAATATTGCCGAGGTATTTAGATTGCTTCACCTTATTTATAAGAAGACACACACATGAGGTATTTTCAGGATTTGAGCAGCTATGGATTTTGATATATAAATGATATCCTGGTTGCGATGATATATAGGGAGCAAAACAGATGTAATTCGGATATTTAAAGTTAAAAGGTTTTATACGTGGTAGAGCCATGCTGCAGCTATATTAGTAGTATAGTTGTAGCACGAATGGGTCGGCTCGACCGGGGAAGGACCACGCTCTCACAGAATACCAGTGTAAAATAGAAAAAAGAAAAAAGTAATTCCATTTTAGTCCTCATGGGTGACAATGCATCTGCATTTTGATTCGCAAACGAGGATAGATATAGATGTCTATGGGCCACAGCAACCACTTACATCAGGTGAACTGTGTGCTCGTTTGTCACCTTGTCCTATTATAAAAAATAACCCTCATCCATTTCGACAAGACAATAGTAGTATCATCCGCATAGGAGAATATCCTTTCCCCACGTTCTGTAAGTTACACAATTTATTGATTTAAAAAAGAGAGTCGGGCCAAGGACACTCCCCTGCGTGACACCAAATTTAATGGTATCTTTGTCACTAATGAAGCTATCAATTTTTATGGCTTGGGTTCTATCACGAAGGTAACTACTAAAAAGAAAGTGCACAGTCCCCCTGACCCCAATGCTCTCTAACCTGTCTACAAGTACGGAGATATAAATGGTGTCAAAGGCTTTTCAAGATCTAGAAAGACCATAAGAAATTTGTATCCTTTATCGACTTCATAATAGATATCAAATCTAGAATTATGTCTTGAGTTGATATTCCTTTGCTAAACTTATATTGAAATTCTGATATAATATTGTATTTGTTAAGATAATAGATCAGCGTTTTAGGAGCTTCTCAATTATTTTTGAAATTGAAGTCAAAACAGAAATTGGTCTGTAATTATTGACCTCTGATTTAACTCCACTCTTGTAAACAAGGGTTACTATAGATTGCTTAAGAGCACAAGGAAACACTCCTGTACTAAAACAAAGATTTACCAACTTATATGGGACCACACAGTCTCCGGCATGTTTCAGAAATGCAGTGCTTATTCCATCCCATCCATCTTATTATTATTTAATAAATATAATATTAAGTATGTATGAATGATGTGTCCCTTCAGCCCTGCACTTGCGTCTTCTCGAAATAAGTTATTTATTATAAATAGTTATTATAAAGATATGTAAATGAACTCTCTTTGGATTCAAATAACAATGCTGTTTCATTAACCGATTTCAAAAAAGGAGGAGGCTTCCATTTAAATAAAACTAATTTTACGAATTTTATCGCGTATATTAATTTATTTTATATTCCCGGCGTTTCGAGCACTTAACAGCACCCATGGTCACCGGGGGGCTGAGGTCTATAACGTCCCAATGTCATAGTTAACCACAGCTACCTCCAGATTAAAAATTATTAATTTTTGCTCCGATGTACGCAGAGTTCATACTGCGTAGGTCGGGACAAAAATTTTAATAATAATAATAATAATAATGGCGTATGGAAGTGACGACCCCACCGCCCGCTGACGTAACAGTTAAGTGACAAAACTGCTACGTCAGCGCAGTCAGTCAGCGCCTTGCCAAGAGGTGTGAGCGCCGTAGCTCGGCAGAATTGAGGGTGTAAAGGTCCGTCTGTGCTTATGGCCGCACCATGAAACGGTGCCGGGCCTGGGCGTCTCCCGTTAATTGACGCCCATACTATGGATGATGTAAAAAAAGAGTGCGCAAGGGGCCGCTACCTGGAGGTCGCCAGGACGCGTCTGGAGCTGGCGCTGGACGCGACGCAAACGCATTGCGAGCGTATTGTAGGGCAAAAGGGGAAGAAACTGGAATGTTAGCGTATTGGGCTTGGATGTATCACTTTTTCGCAGAGCTGGAGCCATCTGTTTATGTAACACAGCAAAACCTGGCAGACCGAGTTCTGTACATCATTTGGTGACGCCGAACTCGAACGACTATAACGTGAGGCTCTTCCCTCATCGGATGAAAATGCTACAGCTGGTAATGCGACGCCACTAATTGCAGAGCAACCTGCACACGTGGATGCCGTCGTGGATATTCCAGTTGTAGTTGATCAGGAGTATATTGGAAGAGACTATTTTGGAAACGCGCAGTACGCCTCTCGAAAATCGACCGCGACTTCCCCGCATACCCTTAAGCAAGCGGAATCCGGCTGTCGTGAGGGCTCTCAACTCAATGCTGGTGACCTATTTGGAAGCCATCCAGGACTTTTGCGAGACGGACTCAATATTTTTGGCGCCACACTGGCAGTTTGCCGTATTATTGGCGCCAATCTTCCCACGGCTGGACGCGTTACTAGGCAAAGTTGCGCTATCCCAGCCTGGAGAAGAAGAATTGAGGACCGCATCGCAATGGTATAGGTCCTCATCGGCATTATGATAAGCTTCAGGTCGGGCAATAATAGGAAGAGAATTGTGCGCACCGTCAGGATGGCGTTTGCTGGGACTAATATCAGTTTGTCCCAGCCGGACGCAAAAACTGACGAAGCGCAAAGACGACCTGATGCAAAGAATCGCTGCTTGGGGGAAGCGGATCCGGCGATATATCGAGAGGTCAATACGGTTCAACCAGAATCGTCTTTTCTAAAGTGATCAGAAGAGGCTCTATGAATCATTGGAGCGGCCAATGGCACGTGGAACGGGCCCGGCACCGAATCAGGCCGACACTGTCGCATTCTGGCGCGATCTGTGGTCAGAGGCCGTAAATCACAGCGAGGGCCCTTGGACGGAAGTTATGGCGAGTCAGTGTCCGAAAGTTTAGCCCATGGACCCCGTCATCATAACGCCGGATGACGTAGCTGGGGGGGTACGTAGGGCCCCGAACTGGAAAAGTCCGGGACTCGACGGACTGCATCACTACTGGCTGAAGGGGTCTGTGGTATGTCACGCCGTGCTCGCCCGACAGTTTCAGAGGATTTTCGACCAAAAGTCACTCCCGAGCCTCTTCACTACTGGGATCACTCATTTGGTTCCTAAAGACCAGGATTCCACAGATTCGAGCAAATACCTTTCCATAACGTGTCTACCTACCATATACAAGACACTAACATCCATTTTGAGCGCGAGAATCACTCGTCACCTGAACTCAAATCAGGTGATGTCGCGCGCTCAAAATGGATGTCGGGGCGGTGGTCGTGGAACCAAGGAACCACTTCTCATTGACGCGGTCATTCGCAAAGTGGTTAAACGCAACTGTCGGAACCTCTCCGCCGCCTGGATAGACTACAAAAAGGCATTCGACTCGGTGCCTCATACATGGCTGAAGAAGGTTCTCGAGCTGTGTGGTTACTGTTACCCATAGACATCTACATCTATCCTCAATAAAGACTCAAGATGCAGATGCGTTGTCACCCGTGAGGACTAAGATGGAATGCCTCTTTGCCAGTAAAAAGGGTCTCCGGTTCTCTACACTCACCATACGAAACACAGCAGCGTTAAGCTGCTATTTTACGCTGGTTTCCTGTGAGAGCGTGGTCTTTCCCCGGTGGAGCCGACCCATTCGTGCTACAACCATAATATAGCTGCAGCATGGCTCTACCATTTAAAAACTGTACAGTTGACTGTACAGTTCGAGACTTCCTCGGACAGTGTATGGAGCAGTGGAGTACGATCCTTTGTCATCTAGACGAGCGGATGACGGCTGCGGAGAACCACATAAGAAGGGGTATCTTCCAGGGCGATTGTTTTAGTCCAATCTGGTTCTGCCTCTCTCTGAACTCTGAAACTCTCAGTACCTTACTAGAGGGTTCAGGGAGGGGATTTCAGCTTCGGAAAGGAGGTACAAAAGTGACCCACCTTTTCTATATGGATGATTTTTTTCTCTTTATTTGGGATAACAAACAATTGTACAATATAATCATATTATTAAACACAATACTACATTTAAGTTTAATAATTATACAATCAACACCGTTATCCACATATTACTATTGGGTCAGTGTACTAAACAATTAAAATTAAATTTTTTAATGTTCATTTAAAACGACCCGTTCACTAGTAGGTACAGAGTAAAACAAAGTGATATATATACAGGCCGTCCTAGTAATGGTGGATAATCTGGTACGTACGTGTTTGGGCGGGGGGGAGGTGGCCTCGATTCCCTAAAAAAATTCTATCCCGAACGGTTCGCGGTCTACGCCATATTTTATAAAATTCCGAAGATTCGTACTTATGCTCACATTTGTGATCATCACATCTGAAGTTTAATGCCTAGATCGGATTTTTTTCTTTTATTGTGTTCCCTAATAATGATGTTTCTAAATTACCCTTAAAAGTTTTCAACTACTATGGGTAGTATTTTATAAGACGGCACTAAACATAAGTTTAAATTTTTTACTTTATTTAACTGCTAAGTTTGAGCACATGTGCTGAAAAAAAAACATATAAGATCTGTGTGGCCTACCATTTGAAAAGTTGCCTACATCATAAGGATTCTAAAACATTAGTTTACCATGTACTTTATGTCATTACTTACCGAGCTATAGCCGTTAATGTGTAAAAGTAGGCATTTCATTACAAAAGTACAAAATTATTGGCAGAAAATTTTTTTAACATTGCATGTCTTTATTAGGTAAGTACATTTGTCGCCCTTGAAAATTTTACTTTACTACCTGCTCGCCTTGTTTGGACGAATTCTAAGCTGTGTGAGCGAGACAACAAAAATCTAATGGGTTAATATCAGGTAATATTAGTGGCCACAATATCGGCCCCATTTGGCCGTTCCATCGGTCACAGTGGGCTTTGTTTAAGTAACTCCTTACTTGGACGGCGAATGTGCCGGACAACCATCATTTTGGAGCCGCATTCCTCGCCGGATGGCTAGTGGCTCATCTTCTAATAAATGGGGCAGCTGATTTTGCAGAAATTCTAAATAATTGGCCCCATTCAGTTTACTCGGCAATTCATAGGGGCCTATGATTCTTCCGTTTAGTATTCCTGTCCAGTAATTTATTTTAAATTGGTATTGCGACCTATCTTCTCTCATCAAATATTGGTTTGTTCGCTGCCAACCGTGCAGATCATGCAAGTTAAGGCGTAATCAGTGTAAACTGCATAAGATCATGTACAGTCAAGAATATTTTTGGTCGACATTACCATTCCGTATGACGAGAAACTCGTGAAAACCGAAACAGATAAACAAACTAAATATCTGGACCTGACTCACGAGGTGACCGACATGTGGGGTGAACTGCTGACCGAAATTATACCTGTAGTCGTTTCTGCGAACGTGTTAGTCCCAGTCGGTCTATCGGGTCATCTAAGGCGACTGGGACGGATCGCTCCAAGCTCAAAAGCAGAAGGCGGTGCTCCTCGATAACGCCCGCATCGTCTGCCGGTTTCTTTCCCTATCCCCTAACCCTCGGCTGTTTGGTCTCCCCTGCCGAGGGCTTTTTTTATAGGAGAGGGGGCAAACGAGCATGCGGCTCACCTGATGGTAAGTGACTACCGCCGCCCATGAACAGCTGCAACACCAGGGAGGGAATCGCAGATGCGTTGCCGGCCTTTTAAAAAGGAGTACGCTCTTTTCTTGAAGGTCCCTAAGTCGTATCGGTCCGGAAAAATCGCTGATGGTAATCGATTCCAAAAGGAAGTCGTGCGAGGAAGAAAACATTTTCTAAATCGCACAGTGGTGGACCGCCAATCATCCAGATGGTGTGGATGGTATCGCGAGTTCTGCCGCGATGTGCGTTCGTGAAATTTGGCGGCTGGGATTAATCCGAACAATTCCTCAGAGCACTCCCCGTGGTAGATGCGAAAGAAAATGCAAAGGGATGCAACATCTCTTCGCAGTGCCAATGAATCGAGCTGATCGGAAAGGACTCGGTCGTCGACGATTCGAGCCGCTCTGCGCTGAATGCGGTCAAGTGGAAGGAGCTGGCACTGGGGAGCCCCTGCCCAGAGATGGGAACAGTATTCCATGTGAAGCCGAACCTGCGCCTTGTAAAGTTGCAGGCGGTGTGCCGGCATGAAATACTGTCCCACTCTGCTGAGCACGCCAAGCTTTTTAGAGGCCAATTTGGCCTTCTCTTCCAAGTGACCACGGCTCTACAACTGATTAAAAATTACTACCTAAACTGCATGAACCTTCGCTCATTGTGATGGATGATACGCCATACCATAGTATTTGCGTAAATAGGTCTCCTAACTCAAACCATAGTAAGGCTGATATGCAGTAGTGGCTTTTAGAAAACAATGTGGATTTCAATGAACAAATGACAAAACCTTAGCTTTGAGTTAATAAAGAGAAATAAACCTGCTCCGGAATATGAACTTGATAACCTGATGAAAAGTCATGACCGTGTTATTCTCAGATTACCGCCTTATCATTACTACTTGAATGCAATTGAAATGATATGGAGTTCTATGAGAAGGAACATAGCAGACAAAAATGTTGGAAAATCTAATGTTCAAATGTCCCAATTAATTGAATATGCATTCCTTAAAATTACACCGGTGGAGTGGAAAAAACATTTGTAATCATGTGAAAAAAATTGAAAATGAATACAGACTAAAAGACGCGTATTTAGACGGACCCTTTATTATAATGTCAGAGCGATAGCTAAAGCGATTCCAGTAACTAGTAAGTAGTAAGATGAATTACTGAAACCAGCAGCTAACGCGGGTACATCTTTCAAAACAGTTATTCCTGGAGTTCGGCCACTTGAACTCCGAGATCATGACCACAATTATTTTTATTAAAAAATAAATAACATATATAATAACACTAATTCTCGTTAATTTTAATATATTAATACGAAATTTCTTTTATTTTATATTATTATGTGCAATGAAAATGTAGTCACATATTTCCTCGGTGAATTTCAAATAGTAAGCACGCCACTAGTGACTCTGTCAACTGATCAGATAAGTTGGTGGCACTATACATACCTACAACATACATTAATACATACATCCACGTCAAGCTGATAAAGGCGTGTTAAAATGAGTCACCGATTTTTGACACATTATTAAAAAATGTTTTCTGTATCGTGAAGGCGTTTGAGATTATATTTACTATTTTTATTTACTTATTTGTTGGTGAAACACACTTTATCCGTGTGAATTAGAACCCGAGGTCCGCAGCGCGGCAATCAAACTCTTTAGCACTGCGCTACGGAGCCCTACAAACTTATCTTAAGAGATTAATGTGATAGAGGCATTACGCTTTATATTATATTGCAGTTTATAAATCACAATGAACAAGTTTCCGTAGTGTAGCGGTTATCACGTGTGCTTCACACGCACAAGGTCCCCGGTTCGATCCCGGGCGGAAACAATTTTTTTTGCAGTTGTAGGACTTAAAAATATAAATTACAATAATCACTATAATTCGCACCTTGAACTATTTTTATTTTCGCCAGTTATTTTGTATTTAACATTATACGTATTAACGCCATCTATTAGAGGTCATCTAATCCTCTTAGCATTACATCCATTGTCGCCTTTTTCGACACCCACAGGACTAAAATAAAATGTATTTTTGCATTATAATATTGACACACCACAAGTCCACTGTAAAACATAGGCCTTCGTTTGTAGTATATATTTTATTCTACCTTTTCTACTCTACAGGCCTTCTAAAAGGAATTACACAAAACACGTTTAACTAGATTTTACTCCATCTAGCAGGGCCGCCCTAAATCATTGATGACACAAAAATTGCCCTACCCTCCGCCTACGGGTACAAAGCTGCCTGTCGGGGTCTTAGGAACATTTCTTTTATTTAGTCGACGTATGAAAATGCTAAGATGCCTTCGATAGATGGCGGTTTAACCATCTGTTGTAATTACTTCGTTAACAATCTTCCGTAGACGTTACATCACAAAGTATTATTTAATGGCATGTAATGAAACAACAACACAAACAAACTGTGTCCACCTGGTGGTAATGATTATGAACCAAAATGCAAATTTTTGCCACCCCTGAGGACTAAGATGGAATGCCTCATTTCTAGTTAAGTCTCTGGTTCTCTACACTTACAATATACAACACAGCAGCTTCAAGCTGATATTTTTCGATGGTATTCTGTGAGGGCCTGGTCCATCCCCGGTCGACCCGACCCATTTGTGCTCTAACCATAATATAGCTGCAGTATGGCTCTATTACGTATAAAAAAGTCTTTTGTGGCTCCGGAGGTCACCGATGCGGGGCATCTATAAACCTACCATTATGTTTGAAATTATTATTCGTCACCTGAAATCCCTTGCCAATAACGTCTAAGGCAAGGGATTATAGGTGACAAGACAAGATATATTTTTTAATATAATTATTAGAACGTGTTGCACTTCGAACGGTGCG
Organism: Parnassius mnemosyne; assembly: GCA_963668995.1. Classification (NCBI taxonomy): domain Eukaryota; kingdom Metazoa; phylum Arthropoda; class Insecta; order Lepidoptera; family Papilionidae; genus Parnassius; species Parnassius mnemosyne. The sequence continues at coordinate 910,789 of CAVLGL010000090.1, forward strand.
TGACACTATATAATATATTTTCTGATAGTTCAGATAGCCCACAATTAATTTCATCATCTTTCAAGTCTACTGCAAAGGCCTTCACCCATAGAATGCCTCATAAGGGGATTTTTGCCATAGTTGCCACACTTGGCAGGCCCGTTAGCAACCGCAGTTTTCTATTTTCGACTTGATTAGGTAGACACTGCTGCCCATCTCCTGGTATGTCTACCTTCGTCGCCTCCTACGAGTACGACACCCACGGTATAGTATGGCGTAGTGATAGTATACACCACCACTACACGGTTGTGGTTGTGGCCCACAATTAGGATATAAAAAATAAAACATGGGCTAAAAACAAATAGTTTATTAAAAAAACTTTATTAACACTTAATACTCATTTTATAATACAATGTATGTAACAAAATTTCATAATTTACATAAAATACAGAGTTATTTAAAATAAAATAAAATAACTTATTTTTCAATGAGTAGCCAAATTTTATACTTAAGTTGAAGGAAATAAATAATGATATGCCATTATTGCAGTTTTTGAAAATACGATTAAATAAGGCTTATACTTTTTTGTAATTATCCCAAATTGAATGTGATTTATGGATTTGTTGTGCCACACACACTTATACGTGCGTAGTACGTGCGCTCCTCTGTGTGCGATTCAATTTATAACGTTTTTGCCGACCGATCGACCCTTAGGAATGTGTGCGTGCGTAGTAAAATAGTAGGCGTTATATATTATTTATGAATGACAATCAGTTAAAATAATGCATTACCACGCATTCTGAATTTAAAAGATAAAAAGGAAATGCGCCTATATTACTTATTCTGAAATTTGGCCGTATATTTGAAAAATAATCCTGTATAATAATTATTGTAATTAAAAAAATGATTATTTAAATAAGTTAAAATTAAATAAATCTTTATTTTTAACTTATTTAAATTATATTTATTTCCCGACGTTTCAGCATCAGAGTTTAAAATATGCGGAAAGGCCAGAACACCGTCTGCCAACTCAGGAAATATTTAATAAACACATTCATTATAATTCCGGTGTTATCGTCAGAGTGATCCGTTGACGTCCGCGCACTACTAACATTTCCAAGTGACCGGTGGAGCCCTCTAGAAGTGTGTAGATGTCGCTAGCGCTGCAAACACAAAAGTAATTAAAGTTTTAAAATTTAAAACTTTCTTTTATTATACAAGAAGTCCCAAAAATGCTGTGGGTCCCGTTAAGTACAAACGTATAGAAATAACATTAATTCAGAAAAATCTACAATAAAAAATTAAATTAATACGCGTGTGTAAAGCGGGGTCTTTGACAATACTTTAGTCAGAGTATTACGCTTGACCCCGGGAAATAGCCCGGCCAATGCCAAAGGTAATAAAACCACATTCAATTTGCAAAGAAAATTTTATTTAAATTTAATTTGATTTTTTTATGGCCGTGTTTTTTGAAGTAAAGTTATTTCTATAAGTTTGAATACTGATTCTGATAACGCACATAACGGGAACCACAGAGTTTTTGTAACATGTTATATAAAGGCACGGGTGACCAACCAACACACAGTCCACCAGTAAACCTGTGTCTAGTGGTCCGGTGCGGTGTGGAGGTGGGCAAAGTGTATCATTTTTGCGAATGGAACATTTGCATCTTGATCACTGAAATGTTCCGAAACACTGATATGTTTTATTTGGCTCATTTGGATCATCGACTTAAAACATTTAAAAGAAAGAATGTTCCGAATAGGTACATTAAGTTGCGTCGCGGGCGTTTATTACTGACTGATCCGTGAGATGTTATGTGGCAACTATGCTGAATAATATAAGTGCTTAGATTATTTATTGTGTACCGTAATTGTATATAAAATCGTAAGATTGTATATAAAATCGATTCTCCTTCATACTTTAACAAAAATGTCACTATGTCAATTCATTATTTACAAAAATGTCCATTTACACAAAACAGCAATGTCTATGTACACAGAATTTACTCGTAAAGTATCATAACTCTAAACTTTATGATGAAAAGGAAGAAAGTAAAGTCACAATAATCACTACGCGAAGAACTCAGTATGTTTTCGTAAACAGGCGCTAAGGAATATAAACAATTTGACAAGTGCCGCATCAACGTAAAATAACAATTTGTTAATGCAAACGTTACATACAAAAAACGACCGTATAGTATTTGACACTTAAGCGCTTTAGTGGTAATTTTTACTTGCATGAATAACGTCAGCGAAAATCCGTACGAGTTGAGTGATACACTTCTTATTTGTTATTTCTATCTGACTTGTGTGGATTATAATTATTTCGCCCGCTCACTCGCCACTCGTGAGTCAATAGTTAAGTTAATCATTGTCTCAGTCTCTCTCTCTCGCTCGTGGCTCAGCCGCCTCGCAAGTGACGCGTCGCGTGAAATGAGCAAAGAGCAGAGTAATGTTTCACTGTTCCAGATACAAATGATACATTTGAAACCTTATTACTGAACCAATCTTTTGTGTCACTTCAGTGATTCGTATCAGTGAGTCGTTTCCGTAAAGAGATACACACGCCTAGTCCGGTGGTCGTTAGCGCGATTGCTCATGACAAGGTCGCTAGTGCCAAAAATGTCAATGTCAGCTATAAGAAAAAAATAAACACTTTATTTTGGCACAGATAATATACTAATTAATATAAAAGGTATTCTACCCACCTAACCATGTAGTGGCGGTGTCCATTATCCAATATCGTCCCGTGGATGTCGTAAAAGGCAACAGAGGAAAACTAAAACAGGCCATTGGCGGCTCTTCCTGGGAGTAACTCAAAATAATAAAAAAATAATAATAATAAAAACTGCAGTTGCCAACCCGCCTGCCAAGTGTGGCAACTATGGCGAAATACTGGGAGTATTTCTAAATAATACGAGGCAATCTATTGGGGAGATCAATGTTCAGGAGTGAATGTTTTATAGACTGTAATGGATGAATGATTTTACCCACCTATACACCGGCTTTCCATTAATTGTAGTCACTATGTCACCGGGCTGCAGACCGCCACTGTGGACAAAAACTAAAATAAGCTTCAACCCTTGGAAAACATTTCATCCCTTTCAGATTATAATCAGAATAATAAAACAGACATGAAATAAGGACGGTCTATTATGTCTAGTACAGCCAAAGACTAGAAACTCTATGTATACATACAAGACCGACAATTCAGAATGAAAACTGTCACAGCTGTGGATCGGTAGCGGGTGGTTAGCTGGGATGGAAAGACTAAAGATACGAGGGTGACACTGAAAGTTCTTAGAAAATAAAAACTGAACAAACTAGCAAGTTATTAGGTTTATTACATCTTTTCAAAATAGTGTCCATTTACATCAATACATCGCTGCATCCGATTGAACCACTGAGAAAAGCACCTTGGCCACTCGTCCTTAGGGATCTCTTCGACGGCATTTTGAAACGGAGCCACTGCTTCCTCGTTTTCCTTGAAGTTTTTCTTTTATTTTCCGAAATAAATAAAAATCGCAAGGAGCGAAGTCAGGGCTATAGGGCGGGTGACGCAGTAATTCCACGTTTGACGTCGCCAAGTAGTCGATTTTATGCTTGGCGGTGTGCGACGAGGCGTTGTCGTGGTGAAGGAGGATCCTACTGCGAGATCGTTTCTCCCGAACTTTTTCCAAGAGAAGTGGCAATTATTTGTTAGTGTACACCACTCTGCAGTAACTGTTTTTCGATCCCCTAAAACATTTGTTGCGTAATGACCTGTCCTTTCGAAGAACGAGGCCACCATCTTTTTCCCCACGCTTCGACCTTTCTTCACTTTACTCGGCAACTCCTCGAAAGGAAACACCCAGACAGCAGACTATCTCTTAGTTTCAGGATCATAACAATAAATCCAGCTTTCGTCACCCGTAAGCATGTCGAACACAGCATTTGAGTCACCTCCGTTAAATCTTTGAACCATTTCACAACACCAATCAACACGACGGAGTTTTTGGACCTCTGTCAAATTATAAGGTATCCATCGGGCACAAAGCTTCCTGACCGCTAAATGTTCATAGAGGATTTTGTGCACTTGACTCATACCGATGCCTAAGCTTGTCCGAATCTGCTGATAAGTCACTCTTTTGTCAGTCTCTATCGTACGCCGCACAACACTGATGTTTTCTTCAGTCGTCGCCATAGAAGACCGTCCCTCACGCAGATCATCGGTGAGATTAGTGCGACCACGTTTAAACTCATTAAACCAGTTGTAAACAGTGGCACGAGATGGGGCTTCATCGTGAAAGGCCAATCGAATTCTATAATAACTTTCTTGTTGACTTAAATGACATAGAAAGTCATAAATAATAATTGTACGAAAATTTTCTAGCGTTAAATTCATGCTAGCGTGACACAGACAATTTTCAATTTCAACATAAATCGTAAACAAATGACAAATTAATAAAATACATACACAATAATATTGGCAAAAGGTTCCATTTTCAAAATTTGAACTTATTTTTTTATTATGTCGTTTACAAGTGGCCAGTTCTAAAAACTTTCAGTGTCGCCCTCGTACAGTTGTATTTTCATTTACGATGCTTAGTGATTTTAGGGAAAAAGGAAAAGTTACATCCTTACTTATCTACAATAAACTTAAAAACCACGTTGACAAAGTGCGCACATAAATAATGACAGCGTTTTCTTAGTGAGTCTTAATTTTAATATGTAGTATGTCTTAGTACTTAATATGCCTTAGTTCTAACAATGGTAGAGCCACGCGGCAGCAACCGGGATGGTATCACGACCTCACAGAATATCAGCGTGAAATTCTGCGAGGGGGCAAATGAGAATGCGGCTCACCTGATGGTAAGTGACTACCGCAATCCATGAACAACCGCAACACCAGGGGAATCGCAGTTGTGTTGCTGGCCTTTTAGAAAAGAGTAACCTCTTTTCATCAAGGTCCCAAGTCCCTAATTCCACAGAGAAGTTGTACGAGGAAGAAAACTTCTAGTAAAACGCACAGTGGTGGACTGTCAAGCATCCAGATGGTGAGGATGGTATCTTGAAATTTGACGTGTTGTGCGTTTGTAAAATTTGGCGGCTGGAATTAATCCGAACAATTCCTCAGTGCACTCCCCGAGGTAGATTCGATAGAAAATGCAAAGGGCTACAACATCCCTACGCAGCGCCAGTGATTCGACTCGGTCGAATTAGTGAACTCGGTCGTCGACTATTCTTTTTATCGATTTAACTTTGATAGTCTGTAATGAATGAATGAATGAATGAATGAATGAACTTACTTGTATGCCGGGGAGCCAATTATAACTTTCCAAACAAGAATGCCGTGCTTGATGTCAGTCGGCATCTGAAATAAAGTAATATATTTTGTAAACATGTTATATAATTGTGTTAAGACAAGTGTATTGTGACAATTGTGTATTTTTTATTTTTATACTCGGTTCTAGTTATTACAAAAAGTTCAAGGTAACAACTAAAATGTCGTTTAAACAGGTACATTAAAATCTTCATTTCCTATTTTTCCACCCTTAGGGTTGAATTTTTTATTTCAATTAATATCTAAACACGCCTAAGATAACCTATTTAATAATAAAAGAATCATCAAATTCCGTTCTACCATATCCGAAAAATCAGTAAACTTAGAGGTAGATATAAAAACCATACACGTCGAATAATATAGAGCTTACTCATATATTTTTAGAACTCAATTAAGAAACTAGACCATAATTATAATATCCACAAAGGATAAGACTATATGGGGAGACTATGGCTTTTTTTTATAGGATAGGGTGACAAACGAGCACACAGTCTACCTGATGGTAAGTGGTTGCTGTGGCCCATAGACATCTACATCTATCCTTGTTTGCGAATCAAAATGCAGATGCGTTGACACCCGTGAGGTCTAAGATGGAATACCTTTTTTCCAGTAAAAAGGGTCTCCGGTTCTCTACACTCACCATACGAAACACAGCAGTGTTAAGCTGCTATTTGACGCTGGTATTCTGTGAGAGCGTGGTCCTTCCCCGGTCGAGCCGACCCATTCGTGCTACAACTATACTACTAATATAGCTGCAGCATGGTTCTACCACGTGCAATGGCTATGAAGTTGTGACGGCGCATTATTATTATTAATAAATAATAATTAAATTCGATATAAAGTAATTTAAAACATCATGCATATAATATTTTGAACAATTAAAATGCATTAAAAATCATAAAGTTATTATACATTACTTATCTTCACGCACAATCCCTGACGGGGTAGCCAGAGAGAACAGATCGCCAAGTGTCACGATCCTTACAAACCTCTTTCGCTTCTTTCAGATTCATTATCTTCTTCATGCATGCACGTCTAGGTATCCGAGTACTTTTGACCCTACCCTCTTCGAGCAATTTGCTCACATGGTCTTCGAAAGTTAGTCTCGGTCTACCTCGACACCTTTTAATATTAACTTTCGCGCTATATATTTTCTTCACCATTCGGTCTTCACTCATTCGCTCAACGTGCCCAAACCACCGAAGCACGCCCTTATCAATTTTTGTGATAAGGTCATCTTTCAAACCTGCCATATTGCGAATCTCTTCGTTTCGCTTTCGGTCGGCCATGGTAACGCCGCACATTTTACGAAGAGATCGCATCTCCACATTATACATTCATTTGGATATATTTAATATCATATAGGTTATTCTATTATTTCAAGTGTTTTATTGCTTAATGTAGGCACTCATGATTAAAATATAATTTGCATGCTATGTTTCGAGAATCATTACGAATCGTCTCGCACGCAGACTCGACGACTTCCAGCCTCCAGAACAAGCCGGTTTCCGAAACGGCTTTAGCACCAGGGACATAAATACCCTTCAGCAAATTGTACAGAAGAAAGAAGAGTACAATCTGCCACTTTGTCTTGCATATGTGGAGTATGGGAAAGCCTTTGATTGCGTCTAAATTTGGGCGTTGCTTCAGTACTTTAAGCGGTGCCAAGCTGATTATCGGTATATCGAAGTGCTGAAGTGTTTTTACAGTAGGGCTACGATGGCTATCAGAGTACAGAACCGAAACCTATCCAACTGCAGAGAGGTGTAAAATAGGGTGACGTAATATCCCCGAAACTCTTCACCGCTGCATTGGAAGACGTTTTCAAGCTACTCGACTGGAAAGGATACGGTATTAACGTCAATGGCGTGTACATCACTAACCTTCGATTTGCCGACGATATAATCCTTATGGCAGAATTACTGGAGGACCTAAGCACTATGCTCAATGACCTCAATAGTGTCTCCCAACGGATAGGTAAGGAGACAAGGAGGAGAGAAGGAGAGAGAACAGATAGGTCTTGAGATGAACATGGACAATACAAGTCTTACACATGACACGAGAGCTGGCACAAGAAAGAATAGTGAGCTGAAAGTGGGGAAATTCGGGATAGGGCAACGGAACTGCAACAGATAGGTCTTAAGATGAACATGGACAAAACAAAAATCATGTTTAACGTCCATGTCACACCTAGACCGGTAGTTGTTAGGAGCACCAAGATCGAAGTTGTTTACGAGTATGTTTACCTGGGACAAATAGTCCGACTAGGTAAGTCCAACTTCGACCGAGAGGTCAATCTACGGATTCAACTTCGGTTAGGCAGCGTTCGGGAAACTACGACACATCTTCTCGTCAGGCTTATCTTAAAACCTCAAAACAAGATTGTTCAACCAGTGCGTGTTGCCAGTGATGACCTGTGGATCTGAGACGCGGTCCTTCACTGCTGGCCGTTTGAGGAAACTGAAGGTCGCTCAGCGAGCTATGGAGATGGCTATGCTCCGGGTTTCTCTGTATCATAGACTTAAAAACGGGGATATCCGCAGTAGAACCAGAATAAACAACATAGCCCAACGGATTAGTAAGCTAAAGTGGCAATGGGCCGGCCTTATAGCTCGAAAAACCGACAACCGATGGGGAAGAAAGGTTCTCGAGTGACAGCCTCGTACCAGCAGGCAAAGTGTAGGGCGTCTCCCCACTAGATGAAGTGACGACCTGGTAAGTCAATGGATGCAGGTGGCTCGAGGCAGTGCTTTGTGGCATTCTTTCAGGGAGGCCTATTTTCAGCACTGGACTTGTGATGGGCTGTAAATCTGATGAGTGATGATTTGGTTTGACTTTCTAACTTAACTTCACACATGCCTACATGTAAGTTTTCATAAACCAGTCATAACACGCCACTATTTCTCCACTTCAAAAACGGAGGTTCCTAATTCGACTGTTTTTTTTTTAATCAACTTCAAAAAGCGAAAGTTCTTAATTCAACTGCATTTAGCTGTATGATTTCAATGTTTCTTTTTTTATAAAATAGACTATTCTTTCCCTATAAGTGAAAAAATAGGAAAATTTATAGCCGCGTAATAATAATATTTAAATAATTACGAAATAACAGCTTCTAAAATCATTGTTAAAAACCTGGTTCGAATAATTCGAGTAATATACCTTGTCCAAATATTCGAATATTAAATCTGCTATATTCGAATATTCGACCAATTTCCTGAAAGTCAAACTCGTAATATTGATGTACACAAAATATTACCTTTAAAGTTCACGCGTGACATTTTGAAGGCTGGATTTATTATAGAGTTAAATGGATTCATTTTTCTTCGTAATTCTACAAGTCTAACAAAGCTTGGCGTCAGTTAAGCAATAAACGCTTGGCCTCGACCGACGATCAGGACGTACTGTCCGCGCGTACGGTACGTGTTGACCGTCGGTCGAGCACTAAATCCAGCATTAGGGCGCGCCGCGCCAGTGTTTCGCCCGACCCGACAGGGTTCGTCAAAGCTCGAAAGCGATCGAAAACTCGAGAAATAGTGCGGCGGTGTTGATAATTTGGCGCCTTTGTTCGTCCATGCGGGTAGTGCGGGTGGCGGAGCGTGGTTACAATTTTTTGTTGTTTGTTATCGAGGCTTTTTGAGTGAGTTTTGTGAGTTAAATTTTTTACGAAGTCACCCACCAGAAAAGACATTCTCGATAACTATCTCCAGGAAGAACAGAATAAAATGGGTTTGATCCTAGACTGTAAAACTAGGTGAAGCAGTTTAGCCGATATGATCACAAGGTTTTTGGCATTAAAAGACCCTATATTGAAAACTCTTTTATGTACTTTATTTCTAGTTACATAAAAGATTTTAAGCATGTTGTATTTGTAGTTGACTATTGTATGTTTGTATGTTTTTATTATTATATAATTATTATTACAATACCCAGATCTCGATTTATAAGATTGTTGTGGTTGTCTTGTTAAGCACCAACTTTTTATAGTTTTTTGTAGAACTGCATTAGTTCCTTAACAGTGAAATTCCAAACAGTTCTTCAATTTTTAACTAAGTTTTTGTTTATATTGAGAGAAATTAGACTCTAAGTAAGAAATTGATTATTAAAAACATGCTTATTATAACATCTTATGTTTTTTTTAATTATTAGAATAATTCGAATAATACCCGAAAAAAGTCGAATATTCGAATACCATAATTTTTCGAATATTTGCAAGGCCTACACCTGACGTGTTTGACGTCCTAATGCCATAGTAAACCACGATTCAAAAACCATTTCAAAATAAATAAAAAAGCATTAAAATACCTCTGGATTCCTCATCCTCAGCTCCATCAGTATGTTGGGTGTGAGAGACATCATCGTTATACCGAGGTACCGCTTGGAAACCGGCGGTAATGTCGCTTTACCTAAAAATAAAACAATAATGTACTCCAGACCGTATTTCGGTCACGACATCGGCCATTCTTAACGGAGACTACCTCTCTGCGCAAGACAGGATTATAGTGCCCGAGTGTACGCAAGCACAGATATGCACTCTTTATTCCCTCACTCTCATCCAACACGACCAGAGAGAGATTAGTCGCAGGACCAACGGCTTTACAAGCTTACCAGGTTAAACACCACCAACTTCCTGACTTCGGGCTTCCAATCAGAATTTCTTGTCAGACAAAACCATTAACTGAATATGGCCCGACCCGGTATTCGAACCCGGGACCTCATGATCAGCAATCGCGTTTACAATCACTAGACCAACAAGACAGTCAATTTATATATACGGAGCCTTCAATTATATCAATATTTAACAAAATAGATATTTTAGTTGACGGCTCTGTAGCGGAGTGGCTTAGCGTTTGGTTTCGACGCTGCAGGGTAGCAGATTCGAATCCCACATATTTCAATATATATTTCATTGTTTACGCTTCTATTTCCTGCTAAAACAATTTATTCAAGCATTTACATGATTTCCGGTACTATAAATACAAACGGCGCCGCAGCGAGTTCTTGTATTAACTAGGTATCTTTTAAAAGAATATTAAATGCAAACAAAGTACATATATTCGTTGATTACAAACTAAGCTAGTTACACCCTGAGCTAGTTACACCCTGAGCCATTTACACCCTGGGCTAGTTACACCCTAAGTTAGTTAACCGTATGCTAGTTATACCCTAAGCTAGTTACACCGTATGCTAGTTACACCCTAAGCTAGTTACACCGTATGCTAGTTACAGCCTAAGTTAGTTACACCGTATGCTCGTTACACCGTATGCTAGTTACACCCTAAGCTAGTTACACCCTAAGCTAATTACACCGTATGCTAGTTACACACTAAGCTAGTTACACCCTAAGCTAGTTACACCGTATGCTCGTTACAACCTAAGCTAGTTACACCCTAAGCTAGTTACACCGTATGCTCGTTACAACCTAAGCTAGTTACACCCTAAGCTAGTTACACCGTATGCTAGTTACACCCTAAGTTAGTTACACCGTATGCTAGTTACACCCTAAGCTAGTTACACCGTATGCTAGTTACACCCTAAGTTAGTTACACCGTATGCTAGTTACACCCTAAGCTAGTTTCACCGTATGCTCGTTACACCGTATGCTCGTTACAACCTAAGCTAGTTACACTCTAAGCTAGTTACACCGTATGCTAGTTACACCCTAAGCTAGTTACACCGTATGCTAGTTACACCCTAAGCTAGTTACACCGTATGCTAGTTACACCCTAAGTTAGTTACACCGTATGCTAGTTACACCCTAAGCTAGTTACACCGTATGCTAGTTACACCCTAAGCTAGTTACACCGTATGCTAGTTACACCCTAAGTTAGTTACACCGTATGCTAGTTACACCCTAAGCTAATACACCGTATGCTAGTTACACCCTAAGCTAGTTACACCGTATGCTAGTTAAACCCTAAGTTAGTTACACCGTATGCTAGTTACACCCTAAGCTAGTTACACCGTATGCTCGTTACAACCTAAGCTAGTTTCCCCGTAAGTTTGTTACACTCTGAGCTAGTTACACCCTAAGCCTTGATCCTGGCAATGTAAGTATATGAAATGTTTTATCGTAACTTATCTTTAAATATAGTTATAAAATATATATAAGTAAGATAAGGAGAATAAAATGTTCAAGTACCTATAATCTATTACAAAAAAAATACTAAATATATATATGGCCTACAAATTATTTCCAAAAAAAAACAACGCCACCGCGATACAAAGATAAAATTACTGTGGGGATAACGTTTTCAGTAAATAAAAATAATTAATTCATCGAGCATAAATGCGTCACCCCGCTTCGTCCCATAGGACCTGTAAGAGATGAATATGGGTAATTCTAGAACGATCTCATGACTTCCAAGTTTCAATTCGTAATCTGTGGGGAGGCCTATGTTCAGCAGTGGACTTTAATAGGCTTTAATGAAAGAATTTCGACAGATAGTATAATAAATAAACCCTAGAACTGTCCTACTTCTGATATTCTGTATTCGTCTTATTTTTTAGAAGTTTAATTATCTGGAGGTTTCACTAAGCCAGCACTTAACTAACACACTGGTTACTTTCCAATGTATTAGTAGTTAAGCGCGAAGCAGCGGCATGAAGCAGCCGAAGATGGTGAACCACACTTACTTAACTCTGGCGTTGAAGATACACACATTGTAATCGGATAGAAAGACAGATGCTGGCAACTTATTCCACTCCTTTGCTGTACGTATGATCAATGATGTAGCATCATCAAACTGTTTGGTTCGAATGCGTGGTAAGTCGACGACGAAAGGATAGAGACTGGCTGGCCTCTGGTTGTCCAATGATGGAAGGGGGAGGGAGGAATTAAGTACTTCAATTCCTGCGCACACTCTATAGATTAATAAATAAGAAGTACAAGAATACATACTCTTAGCCAAGAAATCCTTGACATAGTCGATGGGTATAGCGAAGGAAATGCCAGACATCACATTCATACTATTCACCCCGATAGCTTCACCATCCAAGTTGACCAGTGGACCGCCACTGTTGCCAAAGGTTATTGGTGCATCTGTCTGTATGTATACCATGTCTTTACCTGTATAGAGAAAAAATTTAAATGAAAATCCAATCCCTTAGTTGACACATGTTATAGTATTTTTTTCATCCATTTTATTTGAGGCATTCCAACTAAATCGTCAGGGGTGACAACGCACCTGTATTTTGATTCTTATTCGAGGATAGATGTCGATGTCTATGGGCTACAGCATCCACTTACCATAAGCTCGACTGTGCGCCCGTTTGTTAACCTTATTCAAAAAAATATACACATAAGTGCATACCCCGTAAACCGAGCTCCTCGCTGGCTCTCTGAGCGGAGCTCACTACACCAACTGTGACAGTGTTACTTAGCGCAAGCGGACTGCCCATAGCTACAACCTGAAAAATAATTATTTTATTTTTACATTTAATTTTTTTTAGATATAGTATATAATATTTTATTTTTTAGATGTGTATAAAAATTAAAAAAAATTGTATTATTACTATATTATTGTTATTGTATAGTATTATTACTATATTATACATACTTTTAGAGAACTCTGAGTATCAATTCTGGCTTTGCTTTCTATCTATTTGTAGAGCTTTATCACAATCAGTTCGACCATTCCACAGATTTGCCCGACAGATAAAGAGACAGACACAAACATAAAAAAAATGAATAAGAGAGACTGAGGCATAGATGGTTATAAACAAATAAAAGATAGTGATTAATTTACTTTTTGTTATATAACAGGACTTCCTGTTTTATTACTATGCTCTATGCATAAAATAGAACAGAGCTAAGAAAATATAATATAGAATAAGATAGAAGAGGTAAGATGTAAAATGTAGATACCATTATGATGAGTATTGTATTGTTGTAAACAAACCTTACCCACTCTCCTGGCCTAATATCAGCAGATGATCCGAGCTTCATAGTGGGTAGGTTCTTTACTGGTATCCGCAATGTTGCCAAATCAGACTTTAGATCATAATCCTCAACTACAGCTTTGTGTGTGGAGCCATCCTTAAAAACAAATGACAAGTATTAAAAATGGAGACATCCAACTTCATTAAATTATCATTGATTTTTAGCTGCTAGGCAATAGCTTTTAAGATATGTATATAAATTTTGGTTCATTGCTAACCATTAAATTCGACAATTTTACTTTGCAATGAACAATTATTATCATAAAAACAAAATAAAGTTTATCATTAGTTTCTTGAAAATATAAAAACCGGAAGTGCTAGTAGAACTTGCTGAAGGTTCCATATAGCAAATAGTTCATCTATGTTCATTGTTCATACATGCTTAGAATTATAGCTAATGCATGCATTGAACATTGTGAACAAACTTTAACGAAAAGATATGTTGGATTAAAAAAGAAACATAACTTTGAAAATAATTTGTTCTCCCATACATCAATCTACATTACAGTACTTGTATTATTATCTATTCTGTGATTACTGTCGATGCTTACAAGAACATATTTTTCATATAACATGTAACTTCAATTTGGTTCAAATGTGTGGTATGTCAACAACAACAACAAAGGTGTTGGAGACACAAAGGTGTTGGAGACATGAAGACATTGGAGACTGCCTGAGCACCTGGTGGTTTTACGATGGAAGGGAGATGGAGAAATCAAAACACAAAATCTGCGCACACTCTCACAGCATATTATTTTCTAAAGACAACAGTATAATATACATTTCCTGCTTGACACGGGACTACCAAGTGCGAACAGTAGTCTGCCTGTAAGCATTAGATTTAGTGAAAATTTGTAACTCCAGATGGTCTCGAAAATTAATTTGGTTATCCTGGTTTGTATTCCTCAGTCACTTCTTAGGACACCCACAGGACAATATGGATATTCTTACACTGCTACCACATAGTCAGTGATCATTTTAGTTGCTTACATTTGGAAAGTTTTATTATATGAGTAAGTTTTTTTTTGTTTTTTTTTTAAAGCTTGATATCTAAAGATGAGATGAAAATGCTCAGAAGAAATGTACAGTTTTGAATATATAGAAATGAGAATGGTATATTAATAATTGACTTTTTTATCTATACAAATTGACCCTGTCTTGCTATCTTATTTGCCAATAAAAATAAAATTTTCTATTGAAGTATGTGTGAAGTTAAAGTAATATAGTAAATTTAACTTTTCATTACAGTACATGCTTTTGTATATTAACTATACTAAATATGTTAATTTAAATGGAAAAAAATAAAACAAAATAAATGCTTCAATACATATTTTCGTATACTGGTACGAAAATATGTATTGCTGCATCCGACAGTAAATATTACACATAAAGCATTAGAAGACATAATCGGCTAGCTTTGGCTTTATCTCTGTTATACAGTGCTGTATTCAGTACTCATTAAGAACAGTTAAAACAATTAGTTTTTTTGTTAATGAATATGTATACCTTATATTAAAAATAAAACATTTATTATGATGGCTTTCTTTAGAAACCTAATTAAAAAGAGGATATTTAGGTACATGATATTAAGTAAGTTATTTATATTAGATGCTGTTGTACAACTTTAAATTGGAGGGGGGGGGGGGGGGGGTGTTAATAACTCTGTGAAAACATATTTGAAGTGGATGTGACTGCACCCTGTCTGTACTATACAATGACTGACAAGTGAGAAACAATACATTACAAAAGTATGAGTGACAAAGCCAATGATCTATAAAGCTGTGTTTAGCCAATCATCTTTTTGTAAGGTAAAGTAACAGCAAATATACGTCTCACAGCTGGGCACAGCCTCCTCTGATTTCTGAGGAGGCTTTTAATGCAAGGTAGTGCTTTAATGTGTGTTGGTGGACTTCAAATGTCCTTAAAATATTTTTGATAAAAATTAACAATGGGTAAGCATGACTTTATCCCTGTTAAAATCATATTTAAGTAAATTTTTCATTATCGGGTAATTGAACCAGGTATTTGGTTTATTTAACCTGTGAATCAGGGTTGGCATGAATAAATCATTTTGTCAATCAATCATGATTTAAATCAAATGATGTTTTCAATAAAAATCAATGATTTAATCAAAGCTTCAGGCCAAAAAGTAGCACACTTACTGCAACAATTGATCTTATAACTAAAATAAAACATAGCATAGATCAAAAAAATATAGTCCTAGGTATATTCATGGATGTAAAAAAGGTGTTTGATAAAGAATCGGTATTACCAGCAAAGTTTTGAACATGTTTCAATCATACTTGGAAAATAGATCACAAGTAGTCAAAATAGGCAACATTCAAAGTAATTCATTACCAATAACTTGTGGAATTCCTCAAGGATCAATTTTAGGCCCGCTGCTCTTTTTGACCTTAGGCATAGATGACCCAGGTTTAAATGGCCATATTACCCTTTACGCCGATGATACCTGCCTATTTTAAAGGTATTCTTTGTATTATTGTTGTGTCATCTGTCTTTGTTTCCGGCAGCATTAAACAAACACCCAGTATATGAACAAACTTATTATAGCTAAAACAAACTTATTATTGCTAATAATAAGTTTGTTAATATACTCATATGAGTAATGGTGGGTAGGGTTTAAAAGTAAGTCACCTGAATCTGAGGATTCTCTAACTAAACATGAAATGAAACTTACATTTGATTAAATTCTAACGTTTTTGATGTTAAATCTATCAAAGTCATCTCAAAATGTAAAATGAATCACTAAGCCAGCCATTTTGTTGACAATGATATACTTTACATCATTCCATTGTTTCCAAGTAGATGTGAATGTGCTCCCTAACATTTTTATCTACCTCCTCCTGTTTTTTGATGCCTTCGCTAAGCTTCGCTAATTTCACAAATATACTTTTTTTAATGGTGGCAGTCATAAATTATGTTTATAAATGAAAGTAATTATAAAAGTAAATATTTTGGTGTTTTATTGAGTGCAAGAGCGAGTGAAGCGAGCTCGGGACTTAGGGCACCCTGACTCGGACATGTTAGGTTAGAAGGAGATGGTAGGGTTGAGTGAGCTAGCTAATAGACCCACCATCTCCTTCGTAGTTATTATTTTGCTCTGTTGACCGTGCTTTCCTCAACTGCGCCACGTTGAGTGGCGTGGGGCTTCCCTCCCCCAACTTTCTCCCCCCATAAATCAGGTTTATATTGTCAGAAGCATTACGAAAACATAACCTCATTAATGAGATTTTTAAAAATTTATAAAAAAGAACTGACCACGTCCGGCAGGGGGGGGAGGTGGAGGCGACTCTACAACCCCTCCCAATCCCCGCCACTACCCATCCCACCCCCAATTCAGGCGACTTACTTTCAAACCGTACCCGTAATGGTTTATAAATGCATTGAAGAAATTGTATTTCATTCCTAGTTTCATAATATGAAAAAATGTGTGGATATATAACTCACCAACAGTTTTACTTCGACAGTAGCATTCGGTTTGTTAACGACCACATGAGCATTTGTCAAGATTAACCCATCTTCCTTTACAACGAAACCAGAGCCATTGGACAGCGTAATCGACTTTCCAGTATACAAATCAAGTCTTCTACCATCTTTGATCTCTATATACACTACAGATGGAGCTGAAACAGCTACGACATCCGCTATAAAGTTATATTTTTCTCTTCTACCTTGTAAACTATCATTTATAATCGTTGCAGCAGATAATTTCTCCTTAAAACTCACATAACCTATCACACCAGCAGCCACCACTAACATGCCCCTTAAAGTATAATTTCTGTCCTTCTCTCTGTAGTATTGAGAAAATGTTGTGAGAGCGCGATAGGAGCATCTATAATTTGCATTAAATATAGGTTTAATATTTAAAAATCTCACTATAGGCAAAATCAATGACATTTTTAGAAATGACAGTTTGACTTTGTTATGAATGTTTTTTTTTTGTAGTTAATATTATTTTTTGGAGTTTATGGCCTGGTATCTAGACCTTTAGGCCAAGTCTTAAGTATTTTTATTCGGTTTATTGTAATTTCCCCACTCGTTCATAGTATACTGCTTCACAATATGTTGACCCGTCACATTGTGCAGTTCTTGGGAGATTTTGGCGGCAACTTGATCCAGCAAACAGCTGATAGTTGGCGATGGTATCTAAAGGTGCCTATGCAAACAAACAGCTTATCTTGAGAATCCATCACCATCAGAGCACTTGTTTCACTGTTTCCACTAATAGTTCACATGCGTAGACACTTAATACACAAAATCGCAACACTTTTACATATCAAAGTCCACTTCAAACCATTATTTAAACAATAATACAGGAGCAGCAGACCGCCGCCGGTCAATTTCCCGCCAAAACTCAATTTGTAGTTAATAGTAAACATGGGCCTAACCGTTATATTCTTTCAATAAATATTATTTCGTTATCAAATAACGTAATAATATTTATTAAGTGTTGATTTAAACGGTTAAAATATTAATTAAATGTTATAAAATTATAAATATCGTTTTTATTTTCTTTGGTAATGGACTTGGAGTAATTACTAATTACTTGCATACGTATGGCGCATGCATAGAGAAAACCTACAATTTTACATGAATTGAGTCAATGTACTTGTCTCGCTTTTCACTAATTTTCTTTTTGGAATAAGGAAAAAATAGACAAATCTATTGAAAGATGTTGCGTGTAATTCATGCGTGGAAATAGATATGTCAAGTCAAGTGCTCATCTTTGGTCTCTTTCATCATTCATCATCATTACAGCCCTTCACAAAGGCTGTAATGCACACATCCTACTAATACATGAAAGTCTGTGACGTACTTAAGTGACTTCGATGCCAATGCAATATACATACTTACCATGGAGCTGGTCAGGTGGAGGTCTGGATGAAGAAGTAAAAAAACAGGTGTAAAACCACGAGGACGATCACAACACATCCACCTGAATTTATAATTCATTCATTCTGTACAACCATTCACAAATCCACTGCTGAACATAGGCCTCCCTCAAGGAATGCCACAAAGCACGGTCCTGAGTCACCTGCATCCATCGACTTCCTGCATATCTTACCAGGTTGTCACTCCATCTAATGGGAGGACACCCTACACTTCGTCCGCCAGTACGAGGCCGCCACTCGAGAACCTTTTTTCCACATCGGTTGCCGGTTCTTCGAGCTATATGGCCGGCCTATTGCCACTTCAGCTTACTAATCCGTTGGGCTATGTCGGTCACTCTGGTTCTACTGCGGATATCCTTATTTCTAAGTTTATCACGCAGAGAAACCTCGATCATAGCCCATTCCATAGTTCGCTGAGCGACCTTAAGCTTCCTCATATGGCCAGCAGTGAAGGACCACGTCTCAGTTCCATAGGTCATCACTGGCAACACGCACTTGTACAGTCTCGTTTTCAAGTTTTGAGATATACCTGATGAGAAGATGTGCGGTATTTTCCCGAACGCTGCCCAACAGAGTTGAATGCGCCGATTGACCTCTCGGTCGAAGTTGGACTTACCTAGTCGGACTATTTGTCCCAGGTAAACATACTCGTCAACAACTTCGAGCTTAGTACTCCCAACAACTACCGGCATAGGTGTGACATGGACATTAAACATGATCTTTGTTTTGTCCATGTTATCTTAAGACCTATCCGTTGGGAAACACTATTGAGGACATTGAGCATAGTGCTTAGGTCCTCCAGCGATTCTGTCATAAGGACTATATCGTCGGCAAATCGAAGGTGAGTGATGTTCTCGCCATTGATGTTGATACCGTATCCTTTCCAGTCCAGAAGCTTGAAAACTCTTCCAATGCAGCGGTGAAGTTTCGGGGATATGACGTCACCCTGTCTTACATCTCTCTGCAATTGGATAGGTTTCGTACTCTGGTTCTGTACTCGGATAGCCATCGTAGCCCTACTGTACAAACACTTCAGCACTTCGATATACCGACAGGCAACTTGGCATCGCTGGAGGGACTGCAGCACCGCCCAAATTTCGACGGAATCAAAGGCTTTCTCATAGTCCACATACGCCAGACATAATGGCAAATTGTACTCCTCGGACTTCTGTACAATTTGCCGAAGGGTATGTATGTGGTCTATGGTGTTAAAGCCTTTTTGGAAACCCGCTTGTTCGGGAGGCTGGAAGTCGTCAAGTATGCGCGCGAGAGGATTCGTAATGACTCTCGAAAACAGCACGTAGACGCGACTCAGAAGGGATATCGGTCTGTAGTTCTTCAAGAGAGCGTTGCCACCTTTCTTAAAGAACAAGACCACCGCACTTCCGCTCCACGCCTCAGGTGTAATGCCACCATTGAGGACGGAATTAAAGAGCTTCTGAAGGACTTCAAGTACCGGTTTTTCACCCGCTTTCAGAAGCTCCGTTGTAATTCTCATGAACTCTTTATACTGTGTTATATGCGAGAGTAAGTACACTCGTTTCCAGGGACTTGAAACGTTACTAAAATAATGTTACGCTTAGTTCCAGTAACGATAATTCCTACCATTACACTAAGATCGTAACAAAATTTATTCCTTGGCTATAACGATACTAACAAACAGAACAGAATCTACAACTATTTATCAATAATATTAAAAATATATCGTTATTAATATAACGGTATAACATCGTTGTTGTTATATATTGATTTCTTTCGCAATATTACGGTGCGTACAGATTAGGTAACATGTTGTGTAACTTTTGTTTTATAACACGTCCACATTATGATGTATTATCGTGTTACATTGTTTTTCAACATTGCAACATATAACAATACTGTACACATTAGAATAACAATGCAATATAAAAATATTATATGACATTGTCGTTTGTCGTTCTGCAGTGTTTTTCACAATGTCGACACGAGAAGACGGTTTGCTAGCTGCTGCAGCAACTCTTGTACTTTTAAATAACAAAAGAAAAAAAAAACATAGATACAGGGTTATCATAGTTTATTGACTAGAGAAAAATACTCTCGAGTTATATAACATTTGTGTCACGTTTATAACATGTTATGTTATATAATATGTACGCACCGCTAGCAACAATCGACATCGATATACTCGTTTTTGTTCAGTTATTTATTTTTATTACTATTGTTATAAGTCTTATTATTATTCGAACGATCAAGTATATTGTTTGCTAAATCAAATGATGATTATAATATTACATGGCAAATATTCGTTTCGCAAACTTTAAAAACTAATAGTAATTAGGTAGATATGAATACTAAGTATTAACAGACTCACGGCACGGTACATAAGTAAAGATCCCATTTGTAATCCCAATTTTATATGCTGACTAACGATCAGCCCCGGCTTCGCACTACTGTTTTCTAGATCTCGACAACAGCGCTACTTACCGGGTCCGCTAACCGCTTGTGAGTGTGAGTGTTTATCAAAATTGGTCCAGTGCAGTTTGGTTAATGAAGTTATTGATGTGACAGATTCACGATTTTCTGTACAAATTTTTAAATCCCGATTTTTAAAACTTTTAACATGATGTTATAGAGATACCTAATCTTAGAGTATTTTTTTTACTTTTATAAGCAACTATTCAGAGCGCGTTAGTAAGTCAGAACAGTAAGCAAGGGTGTGGGCGACGTTATGGCGGCTACTCACATGCCTGCCGCAGGGGGAATCTAGGGTATATAACGATCGAGGCAATATCAGAATTGTCTCTACGCACATGCTTACCCTTCACTAAACACACGCGTGGAAAATGACTGGCGTCATTTATCGAAATAACAAAGGGTCGGTACAACCTTGGCTCTTTTTTATATAGAGTAAAGGTGACAAATGAGTACACAATCCACCTGATGGTAAGTGGATACTATGGCTCATAGACACTACATTAATTTTAAAATGTATTACAGGAGTCTCAGAAAGGAATAATAATACGCCTGATTGTTAGTTGCTTCCTTTACTAATTTTACAGCGCGAAAAAGCCCCTCAATCATTATTGCAAACGTTTAAATAATATCACACAATGGTTGTAGCTACCCTACTACCTATCCAAACTGAACCTAACAACAGTTCGAATGTGTAAGAATTATACAATCCAAATACTTTTATAATATGAAAATAAGTAAACCACTGTTATAAATATTACTGATAAGTCAATTAATTACAATTGTTTAGCAAATGAAAATACTTATATAATATTCTTTACATTTCTCCCAAATTCTAAATTAAAATAACTGAGAAAATTATCTATGATAATTATTATGACAATACAATATATGACTTATAATCTTTTTATATTTGTAATTCAAAAATAATAATATAAAACAAAACGATAATTACACAATTATTATTTTAATGTTATTCCTATTAAGATTTTAATATTATATTAAAATCTTAATAGGAATTATTCAACAACCACTGATAACAAATGTTATCACGTTCAAATAACGCCAACGATCTGATTGAAATTGCCCCAATTACGGCAGCTATGCTCTAGGAAGCCAGGAAGCTCTTACGCCCCTGCCACCCTACCACTGGGCCAACTTGGGATATCGCCCCTACTTGCACACTTAAAGAGGCAATTAAGGGGCATTCCACTCCTACACCCTAGACTGCCCGTGCGGTAGCCATGTGAACAGCCACCTTTATTACTAACGAAAAGTCACGCACATAAATTATTTCTCTCAACGGTTTTTTATTTGTATTTTAATTTACCACAGTGAAATGTTTTTTTTTTATAGGATAAAGGTGACAAACGGTCACACAGTCCACCTGATGGTAAGTGGTTGCTGCGGCCCATAGACATCTACATCTATCCTCTATTACAAATCAAAATGTAGATGCGTTGTCACCCGTGAGGACTAAGATGGAATGCCTCATTTCCAGTAAAAAGGGCCTCCGGCCACCTGCACTCACCAAGCGAAACGCAAAGGTAAACCACTACTTCACGCTGGTTTTCTGTGAGGTCGTGGTACCACCCCGGTTCGAGCCGATGCAAAGCCGATGCCTTGTGCAATGCCAATCTACAAAAACGATTAATAGAAGCAAACTAAAAAACAAAGATTTTAAAAAAATTACTTAGGGTGTCAAAGAGAGTAGAGAGAGGCAACAAGATTTGTTTCGTAATAAAGCGTGCCGCAAGGCTGCAAGTCTTTACGCGCTTGTCGGCCGCCTACACGCTCTCTTATAAATAGCGCGCTATTGCATAGTGCTAAAAATGTATAGTTTATAGTACGTAGCGCGCTATCGATTTATAGCCGTTTTGAGAAAAAAGAACGTCTTTTTTTCTACTTGAAGTGATTCTGGCAAATGACAAAGATATTGATCATAAAGCCAATTTTATCTAATATCGCGAAATATCAGTTAATTGACATAAAATAATCGATTATTTCAATTTTACATTAATCGAGCGAGTCGCAAGAATTTAACAAGCTATTTATCGATCGTTCGATTAAACGAATCGATATCGACCATCACTATCGGGAACATTTCTTTTTATCTAGTCGATGTATGAAAATGCTAAGACGCCTTCGCCTTCGATAGATGGCGGTTTGACCATCTGTTGGAAAATTCAATTTAATTGGTTAATAATCTTCATCGACATTTAATGAAACATCAACACAAACGAGCATACATTAAACTGTATTGACTTAATTGACACAGTATCCACTTACCACCAGGTAGACCTGGTGGTAAGTGGATACTGTGGCAATTAAACATCTACATCTATCTTTGATTAAGAATCAAAATGCAGATTTTGTGCCACCCTGAGGACTAAGATGGATCGTCTTGTTTCCAGTAAAAAGGGTCTCCGGTACTCTACACTCACCATGACAAAAAACAGCAGCTAAGAGCTGATATTTTACGATGAAATTATGTGAGAGCGTGGTTATTTTCCGGTCGATCTGACCCATTCGTGCTACAACCATAATATACATAGTTGCAGTATGCCTCTACGTTTAGAAAAGCTTTTCGCGGCTTCGAATACCACCGATACGGGACATCCATTAGCCTACCATAATCATTGAAATCACTATTAGTCACCTAAAACCCCTTGCCAATAACGCCTAAGGCAAGGGATTTTAGGTGACTAAACATTTTTTTTTATATTTATTAGATCGATATAACTTGTTGCACTTCGAACGATGCGTCACATCATCATCATCATTACAGCGTTTCATAAGTCCACTGCTGAACATAAGCCTCCCCCAAGGAATGCCACAAAGCACGGTCCTGCTCCTGAGCCACCTGCATCCATCGACTTCCTGCATGTCTTATCAGGTCGTCACTCCATTTCGTGGGGGGTTGCCCTACACTTCGGCTACCGGTACGAGGCTGCCACTCAAGAACCTTTCTTCCCCATCGATTGTCGGTTCTTCGAGCTATATGGCCGGCCCACTGCCACTTCAGCTTACTAATTCGTTGGGCTATGTCGGTTACTCTGGTTCTACTGTGGATATCCTCATTTCTAAGTTTATCACGCAGAGAAATCTCGAGCATAGCCCTCTCCATAGCTCGCTGAGCGACCTTGAGCTTCCTCATCCGGCCTGCAGTGAAGAACCACGTTTCAAATCCGTAAGTCATCACTGGCAACACGCACTGGTTGCACAATTTCGTTTTAAGGTTTTAGGTATATCTATCGAGAAGATGTGTCGTAGTTTCCCGTCCGGTGCCCAGCCGAGTTGAATCCGTCGATTGACCTCTCGGTCGAAGTTGGACTTACCTAGTCGGTGTTTTTGTCCCAGGTAGACCGACAGTCAACTTGGCACCGCTGAAAGGACTGCAGCACCGTCCTAATTTCGACGGAATCAAAGGCTTTCTCATAGTCCACATATGCCAGACATAGTGACAAATTGTACTCGGACTTATGTACAATTTGCCGAAGGGTATGTATGTGGTCTATGGTGCTAAAGCCTTTTCAGAAACCAGCTTGTTCAGGAGGCTGGAAGTCGTCAAGTCTGCGCGCGAGAGGATTCGTAATAACTATCGAAAACAGCACGTAGACGCGACGCAGAAGGGAAATGTTGTAGTTCTGTAGTTCTTCAAGAGAGCGTTGTCGCCTTTCTTGAAGAACAAGACTACCACACTTCTGCTCCACGCCTCCGGTGTAATGCCACCATGGACGACGGAATTAAAGAGCTTTTGAAGGACTTCAAGTACTGGTTTTCCACCCGCTTTCAGAAGCTCCGCTGTAATTCCATTGTCGTCTGGGGCCTTGCCGTTTTTAAGGTGCTGGAGAGCCATTCTAATCTCGCTCAGACTGACGTCCGGGATATCATCGGAATAATGTCGGATAAGACTCGCTCTTGGATCGTTCTCACTCACACTTGCGTGTGGCTCCAACGATGACGTGTACAGCTGCCCATAGAACCTCTCAATCTCACTTAAAATCTCAGGTGTCCCGGAAAAGACGCTGCTACACGCGGTCTTCAGCTTCGACAGTTGGCTCTTTCTGGCAGACAGATCCCTAGCAAAGACTGGAGCCATGGTTCCGCTCGATCGCTTCTACTATACAAGCTGTATTGAAGTTGCGTAAGTCCCGCCGCATGCATTTGGAGATCTGTCTGTTCAGATGCCTGTATGCTGTCAAATCTGTTGAAGAATGTAGCTTCATCCCCCGAGCCGTCTTACGTGGTAACCGAACCTCCACCGGAGATTCTTAATACCCCCTGCCCCGCCGTTACCATGGTCGCCACCGTGACCAGGAATAGCGGGGCCGCCGTGGACTGGGGGCCGTCTCTTTGTTACCCTTATCATAGGGGGGTATTTGCCATAGTTGCCACGCTTGGCGAGCGGGTTGGCAACCGCAGTTTTTTTATTGTAATCTTGCTGTTATCAGGAGGATGCTGCTGCCCATCTCCTGCCTGTTTCCCTTTGTCGCCTTTTACGACACCCACGGGAAGATATGGGGTAGTGGATATTCTTACACGCCACTACACGGTAATGCATACATCACACTGTAATATATATTTTCTGATAGTTCAGATAACCCATAAGTCCACTGCGGAACATAGACTGCCTTATAGGAGGATATTTGCCATAGTTGTCATACTTGGCAGGCCCGTTGGCAACCGCAATTTTTTTTGTTATTAGGAAGACGCTGCTGACCATCTCCTGGTGTGTTTCCTTTTGTCGCCTCCTACGACACCCACGGGACGATATGTGGTAGTGGATATTCTTACACCGCCACTACACGGTTGTGGTTGTGGCCCACAATTGGGATATAAAAAATAAAACATAGGCTAAAAACAAATAGTTTATTAACAAACTTAATTAACACTTAATACTTATTACTATGAGACAATGTATGTAACAAAACGCCATTTAAGTATGTACGTAGGTAAATATAATCAAGCACGTATATTTTTTTAGTTGATCAGACGTTGACAGATATAACTTTATATATAAACATTACGTGTAACATTGTTTGTCCGCGATGAACTTCTTAACAACTGAACTGATTTCAAGAAATTTTGCACAGTGGGAAGTTTGATTCAACTTGAGAGATAGGATAGTTTTTATCCCGATAAGTGACACTCAATATCACTTATTACGAATTCAAGGATTTTTTATAGCACAAAGAGTCGTTGGAGAGGGCAGAACGTCTGCCTGGCCAGCTAGTAAAATATTTCTTTTTATAAAACTGAAGTGACAAAAGAAGTCCATCTGATATCAAGTGGGTGCAGCAGTCCATGGACTCCTTCAATCAACTTCGTACAAAGTAGGCTACAGATGCGCGTCTGAGGACTAAGATGGAATGACTCAAAGCCTGTAATTATACGGGCTCTAAGCCATTCATATCGGAACACAGCAGAGCAAGTACTGAGTCTACAGCAGAAGTGTGGGGTACCTACCCAGCCGGACTCCAAGGGAGAAGACCTGGATCTGGTGCGTCATATAATAAAAATTTTCTTAAAATACAAATGTACAGGACTGCAAGTTTACAGCATTATCGTGTCTTTTTAGTCTACTTTAAAAAAGGCGAGGTTCTTATTTAGACTGTATTCATTGTATGCATATGTTACGCAAGAGGAGTTTTGGCGGAACTTGAACGGCGGAGGATTGCTGCTTTTGTACTATTGTTGAAATAATGGTTTGAAGTGTATTTTGATATGAAAAAATGGTGCGATTTTGTGTATTAATTGTCTGTGCATGTGAACTATTAGTGGAAACAGTGTAACAAGTGCTCTGATGGTGATGTGATTCTCAAGATAAGGTGTCTGTCTGCTTAGGCGTCTTGAGATACCATCGCCAACTGTCAGCTGTCTGCTGGCTATAGTTGCCGTCAAAATCTCCCAAGGCACAATGTGACGCATCAACATATTGTGAAGCAGTGTACTATGAAGGATAATTATACATTGTAACTTCAGTCACAGAAGGGCTAGAACCCAGGGCCGTAAAGCCAGTTATAACAAAATGTTACACAATATCTTCTCCGATTGTCAAGAGACTGTAATTATTTTTTAATTAAATAGGTCATACCCTATGAATAGACAAATAGGGGATTTTTGGTACGAAACATCTATTGGCGTGCCTTGACAGTAAAACCGGCTCGTATGTCGTGACGGCAAAAGGCATGACACTCTCTTACGCTTCTTACGAAGTGACGTCACGCACAAAGTGAAAAATTCAATGTTCATTTTTGTTTTTAGATCCATATTAAAATTAAAATAATTATAAATTTTACCATCAACTACCATGTTTCACATCTGCCAGGCGTCCCGTGACGGCCAACTTTTTAAATTTTTTTTATAGGATAAGGGTGATAAACGAGCACACAGTCCACCTGATGGTAAGTGGTTATTAAATTCAGATGCGTATCACCCGTGAGGACTTAGATGGAATGCCTCTTTTCCAGTAAAAAGGGTCTCCGGTTCTCTACACTCACCATACGAAACACGGCAGTGTCAAGCTGTCAATTTACGCTGGTATTCCGTGAGAGCGTGGTCCTTCCCCGATCGAGAAGACCCATTCGTGCTACAACTATACTACTAGTATAGCTGCAGCATGGCTCTACCACGTACAAAATTATTTGTAGTTGTTATCAGGAAGATGCCGCTCCCTGTCGTATGTTTCAGTCTCTTAGTCACCTTTTACAATATTCACGGGATGATATGAGTTAGTATATATATATATTATACAGGTCAAGCTTATAAAAGTATGTTAAAGCACTCCACATCTCAAACACCCAAATCAAATAAAATTACATATCATGGCTTCCATTAAAAAGAACAAATATATATATTGAAGTCATATTCGCACAATATATTTGTTTTGTGAAGACCATAGTTCATAGTTATGCTAGGATCAAGTTCTTAACAAACTGTATTTATAGATCAAAACATAGTATTAATTAATTATTAGTATAATTATTAGTGCCAAAAACAATCACACAATTTGGACCGGATAGACGGCACTTTTTTGTATAGGGCGGCAAACGAGAATGCAGCTCACCTGATAGTGACCGCCGCCCAATAACAACTGCCACACCAGGGGGATTACAGGTAAGCATTGCCGGCCTTTTAAAAAAATGTAGGCTCTGTTCTTGAAGGTCCCTAAATCGTATCGGTCCGGAAAAATCGCTGATGGTAATCGATTCCACAAGGACGTTGTAACTTCTTCTAAATCGCACAGTGGTGGACTTAAAATCATCCAAGTGATATGGATGGTATCGCGAGTTTTGTCGCAATGTGTGATGGTGAAATTGAGCGGCTGGAATTAGTCTGACCCATAATTGGTCGAATAATTAATTATTTTATATTTACACAATGTTCAGAGAGAAACTCTTAGTGCCACCTACCGGAAAGGCTAGAACAACGTCTGCCAAGTCAGAAAGTATTTAATAAACACATTTATTATACTTCGGGTGTTATCGTTAGAGTAATCCGTTGACGTCCACGCACTACTAACATTTCCAAGGGACCGGTGGAACTCTCTAGAAGTGTATAGATGTCGCTAGCGCTGCAAACACAAAAGTACATTCGTTAAGGCTTGTATTTAAATTAATATTCTGAAATTTAAAACTATATTCCTCTTATATGTATAAAAGTATGATGGGTGACCAACCAACACAGTCCACCTGTGTCTGGTCTGGTGGTCGTTGCGCGATTGTTGAAGATAAGGTAGCGGGTCAGCCCAAAAATCAGTTATAAGAAAGAAAGAAACTTTATTTTGGCACAGACTATTGGCATACAACAATGTACTAATTAATAACAAAAATACGAAACCTTCCAAATAAGGTCATTAATCAGCAGAGTTGTGGCGAAACTACAACGCTAATGGCCGAAAATCCCATGGAGAATACAGCTACAGTAAATAAGGAAGGAAATTTTAATTATGAAAGAAAAAAAAATGAAGCATTTTTTAACTCGGACCTGTATCCACCGACCCAGGAATGCGTAGCCGTCAAGCTTGTCTATACTTTGTTCAATTTTAAAAATAAGCTTAGTTTTAAGTTTATAAAAACATAAAAATATGAGCACTCAAACAAAAGCAAAAAAAATACGAACAAAAAGGGAACGGGGATTTCTGGGCCCAATTGTAATAAGTTGAAATATGGTTTAAAATAAGAGTTATATTTTTCTATTTCAAAATATAACAAAATTTGCCCAATTTACAATCTGGAAGAAGAGAAATCTTAAAAATAATAATAATAATGTTTACTTTATTTACTCTCACAAGTTTACAAAATAAGTTTATGTCACGAATAAAATAGGAAATCGATGACTTTAATCGATTAATGTAAATGAGT
The DNA here is from genome assembly GCA_963668995.1 of Parnassius mnemosyne. Lineage (NCBI taxonomy): Eukaryota > Metazoa > Arthropoda > Insecta > Lepidoptera > Papilionidae > Parnassius > Parnassius mnemosyne. The sequence goes on from CAVLGL010000090.1 coordinate 939,761, forward strand.
TTTAACAATTAAACATAAAAACAACTTACAACAGATGAGAAATCAAAGTAAATATTACAAATTATATTATTATATTAACAGTGTCAACAATTTAAAAACTAAAATAATAAAAATAAATCTTAAAATCGATTCACGTTTACAGTTCGATTTATTACTTGTGTTTGTCTACTGTATTTTTAATCTGTGCTGATAGTGACAACTCCTGCCTGACTCAACTCAATCTATGATTACTCGTCTCGTATCGTTTAGTACGTGTGTGTTTTAAGTGTTTCCCGTTCTTTTATTGATTTATATTGCTCGACCACTGCTTTCTTTCCACGGACTTCTGATCTTACTTAACTTGTACGACCCTTGCTAACATACCCAACACCGATAATCTTGTTTACTCGTTTGACTTTGGCTCGTTATTGTGGATTTTACGGCTTGGATTTCATCTATATAGATAAGGACTCAACGGATGGTTGCGTGAATTGTGGCATAGCTACTAGTCGCTGTAATACACTAGGCCCACAATCCTTCCAAAATATCAATCGCATTTCAAAATCAGCTGTTTAGTATAGGTTTTTGCCAACTTGTTTCATAACCTCACTTTTACTGAATCTCTTATAATTCTGCTCTCAGATTGCAAAAGTCCGCAGAATTTTCAGTGATGTTTTGATAATATTTAAGCTATTAATTGACACCACTTTCATCTTTTTACAATCTGGGCCCAAGAATGTATGAAAACGTATCAGTCTCCTTTTTACAATTACAATTTTTATAAGAGGTGGAAAAAGGCAAATAAAAGGTAAAAATAAACCCTTGTGCATGTTGGTCAGCTGACTTTTAAAAGCCGATATAGACGAAGATAGAAGAAATTTCTCGAGGAAAAACTTGCATCCTTGATAGACCGACCAGAAAAAACATATTATAGTATTCTACTCATATAACTGTGTAGTGGCGGTGTCCACTACACCATATCGTCCGTGGATGTCGTAAGAAGTGACAGAGGAAAACTGAAAGAGGAGATTAACGGCAGCGTTTAAGGGTCAATTCACACGTACCACAACCACACCACGTCGCAGCGACAAAATGTGGTCAAGCTGTGGTTACGTGTGAATAGTGTCGCAGCGGCTTTTTGCAGTTGCGTTGTGGTACCGACAAAATGTCGATGTGGTTGCGTTGTCGCTGTCGTTGCGATGTGGTAACCACGTGGTCATGTGCACTTATACTCCGGCTTTCGTAGAGGAAACACGACTTGACTGAACGTAGTCATGGATGAAAGGTTGTTGTTGCTAGCCTTGTTATGGCTTTTATTAATAAGAAGAAGACGACGACATCAGCGTATTCTTCGAAATAGAATTTATTGGGTACATCCTTTATTGGAAAACAAAAGTCAAAGCCAATTTCGTACTGATTATCCTAAACTTCAAAGGTTCAAGAAGAAATTTTATAAAAAATTTAGAATGAACAAGAATACATTTGACTACTTGTTAAACGAACTGAATAGTGAGTTGCAAAAAAAAAAAGACACGGCCATGAGACAAAGCATACCATCTGTTGAACGTCTGGCAATGACATTGAGGTGAGTAAATTTTTTTTATAGTTAATTATTTTTAAGTACTTAGAAAATTTTAACTTTTTATTTAAGGCATAGATAAAAATCTGTCTCAGCCAATTTTTAAATTTAGCAAAAAAAATTAGCTAAAAAGTGGCTGAGACAGATTTTTTATTTATGCCTTAAATAAAAATATATTATTATTTTAATGAAAGTGGCGTTAGTGTTGCGAGCAAAACCAGGTACGGCCTCTTAATTCATTAACAATAAAAAGTAAGATTATGATTGTGGGCACATTTCATATCATCATCATCATCATTACAGCCTTTCATAAGTCCACTGCTGAACATAGGCCTCCCCCAAGGAATGCCACAAAGCACGGTCCTGAGCCACCTGCATCCATCGACTTCCTGCATGCCTTACCAGGTCGTCACTCCATCTCGTGGGGGGACGCCCTACACTTCGCCTACCGGTACGAGGCTGCCACTCGAGAACCTTTCTTCCCCATCGGTTGTCGGTTCTTCGAGCTATATGGCCGGCCCACTGCCACTTCAGCTTACTAATCCGTTGGGCTATGTCGGTTACTCTAGTTCTACTGCGGATATCCTCATTTCTGAGTTTCACGCATATTTCATATTTCATATAGTTTACTATTATTACAACAATATGCATGTACAGTCAACGCCATATCGACCTACCCTTATCTGTCAAATTTCTGCAACTGAATTTCAACCTAACGTGTCGCTGTCTGTACGTTACGCACACGCCACGCATCCGGTCTGCTCAGGAGGTCTTTATTATTTGATGCCAATGAGTTAATTTACAACGGTGGTAGGGAGGATAGGAAGGCGAAAACAAAGAGCGTACTTATATATTTTTATTTATTTTGTCATTCAAAAATCAACAAAGTAGGTAATTAATCAGTTAATCTCCGAAAATATCCGTTATAAACGGATCATTATAGTTTGAAGCCTGAGAAGAGACGCTGAGTGGAGATTCTGGTACTAAAATATCTCTTGGTGTGGATGCACTACGCAAATTGCGAAGCTGTGGAGGGCCTGTTTCCATATCCGGCCGATACCTAGACGTTGATGGTCGCTCGTACGGTTGGTACGCTGGTGTCGTATACCCCTGTCCATATTCACTTTAATTATCATTACGTGTAGTTGTAGGTGTGTGATATTTTTGAATTACATTCAATATTTCTATCTGAGCATTCAGTTTCCTATCATCGCGAATGGTCTTAAATCTATCGTATAAAGATAGCAAAAAATGCATATCACTGTCACAGGACTTGTCAGGTTCCTGTGTACGAGTATGTGCAGTTACTTGATCGCTCAAATGACTTGTTATTTTTTTTATTAACCCATATTCTGCATCATCTTTTGTTCTTTGGATATTTTTTGGTCTCTTCCACCCGTTTCAGTAGTATTATCGTCTTCATTATCGATTTGTTCGATGTCATCGTCTTTGTTTTGTACTGGTAGAGACGATGTTGTATTTCGATTTTCAGACAATGGCTTTAAAAATAATAAGTGACTAAAGTAGTAGTATCTCTTTGAACTACCTGCTGAACCGCTTCTCTGTGAATTTTATTTTTTAAGGTCTCTGTTGAAAGACTCTCTTAAGCTTTTCCATTTTCTTTGTAAGTTGGCAGCTGAAAAATTAATTGTTAAATTGAAATTTGTAGAAAAGTAAGTTGGTAGTTAAATTTGAAAATAACATATAAAATAATAATAATAATAATATTTTACAATATCGAAATTACAGTGATCAGATCATATAACGAACTCAGTATTGAAGATAATTTCTGTATATTTAAATATCCATGTTAATAGTTTCAAGTTATTCTTAAATTTATGGCAGCCAAGCATCTTTATATGGTATGATAAAAGATTAGTTTTTCTTATACCGGTGGCATAAGCGCTTTTTGAAAGCGTAATATAATTATTTAATGTACTAGCTTCTACCCGCGTGGACTACACGTTATTTGATATATAAATAAGTAGTATTTAATATTTTAATTTCCAGTATAATGTAAGATCGATCATTTCCCAAAATGTCATCAGCCTATTGAAAGGTGTTAAAAAAGGTTGAAATATCTAATACTTTAAGGGATCGTTGTACTCTTCAACACGAGCTACTTTTACTATGGGGACATACATACCTACATGACCTAAATGTATGAAACAGCTGATTTTTTACGATTTCGTATGTGTCCCCATAGTAAAAGTTGTTCATATTCATGAGTACAGTACAATGACCCCAGTGTTATTTATTTCAACCTTTTGTAACAACCTGTATAATTCCATATCATTATTTGTTTTTAATATATTTTTTTTTTGTTACAGATATTTGACAACGGGGTGTTCCTTTGAAGATCTCGCCGATTTTTTTAAATGTGTTACTTCAACTGCTAGCAAAATTGTCTACGACGTGTGCCGCCTGATTTGGGATAAATTACAGCCTATTCATTTACCAACATGTTATAAAACAATGTGGCTTGATATTGCGAACAAATTTAAAAAGAAAGCAAATTTTCCAAATTGCTTAGGGGCTGTAGATGGGAAACATATTAGGATTATTCATCCACCACGCAGTGGTTCATTATTCTTTAATTATAAACATTTTTTTTCTATTGTTTTAATGGCCGTATGTGACGCCGATTATTTATTCGTGTACGAGGGCTGCAATAAAAGTATCGGGAATGGAATATTTCCACTGTTCCTGTCATATTAATTTTTTTTTTCATTGAAAAGTCCTTGGTTTTAAAAATCGAATACCATTTATTTATTTAAAAAAAGATTCTCGGTCTTGTCACAAGGTTTTGTCAAACTTGTTTCGTCGTTGAGAAAATGGAATTGACTCGAGAAAATTCAAGAGCGATGATTTATTATGACTTTCGAAGTGGTTTAACACAAAAACAGTGTGTTGACCGGATGATTTCTGCATTTGGTGATGAAGCCCCATCCAAAACCACAAATTATCGCTGGTTTGCTGAATTTCAACGTGGACGTGTCAAGCTCAGTGATGATCCCCGTCAAGGTCATCCAAAAACTGCAGTCACCCAAGAAAACATTGATGCTGTGCGTAAGCTGATTGAGGAAGATCGACATGTGACATACCGCGAAATTCAGGCAACTTTAGACATTGGTATAAGTCAAATACAAATAATTTTGCATGAACAATTAGGTGTAAAAAAGATGTTTTCCCGATGGATACCGCATTCGCTCTGTGAAGAGCAAAAAGCGGCTCGCGTTACTTGGTGCGTCAGAACTCTCGAAAGATTCCACGCAGGATCCTCAAATGCTGTATACAACATCGTATCAGGTGACGAATTCTGGATATATGCGTACGAACCCGAAACTAAAAACCAGTCACGAGTTTGGGTGTTCGAAAATGAGTTAAAGCCAACAAAAATTGTTCCTTCACGGAGTGTTGCAAAAAAATGGTGGCCACGTTTGTCGCCAAAACCGGCCATGTTACGACTATTCCTCTTGACGGATAAAGAACGGTTAATGCAGAATGGTATGCTAGCATTTGTTTGCCACAGGTCGTTTCTGAACTCCGTAAAGATAACTGCAACCGCCGCATCATTCTCCATCACGAGACAATGCGAGTTCTCACACCGCACACAGAACAAAAGTTTTTAGAGCAAGAAAACATAGAATTATTAGACCATCCGCCGTACAGCCCCGACCTAAGCCCTAATGATTTCTATACTTTCCCTAAAATAAAAAATAAATTGCGTGGACAGAGATTTTCATCGCCTGAAGGAGCTGTGGACGCCTACAAAACGGCCATTTTGGAGACTCCAACTTCCGAATGGAACGGTTGCTTCAATGATTAGTTCCATCGTATGGAAAAATGTGTCAAATTTCGCGGAGAATACTTCGAAAAGCAATAAATACATTTTTAAATAGTAATGTTGTGTCACTTCCTTGATTCCCGAAATGTTCAGTGCCGCGCTCGTATGTTGATGTAGGAGCCTACGGTAAAACTTCCGATTCAACTATTTGGAGGGACTGCAGTTTATATGATGCAATGGAAAGAAATAATTTAGATGTACCTGGACCGTAAGCATTTACCCCCGTAGGTAGGCCCTTGTCTATGGTATTCATTGGCGATGAAGCCTTTGGATTACACAAACATTTGCTGCGACCATACAGCGGCAAGCAATTAACAATGAAAAAAAAAACGTGTTTTTAACTATAGATTATCACGAGCAAGAAGATATGTAGAATGTTCCTTTGGAATTTTGACTAACAAATGGCGAATATTGCATAGGCCAATTAACGTGTCAGTTGAATTTGCAACAGACATAGTGAAAGCATGTGTCGTATTACATAATATAGTACGCAAGCGAGATGGCTATAAATTCGATGACACTTTATCGATAACTTCTAATTTGTTACGAATGCATTCCTTTGATCAAAGTCATGACGGGATTCGAGCAGATTCTATTAGAAATGAATTTGCCGACTATTTTGGTGAGCCCTGAAGGTGAATTATCGTGGCAGTACAATAAAGCGTGAATGGTGTTGTTAGGTATACTCGGTTTAATAAATAGTAATTAATAAACTTACCACACTGGCTTTTTTCTTTTGTTTCCTTGTTATCAAAATCTTCATAAAACTTCATGCAGAGGTTTTCCCATGCTTTGTTTTTTAATATGCGATTGGAATACTCCTCTGTACTTAGATCCCAAATGCATGGCAAATTGCGAATCTCCTCAATAAACATATCCGTGTCAAGTCTCGGAGTCGGACATAAATTTTTCGCACAAGCATGCGGCAACTCAGTACAACGCAGAATGAAAGGCGGGAGCGCAGGCGCCAGGCTGGCGCGCGCTGCTCATGACGTCAGGTCGCGGTGGCGCCGTCGCGCTGTGCTGGCGATGTGCTCGCTAACAACGGCAAAATGTGCTACGTGCAAATTGTAATATTCATTTTCAATACAAAATATACGCCCGACCACATGGCGTCGTTGTGGTGTGCTTGTGGCTGTGGTGTGCTTGTGCTACGTGTGAATTGACCCTTACTGACAACCAACTCAAAATAATAAAAACTGCGGTTGTCAACCCGCCTGCCGAGCGTGACAACTATGGCGATATACTGGGGGTATTTATAAAGGGCTTATTACATTATTCAATTTTTAGGAAATCTAATTAGGAAATTGGAAAGTGTAATCATAGTTAGAACAGTTAAGATCCGATTTAGTTAAAGTTGGAGGTCCCGACCGCTCTACTTTCTAAATTGTCTACAATTTAGGACAGTGTAATCGCAAAGTTACGATTTAGAACGACCAGTCGGCGCCCGCACTTCGACCTAAATGGATGTCTTGACTGCGCGTGCGAAATTTTTTTGCAATGACGAGTGAAACGACAGATCTGAGCAGTGATTCGTGTGGCAGCATGTCCACATAAAAAGAGGTGTTATTACAAATTACAGACCTGTATAGGGTAAATGCCCTATTCGTATAATAAAAATGATGAAAACTATTTAAAAAAGCAATGCGTAAAAAGGGCTTCAAGGTATTAAATATTTACAAATACAATGACAAGTATTCCTTAACCCAGCATATTCTCTTTTTTCTTTTTTTAATGTCCATTGTTCCCACCACGGCTAAGACAAGTCCTATTTTCTGCTGTTTTGATAAATACGGCGCCATCGATCAAACGTGCAACCCCGTGGATACTTCTTTTACGAATGTGCTTCGTCACGATTTAGAATTCAATTTAGTGTAATGTGATCACTAGCTTCCAATTTAGGTTCCTAATTAGATTTTCTAAAAATTGGATAGTGTAATAACCGCTTAAATAATACGAGGCAATCTATTGGGGAGGATTTTACCCACCTATACACCGGCTTTCCATTAATTGTAGTCACTATGTCACCGGGCTGCAGACCGCCACTGTGGACAAAAACTAAAATAAACTTCAACCCTTGGAAAACATTTCATCTCTTTCAAATTATAATCAGATTGATAAAACAGACATGAGATACCCAGAGCAGCGTGCAAGGTATTACGTCTGGTACAGCCAAAGACTTTTATGTATACTACAAATCCGGCAATTCAAACTTAGTAGCAGATGGGCAACTTGAATGGTAAATATACAGTTGTATTTTCATGTACGATTACTGCTTACTGTTTTTTTGCAAATACGAAATAAAATTACATACTTATCTAAAAAATACTTCTAAATCACGTTGACAAAGTGCGCACATAAATAATGACAGCATTTTCTTAGTGACATTAAACAAAATCAGTGTTAGATTGTCGAAAACAACATTCGCGGTTTACAAAACAAAAAGTAGTCTTCTCTCCCGCTCGCAGCCGATTAAAGGAGTTACGGAGAATTGGCCGTAACTTCGTGCGCAATACATTAATACCGTAGTGCCCGTCTTATATTGTACATAGAGTTATTTGATTGTAACTTTACCGTAACATCCTATTAAAATCCCCTACTGAACATAGGCCTCCCCCATAGATTGTCTATAGGGGGATATTCGCCATAGTTGCCACGCTAGCCAGTACAGGGCAGGATTATAGTGCCTAAATGTATGAGCAAGCACAGGTGCACTCTCTATTCTCTCACACTCATAGTCCGATAGGACGGCAAGCCGACACGACCGGATAGAGTTCAGGAGCAGGAACAACGGTTGTACGTGCTTCCCTGGGCACGGGAGTGAGAACACGGCCAAATCCTGACTGCTACTGAGCATTTCTTGACAGAAAAACCTATTAACTGATTTTAGCGCGATCCGGGATTCAAACCCGCGATCTCTACGTTTACGACTATTAGACCAACGGGGCAGTCAAGTTTGGCAAATGTCTTCCTTGTGAGGTAATTTATGGGGAGGCCTATGTTTGAACTTTGATAAGCTGTATTGAACGAATGAAAAACTTTTGGCCTAAAGGTCTAGATACCAGGCCATAAACTCCAAAAAAAAAAGAAGTAACTTACTTGTATGCCGGCGAGCCAATTATAACTTTCCAGACAAGAATGCCGTGCTTGATGTCAGTCGGCATCTGAAATAAAGTAATATATTTTGTAAACATGTTATATAATTGTGTTAAAACAAATGTAGAAGAAGTGTGAAGAGTTACGAGTGAGGTCCCAACTTTAAAAGGTATTATCACAGTTTAAATAGAGTCTAACAGTTGCGAAACGAATGTATTTGTGCAGAGCAACGGCGGGGTCCTTGCGACCACCTTGTGCCAGCGTACTCTAATAAGCCTGCTTTACAATACATGCGGTTGACGTTTTATAAAACTTATTTTAATATGAATAATATAAATATAAATCTATATTGGTGAATTACTGTTATAGTTATTGAGTTACTAAGTAAAGTTGAATTCAAACGACGGCCAATCTGTACGTTTCCCTTAATTTTCTTTCAATAAAATTGTTTATCCGAATGGGAATACAAAACATAATTATTTAATTTAACAAACGATAACTGAAAACATCTATAAAAAGAAAGTGTGACGAAAATATTTGGCAGTGCAACTCATGTAAATGTATTTTCAAATCAAATAATTTATTTGCAATCCAAGTGTACAGTCCGCGAGGCATAAGCTGAGCTTTGCATTTGTGTTAGTGATCACCAATAATAGAGTCAGACAAAAAAAGTATGTGTACATACCTAGTCAGGTCATAAGTATTGTCACACAGTAAAAACTTTTCTTTTAGAATGCTGGCCACAAAAAAGTTTATTGAATTCGAATTTCGAATTGTTCATGAAAATAAAACTGTATACTTTTTAGAATTTTACTCATTTTTAAATATGGAGTGAACGCTTAAAGAAGACCGTGTTGCAGTTATTGCGTTGCATCGTTGCGGTTACGCGCCAATTCAAATTTTTGACATACTGAAAAATTTGAATGTAACCAAAAGATTCCTTTATCGTAACATCAAACGATACAATGAAGATTCTAGTGTAGATGACGGGTCAAGAAGTGGTCGCCCTTGGTCTGTTCGGACTCCAGCAGTGATAAAAGCTGTGAAGGCGCGAATTCAAAGAAATCCCAAACGTAAGCAGAAACTGTTGGCCCTTCAGATGGGGTTAAGCAGAACCACGGTGAAAAGAGTGTTAAATGAAGACTCAGGGCTTCGGGCATATCGAAGAAAAACAGGACATCGTTTGAATGCTCGTCTAATAGACCTGAGACTGAAGAGATGCCGCGCTTTGTTGAAGCGGTACGCGGGAAAAAAATATCGGGAAATTCTTTTTTCGGATGAAAAAATTTTTACCGTAGAAGAGAGCTACAACAAACAAAATGATAAGGTGTACGCACACAGTAGGGAAGAAGCGAGCAACCGTATTCCGCGTGTCCAACGAGGTCATTTTCCATCCTCGCTCATGGTATGGTTGGGAGTTTCTTATTGGGGCTTAACAGAGGTACATTTTTGTGCGAAAGGTGTAAAAACGAATGCAGTTGTGTATCAAAATACAGTCCTGACGTACCTTGTGGAACCTGTTTCTCATACCATGTTCAATAACAGGCACTGGGTATTCTAACAAGATTCGGCGCCAGCTCATAGAGCGAAGACCACACAAGACTGGCTGGCGGCGCGTGAAATCGACTTCATCCGGCACGAAGACTGGCCCTCCTCCAGTCCAGATTTGAATCCGTTAGATTACAAGATATGGCAACACTTTGAGGAAAAGGCGTGCTCAAAGCCTCATCCCAATTTGGAGTCACTCAAGACATCCTTGATTAAGGCAGCCGCCGATATTGACATGGACCTCGTTCGTGCGGCGATAGACGACTGGCCGCGCAGATTGAAGGCCTGTATTCAAAATCACGGAGGTCATTTTGAATAAACTTTAGTGTCATAAGAATCTATGTTTTGTTAAGTTCATTTTGGTATATAAATGGTTACATAATGAATAAACTTGTTTCAATTATTTTATATTATACATGTGACAGAATTTATGACCTGACTAGGTATAATAAATGTGCGTTCTCAAATTGATGTTTGAATCCACTGTCAAACCTAAAAGGTTCCCAATTCAAATGTATTTAGTTGTATAGTTTTTAGTGGACCTGGTCGAGCCCCGACGGTTCCACAAAAAATGAGATTGACTTCATTATGACGACCAGACGACAACTGTTCAGTGATGTCTCCGTGATCGCGAGGGTGAAAACTGGTAGCGATCACCGAATGGTTAGAGGCACACTGAACCTAAACGTTAAGTTGGAGAGGTCTCGTCTAATGAAGTCAACGCTCCGTCCCCCTCGTGTTCTGTTCCAAAGTCCCGAAACCTTTCAGCTCGAGTTACAAAACCGTTTTCAGTGCCTGGAAGACTGCAATGAAGTGGACGATATGAATGACAAGCTCGTGGAAACTGTCCATGCGGTCGGAGCTAAGTTCTGCAAGACCCGCCGCAGAAGAACACAAAAACTCTCCGGATCACACTCTTAATCTCATGGCTGTTAGACGGGAGATGAAGCTACATTCTTCAACAGACTTGACAGCATACAGGCATCTGAACAGACAGATCTCCAAATGCATGCGGCGGGACTTACGCAACTTCAATACAGCTCGTATTGAAGAAGCGATCAAGCGGAACCAAGGCTCCAAAATCTTTGCCAGAGATCTGTCTGCCAGAAAGAGCCAACTGTCAAAGCTGAAGACAGAATGTGGCAGCATCGTTTCCGGGACACCTGAGATTTTGAGTGAGATTGAGAGGTTCTATGGGCAGCTGTACACATCATCGTTGGAGCCACACGCAAGTGTGAGTAACGATCCAAGAGCGAGTCTCATCAGACACTATTCCGAAGATATCCCGGATGTCAGTCTGAGCGAGATTAGGATGGCTCTCCAGCACCTTAAAAACGGTAAGGCCCCAGGCGAGGATGGAATTACAGCGGAGCTTCTGAAAGCGGGTGGAAGACCGGTACTTGAAGTCCTTCAGAAGCTCTTTAATTCCGTCCTCCATGGTGGCATTACACCGGAGGCGTGGAGCAGAAGTGCGGTGGTCTTGTTCTTCAAGAAAGGTGACAACGCTCTCTTGAAGAACTACAGACCGATTTCCCTTCTGAGCCGCGTCTACGTGCTGTTTTCGAGAGTCATTACGAATCGTCTCGCGCGCAGACTTGACGACTTCCAGCCTCCCGAACAAGCCGGTTTCCGAAAGGGCTTTAGCACCATAGACCACATACATACCCTTCGGCAAGTTGTACAGAAGTCCGAAGAGTACAATTTGCCACTATGTCTGGCGTATGTGGACTATGAGAAAGCCTTTGATTCCGTCGAAATTTGGGCGGTGCTGCAGTCCCTTCAGCGGTGCCAAGTTGACTGTCGGTATATCGAAGTGTTGAAGTGCTTGTACAGTAGGGCTACGATGGCTATCCGAGTACAGAACCAGAGTACGAAACCTATCCAATTGCAGAGAGGTGTAAGACAGGGTGACGTTATATCCCCGAAACTCTTCACCGCTGCATTGGAAGACGTTTTCAAGCTTCTGGACTGGAAAGGATACGGTATCAACATCAATGGCGAGTACATCACTCACCTTCGATTTGCCGACGATATAGTCCTTATGGCAGAATCGCTGGAGGACCTAAGCACTATGCTCAATGACCTCAATAGTGTTTCCCAACGGATAGGTCTTAAGATGAACATGGACAAAACAAAGATCATGTTTAATGTCCATGTCACACCTATGCCGGTAGTTGTTGGGAGCACTAAGCTCGAAGTTGTTGACGAGTATGTTTACCTGGGACAAATAGTCCGACTGGGTAAGTCCAACTTCGACCGAGAGGTCAATCGACGGATTCAACTCGGCTGGGCAGCGTTTGGGAAGCTACGACACATCTTCTCGTCAGACATACCTCAAAACCTTAAAACGAAATTGTACAACCAGTGCGTGTTGCCAGTGATGACTTACGGAACTGAGACGTGGTCCTTCACTGCTGGCCGTATGAGGAAGCTCAAGGTCGCTCAGCGAGCTATGGAGAGGGCTATGCTCGGAGTTTCTCTGCGTGATAAACTTAGGAATGAGGATATCCGCAGTAGAACCAGAGTGACCGACATAGCCCAACGGATTAGTAAGCTGAAGTGGCAGTGGGCCGGCCATATAGCTCGAAGAACCGACAACCGATGGGGAAGAAAGGTTCTCGAGTGGCAGCCTCGTACCGGTAGGCGAAGTGTAGGGCGTCCCCCCACGAGATGGAGTGACGACCTGGTAAGACATGCAGGAAGTCGATGGATGCAGGTGGCTCAGGACCGTGTTTTGTGGCATTCTTTGGGGGAGGCCTATGTTCAGCAGTGGACTTGTGAAGGGCTGTAATGATGATGAATGATAGTTGTATAGTATGTTACGAAAATCGATTTTAATGTTTCTTTTTTATTAAATCGACTCTACTTAGAGCATGATCCTATTTGACCTATGACATAACCACATAATATTTTATTAAATAATTTCTAAATAATTGGTGCTCAGTCCTCAGAAGCGACAGCGCATCTTTTTTTATATGATAGGGTGACAAACGAGCACACAGTTCACCTGATGGTAAGTGGTTGCTGTGGTCCATAGACATCCATATCTATCCTTAATAATGAATCAAAATGCAGATGCGTTGTCACCCGTGAGGACTAAAATGGAATACCTCTTTTCCAATAAAATGGGTCTCCGGTTCTCTACACTCACCATACGAAACACAGCAGTGTTAAGCTACTATTTTACGCTGGCATTCTGTGAGAGCGTGGTCCTTCCCTGGTGGGACCGACCCATTCGTGCTACAACTATAATATAGCTGCAGAGTGGCTCTACCACTAAAACTGCAACCTAAATGAGAACCGGTAGACACCTCTATTTTACAGATAAATAAGCGAAACAAGGATCAACGTGACTAACATGTTTAGAATATATATGATATTTGAGTTAGAGATAGACGTAGATAACCTTTTCACAAAAAACTTTACACTTTTCAAAAAAAAAAATGTTTATCACATATGCATATCAGTTTTTAATAAACTGCCTAAGAGTCTAAAAGAACTTCCATTTAAAAATTTTAAAATTAAGTTAAGAAAATGGCTAGTGGATAAGTGATTTTATACGATAGAACAGTTCATGCAACATAAAACTATTGTATCTGATTATTTGTAAAATATAATATAATTTAATACAATAATAATAAATATGTTAAATAATAATATAGCGTGACATTTTGTTAGTAATATAATAGTATTTTAATTGTTTTATATAATTATAAGTATTCGCATTTCGCATGCTTAATAGAGGCAGAATATAGTTTGAAGTATGCACCATTGTTAAATCCGGTACCACCTGTATTCTGTGCAAATAAATTTTTCTTTTTCTTTCATTAAAAAGTTGGAGAAATTTTTCACAAACCATTACAAAATAAATAAAAATCATTAAAATACCTCTGGATTCCTCATCCTCAGCTCCATCAGTATGTTGGGTGTGAGAGACATCATCGTTATACCGAGGTACCGCTTGGAAACCTGCGGTAATTTCGCTTTACCTAAAAATAAAACAATAATGTCCTACAGACCTAATTTCGGTCACGGCGGCCAGACCCAACGCAGACTAGTCATCTGTGCAGGACAGGATTATAGAGCCCGAGTGTGTGCGCAAGCACAGGTGCACTCTCTGTTCCCTCTGCCTCATAGTCCGATGGGACGGCAAGCCGACACGACCGGAGAGAGATCAGGCGCACCTTTGTTCAGTAGTCGACTTTGATAGGCTTTAATTAATGAAATAGGACAGATAGATATGAAATAGACAGTGTAACTATCACGTTTACACCAGAAATAAAACACCCAGACCGGCGAAGGACAACAGCGTGCCAAACGCGACGATTAAAATAAACTATTCCTATAACGGGAGCGTCCCACGTCCGGCAATGGCCCTAACTTGGAAGTAGAAACTTCTTTAGAATCGTTGTGATTTGTAAAATCGACACTAAAAAGAGACGAACATATATATCTATAGGATTCAGCCTGCGAGAGAATGAGATAGAATACAGTATACAGTGTTGCCCATTTTGTATAGAGATTATGCATGTGATCTATGAGCAGTAAGAATTAAGGATGAAATTTGTAAATTAGAAAATATTTAAGTAGTTACGATGATGCAACTGAAAACTTGAAGTCTGTATAATATGTAAAGTAACTTGTGTAGAATAAAATGTAAAATAATTTTTAAACTTGGTAACAATATTGTTAGCAGTTTTCTTACGTAGTAGAGCCATGCTGCAGCTATATTAATAGTATGGTTGTGGCACGAATGGGTCGGCTCGACTGGGGAAGGACCACGCTCTCACGGAATATAAACGTAAAATAGCAGCTTAATGCTGATGTGTTTCGTATGGTGAGTGTAGACAACCGGAAACCTATTTTACTGGAAAAGAGGCATTCCATCTTAGTCCTCACGGCTGACACGCATCTGCATTTTAATTCGCAAACGAAGATAGATATGTAGATGTCTATGGGTCACAGCAACCACTTACCATCAAGTGAACTTCTTAGACACACCTTTATTCTATAAAAAAAGCAACGAGGATAAAAAAATAAAAGAAAATATAAAGAAATGATGGTAGAACTGTAATCTCCCACCTGTTATAGCAGTATAAAGTATTGCGCAGGCGACTAACTAAGGGTATTCTTCTAGTGTAGGCAAGGAAGATGGTGTTGCTGAGAGGCTGGGCTGCCTTGTGTTACATTGAGATGGGTAGTGTTGCTGTTGGTTTGCACACATGGGTGTTATCATGTAATTGGGTCCTTCGCGTTACACCGGTGTGTGATTGTGACGGGAACATATTGTGTTCGAACGAACTGTATTCCTCTACACTGAATGCTTGGCACAGTGCGCTGTTTTGTAGCTGATAATGATTAATTGCGTAAGCAGGAGAGCGGATTGAGCATCCGCTCTCACACCTACGTTATTTTTCGCAATTGACCTCCAGAATGGCTTATTAATTTTGAGAATAATTTCTAACATCAGGAATGGGATAATTTCTAAAAATAATATAATAAATAAACCCTAGAACTATCCTAATCCTGATATTCTGCATTTATCTCATTCTCTCCGAGTTAAATTTTCTGGGGGTATCACAAAACTAGCGTCTAACTACTAACCCACTGGTAAGTAGTGAATCATCCGAAGATGGTGAAGCATTTAACAAAAGCCTATTCACTCTTGCCTTGAAGACATACACATTGTAATCGGATGGAAACACATATGCTGGCAACTTATTCCACTCCTTTGCTGTACGTATGATCAATGATGTAGCAAGCCGTTTGGTTCGAATGCGTGGTAAGTCGACGACGAAAGAATGGAGACTGGATGGCGTCTGGATGTCCGACGGTGTAAAGGAGAGGGAAGAATTAAGTTCTTCAATTACGCACTCTATATATTAATAAAGAAGAAGTACAAGAATACATACTCTTAGCCAAGAAATCCTTGACATAGTCGATGGGTATAGCGAAAGATATGTGGGACGTCGCTTTCATACTTATGTCGGACGTCAGGGTCATACTATTCACCCCGATAGCTTCACCATCCAAGTTGACTAGTGGACCCCCACTATTGCCAAAGGTTATTGGTGCGTCTGTCTGTATGTATACCATGTCTTTACCTGTTGAGAGAAAACAGTTAAATGATAATCCAACTCCTTGCTCGACACAGGTTACTATATTTTTTTTTAAAAAATGGGTCACTTTTAACCGCTTTGCTTATTTTAAATGTGGATTAAAATCTTTTCTTTCTGACGCATTTAACACGTGGTAGAGCCATGCTGCAGCTATATTAGCAGTATAGTTGTAGCACGAATGGGTCGGCTCGACCGGGGAAGGACCACGCTCTCACAGAATACCAGCGTAAAATAGCAGCTTAATGCTGCTGTGTTTCGTATGATGAGTGTAGAGAACCGGAGACCCTTTTTACTGGAAAAGAGGCATTCCATCTTAGTCCTCACGGGTGACAACGCATCTGCATTTTGATTCACAAACGAGGATAAATGTAGATGTCTATGGGCCACAGCAACCACTTACCATCAGGTGAACTGTGTGCTCGTTTGTCACCCTATCTTATAAAAAAAAAAACGCTGCGTGACACAGAAATTAAAAAAAAAACTATTAACAAAATGTAAAAGTCGATTTCAAATATCTAAAAAGAACAAGATTAAAGGTTAAAACAGTACCGACTGCGTAAAAAAAGTTTAGTGAAAAGAGAAAAATTTTGTACCCTATGTCACTTCCACAACTGAGACGAATGTAACGACGACACCTGATATGTAAATCAATATGTATGGCTCATATGTATGGCTACAGAACGTTTCAACGAAATATGCATTGCTATCAAAAAACATTATCGTTCTTGTTCGCGCAAAACACTGTTGTCGGAGTCGACACCAGATGTCACTCGGCTCGGCGCGATTCCGGTTTAAAGTTCGGCTGGGCGTGGCACGAGGGCGCGAGTCGCGATAGAAAAGTCAGTCGTCTTTAATCGGTGCTGACGTGAGCACGCGGTCCATTCTGTTAGGGAACTCGGAATAATTAGGCGCGGCCAGTAAATATACGGTCTATCATTGTGACGCGCATTCCTACTGGAGAGCTTCCCGGGACTTATTGTGTCTGACTCAAAACCTGCATAAGTGCATTCGGCAATATTAGATAGTTAGTGGCTTCTGTAAGTTAGTAAATCGTACGATAGAGTTAAGTGACAGTCATCGTGACGAAAGAAGAAAGTGACTGTGGACAACCTCGAAAGGCGCCCTCAAGTTGGAGCGGTGTCGACGCTCGGGCTGCTGCCGACGGCCAAGGTCTAGGTTCAATAACCATCAGTCACACCCAGCTACACACCACATCACCATTCTTTCCCTTGCACTACACAACCACATGCGACCTGACCGACTCCGGAGGGACCAGTCGCCTTGAATAGGTAAGTAAGCTTCATCCATATTCCTTCCGGTCGACTGGCCGTAGTATAACGCTCCGCCATATATTTTAATGTAATTAGAGAGATTCCACGTGGCCTTAGGAGGCCCGACCTACGTCTGTTCGGGAGGTCTTCAGCTCATGGGCCCCTGAAGATTGGATCCTTTAAGGGAGCAGCCGTAGGCCGTAACAAACTGGTAGCAGAGCGCGGTTCCGGGTTCGATTCCCCGGTCGATCCCGACCGTAGTGTTTGATAAACATTAAACAATTCTGGTGGCAGGGAGCGTTGGTTTGATTGGTTTAATTTGTATCTACAATCACGCCCGTCCGTAATACGTAAAAATATTTTTTTGTACGTAATAATAGAATTATTTTCCTTTGTTGCTTTGTTGCTTGCCTTTTTTTTGTTTAGAGGGTAATTTGAAAAGCCGCGCCCTAGGTTGTGCAAGTGGGAGTTTTTCTAGAGATATACGTCATGTAGGTAGATGGTTATTTTTACGTAATCGGTTAATTATCGTTGTCGGATAGTTGTAGTGGATTACTTATCGAAGGTTCGATTTCCGAGCTAGGCATTTTTGTTGATCGACCGTGATGTGTATCTTCGTTTGTACTGTAATTTGTATTTGAACTAAGGAGTAGTAATTGTATTTGCGTACTTTGAATTTAACTTGATTTGATCGCACTAGTATTTGTTATTTGTTAATTTGATTGTGTCTTTTCTTTTGAGCTAACTTGTATTTGGTTGATACGTAGTAATTCGTATTTGTGTAATTTCTATTCAACGCGATTTGATAGGAACTGCATTTATTAACTGTTAATTTTTGTTGTATTTTTTGTTTGTTATCTTTGTAATCTGTGCTCAAGCCGCGTCGTAATTTGTATTTAATAGTGATGACATCGCCTAAGCTACTGATCCGTTGTCTGCGGACTGAGTTGCGCTGGGCCACAAACGCCCATGCTTTGATAGGTCGACCGGATAGGGTCCATAACTTGATGAAGCGGTTCGAGCAGGTGGATGCTCGAAGGGCCGCAGTGGAGGAGGCTTACGCTGAGCTCGAGGATTCGGATGTGGAGAAGGGAGTCCTGGACTCTTGCTTTGCGGACTATGAGCAGTTCTTGTGGCTCACGGACGAGTTGATCGAGGCTGAAGGCAGGTATGCCGAGGAGGCGCGTGAAGCTCGGATGAGTAACCTATCCGAGTCCTCTCTGAAGCAGCTTCAGCCGGAGCTGTTGGGACGACTCCCAACTCTGGACCTGCCAAAGTTCTCCGGGGTCCATTCCGAATGGCTGACCTTCGTTGGTCTTTTCGACAGCCTAGTGGACGCCCGGAGTGACCTGACCCCGAGCCAAAAGATGGCGTACCTCCTGGCCTCACTGGAGGGGGAGGCCCAGGGCGTCGTCGGCCACTTGAGATTGTCGGACGACGCCTACCAGACTGCTCGGGACCTCCTAGCCAGAAGATACGCCAACGTCCGGCGAATTGCAGACGAGCATGTTAAGCAGCTTCTAAGCCTCCCGCTGCTTAGTGACCGGGCCAGACTGCGTCCGGACCTGTTGGATCCAGTCTTGGTGGCCTGTAATACATTGAGGCGGCTGGGTTTACCAGTGGGCGAATGGGCTTTTTTGTTGCTCCGCATCGTGCTGTCCCGTCTACCTCTCGACCTGCGAATCCATTTTGAGGAGAGGTACGGCGGGGACGAGGCCTCCTATATTCCGCCCTTCTATGACCTGCTGCGGTTTTTAGAGGAGCAGTGCCGGCAGATTGAGAACGCGGCGGGCACCGTTGACGACTTACGAGACGTGCCCAGTGAGAGGCTGAACCCGCCAGGCAAGTCGTCGTCAACCCCCCCCCTGCTCCTATTGTCGAGCATCTCATCACCGGGTAACGTTGTGCCCGAAACTATTAGGTAAGCCGGTTCCAGCGAGGCGAACTATCGCCAAGGTGCGCCGCTGGTGCTGGTCATGTCTGGGAGGGCACCTCCAGCGAGACTGTCCGCATCGACGGCCCTGTCTGCATTGCCAGGGCAATCACCATGCCGTTTTGTGCCTGGGTGCGAACGGCATGTCCTCTCGGGGCTCTGCCAGGCCCTCGACACCCACGGGCGGGGGCGCTCAGCCACGCCCTCTGCAGGGTGACTCTCGGCGCCCGTCGGCCAGCCACCAGGCCCCTAAGTTTGAAAGGAGTCCCTCCCCCGACCAGTCGGGGGGTAATTCCCCCAGGGGCGGGGGTGTCATCACCCCCCCTCAGCGTGTGGAGAGGAACTTCACGGCCACTCATCGGTCCGCTGGACCCTTCTCACTTCCGTTAGCTGAGTGGCCGCGACTGGTGTACCACTGTTCCCCATTTGATGGAGGCGGCCCTGTCTAGCTGCCGCCTTAGCTCCCACCACGGCCGCCTCCACTGAGCCTTAAGCCGTCAACAGTCCACTTGTCAAAATGTTCTGTTGCCGACGGCCTCAGTGAAAGCGTACAACCCGAGTTGCAACTGTTAAAGGTTGTGCTCTATTTATCTCGGGTTCACGCCATGTGGCCTCCCCTTGGTGGTGGGAAGATTAGGGCCCCCCTGGTGCGTTGAATCACGCTGTCAAGGGGTATTAGATTTGGTTTGGTCGAGCACTTAGTTAAAAAATACTTTGAATTAAAATTAAAAAATGCTTTGAGCTTTCCGCGAAATTTTCCTATTTGTAGCGGTTTAAATTAAAAGGATTGAATTTAATCTACTCTTTTAAATGCTACTGCATGTGTTTTGTACATATATTTAATCACTGTATTTGATTGTTGCGTCTGTTTGCTGAAAGGAAAATTTGAATTCATCTGAAATTGAATGGCGCACTATTTGAAAAATTATGTTTATGTTTATGATAGTGTTTAATCATTCTGCTTTACCAAGAAGTAGGGCTGTCCCTTACGTTATTGTTTTGTTTAATTTGCAAGTTGACCTATGCGCATCGGTGATTAATTTGGTTGAATTAATTCTGTAGTTGAACATTGATGCTTTTGAAAAATTAGTTGAAATATGAGCATAGGACTACTTGCCTAACAGGCTAGCTAGTTTTGGAGATTATCAGATTGAAATCAGCTGCCGCACTATTTAGTAAATGATAATATGGTGGGTGGCCTGGCTAGGCCTACTTGTTGAAAATTCATACTAGGGACTATCTGTGCGTTTCGTTTGGCTCTCCACAGACGACGTTCATGTGGAATTTGTGGGTGAGCTCTGCACTGAAGCAACTGCTGGCACGAAATTGGTCTGGGCAGCTTCGTGTAGAGTTGCTGTTTGCAGAACTGATCCGGTCGGATTGCGGAACTAATCATAGGGGCACAGATAGGTGTTTGAAATAGGTCGTCGGACTTCTGTCCAGTACCGGACTTATTAAAGTGCTGCAATGCCCAGGAGGGGCATCCAGTGGAGGCTGACCCGCCGGCTTGTCACATTAGGGCTATCTCTTGAGGCGTTGATTAGGGTTGCAGGATCTGATGGGTTGCCTAAGGTGGCCTAGTTTGGTTGTAGATTCGGTCTTGCAACTTGCCATCGCGACCTTGTCCCGCTGCCCGGTTTGCTCGCGGACCTAAATCCTTATGTCCAGGACGGGGGTTTGTTCGCGCAAAACACTGTTGTCGGAGTCGACACCAGATGTCACTCGGCTCGGCGCGATTCCGGTTTAAAGTTCGGCTGGGCGTGGCACGAGGGCGCGAGTCGCGATAGAAAAGTCAGTCGTCTTTAATCGGTGCTGACGTGAGCACGCGGTCCATTCTGTTAGGGAACTCGGAATAATTAGGCGCGGCCAGTAAATATACGGTCTATCATTGTGACGCGCATTCCTACTGGAGAGCTTCCCGGGACTTATTGTGTCTGACTCAAAACCTGCATAAGTGCATTCGGCAATATTAGATAGTTAGTGGCTTCTGTAAGTTAGTAAATCGTACGATAGAGTTAAGTGACAGTCATCGTGACGAAAGAAGAAAGTGACTGTGGACAACCTCGAAAGGCGCCCTCAAGTTGGAGCGGTGTCGACGCTCGGGCTGCTGCCGACGGCCAAGGTCTAGGTTCAATAACCATCAGTCACACCCAGCTACACACCACATCACCATTCTTTCCCTTGCACTACACAACCACATGCGACCTGACCGACTCCGGAGGGACCAGTCGCCTTGAATAGGTAAGTAAGCTTCATCCATATTCCTTCCGGTCGACTGGCCGTAGTATAACGCTCCGCCATATATTTTAGTGTAATTAGAGAGATTCCACGTGGCCTTAGGAGGCCCGACCTACGTCTGTTCGGGAGGTCTTCAGCTCATGGGCCCCTGAAGATTGGATCCTTTAAGGGAGCAGCCGTAGGCCGTAACAGTTCTTCTTGTGGGATAATGTCGGGTAATTAAATAATTTCACATAAATTACTTTCCTTCTCGAAAATAAAGATTCATCAAAACCGGTTCCCAACTGACGAAGATATCGTGTAACATACATACAGAATACCACAGAATACTAGCGTAAAATAGCAGCTTAATACTGCTGTGTTTTGTATGGTGAGTGTTCGCACCACTTTGCAACTACCGCCTAACGTTTATGAGATTCGTTAATTGTTATCCAATGAGAGTACTGCAAGGCCCATTTTCGGGTTTCCTATCTACCGCCTTTTATGCCCAGCATGTGCGTGCACTCGTGTGTTAAAACGGGGTTTTCACAAGCTCGCAAGTCACACAACTAACCGCACCGCTTATATCTCGCGTGATCGCTTCCGCCTTAGTGTGGTTTAGATATTGAACTATACAAAAAAATAACAAAGTGTATAGACATTTGCAATAACGGTATGTTTCGCGTTATTCTGTGAAAGTTATATGTATGAAGACAGCTAGCATCCAACCAACGTACAACGCAGCCCCTGTAGACACGGGGCAGATTAGCAGAAGTCCAAGTGAGTGCACATGCCTTCCTTCACGTCCTTCCTGTAGCCCTAATTTTTGGATATATTATCACCGCCTCTCCGCCTTGTGACATCCTTTCAATAACTCTTAACACGCGGTTGTTTATATAAATCAACAAACCATTTTTACAAACATTCTGGTAATCCACCTGGTGGTCTGGTAACCAGAAATTGGATCTCTCCGGCCGGGATAATTTAATTTAATTAATATTATTCACCAGTGAGTGTATACTACAGGAGACCCTTTTTACTGGAAACGAGGCATTCCATATTAATCATCATGGGTTACAACGCATCTGCATTTTGATTCTTAATCGAGGATAGATGTAGATGTCTGTGGGCCACAGCAACCACTTACTATCAAGTGGACTGTGTGCTCGTTTGTTACCCTTTTTTTTATAAAATATACATATAAGTGCATACCCCATAAACCGATCTCCTTGCTGGCTCTCTGAGCAGAGCTCACTACTCCAACTGTGACAGTGTTACTTAGCGCAAGCGGACTGCCCATTGCTACAACCTGAAAAATAAAAGTTACAAAAATTATTACGGCTCGGGGAGCAGCCAAAGCACCTTGTGGTACTACGGAGCTGTTCTAAATATAGCGCAGTACTTCGGAACTTTGATAGCGTGATTTAGACTTCGGCGTATTTCGCTTGTGCAGACAGTGCCGCCACATTTGTCAACGAATGTGTAAGTGCTAGGGATTGCCTGATAGTCTGCGGAGAATTGAGAAGGCAAATAATCTGCGAGAATGCCGTGAAACAGAGGCGAGCAGTAAGGCTCAGAGCCGTGCCGAACACTTCGCAGAGAGTAGCTTGAAGGAACAGGAAGGATTATTCGAGTTCTGCGATGATCCTTGTAAAGCTATATGGCTAGCAGGATCTGAAGAGAATGCAGACAATATCTGCTCGGGAGCGAATGGATGGGGTACTTGAGGTCGATGGCAAAAGCTTGAAATTTGAGAATTCTGAAAGTTGCATGTTCTGATCACGTCAGTTGACCACCAATTTGCCCGTGGAAGGAAGAAAAAAAGGGAGATCTCCCACCGGGCAAGGTGATCAGCCCGGGGAGCGGCCAACACTCCGTGTGGTAGTACAGAGCATTTCCATATATAGCGCAGTACTTGAGAACTTTGATAGCGTGATTTAGGCTTCGGTGTGTTTCTGTGCAACAACGTTTTCTACGGGGTAGAGCCATGCTGCAGCTATATTATGGTTGTAGCAGGAATGGGTCGGCTCGACCGGGGAAGGTACCACGCTCTCACAGAAAACCAGCGTAAAATAGCAGCTTAACGCTGCTGTGTTTCGTATGGTGAGTGTAGAGAACCGGAGACCCTTTTTACTGGCAAAGAGGCATTCCATCTTAGTCCTCACGGGTGACAACGCATCTGCATCTTGAGTCTTTATTGAGATAGATATAGATGTCTATGGGTCACAGTAATCACTTAGGCGGACGCTGGACTGTGTGCTCGTTAGAGGACAGGATTATAGTGCACTCATTACTCCCTCACTCTCATAATCTGACGGGGCAGCTATCCGACACGATGGAGAGATATCAGGCGTAGGGCTAACGGTTTTACTTGCTTTCTGAGACAAGGTGAACCGTTAACATCTTGACTCTGGGCTGCTAAGGAGAACTTCTTAACAGAAAACCCAATAACTGATTTTGGCCTTGCCCAAGATTTGAACCCGGGGCAGCTTCATGAGCAGATATGCTATATAGCTCGGGTGGAGAGCCTTGGTTACAAGCTACCAGGGCTCTCCACCTCCATGCTGTGCTGGAACTGCACTAGTCTTAAAATTCACTGAGTCGATTTCAATCCTCTTCAATACCAAAGATTTTTTTTAAAATATCAACGTTTCAATTTTATGTGATTATTTACCATATTTGCAGTAAAGATATAAATTTTAAGAAAACAGAGAAAAAGTCTTGAAACTAAAAAAAAAGTATATTGAGTATGTGTTAAGTCTGCCAACATACTTTGGAGCACTGCAAGGAGACTCTTCCCTGCTCCTAGCCTTCTAGAAATGAGGAAAGCCCTACTGGGCACTGCTCTGTTTGTCCCTGTTTGTTAAGTTATGTAAATTAACAAGCATTAAGACGCGGAACAATTAACTTAAAAAAAAACCAAGAAATTCCTACAGTATTGTACATAGGCTGCACTAAAAGTATCGGGAATGGAATATTTCCACTGTTCCTGTCATATTAAAATCTTATTAATTGAAAACTCCTTGGTTTTAAAAATCGAATACCATTTATTTATTTAAAAAAAGATTCTCGGTCTTGTCACAAGGTTTTGTCAAACTTGTTTAGTCGTTGAGAAAATGGAATTGACTCGAGAAAATTCAAGAGCGATATTTATTATGACTTTCGAAGTGGTTTAACACAAAAACAGTGTGTTGACCGGATGATTTCTGCATTTGGTGATGAAGCCCCATCTAAAACCACAATTTATCGCTGGTTTGCTGAATTTCAACGTGGACGTGTCAAGCTCAGTGATGATCCCCGTCAAGGTCGTCCAAAAACTGCAGTCACCCAAGAAAACGTTGATGCTGTGCGTAAGCTGATTGAGGAAGATCGACATGTGACATACCGCGAAATTCAGGCAACTTTAGACATTGGCATGAGTCAAATACAAATAATCTTGCACGAACAAGTAGGTGTAAAAAAGTTGTATTCCCGATGGATACCGCATTCGCTCTGTGAAGAGCAAAAAGCGGCTCGCGTTACTTGGTGCGTCAGAACTCTCGAAAGATTCCACGCAGGATCCTCAAATGCTGTATAGAACATCGTATCAGGTGACGAATCCTGGATATACGCGTACGAACCCGAAACGAAAAACCAGTCACGAGTTTGGGTGTTCGAAAATGAGTTAAACCCAACAAAAATTGTTCGTTCACGGAGTGTTGAAAAAAAAATGGTGGCCACGTTTGTCTCCAAAACCGGCCATGTTACGACTATTCCTCTTGAGGGACAAAGAACGGTTAATGCAGAATGGTATGCTAGCACTTGTTTGCCACAGGTCGTTTCTGAACTCCGTAAAGAGAACTGCAACCGCCGCATCATCCTCCATCACGACAATGCGAGTTCTCACACCGCACACAGAACAAAAGAGTTTTTAGAGCAAAAACATAGAATTATTAGACCATCCGCCGTACAGCCCCGACCTAAGCCCTAATGATTTCTATACTTTCCCTATACAGAGATTTTCATCACCTGAAGAAGCGGTGGACGCCTACAAAACGGCCATTTTGGAGACCCCAACATCCGAATGGAACGGTTGCTTCAATGATTGGTTCCATCGTATGGAAAAATGTGTCAAATTTCGCGGAGAATACTTCGAAAAGCAATGAATACATTTTTAAACAGTAATTTTGTGTCACTTCCTTGATTCCCGAAATTTTCAGTGCCGCCCTCGTATGTTACCTCCCTCTTCATCACATTATTGGACCACCACACGCTCGGCTCATCATCATTACAGCCCACAAGTCCACTGCCTCTACTTCTCCCAAGGAATGCCACAAACCACGGTTTTGAGTCACCTGCATTCATTGACTTCCTGCATATCTTACCAGGTCGTCATTCCATCTAGTTGGGAGCCACCCAACACTTTGCTGAGACCACTCAAGAACCTTTCTGCCCCATTGTCGTAAAACATACTTATTTCTGAGTAGGTTTTATAGTTCATAACGCCTCGTCAAAACATGTTAGCAGGCTTTACATGCATATCATCCTCAATTTTTTTCCCCATCAGTTGTTGTTCTTCGAGCCATATGGCCTGCCTATTGCTCTTTAGTTTATTAATAAGATGGGCCATGTCAGTTACTTTGGTTCTACTGCGGAAATTCTCATTCTAAGTCTACCGGGCAGAGAAACACCAAGCACAGCCCTCTCCATAGCTTGCTGAGCACTCAATGGCCTTGAAATCCTTCATACGGCAGAAGATCAGAGTATTCTCATATGTCAACATGTACTGGTTATACAATATATAACACAAATCCTATGGATTCCGTTAAGTGCGTTATCATAATCAGTATTCAAACGTATAGAAATAACTTTACTTCAGAAAACTCGACATTAAAATCATCAAATTAAATTTTAATTAAATAATATTTGTAAATTTTATGTGGATTGATTACCTCTGCCTGGAATTATTAAGCAACTAAATCGAAACAGCAAGTAGTGGCGGCCGGCGGCGGCGTACATCAAAGAAGGGGCGAGCGCGCGCGACATACCTGCACTAACTGCACTAAGGTCGTGACTTCATCCCATCACTCAGCTGTTATCACTTTAGTAGTCGATTATCACAACTTTTAAAATTGTATTTCGACCGATTATGGTAATCATACACAAACACTAATTCATCACTATGTCTATTTGACGACCACGAAGATTTTGTTCACTATCAGTGTCAAAAGTGACTTGGTTTATAAGAAAGCAGATTAGCCATTGACCATACGTGTTCATTATGAGCTTTAAATACACCTCTTTTAACAAAAGAGCATTCGTTAATATTAAATATGTACATAATCATGTGTCATACAATGTTTTAATATTTCGATAAAATCCATTATGAAAATTCCCTATCTAATTAATACCTCCAGAATTGGAACCAGCCCATACTAGTCATATTTAATTTCGATGAAAAATCCGCAATTCGTCCAGCTAACTCTATGGGTTTTGATATGGGTCCACATAGCACGCGCGACACACCGCTACATCGCGAACCAGTTATCTCCAGAGTGAATGCTGATTAGTAAGACGGCCAGATGGAGTAGTAATTTGACGTTTTGCAAATTTTATAATAGGAAAATTTTAAACAACGATGAGTAGTTAACGTTCGCAAGTGTCATCCGTAACTAATGAAATCACTTATAAAATAATACAATGATGGGTTGTGAAAGAAGTCTTCTAGACATATCAAATTACGTGGTAGAGCCATGCTGCAGCTATATTAGTAGTATAGTTGTAGCACGAATGGGTCGGCTCGACCGGGGAAGGACCACGCTCTCACAGAAAACCAACGTAAAATAGCAGCTTAACGCTGCTGTGTTTCGTATGGTGAGTGTAGAGTCTTTATTGAGGATAGATATAGATGTCTATGGGTCATAGTAGTCACTTACCATCAGGTGGACTGTGTGCACGTTTGTCACCCTATCCTATAAAAAAAAATTCCAAGATGCCCCCCCCCCCCCTGTATGAAGGTTATATTGATGTTTTTCATTATAAATAGTTCGTAGTTGTTATGTTGATTCAATTGATTTTCAGAGTAAACGAATCTAACTTATACGTAACATAAAATATAATACCAGCATTCTTTCTGTACCGCATTGTTTGCAAACAAAAATGCCGTGGATTACGCAGGGTTTGTTAAGATGTACGCGTAACAGAGATCGTATGCATAAAAATTTAAAATGCTCACCGGACAGTAAAATTTTTAAAAATACTTTCAAAAGGTATCGCATATTTTTAATCTGCTAAAAATGTTAAAAAACCGTATGAGAAAAATGAACTAATCCAAGCTGGAACAAATAAAAAGCGCCTTTAAGAAATTATACAAGAAATATGACGAAATAACAATGACAAACCACCAGCCTCAGACTTGTTAGCCGCTGAAAGTGACCCATTCAAATCGGTAACAAAATTAAACTCACATTTTGTTGAGGCAGGCAAAAATATAGTAAATAAAATCAATAGAAATAATAATCTGAGTAAAACCAACCCTACTAACTTAAGTTCCAATCTAAATTCATTAGTTCTTTTAAAAACCGATCATAATGAATTCGAAGAAGATATCCTCTCACTGCGTACCAATTGTTCAGTTGGAGTAGATGGTATCACTGCTCTTATTTTATAACCTACAAATATTAGTACTACCGCTCACATTCATATCTAACCCCTGATTAACAAAAGAAATTTTTCCCTCTGACCTTGAAAAAGCACTCATCCATCCTAGTTACAAGTCTGGGGAAAAAATCGTTTTAAAAATTATAGGACCATTTCAGTACTTCCATTTTTGTCAAAAGTGTTAGTCTTTAAAAAAAAACATTTTGTAAATTTCTTGGAAGGGCATAATATTTTACCAAACAGGCAGTATGGTTTTCGTTCGGGATAATTGACCAATGGTGCAAAACATGACCTCTCTAACTTTGTTGCCAATGTCTTAGATAGCAAAATGAAATGACTAGCTATGTTTTTAGACCTTGCTAAGGCTTTCGATGTGGTTTCGATCCCTAGACTTGTAAATAAACTGGAAACATTAGGTATTAAGAGCACCCAGCTTGTCCTTTTCAAAAGCTACTTAAGTGGCATGACACAATGTGCAAAAATAGGCGATTATGTAGGTGGTTATGAGGAGATTGAATACTGTGTTCCCCGAGGCAGCATTCTAGGTCCAATCTTGTTTTTAGTTAATGTGAACAATATGTGTCAACTCAGTTTGGATTTTTTTTATAGGAGAGGGGGCAAACGAACATGCGGCTCACCTGATGGTAAGTGAATGAACAACATCAACACCAGGGGAATTGCAGATGCGTTGCCGGCGTTTTAAAAAGAAGTAGGCTCTTTTCTTGAAGGTCCCTAAGTCGTATTGGTCCGAAAAAATCGCTGGTAGTAATCTATTCGACAAGGAAGTTGTGCGGGGAAGAAAACTTCTAAATCGCACAGTGGTGGACTGCCAATCATCCAGATGGTATGGATGATATCGCGAGTTTTGTCACAATGTGCGGTGTTGAATATTGAGCGGCTGGAATTAGTCCGAACAATTCCTCAGAGCATTCCCCATGATAGATGCGATAAAATACGCAAAAAGATGCAACAACTCTACGCAGTGCCAGTGAGTCAAACCTATCGGAAAGAACCTGGTCGTCGATTCGAACCGCTCTGCGCTGGATGCGGTCAAGTGGAAGGAGCTGGCATCTGCGCTGGATGCGGTCAAGTGGAAGGAACTGGCACTGGGGAGGCCCTGCCCAGAGATGCGAACAGTAATCTATGTGAGGCCGAACCTGCGCCTTGTTAAGTTGCAGGCGGTGTGCCGGCATGAAATACTGTCACGCTCTGCTGAGCACGCCAAGCTTTTTATAGGTCAATTTGGCCTTCTATTCCAAGTGACCACGAAAGTGCACGTCACTCGATATATCGACACCGAGGATACCGATACTGGCTGAGGCAACAAGGGGAGTGCCTTGAAACTGAGGAGATACGACAAAGGGGTTCTTTTTAGCGGTAAACGCGCAAACGTGTGTCTTCTGGGGATTAAACTGGAATAGATTTAGTCGTCCCCAGTCTCTGAGACTGAGGCTTTGCAACGATTTGCGTGTTCACACGTCGCTAAGAGGATCTAAAGAAATCCCTTTGAAAATTAAGGTAACCTTACTAAACGTTTACAAATAAATAAATAAACAATAGTTTTGATGCAACTACGTTTGATTTCAACATTTTCTTTACGTCATTACTTTGTGTTTTTAGGTGCTTACTGCTCTTAATTTTTTAGCTACTGGTTCCTATCAAAGGATCGTGGGTGTTACTCAAAATTTAACACAAAGAACAAAGAGCCGGTGTCCGGCAAGTCGTTGATGCGCTCAACCACCACCACTCATGAGCAAGTGGATTCAATTTCCACAAACAGTACAAGAAAGATCATTAATCAAAGAAGAGTAAGTAATCATGCTTATGTTTCTAGGTAATGGTTAGCTAAAAAAATAAAGTATATTAAGTATATCTTAACTACAGTAATTATTAAATTTAAGTATCATGAATAGGTTGTTACTTGTCTGCCATATTATATTACAAAAATCTTAATTTTCAGATTTCAAAGGAAGTATAATTTGCCTGGAGTGATAGGATGCATCGACTGCACCCACATTGCTATAGTAAAACCAGCTGAAGAAGAGCATGCTTTCTATAACAGAAAAGGATATCATTCCTTAAACATTCAAATGGTTTGTATTTAAATCTAGAAATATTATTTCTGCTTTCATAACTACCAATTTTATTTGATACTACATAAAATTACATTTTCAGGTATGTGATCATAATTTAAAAATAATAAACATAAATGCTAAGTTTGGTGGAGCAACACGATTCCCACATATGGTCATCGAGTCTCGTAGAACCCTATATGCGTCACCTTCATGAAAATGGTGAACATGTTTGGTTACTTGGTAAGTAAGATATTATAAGAGATAAGAGTAAGATATTTATAAGAGACTATATATATTTAATGGTATATATATATATATATATATATATATATATATATATATATATATATATATATACCATTAAATATATACAAGTAGTATAACATAGGTAAGTATGCTTTAAATCTTTTCTCATTCATAACTTCTTGCTTTCAGGGGATTCTGGTTATCCACAACGCCCTTGGCTTATGACTCCAATATTAAATTCTCCACATGGGTCTCGAGAGGAATTGTACACCACTCGTCATGTACAAGCCATGACATGTATTGAGCGCTGCTTCGAATTACTTAAAACACGTTGGAGGTGTTTGCTTCGTGACAGGGTCCTTCATTATCATCCCAACGTTGCCAGCAAAATAACACTTGCATGTTGTGTGCTACACAACATCTCGCTTCATGCACACTTGCCAGCTCCAAGTGATATCCCTGTTACTACTGTAGATACACAAACCACCCAAATCACCACCACAGAGTATCGAAATGAATTAATCCGAGGCAGGGCAATGCTCAATTATTTAATAAGTAGATTGTAGATGTAGTTAAGTATCTATATTTATTAATTATTTAGCATTATAGCATATATATAATTGTTCAACTGTGCCAATATTTGTACAGAGTTGTTAAGTATTAAGTATTGTTAGTTGTATAGACAAATAGTAATGTATAAAATTTGACTAAATGTTTCATTTGTTGCTTGTTTGGAAAAGTAGAGTAATGTGGTGTGACTATTCATTTTACAAGTTTTTTACTACCTTGCAATGTTTGTATGTTAGATCTCACAACTTTTTGTTAGTTTTTGGTGAGATTGTTTATAAAACATTGATTAATAAAATAGTCTACATAATTATAGAGATGACATTTTAATTTTTTTTTATTGTGTTTCACCATTCACCTGTGCTAGTCCTAACTTAATTGAGGTCAGCGGCGTATGTGGTACTTTCCTTTCATACTCTTTCAGCCATCATCTTAGTATCTACACTCGCACCCCATTCTGGATGTGTTATTAAAATAAAAAATAGTCAAAACAAGTGTTATAATAATAATAATTGTTTATTGCCTCTAAAAACACACAGTTACATAAGGTTAAAACAAAAGAATATTATAATTATTTGAGACAAAAGGAGACGGCTCAGCTTTGTCTGTAACGAGATACAGATCTGGTACAGAGCTGTTTTTCAGCCGCTCCCTCCTCCCTGAGGTGTTGTGCGGGAGTCCAAAGTTGCAGGCTCCCCGTTTACCTGACTTATACTTAAAAACTAAACTACGCACAAGGTAATTAAATGTGATAATAAATTGCAAATACAAAAAAAAGACTAAAAACATTAAAGACAAAATAAAACATTTAAAAATATGCATAAAAACCACCATTACAAAATAAACTAACACCAGATTAAATTAAAAAAAAATGTAATATACATAACCAACTCTTTTATTTTATTAGAACTACTTGAATAATAACTATCTAGGTACATACACTGAACTATCTACTTATTAAATAACAATATTAAACTTTAAATAAACTAAAAATAGTATCAGTACTAAAAATAAATCTTATTAGTACTAAATTTAAAAGTCTTTAAAGCTGTTGAAATTACAGTATTTCTAACATTATCTTAAACTAGTTTTTATGGACGAATTTCAATATTAGCAGATATCTAACCATGAGGTCTCGGATTTGATCCCCGGGTTGGGCAGTATTATTGCGTTTTTCCATTAGAAATTTCTTCATATTAGCTTGGAGTCGGATTTTGTGTATCTCTTATTGCTCCGTATTATCCTTACTCCGATAGTGGTCAAACCACGCTTGCGCAATGTCTGCAAACATGCGTAACACTTGATTATGCTCGTGGTCAACCTCTATCCTTAGGGTTTCCAGCTCATACAGCTGCCTGTCTCGTGTCTCCTCCTGCCGAAGACGTAAATGTTCGATGACAACAAACTCACTCGTCGCTCTATCGAATAGTGTGAGTGTACGCCTCCGGCAAGCCCTTAGAGACGTTTGTGTAGGGGAAGCAGTTATCCCAGACCTCGGGGTTGGTGGGAATCGTCGCCTGCAGGTCGGCGGAGGGGTAGAAGGTGCAGGTTGCACTCTTGAACTCCTCATGGATTGGTGAGGGTGTGCGGTGGCTGCCAGCTGCAAGATGGTGTAGGAGTAGTGGGCGCGGGTTGTGATATTGCCACACACTCTGTAAACAAAATGAACTTGAATTCAAATACCTACTTAATAAAGTATTTATAAAATATTAAAATATTTAGTAGTATGTAGCTAGACATACGATCGGCTGTTGTGATTTCACAATCAATTGTGTCTTGTTGGTGCGTGGCTCAGTTGGTGGTGGACTCAGGGCCAGAGTTGGCGAGGAGATAACTTGTGATAGTCCCTGCAAAAAATGACTTGAAATCTTAATTTAACTAATACCTAACCATAACATATCATATAAAACCTCTTGTGACATTACTCATTTCATTAAAGTAGGTACTAGGCATTTGATTAATTTTCCATTTGACTATTTTAATTAATTATATGTTATTTTATTAATTAAATACATGTTTTAAATATTCAAGTGATCAGTTAACCCTGAATTTTAAATGAAGAAGTGCGATACTTACAAAGCCTTGTTCCTGAATGCTTGGCAGACCATCCACAGTCAAATTCCCCATGATGGCCAACACCCTCTCCTCAAAAGCCGTGAGGGTTTGGCGAATACTCTTCTCACAACCAGTACCACTTGCATGACGCCTTATTAGCGATGCTTTTGTTTTTGTTTTAGACTTCCAGTCATCCCATACCTTCGAAATTAATTAAGCAATATGTAGGAAAGTTAGGTAATAAGTAATAATAGTGTATATTAATAGTAAATGGTTAATATAAATAAAGTAAAGCATAAAGTGATTATTACCATATATAGCTGTTGAAATTGTTACCTTTTTCCATTTGTCTGCCGATTTATTTACTCCACCACCGATGGAATTTAATATTACCGCCAACACGCACCACAGCCGCTCGGATTTCAAGCGCCCTTGAGGCCCACATCGGGGATTGGATAGATCGCCGTGACTGCAATTGAACAAACAATAGGGCAATAAGCAACGGATTGTTAACATCACTTCATTGTTTACATTGAGCATACTCAAATCATTTGAATTTAATTAAGTTCATGGTTTAGATGAATACTTTTTAACCTTTCCATGAACTCCAAAAGGGTCGAAAATTGTTGACCACTGGCTCGCACTCGTGGATCCGTTGTAATTATCCTTAAAAACGGAAAAAAGCTTGTCAGTTCCCGCTTGTTTATCATTATAAATATGTAATATACTCACAATCATTGATATCCAGGTAACTTGTGTAATTTTGGCACTCACAATAATTTTACGAAGTTAAGAAACTTACCTTTGAATTCTTTATTTAACTTGTTAATTCGAAACGCCAATAACTTCACTTTCACGGAGCAGACTTTAATCTAACGTTAACAAGTACACTTTGTTTCACAACCTAATAAGAAGTTGTTTCTTAATTTGTTTATATTTAGCGCGCCTTGAATTTGACGTTTCATTTCGAGACCATAGTCAAGAAGTTGTTTTTTATCGAAAGAACGTTTCGACTTAGCGTTAGGTTTGCCAATGTCACTTTGTCTACCACTTGTCGTTCGATATCGCTAAGACGAAATCGATTTTCGAAATGGATTAGACACGGAGCGAATGCCACTTATCTAGGCCCTCTGAGCAGTTGCCTTTAAAAGATAGGGGAAAACATAACTTTTACTGACAATAGTGCTTCAGTGTTTTCCGATACAATGTGGAAAAAGGCCTATAAATCAGCTCAGCGTGGTTTTAACATTGTCAAGGATTGGCTAACAGAAAATGGTCTTATGCTCAATGTTGATAAAACAAAGCTTATAACATTTAGTACTCAGTCCCCAACATTACCTTCTAATCTTAAAATAATATCCCACAATCATTCTGATAACATTCTATCTCCCAAAACAATCTGCGACTGTCCTAAACTAGATTTCTATGGTCCATTACGTAAAATATCTGGGCCCATTATCTAAAATAAACATTGATGATAGACTCACTTTCAATCTTCATGTAAGCTTGTTTCTAGTAGGGTTCGAAAATTTATATTTTTGTTTAAACACCTCAGAGACGTTGTTGAACCTAATGTTATTAAAATGATTTACTTTGCACTTTGCCAATCAATGCTTAGCTACTAATATTTCTATTTGGGGTGGAGCCCCAAAGATCAGCATGATTTTAACTCTGCATGCTCAAAGGGCAGTGCACAAAGTAAGCACTTTTAAAAGTTTCCGCATCGGCAAATTATATGAAGTTATGACAGTGAGACAACTTTTTATACTATACAAATTAAGATTCCTTGGATAATTGGGTACCAGAAGGGCAGGCAGGAGTAAGTTACTAATCTCTTCGGATGAAGCACCTCATGTAATTATGATAGAACTTCACTTAAGCTAAGTTTGTTTAACCATCAATTATTCATGTCTTAATAGCATAAAAATAACCCTCTGAGCTTAATAGAAACCAGTTATATCAGTATTACAGACATACCCTTATATAATAGAAGGGTATGTCTGTAATACTCTGTAATACAGGGTAATTAAAAAAAAACATTGTTGTGAACAATCCTTACCCACTCTCCTGGCCTAATATCAGCTGATGATCCGAGCTTCATAGTGGGTAGGTTCTTTACTGGTATCCGCAATGTTGCCAAATCTGATTTTAAATCACAATCCTCAACTATAGCTTTGTGTATGGAGCCATCCTTAAAAACAAATGACAAGTATTAAAAATAGAGACATCCAACTCTTTTTAAATTCCCACAGATGTTTTAAAAGGGAGACAGAGGAATTAAAACACAAAATCTGCACACACTCTCGCAAGCATATTATTTTCTAAAGACAACAGTATAATATACATTTCCTGCTTGACACGGGACTACCAAGTGCGAACAGTAGTCTGCCTGTAAGCATTAGATTTAGTGAAAATTTGTAACTCCAGATGGTCTCAAAAATTAATTTGGTTATCCTGGTTTGTATTCCTCTGTCGACTCTTACGACACCCACAGGACAATGTGGTGATTGGATATTCTTACATTGCAACTACATGGTTAGTGATCATTTCAGTGTTTTACATTTGGAAAGTTTTATTACTAGTTTAACTTTTTTAATTTTCAACGCTTGATACCTAACAACTGGTAAAATTTAAAATTTTGTACAACCAACCTCAATATAGATAAAATATATTAAAAAAAACTAAAAACACAGGCTTTTGTAGATAACCGAACTAAAAATTAGGAAATAATTTTCAATAAGTTTAAAATAAGAAAATAGTGATTAACATAAAAAAATCTAAAAAATCGTGGGGAGCTTTTTCAGACATTTTTAAGATGATGCTAATTTTATAAATATCCACAAAAATATTTACAACAAATGACATCAAACACGATTGCAAAAATTACGTTAAGTTATTTCATGTAATAAGTATGTTATGCTAGAAGTTATGGTTCAAAATTCATTAAAGAAATTATACTTCATCCTTGCTTTCATAATATGAAAAAAACGTGTGGGTATATTACTCACCATCAATTTAACTTCGACAATAGCGTTCGGTTTGTTAACAACCACATGAGCGTTTGTCAAGATTAAACCATCTTCCTTCACAATGAATCCCGAGCCATTGGATAGCGTAATCGGCTTTCCAGTAAACAAATCAAATCTTCTACCATCTTTGATCTCTATATACACTACAGATGGAGCTGAAACAGCTACGACATCCGCTATAAAGTTATATTTTTCTCTTATACCTTTTAAACTATCATTTACAATCTTTGCAGCAGATAATTTCTCCTTAAAACTTGCATAACCTATTACACCAACAGCCACTGCTAACATACCCCTTATGGTGTAATTACTGTCCTTTTCTTTGTTGTAATGAGAAAATGTTGTAAGAGTGCAGTAGGAACATCTATAATTTATATTAACTAAAGGTTTATTATTTAAAAATCTCACTATAGGCCGAATTAATGACATTTTGATAACGCACTTCCAGGCGTAGGACAGTTGCCTTGAACCACAAAAATTTAATGGATGGTGGCGCCATCCATAACTTGTTTCCAAAAATAATTTGTTTATAGTTGGTCTTATGGCTTCACAGATGTCGCTACTTTGGAAAAATAAAATGAAATTTACTTACAAAATAAAAATAAGTGCACCAAAAAATTATTGGTGATTTTATTGATAAAAAATTATAATTTTAACATAAAAACACGTAATAATTATCGAATCAATCGATAAATATGACAATTATGATACTGGCAACCAGCATTTTATAATAAAATATAAAAATAAAAAATGAAATAATTGTCATATTAAATTGTCATTCCTGTAACATCGCAAATACCCTTTTTATATATTATTATCTCACAAATACAAGTGTACTTATTGAAACTATTTACCTACTTTTAATATTAAAAGTATAAATTATTTTACAAAAAAAAGTAAAAATTGTTTCAGTAAGTATGCGAATTAAAGAACATAATAGTTACATTAATATGATGTACATAATATAGCTATATATAGTGAATTAGTTCGGATTCAATTTGTAGGAGACGCTAGTAGTTCAATTTTGTCTGCAATAAAATATCGTCAGAGGGCTCTCTTTTCCTGTATATACTTATTATACTCTTTGCGCACTTCCAAAGCGCACTTTAAAGGTACTCTGTAGCGCACTTCTTGTTCTTGTGCACAAACTCAAACTATATAGTTCTTCTTCTTCTTTCTTAGTTTTATGTAGCTTGCTACATATATATTTATCTATGGTTTTATAGTTCTTGTGTTGTTGTTGTTGTTTTTATTATTTGCTAGAGAGCAGGCAAAGGAACTAAGCCATACAGCCTTTTCTTTTTTATTTTGAATATATAGAATTTTAAAGTGTAAAGGCCGGAACCAGGTCTTATTTTTCTTCTTTCCATCTCTTTAAAATCCATAAAGGCCGAAGTCAAGTCTTATTTTCTTTAATTCTTCATATTTTGAAAAACCCGTAAAGGCTAAAGCCAAGTCTTCTTTATATTATATTCTTTGTAGGTTTCAATCCGTGTAGATTTGTCAATCCAATATTTTCAAAAACAGGGATACCATATTTCATATTTCTTTTACAGTATTATGAATAAAATTGCAAAGTGCTAAATATGTCTTAGTATTCCTAAGAACATCTTGCAGGGCACGCGGGACGCTTTCTGCGTTTTCATAATCTTGTATAAGTTTTTCAATGAGTAGCAATCTTTCAATGGCGTACGCTGGGCAGTTAAATATTATATGTTCTGCAGTCTGATCTGCTTCTGTATCGCAGAAATTGCATGTTGCAGATGCTACTATTCTCATCCTGGAAAGGTGAGCGTTCAGTCGATAGTGGCAAAATCTAAGTCTGCACATTATTGTATAAAATTTTCTGCTATGATATCTCTCGTTGCGAGAAAACCAAGGAATACTTAATTCTGAATTAATTGATGCATACCAACGACCTTTTCCTGCCTCTAAAACAGCATTCCATTGCATTTTCCATTCTTCTTTTAACTGTTTTTTTTTAAATTGAATATAAATCTGTATGAGGTATTGCAACATCGGTTATCCTTTCAATATCAGCTGTAACTATACTTTTAGCTAAATGGTCTGCGCTTTCATTTCCTTGAACCCCAATATGTGACGGAGTCCATAAAAATTTTACTTCCAAATTATTTTCTTTCAATTTCCACCACAAACTTTTTATTTCATATATGATGAAAGACGTTTTAGCATCTAAAATCTTCTTCTGCCTTCAGTGCCTTCAAGACACTCATGCTATCAGAGATCAGTAACCATTTATTAGATACATGTGGGTGTTCTTCTATATATTTAAGAGCGATTAAGACAGCATAACATTCTGCAGTGTATATTCTTGCTGATGCAGGAATGGAAAGGCCACGTCCAGTTTTCAGATGAGGTATGTAAAATGCACAGGCTACTTTATTTTCAACTTTTGAAACATCTGTGTAAATTTGTCGATATTCATCATATGTAGATATAAGTTCATAAACCTCTTCTTTTCTTTTCAATTTTTTATCAATATTTATGTGTATATCACTGAATTTACGTTTTTTTTATAGAAGAGGGGGCAATCGAGCATGCGGCTCACTTGATGGTAAGTGACTACCACCACCCATGAACAACCGCAACACCAGGGGAATTGATGCGTTGAGATGCGTTGCCAGCCTTTTAGAAAGGTGTAAGCTCTTTTCTTGAAGGTTCCTAAGTTGTATCGGTCCGGAAAATTCGCTGGTGGTAATTGATTCCACAAGGAAGTTGTGTAAGGGAGAAAACTTCTTTTAAATCGCACAGTGGTTGACCGCCAATCATCCAGATGGTATGGATGGTAACGCGAGTTTTGTCGCGATGTGCGACGAAATTGAGCGGCTGGAATTAGTCAGAACAATTCCTCAGAGCACTCCCCATGATAGATGCGATAAAATACGCAAATGCAACATCTCTACGCAGTGCCAGTGTATCGAGCCGATCAGAAAGAACTCGGTCGTCGACGATACGAACCGCTCAGCGCTGGATGCGGTCAAGTGGAAGGAGCTGGTACTGGGATGCCCCGGCCCAGAGATGAGAACAGTATTCCATGTGGGGCCAAACTTGCGCTTTGTAAAGTTGCAAGCGATGTGCCGGCATGAAATACTGTCTCACTCTGCTGAGCACCCCAAGCTTTTTAGAGGCCAATTTAGCCTTCCCTTCCAAGTGACCACGAAACTGCACACTATTCGATATGTCGACTCCAAGGATTCCGATACTAGCTGAGGCAGCAAGGGGAGTGCCTTGAAACTGAGGAGATACGACAAAGGGGTTCTTTTTAGCGGTAAACGCGCAAACTTGTGTCTTCTGGGGATTGAACTGGACTAGATTTAGTCGGCCCCAATCCGAGACTTTGTTAAGCAAAGACTCGACTTCAGACACAAGTTTGTCCCGGTACTCAGCGACGTTTTCCCGAGAAATATTGGCACGGCCGGTATATAAGGCATCTCCAGTGCTATTGTCTGCATAGCAATGAATGCTACTAGTTAGTAACATACCATTGATATGCAGGAGAAACAGCGCTGGTGATAGCACGCAGCCTTGTGTAACACCAGCGTTGATAGGCTTGAAATCAGAGCATGCACCGTCTACTACGACCTTGATGCTCCGATCAGCAAGGAAACTGGTGATCCACTTGAACAATTTCTCGGGAAGCCCATAGGAAGGAAGCTTCGAAAGAAGCGCTTTGTGCCAGACCCGATCGAAGGCCTTCGCTCTGTCCAAACTAACGGCCAATGCCTCCCCCTTGGACTCTACTGCCTCCGCCTATCTATGAGTCAGATAGACTAGAAGATCACCAGCTGATCGACCTCAACGAAAACCGTACTGGCGGTCACTAATCAGCTGGTGATCCTCAAGGTACCTCATGAGCTGGCAGTTTATAATGGATTCCATTATTTTGGAGAACAAGGAGGTGATGGCAATAGGCCTGTAGTTGGACGGGTCTGAGCGGTCGCCTTTTTTAGGGATCGGGTGGACCAAAGCTGTCTTCCATGAATTCGGGACTACGCCTTGGGAGTAGGAGTATCGAAAAGACGCGTTAAAACCGGTGCCGACTCCGGAGCACACGTCTTCAGCACAATGGGAGGGACTCCATCGGGCCCACTCGACTTGCTGACGTCCAGGGAGAAGAGTGCTTTGCGAACCGAGCGTTGTGTAAACCGTACATCCGGCATGGAGCACTCACATCGCGGGATGGTCGGCGGTGTGTTCCCCCCGTCATCTAGAGTCGAGTTGGACGCAAAAAGAGAGCTCAACAGATCGGCTTTCTCCTTTGCGGCATGGGCCAGTGAGTCGTCCTCCCTGTGAAGAGATGGAAGAGATGGCTGACAGAAGTTCCCTTGGACAGCCTTGGCGAGAGACCAAAATGCACGGGTTCCCGAAGGAAGGCGAACTAGTTTCTCGCCAATTCTGCCGATGTGCTTAGACCTTGCCTTGGCAATGACGCTTTTGAAGGACCTGGAGACG
Source organism: Parnassius mnemosyne (assembly GCA_963668995.1). Lineage (NCBI taxonomy): Eukaryota > Metazoa > Arthropoda > Insecta > Lepidoptera > Papilionidae > Parnassius > Parnassius mnemosyne. Next base: position 980,434 of record CAVLGL010000090.1, read on the forward strand.
GAATCATACTTCTTTTTAAGTGCGCTATTATTATTATTATTATTTATACTTTATTGTACACCACAAAAAAAAAACGATAAAAAAGAACAAATTACAAGGAGTAAAACTTAAGAGGTAGGTACAATAAGGCGGTCTTATCGCTAATAAGCGATCTCTTCCAGACAACCTTAAGATTAGGAGAAAGTTGTTCTATTGGACAGTGGGAGGTGGTGTATATTATAGTAAACTTACATACTAATACCTAAATAAACTAAACTGATACATAATGAAAAAAATAATACACTAATATATACATTCAAAATATAATAGACATACATAAGATTAAGTAGGCAAATATACATAAAAATTAAATAAAAAAATACAGAGAGGATACAAAAAATACATGTCGCAAATGATGACCAGTAGTTAATGCACTGTTAGGTAGTAATTTTTGACGTCAGTCTTAAACTTTTCTAGTGTTTTCGCACGACGAATTTGCGAAGGAAGATCATTCCATAAGCAGATGGCCTTAACTGTGAAGGAGTTTTTAAAGTATTTAGTTCGATATGAATGTGGTGCGAGTATAAGTTCTCCGGCTGACCGTAGAACTCTGTCCGGTCTGTCATGACCAAGAAACTTAAAGTTTTCCTTTAGATAGCTAGGAGTCATTGGATCGAATAATACACAGTACAGAAGAGAAACAATTTGTAGGTTCCGGCGAAGGCGAATGGGTAACCACTTGAGCTTTAAACGGAATTCGGAGACATGGTCATATTTGCGCAAGCCAAATATGAACCTAATAGCCAGATTTTGAATACGCTCAAGTTTGTTTAGTTGATCTTCAGTTACATCAAGATAGCTTGCGCCCGCATAATCGAGAATAGAGAGGAGTAAAGCTTGTGCTAACATAATTTTAGTAGGAATGGGAAGGAAAGAACGTAAACGCCGCAATAAACCCATAGCAGCAAAAGTCTTTCTGCTAACTTCTTTCAATTGATGAGACCACGAGAAAGTAGTATCGAAGTGGATACCAAGATTTTTAACGGTGCTACTGTAAGGTATTACAACACCATTCAATACCACCGAGGGAAAGTTATTCCAGTCAACTCTTGAAATCATCCCAGCACCACCAACAATAATGGCCTGCGACTTACAAGGATTAACCTTAAGCCCATAGTATTTACTCCATTCGCTAATAGCCGCCAGGTCAGCATTGATGGCAGAAACAGCGGTAGGCAGGTTCTCAAGAGTTGACTGCGTATACACTTGAAGATCGTCTGCATACATGTGATAGAGAGAAGAAATTTTGTGACAGATCGAATTAATGAAGATAGCAAAGAGTAAAGGAGACAACACACCACCTTGAGGCACTCCAGCTGGTAGTTCACACCAAGATGAAAATTTATCTTCAACGCGAATACGCTGCCGGCGGCCCCTAAGATAACTTTGAAACCATCCAACCACTGATGGAGATATGTTAATGGAACGTAACAGGCTCAACAAGATATCAAAATCTACGGTATTGAAGGCATTGCTAAAATCTAATAATACCAACACAGTGAGCTGTTTATTATCCATACCTCGTCGAATATCGTCAGTAACTTTAACCAGAGCTGTAGTCGTACTATGACCTGACCGGAAACCGGATTGAACAGGATTTAAAAGGGAATTTCTATCTAGATATTGACATAATTGTTGAAAAACTAGTTTCTCTAGGACTTTAGATAGAAACGGAAGAATGGAAATTGGGCGAAAGTCGGTAAAATGTGAGGCTTGGGCCTTCTTAGGGAGAGGAATTACTTGTGCGCTTTTCCAAGCTTCGGGGAATTTAGACGTGGAGATAGATTTATTCAGGATATGGGTGAGAATGGGAGTAACAAATTCAAGGATTGGTAAGATCATGTTACGACTAACACTGTCATCACCCACGGCTTTAGACGAGATGGACAATATGTTCTTTTTAACATCACAGTCAGTGAAAGGAGTGAACTTAAACGGTGGGAAATTAGGAGTTGGCGTTGAAGAAAGAATACTCAGAGTGCGTTCTTTATCTGAGCTGTCTATTGTACTAGAAGAAGTAAAATGTTGGTTAAGGAGTTCAATATCAAAATTATGCTGAAATGAGCTAGAAGATGCTTTGCCAACTCCAAGTGATTGAAGAAATTTCCAAACCTTGGCAGTGTCGCCGTTTTCGACTGATTTATGAATGTGGCGTCGTTGTGCATCCCTACACAATGTATTGCAGCGATTCCTAACTTTTTTGTAGTTTCGCAGATTTTTGTCAGATCTTTCAGCCTTGAGTTTGCTTTTCGCGAAGCCTTTTTTGATAATAAGATGTTTAAGGTCATCGGTCAGCCATGGCGCAGGTGAGTGCATCATCTTTATTGGTTTTACTGGTGCATGAACGTCATATAGTTGTATGAGAAAAGAGTTAAACAACTCAACCTTTGTATCGACCGTAGAGGCATTTTCCACAGCGGTCCAATCCAAAAGGCGAGCATCTTCAATAAGACGTTCTTAGTCCATTCCACTAAAATTACGTTGCAGAAGGATTCTCGATTTTACTTTAGGAGGACGAACTTTGTATGTAAGAAATAAGAGATCGTGGTAAGAAAAAACATCAGCCTCATGTTGGCCGTGCTTCTGGACAAAATCAGGCGAGGAAACAATAATTAAGTCAAGTAAAGATGGGGTACAATCAGGAAGATTATGTGTAGCAGAAAGCGGTAATATATGTAAGTTACACGCCTGTACAATGGATTGTAGCTTCTTACACCGATTGTCTCTTTTAAGTAAACATGTATTAAAATCACCCATAATTATGGTGTGACTATAGGACGGGGACAATTTTTCTAATAAACATTCAAATGAGGAGAAGTAATCAATGTGGAGAGACGGACTGTAACAAACGCCTAGAAGAATTTTCGTATGAGACAGAGTAACTTCAATAAATAAATGCTCGACCGCATTAGAAGGAGGAGGCTGAGTTGACAAACTTACAACAGTAAAGGGAATGTAAGAACGAAGGTAAATCGCCACCCCTCCACCCCCCTTACCAATACGGTCGTTGCGAATGAGATGAAATCCCGGTAATGAGTATGAAGTGGATGGTAAGCATGGCTTCAACCAAGATTCGGAAACAAGAATAGCGTGAATGTTACGGGACTCAAAAGACGCAAGCATATCAGGATAGTGGGCTGGAACACTTTGTGCATTTAAGTGAATCACATTAAAATTCATCAGAGAATCTGAGAAGTACGAATTAAGGGCATCATTTAACGGAATAGAAGACATTGTACTGTGAAAGCTAAACTCACTAGATGTAACATCACTTGGCAAAGACAAAAAATCATCAAAATCATCATTAACAACACTATTATCGAACGACATTATAAAATAAACTAAAAATATATATAATAAACTATTAAATAACAAAAGGTATGAAAAATAAATATACGGAACCCCAACCCGCCAGCAGTCTGAAAGAGATTTACATTAGTTAAAAAAACATATATCGTATGTTTCAAAGCAACTAACACAAAGTAACAAAAAAATGATAAAATCAAAAAAAAAAAAAACAAATCGTGACGAAAAACGATAAAGTGAAAACTTAAACAGCATTTAGCCAATTTTAAGAATAATGTATTATTGGTAGTATATTAATAACATAATAAGCATGTATAACATTAAATAACCAAAATTAAGCATAACGCTATAAAAAACTAGTTATAAATAACGTTACGTTAATAGCGCTTTTATTGTATCATTTTCACTCATAGACATAGTATTTTCATTGCATAAACGAAACGCAATAAGCAATAACAAAGACAGGTTTTAAATAGTGATTTATAAACTCTATGGTTGAGAATTCTGCTTTACAATCTGTGGTTGTAACTGCACGATTACATCTAGCTTGCTACATATATATTTATCTATGATTACATCATTACATTACACAAATGACGTTAACGAAATGTCTTATGATAATCATGTTATGGCATACACAAACAATAAAAAAAAAATTAGGAATTCGGTAAATTAAAGTTAAATATTAATTGATTATGCTACATATAACATAAAACACAAAAAATAACTCAACTGTAAATTCCCAATAGACATACAGGCATATTCGAAACAGATACACAAGAGTGTTTAAGAGATTTTTTCCTGGCTTTAAAATGGGTATAATGGGTTAGGAATAAGTGAATGAAACCATAACCATAACATATTATATATTTTCAAAACTAGTTCTTTACACACAGTATTCATATTTTTAAAGCTTTATTATGGAACAGAATCTAAACCACAAGTAGTGTCTTTTCTAGAGTTAACAGCTGAGTTGAATTCGGTCAAGGTAAAAGGTTTGGTAAGATAATCACAATGATTATCATTTGAGGAGTTAGGGGTTAGAGGTGATTCATCGGTTTCTGGAGTATATTTTTTCAAAAATTCATTAGCCCAATTAGAATCTATGACAGATGTGTTATTATGAACAAAAGTTTTGTTAAACTTTTTAATGTAGTTTCATACTCTAGTCAATGGAGTAGATCTATTAAAAGTTTCACATAGTTTTTTCCAGCTAAGATGTCTTTCAGTCTTCATAGTAATTTTTTAACAGCTTGTAGTCTTTTAAAATTAATAAATAATTTCGTTCTGTGGGATCATTCTTAAATACTAAATATGCATTTTTACAATTTAATACTGCCTCTTTGCATTTTAAATTCCACTAAGGTAGAGAATTTTTCTTTTTAATTCTTTTAAAAGATTGCAAGTTGATGTTAACATTTCGATTAGAAGACTGATTGGATGGTGTGGATTCATGCATGGCTTGTTTAACTAGTTTTATTAAGTCTTCATAACATTGTAAAGGATTACTATAATCAATACTATAATTTTTAATTAAATTATCTATTAAATTTGTATATTTTGACCAATCAACCAATTTTAAGTTTATGTTATTTGATACAGCTGTTTCTTGAAAATTTTGACTATTAACCGTAATTTTTGTCTTTACAGGAAAATGATAGCTGCCTAGAGAATCATCATCACATACTTGCCACTCACAAGACAGAGCCAGTGAAGATGAAACAAGTGTCAAGTCTAATGCATTCTGCCTCCATCTATGAGATCCTACTGTAGTCATCTGACCATCATTCAAGATTACAAGATTGTTGTCATCTATACTTGTAAGAACATCCCTACCTCGTGAATCTAATTCAGTACATCCCCATAATGTGTGATGGGCGTTGAAATCACCAGCTATAAAGACTGGCTGTGGCAAACTTTGGATTTATTATAATTAATTGGTGAATCAGGGGGACAGTAAACACTAACTAAAGTTAATAATTTATCATTGTATTGTATTTGTACAGCTATATTTTGTAATGAGTCATCAGAGAATGTATTGATAACACGAAATCCAATTTTGTTATGTAGAAGTATTGCTACTCCATTACGATCATTACCTGAATCTAATCATATAATATTATAACCTTATACTCTAAAATTGTGCCTAAGTTTAAGCCAAGTTTCACATATGAGAGCAACATCTATGGTGTTCTCATATAAAAATTATGTAAATTGAAAGCTATTTTTAATTAAACTCTGTGCATTCCATTGTAAAATGTTAAACTGGTCCATAAAATATTAAATGTTAAATAATGAAATATCTATTTTGGTTAATGAAACTATCTATGAGAACATCTTTAATAAGCTTAGAAGATATGGTGGTTTGTTCCTTTGATTTATTAAGAGTTAATCCTTTAATGACTGTATTTAAAATTATATTAATAATGTCATCATTCTTTAGCAGTGACATAAGAGCATCTTTGGGATTTTTTTTTTGTTTAATTCGGGGAATTCGTTTTTATTAAAAAGGTCTACAAATGGCGTTTTGTGTAATTTAGCCTGATTTTGTTTTATCTTTTGTTTCTTAACAGGACACTGTCCAGAAATGCTTAGGTGGTTTCCTTTGCAATGTATGCATATCGCTTTATTTATAGATCGACGTGGTCCGGCAAAACATTACAAGCGAATGTGATGGCCACGGTGCCCGTCGGCTGCAGCAAACTGCATCCTGCATCATTCTTATGTTTCCTCATTATCCTTTTAACACATATTATCTTTCTGTAAGTCGTTAACATACCAAAAATTCTTGAATTAGAAAGATTAGTGGGAACATTGGTTATGACTCCTGTTATTTCTGTCCCTACAGCTGGGATAGACGCCTTCATTTTGTATTCATTAAGAAAAGTAATATTATTTAAAAATGCATTCGCTAGAGAGGGCTTTTCAAAAGGAATACCTATTTTGTATTTATTCATAGATTGAAAATATTTAATGCCTTTATTGAATCTCTTCATATGTGTGGACAGAGAGATCATGTCCCGCGTGCCGATTGGCCTTCTTTCATTATTTGATTCGACAAATACAACAAAATCAACGAGAATAGAGTCCTCAGGGTACCTCCTGTTGTAGTCAGATACAAAGTACGGCTTATACTTGCGCTGCTCTTTTTCAGGATCTTCCTCAGTACTGGTATCAATTTCTTCCTCCTCAGTCGTTTCTTCAAACACTTCTTCTCCCGGAAACTTCTTTTTTCTATGTTTCCTCATGATGGCGAAACCCAGTAACAGTAAACAATAAAAGTTTAGTGCCTTTTAACTAAATAAAACAAAATTAAAATTTTAGTTTAAAAAAAGGCGCCTATCACGTTTCAAGGTTCCCGCGCTTTTCCTAACGAACTTCTTCTTCTTCTTCTTAATAACTGGCTTTACGGCTCTGGGATCTAGCCCTTCTCAGCCTGTAGTTACAATATATTATGATAATTATCCTTCCTAGTATACTGCTTCACAAAATATTGATGCGTCACATTGTGCAGCCCTTGGGAGATTTTGACGGCAACTTGAGCCAGCAGACAGCTGACGGTTGGCGATGGTATCTCAAGGCGCCTAAGCAGACAGAATCACATCACCATCAGAGCACTTGTATCATAGTTTCCACTAATAGTTCACATGGGCAGACACTTAATACACAAAATCGCACCACTTTTACATATCAAAGTCCACTTCAAACCATTATTTAAACAATAATACAGGAGCAGCAAACCGCCGTCGGTCAAGTTCCCGCCAAAAATCCTGATAACGAACCAGGATGACGCAACCGCAGACTAACTAGTAGATTCTACCCGAATGATGCAACTTTGTATGAAACGTAGAAAAATAAATATTTGATAAATATGTAGCAAGCTTCAAGTCTTAAGCCGCGTCTCCACCAAAGTTTTGGAGCTTATGGCCTGGTATCTAGACCTTTAGGCCAAACCAAAGTTTTGTTACCAACTGTTGTGTTGCCAACACCTGTTGGTAACAAATGTTTCTGTAATTACCTAGTGTTGGCAACAAAACTTGAAACAATGTCGGGAACCGTGTTTGAATTTTCGGCGGCAACATCAAAGGAATACGCTTTTTGCAAACATTTGTTCCTTCGGTGGAGACGCCCGTTGGAAACATTTGTCGGCAACATCGGAAACAAATGTTGGTAACTATTGTTTAGTTGGAAACAGTTGGAAACATAAATTTTGTCAACATTTTTGGTGGATACGCGGCTTTAACGACGTTTACGGAGTGAACACTACAAATTAACGCACCGCCACCACACTGTCTGTTATTGGTTTGTCCGCCTCCGTTTTGAAAATTTCGACCTGAAAAATGAACCCCGTGGTCGTCCAAAAACTGGTCGACAATAACGAATTAAAGGCGGTTGTGGAAGCTAATGATACTCAATCTACGGCTGAATTAGCACTAGCTTTCAACGTTAGCATCAAAACAAAACAATATAATAATTGGTGGATACGCGGCTTTAAAGCCGTGTATCCACCGAAAATGTTGACATTATTTATGTTTCAACCATGGAGGTTAGAGACTCTCTAATCTCCATGTTTCCAACTGTTCGCAACTCAACAAAAGTTACCAACTTTTGTTCCGATGTTTTCGCACCGAATTGAAACATGTCGCCAACAATTTGAGAAATATTTTAATTGACAACTTGCTGTCTTCACCAAAGTTTTGTTGGCAACAATATGTCTTCAAGTGACGATATTATGCAGGCAGCCGCAGTATTTATAATTTTATGCAAAAAAATACCAGTAGTTTTGGAGTTATCCTTAATAATGCGTCACCATCATCATCATTACAGCCCTTCACAAGTCCACTGCTGAACATAGGCCTCCCCCAAAGAATGCCACAAAGCACGGTCCTGAGCCACCTGCATCCATCGACTTCCTGCATGCCTTACCAGGTCGTCACTCCATCTCGTGGGGGGACGCCCTACACTTCGCCTACCGGTACGAGGCTGCCACTCGAGAACCTTTCTTCCCCATCGGTTGTCGGTTCTTCGAGCTATATGGCCGGCCCATTGCCACTTCAGCTTACTAATCCGTTGGGCTATGTCGGTTACTCTGGTTCTACTGCGGAAATCCTCATTCCTAAGTTTATCACGCAGAGAAACTCCGAGCATAGCCCTCTCCATAGCTCGCTGAGCGACCTTGAGCTTCCTCATCCGGCCAGCAGTGAAGTACCACGTCTCAGTTCCGTATGTCATCACTGGCAACACGCACTGGGTGTACAGTCTCGTTTTCAAGGTTTGAGGTATACCTGACGAGAACATGTGCCGTAATTTCCCGAACGCTGCCCAACCGAGTTGAATCCGTCGATTGACCTCTCGGTCGAAGTTGGACTTACCTAGTCGGACTATTTGTCCCAGGTAAACATACTCGTCAATAATGCGTATTAATATTGAAATCAGTTTTAGGTAAAAAATTTAATTTCATTAGTTGTCTCTCTTCCTCTCTTTTTAAAAAACGTTACCTCCACACTAGGATTTGACCCTGTATCGAAAGAACAGTTTACATACATAGAACAGACCTAGAACAATTATTTCTAGGCCATACAAATACTTTTTCCGTCCGGGATTCGAACCCGCGGCCCTTAGCGCTGCAAGCCATTACTGAACCACTGCGCCACAGAGCCGTATTATATATATAAACACATAGCTGATGTGAAGAATAGACGCTCCGGGAAGTCTGCAGTCTGTGAACATGTACAGGATCGCCCCCGTCACTACATTAGATTTGATAGACCACAAATCCTCGCTAAAGAACACCGATTCCTTTCAAGGATGATTCGCGAGGCTATTGAAACAACATCCTAGTTTCAATAGAGAAGATGGCTGGGTGCTACCATCTGCTTGGGATCCCATAATTAATAAAATTAAATCCCAACCCAAGCATACAACTGCAAGACTTCATGATACTGTAAGTTCATACTGCGTAGATCGGAACAAAAATTAATAATTTTTAATCTGGAGGTAGCCGTGGTCAACTATGACATTGGGACGTCATACACCTCAGTCCCCCCCGTGACCATGGGTGCTGTAAATTGCTTGAAACGTCGGGAATGTAAAATAAGTTAATATACGCGATAAAATCCGTAAAATTAGTTTTATTTAAATGTGTAGTGTTCGCGTAAATATAAGAAATCATTATTCTTTCACATTGAAAATATTTTCTGAAATTTATTTCATAGGTTTAGATTTTAATATTTATTCTTTATTTTTGCTTTAATTTAGTTATTATAGGCTCAGAATATTATGGGTGAATACACAGTCATAATATCGTCGTGAATATACTGAAGTATAAACGTATAGACGCGTGTTTCAGTTTTTTAGTTTAGAGATGGCGTTCTTCTCTCAGTAGAGAGCACAGACTAACTAGTAGATTCTACCCGAATCAGACGGACATCTCACGAACCAAACTTACTCGACTTAGCTTCTGCATCCTGATTGGTTGTAGCCACAAACTATATAGAAACACTATAAATATATAGGTATATATATATATATATATATACAATTTATAGGTACGCGTTGTTGTAGCAAAATGACAAATGACATTTCTTTTTCTTTTTTAATTTGAAACAACTATACCAGGCAAAGGACGTCCCAAATAATAGCCACTTGCAAAATTAATTTTATTATATTGAAAATAAAACGAGGTAAATACAAATGAAACAAATGAAACATATTCAAATTTAATATTGTTTTATTAGTTATTAATTTTTACTTTACAATAATTTTGTTTACAAATTTAATAATTAACTTATTAATATATACAATATTAAAAAAAAACTTTAATTAAAGAAAACCAAAACTAATTAGGTACTTAATTATCATACAGTCCCCATTTTAACTTTACAATAATTTTGTTTACAAATTTAGAATCAGACCAGTTTTTTTGATCCCATTTTAGCTTATTAATACTATAATAAAATAAAATAAAACTAGTAGCTTCATTATCATATAGTCCTACTCCCCGCGGTATCGCGCCAAGAACGCTGGCTGAGTTTCCTCGCTGAATGGCTATACTTAGCTTTTGAGTGAGAAAAGAACTAACCCTCTATTAAGAATTAATGGATAAGTATCAATGTAAGAGTCACCATTTTCACCACTTTCGTTACTCACTTCCCTTTCATGTCCTTTAAACAGGCTCTTTATTTTTAATAATAGTGCACTAACATCATCTCCATAATTACAAGATGAGTGATGAAATTTAATGAAACCCGTAATTAATAAAGATTTAAAAGCATTTATGAATTTGTGGCAAGTTGGATTATTGTCCCTAAAATTATATGATCTTATTTGACCGAAAAAAATTTAGATGATATCGGAATGTATATAGCTGGGTCTCATAATCTTTATATTTTTCTTGTTTTTTAAATAAAACTAATTTTACGGATTTTATCGCGTATATTAACTTATTTTTATATTCCCGACGTTTCGGGTGCTTTCCAGCACCCGTGGTCACGGGGGACTGAGTTGTTTGACGTCCTGCTGTCATAGTTAGCCCGGCTACCTTCAGTTTTTAATATTAATTTTTGGTTCGATTTATGCAGAATGAGCTTACAGTATCTTGAAGTCTAGCAGTGGTATACTTGGGTTTGGATTTGATTTTATTAATTATGGGATCCCAAGCAGATGGCAGCACCCATCCATCTTCTCTATTGAAATTAGGATGTTTTTTAATTTCAATAGCCTCGCGAATCATCCTTGGGAGGAATCGGTGTTCTTTTGCGAGGATTTGTGGTCTATCAAATCTAATGTAATGACGGGGACGATCCTGAACATGTTCATAAACTGCAGACTTCCCGATACGTCGGTGCTTCACGTCAGCTATATGTTCTTTAACGCGGGTTTTAATAGATCTTTTTGTTTGTCCTATGTACGAGAGACCACATTCACAATCCAGCTTGTACACTCCTGCATCTTGTAGAGGGATATGACACTTGACGGATGGTAAAAATTGACCAATCTTCTTCAGCGGCTTGAAGTATGTTTTAATGGAAGCTCGCTTCAAGATGTAGCCAACCTTGTCTGTGACTCCTCTGACATAAGGTAGTACAGCAGGCACACGCTCGACTGTGGCTGGCTTCACTCGGTCACTGTGACGTAGGTGCGGGACCCGAAGCTTGTTGTCTTGCAGTACTTGCTCGACGTGCTGAAGCTCGGCGGCCAGATGTTTTCTGTCACAGATCCCTCGTGCTCTCTGAAACAAAGATTTTCCCACGGTAGCTAACTGTGAAGGATGATGGTGAGATTCACCATTTAAATATCGGTTGGTATGGGTATTTTTTCTGTACACAGTATGACCAATAGTGTTATCAGGATTTTGGATGACTAAAACATCTAGAAAAGCTAAAGTATTGTTTGCCTCTAACTCCATTGTGAATTGTATTTTAGGGTTTATGGAATTAAGGTGGTTTAAAAATGCAGTTACTTTGTCAGATGGTAAAATTGTGAAAGTATCGTCTACGTACCGCTTGTAGAATCTTGGATTTACAGGAGCAGTAAGAAGGGCTTTCTCCTCAAAGTCCTCCATGAATGTGTCGGCGACTACGGGAGATACAGGTGAGCACATTGCCACTCCGTCTACTTGCATGTAGAACTCTTCTTTCCACAATAAATAGCCAGATGTGAGGCAGTGTTTGAGTAATACTGCATATTCTGTAGGCATGTTGTTATCTTCTAGCTTTCTAGTAACAATTGAGATGCAGTCTTCAATAGGTAGGCATGTGAATAGTGACTGAACATCAAAACTGACCATACTTTCATTGTCAGCGAGATGTAGGTCTTTAATCTCACTAACAAATTGGTATGAATCCTTTGTGTGTGCTCTGGTATGTCCTCTTAGTGGTGACAGTATTTTTGCCAAGTGTTGAGCCAACTTATAAGTTGGGTGCTTACTATAGGACGTAGTGGAGCGTTTGGTTTATATATTTTCGGTAACCCATACAACCTCGGTGGTTTGGCACATGATGGTATTGTCGAATTCACGTCAAGATCTAATTTTTCGGAGTATTTCTTTATTAAATCAGTAGTTGTTTTGAGTGTATTAGTTGTAGGGTCTATTTTGACCTTTTTGTATGTACTTACGTCCGATAAAAGTTGTTGTATTTTGAAATTATACTCTGACGTGTCCATTATTACCGTAGCATTTCCTTTATCCGCGCGGAGAATCGTGAGCTTGGGTCTGTTGCGTAAGTTGTACAACGCTTTAAATTCGTTTTTGGGAAGATTTAGTTTCGGCGCTGAACTTCGACGTAACAAGGACGAAATGTCTTGACGTATAGCCTCTAAATCCTCTTTACCGATATTATTCTTAAACAGACAATCCTCAACACTACAGATAATTTCCTCGTACGGGATTTTTTGCGGCGTTATAGCAAAATTTAAGCCTTTCGACAATAGTTTTATTGTAGGTTCGTCCAGTGTTTCTTTTGACAAATTATAGACCGTGCGTTGTTTATTGTTTGCGTCTGTAGCCAACGGTTGTTGCGTTTCGTTTCTACGTTGACATGGATGTTTGGCATTTGATTTGATAGTTAATTTTTGGTATTTTTCTATTTGTTTGTCTTTATTGTTATTTTTCTTGGACAAAAACTGCCACAAATTCATAAATCTTTTTATATTACTTATCCATTTCTCTATACTGGGCACTACATACATGACTATTTTTATTAATAAATTTTAAATTTTCTAGTTTTAACAAAGCTAGCTACCTGAATGCATGGTGTATACATTTTTCTGTAATAGCAATTCTTAATTCTTTCTCTCTTCTTTTTTAATTATCACCGCACTTCCATTTACACTGACAAATAGGTCATCCATAAAAGATACTATTTCTGCAGTATTTTTCAGTTTTTTGCTCCCTGGTCGCCCATCCGAATAATGAGCTGTAATAAATATTTAAATTATAAAATTTGAAATATAATTAAGTACTCTGTACAATATATTTAAGTTACAGAAGACGTTTGTGTTTTTATAGAATTAAACATGAAAGGCAAGCATCCATTTCTCTCGATAGTAAGTGAATGCTGTGGCCCACAGTCACCTACATTAATCCTCGATTAAGTATCAAAATGCAAATGCATTGTCACACTTGATGACAAAATAATGCCTTGTTACCAGGGTCTTTGTTTCTCACCACTCACCATATAAAATACTACAGTTTTATGGTGCTATCTATCTAATAAAATAATTAATATAATAACTTACAAAATGCAGAGGTATAAATTAAGGCTCCTGCCACGGTTTTACTAAATATACGAACATAATTCTTAACCTGCAAATAATCCAAAAGAATTTGATTAAGAATAAGTTTATTACATGTACAAAAATTAAATAACATGTAATTGAAACAAAATTACAATTATTTAATACCTTAATTTTTTATTATCAGGAATAACATATTTGTCATTAAGTTTGTGTAATAACCGTGTTTCTGCATGTTTACAGTCTGTCTTATACGCATCTACAATAGGCCTGCCATAAATTCCGAGACGCCGACCGGGACATTTAGAACAGAAATAGGGTAAATCATGGATTATACAAAAACACTGGTAATATTTAAGAAAATTTAATCAAAAAATAAGAAACTCTTACACTACGTCCTTTTTTTTTGCCCATTCATATTTCTCTGTACTTTTAACCTTTTTCAGTAATTCCTTTTCCCCTTTGACGTAATTATAAAATTCCGTGCATGACATTTTATAATTATAAACGCATTGAATGATGCTTTCGATTGTGCTTACACTGAGTGAACTTCGTTCTTTCGTCCACTGCGCTGAAATTAACGAAAACACTCGTTCTACGTGAGCATTGTGGCCTGGGATTGCAAAAATATATTGACACATTTTAAGAAGATTTGCTTTTCTTTCCAGTTCTTCGGTTTTTTCAAAAAAGTGTTTCCATTTTGCTTCCATATTTTTAGCTTTCCATTCATCGCTGATTTCACATTCAATAAACGATTTTAAGTACATAAATTCTTCATACATTGAATCATCTATTCCTATATCCTTTTCATTTAAATGTTTTGTAGTTTCTTCTACTTGTTGCCATTGAGGAATATCATTTAAAATCATCCAAGCGAAAACATCAAATTTTGTCATCGGCTCTGTCCACTGTTCGAGATAACATATAGCAGTGTTAAAGAAATCTCCTGTTTCTTTGTCAAATGTTTCGGATTGACTTGTATTAATTGTGCCTTCATTCTTTAGTTTGTTATAAAGTTGTGTTGTTTGATTGCCTAAATATTTATTTATCAATCTGTCACTCAACTGTTTTTTTGTATCCTGTAATACATTTTTCACTTCAACAATGGTAATAACTGATTTTTCAATCTTTTTAATTTGTTTTTCAATCAGAAATGCTTGACTGTGCACAAAAAGTGTGTAAACTTCTGATAAGGGATCAGCAAAAAAATCGACTACAGCTTTTGGGGCTTTTGCTTCCTTAGCGAAAAATTCTTTCAATGGCAGCCATAACTTTAGTATGCGTTCAATTGCTGGAAGTAGTGAAAGCCACCGACTTCTGGAATGTGAGAGTATATTGTTGTATTCTAATGCTGCTTGCTCACAAAAATCTTTAAGCCGTTCCACTCTTACAGTGAATATGGAAAAATACTTGAAAATTTTCAGAACAATAGACTCCACGTCAATCGACATCACATCGGCAGCAGTGGACTCTGTATTGTGCAGAATGTGCGCTGGGCAACCGATGCCTTCAATGTCTTTGGACAAAATCTCCTTTAATTTAAAAAAAACATTGTTAACTCCGTACCTATCTCTTCCGCCAAAGTTAGTGTTTGTGTTATCCCCGCTGAAAGCAACAATATTTTGTACGGGGATGTTCTGATCCTGCAACGATTTTATACAAAATGAAGTGATTGTATCAGATGTTTCATTCGGCAATGAGTCTATTTTTAGTAATTTAATTTGCAGTCCTTCTTTTTCCGTAAAGTACTGTATCAGCAGTGGAAATAACTTTTCGGCTTTGTGATTGCTAGAATCGGTTGAAATGCCGTAAAAAGGAACTTTTTCGACTTCTGTTTTAATTTGCGCGATCGAGTGTGGAGCTAAAATGTGTTTAATGATAGCAGTAGCTTTTGTTCTTGCAGTTGATTGTTTTGCTGCGATACTTGAATCAGGATACATTACGGCATTCAGTTTTGTCGTACAATCTAAAGAGCTAAACGATTGGTGGTGCTTTACGACTTTATAAGCTGTGGTCAGTTCGGCAGCGCATATTAACATGTCTTCGGCAGTACATTGCGTGATCATAAATGTCGATATATCTCTAGAAGTTGATGCAACTGATAATTTCGTCTTGTGATTTTTACTTTGGATATGGTCTTTGACACTTGACTTACCGCCGTGACTGACAGATATATGAAAGCCGCAAATTGAACAAAAGGCTTCATAATCATTTCTTCCTCTTTTAATGAATGACCACTCTTTAGTATAATCGTCCGAAAACAAACACTTTCTTTTTGGCATGACTTTTTAGCAAAATACCAGACTGGCAATAAAAAAACTAAACTACGAAATACAGGATAACGCGCAGCGCAAATTAAGTACGTTGTTCTCTAAAGCAATCAAACGAAACACTGCGACGACGCGTGACGTTCAAGGCGCGAGGGCGGAGGGGCACGCGGCGCGGGACGCGCACGTAGTGTTGCCAACTATACTTTAAAATAACGTATCTTACGGTATTTTGCTTGATTATACTTTATACTTTTGAATAAGAAAAAAGTATCTAAAATACTTTATTCTAACTTATGCGTGAAATATTGTGTGAATTGAATGAAAGCAAGAATTCTGCCAAATTTCTGAATTTAACTCAGTCCATTACTCAGAATTTCCAATCATTTTATACTTTCACACATACACAGAACAGAATAACAACAAAATACTTTATCATACAACTTTCGAAAAATCTGTACTGTCAGTACAGTCAAGTGTCAGTCAATGTCTCCAGTATATATTGTACTCTGTACTCTATGCTCAACGTTTGTTGTTTCGGTGGAATAGTAATAATTATAGTGTATATAACCGTCTGAAAGGAATATACGTTATTTTCCTTTGAAAAAGTTGGCAACCCTACGCGCACGTGTTAATAATCAAAGAAGGCAGCTAGGCTCGCTCGCTCGACTCCGCTCCACTTCAACCACTCGCCGATCGCAGACGCTGCACTTAACTACACAGGGGTAGCTTGCGAATTGTGTGCACACCGGGACAAATGACCTGTTGACCGGGACACCGGGACACAACGCTTCAAACCGGGACATGTCCCGGTGTACCGGGACGTATGGCAGCCCTAATCTACAATAATATAAGTCCATGTAGAAATATTTTCTTGGCATTGTATATTTTTTTGTTAAAAATTGTTTCGCATTAGTTTGATTAAATGTGGTGCATCAAATATGACAAGCATATTATAATCACTACTTACACATGTCATCAAACCTCACATACTTTCTAATTCTGGACATTAAGATACAAATTCTGTTAAATAATCTATGGCACTCTGTTATCATATTATAGTACCGAGGGACAAACGGTCCGACCTATTTCGTAAAGTATGCAATTAAAAAGTGAAATATTTATATATATATGTTACGGCCTACAGCTGCCCCTGCAAAGGTAGAATATCCCGGGGCCCATGAGCAGAAGATTCAACGAGCAGCCGCAGGTCGGGCCCCAAATGGCCACATGGAAAAATGTCCTATCATACTAAACTATATGGGAGAATGCTAGGAAAATATAGTACGTACCTGTTTCCGACTCTAAGATCGCCCCAAGGCTCGGTCAGGCCGTGAGTGGGTGTAAGGTGCATGGCAAGTAGTGTTTAGTGATGTGTATGTGTCTGAGACCTGGACCAGCTTAGGTGACCAGCAGCGGCCGAGTTCCAGGCTGCCCCACAATGCTGCATCGCTCCAGCAGGCTCCACCTCTGGACCATTTCTTTCTTCCTGTCATTATTTCAGTCTATTAACTTCATTGTATATTTAACTAACTTAAACTCGCCTAATTCCACATTCATCGCAGAATCGAACCCGTGATACCCGACGCAGCAACAGACAGTAGTTCAAAGTTCAACACTCAATGTCCCGGATTCACTTATCGCCAAATTATAAATAGGGAACTAACGCGATCTCTTCATGAGTCACACGGTTCAGTGTTAAACACAACTAAGTTCCTTCGTTCGACATCAAACACCACGCCGCAATAAGAATTCAAAATACGCCTAGTTGACACATAAAACTAACAAACCAGCCAACACACAAAAAAGGGCACTTAACACGACGGCACAACTACAATGATTTCCAGACAATCAACCGGGAGACGCTCTCGAACAAGGAATGCACGGTTCAAATCCTAGACTGTATATCTACTCGGCACGCGTGTGTGAAATTCCGCGTCACCCGAGCAAGTTAAATATTGCAAAATTCACTTAAACGCAATCACTATATAATTTGCACAATTACTTTCAAAGAAGTTACTTTAATCAGTCGAACACAATAAAAGCCTCTTGTCAAGAACTTAGACCCTAGACAACCTAATCCGAGGCGGTTTTCACGAAACACAATTCCGTAGCGAAGTAACACGCACTAAATCTAACCATCTGGACCCTACACCGGTCGCGTGAACTTCAGCAGCGATAACTGAGATACGCGGATTCACCGCATCGCGGCCAGCGAGCTACTCAACTCTCGCTCACGAGCGTCACACGCTGGGAAACTCCCTTCTGCTCCCCCTTACTTATGTTTATATAACTACTAGCTGATACCCGCTCGCAATGCTGGGCTGGGCAGGGCTAAACTATCGTCGAACTAAATTTCAAGTCATTCGGGAGTATAGTTTTAGAGATCTAGAATAACAATTTATTATTATAATGCATCGATCACTAATAATATAATGCTGATAAAACATGCTGTCGAGTTTTATTTTTTTTTAAATAATAAAACATGTTAATGTTTCAATATTTTCTTTAAGGATTTTGATAAGCGCTATATCGTTATAGTTTTATTGAGTGCGATACGTGGTTACAAGGATTCCCGGAATGAAGTAAGCTATCTATTCTGATAACCAATACAACCTTTGCAAAAAAAATAAGTCGCTTGCTTGGTTTGTTGTCTGCATAGCTTTCAAGAAAGAAATTTATAAATAAAAACGAATAAAACGAAATAGGACGTTATGTTGGTTAATCACATTTGACTTAGAAATATACGCTTAAAGTTATATGATTTCTTTGAGTAACTTAATATCCTACTGTAAAAATATTTTTGATATTTTGACTTAAACTAAAATTCAAAATTATTAATGAAAAAACTATCCTTTATTTTAAGCTTATAGAGTTGGCTACCTAATGAATGAACGTGAAGACACGGAAAATTATACATATTATACAACAGCAGTTATTATCTAACGAGAGATAATAAATAAAACCTTTCAACTAAATACATCGAACAGTTGTGCATCATGTTTTAAAATGTTATAACGGTTATTTCATTTTATCAATAGCAAGGCAGAGTCCATTTTGACACTGGATTTTTGGTGTGAACTTGAACGGCAGCGGATTGCTGGTACTGTTTAAATAATGGGTTAAAGTGGATTTTGATATATTAAAGTGGTGTGATTTTGTGTATTAAGTGTCTGCGCATGTGAACTATTAGTGGAAATGGTAAAACAAATATTCCGATAGTAATGTTAATCTCAAGATAAGGCGTCTGTCTGCTTTGGCCCCTTGTGATACTATCGTCAATTGTTTGCTGGCTCACGTTGCCCTCAAAATCTTCCAAAAACTACGCAACATGACGCATCAACATGTTGTGAAGCAGGGATAAAGGATTATTATCCCTTGATACTGAGATAAATGAAGACATGGCTTAAAAGATAAGCATCCGGGCCAAAAATCTTAATAATTTTTTTTTTACACATGACACCTTGTCAGCCCAGCTGTCCGAGGGGTTTGGCGGGAAATTGACCGACGGCTGTTTGCTGCTCCTGTATTATTGTTTAAATAATGGTTTGAAGTGGACTTTGATATGTAAAAGTGGTGCGATTTGTGTATAAAGTGTCTACGCATGTGAACTATTAGTGGAAACAGTGAAACAAGTGCTCTGATGGTGATGGATTCTCAAGATAAGCTGTTTGTTTGCATAGGCGCCTTTAGATACCATCGCCAACTGTCAGCTGTCTGCTGGATCAAGTTGCCGTCAAAATCTCCCAAGAACTGCACAATGTGACGCATCAACATATTGTGAAGCAGTGAACTATGAAGGATAATTACAAAAGACAAGGCTGTATGGCATAGTTCCTTTGCCTACTCTCTCGAGCGAATAATAAAAACAACAACAACCAGCTGTCCGATGTCAAAACAAAAAACAAGTTTATTCAATGGGCAAGCGGCAAGTTAGTTGCACTCGTGGCGCGTGTATGTTTAAATATCGGAATTATCAGAATTTCGCCCACTTGTGTGTATATTTATATCAGAGTGCATACCGCCCACGCTTTTCCGTTTGTAAACAATATTAAATATGAGCGGTACCATGTATTTTGGAGGCGTTGAAGGGTAAGTTATTCTTCAATAATATCTATTACACGTGTATTTAGTTTCTTGCATTGTTGAAAGTAGAAAGGTTTGCCTTGGACATGCCTAATTATTACGAAACAGCGGTTTAGCGGATATTACTCCCTATATTATTTTATGATTTCGTGCCTATACTATTTTATGGCATCGTTTAAAATGATACATTTTAATCATAAAAATTATTTTACTGAAATTTTAGATGACATAAAATTATACTTTGCATTTGCATTTGATAAAATATTACGTTTTTTATTTCATATTGCTATTCCCGCCAATCAGAAGCAAGGATTATGAGGTGTGTTGGCACACCAACAATTGAATTTAATTTTAGAATGCACTTTATATATTCAGTGAATACAAAATGCAATTCCGAATGTCAAGAATTTGCATTGATTATCGACCTTGAAGGTTTAAACATTTACTTTTATGGATATCTATTCCTACAAATAAATATAATTAGTGTCTTTTTGTACTTTGTAATGTCAAAATAACAGTTTTTTACTAAATGCATATGAAAGTATATACGGTACATAAAACCAAAAAACAATTTATAAATTTTTTGTCTATTTGGTCTGTTTATTCCGGCTTATCTCCGAAACGGCTGGACCGATTTTGACGAGATTTTCACTGGCAGACAGCTGATGTTATGAAGAGTAACTTAGATGACTTTTAATTTAGATAATTTAAAATTAAAAATTGTGTACAACCGACCTCAATATAAATTATTAAGAATAACTCAAAAACTATTGGTCAGTACCTTGATCAAATTGGACCACATGAGAAGCACCAGCTTTAAAATAAAAAAGAATAATCGAAATCGTTTCACACATAAAAAAGAACATTGAGTACCTCCTCCTTTTTGAAGTCGGTAGGAAAATAATTAGGGTCCCGAGCGAAAAAAAGTAAAGTCTATGACATTGTTGAACAAAAAGGGAAGTAAAATATAATAAATTAGTAAAAAATATTCTATACGAACGAAGTCGCGGGTACAGCTAGTCCTTACTTATTACTATAAGGCCGGCCACATACATACGGAATTCCGTTTCGGGATTCCGTTTCGATACTCAGATTCGGGATTCTCAACGCAACAAGTTGATATAAAATCTATGACCCGCCACACACGTACGGTATTTTTCCGTACGGAATTACTCCGATTCGAGATTTCGTATGACCGCCGGTGCGTTCGGAATCACGAACGGAAAAAAGCCGCTCCGAACGCAAGTCTTCCATAGATTTTGTTCGAGTCGGAACATACATACGTAAATTCCGTACGGAACGCGCTCAGTGTTCGTCGTGTTTATGTATGTTTTTACATTTAATCTTATAGGTGTATAGCTTTTCGTAACCTTTCATCTTATTTTATTTAATAATTCGACGAAAGAATTTACAGACATCCATATTTAAAAAATATCTCTGGATAGATAGATCTTTTTACATAATATTGACTATATTGCAAGCTTAGGGTGATAAGGGTACACCCAGTAAGAATAATACAGCAACAATGGAATCGCAATTAGAAAATTTTCGCTGGCAGAACGTCTAGACTCTATGGCTAACGTCTCTCGACTGACCCTAGTTATTTCGAACGGGAAAAAAAACGTATGATGTGTGTGATGTATTTTCGGGATTCCGAAACGGAATCACGAAACTGAATTCCGTATGTATGTGGCCGACCTTATACTATAAATATAAATCTTGCGTGCAAGTAATGTAACAAGTTAATAAAAATGTCAGTCAGTGCCTACTGCCAATTAATTCGTGAACAATAAAAACGTTTTATATGGAAGTAAGGTATCTATCTACATATTCCTCTATATATTCGTGAAATTAAATTACATATAATTTCCTTGAAATTTAAATACTTCGGATTTAAAATTACCTATAATTATTTTTAAAATTACCTATGAAATTGCCGTTCTGCAGTACTGGCCATTTCAAATCAAATTAATTTTTGTTTGGCTTTAGAATTCTTAGCCAAACAAAAATAAAAACATGGAAGTCTTTTTTTCAAAATTAGTCATTTGTTTATTGATTAGCGTTATGGTTTCATCGCAATTGAATAATTTTCATCATCATGGATACGTTAAAAATTGGAGTAATTCGTTGTTGACGCTGCAAACTGCAAAGGGGCGAACCTCAATTTTTCAAAAAATTACAGTAGAGCAAGAAAACATTTATTATTCCCCGATTATTGGCTTTTTTCATCAGAAAATTAAATATATTAGACTTAATGGACAAATGAATTCTTCTTTCACAACCGCCTTTTGAAAATTTCGACCTGTGAAATGAACCCCGTGGTCGTCCGTTAACTGGTGGACAATAACGAATTAAAGGCGGTTGTGGAAGCTAATGATGCTCAATCTACGGCTGTATTAGCAGCAGCTTTCTACGTTAGCATCAAAACAATATTGGTTCATTTGCGTCAAATTGGCAAGGTAAAAAGGTTGACAAATGGGTGCCCCACGAAGTCAATGATCGCCAGTTCGAAGTACGCGTCGAGACATGCCTTGCATTGCTCAACAGGCACATAAACGAAGGACTTTTGAACCACATTGTTATCTGAGACGATAAACAGATTCTGCTTGACAATCGCAAGTGTTCCGCAAGTTGGTTGGATCCTGGTTAAGTACCTAAATAATGCCCTAAACGAAAACTTACCACTAGAAGCGATGGTCACAGTTTGATGGTCTAGTATCGGTGTGATTCATCACAGCTTCTTACCAAACGCGATGAGCATTACTGCAAATGTGTATTGTGAAGAACTGAACACAATGATGGAGAAGCTCTCACGTCTCCAACCAGCTTTGGTCAATCGCTCGTACCCACTGCTCCTGTACGACAATGTGCGACCTCATACTGCACAACAGACGGTCTCCAAGTTACAAGAGCTGGGGTCGGAAGCTCTCTGACATCCGCCGTACTCATCAGACCTTGCGCCCACAAATTTATACTTGTAGTCGCAAGGTCGGATAACTTTTTGGCGGGGAAAAAAATCAATACACGAGAGGCAGTACAAAATGCCTTTGAAGGATTTGTTGCCTCCCGTCCAGTTGATTTCTTCAAAAAGGCCATCAATAAACTGCCACTGCGGTAGCAAAAATGCATCGATTGCGTGAGTGATTGTAGAAATAAAAAATATAGAAAAAAAATTACGTTTTAAATTTATTTTTTAAAAAACGGCAATGTCACGAATAATTATGACGGACTTCAGATTTCAACAAGTTATAAATTTTTGATTTTACCAAAGTAGGTACGCGAGTATTGTCAGACAAGTGTTATAACCAGGTATAGCAGAAACAGAAACTGAAACTTTTTTATTTAATACAAGCATCCAGACCCGGAACAATTTTTTGTAGGCCTTACAAATTAATGTTTCGTATTCGGATGCCGCACGGAACAATTGAAGGGTATGGAGAGCCTGTAGGTATAATTACGAGTTGTGAGGCATTCCTAGCAGTTTCTATTTGAAGTTGCAAGTGTTCAATGGCTACAGTAGCTGCTTACTATGGCTTGACTGTAAGATCGTTTGTTACTACAATATATATATATATATATATATATATATATATACATAAATAATTTAAAATTAAAAATTTTGTACAGCAGACTTCAATATAAGTTATTTAAGAATAACTTAAAAACTATTGGTCTGACCTTGATCAAATTCATATGGGACCACACGAGAAGTACCAGCTTTCAAATAAAAAAAGAATCGTCGAAATCGGTTCACCCAGAAAAAAGTTCTGAGGTAACACACATAAAAAAAAAAACGAAAAAAAAACATACAGTCGAATTGAGTACCGGCTCCTTTTTGGAAGTCGCCAGAAAAAACTAATTTAATATACAATCAGTCCATATTTGTTCAGCGTATGCGGGCGAAATGGGTCGATCGCAAAAGTTTAATCGAACTCCGACGTCACCAATGAAATATTTAATTGCAATTTTAAGTTATCGGCAGTTAAAGAAAATCGTGTTTAAACCTTGTAACCGAACGATTTGAGTAATATAACATAGTTTTTCCCAAAATCAGTCTATTGTGAGGCGGTGGAAGAATATCCACTACCCCATATCGTCCCCTGAGTGTCGTAAGAGCGGCAGAGCGAAACAAACCAGGAAATGGGCAGCAGTGGCTTATTAATAACTAGCTGTTCTCCTGAACTGATCTCTCTGAACCCTAATTCTTTTTCTAAAATAAAAGTGGCCTATGTTACTCCTTATAACATCAGGTATCTGTCGGTGAAAGTCCGTCTAAATCAGCCTCCCCTCCCCATTTTGGAGATTAGCCGGAACAGACAGACAGACCGACAGAAAGACTGGACAGACAAAATTTTTAAGTCTTGTTTTTGTTATAAGTATCGTATATACTTTCATTTGCATTTAGTACAAAACTGTTATTTTGACATTACAAACGGACACTTCAATTTAATTTATTTGTAAAGATAGATTATTAATAATATTTATTGAAATTCACACTTTTGTTTGATTAGCAGTGGTTCCGAAAGAAACCTCTGTCCTGGGAAGAACCACCAAGAAATCCATCGGGACATTTAAAAATAACAGCTTACAATCATTTTATGTTACACAATTAACAACACAAAACAAATTAGGAATAGCTTGGTGGCGTTCATCTCATTCCCGGGGATTATTATCATTTATAATACTCGTAATAGCTATAGCCATTCATGATCGGTGGGCTTTTGTGTTGCATTTCTTATCTTAAAACTGTGATAGTGCGTGTTACGGAAGTGGTTATATCGGAACCGACTTCGGAAGCGGAGTTTTTAAATTTTGCTTGACGGAACCGGAATCGGAGGTGGAGGCAGAAGAGATGTGTTAAGGGTAGGTCTATTGCACTGTATTTTTCTTATCAGTTTCAAATTTTTTGAATTCTTCAAATTTAGTGGCATGCACAGACTTTAAATGACTTTTTAACGAAATAGTCGTACCTCCCTTTCGTGAATATATCGATTCACATATCTTACTTACACTTTGCCGTATTCTCAGAAACTTCATTGAAAGAACTCCAAATGGCACTTGATTTTGGTTTCATTATCCAAATGAAATAAATTTGTTACACGTCAAATAAAAAACTACTATAACTAATCATAAACTCTGATAGGTATAAATGAAGCACGAACGCACAACATGCCAATTATTGCCAAATACGAAACAAAACATCAAGTTCAAGAGTAATCGACAGAAGGCACGGGGGATGGAGGTCCCGGGGCGAAAAGTATAAAATTGTTTGTACACGCTGATCGCGACCGCCGTCACCACTGTGCATCGACTTCCGATATATAACTTCCGATTAAAATTTAACGGAACCGAAATCGGAATCAGAGGTGCAAAATCAATCGGAAGTTCCGAACTTTCGGAATCGGAATCGAACCTCCGTAACATCTCTAGTGCGTAGTACTACCAGGGAATATAAAATGTATATTCCGTGTGTGCTACGCGCTGGAAGAGACTATTACTTCGATGTTTATTTGCTACAAGCTTTCGACCGTGCAAGTGTTACTCTATATAACAGTTATGCGATGAATAAGATATATTAGAAGCAAGACTTAATCGATAAAATTGAAGTGGCCAGTGAACTATCAGTAATCTTGATTTGATTGAAACCAATCTTGTCAACCATGAGCACAGGCGCAGAGTAGCCAGTCTCTCGGTATTCTACAGGATGCATTTCGGTGAGTGTGCGCAGGTATTACACGCTTTAATTCCTCCCTCTCCTTTCCACCATCGGACGACCAGGCGGTCGGCGGGTCTTCATCCCTTTGTTCTAGTTATTCCACGCATTAGAATCAAACGGAAATTTTATACGTGGTAGAGCCATGCAGCAGCTATATTAGTAGTATAGTTGTAGCACGAATGGGTCGGCTCGACCGGGGAAGGACCACGCTCTTACAGAATACCAGCGTAAAATAGCAGCTTAACGCTGCTGTGTTTCGTATGGTGAGTGTCGAGAACCGGAGATCCTTTTTACTGGAAAAGAGGCATTCCATTTTAGTCTTCACGGGTGACAACGCATCTGCATTTTGATTCGCAAACGATGATAAATGTAGATGTCTATGGGCCACAGCAACCACTTACCATCACGTGGACTGTGTGCTCGTTTGTCACCCTATCTTGTAAAAAAAAAACGGTTTGCTTCGTCTTTTGTAATACGTATATCAAAGGAGTGGAATAATTTGTCGGCGTCTGTCTTTCCGTCCGAATACAATCTGGGCGTATTCAAGGCAAGAGTGAATAGGCTTTTGTTACGACAAGCCAGTGCGATTTACCATCTAAGGCTGCATCACCACTTACCACCAGGTGGGATTGTGGTCAAGCACTGGCTTATAATAAGTAAAATAATCATAAGTAATCACAAGTAGCATATGAATATCTGAAACCAAATTTCAACAAAGAAGGCGACAGATGCTTTGTCACATCTGAGGACTAAGGTGGAATGTCTCACAGCCTGTAATCATACTGGCTATGTGTATCGCTCAGCCCGGAGCACAGCAGTGCATTCATTGCTGCTTGGTAGGTGTAGTTAAGAGAGTGGTAGCTACCTAGACGAACTCCTAGACGTAAAAGGAGTCTTACCACCTAAAACCTTAGGTTCAATTCAGCCGAATTCGCCAGGTTTGATTCCTAATCGAGGATAGATATAAATGTCTATGGGCTACAGCATCCCTCTTGCTATCGGGTGGACTATTTGTGACCTTTCCTATAAAATATTGAGATTCGGAGTTCCGAAAATATTAAAGACTAGCTGACTTCGCCCGCGTGTAATTTAGGGTTTTAATTATATTGTGCAGAATCCTAATTCTTTTTCTAAAATATAAGTAGCCTAAGTTACTCCTTAGAACATTAGCTATCTGCCAGTGAAAGTCCCATTGAAATCGGTCCAGCCGTTTCGGAGATTAACCGGAACAAACAGACGGACAGACAGACAGACCGACATAAAGACAGATAAACTTACTTACTTACTTATCTTCACGCACAATCCCTGACGGGGTAGCCAGAGAGAACAGATCGCCAAGTGTCACGATCCTTACATATCTCTTTCGCTTCTTTCAGATTCATTATCTTCTTCATACATGCACGTCTAGGTATCCGAGTACTCTTGACCCTACCCTCTTCGAGCAATTTGCTCACATGGTCTTCGAAAGTTAGTCTCGGTCTACCTCGACACCTTTTAATATTAATATTATATTCGCTATTATATCGCTATATATTTTCTTCACCATTCGGTCTTCACTCATTCGCTCAACGTGCCCAAACCACCGAAGCACGCCCTTATTAATTTTTGTGATAAGGTCATCTTTCAAACCTGCCATATTGCGAATCTCTTCGTTTCGCTTTCGGTCGGCCATAGTAACGCCGCACATTTTACGAAGAGATCGCATCTCCACTGCATTCAACTTACTTTTATGCTTCTTCTGGCATACCCAGGTTTCGCTGCCATATAACAAAGTCGGTACCAACACTGCGTTATGTATTGCAAGGCGTGCACTCTTCGCTACGCCTTGCCTTTTGACTAACGCAGTCAGGGCACCATTGACTTTGTTCCCGGCAGCGACACGCCTGTCCACATCTAAATCACATCTTCCATCCCGGCTAAAAGCACTCCCCAAGTATACAATTTCATTTACCTGTTCTAGACATTCCTGATTTACCCATATTTCACACTTCGTTCTCTCTTCGTCCCTTTCAAATACCAGAACCTTAGTTTTATTAGCATTCAAACGGAGACCTTTAATTTCACATTCCTCTTTCATACACGTGACTAATGCCTGCAGTTCTGCCTCTGATGGTGCAATAAGCACTGCATCATCAGCATACAGCAGACAATTTACTTTTATGTCACCCAATTTCACACCCAAACAGCTATCTTTCAGCTTTTGTAAACAGCTGTCGAGATACAGTATGAACAGCCAGGAAGACATGACACAACCCTGTTTTACGCCCGTTTGGACGCTAAACATGGGTGACAGGTCATGCCCTACCCGCACACAGGCTTTACAGTCACAGTAAAGAGACTGCACAGCCCTTAGCAATCGGCCATCCACACCATACCCCGGCAACAGTTCCCACATTTTCTTCCTTACAACCTTATCAAATGCTTTCTCAAGATCCACAAAAGCACAGAAAATCTTCTGGTTAACAGCCAGAAGCTTTTCCGTGATCATACGGAGAGAAAACATTTGATCCGTGCATCCTCTTCCAGGTCTAAATCCGCATTGTGCCTCCCATAGAAATCTTTCCGATTTCTCTTGCATCCTACGTGTCAAAACCTTCGAGTAAACTTTACTTGCTAAACTGGTCAAGCTGATCGCCCGATAGCACCCGCAGTCAAAATGTGAACCTTTACCTTTATATAAAGGCACAATGACTGCGGATCGCCAATCATCCGGGACATCCCCCGTCCGCCAGCACAAATTGCACAGCAGATGAAAGCTGTCCCAGACGCGAGGCCCACCATACTTGACCATTTCAGCAGTAACTCTGTCTAGTCCCGCAGCCTTACCACATTTCAAACTTCGAATCGCACGTTCAATCTCTTTCATACTGATGACCTCAGTGTCATCGAGGTCCGGGTCTGGCGTGCCAGTCACGGCGTCATCCCCGGATCCCTCACTAAGATCATCACACGCATACATTTCTCTATAAAATTCGCTCCATCGCTGCATGACGTCCGATTTTTCTGACAGGACGTCATTAGTTCTCGAAAGCACTTTGTTCATTCTTAAGGCCGTCGCACCACTTCGGGTCCTTCCAACCTCTTTCCAGAAGAGTTTGGAGTTCTCCTTAAAGTTGTGCGACAACCTTTCATCCGCTTCCATTCTACACCTTTCACGCACTTCCTCAATCAATGCTTTCGTGTGAACTTTCTGCACCTTATATCTTTCTTTCATCTTCTCTCTCATATCCTTATCATTACTAGAGGCCAAGTAGTCTAACCATGCTTTCTTCTTCTTCTTTACAGCTTCTTTCACTTCATCATTCCACCATGCATCTCTTCTTTTACTACTGCCTCTTTTTATTGTTCCACACACTTCTTCCGCTGCACTTACCATTCCATCCCTAAGGTTCTGCCATGTTCTTTCTACACATTCGTTTCTGCCATCGATGGTGTCAAGCTTTTCGGCTACCCTCGCATGATATTTGTCCCTAGTATCCGCTTCCTGAAGCTTCCAGCTTCGGATGCGACAGACCGACTGTGGTTCTGTCACTGTCGTCCGGTAGCGCCAACCCGCGAACAGACCCCTAAATCTAGTAATCACTAGATAGTGATCCGTTCCCAGGTCAGCACCCCTGAACACTCGCGTATCCATAACCTGTTTTCGCAGTCGGTCATCCACCAGGAACAAATCGATAATACTTCTCTCATTCTTTCTTTCTCTAGTATACATATGGATTTTCTTGTGATTAAACATAGTGTTTGTCACAAGAAGACCCTTTTCCTTGCATACCGCCAGTATAAGCTTGCCAGCATCATTAACCCTTTTATCGCCAAACTTTCCAAGTACCGACTCGTACCCTGGTCGAGCGGTACCAACCCATCCATTCAAATCACCACATACAACAATCCTTTCGTTTCCCCTAGCCAAATCTAGAACTTCTCTTACATTCTCCCAAAACTCCTCCAGCTCAGCCCTGGACGACGAAGCCACCGGCGCATAAACAGCCAAAAGGAATAACTTCGTCAGTCCCAATTTAAAGCGAACCCAGAGAAGCCTTGAGTTCACAAACTTATATTCAGTCATAACATCGACCAACCGAGAAGACAGCAGCACCCCCACTCCCTGGCAGGCGCTCTCGCTCTCCGGGACTCCGGACCATAGAGCTAACGCCCCGCCAGGGAGCTCTTCAGTACCACTGCCCTTCCGTTTGGTCTCCGACATACACACGACATCTAATTCTCTTTCTTTCATTATTTCGATCAACTCATTCGTCTTATCTCTCATGCCTCCTCTAACATTCCACGTGCCAACTCTGCACTCCGTCCTCCACCTTCCGCCGTGTCGGGCTGTGCGTGACGGGTGGCGGTCCCCATCGCCGCTTTGCGCGCTGCATTCCACACCAACGGGGACGAGCTGGTGTGCGTCGCCTTGGGGGGACGCCCTAACCCTCGTTGACATGGGTGCGCAGCTGAGTAGAATTGCAGCCCTGAAAAGGGCTGGCAGGGGTCGCGACGAGCACGCTTCTACAATGACCCCTTCTAAAGACAGATAAAAATTTAAAAAAAATTTTTTTGTTATAAGTACCGTATATTCATTCATATGCATTTAGTAAAAAGCTGTTATTTTAACATTACAAACAGACACTGCAATTTTATTTATTCGTATAGATGTTAAAAATATTATATAGAAGTAGACTCTGCGGTGGCTGACCGCTAAGTTCCTTGTGTAAAGGTGGAACACGTGTCGTATTATTGACGGTAGTGTGTGTCGTTCCTAGTGTAGTATTGCTGGGATTAATGGTGACGGGGATAGTGCACGCAATGAGGGAGGGCGGGAGGTGCTCCTCAAACTACGTAAGACACATCCTTTTATTTTATTATACGCGGATCTTGTCAAAATTACAGCTTTTTACTAAATGCATTTGAAAGTATATACGGTACTAATAACAAAAATACAATTTTTAAAGTTTTTGTCTGTCTGTCTGTCTGTCCGTATGTCTGTCTGTTTGTTCCGGCTGATCTCCGAAACTGATGGACCGATTTTGACGGGATTTTCACTAGCAGATAGCTGATATCACAAGGAGTAACTTAGGCTACTTTTATTTTAGAAAAAGAATTAGGGTTCCGCGCAAAAAATTAAAACAGCTAGTCTTTAATATATTGTATTTGTGTAAAGTACCGTCTGATTTTATTGATTAGTTCCGAAAATACTATAACAACATTACCGACGAAAAGATGGAAACTTAAAATAGAAAATACAGTTGAATTGAGAAATTCCTACACTTTTAATTTGTTTAAAATGCATATTATTACTATTTCTTCGATTTCTAGAAACGCATTCGTATTAAGAAATTATTGCCGTGTGGTGTGTTGACCCGACCCCCAAGCGTATTATGTTTGCTAATCACGTATGTGTGTTGCCGCGACTTGTCGGAATCACCAACGTGTTTTAACCGACTTCGAAAAATGGGTAGAATTTCGGATTTCTAGGAATTCGCATGCATGTTTTTTGTATGTATGTTACGCGTTCTCTGCCGACTTCGAAGTTCGAAGAACTATGAAGAATAAAATAATTTGACGTTCTGTTGTCTATTAGCAATGATTGAATGAGAGACTATTGATTATGAGGGCAGTGGGTTAGAATCCCGCACGGAACTAGTATAAATTTATATGATCTACAAATAATTGTTCCGGCTCTGGATGTTTGTCCTTGTGCAATTAATGTTTGTAATCTGTCTCTTCGATACAGGAGAAGTTAAAAAAAATGTAAAATTTCAGTAATATTTTAAAAGGTTTGTATTAGAACTACAAAATAATAAAAAAAGTGTATTCTGTGGTTAGAACACTTTACCACTATTATTGTAAAGATATGCGATAAACGATTTTAAAACTATACATATTATGTATGTATAGTGTTTATGAAATAATAAAAGACTGTTGGCGGCCCCGTGGCGCAGTGACCT
Organism: Parnassius mnemosyne; assembly: GCA_963668995.1. Classification (NCBI taxonomy): domain Eukaryota; kingdom Metazoa; phylum Arthropoda; class Insecta; order Lepidoptera; family Papilionidae; genus Parnassius; species Parnassius mnemosyne. The sequence continues at coordinate 1,012,029 of CAVLGL010000090.1, forward strand.
AGCATTGAGTTGAGGCGCTGGGGGCCGCGGGTTCAAATTCCAAACGGAGCAAGTATTTGTATGGCCTAAAAATAATTGGTCCGGATCTGGATATTTGCGTGTACTGCCTCCACGATACAGAAATCCTAGTGAAATTAAGTCTCTGACGTCTATGACTACTATGAATTTATAGAATTTGTATGTGTTAAGGCGACACATCGAAAACCGTTGAAGCGGGCTATCGCTGGACTGACCCGAGTGAAACATCTTTATACAAGGTGGCCCATAAGTCGTTAGAAATGTAAATTTCGAATAAAATACAAAAGGCGCGCATGAGTGGCGCGCGCGGTGCGGGGGGAGTACCGACGGTTTCTGGGAATTCAGTCGCCATGGAGCGTTTCACCGGTGCGGTCGAAGAGAGTGGTTCGACGTTGGATAAACAACGGTCAGGTCGACCAAGGACATCACGGACGGAAGAAAACATCGATGTAGTGAAACACTCAATTCGTGAAAATCCTACCCAGTCTACTCGTAAGCGTTCCAGTGCATTAAACTTACCTTACATCGTTACAGCGAATTTTAAAGAAAGATTTACATCTTCACCCGTACAAGATTCAGTTAGTACAGGAATTAAAAGATACTGACACTATCCACAGACTAAATTTCGCAAATGAAATGTTGAACCGCTTTACTTCGTTTAATAACGTGTTATTCTCTGATGAGGCTCACTTTCACATCAACGGCCATGTCAATAAGCAAAATTGTCGCTACTGGAGTTGCGAAAATCCAAATCGCAAACATCAAAAGCCCTTACATAGCCCTAAAGTGACAGTTTGGGCGGCTATGTCAGCGCATGGCATTATAGGCCCTTACTTTTTTGAGGACGGCAGAGGCCGCGCGCTTACTGTTACTTCACAACGGTATGTAGCTATGATCCAGGACTTTTTTACACCAGAGTTGCAGAATTTTACAGGCTTCAATACGCGGACCTGGTTTCAACAAGATGGAGCAACTGCCCATACCTCTAACGTCGCTATGCCGGTCGTCCGTCAACTTTTCCCTAATAAAGTGATCTCTCGAAGAGGAGATATTCCTTGGCCACCACGTAGTCCAGATCTGACCCCAATGGACTTTTTCTTATGGGGTTATCTTAAGACTAAAGTGTATGAAACCAACCCGCGGACAATTGACGTCCTGAAAGAAAATATCCAAAGAGAAATGGCAAACATTACAGAGCTTACTTGCCACGCAGTGATGGATAATTTTAAAGGTCGCTTACAGGAGTGCCGCGATCGTAACGGATTACATTTAGATGATGTAATTTTCAAAAAATAATTCCCATTTTATAAGGATTATGACAAAATAAAAACCTTTTTCATAATGTCATTAGTTTTTTTTAAATTATTTTTTTACATTTCAAGGGACTTATGGGCCACCCTGTATATAAAAATTACGTGTCACATTGTTAGTCAGCGATGATCTCCTAAACTACTGAACTGATTTAAATGAAATTTTGCACACTGTGTGCAGTTTGCTCCAACTTGAGAGATAGGATAGTTTTTATCCCGATAAGTGACCCTCAATTTTTTTTATTACGAATTTAAGGATTTTATTAGGACAAAGGGTCGTTGGAGATGGCTGGACAACGACTGCCTGGCTAGCCAGTAATTTCTATAAAAACTTCAAAAGCGCTGTCATAAGGTCTAAAATTGCGTAGCGCCCGCGACGATTAATACCGCTTAGAAATCGCTTAGAATCTTAAAATCTTTTTAAAAAAATTATTGATTTTAGTAATCAAAATAATGAGCAAGTAAATTACGATTACTGATGTTATGAATGTATTTGAGTGGTTCCCAAGCATATAGATTAAGTAATTTCAACTATAGTGATTTTAGAGGTGTTTTCGCAAATAATTATAAACCTAGCAAGCTAACAGCATAGCAAAGTGGCGAAGCAATCAGCTTTGTAGCGGTTTCTAACGGTTGCCGTTGAGCAATCAGTTTCAAAATAGGAGGTTCAGATGCCTGGGTGATCAGTAATCGATTGCTGAAAACAGAATTTGAATATTCGAAACCGTTCTCGAGATAATCGTGGGACAGACGGACAGACATCGTGAAATCAATAAGTGACTTCGCAAGCTTCGCCACTTAATAAGTGACTTCGCAAGCTTCGCCACTTAATAAGTGACTTCGCAAGCTTCGCCGCTTAATAATTATGATCGAGTCAAAATTTTACAATCGTGTTTTTGAACAAGCAAATTCAAGATAAAGACATGAGTTACCTATATCAAAATTCCAGTTTCGTTAGTCGTGTCATACTCCTATACTATTCGATAAAAGGAGGTGCATTTTTTCGCGGTGCCTCCTTAAGTTATGTTCATGTCCATCGCGGTTAATGTGTTCTTTATGTACTTCTTTACAATCTATGTAACCTTTGAACTAAATATTTCAATCGTAGAATAAATGTTATAGTTAGGTCGTAATCTGAATGACTGGTTGAGAAATTGTGTGATAAGAGAAAAGTATTTACGTGGTGGAGCCACGCTGAAGCTACTCGTATATTACGGTTGTAGAACGAATGAGTCGGTTCGGCCAGGGACGGACCACGTTCTCACAGAATACCAGCGTAAAATAACGGCTTAACGCTGCTGTTTCGTATGCTGAGTGTAGACACTCAGCATACGAAACAGCAGGTTCTCTAGAACCGGAGACACTTTTTACTGGAAGTGAAGCGTTCTATCTTAATCTTCACGGGTGACAACGCATCTGCATTTTGATTCTTAATTCAAGATAGTTATAGGTGTCTACGGGCCACAGGTATCGGATTGCTATCAGGTGGTCTGTGTTGCGCGTTTGTCACCCTTCTTCAATAAAATAAAAAAAAATAATTATTACGTACTACTAATTGAGAGTATTTTTTTTTATTTAGGTTCGGAAAATATCTCTTCTTACCTTAATACCTTTTTAAACAGGTGTGTGTGATTGGATAATAGCTGTAATAGCCACTTACCATCACGTGTGCCTACTGTTATCTCTTTTGTCATGCTTGTCGTAAAAAATATAAACACATAGTGTTATTAAATAGAGCAGAGCTGATTTAAATAATACTAGTTTTCACGGATATGATATTTCACCTCAGTCCCCCCCCCATAATCATGGATGCTGTAATGTGCTCGAAACTTCGGGAATATAAAACAAGTTAAAGTTACAGCATATACGTCCCACTGCTGGGCACAGGCGTCCCCTCATTTCTGACGGGGTTTTAGGGCAAGTAAATGTCCGCCGCGCTGCGCCAATGCGTGTTGGCGGACTTCACATGTCTGTGAAAAATTTTTTTCTTATTTCTCAGACAGGTTTCCTCACGATGTTTTCCTTCACCGCTGAGCACGTGGTAAATCAGCACTTAAAATTGCAACTAACAATTTTATTGGTGCCGGCTTGGATCGAACCCGGGTTGTGCGCGTACTTAAAATTTACAGCGAACGCTAGCCATCTGAGCTACCACGGCTAAAATTAGTTAATATAAAATATATACATATATATATATATATATATATATATATATATATATATATATATATATATATATAATATAGTTTTTTTTTAAATGTGTAGTGTTCGCGTAAATATAATACATCATTATATAGCAAAGCTGGTCCCGAGACATTGAGATGCACTAGCTCTATTCATTGTTATTTCTAGAGAAAGGTACAAAATAATTGCAAGTTTTCAAGTAAAATATGACCTCGAGATACACAACCATTTCGTGATCTTGCGAAATTGGAACGCGTTTAATTTAGTAAAATTGTTTTAATTTTTTTTTATTATTTAGCACATCCGTTGCAAATTTTTTTTTAATTTAATGACCTCCAGACCGAATTTCGGTCACGGCGGCCTGTGTTAACGGAGACATGATTATAGTGGCCGAGTGAATGCGCAGGCACAGGAGCGTTATCTATTCCCTCACTCTCATAGTCCGATGGGCCGGTAAACGCACACGATCGGAGTGACCAGGCGTGTTGGTCTTGCGCCTCACTCTCATCGCGTTAGGTGCTTTCCGGGGCACGGGAGTGAAACACCGCCTACCTCCTGAGGGATTGCTACTGAGAATTTCTTCACAGTAAAACAAATAACGGCTTTTGTCCGACCCGGGATTCGAACCCGTTACCTCATGATCAGCAACCGCATTGACCACCACTAGACCACCAAGACAGTCAATTGTTATACATAATAATTATAAGTTATATCTTTTAAGAAAAAGTAAAAACCGACTTCGAATTGCCAAAAAAAAAAATTATTTATGTGCTACCCCTTAAGGGTGAAATTTTTTCTCCAAATTTATATGGGACCACTCTTGAAGTATAAACGGTTGTGGCTCGTGGAAGGAAAAGGGGAGATCTCCCGCCGGGCCAGGTGTTCTGCCCCGGGAGCGGCAAACGCTCCGAGTGGTGGTAGTTCGGAGCTATTCTATATATACTGCTTTAACTTTAGAACTTTGTTAGCGCGATTTAGGCTTCGATGTGTTTCGCTTGTAGCGCGACGTCATCGCCGCCACACTGTTTAACAAAATCAAAATCATTAAATTCGGTTATCAACCTGCGAAGATATCATATGAAATTCTTTAAACAATGGTCCAATATGAAAATGTTTCCCCTATTTTCCATCCTCGGGGAGGAGTTTTAACTGCAAAATTTAATTGGACCACACTTGAGGTAAAGTCTATTTAATAAAAAAACAATCATTAAAATCGGTTCACAATCTGCGAAGATATCGCGTACATACATACAAAAAAACATACACTCGATTTGAGAACCTCCTACTTTTAGAAGTCGGTTAATAAAAGAACATGCAGTTGTTTTGGGAATATTTTGAAGTCTGAATATTCATTCGAAATTCGCGTAGGTACCACCTAACCGAGCCTCGTATTATTTTAGCAGAACGGGTAATGTGTGCTTATCATTTAATCAAAATGCGGGTGTAATGTTACGGGAAATAACCTTAAAGAACTGAACGAATCAAGAAAGCAGATACCTATTGATTATATTTTATAAACTACACCACTGTTCCAACTCGAACAGTAATGTATACAAATAAATAAAATTGAGGTGTCTGTTTTTAATGTCAAAATAACAACTTTTTACTAAATGCATATGAAACTACCTATGTACTTATAATATAAAATAACAATTTTTAAAATTCTGTCTGTCTGTTTGTTTCGGCTATTCTCCGAAACGGCTGGACCGCTTTCGACGGGACTTTCCCTGGCAAATAGCTGTTGATATAAGGAGTAACTTAATGCTACTTTTATTTACGAAAAATAATTAGGGTTCCGCGCAAAAAAAATCAAAACCTACGAAATCCAATCGTAATAAATTCCACGCGGACAATTTCGCCGGGAACAGCTAGTATATATATATATATATATAAAACGCGAACACGTACATGCGTCAAAGATGCGAGACATCTTGTATTGCGACCATAGATATAATAAAATAATTTTTTAATATTTCTATGATTGCGACCGTCAATCTGCCTGGCTAATGTGACAATTATAGCAAATCACTCCTACTTTAGGAGAGACCCATGCCATGGAGTACGGGCTGATGGCGAAGGAGAAAAGAATAGATAATTCTTTTATCTATATAATCGTTATATATAAAAATTACGTGTCACGTTGTTTGTCCGCGATGAACTCTTAAACTACTGAACTGATTTCAATGAAATTTTGCACACTGTGTGCAGTTTGGTCCAACTTGAGAGATAGGATAGTTTTTATCCTGATAAGTGACGCTCAATATTTTTTTTATTACGAATTTAAGGATTTTTTATATGACGGGTCGTCGAAAAGGGCAGAACAACCTCTGCCTTTTTTTTATTTTATATGATCGGGTGACAAACGAGCACACAGTCCACCTGATGGTAAGTGGTTACTGTGACCCATAGACATCTACATCTATCCTCAATAAAGACTCAAGATGCAGATGCGTTGTCACCCGTGAGAACTAAGATGGAATGCCTCTTTGCCAGTAAAAAGGGTCTCCGGTTCTCTACACTCACCATACGAAACACAGCAGCGTTAAGCTGCTATTTTACGCTGGTTTTCTGTGAGAGCGTGGTCCTTCCCCTGTCGAGCCGACCCATTCGTGCTACAACCATAATATAGCTGCAGCATGGCTCTACCACGCCTTGCAGTTGTGCGCGCATCGTGGAAAAACTAAAGGATAGATTTCAATTACGTTTACTAAGTTTTATATCTTAGACACGTATATAGCGATATCTTCATTTAATATAAAGTTATTAAAGTTTTAAGAAACATCGATTTTTATACATATATCATTATTTCTTCATATAAAAATCAATTGCTGTCTGTTCGTTTCCTTAAAACTCAAAAACGGCTCCATAGATTGGCATGAAATTTTTGTGCATATGATTGGGTTTCTGGATGGGTTATATTCACAATTTGACCCGGCAGGTGGCATTAATGTCGAGATCCAGAAATCACCCGTGCGAAACCGGGGCGGATCGATAGTTTTGTTTTAAAGGAGAGATGGCGCTTATATCCCAGTTTTTAATTAAAACAAATAAACTTTGGACGAGATGTATCTCGTCTCGTATATAAAAGAACCTCTAAATCAAAAGGATAAAATTACAGGTTTACAATAATCGTGAGCGTAGATATTAAATTTAAAGATTGATATTGAAAGGAGTTCCGTGGTATCTCAGGAAATAATATCTCACATAGCACCCAAAAAACCCAAGTGCGATCCTAAACGAAACCAACGTAACTGTTATTAGCACTTACGAATACTTTGTTTATAGCTCATTTTAATTTTGTTTTCTGGTCCTAAATGTTGTTTCGGTCTTTTCAGTGCATTACATTTAAATTGTCTTTTTTGCAGCCGGGTTTTTGATGTTTTTAAAATTATTTATTTTATTTTAGACTAGTGTTCCAACACACTTATGAACTAAATTTCATGTGATAGCACGAGGTCCGACACAAACATGGCCCATTATTACGTTATCAAAAACTTTATTGTCCCTAATTTAATTTTAACATATAAATCATATATATTTTTGTAATCTCCTTTTAATTTCCTTTATTTTGATACCCTACTCGATAGGTTTGGTAAATTTTTATATTAACTATTTCGCATCAAAAATTCGCCATCTTGTTTATTTTTTACAAACAGCTATCTAAGAACACTATACCTCAACTGTTGAAATTCATCCAGCCGTTTGGAAGTTACGAGGTGATAAAGAAATTTACAAACATACAAGATACGCGCGAAAAACATAACCTCCTTTGGCAGTCGGGTAATAAATGTAATTCGAAGATGTGCTTTAAGATTTTCTTAGCATCCTGTTTGATTAGGAAATGTGTAGCCTGTTAAGGATACCAACCCACAGGATGACTTGGGTTAGTGGGGTTCTCTTTCTTCTTTTTTCTTGTCTTCTTTTTCCTTAGTCCACTAAGTACACTAGTAAATTCTACGATTATGTATAACACAGACTTCGAAGCTAATAAGTGGAAATTATTATTTTTTATTTTTGAAATAGGTTTAATTTTTTTAAAGATTAGTAGTTAGTATATTTGTAGCACGAATGGGTCGGCTCGACCGGGGAAGGACCACGCTCTCACAGAATACCAGCGTTAAATAGCAGCTTAACACTGCTGTGTTTCGTAAGGTGAGTGTAGAGAACTGGAGACCCTTTTTACTGGAAAAGAGGCATTCCATCTTAGTCCTCAGGGGTGGCAACGCATCTGCATTTTGATTCGCAAACGAGGATAGGTGTAGATGTCTATGGGCCACAGTAACCACTTAACATCAGGTGGACTGTGTGCTCGTTGGTCACCCTATTCTATAAAAAAAACCGTTTCACTTAAACCTGTGCTATGCGTAACTTATTGAACTAGTATCATCCAAACTAGTATATCCAGTTTTTAGAACACGCCCTTAAACATGTAGTGTGTGGGGAACTGGCGCGTAGCAAGTAACCTTAAGGTCAAGTTCACGACGCACCAGCTGCTTCAACAACATTGATAACGTACCGTTATTGCCTGATATCGACTCTATTACGCGATTATTTTTATCTTTGATTATTTCGTTATCGCTCTATGAGTTTTTAGTCGTAAAAATGTTATGGGTTTGGCATAAACGGAAGTTTATTTATTTATTTATGCTATATATTGCACGCGTATTACATAAATACTTTTTCATTATCGTGCGGAAATCCTCATATCCGCTGCGGTGGCAACGAAAAGGTTATGCCGGACTCCTACCGGCTAAAACCCCACGGTGGTCACCATCAGCCTATATGAGGGGTCACAGGATCTCCGTTCGGAACGAATCCGGGGCCCTTTTTTCGCTTTGCTTTATTAAAGCATGTCCCGTGTTCAGTCCATACTGTCCCCAGCACCCTCGCAGTGTTATCACGATGTCTCGGGACCATATCCGAGACGTCGTCCTCCTCGGGACGTAGGTCCCGAACGCCTAATGATTACATAAATAATTATACCAACGCTTTGCTCATCTAGTGGTTGCGACGGGATTAAAACCCAGGACCACATGTTCGACAAACGCGACTGTCGAACATGTGGTCCTGGGTTTTAATCCCGGGTCGGGCCAAAAATCAGTTATTGGGTTTTTCTGGTTGATTAAATTTCAAAGATTTTGTCCTGCGCCAGATCTCGATTTGATAGTGTCGGATTACCGTCCCATCGGACTATGAGAGTGAGGGAATGCACTTATGCCCAAGTGTATGCGGAACTGCGGACTTGGGCATTATAATCGTGTTCTGCGCAGATGTCTAGTCTATGTTGAGACTTGCCGCCGTGACCGAAATTTGGTCTACAGGACAAAAGTCCACTGCTTGCTACACAACTTTCTAGAACTATCGACACCTAGTCAGTCGGGACGGGTAGGTACCTAGGTACTCGAACATTCTAGATGTTTCTACAGTAGAAGGTTCTGAAAATAAAAACTACTAACTAATAAAAAAGCTTGAATGTTATGGATTCCACAGCTCCTTTTTAAAATGGTTGTTTTCTTACTTACACAACAGAAAGCTAAAGGTTGTAATAAATGGATTTCAATCTGAGGCATTTATAGCATATTCAGGTGTGCCACAGGGCTCACACTTGGGGCCAACCCTATTCAACATTTTTATAAATGATGTAGTAAATTGTTTCCTGAACAGTGATGTACTTCTCTTTGCAGATGATTTAAAATTGTATAAAGAAATAAAAACCGCTAATGATGGAAACTTACTACAAAATGATATTAATAGGCTAGTCTCCTGGTGCGAGCTTAATAATGTAATCCTTAATCGTGAAAAATGTTACCAAATATCTTTTAATAAAAAAATCCACCCTATTTATAATGAATACAATATTAATGATAATGTCATAAAAAAGACAAATGTTGTTCGTGATTTAGGTATATTAATTGATTGTAAATTAAGTTTCACTAGGCATATGGATCAAGTTATAAAAAAATCATTGAAATTTTTAGGATTAATTAAACGGGTAACTAAAACTTTAAAAAATAAAAAAACCAAAATAATTCTTTTTAACTCATTTATTCTTAGTAATCTTGAATATTGTTCTTCTGCCTGGAATCCATATTATCAAACACATATAAATAGGTTAGAACGAGTGCAAAAGAAATTCCTTAAGTACCTTTTTTTCAATAATAATAAAATACACAGGCAATTAACATACACTGAAAGACTACATAATTGTAATATGATTTCATTAAATGATCGAAGAGCGCTTATGGACATGTGCTTGTTACACAAAATCGTTAACAATAAAATTAACTCAAACAATATTTTAGGTAAAATATCATATGTTGTTCCTAGACCTAATTCTAGAATAAGAAATTATAGTTTATTCAAAACTAGGTATTGTAGAACAAATGTCGGATTATCAGCTCCAATTAATAGAACCTTAAAAACTTATAATGTAATTTCTAAATTGGTCTACCTTGACATATTCAACGATTCTTATACCACTTTTAAAAATAAAATTAAAAAACATTTTTATAACAAAATTAAGATCACCTCATGAGTTATTGTAAAAAAAAAAACCCTTTTTTTGTTTCATGCATTAAAATATGTTATTTTGTTATCTTTTCTTCTTCTTTTTTCAACAATAATGTGCGTTACTTATTATTTTACTTTAACATGTTAAGTTAGCCTATAAGTATGATATGTACTAAACTTAAGATTAATCAATAAAATTTGCAAACATTTTTTCATTGTACAATATCATGTTGGCTTCCTAAATAAATAAAAAAAAAAAACTATCTGAGGCCCTATATAAGGCCGGTATAGACCGCGACCGGGTCAATATTTAATAAAATTGGCGATACTCGTACAAGCGAATACTTCGAAGCGATACAACTGCGAACTAAAGTGATCAGTAGTACAATTGTGTTTTGTTATTAGTGTGGTTGTAAGTTGTAATTAGTGTTCTGTAATTAAAGTGTCAATTTTGGTAATTCACTCGGCGGTTTTAAAACGAACCCCAAGCTCATAACAATATTCTTATACCGCCACGACACGGTAACTGTCCACCATCTGGTTGTTTGGCAGGGTTCTGATTGAATATTTTTAGAGCCTCTTTACAAAATGTCCAACGTTAATTATGAAGATACAATTTTACGGAATATTTTGTAGCGTTTCTTACTTAAAAAGTCAATACAAAAAGGTTTTGGTGATTGGTAACTATTGCTACTGACTTGAAATTAAAAAAAAAATCTTAAGTATTTGTGGTAAAAGATGTCGGATTTTTTAATTTTATTTAATGTAGAAATCATATTATAAATTAGCTTGATTTAAATATTCAAAATAAATTGTTTTTTTATATTTTTGTTTGGTTTCACTGTGTGACCCAAAAATCTCAATATCCTTATCACTGAAGTTTGTAATCCAAAAATCTGTTGTTATAAATCAGAGGTAATCTTTAATCCCTCGCTAACCTCCTTTTTCGTATTTTGTTGTTGAAACAAAATTATGCATTTATTTGGTGACCGAGATAATTACCAATATACACGGCTTTAAAGCAACCTAAGAAAACTATGGTAACAAGTGCTTTTGGAACGAAGTTCCTTATGGCAAGGTACGAATTTAGCGGATGGGCGCTAGGCGAGAAAAAGTGTAAGATTTTTCCGTCACGACCCTCTCTATAGTGGGAGCGCGATGGAATAATATCCATCTCCCTTAAACTTTTTCTCATCTTGCCATGAAAGAAATATACTCGTAAATTTAAAAGACGCCTCATTTTAATAGGCGCTATTAATTAATTTATTCGTATTTGTTAATCAATAATTTAATACGTTTATCAATAATAATATACTACGAAAGGAACTTCGTTCCAACTAGTGTTGCCCAAATGCAAGAACAAGACGAGACTTAGCAAGTCTTGGTCTTGGTCTTGCGCCAATACACCTGGTCTTGGTCTTCGTCTTGGTCTTGGTATTGCGCTCCGAGTTTTGGTCTTGGTCTTGGTCTTGCAGCAAGAGTCTCGCAAGTCTCGCAATGACCTATTAGCCTATTACTATTTATTAAACGTTACTTTAGATCTTAGAACAACTTAACAGAGTAGGTACATATTGAGCTTGAATTAACATAGCCATAGTAAAGACCAACCATATTAATAAATGTCTAAACATTTGATGAGAAATCCGAAAAATCAACTGACACCGGTTGGGGCTTGAACCCACGACCTAAGCGATCCGTGCCGATGCTCCAACCAACTGAGTGTCCCACGGCCACGGGCGTCAGTTTCTTAATAAACGTTTACATTTAATAAGCTTACATGTGCTAAAACATGGTTAAACATACATATAAAAACAAATTAATAGCAATAACTACACTGTCTTTTAAATAACATTATCTCTCTAGAAAGAGATTGATGGACCCTCACCATATATGAAATGGAATAAAAGAGTTATACAATATAACATTTATTTAAATAAAAAATAAAATACGATGCAAATTAAATTACTTCACAGTATGTACACAACAGCTTTGACATAACTGTTACTTTATATTTATTCTTTTGACAAAGTATTAATACAAAGTAACCATCTGGCTGACTCATCACTTAACCTATTTCTATGTTTTCTAATTACTAATGATGCTTTAGAAAATAATCTCTCAGCAGGTACTGAAGTTGCAGGTATTAAAAGAAAATCACGGGCCATCTTCGATAAAATCGGATGTTTTGTCTCATGCGTCCTCCAACAGTCTAAAATGTCTTCCGAGATGACGGCTCTGGGTTTACCTAGGTACCCCTCCAACTCCTTAATAACTAAGCCTTGAAGACAAGATCCAGATCCATTTTAACACATTTCAAGTGTTTTAAAAGTGCTATGGCGTCAACCATATTTATCAAATGTGTGACGACATATTCGAGCACTTTGTGTTTTAAAAACACACACTTGCAAAAGTCGAGATTTGCAGTGAACTTACTGAACATGTTTATCTTTTAGGTAATAATAATAACAATAATAGTTAGTAATTATTATAAATCCATATAGTTAATTTTATAATAATTACTTACTAGAATAAATTATTATGATACCTACCTATTATCTAATTTCAATATTTCTTGCGAGATCAGGATAATGTATTCGTGTCCATTCTGAGCACCCGGAAACTTATTTTATTCTTTCAAACATGTACTCTGTGGCGGCAATCAAACAGTGTCAAATGTAGTGCGTGCGGCGCGGCGGCGACGATTGTATGCGATATCAATAGTAGCCGCCGGCACGTGTATCTTGACCTTGTACTTTCAAATAGCTGCAGAATTTCTTTGACAGGTCAGTATCCGACCTTTGATGACGCCGACAACAAGACGCCGCGCACTATCAAAGTGCCGATGGTCGAAACTAGGGATGCACTCTTTTTTCTTTTAATTGATATTTTCATTCTCTATGTATATTTATGGTATTGTTCGTAATGCGCATAAGTCCAATTTTCAATTTTTTTTAATTATATTTTTTTGCCTCTACCTGTCCCTAAGCGTATACCCGAACTCCTATACTCCCTGAAACGACACTTAGTCCTAACTGCAAGACGCAACAGTCTCGCAAGCTTAGTCTTGTTCTTGCGCAAATCTTGCACGGTCAGTCTTGGTCTTGGTCTTGCTAAAAAGAGGCGGTCTTGTTCTTGGTCTTGGTCTTGCAAAAATGCAAGAACAAGACCAAGACCGATTTTGGGCAACACTAGTTCCAACCGAGTGTTCCAAGACACTCACGTATGTTTTTTTGTATACCCAAAAAATACCACGGTTTTTTTATCAAATTCTTGCATTGTTAACAGTGGTAGAGCCACGCGGCAGCTTTTGCTGTCGCACGGATGGGCCGGCTCGAACCGGGGTAGTACCACGACCTCACAGAAAACCAGCGTGAAGTAGAGGTTTACCTCTGCGTTTCGCTTGGTGAGTGCAGGTGGCCGGAGGCCCTTTTTACTGGAAATGAGGCATTCCATCTTAGTCCTCACGGGTGACAGCGCATCTACGTTTTGATTTCTGATAGAGGATAGATGTAGATGTCTATGGGTCGCAGCAGCCACTTACCATCAGGTGGACTGTGTGCTCGTTTGTCACCCTTATCCTATAAAAAAAAAAAAAAAAAAAAAAAATTGTCAACCTAATTTGAACCATATTCAATATTTCAAGTTTTTCAGCTCATCGGGAAGTTAGTTTAAAATCAATTACTAAATTCCTCTCGAAACGACAGACAGACAAATAAACAAGAACGGGACTTAAATAAAAAACGTGGTAATATACGAACGAAGTCGCGGGCATAGCAGGGCATTAAATAACCTTCTTCATAGTTTGATTGCTTTGACACAAATAGAGAAACGAAATAAATCTGAATTGTGAGCGGGCATTCGTCAAATGCGGTAGGTACCTAATCAGCCAGTCGTGGAATGATCTTTATCTGCGTCCATGATCTTAATTTTTTTTAAATACGAGTATCTCTGGGTTGCCGATCAAATTGTACACACACGAGACGTGGTCCTTCATTGCTGGCCGTATGAAGAAGCCCAAGGTTTACGTAATGATTTCATAAGTTTACGCGAACACTACACTAAACTGAGTTTTACGGATTTTATCGCGTATATTAACTTATTTTAAATTCGCGACCTTTCGAGTACTTTACAGCACTGGGGACTGAAGTGTTCGACGTCCCAATGTCGTAAAGTAAGAATGAGCTTAGTGTACGTTGAAGTCTTGCAGTGGTATGCTTGGATTGGGATTTGTTTTTATTAATTATAAGGATCCCAAGCAGATAGTAGATAGTAGTAGCACCCATCCATCTTTATTGAAATTAGGATGTTTTTTAATATCAATAGCATGGCGAATCATTCTTGGAGGGAATCGGTGTTTTTAAGCGAGAATTTGTGGCGAAAACTTCAGTCTCCCCTTAACCATGTGTGCTGTAAAGTACTCGAAACTTCGGGAATTTAAATTAAGTTAATATGCGTATATTAACTTCGTAACGTATGAAACCAAGTTTTACTTATCTTATCACGCGATAAAATCCGTAAAACTTAGTTTCATCCAAAGTTCAAGGTCGCTCAGCGATTTATAGGAGAGGGTGGCTATGCTCGGAGGAGGCTATGCTCGGAGGAGGCTATGCTCGGAGGATGCTATGCTAGGAGGAGGCTATGCTCTGTGGTGGCTATGCTCGGAGGAGGCTATGCTCGGAGGAGGCTATGCTCGGAGGATGCTATGCTAGGAGGAGGCTATGCTCTGAAGTGGCTATGCTCGGAGAAGGCTATGCTCGGAGGAGGCTATGCTCGGAGGAGGCTATGCTCGGAGGAGGCTATGCTCGGAGGAGGCTATGCTCGGAGGAGGCTATGCTCGGTGGAGGCTATGTTCGGAGGAGGCTATGCTCGGAGGAGGCTATGCTCGGAGGAGGCTATGCTCGGAGATGGCTATGATCGGAGGAGGCTATGCTCGGAGGTGGCTATGCTCGGAGGAGGCTATGCTAGGAGGAGGCTATGCTCTGAGGTGGCTATGCTCGGAGGAGGCTATGCTCGGAGGAGGCTATGCTCGGAGGAGGCTATGCTCGGAGGAGGCTATGCTCGGAGGAGGCTATGCTCGGAGGAGGCTATGCTCGGAGGTGGCTATGCTCGGAGATGGCTATGATCGGAGGAGGCTATGCTCGGAGGTGGCTATGCTCGGAGGAGGCTATGCTCGGAGGAGGCTATGCTCGGAGGAGGCTATGCTCGGAGGAGGCTATGCTCGGAGGAGGCCATGCTCGGAGGCGGCTATGCTCGGAGGATGCTATGTTAGGAGGAGGCTATGCTCGGAGGTGGCTATGCTCGGAGGAGGATATGTTCGGAGGAGGCTATGCTCGGAGGAGGCTGCTCAGAGGAGGCTATGCTCGGAGGAGGCTATGCTCGGAGGAGGCTATGCTCGGAGGAGGTCATGCTCGGAGGCAGCTATGCTCGGAAGATGCTATGTTAGGAGGCTATGCTCGGAGGTGGCTATGCTCGGAGGAGGATATGTTCGGAGGAGGCTATGCTCGGAGGAGGCTGCTCAGAGGAGGCTATGCTGGAAGGAGGCTATGCTCGGAGGAGGCTATGCTCGGAGGAGGCTATGCTCGGAGGAGGCTATGCTCGGAGGAGGCTATGCTCGGAGGAGGCTATGCTCGGAGGTGGCTATGCTCGGAGGATGCTATGCTAGGAGGAGGCTATGCTCGGAGGACGCTATGCTTGGAGGAGGCCATGCTCGGAGGCGGCTATGGTCGGAGGATGCTATGTTAGGAGGAGGCTATGCTCGGAGGTGGCTATGCTCGGAGGAGGATATGTTCGGAGAAGGCTATGCTCGGAGGAGGCTATGCTCGGAGGAGGCTATGCTCAGAGGAGGCTATGCTCGGAGGAGGCTGCTCAGAGGAGGCTATGCTCGGAGGAGGCTATGCTCGGAGGAGGCTATGCTCGGAGATGGCTATGATCGGAGGAGGCTATGCTCGGAGGTGGCTATGCTCCGAGGAGGCTATGCTAGGAGGAGGCTATGCTCGGAGTTTCTCTGCGTGATATACTTAGAAATGAGGATATCCACAGTAGAACCAGAGTATTCGACATAGCTCAATCAGTACGAGGGCGACACTGGAAGTTTTTAGAACTGGCCACTTGTAACCGATATAATAAAAAAATAAGTTCAAATTTTGAAAATGGACTTATTGTGTATGTATTTTATTAATTTGTCATTTGTTTACGATTTATGTTGAAATTGAAAATTGTCTGTGTCACGTCAGCATGAATTTAACGCGAGAAAATTTTCGTACAATGATTATTTATGACTTTCGATGTCATTTAAGACAACAATAAAGTTATGATAGACTTTGATTGCCCTATCACAATGAAGCCTCATCTCGTGCCACTGTTTACAACTGGTTTAATGAGTTTAAACGTGGTCTCACTAATCTCACCGATGATCTGCTTGAGGGACGGTCTTCTACAGCGACCACTGAAAATAACATCAGTGTTGTGCGGCGTATAATAGAATGACAAAAGAGTGACTTATCAGCAGATTCGGACAAGCTTAGGCATCGGTATGAGTCAAGTGCACAAAATCCTCTATGAACATTTAGCGGTCAAAACTCCGTCGTGCTGATTGGTGTCTTGAAATGATTCAAAGATTTAACGGAAGTGACTCAAATGCTGTGTTCGACATACTTACGGTGAAGAAAGCTGGATTTATTGTTATGATCCTGAAACTAAGAGACAGTCTGCTGTCTGGGTGTTTCTTTCCGAGGAGTTGCCAACTAAAGTGAAGAGAGGTCGAAGCGTGGGAAAAAGATGGTGGCGTCGTTCTTCGGAAGAACAGGTCAATACGCAACAATTATTTTAGAGGATCGAAAACAGTTAATGCAGAGCGGTACACTTTTCAGCGTGGTAGAGCCATGCTGCAGCTATATTACTAGTATACCTGTAGCACGAATGCGTCGGCTCGACCGGGGAACGACCACGCTCTCACAGAATACCAGCGTAAAATAGCAGCTTAACACTGCTGTGTTTCGTATGGTGAGTGTAGAGAACCGGAGACCCTTTTTAATGGAAAAGAGGCATTCCATCTTAGTCCTAACGGGTGACAACGCATCTGCATTTTTATTCTTTATTGAGGATGTAGATGGATGTAGATGTCTATAGGTCACAGCAACCACTTACCATGAGGTGGCCTGTGTGCTTGTTTGTCACCCTATACTATAAAAAAAAAACAATTGTTTGCCACTTGTCTTGGAAAAAGTTTGGGAGAAACGACCTCGCAGTAGGATCCCCTTCACCACGACAACACCTCGTCGCACACCGCCAAGCAAACAATCGACTACTAGGCGATGTCCCCCGACCTCGCACCTTGCGATTTTTATTTATTTCCGCAAAAAAAAAAGAACAACTTCGAGGAAAACGTTTTATGGACGCCGAGGAAGCAGTGGCTGCGATTCAAAATGCCGTCGAAGAGACCTCTAAAGACGAGTGGGCAAAGTGCTTTTCTCAGTGGTTCCAAGGGGGTCATTGTAGAAGCGTGCTCGTCGCGACCCCTGCCAGCCCTTTTCAGGGCTGCAATTCTACTCAGCTGCGCACCCATGTCAACGAGGGTTAGGGCGTCCCCCCAAGGCGACGCACACCAGCTCGTCCCCGTTGGTGTGGAATGCAGCGCGCAAAGCGGCGATGGGGACCGCCACCCGTCACGCACAGCCCGACACGGCGGAAGGTGGAGGACGGAGTGCAGAGTTGGCACGTGGAATGTTAGAGGAGGCATGAGAGATAAGACGAATGAGTTGATCGAAATAATGAAAGAAAGAGAATTAGATGTCGTGTGTATGTCGGAGACCAAACGGAAGGGCAGTGGTACTGAAGAGTTCCCTGGCGGGGCGTTTGCTCTATGGTCCGGAGTCCCGGAGAGCGAGAACGCCTGCCAGGGAGTGGGGGTGCTGCTGTCTTCTCGGTTGGTCGATGTTATGACTGAATATAAGTTTGTGAACTCAAGACTTCTCTGGGTTCGCTTTAAATTGGGACTGACGAAGTTATTCCTTTTGGCTGTTTATGCGCCGGTGGCTTCGTCGTCCAGGGCTGAGCTGGAGGAGTTTTGGGAGAATGTAAGAGAAGTTCTAGATTTGGCTAGGGGAAACGAAAGGATTGTTGTATGTGGTGATTTGAATGGATGGGTTGGTACCGCTCGACCAGGGTACGAGTCGGTACTTGGAAAGTTTGGCGATAAAAGGGTTAATGATGCTGGCAAGCTTATACTGGCGGTATGCAAGGAAAAGGGTCTTCTTGTGACAAACACTATGTTTAATCAGAAGAAAATCCATATGTATACTAGAGAAAGAAAGAATGAGAGAAGTATGATCGATTTGTTCCTGGTGGATGACCGACTGCGAAAACAGGTTATGGATACGCGAGTGTTCAGGGGTGCTGACCTGGGAACGGATCACTATCTAGTGATTACTAGATTTAGGGGTCTGTTCGCGGGTTGGCGCTACCGGACGACAGTGACAGAACCACAGTCGGTCTGTCGCATCCGAAGCTGGAAGCTTCAGGAAGCGGATACTAGGGACAAATATCATGCGAGGGTAGCCGAAAAGCTTGACACCATCGATGGCAGAAACGAATGTGTAGAAAGAACATGGCAGAACCTTAGGGATGGAATGGTAAGTGCAGCGGAAGAAGTGTGTGGAACAATAAAAAGAGGCAGTAGTAAAAGAAGAGATGCATGGTGGAATGATGAAGTGAAAGAAGCTGTAAAGAAGAAGAAGAAAGCATGGTTAGACTACTTGGCCTCTAGTAATGATAAGGATATGAGAGAGAAGATGAAAGAAAGATATAAGCTGCAGAAAGTTCACACGAAAGCATTGATTGAGGAAGTGCGTGAAAGGTGTAGAATGGAAGCGGATGAAAGGTTGTCGCACAACTTTAAGGAGAACTCCAAACTCTTCTGGAAAGAGGTTGGAAGGACCCGAAGTGGTGCGACGGCCTTAAGAATGAACAAAGTGCTTTCGAGAACTAATGACGTCCTCTCAGAAAAATCGGACGTCATGCAGCGATGGAGCGAATTTTATAGAGAAATGTATGCGTGTGATGATCTTAGTGAGGGATCCGGGGATGACGCCGTGACTGGTACGCCAGACCCGGACCTCGATGACACTGAGGTCATCAGTATGAAAGAGATTGAACGTGCGATTCGAAGTTTGAAATGTGGTAAGGCTGCGGGACTAGACAGAGTTACTGCTGAAATGGTCAAGTATGGTGGGCCTCACGTCTGGGACAGCTTTCATCTGCTGTGCAATTTGTGCTGGCGGACGGGGGATGTCCCGGATGATTGGCGATCCGCAGTCATTGTGCCTTTATATAAAGGTAAAGGTTCACATTTTGACTGCGGGTGCTATCGGGCGATCAGCTTGACCAGTTTAGCAAGTAAAGTTTACTCGAAGGTTTTGACACGTAGGATGCAAGAGAAATCGGAAAGATTTCTATGGGAGGCACAATGCGGATTTAGACCTGGAAGAGGATGCACGGATCAAATGTTTTCTCTCCGTATGATCACGGAAAAGCTTCTGGCTGTTAACCAGAAGATTTTCTGTGCTTTTGTGGATCTTGAGAAAGCATTTGATAAGGTTGTAAGGAAGAAAATGTGGGAACTGTTGCCGGGGTATGGTGTGGATGGCCGATTGCTAAGGGCTGTGCAGTCTCTTTACTGTGACTGTAAAGCCTGTGTGCGGGTAGGGCATGACCTGTCACCCATGTTTAGCGTCCAAACGGGCGTAAAACAGGGTTGTGTCATGTCTTCCTGGCTGTTCATACTGTATCTCGACAGCTGTTTACAAAAGCTGAAAGATAGCTGTTTGGGTGTGAAATTGGGTGACATAAAAGTAAATTTTCTGCTGTATGCTGATGATGCAGTGCTTATTGCACCATCAGAGGCAGAACTGCAGGCATTAGTCACGTGTATGAAAGAGGAATGTGAAATTAAAGGTCTCCGTTTGAATGCTAATAAAACTAAGGTTCTGGTATTTGAAAGGGACGAAGAGAGAACGAAGTGTGAAATATGGGTAAATCAGGAATGTCTAGAACAGGTAAATGAAATTGTATACTTGGGGAGTGCTTTTAGCCGGGATGGAAGATGTGATTTAGATGTGGACAGGCGTGTCGCTGCCGGGAACAAAGTCAATGGTGCCCTGACTGCGTTAGTCAAAAGGCAAGGCGTAGCGAAGAGTGCACGCCTTGCAATACATAACGCAGTGTTGGTACCGACTTTGTTATATGGCAGCGAAACCTGGGTATGCCAGAAGAAGCATAAAAGTAAGTTGAATGCAGTGGAGATGCGATCTCTTCGTAAAATGTGCGGCGTTACTATGGCCGACCGAAAGCGAAACGAAGAGATTCGCAATATGGCAGGTTTGAAAGATGACCTTATCACAAAAATTGATAAGGGCGTGCTTCGGTGGTTTGGGCACGTTGAGCGAATGAGTGAAGACCGAATGGTGAAGAAAATATATAGCGCGAAAGTTAATATTAAAAGGTGTCGAGGTAGACCGAGACTAACTTTCGAAGACCATGTGAGCAAATTGCTCGAAGAGGGTAGGGTCAAGAGTACTCGGATACCTAGACGTGCATGTATGAAGAAGATAATGAATCTGAAAGAAGCGAAAGAGATATGTAAGGATCGTGACACTTGGCGATCTGTTCTCTCTGGCTACCCCGTCAGGGATTGTGCGTGAAGATAAATAAATATAAAATATCAGTGGTTCCATCGGATGCAGCGATGTAAATGGACACTATTTTGAAAAGATATAATAAAACTAATAACTTGCTAGTTTGTTCCGTTTTTGATTTTCTAATAACTTTCAGTGTCACCATCGTAAGCTAAAGTGAAAATGGGCTGGCCATATAGCTCGAAGAACCAACAGCCGATGGGGTAGAAAGGTGACCGTATTACAAAACGGAATTTGATTTGGTGAACAAAAAAAAAAACGTTCGCTACACGTCGCTTAACGAAACAAGACTGATACACTAGATATTTCAACAAGATTATAATATGATATGTTTTGGACCATTTCAAGACTAGTTTTAAGTAAACTAAAGAGGAGGAGGTGACAGTGTAGTGGCGGGCTGTGAAGGAATATAATTGATGCAGATGAGAAAATAAGGAGCAACAATGCATTATGCTGACTCGCATGCCGATCGTTGCTGCCACCCATATATTTGTCTTCTTATATTTCGCTTACCGGTACGAGGCTGCTACTCTAGAACCACGGAACTATGGATAACTGTCAGTAAGATTCAGTGTCAATCGGCCTGCTTTATAACTAGCTTGCTGAACCGTTGGGGAAGAAAGGTTTTAGTTGTGTGACAAATTATCTATAAATATTTAAATAGGTACTAATAAAATATATTAACTTTAATTATTTGTATGTTAGCCTTGTTATGTTCGGCGCTAGAGCATCAGTGTAACACTCAATCTATCTCTTTTTTAAAGTCATACCGGTCAAATACAACAAAAGTTTAACTTTTAACAAAAACATCAATGGCATCAGTGAACTCAATATAATAAAATAAATTCCACATTATAGCTTTAGAAGTCGGTGCTAAGACATAGTGTTTCAAAGAATTAATTTTTTTTATAAGATAAGGGTGACAAACGAGGCACACAATCCACATGATGGTAAGTGGTTGCTGCGGCCCATAGACATCTATCCTCTATTACAAATTAAAATGCAGATGCGTTGTCACCCGTGAAGACTAGGTGGAATGCCTCATTTCCAGTAAAACGGGTCTCCGGTTCTCTACACTCACCATACGAAACCCAGCAGCGTTAAGCTGCTATTTTACGCTGGTATTCCGTGAGAGCGTGGTCCTTCCCCGGTCGAGCCGACCCATTCGTGCTACAACTATACTACTAATATAGCTGTAGCATGGCTCTGCCACGTGTAAAGCCATAAAAAAATCTTCGATTTCAGAGGCTATTAAAGTTACAGCCTATATACATCCCACTGCCGGGCACAGGCACAGGCATCCTCTCATTTCCCGTGGGTGTTGTTGAGGCGATAGAGGGAAAAACCAGGAGATGTGCAGCACCGTCTTCCTAATAACAACTACAAAATTAAAAAACTGCAGTTGCCAACACGCCTGCCAAGCGTGGCAACTATGGCAAATATCCCCCATGAGGTCTATGGGATGGCCTATGTTCAGCAGTGGCTAAAGTCCACGTATGCTATAGGTAACGGTGAGTAGGAACTTGTGTCTGTATTTTGAGTTACTTTTAATACATTATATTTTGCCACCAGGGGAGCGACACACTCGAACCTGGTCATCTGTGATCAGAACGGTGAAGTGCTCGGTCAGGCCAAAGGACCAGGGACTAACCACTGGGTTCTGGGCATAGAAAAATGCGCGCAAAGGATAATATCCATGCTCCACGCGGCGAAAGAAAACGCCGGAATACCGCTTGATGTACCGTTGGATTCCCTGGTGAGCTTCATAATTTTATTTTTTTCTTTGTATTATATTGTTACAGTAAAAGAAGTTGCGTTACAGTAAAAATAAGTTTCTTAAAGACCTATTTAGTCATGGGATACAGCATACACGCATACACGCTATGTGTATGCGTAGATATATGGATGTAAAGGAGGCGAGAGAGGTGTGGCAGGATCGCGCCAAATGGAAGTCCGTAGTCTGCCTACCCCTCTGGGTGACAGGCGTGAGTGTTTGTGTGTGTGGAAACAGCAAACTTGTAAAGTTATGCAGAAGATTGGTCTAGAATCTAGATTCATATCCAGGACGCTGTTCGGTACTCCAATTGTTTCTAAACACGCGAATATATTGTCTAAATAGAATACAATCTAGAATAACAATCTTCGAAGGAACCAAATTGACTTCTATTAGTCTCAATTACCAATCCAACCCAGGGCTTGACGCTGTCCGGGTGCGAGCAGGAGAGCAGCAACGCGGAGCTAGCCGCCCGCGTGCTAGAGAAGGACAGCCATAGCTCCCGCGCTATCTACGTCGGATCAGACACGGCCGGGTCGTTGTTCACCGGTGCGCCGAACGGAGGAATGGTTTTAATTGCTGGTATATTGGAGTAAATTTTTCGTGGTATTATTATTTTATATATTTTGTGCTTAGATTTGCAACCGCAGTTTTTTATTTTGTAGTTGCTATTAGGAAGGTGCTGCCTCCCATATACTAGTTTTCCTTCTAGAAAATCATCACTCCATTTATAATCTAAATGGCAACCTGGTCAGTGGTTAGACATGCAGGAAATCGATGGATACAGGTGGCTCAGGACCGTGCTTTGTGGCGTCCCTTGTGGGTGGTGGTTCAGCAGTGCACTTGTGAAAAGCTGTAATGATGCTGATAGATTTCAAGTAATTCTTATTGAAAGTCATTATTTTATTATTGCCACTGGTTCAAAGAAAACCGTCCTTTTTATAGGGTGACAAACGAGCACACAGTCCACCTGATGGTAAGTGGTTGCTGTGGCCCATAGACATCTACATCTATTCTCGATTACGAATCAAAATGCAGATGCGTTATCACCCGTGGAGACTAAGATGGAATGCACGAGGCATTTTCCAGTAAAAAAGGTTTCCGGTTCTCTACAGTCACCATACGAAACACAGCAGTGTTAAGCTGCTATTTCGCGCTGGTATTCTGTGAGAGCGTGGTCCTTCCCCGGTTGAGCCGACCCATTAGTGCTACAACTGTACTACTAATATAGCTGCAGCATGGCTCTACCACGTATGACCTACCTAGGAAGAACCAGCAATAAACCCAGCGGAACTTTTTTCACAAATAAACAGGTTGTACAAACTACTTACAAAACTTATATTATATGAAAGCGACTACCTCATTCTCATTCCGCTTCTCGCTCAGGGACCGTGGTTTGTGGGAAGCCTTTGTTCGTCACTGTGAACTTGTGATGGACTCTAATAATGATTATTATGATTATTAATATTTTTCTGCGGTAGGCATCAACACCGATACTTTCTTCTTTCAAGATCGTTTTTCCTAAGAGCCCACTCGTTTCTAAACAGTCGGCAAACATGGCAAACGGTAAACAAGATTAGTCGTTGAGTCTACCTAAGGTACGTGCCACCATCTAATGAAGACTTCGATAGAATTATCTTAAACTAGAAAAAAAAACATCCTCATTTCGATAGAGAAGTCAGCTGAGTACTGCCACCTGCTTGGCATCGTTTAATTATCTATACAAATAAATAAAATTGAACTGTCTGTTTGTAATGTCAAAATAACAGTTTTTTACTAAATGCATATGAAAGTATGATATAAGATAAGTACTTATACATAACAAAAACACAATTTTTAAAAAAATTTGGTAATCTCCGGAATCACTGGACCGATTTTGACGGGAATTTCACTGGCAGATAGCTGATGTTATAAGGAGTAACTTCTATTTTGTTTTTTGAAAAAGAATCAGGGTTCCGCGCAAAAAAAAATGAAAACACATGAAATCCAATCGTAATAAATTACACGCGGGCGAAGTCGCGAGGAACAGCTAGTTAAAACTAAATTCAAGATTTCAAGATACAATAAGCTCATTGTAAAGCGGACAAAAATTAATACGTGGTAGAGCCATGCTGTAGCTATATTATGGTTGTAGTACGAATGGGCCGGCTCTATCGGAGCAAGACCACGCTAAGTATACAAAGTCGTAATTTGGCATAGTTACAGATATAAATCACGCCTACAAAGTTGTGAAATAAAGTCTTGATAAAAAAGGTTTCTGATCAAGAAGGCCCCATCAAAGTTCACGTGTTGTGACGGGCAACTAAGGAACCCTACCTCTAAATTGTATGTGGTTCGACTTTTTTATATTCTGTGCCCGACACGCACTTGGCCGGTTTTTTTAAAATTATTTTTAGTTGTCATCAAGCCGCTGCTTCCACCTCTAGGTTTTTTTCCATGTGTCGCCTCTTACGACACCCACGGGACGGTTTGGGGTAGTGGATATTCTTACACCATTCCCATTATTCTACAATTCCATCGATTAAATCAAATTTATTTGGTATTTAAAAAAAATTGCAAAATACAATTAGTCACTTATAAAGTTGATGCTATATTATATAAATATGAATTGATTATTGTGCTGAACGTTGCAAAATATAACGGAATGACGCCAGCCACAGTATTCAGGGCGCGAGATAACTTCCGACCCTTGAGTCTTGACTTTTGCATTCCTGATGTGATCTAGACCGACTGTAAACAAGCGTGAAGTAACAGATTATTGCTGATGTGTTTCGTATGTTGAGTGTAGAGGACCGGGAACCCATTTTACTGAAAATGAGGCATTCCATCTTAGTCCTCAGGGGTGACAAAAAATGTGCATTTTGATTCTTAAACGGCGATAGATATAGATGGCTATGGTCCACAAAATCCACTTACCATAAGGTGGTCTTTGTGCTCATTTGTAACCCAATTTTCTTTAAAAAAAGACTAGTTGTTTAACTTCTCTTGAGTTTGCGCGGTTTTTATCAGGCACTCCTACTGGATCATAGATTCGCGGATTAAACGAAGGATTGCTGATTTATACTGCAACAATATCGTTTAGTTTTGACGTAACAGAATCCGTAATCCTATTTATTTCGATGACTAATTAACAGCATAACACAATAATAATAAAAATAATTAACGTACAGATGCACTGGGCAGTGTGTTTGTGCCCTTACATTATATGCACAACACTTACTAATAATGAATATGCTGTACCATTTAGATATAGAACCACGTTGAAATTAACAATAAAAAATGAATACCAGTAGGTATTTTCTTTAATAAAAAATGAAGTCGCATACGACATTATAATCCTGATAGTAAATGGCTGCTGCAATACATGGACACCTGCATGCAACTTCTGACAACGGCTACGGATGCGTTGTTACCCCCGAGGATTGCTTTGTTTCCAGTAAAAAAAAAAACAGTCTCCGGTTCTCTACACTCACTATACTAAAAAACAAGCATTCTACGGTGGATTTCTGTGAGAGCGTGGTCCCACACCGGTCGAGCTGACCCATTCGCTCTAAAACGACAATATAGCTGCAGTTTGGTACTACTAATTTTAATATGTTTATTATTCATTCAAAATAATTGAGGGTATCAGTACTTTTTAGTTTTATTGTACCAAAGATAATGATTCTATTCTTTGACACAATTTCAGGGCAAGCACCTGCACACAATGAGAATAGTCGATAAGATATAGTTGGGGGAAGTTTGCGAATTTGAAGTAGTACGAGTAAATTTCAGAGATGTCTTTTGTCTGTTTGTCACTTTTTTCCAAATAGACAGACAGATAGACAGCTAGACGAAAATCGAAAAATCTTCCAATGGCATGAGCCCAATAAAAGGCAGTTACTTCGATATCACAGCCATACGCTTCAATTTATATGTATAGATGGATCATATTTACCAGTAATAGTAAGTTGATGAACTAGCACGCAGTTCACCTGATGATGAGTGGATGCTGTGGGCCATAGAGATCTACATTTATCTTCGATTAAGAACCAAAATGCAGATGCCTTGTCATCCCTGAGGACTAAGATAGAACGGTACGTTTCCAGTAAAAATGGTTTCCGGTTCTCTATATTCGCCATACGAAACACAGCAACATTAAACTGCTACTTTACGCTGGTTCTGGTGGTCCCTCCCCGGTTGAGTAGACTCATTCGTGATAAACCATAACATAGCTGCAGCGTGGCTCTACCACACACATAGGCTTTTGGATCATACATTAGACTGTATTGACTTAATTGACACAGTATCCACTTACCACCAGGTAAACCTGGTGGTAAGTGGATACTGTGGCAATTAAACATCTACATCTATCCTTGATTAAGAATCAAAATGCAGATTTTGTGCCACCCCTGAGGACTAAGATGGACCGTCTTGTTTCCAGTAAAAAGGGTCTCCGGTACTCTACACTCACCATGACAAAACACAGCAGCTAAGAGCTAATATTTTACGATGAAATTATGTGAGAGCGTGGTTCTTTTCCGGTCGAGCTGACCCATTCGTGCTACAACCATAACATAGCTGCAGCGTGGCTCTACCGCATATATAGGCTATTGAATCATATATCTTAATCGCCATATTTAACCGGCGGATTGCCGTCTGACTGACTGTTCAACGTATGGTGTGTATATGAAATGGTTATACTTCCATATGTACCGTGTAGTGGCGGTGTAAGAATATCCACTAGCCCATATAGTCCCGTGGTTGTCGTAAGAGGTGACAGAGGGAAACTGAAAATAGAGATAGGCAGCAGCATCCTCCTGATAACAATTCCTAATAATCAAAAACTGCGGTTGACAACCCGCCAGCCACGCGTGGCAACTATGGTAAAATCCCGGCTATAAGACCCTAGCACTATGTTCAGCAGATGACTTCTGAAGGCTGTAATGAATGAATACTGCCATCTATCCGAAGTTATAACATTTTTCAAATATTCGTCGTCACCCAATGTCATCATTATAAAAATATATTTAGGCCAAATCAAATCGTGATGCTAAAAATTTAATAAAAAGCTGGTCAAGTGGGAGTGGGACACGTGCATGAAGGGTTCCGTATCATCCTAAAACACGCTTTTAGTAGGGGAGCCATCTTTAATTATTATTATTTATTGTTATAGTGGCAACCGAAATACACAGTCTGTGAAAATTTCAACTGTCTACTTATTACGGATCATGAGATAGGTACAGTCCCCTGACAGACAGACGGACGGACAGCGGAGGCTTAGTAATAGGTTACGAAACCCTGAAAAGTAATTTCTCGCTTTTAAGAAATGCCCTTTTGTCGGTGACTGCGAAATTTGTGAATCTAAAAACCTCTATTAAATAAGAAATTAAAAAAAAAACCCGGAACAAAAAGAACTGATAATTGAACAGATTTTCTTGAATCATAGCTAAGAATACTTGAATCTTGATCAAGTCCCCTTACAACAGAATAGAATAGAATGATTTTTATTCAATATGGATTATTACATGATACTTATTGAAAGTCATTATTTTATTTACCACTGGTTCGGAAAATACCTCTTTCCTGAGAAGAACCAGTAAGAAACCCAGTGGGACTATTATTTAAACATAATTTCACTTAACAATAATTTTGTTTATACAATTTTAAATGAATTTTCATAGAACCAGCATGGTGGCGATCACCTTATTCCCGGGGGTTATTTTCATTCATGTATTCCTTGATATTATAATAACCCTTTTTGTACAGTTTTGCTTTAATAAAACTTTTAAACTTGTTTATTGACAAACTTTGAACATGTTCTGGGATTCTGTTGTAAAAGCGTATACATTGCCCCATAAATGAATTACTAATTCTGTGGAGTCTAGTAAGTGGCATTACAAGCTTATGTTTGTTCCTAGTGTTTAAGGTATGAACATCCTTATTCTTGTTAAAGCTATTTATGTTTTTATGTACATACATTACATTTTTATAAATATATTGAAATGCCAAAGTTAATATGTTTATTTCTTTAAAATTTTCTCTGAGGGACTCTTTACAATTTAGGTTTTAAATCGCCCGTACGGCTCTCTTTTGCAAAACAAATATAGCTTCAATATCAGTCGCATTACCCCATAGCAAAATTCCATAAGACATTACGCTATGAAAGTAACTAAAATACACTAACCTAGCTGTCTCAACATCTGTGAGACTTCTAATCTTTCTTACAGCATATGCTGCAGAACAACCAAAAATAACTAAATCAAAATAGGTTCGTCCGTTTGGGCGCCACGATACCACAGATACAAACGTTAAAGTTATAACACGCCTCTGTTTTCATCGGAGGTTAATTATAATCGTCGGTGCTTCCATAATTGATCACGCAATTTCTAAACAACTTGGACGATGGATCTCATATTCACACAATATTGTATTTGTTTTGAGAATAAGGTTCATATCTATGTTAGGATTCGATAGGTAACGCTGTAGTCAAGTTCTTATCAAATTTTTAACATTTTTGACGTAGTAGAGCAACGCTGCAGCTATATTAGTGGTAGCACGAATGGGTCGGCTCGACCGGGATAGGGCTACGCCCTCACAGCATACCAGGGTAAAATAGTTTAAGGCTGCTGTGTTGCGTATGGTGAGTGTAGAGAACCGGAGAACCTTTTTACTGGGAACGACGTATTCCATCTTAGTACTCAGGGGTGACAACGCATCTGCACTTTGATTCTTAATCGGGGATAGATGTAGATGTCTATGGGCCACAGCAACCACTTACCACCAAGTGGACTACGTGCTCATTTGTGAGTCTTATTCTATAAAAAGAAAATTTTTATGGACTAAAATAATTCATATTCACTATATTATGTTGATTTAATGCCAAAAGGACCCGATGACCACAGTGCCATTTGCATTGTCTTAAAAACTTGCCAAGAATCATAAAAAGAAACAAGATTTTCTACGGGTCATGCCGCATAAAAATATAAATGGATCTAAAAGAACCAGATACCTAAGGTCACCTGCTTACAAGGAATCGGAAATAATTATAATTCAATGTCGATTCATAATATTTACATATTAAAAAAAATCGTTTTTTTAATAATTAAATAATTTAAAATGCACTGTAGTTTAGTAGGAATGCGTTCACTTTTTAATAAGATCTTGCTAACGTTTATGGAACCCTTACTGTTTCGTTGTCTGTCTTCCTGTCCAAGTGAATATTGACTCTGATCGATATTCGACCATTTAATTAATTGGTTTTAAGCGTTTTATATGACAGGATCATGAGGTGTGTTAAAGGTTACATCCTATTATATCATATATTACATCATATTTTATAGATACTCGTAGTACAAACAATATAATGTCCAATCCATGTACTACAATTAGTTTTATATAAGCCAAGTTTATTATTATTATTATTATGGGGTATTTGTATAGTTTTCTCATCTGGTTGGGCTGTATAAATATATAATTGAAAATGAAAATGATAAACTTACATAAATATCAATAAAATAAAATAAATACATAAAAATTACATAAATATATAAAAACCCAACCAGATGGAAGCCCTCGGCAGGGGAGACCAAACGGCCGAGGGTTAGGGGGAAAGAGAGAAACCGGCGGATGATGCGGGCGGTATCGAAGAGGTGCGCCTTCTGCATTTGAGCTTGGAGCGGTCCGTCACAGATTCCTAGTCGCCTCAGACGACCCGGGAGGCTGACTGGGACTAGCCCGTTCGCAGAAACGAGTAGGGGGAAATGGGGCAGATTGATGCATAAAATTTCAGTCACTTTTAAGTACTTAAATAACGTTAAAATATATTTTTGTTATGTTTTCTGCATTACTATATTTATACGTGGTAGAGCCATGATGCAGCTATTTTAGTAGTATAGTTATAGCACGAATGGGTCGGCTCGACCGGGGAAGGACCACGCTTTCACAGAATACCAGCGTAAAATAGCAGCTTAATGCTGCTTTGTTTCGTATGGTGAGTGTAGAGAACCGGAGACCCTTTTTACTAGAAAAGAGGCATTCCATCTTAGTCCTCACGGGTGACAACGCATCTGCATTTTGATTCTCACTCGAGGATAGATGTAGATGTCTTTGGGCCGCAGCAACCACTTACCATCAGGTGGACTGTGTGCTCGTTTGTCACCCTATCCTATAAAAAAAGTGTGTCGAACCTATACACCTGCATACACAAAACAATATTGCTTTATAATATTTCGCACATTTTCACAACTATCTTTTTAGTTTTAAATTTTTTGAAATTTTTTATCTATGAAGTATATAAGTTATAATTTAAAAAGAAACAATAACTACATTTTCTCACCAATTTCACTTCCCACTCAATGAAATCTGTTAAATATTTCACCTCTTTCCTAAATGGCACCACCCTGGTGGCAGAAAAAGTCATCATAATTCTTCCCTTTTCATTCCAGGGTGATTTTAACATTACAGGAACGGGCTCCAATGCATTACTTCGGACTCCGGATGGCAAGCAACACGGCTGCGGAGGCTGGGGCTACCTTTTAGGAGATGAAGGTGGAGGTAGGAAATAGATGTAGTTATTTTATTCCGTTTGTGCTTTTCATATGTTGCCACCCTAATATAAAATATCTTACTGTCAGTACGTATACTGGCTTCCTTTTTTGTGACAAAGGAACTTCAGTCCAGTTGTTGGCTACTGCAGTCCGTGGATACCTTTTTTTTTTGTATTGGATAGGGTGACAAATGAGTACACAGTCAACCTGATAGTAAGTGGTTGCTCTGATCCATAGACATCTACATATATCTTCAATAAATAATCAAAATGCAGATGAGTCGTCACCCGTGAGGACTATGATGGAATGCCTCGTTTCCAGTAAAATGGGTCGCCGGTTCTCTACACTCAACATACGAAACACAGCAGTATCAAGCTGCCATTTTACGCTGGTATTTTGTGAGAGCGTGGTCCTTCCCTGGCTCTACCACGTATGATAGCTGCAGCCAGCTTCAAACAATGAAAGCTACAGATGCGTTGTCACCTTTGAGGACTGAGATGGGATGCAACACAGCCTGTATAGCCTGTAATAATTATACTGGCTCTCTGCAAGTGTTGCGCGCACGCACTACTGATGTTGGTAGAAATAGGTAAGAGGGTTGGTATCGTCCCAGACGTACTCGTACGTAAACAAAGGAGTCCTACCACTTAGTATACACCCCTCTTAACCATCAAATGCTCAGTTTTGCAACACATTTATAACCCTTAATTTTTCATATTTTTTTTGTTTTGTTGTGTAATATTCTTTATTAAAAAACGTTACCCCACACTAGGATTTTCTCCTGTGTCGTGGAGGCAGTTTACAAACATAAATTGCACAAGGACAAACATCCAGATCCGGAACAATTATTTGTAGGCCATACAAATACTTGTTCCCTGCGGGATTCAAACCCGCGGCCCCCAGCGCAACAACTGATTGCTAAGCCACTGCGCCACGGAGCCGTCAAACGTCTTTACATAGTTTAAAACAAAGTCGCTTCACGCCGTCTGTACGCTTAGATTTATTTGAACTACGCAACGGATTTCGATGTGGTTATCATCAATAGACAGAATGATTCAAGAGGAAGGTTTATATGGATAATACATGCTTCTTATATATACAAATAAATAAAATTGAAGTGTCTGTTTGTAATATCAAAATTACAGTTTTTTACTAAATGCATATGAAAGTAAATACGGTACTTATAACTAAAATACAATTTTTAATTTTTTTTTCTGTCTGTTCGTCTGTCTGTTTGTCTGTCTGTCTGTCTGTCTGTTTGTTCCGGCTAATCTCCGAAACGGCTGAACCGATTTTGACGGGACTTTCACTAGTAGATATCTGATTTCATAAGGAGTAACTTAGGCTACTTTTATTTTAGAAAAATAATTAGGGTTCTGCACAAAAACACAAATATTATATAAATCTTCTATCCGTGTGTATGTGATTGAACTCCTCGTAAACGGTTGGACTGATTTCGATGAAATGTGTGTGATTAAGTTGATTAGGGAATGGTTTAGATTCACAATTGGACCCGGTAGGGGGCGTTGTTGTCGAGATCCAGAAATCGTGCGAAGCCGGTGCGGAGCGCTAGTATTATTATAGAACATGCTTTGATTACTTATAGGTCTATTAGAATATCATATCGGTTTTAAAAAATGACAAACATGCTTAAAAAAACCTGACGACGTTAAAAATTACTATTATGACCTATTATATGATTTTATTAGAACAGCTTTATTATTAAGCTTTGAAAATTTAAGCGAGAATGGTTACTAACCAATTTTGTATATATATCCTAGATGGTCATTCATATTAAAAAAAAAATTAATAAACCTAAATATAATTTTAAAAGCCTATTCAATGATAACCCACTTGACATAGTAGAAAAGAAATAAATGAAAGACTATGTCAACTTTTTCATTTATTTCTTTTTCACAATATGGCGTCTGATTGTCGCTATTGTCGAATATTGAATTTTGATTACTCGCATGTCTTTAGTGACACTCACAAGATTAAGAGAAATCGATTCACGTAAGAATGATCGAATTCGGCCTATGCTTTTGGTTTTGACAGTACCACAAAAGAAGATACATACATACGTAAAAAACAGCATACCTGTGGAATTTCTATCGCCGGATATAGGAATCTCGTTTGGAAACAGTACTACATTATAAATAAAACATTGACAATCGAAATTTTAATCACGTAATAAATACGTCGAGGTTGCGGTTGAGTTTGCAATGTTTATGTTTCTTATTCTTTCAAAATCCGACCACAGTAGTGGTTGAAATATTGCTTGGTTGCCACAGAATACATAATGGTTCAGGTACATCATCATCATCATTACAGCCCTTCACAAGTCCACTGCTGAACATAGGCCTCCCCCAAAGAATGCCACAAAGCACGGTCCTGAGCCACCTGCATCCATCGACTTCCTGCATGTCTTACCAGGTCGTCACTCCATCTCGTGAGGGGACGCCCTACACTTCGCCTACCGGTACGAGGCTGCCACTCGAGAACCTTTCTTCCCCATCGGTTGTCGGTTCTTCGAGCTATATGGCCGGCCCACTGTCACTTCAGCTTACTAATCCGTTGGGCTATGTCGGTCACTCTGGTTCTACTGCGGATATCCTCATTCCTAAGTTTATCACGCAGAGAAACTCCGAGCATAGCCCTCTCCATAGCTCGCTGAGCGACCTTGAGCTTCCTCATACGGCCAGCAGTGAAGGACCACGTCTCAGTTCCGTAAGTCATCACTGGCAACACGCACCGGTTGTACAATTTCGTTTTAAGGTTTTGAGGTATGTCTGACGAGAAGATGTGTCGTAGCTTCCCGAACGCTGCCCAGCCGAGTTGAATCCGTCGATTGACCTCTCGGTCGAAGTTGGACTTACCTAGTCGGACTATTTGTCCCAGGTAAACATACTCGTCAACAACTTCGAGCTTAGTGCTCCCAACGACTACCGGCATAGGTGTGACATGGACATTAAACATGATCTTTGTTTTGTCCATGTTCATCTTAAGACCTATCCGTTGGGAAACACTATTGAGGTCATCGAGCATAGTGCTTAGGCCCTCCAGCGATTCTGCCATAAGGACTATATCGTCGGCAAATCGAAGGTGAGTGATGTACTCGCCATTGATGTTGATACCGTATCCTTTCCAGTCCAGAAGCTTGAAAACGTCTTCCAATGCAGCGGTGAAGAGTTTCGGGGATATGACGTCACCCTGTCTTACACCTCTCTGCAATTGGATAGGTTTCGTACTCTGGTGCTGTACTCGGATAGCCATCGTAGCCCTACTGTACAAGCACTTCAACACTTCGATATACCGACAGTCAACTTGGCACCGCTGAAGGGACTGCAGCACCGCCCAAATTTCGACGGAATCAAAGGCTTTCTCATAGTCCACATACGCCAGACATAGTGGCAAATTGTACTCTTCGGACTTCTGTACAACTTGCCGAAGGGTATGTATGTGGTCTATGGTGCTAAAGCCCTTTCGGAAACCGGCTTGTTCGGGAGGCTGGAAGTCGTCAAGTCTGCGCGCGAGACGATTCGTAATGACTCTCGAAAACAGCACGTAGACGCGGCTCAGAAGGGAAATCGGTCTGTAGTTCTTCAAGAGAGCGTTGTCACCTTTCTTGAAGAACAAGACCACCGCACTTCTGCTCCACGCCTCCGGTGTAATGCCACCATGGAGGACGGATGGTTCAGGTACATATGCTGACAATCATACTGGGCATCTATGGTGCGCAGTGGCTCAGCAACGAGTTGCGCTGCTGAAAGCCGCGGCTTCGAATCCCGCACGGAACAAGTATTTATATAGCGTCAACGACACAATGTTTATTGCAATATACTAATTAATTTTTTTTTTCTTATGTTTGATATGTTGAAACCGGTATGGGTGAACGAGAACTGTGATATTTTATAAAAACCTACACATTCATACTCTCACAACACACACGCACACACACACACACACACACACACACACACACACACACACACACACACATGCACGCAGGCTCGCACACATGATTTTGTTAAAATTCAGAATTAATCCATTTCAGGTAATATGTAAATTTTATTAAAAATTGATTATTGTTTTACCTCATATTTCACTCTAAACTGATGTTAATATTAATTGTTTTTATGAGTATTTTGCCAAATTGTCTTCACAAGCACAATTAAGTATAATATGTAGTATAGTAAGGAAGAGCGGGGTCACCTGGCACAAGTAATTATTATTACTTAATAGGTTGATCCCAACCTCTGTTTACAATTATAAACCACTGTGTTGTGAAATAAAGATATTTTGATTTTGATTTTTGATAGCGTACAAATAATTATTCCGAGTCTGGATGTTTGCCCTTGTGAAATTTATATACCTATGTAAACTGCCCCCACGGTACACGAGATAATCCTAGTGTGCGTGTAACGTTTAAAAAAAAGTTCTTCAAATTAATAAAGTGTTTCCAAAGGTGCTTAAATAGTTTATCTAACGTGATCTATATCTTTAAACAATAATTCTAAGTTATTTATTTTAATAAAAAATTCTAACTCCTATGTTTCTGTTACCGACAGTTACATTGTTATATCGTTTAACACATACTCGTAGTATCAAATTCTTGGAACTAGAAAAGATTTCAAAAGTCACGTAGTTGTCATAAATAGTATTTTTTTAAACACTGAATACAACAAAGAGATAGATAATAAACTAACGAATTTTGAAAATATCTTTACTGCCATATTGGAACGTCTTCTGTGTCGTGGAGGCATTTTGCATACTTACTTGGTCCAATTGGGAGCAATTACTCGTTGCCCAGTAGAGTAGAGTGTTGGCTATTCTCTGTAATTTCACGGTACTCGAGCAACCCGGATTCGACCTCCGCCGATACCGGTTAAATGATTAATTTAAATGGACTGGTCGTCACTGCTGGTGATAAGAGGGCTGGTTCTCTTCGCTCAAAGGCTTAAGTAATAGTCATTCAGCGAAGAAACGCAGCCAGCGTTCTTGACACTGGATTAAGACTGTATGATGTTTTTCTTTTTATAATGGTAAGAGAAATATTGTATATATTTGAATGTTATGTATCAAGAAATAAATTTTAAATGCTGATTTACCATGTGCTTAGCGCTGAAGGAATACATCGTGAGGAAACCTTGATGTCTGAGGAACAAAATATTTCAAGGACATGTGGAGTCTGCTTACTCGCGCAGGAGGTGGGGTAATTGTTTTATTTTAAATAGAATAAAGGTGACAAACGGGCACAGACTAGGCCGCAGCAGATTTAACGTGGCTTTACCACGTTAAAACTGATGATGCCATTAACTTATCTTCTTTCCAGCTTATTGGATCGCTCATCGGGCGGTGAAGTACGTGTTTGATGATGTGGATGGCTTGCGTGCCTCCCCCCATCCTACGGAAAGAGTGTGGGAGGCCATCCGGGAGCATTTCAACGCGGACTCCAGAGCCGATTTGTTGCCACACGCCTACAAGCATTTCGACAAGTCACATTTTGCTGGTGAGACTTTTGTGTTGCTCACTAATTTGATATTTTAGTAGATAAATTGCCTCCATATATTAGGAAACCGACTTCTGTTGCTAATTGCTACCTTCAAGAGAATGGTATCCGATCACTTCTGCAACATTACTGCTTTTCCTTTGGTTGATATTTTGTTTCTTTTTTATAGAATAAGGGTAATAAACGAGTATACAGTCCACCTGATGCAAAGTGGATGCTGTGGCCCATAGACATCTACATCTATCCTCGATTAAAATCAAAATGCAGATGCGTTGTCACCTCTGAGGACTAAGATGGAATGCCTCTTTTCCAGTAAAAAGAATCTTCGGTTCTCTCATGGAATATAAAAATTAAGAGGAAGTAGCAAAACGCATAGTTTGTACCAAAACCAATGTCGCCAATCTCACACATTCGCACGAACGAAATGTGTAATGACAATTGTACACCATTTCAATAATTTTCGCGTGATTGGCTAATAAAAAATAGAAGAGAAAGGATTTATGTTACTCACCATTCACTTGAATACGAATCATAAGTTCTTAACAATAGAGATTATATTCCTTTTCATAAACGAAGTTTCTAGAATTAATAAGCAAATTTAGCTTCTTAACGTCGGATGTCGCAGTGATACCGCGATTATTTAAAATACACCATAAATTCCTACTAATAGATACGATTGTGCCTTAATGCTAAAAGCTTCTAAGATTGACGAAAAAAATTTGCTTCGTGATGCTAGATGTCGCAATAATAAATTTACGCTATTATAGGCACAATACACATTAACTTAACGTTGACTTTGCCCTACATAAACTATACAGCTTGAACAACGTGAATGATGCTAGTGATGTGGTTACTCTGCCTGAACATGATCCGACTTAACATTCTGTTCTGCAGAGTGCGGGCCAGCTCCAATATTATTTTGAAAATTATAGGAGACAAATTGGACTGTCCTCTCCTCCGGCATTGCTGCGACAGACATGTCCCAGTAATTGTGGGAGCGAGAAGGTACTAATAATAATTATGTGTAATTTGTATTTATTGTCATCATCATCATCATCATCATTATCATCATTATCATCATCATTACATGCCTTAACAAGTCCACTGCTGAACATAGGCCTGCCCCAAGGAATGCCACAAAGCACGTTCCTGAGCCACATGCATCTATCGACTTCCTGCGTGTCTTACCAGGTCGTCACTACATCTAGTGGGGGGACGCCCTACACTTCGTCAGCCGGTACGAGGTCGCCACTCGAGAACCTTTTTTCCAAATCGGTTGTCGGTTCTTCGAGCTATATGGCCGGTCCACCGCCACTTCAGCCTACTCCTAATCCGTTGGGATATGTCGGTGACTCTGGTTCTACTGCGGATATCCTCATTTCTAAGTTTATCACGCAGAGAATCCCCGAGTGTAGCCCTCTCCATAGCTCGCTGAGCGACCTTGAGCTTCCTCATAATGTGAATGACCACGTCTCAGTAACATAGGTCATCACTGGCAACACGCACTGGTTGTTCAGTCACGTTCTCAAGTTTTGAGATATACCCGACGAGAAGATGTACCGTAATTTCCCGAGCATGTGACAAAATGAGTTAAATAGCAAAATTTATTGTAAATTGCCTTGATGTACTACTATATACTGTATATACTGTATAGTGCTCGGCGGTGAAGGAAAACATCGTGAGGAAACCTGCATGTCTGAGAAATAAGAAAAACAATTTTTCGAAGACAAGTGAAGTTCGCCAACACGCATTGGGGCAGCGCGGCGGACATTTCCTTGCCCTAAAATCCTCTCAGAAATGAGAGGAGGCCTGTGCCCAGCAGTAGGACGAAAATAGGCTGCAACTTTACTTTACTTTTATTACGTATGGGATATACGTGATAGAACGTTATTCCTATAGCCGGCATTTATAATTAATTGTATTCATGGAAATTTATTAACAGTGAGCTAAATTATTATTTTTGAAATGTAAATGAGGAGAATAATAAAAAACAATGATTTTGCAATTGTTTATTGTCATTAAAACAACACATATTTATTTGTAAATTGTTGCTTTCACACTTTAATATTTAATTTTAGACGACAATGAATTCGGATACTAATGTCATCATACATATGTCATCATCATAAATCATTTAAATAGAAAAATCCAATAAAACTAGTATAACGGATTTTATCGTGTATATTAAACTTATTTTATATTCCCGACGTTTCGAGTACTTTACAGCACCCATGGTCATGGGGGGGGGGGGACTGAGGTGTTTTACGTCCCAATGATAGTTAATCACGGCTACCTACAGATTAATAATTATTAATTTTTGTTCCGATCTACGCAGTATGAGCTTACAGTATCAAGTCTTGCAGTTGTATGCTTGGGTTGGGATTTAATTTTATTAATTATGGGATCCCAAGCAGATGGTAGCACACAGCCATCTTCTCTATTGAAACTAGGATGTTGTTCCAATAGCCTCTCGAATCATCCTTGGAAGGAATCGGTGTTCTTTGGCGAGGATTTGTGGTCTATCAAATCTAATGTAGAGACGGGAGCGATCCTGTACGTGTTCACAGACTTCCCGAAGCGTCGATTCTTCACATCAGCTATGTGTTCTTTAACGCGGGTTTTTATTGATATTTTAGTTTGTCCTATATAAGAGAGACCACATTCGCAATCAAGCTTGTACACTTCTGCATCTTGCAGAGGGAGACTGATGATAAAAACTGACTAATCTTCATCGGCGGCTTGAAGAATGTTTTAATGGAAGCACGCTTCAAGATGTAGCCAATCTTGTCAGTGACACCTCTGACACTCGCTCGACTGTTACTGGTTTCACTCGTTCACTGTGACGTAAACGCGGGACCCGAAGCTTATTGTCGTGCAAAACTTGATTGACGTGTTGGAGTTCGGCGGTCAGGTGTTTACTGTCACAGATCCCTCGTGCTCTCTGAAACAAAGATTTACCCACGGTAAATGTAAAGGTAAAACTGTAAAGGATGGTGATGACAATCACCGTTTACATATCAATCTATATGGGTCTTTTTTCTATCAGTCAGTGTGGCTCAAGGTGTTACCAGGATTCCGAATTAGTAACACATCTAGAAGAACTAAAGAATTGTTTGCCTCTAACTCCATTGTGAACTGAATTTTAGAACTTATGGAGTTAAGATGGTATAAAAATGCAGTTACTTTATCTAAAGGTAGAACTGTGAAAGTGTCGTCTACGTACCGCTTGTCCGACACTTCTCGACATTTGTAATATAGTCAATCTGATATTTTGTCCATGTTTAATCACATTTCTAGGTAAAAAAGAAAAAATTTCACGTACCTTTGATACGAAGCACCCCCATTCCAATTATTATTCTTTTTTTCTTTCGTTTTTACATTTTAGTACCTATTGCACAAAAAGGCATATTTTCGCATATATCACTTAAACAGCGAGCTGTTAGCTTGCGACAATTTGAGCCTGCGACTGACAGTCAATTACGCTCTTGAGCTGCTATTACACGCTTGAATTCTGTGAGAGCGTGGTCCTTCCCTGGTTGAACCTACCCATTCGTGCTACAATCATAATATAGCTGTAGCGAGGCAGCGTTACGGATTACCAGGGGGTTGTGACAGTACTCTATAATCCGACAAACTCCGAGCCAACTGTAGTCCCAGTGTTTAACCGAGTCCACTAATGAACATAAGCTTCCCCCCAGATTGCTTACATGGGGGATAATTGAAATAGTTGGCGCCTTGCAGGCTGGTTATCAACTGTAGTTTCTTATTATCATGAAGATACTGCTGCCCATCTTCTGTTCCAGATCCCGCTGTCGTATCTCACGATAGCCCGCGTGACGATAAAGGTTGTGGATTTTTTCATTCAATATAGATTATATATAATACTTATTGAAAGTCACTCTTTTGTTTAATTAGCACTGGTTCGGAAAAAAACCTCTGTCCTGGGAAGAAAGAGCTAGAAACCCAGCAGGACTTTTTTTTAAATAGCTTCCGATCATGTATTTTACACAATTTACATCATAACAAATTAGAAATGGCTTGATAGCGACACCTCATTCCCAGGGTTTATTAGCATATAACATACCTTTTTATACAAACTTAGTTTAATAAAGTTTTTGAACTTTGAGCAGGTCAAATTTTGTATATTTTCTGGAATTTTGTTGTAAAAGCGTACACATCGCC
The DNA here is from genome assembly GCA_963668995.1 of Parnassius mnemosyne. Taxonomy (NCBI): domain Eukaryota; kingdom Metazoa; phylum Arthropoda; class Insecta; order Lepidoptera; family Papilionidae; genus Parnassius; species Parnassius mnemosyne. The sequence goes on from CAVLGL010000090.1 coordinate 1,052,735, forward strand.
CCAAGAATGAATTACTGACTCGGTGGAGTCGAGTAACTGGTACTACTAGCTTGTGTCTGTTCCTAGTATTTACATAATGAATATCACTTATTTTTTAAAACTATTTTTATTTTTGTGTACGCACATTACATTTTCATAAATGTACAAAAATTTAAGGAAACTAATATAATATATTACTTTCCTTAAATTTTTGTCGCATCTACTCTTTAGGCTTTAAATATTAAATTGATCTTATAGCCCTCTTCTTAAAAAAATATAAATTCAGTGTCATCTGTATGTCCCCATAGCAAAATACCATACGACATTATGCTATGGACATAGCTAATCTAAACTAGTCTAGCTGTTTCAACACTGGTAAGATTTCTAATCTTTTTTACAGCATATGCTGCAGAACTAAGTCTGCTTGCTAGTTTTGATATATGGAGCCTCCATTGAAGCTTCGCGTCTAGTGTGATTTCAAGAATAATGGTGGTATAGAGAAGACTCAGTTCCTCCCCATTTAAAATTACATTAACATTTAATTCTTTGACATTTTGAGTTATGAAATTCATACATTTCAATTTCAACCAATTTATTTTAGAAATTGTAGTCTTAATTTGAAAATTAAAGAAGTGTCATCAGCAAATAATACTATATCATGGTTATCACCTACTATGTAAGGTAAGTCATTAATGTATACAAGAAACAGAAAGGGGCCGAGCATTGAGCCTTGAGGCACGCCCATTTGTACCATTGACCTGGAAGAGCTCATACTATTAATGACAAGTTTTTGCGTTCTCTTACTTAAATATGAAATAATTAATTAAAGAGCATCACTTTTTACATCGTAGTGTTGAAGTTTCTTGATTAATGTTTCATGGTGAACACAATCGAAGGACTTGGATAGGCCACAGAATATACCCAAAGCATCCTGTGAATTCTCCCATGCATTAAACATATATTTAATCAGCTCAACATCGCCATCAGTTGTCGATCGAACTCTTGTGAAACCATATTTTATATTAAAAAAAATTAACATTTGATCAAGAATAATTTTTCAAAAATCTTACTAAGTGGTGGTAGTACAGAAATAGGTCTAAAATTAGCGGGGTCTAATGTACTACCACATTTAAATAAAGGTATTACTTTACTATGCTTCATTAAATTCGGAAACACACCAGATTCGATACTAATATTAAAAATAATAGCTAGATGAGGCGCGATTGTATCTATTATAGACGCAATAACTTTAACGGAAATTCCCCACAGATCTGCAGTTTTCTTTATATCACAATATCTTTTGATGATACTTTATGAAATGTAAAATTCTTTGTACACGCATTTACATTTTGTTTAAGTAATGATTCGGTGACGGCAGAAGAAGAATTCAGTGACTGTGGTTAAGATCGGTAAAATATTTCTCAAAAACCATTGCAACGTCCTGATCTGATTCAGTTAATTTGTTGTTAAAACTTAACTGGTAGTTTGAATTGCGAGAGTTGATCTTACCAGTTTCGCTATTAATTATACTCCATGTCATTTTAATTTTATTAGAAGCCGCCTTAATTTTGTTGCTCAAATGTGAAGATTTGGCTGTGGAGCACACTCTTTTAAATATTTTTGAATAATTTTTTGCATATTCCCTAAATTCGACGGTAGGATTATATGATCTTTCATGGTAAAAATCATATAACCTTTGCTCTTATGGACTCCTACTGTCGCCCATTCATTGAATGCCTTCCGACTGTTCAAGGAGAACGTTTTAGAAGTAAAAATATTATTAAATTCATTACAAATAAGCTTAAACAATGTTCCATCCAAAAAGTTTGGATCATTTTGGTATGAAAGTGATGGAAGATTCTTCACTATGTCACTTCTAAACTTCTCAAAGCGACGTGCATTTACTGAAACAAACACAATTTTCTCATCTAATGGCTTTTTGTGAACATAAGGTAACGAAGCTAACTGTCCACAGTGATCAGAACTTAATTTTTGAATTATACATTTATGCAACGGCTTAACATTTGTAAAAATGTTGCACTAGATTGAACAATACGCATTGGCTCTAAAAATAAATTAAAAATACTATATGACTTAAACAATGATCTAAATTTAATATTGGTGGAGAAAGCTTCTAGAAGATTGATATTAAAGGCTCCACATATTCCAACAGATTTATTCTGTTTATTAAGCTTAATAAAAACTTCCTCAATAATTTGTTCAAAAGTATCGTATATAGAACATGGGGTCTGTAGACGCTCACAACAATAAGGTGCTCAGACTCGACATATGCCATTTTTACAGTTCGCTCAACAGAGAGGCTCACAATATCTTTACGTTTTTTACATGATAATTATTTACTAGCTAATATTAAGCAGACACCTCCTAATAACGTTTTTCTATTGAAAGAACTAACCACCTGGTGATTACTGAAGTTATACATTAAGTTATAAGCTTTTAACCAATGTTCAGTAATACATAAAATGTGAATATTGTTGCTATTTAAGAACAATTCAATTTTTAGCTCTTTGCCTATCATGCCTTGTATCTTTGCCTATCATGTTGACGCATCAGGTGTAAACAATTTATATTATCACTCTGTGGAGTCATACAATTAAAGATTTGTAAGCTACATTCTAAATTATTTAAATTATTATAAATGCCAGAGATTACATCTTTTGTCTCATTTTCTAATTTAAATTACTTGGAACGGATTCCAAATTACATACTAACTCATTACACTACTCAATAGAAGCAGATGTCTGTGTAGCCAAGACCTTGGCTGAGTTAATATATAAACAATAAGATAGCACATTTCCTATGTGAGGCTGGGGGTAGGTTAAGCTACTAATATAGGATAAGTACTTTTTTGACTAACATTTTAATATTAACTTCTATTTTATTTTATACTAACATTAGGCTAAGTAAGTTTTACTAACAATCTATGACTATTGTTGGTCGAAATAAAGGATTTACTATATTAAATTATATTTGGATAGGTAATACCTATCTCTGTGGCCAACCCTGTATGTAAGGCAATGTAAACAAGATAATTTTACGTACATTTAAAGTATTTGGATTATCGATATATTTTAATAATTGATTTTTGTTTACATTGCGTCTTCTCCCAACAAGAATTATTAATGTGCTGTTAAGGCAAAATTTACTAGCTAAAACTTATATGACTAAACGATGCTCCAGGCATGCAATAATTACTAACCAGATGTACTTTTAAACAGTTATTTAACATTATGCTCAAAGTTTTGCCTATGTCATCACAATACATAATAACTTTTTTTTAATATTTAAATTACTTTTTAAGTTTATATTTTTTGTCATAGACAAACTCTACAACGTTTAAAAACGTTACGTTAACGTCAAAGAGTGTAGACAATCTTTTGATTCGTGCTAAAAACCGACATCAAGTGACGTACTCTAGTGTAGAAAAGGTAGTGTGTGGGTAAGGTTGCAAGATAATTAAATTGATCCATTGGAAGAATACGGTAATTAGATATCATTTTTTAATTATATAGAATACGGGTGACAAATTACCACAGTCCACCTGATGGTAAGTGGATACTGAAGCACAAAGATACCCACATTTATTAACCACATTTTAAAACAACTAATTAATTAGTAATTACAACCATAATATAGTGCAACCATAACATAGTGCTTATAAGCTGAAGCATGGCTCTACCATATTTAAAAACGTTACCACGTTCAAATAACGTTCCAAAAAAATAACGAAATGGCGGTACTGGGTGAAGAAGCCGCTCTTTATACACTTCTATCACTGGTGTCCAAATTTCACAGCCTTTATTGATATCCATTGTGAATGTGTTGTTTTATCGATAAATGTAGGTGCGTATGGGTTATAGTATTCACTTATCATCAGGTGGATAGTGCTCATTTGTTATTCTTATCTATGCAAATAAATAAAATTGAGGTGTTTGTTTGTAATGTCAAAATTACAGCGTTTTACTAAATGTACATGAAAGTATAAACGGTACTTATTATAAATTTTGTTTTTTTAATTTTTGTTTGTCTGTCTGTTTGTTCCGGTTAATTTTCGATACGGCTGGACCGATTTTGACGGGATTTTCACTGGTAGATAGTTGATGTTATGAGGAGTTACTTAGGCTATTTTTATTTAAAAAAAATAGTCTTCCTTGCAAAAAAAAAAATAAAACTCTAAATTACATGCGGGCAAAATCGCGGGGAACAGCTAGTTTTAAATAAAAAAAGAGTTAAGGCTATATATATATATATATATATATTTTATAGGGGATTTCCGTTAAAGTTATTTTATCTATAATAGATATAATAGCACCTTATCTAGCCACTATATTTAATACAAGCATCGAATCTGGTGTGTTTCCTGATTTAATGAAACATAGTAAAGTCATACCTTTATTTAAATCTGGTAGTACATTAGACCCCGCCAATTTTAGACCAATTTCTGTTCTACCAACATTTAGTAAAATTTTTGAAAAAATAATTTTAGATCAGATGTTAAGTTTCTTTAATATTAATAAATTGCTACACAGAAATAAATTCGGTTTTACAAGGAGTCGCTCGACAACTGACGCTGTAGTTGAGCTTATTAAACATATTTTTTGTGCATGGGAGAAGCAGAGGATGCTTTGGGTATATTTTGTGACCTTTCCAAGGCCTTCGACTGCGTTCACCATGAGACATTAATCAGGAAGCTACAGTACTATGGTGTCAAGAACACAGCGCTTAAACTTATTATTTCATATTTAAGTAATAGAATGCTGAGTTATTATCAATGGTAGAAGTTCTTCCGGCTCTCCTGTACTAATGGGTGTCCCTCAGGGCTCGATTCTCGGCCCATTCCTATTTTTAGTGTATATTAATGACTTACCTTCTCTTGTAGAGGATAATCATGATATAGTATAATTTGCTGATGATACTTCCTTGATTTTTAAACTTAAACGTCAATCATTTAAATGTGACGAAGTGAATAATGCTATATCAAAATTAGTGCATTGGTTTAACGTTAATAATCTACATTTAAACGGAAATAAAACTAAATGTATTAATTTTAAAACAACGAATGTTAAAAATCTGAGTACCAATGTGTTTTTAAATGGGGAAGAACTGAGCCCTGTTGAATCCACTGTTTTTATTGGCATCACTCTCGACGCAAAGCTTCAGTGGGGCCCCCATATATCCAAACTAGCAAGCAGACTAAGTTCTGCAGCCTATGCTGTAAAAAAGATTAGAGGTCTCACTAGTGTCGAGACAGCTAGATTAGTTTATTTCAGTTATTTCCATAGCATAATGTCTTATGGGATTTTGCTATGGGGAAATGCGGCTGATTCAGAAACTTTTTGTTTTACAGAAGAGGGCCATTAGAGCTATTTACAACCTAAAACCGAGAGAGTCTCTTAGAGATAAATTTAAAGAAATAAATATATTAACTTTGGCCTCTCAGTATATTTACGAAAATTTAATGTATGTTCACAAAAACAAAGGTAGTTTTAGTAAAAAAAGTGATGTGCATTCTGTAAACACTAGGAACAAACACAAGCTAGTGATACCAGTTTCTCGACTCCACAGAGTCAGTAATTCAATCTTGGGGCAATGTATACGCTATTAGAACAAAGTCCCGGAAAGTGTACAAGCTCTCTCTATTAGCAAGTTTAAATGTTTTGTTAAGTTGAAACTATATAAAATCGATCGCTTCCAAGCTATTTCTAAAATAAATTTTGTACTTATATAGTTTGTACAACCATTATTGTAAAATTTGCTTTAAAAAAAGTCCCGCTGGGTTTCTTGCTGGTTCTTCCCAGGACAGAGGTTTTTTTTCGGAGCAGTAGTAAAGTAAAAAATGACTTTCTATAAGAATTACAAATGTGATCTATATTGAATAAAAAATTATTCTATTCTATTCTATTATATATATGGTGTTGTGAAACACTACCGAAAACGAAGACAGACGATAGTATTAACTTATACCCTTGATCATGGGTGAGAAATAAAATCAATTTTATTAGCTTTATTCATGCCCCATCATGTTGGTACAGCTAAATAAAACAATAATTTCATTACAAAAATCATGAAAATACTTAAACATTAAAGCAGCAGTGAAATTTAAAATGAATAAATCATAAAATCAGCTGACAATAGGGTCAATATTCTCGAGGACGTCGAACTCTTATGAATCTAGCTCGGTGTGAAACGATGCCTACTCACTCTACCCTTCCCTTTCACACACACACTACCGCCGCCTGGCCGGCTCGTGTCGTCTTGCACTATGGAATTTACACATGTCAGGTTTGCCAACATGTGGGGAATTCCCAAAATTGCGGGAAATTTAAAGTTGGTTGGGGATTTTATTTATTTTATTTTACGGGGAAAATACGGGGATTTCGAAAATCGATAGCCGGGGGCCAAGTCAGAAACTTATTTCTAGAAATCTAAATACTTATCTTAACATTTTGTTAGGTTACTTATGAATATCGAATGACGCCCTTTTTTAATTATCTTCATTGCACCACATTTAATTTTCGGATTCATTTCGGCAACTTTTGTGTATCATTCAATGCTTTTCATTTCTTTATTTTTTAATTGTAAAGAAAAAAAAGTTTTGTCCTTTAATTGGAGAATTTGACATGAATTTTCGGGGAATTCGACAAATTGGTGTTGGTAACGCTGCCATGTTGCGCCGAAATTCAGTTTGCCGGCAACATAAGAATTAGAAGAATTCGCTATAAAACTTGCAAGTCATTTTTAATAATTTTGACGTTTTAAATTTAAAGTATTGGTCGGATTAAATACGGAAAATCAAAGTCAAAGTATTATTTTTTACATTAATTCTGATAAATTAATTAACAGTCGATCATAATTGCAATTGATTTTAACTATTAAATTGTTCAGTACCATTTCATTTCTATTTTCTTACACAAGTTCAAAGATAACGATGAAATAGTTTTTATAATTGTGTGAGTACTGAGTACCCAATTAGGTACGTTTATTAATTTCAGTATAATTTTGTAGTAAAGAACTGCTAGTTGCATCAGGGTACAATTGATTGTGTAATTGTATTAAAAATGACAGCCATAACTTCTAAATTCCATATGAAGACTAGTCGTAGGGATAACGAAACTTATAAATAAAATAAACGTTGGCAATGTCTTAAGGGTTTTACGATCTGTGGTAGTGCTCAGTGTTTCAAGGACGAATGTCTCGTGCGCATTTGTTTTGGCGGGATTGATTATTAATTTTTGTTTTTGAGACAGTTTCGTGTTGACATTCACGTGTGCTTGAGCGACAGTTTAATCGTTTTGTTTATTATATTCTTGTTGTTACGTTTTGATTTTCTTGTTTTGTTTTAATAATGTCTAACGCGTAGGTACGTTTATAGTGCTCGTGAATACGGCAAACATGTTAATGTGCCTTGGAGAATCTCATACTTACTTAGGATTTAGATTGGTAAGTTGTTTTATACCTATTTTTTATAAATAATTTAGTACTGAACTCGTCTGAAAAGGCACATAACTGAGTACATCAGAATAATAAAAATACTTACACGATAGATACAAAAACATGACTCTAATCTTGTTAACATTTCATTTAAGTAATTTTTTATTAACAAGGAATTGGACAAGGTATTTGGTTTATTTAACCTGCGAATAAAGTGGCTAGGTGGAGACAAGCACAGTGGTAAAATAGTAGGTTAAGTAGATAAGTCAGGTATTTAGACAAGTGTTATAAATTATTAGGTACTGTGGTACCATTGTTAGCTGCGGGTCGCGCAAATTCGGCGTTCGGGCGTACGTTGACCTAGTTAGCTGATTGTAATTCCACTGCTGGTTTTGTGTTTAAGTATTTTCATGATTGTTTTTATGAAATTATTGTTTCATATAGCTGTACTAACATGATGGAGCGTGAATGAAGCTAATAAAACGTTGTGAAAAGATGATTTTTTTCCTTTAGTTTTGATATTATTTTTCATTCATCATCAGAGGTATAGTTAGTATTATCGCCTGTTTTTGTTTACGGAAGCGTTTCATACACACCCGGTATATAAATTAATTGATATTTTGATAAAACTGGCGTTATTCTCAACGTGTGTGTCCAGCGAGACGTATATTCTCATACTGGACGACAGGCATGTGTGTAGAGATAGTTTGATATTGCCGCGATCGCTGTTCATTTTAGATCGCTCCTGCCGCAGGCAGGTGAGTAGTCTTTAGTGTAGCAGTTTAGTCGAGTGTAACTAGAGTAGTAGTTGTGTTTGAAGCATTGTCATGATTGTTTCATTTAGCTAATGGTCCTCACACGTGGTATTAGCGCGTGTGCGAGTGTGTAAGGTTGCGAGGCATTGCGTGCAGGTCTGGCGGCGAAGCTGTCGGGGCTGGCGGCGCGCGGCGACGCGCTGAGCGCGCACGTGCTGGGCGAGGCGGGCGCCGCGCTGGCCGCGCACGTGGCCGCGCTGTGTGCGCGCGCCGCGCCCGCCCCGCGCGCCCCGCACGCCCCGCGCGCCCTGCGCGTCGTGTGCGTGGGCTCCGTCTGGAACAGCTGGCACACGCTGCGCCCCGGCCTGCTGCGCCAGCTCGTCGACAGACAGGTCACTTTAAACTCACGCTATTTATTTATTTATTCTTTATTGTAAACGCGGTGCCCGTTCATAAGATCCCGAATCCGAACCTCGCGTCGGACCAAAATTACTTATTAAGTTTTTCTCTCAAAAATTTCTCAGTAGCAGCCCGGAATAAAAAGTTTACATTATTGCACCCCCATGCTTCTTAAAGCACATAAAACCGTTTGCCTTTCAACCACTAGAACGAATGGAAGATTAGAGTTCTATGCTCACCTTTTCGTATTTTATTTAATACCCTCTTTTTCAAAAATATTGTAATCTAATATTTTAAAAACATACCCTTCATTTCTTGCTCAATCTTCCTAGAACTAGTAATTAATAATATTAAAACTTAATTTACACATTACCCATTATAAAACCGACATTTCTCCGAAACAGTAATAAAAACATATGACTTTCTGACTTTCAAAAAATAATTCCCGTGATCTGTATTCTAACATTCTAAATCTATTCTATTAAATACAGAAAATATTAGTTAAATACGAAATGATAAATAATAAAATTTTAAACGAATAAACTGTATATGAAACTGGTGAATTTAGTACGAGTAATAGTCACTTGGTCCTACAACATAATCAGTTCAACACTACAAATGTACAAACGAGTGAATGTCAGTAAATACAACAAAAATAGAATAAATCCAATATTTGACACAAATAAATCGAACCTATATCAAACTAACTTAAATCTACGAGATAATTGTATTCCCCGATTTTGCAGTTTTCTAAATCACATATTCACATTGAAAATCTGATCCATAAAATACTTTAGCTGGCTACGAAAAATTGCGACAAAAGTCTTATACCACAATTGTAAAAAATCCTCCCTACTATGGAAGACATCCACGCCCAGTTGTGAACTGTTTTGAACTAATGAAAAAAAGAAAAAGCTAAAATTAACATAGCAAAAATACTTAAAATTATTAATCATGTAGTGGCGGTGTAAGAATATTCACTATCGTCCCGTGAATGTCGTAAGAGGCGACAGAGTAGAACTAAAACAAAATATAGATAGGCAGCAGCAACTTTTTGATAACAAAATGCCGCTCTCTGCCAAGCGTTGCATCTATAGCAAAAATCCCCTTTACGAATATAAATATACAGGAAGCCTATAAATATATCTCTACAGTGGACTTTTAAAAGGCTATATGTAATATGATGACCGTATGTGGCGGTGTTAGAATATCATATAAGAATAATAGGGTAGTGACCCTATATCATCCCGTGGGTGTCGTAAGAGACGACATCATCATCATCATCATTACAGCCCTTCACAAGTCCACTGCTGAACATAGGCCTCCCTCAAGGAATGCCACAAAGCACGGTCCTGAGCCACCTGCATCCATCGACTTCCTGTATATCTTACCAGGTCGTCACTCCATCTAGTGGAGCGACGCTCTACACTTCGTCCGCCGGTGCGAGGCCGCCACTCGAGAACCTTTTTTCCTCATCGGTTGTCGGTTCTTCGAGTTACTCACTTCACTTCAGCTTACTAAACTGTTGGGCTATGTCGGTCACTCTGGTTCTACTGGGGATATCCTCATTTCTAAGTTTATCACGCAGAGAAACTCCGAGCATAGCCCTCTCCATAGCTCGCTGAGCGACCTTGAGCTTCCTCATACAGCCAGCAGTGAAGGACCACGTCTCAGTTCCATAGGTCATCACTGGCAACACGCACTGTTTGTACAGTCTCGTTTTCAAGTTTTGAGGTATACCTGACGACAAGATGTGCCGTAATTTCCTGAACGCTGCCCAACCGAGTTGAATCCGCCGATTGACCTCTCGGTCGAAGTTGGACTTACCTAGTCGGACTATTTGTAACAGGTAAACATACTCGTCAACAACTTCGAGCTTAGTGCTCCCAACAACTACCGGCATAGGTGTGACATGGACATTAAACATGATCTTTGTTTTGTCCATGTTCATCTTAAGACCTATCCGTTGGGAGGGTATATATGTGATCTATGGTGCTAAAGCCTTTTCGGAAACCGGCTTGTTCGGGAGGCTGGAAGTCGTCAAGTCTGCACGCGAGACGATTCGTAATGACTATCGAAAACAACACTTAGACGCGGCTCAGAAGGGAAATTGGTCTGTAGTTCTTCAAGAGAACGTTGTCACCTTTCTTGAAGAACAAGACCACCGCACTTCTGCTCCACGCCTCCGGTGTGTAATGCCACCATTTAGGACGGAATTAAAGAGCGTCTGAAGGACTTCAAGTACCGGTTTTCCACCCGCTTTCAGAAGCTCCGCTGTAATTCCATTCTCGCCTGGGGCCTTGCCGTTTTTAAGGTGCTGGAGAGCCATTCTAATCTCGCTCAGACTGTTGTCCGGGATTTCATCGGAATAGTGTCGGATAAGACTCGCTCTTGGATCGTTACTCACACTTACGTGTGGCTCCAATGATGATGTGTACAGCTGCCCATAGAACCTCTCAATCTCACTCAAAATCTCAGGTGTCCCGGAAACGATGCCGCCACACTCGGTCTTCAGCTTCGACAGTTGGCTCTTTCTGGCAGACGGATCTCTAGCAAAGACTTTGAAGCCCTGGTTCCGCTCGATCGCTTCTTCAATACGAGCAGTATTAAAGTTGCGCAAGTTCAGTTGCCTGTATGCTGTCAAATCTACTGAAGACTGCAGCTTCATATCCCGTCTGACAGCAATGAGATTAAGAGTGTGATCGGAGAGTTTTTGTGTTCTTCTGCGGCGGGTCTTGCAAAACTTAACTCCGAAAGCATGGATAGTTTCCACGAGCTTGTCATTCATATCGTCCACTGCATTGCAATCTTCTAGGCACTGAAAACGGTTTCGTAGCTCGAGCTGAAAGGTTTCGGAACTTCGGACTAGAGCACGAAGGGGACGGAGCGTTGACTTCATTAGACGTGACCTCTCCAACTTAACGTTTAGGTTCAGTGTGCCTCTCACTATTCGGTGATCGCTGCCGGTTTTCACCCTCGCGATCACTGAGACATTACTGAACAGTTGTCGTCTGGTAGTCATAATAAAGTCTCATTTTTTGTCGAACCGTCGGGGCTCAACCAAGTCCACTTCCTGTTAGGCCGCTTCTGGAAGAAAGAGTTCATCATAAACAGTCCCTCTTTCTCCATGAAGTCGGCCAGCTGCTGGCCCCTTGGGTTCCGTTGCCCTATTCCGAATTTCCCTACTTTCAGCTCACCGTTCTCTCTTGTGCCTAATTTTGCGTTGAAGTCTCCCATTAACACCGTATAGTGAGCGGGTTTTGGAGAAATGCATGGCTCTAGAGATATCCTTATACATTTCCTTCACCTCCTCATCGGGGTGTGCCGAGGTTGCTGCGTAAACCTGTATGACCTTCAGCGAATACCGTTTGGTGATTCTGAGTATAAGGTACGCAACCCTCGCCGACACTCAATTTTCATAACGTTGTTAACGAGAGACTTGTGGACGATAAATCCGACACCTCCTTGGGACAGATGGTCGCCCTCCCGGTGATAGAGCAAGTTGCCGGATTCGAGGATTACCGTGTCCTCCCCCTGTCTTCGGACCTCGGATAATCCTATGATATTCCAGCGCAACTTGTCTATCTCTTCTTCCAGCTCCAGGATCTTCTCGTCAGTCCTCAGGTTGCCAGGTCAAGTCGTCGTAGGTGGCAACCGAACCTCCACTGGAGATTCTTAGCACCCCCTGCCCCTCTGTTACCATGGGCGCCACCGTAGCCAGAAATAGCGGGGCCGCCGGGGACTGGGGGCCGTCTTTTTGTAACTTTTATCATGGGGGGTATTTTGCCATAGTTGCCACGCTTGGCGAGCGGGTTGGCAACCGCAGTTTTTTTATTGTTGTTTTGCTGTTCAAGATCAGAAAGATGCTGCTGCCCATCCTCTGTCTCAGTTTCCCTCTGTCGCCTCTTACGACACCCACGGGAAGATATGGGGTAGTGAGTATTCTTACCCGCCACTACACGGGGCAGAGACGACAGAGGGAAACAAATCAGAATATGGGCAGCAGCGTCTTCCTAGTAACGAGTAAAAATAATAAATGGCGGTTGCCAACGCGCTTGCCATTCGTGTAGAGAATCGGAGACCCCTTTTACTGGTAACGAGGCATTCCATCTTAGTCCTTAGGGATGACAACGCATCTGCATTTTGGTTCTTAATCGAGGATAAATTTAGATATCTTTGGAGTACAGCATCCACTTACCATCGTTTGTTATTCTTATTCTATATAAAAAAAAATGATGTGTGTAGTTCACACGCTGTAGAAGTAAACCTTCAGAAAAGGAGACCGAGGTAATCGGAAACACTGTATACCCTATTCTATCCCATTCTCTCGCAAGCTAAATCCTATAGATGTATATATTTGTCTCTTTTTCGTTTCATTGAGTTTCAAATCGCAACGACTTTAAAGTTTCCACTTTAAAAACTTTTTTTTACCTTTGGACTTGTTTAATTCCAGGTGAAAACAGAACTAGAATTAGTTCGGTTACGTGTATCTAGTGCGATGGGAGCGGCATGGCTAGCCGCTAAACACGTAGGCTATGATTTGCCACGAGATGACTCCGCGTTCTGCGAAGTGTTCTACACTTACCGACCCAATGAGTTGGTAAACGGCGACAACGGTAAAATAAATGGTAAATGCACCGAGAATGGTTTCCAGGGCTGCGGCTGTGAGGATTGGTGTAACTGGAGCTAGTGCAAGGAACTTCATTCGGAACGTTGATTAATAAAATCGTTGGTACATAGTAGTCTGTGGTACGTTGTAAATTCTGTGGTACGTTGTAAAGTCTGTGGTACGTTGTAAAGTCAGTGGTACACACGAAAGTCAATGCTACAGAGACCATCTCGGTGAACTACTATTATTATGAAGTGTTATTGGGTATTGTGAAGAGTCTTGTAGAATTTAATTTAATGAAATTATAAAAACTTATTTAATGTGCAATTCATACGGAATTAAAATATCACTGTTTGTGGATGAATGGACGGTAATATTGTCGGAATGTCTGAAGTTTTGTGAGCGAGAAGAATGAATATGTTATTTTTAAATAATGTGATTGAGTTTACCGTTTTAAGTTAAAATAAATGAAATAAATCACGAAAACAAAAATGAAGGAAACTGACCCCGAAGTATATGATATAATGTGGCTATAATAGTACTATAATCCGGTCCTGCGCAGATGGCTAGTCTCCGTTGAGACTGGCCGCCGTGACCGAAACCTGGTCTGGAGAAAAGTCGCGGCACGTAAGTCTACCGCTTAATGAAAGGTGCGAAACGAAACGCGCATGAATTGAATTGCACGAATGCGACTGGAGAGCCAATTAGCGCGCGCGAACGATACGCAGGAGCTAATCAGCGTGTTTTATGCGCAATAACGGTCACCGCTAGACTTTCGTGCCACTACTTATAATAAAATAAGACTACTGAAATAAAGAGCCGTGGTAGCTCAGATGGTTAGCGCTCGCTATAAGCTTCACAGTACTCGAGCAACCCGGGTTCGATCCCCGCCGGCACCAATGAAATTGTTAATTGCAATTTTAAGTGCTGCTTTACCACATGCTCGGCGGTGAAGGAAAACATCGTGAGGAAACCTGCATGTCTGTGAAATAAGAAAAAAAATATTTTGAAGACATGTGAAATTCGCCAACACGCATTGGGGCAGCGCGGCGGACATTTCCTTGCCCTAAAACCCTCTCAGAAATGAAAGGAGGTCTGTGCCCAGCAGTGGGACGTAAATAGGCTGCAACTTTACTTTACTTTTAATGAAATAAAACCCAATAAATTACCAAATCGCGTATTTTATAGTCACGTTATAAGTTGTCCCAGCGATCCAAGTATCCAACAAGTCGCAGTGCAGTCAACGTATCGCTGTGATTTATGTAATTGAAACGACAGTCCCGCTAATGGCACAATAGTGTTAAAATTAAAAATTTTGTACAACCGACTTCAATATAAATAAAATGAGAACATCGTCAATGTAGTTGAAGTCAATTAAATACGCATTATTAAGGATAACTCAAAAACTACTGGTCAGATCTTGATCAAATTTATATGGGACCACATGACAAGCACTAGCTTTCAAATAAAAAAGGATCGTCAAAATTGGTTCGCCTAGAAAAAGTTCTGAGGAACACACAAAAAAAAAACAGTCGAATTGGGTACCTACTGTGATAAAAGAGTAACTAATTATTATCCTTTTTTGAGATATATTTTTTTAATTAATTGGTCGGTTTCTTTACTCATGTGATACAAGGAAACTGAAACAGGGGATGGGCAGCAGCATCTTCCTAATAAAATCTCAATAATAACAAATAACCTGCGCTTGCCAACTTGCTCGCCACGCGTGGTACCTATTGGCAGCTTATGTTCAGCCCATCTAAACTTTTGATATCATCATCATCATCATTACAGCGCTTCACAAGTCCACTGCTGAATATAGGTGTCCCCCAAGGAATGTCACAAAGCACGGTCCTGAGCCACCTGCATCGATCAACTTCCTGCATGTCTTACCAGGTCGCCACTAGCCCTCTACATAGCTCGCTGAGCGACCTTGAGCTTCCATTCCAGCAACAAAATTAATAATAAAATATTGTATAAAATTATCATATCAAATCCATTTATAATATTCCAAGATTTAATAACCTACCGTTGTATATTCAATTAGTCGTGTTAAGGCCATCTAGCGTCTATTTACGTACCATCTTGAGAGTCAATCAATTTTTGTTCGATAAGACTACTTATAAAATAAAGTAGATGGCGCTATTACAAAGCAATTTTATTTACAAATTTCTGAGGGTTTCCCTTCTGCCACGTGGAACTGCACAAATGTTTTTAATTTTTCTTGTAACATAAGAACCACGTCAAACCGCATGCATTAAAAGCGTGTTTCCATTTTTTATCTCGTTAGTTGGCCGTATATATTATGGCATATAGATGAGAGTGAACCTTATATAGCGGTTTAAATAATCTTACCAAGGTTTTTAAAGTTTATATATTATAATATTGAATATATAAATCGTATGTAAATATAATGCTTAAATGTATGTCTAGACTATAGTTCCTAATTTAGTACCTAAGTTATTCGAGGATATTGTTATATACTTGTTTTATATAGTTATTTGATTTATATGTTATGTTTTTTATATTATCGTATTAAGGCGGCTTCAGACTATGTTATATTATATAAAACATAGCAAATATAATATAGCACATCAATATAGCTAGGCATTTATTTTTATGGACATGTTTACACTATAGTATAATTAATAGAATCAGCGTAACTTTGCGGAAATATATTATATTAAAGATGTTAAAAATTAATTAGTTTGAAGGGCACCTCCCGCCCCCCTCAATTGCGTGTACTATCCCCGTCACCACTAATCCCAGCACCACTACTCCAAACACCAGAACACCAGGAAAGACACATTACCGTCAGTAATACCCGACACGTGTTTCGCCTCTAAACTGGAAGGTAAAGACTTCAATTAGATCTTAGCAAATTAATTTTTAATATCTTTATATATTATATAGTATTTAATTTCTATACCACCACTTAAGCAAATTTCCGAGCTATATCGAACATACGATTCGCCCGCCTTATCGCTTCTCCCCCTCCGTTTCATTAACTTTCTGGTGGATCGCCATAAACTGGACCTTGTTATATATACACTTACTTGCAATGTAGCATATAAATATCCTATATTATATAGCACAATAGTTTAGCATAGTCTCTACCGAGCTTTATTCATATGGTGTTTACAGGGTTTTCCCACGGAGCAAATACAAAGAGGAGGTGTTGTAATTAGATTTCACTATGTAACAATGCGTGACAATTTGCGAGGTGAGGGGATGTTAAGCCCCACCCACTACTATTTTCCATCTACCTATAAATAGTAAAACTACTCGCGTCATTCCATATCGATGTTGCAATGTAGTTTAGCTACCTTGACGATAGATGGCGGCCTGTTCACAAAATTATTATAAAATATTGAGCTTTACGTAACTTTATATTTTAGTTCCCAAAGTTCCCTTTGACACAAAGTGTCGCCATCTAGTGTCGAATATATTTAATTACATTTGAAAGCGGACACAGAGATTTTTCTAGAACACATAAGCACACACGACGAACGCTGACAGTACACTAACGGTACGTGTACCCCAAAACCGATTTTGTCGGCCGATGGCGGACAGAACTACCCGGACGAGTTACTCGGACGTGTATATGCTTACACTGCAACAGTGTACCACGTGTGCCGACATTGGACGTTGCCGGTATTCTGTAGTTGACTGTGTTGCTTAACAGAGTGAAGACGAATTTTTTTAAATATCTGGAACCGCTATATCCATTTCCGAACCAACTTAAGCCCATAACCGTTTCGAAACCTCTCGATTATTGTAATTGTCTATTATATTGTCTATTATAAACACAACTAATTAATTTTTCAATATTCATAGTCGTTTAGGTAGATAATAACGCTGAGAGAAACAACAGAATAAAGACAAAATAATCAAATTAAACTATAAATACACTCAATTTGCACTGTAGACGCCGGCAATCTGGCGAGAAATCCCAGCAAGTTCGGACTCAACGGTTGATAGGCTGTTTTCGTGCGTTATCGGACGATAACGGTCGTGTGTCTTTTACAAGTGTTTGATTCGATCGTCCGAGTTCGGCCGTCATCGCCCGAGCAAACTTCGGCCGATGACGGATTAGGTGTACGCGTACCTAAAGCCACGTCCACTGTGATGACCTAGTTAGAATCACAGTGCACAGTTGCTTATGCCCTCTCCTCTTTGTATTTGCTCCGTGGGCTTTCCTCACATTACATTTACCCATTTTGATGTATAATATTGTATAAGAAAAATAATAACGCCTAATGTACATTGTTGAAGTTATAATAGTATGAATATCAAATAAGAAATAAGTTTATGAAAAAAAAAACCTTTGTACATTAGATTATAGACATAATAAGTGTTAGAATTACTTTTATAATACCATGTTACCTTTTACGATCAGTGGATAATGTGTGTGAACTTTATAGCAATGTAAGTTTAATAAGTTGTAAGTGAATGTTTTGATTCTTTTGTATTACCGTAAAGCCGTTATCTAAAAATGTGCTAATTGCTAATTATTGTGATTGCTACAGCTATAAGCTATAATAGCTTAAAAGTTATATTTTTAAAGCTATACTTATGATGATAAATCATCATCATATTATAATCATCCCAAATTTTTTGATTACTTTATTACTTGTTTTTTTATTTAAGCAGTTTAAATAAAGATAAAAATACTATATAAAACTAATGACGTTTACGAATTTGTTTCGAATTTTTGGTAATAATAAAAGAACATATCATTTTTATGTGTGTTTTTCTTTACATTCCTAAAAACTTTCTATCAATCATAATAACTTCCTCCGTCGAGTAGTAGACGCGTAAGAGATCCCTCTACCACATATTATCATCTTGGAAAGTGTCGTAAGAAGCAACAGAGGAAAATTGAAACAGTTTGATGGTAACATCTTGCTGATTACAACTTTTGATAAAAAATTACGGTTGCCTATCGGCCTTTCAAGTGTGGCAACTATAGTGATCGGAATTGTAAACAGGATTATTTTAGAGTAAACGGCCAAAGGGTAGTGTCCACCGTTCATAGACATTTCGGCCCTGGGTACCCACATATAAAAGCATATGGAAATGATAATATGCAATTAAAAAAAAACGAAATGGTTAAGGAATTGGTATAAAAAAAGTCCGGATTTTTAAAATATAAAGGTTTTTTATTTTCACAATAGTTTATTAACAACAAATGACTTCGTATTTTCGTGACATTTAAACCACAATTGACAGCGTAAATATCCTCTTGAATGAGTTACTGAGAGCTGGGAAGAACTCTGGCCGGTGTGAAAGCTGGGGTCATCGTTAACAGTGGATATCGAGTCAAAGTTCGTGCAGAGGTTATCGTAAGAAGTGGGAGCGGGATCCATTTTTAGGCCGTGATCAATAGGATGAGAAGAATTATCGTCTGAGTCCATTTAGAAAGCTTATTCGTTGTTTAAATAACCAATCCGCGAGAAAACATTTTTCAACAGTGGTAGAGCCACGCGGCAGCTTTTGCTGCCGCACGTATATGCCGGCTCGAACCGGGGTGGTACCACGACCTCACAGAATACCAACGTGAAGTAGAGGTTTACCTCTGCATTTCGCTTGGTGAGTGCAGGTGGCCGGAGGCCCTTTTTACTGGAAATGAGGCATTCCATCTTAATCCTCGCGGGTGACAACGCATCTGCATTTTGATTTGTAATAGAGGATAGTTGTAGATGTCTATGGGCCACAGCAACCACTTGCCATCAGGTGGACTGTATGCTCGTTTGTCACCCTTATCCTATAAAAAAAAAGCCACGCGGCAGCTTCTGCTGTCGCATGGATGAGCCGGCTCGAACCGAGGTGGTACCACGACCTCACAGAATTCCAGCGTGAAGTAGAGGTTTACCTCTCCGTTGCGCTTGGTGAGTGCAGGTGGCCGGAGGCCCAATTCCTCCCATCAACATGGTAGCGGAATTGAACAGAAGACTACCCCACGAGGGTACCAGCACCTCTGGAGAATCCCTCGCTGAGCATCCACGACCAAACTACTCCACTCCTGGGCGTGGGTGCTCAGGCTGCCCCGCGTTTTCTGGGGGGGGGGGGGGGGAAATTCCGCTCAAGACGAAACCTGCTTGGTGCAAGTGGAGCAAGAAGACAAAGGCAACCCCTGCCACGCTTTCCGTGGATTTCTGCAATATCAGGGGACTTCATTCAAACCTTAACGCCGTCCACTACCATCTGGAGATAGCTAAGCCGGCCTTGCTCTTTCTAACCGAGACACCGGTGTCCTCTCCGGCTGATACTTCGTATTTCTCCTACCCGGGGTACAAATTACAACACTCGTTTGTGCCCCGGACTGGAGTTTACGTGTACGTCAGAGAGGACATCTGTTTTCGACGCCTCGGCAGTCTTGAAGGTACGGACCTGTCCATCCTATGGCTACGCGTAGACAGCGACGACTATCCCCGTGTCTACGGGTGCCTCTATAGATCTCATAGCGGTAATGCCGACACAGACCGACTCATCGACTACGTCCAAATGGCTGCAGACTCCGTGCTACAACAGGTCCCATCCGCAGAGATCGTGATTCTTGGCGATTTTAACGCCCACCACGCCGAATGGCTCGGTTGACGCTTAAACGATCATGCCGGGAGATCTGTTTATTAATTTTGCCTTGGCGTATGGTCTGACACAACTGGTTACTTCGCCTACGCGGATCCCAGATGTGGAGGATCATGTACCTTCCCTGTTGGACCTTCTGCTGACCTCTCATCCGGACGGATATCAGGTCTCCGTCGATGCCCCTCTGGGCTCTTCGACCATTGTCTGATCCGGAGTACGGTGCTACTCACGCTCCAATCGCAATTGCAATCTGTAGCTTGCGCCGTGTTTGGCACTATAGGTCGGCCGATTGTGACGGGATGCGGTCTTTTTTTGCATCCTACCCTTGGGGGCGGGTTTGCTTCGCGCCGGTTGATCCCAAAGTTGTTGCTGATTTTGTCGCTGATGTGGTACTTAAGGGAATGGAATTACTTATTTCATCATCTGTGGTGCCTATCGGAGGCAGAAATCAGCCATGGATTGGTCACTCCTGCAAAATTGCATCACGCTATAAGCAGGAGTGCTACCGAACCTGGGCCGACGCATCAACTTCCCGGGATATAAATACCAGCGCTCTTAAAAAGAAGTATAATGCCCCCTCCAGGTCCTTCAAAAGTGTCATTGCCAAGGCAAAGTCAGAGCACATCGGCAGAATTGGCGAGAAACTAGTTCGCCTCCCTTCGTGAACACGTGCTTCTGTGCATTTGATTTGATTCAAAATATTTAAAGTTTGTTGAGAAAAAACAGCTCATATCAATGCCGAAACCAACGCCTGATCTGTGTATTCCTCAGACGAGTAAAACCCACAAACGGAAATTTAATAGATCTGTTTACAAAAGTCATTGGATTGTTGGTTGCTCACACACCAATAAGTTGTACTGTTGGTGCTGCATATTCTTTTCCAACGACAAAACAGCTTGGATTGGAATACTACCGGATATGATGATTTAAATAACTTAGCTGGAGCCATTAAAAAGCATATAAATTCTCAAAAACACATGAATGCCGTAATTTCGTTTAGTAATTTTGGAAAAAATCGTCGTCGTAACTATTCCAGCCACAAGTTCCTCCCCGGGAGGTGCTTTCTCATCTCTGAAGCATATCCATACTTATTTGAGAAATACACAAAGGCAAGAGTGTCTTTCAGACTTATCAATTATCGCAATTGAAATACAATTAAAACGTTCACCAACATTTTACGCGGACGTAATCAAATCCTTCCTTACGAAAGAGAGACGATTCGATTTAGAATATAATTTCTTTAATTTTGTACATAGTTTGTACTTTGTTCATGCTTTTCTTTTGTTCATGTATTGTATTGTATGTAAATATCTTTTTCTTTCGCTCAAGCAAACCCAAACGGCTTTTCTCAAAGCCACCGAAGGTATGCAATTGCTGATATGTCATACAATCTATCTAGCAGTAGTATGCCTTCTGTGTGCTTTGTTAAACACGTTCTCTACAGCACTGAATATGAAACTGAAGAGTGAAGACAGATCAAGATTGGTGTATTGTTATACAACTGCTAAAAACAACAAAACCATATTTTTTTTTATAGGATCGGGTGACAAACGAGCACACAGTCCACCTGATGGTAAGTGGTTACTGTGACCCATAGACATTTACATCTATCCTCAATAAAGACTCAAGATGCAGATGCGTTGTCACCCGTGAGGACTAAGATGGAATGCCTCTTTGCCAGTAAAAAGGGTCTCCGGTTCTTTACACTCACCATACGAAACACAGCAGCGTTAAGCTGCTATTTAATGCTGGTTTTCTGTGAGAGAGTGGTCCTTCCCCGGTCGAGCCGACCCATTCGTGCTACAACCATAATATAGCTGCAGCATGGCTCTACCACGCAGAAAAATCTTGGGCTTGCCCTAGTTTGGAGCCCTAGCTTCGCCACTGCCTCGAAATGAGGTGATCGCTACCAAGCTATTTCTAATTTTTTGTGTTGTTCATTGTGTAACATACATGATTGTAAGCTGTTATTTAAAAAATAAGTCCCGCCAGGTTTCTTGCTGGTACTTCCCAGGACAGAAGTTTTTTTTTCGAACCAGTGGTGATTAAACAAAAGAGTGACTTTCAATAAGTATTATTTATAACCTATATTGAATAAAAAAGTTTCTGTTTCTGTTTTTTATTTTCCTTTTAGTAGTACTTTCATTTTCATTTTTGGCTAGTGGCATCAGGCCAATTAGGGTACTGTGATCGGATAGCTGGTTGTGGTGTACCTCAGTGTTCATAATGACGTTCTTTCCGATTATGACCTGGTCAACGCAAAACGAACTGGTTGGTATCTTGTGGGCGATCTATTTATACAGCGAATATCAAACCACTTAAGTAGGTTGGTAAATCTGCGCGACATACTTGTATTTTTAGTTACGTCAATGTTCTATGAGACAATTTTTTGTTATTATTAGGTTTTGAGACATGTTCCAGCAATGATTGCATTTGGGAGAAAAATGTTTCTACCTCCCTATCTTTTTCGGGATGGTAAATATATGTTATTAACAGATTCATATCAGTAATCTCAATTCCGCAGAATTCCACCACGAATTCGACAGTGTATAATTGTATATTAAGTCTTTCTTTAGTCCTAACGGACTCCCGCGTGAATATCGCGACACCGCCATGTATGTGATTACCAGTGCCGTAGCGTGCCTTGGAGGGGCCCTGTATCAAAATTAGATGGGGGGCCTAATCAATTTTTTACGTGGTAGAGCTATGCTGCAGCTATATTTATGGTATAGTTGTAACACAAATGGGTCGGCTCGACCGGGGTAGGACCACGCTCTCACAGAATACCAGCGTAAAATAGCAGCTTAACACTGCTGTGTTTCGTATGGTGAGTATAGAGAATTGGAGACCCTTTTTACTGGAAAAGAGGCATTCCATCTTAGTCCTCACGGGTGACAATGCATCTCCATTTTCATTCGCAAACGAGGGTAGATGTAGATGTCTATGGGTCGCAGCAACCACTTACCATCAGGTGGAGTGTGTGCTCGTTTGTCACCCTACCATATAAAAAAATTAAGGGTAAAGTTTTCTCACAAAGAAATAAAAATGCTTGCATTAAATAAAAATAAAAATTATATATAT
Organism: Parnassius mnemosyne; assembly: GCA_963668995.1. Taxonomy (NCBI): domain Eukaryota; kingdom Metazoa; phylum Arthropoda; class Insecta; order Lepidoptera; family Papilionidae; genus Parnassius; species Parnassius mnemosyne. The sequence continues at coordinate 1,075,601 of CAVLGL010000090.1, forward strand.
TACTCATTTATATATTGATTATAAGTTATCGCTTCCTCCTAGAAATTTAGCTAGCCAAACAATTCAAATTAAATGTACACTTTTCGTGACTTTTTATCGGCAAATCGATTTATTAAATCATCTATAGCTGAAGACAATTTCAGTTTTTCTAAAATTTCTGCCTCTATAGCCGTTGCTGCCCCATCGATGTCCTTAGGTAATTTCTTATCAGATTTAATTTTGAAAAACTTCTTTCAGCTGTTGCGGCCGTAACTGGAAGGGTCATGAATAGAAAGCATGCTGTTATTACCTCCGGAAAACTGGATGAAAGGCTATTGAATTTTATCAGCAATAATTCGATGAGTTCCTTAATGGAATGAATTTTTTGAATTTCAGATTTTAAGCATATTTTCAGAGCAATTAATTGTTCATAAAGATTAACTGAGATGTCTTTACTGTATTTGACAGTTTTCCGGACTTTGAAATATGATTCCGGGTCTGAAATTATCTCATCTTGTGATAACTCATCAAAGAAATGCTTCGTTATCGAAAGATAACGAAGCGTTTCTTGTTTTTAAAAATAAAAGGCTTTCGCCCTTTTGTTTTTAAAAACAATTGTTACCCCCCACTCTTTTGTTAAATCTCTGGACTCATTTAAATTTCTTATTTCGCTCAGTCTATTCAATAGATTACTTAATAAAATACTAGCTTTCTGTAAGTTACTATTTTCATGCTGTAGAGATTTAGAAACAGGATTAATGATTTCAAATATTGTAGAAAAAATGTGACAAGCACCAAGAAATCATAAGTCAAAAATTTTAATTATATTTTTACATTCTTCACGTTAATCTTTTTTATTAGAAATTAAATTTAGTTGGTACAAAGTTTTCATGATTAATAAATATTTTTTTATCGCTAATAAAGCGTCGTTCTTCGAAGATCATCTAGTAGGACATACTTTTTTAAGGGTAATTTTATATTTTTCAGATGAATCGTTACTCAAAATTGTCCAGCGTTTTATACTATTGCTAAAAAAACTATATATTTTTCTAAATTATCGAATAAAGTCGAAACTTCAATAACATGTTTCGCAGCATCGTTTAAAATTAAATTTAATGCGTGTGTAGCACAATGAACATAATCGGCATTCGGAGCATGCTCTTGTATAAGAGCTTCTAAAAGAAAATCCTCCATATACAACCGACATAACATTTGCTCCAACGTAATCCTGTCCTCTACATTTAGACAAACCAATTCCATATTCTTTAATCGTATTTAAAATTTCAGTTTTAAGTCCTTCTGCACTGGAATCGGATACTGCTATAAACCCCAAAAAGACCTCACAGATTTTTAATTTTTTAGGTACATTATCATCATTTTCTGTTATCGAGATTTATCGAAAACCTATAATAACTTGGTCAAATTTTGACAAGTCTTGTTTTGTATCCAAAATAATTGCCAGAAATGGAGCTTTTTTAATTGCTAAAATAATATTATTTTTAACTGCGCTACCAAGCAAATTAATAACTTCATTTTGAATCGTAGGGCTTAAATAATTTATTTCGCCTTTCGGTTTTAAAAGAAGTTCTTTTAAAACAACATCTTAATTAGATAGTAAACGTAAAATTGACATAAAATTTCCAGAATCAGAATCATGGCGTCTTAAACGTAGATTACATAATGCTAAAGTAATTATAACATTAATTATACGATGCAATACATCTCTCCAGAATGTAATTTTACTATTGATTTGCAATGAAGTATCGATGGTATTTCCTTGTAACCAATTATTATAAGACAGGGATGCATTAATATGCTGCTGTGAGTTTTCATGGTCAAATATACATTGCGTAAAATTGCTTCTAACGGAAACACCGTCAACCCATGCAGAGGAGTACGATTTGCTTTGACGATCTGCTAATAACCAACAGAAGTGGCAATACGGCTTGTTTATAACATTAGAATAACATAGCCACGGTCTTGGAATTTTTATGCCAGCCTTATTTAAATATGAATAATGATAGACCGAAAAACATCGCTTTGTTTCTGAATCTTTTGGAAACGGTCCTTGCGGTTTAAATGGACCCAATTTAAAAATTATTTTTCGTTCGCATTCAGTTAGACGGTCACCATAAATTCCTCTATCTGACGAAATTATATTATAAAATTCCTCAGACTTTTTAGAATCATCGACTTGGGTTTCTTCTATTTCTGGATGGACATGTAATGGAGAATGTGCTTTAGAAGAATCTAAAAATATAATTGAATAAAATTAATACAGGAAAGATTTTTTTTTAATTATTTGAAACTATTGGACTAAAATAATGTTTAGATAAATAAAAAAAATATATATTAATAATGTTTTTGTGGGCGACAGAACCTAAAAATTTTAAAGTGCTAAATTATCTATTCTCCCAGCATTATGAGAAAAATGGCTTTGAAAGTAATAATCAACTACTAATGAAGAAAATCAAAGCAAAATACTTATTATTGCTCGTTACATCGTGATGACGTATTTTCATATATTGAAGGTTGCCATTGTTCTTTCGATAAACAAAATTCACCCTTCGCTACTGGTAGATCAATAGGTAGTACTTACCAAATCACTCACAGAAGCTGATTACTGAAAAAATGAAGAAATCTTGGGTATTTTTTTATAACCTCCTCCCCTTTCTGTTTACTTTTTCTTTTCATAGCTTCACTGTGATATTCTCTTTTCCTTTCACTCATTCTTTTCACAAATCAAACTAATTAAGTAATAAATAATCAGAAGAACAAAATTGTAATGTATTACAATGTAATAACGTTTGAACCGGTATGAAATAAAACGCGTAAATATTGTTCTCTGTGGTTTCACTTAAACGGGGAAATCCCAAAATAACCGATGTAGGATGTTGCCAACTTTTGGGCGCACGCTCACTGCAAATCCCAAGATTTCACAAATGTAATAAAATAACACGCATAATGTTGTTCAATTTAAAATGTCCATAAACAAACTATCCATGATTTATAGACACTTTTACAGGTTTCATAGTGTGTGAAAAATCTATAGTTTGTGTACGACTCTTAACATTAAAGAGGCTTAGCGTGTTAAAAATATTTACAAGAATAACACACTTGAATTTGCAGCGTCCAACCCGGAAAAAAAAGAGATTGCTTTATTGACTTTTGTCATTTACTGAAGTGAAAACTCTATAGGCACGTATGACAGTTTTTTTTAAATGTTTATTCCCGGAAAACACGAGATTAAGTGACATTGGGGATAACATCTTACTAATTTTTGTTTACACACGTTAGGGGCCTCTGTAGCCTGGGGGCCCCGTATCATTGATACGACTGATACGGCGGTAGCTACGCCCCTGGTGATTACGTTTTAAATACTTAGCTGACAGATCATAGCCCTCCAATAAGTAAAAACGGTAATTAGTGGATAGTAACCAATTTTCACACATTACAATCACATCAATATCGGATTCTGGTAAAAATATATTTAATTCATCTTTATTTTACTTTATTCGTAATAGATTGTATGTTTTGGCGCATAATAGTGAAATGTTAATGCACGAAAGGAATTATTATTTTGGGACACAGCAGTTACAGAGTCTTTAATCAAATTATTACTATGCACAAATTCTTCACAAATTTTTGACATTAAAACCTAACAATATTGATGTGTTTTTTTATATTATTATTATAGCACAATAGTCAATCAATGTATAGTCTTTAAGTTTATGTTGTAGGCCGCAGAGCATTTGTCTAATACCGCTGTCCGGCACACGATAATGACACATTTCACAATTTGTATTAAACGTTTCCCTTACTGTTGCAGCAAGGGTTTTCCGATCAATACTGCTGGTGAGGCACAGTTTAGATTTGTCTTCCTTCGGCTTCTTCAAGTCTAGTTGTTGCATGTCTTGGTTCCGGAACATGTTTAACAAGCGCCTTTGAGAAGGTGAGTGCTTTGTGGCAAAACTTATTTCAGTTTGTGGCGTTGTATCGCGACGATAATTTTTTGTTTTTGGAAATAACTCTGTAAGTTCTACGTTATTGGCGATATTTGCATGACGTCAATGACCTTTTGCTGTTCCCTGTTTTTATCTTGTAATGTATTTATCCTTTTCAAATTGTTTATCTCAGAATTTGCCCTGTTCAAATCCTCCTGAAGTTTTTTATTCGTTGCCTTCAGTTCTTCAATGTATAGTGAGTTTACAGAGGCAATATCTTGTAAACTATAACAGGACTAGTATGTTTTACTCTAGCCCGGCATTTTTTTATTCTCGAGTTTGAAGGGAAAGGAATCGGATGCTGACTGAATTTTTTTTCGGAATGTAATGAATTATTTTTCTTCATGATCGCTTACTGTATCATCTCTTACATCTGATAAATTTGCGAAAGAATTTTGTGTTATAGATATTTATTTGTTGTGGCGTGGCAATCGTTTCCTCCGTGTTATTAATGCAGTTGTCACATTGGCGGGTATTCTTTTTCTCTGGTTTCATTAAATAAAATATTTTTTAAGAAATACTATTACAATCTAAATGAAAATATCTTTGGCACTTGCAGCATTTTATAAAATCTCTTTTTGTTATTTCTCTCTCATACTTTTTTCATAATTTTGCCATTTTGACATGAAAAATAATGATTATATATATAGTTTAATTTTTATGCACTTTCAAGTAATTTCAAGAATAGGTTACTTAGTTCAAACATTTAATTTGCGTTCTCTGTCATTGTATGCTATCACCATATATTTGGTTCTACTTTTGATCATCAACAACAGCTTTATTGCAATAAATACTACTGCTCGTCCATAGATAGCGCTTATTTTGTCGCCTGTGTCGCGCGAATACTCGAGTGACGAGGAGGTAAATTAGAAAAAAAAATTACGGTAGTTATGAACAAAAATCGCAAACAATCCAATTTCCACTGTTTGAGCTCTTATATTTGGTATTCTTCTTATGGTATATATATTTGGTATTATTTTATATTTCTTATTATGGAAATTCTGTTAATTGTATCATCAGACTTGTCTTTAACAGTTTTATCACATATTTCTAACAAAACAGTCTGTTTTCTTTATAGGATAGGGTGACAAACGAGCACTCAGTCCACCTGATGGTAAGTGATTGCTGTGACCCATAGACATTTACATCTATCCTCGATAAAGAATCAAAATGCAAAAGAGAATCTATGGTAGAGCGTGTGAATCTCACACTACAGGCAGGCTCCGAATGGGGCGATGCCAATCTTGTGAAATTCAATGCCTCCAAAACACAAGCGTGTCTCTTCACTGCAAAAAGGAGCCAGCTCACATTGGCTCCTTCTTTCCGAAATGTATCTCTGGAATATACCGACCACCTTCAGTTGTTAGCGTTTAAGATATTCTCAAATCTGAACTTCGGGAGGTTCATTGAGTCCAAGGCCAAAGCAGCTGCAAGGAAGCTAGGAGTCCTTGCATAGGTGCAGCGATACTACACGTCGGGACAGCTGCTTACTTTATATAAAGCGCAAGTCCAGTCGTGCATGGAGTATTGCTGCCATATATGGGCTGGTGCTGCAAAATGCCACCTAGCAGCTTTGGACTGGCTTTGGCTTATTAGTGACCCAAATTTGGTTAAAACCAATCTTACCAGCCTCAAACACAGACGCAAAGTAGCCAGCCTTTCGGTTTTCTACAGGAAGCATTTCGGAGAGTGTGCGCAAGAATTGCATAATTTAATTCCTCCGTCTCCCTTCCACCATCGGACAACCAGACGTTCGGCGAGTCTCCACCCTTTCTTTGTTGACTTACCACGCATTCGAACCAAACGGTTCGCCACGTCGTTTATCATGCGTACAGCAAAGGAGTGGAATATGTTGCTATCATCTGTCTCTCCATCCGAGTATAATGTCTTCAAGGCAAGAGTGAATAGAATAGGCTTTTGTTAAGCCAGTGCGCTTCATCATTTTAGGCTACATCACCACTTACCATCAGGTGGGATCGTAGATAAGCGCTGGCTTAGTAGAATATAAAAAAATGCGTCGTCACCCGTGAGGACAAAGATGGAATGCCTCTTTTCCAGTAAAAAGGGTCTCCGGTTCTCTACACTCGCCATACGAACACAGCAGTGTCAAGCTGCTATTTTATGCTGGTATTCTGTGAAAGCGTGGTCTTACGCCAGTCGAACCGACCCATTCACCCTACAACTATACTAATAATATAGCTACAGCATGGCTCTACCACGTATAAACTACTTCTCTTGCGTAAATTATTTTTACTGTGTTTTATCCGATAGACGCAAAGTTTTGCTCAGATAATATCTACGTACACTATTTACACATTTTACTTCAATATTTACGTATTTACATACGCTTTTGCAATAAAATCCCAGAAAACATACAAAATTTGACCTGCTCAAATTTCAAAACTTTACTAAGTTTTTATAAAAAGAGTTATATTAAGGAATTTATGGATGATATCCCCTGGGAATGAGATAATTGCTACCAAACTATTTCTGATTTGTTTTGTGTTGTTAATTGTGTAATATACATGAGTGCAAGCTGTTATTTTTTTAAAAAAGTGCCGCTTGGTTTCTTGCTGGTTCTTCCCAGAACAGAGGTTTTTTCCGAACCAGTGGTAATTAAACATAACAGTGACTTTCAATAAGTATTATATATAATCTAAATCTAAATTTAATAAAACAGTTTCTATTTCTGTTCTGTTTCTGTTTCAGCAGTGGAATTTTGATTGACTGTAGTGAATGAATTAATGAATTTTAGACGTCGTCACAGGCTCATGGAAGATAGCCTTAGTGTACCCAATCCATATAAAAGGTGACCGCTCGGACCCGTCCAACTACAGGCCCATCGCCATTACCTTGCTCTCCAAAATAATGGAATCCATTATTACTACCAACTCATGCGGCATTTAGAAGAGCATATGTTGATTAGTGACCGTCAATACGGTTTCCGTCGAGGTCGCTCAGCTGGTGACCTTCTTGTCTACCTGAGTCACCGAGGGCTGAGGTGGTTGAGACCAAGGGGACGAGGCTCTGGCGGTTAGTTCGGACATAGCGAAGGCGTTCGATCAGGGTTGGTACAAAGCGTTTCTTTCGAAGATTTGCTATAATGGGCTTGTCGAGAAATTATGCAATTGGGTCACCAGTTTTCTTTCAAATTAGAGTAATAAGGCAGCAGTTGACGGTGCATGCTCCGACATCAAGCCTGTGAACGCTGGTGCTGCACAAGGCTGCGTGCTGTGGCCTACACTGTTCCTTCTGTATATCAATGATATGTTGCATTCTAGTAACATTAATTGTTATGCAGACAGTAATTTTCTTTGGATCCTCCTGCGGCGACATCCATAATTTTTATGTAAGCATTTTGTTAATGACTGTTCGTGTCAAAATAAAGAGAAAAAAGGCAGAGGTTCTCAATTCGACTGTATATTCGTTTTTTTTTGCATGTAAGTTGTGCGATACTTTCGTCAATGGTGAACCGATGTTGATTATTTTTATATACATAGAATTGGAGAAAACAATTCCATCCTTAAGATTGGGAAATTATGGAATGAAGTTTTTAATTTAGGTAACTATTTAAGCGGCATTCTAGTCGTCACATTAAGCTTACGATATTCTTTAGCCCTCTCGAAAGGGACAAAAAATTACACTTTTAATAAAAAGTAAAACAGTCAGGGCTTTCATTTTTCTACACTATATCTAAAACCAAAAGTTCTTAAAAAAATCTTAGTGAAAGAAAACAAAGCCATGTGTAACATCTCGTATATTATAGACAATTGTTTTCAAATAAACATACAACACTTGACTAACTTAACACGGGACACACAATTAGATTTTGAGGAACGTTGAGATTTTGAGTTAGTTTCGTCACTTCTAGAGGAAAGTTAAAAGGGTCATATTTTGGGGGATGGTGGGTGGTTGTGTGGTGGCGTTGTCAACGCGCCAAAATCAGAAATAAAATGAACACGAACCGTTGCTAAAAATACGTTATCAAAATGTCCGAACAGCTGCTATAAAAATGGTAGCTCCTTCCACACGGAGTGTTTGTCGCTCCCTGGACTGAACTCCTTTTTCTTGAGAGCTTCCCTTTTCAAATGGTCATTGCATTGCATTGTTTGTCAAATCACCAAAATGTATCATTCTCTGGACATGTCGGCTCTTGGATTTACTTAACTATTACGTATGTATGTACCTTCTTATAGAAATATCAAGTAATTACTCAAGTGTTTAATTAATCTCAAATCGAATGCAAAAATCTAGAAGAGACGAAACTTTATACTGTTAGTTATAATTATTTACATCAAGGACAGTACATACGCAGTGTATAAAATATCTACTAGTGAGTATTTACATCCGTCTATAAGTAGTTACGTATATATGTTTATATATTACAATCTTTAACGAAATGATAACAACTTTGTTCTTTGGTATAAGATTAACATGAGCGCATGGAATATATTGAGGCCTTTTTTGTCTGATTATTTCTGTGGGTAAAAATTCCACATCAAACATCTCCAAGTATTGCAGACGCACATATTGAAGTAGTACTAGCCGGTGTCTGTTCTAGTACTACATACTAGAACAGATACCGGTAATTCACTTCGTAGTGAGGAGCGCTTGGAAGAAGGCACAGAATACCTTTTTATGGCAAAGATTAAGTAAATTTGAGCTTGGTTGCTTGCAAAACACTTTAAACCACACGTCTAGAACCAAGTGTCGAAGTCTCTTCTAGTATTTAAAGCTAGCCGAACTGCACTTATGCAAGTCCCTTTCCATTCATATGATTTTTTTATGATTACCACCCGCGATCGTAATGCAACTCGGAAAATATTAGCGTATTTACGTTCCAATTTGGTTGTGTTTACTATACATTATGAGTAGTATTTACAGTATCATTAAAAAAATTTAAAGCTAGCAGTGACTGAATTCCCCATGGAGGAAGCGGTAAATCCATATATTTGTGGCCACAGTAATTAAAGGCCTTTAACAAAGTCAAAAGCTTCCACTTTGAATAAAATTATTTTGAGTTAATTACCTGGACTTGGATTAATAATGTACATATGAGTTCTATTAGGATTATATTGTTTGTTTATAATAAATATGCATTTTAAGTGAGTAACGGAACATAAGTTGTGGCGGCAATGTTACCGCGTCATAACTAATGCTGACCGACCAGCTACCAAAGTCTAAATCACGCTGTCGAAGTTTTATTTTTTGACTGTTATTATTAAAAAAAAATATTATTACATGTAAGAATTTAAGTTTATTGGAAAAATGAATAAGAATTGAACATTTCTCGTGATGGTGATTTTTATGAAAACGACAAATTTGAATCTTCGGGGGACTAAGAAAAAAAAAAAACGCAGTGCATTGAATTTCTCAGGGATTTTCTGGGACACTTTAAGGTAGAAAAATTACCGATGATATCCTTCGTTTATCCATTTTATCCAAAGTTGTACCAAGTTATACAAATATCCTTAAATATGCGAATTTTTATCTTTTTTCAGTCAAAGTTATCGCTTCGAAAAAAAATTTTCGTCAAAAGCCATTCATGATAACTCATGGAGAATGTCATGCAGTTTCTGAAACCCTCCTTCAATTTTCTATACAATCATTATTTCCAGAATTATTGATTATCATAGTTTTAAATAACTTTTTTGTTTTGATTGACGATAACTGCACGGCAAATCATTGTACAAACTTTTTGATTATGACGAAGTAACGGTCATTAAATTTCCTAAAATAGCTTTTTAGTGAAATAATGAAAAAACATTTTTGAAGCCCGTAGACCTTCTAAAAGACGAGCAAAGATTTGGAAAAATTGCGTGGTAGAGGTTGTCACTTATCTTCATGATGTTCTGTATTTCCTAAACATGATATTTTATTATATTTTACTCTACTATCTCTCTGTCTGGCAACACTGCCTACGTAATTGTGATCACATACATAATAACTCTTAATTAAATTATGAAATTCGTTATAACTTATAAACTAAACTAAACTACTAATTAACATTTCATAACGCATTTATAACGCCTGTAGCACGTTAATACATTCGACATTTACATCTCTATTTTTGGATTGGATTATAACTGGACTTATTGGACTATGGGATTGGAAATTAAACTATTTTTGCTTAAGAATTTAATCTTCGACCAACTTAACGCTATTTCTAATCTTGTGAAATGAAAATAGTTTAATTTTTTGATTATATTATACAAGACATTTAATTTTTTATTTTGTTATGTTTTAGATTCAGAAAAATCCGTAACAAGAGAATCGTTAAATGATTTTAGTAGTTTATTGTAATGCAAAAATAATAATAAAAGTTGGTAACAATCGCTCGTGCGTTAATTTAAGATTATCAGGTATTTTCATTTTTTTTAAAACAAAAATTAATTTAATCGTGTTGCTAATAATACAAACTACTCGATAGTTTATCGTTTTTCAGTGATTGTGTTCACTAGATGGTAAGGCTCGTTTTTTCGCTAGGTGTCTTTCAGGGCAGGTATATCACCTTTTTACCTACTTCTGACACTAAGCGGTATACCACTGTTGTGTTTTGGTTTCAAAATTTAAAAAAAAAGAAGAAAAAATGTAGCATTTATAGTCAATAGAGAAATATACTTAACGTTTACAAAATTGACCATGATTTATTTATCTTTGGTAAACGTTATAGTTACTTTACTTCATGATATGGAACACTCAGTCCGCAGATGTTAGAATAATACAAACTTTATATATCATAATTGTACTAAGAATACAAATTAATACTTAATTCATACGTATTTAATTTAATACATTGTCTTACACACTTATTACGTCATACGTACAATTATAATTAATTTATTTTAATATTATTAGCGCTTTTTTTTAAATTCAGCCAGCTATTCATTTAATGCTATAACCACGGACAATAAATTATCAAATAGCTCGTTATAACGAGTAACGCGTTAAACACCTCTCTATTTACAACAATAATCTTGACTATAATAGACACAATGCAGTTACAGTTATTGACAATAATTATTTTACTAATTAAACTAATTACAAATAGCCTATTTAAAATATACGTAAGTAATTAAGTTTCAGCGCAATATAAGTTTGTATTATTGGCTAAACGCAGGCGACGGTCGACTGGAACTGAGCGTTTTGCCGTCGCAGGGTTTGGCGTCACCTAAAAAAAGATATAAAAATATACTTAATACACATTCTTCTTCTCTTTTCTACCGACTTCAAAAAGGAGCCGGTACTCAATTCGACGCATATGTTTTTTTTAATGTGTGTTACCTCATAACTTTTTACTGGGTGAACTGATTTCGATTATTCTTCTTTTATTTGAAAGCTCGTACTTCTCGTGTGGTCCCATATGAATTTGATTAAGGTCTGACCAATCGTTATTGAGTTATTCTTAATAATTTATATTGAAGTCGGTTGCACAAAATTTTTAATTTTAAATTACATATTTCTTTATTAGCTCGTGAAATTTCACTGCTGAAAATTGGCCTCTCCTATTTCTTTGGGAGGATTTGCCTTAATCGCTAAACTCGTAGTTGCAAAGTAATTCCCACTACTACATTTTGTAATATTGTTCATATTTAATTAAAAAAAATATATTTAAACATATTCCTCCACTATTCCTTGAGGCACTTGAGATTTATTATATTTTAAATAACGATACAGTATGTGCAACGATAGCAGCTAATAACCACAATAACGCCCTTTTTATGAGCTCCAATTATGCAACGTCAGTGACAGCCAAAGTAGTATTTAACAGATAATAATAAATTATGTTTTGATCTATAATCGCTACGTACATATATATGCTATGGGTATCGCAACAGGCGACAGAGGGTAGACCATAATGTGACCTAAGACGCAGCTATCTTCCTAACAACGACTAAAACTAAAAATAAACTGCAGTTTCCCATCCACTAGTCAAACGTGACACCCCAAATAAGGCAATATATTGGGGAGCATAGGCCTCCCCCATAGATTGCTATACTGTGAACATAGGTTCAGCAGTGGACTTTTGATAGGAATGTTTATAATTATATGATGATTGAATGAATCTTCATTCATACATGCATTTTTAAAACCTTGCGGAGTCTAGACGTGAATAAAACTAGTGGACCTGACGGTATACCAGCTATAGTTCTAAAGCCTTGTGTACCTAAGTCGTCTTTTGTTTTGACACGCTTGTTCCGCCCCTCATTTAGGACGAGAATAGTGACAAAATCTGGCCAACGTGCAGCCTGTTCCAAAAAAGGCAGTCGTACCGACCCAGCCAATTATCGGCAAATCTCAATTACTTCCATACTCTGCAAGATTATGGAGCGTATATCGACCGCCCGACTCATAGCATACCTAGAACAGAATGCCCTTCTCTGTGATCTCCAGTACGTGTTTCGCCGGAATCGGTCAGACCTTCGAGCATATACATATGGGACGAGGCACTCGAAAACAGTGGGGAAGCACTTGTTTTTTCCAATGATGTCTCGAAGGCCGTTGACAGATTTTGGCACGATAGCCTTTTGGATAAGCTTCCAGCGTAGGGCTTATCTCCTGGCCTGATTGACTGGGCAAAGGGATTTCTAAGTAAACGGTCTCTCCGAGTCTTTGTCGATGGCTGTTAATCCGCTCCTATGGCGTCTAACGCCGGTGGTTACTCAGAGGTTCGTACTCTCCGCAACTCTCTTTCATATCAATGATCTGCTTATGCCCGGTATCTATGGGTATGAATATGACATCACAGTTGTAGAGAGATACCAACAAAGTGCTCGGGCTAGTCGGGATCAAATCCAGTCCGAAAGAGAAGCTATGGTTGAGGGTGTGAATCTTACACTACAGGCCGTCTCCGAATGGGGCGATGCCAATTTTGTGAAATGCAAAGCATCTAAATCATAAGCGTGGCTCTTCATTGTAAAAACGAGCCAACTCACCTTGGCTCCTTTTTATTTATTTATTTGAACATCAACATAATAAACATTACATCGCTGCAAAAATCGCTGCTGAAGTCCTACTTCATATTGGGCTTGTAAAGCTTAATGCTATCATAAATAACTTTACGAAATTATTACTGGAATACAGTTCAGTTATTGAGATATCTTAAAACTAGAACTTCGGGCGGTTCATTGAGTCAAAGACCAAAGCAGGTGCAAGGAAGTTAGGAGTCCTTGCAAAGGTGGGACGGTACTTGATGCCGGGACAGCTGGTTACTTTACATAAAGCGCAAGTGCGGTCGTGGATGAAGTATTGCAACCATATATAGGCTGATGCTGCAAGATGCCACCTATTGGCTTTGAACTCAATGGAAAGGCGTGCTAAGAGGCTTATTGGTCACCCGAATCTGGTTAAAACCAATCTTACTAGCCTCAATCACAGGCGCAAAGTTGCCCACCTTTCGGTTTTCTAGAGGTGGCATTTCGGAGAGTGTGTGCAGGAAAAGCATAACTCAATTCCTCTCTCTCCCTTTATAATCGGACAACCAGACGTTCGGCCAGTCTTCATTCTTTCGTTGTTGACTCAGCACGCATTCGAACCTAACGGCTTGCTACATAGTTTATAAGGCAAAGGAGTGGAATAAGTTGCCAGCATCTGTCTTTCCACCCGATTATAATGTGGGTGCCTTCAAGGTAAGAGTTCATAGACTTTTGTCAAGTCAGTGCGCTTAACAATCTTAGGCTACATCACCATCAGGTGGGATTGTAGTTGAGCGCTGGTTTAGAATATTAAAAAAAAACCTATGAATGGTTGAAAAATGAACTAATGAATGAACGAAAGAACGAACGAATGGAAAATAATAAGATGTGGTTTTATGTAGTAATAGTGTATAAGATGAGGTGGGTGTAGTGTGACCTGGCGAGGTCGGCGTGCGCGTCGGGTTCGTCGAGCGAGGGCTCGTCGTGCGCGCGCGCGCGCCGCGCCTCGGCGTCCGACTCGCGGCGCGCCGCCGCCGCGCAGAAGCACGCGCAGATGATGCGCTTGAACGCGAACCTGGCACCACGCCCACACTTAGAAACCTTCCCATGTACAATATGTATAATAACATTTTTTTAATATACCACGTTTTGCCCATATTCTTTTACATTGTCACCCGTTTCTTAGCTATGTTCAAATTTCAAGTGTCCAGCTCATCACACAGTTCACCTGATGGTAAGTGAATCCTGTTGCCTGTAGACATAGACAAGTGGCCCTATGGCGCAGTGACTTAATGAGTTGTTGCGATCGGGGCCGCGGGTTCGAATCCCGCACAAGTATTTGTATGGCCTACAAATAATTGTTCCGGGTCTGAATGTTTGTCCTCGTGCAATTTATGTTTGTAAACTGCCTCCACGACACAGGAGAAAATCCTAGTGTGGAGGTAACGTTTTTATAAAAAAAAAGACATCTGCATTCTATCTTCGATTAAAAATCAGCATGCTGATGCGTTGTGACACTGGAAGAGTACTGACGTTTACAGCTCAAATTTTCCTATTGTAAGCGTCAGCTAAAATACTGCTGTCTAGAATAAGTAAACGTTTTGTGTTTATTGTTTAAGAACTATGTATTATATGCGAATAAATGTATATTATTATTATATTACAAGACTAATAAAGAATACCTGATCTCCGGGTAACCACACGAAACACATTATTCTATTGTTTTACGCTGATATTCTGTTAGATCCTATCTCGCTCGAGCCGACCCATAGCTGCAGCTATAATATAGTGGTTCTACCACAAAAATATATAGTATGTATAATGTTTTTTTTTTCATTCTCACCTAAAGTCCTTAGAAAACAGCGCATATATCAACGGGTTGATAGCAGAATTGCAGTAGCCAAGCCAGAACAGGACCGAGAATACGATAGGAGTGACGCATTCACCGCAGAAAGCCCGAACCACGTACACGCTGAAAAACGGCAGCCAGCAGAATACGAAGCCGCCCACAATAATTCCAAGAGTCTTGGCCGCCTTCGTTTCCATCCTGAAGCGTTTCACCTGTAAAGTCAAACAGAACATGATGATTTTAGTAAAGAGCCGAATGTACTTTTTAATTATTGTAAAACAAGATAGCCAAATCTAGCTCAAATAAAAATATATATTTTTAGAAGGTGGTAGAATTCCTTTTCTTCTTATAGTCTGTAGAAGAAACTACCACCCTCTTACAAATTTTTGCCACCATCATCTACCCGAAACCTTGAGGTTTTTCTGGCTCAGTGGATATATGTGCTAAGAAGCTAATTCGTGTCCTTGATTTGGTTGAAACCAATTTTGTCAGCTCAGGCGTAGCCTCTCGGTATTCTATATATGTATGATGCATTTCTAATAGTTTGCGCAGGAATTCTATCAGAACGTTTAACGTCGTTGAGCCACACTGCTGGTTGTAGCACGAATGGGTCAGCTCGACCGTGACAGGACCACGCTCTCATATCAGCCTAAAATAACAGCTTAATGCTGCTGTCTCGCAGGGTTAGTGTAGAAAGCCAGATACCCTTTTTACTAGAAATGAGGCACTCTATCTCAGTCTACAGGAGTGATAACGCATCTGCATTTTGATTCTTAATTGAGGATCAATATAGATGTCTATGTGCCACAGCATCCACATACCATCAGATGGATTGTGTGCTCGTTTCTCACTTATTCTATAAAAAACAAACATGCGGTTGCCGGGTTTTCAAACCTTTGTTGGCGATATACCACGTATACGAACCAAACGATTTGCTTTATCTTTCGTAGCCAAGGAGTGGAATAATTTGCCGGCGTTTGTCTTTCCCTCCGATTGCAATCAGAGTGTCGTCAAGGCAAGCGTGAATAGGCTTTTGTTATTCTAAGATAATATGATTTACCATCTATAGCTTCATCACCACTTACCACCTGGTGGGATAATAGTCAACAACACTGGCTTATAATGAGTAAAAAAAATTCACGGTCGGCTCTTAAGACTAATGGATTCTAAGACGCCACTATAACACGGCATATACTTACTTGTGCTTTAATATTCCTCTTGCCCATCCTCCTCGTCCGCGGCTTATCATCGAAATCATCATACAACGGCGCTGGTGCGAGGTGATGAGCCGATCTGACCCTTAGCCTGCTTTCGGTGAGCTCCCTGCCATCCCTCTCGTAGTGCACCGAGTAAAGCGACGGGCTTGGGGACCGGCTCGCCGAGCGAGAGTTTTCGTGGGCCGGACATATTTGTTCTGATGACGGATATGATACCGAGATTTTGATCTTCTCGTGGGCTCGGCGTGCGCTTGAGTGCCTACAAAAACCCCTAAATAAAATTTTCATACCCACCGTATATAAGTGGTATAAGAATGTCTACTACCCCATATCGTCTTTGGGGTGTCGTAAGAGGCGACAGAAGGAAACTGAAACAAGCGATGGGCAGCAACATTTTCCTCATAATAACTCGAAATAATAAAAGACTGCGTTTGCCATCCCCAATAGTGGCAACTATAGCAAAGCTCCCCCATTGAGGCAGTCTATGTGGGAGGCCTATGTAAAACAGTGGTCTTTCCAGGCTGTAACAGATAGATGAGTAATGATTATAATAAAATCCTTAAAACCGAATTTTGGTCACGGCAGTCAGTCTCACTAACATCTGCGCAGGACAGGATAATAGTGCACGAATTTGAGCGCAAGAGCGACATCACTGCCTCGTTGGTCTAGTAGTCAGAGAGAGCTGATCATAAGGTCTCAGGTTAGAACCCCGGTGCGGGCCAAAAGTTCTCAGTACCAGCCCGGAGTAAGGAAGTTAGCAGTGTTTCACCCCCTTGCCTTGTAAAGCACGTGAAGCCGTTGGTCCTGCCCCTGATTTTCTTTCAGTCTTATTGGTTTACCATCCCCTCGAACTATGAGTGTGTGGGCACTACAATTCTGTCCTGCACTGATGGCTAATCTTAAACCAACACCAGGGCATTTGCGCAGGTGCGTTTCCATCCTTTTTATCCTTTGTGGCCTTTGTTTACCACCGGCGATTATGTATATATTACCTTAAAGAAACGAGTTTACTCTTTTTTAAAAGGCCGGCCACGCACCTGCATTTCCCCTGGTGTTACAGTTGTTCGTGGGCGACGGTCACCACTTTCCATCAGGTGAGCCGCGTGGACGTTTGTCCGCACTTCTATAACAAAATGCCGTGTCGTGGAACACTCGGTTGGAACGAACTTCCTTGCGGAGTATATTATTGTTCAACAAATACAAATAAATGAATTACTAGCGTCTATTAAAATAAAGCGTCATTTGAAATAAAATAATATTTCTTTCATGGTAAGATAAGAAAAAGTGCGAGGGTGATGGATATTATTCCATCTTACTTCCTTATTTTGCCGCCAAGGCCGTCTACACTATGACACAAGGGGTAGTGACGAAAAAATCTTACACTTTTTGTCGCCCATCTCCCATCCGCCAAACCCGTACCGTCCGATAAAGAACTTCGTTCCAAAAAGCCTTGCGAGAAAGTAAATCACACAGTGGTGGTACGCCAAGCAACCAAATATTATGAATGGTAACGTGAGTTTTGTTTTCTTATGAACGTACCTTCTCATCCTCTCGGGCGATGCACTAAGCGATGTACTCGTAGAGTGGTTCGACGCGGTGGACAATGGCGAGCCGTGAGGCCTAGCGGACCCTCGTCCTCGATGAATGCGAAGCGTTAGGCGGTTGTCGTCGAACCGGCTGCCCAAGCCCTTGCCTGGAATTTACACAAGTCTTTCGATGTAAATATTCAGACAAACGAGGTA
This sequence comes from Parnassius mnemosyne, assembly GCA_963668995.1. Taxonomy (NCBI): domain Eukaryota; kingdom Metazoa; phylum Arthropoda; class Insecta; order Lepidoptera; family Papilionidae; genus Parnassius; species Parnassius mnemosyne. The sequence continues at coordinate 1,093,307 of CAVLGL010000090.1, forward strand.
ACCAGTCCACCTTAATGTTAATTGCTTCTGCAGCCCATGTTCATCAGCTGCAACGTATAATGCACGCAAGGTAACGTAAGCTAACACACCTATAAAACAATCAGTTCATGTTATGTTTAAGCGCGGTTGAAGTATGACATTAATAATAACCACATATCTTCCTATCGTTGAAAGTATAAATGGCTACCTATACGTCAAATGCGCTGCTCTAGAATTTTACTTGTACTTTATTCAATTTTAAACGATCCAAGGCCGCCTTCTTATCTTAAGGATAACTTTCATTTTCTTCATCCGATTGACGGTCGACCACCATGGCAATCAAACCATCTGAGGATAAGGTTTCCACAGCATAGGTCTCATTTTTTCAGGTCCTCTTTATGATACAAGCTATACATCTTTACACTTGTGCCGTGCGGGATTCGAACCCGCGGCCCCCAGTGTAACGACTCATTGCTAAGTCAATGCGCAACGGATCCGTCAATTAGTTTAAATTACTTCTACGACAACATTACCTGAGGGCACATACTAATTGACATTTTTTTTCTTCAAATATTTATTTATTTATATATTAATACGAATATTTATTTATAAAGTTTATAAGCATGTATACACATTACATATATGTATGTCTGTATTATTGTATGTAAATATATGTTATCTTTATATATAAAAATTACGTGTGACATTGTTTCTCTGCGATGGACTCCTAAACTATTGAACTGATTTCAATGAAATTTTGCACACTGTGTGCAGTTTGGTGCAACTTGAGAGATAGGATAGTTTTTACCTCGATAAGTTATCCTCAATTTTTTTATTGCTAATCTCAGGAGTTTTTTTTAGGAAAGCTAATTTTCGTCGGAAAGGGCAGAACAACGTCTGCCTGGTCAGATAGTATGTGTATATATTTAAATATATGTTGTGTATGTATGTACTATGTATATATTATATTTTAATATAAATACACTTTATTTATGTATTATGTTTCGCACCTGCCTACAATTGTCTTTGGCACCCAGGTTTGGCTGGCAGAGAATGCAATATGGCATTAAGTCCGTCCTATGTACCATTTACCTTAAGGTGTTACATTTAAGTTTTAAATAAATAAATAAATAAATATAATTAATAATAAATAAATATTATTTATTTATTATTAATTATATTTTATTATTAATTATATCCAGATTTAAAAATGAGGATATCCACAGTAGAACCAAAGTAACCAACATAGCCCAACCGACAACCGATGGGGAAGAAAGGTTCTCGAGTGACAACCTCGTACCGGCAGGTGAAGTGTAGTGCGTCCCCCCACTATATGGGGTGACGACCTGGTAAGACATGCAGGAAGTCAATGGATGCAGGTGGCTCGGGACCGTGCTTTGTGGCGTTCCTTGGGGGAGGCCTATGTTCAGCAGTAGACATGTGAAGGGCTGTAATGATGATGATGATGAAATATTGATATTTATTTAGCTTATGTGTATTAACATAATTTATTGTTATTTCTATTACCGAAATCATAACAATTTAACACTTAATTTATAAAATTAAAATACCTCATGTACAAAAAGAAAAACAGGCGACATCCTTTCATTCTTTCGTCTTTACTTCCCTCTTCTTTTATCGGTAAATGTAATGTTCGCGTAAATGTACGAAATCATCAGATAATTAAATTTGTCCTTAAGATAAGCAGGAGTGGATAGATCATTTAAGATAGAGAAGAGAACAAGCAAAATTATAGAATCACGCCTCTGTTTAATACTGAGCCATTACATAATACTTACTAATAGAAAATATAATTTTCTACACAACACTGATTCTGATAATGCACAGGGTTTTTGTTACATGTTGTATATAAATTTAAAAAAATCTTAGGAAGCTCATTATGTTCAACTAATTCTTATCTTTTAAATAGTCATCTAATTTAGTATGCTTTCATTATACTAAGAATGCTTTTTACTTGCATGTTGAATTTTTGCAAAGACATATATGTACTTACTTACTTATCTGCACGCACAATCCCTGACGGGGTAGACAGAGGACAGATCGCCAAGTGTCACGATCCTTACATACCTCTTTCGCTTCTTTCAGATTCATTATCTTCTTCATACACGCACGTCTAGGTAGCCGAGTACTCTTGACCCTCCCCTCTTCGAGCAATTTGCTCACATGGTCTTCGAAAGTTAGTCTCGGTCTACCTCGACACCTTTTAATATTTACTTTCGCACTATATATTTCTTCACCATTCGGTCTTCACTCATTCGCTCAACGTGCCCAAACCATCGAAGCACGCCCTTATCAATTTTTGTGATAAGGTTATCGTTCAAACTTGCCATATTGCGAATATCTTCGTTTCGCTTTCGGTCGGCCATGGTAACGCCGCACATTTTACGAAGAGATCGCATCTCCACATATATGTAATATTACAATATCTTTTTATAAATAGTTTACAATAATTCTACCCAAAAAAGTGAAGAACAGCAAGCTTAGATTTATCAATGTCAAAGGTATTAAATTAGTCTATTATATATTTATTATTTTAATTTTAACTTTATAGAATAAGGGTAAAATGAGCACACAATCCACCTGATGGTACAAGTAAGTGAATGCAGTGGTTCATAGACATCTACATCTATCCTTAAGGACTAACATGGAATGCCTCGTTTCCAATTAAAAGGGTCTCCGGTTCTCTATACTCACTATACTAAACACAGCAGCATCAAGCTGCTATTTTATGCTAATATTCTGTGAGGACGTGGTCCTACCCCGGTCATGCCGACTAATTCATGTTACACTATAATATATCTGCAGCATGGCTCTACCACACAGAAAATATATAAATATTATTGTCCAAAATAATTTGTAATGCAACCGTTAAGTGCTTAATTATTTAAAAGACTTTCTAAGTTCATTGTTTTAATATTATAAATAGCAAATATAGCTTTTTCTGTAGATTAAATATATTTTCAATTTCAGTTGCTATTTAGCGTATTTCGTCCGTTTCGTCGACCGATGATAAGTTCGGCCCAGGCGTACATTAACATAAAACTCATGATATATATTTTCAATTATTATTCATCTGAATCAATAGAACGGTTTCTCCTAAGCATTTAAAGAGTATTTATCATATAAATTCCAATTTAATGAAAGGAACCGTCCACTTGAATATAAAGCAGTCCAAAATATTGCCACATTATTATTTTAAGATTGAATACGACCTAGGGTTGCCACCTCTTAGTATCTCTAATTTTTTTTTAGAGGATAGGCTGAAAAACGAGCACACAGTCCATCTGATGGTAAGTGGTTGCTGTGGCACATAGACATCTACATCTATCCTCGTTTGCGAATCAAAATGCAGATGCGTTGGCACCCGTGATGACTAAGATGGAATGCCTGTTTTCCGTAAAATGGCTCTCCGGTTTTTTATACTCACCATATGAAACACAGCAGTGAGCTGCTATTTTACGGTGGTATTCTGTGAGAGCGTGGTCCTTCCCTGGTCGAGCCGGCCTATTCGTGCCACAACTATATTACTAATATAGCTGCAGCATGGCTCTACCACGTAAAAAATACTGTAAACCTTAAGTTTTTTACCTTTTTGAAAAAAGTTGTAGTGCTAATGGGCCGGCAAATACTAGAAACGGCAAGTATGGGAAGCGGAGTATATGACGGTCTCTTTATGTTCAGCAGTGGATGATGATGATGGACTGTCCATTGTCGCTGAGGTTACAGAATTTTTCTGTACCACTGTTACCCTTAGTTTTAGTTAGGTGACCGCTACCGTTACAGTCCATTAAAAGTCCACTGCTGAATATACTTTTCCACCATCGATTGCCTGATAGGGTGGATATTTGCCATAGTTGCTACGCTTGACACTTGGCAACCGCAATTTTTTATTAGGAAGACGCTGCTGCCTATCTTCTGGTTTGTTTCCCTCTGTCGCCTCTTACGACACCCACATCGGAACAACAATTTAACTAATACATCAGTCCCCCCCCCTCCCCCGTGACTATGGGTGCTAAGTTAATATACGCGATAGAATCCGTAAAAATGAGGTTACATTTAAAAAAAAAGGTTTGTGTACTCGCTTTTTCTATTAAATGTAGATTATATTAACGACCATTTTATACAATCAATCCTCCATTTACCGCCCTATCAACAAGGATATCTATAATCTTGACGTCTCCGTCATGTGTACCCCATTCGGGGGTATTGGTAATTGGAATACCTTAGGTGACTACTCATAATATATTATTTATTAAGTGTTTAGATGAGTGACAGTGTTTGAATTTCCCATCTAAATAAGCAAACTTAATAAACGTTGGATTTCTACTAAGAAATATTTAATATAGCACGTTTGACAACCCTAACATGACCTCTCGGGTCCTTCGCATAATTATCCTCGGACAAAGCGAAGGTAACGCAGTAAAATACAGTGAGGCTGAGCCAAGTCCTTAAGCAGCAATTAAATATGTAGGGCGAGGGATGGTTCTTAAAGTCAGGCGTAACGTCACCCTCGTTAAATCTTACGAGTATTGGGGGTAGTTGAGTACAACCCTATTTTGTTGTAGGGTGAAGCTTGATACACTTATATTTTTAGGAAACGCCGGGTCGGGCTTCCCTTTGTTCTTAATAATCTCTACAGCAAAGAGAATAATAAATTTAAAGTCTTTGTACGATTTTGTATAACGTGATTTGTTTCATAAGGATTTCTTTGGACCTTAGTCAAAAATCATGGACTAGGGGCCGACGTTATGAAGCGAGACTGCATACGTAACGAGTACATTTGGGTAATGATTTCTTATATTTACGCGAACACTACACATTAAATGAAACTAGTTTTTACGGATTTTTTCGTGTTTAATTTAGAACATATAGCTGACTAGAAGCACCGACATTCCGGGAAGTCTGCAGTGTGTGAACATGTTCTAGATCGTCCCCGCCATTACAATAGGTTTGATAGACCACAAATACTCGCAAAAGAACACCGAAATTTAAAAAAAACCGGCAAAGTGCGAGTCGGACTCGCGCACCGAGGGTTCCGAACACATCTGTAGGTATATAAGTTTAAAATTATTAAAAATATTTTTATTATATGAAGTGACTATAATGTATGCTTTTCGCAATTTTTCTTTTGTGTGTGCTATAAAACGTTGCTTCTTACCAAATTTCAAGATTCTGAGTTTTGTCTGATTCTGAGTCTTGCGAATGTCGAAAATTTTCGCCATAAACGGCTGTATCTTTTGGTTGCGTTGGCTTAGAAGTTTGATTTTTTCACAGCTCTAAGGGACAGTAGACTTGAGTATTTGATATGAATTTTAGCTTGATACCTCCACGCGTTCCTGAGAAAAAGGGTCTTGACAGACAGACATACAGACAGACAGATGGACAACAAAGTGATCCTATAAGGGTTCCGTTTTTTCCTTTTGAGGTACGGAACCCTAAAAACATTCTAATTGCTATAGAGAATATGGTTGGGTGCTGCCATCTGCTTGGGATCCTATAATTAATTAAATTAAATCCAAACCCAAACATACCACTTCAAGACTTCAAGATACTGTAAGCTCATTCTGCGTAGATCGAACCAAAAATTAATATTCAAAAACTGAAGGTACTCCGGGCTAACTATGACATCGGGACGTCAACACCTCAGTCCCCCCCGTGACCACGGGTGCTGTAAAGCACCCGAAACGTCGGAAACTAAAAAAGTTAAATTAAATGCGAAAAAATCCGTAAAAGTTAGTTTCATTTAATGAGTACATTAGGGATCTGAGGCAGTCTTGGAGTACACGACGTCGTGGATAAGCTTCAGGAAAGTCGGTTAAGGTGGTATGGATACATTCTACGTAAGCTGTAAGTACGTACTTATTTTATACTTGGTAGAGCCATGGTGCAGTTATATTATGGTAGTAACACGAATGGGTCAATTCGACCAGGGAAAGACCGCGCTGTCACGGTATACCAGCTTAATGCTGCTGTGTATGGTGAGCGTAGAGAACCGGAGACCCTTTTTACTAGAAACGAGGCATTCCATATTAATCCTCAGGGATGAGAAAGCAACTATAATTTGATTTATAATCGAGGATAGATGTAGACGCCTATGAGCCACAGCATCCACTTACTATCAGGTGGGCTGTGTGTTCGCTTGTCACCCTTATCCTATAAAAGATAGTACGTTGAAGGAGATGCTTTGATACCGTTGTGACAGAAGCAAGACCACGAGGCAGACCCAAAAAACGATGACTCGATATCGTAAGACTCGGGTATGAGAGTCAATGGGCTCACTACCGAGAACGCTATGGACCGGGCATAGTGGAGACGGATGAGTAGGAAAGCGGACCCTGGCAGTAGCCGTGTTAACGCATAGAAGGAAGACTAGAGGCTGGAAGTAATCTCGATGAAAATCAAAATGCAGTGCGTTTTCCATGACGACTAAAATGGAATATTACAGGTACTCGTAAAATGATTTAAGATTCTAGTCACTAATAAAACGAAATACAGCGCAGTTAATCTGCTGTTTTACACCGGTGAAGTTTTCATCTCACCGTATAATACTAGATTATAGTGTATACGATAAGTTATGAAGAGGGATATGTTCGGTGCTTTTCTGTTTGCTAGAATCCTATTCATGGTCCTAAATCGAAGCCGGATTTGAAAAAACGTAATTGGACAAGATATTATTTAGTGGAATACGCTTGGGAAGTCTTAAATATTCGTTGTGGAAATACCACCGAGGGAGTGAAGATATTTAACCAAGAAATCTGGAGTCTTAGCCCCTTAGATATTGGACTATTATTTAATTTATTTAACCCAGCAGTCATTATCAGGTAGTATTTTGTGTAAATCGACTGCTAATTTATCAGGTTAGTACCAAATTACCTATAAAATAATTACGTATAACTTAAAGTATTTAATCGGCTAAAATTCATTTAATATTGTTTTATATAGTTTCTAATAACCGTCAAATCATGATTAAATCAAATTATAAAGCTTAGTTAAATTATATTGACGATATTATAATTTTTTTTTCTCTTTATTGGTTTAAACTGTTTTTTTAAAAAAAAAAATATAAGTCAAGAGAGTGTATAATTGAAAAAATTGCATAATATTATTTATTACATACTAAGGCATACCTGTGAAGCTGTTTGATGGTCTGAATTGTATTTGTTACCCTTAATTGTTGTTAATTATAAAGTTAAATATCAAGGTAGTACATGTACCATTTTGTTTAATTATTTAAGAGTTTGAAAAATAAGTAAGGGAATTAGTTTTCATTTCTTTACAACTGTAAGCAAAATTGTATAAAACTACTTATGAATTATATTTTATAAAATATAAACTTCTTGTTTGTATAAATTTCAGGCATTTGCACTAGTCTCCCAATACCAGCCAGCATGCCAGAAGATAAGGAGCAAATTAGGAAACGAGCTAGTTACAAGGGACAAATAACAGCTTTTTCAAATTATTTAAATTCACTGAAGGTATCTTCATTGGCTGCTACTGAGGTAAATGAGTTGCAATTACGTATTAGTAGGATTGAGTCAATGTATGAACGATATGATGAGGTACAATTATCCATCGAGTGTAATACTGATAATATAGACGCCCAGATATCAGAACGAACTGATTTTGAATCCCTGTATTTTAAATCGCTTTCTCTTGCAAAAAGGATCTTAGCAGATTGCATTAAGTCAGATGACGTAAGCAGTGACGGTGGCTCTCATTCCGGCAATCATAAATTTGTTAAACTGCCCACTATTCAACTACCTAAATTTAATGGTTCTTATGATAATTGGTTAGAGTTTCATGACACGTTCATGAGCCTCATACATTCAAATGACGAGATAGATGACATAAATAAGTTTCACTATCTGAGAGCGTCGTTGGAAGGGCCCGCTGCTGTGGTAATACAGTCAATCGAATTCTCGGCAGCTAATTACACCGTCGCATGGACTATATTATGTGATAGATATGATAATAAAAGACTACTAATTCAAAATCACGTGACAGCCTTATTTAATATAGCACCAATTAATAAAGAATTGTCTGTCAACTTAAAACGTCTTATTGACCAAATAAATAAAAATTTACGTGCACTAGAATCTCTCGGTGAGCCAACTAAACAATGGGACACACTTCTCATTCATATTATTACTCAAAAATTAGATGCTAAGACATATCGTGAATGGGAAGAGTCTAAAGGTCGTTTGGAGAAAGATACACCTATTACGTTCGATATATTTTTGATGTTTTTAAAAAATCGAGCCGATTTAATCGAAACACTAGAAATGTCTAATTCTGGTGCTACTAACCGTTTAAATTCTTCTATAAAATATGCTCCAAAAGTTAAGGCAATGGTTTCAGTGCGGGATACCGGTAATAAAAACGGTTCGGCCTTTTCCGCCAAACTGTGTCCTAAATGTAAGGGTGACCATAAGTTAAGCAGTTGTCCTCAGTTTCTTGGATTAAGTAACGATGTGCGTCTACAGTTACTGCCAGAGTATAAAGTATGTTTCAATTGTCTTAATTCAGGACATTATGCAAATCACTGCAAAAAGCCAGGATGCAAAATATGCCACCGAAAGCATAACACTCTCGTGCACGTCGCAGATTACCAGTCAAAACCAATTACAGATATTAATACATCTAACACGAGTAGTGGTAATAATAAGCCCGTTATGCAAGGTCATTTCGAACAAACAAACAGTTCGACAGGCTCACAGTTGTCATCCAATTCTAACGCACATCTGTCATTATCCGCAAAGGTAGGCACTGCATCGTGTAGTGAACAAGGCGACGTATTGTTATCGACGGCATTAATTAAAGTTATAGGTAAGAATGGTTGTCCATATATTGCTCGTGCTATTCTTGATAGTGGCAGTAACGCTTGTTTAATAACTGAAGAGTTATATCAAAGGCTAGGTTTGCCCGCTCAAAATGTAAATCAGTCGGTAGTCGGTATTAATAATGCTTCGGCACACATCAAGAAGATTTGTAAGGTATCGATAAAATCATTGAATGATAACTTCTCTAGTAATCTTCATTGTTTTGTCCTACCATCAATAACCCAAAATGTACCTACTAGATATGTTAATTTGTCAAACTTAAAAATTCCATCTAATATTTCTCTGGCAGATCCTAATTTTCACTCATCTGCTCCCGTTGACATGCTTATAGGTGCTGATGTCTTTTGGGACTTAATAGGAACGCAGAGATTAAAATTAGGGGACGGTCAGCCGATTCTTTGTGAAACTAGCTTAGGATGGTTAGTATCAGGTCCGATAGATCATAGATATGTAAAGAAAGGGGTTAACTTTATTAAATGTAATTTTACAAGAATATTTCAAGATGAGGCCAGTAAAGATTTAGATGAAGATATACAAAAACAATTAGTACGCTTCTGGCACCTCGAAGAGGTAAGCCCTGCGTCTCTTTATTCAAACGAAGAAAAATTATGCGAAGAACACTTTTTAAAAAAACACCACGCGACTGGCAAATGGTCGATTTTGCGTGAGGATACCCTTAAAACATAATCCTGACGTATTAGGTGATTCTTGGCCACGAGCTAAAAAGTGTTTACTATCGCTAGAGCGCAGGTTAGCAGGTCAATCTCAGGTCTATGAAATGTATAAAGAATTTATGTCAGAGTATGAAAGTCTGGGTCATATGGAGAAATGTGAGAATGATAATTTACCACGTAAGATGCATTTTATACCACATCACGGTGTGCTTCGGGAAAGTAGTACTACTACTAAATTAAGAGTCGTTTTCAATGCTAGCAGTCCGACTTCTTCGGGTGTTTCCTTGAATAATATACAGATGGTAGGTCCCGTGGTACAGGACGACCTTTTGTCCATTCTTTTACGCTTTCGGCTACACAAATACGTTCTCACAGCTGATGTTGAGAAAATGTACCGGCAAATAGTCATTCATCCCGATGACCGCTATTTGCAACAAATTGTCTGGCGTGATAACCCTTCAGAACAGCTTCAAGCTTATCAACTTAACACCGTGACTTACGGCACCTCTAGTGCTCCCTTTTTGGCAACTAGGTGCCTCCAACAATTAGGCTTAGAGTGTACCGATGACAAGGTTGCTCAAGTGATCATTCACGATTTTTACGTTGATGACTTGCTAACGGGAGGGGATGATATTAACGAGGTTACAGATTTGCGCCGTAAAGTGACTTCCACACTTGCATCAGCTCATATGGTTTTGCGAAAGTGGAAGTCGAATGAATCTCAACTGGTTAGTGAAAATGATATTTCTCCGCTTGATTTGAATATTGGTGGCTTTGAACCGACTAAAACTTTAGGCCTTGGTTGGCAATCACATACTGACCAACTTTGTTTCCCTATAGGAGGGCTATTCTCTGGTAGAACAAAGCGTGATATGTTATCTGTGATTTCTCAGATTTTTGATCCACTAGGACTTCTATCTCCCTGTGTAATTAAGATGAAAATGCTTCTTCAACAGTTGTGGCTGCTCAAGCTGTCATGGGATGAGCAGTTGACGCCAGAAATCAGCAAGATGTGGGCTGAGATAATAGTCGATTTACCTAAATTAAATACTCTACGTATTCCACGTCGTGTTATTTGTGACTCGCCTAGTTTGTTTGAATTTCATATTTTCTCGGACGCTTCTGAGCGAGCATATGGCGCCTGTTTATATGTGCGTAGTGTTAATGATCAGGGTGAGGTTTTAATTCAATTATTGATGGCGAAAAGTCGTGTCGCGCCGCTTAAACCTATAACAATCCCAAGACTGGAACTTTGTGGTGCACTTGTTGGAGCTCGCCTTTACCAAAAGGTTGTAGCATCGCTGAGACAACAGGCTAAGCGCACTTTCTTTTGGACAGATTCGTCCATCGTATTAGGATGGTTAAAGGTGTTACCTAGCAAGCTACAACCCTTTGTCAGAAATAGGGTTGCTGAAATATTAGAGAAGACTGGAAATTGCGAGTGGAGGCATGTCCCAACAGAGTGTAATCCGGCCGATCATATTTCTCGCGGTGTGAGTTGTAAGGATATTTCATCCATGAGTAAGTGGTGGTCAGGACCTGAATTTTTAAAGAAAGAGGTCTCTCACTGGCCTGCAAATTTCTTAAGTATTAATCACGAGTTGCCTGAGATTAAATCGTCAAATGTTATCCTCCACGGAATACTTCATTCTAGCAACAATGAAGATTTAGGTGGGAATAAATTAATTGAATTTAAACGCTTTTCTAAATATACTAGATTAAATCGGACCGTTGCTTATGTGCTGCGTTTTATTAATAATTGTAGAAAGCAATCCGTTCACGGTCCTCTAAGCAATCAAGAGTTGCAAACCGCACTCAATGTTATTATAAGAATATCCCAGAGTGAATCATTTGAGGAATACACCATGTTAATTAAAAATAAAAGTTTACCCACTAAAAGTCCGTTGCATAAATTTAATGTATTTCTCGATGATAATAAAATAATGCGTGTTGGAGGGCGTCTTGAAAATTCCGATTACTGTTATGAGAAAAAACATCCCATACTTATACAGTCCACTCATTATTTTACCAAATTGCTCTTCAATTATGAGCACATAAGGTTAATGCACGCGGGACCACAGCTAATGTTGGCCACTATAAGAGAGATGTACTGGCCGATTAGAGGTCGTAATTTGGCCAGATCTTGTTATCGACAATGTGTAAGATGTAATAGAATGAAAGGAAAAACCATCTCTCCAATAATGGGCAACCTACCACACCAACGCATCCTTTCTGGTTTTCCATTTCAAAATATTGGACTAGACTATGCGGGACCAATTCAATCTGTTTCTCGCCATGGCCGTGGTTGTAAAATTGTAAAGGTGTATATAGCTATTTTTATTTGCTTCGCGACTAAGTCAATTCATCTTGAATTAGTGGGTGATTTAACTAGCAATACCTTCATATTAGCTTTGCGCAGATTTATGTCTAGAAGAGGGAAACCTCTTAATATTTATTCGGATAATGGTACCTCCTTTGTAGGCGCATACAATGACATTTCAAAATTTATTAGGACGTATTGTAATTCTTTATCTGAGGTAATGGCAAATGAAGGAATTAATTTCCATTTCATACCGCCTTATTCTCCCCATTTTGCTGGGCTTGCGGAGGCTGGTGTCAAATGCATTAAATATCATTTAGTTAGAGTGCTGGGCAATTGTAATGTGACTTACGAGGAACTAAATACCACATTAATACAAATTGAGGCTATACTTAACTCCAGACCACTCACACCTTTGTCAACGAATCCTGAAGACTTGCTACCACTAACGCCCGGTCATTTTTTGATTGGACGCCCCTTGACTTCCTTGCCGACACCAGACTATAAAGATCATTCCGTAAGCTCTTTAACCCGATTTCAACGAATAGAACAATTACGTCAACATTTTTGGGCTAGATGGAGCAAGGAATATATATCAGAGCTTCAACTGCGGATGAAATGGCGTTCCTGTAAAGGCTCTTTGAAGTTAAATTCACTGGTACTCCTAAAAGAGGAGAATTCACCGCCATTAAAGTGGAAGATGGGTCGCATCGTCGCAGTCCATCCAGGCTCGGACGGCGTATCAAGGGTGGCGGATATCAAAACATCGACTGGTATAGTTCGCCGATCATTTAGCAAAATTTGTCCGCTTCCTGAACCTGAAGAATCTGGTTGAAAGGTAGACTTTCAACGCCGGGGGGCATGTTGAAGCGCCTGTCAAATTATATTAGCAGTTCTCATGCCAATATTAGTCCGTAAGCTGTGTAGGTATGTTTAAAAAATGTTGTACCTGTCGTCGTTGTAAAATTTAGAGATCAAGTAAAGGTCGATTGAGCAAATTACTGCATTTTACTATTAAAAAGAGATCATATTCCTATTCACTTACTGTGGATTTGCAGTAGAACAAAAGTAATCGACATAGCTATTGGCCCAGCAACGGCCATTAAGATTAAGTGGATAGCTCGAAGAGCCGACAACCGATAGGGAAGAGAACTGGAGTGGTGTTCCCATCGGCAAGTGGTGTATAGGGCAATATTTATGGCACGCCAGGGAGGCCTATGACCAGCAGTGGACTTGTGAAAGTCATGAATAAATGAATACAATAAGTACTTATACGTATGTCCAAATTAACGTTTGTTTTTCAGAACTTGGCCGATTTATATCTCGTAAATATACTGACACTATTAACCTTCAATCATGAATACAATTAGTGCACAGTGCGGAAACAGGCAGAGAATAAGCCTTATAGTCTAGTAAAATATCGTTATATATAGGCCTCCTCCAAAGATTACCTCATAGGGGGATATTTGCAGAATGCGGGCGCTGTGGTTGCAAGTTTTCTTATTATTTTGAACTGTTATCAAAAAGTTGTTGCTATCAAACACTGATATACGTGGTAGAGCCATGCTGCTGCTATATTTATGGTATAGTTGTAACACGAATGGGTCGGCTTGACCGGGGAAGGACCACGCTCTCACATAATACCAGCGTAAAATAGCAGCTTAATGCTGCTGTGTTTCGTATGGTGAGTGTAGAGAACCGGAGACCCTTTTTACTAGAAACGAGGCATTCCATCTTGGTCTTCACGGGTGACAACGCATCTGCATTTTGATTTGTAATAGAGGTTAGATGTAGATGTCAATGGGCCGCAGCAACCACTTAACATCAGGTGGACTGTGTGCTTGTTTGTCACCCTTATCCTTTAAAAAAAACCGTGTTTCACCTCTTAAGGAGGCTTGATGTAGCTTAGTTTCTGTTATAGTTTTGATTAGCATGTGTGATATTTTGGAATTTGATGATAGTTACTTTTCTTGCTCTTCTTCTGGTTCTTCCGATAAGACCTATAAAAGCGCCTTAAGCGATGATTCCACTCATTTACATGATCAACTAGTAGCCGTATTCTGTAATTATAGTAAAAATCTTAATATAGTCCATATTAACGCTCAAAGCATTCATGCTCATTACGCTGACCTTTTATCAACCTTTGATTCTAAATATGTTGATGCCATACTTGTTTCTGAAACTTTTCTAAAACCTGCACTTCCGTCGGTGCAGTATTGTCTCCCTGGTTTTCAACTTATACGCAATGACAGGGTCGGCAAAGGTTATGGTGGAGTGGCAATCTATTTGAGAGCTGATATTCCCTATAAAATAGTTGATCATTCACCCAATATTTACTCAAATTTTGCTGAACATTTATTTATTGAAATTACTATTAATCATTCTAGGACTTTGCTTGGGGTCTATTATCCCCCCTCTCGCAATATAAATTATTTTTCTTCTCTGGAAGAAAAACTTGTGAATCTTACTCCGCTTTATGATAATACCATTATTTTAGGTGACTTTAACACATGCCTGTTAAAGAATGATTTTCGTAGCAAAAAATTGCTCTCCCTGGTATCATCTTTTAATTTACATATTCTTCCTCTTTCTGCTACTCACCATTCGCCTAATAGTACCCCTTCTCTTTTAGACCTTATTCTTGTATCTGATGCTGACCGGGTTGCTTCGCATGGTCAACTATCTGCGTCTTTCTCTTACCACGATCTTATCTTCCTCTCCTATAAAATTCAACGTCCTAGGCGCAAATCGAAATTCTTATTCCTAAGAAGCTTTAAATCAATTAACCTGGAGCGTTTGAGAGATGATGTAAATAATATTGACTGGTCCCCTGTTCTAAATTCCGAAAATGTTAATGATAAGGTTTATGCTTTTAATCACCTCATTTTAAAACTCTTCGATACACATGCACCACTTAAGCGAGTCAGGGTTAAACACTTTCCAGCCCCCTGGCTTTCAGAGTCTATAAAAGCAGTAATGTCCAAAAGAGATAAAGCTAAGAGGCGTTATAAGAAGCACCCTACTAATGAAAATTTATTCACTTATAAAAAACTACGTAATCGCTGTAGTAAGATGTGTCGTGATGCTAAGAGGAGACATATCTATGATGAGGTTGAAAATTCTCAATCCGCTCAGATGTGGAAATTTCTTAGAACTCTGGGTATAGGCAAATCATATAATGATCCTAATATCTCGTTTGATTTGACTGCACTCAACCGGCACTTTTCTGAGCCTCCGATTTCTATTGATGACTCTATTAAGTCTGTGACACTTAATCTTCTCTCCAATATTCCTAAGCCGCTGTGTTCTCCTTTTAATTTCAGTAAAGTTACTGATGGTGAAATAAAAAAATGCCTTTCATCTATTTCCACTAAAGCTATTGGCTATGACAATCTTTGTATACAAATGATTAAACCTATCACTAATGAACTTGTCCCTATTATCACTCACATTATTTCTTCGTCGCTTGAGACGAGCTCCTTTCCAACTTGCTGGAAAAAGGCATTCATCATTCCCCTTCCAAAAACTTCTAATCCTACATCTTTATCCCAATTCCGCCCTATTTCTATTCTTCCGATCTTATCTAAAGTACTAGAAAATATAGTTCAGAGGCAACTATCTCATTTCCTAACTGTTCACAGCCTGCTGTGCCCTTTTCAATCTGGTTTTTCGTCCAGGCCATAGCACAGTCAGCGCTCTGATTAAAGTGTCTGATGACATTCGCTGGGCCATGGACAAAAAATTTCTCACTGTTCTAACATTATTGGACTTCAGCAGTGCATTTAATTCCGTTGATTATGACATACTTCTTAGTATTCTTTCGTCCTTAAACATTTCACCATCAGTAATCTCTTGGTTTAATTCTTACCTTAGGGGTCGCTCGCAGTGTGTACGCCATGAGGAGGATTTTTCCGAGTGGTGTGATCTTACGGCGGGTGTTCCTCAGGGTGGTGTTCTTTCCCCACTTCTCTTCTCTATTTTTATCAACGCTCTCACTACTGTTCTCACCTCTCATTATCATCTCTATGCTGACGACTTGCAATTATACCGTCATTTCAAAGTCCAAGATATAGATGAGACTATTAATAAGCTGAATGCTGACCTAAGTAGCATAAGCAGTTGGGCGAAATCGTTTGGTCTTCTTGTTAATCCTGTTAAATCCCAAGTAATGATTATCGGCAGCTCATATATGCTTAATTTATTAGATCGTTCGAAGATCCCTGCAGTAACGTATGATAATACTCAAATTCCATATACAGAGACTGCTAAGAACTTAGGTGTTATTTTTGATAATAATTTGTCTTGGGTTGCTCACATTAATATGATTAGCAGAAAAGTGAACTATTCTTTTCAATCTCTCAAGCGCCTCCAGATGTTTTTACCGTTAAAAACTAAGATAACCTTAGCTCAAGCACTTCTTCTTCCTCTCATTGACTACGCTGATGTTAGTTTTTTGGATGCTTCAGAGGAGCTGTTGAACAAACTGGAACGTGTCCAAAATTTGTGTATACGTTTTATTTTTGGTCTTCGTAAGTTTGATCATGTTTCAGAGTACAGGGCTCAATTAAAATGGCTTCCTATCCGTAGACGTCGAGACTTACATGTGTTATCATTTCTTTACTTTCTACTCTTTAATCCTCTTGCACCTCCATATCTCCGCGAGCGTTTTGAGTATCTTGTACCTCGTGAAACTCAGTGCCGGACCACTAAACAGCTGCTTCTCAGAACTCCTTCTCATTTCACAAGGCGATGTGGTGGATCCTTTACGGTAAGGGCGGTCAAGCTATGGAACTCACTTCCACATGACATACGTGCTAGCTCTTCTCTTGATAGATTTCGGAGCAGAGTAAGAAAATATTATCTATCAACTTAGAATTACAAATATTTATATATGTTATGTATTTATATGTATAATTGTATATATATATATATATTTATATATGTGTACATGAATATACATATATATATATATATACACATACATACATATGTATATATGTATGTATGTGTATATATATATATATATATATATATGTATATTATATATGTATATTTATGTGTGTATGTGTATATGTGTATGTGTTTATTA
The DNA here is from genome assembly GCA_963668995.1 of Parnassius mnemosyne. Lineage (NCBI taxonomy): Eukaryota > Metazoa > Arthropoda > Insecta > Lepidoptera > Papilionidae > Parnassius > Parnassius mnemosyne. The sequence continues at coordinate 1,110,230 of CAVLGL010000090.1, forward strand.
TCTTTATTAGTATATATGTATGTAAATCAATAGAAATAAGAAAATAAATTATACTTATATTTTATACACTTATATGTTAATTTTCAACTGTAACTTTAGCCAATTTCTATTAAGTAGTGTTAAGTTAAATATTAAGTACGCACGCTGCTACCTACTTGCTTTATATGTAAAACTATTTCGCTTTCCCAATAGGTTTGCTGGAAGAAAACTCTTACTAGGGTTAAGCTCGCCTTTGTACATTTTATTTGAATATTTAATAATTGTTACCAACTTAGTGTGTACAATAAAGAATAAAGAATAAAGAAAAGGAGGCATCCTCAAGTGAAATAAACTCTGCGGTGGTAGAATAAGAATCTTATTCTCTCTGTTGGGATTAGTGGTGACCGGGACAGTGCACGCGATTGACGAAGGGCGGGAGGTGCTCGTCAAACTACGTAAGGCACATCATTTTATTTTATTACGTGAATCTTAGGTAGTTAATTTTTAACATCTTTACCCAATGGATTTTCATAATGTAATGCCTGATTCTATTAATTATAAATAGGTACCATACCATGGTAACATAGTCATATATAGATTTTTTATACACGCATTAATTTGTTACCTTTTGTTGTTCTAAACCCTTGATTAATCGCCTTGGTTGTCCTCACAGCGGCCTTGTAGATCCTCCAATAGAAGAACAGCATGACGAACATGGGGATGTAGAAGGAGCCGAGCGCGGAGTAGACCACGTAACCGGCGTCGTTTGTCAGCTCACACGTCCATTTGCAGGGCGGGTTGGGAGACCAGCCATCCTTTAATTCCGCTTCTTCTGGCTGTATTGAGATGTATTACATGAGTGCTGATGGATTACATAGGTTGCGATGAGACTGATTACAACATATGTAATAGTAGCGTTAAGGATAACAAAGAGGATAAGACTTTTTTAATATCGCCAAGGCTTCTCTTAACTGACAAGTAGCTAGATTCTGGTACCTGTCAAATATGCGACACCCATGGTGTGACGACGTGGTATGACATGCAGGAAGTCGATGGATGCAGGTGACTTAAGACCGTGTTTTGTGGCATTCCTTGAGGGAGGCCTATGTTCAGCAGTGAACTTGTGAAGTGGATGATGATGAGAGCTACGCTGCAACTATATTATAGTTGTAGAGCGTTAAACGTGGTTGATCCATGCTGCAGCTATATTAATTGTATAGTTGTAGCACGAATGGGTAGGGTCGATCGGGGAGGACTACGCTCTCACAGAATACCAGCGTAAAATAGCAGCTTAGTGCTGTTGTGTTTCGTATGGCGAGTTTAGAGAATCGGCGACCCTTTTTACTTGAAAAGAGGCATTCTATCTTAGTCCTCACGTCTGACAACGCATCTGCATTTTGAACGCAGCAAACGAGGATAGATGCAGATGTCTATGGGCCACAGCAGCCACCTACCATCAGGTGGACCTTGTGCTCGCTTGTCATCCTTATACTATAAAAAAACCATGAATGGCTACACTTTCTCAGAATACGTTAAATAGCAGCTTAATGCTGTCATGTTTCGCATGGTGAGTGTAGAGAACCGGAGACTCTGCAAACGATGCATTCCATCTTAGTCCTCAGAGGTGACAACGCAACTACATTTTGACACTTAGTCAAGGATAGATGTAGGTGAAACAGAAACAGAAAAAGTGTATGCTATGGAAATAGCTAAAGTAAACTAATCTAGCTGTTTCAACACTGGTAAGATTTCTAATCTTTTTTACAGCATATACTGCAGAACTAAGTCTGCTGCCTAGTTTTGATATATAGGGCTACATTGAAGCTTCGCGTCTAGTGTGGTTCCAAGAAAAATGGTGGTATCTACAAGTTTCAGTTCCACCTCTTATTTCAACACACCATCAATAAGTATTTAATTGTTTGACATTTGGAGTTATGAATTTCATACATTTCGTTTTAGTGTCATTTAAATGCAAATTATTAAAATCGAACCAATTTACTAATTTAGATATAGCATTATTTACTTCGTCATATTTTAGTAATTATCGTCTTAATCTGAAAATTAAAGAAGCGTTATTAGCAAATAATACTATATCATGGTTATGCCCTACAATGTAAGGTAAGTCATTAATGTATACAACAAACAGAAAGGGCCCGACAAGCCCCCATTTGTACCATAGACCCGGAAGAACTCAAACTTTTAATGGCAAATTTTTGCGTTCTGTTACTTAAATATGAAATAATTAATTTAAGAGCATCACTTCTTACACCGTAGTGTTGAAGTTTCCTGATTAATGTTTCATGGTGAACACAATCGAAAGCCTTGGATAGGTCACAGAATATACTTACCCAAAGCATCCTGTAAATTCTCCCATGCATTAAAGATATATTTAATCAGCTCAACACCGGCATCTGTTGTCGAGCGACCCCTTGTGAAACCAAATTGTTTTTTATGAAGTAAATTATTTATATTAAAGAAATTTAACATTTGATTAAAAATATTTTTTTCACAAATCTAAGTGTTGGTAGTACAGAAATTGGTCTAAAATTGGCGGGGTCTAATGTACTACCAGATTTAAATAAAGGTATTACTTTACTATGCTTCAATAAATCAGGAAACATACCAGATTTGATACTATTATTAAAAATAATAGCTAGATGAGGCGCGATTGTATCTGTTGTAGACGCAATAACTTTAACGGAAATCCCTCACAGATCCGCAGTTTTCTGAAGCCCGGTTTCCACCGCGAGCGGAACGGACCATTTATTATTCCTTTTAACTCGCAATACAAAACTGCATACATGTGTTTCCACCAACAAAGATTCGAGTGTAAATGACAACGAGGTCGAAAAGAGTAAAAATGAGCTGCGGACTCGGACCGGAGTCGTTACCGAGTCCTTTCAACTCGCAATTGAATTTTACAAAGTAGTGTTTCCACTGAAAAAGAGTTGAGCGGAGCGGACCAAACGAATAACATGTGTCCGCTGCGTCGTGGTCTCGCCGACTAGTTTGAAACGGACTCGCTCGACGCTGCTGTTTTCTGTAGTTAGTATTTTGTTTTAAAATGTCGGCCTTTACAAATGACAAAAGTTCTTGAAATTGTTCTTTGCTAACCCTGTAACAGTTCTTAAGTTATTCGTCGTCCCTATCATTGAATAGCCTATTCCTCTCCCCTTTTAATCTTCTTTCTCGAATGTGCCGACGTAACCAAAATCTCCGTTTTGCACGTTTTTTTCCGTGCTTAAGATATAATAATATATACTTTTTCTTTCGGTATACATAATCACTGTCCTCACTTAATTCCGTGTCACTCGATAACATCGCGAATTCACACAACAAAACAATAACGCACGTAACCAGTTCAAAACTCCAACTGAAGTCACTCTCGTTGGAAATTGACTATTCATTTCCCATTTCTCATATTCCGTTTAGCTCGCTCCGCTGATTCTTCTCTGTCGTTATCCATTTGCAGTGGAAATCAACAGGCAAAACTCTTTGTTGGTGGAAATGCAAACCTATTTTGTTTACTCGTAAAAGGAGTCCGTTCCGCTCACCATTTCCCACTCATTACCCATCCGCGGTGGAAACCGGGCTTTAATATCAATAGTTTTAAAATATTTTACAATATCCTTTGATGATACTTTATGAATTGAAAAATTCTTTATATACTCATTTACATTTTGTTTAAGTAATGAAGTTTCGCTATTAATTATACTCTATATTTTAATTTTATTAGAAGCCGTCTTAATTTTGTTACTCAAATGCAAAGACTTGACTGTGGAGTACACTCTTAAATATTTTGGAATATTTTTTTACATATTCCCTAAATTCGACGCTATGATTATATGACCTTTCATGGTAAAGATCATATAAACTTTGTCTACTCTTATGGACTCCTACTGTCGCCCATTCATTGAATGAATTCCGACTGTTCAAGGAGAATGTTTTAGAAGTGAAAGTATTATTAAATTCATTGCAAATAAGCTTAAACAATGTTCCATACAAAAAATTAGAATCATTTTGGTATGCAGGTGATGGAAGCTTTTTCACTATGTTGCGTCTAAACTTCTCCAAGCGACGTGCATTTACTGGAACGTGCATTTAATGGATGTCTATAAGGCTCAAGAACCACTTACCATTAGGTAGACTGTGTGCTCGTTTGTCATCCTTCATTTTGTTTGTATTTGTTGATTATATACACACCTTCTTGTCTTTCCATCCAACCAGCGGTGGGAAGCATATAACAAAAGACAGCACCCACAAGCCAGCGATCAGCGCCTTAGCCCTCTTCTTGCTCATGATGCTGGGGTAACTGACTGGCCGTGTCACTGCCACATATCTGTCTAGGGATATCGCGCACAGGTTGAGGATCGAGGCGGTGCACATCCAGACATCGACTGCCAGCCACACCGAGCACCATACGTCGCCGAATATCCATATCTGGAATCAATTTAATTTTGTTTTGACTCATATCCACCTGATAATATGTGGTAATGCAGCTGAAGATGGTGAAGTGCACTGACTTAACAAAAGCCTATTTTCTCTTGTCTTGAAGACACCTACAACTATAAAGACAGATGACGCAAACCGTATGGTTACAATGCGTGGCAAGTCGTCAACAAAAGTGTGGAGAGTTGCTGATCGTGTGGTTGTCAGGTGATGGAAGGTAGAGGTAGGAATTAAGTTTTACGAAGAGGGAGAAATGCATCCTGTACAAAACCGAAAAGCTAGCTATTTGGCGCCTGTGTTCAACACTGGTGAGATTGGTTTTAAACATTAACATATAGTCGGGATAACTCAAGGTCTAAATAGCTCAAGGTGGCCTTCGGCAGCAGTGAGTTCGAACCCTGCCAGCTCTACTGAAATTATTAATTGCAATTTTAATTGCTGATCTAAGTTTTTGATAAGTCTTGTTTCACGATCAAAGAGACAGCCTTTGATGGTGAATCACGACTTCGTAAATTGACCTTTATGTCTGAGAAATAAAATATATTAAAAAAAGAATTCTACTAACTTCATTAAAATTACTAAAGTGATAGTTCACGACAGGGCTTGTAAAGCGGATTCGAACCCACGACTTTAAACCTTAGGTTTCCTTCCTATCTATTCTATACATTCTATATAAATAAATAAAATTAAAGTGTCTGTTTGTAATGTCATAATAACAGCTTTTTACTAAACGCATATGAAAGTTTATACGGTACTTATAACAAAAACAATTTTTAAAATTTTTGTGTCTGTCTGTCTTTCTAATTAAACATAAGGAGGGACTTAGGCTTTTTTTACTATAGAAATATAGTTAGGGATTCGCGTAAAAATATTAAAAACCCATAACATTGTGAACAAAATCAGATTCAAATAGGTAAGTATAATAATAAATTACTAGAAATTGTAAGATTTGATAACACGCATGAGGGCAGCATATAGGATTTGTTTTTGCCCTAATCCTTTCAGAAATAAGTTTTATTGCTGGGCACTGGCCTTATCGCAATACTATTGCGAGCCGGGCCTCGCTCTACTAGGGTTCAGTATATATTATTACCAATATTTTTATTATAAAAAAAAATGTTATAAAATGGTACATTACACATTTTTGAGATAGACCCCGAGATAATATACACAGATAGCTTTATATTAGTTTGACAGCCCGGCTTGCTTTATTTTGTAGATAAAAAAATATATTTTGTACTATTTACAATGACCTCTAGATAATGACAATCTAGACACTAGGTTAAGAACAAAAATCAATATTCGGTTGTGGGTCAAAATTGTACGCCAAATATCCAATTAAAATAACTTTATGGATTATATCTTGTTTATTTTTAACTATTTAATTCCTGACTGATTTTATTTCATCGTGCGGATGTACGCGAAGTAATTTTTTACCAACTTTAATATAATGGATTTCCGCAAAGTAACGCCTGATTCTATTAATTAATTAGTTATTATTAAAGCAGTAAATTAGTTATTATTAAAGCAGCTAATTACTTATTATTAAAGCAGCTAATTAGTTATTACCATTAAGTGGACTGTAGGTTCAACTTTCACTTCAGTTTCATAGAAATGAGATTAAAAAAAAACGGCATCTAAACGTAAAATAGAACGTAATTTCAGACTACCTATTTTTACTGCAGAATATTTATTTTCACAAAATTTTAATTCTGAACGCTGAGGGGCTCTTGTCTTTAATTGCGTCTCCGCGTTAATTGGAAGGTTAATTATCATACGTTTTGAATTGTAAACGAAGACTTAAAGTGCCTTTTAAAATTTGAAAACTTATGGGTGAAAGATTGGAATGCCTATGTGTTGAATTTCAGTGCCTGCCGGAACTCTATATCTGATACAGAGCAGTGCCATCGGTGATCTAAGCTATTAGGTCACAAAAAACAATCCAAGTTTTTTCGAATAACATGGATTTATTTGTGAAATACAAAAATTAATAAGATATATGGTCATTGATCATAATTTATAAAATCTAAATGATGTTTCATTAACAGATCCCATAGGATCTAGCCGGGTCGAGTCACTAGTAATGTAATAATTTTAAAAACATGCGAGTTTCCTCATGAAGTTTCCCTTCAACATTTCACATGATTCTTTTCACATGTTTAAAATAAATTAAACTTAATATAATATTTTAATATAACTATTTGAAATAACTGAGATTTAATTTAATTTAATATTTTTAAATCTCAGTTATAACACTGATAATATTTATACCAGGAAGATATGTCTCCGCAATAACATTAAGCATAAAAGCCATAGACAACACTGAAAGACTCATCATTTTCCGTAATTAGACACTTTAGGGACCGCTGCGCCAGCAACAGATGGGGGACGTCGAAAAGTTTCCCCTCCTTCACGTTCCAATTTCAACCTTACTTCTAAAACTTAAAGTTGTTTTTACAAAACTGTTATCTAACATTTAAATCAGTGAAAGTGCTAAATCATTTTAGACGTTATCTAGCAAGAGACTGATATTATTTTATAAAGAAGAGTCAAATGAAAACCTTATAAAATCCATTGAGTGAGGATATTTTTTTAAAGTAAAACAAACGAGCACACAGTCAATCTGATGGTAAATGGCCGATGTGGCCTAGAGCGACCACATCTATCAATTAACAATTAAATCGAGATGCATCACCCCTGCAGAATACTGGCAATAAGCCCGATACCAGTAACAAGAGTATCCAGTATTCGCACTCATCATTCGAAACACAGCAGCATCAGTGCGAGTGTGATTGTTCCCCGGTCGAGCCGACCCATCCGTGCCGCGGTCATTAAAGGCTGCCGGGTGACAATTACTGTCTACTGCTGAAAAAAATCTCTCCATAGATTGCCACAAAAGTGGGGGTAGGAGGGTATATTTACTAGAGTTGCCACGTTTGGCAATCGAGTTAACAAATCCATTTTTATTTATATCAGCTATTATCACGAAGACACTACTGCCCATTACCTTATTAAGTTTCCCTCTGTCGCCTCTTACGACACCCAGGTAATCGTGTAGTGAATATAAACTACCCCACAGGGTAGTTTATATTCTCACACCGCCACTACACGGTTAGGTAATAAAGATAATCAGGCCGTATAGATGGTGAAACTTTAAGATCAGAATCTAATCGAACTCTACTTGCTCGCGTACAAATTAAATCATAATAATAATTTTTTTTTAATTAATTTATTTATTTAATTCAAAAACTCTTGTGGTACACAAGGTTAAATTTTACATAGAAACATTTTTTTGTTGTTATCATCAAAAATTAATAATCATACATTAAATAATTATATAATAATATTAATATAAAATCTCGAAGCTTTTAGCAGCCCGTGTCAAGAAATTAAAACTGTAGTAAAGCCAATTGAAACAATAAAGTATTAATAATTAAGGTATTAACCCATTATGTCCAGTACATATATGTACACCTATTATATACACATAGTGCTACAAATTAAACTCTATTGTAAGTTAAAATACTACACTTAAGGTAATAATAACAGTTAAACTACTCAAATACACTTAAACTACTAATAAACTAATAATCTAGTCCGATTCATTTTGCCAGTGCTTATAAAATATATCGTCAGGAGATACCTGAGATTAAAAACAAACGCCTGGCTGAGCTACCACGGTATATACTTGGTGGTGGGACTTCTCTTCTGCCATGAAGTCCGTCTGGGTATGTATCACCATCATACCCATTTCTGCCGCCAAATACTTGCCTACCGACACAAACCCCATAGACATCCAGGAGGTCCTTATATAAATGGGTATTCTCGTTACATTCCTCCGATCTATCCCATCAAAAAGGGACATACCTGGATGTCTATTTCATGTGAACACGGATTATCTAGGCCTGGTAGCTCAGAAGAGCCGTGGTAGCTCAGATGGTTAACGCTCGCGGTAAGTTTCACAGTACACAAGCAACCCGGGTTCTATCCCCGCCGGCACCAATGATATTGTTAATTGCAATTTTAAGTGCTGATTTACCACGTGCTGGAGAAATACGTCATGAGGAAACCTGTATGTCTGAGAAATAAAAAAAAAGTATTTCGAAGACATGTGAAGTTCGCCAACACGCATTGGGGCAGCGTGACGTACATTTCCTTGCCCTAAAACCCTCTCAGAAATGAGAGGAGGCCTGTACCCAGCAGTGGGACGTATATAGGCTGTAACTTTAACTTTTTTATGGATTACCATACCCCAGAAGAGTTGGACAGACTAAGCAAGTTATAACAGCTGCTGTACATGTCGGCGCGTACTGCTGTGTCCCGGACAGGCATTTTGTCTAGACGGCTCCATGGCGAAGTGGCTTAGCAATGAGTTGCAGCGCTGAGGGCCTTGGATTCCAATCCATCACGGAATAAGTATTTGTATGGCCTACAATTAATTGTTCCGGGTTTGGATCAATACATGAATTGTCCTTGTACAATTTTATATGGATATAAATTCCTAGTGTGGAATAAAAAATCTTTGCCTTCTCCAACGTATCTATGCTGTTTATTATTTGAAGTTAGTTCCTAGACTATATGCTCGTTTGCCTGTATTATATTTTAGTATTGAAGTATTTATTTGCATTTTTTTATTACTGTACCTTTTTATTCGAAGGTAGTCGCCGTTGATCGAAAAAAGAAAGGAGCACATAACGTAAAGTTAAATAAAAATATCATTTTATATACGTTCCACTATTGGGCACAGACCTCTTATCTCTGAAAAGGGTTTTAAAGAATAAACATTATTACATTAGATTCAGAAAATCCTCAGTTCCATTAATACCTACATCTGTCATAACTGTGCCACGACTGAAATATTTAAGCTGTGCAGCTCCAAATATGTCTGCTCTCAAGTTGCAATTGATAGAAATGACAACGTGTGGTATAAGTTATAGGACTTTCCCTTTTACGTTTTTTATTACTGTGTGGTGGAGTCGTAAAAAAAATTTCACTTCCTAAAAACAGTAGAATCGGATGATGAGATATTCAAGATTCTTTCATCTTCTTACAGAATCAATTGAATTTATTGCATTTATAAGTTGTGATTTACCAAGAACCTCTGAGAAATAAAAAAAAAAAACAGTCAAAGACAAGTGAAGTCCGGCAGCACGCATTGGGGCAACGCGGTGGATATTTTTTTACTTTTACATTCTCTCAGTAATGAGAGGAGGCATGTGCCCAGCAGTGGGACGTATATAAGCTGTGAATAACTAATTAACCAGTTGCGATAAAATTTTTTATAAACTGTATTTATTTAACTGTTGTAACATTGATTTTAAGAAGGTAATGATAATACCCGTGGAGTTTCTTTCGCCATTGAAACACAAACAGAAGCAGAAACTTTTTTATTCAATATAGATTATAAATAATACTTACTGAAAGTCACTTTTTTGTTTAGTTCCCACTGGTTCGAAAAAAACCTCTTTCCTGGAAAGAACCAGCAAGAAACCTTTTTACGTGAAACGCTTTTACCTTTACTTTTACGTGGTAGAGCCATGCTGTAGTTATATTATGGTTGTAGTACGAATGGGTCGGCTCGACCGGGGAAAGACCACGCTCTCAAAGAATACCAGCGTAAAATAGCAGCTTAACGCTGCTGTGTTTCGTATGATGAGTGTAGAGAACCGTAGACCCTTTTTACTAGAAACGAGGCATTCCATCTTAGTCCTCACGGGTGACAACGCATCTGCATTTTGATTCTTTATTGAGGACAAATGTAGATGTTTAAGGGTCACAGTAACCACTTACCATCAGATGGACTGTGTGCTCGTTTGTCACCCTATCCTATAAAAAAATACAGGGTTGGCCACAGGAAAATAAAATAAAAAAAACATAAACACTCACGCCTGTCACCCAGAGGGGTAGGCAGAGACTATGGACTTCCCTTTGGCGCGGTCCTGACATATTAAGATAAAACATTTAAAGCAATTCTCAAAACGGCTATGACTTGCACCATACACATTCCAATCTATTTCCTAGATAGAAAATAAATGTCACCTCGTAGTCTACATGACTAGCAGTGTGAGGTAGTGGACAGAAAATATATCAATACTAAGTGTTAGAGCGTTTTGATGTTCTCTATATAAAAGTTATTTTTCTGCCGACTTTAAAAAGGATGAGGTACTCAATTCAACCTGTGTGTTCTTTCTTTTCTATGTGTGTTACATCATAATTTTTTTCTGGGTGAACGAATTTAGATGAATCTTTTTTTTATTTGAAAACTGTTGCTTATCATTTGGTCCCATATAAATTTGACTAATAGTTTTTGAGTTATTCTTAATAATTTATATTGAAGTCCGTTGTATAAAATTTTAAATTTTAAATTTTGATACAATGCAGAAGTGCTATAAGCTCGTTTATAGCTTATAACCCACTTGATGGTAAGTGGCTGCAGCATAAGGTTACCTGCAACCAATTTAAATCAGAGGAGGCTAAAAGAACCCACGGGATCGTATTATGGAGTAGGACTGTATTCTGATAACCTCGTTGAGTATAATCTACATACAAACATTTAATATAAAAGAAAATCGTTAGTGGAAAACGGCCGGACGTCCTTTGTTGATAATTACACTGTTATAAGGGAGCAGGGTCCGGGAAACTATTACAGCTTTATATGACTCGGAATCAAGGACGGACTGGCGGCCGGACACCGATATATATAACGTTCGCACATTTGAGAACAGAATAATGAAATCATATCTACAGATATCACATTTACCATCGAAGTGCTCAGAGGAATTTTTCGGACTGATTCTAGCCGCCAATTTTCAACACATCGTGATACAATTCCCAATAGCATTCATACCACTTGCTGTATGCTTAAAGTAGAGCCATGCTGCAACTATATTATAGTTGTAGTACGAATGGGTCATTTCGACCGTGGAAGGACCATCTTCTAGCAGAATATTGGCGTAAAATAGCATCGTAAAATGCTACTGTGTTTCATAGGGTGAGTGTAGAGAATCGGAAACCCTGTTTTTTTTTTTATAGAATAAGTGTGACAAACGAGCACACAGTCCTGTAAGTGGTTGCTGTGATCCATAGACATCTACATCTATCTTCGTTTGCGAAATAAAATGCAGAAGCGTTGTCAGCCGTGAGGACTAAGATGGAATGCCTCTTTTCCCGTAAAAAGGGTCTCCGGTTCTCTATACTCACCATACGAAACACAGCAGTTTTAAGTTGCTATTTGACGCTGCTATTCTGTAAGAGCGTGGTCCTTCCCCGGTTGAGCCGACCCCTTCGTGTTACAACTATGTTATACTAGAACTATAGCTGCAGCATGGCTCTACCACGTATAAAATAACTGGAAAGGGGGCAATCTCAGCCGTCAGGGATGACAACGCGTATGCATTTTGATTTTTAATCCAGGATGGATATAGATGTCTATGAGTAACATCATTCAATCACCATAAAGTGAACTGTATGGTTGTTTATCACTTCAATTTTATATTACATAGCTTGAAATTATTCGTGTATGTACATAATATACAAACTGCCTGTGCGACGACGCTTATTTTTCCGAATTTTGTTGACTATACTCTCGAGTCTCGAGTCATTTCCATCTATTCCATCCATTACAGCCTACAAAGGTCCACTGTTGAACACAGGCCTCCTCCATAGATCGCCGCATTGGGGAGGGGGGGGGGAGTTTGTCATAGTTGTCACGCTTGGCATGCGGGCTGGCAACCGGTTTTTTAATTTTTTTTTGAGTTGTTATTTGGAAGATGCTATCGCCAATCTCCTGGTTCAGTTTCCCTGTCTTTTCCCTGAAATTTGCCTTTTGTAACACCCACGGGACGATGTAGAGTAGTGGAAAAAAAATGTTGCTTTTTTTTTAAATTACAAATTTTCCATCAAAAACGCACTCAAAGTCCACATAATCTCTTAACGGTTTTCTCGCATAAAACGCTCCAACATCCTTTTCAAAACATACACGGATTTATTCCTATTCATGCATGAATCTAAAGTTCTATTCAGAGCTCGTGTGGTTAAAGCCTTAAATTTAAGCTCGAGTAAACTGAGTATGCCACAAGAGAATATTCATAGCTGTGAATGGAAGGCGTAAATTCACGTAGAAAAGTTTTTTACCTACCGTGTTAAATCTTTTAACAAGTAATTTTGATCGTGGCACCAACATTACTCTGTAGTTGTTCTTTATAAAACTGATATGTCAAATGAACTTACAATCCAGTAATATCAAAATGATACCGATACCACCTTCAAGAAACGATCTTACTTGTTTTTGCTCCGTTGGTGTTTTGGTTGGTCATGGGGGGCAATCGACAATTATTATCGGGTGAGTTGCATGCTCGTTAGCCCCCTATTCTATTTGATTGTGATGGATTGTTCGGTTTAATCCCAGCCGCCAAATTTCACGAACGCAGAACTCCCGGTGGTCCACCACTGTACGTTTCGCTAGGAGTTTTCTTTCGCGTACGACCTCTCTGTGGAATAGCTTACCACCAGCGATTTTTCCGGACCGACATGATTAAGGGACCTTCAAGAAAAGAGCTTACTCCTTTATAAAAGGCCGGTAACGCATCTGCAATTCCCTTGGTGTTGCAGTTGTTCATGGGCGGCGGTAGTCACTTACCATCAGGTGAGCCGTATACTCGTTTGCCCCCTCTCTTATAAAAATAAATACAGATGCGTTGTCACCTCTGAGGACTAAGATGGAATGCCTCGCAGTCAAATTATACTGGCTTTCTTTACCCGTTACAAAGTATTATAGGAGCGCTAGAAATAGGCAAGAGGATGACACCCACACAGATAGACTTCTGGGCCGAAAAGGAGCCCTATCACCTAGAGAAAAAAGGCCCCGCCACTTAGGGATACTAAGGTAAAATGTCTCACAACCTGTAAATAAACTAGCTCTCGATATCCTTCAAACCTGCGGAACACCACAGTACACGAATGGCAGCTATGCGGTAGAAATACACCTTTACTTACTTTTTTTTTATAAGACAGGGTGACAAACGAGCACACAGTCCACTTGATGGTAAGTGGTTGCTGTGACCCATAGACATCCACATCTATCCTCGTTTGCGAATCAAAATGCAGATGCGTTGGCACCCGTGATGACTAAGATTGAATGCCTCTATTCCAGTAAAAACAAGGGTCTCCGGTTCTCTACATTCACCTTGTGAAACCAGCAGTGTTAAGGTGCTATTTGACGCTGGTATTGTGTGAGAGCGTGGTCCTTCCCCAGTCGTATAAAACGTACTTAGCTGATAATGCTTTTGTGAAAAACTAATTAATAGAATCAGGCGTTACTTTGCGGAAGTCCATTATATTAAAGTTGGTAAAAAATTACTTCGCGTACATCCGCGCGATAAAATAAAATGACGTGTCTTACCTAGTTTGAAGAGCATCCTCAATTGCGTGCACTATCTCCGTCACCACTAATCCCAGCACCACTACTCTCAACACCACTACACTAGGCAAGACACACCACTGACGATAATACGACACGTGTTTCGCCTCTACACGAGGCATCCTCAGGTGATATAGACTCTACGGTGGCTGACCGCTAAGCTTATTCTTAGCGGTTAGCCACTATATAGCAGTTAGTAATTTTTTGTCAACTTTAATTTGTGAAAAGCGCTGACTTTATGATACGGGCCTGTCTAACTTAGAAGTTAGAGATTCTGGTATAATCGTAGATGTAAATATTTAGATTTCTTTTCTTTTTATTTTGTTAAGATATAATTTACCTAAATTTTACTGTACTGCAGAAATAAATGAAAAAATAAAATATATGAGAGAGAAAAAAGGAGTCTTACCATCTAGTCGTAACGCACGAGTATATTAAACTGAGTTTTACTCGCAAGTGGAACATAAGATCAGACTTCTAATAAAAAGTAAAAGCCGCACTCGGACCTTCGAGCGACGACAGAAGACGATGTATGTTTGATACATAGTGTTTCTCCAGCTTCAGAAGCTGTTAGGTGAAAATTATTTTATTATTTTTATTTTTTTTTTGCAGCCAGCCTTCACTTTTTTAAATTTAATTCATAGAAGCGTTTTGTGGCCGCTATATACGTAAGATACATCATTTTATTTTGTTACGCCGATCTTAGCTAATTAATTTGTAACGCCTGCTTCTATTAAGAGCATTTCGAAGATAAAATTCTTTTGATGTTTGCCGCCTTCTTTTCCATATTACTATACCAGAAAAGGTAAGAGAAAAAGGAAAAGGTTTGCTAATTTGAGATTTTTTTGCGACTCTACTTTACCTGAGGATGCTTCGAGGCGAAACACGTGACGTATCGAGGTGGTGAGTCTTTCCTATGTAGTGGTGTTAGGAGTAGTAGTGCTGGAATTAGTGGTGACGGGAATAGTGCAAGCAACTGAGGGAGGGCGGTTGTTCTTTGAACTAGGTAAGTTTAACACAAAGTTATATATTCAAGTTTTATTACGCTCTATTTCAGTAGGCTATATCTTAACACTTTCATTCTCCGATTTTTTCTACACAATAGTAACACAATAGCAATGAGCTATATGTAGTGCACGGGACAGCGAATAGGTTAATCTTAACAAGAATAACATTTGTTTTTTAATATAAATAATTCAGAAACAGAACTAAGAAATGGTATTTTTTCGTTAATAATTTTGATGTGTATGACTGAAAATCGGTGCTTATTTTAGTTAAAATTAATGCACAATTTAGCATTAATTTTCAGTATGGTTCACATCTCGGGTAGTATGGACGTCTGTGAGTGCAAATGTTTTCCTTCCCGATTACGTCGTAATCTGTACTTAAACATGCATATAACTATTTTATTGTGCTTGGGCGAGAGAGGGTAACCAGTCGTTACATACAAGTCATCAAAGTTAATGGCACTGTAATTTCAAAAGTATTTCACTCGCTCGTGGGTCGTACGAGGCACGAGTACGTTAGCTTCATTCGAATGCAAATTGCGTCCCCTGACATTTACCCGGACACTTGTTGCTCGTTATTGTTGAATGTACAGCGGTCAAATCCCAGAGCTCTTTCGTAGTTAAAATATAAAATGGAAGCTCAGTTTATCAGAGACACTTGATTTTTATTTATAAAGATATATTAGCGATCCAATCAGCAATACAAAAGCAGTCAAATTGTGAATCTAAACCATTCTCTAGTCAACTTAATCACACCCACAAAATTTTAAAATTTCAATAATCACAGTCACATACACACGTACCGAAGAATCATATAAAATAAAATATTAATGTTATACATATAAACCTTTTTCTTAAATTATTCTATCTATTGATGAAAGCTACATCAAAATTCATTGCTTAGTTTATAAGATCTAAGCGTACAGATGTAGGGAAGCGACTTTGTTTTATCTTTGTTATATCAGTTAACAGTGGTAGAGCCACGCGGCAGCTTTTGCTGTCGCACGGATGGGCCGGCTCAAACCGGGGTGGTACCACGACCTCACAGAAAACCAGCGTGAAGTAGAGGCTTACCTCTGCGTTTCGCTTGGTGAGTGCAGGTGGCCGGAGGCCCTTTTTACTGGAAATGAGACATTCCATCTTAGTCCTCACGGGTGACAACGCATCTACATTTTGATTTGTAACAGAGGATAGATGTAGATGTCTATGGGCCGCAGCAACCACTTACCATCAGGTGGACTGTGTGCTCGTTTGTCAACCTTATCCCATAAAAAAAAAATCAGCATACTCGTATGTAAGTCCCACTGTTGGGCACATCATTTATTTATTACAGCCGCGCTAATTCGGCTTAATTGTTATTATTGTGTAATTGTAGTATATTGTGACAAACAGCTTAGATTTTCCTATTGTAAGCGTCAGCTGAAATACTGCTGTGTAGAATAAGTAAACGTTTTGTGGTTATTGTTTAAGGGCTTTGTATGGTGTGCAAATAAATATTGTTATTGAAACGGATTTCCTTATCGCACGGCACAGCTAGGCGAGAGAAAGTGTAAGATTTTTCCGTCACGACCCCCTTTCTATAGTACCAGCTAGATGGAATAATATCCATCTCCCTCGCACGTTTTCTCATCTTGCAATGAAAAAGAGATTATTTAAATGACGCTTAATTTCAATAGTATCTAGTAATTAATTAATTTGTATTTGTTAATCAATAATATAATACGTTTATCAATAATAATATACTACGAAGAGAACTTCGTTCCAACCGAGTGTTCCATGTCACTCACGCATGTTTTTTTGTGGGATAGAGTGAAAAACGAGCACACAGTCCATCTGATGGTAAGTGGTTGCTGTGACCCATAGAAATCAACATTTCATTCTACCTTCAATAAACAATTAAAATGCAGATGCATTGTCACCCGTGAGGATTAAGATAGAATCCAGCCTCTTTTCCAGTAACAAGGGTCTCCGGTTCTCTACACTCACCGCTCATTTTAATAGAACCAACATTTTTTTTTTATATAGGAGAGGGGGCAAACGAGCATGCGGCTCACCTGATGGTAAGTGACTACCGCCGCCCATGAACAACTGCAACACCAGGGGAATCGCAGATGCGTTGCCGGCCTTTAAATGGTGGCAATCACCTTATTCCCAGGGGTTATTTTCATTTATGTATTCTTTGATATTATAATTTTTCTTTAATAAAACAAGTTTAGTTTATTGTACATTTTCAATAAACATGGACGGGCAAGATTTTGTACATTTACCAGGAGTAAAAACCTTGACAACCTTAAGATTGAGGAGAAAATTTTTCTATTGAATAGTGGCAGGTGGTGCATATTATAGTAAAGAGCAATGGCATGCTTTCATACATAAAATTAGTTGAGAAGAAATGGTAGCGTCTATATATCAAAAATAACTTAAAATGTAAAGCCTCAGTCCCTTAATAACTCTGTCAAAGAATTTTGTATTGAGAAGGCGTCAATATAAAGATATTTACATTTGAACCTTTTTAGGTTCAAATAGTACACAGTAGAGTAGAGATAGAATATGAGTATTCCCGTATCCTATGTCACTTGGAAAAAGTCATGCTTTCTGTGGTTGATGTTAGCTTAATACATAATACAAAATTGAGAGTTTTTAGATTATTGTATCTCTATTATATATTTGCATACTATAAATGTATATTTCAGAAGACATTCTCAGAAGGGCTAGAACCCAGAGCCGTAAAGCCAATAAAAAAAACAGTGACATTTTATTTTTGGCATAACATTAAATGGAATTGTTACATAGTACTATGATTGAGATAATGTATATGTAGGAAATTCTTTGTAAGAGACTTATTCTCAGCCATATTACTTTTATTTTTGTTATTACTGATAGTACAGTTATTACTAATAATAACTTAATATAAAAATATTTTGTGTGTTGTGTTGGTAGTGTTACAAAGTGTATACGAAAATAGTAGGAATATACTAAATGGCAACATTTGAATAGAGTAAAATTATTTCAGTCATTTGATATTCCCAAAAATGTTTTTTTTTCTGTGGCTTTAATTAAAATACATTTTTATTTGAAAAATCATAGAAAAATAATAAAACTCATTTTATATATAAATTATTTCTAGACGCTATAATTTTTGTCAACTATTTTTCTGCCATTGCTCTTTGCATACTAATACCTAAATAAATTAAATTAATATATAATACTAATATATGATATGATATCTAAGTATATTATTGCAATCGACCGATTGTTTTATAATTGCAATCGAAATTAATTATCTACACAACTGGGTAGGTTTTTATACTTGTACCCAACTTCAAACAAAAAAGCCTCACAAATTGTTATAATACCCTCAAGTTGACTGTAATATTTTGACGTATGTTACTTCAGTTTTATAAAAAGAACTATTACTTATTTTATTTGAAATAGGTAAGAGGGTGATATCTGCCCAGACGGACAACCTTTTTTTTACATGGGAAAATATGGTTTATGTCAGACTCGCACCGACTGTAACCCTATGGTGTTCAATCTTCACCACATATTTACAGGGCCATGGAAAGGTATTCGCACACGACGCGGCCCTACCAGCGCCGTCAATCCATGGCAGCTTCTGATGAGAGAGTACAACTCCTCTCTCTTCTCCTTTTCAGGTAAGGCGCACCAGGAACAAAAGGCGCGCCTCCCTTCGAGGCCTCTAACTCTACCTGCGTAACGGACCCCCCGAGCACGATACGTGAAGGTCATGGGGCCATATAGGTATAAACATACAGGCTTATTAAATTTAAACCTACCTTGAAAACTTCTCTGGTGGCGGAGAACGGCAGTACTGCCAACCCAACCAACAGGTCGGCGACCGCAAGCGACACGATGAATAGGTTGGTAACACTGCGCAGCTTCGAAGAGCACAGCACAGCTGCTATCACCAAGCAGTTGCCTGCAGACAAAGTGAACCCATAAGTTTTCTGTGACACCTTTTTACCGTATAAAAGTATGTTTTCAGTTTCTCTTATTTGCTGACTTGCTATGAACTCGCAGCGTAAGAGAATCAACTATCCCATATGATCCTGTGGGTGTCGTGAGCGGCGACAAAGGGAAACTGAAACAGGAAATGGGTCACATCTTCCTGATAACACTTTATAATAAAAACTTCGGTTGTTAAAACGTCTGCCAAGTGTGGCAACTATTTCAAGTATCCTTCATAGAAGCAATTTATGGAGGCGATCTATGTTCAGCGGTAGACTTTTGGTACGCTGCAATGAATGAATGAAACAAATGTAGCAAATGTAGCAAATAGTAATTAGTAGGTATCTACTTTCACAGAGAGTTTGAACTCAGGTATTGTTCGTCAAGACATAATTTTTAAAAAAGGAAGAAAAGAAAAAGAAGAATTAATCATTATAATTTTTCATCATTTCAGCCCTTCACAAGTCTACTGATAAACATATACCTTCCTCAAGAAAAAAACACAAAACACGGTCCGCAGCCACCTGTATCCATCAATTTCCTGCATGTCCATCTAGAGGGGGGCGCCCTACTCTTCGTCTACCGGTACGAGGCTGCCACTCGAGAATCTTTCTTTCCAATTGGTTGTCGGTTCTTCGAGCTATATGGCCAGTCAATTGCCACTTCAGCTTACTAATTCGTTGGGTTATGTCAATTACTCTGATTCTATTGCGGATATCCTCATTTTTAAGTCTATCACGCAGAAAACCCCGAGTATAGCCCTCTCCATAGCTCGCTGAGTGACCTTCTTAATTCGGCCAGCAGTGAAATACCACGTTTCAGATCTATAAGCCATCCCTGGCAACATGCACTAGTAGGACTACTTGTCCTAGATAAACATACTCATCAACAACTTCGAGCGTAGTGCTTCCAACAACAACCGGCATATCATTTTTTATTTTTTATTTATAATTTAAAAAAAACTTTACCACCACACTAGGATTTTCTCATGTATCGTGGAGGCAGTTTACAAACATAAATTGCACAAGGACAAACATCCAGACCCGGAACAATTATTTGTAGGCCATACAAATACCTGTTCCCTGCGGGATTCAAATCCGCGGCCCCCAGCGCAACAACTCATTGCTAAGCCACTGCGCCACGAAGCCGTCTTTCTTTTGTCCATTTGACCTATCCATTGGAAGGCACTATTGAGGTCATTGAGCATTGTGTTTAGGTCCTCCAGCGAGTGTACCATAAGGACTTTATCGTCGACAAATTGACGGTGAGTGACATACTCCATATTGATGTTAATACCGAATCGTTGCCAGTTCAGTAGATTCATCACGTTATCCAATGCAGCGGTGAAGAGTTTCGGGGATAAAACGTCACCTCTTATTATTATCAGGATAGATTTCATACTTTGGTTCTGTACTCGGATAGCCATCGTAGCCCTACTGTATAAACATTTCAGCACTTCGATATACCGACAGTCAACTTGGCACTGCTGAAGGGACTGTAGCACCGCCCAAATTTCGACGAAATCAAAAGCTTTCTCACAGTCCACTTAAGCAAGGCAAAGTGACAGATTTTTTAAATTATGATTAGGGTGACAAACGAGCACACAATCCACCTTATGGTAAGTGTATGCTTGTAAGTGACCCCTCAGAACTAAGCTGGAATATATCGTTTCCAATAAAAAGGCTCTCCGTTTGATTGATTTTATCCAAATGCGAAACACAGCAGCATTAAGCTACTATTTTACGCTGGTTCTATGAAAGCATGGTTCTACCTCGGTGGAGCCGACCCATTCGTGCTACAACCATACATAACGTGGCTCTATCGCGTGAACGATTGTACTCTTCGGTGCTTTGTACGATTCGCCGAAGCGTTTGAAGTAGTTTGTTGTTCTTCAAGAGAGCATTGTCGCCTTTATTGAAGAACAAGACTACCGCACTTCTGCTTCACACCTCCAGAGTAGTTGATGGATGACGGAATTAAATAGCTTCAGAAGGACTTCAAGTACTGGTTTTCCACCCGCTTTCAGAAGCTCCGCTGTAAACCCGTCCTCGCATGGGGCCTTGCAGTATTCTTGCCGTAGGTGCTGGAAAGCTATTCTAATCTCGATCATACTGAAGTCCGGGATATCATCGGAATAGTGTCGGGTAGGACTTCCTCTTGGATCGTTACTCACACTTGCATGTGGCTCTAACGATGACGTGTACAGCTGCTCGTAGAACCTCTCCATCTCACTTAAAATCTCAGGTGTCTCGGAAACGATGCTGCCACATTCAATCTTCAGCGACACATATCTGGGAACGACTTTGGAGGCTTGGTTCCACTCGATCGCTACTTCAATACGAGCTGTATTGAAGGTACGTAGGCCACACATGTATTTGAAGATCTGTCTGTTCAGTTGCCTGTATGTTGTCGTATATGCTGAAGACTGCAGCTTCATTTCTCGTTTAACAGACATGAGATTAAGCGTGTGATCGGAGAGTTTTTGGGTTTTTCTGCGACGGGCCTTAAATATATATAAAAAATAATTCTAAGCGATCGGCGTAGTTAAAAATTGGCTACTTAAAAACTTACTTAAACAATCAAAGTTTAACATTGCCTGGCTGTCGAATAACGTTTGGTTGAAGGCAAACTAAAAGTAAAATTTTGAATATTTAAAATCGGACAGAAATTCAGTTATATTCGACCAGTTTTTTTCATACATACAATTAAAGGTATCAAACTATATACCTACAGTAATCTACGTGTCAAACGAGCACATAGTTCATAGAGAACTACATGTATTCTCGACTAAGATGGTTAGTTTATTGTGCTGTAAATGCTAGCTACGAGCAAAGAGAATATAAATGAAAGGGCGCCAAGCTACTTTACCAATATCAAGACATGACATTTAATTTTAGACAAACAGTGCTGACAACATGGCAAATCATCAAAGTGCTGTAAATGGCTATCCTTTAACAAATTTATCGATATAATGTTTATAGATATATTGTTTATCGATATTTTATATAATAGAAGTTAGATCTCTGTCCTGAATGATTTATGAGAAATAAAAGTTTTTACGTGGGATTGAGTACCCGTGAGTGAGATTAATTATGGAAGCTTTGAGTCCAGGTTTAAATCATCGGATTTACAATGTTTGCCACAAATATGTTTTAACGTCTGAAGTTTTTCAATTGGAACATCTGCCAGGTCTTCATTTCTAATTAATTTCACCTATAGCTTACTTCTGAAAAAATAACATAAATAAAATCATATTTATATTGAACAAATAGAATGTAAGTAGTCACAATTCATAATATAGTTTCTAAGTATAGCTCGTTTCGGATTGCCATCCAATCGAACTATCAGAGTTAGGAAATAGAGAATGCTTGTATTTGTGTACATAACCGTACACTATAAAACCTGTCCTACGTAGATGTCTGGACTCCAGTGATATTAACGTCCGTGATGGAAGTTCAGTTTGGAGGACATTACTACAATTAAAAGTCTAAAAACGTATTCGTATTAAATATCATATTAAAATTAAAGTTGAAATCACCACATACCTTTCATCATCGAAGGGAAATATTGTTATGTATAGCCTTTTCTTGTTATTATTTTTTTTCGCTTCTTACACCATTTAATTGGCAAGTTATAATGCATATTTGATTTTTTAACAATTCTGTAAACTAACAACGTCTGCTATAGTAAAATTAAAAGCAATCTAAATAATTAACCTAAATATAAATGTAACCGTTTGATTTTACATTTGAACCTATTTGATTTGATAGACATATTACGAAAAGTAGAAAGAAGAGTTAACTGACAATAAAAGTTGCCCCTGTTTTTTATATAATATAATTTTTACTATGGAAGTTGCACCAGCCTGGCTACGAGACTTCTTAATACCGTCCGTGCTGGTATATAGATATTTATTATAAATTCTTTTTTTTTATAAATTTTGATTTAAGGGGCTAAGAGCGTGTGAAACTTTCTAAACTCTTGGATATTTATGTATCGAATTTTTATCTGTTATTTATACTGTGATATTAACATTATAAATAACAGATAAAAATTCGATACTTTTTTCAAATTGAATAATTTTCAATTATTTAATTATTACTTTTTGTGTCAATGATTTTTTAGAAAAAAAAAATCCCCAAAAGAAATTTTGTCATAATTTTCAAAAACGACAATAGTTCTTTAATGAGTTCTTACACTTAAAAAGGGTCTGAAATATCCTTAATTAAGAGTTTTATTTTATTCTGCGTTTTACTCTTGAAAATATTGTTTCTACCTGAAATTGAATATATCCGAGTGTTGTTAAAATATAATCTTTGAGACTGCGGTCTCCGTTTTTCAAGGTCATTCAGGTTTCTTAAAGCCTTGAGATAATTACCAAAGACCATTAATTTATATTATCAACTAATCGATTTCTCAAAAAAAAATCGTGATTTTTACAGATAAATTTAGCTTAGATCCCTCGGTATATTGACACACAGAAACGTTTGTCTTTTTTTTATAGAATTAGGGTGACAAACGAGCACACATTCCACCTGATGGTAAGTGGATGCTGTGGTCCATAGACATCTACATTTATCCTCGATTACGAATCAAAATTCAGATGCGTTGTCACCAGTGAGGATTAAGATGGAAGGCCTCATTCCAGTAACAAGGGTCTCCGGTTCTCTACACTCACCATACGAAACACAGCAGCGTTAAGCTGCTATTTCGCGCTGGTATTCTGTGAGAGCGTGGTCCTTCCCCGGTCGAGCCGACCCATTCGTGCTACAACTATACCAGTAATATAGCTGCAGTATGGCTCTACCACGTATAAAAATTCTGTGATTTAAAGATAGTTTCATCGACATTTGATTATAAGAGTTGCATGGAAACTTTAGATAAACGCGAGACAACTAAATACAATGAATGATATATATATATATATATATTTTTAGCCAAAATTACAATAAAAAACTGCGGTTGCCAACCCGCTCGCCAAGCGTGGCAACTATGGCAAATACCCCCCTATGAATGTAACAAAGAGACGGCCCCCAGTCCCCGGCGGCCCCGCTATTCCTGGCTACGGTGGCGACCATGGTAACGGCGGGGCAGGGGGTGCTAAGAATCTCCGGTGGAGGTTCGGTTGCCACCTTAGACGACTCGACCTGGCAACGTACAACGCACGCACCCTGAGGACTGACGAGAAGATCGTGGAGCTGGAAGAAGAGATAGACAAGTTACGCTGGCATATTATAGGATTATCCGAAGTCCGAAGAGAGGGGGAGGACACGGTAATCCTCGAATCCGGCAACTTGCTCTATAACCGGGAGGGCGACCATCTGTCCCAAGGAGGTGTCGGATTTATCGTCCACAAGTCTCTCGTTAACAACGTTGTAAAGATCGGGAGTGTGTCGACGAGGGTTGCGTACCTTATACTCAGAATCACCAAACGGTATTCGCTGAAGGTCATACAAGTTTACGCACCAACCTCGGCACACCCCGATGGGGAGGTGGAGGAAATGTATGAGGATATCTCTAGAGCCATGCATTCCTCCAAAACCCAATATACGGTGTTAATGGGAGACTTCAATGCAAAACTAGGCACAAGAGAGAACGGTGAGCTGAAAGTAGGGAAATTTGGAATAGGGCAACGGAACCCAAGGGGCCAGCAGCTGGCCGACTTCATGGAGAAAGAGGGACTCTTTATGATGAACTCTTTCTTCCAGAAGCGGCCCCACAGGAAGTGGACCTGGTCGAGCCCCGACGGTTCGACAAAAAATGAGATTGACTTCATTATGACGACCAGACGACAACTGTTCAGTGATGTCTCCGTGATCGCGAGGGTGAAAACTGGTAGCGATCACCGAATGGTTAGAGGCACACTGAACCTAAACGTTAAGTTGGAGAGGTCTCGTCTAATGAAGTCAACGCTCCGTCCCCCTCGTGCTCTGTTCCAAAGTCCCGAAACCTTTCAGCTCGAGTTACAAAACCGTTTTCAGTGCCTAGAAGATTGCAATGAAGTGGACGATATGAATGACAAGCTCGTGAAAACTGTCCATGCGGTCGGAGCTAAGTTCTGCAAGACCCGCCGCAGAAGAACACAAAAACTCTCCGATCACACTCTTAATCTCATGGCTGTTAGACGGGAGATGAAGCTACATTCTTCAACAGACTTGACAGCATACAGGCATCTGAACAGACAGATCTCCAAATGCATGCGGCGCGACTTACGCAACTTCAATACAGCTCGTATTGAAGAAGCGATCGAGCGGAACCAAGGCTCCAAAGTCTTTGCCAGAGATCTGTCTGCCAGAAAGAGCCACCTGTCAAAGCTGAAGACAGGATGTGGTAGCATCGTTTCCGGGACACCTGAGATTTTGAGTGAGATTGAGAGGTTCTATGGGCAGCTGTACACGTCATCGTTGGAGCCACACGCAAGTGTGAGTAACGATCCAAGAGCGAGTCTCATTCGACACTATTCCGAAGATATCCCGGACGTCAGTCTGAGCGAGATTAGAATGGCTCTCCAGCACCTTAAAAACGGTAAGGCCCCAGGCGAGGATGGAATTACAGCGGAGCTTCTGAAAGCGGGTGGAAGACCGGTACTTGAAGTCCTTCAGAAGTTCTTTAATTCCGTCCTCCATGGTGGCATTACACCGGAGGCGTGGAGCAGAAGTGCGGTGGTCTTGTTCTTCAAGAAAGGTGACAACGCTCTCTTGAAGAACTACAGACCGATTTCCCTTCTGAGCCGCGTCTACGTGCTGTTTTCGAGAGTCATTACGAATCGTCTCGCGCGCAGACTTGACGACTTCCAGCCTCCCGAACAAGCCGGTTTCCGAAAAGGCTTTAGCACCATAGACCACATACATACCCTTCGGCAAATTGTACAGAAGTCCGAAGAGTACAATTTGCCACTATGTCTGGCGTATGTGGACTATGAGAAAGCCTTTGATTCCGTCGAAATTTGGGCGGTGCTGCAGTCCCTTCAGCGGTGCCAAGTTGACTGTCGGTATATCGAAGTGTTGAAGTGCTTGTACAGTAGGGCTACGATGGCTATCCGAGTACAGAACCAGAGTACGAAACCTATCCAATTGCAGAGAGGTGTAAGACAGGGTGACGTCATATCCCCGAAACTCTTCACCGCTGCATTTGAAGACGTTTTCAAGCTTCTGGACTGGAAAGGATACGGTATCAACATCAATGGCGATTACATCACTCACCTTCGATTTGCCGACGATATAGTCCTTATGGCAGAATCGCTGGAGGACCTAAGCACTATGCTCAATGACCTCAATAGTGTCTCCCAACGGATAGGTCTTAAGATGAACATGGACAAAACAAAGATCATGTTTAATGTCCATGTCACACCTATGCCGGTAGTTGTTGGGAGCACTAAGCTCGAAGTTGTTGACGAGTATGTTTACCTGGGACAAATAGTCCGACTTGGTAAGTCCAACTTCGACCGAGAGGTCAATCGACGGATTCAACTCGGCTGGGCAGCGTTCGGGAAGCTACGACACATCTTCTCGTCAGACATACCTCAAAACCTGAAAACGAAATTGTACAACCAGTGCGTGTTGCCAGTGATGACTTATGGAACTGAGACGTGGTCCTTCACTGCTGGCCGTATGAGGAAGCTCAAGGCCGCTCAGCGAGCTATGGAGAGGGCTATGCTCGGAGTTTCTCTGCGTGATAAACTTAGGAATGAGGATATCCGCAGTAGAACCAGAGTAACCGACATAGCCCAACGGATTAGTAAGCTGAAGTGGCAGTGGGCTGGCCATATAGCTCGAAGAACCGACAACCGATGGGGAAGAAAGGTTCTCGAGTGGCAGCCTCGTACCGGTAGGCGAAGTGTAGGGCGTCCCCCAACGAGATGGAGTGACGACCTGGTAAGACATGCAGGAAGTCGATGGATGCAGGTGGCTCAGGACCGTGCTTTGTGGCATTATTTGGGGGAGGCCTATGTTCAGCAGTGGACTTGTGAAGGGCTGTAATGATGATGATGATGATGATGATATATATATATATATATATATATATATATATATATATATATATATATATATATATGGGTGTGTGTATGTGTCTATAATATATATAAATACCAAAAACTAACAACTACGTCGAATGTCCCACGTCAACGTCAACGTAAGAACGAAACGCAACCGTTGAACATAGACATGAATAATAAACAACGCGCGATCTACCTGTCAAAACAAACTGGACGGCGCAACAATAAAAGTATTATCCAAAGTTATGAATTTCTCAATAATACCGCGAAGAATCCCGTATGAAGACATTATCTACAGTGTTGAGGCTTGTCTGTATAAAAATAATATTGGTAATGAAGATTTAGAGGCCATACGTCAAGACCATAGATTACTGTATATATGTCAAGACATTTCGTCTATGTTACGTCGAAGTTTATTGCCAAAATTAAATCTTTCCAAAGATGAATTTAATGCGTTGAATAACTTACGAAACAGACCAGAGATCACGATTTTTCGCGCAGGTAATGCTACAGTTATAACTGATATGTCGGATTACAATTTTAAGATATAGCAACTTTTGTTGGTTGAAAGTACGTATAGACCCTACAACTAATACGCCTAAAACAACTAGCGATCTAATTAAGAAATACTCAGAGTAATTGAATCTAAACGTTAATTCGATAATACCTGTACTTACTTGGTTGATAATAACCCCTGGGAATGAGGTGGTCGCTTCCAAGCAGTTTCTAAAATTAATTTTGTAAATAGTTCGTAATAATTAATATTGTAAAATTTATTTTAAAAAAATTGTCCCGCTGGGTTTCTTGCTGGTTCTTCCCAGGTCAGAGGGTTTTTTTTTCGAACCAGTGGTAAAGTAAAAAATGACTTTCAATAAGAATTACACATGTAATGTATATTGAATAAAAAATATTCTATTCTATTCTATTCTATTCTACTTGTGCCACCGAAGTTGTATGGGTGACCAAAAATACACAATCCGAAAGCTCCATTACGTCCAATAGTAATTCAGATCGATCCGCCAACTTACAGATTGGCTCAAAACTTAGCAAAAATACTATCACCACTCTGAGGACACACAACGACCGAGCACACACTAAGGATTCATACTAATTTGTCAGTGAGATAAAAGACCTATGTCTATATAATGAAATCATGATCAGTTTAGATGTTCAGTCTCTATATACATGCCTACCTGTTGAAGACTGCGTCTCAATTGTAACTTGGAAACTAGAGGAAAACAACATGCAGTATTACTCACACATTGCTTTACATTTGCCTGTCTATTGTGGAAGGAACAGTTTTACAAGCAAAGAGATGGTGTTGCGATAGGTTCACCGGTATCTCCCATTGTCACCGATATATTCATGAAGGACTTTGAGAAAAAAGCCCTCCTTACTGCACCTGTAACTCCAAGGTTCTATAAGCGGTTTGTAGACGATACTTTCACTACTTTAGCATCAGACAAAGTAATTGCATTTTTAGAACATCTTAACTCCATAAACTCTAAATTTCAATTTAATGTGGAGTTAGAGGCAAATAATTCTTTAGCTTTCTTAGATGTGTTAGTCGTCCGAAATTCTAACAACACCATAGGTCACAATGTGTATAGAATAAAGGGTCATAACCGGTATTTAAGCTTTGAATCTTACCATCATCATTCACAGTCAGCTATCGTGTGCAAATATTTGTTACAGAGAGCACGAGGGATTTGTGACAGCAAACACCTGACCGGCTAGCTATAGCACCTCAAGCAGGTTCTGCACGACAACAAGCTTCGGGTCCCGCGCCTACGTCACAATGACCGAGTGAAACTGGCCACAGTCGAGCGTGTGCCTGCTGTACTACCATGTGTCAAAGGTGTCACAGACAAGATTGGCTACATCTGTAAGCGAGCTTATATTAGAACATTCTTCAAGCCGCCGAAGAAGATTACTTAGTTATTACCCATCCATCAAGTGCAATATCCCTCTACAAGGTGCAAGAGTGTACAAGCTTGATTGAGAATGTGATTTGTCATATAGGGCAAATAAAACAATCTATAAAATCCCGCGTAAAACAACATATAGCTGACGTGAAATAGCGATGCTCCGGGAAGTCTGCAGTTTGTGATCATATCATAGACGGCTCCAACATCATATTAAATTTAATAGATCACAAATTCTCGCGAAAGAACTTCGATTCCTACCAAGGATGATACATGAGGTTATTGATATTAAAAATATTCTAATTTCAATAGAGAGGGAGGCTGGGTACTACCACCTGCTTCCGATCCTGTAATTAATAAAATTAAAACTAAACCCAGGCATATCACTGCAAGACTTCAAGACACAGTAAGTTCATTCTGCGTAAATCGGATCAAAACTAATAATTAAAAAGCTGAACGTACTCCGGGTTGACGTCAATCACCTCAGTTCCCCGTGACCATGGGTGCTGGTAAGCACCGGAAACATCGGGAATTAAAAATAAGAACAGTTAAATGCGATCAAATTTAATTATTTGACAGTGAAACAAGTACACGTGTCAATCTTTCAATCAATGACCCCAAAGTTTCTTGATGGCTCTTCACTGAAAAGGTCTTGTTTTCGCGTAACGAGACTTTGACTTACGTAAGAGGTATGAACGAGTATAAATTGAATAAAAACTTTTGAATTTAACTTTGAATGATATTCAGTGTTCCTTTCAATACTTGGAAGAGACAGCCTCCACGTGCCTACCTGAGGAAGCCTTATAAATAGTTCCTCTAACTTTACACTTAGGAATATCAAAAGATATTTTAGGCCTGAGAAGTAAAAGGAACTTCTAAGAATAAATATTTAAATAAATAATTCCTCCAATCGTTGTTTGATGATTGGTGGCTAAGATTTCAAAGTTCAGAATTTCAAAACTTTTTATATTGAATTATTGCTAAGTACGCCGAAAGCGGGCGAAGTTTGCTCTCAAGTTTTGTTAATTTTACCAAGATTTATACAAGAATACGGTACAGCCACGATGATATTGCGGCGAAGTTTAAATTATGGAAGCTGATATTCGAATGTTAAAGTTTAGTATTGCTATGAAATTAATTTATTATTTAAAGTATACTTTTATTTACAAACTGTAAAAATTTCAGCTTAGTTCTCATATAATAGACTAGAATCATTTATATTCAATATAGATTATACTACATAATACTTATTGAAAGTCATATTTTACGACTGGTTCGAAAAAAAAAAACACGGGACCTTTTTTTAAAGCACAATTTAAAATATAATATTTTATACAATTGTTATGAAACCATTTAGAAACAGCATGGTAGTGGTCACCTCATTCCCAGGGGTTATTATCAGTCATGTGCTCTTTAGTAGTATAATAACCCTTACTAGACAATTTTTGCTTAATAAATAATTTAAACCATTTTATAGAAAAGGTCAGCATATTTTCTGGGACTTTTTTGTAAAAGACAAATGTTTTCGACATGGCCCCATGAAGGAATGCCTGTCTATTTATAGTCGAGTAAGTTGTCACCCTCTATGTTTGAAGTTGATTATGGGTTTAAATAAAACTAGTTTTACGGATATTATCACGTATATTAACTTATTTTATATTCCAGAAGTTTCTAACTCTTTACAGCACCCAGCACAGTTATGTACGTATCTGTAACTGTAAACACCTGGCCGCCGAGCTCCAACACGTCAAGCAAATTTTGCTCGACAACAAGCTTCGGGTCGTAGTACAACAACTAACAAGCAACGTCATAGTGAATGTGTGAAGCCGGCCACAGTCGAGTGCCTGCTGTACTGCCATATGTCAGAGGTGTCACTGACAAGATTGGCTACGTCTTAAAGCGTGCTTCCATTAAAACATACTTCAAGCCGCCGAAGAAGATTAGTCAGTTTTTACCATCACAGCCACGTTAAAGAACACATAGCTGATGTGAAAAATCGATGTTTCGGGAAGTCTGCAGTCTTTTTTTTTGATAGAAGAGGGGGCAAACGAATATGCGGCTCTCCTGATGGAAAGTGACTACCGCCGTCCATGAACAACCGCAACACCAGGGGAATTGTAGATGCGTTGCCGGCCTTTTAAGCTCTTTTCTTGAAGGTCCCTAAGTCGTATCGGTCCGCAAAAATCGCCGGTGGTAAACAATTCCACAGAGAAGTTCTATGAGGAAGAAAACTCCTAGTAAAATGCACAGTCTTGGACCGCCAAGCATCCAGATGGTGAGGATGGTATCGTGAATTTTAACGCGATGTGCATTCGTGAAATTGGGCGGCTGGAATTAATCTGAACGATTTCTCAGAGCACTCCTCGTGTTAAATTCGATAGAAAATGCAAAGGAATGCAACATTGCTACGCATTGCCAGTGTATCGAGCCGATCAGAAAGACTTCGGTCGTGGACGATTCAAACCGCTCTGCGCTAGATGCGGTCAAGTGGAAGGAGCTGGGACTTGGGTGCCCCGGCCCAGAGATGAGAACAGTATTCCATGTGGGCCGAACTTGCGCTTTGTAAAGTTGCAAGCGATGTGCCGGTATGAAATACTGTCTCGCTCTGCTGAACACGCCAAGCTTTTTAGGGTCTGTGAACACGTATAGGATTGACCATGTCACTATATCAGATAGTAGAGGATAATCATGATATGGTATTATTTGCTGATGATACTTCTTTAATTTTCAAATTAAGACTACAATTACTGAAATATGATGAAGTAAATAATGATATATCTAAACTAGTAAATTGGTTCAATGTTAATAATTTGCATTTAAATGGCACTAAAATGAAATGTATGAAATTTATGACTCCAAATGTCAAACAATTAAATACTAATGTAATTTGAAATGGCGAGAAACTGAGTCTTGTAGATACTACCATTTTTATTGGAATCACAATAGACGCGAAGCTTCAATGGAGCCCCCATATATCAAAACTAGCAAGCACACTTAGTTCTGCAGCATATGCTGTAAAAAAGATTAGAAATCTTGCCAGTGTTGAAGCAGCTAGACTAGTTTACTTTAGCTATTTCCATAGCATAATGTCGTTTAGTATTATGCTATGGGGACATACAGCTGACACTGAAATTATATTTTTTTTACAGAAGAGGGCTATAAGAGTAATTTATAATTTAAAGCCTAAAGAGTCCCTGCGACAAGAATTTAAGGAACTTTGGCCTCTCAATATATTTACGAAAATGTAACATACGTATACAAAATAAAAGTAGTTTTACAAAAATTTATTCTGTAAATACTAGGAACAGACACAAGCTAGTAGTACGGTTAGTAAGCTAATTATTCGACTTCATCGAGTCAGTAATTCATTCTTGGGGCGATGTGTACGCTTTTACAACAAAGTTCCAGATAATATACGAAATTTGACCTGCTCAAAGTTTAAAAACTTTATTAAACTAAGTTTGTATAAAAAGGGTTATTATAATATTAAATTTATGGATGATAATAACCCCTGGAAATGAGGTGATCGCTACCAAGCTATTTCAAATTTTTTGTGTTGTTAATTGTGTAACATACACGATGGTAAGCTGTTATTTAAAAAAAAAGTCCCGCTGGGTTTCTTGCTGGTGCTTCCCTGGACAGAGGTTTTTTTCGAACCAGTGGTAATTAAACAAAAGAGTGACTTTTAATAAGTTTTATATATTGAATAAAAAAGTTACTGTTTCTGTTTCAGATTTCATAGACCACAAATCCTCGCAAAAGACCACCGATTACTTCCAAGGATGATTCGCGAGGCTATTGAAATCAAAAACATCCTAATTGCAAAAGAGAAAATAGCTGGGTGCTATCATCTAGTTGATATTTTCCCTAAGTTAATCCAGCCAAATGCAAAGTCATAATTTTCGGAAGTTTACAATTATAGGCTAAGATTCATTATGGAAATCTCTCTCCTGTAATTTATAATCGAACTTTGATTCCATATTGTGATTCCATAAAAAATCTTGGCTTGTACATGGACAAAACTATGACCTGGAAATTGCAGATTTCTGAAATAAGTCGCAAAGTTGTCGCCATCTCGCCTTCTCTTTATAGTCTTCAAAATTTCCTAACTTTCAAAACCAAGCTTGGGCTTGTTCATTCCCTCATTCTACCTATTATAGATAATGCAGATGTATGTTACACAGTTTTGTCATAAAATCTTCTAAATAAGCTGGAGCGCCTTCTTAATAATTCCATAAGGTTTATTTTCGGTTTACGTAAGTATGAACACATATCTTCCTATCGTTTAAAGCTTAAATGGGTACCTATACGTCATAGCGATGCTCTAGAATTTTACTTTTACTTTATTCAATTTTAAACGATTCAAGATCGCCTTTTTATCTTAAGGATAACTTTCATTTTCTTCATCCGATTGACGGTCGAACACCACGGCAATCAAACCGTCTGAAGATAAGGTTTCCACAGCATAGGTCTCATTTTTTCAGATCCTCTTTTACGATACAAGCTATACATCTTTGGAACACCCTCCCCGATGCTATTAAGAATGCTAAAAATAGAAAATCCTTTAAATTACTTCTACGACAACATTACCTGAGGGCATTTACTAACTGACATTTTATTTCTTCAAATATTTATTTATTTATATATTAATACGAATATTTATTTATAAAGTTTATAAGCATGTATACACATTACATATAAGTATGTATTTAGTATCTGTATATATTATATTTTAATATAATTACACTTTATTTATGTATTATGTTTCGCACCTGCCTACAATTGTCTATGGCACCCAGGGTTGACTGGCAGAGAATACCATATGACTTTACGTCCGCCCTATTGTACCCTTTACTTTAAGGTGTTACATTTAAGTTTTTAAATAAATAAATAA
The DNA here is from genome assembly GCA_963668995.1 of Parnassius mnemosyne. Classification (NCBI taxonomy): domain Eukaryota; kingdom Metazoa; phylum Arthropoda; class Insecta; order Lepidoptera; family Papilionidae; genus Parnassius; species Parnassius mnemosyne. The sequence continues at coordinate 1,143,867 of CAVLGL010000090.1, forward strand.
ATATAGGAAAAATGTAATAGATCACTATTATAAATAATTTGTGAATGATTTAATTATAAAGGGGGATGAGTCGCTCGCGTCTGTAGGCTTCGACCACCTAATCCTAGGCCCACCCTACACGTGTCCCCCGGGTGGTGCTAAACAAGCGACAAAGCCGAAAGAACTGACTCGGCTTCTCGCCGTGTGGTAGCGGCGTAAAAAATACCACACCTTACTTTCGCACCATGAGGCAAAAAATTAACGAAATGGCCCCGAGTTCCCGGCGCCCCTTTAATGGGGCAGGGGTGCGAAGAATCTCCGGGAGGAAAACCGGCGACGAGGTTCGCCATCCGTCACGTTCTGTTCCCCGGAGGGGCGAAAAGTGGATTGCGGAAGCCCATCTGGCTACATTGAATGTATGTGGAGGAATGAATGATAAGATGGATGAAGTATGCGATATGATGTATGATAGATGAATAGACGTGTTATGTGTAAATGAGACGAAATGGAAGGGAAAGGATGCCACTACACATGTCATGTATACCGCGTACTGGTCTGGTGTAGACGAGACCGAACGGGCATGCCAGGGAGTTGGTATCATCCTTTCAGAAAGAATGGGTCATTGTGTGAAAGAGTATGAATGTGTAAGCCCGAGACTGCTATGGATACGAATGAAAGTGGGCTTAAAGAAGTTGTTTGTTTTAGGGGTCTACGCCCCAGACATGTCTAAGCCCACTTATATCCGAGAGCAGTTTTGGGAGTTGGTAAGGATGGTGCTAATGAAATGCAAGGTTAATGAAAATATTGTGATATTAGGCGATTTTAATGGAAGGGTTGGGGTGAGGAGGCTTGGTTATGAAAGGATATTGGGATCGTTTGTTGATGAAAGTATAAATGAGAATGGTGAAAGCCTTATCGCCTTATGCGTGGCAAAAAATCTTGTTGTGACGAACACTTTCTTTCGTCATAAGAAGATTCACACGTATACATGGGAAAGAGGTGATGATAGAAGTATGATAGATTTCATAATTGTTGATGAAAGAATGAGGAGCGCGGTGGTAGATACAAGGGTTTACCGGGGCTCTAACGTAGGGACGGATCATTACTTGGTTTTATGCCGAATTAATGGTCTTTTCAGACGTTGGAGGCATCGGACATCTGTGTCTACCACTGCGTTACAGCGTATAAAAACAGAGAGGTTACAAGATGAAGATTTGAAAGAGAAGTTCAAATGTAGATTAAGAGAAAATATAAGTAGTATGGCTGAATTGTGTATGAATGATTTAGACTTGGAGACTGTGTGGTATAATGTCAAGAAAGGTTTAGTGGATGCAGCTACCGAAGTATGTGGTATAAGTAAGAGAACGAATGAAAGGAAAAATAACACGTTATGGTAGGATGATGAGGTACGGATGGAAGTTGAGGCAAAGAAGAAAGCATGGCTAGATTTATTAGCAACCAAGGCTAGTAATTCTAGCAGTATGAATTTTTTATTTTTTTATTTTATTTTTAAGATATACAAACAAATGTACAAAGGTATTTATAAAAGTATTATCAAAAAGAGTATAATATATGTACATTCAACACCGTATACCGCATATTAGTATAAACAATAAGTAATAAGTAACCAGTTGAAGAGAAAAAATTACTATCACAAAAAAATATAAGTATTAAACAGTATAAGAGACGTTTGCCCAAATAAAATTTTCAATTTGTAATACCTGTAATTTATTCTTAATATATTTTTTAAAGCACATATTTGAGGCAGTAGAAATATCAATATCGCTAAAGTAATCATTATATGATTGCACTATGCGTCTTAATGGGGAACGAAGACCAGCGTTAGTACGACAGATTTGTTGTCATAAATAGTTTATGTGAGTATTTCTCACGAATACGTTGTGAACCACTTGGAACGCGTTAGAATATTTGATTAGTGAGTTGAATACAATCGATATCATTATGACATAGTTTATATAAATATAAATTATTTATAAGTATCCTTCTTTTGTAAAGAGGTAGGAGCGAAAATTTGTCTAATAAATTAATATAACTTGAATACGAACTGTGATAGCATCTATAGTTAACGGTTTTTAAGAATTTACGTTGGATACGCTCTAACTGAAGATTGTATTTCTCATAGAATGGGTTCCAAATGATAGAGGCGTTCTCCAATATCGGTCTGATCAGAGAATTAAACAAGTAGATATATGAATTGGGTCGAACGAATTCAATACAAGAGCGAATAATAAAACCAAATATACAAAATGCTTTGTTGGTAATATAGTTAATGTGATCGTTAAAATCAAGTTTTGCGTCTAGTATAACTCCTAGATTTTTAATTAGATCCACCTTACATAACTCTGTATTATTAATAGTATATGTATTATTTATAAGATTACGCTTCTTTGTAAATGTTATTGATTTACATTTATCAACATTAAGCTGTAGTTTATTTTTAGTACAGTACAAAGATAAGCGATAAAGATCACTTTGTAACTTAAAGTTGTCATCAGCGTTTAAGATTGGCAGGTATACCTTTAGGTCTTCAGCGTAAAGTAGGAAATGGCTGTGATGAAAGCAATTGTTGATGTCATTGATAAATAAGATAAACAGCAAGGGACCGAGAATAGAGCCTTGTGGTACACCTGATGTGACAGTAACTAAGTTAGATGAATGGCCGTTGACGACAACTCTCTGAGTTTTTTTTGTAATGTAAGAATGAAACCATCTGAGCAAATCACTACGAATCCCATTAAAAGCAATTTTCATGAGTAATATATAGTGATCTACTTTATCGAAGGCCTTACGGAAGTCAGTATACACAGAATCGACCTGTATTTCCTTATCCATATGTTCAAATAAGTATGTAGTATAAACGAGGAGATTACTTACTGTGGATCGTTTTTTAACAAATCCGTGTTGTTCGGGTATGATTATATTGTGAAGGACAGGATAAATAACATTATGTACTAATCTTTCAAACACCTTTGACAATACTGATAGTAATGAGATTGTACGATAATTCTCTACGTCGTTCTTGGATCCCTCTTTATGAATAGGCGTGATATTCGCTGTTTTCCAAACAGCGGGAAAGACACCATCTTGAATGCACTTATTGTAAAGAATCGTCAGAGGAACACAGATTGTGTCCACTGTATATTTAAGGAAGAAAGGAGAAATACCATCCGGTCCAGATCCCTTGCAAACATCTAAATTTTCAAGTTCTTTTTTTACCATATCAACAGTGAAATTTATAGTAGAAATAAAGCCATTTAGACTAGAATTGTTTGGTTCTGTTAAAAAATTACTATCAGATGTAAACTTCTCTGAATCTAAGTTAGATGGTTCAAATACGGATTTAAAGAAGCTTGAAAACAGATTACATGCTTCGTCTGGTAAGTTAGTTGCTTCCTGTTTGTATTTGATATTATCTGGAATACTTTTGCTATCTCTACGATTATTAATGTATTGCCAAAATTTCTTAACATCTTTTCGTAGGCCATCTTCTATGGTATTCATGTACTTGCGAAAACAAAGGACACATTCAGGTTTGAATCTGGAACGATGAATAGAAAAAGATTCGTAGACGGAATACGACTTATAATTTTTCCATTTTATCCAAGCTCTATTTTTGTTTTTGGAACACTAAGCTCGAAGTTGTTGACGAGTATGTTTACCTGGGGCAAATAGTCCGATTAGGTAAGTCCAACTTCGAACGAGAGGTCAATCGACGGATTTAACTCGGTTGGGCAGCGTTCGAGAAATTACGGCACATCTTCTCGTCAGGTAGAAAACTTGAAAACCTCAAAACTTGAAAACGAGACTGTACACCCAGTGCGTGTTGCCAGTGATGACATACGGAACTGAGACGTGGTCCTTCACTACTGGCCGGATGAGGTAGCTCAAGGTCGCTCAGCGAGCTATGGAGAGGGAGTTTATCCATATCCTCATTTCGGAGTTTCTCTGCGTGATAAACTCAGAAATGAGGATATCCGCAGTAGAACTAGAGTAACCGACATAGCTCAACGGATTGGTGGGCTGAAGTGGCAATGGGCCGGCCATATAGCTCGAAGAACCGACGGCCGATGGGGAAGAGAGGTTCTCGAGTGGCAGCCTCGTACCGGCAGGCGAAGTGTAGGGCGTCCCCCCACTAGATGGTGTGACGACCTGGTAAGATATGCAGGAAGTCGATGGATGCAGGTGGCTCAGGACCGTGCTTTGTGGCGTTCCTTGGGGGAGGCCTATGTTCAGCAGTGGACTTGTGAAGGGCTGTAATGATGATAATGATGATATATGTATTAGTGGTCTTGAAAACCAGATGGGAAAGCCTGAGGGTTTAAATGGTCGAAGTGGAACATGGTTTTTAATAACTAAATAAATCTGTTCATAAAATGTGTTTACAGACGATTCAGATTGTTTATTAGAAAATAAGGAAACCCAGTCAATTTTCTTAATACTATAATTAATTTTATCATATTTTTCTTCCAAAAAAAGCGTATTTCAAAACAGGTCCGCACGGCATAGCCCGAGACAAGGAAGATAGAAAAATACAAGTGTAAAAAGGCGGATGAAAAGGATCTAAGGGGAATAATTCCAATGAGGGTACTAAACATAAATTATTATTATTATTATTGTTACTATTAGTAACAATAATAATAATAATAATTTAATAAATAAATCAAGTAAGTTTCCTTGGTGATTTCTTAAATAATTATTTTGGAAGCCGCCAATTATATTAATAAAATTAAGCATGTATTTTCCAATCAAAGTTAATTCGCATTCATTAGGCAATGCCCAATTAATATAAGAAAAATTAAAGTCGCCTAATATATAGAATTTGTCAATATTTCCCGTTAACAGGATGTTTTGCAATGCATCCAAGTTTGACTTATAAACTTCAAACGGCCGTTGCGGAGGAATATAAAAGGCGGCAACAACATATTGTCTCATGTTATTTTTGGCTGGAATCTCCAGCAAAATGTAATCAATGCAAGTTGAATTAGTTAATTTCCGTGAGTATGCTGTATTTAAAAGAAGACGATTTGCACACAAATCTTTTCTTACGGCTATTAGTACCCCGCCACCGTCACGTTTCCCACAAGCAATTCGATCTCGATCACAACGAAATACACTGTATCGGGAATCTATAAATTCATTATTAGCAATTGAAGGAGTTAACCAAGTTTCTGTTAAGATTATCAAATCGTAAGTCTCCGATAATATATTCATATAAATAGTGTTCAACTTAGTCCGGAGTCCCCTACAGTTCTGATAATATAATAAGAGTTTATCAGTATTATCTGAAGTCATTGTAAGGGGATACAAATAAGGCACGGGTTATAAGACGTGAGTAGCAATAAGTTAAATTTAGTAAATACTCGTAATGACACTCATCAGGTACGATATAAATCTTTTTTCTAATATATGCAGTTGCTTCTATTTTAAAAACTTTTCTAGTGGGCTTATAGTTAGTTAATTTTAAAAGACATAAATAGCTTTTCTTTCCTCCAGTAAGACTTAGTACAATTATATCATTAAAAATATTAGACTTATTTTTAAATATCTCATGTAGATAATATAACATATAATTATAATATACAACAAGGTATAGGTAATTTAAAAAGTAAAGTAAAAGCAAAGAGCATCTATAATATAAAAAGTGGGTAAAATATAAAAGGTTGCAAGTTGTTGATAGTAAGAAATACTCGGAATGTAGTAAACAACGCATAGTGCAATGCATACAATAGAGGCAACATCTAAGCAATAAATGCTGTAATTTAACATGTGTCTTAATGGGTGAAAATACAAAACATCTTTAGCTATAAAAAAATAAAAACAGATGATCTTAATATAGAAAAAAATAATACAAATATTATAAGAATATGAATCATGCGGAGTTTTTAATATGTATTTTGACAAGTCGTTTCTATAACGGATGGAAAACACTGGAGATCCTTTTCTCGGACAAGTATATTACCGTGCTTAATCCATTAGAAGCGAAAGTTATTCTTTTTTGCCACTTCTCGTGTCTCTTGAAATAACTTTTTCTTTTGTAATATGAGGTGCTCATTAACATATATTTTACGAGGATACCCAGCAATGCCAATTTGATCAGTTGTTAGACCTTTGTTTTTGCGATATGCTGTTAGAAAACTGTCACGAATGATACGCGTACTGAATTTAACTATAATATTTTTGGGATGTGGATTGCCAGTGTTTGCGTAAGGCACTCGGTGAATAGCAACAATGTAATTAGACACGGTGGTATGTTTGACTGCGGTCGCAATACTTTCAATAATGGTGATCAAATTTTCATTTCTTTTTTCCGTTAAATTGTTAATTTCTACATTACAAATACGTGACTGTTGTTCCATGTTTTCAATCTTTGATTCCAAGACAGCATGTCTTGTGCAAGTCTTCATATTTACTGCTTATAAATTCGATAGAATCTTTAATCTCACTCAGATGTTTAATGTAAAGTGACATTTTTTCATCTTGTCTAGAAAACCCGTTTTCCATTATGCTTAAAATTTTATCTTGGAACTTGAGAAAATCTGTTGTATTAATTATCTGGAAGTTACAGTCCAAGCGTTTACGAAATGTGACATGTTCAGGAGGTGACTGATTAGTAAAAACTGAAGGGACTTTGGGTATTAAAGAAGCATCACTTACTTCGGCTGCGATATCGTCCACTTTTCCGTCCATCTGGTTAAAAGTACTGTTCATTTTAGATGTATAATATGCAATCTCTGTATGCAAATTAGTCTGTGTACAATATTATGCAGTACCGAGCTATATGAGTCACACCGGTACGGTATAATAATATGCAGCTTGTAAAGATGTTTTTGTAGATAACACACTTTAACGCTAAACTACTTGGAATAAGAATGAATTTATACTGTTTGTTTAATAATTGCACTGGAAAATAAATCGGACGTCAACTCGCTACGCGTTCGAAGCACGGAATGATGATATTGAAAGGAAAAAGGCAGTTTTTAAACACCTAAATAAGAGAGTAAAAGAAGTAGTTGAAAGGAAAAAGCAAGAAAGAACGGATAAGAATGATAAAAGAATATCGGATAACTTCCAGGCAAATATTAAAATGTTCTGGAAACTCGTAAGAACTACCAGGGGACATTCAAAATAGCCTAGAATGAATGCTATACGAGACCAGAATGGCTGTATTCTGAATGCCGAAGTTTTGAGTTTAAGGAGATGGAAGGAATACTTTGAAAGCGTGTTTATGAGTGATGCGACGTTTGAATTAAATGAAATACAAATGCCGAAAGAAGAGGAAATAGACAAAGATATAACTATAGATGAAATAATGAAAGCAATGAAAAGTATAAAAGCAGGTAAGGCAGCCGGTTATGATAGAGTATCTCTCGAAATGCTAAGGGCTGGAGAAGGAGTGGTGGCAGACCTACTGTACACCTTGTTTAATTTATGTTGGGAACTTAAGCGGGTACCGGGAGACTGGTGCAAAGCCGTGATAGTCCCAATATATAAGGGAAAAGGATCACAGCAGGATTGTAAAAACTACCGTGGTATCAGCCTTCTTAGCACTGTGGGAAAACGTACTAATTGAAAGAGTTATGAAAGAAACGGATGGAAAAATTTGGGATGTGCAAGCGGGATTTAGAAAGGGAATGGTATGTACGGATCAGGTCTTTTCTATGCGCATGATCGCGGAGAAGTTTTTGGCCAAAAACCAAAAAGCTTTTTGTGCGTTCATAGACTTGGAGAAGGCTTATGACAGAGTGGACAGGGATGTGTTATGGCAAACACTGAACTCATTTGGGTTGAACGCTGGTCTGATACAGGCATTGAAGTCTCTATATAGGGACTCTAGTGCTTGTGTTAGGATCAACGGGGCCTACTCGGACTGGTTTGGCATCCATAAAGGTGTCAGACAGGGCTGTGTGGCTTCCCGTGGTTGTTCAAACTATTTATGGACAGTTGTTTGGAAAATTTGAAAGTAGAAGAATGCGGGTTAAGAATGGGTGAGTTAACCGTCAAATGTCTTTTGTACGCCGATGATCAAGTCATACTTGCGTCGTCGGCACCCGAGTTCCAAATGATGGTTACATTAATGAACAGGACATTAAAAGAAAAGGGAATGAAAGTGAACGCAAGTAAGACGAAAGTTATGGTTTTTGAAAGAGAAGAAAGTAAAACGATATGTGAAATAAGAATAGAAGGGGAGTTGGTAGAGCAAGTAGATGAGTTTGTATATTTGGGATGTGTGTTTAGCAGGGATTGGAGGAAATAGAGTGAATGGGGCTCTACACTCTATTGTGAAAAGTCAGAATATGTCCAAAAAGGCACGTATGGCAATTCACAATGCTGTGTTAGTACCTATTTTAATGTATGGTAGTGAAAGTTGGGTGTGGCAGAAGAAGCACAAGAGTAGAATAAATGCTGTAGAAATGCGGTCATTAACGAGTATGTTAGGGATGAATCTGAATGACAGAGTGAGAAATTGTTTAATAAGAGAAGAGTGTGGTTTGCAAGATGATGTTGTGACCAGGATTAAGAAAGGAATGCTTCGGTGGTTTGGCCATGTAGAAAGAATGAATGAGGAAAGAGTGACAAAGCAAATTTATGTTGCAGAGGTGAACGGCATAGTCGGGAAGGGTCGCCCTAGGCGAAAGTTTATCGACCAAATTGGCGATATATTAAAAATGGGCCAAATCAAGAGTACCTTTAACCGACGAGCGTGTATGCGTAGGTATATGGATGTGGAGGAAGCGAGAGAGGTTTGTCAGGATCGTGCCAAATGGAAGTCCAAAATCTCTGCCTACGCCTCTGGGTGACAGGCGTGAGTGTTTATGTTATGTTAATTATAATCTAATATCCATGTTCCCTACAGCTGCTGCTTAGTTATGTGCACGTTTTTATTGTCTTAGTTATACATTATTTTTAAGTATTATTTTTTGTGACATATTTCTTTATAAGCTATTGTAGCTCTGCCCTGTCTTAATTTTTATAGTATTTTGTAATGCTGTCACCTATAGTAGTAGGGGGTGCACACATCAGCCCCTAATATAGGGTCTGATGTGTGCACTGGCCCACTTTCAATAAAATGTAATAGTGTGTGCATTGATGGTGATAGTAGTAGCACGAATCGGTCGGCTCGACCGGGGAAAGACCACGCTCTCCCAGGATACGAGCGTAAAATAGCAGCTTAATGCTGCTGTGTTTTTATGGTGAGTGTAAAGAACCGGGGACTCTTTTTACTATAAAAGAGTCATTCTATCTTAGTCCTCACGGCTGATAACGCATCTGCATTTTAAATTGCAAACGAAGATAGATGTAATGTTTATGGGCCACAACAACCACTTACCATCAGGTGGACTGTGTGCTCTTTTGTCATTCTTATTCTATACAAAAAACTAATTCTTGCTGCAGCTATGGTACAGCTGCTTTTTAGCTCTATTACGTTAAAAATTATCTAACTACTTGCGAGATTGGTGTGGGTACAGAAAAAAATCCGGCTCGAAGGATCACTTTCTTCGAAGCGGCGTTAAATTAAATTCTACTGTACTAAATACTTTTATCTCGAGTCAACCTAGCAACATACAACGCACTCACCCTGAGGACTAACGAGAAGATTGTGGAGCTGGAAGAAGATATAGGCAAGTTACGCGGGCATATTATAGGATTATCCGAAGTCCGAAGAGAGGGGGAGGACACGGTAATCCTCGAATCCGGCAACTTGCTCTATTACCGGGAGGGCGACCATCTGTCCCAAGGAGGTGTCGGATTTATCGTCCACAAATCTCTCGTTAACAACGTTGTAAAGATTGAGAGTGTGTCGACGAGGGTTGCGTACCTTATACTCAGAATCACCAAACGGTATTCGCTGAAGGTTATACAGGTTTACGCACCAACCTCGGCACACATCGATCAGGAGGTGGAGGAAATGTATAAGGATATCTCTAGAGCCATGCATTCCTCCAAAACCCAATATACGGTGTTATTGGGAGACTTCAATGCAAAATTAGGCACAAGAGAGAACGGTGAGCTGAAAGTAAGAAAATTTGGAATAGGGCAACGGAACCCAAGGGGCCAGCAGCTAGCCGACTTCATGGAGAAAGAGGGACTCTTTATGATGAACTCTTTCTTCCAGAAGCGGCCCCACAGGAAGTGGACCTGGTCGAGCCCCGACGGTTCGACAAAAAATGAGAATGACTTCATTATGACGACCAGACGACAACTGTTCAGTGATGTCTGAGTGATCGCGAGAGTGAATCCGGCAGCGATCACCGAATGGTTAGAAGCAGACTGAACCTAAACGTTAAGTTGGAGAGGTCTCGTCTAATGAAGTCAACGCTCCGTCCCCCTCGTGCTCTAATCCAAAGTCCCGAAACCTTTCAGCTCGAGTTACAAAACCGTTTTCAGTGCCTAGAAGACTGCAATGAAGTGGACGATTTGAATGACAAGCTCGTGGAAACTGTCCATGCGGTCGGAGCTAAGTTCTGCAAGACCCGCCGCAGAAGAACACAAAAACTCTCCGATCACACTCTTAATCTCATGGCTGTTAGACGAGAGATGAAGCTACATTCTTCAACAGATTTGACAGCATACAGGCAACTGAACAGACAGGTCTCCAAATGCATGCGGCGGGACTTGCGGGACATATGGAACTTCAATAAAACTTGTATTGAAAAAGCGATCGAGCGGAACCAGGGCTCCAAAGTCTTTGCCAGAGATCTGTTTGCCAGAAAGAGCCAACTGTTAAAGCAGAAGATCGCCTGTGGCAGCTGGGAGGTTCTATAGGCAGCTGTAAATGTCATCGTTGGAGCCACACGCAAAGTTGTGTGAGTAAATATCCAAGAGGCGACACTATTCCGATGAAATCCCGGACGTCAGTGTGAGCGAGATTAGAATGGCTCTCTAGTACCTTTAAAACGTCAAGGCCCCAGGTGAGGATGGAATTACAGCGGAGCTTCTGAAAGCGGGTGGAAAACCGGCACTTGAAGTACCGGTCTCGCACGCAGAATCAACGACTTCCAGCCTACCGAACCAGCTGGTTTCCGAAGAGGCTTTAGTACCATAGACCACGTACATACAATTCGGTAAATTGTACAGAAGACAGAAGAGTACAATCTGCCACTTTGCCTTACCTATGTGGACTATGAGAAAGCCTTATAATTCTGTTGAAATTTGGGCGGTGCTACAGTCCTTTCACCGGAGCCAAGTGGATATCGAAGTGCTAAAGTTTTTATACAGTAGGGCTGCGATAGCTATCCGAGTACAGAATCAGAGTACGAAACCTATCCAACTGCAGAGAGGTGTAAGATAGGGTGACGTCATATCCCTGAAACTCTTCACCGCTGCATTGGAAGATGTTTTCAAGCTACTGGGCTGGAAAGGATACGGTATTAATATCAATGATGAGTACACTACTCACATTCGATTTGCCTACAATATAGTCCTTATGACAGCATCGCTGGAGAACCTAAGCTCTATGCTCAATGTCCTCAATAGTGTCTCCGAACGGATAGGTCTTAAGATGAACATGGGCAAAATAAAGATTATTTATAAAATTCATGTCCACCTATGCCGGTAGTTTTTGGGAGCCCAAAGCTCGAAGTTGTGGAGGAGTATATTTACCTGGGACAAATAGTCCGATTAGGTAAGTCCAACATCGACCGAGAGGTTAATCGACGGATTCAACTCGGCTGTGCAGCGTTCGGGAAATTACTACACATCTTCTTGTAAGGTATACCTCAAAACCTTAAAACAAAACGACAACCGATGGAAAAAAAGGTTTTCGAGTTGCAGCCTCGTACCGGTAGACGAAGTGTAGGGCGACCCACCACTAGATGGAGTGACGACCTAGTAAGACATGTAGGACCTAGTCGATGTATGCAAGCGGCTTAGGTTCGTAGATTTTGGCATTCCTTGGGGGAAGCCTATGTTCAGCAGTGGACTTGTGAGGGGCTGTGATGATGATGATGATGATGATGATAAACTTTTATTGCTAAGAGACACTGTATAGATAAATTAGTACACTAGCGCTTATTATTCGTTAAAAAAGAAGGAAACTAAAAGTGTTATATCTATATCTATATAAAAGTTAAAATTACAGCCTATATACGTCCCATATATACATGCTGGGCACAGGCCGCTCATTTATGAGAGGGTTTTAAGGCAAGGAAGTGTTCTCCGCGCTCCACCAATGCGTGCTGGCGAACTTGACATGTCCTAGAATTTTTTTTTATTTCTCAGACATGCAAGTTTCGTCACGGTGTTTTCTTTCAGCGCCTCACGTGATAAATCAGCACTAAAAATAGCAATTAACGATTTCAATGGCGTCTGCGGGGTTTGAATCCGGGTTGCTCGCGTACTGTTAAGCCTACCCCGAGCGCTTTACCCCTGAGCTACCACGCATATGGGCATATAAATAAATTTTAATTGTCTGTAATATCGAAATAACAGCATTTTGTTAAGATTTTTTTTAATTTTTGTCGGTGTGTCTGTCCGGGCAATTCTTCGGAATGGCTAAACTATTTGAAAAAAAGACAAAAACAATGCCAGGGGTGATATTATATGAAAAACTTGAAGATTGTTTTTAGAAATCGAAAAATTGATTATATAAGCGGAAGCGTTAGTAGCCTAATGGCAGGGCACGGACCGCGAACTCGAAAGGTCTTGAGTTCGAATCCGCCATTCGACTACTGAGGTGAACCACTTGTAACACAAGCATTTTATTTAAAAAAAAATTGTCTTTGATGATTATCTTAAATGAAAACTAAATAACATTACATTGATAGAACATACCCAGACGGAGAAGGGGCGGGTCACTAGTTAGGGGATAAAGGGCGTTGCAAGCCAATGTTGAACACGAATAATGATCCAAACTTGTGTAGTACAGATATATTAGGAGACAAACGAAGACTGCCTTCTGCACAAAGCGTTTGAACAACAAAAGCCATTCAACCGAACCTTCACTCTCAATGCTTGACGAGGGTCCGAGTTCAATTACTGCGTTTGTCTAGTTTCTTTACATATTCGGACGTTTCTTGCGGAGTAAACATTGCACTTCTGATATTTTAAAGATAATGATGATGATGATGAGTTAGTTTTTAATTGTATTATATGGATATTGTATCAATAATGCTGAAATTAAGATCATTTCTGCCTAGATCAAACAGCAATGTAGTTCTGTAGCCTAAGTTTTACATAAGCTTGAGTTGATAATGAAATTAGAAGATGACTTGTTCTTGTAAAAATATGACAAAATAATCCTATAAAATAATTAATATGTAACTGAAAAGAAAACTGTAATAAAAATTATAGAAAAAAATATTATATATTGTACATTGTGAATTTTGTCAAGAATGAAATTTCAAAAAAATTAATGTCGTTTTTTTTTATAGGATAAGGGTGACAAACGAGCACACAGTCCACCTGATGGTAAGTGGTTGCTGTGGCCCATAGACATCTACATCTATCTTCGTTTGCGAATTAAAATGCAGATGCGTTGTCAGCCGTGAGGACTAAGATGGAATGCCTCGTTTCCAGTAAAAAGGGTCTCCGGTTCTCTTCACTCACCATACGAAACACAGCAGCGTTAAGCTGCTATTTTATGCTGGTATTCTGTGAGAGCGTGGTCCTTTCCCGGTCGAGCCGACCCATTCGTGCTACGACCATAATATAACTGCAGCATGGCTCTACCACGTATAAACAAAAGAATATAGAATAATCTAATAGAAGTCCTATAATTAAATTAGAAGTCTTATAATTTAATTTAATGGTGAACGAAATAAATCTGTTGTGGCATCAAAAATTGATAATGAAGTAGTTATCATTTAAGTACATTGTAATTTTTTTTATTAAAATCAATCTATAAAAAAATGAGTGCTGAAATTGAGATCATTGCCGATATATTAAATAGTAACGTAGCGTTTGCCTAAGATTTTTCATAAGCCACAATCTATTATTCAACGAATGTAAATAGGTTTTTAAAATACAATAACGCACATAAATACTGGTCTTTGGATTTAAGACAAAATTTATTGCGTAGACCTTTTTCGTGAGTTTGGTGAATAAATTACAGCTTGAAATGGTTGAGTGTTGTATAAACTAAAACTAATATTATGAGACCCGAAGATTACGCGATATACGTGGTACAGAATTCCAGCGTAAAATAGCAGCTTAATGCTGCTGTGTTTCGTTGTATGTTCTGTGTTATAGTGAGCGTGGAGAAACGGCGACCCTTTTTACTGGAAACGAGGCATTCGATCTTAGTCCTCAAGGGTGACAATGCATCTGCGTTTTGATTTTTTATCAAGAATAAATGTAGATGTCTATAGGTCATAGCATCTACTTACCACCAGGGAGAATATGTGCTCGTTTTACACCCTTAGTATATTAAAAAAAATCACGCGATAGGACACGACGACGTTGCGGTGGAAGTCAGAGTTAGCGCTTTTATTGCCGAATCTAGTGCATTATGGTTTAACGTGTTTTAGTGCCTAGTTTTTATGTGCTTATATATCACATATTTATTGTGCAGTGAAGAATTTTCTATGGATATATATATATATATATATATATATATATATATATATATATATATTTATCTATGGCGCAGTGACTCACTAATGAGTTACTACGCTGAGAGCCGCGGGTTCATTCCCTCATGGAATAAGTGTTTGTATAGCCTACAACTAATTGTTCCGGGTCTGGATGTTTGTCCTTATACAATTTATGTATATAAACTGCTTCAAAGATAGAAGGAAACCCAGTGTGTGCGTAAAGATTTTTATAAATAAATAAATCCTAATGAATAGCACTGTCGACATCTGTCGAGCGTGGAGCCATCCCGACAAATCACTTATCATCTCCGCTTGTTAAGCGCATTCTAGAGATTTGCACAAACACAAAATTACATTGAGTTATATGTACTACGTACTAGAGAAGTCATTCCAAACAAAAATTGTGTCCTACTCTATGTCTTCGCGCATGCGGGTCTATTAATCCCGCGCATGCGCGAAGACTTTACTTTAATATAAAATAAGATATTAATATAAAATAAATATAAGAATTTAATATAAAATATCTTAATTTAATCTAAACAAACATATTTCTAAATAAAATGTAATAATAATTATTTTATGGAATTCACAAATCTTCAATTTACGCAATATTTAGTTTGTACGGATTGCACTACAGTTAAGTTGAACATAGTCAATGTTCGGAATGGCTTCTCTAGTACGTAGTACATATAACTCAATGCAAAAAAAAACCATGATTTTAACATGAATAGTTCGGCTCGACCAGAGAAGACCACGCTGTCACAGAACACCAGCGAAAAATAGCTGAATGCTGCTGTTTTGTAAGGTGAGTGATGAAGTACTTAGTGTTGAAAACGTACCGCCATGTCGATTCTCCAACGAGCATAAGAATATATGTCTAGGGATACAGCATCCATTCACCATCAGGTGGACGGCGTGCTCGTTTGTCACATATAATTTAAAGTGGCAGATCCCCACTGCAGCAATATTATGGTTGTAGCACGATTGGAGAAAGACCACGTTTTCACAAAATACCACTTAATGTTGCTGTGTTTGGTATGGCGAGTGTAGAGAACTGGAAGCTGTTTTTACTGATATCAAGGCATTCTATCTTAGTCCTCAGGAGTAACAATGTACCTTTATTTTGATTCTTAATCATCGACAAAGGAAGACCAGTAAATGGGCAGTAGCTTCCCAATAACAAATGGGTAATTAAAATAAAACTGCAGTTGTATACCCACCTCCGAGCGTGGCAGCTATGATATGGCCTTATAAGCCAATCAATGGGGAGGCCAATGTTCAGCAGTAGAAAGAATTAATGAATATATATTTCTTTTTTTTTGTCTTCAGGTTTCTTTTTTTTATTTTGTTATGTTTTCTTTTATTCAAAGCTATTTGGTATGGTAGTAGGTAGTATATTTTAATTTTAAAATAATACATCAACCGTATCCACGACCGGTCGTTGCTTTTATCTTTTATCTTTATATAGGTAAAAAAAATCTTAAAAATCTCTGCTCGTCAACCATGATATTTACACAAGGTCATGCTAAACAATGGATGAAAACGAGAATGAATAATATAAAACCAACAGTGCTCGGTAACTCAAGTGAAACACCCTTTGCAAATATTAATAAAAGGGTCAGCTAATGCCTTTTATGTTTCTATGACGTTTTTTTTTTTAAATTTTATTATAAAATCGGTAGATATGCGTTTAATATGGCATATATTTATTGGACTTTGAACTCGTTTTCATTAGCCTGACTTGTATGTTATAAATATATTATATTACCTTTAATTTAATATAAATATAATGTTTGTAATGTATTTAAGTATGAAAATAATATTTACTCAATATAGATTAGAAATAATGCATATTGAAAATCAATTTAAATTTTTAGTACAGGTTCGGAAAAATCGACGGCAGGCCGCGTGTTGAAATCCCGCACAGAACAAGTAAGTGTCCTTGTGAAATTTATGTATTTAAATTGCCTCCAATTCAGTGCGGAGTCCCTTCTCATGGAATGTCACAATAAACGGTTCTGAGCTAACTCAAAAACCAAGTAGCCACTCCATCTTGTAGGGGACCGCCAAAAATTTCAATTTTAGGTAAATTATCTTCCGCATCAGTTGTTTATTCTCCGAGCTATATGGCCAGCCTATTGCCATCTCAGTTTACTGATCATCTAACTATCTTTTACTTTGGTTCTTGCGGATTTCTTCGTTACAATCTTTATCACGTACAGAAACTTCGAGTGTAGATCTCCATCTACACTCGAAGTTTCTGTTCCAGAGCTCACTGAGCGACTTTATTTTCATTTAGATATTCAAAGGCTGTGTACATATAACTATGATTTATACCTAAAATATAAGTACGAGTGGCGGTGGGGTAGTCAACTACCCCATATCATCCCGTGGTTGTCGAAGGAGACGACACAGGGAAACAAAACTTCTTTCCTAATAACGACTAAAATTAAAAAAAAATATGGCCCCTACATTATTTGGAGAGCGATATTATATAAAAAAAAAACATGCATGAGTGTTGTGAAACACTCGGTTGGAATGAAGTTCCTTTCATAGTATATTATTATTGATAAACGTATTATATTATTGATTAACAAATATATTAATTATTAGCGTCTATTAAAATGAAGCGTCATTTAAAATAAAATACACTGTGACACAAGCGGTAATGACGAAAAAAATCTTACACCTTTTGTCGCCTAGCTCCCATCCGCCAAACCAGTACCATCCGATAAGGAACTTCGTTCCAAAAACGGTGGACAACCCACTTGCCAAGCACTTCCCTCCAACGAGGCAATCCGCAATTTTCAGCAGTGGACTTTAATAGACTGTAACGGTAACGGAAGTTAACGCTTTATCATCATCGGCTGCATCGCTACTTACCATCAGGTAAAAAGGCACTGGGTTAGAATCATCATCATCGTCATCGTCATTACAGTCCTACACAAGTCTACTGCTCAACATAGGCCTCCCCAAAGAAAAGCCACAAAACAATAATTATATTAAGGAATATTTAATAATAGGGAATTTATGGATGATAATAACTCCTGGGAATGAGGTGATCGCTATCAAGCTATTTCTAATTTGTTTTGCGTTGTAAATTATTGTTTAATTTTAATGATTGTAAACTGTTCTTTTTTTCTGCCGACTTCCAAAAAGGAGAAGGTACTCAATTCGACTGTATGTTTTTTTTTGTGATTTACCATATTTCATAACTTTTTACTGGGTGAACCGATTTCGATTTTTTTTATTTGAAAGCTGGTACTTATCGTGTGGTCCCATATGAATTTAATCAAGGTCAGACAAATAGCTTCTGAGTTATTCTTAATAACTTATATTGAAGTCGGCTGTACAAAATTTTTAATTTTTAATTATTAATATGTCCCGCTGGATTTCTTGTTGATTCTTCCCAGGACAGAGGCATTTTCTGAACCAGTGCAATGGTAATTTAAATATATAAGACTGAGTTTTAATCAGTATTATTTATGATCTATATTGAATAAAAAAGTATCTATCTCTATTTCACGGTCCTGAGCCACCTGGACCTATCGTTAGGGAAGAAATGTTCTCGAGTGGCAACATCGTATCGGTAAGCGAAATATAGGTCGGTAATAAGTGACAACCTGGTGAGTTATGGCTTAGAAGAGTAAAATATTTTTTTTATAGGCTCATCTGATGGTAAGTGAGTACCGCCGCCCATGAACAACAGCAACACCAGGGGACCCAGGGGAATTTCTGATGCGTTGCAGGCCTTTTAAAAAGATTAGGCTCTTTTATATATATAATATTTTTAATGATACTTAATATAATCAGGCGTTACTTTGCGGAAATCCATTATATTAAAATTGTTAAAAAATTACTTCGCGTAAAAATTACACATGTCGTATTGAAGTTGGTGGTGTGTCTTTCCTAGTATAGTGGTGTTGAGAGTAGTGGTGCTGGGATTAGTGGTGACGGGGATAGTGCACGCAATTGAGGGAGGGCGGGAGGTGCTCTTCATACTAGGTAAGACACATCATTTTATTTTATCGAGCGGACGTACGCGATTTTTTTTAATTTTTATCGTTAGTGTGAAAGCGCCACAATGTATAAAACGTCTTGAAATTTTGTGAATAAACAAGACAAAACGTGCCCCAATAATTGAACCCCGACCCTCTTCAAGTATTGAGGGCTGAGTTTCTCTCGGAGTGGCTTTGTTATTTTTAGGCTCCTTTGTAAAGAAGGCAATCTTCAATCTAAAATGAGCCGTGCTTATTGTTATAAAGTTAATGATTTCGTTTGTATGTATGATGTGGGTATAGGAGACATTAATTGCGTATTTGAGAGACAAAATTAAAAGACTGTTTAATAAATCACAAAAGAGATGGTAGAGTACTGGATGCAATTTCTTCTTATTGAGAGGATCTATCGTTTGATCTTCCCTCGTAGAGATTAATGAGATAATTGAGAAAACTTTATAACACGATTTTATTAACTTGAACTGTATATAACTGTAACTGTATGCATGTACGAGTGAAAACTGTGAGTGTGAACTGTATATATGTACGAGTATGTACACATGAATGAATTGGAATTTGGAATTCGGTTTTCAAATATGGAATAAGAAACGTCCGGAAGTTATTCAAAATAATTTTAAATTTTGCAGACATATTAGGAACCGATAAAAATAAAATTGTTTTATGACAATAAATTAGTTCGACATGTAAAAGCGGCTTAAGAGAAGCTAAATTTATTTTAAAAAAAACTGCGGTTGCAAATCCGTTTGCCATGCATGCTAACTATATCCTCACTATGAGGTAGGTGCCTTATTGCTTTGTGGTAATATTTGCGCGAGGCCTATGTTCACCAGTGAACTTGTGATAGGCATATTCCTATAATATTAGAGTGACAAACGAGCTACCCTGTAGAGGCAGTGTAAGAATATCCACTACCCTATATCACCCCGTGGGTGTTGTAAGAGGTGACAGAGGGAAACAAATCAGAAGATGGGCAGCAAGGTCTTCCTAATAATGAGTAATAATAAAAAATAGTGGTTGTCAACCCAATTTCCAAAAGAGGTTACTAAGACAAACATCTCCCCTATGAGGCAATCCATGGGGGAGGCCGATGTGTAGCAGTGGACTTTAATAGGCTGTAACGGTAAACGGTAGTACAACCGATGGTAAATAGAAACTGTAGCCCATGGACCATAAAAGCAAGGGTGATAAATAAGCACACAGTGCACCTGATGGTAAGTGAATGCCATGGGTGGTAGAGACCCAGAGAGACGTACAACCAGATCCAAAAACCAACACATTGTTTTTTGCACAAAGATGGATAAGGTGTAGAGGATGTGTAGTCCACATGCACAGAGTACCAGCGTGACATATGTCTTTCGTATGGTGAGTGACAAGAATGAAAGACCATTTTTGCTGGCAACGAGGCAGTCTGTCTACAAGTCCTCTATGAGCCACACCATCTACTTACTGTCAGATGGATTGTATGCTTAATTATCGCCCTTACTTCTATAAAAAAACACAATCCAGCTGATGGTAAGTGGATGCTGTGGCCCATAGACATCCACATTTATCCTTGATTCGTTCAGGAATAAAAATGCAGATACGTTGCCAGCCCTGAGGGCTACGATGAAATGCCTCGTTTCCAATAAAAAAGGGTCTCCGGATCTCTACACTTACCATACGAAACACAGCAGCATTGAGCTGCTATTTTAAGCTGATATTCTGTGAGAGCGTGGTCCTTCCCCGGTCAAGTCGGCCCATTCATGCTACAACCATAACATAGGTGCATGGCTCTACCATGGCAATACTTAAATATGCCAAACAATAAACACTAGGAACAAACACAAGCTAGTGATGCCAGTATCTCGACTCCACAGAGTCAGTAATTCATTCTTGGGGCAATGTATACGCTATTACAACAAGATCCCGGAAAGTGTACCTACAGGTTCTTTCTATTACCAAGTTTAAATGTTTTATTAAGCTGAAACTGTATAAAAAGGGTTATTATAGTATAAATGAATACATGGTTGATAATCACCCCTGGGAATGAGGTGGTCGTAATAATTTATATTGTAAAATTTATTTAAAAAAAAAGTCCCGCTGGATTTCTTGCTGGTTCTTCCCAGGACAGAGGGTTTTTTTTTCGAACCGGTGGTAAAGTAAAAAATGACTTTCAATAAGAATTACACATGTAATGTATATTGAATAAAAATTATTCTATTCTATTCTATTCTATGCATTTGTTGAAAATATTTTTACTTTAAAAATCAACAATTGTATATCCATCGTAATTGATATAATGGGATCGACATAAAACAGGTCGAACTGATCGTGATTCGGAAATAATACGGCATTGTTCGAAACTCGGAAGAATTATTTTTATTGTCAGTCCACAATGGAATTGAAAAGCATTGTAGTTCTTGTTAAAATTTTGAAGGGATTCGATTTTGTAATAACTTATTGCTTTTTGCCGTAACCGACATCCATTTGGTATATTCAAGAATAGATTGTGTTGGATTAATTTGAGACGTGATTACTATTGCTTTTATAATGAACTTACTTGATGACCTTGATGTTTACTTTGACAGTCTAACGAAGTTTATGACCACGGTAAAGTACGAGGGATTTTTTTTAATTTATTTGCAACACACCTTCAATAATAATGATGTGTGATAAAGGGCGGGCTTAATGCCCTATGACATTCTCCACCACTCAACCCTAAGAAAGATGGAATAAATAAAGATGTTGGTAGATGCCAATTAATGACAATAAAAAAAACTTAACACATAATAGAACATGTCAAGTTTCACTGTTTGTCTCGCTCGCACAGCTTAGAATGCATCCAAACAAGGCGAGCAGGTAGTAAAGTAAAATTTTCAAGGGCGGCAGATGTACTTACCTAATAAATACATGCAATGTTAAAAACTATCTGCCAATAATTTTGTAATTACATACATACATAAACACTCACGCCTGTCACCCAGAGGGGTAGGCAGAGACTACGGACTTCCATTTGGCGCGATCCTGACACACCTCTCTCGCCTCTTTTACATCCATATACTCGTATCTACGCATACACGCTCGTCGGTTAAGGGTAGTCCTAATCTGGCCCATTTTTAATGTATCGCCGATTTGGTCGATAAACCTTCGTCTAGGGCGTCCCTTCCCGACCCTGCCGTTCACTTCTGCAACATAAATTTGCTTTGTCACTCTTTCCTCGTTCATTATTTCTACATGACCAAACCACCGAAGCATTCCTTTCTTCATCCTTGTCACAACGTCATTTTGAAAACCACACTTTTGTCTTATCACACTATTTCTCACCCTGTCATTCAGATTCAGCCCTAGCATACTCCTTAAGGACCGCATTTCTACAGCATTTATTCTACTCTCATGCTTCTTCTGCCAGACCCAACTTTCACTACCATACATTAAAGTAGGGACTAACACAGCATTATGAATTGCCATACGTGCCTTAGTTGACACATTCTGACTCCTCATAATAGCGTGTAGAGCCCCATTCACTCTATTTCCTGCGTTCACTCGTCGTTCTATATCCTTGTCATATCTACCATCCCTGCTAAAAAAACATTGTCTTTGATGATTATCTTAAATGAAAACTAAATAACGCTACATTGATAGAACATACCCAGACGGAGAAGGGGCGGGTCACTAGTTAGGGGATAAAGGGCGTTGCAAGCCAATGTTGAACACGAATAATGATCAAAACTTGTGTAATACAGATATATTAGGAGACACACGAAGACACTGCCTTCTGCACAAAGAAGCATTTGAACAACAAAAGCTATTCAACCGAACCTTCACTCTCAATGCTTGACGAGGGTCCGAGTTCAATTACTGCGTTTGTCTAGTTTCTTTACGTATTCGGACGTTTCTTGCGGAGTAAACATTGTACTTCTGATATTTTAAAGATAATTTCTGCCTAGATTAAACAGCAATGTAGTTCTGTTGCCTAAGTTTTACATAAGTTTGAGTTGATAATGAAATTAGAAGATGACTTGTTCTTGTAAAAATATGACAAAATAATCCTATAAAATAATTAATATGTAACAGAAAAGAAAACTATGTAATAACAATTAAAGAAAAAAATATTTTATATTATTCATTGTGAATTTTGTCAAGAATGAAATTTCAAAAAAATTTATGTCGATTATAAACAAAAGAATATAGAATAATCTAATAGAAGTCCTATAATTAAATCAGAAGTTCTATAATTCAATTTAATGGTAAACGAAATAAATCTGTTGTGGCATCAAAAATTGATAATGAAGTAGTTATCATTTAAGTACATTGTATTTTTTTTTATTAAAATGAAAATATAAAAAAATGGGTGCTGAAATTGAGATCATTGCCAATATATTAAACAGTAACGTAGCTTTTGCCTAAGATTTTTCATAAGC
This sequence comes from Parnassius mnemosyne, assembly GCA_963668995.1. Classification (NCBI taxonomy): domain Eukaryota; kingdom Metazoa; phylum Arthropoda; class Insecta; order Lepidoptera; family Papilionidae; genus Parnassius; species Parnassius mnemosyne. The sequence continues at coordinate 1,166,817 of CAVLGL010000090.1, forward strand.
CACAATCTATTATTCAACGAATGCAAATAGGTTTAAAAATACAATAACGCACATAAATACTGGTCTTTGGATTTAAGACAAAATTTATTGCGTAGACCTTTTTCGTGAGTTTGGTGAATAAATTACAGCTTGAAATGGTTGAGTGTTGTATAAACTAAAACTACGATTATGAGACCCGAAGATCACGCGATATATGTGGTACAGAATGCCAGCGTAAAATAGCAGCTTAATGCTGCTGTGTTTCGTTGTATGTTCTGTGTTATAGTGAGCGTGGAGAAACGGCGACCCTTTTTACTGGAAACGAGGCATTCCATCTTAGTCCTCAAGGGTGACAATGCATCTGCATTTTGATTTTTTATCAAGAATAAATGTAGATGTCTTTAGGTCATAACATCTACTTACCACCAGGGAGAATATGTGCTCGTTTTACACCCTTAGTATATTAAAAAAAATCACACGATAGGACACGACGACGTTGCGGTGGAAGTCGGAGTTAGCGCTTTTATTGACGAATCTAGTGCTTTATGGTTTAACGTGTTTTAGTGCCTAGTTTTTATGTGCTTATATATCAAATATTTATTGTACAGTGAAGAATTGTCTATGGATATATATATATATATATATATATATATATTTATCTATGGCGCAGTGACTCACTAATACTACGCTGAGAGTCGCGGGTTCATTCCCGCATGGAATAAGTGTTTGTATGGCCTACAACTAATTGTTCCGGATCTGGATGTTTGACCTTATACAATTTATGTATATAAACTGCTTCAAAGATAGAAGAAAACCCAGTGTGTGCGTAAAGATTTTTATAAATAAATAAATCCTAATGAATAGCACTGTCGACATCTGTCAAGCGTGTAGCCATCCCGACAAATCACTTATCATCTCCGGTTGTTAAGCGCATTCTAGAGATTTGCACAAACACAAAATTATAAAAACCATGATTGTAACATGAATAGTTCGGCTCGACCGGAGAAGACTACGCTGTCACAGAACACCAGCGTAAAATAGCAGAATGCTGCTGTTTTGTAAGGTGAGTGATGAAATACTTAGTGTTGAAAACGTACCGCCATTTCGATTCTCCAACGAGCATAAGAATATATGTCTAGGGGTACAGCATCCATTCACCATTAGGTGGACGGTGTGCTCGTTTGTCACCTATAATTTAAAGTGGCAGATCCCCACTGCAGCAATATTATGGTTGTAGCACGATTGGAGAAAGACCACGTTTTCACAAAATACCACTTAATGCTGCTGTGTTTGGTATGGCGAGTGTAGAGAACTTGAAGCTGTTTTTACTGATATCAAGGCATTCTATCTTAGTCCTCAGAAGTGACAATGTATCTTTATTTTGATTCTTAATCATCGTCAAAGGAAGACCAGTAAATGGGCAGTAGCTTCCCAATAACAAATGGGTAATTAAAATAAAACTGCAGTTGTATACCCACCTCCTGAGCGTGGCAGCTATGATATGGCCTTATAAGCCAATCAATTGGGAGGCCAATGTTCAGCAGTAGAAAGAATGAATGAATATATATTTCTTTTTTCATCGTCAGGTTTCTTTTTTTTATTTTATTATATTTTCTTTTATTCAAAGCTATTTGGTATGGTAGTAGGTAGTATATTTTAATTTTAAAATTATACATCACCCGTATCCACGGCCGGTCGTTGCTTTTATCCAGGTAAAAAAATCTTAAAAATCTTTGCTCGTCAACCATGATATTTACACAAGGCCATGCTAAACAATGGATGAAAACGAGAATGAATAATATAAAACCAACAGTGCTCGGTAACTCAAGTGAAACGCCCTTTGCAAATATTAATAAAAGGGTCAGCTAATGCCTTTTATGTTTCTATGACGTTTTTTTTTTAAATTTTATTATAAACGTTTAACATGGCATATACGTATTGGATTTTGAACTCGTTTTCATTAGCCTGACTTGTATGTTATAAATATATTATATTACCATTATTTAATATAAATATAATGTTTGTAATGTATTTAAGTATGAAAATAATATTTACTCAATATAGATAGAAATAATGCATATTGAAAATCAATTTAAATTTTTGGTACAGGTTCGGAAAAATCGACGGCTCCGTGGCGCAGTGATTGAGAGCGACCTTATATATAAAAAAAAAACATGCGTGAGTGTTGTGAAACACTCGGTTGGAACGAAGTTCCTTTCATAGTATATTATTATTGATAAACGTATTATATTATTTATTAACAAATATATTAATTATTAGCGTCTATTAAAATGAAGCGTCATTTAAAATAAAATACACTATGACACAAGCGTTAATGACGAAAAAATCTTGCACTTTTTGTCGCCTAGCTCCCATCCGCCAAACCCGTACCGTCCGATAAGGAACTTCGTTCCAAAAACTGTGGACAACCCACTTGCCAATCACTTCCCTCCAACGAGACAATCCGCCATTTTCAGCAGTGGACTTTAATAGACTGTAACGGTAACGGGAGTCAACGCTTTATCATCATCGGCTGCATCGCCACTTACCATCAGGTAAAAAGGCACTGGGTTAGAATCATCATCATCGTCATCATCATTACAGTCCTACACAAGTCTACTGCTCAACATAGGCCTCCCCAAAGAAAAGCCACAAAACAATAATTATATTAAGGAATATTTAATAATAGGGAATTTATGGATGATAATAACCCCTGGGAATGAGGTAATCGCTACCAAGCTATTTCTAATTTGTTTTGCGTTGTAAATTATTGTTTAATTTTAATGATTGTAAACTGTTCTTTTTTTCTGCAGATTTCCAAAAAGGAGACGGTACTCAATTCGACTGTATGTTTTCTTTTGTTTTTTTTTGTGATTTACCTCATAACTTTTTACTGGGTGGACCGATTTCGATTTTTTTTTATTTGAAAGCTGGTACTTATCGTGTGGTCCCATATAAATTTAATCAAGGTCAGACAAATAGCTTTTGAGTTATTCTTAATAACTTATATTGAAGTCGGCTGTACAAAATTTTAATTTTAAATTATTAATATGTCCCGCTGGATTTCATTCTGATTCTTCTCAGGACAGAGGCATTTTCTGAACTAGTGCAGTGGTAATTTAAATATATAAGACTGAGATTTAATCAGTATTATTTATGATCTATATTGAATAAAAAAGTATCTATCTCTATTTCACGGTCCTGAGCCACCTGGATCTATCGTTAGGAAAGAAAGGTTCTCGAGTGGCAACATTGTATCGGTAAGCGAAATATAGGGCGGTAATAAGTGACAACCTGGTGAGGTATGGCTTAGAAGAGTAAAATATTTTTTTTATAGGCTCATCTGATGGTAAGTGAGTACCGCCGCCCATGAACAACTGTAACACCAGGGGAACCAGGGGAATTTCAGATGCGTTGCAGGCCTTTTAAAAAGAGTAGGCTCTTTTATATATATATATATATATATCAGGCGTTATTTTGCGGAAATGCTTTATATTAATGTAGTCGAAAATGCAAAATTTTTAGGCCTCAATCTCGATTCAAACTTAAAATGGAAATCTCAAGTGGAAGATATTTGTACTAAACTCAATCGGTTCTCTTATGCTCTATATAGACTTGGAACAATTGTGAATCAATCTGCCGTCATTACTGCGTACCACGGTTATGTAGAATCGGTGTTAAGGTATGGTGTCATCTTTTGGGGTAACTCTGTAGACAATGAAATGATATTTAGAGCCCAAAAGAGATGTGTAAGAGCCATTGTGAAGTTAAAACAGACGGATAGTTGTAAACCATTTTTTATTAGTCTGAAACTGTTAACACTTCCGTGCCTTTATATATATGAGGTAGCCGTTTTTGTTACTACGCATATTTCTTTATTTGAGTGCCTACACAGTAAACGTAATAATCAAAAAATATGTTTTCCATCAAACAAAACAGCCCAATTTAACAACAGACAAAAAACAAAAGTGTATTTTGTATGGCCCCTAGAATTTATAACCATTTACCATTACACATTTTGAGATGCTCCAATATAGATAAGTTTAAAATACTATTGAAGCAATTTCTTCTTAATAAGGCATACTACAGTATAATTTAATATAAAAGTAATAAAATGTGATGGACATTGCATGCCAAATGGCGGAATATAGCTGTACTAAATGTTTGTTCTATCTAAGTGATAAACTACGTAAACACCAACTGTATCAACTTATATTCGCAATAAACGATTTGAATTTGAATTTAAAGTTGTTAAAAAATTACTTCGCGTAAAAATTACACATGTCGTATTGTCGTCGGTGGTGTGTCTTTCCTAGTATAGTGGTGTTGAGAGTAGTGGTGCTGGGATTAGTGGTGACGGGGATAGTGCACGCAATTGAGGGAGGGTGGGTAGTGCTCTTCATACTAGATAAGACACATCATTTTATTTTATCGAGCGGACGTACGCGAAGTAATTTTTTAACAACTTTAATATTTTTTTAATTTTTATCGTTAGTGTGAAAGCGCCACAACGTATAAAACGTCTTGAAATTTTGTGAATAAACAAGACAAAACGTGCCCCTATAATTGAACCCCGACCCTCTTCAAGTATTGAGGGCTGAGTTTCCCTCGGAGTGGCTTTGTTATTTTTAGGCTCCTTTGTAAAGAAGGCAATCTTCAATCTAAAATGAGCCGTGCTTATTGTTATAAAGTTAATGATTTCGTTTGTATGTAAGATGTGGGTATACGAGACATTAATTGCGTATTTGAGAGACAAAATTAAAAGACTGTTTAATAAATAACAAAAGAGATGGTAGAGTACTGGATGCAATTTCTTCTTATTGAGAGGATCTATATTAGAGAGGAGGATTAGGATAACCATGATATAGTATTATTTGCAGATGACACTTCTTTAATTTTCAAATTAAGTCGACAGTTACTAAAATATGACGAAGTAAATAATGCTATCTCTAAATTAGTAAATTGGTTCGATGTTAATAATTTGCATTTAAATGGCACTAAAACAAAATGTATGAAATTCGTGACTCCAAATGTCAAACAATTAAATACTAATGAAATTTTAAATGGGGAGAAACTGAGTCTTGTAGATACCACCATTTTTCTTGGAATCACACTAGACGCGAAGCTTCAATGGAGCCCCCATATATCAAAACTAGCAAGCAGACTTAGTTCTGCAGCATATGCTGTAAAAAAGATTAGAAGTTTAACCAGTGTTGAAACAGCTAGACTAGTTTACTTCAGCTACTTCCATAGCATAATGTCGTATGGTATTTTGCTATGGGGACACGCAGCTGACACTGAAATTATATTTGTTTTGCAGAAGAGGGCCATAAGAGCAATTTATGATTTAAAGCCTAAAGAGACGCTGCGACAAAAATTTAAGGAAATTAATATATTAACTTTGGCCTCTCAATACATTTATGAAAATGTAATGTACGTACACAAAAATAAAAGTAGTTTTACAAAAATAAGTGATATTCATTCTGTAAATACTAGGAACAGACACAAGCTAGTAGTACCAGTTACTCGACTCCATCGAGTCAGTAATTCATTCTTGGGGCGATGTATACGCTTTTACAACAAAATTCCAGAAAATATACAAAGTTTGACCTGTTCAAAGTTCAAAAACTTTATTAAACTAAGTTTGTATAAAAAGGGTTATTATAATATTAAGGAATTTATGGATGATAATAACCCCTGGAAATGAGGTGATCGCTACCAAGCTATTTCTAATTTGTTGTGTTGTTAATTTGTGTAACATCATGATTGTAAGCTGTTATTTAAAAAAAAAGTCCCGCTGGGTTTCTTGCTGGTTCTTCCCAGGACAGAGGTTTTTTCCGAACCAGTGGTAATCAAACAAAAGAGTGACTTTCAATAAGTATTATTTATAATCTATATTGAATAAAAAAGTTTCTGTTTCTGTTTCTGTTTCTGTTTCTATCGTTTGATCTTCCCTCGTAGAGATTAATGAGATAATTGAGAAAACTTTATAACACGATTTTATTAACTTGAACTGTATATAACTGTAACTGTATGCATGTACGAGTGAAAACTGTGAGTGTGAACTGTATATATGTACGAGTATGTACACATGAATGAATTGGAATTTGGAATTCGGTTTTCAAATATGGAATAAGAAACGTCCGGAAGTTATTCAAAATAATTTTAAATTTTGCAGACATATTAGGAACCGATAAAAATAAAATTGTTTTATGACAATAAATTAGTTCGACATGTAAAAGCGGCTTAAGAGAAGCTAAATTTATTTAAAAAAAAACTGCGGTTGCAAATCCGTTTGCCATGCATGCTAACTATATCCTCACTATGAGGTAGGTGCCTTATTGCTTTGTGGTAATATTTGCGCGAGGCCTATGTTCACCAGTGAACTTGTGATAGGCATATTCCTATAATATTAGAGTGACAAACGAGCTACCCTGTAGAGGCAGTGTAAGAATATCCACTACCCTATATCACCCCGTGGGTGTTGTAAGAGGTGACAGAGGGAAACAAATCAGAAGATGGGCAGCAAGGTCTTCCTAATAATGAGTAATAATAAAAAATAGTGGTTGTCAACCCAATTTCCAAAAGAGGTTACTAAGACAAACATCTCCCCTATGAGGCAATCCATGGGGGAGGCCGATGTGTAGCAGTGGACTTTAATAGGCTGTATCGGTAAACGGTAGTACAACCGATGGTAAATAGTAACTGTAGCCCATGGACCATAAAAGCAAGGGTGATAAATAAGCACACAGTGCACCTGATGGTAAGTGAATGCCATGGGTGGTAGAGACCCAGAGAGACGTACAACCAGATCCAAAAACCAACACATTGTTTTTTGCACAAAGATGGATAAGGTGTAGAGGATGTGTAGTCCACATGCACAGAGTACCAGCGTGACATATGTCTTTCGTATGGTGAGTGACAAGAATGAAAGACCATTTTTGCTGGCAACGAGGCAGTCTGTCTACAAGTCCTCTATGAGCCACACCATCTACTTACTGTCAGATGGATTGTATGCTTAATTATCGCCCTTACTTCTATAAAAAAACACAATCCAGCTGATGGTAAGTGGATGCTGTGGCCCATAGACATCCACATTTATCCTTGATTCGTTCAGGAATAAAGATGCAGATACGTTGCCAGCCCTGAGGGCTACGATGAAATGCCTCGTTTCCAATAAAAAAGGGTCTCCGGATCTCTACACTCACCATACGAAACACAGCAGCATTGAACTGCTATTTTAAGCTGATATTCTGTGAGAGCGTGGTCCTTCCCCGGTCAAGTCGGCCCATTCGTGCTACAACCATAACATAGGTGCATGGCTCTACCATGGCAATACTTAAATATGCCAAACAATAAACACTAGGAACAAACACAAGCTAGTGATGCCAGTATCTCGACTCCACAGAGTCAGTAATTCATTCTTGGGGCAATGTATACGCTATTACAACAAGATCCCGGAAAGTGTACCTACAGGTTCTTTCTATTACCAAGTTTAAATGTTTTATTAAGCTGAAACTATATAAAAAGGGTTATTATAGTATAAATGAATACATGGTTGATAATGACCCCTGGGAATGAGGTGGTCGCTTCCAAGCAGTTTTTAAAATAAATTTTGTAAATAGTTCGTAATAATTTATATTGTAGAATTTATTTAAAAAAAAGTCCCGCTGGGTTTCTTGCTGGTTCTTCCCAGGACAGAGGGTTTTTTTTCGAACCAGTGGTAAAGTAAAAAATGACTTTCAATAAGAATTACACATGTAATGTATATTGAATAAAAATTATTCTATTCTATTCTATGCATTTGCTGAAAATATTTTTACTTTGAAAATCAACAATTGTATATCCATCGTAATTGATATAATGGGATCGACATAAAACAGGTCGAACTGATCGTGATTCGGAAATAATACGGCATTGTTCGAAACTCGGAAGAATTATTTTTATTGTCAGTCCACAATGGAATTGAAAAGCATTGTAGTTCTTGTTAAAATTTTGAAGGTATTCGATTTTGTAATAACTTATTGCTTTTTGCCGTAACCGACATCTATTTGGTCTATTCAAGAATAGATTGTGTTGGATTAATTTGAGCCGTGATTATTATTGCCTTTATAATGAACTAACTTGATGACCTTGATGTTTACTTTGACAGTCTAACGAAGTTTATGACCACGGTAAAGTACGAGGGATTTTTTTTAAATTTATTTGCAACACACTCTCAATAATAATGATGTGTAATAAAGGGCGGGCTCAATGCCCTATGACATTCTCCACCAGTCAACCCTAAGAAAGATGGAATAAATAAAGATGTTGGTAGATGCCAATTAATGACAATAAAAAAAACTCAAAAAGAAAACAAGTTAAACTATTAACTCCTATTCCATCTAAATGTAATATATAAATACAATACACACCCATATACAGGCTGTCCCAGTATTGGTGGATGATCTAGTACGTGCGTGTTCGGGTGAGGGGGAGGTGGCCTCGGTTCCCTAAAAAAAAATCTATCCCGAACGGTTCGCGATCTACACCATGTTTTATAAAATTCCGAAAATTCGTACTTCTGCTCACATTTGTGGACATCACGTCCGCAGTTTAATGCCTAGATCGGATTTTTTTTCTTTCAATATGTTCCCTAATAATGATGTTTCTAAATTACCCTTAAAAGTTTTCACCTACTATGGGTAGTATTTTACAAGACGGCACTAAACATAAGTTTTAATTTTTTACTTTATTTAACTGGTAAGTTTGAGCACCTGTGGTGAAAGAATAACGTATGGGATCTGTATGGCCAACTATTTAAAAAGTTTGCCTACATCATGAGGATTCTAAAACAGTGACATACCATACACTTAATGTCATTACTTACTGAGCTATAGCCGCTAATATGTAAAAGTAGGCATTTCATTACACAATTGCAATATTATTGGCAGATAGTTTTTAACATTGCATGTATTTATTAGGTAAGTACATCTGCCGCCCTTGAAAATTTTACTTTACTACCTGCTCGCCTTGTTTGGATGAATTCTAAGCCCGAACACGTACGTACTAGATTATCCACCATTACTGGGACAACCTGTATATTCATAATATATACATACATTTTTTATAGGATAGGGTGACAAGCGAGCACACAGTCCACTTGATGGTAAGTAGTTGCTGCAACCCATAGATATCTACATCTATCCTCGATTACAAATCAAAATGCAGATGCGTTGTCACCCGTGAGGACTAAGATGGAATGCCTCATTTCCGGTAAATAGACTCTCCGGTTTTCTTCACTCACCATACGAAACACAACAGCATTAAGCTGCTATTTTACGCTGGTTTTCTGTGAGAGCGTGGTCCTTCCGGTCGAGCCGACCCATTCGTGATACAACTATACTATTAATATAGCTACAGCATGGCTCTACCACGTAATACATATTTGTATATGTTGTAATATGTATGTATATATTTAGAAAAAAACTACGAATAAGCTAGTACTACCACTAAATACACAACTACAAATTAAATACTTATATAAAAAAAATTAAATAGTATGAGAGTGGAGATTAATAAAGAGAGATAAAATGAAGTGAAGGTAAAACTTGCTTGAATGGTATAAAACAGTGTTTCCTAACCCTTTTCAGCCACGGACCGCTAGGAAACCAAGCGCAATTTTTTTTTTTATAGGAGAGGGGGCAAACGAGCATGCGGCTCACCTGATGGTAAGTGACTACCGCCGCCCATGAACAACCGCAACACTAGGGGAATTGCAGATGCGTTGCCGGCCTTTTAAAAAGGAGTAGGCTCTTTTCTTGAAGGTCCCTAAGTCGTATCGGTCCGGACAAATCCCTGGTGGTAAACTATTCCACAAGGAAGTTGTGCGAGGAAGAAAACATCTTCTAAATCGCACAGTGGTGGACCGCCAATCATCCAGATGGTGTGGATGGTATCGGGAGTTCTGCCGCGATGTGCGTTCGTGAAATTTGGCGGCTGGGATTAATCCGAACAATTCCTCAGAGCACTCCCCATGGTAGATGCGAAAGAAAATGCAAAGAGATGCAACATCTCTTCGCAGTGCCAATGAATCGAGCCGATCGGAAAGGGCTCAGTCGTCGACGATTCGAGCCGCTCTGCGCTGGATGCGGTCAAGTGGAAGGAGCTGGCACTGGGGAGCCCCTGCCCAGAGATGGGAACAGTATTCCATGTGAGGCCGAACCTGCGCCTTGTAAAGTAGCAGGCGGTGTGCCGGCATGAAATACTGTCCCGCTCTGCTGAGCACGCCAAGCTTTTTAGAGGCCAATTTGGCCTTCTCTTCCATGTGACCACGAAACTGCACGTCACTCGATATGTCGACTTCGAGGATACCGATACTGGCTGAGGCAAGAAGGGGAGTGCCTTGAAACTGAGGAGATACGACAAAGGGGTTCTTTTTAGCGGTAAACGCGCAAACTTGTGTCTTCTGAGGATTAAACTGGACTAGATTTAGTCGCCCCCAATCCGAGACTTTGTCCAGCAAAGACTCGACTTCAGACACAAGTTTGTTCCGGTACTCGGCGACGTTTTCCCGAGAAATATTGGCCCGGCCGGTGTATAGAGCATCACCAGTGCTGTCATCCGCATAGCAATGAATGTTACCAGTTAGCAACATATCATTGATATGCAGAAGAAACAGCGTTGGTGATAGCACACAGCCTTGTGGAACACCAGCGTTAATAGGCTTGTAGTCAGAACATGCACCGTCTACAACGACCTTGATGCTCCGATCTGCAAGAAAGCTGGTGATCCAATTGCACAATTTCTCGGGAAGCCCATAGGAAGGCAGCTTCGAAAGAAGCGCTTTGTGCCAAACCCGATCAAAGGCCTTCGCAATGTCCAGACTAACGGCCAACGCCTCCCCCTTGGACTCTACTGCCTTCGCCCATCTATGGGTCAGGTAGACCAGAAGATCACCAGCTGATCGACCCCGACGAAAACCGTATTGGCGGTCACTAATCAGCTGGTGATCCTCAAGGTACCGGATGAGCTGGCAGTTAATAATGGATTCCATTATTTTGGAGAACAAGGAGGTGATCGCGATAGGCCTATAGTTGGACGGGTCTGAGCGGTCGCCTTTTTTAGGGATCGGGTGGACAAAAGCTGTCTTCCATGAATTCGGGACTACGCCTTGGGAGTAGGAGTACCGGAAAAGACGCGTTAGGACCGGTGCCAACTCCGGAGCACACGTCCTCAGCACAATTGGGGGGATTCCGTCAGGCCCACTCGACTTCTGGATGTCCAGGGAGAGAAGTGCTTTGCGAACTGAGCGCTGTAAGAATAGCACATCCGGCATGGAGCACTCACACCGCGGGATGGTCGGCGGTATTTTCCCCCCGTCATCAAGAGTCGAGTTGGACGCAAAAAGGGAGCCTAAAAGGTCGGCTTTGTCTTTTGAGTCTTGGGCCAGTGAGTCGTCCTCTCTGTGCAGAGATGGTAGTGATGGCTTACAGAAATTCCCTTGGATAGCTTTGGCGAGAGACCAGAATGCACGGGTTCCCGAAGGAAGGCGAACTAGTTTCTCGCCAATTCTGCCTATGTGCTCTGACTTTGCCTTGGCAATAACTCTTTTGAAGGACCTGGAGGCGAAGTTATACTTCTTTTTAAGTGTGCTGGTGTTTACATCCCGAGTCACCGAAGCCGCAGCCTAGGCTTGATAACACTCCTGCTTACTGCGCAATGCAGTCTTACAGGAGCGACCAAACCAAGGCTGAGATCTGCCTTCGATGGGTACCACAGATGATGGAATAAATAGTTCCATTCCCTGTAGCACCACATCAGTGACAGAGTCAGCAACAGCACTGGGATCATCCGGCGAGAAGCAAACCCGCCCCCATGGGTAGGATGCAAAGAAAGACCGCATTCCGTCCCAATCCGCCGACCTGTAATGCCAAACACGGCGGCAACCTGCAGAACGCAACCGCGAAGGGAGCGTGAGTGGCACCATACTCCGGATCAGACAATGGTCCGAAGAGCCGAGAGGGGCATCGACGGAAACCTGATATCCGTCCGGATGAGAGGTCAGCAGAAGGTCCAACAGGGAAGGTGTATGATCCTCCACATCTGGAATCCGCGTAGGCGAAGTAACCAGTTGTGTCAGACCATATGCCAAGGCAAAGTCATAAACAGATCTCCCCGCATGATCGGTTAAACGTGAACCGAGCCATTCGGCATGGTGGGCGTTAAAATCGCCAAGGATCACGATCTCTGCGGATGGGACCTGTTGTAGCAAGGAATCTGTAGCCATTTGGACGTGGTCGATGAGTCGGTCTGTTTCGGCATTACCGCTATGGGACCTATAGAGGCACCCGTAGACGCGCGGATGGTCGTCGCTGTCTACGCGTAGCCAAAGGATGGACAGGTCCGAACCTTCAAGACTGCCGAGGCGTCGAGAACAGATGTCCTCTCTAACATACACGCAAACTCCAGCCCGAGGCACAAAGGAGTGCTCCAATTTGTACCCCGGGTAGGAGAGATACGAAATATCAGTCGGAGAGGAAACCTGCGTCTCGGTCAAAAAGAGCAAGGCCGGCTTCGCCGTCCCGAGATGGTAGTGGACGGCGTTTAGGTTAGAGTGAAGTCCCCTGATGTTGCAGAAATTCACGGATAGCGTGGCAGGGGTCGCCTTGGTATTGTTGCTCAGCTTACTCCGAGCAGTTTTGTTTTTGAGCGGAATTTTGCCCCCCCCCAGAATACGCGGGGCAGCCTGAGCACCCACGCTCAGGATTGGAATAACATGGTCGTGGATGCTCAGCGAGGGATTCTCCAGGAGTACTGGTACCCTCCTGGGGTAGTCTATTGTCTAATTCCGCTACCATGTTGATGGGGGGGGGGGGGGGGAATTGGGCCTCCGGCCACCTGCACTCACCAGATGAAACGCAGAAGCAGAGCCTCTACTTCACGCCGGTATTCTGTGAGGTTGTGGTACCAACCCGGCTCGAGCCGGCCCATACGTGCAACAGCAAAAAACTGCTGCAGGGCTCTACCACCGCAATTATCAAGGACCCCCTAAATAAAAGAAACAGTAATTAATTTCGGACCATTTATTCTAGTAAATAAAAAATACTTACTTTTTTAAACACATATTATACGTGGTAGAGCCATGCTGCTGCTATATTATGGTTAAAGTTGACAAAAAGTTACTTTGCGTACATGCGCTCGATAAAATAAAATGATGTGTCTTACCTAGTTTGAAGAGCACCTCCCGCCCTCCCTCAATTGCGTGCACTATCCCCGTCACCACCAATCCCAGCACCTCTACTCCCAACACCACTACACTAGGAAAGACACATCACTGACGACAATACGACACGTGTTTCGCCTCTACACGAGGCATCCTCAGGTGATATAGACTCTAAGGTGGCTAACCGCTAAGTGAGCGGCGAGCCAAACAAAATAGAGTGGTCGCATATTTTTATATGAGCGACCGAAAACATTAACGCTCTAATTACTAATATTTTTTCTTTACTAAAATAAGCTTTCAGTTTTAAGAGAAGAGTCTTTGCTTTAAATCGATTTTAAAAATTCCTTTTAGAAAGTTCAGTGGGTTTTCGTATAATTGATTGTATACATTATTCATAACTTGCTGATTTACAAAGAATCTACTGCATATAAAATCCGTCGCAGCTCTAGAGATGTGCTCTAGTCTTTAAGCTTAATAATATGCGAGCTTACTAAGTTCGACCCGCGCCGGCAGTACTAAAAATTCTTATCGCAAACAATCGTGCTAGCAGCGTTATTGTTAACGTACGGAATGCAAACTTGAAAAAAGTCGTGGTTACGATTTCACTATTCAACTAGGAACTCCTAACCGAAGTATTTAAGCTTACTTATAACGTAAAAATAAGTAATATAGTTTTATTATGAAGTGCTGGGCCGGCATTATAGTTAGCTCGAAGAACCGACAACCAATGGAGAAGAAAGGTTTTCTAGTGGCACCATCGTACCGGATCGCTATATGAAGTGACGACTTGGTAAGAGATGCAGTAAGTCTGTGGTCTCTGGCAGGTGGCTCAGATCTATAGTTATGTATAATAATAATAATGTCCACCAGACCTAATTCCAGTCACGGCGGCTAGCCTTGACGGAGACTAGCCAACGGCGCAGGACAAGAATATAGTGCCCAAGTGTATGCGCAAGCTCAGGTGCACTCTCCATTCCATCACTCACATAGTCCGATGGGACGGTAAATCCACACGACCGGAGAGAGATCAGGCACAGGGCCAACGGCTTTACGTGCTTTACGAAGTACGGGGGTGAGACACCGCCAACTTCCTGACCCCGGGCAGCTACTGAGAATTTCTTGATGGAAAATCTTAATAACTGATTTTTTTTAGACCGACCCGGGATTTGAACCCGGGACTTTATGATGAGCAGTCTACTACAATCACTAGACCAAGTGTATGGTGTATATGTGTACGAGAACTGGAGACCCACTTTTACTGGTACGAGGCATTCCAACTTAGTCCTCAGTGGTGAACCGCATAATATGCATTTTGTATATAATCGAGGATGGATGGTAGGTGTCTACGAGCCGCAGCATTCTTTTACCATTAGATTCGTTTGTCACCCTTAATTGAATAAGGAAAACCCAGATACACTATGCTATATATGCCTGAACGTGCCAGAATTAAAATTAGGCGGAAAAACTCGACCATTTTATCTTAGTTATCACTAGTGGTAGAGCCATGCTGCAGATATATTAATAGTATAGTTGTAGCACGAATGGGTCGGCTCGACCGGGGAAGGACCACGCTCTCACAGAATACCAGCGTAAAACAGCAGCTTAATGCTGCTGCGTTTCGTATGGTGAGTGTAGAGAACCGGAGACCCTTTTTATTGGAAAAGAGGCATTCTACCTTAGTCGTCACGGCTGACAACACATCTGCATTTTAATTCGCAAACGAAGATAGATGTAGATGTCTATGGGCCACAGCAACCACTTACCATCAGGTGGACTGTGTGCTCGTTTGTCACCGTTATTCTATAAAAAAATAACCAGTGCCTATGTGATTTTAAATTTAAACACAATAGATTTAAATCATAAATCTTTGCAGCTATTTTTCAGTTAAAATTTAACTCTTTATGGCAGTAAAATATAGGCACAAAACCGAGCTCGAGCTGCTTGAAGCGCTCTTGAGCCCGCCTCTAGAGCACTGAGTGTCGAGAGACAAAACGTAACGGGAAATGGCCAAACGTAAATCGCGAAATATTCGTCGCCAATTTATTCTCCGTGCATATTTATTTGACACAGTTATTACTACACTACATCTACCTCCGGCACCATTTTTAGATGATGGATATAATCATCATTATCACTATATAGTCTGTTCGCTAAGATAGTGTCGGTACACGCGGAGGCGAACTTATTATTTGCTTTTATTTTATTATTTTTGGAATGAAGTTCCTTATCGGACGGTACGGAATTGGCATATGAGAGCTAGGCGACAAAAAGTGTAAGATTTTTTCGTCACTACCCCTTGTGTCATAGTGTTTTTTATTTTAAATGACGCTTCATTTAAATAGACGCTAATAATTAATTAATTTATATTTGTTAATCAATAATATAATACGGTTATCAATAATAATATACTACGAAGAGAACTTCGTTCCAACCGAGTGTTCCACGACACTCACGCATGTTTTGGAACGAAGTTCCTTATCAGAAGGTTCTGGTTTGGCGGATGGGAGCTAGGCGACAAAAAGTGTATTTTTTTTTTCGTCACTACTCCTTGTGTCATAGTGTATTTTACTTTAAATGACGCTTCATTTTAATAGACGCTAATAATTAATTAATTTATATTTGTTAATCAATAATATAATACGTTTATCAAGAATAATATACTATGAAAGGAACTTCGTTCCAACCGAGTGTTCCACGACACTCACGCATGCTTTTTTAATTTTCTTTGTTAAATAAATGCTTATGTATTCTAAGAATAAAATGGAATACTATTTTATTGTTATTGTTATTGTAATAATAAAATACGAATATAATTAATAAACACCAGTTAGGTAAAATATTTCTCAAATAACCTTTCTCTTAGGCACGTCGTTTTAAAATGCCAAATTTTCCTGCGTTTGTATGCCGCACGCAGTGACCTATGATGTCGCGGCGGCGCCTTTGGCAAGATGCGGTACGTGCAAAGCAGCGCGACATAAAGGCGACCGTATCTAAGCGAACAGACTATACATCCCTCAAGTCCACTGCTGAAAATTGACCTGCCCCAAGGAATGCCACAAAGCACGGTGCACCTGCATTCTTCGACGGGGGTGGGGGAGGGGGGGGCATACTACGCTCACCAGTATGGCCGGGCCATTGTCACTTGAGCTTACTGATCCGTTGGGCTATGGATGAATAGACAAGTCAATACTTTGTAAAGTAAGCCGTCAAGTGCAGTTGCACATCAGTTGATTATGAACCATGATCTTTATCGTGAAAGACAACAAGTAAAAGTGCATTGCATGATTAATTTTTGCTTTGAATAAAATTATGTATATAAACTTATACGAGGTGGCGATAAAGTTATCACATTAAATGAAAAGACTTATCCTACATATCGTTTTATTAACATACACAACTAAAAAATATACAACATGTAACAAAAACTCTGTGGTTCCCGTTAAGTACGTTATCAGGATCAGTATTCAAAGCTATAGAAATAACTATTTTTTAAAAATTCGAACAATATTTTTTTTAAATTTTATTAAAATTTTAATTTTAATTTTATGTGGTTTTATTACCTCTTACTGACACTAGCCGATGCTAGAGCTAAGTAAAGCGGGGTCTTTGACAATCCTCTTACTCCCCAGACAATGCAGAGGTAATAAAACCACATACAATTTGCATATAATTATTTTTTTAAATAAAAAAAAAATATTGTTCGAGTTTTTTAAAAAAAAGTTATTTCTATACGTTTGAATAATGATCCTGATAACGTACTTAACGGGAACCACAGGGTTTTTGTTACATGTTGTATAACAATTAACATTCTAGTTGCAACAGCCACTTTTTTCGTTTTTTGCCTAATTACCTATGAACGGGAAAGTTTAGGTAAATAATTACCTATGTCGATGCCGCGTGAGCACCGCGTACCTGCCGCATCGTTGCTGCTTTTACAGGTCACTTCAGGTCAGTAAACTAATATTATCAAGGCCATTCATTTCGTGTAGATTTTTACGCTATTTATTTTATTTGAAAGATGCATTTTTCTTTTTGGTAGAATTGTTTATTTTATTATTTTAATCGACCTATATGAACTTATATATACCGCTGTGTTATTTAATGTGACAACCTAATCGCCACCCAGTATACTTTGGGTGTTGTACCACACCAATCGATCGATCGTTGATCGATGGCATCGATTGATGGTAATTCTACCATTAGTCGACGTCAATCGAGATGCTTGAATGTTCGAGATCCCACCCCGCTCCACTGATCGATAAAAATGTCGTTTAGATGAAATAAACGATCTCTGGCCTTAAAAACGGTCGCATCCAGAGTCTTCTGCGTTTGCGTCTCAGTGATAATAAAAAGAGGAAGAGCGTACTGGCCAACAAGAACACGCGCCCAAAATGTAATCGGAATTACATTTTGAAAGATACAGATGATGAGCCTACAAACACATCGATTAATTGCCGATCAATGATTGAACAACGCTGTATCGACCATTATCCGTCGATGAGCTAAAACTATTACACTAATCGATCGTCAATCGACGTCGATCAATGACATCGATCGACGATCGATCAATCGGTGTGGTGACGCCCTAATTCTTGTATTACTAGTATAATATGTATTTAGTTTTTTGTAAATGGCTCTAACGATTTGGATGTGGTTTTGTATTAAGATAATATTTTACTTTTCATTTTTAAGATAGGTTTCATCATTGAGAAGATTATAATTTTCTAACGTCGAGGAAAACTAGGTACTTTCGCCTAGGTAATTATTTTTTGTTTGACGCACTTTGATGTTATTACGAGTACAAACTCTAGCTTTTATATTAATTTTTATCCGATCTACACAGAAGGAGCTCAGAGTATCTTGAAGTCTTACAGAGTCTGCTTGGGTTTCCATTTTACTTAATTAACAGATTAAATT
Organism: Parnassius mnemosyne; assembly: GCA_963668995.1. Lineage (NCBI taxonomy): Eukaryota > Metazoa > Arthropoda > Insecta > Lepidoptera > Papilionidae > Parnassius > Parnassius mnemosyne. Next base: position 1,184,917 of record CAVLGL010000090.1, read on the forward strand.
TTTATGATATATTTTTAAAAATACATAAAATAAAATCTTTTGTATAAACAAAACAAAACAAAAATATTTGTACGCCAACTGTAAGATATGTTTAAATAGGTTAGGACAGTAATATTGAAACAGTTCTTGGCTAAAAAACTCACTACAGTTTTTTTTAAAGCAGGCAAGTTATGCCAAACTAATCGACTAATTTCTTAGAAACGGGTATTGAATCTCAGACATCATTGCTAGCAAAGCACATTTATCTCGACGCTTCATTGAAAGACCTTTGCCTTTGAAAGATACGAAAATAATCGTGACGTGAAGCAGGAGGTTAACATGATATGATACAAAAAAAAAACTATTTATAAAATTGCTCTGCCGTAAATTACACTGTGACGCAATCTAATCAGCTAATGGGATCGTCAAGTCACGCCGCCCTCAGCTCTGTATAAATGAATACCGACGCCGTTATAACCAGGGTACTGTACTCGACAGATAAATGGGACTTTTAGAATAAATAAAAAAAAAACAAAAGTACGACAAAACCAAAATACTTGGTAAAAGTATAGACATCCGGTACTTGCGTACGGGGGTGGAAGAGGGTTGGGTGAGAGGAAAAGAGAGAGAGAGAGAGAGAGGGAGAGAGTTCAGGGGTTCCTTCTTCCCTTGTGGAAAAGTATAGTTTATGAGTATTTTTTAATAAACTATGTTTACGGATTTTATCGCGTTTAACTAACTTATTTTAAGTTCCCGACGCTTCGGGTACTTTACAGAAACTATTGGTTACGGGGTGCGGGGGGGGGGGAGGCTGAGATGTTGACGTACCGATGTCATAGTTAGCCCGGCTACATAGGTCACTCAATATGTTTTGAGATGCTCGAAATTTAAAAATGGAACGCACCCGTGTTATATGTTTCTAAAAAGCAAATTTATTTAAAAATAGAAATTCATAAGCCAATTGCTCAATATTAAAAAATAAAACAAAGTTCTATTAATTTTCCTGCAACGCTTCCCGCGCTTTTCATTTAAGACGATGGATCATAACCGTGAACATTTGTGCGCTATGATATATTATGATTTTAAATCTGGTTTGACCGAACAATTAAGCTTACAACGGTTACAATCAGCATTAGGGGACTCAGCTCCATCACGCGCAACAAATTTTAGGTGGTTTACTGAATTTAAAAAGGGGTAAAATTAATCTTAAAGATGACCAAAGAACTGGGGCCCCACAAACAGCAGTAACGGTAGAAAATGTATGGACTACTGAAATGTTGGTGCGAGAAGACCCACGAATCACATATACGGACATCGAAAAAATTGTAGGCATTAGTTTGGGGAGCATCCATACCACCCTACATCAATATCTTGGAGTGAGGATGCTTTGTTGTCAATGGATCCCTCGTTTGCTCTCCGAAAGCGAAAACCAGACTCGTGTGGATTGTTGCCATGAAATACGTCTACGTTTTGAAAACGAGGCATCTAGGCGTGTTTCAGAAATCGTTACTGGTGACGAGACATGGATCTATCAATATGATTCGGAAAATAAAAGGCAATCATCGGTATGGGTCTATTCAGAAGGACAGTTACCGACAAAACTGCAAAGACCTCGCAACGTCGGCAAAAAATGGTGGATAGTTTTTTTTCGCGGAGCGGAAATTTGTCGACGTCAATGCTGGAAAATTGTAGGTCAGTCAACTCTGAATGGTGTACTACAGTTGTATTACCCAAAGCTTTTCAAGCTGTGCGGGAGAGAAGATCAAAGACCGGGCTTCGAGGACCCATGCTGCATCACGTTAACGCCTATTGAGGAATCTGGTGTTGAAACTCTAAGTCACCTACCCTACAGCCCTGACTTAGCTCCTTGTGATTTCTTTTTGTTCCCAAGAGTGAAAAAAATAAATAAAAGGCAAGTTTTTTTCAAGCGCCGAAGAAGCCGGGGCTGCCTACGAAGAAGCGATTTCCGACCTGTCATATCAAGAGTGGCCAAAGTGTTTTCAGAGTTGGTTTAGACGAATTGAACTTTGTATAGAGCATGATGGAGAATATTTTGAAAAGATATAAAATAAATATTAATAGTATCTAGAATATTTTTTGTATATCTCAAAACTTATTGACTGACCTACGTAACTTCAGTTATTGAATTTTAAGTTTTGGTTCGACCTACGCCGCATGAGCTTACAGTATCTTGAAGTCTTGCAGTGGTATGCCAGGGAATTGATTTAATTTTGTTAATTATAGAATTCCAAGCAAATGGCAGCACCCATTCATCTTCTAAAAGAGAAGAAATGAGATGCAGATACAACTCGCGGCATGTAAGTATAGAAACGAAACGTGGAGGGAACGAGCACGAATAAAATTGCACGAATGCGACTGGGGAGTCAGGCAGCGCGTGCGAACGATACGCACGAGCCTATCAGCGCGACTTATGCGCAATTACGGTCACCGCTAGACTTTCATGCCACTACTTATATTACTGATTTTATAATAATAGCATCGCTAATAATTTATTTTCAAGAATGTAATAATTAGAACCTATATGCGACGTTTGCTAATTATGAGTACATTATGTCTGCTTGAGGGCAGCTGTAAATAATATTTATATACCTTTTCACAAATTGAGAACATGATCAACACGATGTCAGACTATGCAGTGGGGGTGGCAAATCGTTTCAGCATTTTGAGGCTGCGTATTTAAAGCTACCTCGAAATAACTGAATACGACATGGAACTTTTAGAGACCACTAACTTTTTTGCATAACACTTTCCTAACACCTTTTCTGCATAAAATATAACCTAGATCACTCTAGGTATTACTTTCTATATGTTCGTGAAGTTTCATCACAATCGGTTCGGCTATCCCGAAGATTTTTTCAGATAAAATATTTTAAAAAGGTCTAAATAGTATAAAAGTCACCCCCCGACCTTCATAGTTATTTCGATATTGAAAGACATTTAAATTTCATTTATGTGTGTAGACGTAAAGATGTAGATTTCTCATAATGGTTTCCTTTACCTCAACTGTACCTTGGTTACTCAACCAGACCAGGTTTACTCACATTCTGTAAAATTTACGACGGGAGCTCAACCACTACCCTAGCACAGTTCTCACGCGATGGTAATTTTTGATAAATTCCTAAAAAAAGCTTTTGTAACTGAACTCGTATTATACAATATGTTTATCTAAATTGAAATCAAATTGCTTTCTATTATTGTAGTAGGACTTATACATTTAAATTATCCATCACGTACTAATTATGAGGCTTTATATGCTGTATATACTGCGTTCAACATAGAATACAAGAAAATATAATAACACATCGTTAGCAATTCGTCGCAAAAATATAGTACGCTTTTCCGATGATGTTAATTTCAAAAATCCTATATAACAAACAACAACAGTTGCCACGTTACCACCGATACGACGCTTCTTGATCTGGCCACTATTTTATAGTCGTGCCTATATTTATAAATATATATATATTTGTACGTGGTAGAGCCATGCTGCAGCTATATTAATAGTATAGTTGTAGCACGAATGGGTCGGCTCGACCGGGGAAGGACCACGCTCTCACAGAATACCAGCGTATAATAGCAGCTTAACGCTGCTGTGTTTCGTATGGTGAGTGTAGAGAACCGGAGACCCTTTTTACTGGAAACGAGGCATTTCAATCTTAGTCCTCACAGGTGACAACGCATCTGCATTTTGATTCTTAATCGAAGAGAGATGTAGATGTCTATGGGCTACAGCAACCACTTACCATCAGGTGGACTGTGTGCTCGTTTGTCACCCCTATCCTATAAAAAATATATATATATATATATATAATTATATATATCAAATGTACATAATTAATTGGTCTAAATGTGCTTACAACTTAGACGCCTTTTAAATATAAGCAGTGTTATACATAAAATATATAATATACTTTGAAGCTAGATAAATATAAAAATACATAAAAGTGATAGTTTTTGTTATCTAAATACTTATTCACAGAGTAGAAGGGATTTTGTTTTAAATATTTACTGAGACTTGATTGAAATTTGGTTAATTCTGCTGTATTTTTATTTCCCGGGGTAATTTATTATGAACTTTTATTGCCATATAGGGGCTTGTGTTAAACATTTATGTTCGCAACTATTAAGCGCAAAATATTGCATGATTTTTAAATAATATTTACCTATAATTATACTTCAACACGTAGGTGAGTGACAAAATGTCTGGAAGATTTTGTGGCTTTATATTTACCTTAACAACGTTAAAAGTGCGAGACGTTTAATAATAATCTCTTCCAGACAGGAATTTCAGTCACGGTGGCCTGTTTCAACAGAGACTAGCCATCTACGTAGGACAGGATTAAATACCCAAGTGTATGCGCAAGCCACAATTGTACTGGCATGGTCCGATGGGACAGTATTCGACACGATCGGAGAAATATCAGGCGCAGGACCGACGGTTTTACGTACTTTTTGAGGCACGGGTGAAAACACCGCTTAATTCCTGACTCCGGACTGCTACTGAAAATCTCTTAACAGAAAACATACCGCTCGCTCCGTATCGCTGTGTCGTGTGATAGAGAGTTGCAACTCTAGGAGGCAGTTGTGCCTACATTTCCTTTTTGAAATATTATTTCGAACGATAACATTTTCTCCCCCCTAGACATATAGGAAATGAGACAATTTGAATTCATTAGATTCATTAGTTTAAATATTTTATTAAACACAAACTGTATAAAAAGGGTTATTATAATATTAATAATTACACGGTTGATAATAACAATCTCTGGGAATGAGGTGGTCGCTTCCAAGCTTATAAAATAAATTTTGAATACAGTTTGTACAGTTTTTCATATTGTATAATTTACTTCAATAAAAAGTCCCGCTGGGTTTCTTGCTGGTTCTTCCCAGGACGGAGGTTTTTTTCGGAACCAGTGGTAAAGTAGTTCTAAACGTGGTAGAGCCGTGCTGCAGCTATATTAGTAGTATAGTTGTAGCACGAATGGGTAGGCTCGACCGGGGAAGGACCATGCTCTCACAGAATACCAGCGTAAAATAGCAGCTTAACACTGCTGTGTTTCGCATAGTGAGTGTAGAGGACTGGCGACCCTTTTTACTGGAAAAGATCCATTCCATCTTAGTCCTCACGGGTGACAACGTATCTGCATTTTGATTCGCAAACGAGGATAGATGTAGATGTCTATGGGCCACAGCAACCACTTACCATCAGGTGGACTGTGTGCTCGTTTGCTACCCTATCCTATAAAAAAAAAATACTTTCAATAAGAATTACATAATACACAAACAACATGTGTGCAGTTTACACGCGGTAAAAGTGAAATCTTCAAACGAAATGAAGTATAAAGTTCAAATATTTCATGGAAAATGATTTATTTAATATGATCATTTTCAAAGATAAAAGTTTAATTTTATATTATGTAAATGTTACAATCATTATTCTCAGACTTAATTTTAGTGATAAAATTGCTTTGTAAAAGCGCCATCTATTTCATTCTATAGATAAAGTAATTTTATCGAACCAAAATTGATTGACTCTCAAAGTGATACATAAGATATGCGCTAAATGGCATAAACACCAATAATTAAATATAATTCGGTAAGCTATGAAATCATAAATTGTTATGAATGAATTTAATATTTTTTGTTAATTTTTTAACTGTTTATCTTAACAGTTAAAGTTCACATTAACCATCTTTAACCCTAGAGTACTAATTATCGTCTGACAGGCCGCCCGCGGTTGGTTGTTTCTGATTATTTTGAAATTGCAGCGACGCGACGTACCGCGCCTTGTGTTCGCGCTCTAAAGTTCGTGCTAACTCAAACGACAGGAAGGGAGTGTTCGCGCGCCTAACAGGGATACACCCTCCCGAATATATTAGCTTATCTACGGATACACCGATGCCGCGATATTGCCAATGTGATCGTCTGTGAGGGGATCATTAGTATCAAGGGAAGGTTTTTTTTTACTGTTAACTTATTTTACATTTCCGAGTTTTTCTCGCGTCGCTGATTACGATTCCGATGAGAGTGTGGCTGATCTTACTTTTCTTACATACAGACTAGGAAATGATCTAAAAAAAATTGTGATCCGCAAGACCGAAGCTCTCCAATACCGTCAACATCCAAAAACACTGAGCCAGTTTTACCAGTTCCAAACCGCTATTCCTGTGATAAAATTAGAAGTTTGAATTAGACTTAGTCTACAGTAAATAATGTGATGATTACAATCGTTTTTAGTAATGTATATTAAACTTTTTATATTATATTGTAGTTTTTATACCATAACAGTGGTCCTAGGTTAACATTTTTAATGAAAACAATCTTTTAACTGACTGTATCTGTGTCTGTGACTGTGTTACATTTAGTATTACACTAGCTGTTCCCTGAGACTTCGCCCGCGTATTATTTGGGGTTTTAACTTTTTTGCGCGGAACCCTAATTCTTTTTTTTTCTAAAATAAAAGTAGCCTAAGTTACTCCTTGTGACATCAGCTACCTGCCTGTGGAAATCCCGTCAAAATCGGTCCAGCCCTTTCGAAGATTAGCCGGAACGAACAGAGAGACAGACAGACAGACAGACAAAAACTTTAAAAATTGTATTTTTGTTATTAGGACCTCACAGAAAACCAGCGTGAAGTAGCGGTTTACCTCTGCGTTTCGCTTGGTGAGTGCAGGTGGCCGGAGGCCCTTTTTACGGGAAATGAGGCATTCCATCTTAGTCCTCACGGGTCACAACGCATCTACATTTTGATTTGTAATAGAGGATAGATGTAGATGTCTATGGGCCGCAGCAACCACTTACCATCAGGTGGACTGTGTGCTCGTTAGTCACCCTTATCCTATAAAAAAAGGACCGTTTCATACATATTTAGTAAAAAGCTGTAATTTTGACATTACAAACAGACAATTCAATTTTATTTATTTGTATAGATTTGAGGGTTTGATTTTAATACAAATAAGAGTTCATAGTTTATATCGTTTTGCATTTAAGAAAGTTTACTAAAGATTTAATAAAAGTTTAATAATAAAAAAATTGTTTTATTTATGATGTAGCCAGTGGCCATCATTAGTATTATAAGTAATAATAAATTTATATTAGTACGAGTACGCTAGCGTTAAAGCTTCAAAAAAAACTAGCAATTCCAGAAGTAGTCATCAAAGTACACTTTCAAGTCACTCTATAAAGTCCGGAGGTAAGATCTCATTATAACTAACAAAACGATGCCAAACTCGGCACATCTAGTTCTCCTCGTCGAGGAGTTCCAGAAGCAATCATCAAAGTACACTTTCAAGTCACTCCATCAATTCCGGATGTAAGGTCTCATCATAACTCACAAAACGAGCCCAAACTCGGCACATATAGTTCTCCTCCTCGAGGAGTTCCAGTGGCAGTCTTCAAAGTACACTTTCAAGTCACTCTATCAAGTCCGAGGGAAAGGTCGCATCATAACTAACAAAACGGGCCCAAGCTCGGCACATCTAGTTCTCCTCGTCGTGGAGTTCCTGTAGCAGTCATCAAAGTACAGTTTCAAGTCACTCTGTCAAGTCCGGAGGTAAGCTGTCATCATAACTAACAAAACCTAGCAATATTATTAACATTACTAAAATTCCCTTTAACCAGTATTGATACCTTTCGAGTTCGCGCTCCGCACCCTGTAGCATTAGGCTATTTATTTATTTATAAGGCTCACTGACAGATGATACACAAAAACTAAAAACAAGATGCAAGCATTGTGAGAAACATGCTATGTGCTCACCCAGTTAAAGGCAACCACAGCTAACACAGAGTAATGTTGCGGAAAGTTAAATAACGTAAAATTTAATAGTACAGTAGCAAAATTGTGTATTCATGAGAAATTAAAAAGGTTTTCATTTATCATCTAAAATTTAGATTCTAAATATTAGCTATATTAATAAGGTTACTGTCGATACTACATTGTATTCTGTCTCATTCTCTCGCAGGCTAAATCCTATAGATGTGTACAATTGTCTCTTTTTAGTGTTGCTTTTTCCTTTCATCCAGTTTCAAATCACAATCTTGCTAAAGAAGTTTTCACTTCAAAAATATTCTATTCTATTCTATTATATTCTGCATTTAAGTCCGGAAGGGCGAACAAGGACTCCCAGTCGCCAGATGACCCGAGAGGCTGACCGTGATTAGTCCGTCCGCAGAAACTACCACAGGAATAATATCGGTCGGCAGACCACTCCATATGTCGGTCATCTCGTGAGCCAGGTCTAAATATTTGGTTTTCTGTTTCGGCTTTCACGAGGTTCTCGTCATACGGAATGGTGATGTCGACCAAAAATATCCTTGACTGTGCCCGGTCCATCAGCTTAATTTCAGGCTTATTCGCAAGAATAGTCCTGTCTGTGATGATGACCCGTAGAGTCTCTGTAGAGCTTGGTGCGATAATTTTCAAGTAAGTACTTGTTATGAGGCAGTGTTTGATCCACGAGACCTGCTCTAGCCCCTAGACTCTAGCTCCTGGCTAGCTAGTAGAGTAGTGGTGCTGGGATTAGTGGTGACGGTGATAGAGCACGCATTGAGGGCGGGAGGGGGATGCTCTTCAAACTAGGTAAGATCATTTTATTTTATCGAGCAAATGTACACGAAGTAATTTTTTGCCAACTTTAATATTAGGTTGTGTCTATGCAAGTACTCAGAGTAAGAAAGCGCCGAACAACTGGAGATGACATGCCAAAGTGATTCACCACGACAAGCCCGACAGATTTCGACGGTGCCATAAGGGATGTATTTGGATATATTTCCGATAGTTGTTGATCTTAGTAACCTGATCATGTATTGCATAGACAAAACCCTCGGTTTCCCCGTACAAGTCACTAAAGCGTATGATATTATGTATATATATTTACTACTACTAAGTTACTAAGATCAATATATATAAATAATTATTTTACAATTATAATAAAAACGTAATTATTGGAACGATGCACTCCTTGTCAGACAGTAAACATGGCTGATCGAGTAAACCCAATGCAGCGTCACCGACCCGAGTGTGATGGTTTGCCTTCGTTCACTATTCAGAAAGAACGAGTCTAAAGAAGTTTGAAGTGTATAATCAGCCTACTATCCTGCGACTACTGGCACGTCGAGGAGCGCTAACACTGCGAGAGTCGTGACGCTCGCCAGCTAGTCCCACAACACTGAGCACGCCGCCGCCACTCGAGAACATTTCTCCCCATCGGTTGTCGGTTTTCGACTAATATGACCGGTCCATTACCGTCGAAAATAGTATATAATGAGTAAGCGTGCTAACCTGCGACCACTAGCACGTCGATGAGCGCTAACACGGCGAGACTCGCGACGCTCGCCGGCTCGTCCCAGCGCACGTCGTCCCACAACGCCGAGCACGCTGTCTCGTTCAGTGAGCGCATGTTACGCGCGCCGCCCAGAACGACGCGCGCACCGCTTGGCAGCACATTGCCCGACAGCAGTCAAGTGGGCGCCAGCATTTTCTCCTCAACTTTCTGAAAGCGAAAGAAACGACTTGTTAATGTCATATTCCTGTCATGAAACGCTTAGTTTTTTTTTTACGGAATATGGGTGACAAATATGCACCCAGTCCATCTGAATATAAGTGGATGCTGTGGCCCATGGACATCTAAATCTATCCTTGGATATGAATATAAGATAATGAATTAAAATGTAGATGTTTTGACCCCTGAGCACCGAGATGGCTTGTCTCGTTTGTAGTAAAAAGTTACTCCGGCTCTCTACACCCACGACACGAAACACAGCAGCATTAAGCTGCTATTTTACGCTGGTATTCTGTGATATAGTTGCAGCGTGGAGTTTCGTTCTCCGTAACGATCCATTTTATTACATACAAAATGCATGTAAATAAAGTTCATATTACAAACTGTTTATTCAGCAACTTCGGTTTAAAGAATTTTATTTCTCATAAGAACATACAATGGTTCACTTATAATGAGATACAAAGTAATTATTATAATTTGATAATATTATCACATCTACCTCTAGTGCTGGAAGCGGTATAGTCTTAGGTTATGCACTTATACATATTAGGTACCATGTGTTAAAAAGATTACAATGTGCGTACGTATTTCCTAAGTTTACTTTTAAACAATTTCATGCTGTTGCAGTTTTTGATGTCATCTGGTAATTTATTGAACAGCTGTGCTCCCTCAAACAATAGGGTTTTTTTGCCATAATTAGTTCGTGCTGTCATTAGTTGGAGTTTATTTTTACTTCTTAAGTTGTGTGTTGTTGTTTTTTTATGTAACTGTAGGTTTGATTGAATAGAATTAGTGGTTATATTTTTTATTAGGTTGCAAGTGCAATAGGTATAAAGTTGTATAAGATTTAGTAAGTCAGTTTTTTCATATAGTACTTTTGTTGGAGTTAGATAATGGTAGTGAAATAATGCTTTAATAATTTTATTTTGGGTTCTTTGAACTTACATAAGATAACTTATAATAACAAAATAAAAACTTTAAACGGTTCGAAAATAGTTAAACTGGTATTTTTTTTTATATAAAGAGGTTTCATTAAATTTATTTTCTGCAAAATGACTTGTAAAAACTACCACTGCTTAAAAAAACGAAGTGTTTTATAATAAAGAAACCCGGTATAAGAGATAAATTGGTATTTCAAGAAACTTCTCCATAAGCCTGTAAATGTAACTGTTGGAGATAGCATTACCAGACGTTTCGCACCTTCTACGCTACTTGCCTGCGTCCCGTTGCAGATCTAGAAAATTCAAGTCTGACGTATATTAGATAGCCGTGGTAGCTTAGTGCTGTTAATTTCACAAGACTCGAGCAACCCAGGTTCTATCCCAGCCGGCAACAACGAAATTGTTATTTGGAATTTTTAGTACTGATTTAACACGTGCAATGCGAAGGAAAATATCGTGTGAAGACTTGCATGTCTAAAAAATAAGAAAGAAAATTTTTCAGACATGTGAAGTTCGCCAACATGCATTGGGGCAGCGCGGCGGACATTTCCTTGCCCCAAAACCCTCTCAGAAATGAGAGGAGGCCTGTGCCCAGCAGTGGTATGTATATAGGCTGTAACTCGAACTTAACTTTAAAGTAGATGGCTATACTGCCATCAAGAAGTAGCCTTGAGATCCTTCTAGGGATACCTATAGATGTCTCTTATGAAATCCACGGGGTCGAAATAGGGTGATGGATTCTTTTACGTCGTCATCTCACGGTTACACTATCCGTCCATTACAACCAATAATATCAAATTATTCATAAAATAAATAATTATTCATTATTATTTAAAAAGATCTAAATGACGCCACATTAATAGATCTTACTCAGGCGAAGGTTTTCAGTTCAAGGACGCATTCGTTTTCGTTTAATAAACGGATAAGCCAAATATTGAGATAGTCCAATGAAAACATTGATTGCATGTAACCTAATTGTGCTAGCGGGTCCTCGGTTCGTTGCCGGCAATAAAATTATATTCCTTACAGCAAACTTTACGACGAAGTCTCTGGAAATATACAACGTCTGCGTTTCACCAAGTTTCAATTTCTTTATTAAATAAGGACTGTACAAAAAGGGTTGAAGGGCTACCAATTATATTAAGTTAATATTGTAGATAATAATCCCTGAAAATTAGGAGGCCGCTGTCGGTGTACGTAAATACAAATTTTGAGGGTAAAAGTAGCTCTAATAATAATGTCCTCTAGACTGAATTTCAGTCACTGCGACCGGTCTCAATGGAGAGTAGACAGCGCAGCACAACATTACAACATTATATTGCACAAGTGTATGCGTAACAGGTGCAGGTGCACTCTCTATGTCTTCACTCTCATAGTCCGATCGGACGGTAACCTAACCCCCACCCCTCCTAGATTGCCTCATATGGGGAGGAGTATTTGCAATAAATAGCACACTTGACAGATGATTTGGCAACCACAGTTCTTGCACATCCCGTACGCGGTTGGGCTTCACTCTCAACTTGTACAGGTTACGCTATCTGCTATCATTAAATTAGGTTTTGGAAGACGCTGCTGTCCAAGTCCTGATTTGTTTCCCTTTGTCATCTTTCACGGCACCCACGAAACGATATTTGACCCTATAGTGTCGGTTTAAGCATATGTAGTGCATATTTTTGACGGCAAAGTGATGCAGTGGCTTAGCAATGAGTAGCGGCACTAAGGGCCGCGGGTTCGGATACAAGTATTTGTATGGCCTACAAATAATTGCTCTGGGTCTGGATGTTTCTCCTTGTGAAATTCTACATGAATAAACTACCCCCACGATAGAGAAGAAAATCCTAGTGTGGAGGTAACATTTAAAAAAACATTTTTAAATCCATTTATTTTATATATTTTTAATTATTGGATATCAAAAACGTATTAATTTTTTTTCCACAATTAATTGTATCTCAAAAAAGTAAACTGGTGTCAATGTAAGATTAATTTGCAAATTAAAATTTGGGTCTCGTGCAAGAGGCTACGTAAATTAGAAAATTATCCAGATAACCGACCACGTCATGTAAATTCGCTGGAGCGATTTACAAATGGATTAATGGATAGCTGGCCGTTCCCACGAACGAAACAATTCGCGGTGTGGCACAAAACACAAGCTGAAGATTTAAACAATTATTAAATGATAAAAACTTGTAATTAATTAAATATTGTTTAAAAGTAATTAAATAATAAAAACAATTATAAAATTATAGAAAGTAATTGAAAAGTAAAAATAATAATAGAATGCCAAAATGTAATTAAAAAAAGTAAAAATAATATTAAAATAAAAAAAAAACTAATTATCCCATCATAAGTCCATCACAAGTCCACTGCTGAACATAGACCTCCCTTTCTGGTAATGTAATAAGTACGATCGTAAGCCGCCTGTATCCATCAACTATTTGCGTGATTCATTAGGTGGTCTGTCCATCTATCTATTGTCGGTTCTTAAACTATATGGCGAGTCCATTGCTATTTATTTATACGAGGTAGAGTCATGCTGCAACTATATTAGTAGTATAGTTGTAGCACGAATGGGTCGGCTCGACCGGGGAAGGACCATGCTCTCACAGAATACCAACGTAAAATAGCAGCTTAATGCTGCTGTGTTTTTATGGTGAGTGTAGGGAACCGGAGACCTTTTTTACTGGAAAAGAGGCTTTCTATCATAGTCCTCACGCGTGTCATAGTCCACACAATGCATCTGCATTTTGATTCGCAAACGAGGATAAATGTAGATATCTATGAGCCACTGCAACCACTTACCATTAGGTGGACTGTGTGCTCGTTTGTCTCCTGATCCCATAAAAAAAAGCGAACTGATCCGCTAGGATATCTCAGTTACTCTTATCTGCGCATATCCTAGTTATGGATGTTATCATGCAGAGAAATTCCGATCAATAACTTCCACGGCACGCTGAGTGACTTCACGCTGAAGAATCACGTTTCAGTTCCTTTAGTAATTTTAAATTGATAAAAAGTTTTTAACAGTGGTAGAGCCACGCGGCAGCTTTTGCTGTCGCACGGATGGGCCGGCTCGAACCGGGGTGGTACCATGACCTCACAGAATACCAGCGTGAAGTAGAGGTTTACCTCTGCGTTTCGCTTGGTGAGTGCAGGGGGCCGGAGGCCCTTTTTACTGAAAATGAGGCATTCCATCTTAGTCCTCACGGGTGACAACGCATCTACATTTTGATTTGTAATAGAGGATAGATGTAGATGTCTATGGGCCGCAGAAACCACTTACCATCAGGTGGACTGTGAGCTCGTTTGTCACCCTTATCCTATAAAAAAAGTGATATCGTGCGAAACGTCTGGCAATGCGATCGACAGACCGCCTCCCAAGCGTGAACATTGTGAAAAATTCTTCCTGCTACCGGAGAGCCTCATGTTCAGCAAAGCTTCTATGGACTGATAAAGAAGAAGAGAAGAAGATAAAACGTACTCGTAATGTTCTATCAAGCCCTCTTTTTACTTCTGACAGGGATTTGAATCCGCTCATATGTTCTAATGCTTTATACCGAATTGTAAATGTATATACATACATACGCTGCGTTTTCGAGAGTCATTACGAATCGTCTCGCGCGCAAACTTGACGACTTCCAGCCTCCCGTACAAGCCGGTTTCCAAAAAGGCTTTAGTACCATAGACCACATACATATCCTTCGGCAAATTGTACAGAAGTCAATTTGCCACTATGTCTGGCGTATGTGGACTATAAGAAAGCCTTTGATTCCGTCGAAATTTGGGCGGTGCTGCAGTCCCTTCAGCGGTGCCAAGTTGACTGTGGGTATATCGAAGTGCTGAAGTGTTTGTACAGTAGGGCTACGATGGCTATCCGAGTACAGAACCAGAGTACGAAACCTATCCAATTGCAGAGAGGTGTAAGACAGGGTGACGTCATATCCTCGAAACTCTTCACCGCTGCATTGGAAGACGTTTTCAAGCTTCTGGACTGGAAAGGATACGGTATCAACATCAATGGCGAGCACATCACTCACCTTCGATTTGCCGACGATATAGTCCTTATGGCAGAATCGCTGGAGGGCCTAAGCACTATGCTCAATGACCTCAATAGTGTTTCCCAACGGATAGGTCTTAAGATGAACATGGACAAAACAAAGATCATGTTAAATGTCCATGTCACACCTATGCCGGTAGTTGTTGGGAGCACTAAGCTCGAAGTTATTGACGAGTATGTTTACCTGGGACAAATAGTCCGACTAGGTAAGTCCAACTTCGACCGAGAGGTCAATCGACGGATTCAACTCGGCTGGGCAGCGTTCGGGAAGCTACGACACATCTTTTCGTCAGACATACCTCAAAACCTTAAAACGAAATTGTACAACCAGTGCGTGTTGCTAGTGATGACTTACGGAACTGAGCCGTGGTCCTTCACTGCTGGCCGTATGAGGAAGCTCAAGGTCGCTCAGCGAGCTATGGAGGGGGCTATGCTCGGAGTTTCTCTGCGTGGTAAACTTAGGAATGAAGATATCCGCAGTAGAACCAGAATAACCGACATAGCCCAACGGATTAGTAAGCTGAAGTGGCAGTGGGCCGGCCATATATCTCGAAGAACCGACAACCGATGGGGAAGAAAGGTTCTCGAGTGGCAGCCTCGTACCGGTAGGCGAAGTGTAGGGCGTCCCCCCACGAGATGGAGTGACGACCTGGTAAGACATGCAGGAAGTCGATGGATGCAGGTGGCTCAGGACCGTGCTTTGTGGCATTCTTTGGGGGAGGCCTATGTTCAGCAGTGGACTTGTGAAGGGCTGTAATGATGATAATGATGACAGTAGTCTTAATTCTCTAGTATATAATTATAAACTATGATCTTATCACACCAACTAAGTTGGAGTGTATAAACAAGGGTCTATAGTTCTGTGTCATTCATATCATGTCATTACACTAGGCATGCCTGTGTCGTTAGGACGTGAAATGAAAACGAAATTAAAAAAAAAATGGTTTATTGCGTAAACCTTAGACTTGGACCACAAACTCGTCTGATTCATAAGATCAGTACTCTAATTAACTGTCCCAGCCCGTCTATAGGCTTTGTTTGGCTTTCTAATTACTTTCCCCAACTTCGTGCCTAGTTACTGATACGATCGCTTACGTCGGGATTATACCGTAAACAAGGTTTAAATACCAACGTGTTATTATTTTTGAACTATTGCAGGAATACATCTAATTGTGATTTAAATTAGAATTTATTATGCGCTTTGATTACAGCCGAAGTAGCTGTAGGGCTAAGCGCTCTTTATAATTATTACAGTACCCGTGCAGCACGGACTCGATTCGTGTCGGCATCAATTAAATAAATAATTTAAATTTTAGCTATTACCGCATACCGCATGCTGGGCGATGAAGGAAAACAAGGTAAAGAAAGCAGCATGTCTAAGAAATAAAAACTCTATATAACTATTATATAGTCTAGAAATACTTTCAAACTGTTATTAATAAATTTATATTTGTTTTTCTTTTATAAGGGTGACAAATGAGCCCATTGTCCACCTGATGATAAGTGGTTGCTGCGGCCCATAGAAATCTACATCTATCCCCTATTACAAATCAAAATGCAGATGCGTTGTCACCCGTGAGGACTAAGATGGAATGCCTCGTTGAAGTAAAAAGGGTCTCCGGTTCTCTACACTCATCATTCGAAACACAGCAGCATTAAGCTGCTATTTTACGATATTCTGTGAGAGCGTGGTCCTTCCCCGGTCGAGCCGAACTATTCGTGCTACAACTATACTACTAATATAGCTGCAGCATGGCTCTACCACGTAACAGAATATGACATAAGTTTTTTTTAAATGACTTTGTTTAAATGACATAAGAATAATAAGAATGTAAGAATATTTACTACCAGATATCGTCCCGTGAGTTTAGTAAGAGGCGACAGAAGGAAACTGAAACAATTAAATGGGCAGCAGCGTCTTCCTGACAACATTATAAAACAATCTTTGAAATCAGCTTTTACTTTTTATATACAGTTTTTTTTTAATCAGCTGTCCCCCGCGACTTCGCCAGTGTGGAATTTACTACGACTTCATGGGTTTCAATTTGTTTGCGCAGAACCCTAGTTATTTTTCTAAAATAAAAGTATCCTTACTCCTTATTATTACATCAGTTATCTGTCAGTGAAAGTCCCGTCGAAATCAGTAAAGCCATTACGGAGATTAGCCGGAACAAACAGACAGACAGACAAACATATTAGAAATTGTTTTTTTTTTGTTATTAGTACCGTATATATTTTCATATGCGTTTAGTAAAAAGCTGTTATTTTAATATTACAAACAGACACTTTTTATTTATTTGTATATAGAAATCACAAGCAAACACTTGCATTTCATTCGTACAACCAAAGTGAATTGGGGCACATCGTATTGCAGTCCAGTCGATCACACAACGTGTCTTTTATTTAGCTCGGAACGTGCTGTTTCCTCGCACTCAATTCCGATTGGAAACACAATTGGACACCGCGGGCCTGGGGATATAGATATAGTGTCACTATATTTGTAACTTCATCTCTGTTCCTTACAATTTAAGTGGGACACAGAAATACGTTATTTTCGTTTTTGTACTCAGTTAGTGTAGGGGTTCTTTAAATAGCATTATTTTTTGTTACAAAATATTAAAATTCCGCTGCAAAACTTACGCCTAGATTATATCTATATAAACAAATAAAATTAAAGTGTCTGTTTGTAATGTCGAAATAGCATCTTTTTACTATATGCATAATATGAAAGTATATACGGTACTTATAACAAAAACACAATCTTAAAAGTTTTTTGTCTGTCTGTCTGCCTGTTTGTTCCGGCTAATCTCCGAAACGGCTGGACCGATTTTGACGGGACTTTCACTGGCCGATCCGAGCTGATGTCATAAGGAGTAACTTAGGCTACTTTTATTTTAGAAAAAGAATTAGGGTTCCAAGCAACAAAATTAAAACCCTAAATTACTCGCGGGCGAAGTCGCGGGGTACAGCTAGTTTTATAATAAAAACTATTGAGTAAAAAAAGTAAAAAAAAAGTAAAGTTGCAACCTATTTACGTCCCACTGCTGGGCACAGGCCTCTTCTTATTTATGAGAGGGTTTTAGGGCAAGAAAATGTCCGCCGCGCTGCCCCAATGCGTGTTGGCGAACTTCACATGTCTTCGAAATATTTTTTTCTTATTTCTTAGACATGCAGGTTTCCTCACGATGTTTTCCTTCACCGCCGAGCACATGGTAAATCAACAATTAAAATTGCAACTAACAATTTCATTGGTGCCGGCGGGGATCGAACCCGGGTTGCTCCAGTACTGTGAAACTTACAGCGAGCGTTAACCATCTGAGCTACTACGGCTCTTGAGTAACAATAAGATAATTAATGAAATAAGATTATTTTGACGTGACAACGTCTTATAATTCGATGAAGCTGGCTGCACGCACGAAAAACATGACTCATGTGGCGTTACCTCGCTCTGAGGCGTTCCATTTAAGGCTTGAAGTGCAAGCGAGAGCGCGGAACGAGCGACAAAGAGGCAGAATCGGCGTTGTCACGTTCTACTATCGTCAGTACACCAACTTTACAGACAACCGATTTTTTTTTGTTTTAATTTGTATTTTGCCCCACAGGATACTTGCGATACTTGCAACGCTTAGCAGACGGGTGGGCGATCGTAGTTTTTTTTAATTATTTTAAGATGTTATCAGGAAAGTGCTGCTGCCCATCTCCTGTTTCAACATCCCTTTTTCGCCTCTTACCACTTTTACACCTTCCTCTTTCACCTATCTTATTCCCACGGGAACTTTATTTATACCTAGCTGTTCCCCGCGACTTCGACCGCGCGTAATTTATTACGATTGGATTTCATGAGTTAAAATTTTTTGCGCGGAACCCTAATTCTTTTTCTAAAATAAAAGTAGCCTAAATTATTTCTTATAACATCAGCTATCGGTCAATGAAAGTCTGGTCAAAATCGGTCCAGCCGTTTCGGAGATTAGCCGGAACAAACAGACAGACAGAAACACAGACAAAAATTTTAAAATCGTGATTTTGTTATAAGTACCGTATATACTTTCATATGCATATAGTAAAAAGCTGTTATTTCGACATTGCAAAGAGACACTTAAATATTTATTTATTTGTATAGATATAGTAGCTAGCTTTTTCGCGCGGTTTTGCTCGCATGGGCGAAGCCCGTGGCAACGTCAACGCAAAAATAATCACTTTTAAGATCACCTCGTTGCCTTTCAGTGTATCTGTTTGTCACTAATACAGTTTTTGGTTACATAGATGATTGTAATTTGGCCTAGTTATACAGTTACTTACTAGAATTCTTTCTCTTTTTTGAGGAGTAAAATCAGTGACCATAAAAAAGGAGAAGACGAAATAATTATCTTTATCTTGTTCCTCGATAAACCTTAGGATTGATCGCCAGAGGTAAAGAGTTCCAAAGCACGATTTTTTTTTTATAGGATCGGGTGACAAACGAGCACACAGTCCACCTGATGGTAAGTGGTTACTGTGACCCATAGACATCTACATCTATCCTCAATAAAGACTCAAGATGCAGATACGTTGTCACCCGTGAGGACTAAGATGAAATGCCTCTTTGCCAGTAAAAAGGGTCTCCGGTTCTCTACACTCACCATACGAAACACAGCAGCATTAAGCTGCTATTTTACGCTGGTTTCCTGTGAGAGCGTGATCCTTCCCCGGTCGAGCCGACCCATTCGTGCTACAACCATAATATAGCTGCAGCATGGCTCTACCACGTAATAACGATTTCAAAATTCCAGAAAGATTTAATATAAAGTGTTGAGGAGTGCACAGGAATTTGAAGGGAAAGGTTTTAGTTAAACTGTAGGGAAAAGTCATGAGGAGCACAGACGTTTTTTATAGGATAAGGATGACAAACGAGCACACAGTCTATCTGATGTTAAGTGGTTACCTACCGTGGCCAATAGACATCTACATCTATCCTCGATTACAAATCAAAAATAAAATTACGTTTCCAGTAAAAAGTGTCTCCGTTTTTCTACACCCACCATAACGAAACACAGCAGCATTGAGCTGATATTTTACGCTGGTATTCAGTTAGAGCGTGGTCCTTCCCCAGTCGAGCCAACCCATTCGTGCTACAACTATACTAGTAATACAGCTGCAGCGTGGCTGTACCATGTGAAGTTAAAATATTCTTGAATAAAACTACTTTTACGGATTTTATCACGTTTAATTCTATTTATTTTTAATTCCTAATATTCTTTTAGATAGGCTGGACTTCTGAATGGATGGAATGGCTCTATCGATTACAGCTTATAAAAGTCAGTAATGATCAAAATGCAGATGCATTGTCACCCGTGAGGACTAAGATGGATTGCCTTTTTCCAGTAAAAAGGGTCTTCGGCTGTCTACAGTCACCATACGAAACACAGCAGTGTTAAGCTGCTATTTCACGCTGGTATTCTATGAGAGCGTGGTCCTTCCCCGGTCGAGCCAACCCATTGCTACAACTATACTACTGCTACAACTAATATAGCTGCAGCATGGCTCTACCGCGTATAAAACTTGGCTACTGCCCCTATCCTGTTTGGATTTCCCTCTGTCGCCACTTACGAGACGCACTAGACGATATGGGTAGTGGATATTCTTACACCGCCACTACATGGTTAGACTTGATGTATATACATTAAATAAGATGTACATATTATATTACAGAAATATCTTGAGGCTTTTGAGAGATGGCAAATAACTATCTTTTTTTATAGGATAGGGTGACAAACGAGCACACAGTCCACCTGATGGTAAGTGGTTGCTGTGGCCCATAGACATCTACATTTATCATCGTTTGCGAATCAAAATGCAGATGCGTTGTCTCCCGTGAGGACTAAGATGGAATGCCTCTTTTCCAGTAAAAAGGGTCTCCGGTTCTCTACACTCACCAAACGAAACACTGCAGCATTAAGCTGCTATTTTACGCTGGTATTCTGTGATATTGCTGGTATCTCGTTTACGGCAGGTGTAAAGTCAAATCGGCAAGCCGGTGACGTCTGTTAAGGTTCAGTTCTCTTACCATACTGATTGGAAGAAACATATAATATAAGAAGTTTAGGTATTGAAGGAAGAAGAAACTATAGAAATAATAAAATAATAATAAAAGGATGTAAGATCCTACATCCTTTTATTCAATTTTAAATATAAAATAATTACATCAATTATTCATAGTTTTAGTCTGTGTATACACTCAACATATTACGTAGATACATTTTCTTTTATGCCAGTTATTTTCTTTCAACAAATTTTCTTGTCGGTTGCGATTTATGTAACCAAATGCACCGCATAATTTACGTTACTCAGAATAAATATAAATAGGTGCTCATATTTAAATGAAATTTGGGATATACGAGTATGTGCCCTACAGTAAAATCGAGAAAATATTTGACGTGGTTAGTTTCTCTTCATGGTTTAAATCATAAAGTTTTTTTTAAATATATCATATATTTTTCTTAGGAATCTCGTCCAAAATAAAAATCCCCCGAAACATAAAATAAAAAAAAAACACGCTTTTGTAGATAACCGAACAAAAAAAGAGAAAATAATTTTCAATAAGTTAAATAGTATTAGTAGTGTCAAAAAGCGAGGGGTAATTTTTCAGATATGTTTACGATGACGCAAATTTTACAAATATCCACAAAAATATTTACGACAAGTGAGCACCCTACGCTTTTTTAAAATAATTTTTTTCATGTTAGGTAATCACTATTTTCTTATTTTAAAGTTATTGAAAATTATTTTCTACTTTTTAGTTCGGTTATCTACAAAATCATGTTCTTTTAGTTTTTTTTTTAACTATTATTTATTTTCTATTGTTTAGTGCGGCTAACTACAAAAACTTGTTTTTTTTTTGAACGGAGTTCTTTTACGCGGCTTACGGTAGATTGAACTGGCAGAAATTGTAGTTGTTTTATGAATTATTGGCTAATCGTGAGGTTCCTGGCAAGGATAATGGGACAAAATATTTAAATTATTGCATTGGCATCGGTCCTTGATAAGTGTGCGAAGTTTCAAATCAATCTTAATTTCTTGACTGCTGCAGCTGAATAGGCAGATATCCAAATGCATGCGGTAGGATTTACGCATATTCAATACAGACAGTATTGAAAAAGCGGTTGAGCAGAAACAGGGCTACAAAGTCTTTACCAGAGATCTGTCTGCCAGAAAGAGTCAACTGTCTAAGCTGAAGGCCGAATGTGGCAGCATTGTTTTCGGGACATCTGAGATTTTCGAGGGAAGTCTTATCCAATACTATTTCGAAGATATCCTAGAAGCCAGTCTGAGCGAGATTAGAATGGCTCTCCAGCCCCTTAAGAACGGCAATGTCCCAGGCTTGGATGGAATTACAACAGAGCTTCTGATGGCTGGTTTGTACAGTAGGGCAACGATGGCTATAATATCAACCTATCCAACTGCAGAGAGGTGTAATACAGGCTGAAGTTATATCCCCAAAACTGACGATATTTACCTTATGGCAGAATCGCTGGAGGACCTAAGTATAACGCTCAATAACCTCAATAGGGCCTCCCAATGAATAGGTCTTAAGATGAACATATGGAAAAAACAAAGATCATGTATAACGTTCATGTCACACCTATGCCGGTAGTTGTTGGGAGCACTAAGTTTGAAGTTGTTTACGAGTATGTTTACCTGGAAGATATAGTCTAACTAGGTAACTCCAACTTCGACCTAGAGGTCATTCGGCGGATCTGCTCGTCAGTAGTCTTTCACTGCTGGCCGTATGAGGAAGCTCAAGGTCGCTGAGCTAGCTACGGAGAGAGCTGTGCTTGGGGTTTCTCTGCGAGCTAAACTTAGAAGTGAGGATATCCACAGTAGAACCAGAGTAACCGACATCGCCCAACGGAATAGTAAGCTGAAGTGGCAATGGGCCGACCATATAGCTCGAAGAACCGATAACCGATGGGGAAGAAAGGTTCTCGAGTGGCCTCGTACCAGTAGGCGCAGTATAGGGCAGCTCCCCACTAAATGGAGTAACGATCTGGTAAGACATCTGGAAATCGATGGCAGGTGGCTCAGGGCCATGTTTTATGGCATATCTCATGGGAGGGGGCCTGTCTTCAAGGGAGGGGAGCCTGTCTGGGTAGGTAGCATACAATTTCCAATTTTCGCGAAAATAGCGGTGCTGGTATTACAATTATTGAGAGCCAGTATGATGAGAAGCTGTGAGGCATTCCATCTTAGTCCTAAGAGATATTTAGCCTTCGTTATTTGAAGCTGGATGCAGGTGTCCATGGGCTGCAATAGTCACTTACTATCAGGCGGGCTGTTAGTAGTATAGGGTAGAAATTTAATCTTTTATCTATATTAAGAGAAGAAATTAAATCTTCTTTTTACGTGGTACTGCCCTGCTGCAGCTATATTAAAAGTATAGTTGTAGCACGAATGGGTCGGCTCGATCAGGGAAGGACCACGCTCTTACAGAATACCAGCGTAAAATAGCAGCTTAACGCTGCTGTGTTTCGTATGGTGAGTGTAGAGAACCGGAGACCCTTTTTGCTGGAAACGAGGCATTTCATCTTAGTCCTCACGGCAAACGAGGATAGATATAGATGTCAATGAGCCACAGCAACCACTTACCATCAGGTGGCCTGTGTTTTCGTTTTTCACCCTTATCCTATAAGAAAACCTCATTTACCTTAAAGATAAAAAATTAAAAAAAGGGTTTAAAAAAATTTAAAAACACACCACTGAGGCATTGTTTTTTGTATTAATCTAATACTCTAGAACCCGATAAATCTATAATATAAAAATGAATCGCTGAATGTGTTGCTAAGCGCAAATCTCGAGAGCAGCTGAACCGATTTCGTTAACTCTTTTTTTATAATATTCCTTGAAGTACAAAGATGGTTCTTACGGAGAGAAAAAATTAAAAAATTGCTTGAAAAAGTAAAAAAAAAACAACATTTACCTATATTCCCATACAAAAGATTCGTTATAATACTTAAAAGTCAATTTTAACTTCACTTCATTAAATATAAAATACTAACACTTACATCTATCTACATCCTCGAGTCTTGTAAATTCGTCAGGAAACACCCAAAATTGTACTCACCTATTACAATAACTAAAAGAAATAATAGAAATTTATATAAGCTTAGGATACCCTTCTCCAAACTAAAATTAGTTTCGACTAGCCCCCACGCCCCCATGTCAATAAAGATTTATAACCATTTACCGAATTCTATAAAAATCCTAGAAAACCCTGCGCAATTTAATAAAAAATTAAAAACATTCCTTATTAATAAATGTTATTATACTTTGGAAGAATTTTTTGACGATAAATAATGACAAAGAAAGAATACTTCGACTATATTATATTTCTAATTTAAGTAATTTATATAGAATAATATTGAATGTTGACGATATGATATTTTATAATTTATGTTTAAAAGTTAGATTATACATAAATAGTTAGTCCTCTAGTGTTGCTATGCCCTTGCAGGGCGTCACATGTATGCCTATCAAATGTAACATCTTATATTTGTAATGTGACATGCAATAAAAAATTTGAATTTGAATTTGAATTTGAAACCATTTTAGAAAAAATACTTGTGATAAAAACAATTGATATGCAACTTCGCGCCAAAAATTATACTAATCAATAAATTATTATGTGTTAAAATATAACATTCGAAAATCAAACATTCATGAGCAATCAGGAGCGCAACACTTTCAGTGTATCCTACGTATCTCCTAATCTCTATATATATGAAAATCAATTGCTGTCTGTTAGTCTCGCATAAACTCGAAAATGGCCGGACCGATTTTGTTGAAATTTTTGTGTGTGACTGACTGGTTTAGATTCACAATTGGACCCGGTAGTTGGTGCAGTTGTTGTGATCCCGTGCGAAGCCGGGGCGGATCGCTAGTTTTATATAAAACGCAACTTCTCAATTATATGTCATAGTGTTAAAAAAAAAACGAAGAGTTTCGCAATATGGCGGGTTTGAAAGATCACCTTATCACAAAAATTGATAAGGGCGTGCTTCAATGGTTTGGGCACGTTGAGCGAATGAGTGAAGACCGAATGGTGAAGAAAATATATAGCGGGAAAGTTAATATTAAAAGGTGTCGAGGTAGACCGAGACTAACTTTCGAAGACCATGTGAGCAAATTGCTCGAAGAGGGGAGGGTCAAGAGTATTCGGATACCTTGACGTGCATGTATGAAGAAGATAATGAATCTGAAAGAAGCGAAAGAGGTTTATAAGGATCGTGACACTTGGCGATCTGTTCTCTCTGGCTACCCCGTCAGGGATTGTGCGTGAAGATAAGTAAGTAAGTAAGTAAGTGTTTGTTCTATCTAAGTGATAAACTACGTAAACACCAACTGTATCAACCTGTATTCGCAATAAACGATTTGAATTTGAATTTGGTAGGCAATTTGGTTTTAGATAAGCTTATTTGACTTCGACAGAATGTCAGCGCTTCGGTAACTCTGTTACTGTAGCATTATACTGAGTCGGTGGCAATTTTGTTGCAGCAATCATTTTTATTAATATTTAGTTAAATATTTTTTGTTTTTAAAATTGATGCTCTGCAAGTTGCAACCATAAATAAATATGTTTTTATTTCTGTTTTCCTTTCCTTCAATTAATGCCGTTAGTGCTTGCTTACAAAGAAAAAACTTTCTCACCTCCTCAACTATTTACGGAATGTAACAAAAGGCCTAAAATAACCATGGAATAAAATATTAGTCTACTCTACACGTGACAGGTGATAATACCCTACTAAATTCAAAACGTCCCTCCATTAAATTTACAGCGACCTAAAATGCAGCACTCGTAACTGTAATGAGACGTGTGACAAGGGTTCATATTCAGACTATTGAAGACGAAATGAGGAATAAAGGAAAGCCTCGGGAAGGCAAACTGCTTTTGCTTTTAATAAACGACCCAGATTTTCGGGATCGCGGAGAGAAATAGCGAATATCAAGTTTGTATTGAGTGTTTCAAATATTAAACACATAGTCTCTTAGGTAGTGTAAGGATATCCACTACCACATATCATCCCGTAGGCGTTGTAAAATGGCATAGAGGGAAGCTGAAATTGGAGATGGGCGGCAGCATTTTTCCAATGACATCTCAAAAATATTAATAAAACAAACTATGACACAGACCTCCCCTATCAAAAAATCTATGGGGCAGGCCTATGTCACAGCATTGGTCTGTAATAGGCTGTAAAGGATGTATGTATAGAAGGTAATCTACCAGAAGCACATGACCTACTGAGAGGTGAAATTATTAAATCAACAGTAACATTACAACTATGGCAAAATCCCCCCTATGAGGTTATCTATGAGGGAGGCCTATGTACAGCAGTGGACTTTTATAGGCTGTAATGGATGGGATGGTTGGATGCCTCTTAGTAGTGAATGTTAGAAATAATTTTATTCAATTGCTCAATGTATCCGTTGGGCTATGTCGGTCACTCTGGTTCTACTGCAAATATCCTCATTTCTCAGTTTATCACGCAGAGGAAGCCCGAGCATAGCTCTCTCCATAGATTGCTGAGTGACCTTGAGCTTCCTCATACCGCCAGCAGTGAAGAACCACGTCTCAGTTAATCTTTTCTGATCTCTTACTGGTCCTGTCGGATAACCGTCCCATAGGACTATGAGACTAAGGGAATAGGGAGTGCACCTGTGTTTGTGCATACACTCGTGAACTATGAACCTGTCCTGCTCAGATAACTTGTCTCCGTTTAGACTGG
This sequence comes from Parnassius mnemosyne, assembly GCA_963668995.1. Lineage (NCBI taxonomy): Eukaryota > Metazoa > Arthropoda > Insecta > Lepidoptera > Papilionidae > Parnassius > Parnassius mnemosyne. Next base: position 1,211,168 of record CAVLGL010000090.1, read on the forward strand.
CCGAAGAAATTAGGTCTGGAGGGGATTACACTGCGATTGTCGATTCGCCTGCCATGAGTAACGGTTATGCCAAACCCTCCCTACAGTGGGAGCACATGTCCAGCTCTGGTATTTTATAGGCTAATTAATTAAGTAAGAAGCTCTATTACAGTCACTTCTGAGAAGCTAGTATAGTATAATCCCGTGTAGTGGCGGTGTAAGTATATCCTCTACCCCATATCGACGACACCCACGGTATCGTAAGAGACGACAGAGGGAAACTTAAACAGGGGATGGGCATCAGCATCTTTCTAATAACAAATAATAAATAACCGCGTTTGCCAACCTGCCCGCCGGGCGTGGCAACTATAGCGAAAGTCCCCCATGTGGCAATTTATGGGGGAGACCTATGTTCAGCAGTGGACTATTATAGGCTGTGATGGACGGATGGTTGAGGACTAAGTTGTAATGTGTGACAGCTTTTATCTATACCGGCTTTTTAAGGGCAGAAATAGGTAAGAGTTTCGTACAACGTAGACGGATTCAAGTAAAAAAAAAACTTTTAATAAAAAGTAAAAGTCGACTTCAAGGAACTAAACGAATAAAATTGTTTCACATTCTGGAGTCGACGCTAAGATCTAATAATACTCCACACCGAATTTCGGTCACGCCGGCCAGCCTCAACGGAGACTAGCCATCGGCCCGAGTGTGTGCGCAAGCACAGGTGTATTCTCTATTCCCCCACTCTCATAGTCCGATGGGACGGTAAACCGACACGATTGATCAGGCGCAGACCAACGGCTTTAAGTGCTTTTCGAGGCACGGGGGTGAGATACCGCACACCGCTATCTTCCAACTCCGGGCGGATCCTGAGAGTTTCTTGATGGAAAAGCTCTAAAACTGTTTATTTTTTATCCGACCTGGGATTCGAACCCGGGACCTCATGATCAGCAGTCGCACTTTTACAACCACGGGACCAACGAGGCTAAAACAGTGTATAGAAGAATTAAAGTCCCGAAAACTTTCTGTGTCCAGCAGTGGGATAATATATATATATAATGTAATAAACTTTATTTTCCATATATATATATATATGTCAGTTAACAATGTGTCTATTTATAAACTACATAGGAATATTTCATCTTATAACATGAAAAATAGCAACCATTGCCGAACTAGGCCAAACCCTGTATTTCAGCATATGGCGCCACTCCCCAGACATAATAAACATAAATTATTTATTTAAATATATGGAAAATTTACAAAACTTTGTTCTTTATATTACAGATGTGGTATAAAAAAAAATGAAATTGAAAAAAAATAAAAAAATATATATATATATATATATATATATATATATATATATATATATATATATATGTAAAATGTTACTCTTTTGTATATGGTGCTAGTGTACGTGTGTATGTGTGTGTGTGTGTGTGTGTGTGTGTGTGTGTGTGTGTGTGTGTGTGTGTGTGTGTGTGTGTGTGTGTGTGTGTGTGTGTGTGTGTGTGTGTGTGTGTGTGCGCGCGTGTAAGAGGCTGTGTACAAGGTGAAAAATACAGTTTAATGAATACCTTAAGTTACCTAACAATAGAAATTCGAACACTGTCCATAATAACTTAGCGCTGCACTGTCAAAAGATCTTCCGTTTCATCATATCCTAGAGTCAGTAACCAAGCTGTTATTTTCTTTTTGCATTGCTTTATATGTAGGGAGTAAACTGCAATAATTTTATTAACTTTGTTATTCACAAAAGGACCTAAAGCACAGTAAAATCTCCGAACAAATGAAGTATGAAACTGTTTTAGTTCACAAGGTCTGACTATTCTGCAGTTTATACATTTTTGAGGATCAAAAATCAGTACACTGTGTTGTTTCAAGATTATACCTAAAATAAACAGTTGTCTGACGGTAAGGACTTCACAATTGTCAAAGAGGAGTTTGGTTGGGAATAAGAAAGGTCGAAAAGTGCTTACTTTGAGTACTGCACGCTGGGCAATTTCTAAGCGATATCAGGGATTCGCAGAGTGCAAAGTAAATTTGCTTTATGAGTTTATAATCTGCAGTATGTCTAAGTGTTTTAAATATTATTATTAATTTCCGCACTCTTTTGGTCAATAATTCGATATGCGTTTTAAAATTTAAGTGACAATCTAACATTACCCCCAAGTATTTTATTTCATTAGTACGCTCTAATTTAGGACAGGAACATTTATGTTTATCTACAAAATTGCAACTGTGAGCCACAAGATGTAATTTATCTCCAAATCCTCTGTTTTTCCGAATTGGAAAAGGAATGTATTTTGTTTTATTAGGATTTAGTGTTAAAAGATTTACACTCAGCCATCTAGAGACACTGTCAAAAGCATCCTGCGCAGCATCAAAAACTTTCTGCCAGGAAATGGCTGAAATTAATAGAACTGTATCATCAGCATAGGAGATCAGATTACAATTTAAAGGATTAAATGAACTTAGTTCATTAATGTAAATCAGGAATAGAGTTGGTCCAAGAACGCTGCCCTGTGGAACTCCATAAGATATATGTGCATAATACGATAATAGACATAAACTTGAACACGATTTGCAAGGTAACTCTTAAAAAGATTCAACTGATTATCTCTTATGCCTATAGACTCAAGCTTATTTAGTAGAATAGGAATCAATACTGTATCAAACGCCTTTGCAATGTCTTGAAATATGGCTAAGCATTTATTATGTTTATCTAAATTCGTAGTAATAAAATTAGTCACTGCATGAACTGCATCTGAAGTAGACTTTGCCTGACGAAAACCAAATTGGTTATCAGAAAGTAACTTACGATTTTCCAAATAACTCACCAGTCTGATATTAATGAGTTTTTCCAAGATCTTAGATATAGCAGGAAGTAATGATATAGGCCTATAATTTGTGATAAGATCTTCATCACCACCTTTATGTATCGGAATAACTATGGACTTTTTTAAATAATTAGGAAAGACCCCAACTTGTAAACAAAGATTAAAAATAAATGTAAGAGGCGGGACTAAGTAATTTACGAATTTTTTTAGGAATATGTTTGAAATATTATCCCAACCAGCTGCACAATTATCTTTAAGATTCAGAATTAAACTACTAACTTCAGCAATGTCAGTCTCTAATAAAACAAAATAATTAATGGAGCCGGAATTAGGACCCTTAGAAGCGGTAACTAATAAAATACTCATTTATTTTATTGGCGGACTTATACGGACAAGACTCATCCTTCAATAAATTCAATAAAGAATTTTTGTTTTAGCTGTGTGCGTTATATTTTTAATTATATGCCATATTTTTTATTGCTATTTCCAGCTTCATTTATTCGATCCTTTTCATAAGCTCTTTTTACCTTTTTTAGCAATGTGTTACAAAAATTTCTAAAGCGAGTATAAGTAATTTTAATTATTTCATTATTTGGATATTTTCTTACTTTATAATGCAGTTTGTCTCTATTTTTCATGCAGCGTAAAAGACCTGGTGTGATCCAAGGCTTAATAATTTTCTTACGTCTTGCTAAAGAAACAGTTTGATAATTTTTATTTAGAGTGGATATCATTGTTTCCAGGAAATAGGTTAGAGCAAAATTAGGATCAAGTGATTTATAAACAGGAGAAAAATCTATATTCGAGATATCTATTTCAAGTTGATTATAATTTATCTTTGTTATTGTGTGATTAGAGTAACTACGAACTTGTTTCTTATGTAAACATAACATAACCTATTTTTTATGATCATTAAGATTCGACTGCATTACTATCGCTGTTGTTGCAAATTTTGTTTTTATAAGAGCATGATCAATATAAGTACCACTAGATTCGCAAGTAATGAAAGTATGCGGAGGGAACAATGAATGGTAAGCAGCAAGATTTAGGTATTGATCAGAAAATTTATAAGGTTTATCATCATTAATAGATATATTCATGTCTCCCATTAGAATAATATTGCTGAAGCCCTTTATTGTTTGCAAATTATCATTCAAGGAACTCAAAAAGTGATCTAAGCAAAAGTATGAGGGAAAACGGTAAACCGCTAGGATGGCGGTGTCAATGCCATTTTTATAAGAAGCAAGTTTGCATCAATAAATGGAGGCTCTTCAACAGTAGACATTAGATTATTTTTAATATAAACTACCACTCCATTATTTTGAATGGGATTATGTTTAGTTGAAAATACACGATAACCTGCTAAATATGGTATAACAACCGTACACGATAGCCAACACTCTGTCAAGATAAGAATATCCACATTAACTTTTAATCTTGCAAGTAGAACTTCAAAACCAGTAATGTTTAAGTTAATGCTGCGAATGTTTTGTGTAAGGATTGAGAGGGAAGTTTTTGAAGCTGGTAAACGTCTACTGCAGTCCTCCAAATCACACTCAAAAGCATTTGTGACAAATAATTTGTCCAGATCATCAGATATATCTTTTAAATTATCGAAAACGAGGCAAAATTATCTGTATACGTCAACTGAATTACTCCGTGTAAGAAAATAAATTTTGTTACAGTCAAATAAGTAACACATTTTTTTAAGAAATAAAAATATACAAGGTATTCATAACAAAAAGTAATAAAGGGTAGTCGTGTGAAAGTGTACTTTACGATTTACTTTAAGATTAAAAAGTAAAAAAATAAAATTATGAGAAGAAAATACAATGAAAGTTAAACTTACAGCTACTAGTCTTTGAGTTATTTTAAATTTTTCAAGATCTGATTCACTTTCTACTTTCACCAAAGGAGAGTTTACGTTTTTTTCGAAGATAAACCACACCACGCGATGTAAAACAAAAAGCAAACATGTTTTCCTTTTGAAACGCTCCAGCCAAGAAGAACATTCTCTGTGCCTTTGGTGTCAACGTTTCAGCAACGAATACAGGTTTAATAGGGGTATCTATATTAAAATGTCCAGTGTTTAATTTTTTGCCTTCACTTCACCTTTATTCTTATTAAATAATTTCACTGCCTTGAGAACATACTTTGTTACGGCCTACGGTTGCTCCCTTAAAGGATCCAATCCCCCGGGGCCCATCAGCAGAAGACTTCCCGAGCAAACGTAGGTCGGGCCTCCTAAGGCCACGTGGAATCTCTCTAATTACACTAAAATATATGGGGGAGCGTTATACTACGGCCAGTCGACCGGAAGGAATTTGGCGGAGTTCACTTACCTCGATCCAAGACGACTGGTCCCTCCGGAGTCGGTCAGGTCGCATGTAGTTGTGTAGTGCAAGGGAAAGAATGGTGATGTGGTGTGTATCTGGGTGTGACTGATGGTGATTAAACCTGGACCTTAGCCGTCGGCAGCAGCCCGAGCGTCGACACCGCTCCAATTTGAGGGGGCCTTTCGAGGTTATCCACAGTCACTTTCTTGGTTCACCACGATGACAGTCACTTAACTCTATCGTACGATTAACTAGCTTACAGAAGCCACTAACTATCGCGGGGTATAAGGTTACCGCACAAAACACGCCCGGAGTTTCTAGGTCAAAGGTCACTACCGTTTCGCGTGGCAACAGTTCTAAATACCGAGGCCGCACTAGCTTATATTGTCGAATGCACTTATACAGATTCTGAGTCGGACCCAATAAGTCCCGGGAAAGGCTATCCAAACAGGGAATGCGCGTTATAATTCCTAGACAGGATATTTACTAGACGCCCTAACTATTCCGCGGTTCCCGCACAAAATTAACAGCGTGCAAACATTAGCACATCTGGCAGATGACTGATCCGCTTGCGACCCGCGCGCCACTGCCAGGATCGGAAGAACTTCAGACCGGAATCGCGCCGAGCCGAGTGACATCTGGTGTCGATTCCGACAACAGAGTTTTGCGCGAACAAACCCCCGTCCCGGACATAAGGATTTAGGTCCGCGAGCAAACCGGTCAGCGGGACAAGGTCGAGACTGCAAGTTGCAAGACCGAATCTACAACCAAACTAGGCCACCTTAGGCAATCCATTAGGTCTTGCAACCCTAATCAACGCCTCAAAGATATCCCTAATGTGGCAAGCCGGAGGGTCAGCCTCCACTGGATGCCCCTCCTGGGCATCGCAGCACTTTAATAAGTCCTGTACTGGACAGAAGTCCGACGACCTCTTTCAAACACCTATCTGTGCCCCTATGATTAGTTCCGCAATCCGACCGGATCAGCTCTGCAAACAGTGACGCGACACGAAGCGGCCTCGAGCGGCCTCCTAAGCTTCAGTGCAGAGAGCACCCACAAATTCCACATGAACGTCGTCTGTGGAGAGCCGAACGAAACGCACAGATAGTCCCTAGTATGAATTTTCAACAAGTAGGCCTAGCCAGGCCACCCACCATATTATCATTTACTAAAATAGTGCGGCAGCTGATTTCAATCTGATAATCTCCAAACTAGCTAGCCTGTTAGACAAGTAGTCCTATGCTCATATTTCAACTAATTTTTCAAAAGCATCAATGTTCAACTACAGAATTAATTCAACCAAATTAATCACCGATGCGCATAGGTCAACTTGCAAATTAAACAAAACAATAACGTAAGGGACAGCCCTACTTCTTAGAAAACAAAAATGATTAAACACTATCATAAACATAAACATAATTTTTCAAATAGTGCGCCATTCCATTTCAGATGAATTCAAATTTTCCTTTCAGCAAACAAACGCAACAATCAAATACAGTGATTAAATATATGTACAAAACACATGCAGTAGCATTTAAAGGAGTAGATTAAATTCAATTCTTTTAATTTAAACCGCTACAAATAGGAGAATTTCGCGGAAAGCCCAAAGCAATTTTTAATTTTAATTCAAGTATTTTTTGACTAAGTGCTCGACCAAACCAAATCTAATACCCCTTGACAACGTGATTCAACGCTCCAGAGGGGGCCCTAATCTTCCCACCACTAAGGGGAGGCCACATGGCGTGAACCCGAGATAAATAGAGCACAACCTTTAACAGTTGCCACTCGGGTTGTACGCCTTCACTGAGGCCGTCGGCAACAGAACATTTTGACAAGTGGACTGTTGACGGCTTAAGGCTCAGTGGAGGCGGCCGTGGTGGGAACTAGGCAGCAGCTAGACAGGGCCGCCTCCATCAAATGGGGAACAGTGGTACACCAGTCGCGGCCACTCAGCTAACGGAAGTGAGAAGGGTCCAGCGGACCGATGAGTGGCCGTGAAGTTCCTCTCCACACGCTGAGGGGGGGTGATGACACCCCCGCCCCTGGGGGAATTACCCCCCAACTGCTTGGGGGAGGGGCCCCTTTCAAACTTAGGGGCCTGGTGGCTGGCCGGCGAGCGCCGATTGTCGCCCAGCAGAGGGCGTGGCTGAGCGCCCCCGCCCGTGGGGGTCGAGGGCCTGGCAGAGCCCCGAGAGGAGACGCCGTTCGCACCCAGGCACAAAACGGCATGGTGATTGCCCTGGCAATGCAGACAGGGCCGTCGATGCGGACAGTCTCGCTGGAGGTGCCCTCCCAGACATGACCAGCACCAGCGGCGCTCCTTGGCGATAGTTCGCCTCGCAGGAACCGGCTTACCTAATAATTTCGGGCACAACGTTACCCGGTGATCAGATGCTCGACAATAGGAGCAGGGGGAGGTTGACGACGACTTGCCTGGCGGGTTCAGCCTCTCACTGGGCACGTCTCGTAAGTCGTCAACGGTGCCCGCCGCGTTCTCGATCTGCCGGCACTGCTCCTCTAAAAACCGCAGCAGATCATAGAAGGGCGGAATATAGGAGGCCTCGTCCCCGCCGTACCTCTCCTCAAAATGGATTCGAAGGTCGAGAGGTAGACGGGACAGCACTATGCGGAACAACAAAAAGGCCCATTCGCCCACTGGTAAACCCAGCCGCCTCAACGTATTACAGGCCACCAAGACTGGATCCAACAGGTCCGGACGCAGTCTGGCCCGGTCACTAAGCAGCGGGAGGCTTAGAAGCTGCTTAACATGCTCGTCTGCAATTCGCCGGACGTTGGCGTATCTTCTGGCTAGGAGGTCCCGAGCAGTCTGGTAGGCGTCGTCCGACAATTTCAAGTGGCCGACGACGCCCAGGGCCTCCCCCTCCAGTGAGGCCAGGAGGTACGCCATCTTTTGTCTCGGGGTCAAGTCACTCCGGGCGTCCACTAGGCTGTCGAAAAGACCAACGAAGGTCAGCCATTCGGAAAGGACCCCGGAGAACTTTGGCAGGTCCAGAGTTGGGAGTCGTCCCAACAGCTCCGGCTGAAGCTGCTTCAGAGAGGACTCGGGCAGGTTACTCATCCGAGCTTCACGCGCCTCCTCGGCATACCTGCCTTCAGCCTCGATCAACTCGTCCGTGAGCCACAAGAACTGCTCATAGTCCGCAAAGCAAGAGTCCAGGACTCCCTTCTCCACATCCGAATCCTCGAGCTCAGCGTAAGCTTCCTCCACTGCGGCCCTTCGAGCATCCACCTGCTCGAACCGCTTCATCAAGTTATGGACCCTATCCGGTCGACCTATCAAAGCATGGGCGCTTGTGGCCCAGCGTAGCTCAGTCCGCAAACAACGGATCAGTAGCTTGGGCGATGTCATCACTATTAAATACAAATTACGACGCGGCTCGAGCACAAATTACAAAGATAACAAATAAAAAATATACCAAAAAATTAACAGTTAATAAATGCAGTTCCTATCAAATAGCGTTGAATAGAAATTACACAAATACGAATTACTACGTATCAACCAAATACAAGTTAGCACCAAAGAAAAGACACAAATCAAATTAACAATAACAAATACTAGTGCGACCAAATCAAGTTAAATTCAAATGGCGTAAAAATCCAAATTACTACTCTTTAGTTCAAATACAAATTACAGTATAAACGAAGATACACATCACGGTCGATCAACAAAAATGCCTAGCTCGGAAATCGACCCTTCGATAAGTAATCCACTACAACTCTCCGACAACGATAATTAACCGATTACGTAAAAATAACCATCTACCTACATGACGTATATCTCTAGAAAAACTCCCGCTTGCCCAACCTAGGGCGCGGCTTTTCAAATTACCCTCTAACCACAAAAAAGGCAAGCAACAAAGCAACAAAGGAAAATAATTCTATTATTACGTACAAAAAAAAATATTTTTACGTATTACGGACGGGCGTGATTGTAGATGCAAATTAAACCAATCACACCGACGCTCCCTGCCACCAAAATTGTTTAATGTTTATCAAACACTATAGTCGGGATCGACCGGGAATCGAACCCGGAACCACGCTCTGCTACCAAATGTTACGGCCTACGGTTGCTCCCTTAAAGGATCCAATCCCCCGGGGCCCATCAGCAGAAGACTTCCCGAGCAAACGTAGGTCGGGCCTCCTAAGGCCACGTGGAATCTCTCTAATTACACTAAAATATATGGGGGAGCGTTATACTACGGCCAGTCGACCGGAAGGAATTTGGCGGAGTTCACTTACCTCGATCCAAGACGACTGGTCCCTCCGGAGTCGGTCAGGTCGCATGTAGTTGTGTAGTGCAAGGGAAAGAATGGTGATGTGGTGTGTATCTGGGTGTGACTGATGGTGATTAAACCTGGACCTTAGCCGTCGGCAGCAGCCCGAGCGTCGACACCGCTCCAATTTGAGGGGGCCTTTCGAGGTTATCCACAGTCACTTTCTTGGTTCACCACGATGACAGTCACTTAACTCTATCGTACGATTAACTAGCTTACAGAAGCCACTAACTATCGCGGGGTATAAGGTTACCGCACAAAACACGCCCGGAGTTTCTAGGTCAAAGGTCACTACCGTTTCGCGTGGCAACAGTTCTAAATACCGAGGCCGCACTAGCTTATATTGTCGAATGCACTTATACAGATTCTGAGTCGGACCCAATAAGTCCCGGGAAAGGCTATCCAAACAGGGAATGCGCGTTATAATTCCTAGACAGGATATTTACTAGACGCCCTAACTATTCCGCGGTTCCCGCACAAAATTAACAGCGTGCAAACATTAGCACATCTGGCAGATGACTGATCCGCTTGCGACCCGCGCGCCACTGCCAGGATCGGAAGAACTTCAGACCGGAATCGCGCCGAGCCGAGTGACATCTGGTGTCGATTCCGACAACAGAGTTTTGCGCGAACATACTTCCTCAGCAATTAAGCATTTGTAATTAAGATCTTTTTATAGTTCATTCAAATGGTTTATTATTCTTTCTCAGAAAATCCAAGTAAAGCGAAAAAAATATGCTGTAAGTTTTTAATGGTCTCACTCAACAAAATCACCTAGGTAATTTGTCTCTTTGTCTAGATTTTGTTTGGATTTCTAATTTTACGGATTTTATCGCGTTTAATTTGCCGTACTCTTAATTCCCGACATTTCGGGTACTACACACCATCCTTAGCCACGGGTGGACTGAGGTGTTTGATATTCTGATCCTAAAGTTAACCCAGGTTACCATAAGATTATGATAATAGTTTTTTTTATATTTATGCGAATACTACACATTAAATGAAAATAATTTTACGGATTTTATCGCGTTTAATTTCAACTTTTTAATTTCGTTGCGTGTGCTTTACAGCACCCATGTTCACGGGTGGGACTGAGGCGTTGGACGTCCCGATGTCATAGTCACAGTAGTTCAATCTACGCAGAACGAGCTTACAGTGTCAATTATAGGATCCCAAACCGATACCAGAACCCATCCATCACACAAAGCCCCACAAATCATCTTTGGTCTATAAAATTTGATATAAAGGCGGGGATGATCTTGAACATGTTCAAAAGCTGAAAGCAGCCGAAGTAGCCCCCCCCCCCCCCCCCCTTAACCATGAGTGATATTAAGTTAAAATTAAAAGCGAAAATATCCGTAAAAATAGTCTCATTTAATATGTAGTGTTTGCGTAAATATAAAAAATCATTATACATTACATACATACATAGTATTACAACACATCAAAGTGTGGACATGCTGCTGAACACAGGCCTCCCTCTGGGGAGGCCATCCATCTCTGGATGGTCTCATAAGGAGGACATTTGCGATAGTTGCCACGCTTGGCAAACGGGTTGGCAACCGCAGTTTTTCTTTCCCAGTTGGTATTAGGAAGACGCTGCAGCTGTTGCTGCTATGTGCACCACCAAATAAATAAAATAAATAAAAATAAAATGCCTTTTATTCCATGCCAAATAATTTTTACTTTTACCGTAATAATTTTCATTTTATAAATGAAATTGAAAAATATAATTTTAGATTATTTTTTTTAGATTTTAATACATAATTTTTTTAATTTTTTTTAATTACAATTTTTATATAATTCTGAGTATTACAATTATTTTTTATAATATGTGGTTAAAATTTAAATAAGCATAAATTTATATTAGCAATATTTTTCCAATGCAAATAATTGATTTATAAACTTTAAGTGACTATTTTAAATGGATTTAGATTTTTCTAACATTTTGAATGGGATATAATAAAATTTAAAATTCAAAATTTAAATTAGTTGCAAATGACAAAATATTTTAAGTTATAATTATATATAAATATTTTAATAAATAAAGATCTATTTACTCATTGGAGTTTGTTTGCTTTGCTCCACCTCCCTTAGGTAAAGGCCTCCTCCAAAGATTTCCATTTGTCTCTGTTTTATGCTGGCGAGTTGAAGTGTGTTTCTTTGGTGGTCATAATCTTCCACGGTGACCAGCCGCGTTGGAAGATACATATTTTATGTTACTTGATTGTCCAATCATTATTTCTTAATAAAATCCGTAGTAGAAGAGGGGGTGCTAGTTGCTATGTATTTTATATTTGTTGTCATATTTGTCTGATTTTGAATTGGTATTATTTTTAACTAAATAGTTCAGCATCCCAGGTTTCAAACTAAAGGTAAAACTCCTTCAGAAATAGTATTGAATCTTGGAGCCGATGAGTACAATTTCAGTGTTTTGTTTTCTTAATGGCTTGTGTGTTTTTGTGTCCTTGTGCAGCACCAAATATCTCTGCATTAATACGTGAAGGAAATACTTTCTACCTCATTATAAGGATATTGCGCACACGAAGGAGTGTAATATTTGGCATAGCTTAAGTTTATATGAAGGAGGGCGGATAGCTTGAATTTAGTGATGATATTTATTACTAATCATCATCATTTGTAGTGTTATGCTACTTACTTATCATTTTACATTATTTTAAATTCATTTTTCCATTCTGTTTCGATTTTCTGCATTCATCTCAAAACTGGTTATTTTACATCACCTTTATTTCCATAGGATCCTGTAACGATTTTAAACCATAAGAACACAATAACAAATCATTTCTACTTCGTATTTTCACATTATCAGCACTTTTAAATTGGTGTCAATGGAGTCTACCTTTTTTAGATCTTTTATTTAGTTTTCCGTAACTCTGCAATTTCGGACTTTGTGCGTGCAGTTGCGCTACCTTTTTTCCTATATCAATGATATCTCATTTTTCACTTAAATCTTGCCGTTTTTCTATTACAAGCCTAAAACCTAAATTTGACATGTTTTGACATCGTTGTTTATTTGGTCGCTATGACAATTATATTCAAATTTGCTACCGGTCTGTTGTTTCTATTTCGATAATTCTACATAAATACTCTTTCCTCTTGACCATTTACAAAAAATTTGCGTTTAATTTAAATAATTTTTCCGTTCTCTCTAGAAAGGTATAAAAGCCGAACAATCGGTGAAGAAATTTAGTCTCGCTTCAGTTCTCGAGTTCGAAGCATCTCCTAAAGGCCTTATCCCGGGGCCGCACTGCCCCGGGATCCTGCAAGCCTCTGTCCTGCCTGAAGCCACTGGACCCTACAAACCTCTACTCTGCCTGAAGTCGCCGGATCCTACAAGCCTTTGCTCTGCCTGAAGTCGCCGGGATCCTACAAGTCTCTGCTCTACCTGAAGTCGCCGGATCCTGCAAACCTCTGTCCCGCCTGAAGTCACCGGATCCTGCAGGCCTCTGTCCTGTCTGAAGTCGCTGAGGATCCTGCAAGCCCCTGTCATGCCTGAAATCGCCGGATCTTGCAAACCACCGCATTCACCTGAGGTCGTCGCCTAGAGACGCCCACGCCTTCTCACCTACGCCGTGCGTGCTCGTTCCAGGCGCTGAGAGCACACTTTGGATCTTCAGACTCAACTTCGACTCTAATCTTTTTTTTTATTACCTTTTTTTTTTAAAAATTTGTAAATCACGACATCCATCCTCATCTTCATACCCCATTTTACTATATAAAATTGTAAATATCTTTTAAATCTTAAATATATTAATTGTTTTGTTCTATTTTTGTTGTTTTGCTGTTACTAGGTTAGGTTCTTTTTTGTTCTTAACTGTCGCTTCACGACACATTACAACCCTTGACAAGTCCACTGCTGAACGTAAGCCTCCCCTAAGGAAGGCTAGAAGGCAGAGTCCTGAGTAGCCTACATCCATCGCATTCCTGCATGTCTTACCACGTCGTCACTCCTTCTAGTAGGGGAAAGCCCTACACTTCTCCTGCCGCTACGAGGCTGCAACCCGAGAACCTTTCTTCCCCCATCTGTTATCGGTTCATCAAGCTACATATATGGACGGCCCATTGCCACTGTTGTGCACAACAATTAATGCCTGGTACATGGCAAAACTAGTTACCACTAGCGCCTTCTAGTATCGAGTAGCAGAACTAGGAGAGACAAGATCCTTCAAGTACAAGGGCGTTCAAGTATTATATAATCAGTCTTAGGGGCGGGGTGGGGTCGTTAATTAAACGCGATAAAATCCGTAAAAATAGTTTTATTCAATGTGTAGTGTTCGCGTAAATATAAGAAATCATTGTGTTCAATATTTTCTCGACGCCTCGGCAGTCTTGACGGTTCGGACCTGTCCATCCTTTGGATACGCGTAGACAGCAACGACCATCCGCGCGTCTACGGGTGCCTCTATAGGTCCCATAGCGGTAATGCCGAAACAGACCGACTCATCGACCACGTTCAAATGGCTACAGATTCCTTGCTACAACAGGTCCCATCCGCAGAGATCGTGATGCTTGGCGATTTTAACGTCCACCACGTCGAATGGCTCGGTTCACGTTTATCCGATCATGCGGGAGATCTGTTTATGACTTTGCCTTGGCATATGGTCTGACACAACTGGTTACTTCGCCTACGCGGATTCCAGATGTGGAGGACCATACACCTTCCCTGTTGGACCTTCTGCTGACCTCTCATCCGGACGGATATCAGGTTTCCGTCGATGCTCCTCTCGGCTCTTCGGACAATTGTCTGACCCGGAGTGTGGTGCCACTCACGCTCCCCTCGCGGTTGCGGTCTGCAGGTTGCCGCCGTGTTTGGCATTACAGTTCGGCGGATTGCGACGGAATACGCTCTTTCTTTGCATACTACCCATGGGGGCGGGTTTGCTTCTCGCCGGATGATCCCAGTGCTGTTGCTGACTCTGTCACTGATGTGGTGCTACAGGGAATGGAACTATTTATTCCATCATCTGTGGTACCCATCGGAGGCAGATCTCAGCCTTGGTTTGGTCGCTCCTGTAAGACTGCATTACACAGTAAGCAGGAATATTATCAAGCCTGGGCTGCGGCGACTCGGGATGTAAACACCAGCACACTTAAAAAGAAATATATAACTTTGCCTCCAGGTCCTTCAAAAGAGTTATTGCCAAGGCAAAGTCAGAGCACATAGGCAGAATTGGCGAGAAACTAGTTCGCCTTCCTTCGGGAACCCGTGGAACTCACTGGCCCACGCCGCAAAAGAGAAAGCCGACCTTTAAGGCTCCCTTTTTGCGTCCAACTCGACTCTTGACGATGGGGGGAAAACACCGCCGACCATCCCGCGGTGTGAGTGCACCTTGCCGGATGTGCTATTTTCATAGCGCTCGGTTCGCAAAGCACTCCTCTCCCTGGACATCCAGAAGTCGAGTGGGCCTGCCAGAATCCCCCCAATTGTGCTGAGGACGTGTGCTCCGGAGTTGGCACCGGTCCTAACGCGTCTTTTCCGGTACTCCTACTCCCAAGGCATAGTCCCGAAATCAGGGAAGACAGCTTTTGTCCACCCGATCCCTAAAAAGGTGACCGCTCAGACCCGTCCAACTACAGGCATATCGCCATCACCTCCTTGTTCTCCAAAATAATGGAATCCATTATTAACTGCCAGCTCATGCGGTACCTTGAGGATCACCAGCTGATTAGTGACCGCCAATACGGTTTTCGTCGGGGTCGATCATATGGTGATCTTCTGGTCTACCTGACCCATAGCATTGGCCGTTAGTTTGGATATTACGAAGGCCTTCGATCGGGTTTGGCACAAAGCGCTTCTTTCGAAGCTCCCTTCCTATGGGCTTCCCGAGAAATTGTGCAATTTTCTACGTGGTAGAGCCATGCTGCAGCTATATTTGTAGTATAGTTGTAGCACGAATGGATCGGCTCGACCGGAGAAGGACCACGCTCTCATGGAATACCAACGTGAAATAGCAGCTTAACACTGCTGTGTTTCGTATGGTGAGTGTAGAGAACCGGAAGATCCTTTTTACTGGCAAAGAGGCATTCCATCTTAGTCCTCACGGGTGACAACACATCTGCATCTTGAGTCTTTATTAAGGATAGATGTAGATGTCTATGGGTCACAGTAACCACTTACCATCAGGTGGAATTTGTGCTCGTTTGTCACCCTATCCTATAACAAAAAGAAAAAAAAAGAAAAAAAATTGGATCACCAGCTTCCTTGCAGATCGGAGCATCAAGGTCGTTGTAGACAGTGCATGATCCGACTACAAGCCTCTTAACGCTGGTGTTCCACAAGGATATGTGCTATCACCAACGCTGTTTCTTCTGCATATCAATGATATGTTGCTAACTGGTAACATTCATTGCTATGCGGATGGCAGCACTGGTGATGCTCTATACACCGGCCGTGCCAATATTTCTCGGGAAAACGTCGCCGAGTACCGGAACATACTTGTGTCTGAAGTCGAGTCTTTGCTGAACAAAGTCTCGGATTAAATGTAGTCCAGTTTAATCCTCAGAAGACACATGTTTGCGCGTTTACTGCTAAAAAGAAACCCCTTTGTCATATCTCCTCAGTTTCAAGGCACTCCCCTTCTCGCCTCAGCCAGTATCGGAATCCTCGGAGTCGATATATCGAGTGACGTGCAGTTTCGTGGTCACTTGGAAGAGAAGGCCAAATTGGCCTCTAAAAAGCTAGGCGTGCTCAGCAGAGCGGGACAGTATTTCATGCCGGCACACCGCCTGCAACTTTATAAGGCGCAGGTTCGGCCATAGCACATGGAATACTGTTCTCATCTCTGGGCAGGTGCTCCCCAGTACCAGCTCCTTCCACTTGACCGCATCCAGCGCAGAGCGGCTCGAATCGTCGACGTCCGAGTCCTTTCCGATCGGCTCGATTAATTGGCACTGCGAAAAGATGTTGCATCCCTTTGCATTTTCTTTCAAATTTACCACGGGGAGTGCTCTGAGGAATTGTTCGGATTAATCCCAGCAGCCAATTTCACGAACGCACATCGCGGCAGAACTCCCGCTACCATCCACACCATCTGGATGATTGGCGGTCCACCACTGTGCGAAGATGTTCTCTTCCTCGCACGACTTCCTTGTGGAATCGATTACCATCAGCGATTTTTCCGGACCGATACGACTTAGGGACCTTCAAGAAAAGAGCGTACTCCTTTTTAAAAGGCCGGCAACGCATCTGCGATTCCCCTGGTGTTGCAGTTGTTCATGGGCGACGGTAGTCACACACAGTCAGGTGAGCCGCATGCTCGTTAGCCCCCTCTCCTGTAAAAAAAAATATATTAAAACACTAACACTTTAATTTTAAAAATAATTGAGCCTTTCTTAACATTAATGTTTAATAAAAGTCTTGAAAAAAAATCTTACGTTTATCATTTGGGAGAGGGGGAGTTTGCAATATCCTTATTTTTGCTTATACATGGGGGGGTCTAAGATCATAAAAAGTTTGCATACGTTATACTTGAACGCCTCTTTTTAGATATTTGTTGTATATAATAATTTGCAGGTGAAAGTAAAATATAGCTTGTGTTTATGCCCAAAAATGGGCATTTTGAGACGGCACCCAATCATCTTTGACTTTGTCGAACCACCCGATGGTGTCGATGTGAGGTAATGCCGAATGCGTGCCGCGGGCAGTCGCTCAACGCGCTGGCTGGTAGTTAGTGGTAGCTCGCTGGCAGCGGTACAGTTAATTAGCATACCTCGGTTGCCGCTGCCGAAGTGTCGCGCGACCGATTTTGGGGTAATTGGGGTTTTGTGAAAACCGCCTTGGATTAGGTTGTCTAGGGTTTAAGTTCTTGACAAGAGGCTTGTATTGTGTTCGACTGATTAGAGTAACTTCTTTGAAAGTAATTGTGCAAATTATATAGTGATGGCGCCTTGAAGTGCATTTTACAATGTTTAACTTGCTCGGGGACGTGGAATTTGACCGCCAATCCTTTATCGAGGGCGTCTCCCGGTTGATTGTTTGGGAAATCAACGTTTAATTTTACCGTTGCGTTAAGAGCATTTTGTGTGTTGGTTCAGTAGCTAGTTTACGTGTCAGCTAGGTCAATTTTGAATACTTATTGCGGCGTTGTGTTTAATATCGGACGAAGGAACTTAGTTGTGTTTGTAACGCTGAACCGTGTGACTCATGAAGAGATCGCGTTAGTTCCCTATTCGTAATTTGGTGATGGATGAATCCAGGACATTGAGTGTTGAACTTTGAACTACTGTCCGTTGCTGTGTCGGGTGTCACATGTTCGATTCTACGATGAACGTTGAATTGGTCGAGTTTAAGTCAGTTAAATGTAAAATAAAGTTAATAGACTGAAATAGTGACCATGAAGAAAGAAACTGTCCATGGTGGACGCCTGCTGGAGTGATGCAGCATTGTGGGGCAGCCTGGAAATCGGCCGCTGCCGGTCACCTCAGCTGGTCCAGGTCACACACACATACACATGACTAAACACTACTTCCCATGCACCTTACACCTACTAACGGCCTGACCGAGCCTGGGGACGGTCTTACATTCGGATACAGGTATGTACTACTATATTTTCCTAGCCTTCTCCCATATAGTTTAGTATGATAGGACATTTTTCCATATGGGCATTTGGGCCCGACCCGCGTCTGCCCGTCGAGGAGTCTGTTGTGGGCCCCAGCCAAGGCGACCTTTGCAGGGGCAGCTGCGGGCCGTAACAGCTTGATTAATATACAAACCTAATAATTAAATGAATTACGATCGAATTTCGACCACTAGGCGACAACTAGTACTTCATAATATTAGGAACTTTATTTTCATCAAAATACAGTAAATAAACACACATATCATTGTATTTATTCAAGCAGTGTGTCCATTACCGATTGAGTTAATTGAAAAACCATTCAAAGAGATCACTCGAGTGATTTCCATTAATTTTAACAAATACTTTTACCTTATATTTACATATTGTACTCTCCCATTTTGAAATTGATTCACAAAAAAGAAATTCAAATAATTACAATTCAGAATGGCAAATTTTGCCACGATTCGTAAAAATAGAATTTTTATTTAAATAAGAATCTTTTAATGGTAGCGTTCCCTTTTCTGTTTCACCGTGTAGTGGCGGTGTAAGAATATTCCCAACACCAAATCGTCCCGTGGAAACAGAAGATAACTGAAACAGGAGATGGGCAGCAGTATCTTCCTTATAACATCTCCAAAAAATAATAATACGGCTTCCAGGATAGGATTTTGCCATAGTTGCCACGCGTCGGTAACTATTTAAACAGTGGTAGAGCCACGCGGCAGCTTTTCTGTCGCACGGATGGGCCGGCTCGAACCGGGGTGGTACCACGACCTCACAGAATACCAGCGTGAAGTAGAGGTTTACCTCTGCGTTTCGCTTGGTGAGTGCAGGTGGCCGGAGGCTGTGTGTTTACTGGAAATGAGGCATTTCATCTTAGTCCTCACGGGTGACAACGCATCTACATTTTGATTTGTAATAGAGGATAGATGTAGATGTCTATGGGCCGCAGCAACCACTTACCATCAGGTGGACTGTGTGCTCGTTTGTCACCCTTATCCTATAAAAAAAAATCCTCAGAGGAAATCTTTTGGGGAAGGCCTATGTTCAGCAGTGAACTTTTATAAGCTGTACAAAAAAGCGGTTGGTCAGTGATTCCTTCATGGGGCAATGTATACGCTTTTACAACAAAGTCCCAGAAAATACGCAGACCTTTTCTAGCAAAAGGTTAAAATTATTTATTAGGCAAAACTTGTCTAGTAAGGGTTATTATACTACTAAAGAATACATGACTGATAATAATCCCTGGGAATGAGGTGATCACTACCACGCTGTTTCTAAATGTTTTCATAATATTTGTATAAAATATTATATTGTAAATTGTGCTTTTAAGAAAAACGTCCCTCTGGGTTTCTTGCTGGTTCGTCCCAGGACAGAGGTTTTTTTGCGAACCATTGGTAAAAGTAAAAAATACTTTCAATAAGTATTATGTACTATAATCTATATTGAATTAAAATTATTCTATTCTATTCTATTCTGTAATGGTATTGGGGTGTTTCTTTTTCGGTCTAGGAGTCTTATTCCGTCAAGGTAAAGCTACATCCTCATAATTTCCAATGCTGGGCACATACCTGCTTTCATTTTAATATTAAATGTTACTCTTTGTCTATCTGTCTGTCTGTCTTTCTTGTTTTCTTTCTTTCTTTCTTTATCTGTTTCTATATATATCTTTCTTTCATTTGAGAGAGGGTTATGGACCAATTTAACCGTTGCACTGCTCCTGTGCGTGTTGGTGGACTTCACATGTCCTTTTAGAAACATTTCATCCAATAGACATATAGGTTTCCTCACGACGTTTCCTTCACTGTTAAAGACATGGTAAATCAGCGCTTTAAATTGAATTTAATAATTTTATTGGTGCCGGAAATCAAACCCGGGTTGCTCACGTACTCTGAAATTTAAGACGGGCGCTTAGCCCCTGAGATACCACGGTTCTCTTACCGTCTGCGTTGGTAACATCTTCAAATGTATTTCTACCATTAAATACAAGTGCATTCACTGCTGTCAAGATGGTCACAGAATACCAACGTAATATAGCATCATAATGCTATGAGATCCTTGCGAGATTGCGTGATCCTTCTCCGGTCGAGCCGACCCATTTGTGTTGCAATAACTGCAGCGTGGTTCTACCACGTAGTTTTATTTGTCTTTGTATTACCTGTGTGGTATTTATCTTAAGTCCATAGGGAAACATTTTTTAATTAATAATAATTAATTTTGTTCCCAATTACACATGTTTACATATAGGAACTATATGTAAACATGTATAATATAGCTATGAAAAGGGCTATGCTCGGAGTTTCTCTGCATGAAAAACTTAGAAATGAGGATATCCGCAGTAGAAGCAGAGTGACCGACATGCCCAACGGATTAGTAAACTGACGTGGCAATAGGCCGGCCATATAGCTCGAAGAACCGACAACCGATGGGGAAAATAGGTTCTGGAGTGGCGGCCTCGTACCGGCGGACGAAGTGTAGGGCGTCACCCCACTAGATGGAGTGACGACCTGGTAAGATTTGCAGGAAGTCTATGGATGCAGGTGTATCAGAACTGTGCTTTGTGGCATTCCTTGGGGGAGGCCTGTGTTCAGCAGTAGACTTGTGAAGGGCTGTAATGATGATGATGATGATTTTAGAATTTCTAACAACTTCTCTGTGTCTTCGTAATTAAGTTTATTCAGAAATTCCCTTACAGTTATATTACATTTCTTATAACTTATAGTATATATCATTAAGAACTTGTTGAGATTATTATATAGAAATGGTCCCAAAAATATTTAAAATCTGTTCACAAATGCACGTTTGGTTTGAAAGTTTACACAAACTAAGTCCATTCTTCTCCCGTCTATGGATTTTAAGTTAAATGGAAGTTCGGTATGCTGTTTTAATATGATGTTAAGGATAAACAAGTGACAGACAGTTAATACACTACATGCCAAGTAAAGTTGATATTATGTAGGAAACATCAATGGACGGAAAGTGGCTATCTTTAGAACTGCTCTCTGAGCATTTTCTAGTGGGAGCGATATTGCAATACCACCTGTTAGGAATGAGGGTAAAATAATAAAATAAAATAAGAAATGTTGAAGGTAGAACTATAATCTCCCACTTGTTTTAGCAGTATAAAGTATCACGCAGTCGACTAAGAGGGATCAGAGGGTATTAGTGTTCTGTGGATCAGTCAGTCTGTAATTCTACGAGTCTCATATCGTTATTATGCCCGTTGGGTTAAAAAATTACCTCTACACTGAGATTCTGCTCAAATAAGACAAGTGATGCGGTTCTATTCGTGTAGTAGTTCTTCTAGTGTAAGCAGGGAAGATCGTGTTGCTGAGAGGCTGCCCGGTGTTACACGAGAGAAGTAGTGTTGCTGTTGCTTTGCATACTTTGGTGTTATCATGTAATTATGTCCTGCACGTTACAACAATGTGTGATTGTGTCTGGTACATATTACGGTTGGTCGAACTGTATTTGCTCTATACTGAATGTATAGTGCTGTACGCTGTCTTATTTCCGATAATGATCAATTGCGTAAGCAAGAGAGCAAGTTGAACATCCGCTCTCACACTTTTATTATTTTTAACAATTAACCTTCAGAGTAAACTCTAATACGAGTAACATTATTTTATTTACATTATTTTGAGAATAATTTCTAACGTCAGAAGTATAATAGTTTCTAATACACCCCAGGAAGTAATGCAATAAGTGAGTATGGATTGATACAAAGACAAATAGACCTGTATTTTCAATTTGAAGTCAGCAATGTTACGGAGGAATATATATTAATTTACTACTAGCACAAAATAAATAGATGTGCTTGAAGAAATTTAAATTTGTGTCAATATATATATATATATATATATATATATATATATATATATATATTGACATATATATATATATATATATGTATATATATATAAATACATATAATATAGGTGATTAACGGGCATACCGTTTCACCTAATTGTAAGTGGATATTGTGGCCCATAGACATCTACATATATACTCATAAGGGTAGTAAAGCTAAGCTACAGTTGTATTATGGCTATAGTACCTGTGGGTCAGCTAGATAAGGCATGAAAAACGTTCTCTAAGGATATCAGCGTAAATAGAGTCGTAATGTTGCTGCATTTCATGTGAGTGTGCGTGTGCATGTACGTGTGTGTGAGCGTGTGCGTGTGCGTGTGCGGGTGCGTGTGCGAGTGTGTGCGCGTGTGAGTGTGCGTGTGCGTATGCGTATGCGTGTGTGTGTGCGTGTACGTATGCGGGTGCGTGTGCGAGTGTGTGCGCGTGTGCGTGTGCGTGTGCGTGTGAGTGTGCGTATGCGTGCGCGTATGCGTGCGCGTGTGCGTGTGCATGTGCGTGTGCGTGTGCGTGTGCGTGTGCGTGTGCGTGTGCGTGTGCGTGTGCGTGTGCGTGTGCGTGTGCGTGTGAGTGTGCGTGTGAGCGTGCGTGTGCGTCTGCGTGTGCGTCTGCGTGTGCATGTGCGTGTGCGTGTGAGTGTGCGTGTGCGGATGAGTGTGCGTATGCGTGTGCGTATGCGTGTGCGTATGCGGCTGCGTGTGCGTTTGCGTGTGCGTGTGCGTGTGCGTGTGCGTGTGCGTGTGCGTGTGCGTGTGCGTGTGCGTGTGCGTATGCGTGTGCGTGTGCGTGTGCGTGTGCGTGTGCTTATGAGTGTGCGTGTGCGTAAGCGTGTGCGTACGTGTGCGTGTGCGTAAGCGTGTGCGTACGCGTGCGCGTGGGCGTGTACGTGTGCGTGTGCGTGTGCGTGTGCTTATGAGTGTACGTGTGCGTACGCGTGCGCATGCGTGCGTGCGTGCGTGCGTGTGTGTGTGTGTGTCGTGAGTGCAGAAAGCCGGGGACCCGTTTTACTTGTTTCCGAGTAATTTAATTATGATTCATAATGAACGACAGATGTAGGTGTCTATGGGCCACAGCATCCACTCACCATCAGATGGAGAGTGCGCTTATTTGTCACTATTACTTCTATAAAAAAATGATTGAGACATATCTTTGTTTCAAATAAGTTAATTATGTTCACAAGTTGTAGTTGTCAATTAGACCGGTGACTCGTTTTTTAGTCGTTTAAAAAAAAACAAATTAAAGGACTAATTAGGAAAGAAAAATCTTCCAACGAATTAACAAAGGCAACTGTAAATGAATCCCTTTCATTAATTATTCAACTCATTTGCTTCTGGACTTTTCTGAAAATTACGAGATAATGAGAGAAATTCTTATAATCCGGGAACATTTCATCTGCATTTTTTCTACGTTAAGAACTTGTGATAAATTTAATTATTGTTTAACTGTTGATTACGCGTTACTTACAGCCGTGGTATCTCTGTGGCTAAACATAACCATTTTTTAACCTTTAGTATAATAAACCTTCAGTACACCCATGTCCATGATCTAGACATCTTAGGGAGGAAGACGTACTACTTCCGAAAACCAGCGTTTCATAGGATCTTAGTTCCGTGTTTTGCCTAAACTTAATTAAGATTTAGTACTGCGTTTATATGTAATTTTTTTTTTCAAATATTATGGTAATAAAGTGATATTTATTATTAACTAGCTGTTCCCCGTAACTTCTCCTACGTTCAATTTAGGGATTTAAGTTTTTTGCGCGGAACCCCAATTATTTTTCTAAAATAAAAGTATCCTAAGTTACTCCTTATAACATCAGCTAGCTGCCAGTGAAAGTTCCGTCAAAATTGGTTCAGCCATTTCGGAGATTAGCCGTAACAAACAAACAGACAGATAGACAGTCAGACAGACAGACAGAGAAAATTTTAAAAATTGTGTTTTTGTTATAAGTATATACTTTTTATACTTTCATATGAATTTAGTAAAAAGCTGTTCTTTTGACATTACAAACAGACACTTCAATTTTATTTATTTGTATAGATTAATATTAACATTTCAACGCTCGTAGGATATATTTTTCATAGTTTTTCTATACAGTAACAAATCATTAAATAACATTACAACCTGTCGATAATCTAATGCTGTACATAGGCCTAGCCATAAATTGCCTCATAAGGGAGGATATTTGCCATAGTTACAACGCTTTGTAGGCGCGATGACAATGCAGCTTTTATTATATTATTGCAATGTTTCCAACAATTTAAAGTCCACTACTGAGCATAGGTCTACCCCGTAGATTTTACCTGTAAGGAGGTATATTTGTCATAGGTGCCACGTTTAGTAGCTGAGTTTGAAATCACAGTTTTATAATTATTCGATGTGTTTACGCGAAAACTACTGAACAACGCGATGAAATCCGTAAAACTAGTTCCATTCAATCGCAC
This sequence comes from Parnassius mnemosyne, assembly GCA_963668995.1. Classification (NCBI taxonomy): domain Eukaryota; kingdom Metazoa; phylum Arthropoda; class Insecta; order Lepidoptera; family Papilionidae; genus Parnassius; species Parnassius mnemosyne. The sequence continues at coordinate 1,235,508 of CAVLGL010000090.1, forward strand.
TCATATTCCAATGGGACGGTAGACCGACACGACCGGAGAGAGATCAGGCGCAGGATCAACGGCTTAACGTGCTTTCCGAGGCACGGGGGTGAGACACCACCAGCTTCCTGACTCCGGGCAGCTACTGAGACTTTCTTGATGGAAAAACTCAATAACTGATTTTTTTTGGCCCGACCCAGGATTCGAACCCGGGACCTCATGATCAGCAGTCACACTACTACAACCAGTAGACCAACGAGGCAGTCTTCTACACTCTACATGGTTCTCTACACTCACCATACGAAACACAGCAGTGTTAAGCTGCTATTTTACGTTGGTATTCTGTGAGTGCGTGGTCCTTCTCCGGTCGAGGCGACTCATTCGTGCTACAACTATACTACTAATTTAGCTGCAGCATGGCTTTACCACGTATAAAATGATAGAGTATTCTTTTACACAGCCTCTAAACTGTTATATCTATCCAGTAAAACTGCTTTTATTTATAACTGTGCGGTAAGCGTCAGTGGGCGAACAATCTCTTTCAAATAGTTTTTCAATTAACTCATGCGGTAATGGAGATTGCCTGAATGAATGCATCGGTTTTCATGTGTGTATTCACTGAAGTTATGAAATGATATCGGTATTTGTTTTGTTGGTTTTTTCTTTAGTTATTATTATATAGTGAATTTAAGTAAATTTAGTTAGTTACGATGGCTATCCGAGTACAGAACCAGAGTACGAAACCTATCCAACTGCAGAGATGTGTAAACAGGGTGACCTGATATCTCCGCAACCACTGCATTTGAAGACGTTATCAAGCTACTAGACTGGAAAGGATTTGGTATTAACATCAACGGCACATCACTCACCTTCGATTTGCCGATGATATAGTCCTTATGGCAGAATCGCTGGAGGATCTAAGCACTATGCTCAATGACCTCAATAGTGCCTCCCAACACATAGGTCTTAAGATAAACATGGACAAAACAAAGATCATGTATAACATCCATGTCACACCTATGCCGGTAGTTGTTGGAAGCACTAAGCTCGAAGTTGTTGACGAGTATGTTTACCTGGGACAAATAGTCCGACTAGGTAAGTCCAACTACGACCGAGAGGTCAACCGACGGATTCAACTCGGTTGGGCAGATATACAAATTACGGCACACCTTCACGTCAGGTATACCTCAAAACTTGAAAATGAAACTGTACAACCAGTGCGTGTTGCCAGTGATGACATATGGAGCTGAGACGTGGTCCTTCACTGCTGGCCATATGAGGAAGCTCAAGGTTGCTCAGCGAGCTATGGAGAGGGCTATGCTCGGAGTTTCTCTGCGTGATAAACTTAGAAATGAGGATATCCGCAGTAGAACCATAGTGAACGCCATAGCCCAACGGATTAGTAAGCTGAAGTGCCAATGGGCCGGCTATATAGCTCGAAGAACCGATAACCGATGGGGAAAAAAGGTTCTCGAGTGGCGGCTTTGTACTAGCGGATGAAGTGTAGGGCGTTCCCCCACTAGATGGAGTGACAACCTGGTAAGACATGCAGGAAGTTGATGGATGCAGGTGGCTCGGGACTGCGCTTTGTGGCATTCCTTGAGGGAGGCCTATGTTCAGCAGTGGACTCGCAAAGGGCTGTAATGATGATGATGATGATGAATGTAAGTAAAGTTTCAGCCTACATACGTCCCACAACTATGCAGATGCCGCGTTGCCCTAGTGCTTGTTAGCGTATTTCACTTTATATTTTTATACGAGTTAGAGACAAGTTGCAGCTATATTATGGATGAAGCACTCGATCGGCAGCTTAATGTTGCTCTGTTTCGTACGGTGAGTGAAAAGAACCGTAGTCTCTTTTTACTGGAAACAAGTCATTCTATCTTAGCCCTCAGGGGTGACATCCCAGCAGAATTTTGATTCTTAATAGAGGATTAATGTAGATCATCCACATCATCCACTTACCATCAGGTAGACTATATGTTCGTTTGTCAACCTTATTCTATAAAAATAAAATAAAAAGTTCTACTTAGTCACCTGATTTCGACACTCGAATAATGAGTATTAATATAGATGAAGAGTGATCTAATTAACTAGACAGAGCTGTTTGAAATAAATCACAACTAACCGCAATTCCGGCGGGATAATTGCTGTCGCTGAAATACAATATTTGCGCCGTCAGTTGATTAGCTCACATACGTATTAATAATGATACAAGTGACGGCGCTATGGTGCAGATGCTTAGGAATGAGTTACGCCGAGTAGGGCCGCGAGTTTGAATAACGCACGGAATTTTTTTTATAGAATAAGCATGACAAACGAGCACACAGTCCACCTGATGGTAAGGAGCCATAGATATCCACATCTGTCCTTGATTCACTCAGGAATAAAAATGCAGATGCGTTGCCAGCCCTGAGGGCTAAGGTGGAATGTCTTATTTTCAGTAAAACGGGTCCCCGGTTCTCTGCACTCACCATACGAAACACAGCAGCGTTATGCTTAAATTTTACGCTTGTATACTGTGAGAACGTGGTCCTTCTCCGAACGAGCTGCACATTGGTGCTACAATTATATTAATTAGTAAATTTGTTTATTTTACTTTCTATAACTATAAATTATTTTCAAAAATAAAAACAAAATTCGCAGCAATTAGAGCGAGAAATGAATATTTTCAATTAACGTTGTAAACATTTGTTGCCCGAGCTCTTTTTTATCAATTTGCGAATAAAGAACAAAACCACAGGCCATTAGACGAAAATCTCGTTTCTTTTTGTATTTTGTTTTTATGTTTTATTCAAGGCAACAAGAAAAAAAAATATCATTTCATTTTATAATACAAATTGTACTGTAGAATGTAATGTTCCCTTGGACTTTTCTCTCTAATAGTTTCAGCTGCTGTGGTGTAGCCTAAAGAGTAAAAGGAACCAGTGTAATTTGAGCTGTGAGGCTTTTCACCTCAAAAGTATTTTTTTTTATCTTTTCTTTGTGTGAATCTGGATGCAGATATTCATGGACTATTGTAGCCACTTACAATCATGTGGAGCGTAAGTTTGATTGCCAATTCAATTTAAAAACTGTTGCGCAGTTCACGTGGTTGCTGATCATAAGATCCCGGGTTCGCAACCCGACTGAAGCCAAAATCTGTACGCCCCCGTGCCTCGGAAAGCACTTAGAGGCGTTCGACCTGCGCCTGATCTCTCTCTGGTCGTGTTGGTTTACCGTCCCATAGCACTATGAGAGTGATGGAATAGAGGGTTCATCTGTGCTTGCGCGTACATTCGTACTCTATAATCATGTCTTGCGCAGATGGCTAGTCTGCGTTGTGGCTAGCCGCCGTGACCGAAATTCGGTCTGGAGGACATTACAATTATTCAAACAAAGTCTTAATCTAAAAACTAGTTTAATGGGGTTTTTACAAACTAATTTGCTTAATTCCGCGTAAAGAAAGAAAGAAAATGATGTGTCCTGCCTAGTTATAAGGGGAACTCCCACCCTCCCTCAATTGCGCGCACTATACCATCCCCAGCACGACCACACTAGGCACGACACACCACTCTCGAAAATACGACACATGTTTCGCCTCCACACGAGGCATCCTCAGGTGAAGTAGACTCTCCGGAGGCTGGCCGCTTAGCGGGGATGGTAGTGCTGAGATTGACGGCGACGGGTATAGTGCGCACGATTGAGGGAAGGTGGGAGGTCCGCTTAAAATTGGGCAGGGCACATTATTGCATGCCTTAAGCGAAAGCGCAAGGTATGTTCTACTATCGCCTAAAAATTAAGATCCCAACGTTTTATCGAATAAAATCGTAATAGCAATCATATTATGCATATAAATGATATAAAAAGCACATTGTTAGAAAGATAAATGATTCTTGAACTTAGTAATATTTTTTTTAATATCGTATAATTGCTATTTTTAAATAAAAAAAGGGTTTTAGTGGCTTATGGTGTGGATTTATCATGTCTGCAAGACTTGTAAACACGATAACTTTTGAAAATACCAATTGTTTAACACAATCAATTTTTTAATCTCTTCATCTATCATGTGGAAAGCCATTGAATGTAAATGGCAGTGTAATTTTGTTTTGTTTAGCTATAATTAATTTTTTTCGGTTCCAAAATGGCGAAATTTTCGTTAATTTGGTAGCATGTAAATTATTTCTGTAAATAGGGAGCTACAGCCACAGAGTACTTTACTCACTCACTCAGTTCGGCGTCAGTCGCCGTAGTGAGTGGACATTGTTTTGGTTGTTTGCAGCGGCTCAAAAAGATCGCTGTACAAATACACAATATTCGAATAACCAAATTTCTTAAATACTTGATTATAATAATAATAACAGATTTTTTATTACAATATTTTAAAAACACAGAATAAATAATAGTAGTACGTACTAAAAGTAAGTAGTATCAATTTTCTTGTCATGGGTGACATTTTCATGGATTTCGAGGGTGTTGAAACCGATAGGGTTGTCGAAATGTAAATCCTAGATGGCGGCCGCAATAGGTATCAATTTTTTCATCATGGGTGTCATTTTCATGGTTTTCGAGGGTGCTGAAGCCGTTAGTGCTGTCGAAATGTAAATCCAAGGTGACGGCTGCAATAGGTATAAATTTTTTCGTCATGGGTGTCATTTTCAGGGTTTTCGAGGGTGTTGAAGCCGATAGTGCTATCGATATGTAAATCCAGGATGGCGGCTGAATTAGGTACCAATTTTTTTTATCATGGGTGTCATTTTCATGGTTTTCGACGGTGTTGAAGCCGATAGTGCTGTCGAAATGTAAATCTAAGATGGCGGCTGCAATCGGTATCACTTTTTTCATCATGGATGTCATTTTCATGGTTTTCGAAACAGATAGGATTGTCGAAATGTAAATCCAAGATGGCGGCTGTAATAGATATCAATTTTTTCATTACGGGTGTCATTCACATGGTTTTCGCGGGTGTTGAAGCCGATAATGTAAATCCAAGGTGGCGGCTGCAATAGGTATCAATTTTTTCATCATGGGTGTCATTTTCATGGGTTTCGAGGGTGTTGAAGCCGATAGTGGTGTCAAAATATATTTAAACTACTTTAAAAAATTCGTATAATCATGTTATACGTAATTTTTTTAATGCGCTTAAGGCATGCCCAATTGGATTTATCAATTTTATTTTCTGATTCTAATGCTGATTTCCTAAGGAGTAACTTAGGCTACTTTTTTTTTAGAAAAAGGATTAGGGTTCCGCGTGAAAATTATAAAACTCTAACACGCGGGCGAAGTCGCGGGGAACAGCTAGTTTCAAATAAAATAATATTTCTTTCATGGCAAGATAAGAAAAAGAGCGAGGGAGATGGATATTATTCCATCTCACTTCCCTATTTCGCCGCCAATGCCGTCTACACTATGACAAAAGGGGTAGTGACGAAAAACTCTTACACTTTTTGTCGCCTAGCTCCCATCCACAGAACCCGAACTGTCCGATAAAGAACTTCGTTCCAAAACTGCGGTTGGCAACCTGCATAACAAGCGTGGCAACTACGGCGAAATCCCTCCTATGTGATAATCTGTGAGGGAGTCCTATGTTTAGTGCACTTTTATAGAAATTAATGCCTGTCTACTTGTATACGTGTGTACCTGTAATGCCTTCTTCTCCACACGTGTAAACTCGTCTAACGAACGTATACATAAATGTAAAACAAAAAACCGGCAAAGTGCGAGTAGGACTCGCGCACCGAGGGTTCCGAATAAATCTGTAGGTATATAAGTTTAAAATTATTAAAAATATTTTTATGCTAATATTTATATACTAAAAATGTATGCTTTTCGAAATTTTTCCTTTATCTATGATTATATGAAGCAACGTATTATATCTATATTATATATATATATATATATATATATATATATATATATATATATAATACGTTGCTTCGTACCAAAATTTTAAGATTCTGAGTTCACGGGAATTACCCTGTAGGTTTTGATTCCCTTGCGAATGTCGAAAATTTGCGGCGTAAACGGCTGTATCTTTTGATTGCGTTGACCTAGAAGTTTGATTTTTTCACAGCTCTAAGGGACAGTAGACTTGAGTATTTAATATGAATTTCAGCTTGATACCTCCACGAATTCCTGAGAAAAAGGGTCTTGACAGACAGACAGACAGACAGATAGACGGACAACAAAGTGATCCTATAAGGGTTCCGTTTTTTCCTTTTGAGGTACGGAACCCTAAAAAGAGTTTTTAGTTTCATTAAACCAACGCGAAGCTGCGAATGAATCTCGTCGGAGATACGATCTATTGTTATTCATGAATGACTTCGGAGAGCTTTCTCGTTGTGATGAGAATGGTTTCCATTTGCGAAAATAATATTTTGAATGGATTATAGGTCATTTCTTTTTAATTAATTTTTTTATTTCAATCCACAACGCCAAACTTTGCTATAGTTACCACGCTTGAGAGGCAGTTCGGCAAACACAGTTTATTTTATTATTACGATTAGCATTATGGCATATAAACCATTACTAGGTCGGCGAAAAAGTTTCTTCGTATTTTGTTTGTGTAAAATTCAATAAAAATCTCTTTGCTTGTAATGTTTGTATCTGGCCGGTTTTAATATCAATACATTAAGATAAAAAGTAAAAAGTAAAAAAACATTCCGCTATTTTTCAATTTTTTTCTGGTCCCACAACATGAACGAATCTAACGAAGAAATTCGATATATTCTGAAGTTTTATTACCAAAAAATAGAAAATGCGACTCAAGTAACGAAAAAAATTGTGACTTTTATGGACCTAATGCAGTGTCAAGAAGAGTAGCAAAAAGTTGGTTCAAGCGTTTTCAGTCTGGGAGTTTCGATGTCAAAGATGCAGCTCGCTCTGGTCGCCCTCATGTGGATAAATGCCGTTTTTTTAAACAGTGGAGTAAGATCAGCATATTTGAAATTTGACATAGCCGAGGAATTGATGATTGACCACAAAAAAGTTTTGACCCACTTGAAAAGGTCAGGCCGTGGCGGGTGGAAGAAAAAAGGGAGATCTCTCGCCGGGCAAGGTGTTCTGCCCGGGGAGCGGCCAACGCTCCGATTGGTAGTTCGGAGCTATTCTATATATGCTGCTTTAACTTCGGAACTTTGTTAGCGCGATTTAGGCTTCGATGTGTTTCGCTTGTGGCGCGACGACAGCGCCGCCACAAGGCTATAAAGAAAGTTTCGATATTTAGGTACAACACGAGCTCACTGAATGAAACTTTTGAATTCTCTATTGAAACGTACTAAAACTGAACAATTTTTGAAAAGATTGATCACTGGTGATGAAAAGTGAATTGCCTACAACAAGAACGTGAGAAAAAGATCATGGTTAAAGGGTAGTGAAGCTCCACAGACTGTAGAGAAACCTAGACTAACACGCAATAAGGTGATGCTGTGTATGGTGGGGTTGGAAGGGCACCGTTTATTATGAGCTTTACTGCTACGCAAAATCATCCATTCGGATCTCTACTGCCAACAACTAATGAGACTCAAGCAATAAATTGAGGAAAAGCAGCCAGAATTGATCAACAGAAAAGGAGTGGCCTTTCATCATGATAACGGCAGACTGCAATCATTTGGCTCCTCAGAAAAAATTGAGAGAGCTTGGTTGAGAAGTGTTAATGCATCCACCATATAACTCCGACGATCCCTCAGCTTCTCATCCCTTTCGGTCACTTCAGATTTCTTTGGGTAGTTTTAGGTTAACATTAAGAGTGGACTGTCAGAACTACTTATCGCATTTTTGTTTATCAAAAATCCCAAAATTTGTGCACCAACGGAATCATATCACTACCTACAAGATAGCAACAAGTTATCGAACAAAATGACACGTATATATTATAATTAAATATAATTAAACATTGAAAAGAAATTGTCTTGAATACGATAAAACACTTTCCGCGATATTATTGCGGCCTATAAAAGTCCACTGCTGAACATAACCTCCCCTGTCGATTGCCTTATCGGGAGAATTTGGCAATTTTCTTCAATTGGCAGGCGGGTGTTCAACCCACGGGCAAATATGGGTTTCTTATAGAATATTGGTCAGTGGATGATTTGGCTCATAGACATCTATATCTATCCTCAATAAAGAATCAAAACGTAGATGTTTTGCCACCCCAGAGAACTAGGATGGAATGCCTTGTTTCCAGTAAAAGTGCTCTCCGGTTCTCTACACTAATTTTACGCTGGTTCTGTGAGAGCGTGGTCCGTAGCGGGTCGAACTGACCCATTCGTATTACAATTATAATGCACCTGCAGCATGGCTCTGCCACGTATTAATAGATATTGGATATTCTTACACCGTCACTACACGGTTATTTTATTAATATTGCGTTCTTATCAGTGAAAAGGTTTCTGCCCGTCTTAAATTTCTCTCTGCCGCCTCTTAAAGGTTGCAGCCTATGTACGTCCCACTGCAGAGCATAGGCCTTTTCTCATTTCTGAGAAAGTTTTTAGGGTAATATCCGCTGCGCTGCCCCAATGCTGCTCTTCAGCCTCTTTGAATTAGATGAACTATTGGCATCATTGTGGTTTAATAACCTATACTTTTTACTCGACTGCCTCAGAAGGAAATTAAAATAACAGCTTAATGCTGCTGTGTTTCGTATGGTGAGTGTAGAGAACCGGATAGCCATTTTAATTGAAAAGAGGCATTCTATCTTAGTCCTCACGGCCGACAATGCATCTGCATTTTAATTCGCAAACGAAGATAGATGTAGATATCTTTGGGCCACAGCAACCACTTACCATCAGGTGGACTGTGTGCTCGTTTGTCACCCTTATTCTATAAAAAATGTATGTAGTGTATTCTTTTCAGTAAACATTTTGACGCAGTCGGGGTTATAAAAATAACTGTTTTAACCTTTAAGCTTGTTTATAAAAATGAAGTTACAAACGAACTTACATTCAACAGTGGTAGAGCCACGCGGCAGCTTTTGCTGTCGCACGGATGGGCCGGCTCGGACCGGGGTAGTACCACGACCTCACAGAAAACCAGCGTGAAGTAGAGGTTTACCTCTGCGTTTCGCTTGGTGAGTGCAGGTGGCCGGAGGCCCTTTTTACTGGAAATGAGGCATTCCATCTTAGTCCTCACGGGTGACAACGCATCTACATTTTGATTTGTAACAGAAGATAGATGTAGATGTCTATGGGCCGCAGCAACCACTTACCATCAGGTGGACTATGTGCTCGTTTGTCCCCCTTATCCTATAAAAAAAAAATTCAACTTGATGGTATGTGGTTACAGCAGCTTGTGGACACAACCAACCAACTTCAAATAGAGAAGGCTGCAGATGCATTGTCACTTCTGAGGACTAAAATGAAATCCATCCATCCATTAAAGTCCATTAAAAGTTAACTGTTGAACAGCCTCTTCCTTTGATTGCCTCCCTATGAAAAAATCTTGTTTATAGAAATTTAAAAAAAAAATATGTTAGTAAACCTTTATGTTCGAGAAATAAAAACTACAATTTACCACTGACACGCCCTCCATTAACCTTTCAATAATAAAAGGGCCACCTGTGCAGTGGGACATTTATTGAATTTTACTTTCCTTTATGTTTAGGCTAGAAGCCAGAAAATTCAATAAACTTTTTCTCGACCGATCTACAACACCAGAATAAAATAAAGTGCCGTGACAGCTCAGGAGATTAGCGCTCGCAGTAAATTTTACAATACGCGGGCAACCCGGGTTCAAAGCTCCTTGTATGTCTGAGAAATAAAAAAAAAATATATGAAAACATACGAAGTTCAGTGGCAAATGAACACACAGTCCACCTAATGGTAAGTAGATGCTGTGGCTCATAGACATCTTCGTTTATACTTATTCAAAATACACATGCGTTGTCACCCCTGAGGACTAAGAATCCCTCGTTTCCAGTAAATAGGGTCTCCTGTTCTCTACACTCACCATACGAAACACAATAGCATTTAGCTGCTACTTTACGTTAGTATTCTGTGAGATCGTGGAGCTGACTAATTCGTGCTACAACCACAATATAGCTGCAGCATGGCTCTACAGCGTAAGATAAATCACAGGACAACGATCAGTTCTTCTGCAAGCAATGTTAATTGTCGAAAACACATTCGTATTATCAGTTGGAAAGTCAAACAATTACATTTAGCCGGGACAGCTAATTAGAGTGTTTACCGTATGGGTTTGACATTTTGTGGTCCAAGGCAGAAGATACAAGGAGTTTTCATATAAAATAATATTTCTTATATTTGGTACATATAATAACAACGCAGTTTGGTATGCCATGTCACAGATATTTTAAATTTTTTTATTATTTTAACGTAGGGACTAAAAAAAAGTAAGGGCGGAAAGGAAGAAAAGAAAGAAAGAGAGGAAAGAAAAAGAATAAAAAAATAAAGAAAACGCGTTTATTGTAACCTTCTCGTGGTAAGTGAATGCTGTTGACCATAAACATCTACATTTATCCTCAATTAAGAATCAAAATGCAGATGTGTTGTTACCCCTGAGAACTAAAATGTAATTCCTCGTTTCCAGTAAAACGGTTTTCCGGTTCTCTACATTTACCATACGAAACACAGCACCATTTAGCTTCTATTTTACAGTCGTATTCTGTGAGAGCGTGGTTTTATCCCGGTCGAGTCAACCCATTCGTGTTACACCCATAATATAGCTGCAGTGTGGCTCTACCTTCTATGAGACCTACGTTTGACAACCTTATTTTATTAAAAAAAAAAACAATAAAACACTAAAATGGTTAAATTCTACATATTGGGCCGCAAGTTATAATAATGCCAACACATACGTTTTGTACATGAAGATATAGCCTCGAGCAATCCATTTGTAAATCACAATTGTGAACTCGCTCAGGTTAATGGTGTGTTCAATTAATTTGCTACCTGAATGATTGTCAATACCTGTTCAGTTGATCCCGCATAATAGCTGCTCTGTATTGTAGTACCTATCGTCTTATTGCACGATAAGAAGATAGGTATTTTATTTTATTTTGTTAGAGAACAAAATATTTTTAAAATTGGGTCAGTACCGTTTATAAGGTCAGTATAGTTTAGAAGCGTCAGTAGCCTAATGGCAGGCGCGGACCGCGGACTTGAAAGGTTGTGGGTTCGAACCCGCCATTCGACTACTGTCGTGAACCACTTCTAACACAAGCATTTTAAGCTTACCAGAAGTGGTTAAAGGGAATATTAGTAATGTTTAATAGCATTACTAGTAGTTTTTTTAAAAAAAAGCACCTACATATTATAACTACCATCACACTGCCTCCATACTGGCTCGTTGGTCTAGTGGTCATAAAAACGGTTGCTGATCATGAGGTCCCGGGTTCGAATCCCGGGTCAGGCCAAAATCAGTTATTAAAATTTTCTGTCAAGAAATCCTTAGTAGCAGCCCAGATTCAGGAAGTTGGAAGAGTTTCACCCGCCGTGACTCAGAAAACACGTAAAGCCGTTGGTCCTGCGCCCAAACTCTCCCCGGTCGTGTCGGATAACCGTCTCATCGGACTATGGGAGTAAGGGAATAGAGTGTGCACTTGTGTTAGCGCATACACTCGGGCACTACAATCACGTCCTGCACAGATGGCTAGTCTCCGTTGAGATCGGCCATCGTGACCGAAAGTCGGTCAATTCGGTTCAGGAAAACCCGTGGGAGTCGAAAGAAGCGGCTAGGGGATATACCAGAAAAGTCATATATGTGGTGCTATACCATCTTGTTGACGCCGAACGTAAAGTACCCAGATCTATGATGGGCACCAGAGTTAAATGTGCGAGATGTCTAGAACTACGATTATACGTCAATTCACCTGCGAATCGTGGAAATGATAACGAATTTTCTTGGCATCAGGAAGATCTATGTCCATCTCAAGCCACAGGATCTTAATGGCTTATTCCAATGTCGCCTCTTAAGATATCTACGAGACAAAATCGATAGCTTTTAATGTTTTAATGCAATTATTTCTAAATGGGAAGTTAACAAAAATACTTTATCAGTATTCTTAACGTCACATCAGGGTATCCAACGATTGAACGAGTGAAGCCGGCCACAGTCAAGCGAGTGCCTGCTGTACTGCCACAAGTCAAAGGTGTCACTTGCAAGATTGGTTACATCTTGAAGCGTGCTTCCGTTAAAACCTACTTCAAACCGTCGAAGAAGTTTAGTCAGTTTTTACCATCAGTCAAGTGTAATGTCCCTCTGCAAGATGAAGGAGTATACAAGCTTGATTGTGAATGTGATCTCTCTTATATAGGAAAAACTAAAAGATCAATAAGAACCTGCGTTAAAGAGCACATAGTGACGTGAAGAATCGACGTTCCGGGAAGTCTGCAGTCTGTGAACACGCACAGAATCACCCCCGTTACTACATTATTTGATATACCACAAGTCCTCGCCAAAGAACACCGATTCCTTCCAAGGATGATTATAATGACTATTGAAATCAAAAAACATCCTAATTTCAAAAGAGGTGATGGCTGGTGGTGGATGGTACTACCATCTGTTTGGGATCCTATAATTAATAAAATTAAATCCCAACACAAGCATACAACTGCAAGACTTCAAGATACTGTAAGTTAATACTGGTATAATTTTGTATCACTTAACTGTGTTCTATGAATGTTTTATAACGTAAAATAACATCAATATTGATGAATATTTTCATTAAATAATTTCGGGAATAATTTCTAAAACACGCATATCACCTACCTTTTGTATCAGTGACCTATTAATAATATAGTCTACATATCAAAATTGCTTATTTATTTTAGAATTCTACCCGCGCGAGTGGTGTTCAATACTAAACAAAAAGAGTAAAATGTTTTTAATCGCTTAAATCTTAAAAAATACGTTTTTAAACGAAGTCAGTTTAAGAAACCGGAAAAAAGTTGTAAAAAAGACACAAATCTTGAATCTCTCTTCAGATTACTTTCTTTAATTAAGCCTTTTCAATTAACAAAATTAAATCATTTGTTTCCGACGCGTCCATTAATTTAAGGCAGAAACCGTGAGCCGGAGTAGAAAGATTAATATGGAAATATTTAAAGCGACACAATTTTATTTAAAAATAAGATTACAACATGTTTTTTTTTAAGGAAAAGGAGGCAAACGAGCATTCAGCTCACCTGGTAAGTGATTAGCGTCTTACTTGAACATCTGCAGCGCCACGGCAATTGTTGGTGCGTTGCCTGCCTTTAAAAAAATGAGCAGGCTCTTTTTTAAAGGCCTCAATTTGTATCGGTCCTGAAAAACTGGTGGTGACAAATTTCACAGTGTGGGCGTGCGAGACATAAAATCTGTGTACATATTATATCGTACGGTAGTGAACCGCTAACCATCGAGATGATGAGGATGGAATGAGGGCTATTAATTTTCTGCTCACCAGATGTCACTAATTGACACTGAGGTAAAGTTTTTGTTACAAAGTGTAATTTAATTGAGAAGTTGGTTTTTAATGAAAGTATCAGTTACTAGAGTATTAAATTAATACACAAAAGAATGCGTCAGTGGTTTGCTCTGAAATTTTTTTGCACATTTTTAACTTTTTTTAATTGTTTACTTTTATGAATATAGGTTTGGTTTATTTATTTTTAATTTTATTAATATAAAATACAGCTAATAGTGCAGAAAGAAACAATAACCTCTACATTTTCGGAACAAATTAACTTCCCCGCTATGAAATCTGTCAGATATTGTACCTCACTTTCTAGTGGCGCCGCACTGGTGTCAGAAAAAGTCGTGGATTCATTTGGAGTTATGTTGTAGTGTACGTGTACGATGGCGAAGTTTAGCAGAGTACGAAGCGAAATGTTCCGTATAAACGTCAGGCAAATATGGAAACATCGAAATTGAAATTGCCAGGGCTAGTAGGCAGGTTGGAAAGCTGCTTTTGCGTTGGAACATATATTTCTACCATACCATCTCCTGGTTTGTTTTGCTCTGTCACCTCTTACGATGTGGGGTAGCGGATATTCTTACACCGCCTTTACGCTGGTATTCTTTGAGTACGTGCGCCTACACCGGTGTAGTCTATACATTCTCAAAGTATGGTTTTTTTTTTTTTTTTTTTTTTTTTTTTTTTTTTTTTTTTTTTTATAGGATCGGGTGACAAACGAGCACACAGTCCACCTGATGGTAAGTGGTTACTGTGACCCATAGACATGTACATCTATCCTCAATAAAGACTCAAGATGCAGATGCGTTGTCACCCGTGAGGGCTAAGATGGAATGCCTCTTTGCCAGTAAAAAGGGTCTCCGGTTCTCTACACTCACCATACGAAACACAGCAGCGTTAAGCTGCTATTTTACGCTGGTTTTCTGTGAGAGCGTGGTGCTTCCCCGGTCGAGCCGACCCATTCGTGCTACAACCGTAATATAGCTGCAGCATGGCTCTACCACGTAGAAATGGTATCGGAAAGAATAATTATAAGTAATAGTAGTAATATTAAAAAAAAAACCTTATACAAAAAATTTACTTTTAATAAAAAGTAAATAAAAAGCAACTTTAACGATCTATAAATACACATTAATTTCACACGGTAGGGCTACGCTGCAGCTATATTATAGTTTTAGCACGAATGGGCCGGCATGACCCACAGAATACCAGCGCAAAATAGCAGCTTAACGCTGCTGTGTTTCGTATGGTAAGTGTAGAAAACCGGAAGCCATTTTTACTGGAAACGAGGCATTCCATCTTAGTCCTCAGGGGTTACAATGCATCGCTGGGCAGATGGGCTACAGTATCCACTTACCATCTAGTGGACTTTGTGATCGTTTATCACCCACAAAAAACATTCTAAAGTCAGTATGAAGACACTATGTAGAGAAAAATTGAAGCCCCTTCTTAGTTAGTCCGTATAGCTTAGACTAAGGGATATTAAAATATTAATGTCGTCTAATCATTAATAACTTCATTCCCTATTTTTCCACCTTTAGGTGTGAAACTTTTCTGTCCAAGTTTATATGGGACTATCCCTGAAATATTACATTTGATAAAAAAAGGAATAATCAAAATCGGTTATCAAAAATACATACAGTCGAATTGTTAAGATATTTTTTTTAAGTCAGCTTGAAATATATCTAATTACAACTATTATAGATCTATTGCTCTAGAGAACTTGGATAACTTCGCGTTGCAAGTGAACAAGTCGTCTTTACGTCGCAGAAGTGCGCTGCAGACTTAAAACTTCTTCCGTGCATTCCTCGTTAGAGTTGTTTCATCGTACATATCGCAATCTTATATGTTTAAGTTTTTCCAATACCCTACTCCTTTGAATGAAACTTTATAGCTTGATCTATTTACGTACTCTGTGTTGTGTACGTGTGTGTGCATGTGTGTGTGCGTGTGCGCGCGTGTGCCCGTGCGTTCGTAAAAAATCTTACCTCATAAAGGCAAACATCCAGACTCGGAACAATTATTTGTAGGCCATACAAATACTTGTTCCGTGTCGGATTCGAACTTGTCGTGCGGCACTTCGCTACAGTGCCGTCTCTCCTCCTGGGGCAGTCGGGTAAAGAGGAACACAAAATTTATCAAAACTTAAAATATGCACTCGACAGCAGAAAACGCTGCCTGAACAGAAATCCCTTTGTGCGCTTTGCAAACAACGCTAACTAGAGATACCGTTTACTCTGTGTGCCTTTCAGACTACAAGCACTCTGTGTTATTATGTCCGAATAAAAAATGAGTCAATGTTATGAAATAATTATATTAAAGTTCTATATTATAATTAGTTTTTCCCCGGGACTTCATACGTGTGGAATTTATTACGATTGGATTTCGTGGGTTTTAAGTGCGGCACCCTAGTTCTAAAATAAAAGTAGCCTGAGTTACTCCTTATAATATCAACTATTTGCCAGTGATAGTCCCGTCAACAAAACTCATGTTTAACGTCCATGTCACACCTATGCCGGTGGATATTGGGAGCACAAAGCTCGAAGTTGTTGACGAGTATGTATACCTGGGACAAATAGTCCGACTAGGTAAGTCCAACTTCGTCCGAGAGGTCAATCGACGGATTCAACTCGCCTGGGCAGCGTTTGGGAAACTACGACACATCTTCTCGTTAGACATACCTCAAAACCTGAAAACGAAATTGTAAAACCAGAGCGTGTTGCCAGTGATGACTTACGGATCTGAGACGTGGTCCTTCACTGCTGGCCGTATGAGGAAGCTCAAGGTCGCTCAGCGAGCTATGGAGAAGGCTATGCTCGGGGTGTCTCTGCGTGATACTCGTAAATTTAGAAATGATGATATCCGCAGTAGAACCAGAGTAAAGGACATAGCCCAACGGATTAGTAAGCTGAAGTGGCAGTGGGCCGGCCATATAGCTTGAAGAACCGACAACCGATGGGGAAGAAAGGTTCTCGATTGGCAGCCTCGTACCGGTAGGCGAAGTGTAGGGCAACCCCCCACTAGATGGAGTGACGACCTGGTGAGACATGCAAGAAGTCGATGGATGCAGGTGGCTCAGGGGCGTGCTTTGTGGCATTCTTTGGGGGAGGCCTATGTTCAGCAGTGTACTTGTGAAGGGCTGCAATGATGATGATGATGATAATTCCCGTCAAAATCGGTCCCGCCAATACGGAGATTAGCCGTAACAATCCGACAGACAGACAGACAAAAATTTTATAAATTCTAATTTTTGTTATAACTACCGTTTATACGTTCATATGAATTTGGTAAACAGACACTTTAAATTTATTTAATTTGCATATATATCAGTTCTTATATTCACGCGAATACTAAACATTGAATATATCCAATTTTACGTTTTACAGCCATTTGTTTTCATAAGCTGATGTGACCAACGAACTTGCAGGCCATATGGCAAGTGGCAACTGCAGTCCATGGACTCTTGCAGCCAAGCTTAAGCAAAGAAGGGTATAGATGCATTTTTATAACAGTGCACATTATATAGTAGTAAGAATTATGTGCTTTTTTTAAGTTCCTTGAAGTATTTTGAAGTGAAAATTTCTTTAGCCGCGTTGAGCGATTTTTGGTAGGGGAAAAACTTATGGGTTCGCGTCACCGTTGACCTCGACATGCTGTGACGTGTGCGTAACGGGCATATCTACTATTACGACTAGCGAAGCGTAGTATAGCGGCCTGTGTACATATATATGCATATTTAATTGACTTTCACTTCTGTCGGCAGTCTTTATTACTGTCTCTGTTCTAAACATATTTCTTTAGACTCTCAGTTGACTAAGCGATATCAAATCCTCGAAGTTACCATCATGTGGACTGTGTTGACACCCTTATTCTTTAAAAATGGCAGTAAAATCGTATGACTTATAATAGATGGTAGTATAACCAGCTCTTACGTCAGAGGATAATATCTGTACCGGTAACGGACATCAGTGTCAAAGGTGCGTGATGTTTTACACTGACATCGACCATCCAATGGCCAAGTGTGGCGATTAAGACAAATCAAGAATTTTATACGTGGTAGAGCCATGCTGCAGCTATATTAATAGTATAGTTGTAGCACGAATGGGTCGGCTCGACCGGGGAAGGACCACGCTCTCACAGAATACCAACGTAAAATAGCAGCTTAACACTGCTGTGTTTCGTATGGTGAGTGTAGAGAACCGGAGATCCGTTTTACTGGCATCTGCATTTTAATTCGCAAACGAAGATACATGTAGATGTCTATGGGCCACAGCAACCACTTACCATCAGGTGGACTGTGTGCTCGTTTTTCACCCTTATTCTATAAAAAAATCTAGACCTATAAGGAGAGCGGCCCCAGTCCTCTAGACTTTTACAGCCGATAAAAAAGAAAGACAAATAACCGGCCCAGTGCGAGTCACACACGCGCATGAAAGATTCCGTACCATCGTAAAACACGTTTTTTGTAGGGGAGCCCCCTTTAATTTTTAATTTATTTGAATTTTTATTACTTGTTGTTATGAAGGAAACAGAAATACACATTCTGTGACAATTTCAACTGTCTATCTATTACAGATCATGAGATACAGCCCGCTGACAGACAGACGAATGGACAGCGGAGGCTCAGTAATAAGGTCCCGTTGGTTACCCTTTGGGTACGGAACCCTAAAAAGAAGTTATTAAAGAGACAATAAGGTAAGCGATCTACTAAGGCGTAGATGGCCTTTTTGCCACCAGTGAGTTGCCACTTAGGAATGAAGTGAAATATTTGATAGATTTAATGGCGGAGAAGTTAATTTGTTGGAAGAATGTAGAGATAGATTCATTCTAAAGTTTTAGTTTTTTTTTTTATAGGAGAGTGGGCAAACGAGCATGCGGCTCACCTGATGGTAAGTGACTACCGCCGCCCATGAACAACTGCAACACCAGGGGAATCGCAGATGCGTTGCCGGCCTTTTAAAAAGGAGTACGCTCTTTTCTTGAAGGTCCCTAAGTCGTATCGGTCCGGAAAAATCGCTGATGGTAATCGATTCCACAAGGAGGTCATGCGAGGAAGAAAACATCTTCTAAATTGCACAGTGGTGGACCGCCAATCATCCAGATGGTGTGGATGGTATCGGGAGTTCTGCCGCGATGTGCGTTCGTGAAATTTGGCGGCTGGGATTAATCCGAACAATTCCTCAGAGCACTCCCCATGGTAGATGCGTAAGAAAATGCAAAGGGATGCAACATCTCTTCGCAGTGCCAATGAATCGAGCCGATCGGAAAGGGCTCGGTCGTCGACAATTCGAGCCGCTCTGCGTTGGATGCGGTCAAGTGGAAGGAGCTGGCACTGGGGAGCCCCTGCCCAGAGATGGGAACAGTATTCCATGTGAGGCCGAACTTGCGCCTTGTAAAGTAGCAGGCGGTGTGCCGGCATGAAATACTGTCCCGCTCTGCTGAGCACGCCAAGCTTTTTAGAGGCCAATTTGGCCTTCCCTTCCAAGTGACCACGAAACTGCACGTCACTCGATATGTCGACTCCGAGGATACCGATTCTGGCTGAGGCAAGAAGGGGAGTGCCTTGAAACTGAGGAGATACGACAAAGGGGTTCTTTTTAACGGTAAACGCGCAAACTTGTGTCTTCTGAGGATTAAATTGGACTAGATTTAGTCGCCCCCAATCCGAGACTTTGTTCAGCAAAGACTCGACTTCAGACACAAGTTTGTTCCGGTACTCAGTGACGTTTTCCCGAGAAATATTGGCACGGCCGGTGTATAGAGCATCACCAGTGCTGTCATCCGCATAGCAATGAATGTTACCAGTTATCAACATATCATTCATATGCAGAAGAAACAGCGTTGGTGATAGCACACAGCCTTGTGGAACACCAGCGTTAATAGGCTTGTAGTCAGAGCATGCACCGTCTACAACGACCTTGATGCTCCGATCTGCAAGGAAGCTGGTGATCCAATTGCACAATTTCTCGGGAAGCCCATAGGAAGGAAGCTTCGAAAGAAGCGCTTTGTGCCAAACCCGATCGAAGGCCTTCGCAATGTCCAGACTAACGGCCAACGCCTCCCCCTTGGACTCTACTGCCTCCGCCCATCTATGGGTCAGGTAGACCAGAAGATCACCAGCTGATCGACACCGACGAAAACCGTATTGGCGGTCACTAATCAGCTGGTGATCCTCAAGGTACCGGATGAGCTGGCAGTTAATAATGGATTCCATTATTTTGGAGAACAAGGAGGTGATCGCGATAGGCCTATAGTTGGATGGGTCTGAGCGGTCGCCTTTTTTAGACAAAAGCTTTGGACAAAAGCTGTCTTCCATGAATTCGGGACTACGCCTTGGGAGTAGGAGTACCGGAAAAGACGCGTTAGGACCGGTGCCAACTCTGGAGCACACGTCCTCAGCACAATTGGGGGGATTCCGTCAGGCCCACTCGACTTCTGGATGTCCAGGGAGAGCAGTGCTTTGCGAACCGAGCGCTGTGAGAACAGCACATCCGGCATGGAGCACTCACACCGCGGGATGGTCGGCGGTGTTTTCCCCCCGTCATCAAGAGTCGAGTTGGACGCAAAAAGGGAGCCCAAAAGGTCGGCTTTGTCTTTTGCGTCATGGGCCAGTGAGTCATCCTCCCTGTGCAGAGATGGTAGTGATGGCTTACAGAAATTCCCTTGGACAGCCTTGGCGAGAGACTAGAATGCACGGGTTCCCGAAGGAAGGCGAACTAGTTTCTCGCCAATTCTGCCTATGTGCTCTGACTTTGCCTTGTCAATAACTCTTTCGAAGGACCTGGAGGCGAAGTTATACTTCTTTTTAAGTGTGCTGGTATTTACATCCCGAGTCGCCGAAGCCGCAGCCCAGGCTTGATAACACTCCTGCTTACTGCGTAATGCAGTCTTACAGGAGCGACCAGACCAAGGCTGAGATCTGCCTCCGATGGGTACCACAGATGATGGAATAATTAGTTCCATTCCCTGTAGCACCACATCAGTGACAGAGTCAGCAACAGCGCTGGGATCATCCGGCGAGAAGCAAACCCGCCCCCATGGGTAGGATGCAAAGAAGGACCGCATTCCGTCCCAATCCGCCGACCTGTAATGCCAAACACGGCGGCAACCTGCAGAACGCAACCGCGAAGGGAGCATGAGTGGCACCACACTCCGGATCAGACAATGGTCCGAAGAGCCGAGAGGGGCATCGACGGAAACCTGATATCCGTCCGGATGAGAGGTCAGCAGAAGTTCCAACAGGGAAGGTGTATGATCCTCCACATCTGGAATCCGCGTAGGCGAAGTAACCAGTTGTGTCAGACCATATGCCAAGGTAAAGTCATAAACAGATCTCCCCGCATGATCGGTTAGACGTGAACCGAGCCATTCGGCATGGTGGGCGTTAAAATCGCCAAGGATCACGATCTCTGCGGATGGGACCTGTTGTAGCAAGAAATCTGTAGCCATTTGGACGTGGTCGATGAGTCGGTCTGTTTCGGCATTACCGCTATGGGACCTATAGAGGCACCCGTAGACGCGCGGATGGTCGTCGCTGTCTACGCGTAGCCAAAGGATGGACAGGTCCGAACCTTCAAGACTGCCGAGGCGTCGAGAACAGATGTCCTCTCTGACATACACGCAAACTCCAGCCCGAGGCACAAAGGAATGCTCCAATTTGTACCCCGGGTAGGAGAGATACGAAATATCAGCCGGAGAGGAAACCTGCGTCTCGGTCAGAAAGAGCAAGGCCGGCTTCGCCGTCTCGAGATGGTAGTGGACGGCGTTTAGGTTAGAGTGAAGTCCCCTGATGTTGCAGAAATTCACGGATAGCGTGGCAGGGGTCGCCTTGGTGTTCTTGCTCAGTTTGCCCCTAGCAGTAATGCTTTTGAGCGGAATTTTGCCCCCCCCAGAATACGCGGGGCAGCCTGAGCACCCACGCTCAGGATCGGAATAACATGGTCGTGGATGCTCAGCGAGGGATTCTCCAGGGGTGTTGGTACCCTCCTGGGGTAGTTCTTCGTGTAATTCCGCTACCATGTTGATGGGGGGGGGGGGGGGGGAATTGGGCCTCCGGCCACCGTTAAATATTGTTGAGAATGATGGTGAAAAATAAAACGAAATACGAACAAATGAAGGTAGAATTGTAATCTCCCACTCGTTCTAGCAGTATAAAGTATCGGTGTCAATCGGTAATTCTCTCTGGTTTCTGTGATCATAGTGCTGTTAGCCTATGCGGCTCTTACAGCTTCATCGGACTCAGTGCTATAAAAAGGAGGTGGGATTATTTATTTTAGTACTACGTTGCAAAAGCGACACCGCACTAAAATCGACAATCTGGGGGTAGTATATTATTGTGTTCAGTGATCACATCATTATTACATCAACATCAAATACTCCTCGATGTCGCCGAAAACCGCAACATGACATGGGTGAGTTGTCTAACCGCCGTTCGAACAAGGGGGCGGACCCCGGCTCTGACGTCTAACTGATCGTTCGATGTTCTGGGCAGTGAGAACCGCCCAGAAATAAGGATGTACGGTTTGTACGCGCTGTGAATGAGTGTGCAGCGCGCCCGTCTGCTGACTCGCTGCGTCCCATCCGTTGTTGTCCTAACAGTGTTTGTGGCACTAGGTGAGTGTGTATTGTATATGTGTGACTGGCCGGCGACATTTCGGTAGTCGGCATCTAGCGCAGCAGGGGGTTCAAATAGAACGTTACGGGGCCTCTGGAGGCTATCCGTAACGTTCGAAGTCGAAGCGTAGGTGGCTACGTTTACCACTAGCGGCTTGGAATGTGTCTCGGCAATCTCGAAGTAGCGCCAAGACATTTCCTTGAAATATTCAGAGATCATCGGAAGTTGACAATCTATGTGTACCTTGGTCGTACAAATGTCTATGTGCCACGTGCGCGAATACGCTTGCGTAAGACACGATTGGTCTTACGCACGCTTTGTATACATGGAGCTTGTGTCTTAGGCTTGTGTTTATTCTTGCTGTTGACTAGTGGGTGGAGGCAACTAGTCACGAATTTTGCACGGTTGCTGACTTTGCGAATGTGTTTCGCGAATGTCATCCTTAGATATTTGACCGTTGGTTGCCAGGGGATCTGGCGGTCGTACAGGTTGATCGTACCTAACGATTTATTGGGGTTTATGATTTGACGATTGGAAGTGAAGATCCTTTGAAAGTGTATTGCTACACTTTTCTCTGAATTCACTTGGATTCTCTATAAGCGGAACCAATCGCCTAAGCGGTTGACGGCCATTTGGAGCTTCTCATGAAGATTATTTTATTGTGATGGGCGACAAATAGTGCCGTGTCATCGGCTAAAAGAGCAGTATTCACTACTGGGGTCCTTCGGTATGTCACTCGTGAAGAGTGTGAAGAATAGTGGGGAGAGGACCAAGCCTTGTGGGACTCCGGCTTTGAGGGGGCGCTTAGTAGAACGAGTACTCTCTATTCGATAGCGGAAGTGGCGATTGGCAAGAAAGGCTCTGATGATATGGGTGAGCCTATCAGGCAGGTTGAGTTTATACAGCTTGTAAAGCAAGCCGTCGTCATGCCAGATTTTGTCGAACATTTTTGCGAATTCGAAGAAGAGGGCACCGGTCATGGGAGGTTGAATCCTTTTAGAATGTAGTCTGTGAGGCGATGTAACTGGTCGGTGCAAAAGCCAGGAAGGAGAGTTACGCGCAAAACTCTATTGACACCACAACAAGCGTTCACTACAATTTACTGGGAGACTTCTGTTACCTGGGACAGCGTGATTCGCGCATGAGCCAAGAGAGTGTAGTGACGGGAGTGAACTCGACCGATACGTCTGGAGTCTACAGAGTCCAAGCGCAGAATGTCTGGACCTAAACCTGAACCTCGGTAATTCTACGAGTCTCAGCGTCGTTACTATGCCCATTGGGGTATTCTACTAGTGTAGGCAAGGAAGATCGTGTTGCCGAGAGGCTGCCCTGCTTTACATTGAGATGGGTAGTGATGTTGTTGGTTTGCATACTTTGGTGTTATCTTGTAATTGGGTCCGGATAGTAAGTAGTGTTTTAAATTATTTTGAAAATAATTTCTAACGTCAGAAGTTGAGTAATTTCTTATAATATTATTGTTTAATATTATTATTATAAATTCGTTTAGAAATGGATAAACCAAATACGGATGGATATTCTTAAATGTAAAAGAATTAAAAACATTAAAAATGTGTAAAAAATTCTCATTAATAAATAATCATTGAGTATCTGTTCTGTGTAATAATATACATACACTACTGTGTGACCATCTGCTTACAAATAAGTTCACCTTAGTCCGAACTAGCGATTGTGGGAGGGCGAGAAAGGGTTTTAAAAGTTAGAAAGGCACATTGTATTACTAGTATCTTTCACCCGGATCTTAACTAACTAAAGAAATTTTTACGAGATAGAGCCACACTGTAGCTATAACGGCGATATTGACGGCTCCGTGGCGCAGTGGCTTAGCAATGAGTTGGTGCACTGGGGGCCGCGGGTTCGAATTTCGCACGGAACAAGTATGGCCTGCAAAAAATTGTTCCGGGTCTGGATGTTTGTCCTTGTGCAATTTATGTTTGTAAACTGTCTCTACGATACAGGAGAAAATACTAGTGTGGGGGTAACATTTAAAAAAAAATAAAAAGAAATAAAAGAAAATATTGTTTGTTGCATGAACGGGTCGGCTTCACCTGGGTAGAACCTAGCTATCACAGAATACCAGGATAAAAGAGCAGCTTTATGCTGCTATGTTTCTGATGGTAAGTGTAGAGAACCGGATACTCTTTTGACTGGAAATGAGACATTCCTTTTTAGTCCTCTGGGTGATGACGTATTTGCATTTTGATTCTTAGTAGAGGATAAATGTTGAAATCTATAGGCCACAGCATCCGCTTACCATCAGGTGGACTGTGTGCTCGTTTGTCACCACACCACAAAGAATTTTGAATTGGACTTTAGAATAAAACTTACCACACAACATCCGCCAGTTATCTGAAGATGCACAGCACTTAATCTGCAACAAAACAAATTAGTTATTGAAGTAAAATATTTTATTACCTCTCAATTTTACTAATTAGATTTGTTATGCGGGAAGAGATCACCTCAGCCAAATGTTTGAAATAAATTAGATTAGACCTCGATAGAAACTTGTCGTTCAAAGCAAACTATGTCGGGGATGTAAGAACTAGACTATACGGGTAATAGCTACGTCAAAGTTAGTTGGAACTATACGTATCTATCTAATCTCTATAAATAAATCAGACTAACATAGCGTTCAATATTAGGAGTGGGCGATACAGATCCATACAGAATTTTAGTCACGGCGACCATGTATTGTAAGTAAACTAACACAGTCTTTGTTGTCCGAAATAAAGAATACTAGCTGTCGCCCGTGACTTCGTTCACGTGGCCATTTAGATATGTATGTGTGAGCACTGACGACCTGATCAAAATGTGACCAATGTGGGTGATAACGATAAATGGCACCCTTTTAGGCCCTGCAATTCTGGGCGGCAGAGATCTGAAACAATATTTAACAGTATTCAGTCAATGATGGCTTAAAAATCGGAACATTATTTCACTATATAAGTGTTTTTCAAAGTGAGCGATCAATCGCCCTCTTGTGGGCGTTGATTTCTGGGTGGTAGAGATTTTGTCAATTCTGGGTTGTAGAACACAGTATGAGGACGCAATTATATGCAGCGGTCTTTTTCAAAGTAAGCGATAAATCAAACGGCGATGACGCGGAGACGACGCGACGGTTTAAAAAACCGTAGCTATCATTATGGTGCTGTGCCGATCAGTGTCTGATAGGATATAAAAAAGGAACTTGTGAGAGGCTAAAGTATTCAACGTTTTTTTTTTCAAAGTGAACAAACAAACGCCTTGTTGGGCGGTATTTGTTTATTTATTTATTCCAATACCGTTCTGTACACAACACAGACGGGCACTATAATTTTGTGGATAAGGATTATAGTGCCCCAGTGTATGTGCAAACACAGGTGCACTTTTTTACTGGATATGAGGTCCATCTTAGTCCTCAGGGATCTGTATAATTATTCTTAATCGGCGATAAATTTATATGGGCCACAGTATCCACTTACCATCAAGAGGACTTTGTGTTCGTTTGTCACCCTTATACAATAAAAATAAAACCGGTCAAGTGTGAGTCGGACTCGCGCACCGAGGGTTCCGAACAAATCCGAAGGTATATAAGTTTAAAATTATTAAAAATATTTTTATTATATGATGTAACTAAAAATTTATGCTTTTCGAAATTTTTCCTTTTTGATTATATGAAGCAACGTATTATATCTATATTATATATATATAATACGTTGCTTTGTACCAAAATTTTAAGATTCTGACTTCACGGGAAGTACCCTGTAGGTTTTTATTACCTTGCGAATATCGAAAATTTGCGACATAAACGGCTGTATCTTTTGATTACGTTGGCTTAGAAGTTTGATTTTTTCACAGCTTCTAAGGACAGTAGACTTGAGTATTTGATATGAATTTCAGCTTGATACCTCCATGCGTTCCTGAGAAAAAGGGTCTTGACAGACAGACAGACGGACAACAAAGTAATCCTATAAGGGTTCCGTTTTTTTTTTCTTTTGAGGTACGGAACCCTAAAAACGCTTTATTCTTTCACTCTTATAATCTAATGGGACGGTAATCCGACACAACGGGAGAAAGATCAGGCGCAGAAGGCTTTATGTATTTACCGAAACATGGGGCTGAAACACCGCAATTACCACCGAGAGTGAGGGAATAGAGAGTGCACTTGTGTAATTCGATCAAGAGGACATTATTAGAAGTGTCACATAGTATTCTAGGAGCTGTTTCTCGTAGGTATTGTGAGTCTAACTCGCGACCCCCCTCCGAGTCTCGTTCCCTCTCTTCCTTGCACTTATTTCGCCCACGCTTACCTCGATTTGTATGCATATAGTCTGTTCTATGAGGTAAGTTTTCATTAATAGCTCCATTCTTAGAGCGAACACGATGCCTCTAGCAAGCTGTATTTGCAATGTTAACGAAGGCGCTTCATCGGGGCCGCGTTCCTTTGCCTAAATTAATTAGCGTAAAGTGTTCGTACAACGATCGGCTAGTTAACGTTGGAAAATAGCTGTGTGAATATAAGGTAATTTAGTTACAAGAAATAAACATGTTTCAGTTAATTATTTAAAAATATACTAGTAATATCATAATAACTACTTTTTATAGAGATGGGTTTGGTGGTAGAAAGAATGAACGAGGAAAGAGTGACAAAGCAAATTTATGTTGCGGTGTGTCAGGATCGCGCCAAATGGAAGTCCGTAGTCTCTGCCTACCCCTCTGGGTGACAGGCGTGAGTGTTTATGTTATGTTATGTTATCGAGATGGGGTGGTTATTTGTGCGCCATTAAGACGTTAATAACGGTTATTAAAATATTTGTTTGTCTGTCTATGCGGACTAATCTTCAGAATGGCTGAACCGATTGTCATAAAACTTCTATATTTTATCTGAAAAACTTTCAGATGTTTTTGGTGAAATGGATCAATTGATAGAATTAATGGTGATAGATTTTTAAGCAATCTTAATGACGCGACAATAATATGTCGTTAGTCACGAATAAATATGTAATATGATGACACTAATTCAACTACCATTTTGTGCCGCGTGTTTTGAAAGAGATAATAAAGAATAACTCAAATAACCCAAAAACTATTGGTCTGACCTTGATCAAATTCATATGGGACCACACGAGAAGTATCAGATTTCATATAAAAAAAGAATCATCGAAATCGGTCCACCCAGTAAAAAGTTATGAGGTAAGACACATAAAAAAAACATACGTGTCGAATTGAGTACCGTCTCCTTTTTGGAATTCGGCAGAAAACTATGCAAAAATCCAGAAAAATTCGGCGTAAGAGAACGGTTATCATAGCAGTCGACAGATGACAGTATAATAAGACATACACAAATTCTCACGCTTCTCATTCAGACATATAGGCAGAGAGTACGAAATTCCATTTGGCATGATCCATACACAACTCACACGCTTCATTCACATACATATCTTTACGCATATATGTACTCGTAGGGTATAGCAGTATAACTGTCTTGTTTATGCTAGACATAAAATTCTAAGACCCAGGTCACAGGTGCGAGGTCGCCAATCCGCTACCTAAACGTGGTGATTATGACCAATCATTCCTGATATATGAAAAGCCTACTTTCAACAGAGGAATTTTACGGGCTAATGTAGAAGCTATTACGTTTAGTAGCAAACAAGTAAATTCAATAATAAAAACATACCATTTTCATAAGTGTACGCTTCAATCAAGCGCCATTTTGCTTTTTGGCGAGCGCTATTTTAAGTTTTTTACAGGATAGGGTGACAAATGAGCAGTCCACCTGATGGTAAGTAGTTGCTGTGACCCATAGACATCTACTCAAATCAAAATGCAGATGTTCCGTGACAACGGAATGCCTCTTTGCTAGTAAAAAGAGTCTCCGGTTCTTTACACTCACCATACGAAACACAGCAGCGTTAAGCTGCTATTTTACGCTGGTATTCTGTGAGAGCGTGGTCCTACCCCGGTCGAGCCGACCCATTCGTGCTACAATCATAATAAGTTTAAAATGTATGGATGTAATATGCCGTGGGTTCAAATTCCGCACAGAACAAGTATTTGTATAGCCTACAAATTGTTCCGGGTCTGGATGTTTGTCCATATGAAATACACATATATAAACTGCCCCCCACTATACAGGAGAAAATATTAGTGTGGAGGTAACGTTATTTATAAAGAAGACAGTCCCTAGTCTCTGCTTACCCCTCTGGTTGAGAGGCGCGAGTGTTTATGTTATATATTTTTTTAAATTTAGAAAATTTTATCCGTTGTTCTTGTCCAAAGAAGTCCGTCTGTATAGATACCACCATTTTACCTATTTCTACCGCCAAGTAGCAGTGCTTGCAATGCTTCCGGTTTGATCGGTATGGACAGTCAGTACAATTACGGGTTGTAAGGCATTCCATATTAGTCTTCAAAGGTGACAGCGCATCTGTGGCTTTCTTTGTTTGAAGTTGACTGTGTTCATTAACTGTTTAGTAACCACTTACCATTAGTTGGATAGTAATTTTTTTTTTAGGACAAGGGTGAAAAACGTGCACACAGTCCACCTGATGGTAAGTGGTTGCTGCGGCCCATAGACATCTATATCTATCCTCTATTAAAAATCAAAATGCAGATGCGTTGTCACCCGTGAGGACTAAGATGGAATGCCTCATTTCCAGTAAAAAGGGCCTCCAGCCACCTGCACTCACCAAGCGAAACACAACAGCGTAAAGCTGCTATTTTACGCTGGTATTCTGTGAGAGCGTGGTTTTTCCCCGGTCGAGCCGACCCATTTTTGCTACAACCATAATATAGATGTAGCGTGGCTCTACCACGTAAAAGTAAGTAAGTTCGTTTGTTACTTCAGTTTGGAAAAAATGTTAAAAATAGTCCTACTATATATATGGTCCTTAGGTCGCCTACGATAAAGAAATCAAGATCATACTTAATCGTCTAGAAATCGATAGAGAAAATTCGTGAGTGCTGAGGTAATTTAAAGTTATTTAATTTCAACGATTATTAACTCACTCTACCGTAAAATAAAATTTCAAAAGTAAAATGGCGCAGGGAACTTTTAATAAGCGTTTCATTTAAAAATGATCGCTTCCCAATTAATGAGCTGCTTAGATGAACTCATTTTATATTCCGATATGGACAATTAAATAATTTTAAAGCTAATCAATTAGGTGGAAACCGAAATGAAAGGAAATTACATCTTTTGTTAGGCTCTTAGAAACATTTATTTATAGAATAAGGGTGGAAAACGTATGTGCTTGTTCGTCGTCGTTTACGATGGTACGAGTAAGTGGATGCTGTGGCCCATAACATCCACATCTATGCTCTATTAATAATTTACATTCAGCATGCATTACTACACTCGAGGACTAGATAAAATGCCACATTTCCAGTATTAAATTTTGGGTTCACCGTACACTCACTATACGAAACACAACAGCGTTAAAATAACTATTTCACTCTGGTGTTTTGTGAGTGCGTGATCCTTGCTGTGATAAGACAATTTGATTATAAAAGGAGGGACAACCATTCTGGCTACCAAGCGTGGTGACTATGGCAAATCCTCCTTAAGGTTAATATTAAAGTTGCAGCCTATATACGGCACACAGTGTGCACAGGCCTCCTCTAATTTTTGAGCGGATTTGAGAGGAAATGTTCACTGCGCTGCCCCTATGCGTTTTGGCGAACTTCACATGTCTTCGAGATATTTTTTTTTGCTTATTTCTCAGACATGCAGGTTTCCACACGATGTTCTCCTTCACCGCCGAGCACGCGTCAAATTAACACTTAATCTGCAATTGACAATATCATTGGTGTCGGCGGGGATCGAACCCGGTTGCTCGCGGACTTTGAAGTTGACAGCGAGTGCCGAGCCTGAGCTACTACGGCTCTAGAATACCAGCGAGAAATGGCAGCATAATGCTGCTGTTTCGTGAGGTGAGGTTAGAGGACAGGAGATCATTTTTATAGGTATTAAGGCATTCTGTTTAATTTATTATGCGATGATAAATGTGGATGTCTATGGATCACAGCTTGCAAATAGCATCAATACCGTTTCCGTTTTTTTTTTTAAATACAAAAACCCCCACACTAGGATTTTCTCCTGTGTCGTGGAGGCAGGTTACAAACATAAATTGCACGAGGACAAACATCCAGATCCGGAACGATTATTTGTAGGCCATACAAATACTTGTTCCGTGCGGGAGCGAACCTGCGGCCTCTAGCGCAACAACTCATTGTTAAGCCACTGCGCCACGGAGCCGTCTTTACGTTATCATTACAGCCTGTAAATTCCACTGCTGGACATAGGCCTCAGATTGCCTCATAAAAGGGATATTTGCAATCGTGGAAACGCTTGGCAAGTGTTTTATTTTTTATTTTGAGTCCTTATTAGGAAGACGTTACTGCACATCTGCTGAGTTTTTCCCCTCTATCACCACTCGGGATAGTGGATATTCTTACACCGCCACTACACCAATAAAAAGACATTTTCTATTTTATACTATCTGTTCTCCGCGACTTCGCCCGCGTGTTATTTGGGTTTTTTTTGCGCGGTACCCTAATTCTTTTTCTATAATAAAAGTAGCCTAAGTTACTCCTTGTGATATCAGCTATCTGCCAGTGAAAATCTCGTCAAAATCGGTTCAGCCGTTTCGGAGATTAGCCGGAACAAACAGACAGACGGACGGACAGACAGACAGACAAAAGCTTTAAAAATTGTATTTTTGTTATTAGTACCATATATACTTTCACATGCATTAAGTAAAAAGCTGTAATTTTGACAATACAGACAGACACTTTAATTTTATTTATTTGTATAGATTTAAGTTTATCGAAATTCAAAATCTATTCGCAATTAACCGCGTGGTAGACGTAAAAGAGTCCACCACCTCATTTCGTGCCGTGGGCGTTGAAGATGTGACAAGCTATGGCATATGCCAATAAGGTCTTATGGCTTCCGATAGATGGCGCTGTATCCATTTCGTTCACGTCAGACGTATAATACTTAGGCCGGCAACTGGCAAACTTGACAAAGCCAAACCCTCCCCTTTAAGGGAGAGACCGATGTCCAGCAGTTGACTTTAACAGATTGATGAATATGAAAATGTATGTACGATACGATATATGTTTTACATTATCTTTTATTATGTATTAGTAATTTATATTATTTCATGTATTAGTTATTTATATGATATTTTATTGCATGTATTGTCTATATATCGCATGTATTGATATTATATTTTGTATATTTATATTGCACCACCTACCTAGTATTTATTGTTTTATTCCTTTATACCTTTGGTTGCCTGGAAGAGATCGCTATGTAGCGATAAGGTCGCCAAATTGTATCTACTTTTTGTTATATTATTTATTATATTTGTTTATGGTGTACAATAAAGTATATTCATTCATTCATTCAACATGATATATAAATGTAATGGAATTTCATAATTCAGTTTGTGGCCATTCTCGGACATCTGAGTAATCTGTAATTGTGCAGATATATTAAGCACCGATGACAATACAATACTTCAATACATATGATCTTTTTTAGTTTTATGAAATCCTCATGGATACCTTCCACAACAGAAAGGTCATGTTGAACTACTATCGGCTAAAACTCCTGGTCACCATCAGCGTATGTTAGGGGTCACGAGATCTCCGTTCGGAACACAAGTTTTATTAAAGCACGCCCCGGGGGTAGTTTTTACTGCCCCCAGTTCAATGACTATGACCTAGTACTCTCGCTAGGATCATAGCTTATTACCTATTTTGTTATTTTTTATAATCACTAATTTTATTTTATACTTGCTATTTGCCCTAACTTCGCTTAGTTATGTTATGCTATTTAATGCTATGCTGTGCTATTTAATGTGATGTTATTTTGATTTCAGGTGATCAGTCTATTTATTTTAGCAATTTATGTTTTTTTAAGCCTTTTTTATAGGAGAAGAGGCAAAGAGCATGCGGCTCACCTGATGGTAAGTGACTACTGCCGCCCATGAACAAATGCAACACCAGGGGAATTGCAGGTGCGTTGCCGGCCTTTTAAAAAGAGTAGGCTCTTTTCATGAATGTCCCTAAGTTGTATCGGTCTGGAAAAACCGCTGGTGGTAATCGATTCCACAAGGAAGTTGTGCGAGAAAGAAAGCATCATCTAAATAGCACAGTGATGGACCGCCTATTAACCAGATCGTATGGATGGTATCGCGAGTTTTGTCGCGATGCGCGAAGGTCAAATTGAGCGGCTGGAATTAGTCCGAACAATTCCTCAGAGCACTCCCCGTGGTAGATGCAATAAAATACGCAAAGAGATGAAACATCTCTTGGCAGCCCCAGTGAATTGAGCCGATCGCAAAATACTCGGTCTTTAACGATTCGTGACAGTATTAAAGTTGGTAAAAAATTACTTCACATACATCCGCTCGATAAAATAAAATGATGTGTCCTACCTAGTATTAAGAGCACCTCCCGCCCTCCCTCAATCGCGTGCACTATCACCGTCACCACTAATCCCAGCACAACCACCCCCAACACTGCTGTTTCCCTCTATATGGGGTAGTGGATATTCTTACAACGCCGTTACACGGTTCCTTAATAGCATACAAATAACCCTCTCAGTTCAATATAAGGCAATTATTTCGATATTAGAGCCGACAGTACAATTTTATATATGTATATGTATGTAAAGATTAAAACAAGGTGGGGGGACGTACGTCACGACAACGTATTTGGTGTGCTCTGGTCGTTATTCAAAATAGTGACGCAATCGTTTAATGATAAGGTTATTACTGAAATCGATTCGATAGCAAATATTGACTCGATCGATTCCATTCGTTTCAATGTACGAGCTTCATAGAGCTTATTTGAACACATTTCGATGTGTTTGTGTTTATCGGGCGAAATTAAATCGCGAATTCAATTCATTCTTATTAAAATACTCGTACTATCATGTTTGCACACATGATTTGTGAAAATCACTAATAATTTGTTGTGGTATTATGATGTGTTAAGTTATCTTTATTTATTTATTTACTGTCGGCCAATCATGCTGAATTAATAGTCATACATGTAGAATTGAAGTGTCTCTCTGTAATATTAAATTAACTGGCTTTTTAAAGCTTAGGATGTTATTTGTATACTCTTAAGACATATATAATTATTTAAATAAAACTAATTTTACGGATTTTATCGTGTATATTAACTTATTTTATATTCCCGACGTTTAGAGTACTTAACAGCACCCATGGTCACGGGGGAGACTGAGGTGTATGACGTCCCAATGTCATAGTTAACCACGGCTAACTCCAGATTAAAATGTTTTTTTGATGTTCTTTTTTTTTCTAAACAAAAATTAATAATTTTTAATCTGGAGGTAGCCGTGGTTAACTATGACATTGGGACACACCTCAGTAACTCCCCCCCCCCCCCCCCCCCCCGTGACCATGGGTGCTGTAAAGTGCTCGAAACGTCGGGAATATAAAATAAGTTAATATACGCGATAAAATCCGTAAAATTAGTTTTAATTAAATGAGTAGTGTTCGCGTAAATATAAGAAATCATTACATAATTAATTACTTTTATACTTTTTGCCTCTCTGACTGTACGATGTAACTTTACGAAAAGCTAGAGCAATGACAGGAGCGATCTAGGTTGTATTTTATCCGAAAATCTTAAATTTAAAAAAATAGCAATTGATGAAATAAATGGTATTTGATTATCTTACATCTAAATAACGCTACATTAATCATAAATCATATCCAGGCAAAGCCGGGCGGTTCACTAGTATATTAATAAAAATCGCTGGTTCTTAAACTAGGCAGGCTTGTATCTATGAATCCCAAAGCGATGTCACTACATTCCATTGTATTAATTTACGCCCGAATTCTATTTTTAGCGGATACTGTAAAAGGAGTAGGTTTCCAACTCAGCTGTTTGTTTTTTTAGTATGTATATTACGCGATATATTGGTTAATTGTGAACTGATAATTCTTTTTTTTATAAATAGGTGATACTTCAGGAGTGGTCCCATATAAATTTGGAGACAAAATTGTACAAATAAGGGTGGCGTTATAGGGGATGAAGATTTTAATCTAACAAGAGGTAAAATTGAAAAATTTTGTACAACCGACTTCAATATAAATAAAATTAGAAGATCATCAATGTAGTCGGTCAATTAAATACGCATTATTAAAGATGAAAAACCACTGGTCAAGTTCAAGTTATTTATATGGGACTACACGAGAAGTACCAGCTTTCAAATAAAAAAGAATCATCAAAATTGGTTCACCTAAAAAACTTCCGAGGTAACACACAAAAAGTACACTCGAATTCAGTACCTTTTCCTTTTTTTAGGTCGGTTAGATGATTAGACGACGTTTAAATTGTAATATTACTTAGTCCACTAGAAAGGGTAAAAAACTTTCAATGAATAGTTAAACCTGAATTCAAATATCTAACAAGCTTTAGAAGTGTTTTTAATTTGTTGAATTTATCATAACCTATTGAGTCGCTGCGACAAAAATTTAAGGAAATTAATATTATAACTTTGGCCTCTCAATATATTTATGAAAATGTAATGTGCATACATAAAAATAAAAGAAGTTATACAAAAATTAGTGACATTCATTCTGTAAATACTCGTCAAACTTCTAAAACTTTATTAAACAAAGTTCGCATAAAAATGGTTATTATGATATTAAGGGAAAAGTTTCTGTTTCTGCTTAATGGTTAAAACGGTAATTTAAAAAAACTCGGCTGCGTTAAAACTTATTAAAAAATCTTCGCCTTCTCTTTTTTTGGGTTTGCAGATGCAATAAATAAATGTCATACAGCCTATATCACTTCCACTATTCAGACAAATTGAGCACAATGATAATGATAAACGCGCCAAAATTCCAGCAGATGATTTCTACAGTGGTAGAGCCACGCGGCAGCTCTTGCTGTCGCACGGATGGGCCGGCTCGAACCGGGGTGGTACCACGACCTCACAGAAAACCAGCGTGAAGTAGCGGTTTACCTCTGCGTTTCGCTTGGTGAGTGCAGGTGGCTGGAGGCCTTTTTTACTGGAAATGAGGCATTCCATCTTAGTCCTCACGGGTGACAACGCATTTACATTTTGATTTGTAATAGAGGATAGATGTAGATGTCTATGGGTCGCAGCAACCACTTACCATCAGGTGGACTGTGTGCTCGTTTGTCACTCTTATCCTATAAAAAAAAAGATGATGCTTGTAGGTATATTGCAGCTCAGCTGCAGAAAATTCCTTACAAAGATGGCGCCAGATGCGTTGTCACTACTCTGACCTATGACCATGCTGTATTTGTATGATTGGATGATTGGCGGTCCACCACTGTGCGATTTACAAGAAGTTTTCTTCCTCGCAGAACTTTCTTGTGGAATTTCATACCATCAGCGATTTTTCCGGATCGATATGATTTAGGGACCGTCAAGAAAAGAGCCTACTCTTGTTTAAAAGGCCGGCAACGCATCTGCAATTCCCCTGGTGTTGCAGTTGTTCATGGGCGGCGGTAGTCACTTACCATCAGATGAGCCACATGCTAATTTGCCTCCTCATATAAAAAAAAAACAAATACAACTTGTTCTCTTACGTTTTATGCTTAAAAAATATTAAATCTAATCACACCATCATAATTTTTACGTGGTAGAGCCATGCTGCAGCTATATTAATAGTATAGTTGTGGCACGACTGGGTCGGCTCAACCGGGAAAGGACCACGCTCTCAAAGAATACCAGCATAAAATAGCAGCTTAATGCTGCTGTGTTTCGTATGGTGATTCTAGAGAACCGGAGACCCTTTTTACTGGAAAAGAGCCAATCTATCTTAGTCCTCACGACTGACTACGCATCTGCATTTTAATTCGCAAACGAAGATAGATGCAGATGTCTATGTGCCACAGCAACCACTTACCTTCAGGTGGACTATGTGCTCGTTTGTTACCCTAATTCTATAAAAAAAATATGTTAAAATCTATCAAACCGTTTAGGCTACAGAGCATGCCAAAGAAATATACATAAATGCATACATATGTACTCTAGAAAAGCGTTGCCTCCCTTGGGGCAGTGCAGTGGGTAAAAATAATAACTTTAATACTGCTAAAATTATGTAATATGAAATCAAAGCAAAAACAAAGTAAAAAGAAGCTATTATAATTAATAAAAGAAGCCGACTGTAACGAACCTATTTAAAATTCCGCTGATAAAATAATAATGAATTAATTACGAAGCTAATCAATTAACTTGGAGCGAAAGGCCGCCATTTGCACAAGGTAAGTGGATCTAGAGAAGGGGAGAGTTATGCTATATATGTTATGGAAATTCTTAAGTAATTAAACAAAACATACAATAAATGTTTTAGTAGATTCCATTTTCAGTTTGGCCCTAGTTTCAGTGAGGACGAAATATCTGAAGAGAAGCTCACTTAACTTTGGAAAGGTCTAGCTGCGAAAAGCGAGTGCAAGTCTATTTCTGTTTCTATTTACAGACAATTTAACCTGTCTAGGATTTAAAATTGCTGTTAAAATAATAATATTATATTTCGTAGTGGACTGCTTCGTGGGTCTAATGTTCGTAAACCCAGTTGTTGATCATGAGGTCCTGGGTTCGAATCCCGGGTCGGATGAAAATCAGTCATTGGTTTTTCTGTCAATAAATTCTCAGCACCTAGCAGACCGTAGTCAGAAAGTTGGCGGTGTTTCACCCCCGTGTCTCGGAAAGCACGTAAAGTCATTGGTCCTGCACCTAATCTCTCTAATCTCTCCTGCTCCTATTAAACTATGAGAGTAAGGGAATAGAGAGTGCACCTGTGCTTGCGCATACACTCGGGCACTATAATCCTGTTCTGTGCATCTTGATAATCGAGCATATATATATATATATCCACTTAGTAGTGAAAGCTTTTGGCCCATAAATATCTACATGTATCCTCGATTAAGAATCAAAATGCAGATAGGTTGTCACTCCTGGGGACGTTTCTTTCTTTTTACTTTTTATCTAAAAAAATACGTCCCCCCCACTATGATTTTCTCTTATGTCGTGGAGGCACTTTACAAACATAAATTGCACGAGGAAAAACTTCCGAACCCGGAACAATTATTTGTCGGCCATACAAATACTTGTTCCGTGCGGGATTCGAACCCGCGACTGCCAGTGCAACAACTCATTACTAAGCCACGGAGCCGTCAATTTTCACTAATATGGAATGATATGGAATGCCTAATTTCCAGTAAAAAGTCTATTTTTACTGTTTTTTTTTATAGAATAAGAGTGACAAACAAGCACACAGTCCACCTGATTTAAAGTGGTTATTGTGGCCCATAGACATCTACATCTATCCTCAATTACGAATTTACGCGCGTAGTCACGCGTGAGGACTAAGATAGAATGCCTCGTTTCCAGTAAAAAGGGTCTCCGGTTCACAAGGAAACACAGCATTTTGAGCTGCTATTTTACGCTGGTATTCTGTGAGAACGTAGTCCTTCCCCGGTCGAGCCGACCCATTCGTGCTACAACTACACTACTGGCTCTACCACGTAATAAGGGTTTTTTAACATAAAATTCAAATTACATCAGTGAAGTATCCACCATTAGAATATAATTCAAACTAAGTAGGACTAAACCTTCCAACTTTACGGACGAAATAACGTTTAAATTCATCGTATACTGACAGCATAAGGCAATCTACTACCTATATCATGTCATGAATATCGTGGTGATATAAGGAAAATGAAAACGAAGATGGATAACAGCATCTTGCTTATAACAGCTTAAAATAATTAAAAAGATATGTGTGCAGTTCATACGCGGTAGAAGTGAAATCTTGCGAGTAAAATTGCTTTTAAATAGCGCCATTTACTTAATTCTATAGGTAAAGTCATTTTATCGAACAAATACTTATTGACTCTCAAGTTGGTACCTAATACTAACCATCTTTAAAGTACCGCACAAAGACGAGATCAAGGCAATAGGAAACACTGTATGGGTACTGTATTCTATATCATCCTCTCGCAGGCTAAATCCTATACATGTAGATTTTTGCCTCTTTAGTGTCGCTTTTTCGTTTCATCGAGTTTCAGATTAGGAAGATTCTAAAGAATTTTTCACGTCAAAAACTGCCAATGTTTCTGCCACCATATTTCTATAGGATAAGGATGACAAGCGAGCACACAGTCCACCTGATGATAAGTGGTTGGTGTGGCCCATAGACATCTATATCTATCCTCGTTTGTGAATCAAAATGCAAATGCGTTGTCACTCCTGAGGACTAAGATGGAATGCTTCGATTCCAATAAAAGGGGTCTCCGGTTCTCTACACTTACCATACGAAACACAGCAACATAAACCCGCTATTTTACGCTGGTATTCTGTGAGAGCGTGGTACTTCCGCGGTCGAGCCGACCCATTCCTGCTACAACTATACAATTAATATAGTCTACCAGTATAGTCATCTACCACGTGTGTTAAAGGTTTCTCCTATGAGGCTGTATATGGAAAGGCCCATGGACTTTTGATAGGCAAGGAAAGTGAATGGCAAGAAGTGAACTTTTAAATGAACTGAAAAATGCCTTTATATTTTTTCTTCGAAAACTTATGTAAACCTGAAAGAAAAACTCTTTCAAAATTGAAGCTTTCATCGAGAATATTTCGAGTGAAAACCGTCAGTGTAAACAGCCTAAATTGCTTTTTATCGCTTCAGGTTAGCTGGAAAATAACTGATAAAGAAATGTTGAAATCAAAACAACATGTACTGCTGTGGAGAAAAACCTTTTAAAAGAAACCTTTAAGAAGAGCTAAAGTCTTCTTTTTAAGCTAAAAAGACTTTATAGCATTGGGTACATGGTGATATTACCAGATGTCAGATATAAAGTACCTAGTCCGGAGTCAGAGAGCAGCGTAATGCCGTTATATTTGGTACTGCTTTCTTCTGGAATATTTTTTAGAGTTAAGCGTTTACCGTAACGTTACCGTTACACCCTATTAAAGTCCACTACTGAACATAGGTCTACCCCATACATTGCCTCATAGGGGGGTTATTGTATAGAATTTATGATATCAACTATGGCAGTTTCCACGCTTACCAAGCGGGTTAGCGACCGCAGTTTTTTATTTTCAGTCGTTATTAGGAAGACGCTGCTGCCCATCTGATTTGCTTCCCTCTGCCGTCTCTTACGATACCCACGAGACGATATGGGTAGTGTATATTCTTACAGAGTAACTTAAAGCCTTAAAGTTAAGTAAGAGAGGACATTGGGGTTCACTTTACTTCGAAACTCAATTTTAGGGAACACATTCTTAAGATTTGCAAGAAGGAGTATCGAATTTTAGGATTTGTGTTGCGTCAGTCGCGGGAATTTACAAATATCGGTGGGGTACGTGCCTTGTATGAAGCACTAGTGAACAGTTACCTAGAGTGTAATGGCTTTGTATGGAGCCCGGATGAAGCTAAGTACAAATTGATGGTGGAACGGATACAAAATAAGTTCATTCGATTTCTTCATTTAAAATTATATGGAGTGTATCCGTTCTACCCATTAATGTACCTAACATTATTTGTTCTAGGCATGGTGGGGTACAACAAACTTGAGGTTAGGAGGGAGTTAAGTTTGGCAACATATGTTTGAAAAATATATACGCGGTACCGCGCGTACACACCAACCTTCTAAAGGAGGCCCCACTGACCCGAGTGCTGCACACTCAAAATAAAGTAACTCAGGATGTAGATTTATTCTGCTGTTCGTTGGGTGAATTCACAAAAGTGACATTATATTATGTATTATGTTATAATAGTAGATAAGTTGTGTCCTGTCCCTATTAAATTAGATAGTTTTATGTGCCTCACTGTCGTATT
This sequence comes from Parnassius mnemosyne, assembly GCA_963668995.1. Lineage (NCBI taxonomy): Eukaryota > Metazoa > Arthropoda > Insecta > Lepidoptera > Papilionidae > Parnassius > Parnassius mnemosyne. The sequence continues at coordinate 1,275,355 of CAVLGL010000090.1, forward strand.
AGGTACGCCTGTAAAGACAGAGGTAGAAATATTTAAATAAATAAATAAAAAATCGGCTCAGCCAGAGATCAGTCGGAGATTAGCCGGAAAAAACAGACAAACAGACCGACAGATAGATAGACAAAGCTTTTTAAAATTGATGTTTTGATATAAGTAATGATGTCCTCTTAGGTTTTAGTGGCAAAATTAAGCACAATGGGTTAACTTAACCCCCAGGCTTTACCTACTGTATAGTGTATAGTAGCCGGTATACCTCATATCGATGATACTGGGTGATATATTACACTTATACTAAGACTATATCATATACATATATACTACATCATATAGATACATTATGTAAGACGATATTGTCCTGTGGGTGTTGCTATAGGTGGCAGAGGGAAACATACCAGGAGATGGGCAGAAGCATTTTCCTAACTAAAAAATTTAAACTTTTGTACAACCGACTTCAATATAAATTATTAAGAATAACTCAAAAAATATTGGTGAGATCTTAATCAAATTTATATGGGACCACATGAGAAGCACCAGATTTCAAATAAAAAAGAATAATTGAAATCGGTTAAACCAGAAAAAAGTTTTGAGGTAACACACATAAAAAAACATAGAGTCAAATTGAGTACTTCTCCTTTTTTGTAGTCTAGGTAGAAAATAAACTGTAGTTGCCACCTTCCTGTCAAAAGTAGCAATTATATGGCGAGTGTCTCTAAAGAGGACATCTTTGGGAGGCCTATATTCAGTTTGTATATGTTCTAGCTGTAATGAACAATATTAAATTTCTATACATTTGTGCGAGCCAGTTTTACTGCTTTTGTCTTTACAGTAAATGGGACGAAAAACGAATTATTCCGAAACAATGAACACAAAGATTTTGTTTAGGTAAAATATAGTTTGTTATTTGTTAAAAAGAAATCGAAAGTGCCTGTAGTAAACGGAATAATGAAAATACGAAGACATATTACTAGTATTTTGTCTGCCGACTTCCAAAAAGGAGACGGTACTCAATTCGACTGTTTTTTTTGTTTTTTTTGTGTGTTACCTCATAACTTTTTCTGGGTGAACCGGTTTCGATGATTCTTTTTTTTATATGAAAGCTGATACATCTCGTGTGGTTCCATATGAATTTAATCAAGTTCAAACCAATAGTTTTTGAGTTATTCTTAATAACTTATATTGAAGTCTGCTGTACAAAATTGTTAATTATAAATTATCTATAAAAAGTTTGCCGTGTAGTGGCGGTCAAGAATATCCACTACCCCATATCCTCCCGTGGGTGTCGTAAAAGGCGACAAAGGGAAACAGCCAGGAGATGGGCAGCAGCATCTTCCTGATAATAGCCAAATGACAATAAAAAACTGCGGTTGCCAACCCGCTCGCCAAGCGTGGCAACTATGGCAAATACCCCTCAATGATGAGAGCAACAAGAAAACGGCCCCCAGTCCCCGGCGGCCCCGCTATTCCTGGCTACGGTGGCGACCATGGTAACGGCGGGGCAGGGGGTGCTAAGAATCTCCGGTGGAGGTTCGGTTGCCACCTTAGACGACTCGACCTGGCAACGTACAACGCACGCACCATGAGGACTGACGAGAAGATCGTGGAGCTGGAAGAAGAGATAGACAAGTTGCGCTGGCATATTATAGGATTATCTGAAGTCCGAAGAGAGGGGGAGGACACGGTAATCCTCGAATCCGGCAACTTGCTCTATCACCGGGAGGGCGACCATCTGTCCCAAGGAGGTGTCGGATTTATCGTCCACAAGTCTCTCGTTAACAACGTTGTAAAAATCGGGAGTGTGTCGACGAGGGTTGCGTACCTTATACTCAGAATCACCAAACGGTATTCGCTGAAGGTCATACAGGTTTACGCACCAACCTCGGCACACCCCGATGAGGAGGTGGAGGAAATGTATGAGGATATCTCTAGAGCCATGCATTCCTCTAAAACCCAATATACGGTGTTAATGGGAGACTTCAATGCAAAACTAGGCACAAGAGAGAACGGTGAGCTGAAAGTAGGGAAATTTGGAATAGGGCAACGGAACCCAAGGGGCCAGCAGCTGGCCGACTTCATGGAGAAAGAGGGACTCTTTATGATGAACTCTTTCTTCCAGAAGCGGCCCCACAGGAAGTGGACCTGGTCGAGCCCCGACGGTTCCACAAAAAATGAGATTGACTTCATTATGACGACCAGACGACAACTGTTCAGTGATGTCTCCGTGATCGCGAGGGTGAAAACTGGTAGCGATCACCGAATGGTTAGAGGCACACTGAACCTAAACGTTAAGTTGGAGAGGTCTCGTCTAATGAAGTCAACGCTCCGTCCCCCTCGTGCTCTGTTTCAAAGTCCCGAAACCTTTCAGCTCGAGTTACAAAACCGTTTTCAGTGCCTAGAAGACTGCAATGAAGTGGACGATATGAATGACAAGCTCGTGGAAACTGTCCATGCGGTTGGAGCTAAGTTCTGCAAGACCAGCCGCAGAAGAACACAAAAACTCTCCGATCACACTCTTAATCTCATGGCTGTTAGACGGGAGATGAAGCTACATTCTTCAACAGACTTGACAGCATACAGGCATCTGAACAGACAGATCTCCAAATGCATGCGGCGGGACTTACGCAACTTCAATACAGCTCGTATTGAAGAAGCGATCGAGCGGAACCAAGGCTCCAAAGTCTTTGCCAGAGATCTGTCTGCCAGAAAGAGCCAACTGTCAAAGCTGAAGACAGAATGTGGCAGCATCGTTTCCGGGACACCTGAGATTTTGAGTGAGATTGAGAGGTTCTATGGGCAGCTGTACACATCATCGTTGGAGCCACACGCAAGTGTGAGTAACGATCCAAGAGCGAGTCTCATCCGACACTATTCCGAAGATATCCCGGATGTCAGTCTGAGCGAGATTAGGATGGCTCTCCAGCACCTTAAAAACGGTAAGGCCCCAGGCGAGGATGGAATTACAGCGGAGCTTCTGAAAGCGGGTGGAAGACCGGTACTTGAAGTCCTTCAGAAGCTCTTTAATTCCGTCCTCCATGGTGGCATTACACCGGAGGCGTGGAGCAGAAGTGCGGTGGTCTTGTTCTTCAAGAAAGGTGACAACGCTCTCTTGAAGAACTACAGACCGATTTCCCTTCTGAGCCGCGTCTACGTGCTGTTTTCGAGAGTCATTACGAATCGTCTCGCGCGCAGACTTGACGACTTCCAGCCTCCCGAACAAGCCGGTTTCCGAAAGGGCTTTAGCACCATAGACCACATATATACCCTTCGGCAAGTTGTACAGAAGTCCGAAGAGTACAATTTGCCACTATGTCTGGCGTATGTGGACTATGAGAAAGCCTTTGATTCCGTCGAAATTTGGGCGGTGCTGCAGTCCCTTCAGCGGTGCCAAGTTGACTGTCGGTATATCGAAGTGTTGAAGTGCTTGTACAGTAGGGCTACGATGGCTATCCGAGTACAGAACCAGAGTACGAAACCTATCCAATTGCAGAGAGGTGTAAGACAGGGTGACGTCATATCCCCGAAACTCTTCACCGCTGCATTGGAAGACGTTTTCAAGCTTCTGGACTGGAAAGGATACGGTATCAACATCAATGGCGAGTACATCACTCACCTTCGATTTGCCGACGATATAGTCCTTATGGCAGAATCGCTGGAGGACCTAAGCACTATGCTCAATGACCTCAATAGTGTTTCCCAACGGATAGGTCTTAAGATGAACATGGACAAAACTAAGATCATGTTTAATGTCCATGTCACAACTATGCCGATAGTTGTTGGGAACACTAAGCTCGAAGTTGTTGACGAGTATGTTTACCTGGGACAAATAGTCCGACTGGGTAAGTCCAACTTCGACCGAGAGGTCAATCGACGGATTCAACTCGGCTGGGCAGCGTTCGGGAAGCTACGACACATCTTCTCGTCAGACCTACCTCAAAACCTTAAAACGAAATTGTACAACCAGTGCGTGTTGCCAGTGATGACTTACGGAACTGAGACGTGGTCCTTCACTGCTGGCCGTATGAGGAAGCTCAAGGTCGCTCAGCGAGCTATGGAGAGGGCTATGCTCGGAGTTTCTCTGCGTGATAAACTTAGGAATGAGGATATCCGCAGTAGAACCAGAGTGACCGACATAGCCCAACGGATTAGTAAGCTGAAGTGGCAGTGGGCCGGCCATATAGCTCGAAGAACCGACAACCAATGGGGAAGAAAGGTTCTCGAGTGGCAGCCTCGTACCGGTAGGCGAAGTGTAGGGCGTCCCCCCACGAGATGGAGTGACGACCTGGTAAGACATGCAGGAAGTCGATGGATGCAGGTGGCTCAGGACCGTGTTTTGTGGCATTCTTTGGGGGAGGCCTATGTTCAGCAGTGGACTTGTGAAGGGCTGTAATGATGATGATATAAAAAGTTTGTAGCTATAGGGGATTTACGGATGAGACTACAAAACCATACGATTAAGATTTAACGCGAAAAAATCAGCAAAATTTGTTTTTAATCTAACGTTTTATTATTTTTACTTCTTACTTATTTACTTCTTTTTACTATAAAGTTCCCAACAAACTTATTGTTCACCAGATGGTAAGTGGTTAATAGTCCATGGGCACCTGCAACTACCTTCAAACAAAAAAGACTAGAGATGCGTTGTCACTTTCGAGGAATAAGTTGGATTGAGTGACAGCCTGTAATAATATTGGCATTTTTAACCCTTCATTGTGGCAGAAATAGGTGAGAGGGTCGTACCTACCTAGACCATGTAGAGTAGTGTGTAGAGCCATGCTGCAGCTATATTACTGGTGTAGTTGTAACACGAATGGGTCGGCTCGACCGGGTAAGGACCACGCTCTAACAGAATACCAGCGTAAAATATTAGCTTAATGCTGCTGTGTTTCGTATGGTGAGTGTAGAGAAGCGGTGACCCTTTTTATTGGAAACGAGGCATTCCATCCTAGGCCTCTCGGGTGACAACGTATCTGCATTTTGATTCGTAATCGAGGATAAATGTAGATGTCTATGGGCCCACAGCAACCATTTACCAACAGGTGAACTGTGTGCTCGTTTGTCACCCTTATCCTATAAAAAAAGGCAAAAGAGTAGTCCTATCACCAAGTACACAAAAGTCACAAAACTTGCTGATTTGTTAGTGAGTTTATATACGCATTAGAGCCACTCTGCAGCTATATTATGTTTGTAGCACGAATGAGTCGGCTCGACCGGATAAAGGCTGCGGACTATCATAGAATACCAAAATAGCAAGTGTGAAATAGCAGCTTTATGCTACTGTGTTGTATAGTGAGTGTGGAGCACCGGAGATCTATTTTACTGCAAACGAAGCGTTCCTTCTGTGTCGCGTACTGCAACGCATCTGCATTTTGATTCCTAATCGAGGTTAGATGTAGATGTCTATAGGTCACTGCATCCCCTTACTGTATATTTATACGGTGGACTGTGTGCTCGTTTGTTACACTTATCCTACAAAAAAAGTGGGGTCAAATCTACCTTCCTCCAAAATTTCACATCCAACACTTTAAAAATATAGGCTAAATAATTGACTTCGTTCGCTCACCTATATGTTTTACACCTTCCACAGATAATTACAGGGTTGCAGATAACCTTTCAACGGTAACAAGTAACGGTGATATCTACGAGACGTTAATGACTTCGAAGATTTATTATTCTTGTTTACATGACCTTCATTCGGTAGGGACTAAAGTAGATACTCGAAACGAACAGTTACGTAGATAATTAACCGCCAGGTGTTTGTATACTATTTTAATTCGGTGAACTTACTAGTCAAATTTACTGTTTTGTGTTTCCGAAGTAACGAAGTAATAAACATACACATCTCTTGTTTCAGTTTCCCTCTGTCACCTCTGACAATACCTCATGTAGCGTGCATTAACATGGTACAACCTTTACGGCGACCTGCTTCATGTTTCATAAGACCAGCATTGTCTTTGTTACTTTCTAAGAAATATGTGTTACGTGTGCTAAATATGTCAATATCAGGTATTACTGCTGTTTTTGTAATACTATGATATTTACTTTCTTTATTCTCCCAAACAATATAGATATTTTTACAGATCAAATTATTTGGATTATAGTAAATAAAAAACCTGATTATATTTCAATGTTAATCTTGAAATTAATTTCATTGATAAAAAATACCAATTGGGGTATTAGATATATTATAATAGTAGTGACCTTTCAATCTATTTGGACTTAGTTATTAACTTTTAGTCATCTATTTTGGAATTCTATTTTTAATGCTTCTACTTTTAGGAACGCGTAGTTGTCAATTTCTAATCCTCATTAACATATAGATTTATAACGTATTACAATTTAATAATAAAAAACCAATTCCTCAAAACTATTGAAATTATCAACGACACTTGACAAATTACAGAACAAACCGATATAACTTGATTCACTCATTTCTGATCGTCTGCCAGACACAACACGACTTAAAGGCACCACCGCTCCGACCAACTGAGCTCAGTGCCTAGTACTGCTGGCTATTTATCTACGCTGCTGTTGTGACGTCACAAGCCGTTGTTGCTTGTCTATGAATTCCCTAACTCTGCCTCTCTTGACGTGTGGTCGTCCTCGATTTATTCATTACTAGTATTCTTTTTTTCTTCTAATCTACCTCCTCCACGTAAGACGTTAAGAACAGCAGATGGTCTGCATTAACTGTCTAATGTCTAAGTATCTCTTTCTTTCAAAATCAGTCATGCATTGCAAAACAATGATCAGCTTTATTTCCAGCCATCGTAAGCATTTGCTTCTAATTAGTCAGTTATTTATACGACCACACGCAGAAATCTATTCATACATCACGCAAGTATCAAAATTCTGGACTCCTTTGATACTGACACAGCATAACTGTGTGAAAAGTACACCCAAATGACCAGCTACCACGGATTAACTCAAAGTTAGCTTCAGTCGAAACGTAGCTAATAACATCATTTAGCTAGAACGTAAGCCAAGCTTTAACGCAACTACCAAAAATTTCTTGAAAACCACATCCGACTGACCAGCTACCACGGATTAACTCAACGCTAGCTTCAGTCGAAACCTAGCTGATAACATTCAGCTAGAACAGAATCCAATCCTTAACGCAACCACCAAAAACTTGGTAAAAACCTAGTCGATAAAATCGAACTAGACCTGCGGAGAAAACTCTCAACTGACAGATTCAGTAAAGACCTAGCCGATAATATATAAATCAACGCAAATAAGTCTTTCACTATTAATAAATACTCAACTAGTACCACTAACAATTTAAGTGAAAACCGGTGATGAAGATTGTGCCAATATATAGGAGTTACCCACTACCAAAGCGTATGTAGCACATGCTCCCGGGGTCCATTCCCCAGGGCGGAGAATCATGTTCTCCCCATCAGCTTGAGTGGTCTTTCAGAAAGACTCGCCCAGTAGTCGCAGCTCATATGGCATTAGACTAATGACGATACGGATCGCGTATACCCAAATCTAGTTTACCAGTAGTATTTGAATCCTTGATCACAAAAACACAATCATCACAATTAATTTTAAAGGGTTGCGTAATCCTTCGCCCTTTATTATTGTATTCATCTTGCTTTCGTCTATTTCAGTTCAACAGTTCCGAAGCACGTTGGCTGTGAAGTTCCCTCAAGAATTCTCTATTGGGGTTGAGTGATGTATAGCGTCTATTCCAATAAGTTGTGTTGTCTTCTGCCTTGTACTATTAATGACCAGCTGCATTTTCTACAGATTATCGGAGTCACATTCTTTGTTAGCTGTCTCAATACTTAGCATGTCTGTACCATGGTCGAATATGGTAGGCACGGTTTTCGAGGCGTAATTAGGTATGTACCTGCAGAAATGTCCCGCCAGACCTAGAAAATGGCGTATTTGCTTAACATTAGTAATCATAGGAGAGTCTAGTAATGCTTGTATTTTTTATCTGCTCGGTCTAACATGACCCTGACTGATAAGTCTACAGTAGCGACAAATGTACTTTTATTTAAGTAAATATTTACTTTTGCATTATATGTCAATGTGATCGTTAATTAACAGCATGGAAAAACGGATTCTTTTGCTGTGATTGCGTTGAATGCACGATAGTAAAAACACGTGCGGTCAGAGCCTTCTTAGCGAATAATATCATTTTCTAAGAAATCACGAATAATATCTCTGACTCTCATTTCCTCTTCCTGAGTTAGTTTATAAAGCTCATAGTAAACAGTTGTATGACATGCCTGTCAAATATTCATCCCTCCGGTAGTAAAAGCAATGTAGTAATAATAGCGGCACCCGTAATCAAATAACTCTCAAACTCTGTAATAGTTGCCATAAGGGCTTCGCACTCTGTTAAGATTAGCATTGTCTTTATTTCAACAGCTTCATTAGTTTGCAAGCGGGATACTTTTCCAACCCGCGCCAGTAGTTCATTACTTGTCGATTTAATACGTCAGTGCCTACAATAATCGGTACTTTTATATAATCATTAACTCGAGGGAACTACTAGTAAGTCCACTTCTAACGATATATCCTGAAACTCAACTACCAGCGTTGTATAAAAATGAGATTCGAAATTTCGACTACCTATTTCTTTCAATAACTGATAGCAAGACACACGTGGACATTTGAAATTATTTAAAACACTCTCAGATATCAAAGAAAACACGGGAACTACTATTAATTATTACGTCTATGAGTATACCCCGAATAATCCCAATATTTAAGTCACTGTTATTCGAGCTTCATTACTATTTTACTGTGAATTTGCACGTTGTTTTGCAAAAACAATGCTCAGATAAATGGATAGGTGTCTTACAAAATTGACACGTGTTGTCTATATTCACGTAAGCACTAGGATTGCTGTTTACGTTAGTTGATTTAGTGACATGTTTGTTCCGTTTAGGATAAAATCTTTTAACGTGTCCCGTATCACCCACACATATAAAAAATTCAAATTTTGAGGTAGATTATATACTATGTGATCACTTTCTCTTTTGTTTGAGTAAATGGGACGTATACTTACTACGTTTATTTATGTTTATGTTTAGTAGGTATGTTTGTCTTTGTGCAATTTATGTTTGTAAACTGCCTCTACGACACAGGAGAAAATTTTAGTGTGGTGGTAAAGTTTTGTAAGAAAAAAAGGTATAAGTTGAGAAAAAAATCTGCTAGCTATCTCTCGATAATAACTTCGCGTTTGTAGCAGTTGCACGAATTTGGGGATCTGAGATTTCGCGTATGGTAATAGCTACCACTAGTTCATCACTTAGACCTCTAACAATCTTTAGCCGTAATAACGATCGCTTTGCATAGTCCGCGTAGGCAGAAAACTTATTTAAATTTGTATTCATTACTTCGTACAAGATACCCGCATAATCTATCCTTCGCAAGCACAACGGTTTAAATTCAGTTTTAAAGTAACTCCAACTACGATAACTTGTTATCCATTCAGTTTTAGGCATAGCCCTTTAGGCAGTGCGCTAACCGCGACAAGTATTGGTTATCGCCCCATCCGTTGAGCTCACATGTCATCCTATCCACTTCTTTACAGCAGATATCAATATCGGTAGCTCTTGGGTCTAAATTAGAAATGTAGTAATGGTTGGATCTTACTCGCGATAATGTGAACAATGCTTCTATCATCCGATCCGTAATATCCAGTGAGGTGTTTGTATCTTCTGTTCGAACACTGAAAGTAGAAGGTAGTGGAGGTGCTGATTGGAGGCATTTCTGCATAGGAGCAATATCTTCTACCATGGCGTCACCACAGGAAGGCGGCAATGTAGATGCTAATGGCGACAGTGTAGACGTATCTACGGCCATTCGATCTTCTAAATTCCTAAGACGCTCCAAGATAGTTCCTAGCGCCTCTCTAAATCAATATTCGCTAAAATAGAATAGCTCAAGACTGATTAATTTTAACGCGAGCCTATCCTACTTCTGAATTTATAATCTATCACAATTTAATAATAAATAAAAAAAACAATTTCTCATAACTAGATTGAAATTATCAACGACACATGAATTTCAATCAATATTTCACAAATTACATAACAATAGAAGAAAGAAGTCACTATAAAACAAATTATTATAAATACCATGATACAATTCGATTCACTAATTTCTGATCGTCCGTAAGACACAGCACGACTTAAAGGTACCACCGCTCCGGACTAACTGAATTCAATGCCAAGTAGCGCTGGCTATTTATCCCCACTGCTTTTGTGACGTCACATGCCGTTGTTGATTGTCTATGATATCTGTAACTATAGTATAACTATTTTTTTGACAGAAACATTGATTTTAAATTTTTCTAACAGTTTAACTTCTGCCATGGAATCTCATCTCAATCTCGTCAAATTTCACCTCATTTCAAAGTAGTGACGCCCTGGTGGCTGAAATATTTCGCTTTATGGTATATAAGAATTAACATAACTTTGAGTAAAGTTATTTTCATGTACGTTCATAATGGTAATACGAATTATCTTTAGAGATTTTTTTAAAGAATGAGCGTGCAATCGAGCACACTGTCCACCTCTGCTGGTAAATGGATGGACCCATAAAAATCTCCATCTATTCTCAATTAAGAATCAAAATGCAGATATGTTGTTGTCTAGATAGAATGCCTCGTTTCCAGTAAAAAGTATCTCCGGTTCTCTATACCACACGAAATGCAGAGGCTTTAAGACGCCTTTTTTCATTTTCGGTAAATTTTGTCATATTCTTTTTGTGTTAGCGCGCCCTTTTTCGTCTGTTTTAATAGAAACAGTGATAAAATCTACCAAAAATAGAGAGGAGAACCGTGCAGTTCTAAATTAGACAATCGCAACCTTGTTACCTTAACGGTAAAAATTGTTATCAGTGTTCGAAATAACGTTAAAAATGTATGAGACTTGTTCTCCTATTAATCTTGTTTTATTATTTGTTAATACAGGACCGTGTTTTGTAGCGTTCCTTGGGGGAGGCCTGTGTTTAGCAGTGGACAAGTGAAGAGCTGTAATGATGATGATGACGATGATTATTTACTACCCAAAACTAAACACGATATGATATTTTGCAATATCATTCAACCATCTTTTTCAAACAAGCAATTGACCATAAAATACATATTTATGGACTGACCGTGAGAACAATGTAATTATTTGCACTTCTGTGATACTTATATGAGGTACAATCATTCTCTCTTAAATCCATTGTATGGAAATTATCAAAACATACACTTAGAATAATGCATATTATGTGTTCGCGCCAAATACTGGTTATCGGAATCGATGTCTAGGGGGCGCGCGGCTCTGGGCGATACCGTTTTGAAGTTTGGCCGAGTGTGGCAAGTGGCGCGCGGGTCGCGAGCGAAAAGGGAGTGGTCTGTAAGGGGGCTAACGATTAGCACGCTGTCATTTTTGTCGGGAACTCAGAATAATTAAGCGCGGACAGTAAAAATACGGTCTAGGATTTGTGGCGCGCATCCCTACTGGAGAGCTTCCCAGGGACACATTGTGTCTGACTCAGAATCTGCATAAGTGCATTTGGCAATATTAGCTAGTGCGGCCTCTGTTATTCTAGAACTAACTGTTGCTATGCGAAACGGTAGTGACCTTTGATCCAGAAACTCCGTGTGCGTTTTGTGCGTTAACCTTATACCCAGCGATAGTTAGTGGCTTCTGTAATTTAGTTAATCGTACGATAGAGTTAATTGACTGTCATAGTGACGAACGAGGAAAGTGACTGTGGACAACACCTCGAAAGGCCCCCTCAAGTTGGAGCAGTGTCGACGCCCGGACTGCTGCCGACGGCCAAGGTCTAGGTTCAATCACCATCAGTCACACCCAAATACACATTACATCACTTTATTTCCCTTGCACTACACAACCACATGCGACCTGACCGACTCCGGACAAATTAGCAAATCATACCGTTACCGATTTCCTCTTAGGGGTTACAACGCACCAGCATTTTGAATTATTCAAGAAAAAATCTAGAGGGCACGGAATCGCTGCGACGACATCAATCAAATTGCCTGTAGAAAAATACTTGAAAATTAATAGAAAGTGGCGATACTTTGCGGATATCCATTATGTTAAAGATGTTAAAAATCTATTTGCTAAGATCCGTGCAATTGTATAAAATGATTTGTCTTACTTAGTTTATAGAATAGAATAGAATAATTTTTTATTCAATATCGATTATTAGATAATTCTTATTGAAAGTCATTTTTTATCTACCACTGGTTCGGAAAATACCTCTGTCCTGGGAAGAACCACCAAGAAACCTAGTGGGACTTTTTTTCAAACATAATTTCGTTCATACAATTTTTAAATAATTTTTCATAGAACCAGCATGGTGGCGATTACCTTATTCCCGAAGTTATTTTCATTCATGTATTCCTTGATATTATAATAACCCTTTTTGTACAGTTTTTCTTTAATAAGACTTTTAAACTTGTTTATTAACAAACTTTGAATATGTTCTGGGATTGTGTTGTAAAAGCGTATACATTGCCCCATAAATGAATTACTGATTCTGTGGAGTCTAGTAACTGGTATTATAAGCTTATGTTTGTTCCTAGTGTTTAAAGTATGCACATCCTTATTCTTATTAAAGCTATTTATGTTCTTATGTACATACATTACATTTTCATAAATATATATACAAAGTTAATATGTTTATTTCTTTAAATTTTAGTCTGAGGGACTCTTAACAATTTAGGTTATAAATCGCCCGAACGGCTCTCTTTTGCAAAACAAATATAGCTTCAATATCAGTCGCATTACCCCATAGCAAAATTCCATAAGACATTACGCTATGAAAGTAACTAAAATACACTAATCTAGCTGTCTCAACATCTGTGAGACTTCTAATCTTTCTTACAGCATATGCTGCAGAAATAAGTCTGCTTGCTAATTTAGATATATGGGGGAGTCATAATTAATTAACTGCCGTTTGAGTTTGAAAATTAAAGAGGTATCGTCAGCAAATAATACTATGTCGTGATTGTCCCCTACAAGATAAGGTAAGTCATTAATATAGATTAAAAACAGGAATGGGCCAAGAATCGAGCCCTGAGGAACGCCCATTGATAATACCGATCCGGAGGAACCTTTACCATTGATGACGACTTTTTGAGTTCTGTTACTTAAATATGAAGTAATAAGTCTAAGCACCAAATTTTTTACACCGTAATGTTGTAGTTTCCTGATTAATGTCTCATGATGAACACAATCGAAAGCCTTGTAAAGATCACAAAAAATACCTAAAGCATCTTGTGAATTCTCCCAGGCATTAAAAATACATTTCAAAGCTCATCACCGGCGTCAGAAGTCGAGCGACCCCTTGTAAAACCAAATTGGTTTTTATGAAGTAATTTATTTGTATTAAAAAAAAATTAACAATTGATCCAAAATTATTTTTTTAAAAATTTTACTGAGCTTTGATAGTACATAAATAGGTCTTAAATTAGCGGGGTCCAATGTACTACCAGATTTAAATAAAGGTATTACTTTACTATACTTCATTAAATCAGGAAACACCAGAATCGATACAAGTATTAAAAATAATAGCAAGATGAGGTGCAATTAAATCTATTATGGACGCAATAACTGTCACGGAAATCCCCCACAAATCTGCGGTTTTCTTTACATCAATGGTTTTGAAGTATTGTACAACATCTTGCCGTACTACTTTTTCAATTCTCAATTCTTTTAAACAGGTATTAACATTCTGTTTGAGTAATGACTCGGCGACAGTTGGAGAAGTATTCAATGACTCTGTTGTCAAGATAGGAATATCAGTGAAATATTTCTCAAACACCGCTGCGACTTTTTGATTTGATTTAGTCAATTCATTGTTAATTTTTAATTGATAGTTTGAGTTACGAGGTTTTTCTTTACCGGTTTCGCTGTTAATTATACTCCACGTCATTTTAATTTTATTCTTGGCCGTCTTAATTTTATTGCTAATATGTAACGATTTGGCTGTGGAGCAAACTCTTTTAAACATTTTAGAATAATTTTTGACATATTCTTTAAAAGCATCGGAAGGATTATATGATCTTTAGTGGTAAAGGTCATATAACCTTCGTCTGCTTTTATGAATTCCTACTGTCGCCAACTCATTAAATGCCTTGCGACTGTTTCTGGAGAATGTTTTAGAAGTAAATGTTTTTTTAAATTCATTGCTTATAAGGGTAAATAACTCTCCATATAAATAGTTTGCATTGTCCTTATAAGAAAGCGATGGAAGGTTTTTAACCATATTACTTCTAAATCTTTCCATGCGTTTTGCATTAATAGGAACAAACACAATTTTCTCAATTTCCTGTTTTTTGTGCATATAAGGTAATGAAACCAGTTGTCCACAGTGATCTGAACTAACTTTTTGAATTATTGATTTGTTGACTGGTACAACAGCTGTAAAAATATTATCAAAACAAGTTGCACTACACCCTGCAATACGTGTAGCTTCAAAGAATAAATTATCAAGATAATAGAATTTGAACAAAGAGCAAAATTTAATACTGATGGAAGAAGTTTCCAGGAGATGGATATTAAAGTCTCCACACACTATAAGAGATTTATTCTGTTTATTAAGCTTAAGTAAAACTTCTTCCATAATTTTTTCAAAGGTATCATAATATGAACATGGGGGTCTGTAAACACTGACAACAATAAAGTGCTCAACAGAGAGGCTCACAATGTTTTTACGTTCTTTACATGATAAGGATTTATTAGCTAATATTAAGGAGCCACCACGTAATTTAGTATCTCTATTGAACGAACTGACCACCTGGTGATTACTGAAATTAATATGGAGTTGTAATCTTTCAACCAATGTTCAGTAATACATAAAATATGAATAATAATTCAATTTCTAGTTCTTTGCCTAACATACCTTGCATATTTTGATGCACCAGGTTAATACAGTTTTTATTATTGCTATTTTGTGAAATTACACAGTTAAGTATTGTTGAATTGTATTCAAAGGTATTTAAATTATTTTTGCTAGAGATTACCTCTATTCTTCTTTATGTCATATTATCTAATTTAAATTACTTGGAACTAATTACAAATCATTTATAAAATTATTTTTCTGCTCAAAATAAGCAGGTGTTAAAGAATCCAATAATTTGGCTGGGTCAAAATATAAATAATAAGATAGCGTATTTCCTACCAGTCTCAAACTAAACTTTGATAGGTAATACCTATCACTTGTCAAAAACTTCTTAGTTAAATTATTAATATCAACTAAATGAAATTTATCATTATTATTCTTACAATTAAATGTCAAATTTAAGTTATTGTTACATGTCAAATTATGCATCATTAAGTTTAAATTATATCTTACTTTCTTGGCCACCCCTCTACGTAAGGCAATGTAAACAAGATAACTTTAACCACATTTATGTTATTGAGATATTCAATATATTTTAACAATTGATTCTTGTTCATATTGCCTCTTTTCCCAACAAACATTATTAATATACTATTAGGGTTAAATTTACTAGTTAAAATTTTATTCATAATATCACTGAATGATGCTCCAGGCATGGAGTAATTACTTATCTGTTGCCTTTTTAAACAGTTATATAAAATTTGGCGCTTAAACTTATTACTTCATATTTAAGTAACAGAACTCAAAAAGTCGTCATTAATGGTAAATGTTCCTCCGGATCGGTAGTATCAATGGGCGTTCCTCAGGGCTCGATTCTTGGCCCATTCCTGTTCTTAATCTATATTAATGACTTACCTTATCTTGTAGGGGACAATCATGATATAGTATTATTTGCTGACGATACCTCTTTAATTTTCAAACTGAAACGGCAGTCAATTAAATATGACGATGTAATTAATGCTCTATCGAAACTAGTACATTGGTTTAACGCCAACAATTTGCTCTTAAACGGCAATAAGACAAAATGTATTAAATTTACAATACCTAATGTAAAACATTCGAAAACCAATGTGCTCTTAAATGGGGAGGAGTTGAGTCTTGTGGATACCACTGTTTTTCTCGGTATTACTATTGACGCGAAACTTCAATGGGGCCCCCATATATCTAAATTAGCAAGCAGACTTAGTTCTGCAGCATATGCTGTAAGAAAGATTAGAAGTCTCACAGATGTTGAGACAGCTAGGTTAGTGTATTTTAGTTACTTTCATAGCGTAATGTCTTATGGAATTTTGCTATGGGGTAATGCGACTGATATTGAAGCTATATTTGTTTTGCAAAAGAGAGCCGTACGGGCGATTTATAATCTAAATTGTAAAGAGTCCCTTTGAGAAAAATTTAAAGAAATAAACATATTAACTTTGGCATCGCAATATATTTATGAAAATGTAATGTATGTACATAAAAACATAAATAGCTTTAATAAGAATAAGGATGTTCATACCTTAAACACTAGGAACAAACATAAGCTTGTAATGCCACTTACAAGACTCCACAGAATTAGTAATTCATTTATGGGGCAATGTATACGCTTTTACAACAGAATCCCAGAACATGTTCAAAGTTTGTCAATAAACAAGTTTAAAAGTTTTATTAAAGAAAAACTGTACAAAAAGGGTTATTATAATATCAAGGAATACATGAATGAAAATAACCCCTGGGAATAAGGTGAACGCCACCATGCTGGTTCTATGAAAATTCATTTAAAATTGTATAAACAAAATTATTGTTAAGTGAAATTATGTTTAAAAAAAAAGTCCCGCTGGGTTTCTTGCTGGTTCTTCCCAGGACAGAGGTATTTTACGAACCAGTGGTAAATAAAATAATGACTTTCAATAAGTATTATGTAATAATCCATATTGAATAAAAATCATTCTATTCTATTCTATTCTATTCTATTCTAAATGATATACCCAATTTTTTGCCTATGTCATCACTATACACAATTACATTACTTTTTTGATTATAGGAATTACTTTTTAAATTTATCTGCTTTATTATGGTACTATCATAGAGTGTAGGTAAAGAAAATGAAGTATTACTGCTCGTCATATTATTAACACACAGTGTTCCTAAAGAACCTGGCATTGAGCGCTGATATTCATTTTGATATTTTTATAAGGAGTCAAAACGTTCCTCGTTATATTTACATGAGTTTACCAGATTATCCATGGGCAGTATGTGTTCTTTTATCTCATTCCCTGCTGATTTATATTTATTTAACATAATTTGTAATGAAGTTTAAAGTGATAAAATTTCTGAGTTAAGACACTCTATTTCAGTCTCATAACAATTTTTCATGTTTTCCACCTCAATTGAATATAATTTAATTTTACTAATTAATTCCTGCTTTTCCTTACATACATTTGTATAATTTTTAATATTAATTTTAGTTTAAACTATTTTTTTCATTTTCCTAATATATTTATTGATTTTTGTATATTTTCTTAATTTCCTTTTGCTGCTTGTAATCCTTTCTGCTGTTCTTGATGTGGTAGAATCTTTAGTCAAATCTATTGTTGTGGAGGGTTGCAATGTTTTGTGAGATTTACATTTTACGAGCTCATCGAACAGACTCTGAGTTTGAAATGCTTGCAAGTTACCAATGTATTGTTTAAATTGTGAAATCTTCTCATTAGCTTCAGTTAATTGTAATTTCAATGTAGCAATTAATCTGAGGGCTTCCTCATATTCTTTGCTGCATCGGTCAAACTCATCGACTGTCTCCTTGAGCTGATCCCTTTCCTTTAAATTATCTGTATAGTCTCTATGTATCTTAAACCATATCAGTTTTCAACTGTGTATTTTTCGAAATTATACTTATTATTTCCTTTTCGTTGGCATCCCTTTCTTTAAGTAACAGCTCACACTGCTCCCTGGACGCCCTCAGTTCTTGGAGCGCAAGATGAAGTGGTTCTCCATCTGGTGCATTTTGGCGTTGCGAGTATTCATTTTACTATGTATTTTAAATAGTAAAAGAATACAAAGATGGAAAATCAAGGGAACAGAGTAAGCAAATATCCAATTATAGGACTCTAATTACAGATATCAAATTAAATTATCAAGAAAACAATTCAAAATGAAATCCGAAAACAACAACATTTAAGAGATATATCGTAAATATTAAAAGGGATAACAGAATTACAATAACTTTTAAACGATGTTCGTTACCTGCTGTCACTTTAAATTAAGAGGCACTAAAAATTTATTTATTTAGATATTTACCACTTTTATTTATGACACAACGCAATTTGTTCCTAATTAACAACTATAACTTAAATTTGATGTGGAAATTATCAATTACAATATTTATTTATTACGAAATTATTTGGGAGCAAATTATGTAACTATTTGTCACCGGGGTTGCCCATAGTTTAAAGAGCACTGCCCGCCTTCCCTTAAATGTGTGCACTATTCCCATCACCACTAATCCCAGCACTACTATTTCCAACACTACTACACTAGGAAAGGCGCATCACCGTCGATAAGACACGTGTTTCGCAACTACAAGAGTCATCCTCGGGTGAAGTAGACTGCGGTGGCTAGTGGCTTTGGTTTTAAAATTGATTCTAAAGATCTTTAAGAAAAAGACTTGATTTAACATCGTAATGGTTGTAATTTTACGTACCTACGTCGTTTGCACGCAAAAAAGTTATATCGCAATGGCTTTATAACGTTAAACAATTAACATTTAGCTTATTGATTAAATTACGTGTAATCTACTTAAGGCTCTGATCGAGAAGCGAGTCATAAACTTGCGTTTACAGCGGTTATACTCGCGGCTCGTCGTTCTTGATACATTGACAAGCATAGTAATTCCTTATTCACAAACAAGTTTACCGTTATCGTTACAGCCTATTAAAGTCCACCGCTGGACATAGGCCTCCCCTATAGTAGGGATGGGTATGGGAAAAGGATATATAGATATACATCGAGTTTTTTAAACAGTATCGATATATATATTGATTGACAAATATCGATATATCGTCATCATTTGCATGATGTAAGTATAAAGCCCAAGCTTTAATATTACTGACAGTTGGATACGGACAAAAAAAACGACAACCACACATGAATGCTTTTGTACCCTAACTTTACCTACCTTTACTTCCTTTTGTACCTTTTGTACCTCCTTTTGTTGTTTCATGTTTTGTCCATTAATACAGCATTTTAAAATATATCGAAATTGATATGAATTAGAACTCAATAAATTTCAATAGATATAATATATGGCGATTAAAAATATCGACAATATATATCGATATTTTTATGAGAAAGTAGGGGATATTTGCCATAGTTGCCACACATGGCAAGCAGGTTGGCAACCGCAGTTTTTTATTTAAGGCCGTTACTAGGAAGACGCTGCTATTCATCTCCTGATTTGTTTAGAAGTAGTAATAGTAGAAGATTTTATAATTATTATATTGTTGGTAATAAATAATTTGCGATGTTTGTTATTATAAAATTAGCAATATCTGCATCTCACTTTTTCATTTTTCTTTTTTACTCACTATGTGTTTATGTGTGGTAGGTGCAACAAGTGTAGCGTCGTAATAGTTGTACTGGTTGTTGCATATTCGACCGTACGTTACTCACTATAAGGCGCACTGAAAACCAGCTTCGTGGATAATACCACAAAATAATGCTGAGTGTAGCCCTTTTATACCAAACCCACACACATAATAAAATTTTGATTGTAATGATTTTATTTAGGTTTTAATTTTGTTTTGGTCTGTATTTATAAGTTTTTTAGTGCATATTATTTTTTGTAAGATGTGTGTTGGTGTTTGATGTAATAAATAATTTTTCTTTCTTTCATTCTTTCTTTCTTTCTTTGTTTCACTCTGTCGCCTTTTACAACATCCACGAGATGATTGGGGTTATAGATACCGCCACTACACGTACAGCTTACTCCTTTTTAAAATACCGGCAACGCACCTTACCATCAGGTGCTGCATGGTCGTTTGCCCTCTCTTCTATAAAAAAGCTTTACCGGTGAACCAAAAATTCCGCGGTATGGTTCGTCTGGCGACAACGGCCTTCATAATTACCATTCGTACCGTTGCGCGCTACTATTAATGTTTTGTACATGGCAATACTAGTTACCACTAGCGCCCTCTAGTATCGAGTAGCAGAACTAGGAGAGTCAAGATTCTTCTAGAAATTTCGGGACCGATAAGTACTCGAACATTCTAGATGTTTCTACTGTAGACGGTTCTGAAAACTATCTGAGGCCCTATATAGGGCCTGTATAGACCACAATCTAGTCAGTATTGAATTGGCGATACAAGCGAATGCTACTAAGCGAAATAACTGCGAACTAAAGTGATCAGTAGTACAATTGTGTTTTGTTATTAGTGTGGTTTTAAATTTTAAACAGTGTTCTGTAATTAAAGTGTCAATTTTGGTAATTCACTCGGCAGTTTTTAATTGTCTCGAACCCCAAGCTCATAACAGTACGTTTTCTTATTATTGTTAAATCATTAAATATTATCACTAATATTTTACCGGTATTTCAAGCCGTGGTTTGTACAATAATATGTATTATTACGTGTATACGTTGACTGCCTCGTTGGCTCATTGGTGGTAAATGCGTTTGCTGATCATGAGGTAGATAGATAGATAGATAGATAACACTTTATTGTAAGCCAAAAAATAACAAAAATATTAACAAAACATGAGAAAAAGAAATGTGGTACAATGGGCGGTCTTATCGCTAAGAGCGATCTCTTGCAGACAACCTTTGGATGGACAGCATTGCAAGAGCAAAATACAAACGTGTGTGGTTTGCTGACAAAATGACATTATTTTTATTAAAGCCATAAAATAAAAATATATAATGGTTGTTTAGGCCCAAATATAGGCATATGCCCTCCAATAGCGTTGACTCGGCACATCGCCCGATGAGTGAAACGCCGGGGGCCGGGGGGGGGGGGGGGGGGGGGCTCGTGGGCCGTGGGCAGTCGCTCGACGAGCGGGCTGACGACAGTAGCTTGGAAGAGTAGCTTGAGGGCAGCGGTGTGGTCGATTCACGTATTTCGTAGTAACCGCTGCAGCGTTTTTTCGCGCGACCAGTTTCGGTTTGTGGTCTAGATTTTTAGTATTTGTGCGTATTTAATTCGCTATTAATTTGTGGTTCGTGAGGACCGCCTCGGATTAGTTTGTCTAAGTTGTACGGTCGTGACAAGAGGCTTGTATGGAATTTGACTGATTAAAGTAATTTCGTTTGAAAGTAATTGCGCCAATTATATAGTGATTGCGTGTTGAAGTGAATTTTGCAATATTTAACTTGCTTGAGTGACGTGGAATCTTGCACGCGCGCCGAGTACCGGTTGATTGTTTTTGGGAAGTCATTGTTTAATAGTACCGTCACGTTAAGAGCCTTTTGTGTGTTGACTCTGTAGTTAGTTACCAGTCAACTAGGTTGATTTTGAATTCTTATTGCGGCGTAGTATTTAATATCGAACGAAGGAATCTAGTTGTTGTTTGTAACGCTGAACTTTGTGACTCGTGAAGAGATCGCGTTAGTTCTCTATTTGTAATTTGGTGATAAATGAATCCGGAACCTTGAATGTTGAACTTTGAACTCCTGTTCATTACTTGTGTCGGGTATAACGTGTTTGATTTTACGATGAACGTTGAATTAGTTGAGTTGAAGTTAGTTAGTTAAATGTACAATAAAGTTGATAGTCTGAAATAGTGACATGAAAAAAGAAGTTGTCCCTTGGTGACGCCTGCGCCTTGACAGCATTGTGGGGTAGCATGGGTCCAGGACGCTGCCCGGTCACCTCAGCTGGACCAGGCCACATAAATAAACACCACCAATACACCACTTTACATGCACCCACACCTACCTACGGCCTGACCGAGCCTTGGTGCGGTCTTAGCTTAGGATCCAGGTACGTACTATTTATTTACCTAGCCTCATCTCTATTGCGTCATAAGTTTCCATAGGCCGTTGGGCCCCGTCCCTCTGCTGCCTGCGGATGGGATTACTCATGGGCCCTAGTCCCGTTAACCTTTGTTGGGGCAGCTATGGGCGTGAACAATGGTATATAAGTAACTACATAGATAAGATAAATACATATATACTTATTAATATATATGTATAAATATACAAATTAATATATATTTATTATTATAAATATAAATATATAAAAGTACAAATATATACTTTAAAACTATTACATATAACATAAAAGTGCCATACATATAAACAAATATTGTAACTAAATAAAGGAGAATATTTATATACAAATGAACTATATAGAATCAAAGTTGAAAAAAGTAATCATGTACATGGTTCTTAAAAACCGGTAGGTATTGAGCGCGTCTTGCTGATAACGGCAAGTCATTCCATAATCGAACAGCTTGTATTGTGAACGATCTGTCCAAAAATTTGGTAGTGTGGGCTGTCATTTTTAATATTAAATTTTCTGATGATCTTAAATGTCTCAAATGTGATTCATTGAGGAATTCAAACCGATTTTTTAGGTAAGAAGGATAGAAAGGATTAAAAAGAATATTATAAAGAAGTGAGAGAATATGAGCACTCCGGCGAAGGCGAATTGGCAACCACTTGAGTCTGTTACGAAAATCTGACACATGATCGTGGTTCTGGGTTTCAGGCCAAAATCAGTTATTGGTTTTTTCTGACAAGAAATTCTCATAAGCATCATGAAGTTAGCATTGTTTCACTCCCGTGCCTCGGAGAGCAAAGAAAGTCTTGCGGATAATTTCCCGCCTGACGTATCGGATTTTCGTTCCATCGGACTATGAGAGTGAGGGAATAGAGAGTGCACCTGTGTTTTTGCATTCACTTAAGTACTGTAATATTGCCCTGCGCAGATGGATAGTCTCCGTCAAGACTGGCCGCGTTGATCGCAATTCGGTTTGAAGAACATTATTTTTTTACGAACCACATTATTTTTTTGGAATTCACATTATTGGAATTATTTGTCCACACCAGTTTTGCCGTCTACATTAACTTTAACTTTTCAATAGAATTGTATTCTTTTTTCAAACAGTACGACGGGTTTTTATTCAAAATAGTACAAGCAAGCTTTGACAAAGAGCCCAAAGCGTGAGATTGTAATTAAGCTAATGGCCAAACTTTTTAGACAACTTTTGTATACATGCCTGTTTATCATTTAAGTACTTTATAAAAGTTTGAAAAGATTTTTACAATATCAAGCTTTGCTGAAAATTTATGCTTTCGTTATTCTGAGTGATATCTGTTTGAATAATTTATTATTATTTTTAATTTTTTATGTTATTTATAACTAGCTTTTCCCCACGACTTCACCCGCTTGGTATTCATTAGGATTAGATTTCATGGGTTTTAATTTTTTTTTGCGCGGGACTCTATTTCTGTTCTAAAACAAAAGTAGTCCCAGTTACTCTTTATAACATCAGCTATCTGCTAGTGAAAGTCTCGTCAAAAGCGATACAGCAATAAATAGACAGATAGACAGAAATATAGACAAAAATTTTAAAAAATGTTTTTTTTTGTTATTAGTACCGTATATACTTTGATATACATATAGTACAAAACTGTGAGTTTGAAATTGCAAACACACACTTCAATTTTTAATTAATCTATAATAATATAATAAAGCGGAAGAGTTTTTTGTTTTTTTTTGTTTGTTTAAACGCGGTAATCTTTCGAACTACAAGTCCGATTTTAAAAATTCTTTTTGTTTAGTATAGAAAGATTCATGTGGAATAGTATAGGCTATCTAGCATTAAGCTATATTACTCAGCTAGCCTTAAATATGGATATTTGTTAAGCAAGTCAGAAGAAAAAGCACTCCTGAAATGATTTATCCGCGTACGCTGGTGTTATCGTTAGGGATACGTAAATACAATATTCTAGAAAAATATAGAACTTTAGTCCATCTAAAAAATGTCCGCGATACCATATGTCTATTTCTTATACATAAGCCATAATTTGGTGTTTTGTGACAAAAAATATTGAAAATTTAAAAGTGATTATGAGCGTTATTATTAGGCATGGCCTATTTATCCTTACGAACAAAAGTTACTTCATCATCAAGACAATTTTATGAAGATAAACTTAGTTCTTTATACCATGTTATTTGGACGCATAGTTTAAGAGATAATGTAAAATTAAAATAATTCAATACTTGGCTAGGCGCGCGAACGTCGCTTAAACCCTAGCCGTTATAAAATGCTTGAACTAGGTCATGTCGCGCACCTCGGACACGTGATGACGCGGGTGAAACCACGGGGCACAGCTAGTTATATATAACGCGATATCATTGTCATATCAATAGAGCATCACAAGACAAGCTCTAGGTATCAACTAGAATGTATTCTTGATATTTACAATAAAGTAATCATTAGAAATAGGGGTATTTTACCATACTTAGTGGTGGAATTTTGCTTCATACTATAAACAGTCTGTTTAATAACAAAAAGCATTTTATTATTTCATTAATTTAAAGCAGTTTAGACGTTTCCGACAAATCGGTAAACATATATGAATAATATAAGGACCTCCTTTTTTGAACTCGCTTAAAAAGAAGATGATCTACTGAGTTGCTTTCGCTGTTTCTTCACCAATCAGAGTTTTTTTTAAAGGATAAGGGATAAATGAGCATACAGTCCACCTGATGGTAAATGGTTGCTGCAGCCCATAGACATCTAACCTATAGACAGCTATCCTCGATTACAAAACAAAATGCAGATGCGTCATCACCCGTGAGGACTAAGATGGAATGCCTCTTTTCCAGTAAAAAGGGTCTCTGGTTCTCTACACTCACCATACGAAACAAAGCACTGATAATCTGCTATTTTACGCTGGTATTCTGTGAGAGCGTGGTCCTACCCCGGTCGAGCCGACCCATTCGTGCTACAACTATACTACCAATATAGCTGCAGCATGGCTCTACCACGTAAATGCGAATATTGATCTTAAAGTTTGAACAATGTGCAGAAACAAAAGTGGTTTTTGGTTGCCCAATATTAATGCAATACGGTTAAATTATGAAGTCACGTTCTTTTGTCTTTGCTAGCCAGAAATTAAAAGTCTCTCGTTTTGTTTAATTCGAGTCCATTGTTCAGGTATTGCCGGTTTAAATTTTGGTTCATTGTTAATTGATAGCATTAGCATTGCCAATAGCTTTTAAACATAATTTTTTGCGTGGTAGAGCCATACTGCTTTGCTATAGTTGTAGCACGAATGGGATGGCTCGGCCGGGGAAGGACTATCTTTGGGAATACCAGCGTAAAATAGCAGCTTAACGCGGCTGTGTTTCGTATGGTGAGTGTAGAGAAACGGAGACTATCATAACAACAGCTTTTTACTAATTGCATATGAAAGTATATATGGTACATATAACAAAAACACAATTTTTAAAATATTTGTTTGTCTGTCTGTTTGTCTGTTTGTTCCGGCTAATCTCTGAAATGGCTGGACCGATTTTGACGGAATTTTCACTGGCAGATAGCTGATGTTATGAGTAACTGAGAATACTTTAATTTTAGAATAATAATTAAGATTCTACACAAAAAAATTAAAACCCTCAACTACACGCGGGCGAAGTCGCGGCTATTAACTAATCTGTGGTCGCGGGGAACAGCTAGTAGCTGTTCCTCGTGACTTCGCCTATAACAAAATTGATTCCAATAAGAATAGCATACCACTTCAAGATTTAAAGATACTGTTAGTAGTTCTGCGTAGATCGGCCCAAAAATTAATAATTGAAAGTTGACGGTAGCCCTCGTTAACTATGACATCAGGATGTCAAACGCCTCAGCCGAAAACGAATAGACGAAACGTTGGTAATTAAAACAAAATTTAAATTAAACGCAATTCAACGCGGTGTTTACGTTGTTATCTATTGGAAGGTATAACATCATCCTGATATTATTCGTGAACTTGCACCATCCATGGGACTCACAAAATTTGCTGGAATTTCAGTCGTAGATAGTAACATAATGCTGAATTTTGTAATGTGAGATGGCAACGGGCCCCTAAACACATAGTTGTTAAAAGTCAACAGTTAAAGTTTTTTTTACGTGTAGAGTTACGTGGTAGAGCCATGCTGCAGTAATATAAGTAGTATAGTTGTAGCACGAATGGGTTTGCTCGACCGGGGAAGGATCACGCTCTCACAGAATACTAGCGTAAAATAGCAGCTTAATTCTGCTGTGTTTCGTATGGTGAGTGTAGAGAACCGGAGACCTTTTTTACTGGAAATGAGGTATTCCATCTTAGCCCTCACGGGTGACAACGCATCTGTATTTTGATTTGTAATAGAGGATAGATGTAGATGTCTATGGGCTGCAGCAACCACTTACCATCAGGTGGACTGTGTGCTCGTTTGTCACCGTAATCCTATAAAAAAAAAGTTTCAGCCTATAAACTTCCTAAAAATAAAATCTTCTAACAGGGTTATTCAGGACAAGGAACCGTCGCGCAGACTCAATGCGAGTTTACGGACTTCACATGTCTCCGAAATATTTTTTATTTTTTTATTTCTCAGACAGTTAGGTTTCCCTACGATGTTTTCCTTCACTACTTGATAAAGCAGCACTAAAATTTTGCAATTAAAAACTTCTTTGGTGCCGGCGAGAATCGAACCCGGGTTGTTATGAAATTTACAGCGAGCGCTGATCCCCAGAGCTACCACGGCTCTTAAAAGTAATAACATACTTATCTATCCTGAATTCTGTGCCAATTGTATTCTGTTCAGCCTTTATGTCATTACAAAGCAGATGTTGTTTGCAAAATAAACGACTTTTTGAAACTAGACGAATAAATGGCCGGTACTTTATTGCCCAATATCAATATAATGCTCTTTTATTACTTGTATTCCTTTGTCTTTGCTTTAAAAGGATTCGAGGGCTAACGTATTGTTTAATCCCTTCAGTTATATTGTATTGAAGGGATTTATTACAATTTATTATTTGTGCTTATGGAGGTAATAATTGTCGTCTATTGTTGAATTCCGTTCCAAATTTTAACCATTGTTTGCGTTAAATTTCATCAAATTGTTTGAAAATGTCCGCTTGAAATTTAATTTTAAATATAAAATGATTGTTCATTATTTACGATCATTATCAGAGACATAGTTCAAAGGATTATTGAGCTGTAGTGGTAATGGGCTGGCCATATTTTCTGAAGAACCGAGAGCAACAGGTAAAAAGCAGGAAAGCCTTGAACTGGATGGATGACTTGGCAAGACATGCGGAAATTTGATGAATGTAGGTAGATGAGCACCAAGTTTAATGAGTTTATTTCAGGAAGACCTGTGTTTACCAGTGGAATTGTGAGGGGCTTTATTAGTAATGATAATAAACCATTATTAAGCATTGTACGGGGAAATATTCCCTACGCCCTCTTCTCCCAAAAAGAGTGTCGCTTCCGAACCGGCAAAGAAGCTTAATCAGCCAAATGCCAGTCCCACAGGCGGTTTTTAGCGGGTATCACTTAGGTCCCCCGTAGGATAGTTACAGTGAGTCCCATATAACCACGACAGACCGGCTGTCATGGTATGTATAAAGCATTTACCGCCTCCTTGCGTATCGGGTTTAGCCCTTTTCAACTGCATCCGCGCGCAAAAAAAAGGAAATATTCGAGCTTAGTTTCCACTATAAAATTCACCTGCAGGTAGTGCACCCGGCGATTGACGGACGAAGCTATTGTGAACACTCAATCGTAACTTCGAACCACTCAATCGTAACACTGTCCAAAAATATTTTTAAAAATTTAAAAAAAAGTGGTACTTCACCGTTCTTGCTGTTTAAGAATATAAGAAATGAAATGTCTTGAAATCATTCTCAATCGACACGAATACCAATCACTCGACACCAACGCGTCAGTAATTCTTACATGGGGAAACATATATGCTTTTACAATAAAAATAGGCATTGCCTATCTTTATATATGAAAATTATGTGTCACATTGTTTGTCCGCGATGAACTCCTAAACTAATGAACTGATTTCAATGAAATTTAGCACACTGTGTGCAGTTTGGTCCAACTTGAGAGATAGGATATTTTATCCCGATAAGTGACCTTCAAATTTCTCATATTTTTAGATTTTTTCATAGGAAGGGTCGTTGGAAAGTGCAGAACAACGTCTGCCTGGCCAGCTAGTCTAACTATAAAAAATATATTAGTTTTTTACAAAAGCTGTATAAAATGGTCAACCATGCTGTACTTATATTTTTTTAAATGTAATTTATAATAATGTTTTTTTTTACAATATAGTCAAATTGACTATATTGTAAAAAAAATAGTGACCGACCAAAGATTCGGTTTCAGTTTCGATTTCGGCAAGTTTCGGCAAAAAAAATTAGTTTCGGTTATAGTTTCGGCTTCGGCAAAAAACCTGCCGAACCTCCGGCGGCGCCGAAACTCAGTGTTCGTGGATTATCGTGCGAAGTTCGGATGAATTCGTAACTCGTGCATTTTTTTCATAACCATTTATTTACAATATTAAAGACTATAATAATAATAAAAAAACTAAAACTAGAAACTTAATTATCATAATATAGTCCTACTCCCCGCGGTATCATGCCAAGAACGCTGGCTGCGTTTCACCGTTGAATGGCTATAATTAGCCTTTGAGCGAGAAAAAAACCCGCCCTCTTATCACCAGCAGCAACAACCAGCCGCGGATGGAGTTCCTTTAGGAACTTCACCGCACGTGGATTCCACTCGTGTATTATTCATAATTATACAGAAACAAAAACAGAAACTTTTTGTTCAATATAGGTTATAAATAATACTTATTGAAAGTCACCCTTTTGTTTGATTACCACTGGTTCGAAAAAGCCTCTGGCCTTAGAAAAATCAGCAAGAAACTCAGCGGCACTTTTTTTTACAGTCAGAGGCGTAGCGTGGACTAATATAAACGTGGGCGAAGTTGAACCAGCGCGGCCCATTTAATTCGTTCCAAGGATCTACCCAATAGATCAATCCTATCAAACATGCCTTGACACGAAATATCTAGTCATATCTATTAATTCCTGACAAGTCTCGTAATCCATCAATGTAACAGTGGTCTTTAAAGATAGATACAACGGCCTCGCAGTCACACTTAAGAGAGGCTCCTTGTGAGGTCCCAAACAAACACTTTGTGACTTTCTTTTTCGAGCGTAATATTATGATATTATGATATGATATCTTAATATTATAATAACCCTTTTTATACAAAGTTTTAGTTTATTAAAATTTTTGAACGTTGATCAGGTTTGGTATATTTTCTGGGATTTTGTTGTGTGAGAAAGAGTGTGAGGGTTGCGTACCTTATACTCAGTATCACCAAAGGGTATTTGCTGAAGATTATACAGGTTTACGCACCAACCTTGGCACATCCCGATGAGGAGGTGGAGGAAATGTATGAGGATATCTCTAGAGCTATGCATTCCTCCAAAACCCAATATACGGTGTTAATGGGAGACATCAATGCAAAATTAGGCACAAGAGAGAACAGTGAACTGAAAGTAGGGAAATTTGGAATAGGGCAACGGAACCTAAGAGGCCAGCAGCTGGCTGACTTCCTGGAGAAAGAGGGACTCTTTATGATGAACTTTTTCTTTCAGAAGCGGCCCCACAGGAAGAAGACCTGGTCGAGCCCCGACGGTTCAACAAAAAATGAGATTGACTTCATTATGACGACCAGACGACAACTGTTCAGTGATGTATCAGTGATCGCGATGGTGAAAACCGGCAGCGATCACCGAATGGTGAAAGGCACACTAAATCTAAACATTAAGTTGGGGAGGTCACGTCTAATGAAGTCAACGCTCCGTCCCCCTCGTGTTCTAATCCAAAGTCCCGAAACCTTTCAGCTCGAGCTACGAAAACGTTTTCAGTGCTTAGAAGATTGAAATGCAGTGGACGATATGAATGACAAGCTCGTGGAAAATGTCCATGCGGTCGGAGCTAAGTTTTGTAAGACCCGCCGCATAAGAACACAAAAACTCTCCGATCACACTCTTAATCTCATGGCTGTTAGACGGGATATCAAGCTACAGTCTTCAGTAGATTTGACAGTATACAGACAACTAAACAGACAGATCTCCAAATGCATGCGGCGGGACTTACTTACTTTAATACTGCTTGTATTAAAGAAGCGATCGAGCGGAACCAGGGCTCCAAAGTCTTTGCTAGAGATCTGTCTGCCAGAAAGAGCCAACTATCGAAGCTGAAGATGGAGTGTGGCAGCGTCCTTTCCGGGACACCCCAGATTTTAGTGAGATTGAGAGGTTCTATGGGCAGCTGTACCCATCATCATTGGAGCCACACGCAAGTGTGAGTAACGATCCAATAGCGAGTCTTATCCGACACTATTCCGAAGATATCCCGAACGTCAGTCTGAGCGAGAATAGAATGGTTCTCCAGCGTTATAAAAACGGCAAGGCCCCAGGCGAGGATGGAATTACAGCGGAGCTACTGAAAGCGGGTGGAAAACCGGTACTTGAAGTCCTTCAGAAGCTCTTTAATTCCGTCTTCCATGGTGGCATTACATAGGAGGCGTGTAGTAGAAGTGCGGTAGTCTTGTTCTTCAAGAAAGGTAACTACGCTCTCTTGAATAACTATAGACCGATTTCCCTTCTGAACCGCGTCTACCTGCTGTTTTCAAGAGTCATAACGAATCGTCTCGCGTGCATGCTTGACGACTTCCAACCTCCCGAACAAGCCATTTACCGAAAAGGCTTTAGCACCATAGACCACATACACTCCCTTGGGCATATTGTACAGAAATCCGAGGAGTACAATTTGCCACTATGTCTGGCGTATGTGGACTATGAGAAAGCCTTTGATTCCGTTGAAATTTGGGCGTTGTTGCAGTCCCTTCAGCGGTGCCAAGTTGACTGTCGGTATATCGAAATGCTGAAGTGTATGTACAGTAGGGCTAGGATGACTATCCGAGTACAGAACCAGAGTACGAAACCTATCCAATTGCAGAGACAGGATGACGTCATATCCCCGAAACTCTTCATCGCTTCATTGGAAGACGTTTTCAAGCTTCTGGACTGGAAAGGATACGGTATTAACATCAATTGCGAGTACATCATTCAACTTCGATTTGCCGACGATATAGTTCTTATGGCAGAATCGCTGGAGGACCTAAGCACTATGCTCAATATCCTCAACAGTGTTTCCCAACGGATAGGTCTTAAGATGAACACGGACAAAACAAAGATCATGTTTAATGTCCATGTCTCACCTATGCTGTTAGTTGTTAGGAGTACTAAGCTCGAAGTTGTTGACGAGTATGTTTACTTAGGACAAATAGTCTGACTAGGTAACTCTAACTTCGACCGAGAGGTCAATCGACGGATTTAACTCGGTTGGGCAGCGTCTGGGAAATTACGGCACATCTTCTCGTCAGATACAAAACTTGAAAATGATACTATACAACGAATGCGTGTTGCCAGTGATGACCTATGGAACTGAGACGTGGTCCTTCACTGCTGGCCGGATGAGGAAGCTCAAGGTCACTCAGCGAGCTATGGAGAGGTCTATGCTCGGGGTTTCTCTGCTGATAAACTTAGAAATGAGGATATCCGCAGTAGAACCAGAGTGACCGGCATAGCCTAACCGGGCCGGCCATATAGCTTGATGAACTGACAACCGATGAGAAAAAAAAGGATCTCGGGTGGCGGCCTCGTACCGGCGGACGAGGTGTAAGACGTCCCCCCACTAGATGGAGTGACAACCTGGTAAGCCATGCAGGAACTCGATGGATGCAGGTGGATCAGGACCGTGATTTGTGGCATTCCTTGGGGGCCCGAAACCGGATTTTCAACCGAAACCGAAACCGAAAACGAACCTTCGGTATCGGTGTCAGTATCGGCTGAAATCGAAACCGAAACTTATTTAGACATGTTATTTTTTATTATAAACTGAAATCTGGTATATTTTTTATACGTACATACATATAGGTAATGCATTATCATTAACGTAATATAATTAAATTATGAGTAATACACGAGTCACGAACTCCTCCGAACGACGCACGATAATCCACGAACACTTGAATTTCGGCGTCTCCGAATTTTTTTCCGAAACTGAAACTATTACCGAAACTAGGTTTTTTGCCGAAACTTGCCGAAACCGAATCTTCGATCGGTCACTAAAGAGAATCATTCTCCATTTACTTGTATGGGAAGTACCCGAAATAAAAATGTTTATTAAGATTTTATTTAACAGTTTTCAAGGCGTGATTAATATCTATAACTATCTCTGAGCAAAACCTCGGACGGACGGCGTTTCCTTAATGTATAACAACCCTAAAAAGAGTTCCACTGGGTTTCTTGCTGGTTGTTCCAGGGCAGAGAGTTTTTCAGAACCAGTGGTAAATTAAACATAAATTACTTTCAATTGGTATTAATTGTGGTCTATGATAAATAAAATTATTCTATCTTTCTCGTAGATTTTGTATTAAAAAATACAATTAGCACATGTTGGTAGAACGGGTAGACGAAATCTCACTCTATTGGATGGAAAAGAGTAAAGTTACAGCCTATATACGTCCCACTGCTGGGCACAGGCCCCCTCTAACTTCTGAGAGAGGTCTTTGCCCAGCAGCCAATGCGTGTTGGCGAATTTCACATGTCTATGAAATATTTTTTTTTCTTATATCTCAGATATGCAGGTCTCCTCGTGATGCTTTCCTTCACTGCCGATCACGTGCTAAATTTGGATGTAAGGTACGACAAAAATGTAACTTTATTATATACTCTAAAAATCCGACCTTTGAAAATAAACGCCGGTAATTAACTTCATTTCGCGCATGTACACCCATATCGCGGCGCGATTCCTCCCTGTGATGTATGAGCGTAGATACGACTAATCACGGGGTAGGTTCCACAGTAACAACTGAAGCCAATTGCCGCATGACGTTAATGACTGTGTAGATTTATGGCACTTTGAAACAGAAGCAGGTGTTGCCAGAACTTGTAAGGAGTCTCTAGTTGAACGTTAATTTTGTGTTTGTAGCGAGATGTTTTACTTTTGGATATGAAAACATCATGATTTGCGTTTGAAAACAAATTTCGAACCTTCATTAGGCTCAATTTATATTGCGGCGGAATGGAAGCGTCAATATCGCCGCGAAATTCTCGAGCATTCCCACTAATTCCAGCGACTGCGCTTCGCTTAGCTTGTACGTTATACAAACAATCATATTTTTGCACGAAAAAGATCAACTTTTCATCTAAATTCATGTTTTTAGTCACACATTACGTACACTACCTGTTTCGTAGGCGCTTGACGCCTCACTGCTGCGAGTGTCACTTCCCAGCTTCCAGCGGATTTCAGAGACTGCGCTAACAGTAGCTAGGGAAATCCTCGAGAATCCCACGGAAGAAGCGAGATTTTTTTTGGCTCATATCTAGTTTGTACTTTATACAATTAACGTAAAACTCATTTTACTATGTACAATTTCGTTACAAAAATTCGCTTCCGTTCCGTTCCGCGGCAGTGTAAATTGAGTCTTAGAGTGAGATAATAAGGTTCTTTTTTATCTAAGAGACATACTGCTAATTTTGCTTAGCTGTCTGTAGAGCACAGAGAGCCAGTATGCTTACAGGATGTAAAACATTCTATTTTAGCTCTCAGAAGAGACAATATATGTGTAGCCTTCTTTGTTTGAATTTAGTTATAGGTGCCCAAGGGTTGCTACCATCACAGGTGGACTGTAAGATTGTTTATCATTTAAATTTTATAAAAAAAGTTACGAGGCTGCAGATTTGTTCGGCAGCCATTTCTTTTATACGTGGTAGAGCCATGCTGCAGCTATATTAGTAGTATAGTTGTAGCACGAATGGGTCGGCTCGAGCGGGGAAGGACCACGCTCTCACAGAATATCGTAAAATGGCAGCTTAATGCTGAGCTGTGTTTCGTATGTTGAGTGTAGAGAACCGGAGACCCTTTTTACTGGAAATGAGGCATTCCATCTAAGTCCTCACGGGTGACAACGCACCTGCATTTTGATTTGTAATAGAGGATAGATGTAGATTTCTATGGGCCGCAGCAACCACTTACCATCAGGTGGACTGTGTGCTCGTTTGTCACCCTTATCTTATGAAAAAAAAATGTTTCGTATGGTGAGTGTAGATAACCGCAGAACCTTTTAATTGGAAACAAAGCATCCCATTTCAGTCTTCAGGGGTCACATCTGAATTATTTTGATTCTTAATTTAGAATAAATTTAGATGTCTATAGGCCACATTATCCACTTACCATAAGGTGGACCGTGTGCTCGTTTGTCACCCTTATTCTATAAAAAAGGTAATGGATTCAATATGTTGTTATTGTTATGTATGGGATTATCCAACGGATAGCAACATGATATAACAAATTGATATCACTGTCATGACTGACGTGATATTGGCAGATTTCTATTAGAGTAGCCACTAAGATAGCAGCTGATTGACGGCTGATCTTTGTACACGGTGCGTATTGTTTATCTGTTATCTAAGGTTTATAACAATCAAATTGTCTCAATTACAGACACCTGATATTATAAAATTATCAGGTTTCTGAAAATTGTATATTTTTATGACAAAAATGATTTAGAAGGACTAAAATAAGTAATTAAATACATTTATATCATGTTTAGAATTGTAAATCTATCTGTCTTTTAATATATGTTAACGTATCACGTACAAAGTACAGACTTTTTATAAAACAATCGTTAAAAAAATCATTAAGCGACTCTTCGAGTAAGATTTGGTCTATATTATATTTTTTTTTGTTTTCGCTGGAGTTTACACTCCTCAGCAGCGAGAATATATTGTCAATTTTCCAGAGACATTTTACATTGGTCGCACAATTTTCATAAATTTATTACACACAATTTACGCTATTTGATACGTAAATGTCTTCCACTCTCTATTACTTTCTATAAACTTTAGTGGCACGTAAAACATATTATACAAAAACAACAAAAATAAAAACTAAAAGCAGTTGCAACTGCGTACTACAATTAACATAGTAATAATATAGAAAATTAATATCGGCGATTACCAGTAATAAAAGATAACAAAATGGCACATACGAGTACCTACATATTCTTTGTCTATAATTATAAAACAATAATAACGAAAACAAAAAGACCTTGTAAAATATTACATCTTCTTAGTCTACATAACTATAAAAACTAGCAGATAAATACTTACTTACTTATCTTCACGCACAATCCCTGACAGGGTAGCCAGAGAGAACAGATCGCCAAATGTCACGATCCTTACAAACCTCTTTCGCTTCTTTCAGATTCATTATCTTCATCATGCATGCACGTCGAAGTATCCGAGTACTTTTGACCCTACCCTCTTCGAGCAATTTGCTCACATGGTCTTCGAAAGTTAGTCTCGGTCTACCTCGACACCTTTTAATATAAACTTTCGCGGTTTCAACGTGCCCAAACCACCGAAGCACGCCCTTATCAATTTTCGTGATAAGGTCATCTTTCAAACCTGCCATATTGCGAATCTCTTCGTTTCGCTTTCGGTCGGCCATGGTAACGCCGCACATTTTACGAAGAGATCGCATCTCCACTGCATTCAACTTACTTTTATGCTTCTTCTGGCATACCCAGGTTTCGCTGCCATATAACAAAGTCGGTACCAACACTGCGTTATGTATTGCAAGGCGTGCACTCTTCGCTACGCCTTGCCTTTTGACTAACGCAGTCAGGGCACCATTGACTTTGTTCCCGGCAGCGACACACATGTCCACATCTAAATCACATCTTCCATCCCGGCTAAAAGCACTCCCCAAGTATACAATTTCATTTACCTGTTCTAGACATTCCTGATTTACCCATATTTCACACTTCGTTCTCTCTTCGTCCCTTTCAAATACCAGAACCTTAGTTTTATTAGCATTCAAACGGAGACCTTTAATTTCACATTCCTCTTTCATACACGTGACTAATGTCTGCAGTTCTGCCTCTGATGGTGCAATAAGCACTGCATCATCAGCATACAGCAGACAATTTACTTTAATGTCACCCAATTTCACACCCAAACAACTATCTTTCAGCTTCTGTAAACAGCTGTCGAGATACAGTATGAACAGCCAGGAAGACATGACACAACCCTGCTTTACGCCCGTTTGGACGTTAAACATGGGTGACAGGTCATGCCCTACCCGCACACAGGCTTTACAGTCACAGTAAAGAGACTGCACAGCCCTTAGCAATTGACCATCCACACCATACCCCGGCAACAGTTCCCACATTTTCTTCCTTACAACCTTATCAAATGCTTTCTAAAGATCCACAAAAGCACAGAAAATCCTCTGGTTAGCAGCCAGAAGCTTTTCCGTGATCATGCGGAGAGAAAACATTTGATCCGTGCATCCTCTTCCAGGTCTAAATCCGCATTGTGCCTCCCATAGAAATCTTTCCGATTTCTCTTGCATCCTACCTGTCAAAACCTTCGAGTAAACTTTACTTGCTAAACTGGTCAAGCTGATCGCCCGATAGCACCCGCAGTCAAAATGTGAACCTTTACCTTTATATAAAGGCACAATGACTGCGGATCGCCAATCATCCGGGACATCCCCCGTCCGCCAGCACAAATTACACAGCAGATGAAAGCTGTCCCAGACGCGAGGCCCACCATACTTGACCATTTCAGCAGTAACTCTGTCTAGTCCCGCAGCCTTACCACATTTCAAACTTCAAATCGCACGTT
This sequence comes from Parnassius mnemosyne, assembly GCA_963668995.1. Classification (NCBI taxonomy): domain Eukaryota; kingdom Metazoa; phylum Arthropoda; class Insecta; order Lepidoptera; family Papilionidae; genus Parnassius; species Parnassius mnemosyne. The sequence continues at coordinate 1,311,982 of CAVLGL010000090.1, forward strand.
CAATCTCTTTCATACTGATGACCTCAGTGTCATCGAGGTCCGGGTCTGGCGTACCAGTCACGGCGTCATCCCCGGATCCCTCACTAAGATCATCACACGCATACATTTCTCTATAAAATTCGCTCCATCGCTGCATGACGTCCGATTTTTCTGAGAGGACGTCATTAGCTCTCGAAAGCACTTTGTTCATTCTTAAGGCCGTCGCACCACTTCGGGCCCTTCCAACCTCTTTCCAGAAGAGTTTGGAGTTCTCCTTAAAGTTGTGCGACAACCTTTCGTCCGCTTCCATTCTACACCTTTCACGCACTTCCTCAATCAGTGCTTTCGTGTGAACTTTCTGCAGCCTATATCTTTCTTTCATCTTCTCTCTCATATCCTTGTCATTACTAGAGGCCAAGTAGTCTAACCATGCTTTCTTCTTCTTCTTTACAGCTTCTTTCACTTCATCATTCCACCATGCATCTCTTCTTTTACTACTGCCTCTTTTTATTGTTCCACACACTTCTTCCGCTGCACTTACCATTCCATTCCTAAGGTTCTGCCATGTTCTTTCTACGCATTCGTTTCTGCCATCGATGGTGTCAAGCTTTTCGGCTACCCTCGCATGATATTTGTCCCTAGTATCCGCTTCCTGAAGCTTCCAGCTTCGGATGCGACAGACCGACTGTGGTTCTGTTACTGCCGTCCGGTAGCGCCAACCCGCGAACAGACCCCTAAATCTAGTAATCACTAGATAGTGATCCGTTCCCAGGTCAGCACCCCTGAACACTCGCGTATCCATCACCTGTTTTCGCAGTCGGTCATCCACCAGGAACAAATCGATCATACTTCTCTCATTCTTTCGTTCTCTAGTATGCATATGGATTTTCTTGTATTAAACATAGTGTTTGTCACAAGAAGACCCTTTTCCTTGCACATTGCCAGTATAAGCTTGCCAGCATCATTAACCCTTTTATCGCCAAACTTTCCAAGTACCGACTCGTACCCTGGTCGAGCAGTACCAACCCATCCATTCAAATCACCACATACAACAATTCTTTCGTTTCCCCTAGCCAAATCTAGAACTTCTCTTACATTCTCCCAAAACTCCTCCAGCTCAGCCCTAGACGACGAAGCTACCGGCGCATAAACAGCCAAAAGAAATAACTTCGTCAGTCCCAATTTAAAGCGAACCCAGAGAAGTCTTGAGTTCACAACCTTATATTCAGTCATAACATCGACCAACCGAGAAGACTGCAGCACCCCCACTCCCTGGCAGGCGCTCTCGCTCTCCGGCACTCCGGACCATAGAGCTAACGCCCCGCCAGGGAGCTCTTCAGTACCACTGCCCTTCCGTTTGGTCTCCGACATACACACGACATCTAATTCTCTTTCTTTCATTATTTCGATCAACTCATTCGTCTTATCTCTCATGCCTCCTCTAACATTCCACGTGCCAACTCTGCACTCTGTCCTCCACCTTCCGCCGTGTCGGGCTGTGCGTGACGGGTGGCGGTCCCCATCGCCGCTTTGCACGCTGCATTCCACACCAACGGGGACGAGCCTGTGTGCGTCGCCTTGGGGGGACGCCCTAACCCTCGTTGGCATGGGTGCGCAGCTAGTAGAATTGCAGCCCTGAAAAGGGCTGGCAGGGGTCGCGACGAGCACGCATCTACAATGACCCCCTAGCAGATAAATAAATAAAAATATACAGTAATGAAAAAGAACTGAAAGAGAGATTATTGTATTAAACATTAAAAAAATATATATGTCGGAGCGTCTATAAAATACCCGGTTGGATCGAGGTAGAATGGAGGGTATATCGAGAAACCCCCTCTTGTGTCTGTAGTATAAAGTTTACTGTAGGTGCCGTGCGCCGGAGATTCCGCTTAAGTCACTCAACGAGTGCGGTCACTCGATTAGTGCTAAGATATTGTCGTGGTTCTGTTCATTGTGGTAATTCTTCTAGTACAGGCAAGGAGGATTAGTGTTGCTGAGAGGCTGCCCTGTGTTACATTGAGATAAGTAGTGTTGCTGTTGCTGTACATATTTTGGTGTTATCATGTAATTACGTACCTCACGTTACACTGGTGTGTGATTGTGGCAGAGACGTATTACGGTGTGGTCGAACTGTAATTTCACTATACTGAATGTATAGTGCGTTACGTTGTCTTATTACTGATAATGATTAAACTGCGTAAGCAAGAGAGCAAGTTGAACATCCGCTCTCACACTTTTTATTTTTAACAGTTAACGCTATCCTGATGTATTTCCGAGATCAAAATTGGGATCTCCTGTTGAATTCTCCGACATCAGAAGTGGGATCTCTGTTGTCAATTTCCGATATCAGAAGTGGGATAAAGTCCGTGTTACTGTCCACGTATAACCTTTGAATAGTATGAGGGTTATTACTTTGGTGAAATACTATGATGTGCCTCGTGTTTTGTTTTTGTGTTCAATTTCTTAAATCAAGTTAGTTGTCGTATTTTCGACACTGACGAATCATTAAAGTGTAGAGTAAAAGTTTAAAGTGAAATGTTTTAAGCCAAAAGTAAAATCTTTTTGTTCGGTTTATAATAAAAAGTACCCGCAAGTACTTTCATTATTTCTTAAGTCGAAAGAAATGTTGAAGGTATTCTAAATGAGTTATAGTTTGCATTCAGTGGAAGTTTAACTTGCTCAAGTTATGTTATAATTTGATACACGAGATGTAATTTACATGGGCTAGTTTTAAAATTCAAAATGATAAACGATGTACCGAAAAAAGGAAATGTTTACTTTAACAAGCTATGAATTAAAAACACCAAGTAGTATTTTTATGTTCTAATGTGTTGATAAGTGTTACAGTTTACTGCGAGTATTACGTAGTCGATAAAATTGGGATTTGATGTTGAGGGCTTCGTGGAAGATGTGGTGCTGTGGCACTCGCTCTTGGGTGGAAATATGCTGTAGGATTATTACGCCGCGGACATTTTATTTGCCGCTGCTACCGATCACCGTTTGATACATCATGAGTAAAGTAAATTTATCCTAAACATTGTCTTAAAAATATTTTGTAAGAATAAGCGTTTACATTTTTAATTGGTTGCGAAAAATGCCGGAAAACCAAAGTATAACTGACGAAATTGAAGTAGAGCAAATTATTTCTCACATTGAAGAGAGTATTTAAGTTTACATGAGGATCGGACCGTACCAGAGGTTGTCGTGTAGCTGCAGCTCAGTATATGGTGCCCTGGAAAGGCGAAAGGTTTCTCGAGAGTAGTGCTGCATTTTTTTGAAAAAAAAATTTCCTACTGAATCTTTAATGATTTCTTTTATGTGTTACAGTAGTGCGTGTGATGTGACTGTGAGGCGAGTTTGTGCCTTGCCTAGTCGGAACGGACAGCCAGATCCAGTTGTAGCATGGTCTGGTTTCGGCAGATCCGTATGCGCGTATACGCAAGCGCCATCCCGGAGCGTGCATTATACATGGTGGTTCCTCGGAAGTCGTGTGCGCAGAAGGGTTATATTCTGTATGCGCGGAAGTCGTGTTCTCTGAACATGCATCAAGCTCCGTCCTAGCAGGCACTGTCCTGGTTCAGGTTTTTTTTTTCGTGGTTAACGTAGGATCTCGTAAGTTCAAGTAAGAGTATGTGTGAGATACTTCGTATGGAGATGTATGCATACTTGTGAAAGCGAAGTGCTTTATTATAGTTCACGGTATGAGAGCGTATTTCTGTTCGAGTGCCTCGTATGTGTGATGGATGAGAGAATAGGCAACTGTGTATGTTGTCCTGATAATTAACAACCTGTTTTTCACGCAGATCACGATGACTGCAACCTCCACGATGCCTGTGAACCCTCAGGTGCTCCTGCTGTTCCCGTTGACGCTTTGGAGTGCGTGGTACGGTGCAGCGTCTCGCTGGCGCTGGTGAGATGCGACGGCTCGCTGTACGAGTGCGGCACGCCCTATGCTGTTGTTTTGACCATGTGAGCTTGCTTCATGGCAGCTAACTATGGCGTGTGCTGGTTTGTTTTAATAGCCACGTGCGCTTGCCTTACGCCTGCCGCAGAGGCGAGCAGTGAATGACGTGCTAAAGTTTACTATGTGAGTAATCCCAGCAGTGTGCTGATGAATACTGGTGAGTCGTACCCATTTTATTATGATTCTGGGCCGAATTACTCTCTCATCAAAGATGGTGCTGAGGCAAAAGTTTAAATACTATCGTAAATTCAACCGGAAGCGGTTATGTTAGTGTGCAAAGTACCCTACAAATACCCCCATGATCATGTGAGGAAGATCCCCGATCACCAAGTTCCTCGAGAGTTAGATGTCATAGTTGATGACAGTGGTAGTGAGACCAAATTTGATTAAGAATGCTTGTATACTCATACTCAAAACCTTAGACCGCACCTCATGAGTAACATGTGGCGATGGGTCTGTAGGAAATCGTTGGTGCGATTTCTGTCTGTGTTGGTGCATATTTGGCGGCAGATATGTAGGGAATCGTTGGTGCGATTCTGGCATATGTGGCGGCAGATGTGTTGTAGCATATTTGGCGGTGGATATGTGGAGAATCGTTGGTGCGATTCTGGCATATGTAACGGCAGATATGTAAAGAATCGTTGGTGCGATTCTGGCCTGTGTTGGTGCACAGAGCCCCTCGTGTATTATAGCATATGTGACGGCAGATATGTGGAGAATCGTTGGTGCGATTCTCGCATATGTGACGGCGGATATGTAAAGAATCGTTGGTGCGATTCTGGCCTGTGTTGGTGCACAGATTTCAATGAAAGTTTCACGAGTTGAATATGCATTGCTTATGAATTGTAAAGAGTAACAAAATTGTTAAAATTACTGTGTTGGAACTTGTTGATCGGACCTTCCACGATAAATCATGTTGTGCAGGAAGCACTGTGTAAGGAGCCTTAATAACAAGGCATTGTCAATTATGACAGTTGACTATTGTACTTAGACTTGGGAGAAGTGAAGTACTATTTTGAATCAACCTTGTTTCTATTGGCAGAATAGCCGAGCTAGATTAATCACTGAGCATATTTTGTCTTCAGGCACTGCAACCGAGGACGGATGCTAGTCAGGAGTGGCCGTGTCGTGAATTGATGGCGCCATAGTGCGGCAAGCAGCGCCATCTAACAATTAGTTTTCCGAACTAATAATGTGTACCCACTCGTGTCAGGATGGACGAGCGAACGAATTTTTGTTTGTTACAGAAATGCATAAAGATACACGCCCGAGGACGGTCGTACGTCAGGATGGCCGTGTCGGAGCGTCTATAAAATACCCGGTTGGATCGAGGTAGAATGGAGGGTATATCGAGAAACCCCCTCTTGTGTCTGTAGTATAAAGTTTACTGTAGGTGCCGTGCGCCGGAGATTCCGCTTAAGTCACTCAACGAGTGCGGTCACTCGATTAGTGCTAAGATATTGTCGTGGTTCTGTTCATTGTGGTAATTCTTCTAGTACAGGCAAGGAGGATTAGTGTTGCTGAGAGGCTGCCCTGTGTTACATTGAGATAAGTAGTGTTGCTGTTGCTGTACATATTTTGGTGTTATCATGTAATTACGTACCTCACGTTACACTGGTGTGTGATTGTGGCTGAGACGTATTACGGTGTGGTCGAACTGTAATTTCACTATACTGAATGTATAGTGCGTTACGTTGTCTTATTACTGATAATGATTAAACTGTGTAAGCAAGAGAGCAAGTTGAACATCCGCTCTCACACTTTTTATTTTTAACAGTTAACGCTATCCTGATGTATTTCCGAGATCAAAATTGGGATCTCCTGTTGAATTCTCCGACATCAGAAGTGGGATCTCTGTTGTCATTTCCGATATATAAAACAAAATTAACGCAAAAAAGGATTTAAAATTAAATAGATTAAGATAATTAATTTATATGTAAATTAAATATAAGTAGAAATAAACAAAGAAGGGATGATATTGAATGATTAATACAATAATATACAAGTCTGTTCCAAAGTTGGGGTCCTAACAGAATCTATTTTCCCAATTCATCCCGCGGGTGTTGTAAGAGGTGACTGTGAAAAACACCCATTGCCACTTCGGCATACTAATTCTTTGGGCTATGTCGGTTACTCTGGCTCTTTTTAAATCTATTAAGTTGAGAAACTCCGAGCATAGCCCTCTCCATAGCTCGTTGAGCGATTTTGAGCTTCCTTATACCGCCAGCAGTGAATGACCATGTCTCAGATCCGTAAATCATCACTGGCAACACGTACTGGTTGTCAATCTAGTTTTGTGGTTTTGATTTTGGTATTTGACGAGAAGATGTGTCGTAATCTCCCGAAAGCTGCCAAGCCGAGTTGAATCAGTCGATTGACCTCTCGGTCAAAGTTTTACTTACCTAGTCGGACTATTTGTCCCAGGTAAACATACTCGTCAACAACTTCGAGCTTAGTGCTCGAACAAATACTCGGCATAGGTGTGACATGGACGATAAACATGATCTTTGTTTTTCATCTTAAGACCCATCCGTTGGGAGAAACTATTGAGGTCGTTGAGCATAGTGCTTAGGTTCTCCAGCGATTCTGCCATTAGGACTATACTGTCGGTAAATCGAAGGTTAGTGATGTACTCGCCAATGATGTTAATATCGTATCCTTTCCAGTCCAGCAGCTTGAAAACGTATTCCAATGCAGCGGTGAAGAGTTTCGGGGATATAACGTCACCCTGTCTTACACCTCTCTGCAGTTGGATAGGTTTCGTACTCTGGTTCTGTACTCGGATAGTCATCGTAGCCCTACTGTACAATCATTACAGCATTTCGATATACTGACAATCCTCTTGAAATTGCTCAAGGGACTGTTCAGCACCGCCCAAATTTCGACGGAATCAAAGGCATTCTCATAGTCCACATACGCAAGACAAAGTGGCAGATTGTACTTATCGGTCTTCTGTACAATTTGCCAAAGGGTATACTAGACCACATACGTCTATGATGTCAAAGCCTGATCGGAAACTGGCTTATTCGGGAGGCTGGAAGTCGTCGATTCTGCGTGAGAGACGATTCGTAAACTCTCGAAAACAGCACGAAGACGCAGCTCAGAAGGGAAATCGATCTGTAATTCTTCAAGAGAGCGTTGTTGTATTTGTTGAACCGTACTAAATTTCTTCACTACGTCGATAAAGAAGTTTCATTTCAAATATTTTCATCAATCATACTGACAGTATATCTTTCGTTGTAGCACTAGCCTTGTTACGTCTTAACGAGTCATCTGGCGTTTCGCCCAACCATTCTTGGCAGTGCAAAGACTTTTGTTTGTGGTCGTGACAAATAGAAGGTGGCGTTTAAAATAAATTGTCCGTAAATACGGCGGCTTTTATCTAAATGAATTAGTTAATTTACATTGCTTTTCACGTACTCGTGTCAGGGTTAATTCGAAGGTGATTAAGAAAGTAATTTGTTAGAACTTCACAGAATAACAGCGTAAAACAGAAGCTTAATGCTGCTGTGTTTTGATGGTGCGTGTAGTGAAATGGAGACCCTTTTTAATGGAAACGAGGCATTGTGTCTTAGTTTTTAGGGGTGATGACACATTTACATTTTGATTTTTAATCGAAATGTAGATGTCTATGTGCCACAGCATCCATTTACCATCAATTGGACTGTGTGTTTGCTTATAATTTTTTTTGTTTAGTAAAAATTAAAGAAAAAAATAGCGACTTAACAGTTGTAGATTATAGACAGTATTGTAAAAATTACTATGGTGGAGAAAATAGAGAAATACGTATGTATAGGCTAAACGCCGCCCGGATATCCGCTACCTCGTGCGAATGTTATCCAAACGAAATTCAATTACGCCTGTCAAAACTTTGTAAGTCTGACAGTTGGCAGCTTCTTGTAACCCCCGCGTAATGGATAACCTTATAATTTACTGTTATCTGCTTAATGGATTTACCTTTATGTTTTGTTAAAGTTAAAGGTTAAAAGTAGATAGAAGTTAAGTAATATACATTTTCATTCTCAGAATTACAAAGAAAGATAGATGGGGCGCTGCGCAGGGTTGATTGGAAGAGAATGCCTAAAGGCATTCAGTTCGCCCTTTGTAATCCATTTGATAAGGTGAAAACAATAAAGTTTACATAAGTAAATAAATATCAAGTGACGTCGACATCAACATAAAAACATGCCCAATTTATTGTCAGAGCACGCACCCACTCATACATAATTATGTAACAAACAGCCCGGTGAGCCTTTTACGAATCTACAGATGTACATACAAGCATGGCATATAGATAATAAATTTATTTGGTTATTTTGAAAGGGTTTATAGTGTTCACAATAGGTGAATTACTAATTCAATCTTGTGAAAAATGTTATTCACCTCTGAACTAACACGCATTGGTAAAGGGGAGTCTTTGATAATATTCTTACTCCCCGGACAATGCAGAGGTAATAAAACTACATACAATTGGCAAATAAAAATTTAATAAAATTTTATTTGATAACGCACTTACTGGGAGCGACAGGGTTTTTGTTAAAAGTTGTATATTTATGAATAATTTGATGATGATTTGATTTTTGAATAATTGCATATGTGTGCGTCCAGCAGTGTACTTCTACGGCGTGCTTAAAAAATGAAGGAAATATGTCTGAGTGCGTCTCAAAAAGTTAAGTATCCTCGCGTCAAATGAAAGCAGCGCTTTGTCTAACTTTCTTTGTTGGCTTGAGCAAATATTACCTTTGAACCAATATTGGTGCTAACGTTTGTTCAGAAACGCGAAATTTCGACTGACAGGTTTCGATATCTCGTTAATGTTACCGTATCTTAGACATTTTCGGTTCGCGTGTCACTTTCAATTTTACTACGAGCGCATGGTAAGTGGATGCTGTGTTCCATAGATATCGATGAGTATTCCATAGAGATACACAGTTAAGAATCAAATTGAAGATAGTGTCAATCCTGACGTAGGAGTGTCACGCAATATTACTTTCTCATTCATCATGCCTAACGTTACTACCGTCATATATAAAGTATAAGTACATAAATCCGATACTAAAAATGTCTTCAACTAATCGCTGAGGTCATAAATGTTACACGTATTACTGCTAATATCCGAGCGTGTTCTGACAAGATAATTTACAATATAAATCCTTACAAGAGATTATTGTTCATGATTTAGACAGACGAGAAATGTAATACTGAAGATTACCAGGAAACAAATATTGAATACACATATAAATAAAATTCAAGTATCCGTTTGTAATGTCAAAAAAAACAGCTTTTTTATTAAATGCATATGATAGTGTATACGGTACTTATTAAAAAAAAACAATTCTTAAAATTTTTATCTGTCTGTTTGTTCCGGTTAATCTCCGACATGGTTGGACCGATTTTGACTGAACTGTCACTGGCAGATAGCTGATGAAATAAAGAGTCACTTAGACTTTTATTTAGGAAAATAGTCAGGGTTCCGCGCAAAAAAATAAGACCCATGAAATCCAATTGTAATAAATTCGAAGTCGAACAGCTAGTAATAATTAAAACAAGAATCATTCTATTATAATATTTACAAACAACTGAACAGTTAATTAATATTTTTTTATAGGATAGGGTGGTAACTGCTTGATGCGACTCATAGACATTTACATCTATCCTCAATAAAGAATTAAAATGCAGATGCGTTGTCACCCGTGACGACTAAGATGGAATACCTCTTTTCCAATAAAAATTCAGTTGTTAGGGCTTGAAATGTCTTCAAATTTGAACTTCGGGCGGTTCATTGACGTCAAAGCCAAAGCAGCTGCAAGGAAGCTGGCAGTCCTTGCAAACGTGCGGCGATACTTCACGCCGAGACAGCTGCTTACTTTATATAAAGCGCAAGTCCTGTCGTGTATGGAGTATTGCTGCCATATATGGGCTGGTGCTGCAAAATGTCACCAAGCAGCTTTCGACTCGATGGAAAGGCGTGCTAAGAGGCTTATTGGTGACCAGAATTTGGTTAAAACCAATCTTACCAGCCTTGAACACAGACGTAAAGTAGCCAGCCTTTCGGTCTTCTACAGGAAGCATTTCGGAGAGTGTGCGAAGGAATTGCGTTATTTAATTCCTCCCTTTCCCTTACACCATCGGACAACCAGACATTTGGCCAGTCTCCACTCTTTCGTTGTTGACTTACCACGCATTCGAACCAAACGGTTCGCTGCGTCGTTCATCATGCGCACAGCAAAGGAGTGGAATAAGTTGCCAGCATCTGTCTTTACATTCGATTACAGTGTGGGTGTCTTCAAGGCAACAATGAATAGGTTTTGGTTAAGTCAGTGCGCTTCACCATCTTAGGCTACAGTAGTGTTAAGCTGCTATTTTACGCTGGTATTCTGTGAGAGCGTGATCCTTCCCCGGTCGAGTCGACTCATTCATGCTACAACTATACTACTAATATAGCTGCAGAATGGCTCCACCACGTATAAAAATATTATTGATATTGATCCTAAAGTCATTAGATATCACCAAAGGCCGCTCTGTGGTACAATAGCATAGCATAGAGTAGCAGCGCTAAGTGTCGCGGTTTCGAATCCCATGCGAAACAAGTATTTGTATAGTTAACGAATAATTATTCCAGATCTGGATGTACATCTTTATGCAATTTATGTATGTGTTATTACCATACATACACCATAGCACTAGTTTCGTGCGGGATTCAAATCCGCGGCTTGCAGCGCTGCTACCTAAAGCTTAACCACTGCACTACTATGCCATAACAGTTACTAATGTGCTCTAGCGCGACATTAGCTAAATGTCGTTAACATTTCAAAATCGGGGCCAATACAGGGGACCCTTTAGCATTTAATTCTTTTTTCTTTGGTAATGGACTTGTACTTTTGTACTTTTGCCGGTGTCGAGTGATAAGATATTATTTTATTTATTAATTTATATAAAACTTCTTCACAGTATGTTGATGCGTCATATTGCGAAATTTTTGTGAGATTTCGACGGCAGCTTGAGCCAGCAGACAGTCGCTGAATAGTATCCAAAGGCGTCTAAGCAGACACAATACTTGAGGTTCACATCACGATCGAAGCACTTGTTACATTGCTTCTCCTAATAGTTCACATGCGACGATATTTAATGAACTAAATTGCTCCGGTTTTAAGTCTCATAAACCACTTTAAACTATTATTTAAAATAATAATACAGTTCAAGTTCCTGCCAAAACTAATATTCAATGAAAACGTTTATTTTCAGTCATTACTATTCAGTTAACTGAGAGGCTAGGCTTGAAATCAGGACACTTCAATTTTATTTAAATGTACAGATTAATTACCACAGTACGTACACACACTAAGTTAAAAGTTAAAGTTCATCCTCTATACGTTTTACCGATGGGCACAGGCGTCTTCTTATTTTCTGAGAGGGTTTTAGGGCAAGGAAATGTCCGCCGCGCTGCTTCAATACTTGTTGGTCAATATCACATATCTCAAATAAAAAAATTTTATACCTCAGACATGCAGGTTTCCTCCGAGATTTTCCTTCACCACTGAGCACTTGGTAAATCAACACTCAGAATTGCAACTAACAATTTTATTGATGCCACCGGGCATCGAAACTGGGTCGTACGCGTGCTGATAAATTTACAGAGAGTGCTTACCTCCTAAACTACCACGCCTACAATATAACTCTGCAATAGTATATACAAGCACAAAATAAATAAATAAAAATAAACCGTTAACGTTACAACCTAACAAAGTGCAATGCTGACGATAAGACTCCCAAATGGATTGCCTTATAGGGGTAATTCCTTATAAGGATATTTGCCATAGTGTCCACGTCAAGTGGGTTGGAAACCGCAACTCCTATTTTTAGTCGTTATTAGGAAGACGCTGCTGCCTATCTTCTAATTAAATTCCCTCGGTCGTCTATTACGACACCCACGGGATGATATGGGGTAGTGGATATTCTTACACCGCGACTAAACAGTAAACTCTAAAAATTAAATGAAATGTTAAATCAAACTGTCCGTACTTAATGAACTCTACCGTTTTCACAACAAAAACTAATTTTGGATGTACCTGTTATCCGCGGTTGCGATTAATGGATTAATCGAGCGGAATAGCATTGTATCGTATAATACAACCGTAACTAATACCAGTTAATCTCATTAAACTCGGCGTAAGCCGTTTTGTATCGCAGTAATTCCAGGTTCGAGGTAAGAGATAATTGCGAACAATCTCTTATTGGAAATGGTCTACTGATTTTATTGTAACCGTAAAAGGGTAGTACAACCAAACAGCTGCTCTAAATAAAAATAAATTCTCATGATTTCTTATAGTTTTGAGTTTCGGGTGCTTTACAGCACCTAAAGTCGGCGGCCCCTACCGTTAAATCAGATTTTATAGGTCACAAAACATCGATTCCTTGATGTGAATCGATTTTCTTTCGCGAGGCTATTGAAATTAAACAAAAAATCCTAATTTCTTCGTCGAATCGAAAGAGAATACCACTGAAATACTTTAAGACACAGTAAGCTCATTCTGCGTATATCGGACCAAAATTTACAATTAAACAGCTGAAGGGACTTACTCCGAGTAAATTTTGTCATCGGGGCGGCAACACATCAGTCCCTCCGTGACCATGGGTGCTGCAAAGTATCCGAACCGTCGGTAAAGAAAAATAAGTAAATTTAAACACGATAAACTCGGTACGGCACGTTAGCCCTACACTAAGATTTTCTCTTTGAGCGTGGGGGCAGTTTACATACATAAATTATTTTTTAGTACATGCAAAATCTTGTGCCCTGCGGGATTCGAACCCGCTGCCCTTAGAGCTCAACTAAATGCTTAGATTCTATGCCCGACAGCTAATAATTTAATTTAATTATTAACAGAACGTAAATATGGATTTAGGCGGATTATAGCAGTATCTCCCCATAGATTGCCTCATATGAGGGGATAATTTGCCATAGATACCACGCTTGGCAATCTGGTTTGCAACCACAACTCCTATTTTTAGTCGTTATTAGGAAGACGCTGCTGCCCGTCTTCTGATTTGTTTCCCTCTGTCGTCTATTAACGACACCCACGGAGTAATAATTATGGGGTAGTGGATATTCTTACACTAAACGATAAACGGTAAAAATTCAACGGTATTTTTCTATTTTCTAGTTGCTGTTAGAAAAACGATGCACGCATTTCTTTATTTGTTTCCCTCTGTCGTCGCTTACGACACCCACTAAACGATACATGGTGGTGGATATTCTTACATCGCGACTACGCGGTTCATATCGATTTCATTGTTATTTCATTTTCAATTCACACGCATATATCGCCGCGTGTTACGCCGAGTTTCTCCAAACAGTTTATAGGTTGCCCCAGAGCCTCGCTATTAACTTCCTCGTAAATGTTACGTATTATTGCCCCATATAACGCTGTAGCTTGGCATTTGTTTGCTTTCAGAAATGTGATAATTAACCGAAACACCTTCGCATTAACGTGTGGTTTTATCTTTCTCCTCTGTAGTCTGTTATCATATTCTTTTTTGGATATATTTTTTTAAATAAACCAAATACAGGTTTCGCAATTAGTGGATGACGTAAACCGGAGACCCTTTGCACCGTTAACAAAGAATTCTATCAAAGTCGTTTTTTTTTATAGGATAGGGTGAGAAACGAGCAAACAGTCCACCTGATGGTAAGTGGTTGCTGTGGCCCATAGACACCTATATCTATCCTCGTTTGCGAATCAAAAGGCAGATGCGTTGTCACCCCTGAGGACCAAGATGAAATGTCTCGTTTCCAGTAAAAAGGGTCTTCAGTTCTCTACACTCACCATACGAAACACAGCGGCATTAGGCTGCAATTTCACGCTGGTATTATGTGGTATCTTTCTATTATCTAAAGTTGTAGGTATATAGATTGAATATCTCATATTTATTTGAACATCCACGGCACTCGCAAGTCGCTTCAAATCGATACGACAGCAGCTGGCATGTTCTTCAGGTGCAGCTTATATTTTGAATTATTTAAGACCTATTCAGGCAGATTATTACAATGATTTTCTGAAAGTTTTTTTTTATAGAATAACGGTGACAAACGAGAACACAGTCCACATGATGTTAAGTGGTTGCTGTTCCCCATAACCATCTTCAACTATCCTTGATTAAGAATCGGAATGCAGTTATGTTGTCACTCCTAAGGAGTCAGATGGAACTTCTCGTTACCACTAAAAGGGTTTCTGATTCTCTACACTCACCATACGAAACACAGCAGCATAGAGCTGTTATTTTACACTGATATTCTGTGAGAGCGTGGTCCTACCCGATCGAGCGACTCTATTCGTGCTGTAACTATAATATTGCTCTCTATGACTCTACCACTTTAAAAACTTATCCTCAATAGAGGATCAAAATACAGATGACTCTCCTGTTGATAAACATATCTCTTCTAACGTTATATACGTGGTAGAGCCATGCTGCAGCTATATTAGTCGTATAGTTGTAGAACGAATGGTCGGCTCGGCCGGGGAAGGACCACGATCTCAAAGAATACCAGCGTAAAATAGCAGCGTATTGCTGCTGTGTTTCAGCAATACGCTGCTATTTTACGCTGACAACGCATCTGCATTTTGATTCGCAAATGAGGATAGATGTAGATGTCTATGCGCCACAACAACTACTTACCATCAGGTGGACTGTGTGCTCGATTGTCACCCTATCCTATAAAAAACGACTATGATAGAATGCTTTGTTAACGGTGCGAAGGATCTCCAGTTCACGTCATTCACTATACGAAACTCAGCAGCATTTTTCTGCTATTATTATTTAAAAAATAATACTAGTAATTTTATTAAACATTACTAATATTCCCTTTAACCACTTGTGGTAAGCTTAAAATGCTTGTGTTAGAAGTGGTTCACGACAGTAGTCGAATGGCGGATTCGAACCCACAACCATTGGAGTTCACGGTCCGCACCCTGCCATTAGGCTACTGACGCTTCAAAACATTACAGCATTATTTTTCTATTTCCATCTAGTATTAAATATGACACCATTTGGATATGATCCAGGCCACAAAATTTTGGCTCAGTATTACGTTATTTGTATTAGATCTTAATTTTTGCGAGTTAATAAATTTATAGTTATCTGAAATCGATCGTAATTTATTTGATCTAACTTTTGCTGGTGTAGTTACGTTGGTGTTGTTATAATTAATGGTACAGTACGTATCGCTTTCGGCAATGATAGATGTATTAAGTTTATTTGTTATCGACACCTATAAATTACATCAAATATAAGATATATTGAATCTCAATTGAGTACAATTAGGGGTATAATAATAAGCCTTTGATATTCATAAACAAACAATAGTAAAATAAAAAACATTTATATTAATCTAAAAGACTAAACTAATTATTTTCATAGCTCTATATTTAAAAAGAACAATGCCCGATATGTAAGCAAGAACATCAACTAATTAACTGCAAACGGTTTCAAGATGCCGACGTCAGCGAGCGCTGGTAAACTGCGAAGAAACATCAAATATGCTTCCGCTGTTCACGAAGTACGCATCGCCGTGGTACATGCAGAGCTAAGACATGCGGACAGGATGGCTGCACGATGGCTCAGCATTGCTTATTACATAAAGATGGGGACGACGTCATCACCATCTCCACCACAAGCTACGCAAGAAGTAGCATCATCTGTAGAACTAGTGAAGAACGCCGATTGCATCAACAATGGTCAAGCATTTTAAAAGATTGCAACTGTCACGCTCACCAGTCTAAGTAACCCATCAAAATTAAATACATTTTTAGGTAAACGCCTCTTTTAGCTTTTTCCATCTTTCTCTGTCCTTCGCCTCTACTATTCAATTCTTTTCTATTTTCACGATGTCCTCGGTTCACCTTACTTTAGGCATGCCGGGACTTCCGGTTCCCGATGGGGCGTGCTAAAACGTGACTATTTTCGTCCATCCTTCTTCGTGCAACCTTGTAATATGTCTAACCATCTGAATTTCAGTCTGAGTGCCTGCTGTAGGGTGTCTGTTAGGTTTGTTCTGTTCTTTGAATGTCAAAATTCCAACAATTAGGGGTAGGTGGAGCCCACCTCGGATCTGTGAGGTGTCCTATGTCTCTACTGCTGCAGCAGAGGTGGTATCATGGAACAAGAGGAGTGTCGGTATTGCGAGGCATCACTCTCCCTACCCTCCGCAGCCGAATCTTAATTGGCGCCGTAATCATAGACCAGATTCGCCGCTGGGGTTCGAAAGGCTAGCGCTTCTGAGTGCTCATTTTTCCTGACCCCATGGCCTTCGCGCATCGGTCACGGGGATGTTCGTTGCGCAGGTACATTTTAAGGCTGTGGAGGAAGGTGCGCCATGCGTTCTGGTGCGCCTTACCTGAGAAGGAGATGGGTAGGAGTAGTCCTCTCCCGAGGAGAGACCGTCGTGGCGCTACCAGCACTGGTGGGGCCGTGGATGTGTGGGAGAGCTTACCCATGGCTCCGCCAAAATGCAACGAAGGTGGAACACCGTGGGGTTTGAGTCTGACATAACCCGTCCTTGCCTCCGGGAGGTGGGTATGCGTAGGCATTTCCTCTTGAAAGAAAAAAAGGGCGGACGCCCACCAGACTGACTGACGACCTGGTAAGACATGTAGGGATTCGATGGATGCAGGTGGCTCAGGACAGTGCTATGTGGCGTTCTTTGGGGACGCCTATGTTCAGCAGTGGAGTTGTGAGGGGCTGGGGGGCATTCCTTCGGAGATGCGCAAGAAGCCACGCTCACTTAATAGCGACCGATATCGGATGATGATAACAAATTTTTTGGGGCCTAGGATAGATTGTATGGACCTCACAAACATGTGGTTCCAACAGGACAACGCCACTTGTCATACTGCACGGAAAGTATTGAATTTATTGGATGATAAGTTCGAGGCCTTCGTTATCTCAAGTGGTGGTGACATCAACTGGCCACCGAGATCGTGTGACTTAACACCGCTCGACTTCTGTCTGTGGGGCTAAGTAAAATTTTTGGTCTATGCAAACAAACCACAGACAATTGCCGTATGCAGGCCAACATACCTCGCGTTCTGCATGATAATACTATACCTAATTAATATATATACCTATATATATTAATTTGTTAATAAAATGACGAGTCCAGTGACTCGTCATTTTATTAACAAAAATTAATCTTACATTTGACTCAGTGAAAGCTTACGTCGTCACCTACTGAGTGAATTTACAAACTATTCAATTGTATTAACATACATGTATGTTTTCACTCAAAACATTTCTCCTAACGCTCAACACGTGTGCGATAAATATTTTAACAATCAAATTAAATTCTTCACTCACGGAATGAAAACGAGGTAACAAAATTTTATGTCTCTTGTTTTAAGGAATATGTAAATGATTACGTGGTAGAGCCATGCTGCAGCTATATTATGGTTGTAGCACTTGGATTTTGTTACACTAAGTCAGTGCTATTTACAATCTGCTGCTGCACTACCACTTATCACCAGGTGGGATTGTATTCAAACACTTGCTTATAATAAGTTAAAAAAGTAGTTTAATGTGATAATGTAGTATCCGTTCCAGGTATTCCATAAGCGTTTTTGTAGAGATAAGAGAGACAAATGAGCACACAATACACCTGATGGTAAGTGAATGCTGTAGTCCTTAGATACCTACATCTATTATTTAAACAATTAAAATGCAGTTGCGTTGTTACGCCTGAAGACTAAGAAGGAATGCCCCGTTTTTCAGTATGTCTGGTCTTCAGTTCTCTACACTCACCCTACGAGAGAGCGTGGTCCTTCCCCGGTCTATCCGATCTATTCGTTCTACAACAATTTATAGTTGCAGCATGGCTCTACCACGTCGAATGAGCATTCGTTATACGCACTTATAATCTATGTAATTTAAACACACTTATTACCACCAAATTTTTACGAAAGCCTACAGCGCTGTCCAAATTATATTATTGTTTGTAGTAATTTATATGAATTATTGCAATAATTTTGAAGTTTACGCTCAAAGCTGATTACTTTACTTTGATAATTAATCACAAATGTTTGTTTTAAAAGGGATTCAAAGGGATTACCATCGTTGGGAGTACGAAGGCAGAAATACCTTTATAACTAAGAAAGTTGACAAACTCACTTGATTCAAATCGATAATAAATACTATTTGTTTTAGAGTCGATTTTTTAATTTTGAAAAAAATTATCATAGGAAAAACACATAATACAAAATTAAATATTAGTTTCCTTTACAATTTTATATTCAGTCGCGTTATAACTTATTCGATGGATAACTTTTATTTAACGATTGCCTGAAATCCTCCGAAATCAGAAAAAATAATGAAAGAAATTATAATATATATATATATATATATATATATATATATATATATATATATATATATATATATATATATATATATATATATAAATAATAAACCTAGCAAGCTAACAGCATAGCAGAGTGGCGAAGCAATCAGCTTTGTAGCGGTTTCTAACGGTTGCCGATGAGCAATCAGTTTCAAAATAGGAGGTTCAGATGCCTGGGTGATCAGTAATCGATTGCTGAAAACAGAATTTGAAAATTCAAAACCGTTCTCGAGATAATCGTGGGACAAACGGACAGACGGACAGACGGACAGACGGACAGACATCGTGAAATCAATAAGTGACTTCGCAAGCTTCGCCACTTAATAATGTCAAAAATAATGTGTTAAAATTCCTTTAAAAAATTGTACAAAATTATGGTAGTATTTTTAAACATATGCTTAATAAAGCTGGGTTTCTTGCTGGTTCTTCACAGGACAGAGGTTTTTTTCCGAACCAGCGGTAAATAAAAAAATGACTTTCAATAAGTATTATGTTATAATATGAATTGGATAAAAATCATTCTGTTCTATTCTATTATATCCCCCGGAGTTTCGATCAAGGTTTCCAGTCTTTACGGAGACTGTCTGGAGCCATCTGCGCGGGACAGGATTCTAGTGCATTAGTGTGTGTTACAGGCGCTCTCTCTATTCCCAGCACTGTATTGCAATCCGACACCTGAATTGCAAACCGACACGATCGGAGCGAGATCAGGCGCAGGACCAACCGGGTTTACGTGCATTCTGAGGCACGGAACGTTGAAGCACCGCGAACTTCCTGGGTTCCAGTTGCTACTGAGAAAACATGGATTGTTTTAAGATTTTTAGATATATATTGTGTTGTTATTTAATATCTCCTATCAATGTTGTGTACGCCTATAATAGGTATATATATAAGTAATTGTGCTTTAAAAATGTAACTTTTATAATATGTATACATGTACTGTTGGTGTACCTTTTTAAATAAATAAATAAATAAATAGATAATAAAATCCAGTAACTTCATTTGGTCCGACCCGGGATCCGAAAGGACTACATAGTGAGGCCGTCCGTAATTTATAACTTATCGATAAAAGTCTTATAAATATCCCATTAATAATGTAATGACTTTAATTTCACTGTAATAGCTATTTTACTCGGTTATCGCAATATAGGTAGCCATTAATAGCGGCTCCTTGTATTTGATCACGTCAGGGAGGATGCCGACCCACCACGGTGACATTAGCGCGGTCATGCAGAAATAGAATGATACAGAAATGTTATTAGAGTTTAAATATTGATTTTGATATCTAAAACAAGCTTCCCCTCCCCGTTTTTTGTATTTGTAGATGCAATATATAACAATTATATAGATAATCTCACTCCCACAATTAAGACAAATCTAACGATCTCTTATATGTTAAAATTCACCAAGCCGTTTAGGCTACACAGCGTGCCAAAGAAACAGACATATATACATACCTACGTACATAATCTCAAGAAACTTGACCACAGTCGGGGTACAGGATATTCCTTTTTTAAATTTGAATAGAATTTTTACATGGTAGAGCCATACTGCAGCTATATTAGTAGTATAGTTGTAGCACGAATGGGTCGGCTCAGCCTGGGAAGGACCACGCTTTCACAGAATACCAGCGTCAAATAGCAGCTTAATGCTGCTGTGTTTCGTATGGTGAGTGTAGAGAACCGGAAACCCTTTTTACTGGAAAAGAGGCATTCTATCTTAGTTCTCACGGGTGACAACGCATCTGCATTTTGATTCGCAAACAAGGATAAATGTAAATGTCTATGGGCCACAGCAACCACTTGCCACCAGGTGGAATGTGTGCTCGTTTCTCACCCTATCCTATGAAAAAAAAAACAATGAAAACTTGTTTCAAATGGACATTTAAAACAATCTTCTATTATAAAATTTTACACTTCTTAAGGAATCTTACAAGGAAGTTTTTGTTTTGAAGTGACAAAAAACTTCAGTCCAACTGATGCCAAGTGGCTACAGCCCATGGATACCTCCAGCCAACTTCAAAGGAAGAAGTATACAGTTGCATGGCCCTGTATGCAACAGAATGTGGCTTGACATTATGCTGGTTTTATAATCTTCTGACTAGATCATACGAGAATGCTCCTTAGCGATAGAATATTTATACGTGGTAATCACGCTGAAGTATTATTAGTTGTAGCACGAATAGGTTGGCACGACCGGAGTAGGACAACGGTCTCACAGAATATCAGTGTAAAATAGTGTATAGTAATCTCACAGAATATCATGAGTGTAGAAAATAAAATACCCTTTTTACTGGAAATGACGCTTTCCACCTTAGTTCACAGGGCTGACAATGTATCTGCATTTTGATTCTTAATCCAGGATTAATGTTTATATCTATAGACCACATCATCAACTTACCATCAGGTGAAGTGTGCGTTCGTTTGTCACCTTTATTCTACAAATAAGGCAACAACCCAAATGGACTCCTAGGCAGGACTTGAACATTAGCTTTTTAATAATCAACTTCCATGATAACCACAGTTTTGAATCCGAAATTACAAAACATACAAATATTTCATTCGTTTTTTAAAATTACCTTAAGCTTATAAACAAATCATCATTATCATTATCATTATAGCGCATCACAAGACCACTGCTGAAGATAGGCCTCGTCTAAGGAATGCCAAAGAACACGGTCCTAATTACCCGCATCCATTGACTTTCTGCATCTTTTACCAGGTTGTCACTACATTTAGTGGTGGGCTAACCAGCATTTCGCATAACGTTACAAAGCTGGCACTCAAGATCCGTTCTTCTTCATCGCTTGTCGGTTGCTATAGCTATATAACCGGGTCATTTCCCCTTAAGGTTACTAATCTATTTGGCTATGTCAGTTAGATAAGGTGAAGGAGGTTGTCCTTTACATTCAAGCACCAGGTAAATCAGCACTTAAAATTTCATTTAACATTTTTTTGGCGATAGTAGAGATTTTTAAAGAAAATTAGTCAGTTAAGATCCGCCAATCCACGAAGAAAATTAGTTACTAAATGATATGTTTTTTTTTGTAGTTTTGAAGAGTACCTCGTTCAGTTGTGTACACTATCACTTTCATCACTAATACCAACAACACAATGTTAGGAAATCATTTCATGTAAGAAACATATGACAACGCATCTACATTTTGATTCTTAATCGAGAATAGGTGTAAGTCTATAGGCCATAGCATCCACTTATTATCAAGTGGACGGACTGCTCGTCTAGGGAAATTAAAACAGGAGATGAGCAGCAATATCTTCCAGATAACGGCTCAATAATAATAATAAAATAACTACGGTCTCGAGCACGCCTACAGTGCAAGGCAACTATTGCAAATATCCCCCCCCCCCTGCTTTATGAGACTTTCTACAGGGGATAAGAGAAAGCCTTTGTTCAGCAAAGGTCTCATGATATGCTGTGATGAATGAATGTTTTGCAAGGAGAAAAAAGAGAGAATTCCTACTGGGCAAGGTCTTCAGCCCAGGAAGGAGCCAACACCGGCGGTAGTACTACGGAGTTATTCTATATTATATACACCAGTACTTTGAAAACTCTGATAGCGTGATTTAGACTTTGGCAAGTTTTGCTTGTGGCGCAACAACAGCGCTCCCACATACAATAAACCAGACATTAAGTAACACTAGCAATACACTGTAAGCACCACTGCAACCAGTCTCTGCTAATGCCAAGGCAAAGCTGAGAAGGGTTCGTGAAGATTTATGACTAGCATTTCGATTACCTCGTACGTGAACATTACATTCGCAGTACGTTTAGCATTGCGGTAATGTATTACCTCGTAAAATATAATCGGCGTCCATTTATTTGCCTTTGAAAACATCGTTATTACTTCCTGTAGCTTTTATATACACTTATTAGCCAAAGTAGTGATTCTGCGTGAATTATTTTTAACAAATTGATTTTTTTATGCTTTACATAAGTTTTCATTATCACATAGTTTCTAGTTAAATAAAAATCCAGATTCTTGTTTGAAATTTTAGGCGCTAAAGTTTTTAAAAAGTTATCTCGTGTAGATCCGCTCGATAAAATAAAATGATGTGTCTTACCTAGTTCGAAGAGAACCTTCCGCCCTCCCTCAATTGCGTGCACTATCCCCGTCACCGCTAATCCCTACACCACTACACTAGGAAGGACACTCTTAGCGGCCAGCCACCGCAGAGTCTACATCACCTGAAGATGCCTCGTATAGAGGCGAAACACGTGTCGTATTGTCGTCAGTGATGTGTCATTCCTAGTGTAGTGGTGTTGGGACTAGTGGTGCTGGGATTAGTGGTGACGGGGATAGTGCACGCAATTGAGGGAGGGCGGGAGGTGCTTTTCAAACTAGGTTAAGCACATCATTTTATTTTAACGAGCGGATGTACTTGAGGTAGCTTTTTAGAAACTTTAATATAATGGATTTCCGTAAAGTAACGCCTGATTCTATTAATTATTTTTAGGCGCTGTTTAATGGTAACTTTTTTAATAGAATTAGGGTGACAAACGAACATACAGTCCACCTGATGGTAAGTGGAAGCTGTGGCCCATGGACATCTACATGTATCCTCGATTAAAAATCGGTAGTGGCCCATAGATATTTCCATCTGTCCTCAATTAAGAATTCAAATGCAGATGCGTTGTTATCCCTGACGACTATGAAGGAATGTTTCGTCACCAGTAAAAAAAAGACTCCCGTTCTCATCGTCATACTTTCTCTAATCTCTCACCATACGAAGTATAGCAGCATTAAGCTGACATTTTACGCTGGTGAGAGCGTGGTTTTTTCCGTTAAGCTGACCTGTTCATGATACAATAATACAATACAACTTTGTTGTTGCTATAATACAACAGCAGCATGGCTCTACCACGTAACACTTTCAGATCATTTTTCGGTCGAAAGTAACGTTCAGTAAAATCTATAGTCTGTTTACGTAGATTCCGTATTTGTGCAGGAAGCTCCCGGCTTCACAAGTCCACAGCTATATATATATATATATATTGACAGGTGTATAATCATACAATCTACGAGCAGGCGATTTGAGGAAGGAGGCTGCCTGGAGGGAGAGTGAGAACAGAGTATATAGAAAGATTGTATATATTGCCTTCTCACTCTCTCTTTTCGCAGCTTCTTTCTGTGAGAACTCGAAGATTGTAGAACTCGAACAGTATGACCCCTCAAAACTGAACACAGACTAAAGTCGTGTAGCGGAAGATTGTTCCTCAGTATTGCGACGATGTCTCAATGCAGTTTAGCCCACACCGGACTCAGCGCATACTGCGCCAGACCTCCTCTTTGCTTCCTAAGCTAGAGTGGTTTAAGACAATTTAATCCGAGGAAGTTAGTTAAATTATGTATTTAAAAAATTACCTTTCACCAAATTTTCCACTTAATTGCTTCGGAAGTCGGGACTTTAATACTTATATAGGCTATGTCTTAGCAGAAATGATTTCATTCCTTTTAACTCTTTGAAGTCGACTTTTACTTATTATACGTATTATATTTATTAAACGTCTAATTTTTTGGCCTTTGTGATGTTGACTAAGGAATATCACAAGGTATAACTTCGTGTAAATAGTTACATTGAAAACTGAACCTAATTCCACCCTCATAGGGTAGTAGGAGTCGATTTTTTCTTCTTTATTTTTTGTTCTTTTAAAATATGTTACCACACACTAGAATTTTGTCATGTATCGTGGAGACAGTTTACAAATATAAATTGCATCCAGACCCAGAACAATTATTTTTAGGCTATACTAATTCTTGTGCGGACCGGTGTTCGCACCCGAGGCACTTAGCGCTGCAACTCATTGCTAAGCCACTGCGCCGTGGAGGCAAAATTAAATATTATATATGTGTCCAGACTACACCTGAAATATAACCTATTTAATATAAAAATAATATATGGCCGGGGAAAAAGTTTCTCCGTATTTTGTTTGTATAAAATTGAAGAAAAATCTCTTACGTCGTAATTTTTGTATCTGTCTGGCTTTAATATCGATACATAGAGGACATTAAGAAAAAGAAAAAGAAAAACTAAAAAACACTTTCCCGCCATTTTTCTTTTTCCGTCCGCGAAAATGATTAAATCTAACGTTCTTCGTTATATATACAGTTTTCTAGATACATTCTGAAGTTTTATTACAAATAATTTAAAATTAATAATTTTGTACAATCTACTGCAATATAAACTATTAACAATAACTCAAAAACTATTGGTCAGACCTTGATGAATTTATATGAGAAGCATCAGCTTTATAATAAAACAAGAATCATCGAAATCAGTTCACACAGAAGAAAGTTATGAGGTGAAACAGCTAAGAAAGCGAAACTTTTGTGTAACACACTCACAGCTCACTGAAAGAAACCTAATGAATCGTATACTCATTTGCGATTCTCTATTAAAACGTAATGAGACAGAGCCATTTTTGAAAAGATTGATTACTGGTGGTAAAAATTGGATCAGTCATAACAAGAACTTGTGAAAAAGATCACGGTCAAAGGGTAGTCAAGCTACACAGAACAAAGCTATATCGAAACCACGATTAATACGAAATATGGTGAGATTGGAAGGGCATCGTTTATTATGAGCTTTTACCGTCGGGCAAAACCATCGATTCGCATCTCTATTGCCAACAACTAATGAAACTCAAGTAAGAAATTGAGAAAAATGGCCGGAATCGATCAACAGAAAAGGAGTGGTTTTTCATCATAATAACTCCTTACCACACACATCTTTGGCTCACACGAGGACGTTGTCCTTCACTGCTGGCCGTATGAGGAAGCTCACGGTCGCTCAGTGGAGAGGACTATGCTCGGGGTTTCTCTGCGTGATAAACTTAGAAATGAGGATATCCCCAAAGTACCAGAATGACCAACATAGCCCAACGGATTAGTAAGCGGAAGTGATAATGGGCCGGCCATATAGATCGAAGAACCGACAATCGATGGGGAAAGAAGATTTTCGAGTGGTAGCCTCGTACCGGTAGGCGAAGTGTAGAGCGACCCCCCACTAGATGGAGTGACGACCTGGTAAGACATCCAGGAAGTCGATGGATGCAGGTATCTCAGGACCGTGCTTTGTGATATTCCTTGGATTTGTTCTTGGATTGCTTTGTTCAGCAGTGGACTTGTGAAGGGCTGTAATGATGATGATGATGATGATGTTGAAGTAAATTTAAAGTTAAAAGTTAAAGTTACAGTCTATACACGTCCCACTGCTGGCAACAGCCCTCTTCTCACTTCTGAGAGGGTTTTAGGGCAAGAAAATGTCCGCAATGCGTTGGCGGACTTCACATGTTTACGAAAAAATTTGTTCTGATAAATGCAGATTACCTCACGATGTTTTCCTTCACCGCCGAGCACGTGGTAAATCAATTATCAATTAAATAAAATTGCAATTAACAAGCTGCAACGACATAGATAAAGTTATGAGTTCAAAATTACTATATTACTCATAATTTAAACTAGATTTTCAATTAGACGTTACAAAATCAGGTTAAGCTTGTGATTACGTTATTTGGAATTCGTGTGACCTTAAATTGACTTCAAGTTGTCGGATGCTCAAGTTTTGATAGATTGAATTTCGATTCGATTTTACATATTACGATTTCCATGGACTTAGTAACAACCTTCGTCCATGAGCTTAAATTACTAAAACACTAACATACATGGCACCATGTGTGTAATCCCCGAAGGTGTTGCCATGTTTGAAAGTGCTTGTACTACGTTTAGCTAAAAAATATGGGTTTAGATGGAAAATTTATGAAACAATACGGGAAAGACAACGTTGCAGCTACATTACGGTTGTAGGACAAATGAGTCGGCTCGAAAGACTACGCTTTTACATAATACCAGCTTAAAATAGCAGCTTCGTGCTGCTGTGTTTCGTATGGTGAGTGTAGAGAGCCGGAGGATTTTTTTACTGGAAACCAGGCATTCCTTCTTAGTACTCAGAAGTGACAACACATCTGTACTTTGATCCTTAATCGAAGATAAATGTGTAAAGGCCACAGCATCCACTTATCATCAGATGGACTGTGTGCTTGTCTGTCACCCTTATATATAATATTTATTATTGATGGTCGCAGTACGAGTAGTCTCGTTCCTTTGACGCTGTTGGCCATCGCGTATCTGGATTTTTATGCCTGATGTAAGTCAGGGAGGTAGCTACCGCCGTATCAGCCGTATCAATGATACGGGGCCCCCGGGATACAGGGCCCCGAATTGTTTTGATAGCTTAGTTCCTAGGAGTATTAATTGTAAGTAATAACTTATAATCAATATATAATTATTTTAATACAACGCGCGAGTTTTCGTTGCTTTTGTGAAAAATCTTTACCCTCAATTTGGGCCCCCTACAAATTTTGATACTGTCTAAGGCACGCTACTCCACTGATGTAATTTCTAGTAAGGCTGGTAAATTTTTCCAAGTCTACAGATATTTTTGGACGTCTTTCTAAATCGAAGATCGTACAAGGCTTTTAAGGCTGTTCCATTCATCCATCCATTACAGTCCATAAAAGTCCACTGCTGAACGTAGTCCTCCCTCCTAGATTGATTTTGTCATATCTTGACTTGTTATCAGGAAGATGTAGCTGTCCATCTCCTGTTTAATTTTCCCTCTATCGCCTCCTACGACACTCTCGGGACGACATGGGGTAATAGATGTTCTAACACCACTACTACACGGTTAACAGTTACCCTGTCGGCGGTATAAACAGTTCAGTCGTGGAAGGAAAAGGGGAGATCTCCCACCGGGTAAAGTGTTCCCTCCGGCTAGCGGCTAACGCTCCGTGTGTTATTTCGGAGCTGTGCTATATATAGCGCGGTAGCTTCGGAACTTTGATAGCGCGATTTAGGCTTCGGTACGTTTAGCTTGTGGCGCTAAAACAGCGCCGCCACAACACGATAGTTATACAATAGAAATGTTCATATATGTTGAATGGGACAGGGAAAGGCTTAAAGGCCGTTAAGTGATGTAAAATGCCATAAAATATTCCTTCGATACTGTACGAGAGTGAACACTACAAAAGCAAACACCTATCTCGCTTAACCGACCGGTACGTTAATATCAATGATCATTTGTATCCCTTCGCCACAACACAGCTCGACTAACGTTCCAATCAATATCTCACTTAGAACCGGTAGCTGCCTAATGGGTTCTGATCGCAGCTGACATCTATTAATTTGATCGATGAAGCTATCGTGTTATTTGGTTGTAGAGGAGGTTAATGATGATATTTTTTTAAATGGGCTAATTAAAAGAAAAGGAAAGTTAGCTAAGGCCCGCGCAATAAAATAAAAGGATGTGACTAGTAAAGTAAAGTAAAGTTGCAGCCTATTTACATCCCACTGCTGGGCACAGGCCTCCTCTCATTTCTGAAAGGGTTTTAGGGCAAGGAAATGTCCGCCGCGATGCCCCAATGCGTTTTGGCGAACTTCACATGTCTGCGAAATATTTTTTTCTTATTTCTCAGACATGCAGGTTTCCTAACGATGTTTTCCTTCACCGCCGAGCACGTGGTAAATCAGCACTTAAAATTGCAATTAACAATTTCATTGGTGCCGGTGGGACTCGGGTTGTTCGAGTACTGTGAAGCTTACAGCGAGTGCTATCCATCTGAGCTACTACGGCTCTTGTGACTAGTATTTCGTTGCTATTAATAAGTGATTATGTAGAAGTACTAGCTTAGGCCTACTATGGAGTTAGAGGCAAATAATTCTTTAGCTTTCCTAGATGTGTTAGTCATTCGAAATCCTAATAACACCGTAGGTCACACTGTGTATAGAAAAAAGACCCATACAAACCGATACTTAAACGGTGAATCCCACCATCACCCTTCACAGTTAGCTACCGTGGGCAAATCTTTGTTGCAGAGAGCACGAGGGATCTGTGACAGCAAACACCTGGCCGCCGAGCTTCAGCACGTCAAGCAGGTTCTGCACGACAACAAGCTTCGGGTTCCGCGCCTACGTCACAGTGAACGAGTGAAGCCGGCCACAGTCGAGCGTGTGCCTGCTGTACTACCATATGTCAGAGGTGTCACAGACAAGATTGGCTACATCTTGAAGCGAGCTTCTATTAGAACATTCTTCAAGCCGCCGAAGAAGATTAGTCAGTTCTTACCATCCGTCAAGTGCAATATTCCTCTACAAGATGCAGGAGTATACAAGCTTGATTGTGAGTGTGGTCTCTCATATATAGGGCAAACAAAACGATCAATAAAAACCCGCGTAAAAGAACACATAGCTGACGTGAAGCACCAACGTTCCGGGAAGTCTGCAGTTTGTGATCATATCCTAGACGGCCCCCGTCATTACATTAGATTTGATAAACCACAAGTCCTCGCGAAAGAACATCGATTCCTGCCAAGGATGATACGTGAGGCTATTGAAATTAAAAAACATCCTAATTTCAATAGAGAGGGAGGCTGGGTACTACCACCTGCTTGGGATCCTGTAATTCATAAAATTAAAACTAAACCCAAGCATACCACTGTAAGACTTCAAGACACAGTTAGTTCATTCTGCGTAGATCGGACCAAAATTAATAATTAAAAAGCTGAAGGTACTCCGGGTTAACTTTGACATCGGGACGTCAATCACCTCAGTCCCCCGTGACCACGGTTGCTGGAAAGCAACCGAAACGTCGGGAATATAAAATAAGTTAATTAAACGCGATAAAATCCGTAAAAATAGTTTTATTCAATAAACAAATTTATATTCTATTTAACGTTCAAGTCAATCGGCACTCATAATTTTAGCTAACGATTTCAATGTAGCTTGTGTTTAGTATCTACTAACAATTTACATTTGTGGTGAGGTTAACACGAGGCAGATTTATCACGTCTCGTTTGTTTAGTTTGCCTCTTCTCAAATACATAGGTAACAGTGTGTTTTGTACGGAGCTTTGACGAATAAAAATAAAAAGAAGAAAATTAATAGAATAAGGCGTTACTTTGCGGAAGTCCATTATATTAAAGTTGGTAAAAAATTACTTCGCGTACATCCGCTCGATAAAATAAAATGATGTGTCTTAACTAGTTTGAAGAGCACCTCCCGCCCTCTTTTTTTGTGTAGTATTTTTTTTCCACCTGATGGTAAGTGGTTGCTGTGGCCCATAGACATCTACATTTATTCTCGTTTGCGAATCAAAATGCAGATGCGTTGTCACCCGTGAGAACTAAGATGGAATGCCTCTTTTCAAGTAAAAAGGGTCTCCGATTATCTACACTCACTATACGAAACACAGCAGTGTTAAGCTGCTATTTCACGCTGGTATTCTGCGAGAGTGTGGTCCTTCCCCCGGTCGAGCTGACCCATTTGTGCTACAACTATACTACTAATATAGCTGCAGCATGGCTCTACCACTTAAAAAAAGTGTTGGGAGTAGTGGTGCTGGGATTAGTGGTGACGGTGATAGTGCACGCAATTGAGGGAGGGCGGGAGGTGCTCCTCAAACTAGGTAACAAAGACACATCATTTTATTTTATCAAGCGGATGTACGCGAAGTAATTTTTTACCAAGTTAAAAAAGAAGAAAGATAGGAACAAACATCATTTTTGAAGTTGAATATATATTTGTTAATATCGACGAACTTTTGCACAGGAATGGCGGTACATAAAATTAAATGCTTGTTTTTAAACAACTGTATATTTCATGTGGCGTTAGTCTTTACAACACATGTATCCACTTACTATCACACACCAAAATACTTTATCACAATCGTAGTGAACACTTCACTAATCTAGTATAATTTACATAGATTCCACAATACACGGCTATGCGCTACGACTGTTGATCTACGAATGACCCTTTCACAGTCTAGCCTACAGCATTTATAGCAAGAATAAAATAGGGATTTGGATTTGACTTCCGCAAAAGTCGAATCCATAGTCAATAACAAAGCAGAGTATTTGCCAACCGGATGTTATCAGAAAATGTACAAAATGTTAACATATTACACTAGCTGTGCCCCGCGGTTTCACCCGCGGTTTCACCCGCGGTTTCACCCGCGGTTTCACCCGCGTATATCACGCGTCTGCGCCTTGCGACATGCGAACTTCGAGAGAGACATCACGACGGACGGTTGCTGAATTAACAAAGATTTAAAAAGTGAAATATGTTACTAAAATTACATGGTTAACGTAATTGGTGGTTATGCATGATACAGGCACTGATACGAATAATGTGGCCTATTTTGTACCGGCGTCACTATTTCACATTTTAACATGAAATAGTAGTTATTGTGAAATAACTGTAATAGTTAAACATATGGTATCGCAGACTTTTTTGTAGATATTGATATCCTCTATAAAATTGAAGTGCATTACTTTGCTCTATTATCAATAGTTTCCGCAGCGTACGCGATATAAGGATTCTTTATGGTAATTTTTTCACTCCTTGGGTTACATTAACGAAGATTTCATACGAATCCCTAACTTTTTGTAAATATTTAAAATTATTTTTATTTCCGCATCAATGGAAGTGTGCTCACATAATCCCTGTACACAAGAAGGGATCACGTACAGAAATAAATAATTATAGAGGCATTTCTATTTTGAACACCGCGGCTAAAATCCTTGAACGAGTAGTATATAACGTAATTTACTCCACGCTTTCACGTGCCTTCCCTGAGCAGCAACATGGTTTTTTACAAAGGCGATCCACCACTACGAACCTGGCAAGTTTTTCTTCTTTTGTCCTTGAAAATATGGATCAAGGTGGGCAGGTTGATGTGATCTACACTGATTTTGAAAAAGCTTTCGATCGTGTGGATCACATGATCCTGCTCAACAAATTACAAATATTAGGGATTCACGGTGACTTGCTCCGATGGACTGAATCATATCTCACAAACCGCTCACAAGCAGTCGTGATAGGTGGTTTCCGTTCGAGCTACATAAACATACCTACAGGTGTTCCTCAGGGCTCTCACTTAGGTCCACTTTTTTACAATGCCTACCTATATGACATTGGTTCGTGCATTATACACACAAATTACCTCATGTATGCAGATGATAAGAAGATTTTTTGTAAAATTAACACCATACATGACTGCCTATTGATACAAAAAGACCTGGACCGTTTATTTGAATATTACAAAATAAATAATATAACTGTCAATGCAAGCAAGTGCGAATGTATTAGTTTTACACGGAAATCTAAGCCAATTCTAAATAAATATCACTTTGACGGATTAGAAATCAGCCGAAAAGTAAGTGTTAGGGATTTAGGCGTAATTTTTGATCATAAAATGATACTATCCGAACACATTGATTACGTTATCAGTAAAGCCTATAAAAATCTTGGTATTGTTCTTCGCATCTGTAAGCCATTCTCGAATATTAATACAATTAAAATGGTTTATTTTGCATATGTCAGAAGTGTTTTGGAATATGCTAGTTCAATATGGTCTCCACAGTACAATGTCTACAAAAGCCGCCTTGAGCGTATTCAAAAAATATTTGTTAATCACCTTAACTTTCGCTGTCGGAATAAAATCGATACTTACACAGACAGTTGCACTGAGCACGATCTCTTATCTCTGGAACACAGGCGCATTTTGCTTGACATGGCTTTGTTATATGATATAATAAACAGTAATATTAACTGTCCATATCTTGTCTCAAGAATCACCTTTCGTACTCCAAAATTCCGTACCCGCAATACTACATTGTTACAGACTCCCTGGCATCATTCAAACTACTGTCGAAACACTGTTCTTTCGCGGCTTGCTCGTACATATAATGAACAATTTGGACACATTGACCTCTTTGCGAAATCTAAACTTACGTTTAAAGATTACATCAAGAAAACTATTACGAAATAGAGCAGTTGAAGTTAAATTCACATACAATCATATATTCTCTCATCTATTTCTTCTATATGTATTTTTGAGGCTACTAATATAAATATAAGTACTTAAGTTATTTTATTTAATATATATTATAATTAATTATTTGTATTATGTTTATATATTTAAACATTTAATATGTATATATACATAAGTAAATATATATGTATGTATATATATATATATATATATATCTTATATGTTTATATATATATATATATTTATATATATATATATATATAAAGGTAATCTAATATATCATTCTACCTGAGTATCTCTCCTGATCTGTAAACTTATGACCACCTACATTACATTGAATTGCTTATAATTTTGCTTATAATTTATCTATTAGATTGTTCTTTTTCCTTTTCTTCTAACAACAATACACCTACCATCAAACAATATAAGGGAAACCTGTTATTGGCCATACTTTTAGTTTGTTACATTAATGTTAATATTTTCTATATACGCTGTTGGTTTTCTAAATAAATAAATAAATAAATAAATAAATATTATATAGCCTATGTTCATTAGGGATAATGTAGGATTTTAATGGTGAAAGAATTTTTCAAATCGGTGCAGTAGTTTCGAAGCCTATTCAGTTCAAACAAACAAACAAACAAACAATTTTTTATTTTTATTCATTATATAATATATAAGTATAAGTAAAGATATAGACTAGTGAGCAGTGTATGCCCCAGCTTCGCTCAGGTGGTTTCTGGTTCTCGACAACAGCGCCACCTACCGTCTCCAATAGATCTACACCATCCAGGGACCCATTCAAACACACACAAAAGAATTCATCAAAATTGGTCGATCCATTTTTGAGTTTTAGCGTGACTAACGGACATCAAATGAATTTTATATATATAGAGATTATCTTTATTGCAGCAAGAAAAAGCCATCCGATTGTTAAAGTTACAGCCAATATACGTCCCACTGCTGGGCACAGGCTCCCCTCACTTCTGAGAAGGTTTTAGGGCAACGATATGACCGCCGCGCTGCCCGCTTGCGCGTTGGCGTACTTCACATGTCTTCGAATTTTTTTTTGTTTCTCAGACATGCTGGTTCCCTTACGATGTAGCACGTGGTAAATCTTGAAACTGCATTTAACAATTTCAATGGTGCTAGCGGAGATCGAACTCAGGTTGCTCGCGTACTGTGAAATTTACAGCGAACGCTAACCATCTGAGCTACCACGGCAGCATTGTGCCGCTGCGTAATAACTAATAACCATAGCGCCGATATTTTGCTGGTGCCCTTTTCAAGAATTCACGAGTGGTCGCCAAATACGTTTTGTCTTTTAACAAAAAGTAAAAACCGACTTCAATTTGCTAAAAATGTTACTTATTTGTTACTCTTAGGGGCGATATTTTTTTCTCCAAATTTATATGGGACCACCCTTGAAGTATAACCAATTTAATATAATAATAATAAACATACATACAAAAAAACACACTCGAATTGAAAACCTATTCCTTTTTGAAGTCCGTTAAAATGATGATTATATTAAAATAGAAAATAATTTATACTAATAATGTCAAAATAACAGCTTTTTATTAAATGCACATGAAAATATTTTCTGTACTTAAATCAAATATACATTTTTTTGTCTGACCATCTGTCTGTTTGTTTGTTCCGGCTAATCACTGCACCGATTTTGACGGGACTTTCACTGGTAAATAGCTGATGTTATAAGGAGTAACTTAGGATACTATTATTTTAGGAAAAGAAGTACGGTTCCGCACAATAAAATTAAAACCCACGAAATTCAATCGCGATTAGACGTTGAGGTTTTAATAAAAATCCGTAAGGAGTTCTTCCACCTAAACTTTCTTCTCTCATTTTACAATCTCACTTTTGTAATTGAGTTACTGCAAATTATAACAAATTTAAATACATTACATTAAAACTTTCAGAGAAATTACACACCGAAGTAATTCCTTAAGTGTTTCCTTATTTATTTGACGGAATATTTAAACCAACCCACTTGTGAAGGTTAAATAGTCGATTAAATTAAAGATCTTAAAAAGATAGGACTTACAATCTACGATGGCTGATTGCTAAGTGAGTCTACTCACCTGAGGATGCCGTGTCGAGGCGAAACACGTGACGTATTATCGACGCCGGTATGTCTTTCCTAGTGTAGTGGTGTTGCAGTAGTGGTGATGGGGATAGAGCACTCAATTGACTAAGAGTGAGAGGTGCTCTTCAAACTAGGTAAGACACATCATTTTAGTAAATTAATTTTAAAGATATTCAATTTAATGGATTTCCGCAAAGTTACGCCTGATTGTAATAATTAATTTATAAAATATTTTATTTTCTCATTTGAAAACCTTAATGAAACCAGAAAAGGTCGAAACGTTAACCCTTACCCTCACATCACGTATCTGTATAACGAAGCGTTATAATGAGACGGGTCAAGTGACATTGATATTTTATTACATTGAGGACCTACACACTTTTTGCGAGGCCGTGTGCGTAAACATATTGGCTATAATTTTTTAAGAGGCATGTTATCTCAGGGGCTCTTTCTGCTCAATAAAAAAATCTAGATAGTAGGGTAGATGTCCTAAGAGTGGCACCTGGATGACATAGTACCTATATTAAAAATATGGGGAATAGCACACTGCTCTAATTACAGAGGTGTCACTCCATGAGACTGGTGAAACATGCTCAAGAAATCTAAGGCAAATATCACTGTGGTTTTAGAGGGAACCTTTCCATTGTAGATCAATGCTACCACTGCGACAAACTGACTGCCTCGTTGCCAGTTCGTTGCCAATATTTACCTGGATTTTTGGCTTGACCAGAGGTCCCGGGTCGAGCCAAAAATCCGGGTAATTATTGGGTTTTTCTGTCAACAAATTCTTAGCAGCATTTCGGAGTCAGTGACATATTTGCCTCGAAAAGCCGTTGGTCTCGCGTCATCACACTGCGGTCGTATCTAATTGCCAATATATAAATCCCAATGGACTATGAGAGTGAAGGAGGAATAGAGAGTATTCTTTTGTTTGCCCACACACTGGAGCACTATAATCCTGTCCCGCGCAGAAGGCTAGTCGCCTTTGTGTCTGGACGGTGTGACGAAATTCTCTGAAGGACATTAATATTATTATTATGTCAAAATGATCCGCCAGTTCGTTGACTACAAGCAGGCTTTTGTAGGTAACAAGTATAAGTGCCGAACAAAATCGCCTCAAAAACAACAATGCGAGACTCCTATTCCATAGTGACCATACAGAAGAAACGGTTTGAGTCGTTCTAATAGACTTCAGAGTTAAACAGGGAGATGTTTTATAGTTAGATTATTTTATAGGATAAGTGTGGTAAACGAGCACACAGTCCACTTGATGGTAAATGGTTGCTGTAGCTCTTAGACATCTACATCTATCCTCGATTACTAATCAAAATTCAGATTCGTTGTCACTCGTAAAGACTAAAATGGAATGCCTCGTTTCCAGTAAAAAGGGTCTCCGGTTCTCTACATTCATCATACGAAATACACCAGCATTGAGCTGCTATTTTACGTTGGTATTCTGTGAGAGCGTGGTCCTTCCCCGGTCGAGGCGACCCATTCGTACTACAACAGCGTAGCTCTACCACGTAAATAGTGTGATATTCAAACTACTACTGGAATCTGTCTTACGGAGACTTAATCTGAAAGGAATTATAATATCGACTATATTATAATATGTTTCAACTAGCCGCATTCGAGGATAGCCAGCCTCCGAAAGTGCCTTGGTTTAATTAATATCTATTGAAAAGAAAAGATCACATACCGACTTGTGAGTGAAGTTACGGGGATCCAAATGAAAAGCAGCGCTACCTTTGCAGCATTATGCTGAGTTAGAGACCAATATGATGGCACCTTTGATTAATAATTAATGGTGTGCATGTACTGCTGCTTAGTTATTAATGCATCAGGAGTTTTAGACCCGTATACGCATATTTGCTCCTTGCGTTTGTATATTTTTAAAGGTGTGTATTAAATAAATAGTTCTTTCTTTCATTAAACGTATTAAAAACGTATTCTTCAAAGAGATTACCGCCAGATTTTTTATAATATCTTAAAAGTAATAAAGGGCGACATAATTTCACGCGAAGAAAATGTAAATTTAATATTTTATGCGGAGTTAGACAATCAGGGAGCAGTCTAATTAAAGTAATAAATCTTCGTCGACACCTCGAATAATATTCACAAATTTTTACTTTGAAATTTTCAATTTAAATGCGTAACTAATGATACGAACTTATTTTGATTATTATATGTAAACCTAAGATTTTAAGATTTATAAAATATTGGAGTGACATCATCATCATTATCATTATTACAGCCCTTCACAAGTCCACTGCTGAACATAGGCCTCACCCAAGGAATGCCACAAAGCAACATCCTGAGCCTCCTCCATCCATCCACTTCCTGCATGTCTTACCAGATCGTCATTCCATCTAGTGGGGGCTACAACTCATTAATTTGATAGTTGGTAGCTACTGAAGCACAGAGACGTCTGCAACCAAATATACGCGGTAGATCTACGCTGCAGCTATATTGCGGTTGTAGCACGAATATATCGGCTCAACCGTGGAAGAACCAAGCTCTAACAGAATACCAGCGTAAAATAGTAGCTTAACGCTGATGTGTTTTGTATGGTGAGTGAAGAGATGCGGAGACCCTTTTCACTTGAAACGAGAGATATTAGTCCTCAGGGGTGATATGTTTATGTCTATGGGCCACACTATCCACTTACCAGCAGGTGGTCTATATTAACAAAGAAGACTACAGATATGAATCTGTACACCGGAGGACTAGGATGAAGGTCTCGAAGCTTGTAATTTTACTGGCTCCCTATACCTTTAATTTAGAACACTGTAATGTGTGCAATCTTGATTGGCGGCAGAAACATGAAAAAGGGTTAAATTAACCCGGATGAACTCCTAGACAGAAAAAAAGACCTATAACATAGTATCTATATTCACTTCATCTCACTCTTTTAGGTCCTTTTTCTGCCGACTTCAAAAAGGAGAAGGTACTCAATTCGACTGCATTCGTGTGTGTTACCTCATAACTTTTTCTAGGTAAACCGATTTCGATGATTCTGGTGCTGATTGTGATGTGACTGTGATGATTTTGACAGCTGGTGCTTTTCATGCGGTCTTATATAAATTTGATCAAGGTCTGAGCAATAGTTTTGAGTTGTTCTTAATAATTTATATTGAAGTCTGTTGTAAAAAAGTTTTAATTTTAAATTATTATTAAATTAAAAGTGTGACAAATCCTAACATCAATATCCACTTGGTCTCTTTCTTTTAATTCGTTTTTATGAAATTAAAAGTGTGACAAATCCTAACATCAATAACCACTTGGTCCCTTTCTTTTAATTCGTTTTTATGAAATTAAAAGTGTGACAAATCCTAACATCAATATCCAATTGGTCCCTTTCTTTTAATTCGTTTTTATGAAATTAAAAGTGTGACAAATCCTAACGTCAATATCCACTTGGTCTCTTTCTTTTAATTCGTTTTTATGAAATTAAAAGTGTGACAAATCCTAACATCAATAACCACTTGGTCCCTTTCTTTTAATTCGTTTTTATGAAATTAAAAGTGTGACAAATCCTAACATCAATATCCACTTGGTCTCTTTCTTTTAATTCGTTTTTATGAAATTAAAAGTGTGACAAATCCTAACATCAATATCCACTTGGTCTCTTTCTTTTAATTCGTTTTTATGAAATTAAAAGTGTGACAAATCCTAACGTCAATATCCACTTGGTCTCTTTCTTTTAATTCGTTTTTATGAAATTAAAAGTGTGACAAATCCTAACATCAATAACCACTTGGTCCCTTTCTTTTAATTCGTTTTTATGAAATTAAAAGTGTGACAAATCCTAACATCAATATCCACTTGGTCTCTTTCTTTTAATTCGTTTTTATGAAATTAAAAGTGTGACAAATCCTAACATCAATATCCACTTGGTCTCTTTCTTTTAATTCGTTTTTATGAAATTAAAAGTGTGACAAATCCTAACATCAATAACCACTTGGTCCCTTTCTTTTAATTCGTTTTTATGAAATTAAAAGTGTGACAAATCCTAACATCAATATCCAATTGGTCCCTTTCTTTTAATTCGTTTTTATGAAATTAGAAGTGTGACAAATCCTAACGTCAATATCCACTTGGTCTCTTTCTTTTAATTCGTTTTTATGAAATTAAAAGTGTGACAAATCCTAACATCAATATCCACTTGGTCTCTTTCTTTTAATTCGTTTTTATGAAATTAAAAGTGTGACAAATCCAAACATCAATAACCACTTGGTCCCTTTCTTTTAATTCGTTTTTATGAAATTAAAAGTGTGACAAATCCTAACATCAATATCCAATTGGTCCCTTTCTTTTAATTCGTTTTTATGAAATTAAAAGTGTGACAAATCCTAACGTCAATATCCACTTGGTCTCTTTCTTTTAATTCGTTTTTATGAAATTAAAAGTGTGACAAATCCTAACATCAATAACCACTTGGTCCCTTTCTTTTAATTCGTTTTTATGAAATTAAAAGTGTGACAAATCCTAACATCAATATCCACTTGGTCTCTTTCTTTTAATTCGTTTTTATGAAATTAAAAGTGTGACAAATCCTAACATCAATATCCACTTGGTCTCTTTCTTTTAATTCGTTTTTATGAAATTAAAAGTGTGACAAATCCTAACTTCAATATCCAATTGGTCCCTTTCTTTTAATTCGTTTTTATGAAATTAAAAGTGTGACAAATCCTAACGTCAATATCCACTTGGTCCCTTTCCTTTAATTTGTTTTTATGAAATTAAAAGTGTGACAAATCCTAACATCAATATCCACTTGGTCTCTTTCTTTTAATTCGTTTTTATGAAATTAAAAGTGTGACAAATCCTAACATCAATATCCACTTGGTCTCTTTCTTTTAATTCGTTTTTATGAAATTAAAAGTGTGACAAATCCTAACATCAGTATCCACTTGGTCTCTTTCTTTTAATTCGTTTTTATGAAATTAAAAGTGTGACAAATCCTAACATCAATATCCACTTGGTCTCTTTCTTTTAATTCGTTTTTATGAAATTAAAAGTGTGACAAATCCTAACATCAATAACCACTTGGTCCCTTTCTTTTAATTCGTTTTTATGAAATTAAAAGTGTGACAAATCCTAACATCAATATCCAATTGGTCCCTTTCTTTTAATTCGTTTTTATGAAATTAAAAGTGTGACAAATCCTAACGTCAATATCCACTTGGTCTCTTTCTTTTAATTCGTTTTTATGAAATTAAAAGTGTGACAAACCCTAACATCAATAACCACTTGGTCCCTTTCTTTTAATTCGTTTTTATGAAATTAAAAGTGTGACAAATCCTAACATCAATATCCACTTGGTCTCTTTCTTTTAATTCGTTTTTATGAAATTAAAAGTGTGACAAATCCTAACATCAATATCTACTTGGTCTCTTTCTTTTAATTCGTTTTTATGAAATTAAAAGTGTGACAAATCCTAACTTCAATATCCACTTGGTCTCTTTCTTTTAATTCGTTTTTATGAAATTAAAAGTGTGACAAATCCTAACTTCAATATCACTTGGTCTCTTTCTTTTAGGTCCTTTTTTATAAAATTTAGAGTGTGACAAACAAATTTACAGTCTCCTTCAATCTAGTAATTGGCTTCTGAACCCCGTGGACACCAAACACACTGAACACTTTTCTGCCTTTAGAATTTTGTGATGTTACGTTGCGGCAAATACAATTGCCGAGGTGACGCGGCGTAATTGAATTTATCATCCCATTCGTCTCGTGAGTGTAAGAAGCGACTTTAGGTAGCTCCAAAAAATCTAATTTCCGATAGATGTCGATATAGCTTTGTTATTTTTTTAAAGGGTACGTATGACAAACGAACACACAGTCCACCTGATGGTAAGTGGATACTGCGGTTCATAGACATGTAAATTTATCCTTGATTAAATATCAAAATGCAGATGCGTTGTCACCTTTGAGTACTGAGATGGAATACCTTGTTTCCAGTATAAAAGGTCTCTGGTTCTCTACACTCACCTTACGAAACACAGCAGCATTAAGCTGCTATTTAACACTGGTATTTTGTGATAGTGTTGTTTTTCCCCGGTCCAGCAGACCCATTCGTGCTACATATACAATACAGCTCTACCACTTAACTTTTTTTATAGAAGATGGGGCAAACGAGCATGCAGCCTACCTGATAGTAAGTAACTCCCGCGGCCCATAAACAACCGTAACACCAGGGGAATTTCAGGTGCGTTGCCGGCCTTTCGGAAAGGAGCAAGCTCTTTTCTTGAAGGTCCCTAAGTCGTATCGATCGGGAAAAAATACTCGTGGTACACTAGTAAAACTGATAAACTAGTAATGTTTTTAGAAGCTAATTTCGCCTTTCCTTCCAAGTCACCACAAAATTGCACACTATTCGATATGTCGACGCCGAGGATTCCGAAAACTGCTAACTGATGCAGCAAGGGGAGTACCTTGAAACTGGGGAGATACGACAAAGGGGTTCTTTATAGCGATAAACGCGCAAACTTTTGTCTTCTTGGGATTTAACTGCACTAGGTTTAGTCGCCCTCAATCCGAGACTCTATTCAGCAAAGACTCGAATTCAGACAAAAGTTTGTTCAGGTACTCGGCGAAGCTTTCCGAGAATATATGCGAAAAAATATTGGCACGGCCAGTGTATAAGGCATGACCAGTGCTGCCGTTTTCATACCAATGAATGTTATCAGTTTGAAACATATTATTGATATACAGAAGAAACAGCGTTGGTGACATAACGCAGCCATGTGGAACACCAGCGTTAATAGGCTTGTAATCAGAGCATGCACCATCTACTACGACGTTCATGCTCCGATCAACAAGGAAACTGGTGATCCAATTGCACAATTTTTCGGGAAGCCCATTGGAAGGGAGCTTCGAAAGAAGCGCTTTGTGCCAGACCCGATCGAAGGCCTTCGCTATGTCCAAACTAACGGCCAATGCCTCCCTTTAGACTCTACTGCCTCCGCCCATCTATGAGTCAGGTAGATTAAAAGATCACCAGCTGATTGATCCCGACGAAAAACGTATTGGCGGTCACTAATCAGCTGGTGATCCTCAAGATATTTCATGATCAGACAGTTTATAATGGATTTAATTAATTTGGAATCCATTATAAACTGCCTGAGGCCTGTATTTGCATGCAACTACAGGCCTCAGGCAGTTTATAATGGATGGGGACCCATGGGTCTGAGCGGTCGCCTTTTTTAGGGATCGAGTGGATCAAAGCTGTTTTTCATGAATTCGGGACTACGCCTTGGGAGTAGGAGTACCGGAAAAGACGCGTTAAAACCAGTGCCAACTCCGGAGCACACGAGTGCTGAAGACAGCCCAATGAAAGGGGCTCCATCAGGCCCACTGGACTTGCTGACGTACAGGGAGAGGAGTGCATTTCGAACCGAGTACTGTGTAAACCGCACATCCGGCGTGAAGCACTCACAGTGTGGGATTATTCGGCGGTGTGTTTCCCCCGTTATCGGGATAGTTGGATGCAAAGAGAGAGCATAAGAGATCGGCTTTGTCCTTTGCGGCATGGGCCAGTGAGTCATCTTCTCTGTCCAGAGATGGAAAAGATGGCTAACAGAAGCTCCCTTGAACAACCTTGGCGAGAGACCAGAATGCACGGGTTCCCGAAGGAAAACGAACTAACTTCTCACCAATTCTGCCGATATACTCAGACCTTGCTTTGGCAATAACTCTTTTGAAGGATTTGGAGGCGGAATTATACTTCTTTTTAAGAGTGCTTGTGCTTATATCCGAGACATTAATGCATCAACCCAGACCCGGTAGTACTTCTGCTTATAGCGTGATGCTATTTTACAGGAGCGACCAAATCATAGCTGTGAGCTGCCTGTGATGGCCACCACAGATGATGGAATAAAAAGTTCTATATCCTTAAGTACCACATCAGCGATATAATCAGCAACATCGCTGGGATCGTACGGCGAGAAGCAAACTCGCCTCCAAGGGTAGGATACAAAAAAAGATCGCATCCTATCCCAAACAGCCGAACTGCGGCGGTAGCATGAAGAATGCATCCGCGACGTTAGTGTGAGTGGAACCACACTCCGGACAAGACAATGATCCGATGGGCCTAGAGAGGCGTCAACGAAAACCTGATATCCGTCTGGATGAAAGCTCAGCAGAAGGTCCAACAGGGAAGGTGCATGTTCCTCCACATCTGGAATCCGCGTAAGCGAAGTATAGTCTTACACAGCTGGTTAACTGTGTAAGACTATATGTCAAGGCAAATTCATAAACAGTTCTCCACGCATGATTGGTTAAACGTGAATCCGAGTAATTTGACGTGGTGGGCGTTGAAATTGCAAAGGATCACGATCTCTGCAGATGGGATCTGCTTTAGCAAGGTATCTTGTAGCCATTTGGACATGGTCGAAGAGTCGTTCTGTTTCAGCATCACCGCTATGGGACCTATAGAGGAAACCATTGACGCGGGGATGGTCGTCGTTATCTATGCGCAGGCATTGGATAGATAGGTCCATACTTTCAAGATTGACGAGGCATCGAAAACAGATGTCGTTCCTGACGTATACGCAAACTTCAGCCCGAGGCATAAAGGAGTAAAAGCTTTTACAAAAATTTACTTCGCAAATATCCGCATTATAAAATAAAATGATGTGTCTTACCTAGTATGAAGAAGCACCTCCCGCCCTCCCTCAATTGCGTGCACTATCCCCGTCACCACTAATCCCAGCACCGCTACTTCCAACACCACTACACTAGGCAAGACACACCACTGACGATAATACGACACGTGTTTCGCCTCTACACGAGGCATCCTCAGGTGATATAGACTCTACGGTGGCTAACCGCTAAAGTGAGCGGCGAGCCAAAACAAGTGCCTTTTATACAAACTATAAATTGTATAAAAGGCACTTGTTTTGGCTTTTGGATTAGTGGTGACGGGGATAGTGCACGCAATTGAGGGAGGGCGGGAGGTGCTTCTTCATACTAGGTAAGACACATCATTTTATTTTATAACGCGGATATTTGCGAAGTAAATTTTTGTAAAAGCTTTTATATAATGGATTTCCGCAAAGTAACGCCTGATTCTATTAATTATGCATAAAGGAGTGTTCTAATTTGTACCCCGGGTAGGAGAGATATGAAATATCAGCCGGAGAGGAGACCTGAGTCTCGGTTAATAAGAGCAAGACTGGCTTCGCCGGCTCCAGATGGCAGTGGACGGCGTTAAGGTTGGAATGATGTCCCCTGATGTTACAAAAGTTCACGGATAGCGTGACAGGGGTCGCCTTGGTCTTATTGCTCCGCTACATCCTCCTGGGGTGGTTTATATTTGATTCCGTTACCATTTTAGGGGGGGGGGGGGGAATCGGACCTCTGGCCAACTGTACTTATCTATTGAAATGCAGAGGTAAACCTTTACTTCACGCTGGTATTCTTTGAGGTCGTGCTACCACCCCGGCTCGAACCAAATAGCGCGACAGCAAAAGCTGCTGTGGGGCCCTACCACTGTTTCATATTCATTTATTTCAATATTGGGAGACGTTTAATGTTGCAAACGTTAATGGATATATTTATTTCTGCCACAGTAGACACGGATTTCTCCTGCCATGAACTTTGGAGGGCTGGTAATGTCGAAAGAAAGAAAATGTTGTTATGTTTCGTCGGCAGAAGTGCAACGTGAAAATTAAAAACTTAAAAGACCATTTTGGTAGAATTTACATAAACATTACATAACAATAAAAGTAATACTTACGATTTAAATTAGGACCAAACTGCAAAACTTTGGATTCACAAGTATCTGAAACAAAAAAAAATGCG
This sequence comes from Parnassius mnemosyne, assembly GCA_963668995.1. NCBI lineage: Eukaryota > Metazoa > Arthropoda > Insecta > Lepidoptera > Papilionidae > Parnassius > Parnassius mnemosyne. The sequence goes on from CAVLGL010000090.1 coordinate 1,356,075, forward strand.
TGAGTGTCGTGGAACACTCGGTTCGAACGAAGGTCCTTTCGTCGTGTATTATTAACAAACACAAATAAATGAAATACTAGCATCAATTAAAATGGTTGGTTTTTGGCTATTTTGACCCCCTAGGAGTGTAATGAGAACTTTTTGCCCCTATTCAACCATGACCAGCAGCATTAAGCTGCTATTTTACGCTGGTATTCTGTGAGAACGTGGTCCTTCCGCGGTCGAGCCGACCCATTCGTGCTACAACTATACTACTAATACGTTTAGTGACAAACACACGTACTCAAAAAAAAAAAAAAATATATATATATATATATATATATATATATATATATATATATATAAAATTAGCCAATGTTTCAATATAAACCACCTGCTGTTAATTGGCAATATTGCACAGGATATTAAAGCCGTACCTACATAACATGTTCAATCCTGCCTTGACACCCACGCATGATACTAACAAATTTTTTTATTTTATGTACCGATCCGTTGCCGAATTTGCTCCATTCTCGAATTCACACCCCGTTGAGAAGCATCCACCCGTTAACTTCAAATAGCGGGACCAGATTGGTCCTTTGTAAGAGGTCGCGTTTGACAAGGGTTGGAGTTGTACATACTAGTGAATGTCATCGGTTAAATGAACTGGAGTTTTCATATTAACGCTTGACAACGAAGGCGAAGGGTAAACGTTAATGAGGGAATGATATATGCGAGAACTAAACGGTAGGCGGGCTTATAAGGGAAAGTTTAAAATAATGAGAAACACTATAAATACTAATTGTGACAACCTATTTGGGCCGTGCCAGCTCCGGGATAAACTTAAGAGCCATATAAACCATAAGAGCAATTTATGATTTAAAGCCTAAAAGTCGCTGCGACAAAAATTTAAGGAAATTAATATATTAACTTTGGCCTCTCAATACATTTATGAAAATGTAATGTACGTACACAAAAATAAAAGTAGTTTTACAAAAATAAGTGATATTCATTCTGTAAATACTAGGAACAGACACAAGCTAGTAGTACCAGTTACACGACTCCATCGAGTCAGTAATTCATTCTTGGGGCGATGTTGTACGCTTTTACAACAAAATTCCAGAAAATATACAAAGTTTGACCTGCTCAAAGTTCAAAAATTTTATTAAACTAATTTTGTATAAAAAGGGTTATTATAATATTAAGGAATTTATGGATGATAATAACCCCTGGAAATGAGGTGATCGCTACCAAGCTATTTCTAATTTGTTGTGTTGTTAATTTGTGTAACATCATTATTGTAAGCTGTTATTTAAAAAAAAAAGTCCCGCTGGGTTTAGTGCTTGTTGTTCCCAGGACAGAGGTTTTTTCCGAACCAGTGGTAATCAAACAAAAGAGTGACTTTCAATAAGTATTATTTATAATCTATATTGAATAAAAAAGTTTCTGTTTCTGTTTCAACTTCTGCCTTAAAAGCGAGCGATATGCGCTGGCGAAATAAAATCCTTAGTAACAGTTTAAATACCGCTCTAAAATGTGACCAGTGGTAAAGGAGAACATCGTGAATAATAGAATAAAATACAAAAGAATGATGTGAAAAGGAATCAAATGGAATGGAATAGATTAGAATAGAATAGAATATAATAGAATAATGGTTTCTTATTTACGCGATACTACACATGAACTAAAACGAACTTTACGCATTTTATTGCGTTTAACTTAAACATTTTTAATTCCCGACATTTCGGGCACTTTACAGCACCCATGTTTACGAAGGAGATCCTTGACATCTTGAGGTCGTAGTTGACGAAGGCTACCTTTAACTTTTAATTATTCATTTCTGGTTCAATATACGCAAAACGAGCTAACTACTGATCTTGAAGGCATCCTTGGGCTTGGATTTAATTTTCTTAATAATGTGGTCCCAATCAGATGATGGTCCTTCACTGCTGGCCGTATGAGGAAGCTCAAGGTCGCTCAGCGAGCTATGGAGAGGGCTATGCTCGGAGTTTCTCTGCGTGATAAACTCAGAAATGAGGATATCCGCAGTAGAACCAGAGTAACCGACATAGCCCAACGGATTAGTAAGCTCAAGTGGCAGTGGGCCGGCCATATAGCTCGAAGAACCGACAACCGATGGGGAAGAAAGGTTCTCGAGTGGCAGCCTCGTACCGGTAGGCGAAGTGTAAGGCGTTCCCCCACGAGATGGAGTGACGACCTGGTAAGACATGCAGGAAGTCGATGGATGCAGGTGGCTCAGGACCGTACTTTGTGGCATTCTTTGGGGGAGGCCTATGTTCAGCAGTGGACTTGTGAAGGGCTGTAATGAATGAATGAATGAATGAATCAGATGAAATTACCCAGCCATCATTTCTAATAAAATTGGGATTTTTTTAATTTCAATAGCCTCGCAAATCATCCTTGGTAGGAATCTGCGTTCTTTTGCAAGGATTTGTGGTTAATCAAATCTGATGAAAAGATTCGTCCTAACCTGAATACTTTGACATAATGCAGACTTCCCGGAACGTCGGGTTTTATAGATCTTTTTTATATGAGACAAACAAAAAGATCCATAAAACCCGCGTAAAAAAGAATATAGCAATATCTATCAATATATAAGAAACTAGTTCCATTTATTTTATAAACAAGGACAACAACAAAAAAGAATTAGTTTCATTTATTTTATACGTCAAGCAAGGTAGTAGATGAGTAAGTTTACCTTTTCATTTCAAAATCATGCAGAAAGTGTGTCTCCCCCTTTAAGAACCCTTACAAATGGTCTTTTTTTAAATAAAATTTTACCCATTCCACCACCCTAGAATTAATTCTTACTTTTTCAAAATTTTTCTCCCCAAAGGCCATACAGTTATTTGTATTGTGCGGGAATCGATCTCGCGACCCTCAACGCCGTAACGCAATCATAAACGACTGAGCCACGCAGTTGTCAAAGTTATAAAATCCAAAAATTACCCAAATAAGAAAATTCATAAAAAAAGTATTATTGAAAATAGTTAAATCAGAATCAACTAAAATCGCAGTGGAAACGTTGGAATCAAATTGACTAAGCGTAAGTTATAACGGATTAGTACGCTTGTAGAATAGTCAGCTAATTCATTTCACTTTCAGCTCATAGCGTCATCCGAACGTAAAATATGCTGGCGTTCGATTTTTGATATAATTTTTACTAATCAGTGATTATAGTTTCTTATTATAAGGCAATTCATTTTAGCTTAAATAGCGTCTTTTGATCATGTTTCGGTTTCACTTTGTCGCCTCTTATGTCGCACGCGGGATGATATGATTTAATGGATATTCTTGCACCGCCGCTACACGGTATATACGAATAATATTGAGATTTTTTTTCCAAAGGAAACAAACAAAAAGCGCTGTAACAACTTCGCAGAACCATAGTCCAAATACTAAAGACAAACATCTCATTTACGCTCCTTTGCTTTCCGCCGCGTCGAGTAAATACTAAAATCTTAACAACGTTGGTCCTGCGAGCCGATGTAACGAACCGACATAATCTGGAAGGGGTCGAACACGCACACTGTGAAATATATGCAGGCCTTTTATGGATTTCTAGAACGCTGTTACACAAGCTGTATAAAAATGGTGTATTTTAGTGGTCAGTTTCTGACTTTTGAGACGTGAGTCACACAACTCAGATATAGAAGATATCAGTAAAACTATAGCAAATACTTTGTTTCAAACATATTTCCATGTCAGGATTTTTTAAATGTCCAAATTTTATAGAATAAGGGTAACAAACGGAAGACAGTCCAACTGACAGTGAGTGAATAATGTGACCCATAGATATATCCTCGATTAAGAATCAAAATACTGATGGACTGGTCACCCTTGAGGACTAAGGTGGAATGCCTCGTTTCTAGTAAAATGAACCTCCAGTTCTCTACACTCACCATACAAAATACAGCAGCATTTAGCTGCTATTTTACACTGGCATTTTGTCAAAGCGTAGTCCTTTTCTGGTCGAGCCGACCAAATCGTACAACAAACACAATATAGGTGTAGAATGGCCCTTCCAAGTAAACACATATGTGTGCTTGTTTCTGACATATGTTTGGGTCAGGATATTTTATACCCGACCACCTGTCTTCGATATAATTTTACATAATGTCAGAGTTCTTAATATTCAACAGTCTGTAAGAAATTCATGATATAGATGATGCTTAATCAAGTTAATTTAATTTTTACCTTTCATCATTTTATTCCATGGCTTATAGAAAAATCAGCTATAAAATACTTCGTTCCAAGTGGTTCACAACGTATTCGTGAGCAATACTCACATAAACTATTTATGACAAAAATCTGTCGTACTAACGCTGGTCTTCGTTCCCCATTAAGACGCATAGTGCAATCATATAATGATTACTTTAGCGATTTTGATATTTTACTGCCTCAAATATGTGCTTTAAAAAATATGACGGCACCTGCACCATTGCACCTGCGGTGGCACCCGTTAAGCTTGTATAAAACGGACGGAGCTGCCGCCGTTAGAACAGTCTTGGCTCTGACTTGGAACGGTACACTTGTCGTATTCCGTTACTAGTTTATCCTCGACTCATTGGATAATTAATTCGTGTAAACGAATTAATTATTATTCCTAACTACAAAATTAGTCTCTGTACTATACCCATTATACTTCCTACATCAGAAGTGGGATAAAGTCCCCCTTATTGCCCACATATAATTTTCGAATAGTATGAGAATTATTACATTTGTAAAGGCTATAATGCATTTCGCGTTGATGGATCTCTTTTTATGTTATATACCGTAATAAAATTTGCTGTCCTACTTACGATATTGTCGTATCATTAAAGTGTAGAGAAAAGATAAAGTGAAATTATTTAAGGCAAAAGATCCTTTTGTTCGATTTGTATTAAAAGTACCCGCAGGTATTTTCATTATTTCTTGACGTACCTAAATATTTTAACCAATGTCAAACTAAATGTTGGAGGCTTTCTAATTAACTTTTTCAAGTTTTGTTATAATTTGATAGTTCATGTGAAACTTGATTATCATTTGCTATATTTTGGAGTTCAAAACGTTTAAGGGTTGTACTACAATAAAGGATTAACTTTAACACTCTGTGGATTGAAAATAATGAGTGACATTTTTGTGTTCTAATGTGTTGATCAGTGTTGCAGTTTGCTCCGAATACTGTGTGGTCGACAAGATTGGGGTTTGATGTCGAGAGATTCGTAGAAGTCTCTACAAAAATGATCAATGAGGAAGATGTTGTGACGGCTAATCGAACATGGTCAGGTACGGCCGAGCGCTAGTAAGATTGAGCCTACACCGCTACAGTCTGTAACTTATCGGCAGATCTTATGGCAAGGCAATTCAAGCGGCCGCCGAACACATGGTCCTTTGGTGCTGTATATGAACGTCTGAGGCTTGGTTGGCTTTCGTAGATTATGCGCAGTTGCCTCCTTCCTTTTGAAATATGTGATGGTATCCGTCTCTACACATAGTTTCCGTTTATTGCAATGTTTTCAAATGTCCATACAATTGCCGTTTCTTAAGAGAATTTGTGATGAATTTTGGAAGCTCGGAATTCCATGGTTCGCAATACATTTATCTCAATTTCTTTTAATTTTGCAAAGCAGTACGACGATTCCCTAGCGCTAGTACGTCGCGACGGCTCGCTGGCGCGAATGTGGCACGGACGCAGCAGAACGGAAAGCTGGAGTACGTTTGCCTGGAGGTAGCCATATCGGCGCGTTCATGATTTATATGAAGTCTGGGATGGTCGACCGTTGTAATATTTAACAAAAGTTAATATCTGTTAGCAGGTGGTGATAACTGATAGACCGTATGCTATTCACTGTCAACCACACGAGTACGCGCGACAGTCAGAGGTAGCCTTGTCTGTGCGCCTAGAAAATACAGAGACGTTGCAACACTAGCGAAGTAATTATTCTAGTGCAGAAAAGGAAGATGGAGTTGCAGGCAGGCTGATTTGTGCTGCACTAGGATATGTGTAGAGTTGCTGTTTGTTTACATACTTAGGTGTTATCGTGTCACTACGTCCGTCACGATACATTTTTGTGTGATTATGACGGGGACATGTTTGCGGTATGGTTGGTCTGTAACTGTTCTGTACTGAATTGAAAAAAAAGAGAGTAAGAAAAAAAATGTGGTTCTTACTATCATTGCAGGGCGTTTGTCGGTCCAATGATATAGCTAAAGGGAATAGTGATTCCGGACTAGCATAAATATTACTTGAAAAAAAAAGCGTAAGAAATAAAATAATTCTTACTATCATTGCAGGGCTTTGTGCCGGTCCAATGATATGGCTATAGGGAATAGTTATTCCGGACTAGCGAAAACAGTACTTGAAAAAAAAAGAGAGAAATAGAAAAAGCTGCAGACTAATCATTCCGATCTAACATAAAGATGATTAAAGTTTTGTAGGGCTTACTGCCGGAACAAAACTGACTGTCACCCTAGTCTGAAGGGTCAATATAGACCGGACCAGACGCTGTTTTGTCAGGAGAACCGAACGATGTTTTTCTGTCTACAGATAACTAAGATTGTGATGGAGCGCGTGCGAGGACGCACGCATGTCAGTATGGCCGTGACGGCACGTGCACCATTGCACCTGCGACGGCGTCTGTGTAGCTAGACAGAGTTCTTGTAAATAACACGTGCTCCGCACACCTGCACCATTGCACCTGCGGTGGCACCCGTTAAGCTTGTATAAAACGGACGGAGCTGCCGCCGTTAGAACAGTCTTGGCTCTGACGTGGAACGGTACACTTGTCGTATTGCGTTACTAGTTTATCCTCGACTCATTGGATAATTAATTCGTGTAAACGAATTAATTATTATTCCTAACTACAAAATTAGTCTCTGTACTATACCCATTATACTTCCTACAAATATATTAAAAATAAATTACAGGTATTACAAATTTAAAATTTTACTTGTGAAAAAGTCTCTTATACTGCTTAATATTTATATTTTTTTTTGTGATAGTAATTTTTTCTCTTCAACTCGTTACTTATTACTTATTGTTTATACTAATGTGTGGTATACGGTGTTGAATGTACATATATTATACTCTTTTTTGATAATACTTTTATAAATACTTTTGTACATTTGTTTGTATATCTTAATAAATAAAATAAAATAAAAATAAAATAGTTAAATAATCATGGTTCTACGTTCTACAATAGATGATTTTATGAACATCTCTGATGTAAGTATACTCGTATCCGCCGGAGGTACAGTGGTGGTAAATATGCAATAATCTACTGGTATTACGTGCGACAATTCGTCTTCCAAATCTTTCCAACAATAGGATCTCTCTTCTCCAGCAGTGGAATGTTGATGATGATGATGAGTTATTTATATAAAGGCGCTGCAAAGGCGTTTATTTGTGTAATATTTTTCTGCCATACAGGATTTTTTTGCTGCGATTGTGTATATATTATGTCGCCTAAGCTTATTTCACGGGATAAGCCTACGGGCGGGAAAAAGCTTCGCTTTGAGTAATCTGATTTGACTGATCGAATTACGTACGACCAAATGTTTTTGTCTTGTTCTTTTAATAGAATTTTTCATCCGAAAATATTTGGAAGTATCCTTTTAGGGAATGTATCTTGAAAAATGTTACTTCTCAAATTAAATCGTTATTTTCTCTTCTAGATAATACGTAAAATTTATAAAAACAATTATTCTCTCGTGGAGGAGTTTCATTGTTTATTTGATGGTTTATTGTATGTTAATTAATAACTCTTCTTTTAATCTCTTTCAATCTACTAATGTGATACTACTTCTTGGAGATCGGAGCATCAATTTCATAGCAGACGGTGCATCCTCCGAGTACAAGCCTATTAATGTTAGTGTTCCACAAGGCTGCGTGCCATCATCTACGCTGCATATCCTTCTGCATATCAATGATATGTTGCAAGCCAGTAGCATTCATTGCTATGCGGACGACAGCACAGGTGATGCTTTTTACACCGGCCGTGCCAATAATTCTCGGAATCACGTCGTCCAGTACCGGAACAAACTTGTGAAAAGAACCACTTTTGTTGTATCTCTTCAATTTCAGGGCACTCACCTTGCTGCCTAAGTTATATACGCTAGACGCTTGCTGCAGCGATATATCGAATGACGTGCAGTTTCGTAGTCACTTGGAAGAGAAGGCTAAATTGGCCTCTTAAAAGCTTGGCGTGCACAACAGAGCGGGGCAGTGTTTCATGCCGGCACACCGCTTGTGACTTTACAAGGCGCAAGTTTGGCCTCACAAACATGGAATACTATATATAGTACGATATGTGTGCCACTTACTGTAAGTTAATTATTTATTTTATTTATTTATTTGATAATAATTTGACAATATTTAAATTGATATTTTACGGCATAAACATAAGCTATACAGCTTTACCGTATACCGATGCCATCAACAAACATATCATAATAATTGTTATTCGTAATAATTATGTCATACATCATAATGTTGTGATGCACGCATTGAACCGCGCTCCCCGTACAGTCAAGAAACCGGTTTGCTCTCGGGTCTTAGTGCATTCTTTGCCTACCTGGCTTGACGCGTTGTACTATGACTATAAAATTCGCGCAAGTGCAAGCAATAATTTGACTAAGTATTCCCACAATCTGATGAAGGATACGGCAGCACATAAAATAGGAACAAACAAACAATAATTTTTATATATTAGATATTACATATCGGTGTTTTATACATTAATGTGCAGTTGTAACTGGAGTTCGTTGTGGAATATTAATAATATTAAACATAATTTAATATTACTAATGTTCCACAACCAACTATGTTTTGTTTTGTAAACAGAATACATTTCTAATCAAGTATCGTGAATATGCAGCTCAAAAGTCATTAGTAGCATTATGTGCCGGCTGGGGCGCCTCGCGCCTGGCCCGGCTAATGAAACTTTTCTCAGCGTTGTTTTATCTACAATAAACTGTTTACGCTTTAACAACGGAGAAGATCTCGAAAAGTAATACTAAAGAATACAACAATCTTCTTTTGTTTTCTTAGTGTTCTTTATGGTCTTTGATTATGTAAGCGACCAAAAATGTCATTATAAAGCACGTTATACTTTTATTACGTGTCACAGAACCGTGCCAAGCTTTTCCCTATATTTGCCACCAAAGAGTACTGCTTGCACTGCAATCTCATCCATTCTGAATGGTAAAGTAAAGTAAAGTTGCAGCCTATTTACGTCGCACTGCTGGGCACAGGCCTCCTCTCATTTCTGAGAGGGTTTTAGGGCAAGGAAATGTCCGTCGCGCTGCCCCAATGCGTGTTGGCGAACTTCACATGTCTTAGAAATATTTTTTCTCTTTTTTCTCAGACATGCAGGTTTCCTCGCGATGTTTTCCTTCACCGCCGAGCACGTGGTAAATCAGCACTTAAAATTGCAATTAACAATTTCATTGGTGCCGGCGGGGATCGAACCCGGGTTGCTCGAGTACTCTGAAGCTTACAGCGAGCGCTAACCATCTGAGCTACCACGGCTCTGAATGGTAAAAGGAGCCAGTATTATTTCAGACTGACAGGAATTTCATGACGTTATTATTTTTTTTCATAAAATTGTAGTGTCAAACGAATTTATTGTCTACCTGATGTTATATAGTATGTGTTACATGGCTATACTATATTTGTGCGCTTGACAGTTTTGATTGTTATTTACAGACAACTTTAAATAAACACAAGTGATAAAATTAAAAAAAAAAATTGTCCAACCGACTTCAATATAAATAAAATTAGAACATCATCAATGTAGTCGAAGTCATTTAAATACGCATTATCAAGGATAACTCAAAAACTACTGGTCAGATCTTGATCAAATTTATATGAGACCACATAAGAAGCACCAGATTTCAAATGAGAAAAAGATTTATCAAAATCGGTTCACCTAGAAAAAAGTTTTTATACGTTGTAGAGCCATGCTGCAGCTACGTATTGGTTGTAGCACGAATGGGTCGGCTTGAACGGGGAAGGACCACGCTCTCACAGAATACCAGCGTAAAATAGCAGCTTAACGCTGCTGTGTTTTGTATGGTGAGTATAGAGAACTGGAGACCCTTTTTACTGGAAACAAGGCATTCCATCTAATTCCTCACGGGTGACAACTCATGTACATTTTGATTCGTAAATAAGGATAGATGTAGATGTCTATGGGCCACAGCAACCACTTACCATCAAGTGGACTGTGTGCTCGTTTGTCACCTTTCCTTACAGCCCTTCACAAGTCCACTGCTGAACATAGGCCTCCCCCAAAGAATGCCACAAAGCACGGTCCTGAGCCACCTGCATCCATCGACTTCCTGCATATCTTACCAGGTCGTCACTCCATCTAGTGGGGGGACGCCCTACACTTCGCCTGCCGGTACGAGGCTGCCACTTGAGAACCTTTCTTCCCCATCGGTTGTCGGTTCTTCGAGCTATATGGCCGGCCCATTGCCACTTCAGCTTACTAATCCGTTGGGCTATGTCGGTCACTCTGGTTCTACTGCGGATATCCTCATTTCTGAGTTTATCACGCAGAGAAACTCCGAGCATAGCCCTCTCCATAGCTCGCTGAGCGACCTTGAGCTTCCTCATCCGGCCAGCAGTGAAGGACCACGTCTCAGTTCCGTATGTCATCACTGGCAACACGCACTGGGTGTACAGTCTCGTTTTCAAGTTTTGAGGTATACCCTTATCCTATAAAAAATACAGTCGATTTGAGAACCTCCTCCTTTTTTTAAGTCGTTTAAATATATTAACATGTTGGTACTCACATTGGTACTGCACAGTGATACTACATTTGAAAAATTTAAATAATTATCATATTTAAATTATTATATTCTAACAATACGATTAATATTTATATATAATATGTTAATATTTTGTATAGATAAATGATTCCCAAAAACAAAGCAGGTAGATTTTCACCATAATTACGAGTCATTAGAAATAAGTATGGTTTTAAGAAAAAATACAAGGAGTATTTATAAAGTGCGCAATAAAGTCACAAACAAAAGTACTCCTGCTGAGGCTGATCCTCTAATATTAACGTAACTTACAGTTACCACCACTATTCAATTTAATAACCCTTAATATATAATAACATTAAGGATAAGAGTAAGACTGAATATTTACCAAACACTACATGTAGCTCTCAGTTCTAATGTTACTTTTATCATCTATTTTGTTTATATTTCGCTTACATTTTGATTATATTTTTTTACATGAATATTAATAATTAATTTATTAGTAGTATACATTATGAAAACTTGTACTGGCTAATTGAACAAATCTATTATTATTTGGTACCGTGTAGTTGCGGTGTAAGAATATCCACTACCCCATATCGTCCGGCGAGTGTCTTAACAGACGATGTAGAGATATTAAAACGGAACAAAATAATAAAAAACTGCGAATGCCAACCCGCCTGCCAAATGAGGCAACTATGGTATAATCCTCCCTACGTGGCAGACTATGGAGGAGTCCTATGTTCAGCAGTGGACTTTCATAGGCTGAAATGGATTGTTATTTCTATTATAACCAGTGATGTGCGTGTACTATAATACGAGTACTATAGTTCATTAAGAATATATGGATGTAGACAGAATAACAGTGTTGTAGATTCTCTGCAACCCATGCTGATTCAGAGCCTTTTCATTGTTTCTCTTACATTATTATTTTTGTGTTAATTTATGAACTGGAAAATCGATCCAACATTTCGCGGCCATAAATTTGTAACAACCGCGAAATGCTGACGTCCTGTGTTCAGGTATCCGAAGTACTTTAGCACACTTTCGAATACTGTCTATATGAGAACTTTGTCTCCACTGTAGATTTATTAAAGACAGACACTTCAATTTCATTTATATCTATAGATATATAGATATTGTTTTTGCTCAAGTTGATTTATATTTAATCAAAAGAGAGTATATTTTATGTTTGTGAAGATACGAAAAGTTTTACCAACGTAAACATATTTAAAACTATAAGCACTCTATAACTATTTTCCTTCTAAGCAATTAATAAAATAAGCCACTAGCTAATATATTTGAAATCTGTCGATATGCCTATCATGACATGAAACATGCGTTTAGTTAAAAATAGACTTTGGTCAATAGAGAAAATGTTATGAAACCATACTACATTTAGTACTGAATATTTTATATCATACTAACTAGTACCCGGCGCGTCGCTGCCGCAGAAGAAACAATTGTGGAAATATCGTTTTAAATTTGGAACAGTTATAATGTTTGATTAGTAAAGATAAAACAATAATTGAAGTTGAATGATAAAGAACTTTAAAATAAATTTTTCGGTACGCGCGCCACCTACTGTAGTTTAATCGTACTAACTCTATTACCTTCGCGCAAGTGCCAGCATTAAGTTGACAAAGTTTTACTGCATTCTGATGAACGGTATGGCAGCGCATATAATACGAAAAAAAAACATTAATGTTTATATATTAGATATGGCGTATAAAGAATACCAAAACGTAGCTTTAAAAGGTAATATATGTTACAAATCCAAGTAATTCATATTAAAAAATTCCAAACAAATAATGAATATTGTGTAAACTGAAAAGTACAGTATACATCACATACTTACGCAGCCACACTGGTGTCTTTTGACAGTCCTTTGCCAATGACAATTGGCTTTTCAAAATTCGGGTCGACGGATAGTTCAGATCAGCCCTTCCCTAATCGAGTTGACCTACTCATGTTGCAGCAATAATAATATATTTTTTTTATAGAAGAGGGGGCAAACGAGCATGCGGCTCACCAGATGGTAAGTGACTACCGCCGCCCATGAACAACCGCAACACCAGGGGAATTGCAGATGTGTTGCCGGCCTTTTAGAAAGGTGTAAGCTCTTGTCTTGAAGATCCCTAAGTCTTATCGGTCCGGAAAAATCGCCGGTGGTAAACAATTCCACAGAGAAGTTGTACGAGGAAGAAAACTCCCAGTAAAACGCACAGTCGTGGACCGCCAAGCATCCAGATGGTGAGGATGGTATCGTGAATTTTGATGCGATGTGCGTTCATGAAATTTGGCGGCTGGAATATTAATTCCTCAGGAATTAATCTCTTAAAGAGCACTCCCCGTGGTAAATTCGATAGAAAAAGCAAAGGGATGCAACATCCCTACGCAGTGCAGTATATCGAGCCGATCAGAAAGAACTCGGTCGTCGACAATTCGAACCGCTCTGCTTTGGATGCGGTCAGGTGGAAGGAGCTGGCACTGGGGTGCCCCGGCCATGAGATGAGAACAGTATTCCATGTGAGGCTGGATTTGCACTTTGTAAAGTTGCAAGCAATGTGCCGGCTTGAAATACTGCCTCGCTCTGCTGAGCACACCAAGCTTTTTAGAGGTCAGTTTGGTCTTCCTTTCCAAGTGACCACGAAACTGCACACTATTCGATATGTCGACGCCGAGGATTCCGATGCTAGCTGAGGCAGCAAAGGGAGTACCTTGAAGCTGAGGAGATACGACAAAGGGGTTCTTTTTAGCGATAAATGCGCAAACTTGTGTCTTTTGAGGATTAAACTGGACTAAATTTAGTCGCCCCCAATCCGAGACTTTGTTCAGCAAAGACTCGACTTCAGACACAAGTTTGTTCCGGTACTCAGCGACGTTTTCCCGAGAAATATTGGCACGGCCGATGTATAGAGCATCACCAGTGCTGTCATCCGCATAGCAATGAATGTTACCAGTTAGCAACATATCATTTATATGCAGAAGAAACAGCGTTGGTGATAGCACGCAGCTTTGTGGAACACCAGCGTTAATAGGCTTGTAGTCGGAACATGCACCGTCTACAACGACCTTGATGCTCCGATCTGCAAGGAAGCTGGTGATCCAATTGCACAATTTCTCAGGAAGCCCATAGGAAGGGAGCTTCGAAAGTAGCGCTTTGTGCCAGACCCGATCGAAGCCTTCGCAATGTCCAAACTAACGGCCAACGCCTCCCCCTTGGACCCTACTGCCTCCGCCCATCTATGGATCATGTAGACCAGAAGATTACCAGCTGATCGACCCCGACGAAAACCGTATTGGCGGTCACTAATCAGCTAGTGATCCTCAAGGTAATAATGGATTCCAATATTTTAGAGAACAAGGAGGTGATTGCGATAGGCCTATAGTTGAACGGATCTGAGCGGTCGCCTTTTTTAGGGATCGGGTGGACAAAAGCTATCTTCCATGAATTCGGGACTACGCCTTGGGAGTAGGAGTACCGGAAAAGACGCGTTAGGACCGGTGCCAACTCCGGAGTAGACGTCCTCAGCACAATTGGGGGGATTCCGTCAGGCTCACTCGACTTGTGGATGTCCAGGGAGAGGAAAGCTTTGCGAACCGAGCGCTGTGAGAACAGAACTTCCAGCATGGAGCACTCACACCACGGGATGATCGGCTGTGTTTGGCCCCCGTCATCAAAATTCGAGTTAGACGCAAAAAGGGAGCCTAAAAGGTCCGCTTTGGCTTTTGCGGCTTGGGCCAGTGAGTCGTCCTCCCTGTGCAGAGATGGTAGTGATGGCTTACAGAAATTCCCTTGGACAGCCTTGGCGAGAGACCAGTATGCACGGGTTCCCAAAAGAAGGCGAACCAGTTTGTCGCCAATTCTGCCTATGTGCTATGACTTTGCCTTGGCAATAACTCTTTTGAAGGACCTGGAGGCGAAGTTACATTTCTTTTTAAGTGTGATGGCGCTTACATCCCAAGTCGCCGAAGCCACAGCCCAGGCTTCATAACACTCCAGCTTACTGCATAATGCAGTCTTACAGGAGCGACCAAATCAAGGCTGGAATGTGCCTCCGATGGGTACCACAGACGATGGAAAAATAGTTCCATTCCCTGTAGCACCACATCAGCGACAGCGTCAGCAACAGCGCTGGGATCATCCGGCGAGAAGCAAACTCGCCCCCATGGGTAGGATGCAAAGAAAGACCGCATTCCGTCCCAATCCGCCGACCTGTAATGCCAAACATGGCGGCAAGCTGCAGAACGCAACCTCGAGGAGAGCGTGAGTGGCATCACACTCCGGATCAGACAATGGTTCGAAGAGCCGAGAGGGGCATTGACGGAAACCTGATATCTGTCCAGATGAGAGGTCAGTAGAAGGTCCAACAGGGAAGGTGTATGGTCCTCCACATCTGGAATCCGCGTAAGCAAAGTAACCAGTTGTGTCAGGCCATATGCCAAGGCAAAGTCATAAACAGATCTCCCCACATGTTAAACGTGAACTGAGTCACTCGGCGTGGTAGGCGTTAAAATCGCCAAATATCACGATCTCTGCGGATGGGACCTGTTGTAGCAAGGAATCTGTAGCCATTTGGAAGTTTTCGATGAGTCGGTCTGTTTCGGCATTACCGCTATGGGACCTATAGAGGCACCCGTAGATGCGCGGATGGTCGTCGCTGTATACGCGTAGCCTAAGGATAAACAGGTCCGAACCTTTAAGACTGCCGAGGCGTCGAGAACAGATGTCCTCTCTGACATACACGCAAACTCCAGCCCGAGGCAAAAAGGAGTGCTCCAATTTGTACCCCGGGTAGGAGAGATACGAAGTATCAGCCGGAGAGGACACCTGCGTCTCGGTCAGAAAGAGCAAGGCCGGCTTCGCCGTCGCGAGATGGTAATGGACGGCGTGTAGGTTCGAGTGAAGTCCCCTGATGTTGCAGAAATTCACGGATAGCGTGGCAGGGGTTGCCTTGGTATTGTTGCCCAATTTGCCCCGAGCAGTTATGTTTTTGAGCGGAATTTTGCCCGCCCAATTTTGTGGATGCTCAGGGAGAGATTCTCCAAGGGTGCTAGTAGTCCTGGGGTAGTCATTGGTGTTATTCCGCTACCATGTTGATGGGGGGGGGGGGTATTGGGCCTCCGGCCACCTGCACTCACCAGACGAAACGCAGAAGCAGAGCTTCTACTTCACGCCGGTATTCTGTGAGGTCGTGGTACTACTCCGGCTTGAGCCGGCCCAAATGTGCAACAGCAAAAACTGCCGCGTGGCTCTACCACCGTAAAAATATTACCACCGTTATTTAATTGTTTCGGAAAGTTCAGAAAATGTAATTACATTCATCAATACTTTGATGCGACCCGGATCAAATGAACGAATCATTCACAATTGGCACATTTCTAACAGAAGATAGTATCTTCTGTTTTAGTTTCCAATTATCACCTCTTACCATACCCACGGGATGATAATGTGGTTTAGTGGATTATATAACACCGCAACTACACGGGACATCTTGATAATCAAACAATCAAACTATTGCCGGAGAAGTTTAATACTGTCTGTCTAACTTGGGCGAGCGTTAGACAGTTGAAAGGTAATTTTAACTAGCGCAAAACATGATACAGCTTATGGGTTCTGACACGAAATATAAGAATTCTCGAATTTCCATCGATTTTATTTTACGACCGCTGTTTATGTTGGAAATCAGGTTTATCGTTAAAATGAACTAAAGTATCTACTTGTCTCGATTATATAACTTACAGAACTTATAGAGGTACGTAAGTATTATCATTTATCACTATTGCAGCCCTTCCTAAATCCACTGCAGAACATCCCCAAGGAACACCACAAAGCACGGTCCGGAACTACCTGCATCCATTGACTTTTTTTTATAGGATAAGGGTGACAAACGAGCACACAGTCCACCTGATGGTAAGTGCACATACACAAAGTCAGAGCACATAGGCAGAATTGACGAAAAACTAGTTCGCCTTCCTTCGGGAACCCGTGCATTCTGGTCTCTCGCCAAGGCTGTCCAAGGGAATTTCTGTAAGCCATCACTACCATCTCTGCACAGGGAGGACGACTCATTGGCCCAAGACGAAAAAGACAAAGCTGACCTTTTAGGCTCCCTTTTTGCGTCCAACTCGACTCTTGATGACGGGGGGAAAACACCGCCGACCATCCCGCGGTGTGAGTGCTCCATGCCGGATGTGCTGTTCTCACAGCGCTCGGTTCGCAAAGCACTTCTCTCCCTGGACATCCAGAAGTCGAGTGGGCCAAACGGTATCCCCCAATTGTGCTGAGGACGTGTGCTCCGGAGTTGGCACCGGTCCTAGCGCGTCTTTTCCGATACTACTACTCCTAAGGCGTAGTCCCGAATTCATGGAAGACAGCTTTTGTCCACCCGATCCCTAAAAAAGGCGACCGCTCAGACCCGTCCAACTATAGGCCTATCGCGATCACCTCCTTGTTCTCCAAAATAATGGAATCCATTATTAACTGCCAGCTAATCCGGTACCTTGAGGATCACCAGCTGATTAGTGCCCGCCAATACGGTTTTCGTCGGGGTCGATCAGCTGGTGATCTTCTGGTCTACCTAACCCATAGATGGGCGGAGGCAGTAGAGTCCAAGGGGGAGGCGTTGGCCGTTAGTCTGGACATTGCGAAGGCCTTCGATCGGGTTTGGTACAAAGCGCTTCTTTCGAAGCTCCCTTCCTATGGGCTTCCCGAGAAATTGTGCAATTGGATCACCAGCTTCCTTGCAGATCGGAGCATCAAGGTCGTTGTAGACGGTGCATGTTCTGACTACAAGCCTATTAACGCTGGTGTTCCACAAGGCTGTGTGCTATCACCAACGCTGTTTCTTCTGCATATCAATGATATGTTGCTAACTGGTAACATTCATTGCTATGTGGATGACAGCACTGGTGATGCTCTATACACCGGCCGTGTCAATATTTCTCGGGAAAACGTCACCGAGTACCGGAACAAACTTGTGTCTGAAGTCGAGTCTTTGCTGGAAAAAGTCTCGGATTGGGGGCGACTAAATCTAGTCCAGTTTAATCCTCAGAAGACACAAGTTTGCGTTTACCCCTAAAAAGAACCCCTTTGTCGTATCTCCTCAGTTTCAAGGCACTCCCCTTCTTGCCTCAGCCAGTATCGGTATCCTCGGAGTCGACATATCGAGTGACGTGCAGTTTCGTGGTCACTTGGAAGAGAAGGCCAAATTGGCCTCTAAAAAGCTTGGCGTGCTCAGCAGAGCGGGACAGTATTTCATGCCGGCACACCGCCTGCAACTTTACAAGGCGCAGGTTCGGCCTCACATGGAATACTGTTCCCATCTCTGGGCTGGGGCTCCCCAGTGCCAGCTCCTTCCACTTGACCGCATCCAGCGCAGTGCGGCTCGAATCGTCGACGACCGAGCCCTTTCCGATCGGCTCGATTCATTGGCACTGCGAAGAGATGTTGCATCCCTTTGCATTTTCTTTCGCATCTACCATGGGGAGTGCTCTGAGGAATTGTTCGGATTAATCCCAGCCGCCAAATTTCACGAACGCACATCGCGGCAGAACTCCCGATACCATCCACATCATCTGGATGATTGGCGGTCCACCACTGTGCGATTTAGAAGATGTTTTCTTCCTCGCACGACTTCCTTGTGGAATCGATTACCATCAGCGATTTTTCCGGACCGATACGACTTAGGGACCTTCAAGAAAAGAGCGTACTCCTTTTTAAAAGGCCGGCAACGCATCTGCAATTCCCTCCCTGGTGTTGCAGTTGTTCATGGGCGGCGGTAGTCACTTACCATAAGGTGAGCCGCATGCTCGTCTCCTATAAAAAAAAAGTGGTTGCTGCGGCCCATAGACATCTACATCTATCCTCTATTATAAATCATAATGTAGATGCGTTGTCACCCGTGAGGACTAAGATGGCATGCCTCATTTCCAGTAAAAAGGGCCTCCGGCCACCTACACTCACCAAGCGAAACGCAGAGGTAAATCTCTACTTCACGCTGGTTTTCTGTGAGGTCGTGGTACCACCCCGGTTCGAGCCGGCCCATCCGTACGACAGCAAAAGCTGCCACGTGGCTCTACCACTGTTTAAAAACTTCTGCATGTCTTACCAGGTCGTCAATCCATCTAATATGGAGCCCCCCCTACACTTGTATGCCACACGAGAACCTTTCTTCTCCATCGGTAATCGTTTCTTCGAGCTTTATGGCTGACCCATTGTCACTTCAGTCCATTGGGCTATGTCGGTTATTCTGTTTCTACTGTGGATATCCTCATTTATAAGTCTATCACGCCCAGAAACCCCGAGCATAGCCCTCTCCATAGCTCGCTGAGTGACCTTGAGCTTCCACATACGATGTAAGAATATACGAGTTATAAAAATCTAAAAACGCGTTTCGTGTTCTGAACGAACATTAAAATTATTTACTGCTGGCAATCATTTTTCTTTAAGGTCTCGGCCCACTACAACGGCTTATGCTATGAATGTATAAGACATGGAAAAAAAATAACGGTCTTTACTACGCCCACTAAAACGTATCACCAAAATATCTTTCTTTATTTCCGTACATAACCACTATGATGCCCGTTCTATTGGTTGTAGTTTATTTTTTTATTGAATAAGAGTGACAAACGAGCACACAGTCCACCTGATGGTAAGTCGATACTGTGGCCCATAGAAATCTACGCTCGATTAAGACTCAGCATTAAGATGCGTTTTCACAAATGTGGACGTCTACTTACCAGTAAAAAGGGTCTCCGGTTCTCACACTCACCGTACGAAACGCAGCAGCATTTTCCTGCTGTTCTTGCTATTATTCCATGAGAGCGTGGTCCTACTCCGGTCTAGCCAACCTATTCGTGCTACAGCTTTGTACAGTATTCACCCCTTTGTTGTCGATATTTCACACATTCGAATCAAACCGTTTGCTTCGCTAGCGTTTGTCTTTCCATCCGTTTAAAATCTCTGTGTCTTCAACGTAAAATTGAACAGGCTTTTGTTAAGTTAAGCGAAGCAAAGTCAGTGTGCTGTACTTTGTTCTAACTGTAGCTTCATTACCTCCAGATAGGTATGATGATTTCTTACAACCCCTACACGCATATATTAAATAAAATTAATTTTACGTATTTTAACGCGTTAATTTTAACTTATTTCACTTATTTTTGATTTCCGACGTTTCGGATGCTTTACAGCATCCATGGTCATGAAGTAACTTGTTTGTCGTCCCAATGTCATAATTAACCCGAGATATTTTTATTGAAGGTGGGTTTGATTTTTATAGGGTAAAGAATGTCAAAATTAAGCAAAGATTGTAAATATCACAAACGATACACTGACATTTTTATTGACGGGGATTGTTCTGAAAAATTGTTCGGATTAATCCCAGCCGCCAAATTTCACGAACGCACATCGCGACAAAACTCCCGATACTGTCCAAACGATACGACTTAGGCACCTTCAAGAAAAGAGCTAACTCCTTTTTCACAGGCCGGCACCGCACCTGCAATTCCGCTGGTCACTTACCATCAGTTGAGCCGTATGCTCGTTTGCTACCTGTGCTATTAAAAAAAAACATTAATTAATCACAGTTTCCAAAACAACAGTTTACATGTAGTCGAATTCAAAACTCCTAGATATAGGAACTTTACCAAATTTATAGATAAACGTAACAGGCAAAGAGAATATAATCACTATGTTTAGTAATATGCATGAAGTTTTCTTCCTCGCACAACTTACTTGTAGAATCGACTACTACCAGTATTTTTTTCGAATCGATTCGACTTGGGGACCTTCAAGAAAAGAGCCTATTCTTTTTTAAAACACCGGCAACGAACCTGCAAATCCTCTTGGTGTTTTGCAGTTGTTCATGGGAGGCGGTAGTCACTTACCATCATGTGAGCCGCCTCTTATATAAAAAGAAATTAAGAATCAATATGCAGATGCGTTGTCAAACCTGAGGACTAAGATGGAATGCCTAGTTTCCAGTAAAAAAGGATCTCCGGTTCTCTACACTCACCATACGAAACACATTAGGCTGGTATTCTGTGAGTGTGTGGTCCTACCCCTGTTGAGCCGACCTATTCATTCTACAACCAACTATAGCTGCAGCGTGACTCTACCACATATGAAATAAATTAAATTGTAAAGTATATTATATAATATAGTATGTTATATATTATAACAGTTATAGAATATAATATTATCTATTACGATTTACTATCTAGTATTTTATAAACACGAAGTGGAATTGTAGGCAAACCTTATAATAGATAAATAACTATAACAATTCAATAAGAAACGAAGCTCACAATCATTTTGGCAGCCGTGCGTGCGTGCGTGTGCGTGTTGTGCGTGATGTTTTTTATATAGTCTGTGTATCTGACAGACTAATAAATAGTAAATATGCTACGCCTAAAATCCCAAAGACGATTGTAACAAATTATGAGCAAAAAATAACAAAACTAGATACGTTATACAAACAAACTCGACGATATCAGAATCTCTAAGAATCAATAAAATATCTAGACGCAATTTGTGAAATTAATGTTCCATTCTGATAGTTCAGATATTTCTCGAAGTAAATGTAAGTAGGTACAACTATATTGCGTCTCCTTTTGTAGGAAATTGCTAAAGGAAACATAATGATGATCTAAATAAAACTACACGAGGCTAAACCAAGTACGTGTTCGGCTTTTGGACCTTAATTAAGCCTTTTGTATCGAAATCAGGTGCCTAGTTGATAATAATAATAAATGTGAAGTACGTACGTAGAGAATAGCTGAATGTAATTATTTATCCGCCTATATGTCTTTTTTAATTAAAAATAGTTATATTCCTATTTTTTAAAATATTAACATAATTAAAAAAAAGAAAACCTAGGATTACTTGGACTTACTTAGAATTACCTATGCTGAAGTGGACTTGGTGGATGTGTAATGGATACAAGCAAAGCTTTATTTATACAGCCGCGCCTATTGTCACTGCCGAAACTGCCTTTAGCCGAAAATAACTGCCTACATTTAAGCCATGAATAATTCGTTTACCTAAGTTTTACCAACCGCAATCGGCTGCATATATTGCTGCCGTCTTAAACTTAATAGGTGGATAAATAAAATATTTTTTACTGGTGGAACAACGTTGCGACTTACTGGCTGGCTTCCTATTCGATGCCTCCGCGATCGGCTTAACACGAAAGGACCACACTTCCACAGAATACTAGCGTGAAATAGCAGCTTAAGGTTAAAGAGCTAGGGTAACCCGCGACATTCAAATTTTTTCACGTTTTTTGCAATTTGTAGGGCAGTGTCAGGTAGCATGTTTAATAAAATATGATTCGCGACCGTAACGATTACGTATTTACAGAATTATAATCATTATAATCATCAATACAACCCTCTAAGTTCGTATAATCCCATTGTATGGCTATTTACAGAAAAACTCATTCAAAGGGATTATATTATGAACTTGGAGGGTTGTATTGGTGATTTTAATGATAGTAATTCTGTAAACACTTACTCGCTACGATCAAGAATCATATTTTGTTAACCTGACCCTGACCTGCAAAGTCCAAAAAACGTAAGAAATTTTGAATTTCATGGGCCACCCTGGAGCTTTCATCTTAATACTGCTGTTTCGTATAGTATGTGTAGAAAATCGGAGACCCTTTAATAAGATAATAAGAATTAACTAGGTAAGATCCGAGTAGAAAATTAAAATGATGTGTAAATTTATTAAAATTCGATATGCGTCAAAACTTTTTACCAGTTCATGCCCGCCATGTTTATTTTTTATCGGTGTAATAATCTGTGTCTCTCGCGTCGAACAATAAATTGATTGAGATTGAATGAGATATCATGAACTTTGGCAGGAAATTGAGTTCCATTGGATTTTAGCTCCAGTTTTATCGTTTAAATAATGGTTCGACGTTGAATTTGATACTTAAAAATATTGAGTTTGTGTAATTGGTGTCTGCACTATCAGTAAATAATAAAACAAGTGTTTCGCGCTTTTGGCATCTGTTTAAGTACCTTGAGATGACATATGATTATAGACACTATCGTCATCGACAAGGTTAAACAGTCGTTAAAACTTCCTGTGGCGGCGCTGTCGTCGCGCCACAAGCGAAACACATCGAAGCCTAAATCGCGCTAACAAAGTACCGAAGTTAAAGCAGTATACATAGAATAGCTCCGAACTACCATCCGGGCGTTGGCCGCTCCCCGGGCAGAACACCTTGCCCGGCGGGAGATCTCCCCTTTTTCTTCCACCGGCCACAGTGGTGACCACCCAACTTGATCTGAATTCGCAACCAATAACCTTCGGAAAATACAACTTCAAAAACCTTCGTCACCGTCCTCAACTACCCCATTCATTCGCTCCCGAGCAGATATTGTCTGCAATCTTCACATTCTGCAAGCCATCTAGCTTTACAAAGGTTCACTGGAATAATAATGCTTCCCCTTTTCCTTCCACCGGCCACATTTCCCAAAATGTTAAAGGCGGCTACTCCTGCCTGCCTCAGAAGCAATCCAGAGTATAGGAGTGGGGATGACACTTAATTGTCTCCTTAATTGTGATGTGTATATGGAAGCAGGGGTAATATCCTAGGTTGGCCGCTGGAAGAGCGGCAGGGGCGCAAGACTATCCTTGCTCCCTAGATCATAGCTGCCGCTGCCGCGTGTGTAGCGCAACTGGGGAAATTTCAATCAATTCGTTGGCGACTTTTGCGCGGAGCACAAGTGCGAGTATAAGTCCCAACGGATACCGGATACGGTGAAATTTGGACACGGGTGATAGAATTGTATATATAAAGAGCGCCTACACGTTGTTGCAACGATTACTTATCAATCTATATTTCTATTTGCATCACTAGAATCTGACTGGTATTTTGGTTTATTTCGATTTTTCTTATCAATTATTTGTTTTATTTCGTCATTCAAACATTTAGATAGATGATGCTTACCGCGTACTGGTGGAACAGTAATGACAAAAAGTCGAAAATCACCACCAGCAAGTTTAAAGTTATAAACAATAAAAATAAAAAATAAATCATTATACTCTCAATTACTTACAACATATTATGACTTTTCTACATTGAATTTTATTTTGTTATTGGTGATTACTCATTCAAACTTATAAAGTAGGTAAAGTTAACAACTTAAATAAAATGCAAGCAACGAACGGCAAAAACTAAAGTGAAGTAAAGCAGTGCAAATTGTTTAGCACTATTACGAAAATCAGCGGTCTACATGTAATGCTAATGTGTTTTGTGCGCTTAGACCAGCTTACCAATAAGGTTACTGTTACCGTTACAGCCTATTAAAGTCCACTGCTGAACATAGGACTCTCCCATAGATTACCTCATCGAGGGGATACTTACCACATTTGCCACGCATGTCAAGCGGGTTGGCAACCGCCAATTTTTTGTCGTTATTAGGAAGACGCTGCTGCCCACCCACTGATTGGTTTCACTCTGTCACCTCTTACGAAACCTACGCGATGATATGGGGTAATGGATATTCTTACATCGCTATAACAAGGTTAGATAAAGATAGATAAATAATTAATTTGTTTCTATAGTCAAACACGAAAATTCAATGACTAAACTAGATACTAAGTAAAATATTACAAAAAAGTTATATAATATTAAGATCTTAAAGTACACGTGTGTTACAGTTTAACAAATGGATCCTAGCTCCGCAATTAATATTGCTCAGAGAGCAAAAACTGATTTTCAGCTAGTATCCTCGAGATGACGAGATGAAAGTTAGCACAATAGAATAATCAATGTAAATATGTATGAATGATGTGTCCCTTCAACCCTGCGTCTTGCATCTTGGGTTCAATTTAGTAAAATTACTGAAGGGGCGTGTAAGTGTGTAACATAGCGCATAAATGACAGAAAGCAAAATGCTTAGACAGCCATACGGAGTCAGCAGAAAGAAAATGACATGGTTTATAGCTGGCGAACGCAATGTATGACAATACATTTTTTGTTTATTCAGAAGATATGTTTTGTTTGTTCCAACTGACAGTAAATGCCGCTGTTTTATTGATGTAATACAGGTGTTCTGATCTTATAGACTTCTGTCATTTAAGTGAATTTCGCTTACTTTTAACTCTATCTTCGCAAGAAAGTAGTGTTTTTTTATACTTAATAACATCGAAGGAAGCTAACCCGTTCTAAATACAGCTCCCTATGAGAGGCCACATTGAAGCGCTGTATTAATCGCTTTGTTTTGCTGAGAATTCGAGGTCCATAAACAACTTTTACGTAGTTAAGCCTAGATAAGATTAATGACTCACAAAGAGTTATGCGTGACGTTATAGAAAATGGTCACGGATTCGGTATAATATACCTTTAGACGATAAAAACAGATTTTGACCATATTACGACACGAATTACAATTTATGTCGAAGGTTATGTCAAGTTTTTTTCATATCATCCACGCGCATTATAGGTATTAATATGTTTATCATGAATCTTGACGTCTGCGAAATAACCATAACAACTACTTATTTGCTTCTTTGGGCCTATGACCATATTTGACTTTGGATTTGAGACAAGAGCATTTTGTATTAAATCTCTTTAGTCTGCAATTTTGTCCTAGTTATCCTAGTTAAGCCGTGTTACGAGTACTGCTTCACATAATCAACCTATCGAACGTACGATTCCTTATATCATCGAAAAGTTTGAAACCCAATTTGCATTATTGGATAATTCGTGATCCAAATAGCCATCATCCAGTACGTAGTGAAAAAATATAGCGGCATTAGCTGAGTGTGTACGCGATGACCGTGTAGAATCGATTTGACGCCGTTCTCAAGACTTTGGCGTGTCGTATGCATAAGGATCTAAATTTAAAAGCACAGAAAATTCAACTCTTACAAATATTGAAGCCTCTTGAAAAGTTGGAGGAGGACCCACTGTTTTCAACCAAAATTTTGTTCAGCGTCAGCAAGCCCATTTCTAATTTAATGGGTACGTCAATTTGCAAAAATGTCATATTTATGCTGAAGAGCAACCCGAAAAATTTCAAGAGCAGTCAATACATCCAGACAAAACAACGATTTGTTATAGCTTACGGACTAGTAGTATCATCGGTGATACTTGGTGATTTTAACGCCCACCACGCTGAATGGCTCGGTTCACGTTTAACCGATCATGCGGGGAGATCAATTTATGACTTTGCCTTGGCATATGTTCTGACACAACTGGTTACTTCACCTACGCGGATTCCAGATGTGGAGGATCATACACCTTCCCTGTTGGAACTTATGCTGATCTCTCATCCGGACGGATATCAGGTTTCCCTCGATGTCCTTTTCGGTTCTTCGGACCATTGTCTGATCCGGAGTGTGGTGCCACTCACTCTTTCCTCGCAGTTGCGTTCTGCAGGTTGCCGCCGTGTTTGGCATTACAGGTCGGCGTATTGGGACGGAATGCGGTCTATCTTTGCATCCTACCCATAGGGGCGGGTTAGCTTCTCGTCGGATGATCCCAGCGCTGTTGCTGACTCTGTCACCGATGTGGTGCTACAGGGAATGGAACTATTTATTCCATCGTCTTTGGTACCCATCGGAGGCAAATCTCAGCCTTGGTTTGGTCGTCCCTGTAAGACTGCATTACGCAGTAAGCAGGAATGTTATCAAGCCTGGGCTGCGGCTTCGGCGACTCGGGATGTAAACACCAGCACACTTAAAAAGAAGTATAACTTCGCCTCCAGGTCCTTCAAAAGAGTTATTGCCAAGGCAAAGTCAGAGCACGTAGGCAGAATTGGCGAGAAACTAGTTCGCCTTCATTCGGGAACCCGTGCATTCTGATCTCTTGCCAAGGCTGTCCAAGGAAATTTCTGTAAGCCATCACTACCATCTCTGCTTAAGGAGGATGACTTCCTGGCCCACGCCGCAAAAGAAAAAGCTGACCTTTTAGGCTCCCTTTTTGTGTCCAACTAGGTTATTGATGACAAGAGGAACACACCGCCGATCATCCCGCAGTGTGAGTGCTCTATGCCTGATATGCGATTCACATAGTGCTCAGTACGCAAACGCAAACGATTAATCCATGCAGGAAGTGCTGCTTACACAGCACTCGGTGCGTAAAGCACTCCTCTCCCTGGACATCTATAAGTCGAGTGGGCCTGACGGAATCC
The DNA here is from genome assembly GCA_963668995.1 of Parnassius mnemosyne. NCBI lineage: Eukaryota > Metazoa > Arthropoda > Insecta > Lepidoptera > Papilionidae > Parnassius > Parnassius mnemosyne. The sequence goes on from CAVLGL010000090.1 coordinate 1,382,982, forward strand.
CGCCAGTTGTGTTGAGGACGTGCGCTTCAGTGTTGGCACCGGTTCTAACGCGTTTTTTTCAGTACTCCTACTTCCTAGGCGTAGTCCCGAATTCATAGAAGACAGCTTTCGTGCACCCGATGCCTAAAAAAGGTAACCGCTCTGTTCCGTCCAATTACAGGCCTATCGCCATCATCTCCTTGTTATCCAAAATAATGGAATCCATTATAAACTGCCAGCTCATGAGGTACCTTGAGGATCACCAGCTGATCAGTGACCGTCAGTACGGTTTTCGTCGGGGTCGATCAGCAGGTGATCTTCTAGTTTACTAAAATCATAGATGGGCGGAGGCAGTAGAGTCCAAGGGGGAGGCACTGGAAGTTAGTTTGGACATATCGAAGGCCTTCGATCGGGTCCGGCACAAAGCGCTTCTTTCGAAGATTCCTTCCTATGGTCTTCCCGAGAAATTGTGCAATTGGATCACCAGATTTCTGAATGATCGGAGCATCAAGGTTGTAGTAAACGGTGCATGCTCCGAATACAAGCCTATTAACGCTGGTGTTCCACAAGGCTGCGTGCTATCACTAACGCTGTTTCTTCTGCATATCAATTATATGTTGCAAACCGGTAACATACATTGCTATGCGGTTGATGCGGCACTGGTGATACTCTATACACCGGCCGTGCCAGTATTTCTCGTGAAAAAGTCGCCGAGTACCGGGACAAACTTGTGTCTGACTCTATATAGTCGAGACTTTATTGAACAAAGTCGGATTTGGGGCAACTAAATCTAGTCCAGTTCAATCCTCAGAAGGCACAAGTTTGCGCGTTTACCGCTAAAAGGAACCCCTTTAACGTATCTCCTCAGTTTCAAGGCACTTCTCTTGTTGCCTCAGCCAGTTTCGGAAGCCTCGGCATCGTCATATCGAGTGACGTGCGGTTTCGTGGTCACTTGGAAGAGAAGGCCAAATTGGCCTCTAAAAAGCTTGGCATGCTCAGCAGAGCGGGACAGTATTTCATGCCGGCACACCACCTGCAATTTTACAAGGCGCAGGTTCGCCCTCACATGGAATACTGTTCCCAGATCTGGGCAGGGGCTCCCCAGTGCCAGCTCCTTCCACTTGGCCGCATCCAGCTCAGAACGGTTCCAATCGTCGACGATCGAGATATTTCCGATCAGTTTGACTCACTGGTACTACGTAGAGATGTTGAATCTCTTTGCGTATTTTATCCCATCTATCGCGGGGAGTGCTCTGAGGAATTGTTCTGACTTATTCCAGCCGCTCAATTTTACCATCGCTCATCGCAACAAAACTTGCGATACCATCCATACCACCTGCATGATTGGCGGTCCACCACTGTGCGATTTAGAAGAAGTTTTCTTCCTCGCACGACTTCCTTGTGGAATCGATTACCATCAGCGATTTTTCCGGACCGATACGACTTAGGGACCTTCAAGAAAAGAGCGTACTCCTTTTTAAAAGGCCAGCAACGCATCTGCAGTTCCCCTGGTGTTGCAGATGTTCATGGGCGGCGGTAGTCACTTACCATCAGGTGAGCCGCATGCTCGTTTGCCCCCTCTCCTATAAAAAAAATCTGTCCATATATATAAGTACCGACGTGAAAGCAGTGTGTTTCAAACGGCTCGTAGCAATAATGTCTCATAATGAACTGGCATTAAGTTTGTAATACGTACTCGTAACAGTGCTCCATTTATTCATTAGATTTCGTTCGGGAAATTATGACTATAAATGAACCTCGTGGTCGATCAAAGAAGAACGTTGTTAATAACGAACTGAAGATGATAGTGGAAGCGGATTCGTCTCAAACTACAATTGTTAAAATAATATTTTATACCATTTGCGATCAAGTAAAATAAAAAAAAACCATGACAAATGTGTAACCTCGCGAACTAATTTATTTTATCTATACAAATTCATAAAAATAAATAAAAATGGAAGTGCCTATTTGTAATGTCAAAATAACAGCTTTTTCCTAAATGCATGTGAAAGTATATAACGGTGCTTATATCAAAAACAAATTTTTAAATATTTATCTGTCTGTATGTATGTCTGTTTTTTCAGACTAATCTCCGAAATGGCTGGACCGATTTTGACGGAACTTTCACTGGCATTTAGCTAAGATTATAAGGAGTAACTTAAGCTACTTTAATTTTCGAAACAGAATTAGTGTATCGCGCAAAAAAATTAAAATATATGAAATCCAATCGTAATAAGTTACACGCGGGCGAAGTCGCTGGGAACAACCATTATAATATAAGTGTGAAAAACAAGCACACAAGAATTTTAATTTGAAATTTAAGAAAAAATAAAAAATAAACACAGTACACCTATTAGTAAGGGGGTGTTGTGGTAAATATGTCTATAACTACTTTTTTTCTTCCTCGAATAAGAATCTAAATGTAGATGTATTTTCACCTCTAAGGAGTAAGAATGCCTCAACTTCAGTAAAAAAAGGGTCTTGGTAATGCACAGGGAGACGCCTGTATCTAAGCTAGTGTCATATTGTTCAACCGACATAGAAAGGTAAGAATTTGTAATCGAAATATTACCTGCGATGGCAAGTGGATCCTCTATTATATCATTACAGATATACAAATACTTGGAACCGGTTATTTGTAGGTCATACCTTTGTTATGCAAAATTCGAACCCGGGCCCCGCATGCACATAAATGCATCAGACAATGCGCTACAGAATTTTGATTTATTTAAATATTTTTTGATACGGACTTTTTCACTGTAACAACTCAAAGCAAAGCGCTGGGTGCTTTACTTTATATAACCTAATTAAATCTATTAAATCACAACTAGGTCAAGATAACGAAGACGGAACTTCGATTTTTGTTTCCGCTTGAATTGCTATTTTACCCGATTGCCGTGTAATCTAAAACGGCAGATATATTCAGCTGGTTATGTATAAATGAGTATATGTTGACCGTGCAGCGGTAGTGTAAGAATATACACTACCCCATATCATCCCGTGAGTGGCTTAAGAGGCGACAGAGAGAAACAGACTAGTAGATGGGCTGCAGAGTCTTCTTAATAACAACTTAAGTAACTATGTCAATATTATTATTTTGACGGCTCCGTAGCGCAGTGGCTTAGCAATGAGTTGGTGCGCTGGGCACCGCGGGTGCGAACCCCGCACGGAACAAGTATTTGTATGGCCTACAAATAATTGTTCCGAGTCTGGATGTTTGTCCTCGTGTAATTTATGTTTGTAAACTGCCTCGACGACGCAGAATATAATCCTAGTGTGGGGGTAACGCTTAAAAAAAAAGAAAAAAATTATCCCCCCTATAAGAATCAACAGGAAGTCTATGTTCAACAGTGAACTTTGGATAGGCCGTAACGAAGTAAAATATTAGGATTCTTCAGTGAAATATCTGTTTTATCTATTGGATAGAAATTTGTACGGGATAATCACGACAAGTGTACATAAAAAAATTGAATCAAGGGTACATATACAAACGGTGTGGATTGCCAGTGATGAAATACGGATCTGAGATTCTGTAAAAATTTCCAGTAAAAAGGGTCTCCGGTTCTCTACACTCACCATACGAAACACAGCAGCGTTAAATTAGTTTCACCAACATCATCATTATTCAATTAAATAGTATATTACAATTCTACTGCTGACCAATGCCACAAAACATTCTATCTGATCACACTACTCGTAAGCCAAACGATCGTAACGGTAACCGTGTAGTGACGGTGTATGAATATCCTCTACTCTATGTCAACTTGTGGGTGTCGTAAGAGGCGACAGAGTGAAACAAATCAGGAGATGGCAGTAGCGTTTAATAACAACGACTAAAAAAGGACTGCCGTTCCCAACCCGCTTGACAACTATGCCAGGCATGGCAACTATGGCAAAGGTCCCCATTGAGGCAATCTACGGGTGACGGCTATGTTCAGCAGTTGACTTTAATAGACTGTAAAGGTAAACGGTCGTTACCCGAATATTTGGCAAGTTAAACGCCGTACTCAGGGCAGATTGTATTTTAATATCTCAATTTATTCGCAGAGCACAAGCCTCCCTTTATTAACAGCGTCATTGTACTTTACGATCGAGTAAATATTTGCCAAATGTCTGTTTCACATTTTTATTCTAAGTGCCAATATTGGAAGGTAATTTTCCATGAATAAGGCCACGGTGACTAACTTAAATAGATATGTAGATCTATACAAATAAATAAAATTGAAGTGTCTGTTTGTAATGTCAAAATTACAGTTTTTTACTAAATGCATATGAAAGTAAATACGATACCTATAACTAATATACAATTTTTAAAATTTTTGTCTGTCTGTCTGTCTGTCTGTCTGTTTGTTCCGGGTAATCTTCGAAACGGCTGGATCGATTTTGACGGGACTTTCACTGGCAGATAGCTGATTTCATAAGGAGTAACATAGGCCACTTTTATTTTAGAAAAAGAATCAGGGTTCCGCGCAGAAACATAAAAACCCTAACACGCGAACGAAGTCGCGGGGAACAGCTAGTTTAAACATAAAAATAGTGAAATATTTAAATATAAAAAGGTAGTGTGGATTTTATTTCCCAACGTTAAAGTTGTGCATACCTTTTTACGTGGTAGAGCCATGCTTCAGCTATATTAATAGTGTAGTTGTAGAACGAATGGGTCACCTCGACCGGTCACAAAATACCAGCGCAAAATAGCAGCTTAATGCTGCAGTGTTTCGTATGGTGAGTGTAGAGAACCGGAGACCCTTTTTACTGGAAAAGTGGCATTCTATCTTAGTCCTCACGGCTGACAACGCATCTGCATTTTAATTCGCCAACGAAGATAGATGAAGATGTATATAGGCCACAGCAGCCACTTACCATCAGGTGGACTGTGTGCTCAATTGTCACCCTAATTCTTTAAAAAAAATACTCAACTTCACAGGTTACTGTAATGCTCAACATCCCAAGTTCATATTTCCTTCCAGCTACATTGGGTCTTAAATTAATACTTAGTACTTGTGGGAACTGGTAGTGAAATACCATAATTACTAAGTTAAGCACATAATACAATTTGACAACGCGTCTGTATTTTGATTCTGTACTGAGGATAGATGTAGATGTCTATGTGTCACAGCTACCACTTACCATCAGGTGGACTGTGTGCTCGTTTGTCTCCCCATCCTATAAAAATTAGTAGGAAACATTTGCTATCATTTCATTTTAGAAATGATGGCAAAAACATAATGAGGATATCTGCAGTAAAAGCAGAATGACCGACATAGCCCAACGGATTAGTAAGGTGAAGTGGCAATGGGCCGGCCATATAGCTCGAAGAACCGACATCCGATGGGGAAAAAAGGTTCTCGAGTGGCAGCCTCGTACAGGTAGGCTAAGTGTAGGGCGTCCCCCCACTAGATGGAGTGACGACCTGGTAAGACACGCAGGTAGTCTATGGATGTAGATGGCTCAGGAACGTGTTTTTTGGCGTTCTTTGGGGGAGGTCTATGTTCAGCAGTAGACTTGTGAAGGGCTGTTATGATGATGATGACGAATGATGGTTTGCCATCATTATTGTTACAATCACAGACTAAACCTGGTACCATAGCTACAAACTGTGAGGCATTCCATCGTAGTCCTCAGAGGTGAAAACGCATCAGCTATGCTTGAATTTGCTTGTGCTGAAAATCATAGTTTTAAGTTTATATGTGATAGTTGTTATAAGGAAGACGCTGCTGCCCAACCCTCAGTTTGTTTCCATTCTATTGCCTCTTACGACAGCCTTATACAAGTAACATTACTTTTCTTTACTTCTACTTCACTTTCATACGGGGTAGAGCCATGCTGCAGCTATATTTGCGTCTTAGCATAAATGGGTCGGCTCGACTGGGGAAGGATTACGCTCTCACAGAATACCAGCGTAAAATAGCAGCTTAATGCTGCTGTGTTTCTTATAATAAGTGTAGAGAAACGGAGACCCTTTTACTGGAAACGAGGCATTCCATCTTAGTGCTCAGGAGTGACAATGCATTTGCATTTTGATTCTTAAAATTATAGTCAGTATATGTACCACTGCTGGGCATAGGCCTTCTCTCATTTCTGAGTGGGTTTTAGAGCAAGGCAATGTCTGCAGCGCTGCCCCAATCCGTGTTAGCGAACTTCATATAGCTTTGAAATATTTTTTTCTTATTTCTCAGACATACAGGTTTCCTGAAGTTTTTGGTTTTACGTTGGTTTACGTTTGGTTTTACGATTTTGATTCTTAAGTATTTCTCAATTCAGGATTAATGTAGATGACAATGGGTCACTGCATCTATTTACCATCAGGTGGTCTGTGTGCTTGTTTGTCGCCCTAATTCTATTAAAAAAACCTATAAGTAAAGACATAATGGCACAGACATGTAAAGCTATTTTCGTATTAACTTGGTAGCACGCTTTTAGAAAAGATGTTGCAAATAATATTACCAGTGCGCTTCTACAAATAGTTCAGGTGGCTATAAACATGGCGGCCGAAGGGGAAAGTTTCATTACGCGAGTCACTAGAGCGAAGCGACCAGCTTTATAGTAATAACTATGAGATTTGAATTGAAATATCGATTTTTGTGACTTTTTGTAAGATAACAATTTGAACAAGCCCAATGTTTAAAACAGTCACTTAAAAAACTGTCGGCTTGAAAAGAGAACTACTACATAACCTATGGCACTCCCACAACTACGACGTATCTAACAATACCACGTATGTTAAAGTCCATCAAGCAGTTGGCAACAGAGCGTGCCAAAGAAAATGTGTAGACATACATTGTGTATTTATATGTGGTAGAGCCATGCTGCAGCTATATTACTGGTATAGTTGTAGCACGAATGGGTCGGCTCGACCGGGGAAGGACCACGCTCTCACAGAATACCAGCGTAAAATAGCATCATAACGCTGCTGTGTTTCGTATGGTGAGTGTAGAGAACCGGAGACCCTTTTTACTGGAAACGAGGCATTCCATCTTAGTCCTCACGGGTGACAACGCTCAGTATGACTTGACGGCGATTGTTTGTCCATCGCGACGATCTTGGTCAGTTACTTGTAGCGGTTGTGTGTCGGCGCGGTGTGATGTCACGGCGTCGGTTCGAATGGACAAGTTTAAACGTATTTTGTATTGCCGGTACATCGGCCCGTCACAATCTCGGGCCGGTTTAGCGGTCACGCCAATCTACTCTGAATTTCGGCAGCCGGGATGACAGCGCGAATAGTCGCACCTGCTGCAGCGAAATATAAGCGGGATAGTGCCTGCTTTTTCGAAATTCCGTTAAAACTTGAATTATGTTTACAAAAAGTAAAATAACACAAGATTCTTTACGACCTTATCCTCGAAAACTAAAAAAATAATAGGAAAAAATATTTTTTTTTCAATTCTTGATAAAATTTCGTTATAGCATTCATCTGACATACGAAAATAAAGATAAAATCTTTTTTTATCTTTTCGTAATATGGGTATCAAAGTGTCAAACTCTCCAAATTCTATGCGTTGAGTACCTACTCAGCTCAAGAACATCTCTCAGAGACTCATATTTACGCCACTTACTCAGTTCAGCTGCCTGATGCTGCCCCGGTTCTAAACGACGTACCCCTGAGATGAGAGGCCGCAAAAGTATCTACGCAAGTAGCATCACACACTAGGGCTTTACCTCTCTCCCAAGAGACCTATGTCATACCGTCGGGTCTCCTACCATCGTTTCTAAATATTCCACAATGCTCTAAAACCGAGGGAAAAAATATAGAGACAAGAGCCCTTCGGATGACATCGTTCAGTTAGTGCTAATAACCTCAGCTTCGATCTCAAAAGACATATTTGCCTGTCGAGAAACCAAAAATAATGACGTGCTGGATTCCCCTCAGTTTAACCAATTATATATAACATAATAAATAACAAATGGTAAAAAGAAAATTGACCAAGATATCGCGATAAGTATATTACGTACATATTGCGATATATTACATATCTAACTAATAAGTTTTTTTTATAAGACAAGGGTGACAAGCGAGCACACAGTCCACGTAAAAGTAAGTGGTTGCTGTGGCCAGTGTGTGAAAAGTGAAGAAAAGTGGATAGAATCAAGATGTGTTGTCACCCCTGAGGACTAAGATGGAATGCCTATTTTCCAGTAAAAAGGGTCTCCAGTTCTCTACGCTCACCATACGATACACAGCAGCATTGAGCTGTTATTTTACGCTGGTATTCTGTGAGAGCGTGGTCCTTCCCCGGTCGAGCCGACCCATTCGTGCTACAACTATACTATTAATATAGCTGAGCATGGCTCTACCACGTATAATATAAAATATAGATATAGCATACAGTAGAATTGTGAACCTCATCTCCTTGTTTTGAAGTCGGAGTGAGAAGAGTAGAGGTTTTTCATTCAATTATTGGTTTGCGTTTTAAGCGAACCTTTATTAAACGCGCCACAAAGGGCCAGTTCGTTCACGCTATCGGCTGTAAACGATTGAACGCTTCCCGATGGGGTGTAAATCCGCAAATGACGCGAAGGGTCCACGTATATTGCGACAAGACAGAAAAACCTTTCATTTTCATAAGTTCTACAGTTATAGGAATATTACCAGTCCTACGAATAATAAACTAATAATAATCATAATTTTAGAAGTTAGATTAGTTAGTTATAGTAGAAGTTAGATTAGTTAGTTAGTTAGTTATAGTTAGTTAACTTGGAGTTTAGAGATGCAACATAATAATCATTTATTTGTTCAGGATTTTTTTTTAACCACATACATTTGCATCTGAACTAAGCAATAAGCTTAAATTATATTAATAACACAAGTTTATCATATATGGTTGCTATTCACAAAAACTTTATTAATAACTAGCTGATACCCGCGATCTCGTCCTCGTTGTTTGATACATCATGAAAACACATATCATTGAACACGTAATGCTTATAAAAATCATTGTTTCTTAAAACTTTAATACTTTATGAAGATATCGCAATTCTATTTAGATAAGGACCAGGTGCCTAATAAATAAAACATAGAAAACCTAACTGAAATCTATCCAGTAGTTATTCCGGAAACGATGCTGCCACACTCTAATATAATATATTAGAGTGTGGCAGCATCGTTTCCGAGGCACATGAAATTTTGAGTGAGATTGGGAGGTTCTATGGACAGCTGTACACGTCATCGTTGGAGCCACACGCAAGTATGAGTAACGATCCAAGAACGAGTCTTATCCGACACTATTCCGAAGATATCCCGGACGTCAGTCTGAGCGAGATTAGAATGGCTCTCCAGCATCTTAAAAACGGCAAGGACCCAGGCGAGGATGCAATTACAGCGGAGCTTCTGAAAGCGGGTGGAAAACTGGTACTGGAAGTCCTTCAGAGGCTCTTTAATTCCGTCCTCCATGGTGGCATTACAGGCGTGGAGCAGAAGTGCGGTGGTCTTGTTCTTCAAGAAAGGTGACAATGCTCTCTTGAATAACTACAGACCGATTTATCTTCTGAGCCGCGTCTACGTGCTGTTTTTGAGAGTCTATTTATTTATTTATTTATTTATTTAGAAAACCAACAGCGTATATAGAAAATATTAACATTAATGTAACAAACTAAAAGTATGGCCAATAACAGGTTTCCCTTATATTGTTTGATGGTAGGTGTATTGTTGTTAGAAGAAAAGGAAAAAGAACAATCTAGTAGATAAATTATAAGCAAAATTATAAGCAATTCAATGTAATGAAGGTGGTCATAAGTTTACAGATCAGGAGAGATAGTCAGGTAGAATGATATATTACATTACCTTTATATATATATATAAATATATATATATATATATATATATATATATATATATATATATATATATACATACATATATATTTACTTATGTATATATACATATTAAATGTTTAAATATATAAAAATAATACAAATAATTAATTATAATATATATTAAATAAAATAACTTAAGTACTTATATTTATATTAGTAGCCTCAAAAATACATATAGTAGAAATAGATGAGAGAATATATGATTGTATGTGATTTTAACTTCAATTGCTCTATTTCGTAATAGTTTTCTTGATGTAATCTTTAAACGTAAGTTTAGATTTCGCAAAGAGGTCAATGTGTCCAAATAGTTCATTATATGTACGAGCAAGCCGCGAAAGAACAGTGTTTCGACAATAGTTTGAATGATGCCAGGGAGTCTGTAACAATGTAGTATTGCGGGTACGGAATTTTGGAGTACGAAAGGTGATTCTTGAGACAAGATATGGACAGTCAATATTACTGTTTATTATATCATATAACAAAGCCATGTCAAGCAAAATGCGCCTGTGTTCCAGAGATAAGAGATCGTGCTCAGTGCAACTGTCTGTGTAAGTATCGATTTTATTAGTCATTACGAATCGTCTCGCACGCAGACTTGACGACTTCCAGCCTCCCGAACGAGCCGGTTTCCGAAAGGACTTTAGCACCATAGACCACATACATACCCTTCGGCAAGTTGTACAGAAGTCTGAAGAGTACAGTTTGCCACTATACCTGGCGTATTTGGACTATGAGAAAGCCTTTGATTCCGTCGAAATTTGGGCGGTTCTGCAGTTCCTTCAGCGGTGCCAAGTTGACTGTCGGTATATCGAAGTGCTGATGTACTTGTACAGTAGGGCTACAATGGCTATCCGAGTACAGAACCAGAGTACGAAACCTATCCAATTGCAGAGAGGTGTAAGACAGGGTGACGTTATATCCCCGAAACTCTTCACCGCTGCATTGGAAGACGTTTTCAAGCTTCTGGACTGGAAAGGATACGGTATTAACATCTATGGCGAGTACGTCACTCACCTTCGATTTGCCGACGATATAGTCCTTATGGCAGAATCGCTGGAGGACCTAAGCACTATGCTCAATGACCTCAATAGTGTTTCCCAATGGATAGGTCTTAAGATGAACATGGACAAAACAAAGATTATGTTTAATGTCCATGTCACATCTATGCCGGTAATTGTTAGGAGCACTAAGATCGAAGTTGTTGACGAGTATGTTTACCTTGGATAAATATTCCGACTAGGTAAGTCCAACTTCGACCGAGAGGTCAATCGACGGATTCAACTTGGTTGGGCAGCGTTCGGGAAGCTACGACACATCTTCTCGTCAGACATACCTCAAAACCTTTAAACGAAATTGTACAACCAGTGCGTGTTGCCAGGGATGACTTACGGATCTGAGTCCTTGGTCCTTCACTGCTGGCCGTATGAGGAAGCTCAAGGTCGCTCAGCGAGCTTTGGAGAGGGCTATGCTCGGAGTTTCTCTGCGTGATAAACTTAGAAACGAGGATATCTGCAGTAGAACTAGAGTGACCGACATAGCCCAATTAGTATTATAGATTAGTAAGCTGAAGTGGCAGTGGGCCAGCCATATAGCTCGAAGAACCGACAACCGATGGGGAAGAAAGGTTCTTGAGTGGCAGCCTCGTACCGATAGGCGAAGTGTAGGGCAACCCCCCACGAGATGGAGTGACGACCTGGTAAGACATGCAGGAAGTCGATTGATGCAGGTGGCTCAGGACCGTGCTTGGTGGCATTCCTTGGGGGAGGCCTATGTTCAGCAGTGGACATATGAAAGGCTGTAATGATGATGATGATGATCACAAAAGAAAAATTAATGAAAAAATATATTTCTTTATATTATAAACTGACCGCCCAGGCGCAACGCGCTTAAATCAACTGCGCATGCGCGACTGTACTAACTCCCGCGTATACGCGACGACATAGAGTAGTGCACATTTTTTGTTTAGAAAGGCTTTTCTAGTACGTAGTACATATAACTCAATGTTTTTATGTGTTATAAATATATTTGAAATCTACTTTAAAAAAAATATTAAAATTATAGATTACATGCATTTGTTGCTAAAGGCAAGGTTCTAATCATTTGAGGATTACACTAACGGATAGATGATTTATAAAAATCTATATTATTCACGTTTTATTTAATTTTTTAAAGTGCGATTTTCTTTTTTAATTAAATTAATTCCAAAAATTGTGTGAATTCTATGATAAACGGGCGTACGAAGAGTGCCGCCCGCACTCTTCGTACGCCCGTTTATCATAGAATTCACACAATTTTTGGAATAGCCTTGAGCATGCAGTGCACTGCATGCTCAAGGCTATTTGGTCAGAACGCCTTAACATAAAAATTTAAATATCAGTCTGTCCATGCCACACTTGGTTCTCAGCCTTGACAGTAGGCTCTTTCTTGCAGACAGATCTCTGGCAAAGACTTGGGAGCCTTGGCTCCGCTCGATCGCTTCTTCAATACAAGCTGTATTGAAGTTACGTAAGTCCCGCCGCATGCATTTGGAGATCTGTCTGTTCAGTTGCCTGTATGCTGTCAAATCTGTTGAAGAATGTAGCTTCATCTTCTGTCTAACAGCCATGAGATTGAGAGTGTGATCGGAGAGTTTTTGTGTTCTTCTGCGGCGGGTCTTGCAGAACTTAGCTCCGACCGCATGGACAGTTTCCACGAGCTTGTCATTCATATCATCCACTTCATTGCAGTTTTCTAGGCACTGAAAACGGTTTTATAACTCGAGCTGAAAGGTTTCAGGACTTTGGAATAGAGCACGAGGAGGACGGAGCGTTGACTTCATTAGACGAGACCTCTCCAACTTAACGTTTAGGTTCATTGTGCCTCTGATCATTCGTTGATCGCTACCAGTTTTCACCCTCGCGATCACGGAAACATCACTGAACAGTTGTCGTCTGGTCGTCATAATGAAGTCAATCACATTTTTTGTCGAACCGTCGGGGCTTGACCAGGTTCACTTCCTGTGGGGCCCCTTCTGGAAGAAAGAGTTCATCATAAAGAGTCCCTTTTTCTCCATGAAGTCGGCCAGCTGCTGGCCCCTTGGGTTCCGTTGCCCTATTCCGAAATTCCCTACTTTGAGCTCACCGTTCTCTCTTGTGCCTAGTTTTGCGTCGAAGTCTCCCATTAACACAGTATAGTGGGTTTTAGAGGAATGCATGGCTCTAGAGATATCCTCATACATTTCCTCCACCTCCTCATCGGGGTGTGCCGAGGTTGGCGCGTAAACCTGTATGACCTTCAGCAAATACCGTTTGGTGATTCTGAGTATAAGTTACGCAACCCACGTCGACACACTCCGAATCTTTACAACATTGTTAACGAGAGACTTGTGGACGTTAAATCCGAAACCTCCTTGGGACAGATGGTCGCCCTCTCGGTGATAGAGCAAGTTGCCGGATTCGAGGATTACCGTGTCCTCGCCCTCTCTTCGGACCTCGGATAATCCTATAATATGCCAGCGTAACTTGTCTATCTCTTCTTCCAGCTCCAGGATCTTCTCGTCAGTCCTCAGGGTGCGTGCGTTATAAGTTGCCAGGTCGAGTCATCGTAAGTGGCAACCGAACCTCCACCGGAAAATCTTAGCACCCCTTGCCCCGCCGTTACCATGGTCGCCACCGTAGCCAGGAATAGCCGGGGAATGGGGGCCGTCTCTTCGTTACTTTCATGGGGGTTATACTGCCATAGTTGCCACGCTTGGCAAGCGGGTTGGCAACCGAAGTTTTTTTATTGTTGTTTTGCTGTTATCAGAAAGATGCTGCTGCCCATCTTCTGTCTCAGGTTCCCTCTGTCGCCTTTTACGACACCCACGGGAAGATATGGAGTAGTGGATATTCTCGACCGCCACTACACGGCACACGGGTCTTTTGTTATATTACGACATTATTACCTATTTATTCACTTGAACAACAAATAATTTTACTTACTTGACTACTGAATTGTTATTTACGTCCAGGTTTAAACTTTAATTTGAAATCATGTATTATTGGCGCCGCTCCACACTGCATGAATATTGAAACCACAGACTAACTAGTAGATCGAAACCACACGAAAGACAGACTGTACAGATTGCAGTACAGTTCAGTTAAACATAGTGTATGTTCGGAATGCCCAATCCAGTACGTAGTACATATATTATATTGATGCATAAAAACAAATTAGAACGTGGAATGTGATGATAGGATATCGAACATTAACAATGTGCTTTTAGATGTAGTTTGCTTCTCATAACTAATGAGATAATATTCTCTGAATGACGAAGAAAAATGCAAGATTTTGGTCGGGGTATCGCCTTAATTTGTTAATTTATAATTCCACAAAGTTTTTTTACGCCTGTAAAAGAATCCTAAGTGATACGTACCATTTTTAATAAACATTAAGACCTAATTTTACATTTAGTTAGGAAATAAATACTTGAGTACTTTGGGTACTACGTTTTTATTTAACTCGCTTTCTTGTTCGTTCATTAAAAACTTTGCAATAGTATAAATATTTCGAACTTAATAATATTTAAAAATATGTGCTCACAAGAAAGGAGAGAATGCTTGGTTTATTTTCTGAAACAATCTTTTTCATTATTGTTTGACATTTGTGACAGTAAACTTATGAAGTATTCGTGGTAGATGTAATGAATAATACCGTCTAAGCGGCTTCTTTTGTTTCTATTTGCTTGTTAAAAATGCAATGAACGTTTTTTACATTCGTACGGGATCAACTTTTCGTCATTAAAAAAATGAATTCAGATTCAAAACCTTGTCATTAATGCACCTATTTAATAAAACGAAATTCAGTAAATTACGTGCTAAAGCCATGCTGCAGCTATATTACGATTGTAGCATGTATTGGTCGCCTCAACAGGGGAAGGACCACACACTCACAGAATACTAGCATTTTGTATGCTAAGTATAGAGAACCGGAGACGTTTTTACAGAAACGAGGCATTCAATCTTCCTCAAGGGTGATAACACATCTGCATTTTGACTCTTAATCGAGGATAGATGTAAATGTCTATGAGCTTCAGCATTCACTCCCTATCAGGTAGACTGTGTGCTCATTTGTCACCCATATTCTATAAAATAAACTTTGACGTGAATTTGCTGTAATCATTCAACAACTACGGAACCCACTTCCCGAATATTTATTGTCCCCATGTCAAATATCTTATGATCATACCTTATGTCAATATCAATACCTTATGTCAAATAAGGGCTGCTATATTTTCCTGCTATATTACTTCTTACTGGATATCTATACTTTCCTTATTTCAACTGAAGGTTATTGTGTACTTTGACGCGTTAATTAGTTAAGGCTTGGCTAATTAATTTTTCTTCTACCATATAATAATTTTCCTCAAAGTAATGCTTGGATATATTAATTAACTTTCACGTGATATAAGGATTATAGCTCTTAATTATATCGCCTTTATTTTTTTATTGAAATTCTTTTTTTTAAGTCTTTTTGGTTTAGTGGTCGTATTATTGATCATGAGGTTCCGGTTTTGAAAAGTTACGGAGACGATAAAAAGGCATCTATTTTTTTCTTCTTTATAGTGTTTCCTGGGCTGCCAGGTGCTGCTTTGTGCCATTTCAAAATGCTACCACAATTTTTTTTTCTATATTTAAAGACTATTTTTTGGTAACATACAAAATAGTAAAAAATAAGTGAAAATGAGGAGACAAATTTTAAAATAGTGATAGATCAGTCAATATTATTTAGACTATAATAGTATTTAAAGATATGAAAAGTACGATTTAGTAGCCTCACTTTAAGCTATTTTAAATGCTCTAGTTTTCTATTGCCAAGTGTTTGGCCGAACCAAAAAAAAATCAGCGTGCTTTTGGCTAAATTTGGGAAATTAATTAATCTCATTTTAATTTTTAAACTATACGACTTACATATAATCAAGGTACCTCCATTACAATTTACCAAGTACTTTGTTTTTAATAAGCAATCGAAATTCTGGACATTTTTTTCTTTCAAAAAGTGGCATAATCTACTCTCTCACCTTACCCAGTTATATTAAAAATTGCACCCCCTATTTTTCTACCATTAGGGGAAGAATAATTTGTTCAAACTTAAATGGGACCCTTGAGTTATAAACTATTTAATAAAAAATAATATTATAATTGGTTAACACGTGCCCAAGAGAACTTCATCCCTTTATAAACTCAGCTAAAAACATTATAAATCTAGATAAAAAACATTTAAGTGAAACTTAATAAAATCACGGTTTGACCAAGATATTTATTTCTTCGCCGAATAAATAAAAATGTTTCATCTGCCTACTTCCAGAAAGGAGACGGTACTCAATTCGACTGTATGTTTTTTTTATGTTTGTCACCTCATAACTTTGTACTGGGCGTACAGATTTCGATGATTCTTTTTTCATATGAAAGCTGATAGTTCTCGTGTGGTCCCATATGAATTTGATAAAGGTCAGACCAATGGTTATTGAGTTATTCTTAAATAACCTATATTGAAGTCGCTTATATTGAAGTTGGCTGTACAAAATTTTTAATTTTTAATTATTTTGCATTTCATTTCGTGGCAAATTTAAGTAATTTAATAATGTTATCTTTGAAGTCTCAAGTAATTATTCTGCTTACGGTATTACATCCAAATCAAGGAAGATAGTAAAATGTAATATCGAATTGGAATTTAATCTATCAAAAGTTGAGCGTCTGACAGCTTGAACTCAATTTGTAGTCTCACGAAACGAATAACCTTATCAATACTAACTTGCGTTTGTAAACTACAATTGATGACCGATTTCAGGCCATTAAGCACCGCGAGCGTCATTATGGGCATATATATGAACGCGCCCCGGCTTCACCTTGATAGGGTATACTAATGAGGCGTTATTTAAATTTAAGATAATAAAGGACTATTTATTTTACTAATTTCAAACAAAAATCTCAAAGTTTTTCGAATAAAATACAGCCTAATCACGACTGACATTGCTCTCTATATGTTCGTGAAGTTTCTTTACAGTCGGTTCGGCTATTTCAAAGATTAGCCCGGGCAAACAGGCAGACAGATAGACAGGCAGAGGGATACAAATTTTAATAAAATGGTTATTGATGTCTTAATTGCATTCAAATAACCCCCTTAGCTCAACATAAGGCAATTGTTTCTTAGCGGTCAGCCACCGCAGAGTCTAGATCACCTGAAGATGTCTCGTGTAGAGGCAAAACACGTGTCGTATTGTCGTCAGTGGTGTGTCTTTCCTAGTGTAGTGGTGTTAAAAGTAGTGGTGCTGGGATTAGTGGTGACGGTGGTAGTACACGCAATCGAAGGAGGGCGGGAGTTGCTCTTCAAACTAGGTAAGACACATCATTTTATTTTATCGAGCGGATGTACGCGAAGTAATTTTTACCAACTTTAATATAATGGACTTCCGCAAAGTAACGCCAAATTCTATTAATTGTTTTGATATTACAGACAGACTCTTTAATTTTATTTATATATAGATGTATAAGATGACCATGTAGTGGTTGTGTAACTATATCCACTACCCCATACCACCCCGTGGGTGTCACAACTACTGTTATTACAAATAAAAAATATTATAAAATCTGCGGCTGCTATCTTGCCTTCCAAGCGTTGTAACTACGGCAAATATAATCTTTTTCTTTTTTCTTATAGGATAAGGGTGACAAACGAGCACACAATCCACCTGATGGTAAGTGGTTGCTGCGGCCCATAGACATCTACATATATCCTCTGTTACAAATCAAAATGTAGATGCGTTGTCACCCGTGGGGACTAAGATGGAATGCCTCATTTCCAGTAAAAATCTCCTCCAGATCGGACTTCGGTCACGGCGGCCAGTCCCAACGGAGACTAGCCGTCAGCACGGGACATGATTATAGTATACAAGTGTATGCGCAAGCGCAGTTGCACAATTTATTCCCTCACTCTCATAGTCCGATGGGACGGTAATGCGACACGACAGGAGAGAGATCAGGCAAATATATGTAGTGAGTATTCCCCTATGAGTAGTCCCCTGATAGACAGTAACAGTAAATAGTCGTGTCGCTTAGCAGGGGCTAAGCGCCCACCATGTAAATTTGACAGTATGCGACCAACTCGGATTAGATACCATGTGGCGGTTATGAAATTGTAATTACTGATTTACCGCAAGCGGTGAAGGTAAATACCGTGAGGAAACCTGCATTTTTGAGGAATAAATATTTCGATGACATGTAAAGTTCACCAGCACTGGAGCAAACATAATATACAAAACGTTCTTATGAATATGAAATTTAGTATTCTTTGAAAAGTATCTTCGTTTATTGATAACTTACACATCAAAGCCGCGGTTTTTTCCAAACCGAGGAATGGATACAAATAAGGTACTTATATCTAAGATATTCGTTATGTGTCTCGACGTTCTTTATATGTATCAATACATATTGTTTTGAAAATATTGTTCTTAATAACCAAGTGATGGGAACTCGTTTCAGACAAGCATTCCATTTACCATCCTCTTGAATAATTCTTCTGCCAAGCAACAGTATGTGTACTTGTTATTTTACAGGCTGTGAGTCATTTCAGCTTAATGCTCGGAAATGAATTTTCTTATTTGAAGTTTATTTTTACTATTCATAGCCAGCGCTTAGCTACAATCCCACCTGGTGATAAGTGGTGATGTAGCCAAAAATGCTGAAGCGCACTGATTTAACAAAAACCTACTCACTCTTGCCCTGAAGACACCCCCATTGTAGTTAGATTAGACAAACAGATGCTGGGCAACATATTCCATCTGATGTAAATTAATGCTATGATTCGTACGCTTATAAGAAATCTTATAAAGAATCAAAATAAATATGAGTTGTCACATCTGAGGACTAAAATAGAACGCTTCGTTCCCAGTAAAAAGGGTCTTCGGTTCTCTACACTTACTATACGAAATACAGCAGTATTAACGCTGGTATTCTGTGAGAGCATGGTCTTTCTCCGGTTGAGTCGACACATTCGTGCAATAACTAAAATATAGCTGCAGTATGGCGCTACCCCGTATAAAATTAAATTATTTTATTCGTATTAGTTTTTTAAGTAAACTTCCATTTTTTAAAAAGTTTAATCATTCCGTCCTAACTCTATCTAGAATAAAAAGCAAACGATTTCTTCAGAAGTTGGCACCGGCTGTCGGTGAGAGCCCTCTCTCTCTCTCGGCGTAATCTATTTTGACTGATCGAATTAGAACCGGCTAAATATATTTGTATTACGTTGTTTTACGTTTTCATCTTAGGAAATTGTATTTTTTTATTGAAGACAAGAACAAGCGGTGCCGAAAAAGTTTTAAATTGTGTAATCTATACAAATAAATAAAATTGAAGTGTCTATTTATAAAATGGGGTTGTTATAAATTAATTTGCTTAATTCCGCGTAAAGAAAGAAAATGATGTGTCCTGCCCAGTTTTAAAGGGACCTCCCACCCTCCCTCAATCGCGCGCACTATACCCGTCTCTGTCAATCCCAGCACTACCATCCCCAGCACCACCACACTAGGCACGACACACCACTCTCGAAAATACGACACGTGTTTCGCCTCTACACGAGGCATCCTCAGGCGAAGTAGACTCTGTGGAGGCTGGCCGCTAAGTGAGCGGCGAGCCGAAACTACTGCTATTTATACTACTTGCTGACGCAACCGCGCTCCAATTACGTATAGTATAAAGCGCGCGATTGAGGGAGGGTGGGAGGTCCCCTTAAAACTGGGCGGGGCACATCATTTTCTTTCTTTACGCGGAATCAGGCAAATTAATTTATAACAACCCCATTATAATGGATTTCCGCAAAGTAATACATGATTCTATCAATTATCTATTTATAATGTTAAAATTACAGTTTTTTTACTAAATCCATATGAAAATATAAACGGTACTTATGACAAAAAAAACAATATTTGAAATTTTTGTCTATCTGTCTGTTTGTTCTGGCTAATCTCCGAAACAGCTGAACCGATTTTCACTGGCAGATTGCTGATATTTTAAAAAGTACCTTAGGTAACATTTATTTGAGAAAAAGAATTAGGCTTCCGCGAAACAAATTTAAAATCCATGAAATCCAATCGTAATAAATTCCACGCGAGCGATGTCGCGGCAACTAGCTAGTATTAAAATAAAATTTGTGGATGTTTTGTTTAAGTAACAGATTTATGTGTGCTCTACGAAACAGGAGATAACCCTAATGGTAAGTAAGGCTTTTTTTTAATCCGAACAAGAAAGGGCAGTATTCGACTCCTGGAGGTATTATAAAATTACAATTAATAACAAATAGCAGCTTATGGCTGCTTGATGTTATTGGTAATGAGACAATCTATCTTAGTCCTCAGGGGTGACAACGCATCTGCATTTTGATTCTCCGGCGAGGGTAGATGTAGATGTGTATGGGCCGCAGCTTCCACTTACCACAGTTATTCTGTGTGCCCGCTTGTCACTCTTACTCATTAAAATAGAGAATTGTTCTTACGGAAAGTTCTGGATCCAGAGGCGGATCCGACAGGATCCGACTTGTTGGGGTAAATTTAACTTTGCAGTGGAAAAATATGTTTCCCATACATTGGTCTAAATTATCGTCGATGCTCCAACTACAAATTTACACACACAAAAAACATGCGTGAGTGCCGTGGAACACTCAGTTGGAACGAAGTTCCTTTCGCAGTATATTAATATTGATAAACGTATTATATTATTGATTAACAAAATACAAATAAATGTATTACTAGCGTCTATCAAAATGAAGTGTCAGTTAAAATAAAATAATATTTCTTTCATGGCAAGATAAGAAAAACCGTTTAACAGTGGTAGAGCCACGCGGCAGCTTTTGCTGTCGCACGGATGGGCCGGCTCAAACCGGGGTGGTACCACGACCTCACAGAAAACCAGCGTGAAGTAGAGGTTTAGCTCTGCGTTTCGCTTGGTGGGTGCAGGTGGCCGGAGGCCCTTTTTACTGGAAATGAGGCATTCCATCTTAGTCCTCACGGGTGACAACGCATCTACATTTTGATTTGTAACAGAGGATAGATGAAGATGTCTATGGGCCGCAGCAACCACTTACCATCAGGTGGACTGTGTGCTCGTTTGTCACCCTTATCCTATAAAAAAAAGTGCAAGGGAGATGGATATTATTCCATCTCCCTTTCTTATAGCCGGGATGGCCGTCTACATTATGTCAGAAAACGGTACGTACCGTTTATGGGGGCTGGGTCTCCATCCGCCAAATTCGTACCGTCCGATAAGGAACTTCTTTCTAAAAACAATTTTTGCAATTTATTCTATTATATACGAAAGAATCCTTCATTTGCAAGATCAAGTAACATTTTGTACTCTTGTCTATTTAAATAGGTAAATCTCGAGATAAATGTAATTCTTCTGTCTGTGTGTGTGACTGAACTTATCCTAAATGACTAGACCTATATTGATGAAATGTTATGTGTGTGATTAAGCTGATTCGAGAATAGTTTAGATTTACAATTGGATCCGGTCGGTGGCGCTGTGGTCGAGATCCTGGAATCACCCGCGTGAAGCGAAGTAACCAAAGAGTAGCCAAATTTTAAACTTAAGTTCAATATATAAATAATAATATACTAATATTGCAGTTTTTTGAAAATACGAGTAAATAAGGCTTCTGCTTTTATTTAAAATTATCCCAAATTAAATGTGATTTATGGGCATCAACGTTTTTGCCTACCGACCGACCCGGTCGGTAGGCAAAAACGTTGCGAATGTGTGCGTGTGCAGTAAAATCAGTTACATAAAGCATTACCACGTATTTTAAATTTAAAAGACAAAAAACACAGATTATTTAAGATTTTTTTTATTAATTTTTCTTCACCATTTGTCTATATTACTAATTCTTAACCTTCTCTGCAAAGAACAATTGTAGACTTTCATACATAAAATTAGTTGAGAAGAAATGGTAGCGTCTACGTCAGTCTTTGAGTAACTTTATCAAAGAATTTTGGCAAAAATATTTAGATTTGAATCTTTTAGGTTATAACTTATGTCTCTTGGAAAAAGTCATGCGTCCTGTGGTGGTTTGATTAATATGTTCTCTACATAATTGAGAGTTTTTAGATTATTGTATCTTTATTAATGTTTGCATACTATAAATGTATATTTCTGGCATGGCTTCTAAGCCTTTGTGTCATACAGTTATATTTTAATTTAGCTAGTATTGCCATAACATTAAATGGAATTGTTACATAGTACTATGATTGAGATAATGTATTATTGCAGGAAGTTCTTTGTAAGAGACTTATTTTCAACCATGTCACTTTTATTTTTATTATTACTGATAGTATAGTTATAATTAATAATAACTTCCTATAAAAATATTTTGTGTTTGTGTGTTGTGTTGGTAGTCTTACAAAGTGTATACGAAAATAGTATGCATATAGTAAATGGCAACACTTGAATAGTGTAAAATGATTAAAGTCATTTAATATTCCCTAAAATTTATGTTTTTCTCTGTGACTTTAATTAAAATACATTTTTATTTGAAAAATCATAGAAAAATAATTAAACTCATTTTATATATAACGTCTAGAAACGCAATCATTTTTGTCAACTATATTTCAGCTCTCGTTATTTGGCCGGTTATTGCAAAATAAACCTGTATAAATTGTATACTGTAATAAATTGATAGGTGTGATTTAATTTAAAGATCATTCCGCCTGTGGCACCGCTCTCGAGCGGTCGTGTCCAGGTAGTCCGCGCATCCGTCCCCGTACGGTAGTGCTCTCTCGCTCTCGCGCCTCCGCTGTCCTGCTCGCGCTTACAGCGTCGACGCCTTGGTGAGTCATTTTACGCTAACTCCAGTTATTACCTCCCTGTCTCCGGGCGGGGCGGTTTGACTGTTGGTCTTGCTTGTTATTGTTATTTTTATTGTTAATTCTTTTGTTAACTATTTCTAATTTTGTTTTCGTTATTTATTTGTATAACGTGTACGTGTATATACTGTTTCTAGGGAGTTACTTGCTCTTTTCAGAGCAAGGCCCTGCTCTTTTGAGAGCAGGGGCACTTACTCCTAGAATTAAGAACGTCCCGTTCTTCTCAGAACGGTGATCCCGCCCTTACTGTTTAGGTACATAACGTCTCTGTTCTTTTCAGAACAGCACCCACTAGCCCCTTCCGTATCAAATACGTTTCGTAAAACTACTGCCCTCAACATGTCCACAATTACCCAAATTAAGTCCCTCGTCGCCGCCCTAAACCAAACTCTTGGTCTGGGCCTAAACCTCGATGAGACGGCCCTTGCCGCCATCGCCGCCCATGTTACTTCCCCTGCCCGTCAGGCACTCCAACCGCCGCCCGTACTTGCGGCCTACCTAGAGACAAAGAACTCTTTCGCCCCATTAGAAATGGAGTACGCATGCTCCGAGTCCTCTGCATCGGCCTCCCGGAAGAGGCCCGCCACCAATTCTGGCACCGGCTCATCGGAGTCCTGTGACTCCGACGGAACCGGGGATTCTTCGTTCAACACGGTGAACTCCAAGCGCAACGGTAAACGCGCCGCTAAAAACCGCACCCTCCCTGTCTCAGCGGCCCCTGCCGCTCCTTCAACCTCCGCAGCTCCCGCTGCCGCCTCTGCCCCCGCAGCCCCCGCCGCTGCCTCAGCCCCACTTATGTCACTAGACATTCCCGCTCCGACCAAGCCAGCCTCTCGCTGTGCTCCAGTCCTTGCCAAGAAGCAAGTCCCGCCCCCTGTCTTCCTAAGAGACAAGGCTAAATTCACAGAACTCTCCAAAACCTGCTACAACGCAGGCATAAAATATGACCACGCCATCAACCTCGGGGAGGCTATTAAGATCATCCCCCAATCAATCGACGACTTCCGGCGACTCACCAGGCTATTCACAGCCGAACGAGTTTCTTATCATACATACGCTCTTCCGGAAGAGCGCAAAGTCAGGGCCGTCATCCGCGGCGTCCCCTTCGAATTTTCAAACGAAGAAATCCTTAAGGACCTTAAGTCCCAAGGATTCCCCGTAGAAGCCGTGCACAAAATGCACAGTAGAACAGGCCAGAGGTTCTCTCTTGCCCTAGTAATTTTAACCAACGTGCCGGAGGCGAAAGCCATCTTCCGGCAGGTACGCACAGTGTGCGGCCTGTCGAGAGTGAGGGTTGAGCCTCCACATAGGCGCGGGTTCCCGGCGCAGTGCCACCGCTGCCAGCTGTATGGTCATGCGGCGGCCAACTGCTCCGCCCCACCCAGGTGCGTTAAGTGCCTTGAACCCCACAACACTAAAGAGTGTCCTAGGCCCAAAGACGCCGAATCCCCACCCGCGTGTGTCCTGTGTAAACAAACGGGCCACCCGGCTAACTACAGAGGCTGCCCTTGCGCACCTCATCCTCGCCCCAGTAGGCAAGCTCCACCGCCGGTCAATGACCGCTCATTCCCGGCTCTTTACCAACGGATGCCCCGTCAGGGCCTTTCTCAGCCCACCCAGGGCTTCTCTCGACCCTCTCAGGGTCCTCCTAGGCCCCCTCAGGGCACTATTCGGCCCCCTCCGGGCTTCTCTCAGCCTATGCAGCCTCCAGTTTTTCCCTGGGGCCCCAAAAAGGCAGTACCACCGCGGACATCCTCCGCCCCTCAACCACAACAATCACAGCCCTCAATGGCTGATGACCTAAAAACGGTGTATTCCGCAATTAGGAACATCAACGTTGAGGAAATCGCTGTGTTAGCACGCAAATTGCGCGCTGCGAGGTCCCCTCAGGACCGTCTCCTCGCTCTTGCAGAGCATCATAATCTTTTGTGCTCATTGTAAGTTAAGTTAACTTAAGTAACTTAACTCACAATGACAGAGCAGTTTGCTCTACCAAAATCCCACGGTCGTATCAAACCTAAGGGTTTATCGCTTGTATCCTTTAACATTCGCGGTTTGTGAAATAACCTCCCAGAGCTTAAGCTCTTTCTTCAAAATCGTGAAACCGATTTCCTCCTCCTACAGGAAACTAATCTCAATACTAAGGACACTAGAGGCCTTTCCATCAAAAACTTCTCTCTTCTTCGTAATGATAGACCCGACCGCCGAGGCGGCGGTACGGCCATTTATTACAAGAAGACACTCCACTGTTCTCCCATTTCTACTCCGCAACTTTCCAACATGGAAGCCACGGTATGCAGGCTAGCTATGACTGGACATCAGTCCATCTTCATAGTCTCCTGTTACATCCCTTCTAAAACCCTTCCCCTCAAAAAAGATTTTGAGGCTATTTTATCTCTAGGCAATTCAGTCATTATGTTTGGAGATTTTAACTCCAAGCATACTGAATGGACATGCCGTACTACCACCCGTAGTGGCAAGTTACTGCTCGATATCACGCAGTCTCTTGATATTACCGTCCACAGTCCTCTCGGTGTTACTCACTTTCCCGATAACACCGACTATGCCCCCGATGTACTAGATTTTGCGTTACTCAAAGGAGTTTCTCTCAACCTTAGGGCAATCGAGACACTAGACGATCTAGGATCCGACCACCGACCGGTCTCTCTCATTCTTGGCCATCAGCCACCACTCCCAACACCCTCTACTAAAACCTTCACAAATTGGAAGGGCTTCAAGGAGTCCCTAGCGAAAGCTCTGGACTCACAGGACTCCCCCATCTCCCTATCTTCGGACTTAGACAGTCCTGAAAAAATCGACACCGCGGTCAATTCACTCTCCACCCTTATTAAAACCTCCCTTAAGGAGAATGAAAGGGTCGTCCCGGTTGCTAATAATAGTGGGCTTTCCCTGCATATTAGCAACCTATTAAAAGCCAAAAAAGCTGCTTTCCGGAGAGCAGCAAAATATCCCACGCCCGAATATAGGCGCACGGCCAATCGTCTTCAACGAGAACTCCGTTTCCGCCTCTCTGAATTTCGAGACCTTGAAAAGAGTAAGCTCATGGAGAATATCTCTCCCTCTCATACAGCGTACTATCAGATGGCAAGAGCCCTCCGCATAGACGCTATCTTCCACACTCCCCCTCTCTCCCGTCCCGACGGTACGGTAGCCTTCGAGGACGAGGAAAAGGCTGAGTGCTTTGCAGACAGCATTGCCGCTCAATGCTCTCTTAGCTCTCAACCCGTAGACCCCTCACACGTCCAGGCAGTGGAGGATGAGGTCCGCCGCCGGAACTCGCCCCCTACAGCCTCCGAACCTATCTCTGTGTCCAATGATGAGCTTTCATCCCTCATCAAAGGACTTAAGCCTAAAAAGGCTCCGGGCGCGGATGGCATCTCCAACCAAGCCCTAAAAAACTTTCCTGAGCAGGTGCTAACCCTTTTATCTATTATCTTCAATGCCTGCTTCAACCTTAGTTACTTTCCCACTACGTGGAAAGAGGCAACTGTGATTGGTATTCCCAAGCCAGGCAAGCCTCTTAATCTCCCCTCCAGTCATCGTCCCATTAGCCTCCTCAAGGCCATGGGCAAGCTCTTTGAAAGAGTCATTCAAAATCGCATGAGGCGCCATCTGTTTCCCACAGACGGTGACCCTCTTATCATTCCCCATCAATTCGGTTTCCGAGCGAAACACTCCTGCCCCCAACAAGTTCACCGTATTGTGGAATATATCCTCAGCGGTTTTTATCCCCGTCGTCATAAGACTATCGCGGTCTTTTTCGACATCGCCAAAGCCTTCGATAGAGTCTGGCATACAGGCCTTATCTACAAACTATACAAAATAGGTCTCCCCGATCGTCTAGTACGTCTCGTGGCCTCTTATCTTAATCATCGTACCTTTCGTTTTAGACACGAAGGCACGCTATCTTCACAGCGCCCCATCAAAGCTGGTGTCCCTCAGGGCTCAGTTCTTGCTCCTCTGCTGTACATACTGTTCACCAACGACATTCCCATTCCGCCGAAAGGTGTTCAGCTCTCCCTCTTCGCAGACGACACTGCTCTCTACTGCAAAGGTATCTCGCTACCTTTCATACGGAACAAGGTCCAAAAGTCAGTTGATGACCTAGGAGCTTGGTTCAAAAAATGGCGCATCGATGTGAACCCGGAGAAGAGCTCCGCCGTTCACTTCGATTATAAACGACGCCGTCTCAAAAACACTCCACCAATACGTATGCTAGGGACCCCTGTCCCCTGGCATACGTCTGCCAAATATTTAGGTGTCACTCTAGACACAGGGCTAACTTTCAGGCCCCACGTCAAAAGAGTAACCCGTCACGCACGTTTTTACCTGAATAGGCTCAACAGTATGTTGGGCCGACACAGTAAAATGTCCCTCAGAAACAAGCGTACCCTTTATAAGGTCTGTATACGACCAGTCATGTCCTACGCGGGCCCCATTTTCGCCCACTCTAACCCTAAAATCATTAATGAACTCCAAGTAGTTCAAAACCTTTTCTGTCGTCGAGCTGCGAACGCACCTTGGTACGTCCGCAATGCCGACCTTCATCGGGACCTAGAGCTCCCTACAATTCAACAATTCCTTAAAAAACTCTCTGAGAACTTCTTCAAAGCCTCAGAGTCGCATTCCAATCATTTTATTCGTGAGGCTGCTAATTATGCAGCCCCACTCCCCTCCCGCTATAGCGTCCGCAGGCCGAGAAACTCCCTCTCGGACCCGCCTAATAAACTTTCAAACGACCTGAACTGCCTCCTGGCGGCTCAGGCCAACTCTAATTAAGTTATTCATAATTAATTTGCCTTCCCAGGCACTCCCTCAGCGGCTTATAGCCGCCTGCGCCCTCTTTTCCCAAAAGAGGGTCGCTTTACGATACGGCATGTGAAGCTTTCAACAGCTGGTTGCCAGTCCCCAAAGGCAGTTTTTAGAGGGTATCACTTAGGTTCCCCCTTGTAGGTAGTGAGTCCCTCATAACCACGATGGACCGGCCATCGTGGTATGCGTAATGCATTTTCTGCCTCCCTTCGGGGTAGCCCTTTTCCAATTGCTTCGGGCGCAAAAAAAAAAAAAAAATTAATTTAAAGTTTATTTTCTTCTTCTTAAGCATTTAAATAACAGTATGTTTTTAAAAATGTTTTCTACTATTAGTTTTTTTCATATCTCCATAGTTGCCACACTTGGCAGACGGGTTAGCAGCTGCTGTTTTTTTTAGTTTTTTTTTTTTAGTTTTGATAAGGAATATGCTGCTATCCATATCCTGGTTTGTTTCCTTCTGTTGCTTTTTATTGAAAATATTTTATGTGATGTAACTACAAATGTACGGATTTTCGGATTTATAATTAATTATAATTCAGCAATAGTTGTAATAATATAATAGTTTAAAAAACTTAAACAATTTTGAAACACTTGATCATGAACTGTGATGATCCCGATAATTATATTTTTTTTTTCTGGTAATACTGATCGGGATACTAGGAAAGTTATTAAATTATTTTATTGTCATCAGTCTTTGATACGAGTGCAAATTTTCAAGTCAATCGGCCGCCTACATGTTAGTGAAAATTACATTAAAAGATACAGTTACATAGACAGACAGATAGATAGATAGATACACGCGAAGCTAATAAAAAAGTATCCTATATCCCACTCCACGAGAAAATCGTATTCATTCAAAGTTTATTAGAAACCGTCCAGCCTTTTCAAGCGCGTTTAAATGACAAAGTTACAAACAAACTGTTAGGAAACAATAGGGTGGCACAAAGGCGTACAAAAGTTGGAGGATCGGAAATCGGATACCGAAACTGAAGATGAAGCGAACCTAAACCGTTACAGGTACAATCTGGTCGGGCGTCGTTGCTTTTATCAAGAAGTATATGTTCAGTAACCTGAGTAATCGCCGAGTAGGTGTACGTAGGCGTATGGATGTAAAGAAGGCGAGAGAGGTGTGTTAGGACCGTGCCAAATGGAAGTCCGTTGTAGAATAGAAATTAATAATTTTCAATGACTATAGATAACAATAGTAGTTATTGAAAATCATTTAAGTTATACCATTGGTTCGGAAACAAACCTCTGTTCCGGGAATAACCAGAAAAAAACCAGTATAACTTTTTTAAACATAAAATACAATATATACAATTAAGTATAAAAACATTTGGAAATATGATAGCGACTGCCTTATTCCCGGGGGTTATAATCAATCATGTACTCTTTATTAAACAACCTGCACATTTTCTGGAACTATGTTGTCTCTGCCTACACCACAGGGTGACGGGCGCGAGTGAGTCTGCGGCGGCTACAGTTATGAATTACATATCTCCATAAACACGAACATTCTATGTTGTCACCACTGCAGAGATTAAGGCCTTTAAAACTCATCGTGTGTACCATTACAGCATATCAAAAGTCCACCGCTGAGCATAAGCCTCCCCCGTTTCCTTACAAGAGCGATATTTGGTATAGTCGCCACGCTTGGCAGGCAGTTGGCAACCGCAGTTTATATTTTAAAGTTATTATTAGTAAGACGCTGCTGCCCATCTCCTGATTTTTTCCTCTGTCACTTCTTACGACATCCACGGGACATTATGGGGTAGTGGATATTCTTACACTGCCACTACACAGTCACGGTAGTCGCTTTTCTACACATAACACATGCGTATAGTAAACTAGTGATCCGACTCGGTTTACAGCGCCACCTATCTGGTTCAATTGTAAATCTAAACCATCCAGAAACGCACTCAAACACATACAAATGGAAATATAAATAGAATCTTCCATAAGCAATATCTAATATATAAAAAATAATTTTTGTTTGTTCGTATTTTAAGCGCTGTTCTAAGACACTGTCACAGCATTTTTTAATAGAATAAGGGTGACAAACGAGCACATAGTCCACCTGATGGTAAGTGGTTGCTGTGGCCCATAAACATCTACATCTATCTTCGTTTGCGAATCAAAATGCAGATGCGTTGTAAGCCATGAGGACTAAGATAGATTGCCTCTTTTCCAGTAAAAAGGGTCTCCAGTTCTCTACACTCACCATACGAAACACAGCAGCATTAAGCTGCTATTTTACGCTGGTATTCTGTGAGAGCGTGGTCCTTCCCTGGTCGAGCCGACCCATTCATGCTACAACTATACTATTAATATAGCTGCAGCATGGCGCTACCACGTATACCAGCGTTCGTCAGATTACGGTACAATTTTTTCAACTTATGGCTTGTACTTGCATGAAGTTTATTGATTTAGCACAATTAATTTATAGTAGGTGGCGCGCGTGTCTTACCTACTAATTTATAAATTATAACTCTTCATTCTTATTTCTTCTACGCAGCAACGGGTACCAGCTAGTAGATTATGAATAATACCTATTGAATATCACTTTGATGTTTAATTTACCACTAAAACCATAGCCCTGGTAATAGTAGCTAGTATTACGCGAACAACCCTGGTTCGAACCCCGCCGGCACCAACGAAATTGTTAATTACAATAATTTTAATTGATTTACCACGTGCTCTTTGGCTAAGAAAAACATCGTGAGGAAACCTGTATGTCTTAGAAATAAAAAAGAACATTTCAAAGATATATGAAGTCCACCAACACGCATTAAGGCAGCGCGGTAGACTTTTCCTAGCCCTAAAACCTTCTCGGAAATGAGAGGAGGCCCGTGCTCAGAAGTGGGACGTAGTAGGCTGTAACTTTACTTTACTTACCACAAATTTCACTTCCTCGGTCTCACTTCAGCTAACACATGCGTGTTGCAGCCTTAACAGTGCTGCAGCGTGGTTTAACCACGAAAAATGCTTAAATATTGAATGAAAATTGTATAGAATTTAGAGAAGGCCCACGCCCTCACGTATAGTGCTTAGATAACCGAAGAACCTTTTTATTGTTAACGAGGTGTTCAACCATAGTCCTCAGGGGTGACAACGTATCTAAGGACCATAGCAGGTATATAAATAAGGACATAAGTTAGTAGAGCTTATTTTAGTTAGAGCATCAGGTGGACTACCTGCTCGTGTGTCACGCTTGTTCCATAAAAAAAAACTTGAAGATGTCTATGGGTTCCAGTACCCACTTACCATCAGGTGTACTGTTTGTTCTTTTGTCATTCTCATGCTAAAAAAAAGTTTATTGAGGGCTGATTTTTCAAACTTTAAAAAGTCAAACAATTGAAATATTTTGTACATACCACGGTAATTTTTAATTTATCTTTCTTAATCCTATGAATAACTTTTAACTCATGATTGAAAAAATATCCAGAGGGCCACAGCATCCATTTACCATCATTCTGTACGCTCGTTTGTCACCCTTATTAAGTGGCGAAGCTTGAGAAGTCACTTATTGATTTCACGATGTCTGTCCGTCTGTCCGTCTGTCCGTCCGTCTGTCCGTCTGTCCCACGATTATCTCGAGAACGGTTTTGAATTTTCAAATTCTGTTTTCAGCAATTGATTACTGATCACCCAGGCATCTGAACCTCCTATTTTTAAACTGATTGCTCAACGGCAACCGTTAGAAACCGCTACAAAGCTGATTGCATCGCCATTTTGCTATGCTGTTAGCTTGCTAGGTTTATTATATAATATAAGATATATACACACATCAACAGAATCTAGGGATATTTTATATTTCATCAAATATCTAAAAATCTATCAAGAATTTTCTGATATAGTAAATGAAAGAATAATAGGTTATTTAAGGTGTTTAATAAAAAATGAAAAACATTTCGTAATATTTTGTTTTAAATAAAAATGTAAAATTTTTTAATCGCCGTAGAAAATTAGTATGATAAAAAATGTTGTTCTTTTTATAAAACTATAAATTTTGATTCAAATTGAAAATATCTTATAAAATCAAAGTATTAATAATCATTGTTACCACCTCTTATATACCTATAATTACACATCGACATCGATTGTTCGTACTTAAAATTAAATTGTCAATGTGTTGCTGCGGTATGAGGTCCCACGTTCTTTGCAAGTGTTCGTAAAGTTGTTGTTCCGTCGTCAAATTTGGCGGGAAACCCCTCGAAGCTTTTCGTTGTAACATGTATCACAGGCATGCTCGATAGGATTTAAGTCGGACAACTGTGCAAGCCAATCCAAAACTTGAATATCGCGGTCTCGGACAGCGGTCGACACAAGCCGCGTCTTATGGGAAGAAGCATTATCGTGCATGAGTAGAAAGTCCTGGCCCAATTGGATTCCGTGTGGGACAATAACAGGCTCTACTACATCATCGTGGTATTTTTATGCAGTCATGCTGCTTTGGATTCAAACGAGCTGAGTTCGTCCGCCAAGCATGGCAGGTCTTAGAGCATGAAGACCAACTTCATGCAACCTCCTTCGCACGGTTTGGTCGCTTACCAGCAGCTGGTGGTCCTCCTGGAGCCTTTGTAGTAGTAGTAGTAGAAATTGAGCCTGTTTCTGCGTAGTAACACGATGTCTACCCGTATGCCGTGCAGCCTTGATATCACGTTTTGGCTGATGTGTAGATCAGCAACGACGCGTTGAATTGAAATTGAAATTTACTAACATGCCCACGGCTTGTAACATTTCAACTGGACTCAAATGACGTGACATGACTCTCAAAGCTCACACGGTATGTAAAATTAAAAAAGAAAAACAATCTAACTCCTGTTCATTAATTAATATCACTTGAACAATTTTAATTTGCCTTGACGTAACGAATTATTAACAATTTTGCCGCCGTATTTTGTTTTTTTTTTATTTACATTTTTAAATTTTGAAAATAGAATAAAGAGGTTTCAATTTGTATATAAACATTTTAGGGAAACTAAAAAAAAATTAACCTATAAAGTCGTAAATAAATTACGATTAAGATATCCCTAGATTCTGTTGATGTGTATATTTCATATTTTAACCGTGTAGTGGTGGTGTAAAAATATCCGCTACCCCAAAATATTTCGTGGGTGTCGTATGAGGTGACAGAAGCGAACTGAAATTGGAACTGGGCAGCAGCATCTTCCTATTTTAAATATTTGGGGTAGGCCCATGTTCACCGGTGGGCTTTAATAGGCTGTACCTAATGTATGTAATGTATAAAATATATTTAAATAATATTATATTTCCTATGAATAACCTTTATTTGACGATTGTTTAATCAGTTTCGTAATTTTTACTTCCCTTCTGCATATGTGTAATCGAGTACCATAACTTTGTCGAATTTAAATTGTCTATGAACACAAATAGAGAAAAATCGCTATAAAGGCAGTGAGACAGACACCGAGAAGAAACTGTCACCCGTCCTCGTGAATTTGAGACGGTACGCTAAAAATACAACATTCAACGATCGCGCACTTGGAACAGAAGCTCAGGTCAAGTTAGAGGCCGTTGTGAAGCGTCAAATCGATTTCTTGAATATTTTAAGCTGTGACAGAAACTGTAAGGAAATGGAAATATCAAAAATAGTTTTTAATTACTAAAACCTATGTTAGAATTTGACAAGTTAATAATTATAAAAAAAACAACCGCAGTACCTAATTAAATTATTTAAAATTTTCTTTAATAATTATATACATTTTATTGCATCAATATTTTTACACAAGGTTTTTCTGTATTATTATTCAAACACTAGTTGTTCCCCGCGACCACAGAATAAATAATAGTATGCCGCGACTTCGTCTGCGTTGAATTTATTACTTCTTTTTGCGCGGAACCTTAATTATTTTTCTAAAATGAAAATCTGTGTTACTCTTTATAACATCAGCTATCCATCAGTGAAAGTCATGTCAAATCGTTCCAATCATTTCAGAGATTCGCCGGGACAAACAAACAGACAGATAGACAAAAAAAAGTTTTCAAAATTGCATATGCATTTAGTAAAAAGCTGTTATTTTGATATTACAAACATACACTTCAATTTTATTTATTTGTATAGATGTGATGAAAACTTTAAGGAAATGGAAACATCTCAAAATAGGTTTTAATTACCAAATTAAAAACTTTGAAAATTTAATTAAAATGAAAAAAAAAAAACAACTTCATTAATTAAATTGTAATAATTT
Organism: Parnassius mnemosyne; assembly: GCA_963668995.1. NCBI lineage: Eukaryota > Metazoa > Arthropoda > Insecta > Lepidoptera > Papilionidae > Parnassius > Parnassius mnemosyne. The sequence continues at coordinate 1,416,690 of CAVLGL010000090.1, forward strand.
TTCTTTTATATACATTTTTGTTGCATATATATATATATATAATTAATAAAACATAATACTTTCTTTTTGGGGGTTAATGAATAGGTTTTCTCCTATTCATTAACCCCCGATGAAAACAGAGAGGTGTTTGTAGTGCGTATCTGTGTATCTGTGTGTTTGTGTGTGTATGTGTATCTGTGTATCTGTGTGTTTGTGTGTGTGTATGTGTATCTGTGTATCTGTGTGTTTGTGTGTGTATGTGTATCTGTGTGTCTGTGTGTCATCATAGCTCTTGAACGGATGAACCGATTTCGATTAAGTTCTTTTCGTTTGAAAGATGTCTTAACCGAGACTGTTCTTAGCCATACTTCAAGAAAATCTTTGTTTGGAGATCATAAGCTCTTTTTGTTTAGTGTAGTAGTCCCGGATGGGGACAAACTTATTTATTGGGTTTTTTTTCTCATAAAACTTTCAGTAGCAGCCCGAAGCCATGTTCGGCTCATCTGAACGGAGACTATCAGCCGTGACGGTGATTCGGTTAGGGGCTCCATTACCAATACAGCCTATACAAGTCCACTGCATGGACATAGGCCTACCTCATAGATTGCCTCAAGGGGTATTTTGCCATAGATGCCACGTTTAGCAATCGGGTTTATTTATTTATTTAACAATTTATGTACAAACAAACAACGAATAGGACACAACATGATGAAGAGTTTGTACAAGGGCGCTACTTATCTCATATATATAAATAGTCATAATTAAATATATATAAATAATTAAAAGTAAAATAAATATCAAAGATATGGAAATTAACATAGAAGACAGAGATAAATAATGTTCTTTCACACGTTTTTTGAACAATGTCACTTCCGATTTATCGAATGGAAGAAATGAATTCAAAAGTCTTACTGCATGTTCAGAGAATGAACGGGAATATGAATGAGCTTTAAAGGATGGGAATTTTAAGAGGGTTTTAAGTTTTTTATTATTTTGAGTTGTTAGGAAGATGCTTCTGCCCATTTCCTCTTTCATTTTCCCTCTGTCGCCTCTTGCAATACCCTCGAGAGGACATATGATAGTGGATATTCTTACACCACCACTACAGGGATTTATTTATTTGGGGAATACATTACATTATAATTTGCCACAGTCGCTACGCTTGGAAGACAGATTAGCAAACACAGTTTTTTATTATGTCCAGCTGTTTTTGAGAATATGCTCCTACCTCCTCCCTTGTTACACTTCCCTTTGGAGCGTCTTACGGCACCCACGCGATGACATAGGGTTTTTTACGTGGTAGAGCCATACTGCAGCTACATTAGTAGTATAGTTGTAGCACGAATGGGTAGGCTCGACCGGGGAAGGACCACGCTATCACAGAAAACCAATGTAAAATAGCAGCTTAACGCTGCTGTGTTTCGTATGGTGAGTGTAGAGAACCGGAGACCCTTTTTACTGGAAAAGAGGCATTCCATCTTAGTCCTCACGGGTGACGACGCATCTGCATCTTGAGTTTTTATTGAGGATAGATGTAGATGTCTATGGGTCACAGTAAACACTTACCATCAGGTGGACTGTGTGCTCGTTTGTTACCCTATCCTATAAAAAATATTTTTTATATATAAAGGGTAACAAGCGAGCACACAGTTCACCTGATGGTAAGAGGATGCTGCGATCCACAGACATTTAAATATTTCCTGGATTAAGAGTCAAAATCCAGATCGTTGTTACACGTGAGGACTAAGGCGGAATGCCCTGTATCCTGTAAATAGGAGCTCCGGTTCTCTAAATTCACCATACGAAACACAGCAGTGTTAAGCTGCTATTTTACGCTGGTATTTTGTGAGAGCGTGGTCCTTCCTCGGTCGAGCCGACATATCCGTGCTATAATTGTGATATAGCTGAAACTCTATCACGTATAGAACTGAAAGAGATAAATAAGTATAATATAGCATATAGAATATTTAACACTATCGTATTAGGATTACCTATAAAGAAATTCTAAGTGTCCACTACCCAATATCATCCCGTGGGTGTCGTAAAATTTTACAAAAGGCAACTAAGACAAGAAATGTGCAGCAACGTCTTTCTGATATCAACTGAAAATCATAAAAGTTCTGCGATTGCCAACCCGCATGCCAACCGAGGCAACTATGGCAAAATCCTCCCGATGAGGAAATATATGGAGCACTGGAGTTTTATAGGCTATCATCATCATCAGTACAGCCCTACACAAATCCACTGCTGAACATAGGCCTCCTCCAAGGAATGCCACAAAGCACGGTTTTGAGCCAGCTGCATCCATCGACTTCCTGCATGTCTTACCAGGTCGTCAATGCCTTTAGTGGGGGGACGCCCTACGACTACCCCTATACCTATAGGCTATATTGAATTTTAATTACATTTTTGATAGTTGTGGTAGAAAATAATATAAATTACAAAATTATAACCGTTAAATAGCATAACATTAAACATTATAAGTGGGTGAAAGTTATCGAAGTCATAGCCCCATAAATGAAGGCGGCGTATAGGACTACCCACCACTAGATGAGGTGACGATATAAGTCAATCAGTTTGAGAACAAAAGTATTTCTTTAAATTTTAAAGAAATACTTTTGTTCTCAAAGTTTTAAAGTTTAAAAGGAGAAAAATTCTTAAACACGATGAAGTCATTGCTTTTACTTATCAGTCCGCAATTTTTTATTTTCATAAATTACTTTAATTTGGTTTAAAAAAAAACCCTAATAACAGAGTAATTACATGTCAAAAGCAGTCAGGCTTTATACAGAATGATTAAAATTGACGTTTTAAACATTTTGAAAAGAACATTAGCATGTTAATTGTAAAATTAAACCCGGATTTATTTCCTCATTTTGCGTGTCAATTATTACAAAACTTAGGCGTTTCTGGAAACACGTAAAACTTTACATAGCGGGAAATTGAAGGCGGGAAAATAAAGCCAGCATATAAAATATTTGCTTACGTGTGCGTGCCGAATTCAACTCTGTGGCACAGAGTAATTCACGGTTAGAGCCTACATAGTGACTTCAAAAAGGAGTTAAGAAAGTTTTCGTAGTGGAAATTATATGTAATAATATATAATGATATTGTCGTATTGTCTTCAATACGGCTATGAAATGACAATATCATCTCCACTTAGATTTAGCCTCCAGCTCTCTTCAGCTCAAGGCCTATGTACAGCAATGAACTTTTATATGCTGTAATCAGCATTTAAAGGTCCATTGCTGGACTTAGGTCTCCCCCATAGATTACATAAATCCTGGGCTCGCTGGCACCAGGCTACTGGGACCGGGGCTTCATCACAGACAGGACTATTCTTGCGAATAAGCCTGATATTGTGCTGATGGACCGGGCACAGTCGAAGATATTTTTAACCACTAAGAAATCTTAATAATTAATCTTAACGGTTAGCCACCGTAAAGTCTATATCACCTGAGGATGCCTCGTGTAGAGGCGAAACACGTGTCGTATTGTCGTCTTGCTTTGTGTAGTGGTGTTGGGAGTAGCGGTGCTGGGATTAATGGTGACGGGGATAGTGCACGCAATTGAGGGAGGGCGGGAGGTGCTCTTCATACTAGGTAAGACACATCATTTTATTTTATAACGCGGATATTTGCGAAGTAAATTATTCTAAAGCTTTTAATTGAAGATATTTTTGGTCGACATCACCATTCCGTATGCCAAGAACCTCGTGAAATTCGAAACAGATAAGCGAAAAAAATTTCTGGACCTGGCTCACGAGGTGACCAACATATGGGGTGGCCTGCGGACCGAAATTATACCTGTAGTCATTTTTGTGAACAGGATAATCCCAGTCAGCCTCTTGGGTCTTTTGAGGCGACTGGGACCCCGTGAAGGACCGCTCCAAGCTCAAATGCAGAATCAAATCAAAGCAAGAATGCGGTGCTACTCGATACCGCGTGCATCGTCCGCCGGTTTCTGTCCCTTTCCCCCTAACCCTCGGCCGTTTAATCAGCTCTGCCGAGGGCTTCCATCTGGTTGGCTTTTTATTTATTTACTTATTCTTTCTGTATTTATTTCACTATATTAATCTTTAATATAAAAATGAATTGATGAATGTGTTGCTAAGCGCAAATCTCGAGAGCAGCTGAACCGATTTCGCTATCTTTTTTATAATATTCCTTGAAGTACGAAGATGGTTCTTACGGAGAGAAAAATTTAAAAAGTTGCCTGAAAACGTCTAAAAACAACACTTATCTATATTCCCATACAAAAGAATCGTAATATTACTTAAAAGTCAATTTGAACTTTCATACCATACCATAAAGTTTAAGGGTTAGTGGAGGGGTTCCGGTAAGGCAAAACAATTGAGTGACGTTAGTATTTTATTATTTTATTTATTAATGTCAATATTTTTCAATATTTATAAGATGTTAAGATTACTCAAAAAAAATTAGGGTTCCGCGCAAAGAAATTTATATCCATGAAACCGTAGTAAATTGTGTCTGTCGGCCTGTCCTTACGAACGGCAGTGAGGCGTGGCCGGTGCTGGAGCGACACCGGCAGTTGTTGCATGTCACGGAGATGAACATGCTGCGGTGGATGTGTGGCGTCATGCGGAAAGACCGTGTACGGAATACATACATCCGCGGCAGCCTCCATGTCCGTGACATTGCTGACAAGCTGCAGGAAAGTCGCCTCCGCTGGTACGGCCACGTCTTACGACGACCAGCAAACTACGTGGGAAACAAATGCCTGGACATGACCCTACCTGGTACAAGGAGTAGAGGACGGCCCAAGAAACGCTGGCTTGATGTCGTGCAGGATGACATGCGTGCCAATGGGCTAGTTGTGAGGGACGCCGAAGACCGGGCAAAGTGGAGGAGGAAGTGTAGGAAAGCGGACCCTGGGTTCTCCCGCGCTGGGCGGGATGAGCAACCGGGATAAACGATAGGTAGAACAAGAAGAAGAAGAAGAAACCGTAGTAAATTCCACGCAGGCGTAGTCGCGGGGCACAGCTCGTATATCTATATTTATGTATATTTATCATTTACATTTATATATTTGTATTTGTGCAGCCCAGAAAACTATTTAAATACCTCATAACAAAGTCCTCCAGACCTAATTTCGGTCACGGTGGTCAGCCTCAACAGAGACTAGCCATCAGATGCTGTAGCCCAAATACTCCTGCTAGCACCACACGTCAAAATGCAAATACGATGTCGCACCTGAGGTCTAAAATGGCATTCTATTTTCTCCGCATTTACGTTTCCAGTAAAATGCGAAGGCCCCGTTTCTTGACATGCAAAATCATGCAAAATACAGCACAGCCTTATTCTACATTTTCACGCTAATATCTTGTGCTATCGTGTTCGTTACCCGTTCGCACCGACCCATTCATTTAGCCATAACCCAGCTACCGTATTGCTCTGCCTCGTTTAAAACCACACCCTATCTATCATCGCTCATCAACATTTGGAAAAATTGTAAATCTAACAAATGAACCACTATAATTTCACTTATCTGACATTTCTATTCTATTTAATAATATTGGTCTCTGGGTGATAGACGTAAGAGCTTAATTATGTTTTATGTATGATAGAGTTTTTTTTATAGGAAAAAGTGACAAACGAGCACTCAGGCCACCTGATGGTATGTGGTTGCTGTGATCCATAGACATCTATATCTGTCCTCAATAGAAATCAAAAGGCAGATGCGTTGTGAGCCGTGAGGACTAAGATAGAATATCTACTTTCTAGTAAAATGGGTCTCCGGTTCTCTGCACTCACCATACGAAATACAGTAGAATTAAGCTGCTATTTTACGCTGGTATTATGTGAGAGCGTGTTTCTTCCCCGATCGAGCCAACCCATTCGTGCTACAACTGTACTATTAATATAGCGGTAGCATGGCTCTACCACGTATATATAGCTGTATCATGGCTCTACCATGTATATATAGCTGTATCATGGCTCTACCATGTATATATAGCTGTATCATGGCTCTACCAGGTATATATAGCTGCAGCATGGCTCTACCATGTATATATAGCTGTATCATGGCTCTACCAGGTATATATAGCTGCAGCATGGCTCTACCATGTATATATAGCTGCAGCATGGCTCTACCATGTATATATAGCTGTATCATGGCTCTACCAGGTATATATAGCTGCAGCATGGCTCTACCATGTATATATAGCTGTATCATGGCTCTACCAGGTATATATAGCTGTATCATGGCTCTACCATGTATATATAGCTGCAGCATTGCTCTACCACGCCGTTTCAATATATCCATCCTTCCTCTATAACAACTCAAATTTGAAAAAAATTGCGGCTGCCAACCCTCCTGCCATGCGTGGCAACTGTGACCAATTCCTCCGACGAGGCAATCTATAGGGTAGGGGGAATGATTTCTTATATTTATGCGAATACTAAACATTAAATGTAACTTTTGTACGGCGCTAAAACGCCCGAAACGTCGGGAGTTAAAAAAATTCAAAAAGTTAATATTAAACGAGATAAAATCCCTGAAACTGGTTTTATTCAATATTCAGCAGTGGACTTTGATAGGCGTTAATAAATGCGTGGATAAATCTTGATATTTCACAGCTGGTTTGTATCAAGTTGGAAGGGTCTATCGTTATTATTACCACGTTTTTATTAACTCGGTTTCGTGTATGTGTTCGGGTCGAGCTTAGTAATTGATTTTAAACTACTTTCCCGATGAGTAAGATACTTGAAATTTTGAACATAGCTCAGGATCGAATATCTAACATGATACAATATATATAATTACTAGCTCGCCAGGCAGACGTCGTTCTGCCCTTTCTAACGATCCTTCCTATAAAAATCCTTAAATTCGCAATAAAAAAATTTGAGAGTTATTTAGCGGGATAAAGACTATCCTATCTCTCAAGTTGGGCCAAAATGCACACAGTGCAAAATTGCATTGAAATCAGTTCAGTAGTTTAGGAGTCCATCGCGGACAAACGACGTGACACGTAATTTTTATATATAAAGATTTAAAAAAATACATATAATTGTGAACACACGTACGAAGCAAAACTTCTTTACGACATATTATCGTTCTTTTTATATTATATTTGACATAAGTAGGTTAAATGTTAGTATACTCGTGCAGTGCCGGCGGTGAAACGTTACCAGATAACTTGACATTTTTTTTAATACCGTTCTAATTATTCCCACTACATCGATAATGAAATTAAACTTCAAAAAATTTCATTTGTTATCATACTTTTAGGCTATATAGCAACAACAATGAAAACTTACATTGTGGTCCCGAATGTAATAAATATTTTAGGAGTTCTTCGCGTGATATATTTTCTAAATGAAGGCTGTGACACTTTTTGGGAATTTCTCTCAGTCGACTAAAGAACACCCAAGAGACGAGCAATCTCTTACGTCGCTACATGGAAACTTTTATTTTGATTAAATTTCAGCATAAATGCGGCACTTAGCTGTAATAGTAACTATTGTGGGAGGAATTGAACAGAAATGAAATATATTTATTTTTTCGACGTAAAAGCCACGTTATTATAGTTCGAGCACCGAATGGGTCATCTGACATACTTTCGTTAAATCTTCATTGCAATAATATGTATTAATTATTATAACATATGCATTATATATATTGCAGAAGAAACAATTGATTAAATGTAGTTTCACATTTCAAAGAGTTACATTGTGTAAATAGAAATGATAATACATTTATTGAAGTTGAACGATGTATAATTTTCAAATAAATTTGCTTAAGGCGGCTACTGGCCTGCCTGCCGCAGGGGCAATCTAGGGAGCACAGCGATCGGAGCAATATCGAAGGCCGCAGGGCCGACTTAAAAAATTGCCCCTGCTTGCCTACACACATCACAATTAAGGAGTCAATTAAGGGTCATACCTACTCCTACACCCTAGATTGCCCCTGCGGCAGGCAGGTCAGTAGCCACCTTTACTGTAAGTTAACTGTACTATGCCTATTGAGCAAGTGTTACCAATATGTTGACAAAGTTTTACCTCAGTGTGATGAGCAGTATGGCAGGGCATATAATACAAACAAACAAACATAAATTTTAAATTATTAAGTTATGATTAAACATCGAATACTTGGGTAATAAATAGCGCGAACACCCAGCCTCTGAGCTACAACGACACTTGGCGGTTTTTTTTTTAATAAATTTGAAGTAACAAAATAACTTATCCCTGCAGTCACCGCAGCTCTAGGAGACCTTCAACCAACTTCAAACAAAAGCACAGGCCACCCATGAAGACTAATATGGAATGTTTCACAGCCTGTAGTTATACTGACTCTCTGTTCCCTTCACCTTGGAACACAGTAGTGCAGGTGCTGCTGTTTGGCGGCGGAAATAAGAGAATATTCTACCTACCCAGGCGGAATCGGCTCCAGAAATGACAGTTTCGTAGCGCAAAGGCATAGAAATGAGTTCCACCCGGCAGAATCGGCTCTGGCAATGACGGCTCCGTGGAGCAAAAGCATACAAATGAGGGCCGCGGCTTCAAATCCCTCACGGAACAACTATTTGCATGGCCCACAAATAATTGTTCCAGTTCTGTATATTGTAAAATTTATGTATGTAAACTTCCTTCACGATACTGGAAAAAATCCTAGTGTAAGGGGAAAGTTTCTAAAAAATAAAAAATAAAGAAAGAAATCTTGGGCAGAAAACTAGTCCTCCCACCTAGCGGTGTTAAAAACTTGACTTAAAATCAATTACAGCAGACTAAACAAAACCTCGCTAATGGACAAACACAAAACGTTTGGCATAGAATGTCTAAATTTGGCTTAATAACAAATACAAAACCGAAACTTGCTCTTAATTTTTTTTCATGCTAACAAAGTAAGGTGAGAGAACACATATATCATTCATTTTAAATTTAGAGTGACATGCTGTTAAAGGTGACAAAAATGGCGTACGAAAAGAGAGTTGTTATCTTTTGTATGCATTACATGTTTTATGTAAAAGGTAGGTGAAGGGGAAAGGTGATTGAGCCCTTGTACATTTGCAATACAATAGAAATTAAATAGGTGAATCATTATTAATCACATTTTGTCATATATGAATTATAAGTTAAAGGAAAGGAATAGAATAGAATAATTTTTATTCAATATATTACATAATACTTATATTCTACTACATGTCATTTTTTTATTTACCACTGGTTCGGAAAATACCTCTGTCCTGAGAAGAACCAGTAAGAAACCCAGCGGTACTTTTATTTAAACAATATTTCACTTTACAATAATTTTGTTTGTACGAATTTTAAATGAGTGTTAATAGAACCAGCATGGTGGCGATGACCTCATTCCCAGTTTTTTTTTTCATTTATGTATTCTATGATATTTTAATAACCCTTTTTGTACAATTTTTATTTAATAAAACATTATTTATACTTGTTTATAAAATAAAAAAATAGTCTTTGAGTTTGATAATAACCAGGAATAGGGATCATCCTGAGGATAAATGAAAACATATTCAGAAAAATTTACTGTATTTCATTGCGTATATTTTTATGAAACGTGAACACAAACAATTGCACACACTAACTGACAGCCATACTAATAATTTTTTTACTACATTTTTTTAGTAGTAGTTTTAGTAAATATATATACCTAGTTTTCAAAACATCTGATTTTTATTGATTTAGTGTCTAAATTGAGACATACTAACAATTTTATATTGCAAAACCGTCACATAGCGGTATGTTGAGAGTAGAGCGGTCGCTAGCGGACGCTAGCGCGTTGTGAGGCATGCAATAATTAGCTAAGATTTCTTCCCTCTATTTCACATTTTTTTTAAACAAACGAGTACACAGTCCATCTGATGGTAAAAGTATGCTGCGGCCTTTATCCTCGATTAAGATTCAAAATGCAGATTGTCGCCCCTGAAGACTAAGATGGAATGCCTCGTTTCCAGTGAAAAGGGTATCCGGTTGTCTACACTCACCATACGAAACACAGCAGCACTAAGCTGATATTTCACACTAATATTGTGTGAGACCGCGATCCTTCTCCGGTCGAGCCGACCTGTTCGTGCTACAGTCATAATACCACCAATATACACAACATCACCTCCGCCTCCGTCGATAGTATGACACGTGTTTATCCTCAAAACGAGGCACTACTCCTACCAGGAGAAACAGACTCTGCCATGTTTAATTTATGGATTATAATAACCCCTGGGAATGAGGTGATTCCTACTAAGCTATTACTAATTTGTATAGTTTGTGTTGTTAATTATCGCGTAACCTTAAATCATTTCTGCTTGTTTTTTCCCAGGATAGAGGTATTTTCCGAACCAGTGCTAAATTAAATATAAGGTTGACCTTCAATAAGTTTTATTTATAATCTATAATTAATAAAATGTTTCTATCTATTCTATAACATCTTTAATATCTATTTCAAAAATGTTTATAACAACTATCGTAAACATTTACTTGGAAATATGGTTTTTTCTGCCTTTGAACTCCGTATTACTATTTTTATTATGTGTGAGCAGCAGCTGCTGCTGTTACGGTGTTAATGCTGCTGCAGCATTAACATCGTAACACTGAGTACACTGCAGCCCATAAATTGCCTTATTATGTATATTTGTGTGCGGTATGTTTGCTATATTTGTGGCTTACTAGGCGGTTTTCTTCCCCATCGATTGTCGCTTTTAAACAATATTATAAACTGCTACTTCAACTTATTAATCCTTTGCACTACGTGTCATTTATCTATAATATAAAAATGATTCGCTGAATATTCCTTTGAGTACGAAGATGGTTCTTACGGAGAAAATAATTAAAAAAATTGCCTGAAAAAGTCTAAAAACAACACTTTTTTATATTTCCCTACAAAAGATTCGTAATAATACTTAAAAGTCAATTTGAACTTTATTACCATACCATAAAGTTTAAGTGTTAGTGGAGGGGTTCCGTGAAGGCAAAACAATTGAGTGAAGTTAGTATCGTATAAATATTAATGTCAATATTTGTCAATATTTATACACACTGGCCGATAGCTGATGTTATAAGGAGTAACTTCGGCTGCTTTTATTTTAGGGTTCCGCGAAAAATAAATCCACGCGGGCGAAGTCGCGGGGAACAGCTAGTTAATTATAAATACTACCTATGCAAATAATAGCTTATGCTCGGACCCATAGATTGTAGTCACAGCCAAACGCTATTCGATTCCCTAACTCCGTTTTCCATTTCAATGTATAAACAAGTGAGGTCAAATGAAAGAAAGAATGAATAAATATATTTGATTCCAAGCCAACGACTCAATAAGCAAGCACAGAGTCAATCGATGTCTGATGCGAGAGTAAACGACAAAAAGCTGACAGCGCGTTTTCACTTGATTTCACTATTTCCGAAAATCAGCGGAATAATATTAAAACAAAATCCTAAGATAATAGCGGCAAAGAAAAAAGCAAACCATTTACTCGGTCGTAATTCGATCAGCCGCATTAGATTACACGCTGCGAAGGTTTAGGGAGGTTTCGCGAGCTTCCGACGCCTACTCTTTATTGATTCATTTGCTCACTGATTGAACATTGGCTTGGAATTACGAAATATTTGAATTATTAACAAATTCAGTAGTATTCGCTAATGAGATGTGTGTAAACATGCAACATGAAATAGTAGCATAATTATGCCGTATTTCATGTACTGAGTGAGGAGAACCGGGGACTTTTTACTGCTAAAAGGGTCTCCAATTTGTTTATAACTTTTGCAAAGCTATAATGTGGTTATAGAACGAATGTGGCGACTCGACCTGGGATGGATGACGTTCTCACAGAATACCAGCGATAAATAGCAGCTTAATGATGCTGTGTTTCGTATGGTAAGTGTAGAGAACAGGAGACACTTTTTACTGGAAATTAGATATTCGTCAGGAGTGAAAAGACATCTGCATTTTTAGGATAGATGTAGAGGACTATGGACCGCAGCAACCACTTTTTGATGGTAAGTGGTGGACTGTGTGCTCGTTTGTAACCCATATACTATATTTAAAAAAAACGTGAGGATTTTTCAACGCGTATAGTGGTGGTATTATGTACGATCACGGATTTCTCGAAAAGGGCTGAACCGATTTAAATGATTCTTTTTTTAAGCAAAGATGGCAAACGAGTATAGAGTCCACTTGAGGATAAGTGGAAACTGTAGCTCATGTGCATCTACATCTATCCTCCATTAAGAAACAAAATGCAGATGCATTGTCGCCCCTGAGGACTAAGATGGAATGCTTCGTTTCCAGTCAAAAGGATCTTTGGTTCTCTACACTCACCATACGAAACACAGCGACATTAAGCTGCTATAATATTACACCTTATTCCTAAGTCTTTTCACCCTGGTGGTAGGAAGCTCATCGCATGTTATGGTTAGTAAGTTAAAATAAAGTTACAGTCTATATATTAAATACGTCCCCCTGCTGGTCACAGACTTTCTCTCAATTCTGAGAGAGTTTTAGGGCAAGGAAGTGTCCGCCTCACTGCCCCAATTGGCGGACGTCACATGTCTTCGAAATGTTTTTTTTTATTTATCAGGTATGCAGGTTTGCTCACGATGTTTTCCTTCACCGTCGAACACGTGGTAAATACAGCACTCAAAATTGGAATTAACAATTTCATTGGTGCCGGCGGTGATCGAACCCGGGTTGCTGTAATATTTACAGCGAGCAAAAAGCCCTTAAGTTACCACAACTCACTGACGGGCTGTAATAGTATAATAGTTAGGGCCCTAAGTGATGATTATGTTACGTTTACAATTTTTGCAATTTATTTTATTATATACGAAAGAATCCTTTATTAGCAAGATCAAGTAACATTTTGTACTCTTGTCTATTTAAATAGGTAAATCTCGAGATAAATGTAATTCTTCTGTCTGTGTGTGTGACTGAAATTATCCTAAACGACTGGACCTATATTGATGAATTTTTATGTATGTGATTAAGCTGATTCGAGTATAGTTTAGATTTACAATTGGATCCGGTCGGTGGCGCTGTGGTGCGCCTGGAATCACCCGCGTGAAGCGAAGTAACCAAAGAGTAGCCAAATTTTAAACTTAAGTTCAATATATAAATAATAATATACTATTATTGCAGTTTTTTGAAAATACGAGTAAATAAGGCTTCTGCTTTTATTTAAAATTATCCCAAATTAAATGTGATTTATGGGCATCAACGTTTTTGCCTACCGACCGACCACGACATAAAGCATTACCACGTATTTTGAATTTAAAAGATAAAAAACGCGGATTATTTAAGATATTTTTTATTAATTTTTCTTCACAATTTGTCCATATTACTAATTCTTAACCTACTCTGCAAAGAACAATGGTAGACTTTCATACATAAAATGAGTTGAGAAGTAAATGGTAGCGACTATACATATAATATATCAAAGATATCTTAAAATGTTAAGTGTCAGTCTCTGAGTAACTTTGTCAAAGAAGCTGTCAAAAATATTCCGATTTGAACCTTTTAGGTTATGTCTGATGTCACTTTGAAAAAGTCATGCGTCCTGTGGTGGTTTGATTAATATGTTCTCTACATAATTGAGAGTTTTTAGATTATTGTATCTCTATTTTATATTTGCATACTATAAATATATATTTCTGACATGGCTTCTGGGCCTTTGTACCAGACAGTGATATTATTTTAGCTAGTATTGCCATAACATTAAATGGAACTGTTACATAGTACTATGATTGAGATAATGTATTATTGCAGGAAGTTCTTTGTAATATACTTATTTTCAACCATATCACTTTTATTTTTATTCTTACTGATAGTGTAGTTATTACTTATAATAACTTCCTATATAATATTTTGTGTTTGGGAATTGTGTTGGTAGTGTTACAAAGTGTATATGAAAATAGTATGAATATAGTAAATGGCAACACTTGAATAGTGTAAAATGATAAAAGTCATTTGATATTCCCAAAAATTTATGTTTTTTCTGTGGCTTTAATTAAAATCATAGAAAAATAATTAAACTCATTTTATATATAAGTTATTTCTAGACGCAATCATTTTTGTCAACTATATTTCAACTCTCGTTATTTGGCCGTTTATTGCAAAATAACCCTGTATAAATTGTATACTGTAAAAAATTGATAGGTGTGATTTAATTTAAAGTTTAAATAAAAGTTTGTTTTTAATAATGTTTTCTACTATTAATTTTTTTCATTTCTCCATAGTTGCCACACTTGGCAGACGGGTTGTTAGCAGCTGTTTTATTTATTTATTTTTAGTTTTAATAAGGAATATGCTGCTGCCCATCTCCTGTTCTGTTTCCCTCTGTTGCTTTTTATTGAAAATATTTTATGTGGTGTAACTGCAAATGTACGGATTTTCGGATTAATAATTAACTATAATTCAGCAATAGTTGTAATAATATAATAGTTTAAAAAAAAAACTTAAACAAATATTATTTTTTCTGGTGATCCTGATCGGGATACTAGGAAAGTTATTAAATTATTTTATTGTCATCGGTCTTTGATACGAGTGAAAATTTTCAAGACAATAGGCCGCCTATATGTTTGTGAAAATTACATTAAAAGATTCAGTTACATAGATAGATAGATAGATAGATACACGCGAAGCTAATAAAAAAGTATCCTATATCCCACTCCACGATAAAATCGTATTCATTCAAAGTTTATTAGAAACCGTCCAGCCTTTTCAAGCGCGTTTAAATGACAAAGTTACAAACAAACTGTTAGGAAACAATAGGGTGGCACAAAGGCGTACAAAAGTTGGAGGATCGGAAATCGGATACCGAAATCGAAGATGAAGCGAACCTAAACCGTTACAGGTACAATCTGGTCGGGCGTTGTTGCTTTCATCAAGAAGTATATGTTCAGTAACCTGAGTAATCGCCGAGTAGGTGTACGTAGGCGTATGGATGTAAAGGAGGCGATAGAGGTGTGTCAGGACCGTGCCAAATGTAAGTACGTCGTAGAATAGAAATTAATAATTTTCAATGACTATAGATAACAATAGTACTTATTGAAAATCATTTAAGTTATACCATTGGTTCGGAAACAAGCCTCTGTTCCGGGAATAACCAGAAAAAAAAACCCAGTAGAACTTTTTTTAAGCATAAAATACAATATATGCAATTAAGTATAAAAACATTTGGAAATATGATAGCGATTACCTTATTCCCGGGGGTCATAATCAATCATGTACTCTTTATTAAACATCCTGCACATTTTCTGGGACCACGTTGTCTCTGCCTACACCACTGGGTGACGGGCGTGAGTGAGTCTGCGGCGGCTGCAGTTATGAATTACATATCTCCATAAACACGAAAATTCTATGTTGTCTCCAGTGCATAGGTTAAGGCCTTTAAAACTCATCGTGTGTACCATTACAGCATATCAAAAGTCCACCGCTGAGCATAAGCCTCCTCCGTTTCCTTACAGGAGGGACCGCAGGCAACCGCAGTTTATATTTTTAAGTTATTATTAGTAAGACGCTGCTGCCCATCTTCTGATTTTTCCCTCTGCCGTTTCTTACGAAATCCACAGGACAATATGTGGTAGTGGATATTCTTACACTGCCACTACACAGTCACGGTAGTCGCTTTTCTATACCTAACACATGCGTATAGTAAACTAGTGATCCGACTCGGTTTACAGCGCCACCTATCTGGTTCAATTGTAAATCTAAACTAGTGATCCGACTCGGTTTACAGCACCACCTATCTGGTTCAATTGCAAATCTAAACTAGTGATCCAACTCGGTTTACAGCGCCACCTATCTGGTTCAATTGTAAATCTAAACTAGTGATCCGACTCGGTTTACAGCGCCACCTGTCTGGTTCAATTGTAAATCTAAACTAGTGATCCGACTCGGTTTACAGCGCCACCTGTCTGGTTCAATTGTAAATCTAAACTAGTGATCCGACTTGGTTGACAGCGCCACCTATCCGGTTCAATTGTAAATCTAAACTAGTGATCAGACTCGGTTTACAGCGCCACCTATCTGGTTCAATTGTAAATCTAAACTAGTGATCCGACTCGGTTTACAGCGCCACCTGTCTGGTTCAATTGTAAATCTAAACTAGTGATCCGACTCGGTTTACAGCGCCACCTGTCTGGTTCAATTGTAAATCTAAACTAGTGATCCGACTCGGTTTACAGCGCCACCTGTCTGGTTCAATTGTAAATCTAAACCATCCAGAAACGCACTCAAACACACACAAATGGAAATATAAATAGAATCTTCCATAAGCAATATCTAATATATAAAAAATAATTTTTGTTTGTTCGTATTTTAAGCGCTGCTCTAAGACACTGTCACAGCATTTTTTAATAGAATAAGGGTGACAAACGAACACACAGTCCACCTGATGGTAAGTGGTTGCTGTGGCCCATAGACATCTACATCTATCTTCGTTTGCGAATTAAAATGCAGATGCGTTGTAAGCCATGAGGACTAAGATAGATTGCCTCTTTTCCAGTAAAAAGGGTCTCCAGTTCTCTACACTCACCATACGAAACACAGCAGCATTAAGCTGCTATTTTACGCTGGTATTCTGTGAGAGCGTGGTCCTTCCCTGGTTGAGCCGACCCATTCGTGCTACAACTATACTATTAATATAGCTGCAGCATGGCTCTACCACGTATACCAGCGTTCGTCAGATTACGGTACAATTTTGTCAATTTATAGCTTGTACTTGCAATGAGGTTATTGACTTAACACAATTAATTTACAGTAGGTGGCGCGCGTGTCTTACCTACAAATTTATAAATTATATAATATAACTCTTCTTTCTTATTTCTTCTACGCAGCAACGGGTACCAGCTAGTAGATTATGAATAATACCTATTGAATTTTTTTTTATAGGAGAGGGGGCAAACGAGCATGCGGCTCACCTGATGGTAAGTGACTACCGCCGCCCATGAACAACCGCAACACCAGGGGAATTGCAAATGCGTTGCCGGCCTTTTAAAAAGGAGTAGGCTCTTTCTTGAAGGTCCCTAAATCGTATCGGTCCGGAAAAATCGCTGGTGGTAAACTATTCCACAAGGAAGTTGTGCGAGGAAGAAAACATCTTCTAAATCGCACAGTGGTGGACCGCCAATCATCCAGATGGTGTGGATGGTATCGGGAGTTCTGCCGCGATGTGCGTTCGTGAAATTTGGCGGCTGGGATTAATCCGAACAATTCCTCAGAGCACTCCCCATGGTAAATGCGAAAGAAAATGCTAAGAGATGCAACATCTCTTCGCAGTGCCAATGAGTCGAGCCGATCGGAAAGGACTCGGTCGTCGACGATTCGAGCCTCTCTGCGCTGGATGCGGTCAAGTGGAAGGAGTTGGCACTGGGGAGCCCCACCCCAGAGATGGGAACAGTATTCCATGTGAGGCCGAACCTGCGCCTTGTAAAGTTGCAGGCGTTGAGCCGGCATGAAATACTGTCCCGCTCTGCTGAGCACGCCAAGCTTTTTAGAGGCCAATTTGGCCTTCTCTTCCAAGTGACCACGAAACTGCACTTTGATGTTTAATTTACCACTAAAACCATAGCCGTGGTAATAGTAGCTAGTATTACGCAAACAACCCTGGTTCGAACCCCGCCGGCACCAACGAAATTGTTAATTACAATAATTTTAATTGATTTACCACGTGCTCTTCGGCTAAGAAAAGCATCGTGAGGAAACCTGTATGTCTTAGAAATAAAAAAAGAACATTTCAAAGATATGTGAAGTCCACCAATACGCATTAAGGCAGCGCGGTAGACTTTTCCTACCCCTAAAACCTTCTCGGAAATGAGAGGAGGCCCGTGCTCAGAAGTGGGACGTAGTAGGCTGTAACTTTACTTTACTTACCACAAACTTCACTTCCTCGGTCTCACTTCAGCTAACACATGCGTGTTACAGCCTTAACAGTGCTGCAACGTGGTTTAACCACGAAAAATGCTTAAATATTGAATGAAAATTGTATAGAATTTAGAGAAGGACCACGCCCTCACGTATAGTGCTTAGATAACCGAAGAACCTTTTTATTGTTAACGAGGTGTTCAACCATAGTCCTCAGGGGTGACAACGTATCTAAGGACCATAGCAGGTATATAAATAAGGACATAAGTAAGTAGAGCTTATTTTAGTTAGAGCATCAGGTGGACTATCTGCTCGTGTGTCACGCTTGTTCCATAAAAAAAACTTGAAGATGTCTATGGGTTCCAGTACCCACTTACCATCAGGTGTACTGTTTGTTCTTTTGTCACTCTCATGCTAAAAAAAGTTTATTGAGGGCTGATTTTTCAAACTTTAAACAGCCAAACAATTGAAATATTTTGTACATACCACTGTAATTTTTAATTTATCTTTCTTTTATATAATCCTATGAATAACTTTTATCTCATGATTGAAAAAATATCCAGAGGGCCACATCATCCATTTACTATCATTCTGTGTGCTCGTTTGTCACCCTTGTTATATAATATAAAATATATACACACATCAACAGAATCTAGGGATATTTTATATTTCATCAAATATCTAAAAATCTATAAAGAATTTTCTGATATAGTAAATGAAAGAATAGTAGGTTATTTAAGGTGTTCAATAAAAAATGAAAAACATTTCGTAATATTTTGTTTTAAATAAAAATGTAAATTTTTTTAATCGCCGTAGAAAATTAGTATGATAAAAAATGTTCATTCTTTTTATAAAACTATAAATTTTAATTCAATTTGAAAATATCTTATAAAATCTAAGTATTAATAATCAGTGTTACCACCTCTTATATAATTACACATCGACATCGATTGTTCATACTTAAAATTAAATTGTCAATGTGTTATTGCGGTATGAGATCCCACGTTCTTTGCAAGTGTTCGTAAAATTGTTGTTCCGTCGTCAAATTTGGCGGGAAATCCCTCGAAGCTTTTCGTTGTAACATGTATCAGGCATGCTCGATAGGATGTAAGTCGGGCAACTGTGCAAGCCAATCCAAAACTTGAATATCGTGGTCTCGGACAGCGGCCGACACAAGCCGCGTCTTATGGGAAGAAGCATTATCGTGCATGAGTAGAAAGTCCTGGCCCAATTGGATTTCGTGTGGGACAATAACAGGCTCTACTACATCATCGTGGTATTTTTATGCAGTCATGCTGCTTTGGATTCAAACGAGCTGAGTTCGTCCGCCAAGCATGGCAGGTCTTCGAGAATGAAGACCAACTTCATGCAAACTCCTTCGCACGGTTTGGTCGCTTACCAGCAGCTGGTGGTCCTCCTGGATCCTTTGTAGTAGTAGTAGAAATCGAGCCTGTGTCTACCCGTATGCCGTTCAGCCTTGATATCACGTTTTGGCTGGTGTGCAGCTCAGCAACGACGCGTTGAATTGAAATTGAAATTTACTAACATGCCCACGGCTCGTAACATTTCAACTGGACTCAAATGACGTGACATGACTTTTAAAGCTCACACGGCATGTAAAATTAAAAAAGAAAAACAATCTAACTCCTTTTTACTAATTAATATCACTTGAACAATTTTAATTTGCCTTGACGTATTTTTTTAATAACTTGCTTTACGGCTCTGGGATCTAGGCCTTCTGAGCCTGAAGTTACAATATATTATAATTATCCTTCATAGTATACTGCTTCACAATATGTCGGTGGGTCACATTGTGTAGCCCTTGGGAGATTTTGATGGCAACTTGAGCCAACAGACAGCTGATGGTTGGCGATGGTATCTCAAGGCGCCTAAGCAGACAGACACCTTATTTTGAGAATCACATCACCATCAGAGCACTTGTTTCACAGTTTCCACTAATAGTTCACATGCGCAGACACTTAATACACAAAATCGCACCACTTTTACATATCAAAGTCCACTTTAAACCATTATTTAAACAATAATACAAGAGCAACAAACCGCCGCTGGTCAAGTTCCCGCCAAAACTTAGCCTTGACGTAACGAATTATTAACAATTTTGCCGCCGTATTTTGTTTTTTCTTTTGTTATTTTTTATAAACATTTTTAAATTTTGAAAATAGAATAAAGAGGTTTCAATTTGTATATAAACTTTTTAGGGAAACTAAAAAAAAATTAACCTATAAAGTCGTAAATAAATTACGATTAAGATACCCCTAGATTCTGTTGATGTGTATATTTCATATTTTAACCGTGTAGTGGTGGTGTAAAAATATCCGCTACCCCAAAATATTTTGTGGGTGTCGTAAGAGGTGACAGAAGCAAACTGAAATTGGAACTGGGCAGTAGCATCTTCCTATTTTAAATATTTGGGGTAGGCCCATGTTCACCAGTGGGCTTAAATAGGCTGTACCTAATGTATGTAATGTATAAAATATATTTAAATAATATTATATTTCCTATGAATAACTTTTATTTGACGATTGTTTAATCAGTTTCCTAATTTTTACTTCCCTTCTGCATATGTGTAATCGAGTACCATAACTTTGTCAAATTTAAATTGTCTATGAACACAAATAGAGAGAAATCGCTATAAAGGCAGTGAGACAGACACCGAGAAGAAACTGTCACCCGTCCTCGTGAATTTGAGACGGTACGCTAAAAATACGACATTCAACGATCGCGCACTTGGAACAGAAGCTCAGGTCAAGTTAGAGGCCGTTGTGAAGCGTCAAATCGATTTCTTGAATATTTTAAACTGTGACAGAAACTGTAAGGAAATGGAAATATCAAAAATAGTTTTTAATTACTAAAACCTATGTTAGAATTTGACAAGTTAATAATTATAAAAAAAAGAACAACCGCAGTAATTAAATTATTTAAAATTTTCTTTAATAATTATATACATTTTATTGAATCAATATTTTTACACAAGGTTTTTCTGTATTATTATTCATACACTAGCTGTTCCCCGCGACCACAGAATAAATAATAGCATGCCGCGACTTCGTCTGCGTTGAATTTATTACTTTTTTTTTGCGCGGAACCTTAATTATTTTTCTAAAATGAAAATCTTTGTTACTCTTTATAACATCAGCTATCTATCAGTGATAGACATGTCAAAATCGGTCCAATCATTTCAGAGATTCGCCAGGACAAACAAACAGACAGATAGACAAAAAAAAGTTTTCAAAATTGCATATGAATTTAGTAAAAATCTGTTACTTTGATATTACAAACATATAATTCAATTTTATTTATTTGTATAGATGTGATAAAAACTTTAAGGAAATGGAAACATCTAAAAATAGGTTTTAATTACGAAATTAGAACTTAAAAAAAAACAACTTCAGTAATTAAATTGTAATAATTTTTTTTTATATAAATTTTTGTTGCATTTATATATATATATATATATATATATATATATATATATATATATTTTTTAATAAAACATATTACTCTTATATATTAGGTTTTCTCCTATTCATTAACCCCAGATGAAAACAGAGAGGTGTTATATGTTTGTAGTTCGTATTTGTGTATCTGTTTGTTTGTGTGTGTTTGTGTATCTGTGTGTCTGTGTGTCATCATAGCTCTTGAACGGATGAACCGATTTTGATTAAGTTCTTTTCGTTTGAAAGATATCTTAACCGAGAGTGTTCTTAGCCATAATTCAAGAAAATCTTTGTTTGGAGATCATCAGCTCTTTTTGTTTAGTGGGAATCCCAATGACAGAATCTATGGGGTAGGGCTATACTATATTAACCATAGTGTTTTTCTATGACATTACATATGCCATATATATTGATATCAAAATAGTTGTTTGCCTCGATGTTTTAGTGGTCATAAGCGTGACCGCTAATCACGTCGTCCCGTATGGGGACAAACTCATTATTGGGTTTTTTTCTGATAAAACTTTCAGTAGCAGCCTTAAGTCATGTTCGGCTCATCTGAACGGAGACTACCAGCCGTGACGGGGATTCGGTTAGGGGCTCCATTACCAATACAGCCTATACAAGTCCACTGCTGGACATGGCCTCCCTCATAGATTGCCACAAGGGGTATTTTGCCATAGATGCCACGTTTTGCAATCGGGTTTATTTATTTATTTAACAATTTATGTACAAACAAACAAGGAATAGGACACAACATGATGAAGAGTTTGTACAAGGGCACTACTTATCTCATATATATATATATATATATATATATATATATATATATATATATATATATATATATATATATATATAGTCATAATTAAATATATATAAATAATCAAAAGTAAAATAAATATCAAAGATATGGAAATTAACATAGAAGACAGAGATAAATAATGTTCTTTTACACGTTTTTTGAACAATGTCACTGTTCCGATTTTTCGAATGGAAGAAATGAATTCCAAAGTCTTACTGCATGTTCAGAGAATGAACGGGAATATGAATGAGCTTTAAAGGATGGGAATTTTAAGAAGGTTTTAAGCTTTTTATTATTTTGAGTTGTTAGGAAGATGCTTCTGCCCATTTCCTCTTTCATTTTCCCTCTGTCGCCTCTTGCAATACCCTCGGGAGGACATGATAGTGGATATTCTTACACCACCACTACAGGGATTTATTTGTTTGGGGAATACATTACATTATAATTTGCCACAGTCGCTACGCTTCGAAGACAGATTAGCAAACACAGTTTTCTATTATGTCCAGCTGTTGTTGAGAATATGCTCCTACCTCCTCCCTTGTTACACTTCCCTTCGGAGCCTCTTACGGCACCCACGCGATGATATAGGGTTCTATACGTGGTAGAGCCATGCTGTAGTTACATTAGTAGTATAGTTGTAGCACGAATGGGTCGGCTCGACCGGGGAAGGACCACGCTATCACAGAAAACCAGCGTAAAATAGCAGCTTAACGCTGCTGTGTTTCGTATGGTGAGTGTAGAGAACCGGTGACCCTTTTTACTGGAAAAGAGGCATTCCATCTTAATCCTCACGGGTGACAACGCATCTGCATCTTGAGTCTTTATTGAGGATAGATGTAGATGTCTATGGGTCACAGTAACCACTTACCATCAGGTGGAATGTGTGCTCGTTTGTTACCCTATCCTATAAAAAATATTTTTTATATTTAAAGGGTAACAAGCGAGCACACAGTTCACCTGATGGTAAGAGGATGCTGCGGTCCACAGACATTTAAATATTTCCTGGATTAAAAGTCAAAATCCAGATCGTTGTTACACGTGAGGACTAAGGCGGAATGCACTGTATCCAGTAAATAGGAGCTCCGGTTCTCTAAACTCACCATACGAAACGAAACACAGCAGTGTTAAGTTGCTATTTTACGCTGGTTTTTTGTAAGAGCGTGGTCCTTCCTCGGTCGAGCCGACATATCTGTGCTACAATTGTGATATAGCTGAATCTCTACCACGTATAGAACTTAAAGAGATAAATACGTATAATATAGCATATAGAATATTTAACACTATCGTATTAGGATTACCTATAAAAAAATTCTAAGTGTCCACTACCCAATATCATTCCGTGGGTGTCGTAAAATTTTAAAGAAGGAAACTGAAACAAGAAATGTGCAGCAACATCTTTCTGATATCAACTGAAAATCATAAAAATTCTGCGATTGCCAACCCGCATGCCAACCATGGCAACTATGGCAAAATCCCCCCGATGAGGAAATCTATGGGAGGCATATATGAAGCACTGGAGTTTTATAGGCTATCACCATCATCAGTACAGCCCTACACAAATCCACTGCTGAACATAGGCCTCCTCCAAGGAATGCCACAAGGCACGGTTTTGAGCCAGCTGCATCCATCGACTTCCTGCATGTCTTACCAGGTCGTCAATGCCTCTAGTGCGTGGTCGCCCTACGACTACCCCTATACCTATAGGCTATATTGAATTTTAATTACATTTTTGATAGTTGTGGTAGAAAACATTATAAAGTACAAAATTATAACCGTTAAATAGCATAACATTAAACATTATAAGTGGGTGAAAGTTATCGTAGTCATAGCCCCATAAATGAAGGCGGCGTATAGGACAACCCACCACTAGATGAGGTGACGATATAAGTCAATCAGTTTGAGAACAAAAGTATTTCTTTAAATTTTAAAGAAATACTTTTGTTCTCAAAGTTTTAAAGTTTAAAAGGAGAAAAATTCTTAAACACGATGAAGTCATTGCTTTTACTTATCAGTCCGCAATTTTTTATTTTCATAAATTACTTTAATTTGGTTTAAAAAAAACCCTAATAACAGAGTAATTACATGTCAAAAGCAGTCAGGCTTTATACAGAATTATTAAAATTGACGTTTTAAACATTTTGAAAAGAACATTAGCATGTTAATTGTAAAATTAAACCCGGATTTATTTCCTCATTTTGCGTGTCAATTATTACAAAACTTAGGCGTTTCTGGAAACACGTAAAACTTTACATAGCGGGAAATTGAAGGCGGGAAAATAAAGCCAGCATATAAAATATTTGCTTACGTGTGCGTGCCGAATTCAACTCTGTGGCACAGAGTAATTCACGGTTAGAGCCTACATCGTGACTTCAAAAATGAGTTAAGAAAGTTTTCGTAGTGGAAATTATATGTAATAATATATAATGATATTGTCGTACTGTCTTCAATACGGCTATGAAATGACAATATCATCTCCACTTAGATTTAGCCTCCAGCTCTCTTCAACCCAAGGCCTATGTACAGCAATGAACTTTTATATGCTGTAATCAGCATTTAAAGGTCCATTGCTGGACTTAGGTCTCCCCCATAGATTACATAAATCCTGGGCTGGCTGGCACCAGGCTAGTGGGACCGGGCCTTCATCAAAGACACGACAATTCTTGCGAATAAGCCTGATATTGTGCTGATGGACCGGGCACAGTCAAAGATATTTTTGGTCGACATTACTATTCCGTATGAAACAGATAACCGAAAAAAATATCTGGATCTGGCTCACGAGGTGACCAACATATGGGGTGGCCTGCAGACCGAAATTATACCTGTAGTCGTTTCTGTGAACGGGCTAATACCAGTCAGCCTCTCGGGTCATCTAAGGCGAAGGGAACTCCGTGACGGACCGCTCCAAGCTCAAATGCAGAAGGCGGTACTACTTGATACCGCCTGCATCGTCCGCCGGTTTCTGTCCCTTTCCCCCTAACCCACGGCCGTTTGGTCACCCCTGCCGAGGGCTTCCATCTGGTTGGCTTTTTATTTATTTACGTATTCTTTATGTATTTATTTCACTATATTAATATATTTATATTTATGTATATTTATCATTTTCATTTATATATTTGTGCAGCCGAGAAAACTATTTAAATACCCCATAACAAAGTACTCCAGACCTAATTTCGGTCACGGCAGCTAGACTCAACAGAGACTAGCCATCAGATGTTGTAGCCTAAATACTCCTGGTAGCACTACACGTCCAAATGGAAATACGATGTCGCTCCTGAGGTCTAAAATGGCATTCTATTTTCTCCGCATTTACGTTTCCAGTAAAATGCGGAGGCCCCGTTTCTTGACATGCAAAATCATGCAAAATACAACACAGCCTTATTCTACATGTTCACGCTAATATCTTGTGCTATCGTGTTCGTTACCCGTTTAACACCGACCCATTCATTTAGCCACAACCCAGCTACCGTATTGCTCTGCCTCGTTTAAAACCACACCCTCTATATCATCGCTCTTCTTTCATTCATTGTAGATTAACTTAACATTTGGAAAAACTGTAAATCTAACAAATGAACCACTATAATTTCACTTATCTGACATTTCTATTCTATTTAATAATATTGGTTTCTGGGTGATAGACGTAAGAGCTTAATTATGTTTTATGTATGATAGAGTTTTTTTTTTATAGGAAAGGGTGACAAACGAGCACTCAGGCCACCTGATGGTATGTGGTTGCTGTGATCCATAGACATCTACATCTGTCCTCAATAAAAATCAAAAGACAGATGCGTTGGCAGCCGTGAGGACTAAGATCGAATGCCTATTTTCTAGTAAAATGGGTCTCCGGTTCTCTACACTCACCATACGAAATACAGCAGAATTAAGCTGCTATTTTACGCTGGTATTATGTGAGAGCGTGTTTCTTCCCCGATCGAGCCAACACATTCGTGCTACAACTGTACTATTAATATAGCGGTAGCATGGCTCTACCACGTATATATAACTGCAGCATGGCTCTACCATGTATATATAGCTGTATCATGGCTCTACCAGGTATATATAGCTGCACCATGGCTCTACCATGTATATATATATAGCTGCAGCATTGCCAGCCGTTTCAATATATCCATCCTTGCTCCATAACCACTCAAATTAGAAAAAAAAATTGCGGCTGCCAACTCTCCTGCCAAGCGTGGCAACTGTGACCAATTTTCCCGACGAGGCAATCTATAGAGTAGGGGGAATGATTTCTTATATTTATGCGAATACTAAACATTAAATGTAACTTTTGTACGGCGCTAAAACGCCCGTAACGTCGGGAATTAAAAATAAACAAAAAGTTAATTTTAAACGAGATAAAATCTATGAAACTGGTTTTATTCAATATTCAGCAGTGGACTTTGACAGGCGTTAATAAATGCGTGGATAAATCTTGATATTTTACAGCTGGTTTGTATCAAGTTGGAAGGGTCTATCGTTATTATTACCACGTTTTTATTAACTTGCTTTCGTGTATGTGTTCGGGTCGAGTTTAGTAATTGATTTTAAACTAACTTCCCGATGAGTAAGATACTTGAAATTTTGAACATAGCTCAGGATCGAATATCTAACATGATACAATATATATAATTACTAGCTCGCCAGGCATACGTTCTGCCCTTTCTAACGATTCTTCCTATAGAAATCCTTAAATTCGCAATAAAAAATTTTGAGAGTTATTTAGCGGGATAAAAACTATCCTATCTCTCAAGTTGGGCCAAAGTGCTCACAGTGTGTAAAATTTCATTGAAATCAGTTCAGTAGTTTAGGAGTCCATCGCGGACAAACAAAGTGACACGTAATTTTTATATAAAAAAATACATATAATTAAGAACAAACGTACGAAGCGAAACTTCTTTACAAAATATTATCGTTCTTTTTATATTATATTTGACATAAGTAGGTTAAATGTTAGTATACTCGTGCAGTGCCGGCGGTGAAACGTTACCAGATAACTTGACATTTTTTTTAAATACCGTTCTAATTATTCCCACTACGTCGATAATGAAATTAAACTTCAAAAAATTTCACTTGTTATCACACTTTTAGGCTGTATAGCAACAACAATGAATACTTACATTGTGGTCCCGAATGTAATAAATATTTTAGGAGTTCTTCACGTGATATATTTTCTAAATGAAGGCTATGACACTTTTTGGGAATTTCTCTCAGTCGACTAAAGAACACCCAAGAGACGAGCAATCTCTTACGTCGCTACATGGAAACTTTTATTTTGATTAAATTTCAGCATAAATGCGGCACTTAGCTGTAATAGTAACTATTGTGGGAGAAATTGAAATGAAATGAAATAGGTATATTTATTTTTCTACGTAAAGCCACGTTACTGTTATATTATAGTTCGAGCACTGAATGGGTCATCTGACATACTTTTGTTAAATCTTCATTGCAATAACATGTATAAATTATTATAACATATATATATATATATATATATATATATATATATATATATATATATATATATATATATATATTGCAGAAGAAACAATTGATTAAATATAGTTTCACATTTGAAAGAGTTACATTGTGTAAATAGGAATGATAATACATTAATTGAAGTTGAACGATGTATAACTTTCAAATAAATTTGTTTAAGGCCTTAACAGTGGTTGAAATGCCTAAATCTAGGATATTTAAGTAAAAAAATCTCAATAACTGTTCATTTAATCCACAAATAAAAAATACAGGGTAACAGAAGAAGATTTGGTAAACGTTTTTAATTTAACAAAATTGTATTTTTGTCAACCCCTTATTAGAAAAAAAATCCCCAAAGAGTACCTATCTTTGTCATATTTTGCAAAATTTCTCCAAAACGGCACAAACTTTTTAAATAGTTCTTACACTAAAAAAAAGGTCTTAAAAATATTAATATTTTTAATTGAGAGTTTTATTTTTATTACCCGTTTTATAAGAGAATATATCATTTTTCCCTGAAATTGAATATATTTACGCGAGCGCGCATGCTCTGTCGCCATGTAAGCTCTGTCACAGTCCGTTTTCGGACATCGTCGAGGGTGGATTGCACGTCGGTGTTGGAGCGACTTCGTTCAAATATATATTAGTTTTTTAAAAGTTTATACTCAATTATAAATATTTTTATGACTAGAAATACTTAATTTAGTTAATATCTGTACACTGTTAACTGTAAATATTATTTTCTAAATAAATGAATTTTTAAAGTGCCCAAAGAAGAAGAAATTTTTGCGGCGACGTTGATTAGTGAAATTGAAAAATGCATTTTTATATAATTTAGATGTGGAATGACGAACATGCTCTCGTTACTTAGATTTCGATCGTTTTTAATACCTATGTAATTTTATTGTTGCATATTTTTATTAATTACTTGATAATGAATTTTATAATTATGTATTACAATAAAACGCTGTTTTTATAAGTATGACTTTATAAAATATTATTGGGGAGAGAAATAAAGATACAGATACTTACATTTAGGTACACTGTTATCAAATTAAATCAAACAATTTAAATAAATAAAAGAATGGTGCTTACCTAAGTATAAATAACTATATAAAGACATTCTTGGGTTTATGGTTTTTTTATGTGAGACAAACTATCATCTAAAAAATGTAAAAATTTTAAATTGGAGAGGGGTTTCTCTACGTGATAAAGTTAGAAATGAAGGTATTTGCATTAGAGTAACTGACATAGCTCAACGGAATATTACAGTGAAAAATAGGAAGAAAGGTCCTCGAGTGGCAACCTCGTACATGTAAGCGAATTAGTACTCAACCTTTATTCCTCTTCACATATTCTCATACACTTTTCTTCACACATACACACACACACACACACGCACACGCGCGCATGCACGCACGCGCGCGCACACACACACACACACACACACACACACAAATATGTCGCAAATAATACTACCTAGTACTATTAGGCAAGAGTGAATAGGTTTTTGTTAAGTCAGTGCAATTCACCATCTTAGACTACATAACCACTTACCGATGGGATTATAGTTGCTTTACTACTTGCTGGGTAAAAACAGTAAAAAAAAAATTACCCTGTGAAAGTTTGCATTTAGATATAATTTTTCTAACCAACCATAAACATATGATGAGAATATGTATATATGTATAAAGGTTGCCTCACACGGAACAGTAATAATATAATATTATATCTTACATTATCTCTGAAATCCGAGGTATGTTCATATTAAAAGGCTGAATAGAGCCACATTGAAATGCATGGGGATCGTTTTGTAATTTCACGTCATAATCGAAAAAAAATTGTACGTATTTTAGGTGGCGGTTTGCAAAACACGATTACACAAAAATTAACTCAATAGAAAATAATTGCAAAGTTTCTTCTAAAAATACTTCAATTTTCAACGTCAATTTTTTTTACGTGGTAGAGCCATGCTACAGCTATATTTATTAGGTATAGTTGTAGCACGAATGGGTCGGCTCGACCGGGGAAGGGCCACGCTCTCACGGAATAACATGTAAAATAGCAGTTTAACCCTGCTGTGTTTCGTATGGTGAGTGTAGAGAACCGGAGAACCTTTTTACTGGACACGAGGCATTACATCTTAGTCCTCACGGGTGACAACGCATCTACATTTTGATACGTAATCGAGAATAGATGTAGATGTGAATGGGCCGTAGCAACCACTTACCATCAGGTGGACTGTGTGCTCGTTTGTCACCCTTATTCTATTTAAAAAAAACTTTCTGAGATTTCAGTAAAATAATGTTAAGCACTCGTACAATTATGTGTCATGTTAATAAAGCTATTGGGCTATTTTGATTTGTAATAAAGTGATTTTACTTCATAGGTTAAATAATTTATTTACCTTTCTATTTCAAGAACCGTTTTTCTGTCACTCCTATTGAATTTGACAGTGCTTGCTGAAATTTAGCATCTTTAGATGGATCAGAATCACCCGCTGATCCGGTTGTTAGATATTGCAAAAATAATCGAAAATATCTATTTATACTTTCATTCCCAAGACTACCTTGTTTTATTTTATTACGGTCAAATAATATTTATTAGGTTATAAAGCAAGTATTTTTGTAAATGTTTTGTATGTAAATGTAAATGTTTTCATTATTTTGTTATTATATTGTGTACAGTTATTATCACGTCTTAGCTTTACACCAAGAATAACATTAGAAATTCTTGATGGGATGCGATGTAACGCGCATACATTATTTTCATCAAGAACTATAATATATACCTATATATATATATATTATATTGGTTTTTTTTACCAGTAGAGTTTCAACAAAATCTTAAAAAAGTTCAATGAATTAAAAAAAATGCTAATAATTATATAATTTCAAATCAGTGTTTTACATTTAAAGATCAGTTATAAAGAGCCAATGTTATTATTTTCATTTTGATTAATTTAATTCGAGAGAGACTAAAATAAATGTGAAAGGGCTTTTATCTGCAATAATAATTTTCATCAAAAATAACATAGACTTATAAAAGTCATATACACGGTCAATCATACTGAAGATTATCAATTGTACTACAAAATATTTAAAAGACTATTTCCAGTATAATGACCCGAATATCATCATTAATGTTTGACTGGCACACTTAAAAGTTTTATCACATGGCTAAATGATTGACTTTTATATTATGATAAGGTCATGCTTTTCTATAAAAAATTGCAAGAAATTTTAATTCCCGGCCCTATTGGTTTGTTTTACTTTTACTTAATTAGTGAAAAACAAAATGGATTGATCTAAAAGTTTACTTTCTTGTGTAAAAAGTGCTATTTAGAATTTTATGCAAATGGTAATTAAAGTTTCTATGTAAATAAGCGTAACATAGCGGGTATTATATTCAATGGTAGCGGCCATCCGTATTGGCAAAGCCAGCATCATTTTCTGTACAGAAACCGGCAAAGTGTTGCTCAAGGCACTATAAACAAAGCAGCTGATAAAATGTTACACTCATAACTGTTAACAAAAACTGTTTTCGCAAATGGTCTTATAGATAATAATAACTATTCCGCCGTGTTAGTTGCAGGAGCTATTATTAGAAGGAGAAGAGGTAATATTTTGTTTTAGAAATGCGCAATCAATATTGTTTTTTCTGCAATTGAGCATAAAATAAAAAATAACTTCAGCCAAAGGGCATAACTAGCATTATACTCAGGCACATCAATTGGTATGGAAAAAAATAATTTCACCAGGTCTCAAAAAATCAATCACAATTCAAAAAACATAAATATTAAAATCAAAAAATGTATATATGTATGTCTATACATACATATAATGATTTATGGCCGCTTAGTAACTGACGGTGACTCACTATAACATCCTACAGTCACGCCGAAACTAAGAGGAGAGAATCACTGTAGAAAAGGTAATAATTTATTACGGAAATTTTGTGATAAAATTAAAAAAAATATAAACTTGTCCAAGTTAATCTAACTTACAAAAAAAAACAAATAAAAAATAGTGAGATGGCGTCAGTTTTTAAGAAGATATAACAAAAATAAACAAAAAAATAAATTTCAATAAAGTTCAGTGTTTAATTGATTATATACCGCTGACACTTCATCACGCTTTTCGAAACCACGCCAGTTGTAAACAATACTTGTGTGAAAAGAGACAAAATCTTCTTTTCAAATTTCCGCCGAGTTGTAAGTAGACGGCCAAATAGGTCACGTGTCAATTTTAATTAAATATATTTTATATGAAGTGATCTGGACTACGTTTCATCAATTAACCATTGGTAAAAATTAAAACAGGAATTTTACGATTGTGTTTACAAAAAACATTATTAGTTGAACCTTGCAGCTTGTTCATTATTTTTATTATAAATATCTATAAATGTATATATTATTAATAAGTAGTTCCCATAATATATTGGATTATTTTTTATTTTGCCCTATCTGCAATGTTCTACGCTCTATAGAAAATGTGGCGTATGACATGACTGACAATCTTTCGAACGTTTTATCTAGGTACAAAGATGTTTTACGTTTTCGTCGCCTCCACATGATATTTTTGTCAACATAAGGCACCCTTCTATATCTGAAACGAATATAAATATTGCTACAAAGTAAAGTAATAGGCTATACAAGTCCCTCTACTGGGCACAGGACTCTTTTTTTATTTCTGAGAGGGTTTTAGGGCAAGGAAATGACCGCCGTGCTTCCCCAATGCGTGTTGACGAAAATTGCAATTACAAATTTCATTCGTGCTGTCGGGGATCAAACCCGGGAAAATATTTACAGCGAACGCTTTGACCCAGATCTACTAATACGATACAAATAAATACGATTTAACATATATAATAAAAATTCTTACGTACTTGAAACTTGAACACTTGATAGCTCGTGATGCTTACCGGACAAAGCTACAGCACCACACCGTGCAATGTAATTGAAGATGCGTAACCGCGACATAATTCTCAGTGATGCGCAAGCATAACAGGCAGTATGTCACTTATATAATTGTCATCTCTGCAGTCTATTAATCTTTGCACTTTTATAAGTAATACAGAACGTAGTTGCTAGACGGTGTTGACGTCGGATAAAATCTCTGCGATCGCCGTTTCGTCAAGGTCATTCAGGCTAGTTAAAGCCTTAAGGCGGCTACTGGCCTGCCTGCCGCAGGGGCAATCTAGGTAGCACAGCGATCGGAGCAATATCCAGGGCCGCAGGGCCGACTTAAAAAATTGCCCCTGCTTGCCTACACACATCACAATTAAGGAGGCAATTAAGGGTCATACCCACTCCTACACCCTAGATTGCCCCAGCGGCAGGCAGGTCAGTAGCCACCTTTACTGTAAGTTAACTGTACTATGCCTATCGAGCAAGTGTTACCAATAAGTTGACAAAGTTTTACCTCAGTGTGATGAGCGGTATGGCAGGGCATAAAATACAAACAAACAAACATAAAGTTTTAATTAATAAGTTATGATTAAACATCGACTACTTGGGTAATAAATAGCGCGAACACCCAGCCTCTGAGCTACAACGACACTTGGCGGTTTTTTTTTAATAAATTTGAAGTAACAAAAGAACTTATTACTGCAGTCACTGCAGCTCTAGGAGACCTTCAACCAACTCTAAACAAAAGCACGAGCCACCCATGAAGACTAATATGGAATGTTTCACAGCCTGTAGTTATACTGACTCTCTGTTCCGTTCACCTTGGAACACAGTAGTGCAGGTACTGCTGTTTGGCGGCGGAAATAAGACAATATTCTACCTACCCAGGCGGAATCGGCTCCTGAAATGACAGTTTCGTAGCGCAAAGGCATAGAAATGAGTTCCACCCGGCAGAATCGACAACTATTTACATGGCCCACAAATAATTGTTTCAGTTCTGTATATTTGTCCTTGTAAAATTTATGTATGTAAACTTCCTTCACGATACTGGAAAAAATCTTAGTGTAAGGGGAAAGTTTCTAAAAAATAAAAAATTAAGAAAGAAATCTTGGGCAGAAAACTAGTCCTCCCACCTAGCGATGTTAAAAACTTGACTTAAAATCTATTACAGCAGACTAATCAAAACCTCTCTAATGGACATAACACAAAACGTTTGGCATAGAATGTCTAAATTTGGCTTAATGACAAATACAAAACCGAAACTTGCTCTCAATTTTTTTTCATGCTAACAAAGTAAGGTGAGAGAACACATATATCATTCATTTTAAATTTAGAGTGACATGCTGTTATATAGGTCGTCACCGTACAAAAAGAGAGTTGTTATCTTTTGTATGCATTACATGTTTTATGTAAAAGGTAGGTGAAGGGGAAAAGGTGATTGAGCCCTTATACATTTGCAATACAATAGAAATTGAATAGGTGACTCATTATTTATCACATTTTGTCGTATTTTAATTATACGAGTAAGTTAAAAGAAAGGAATAGAATAGAATAATTTTTATTCAATATATTCAATATTAAACAGTGGTAGAGCCACGCAGCTGCTTTTGCTGTCGCACGGATGGGCCGGCTCGAACCGGGGTGGTACCACGATCTGACAGAATACCAGCGTGAAGTAGAGGTTTAACTCTGCGTTTCGCTGCACTCAGCAGGTGGCCGGAGGCCCTTTTTACTGGAAATGAGGCATTCCAACTTAGTCCTCACGGGTGGCAACGCGTCTGCATTTTGATTCGCAAACGAGGATAGATGTAGATGTCTATGGGCCGTAGCAACCACTTACCATCAGGTGGACTGTGTGCTCGTTTGTCACCCTTATCCTATAAAAAAATATTACATAATACTTATATTCTACTACTTGCCATTTTTTTATTTACCACTGGTTCGGAAAATACCTCTGTCCTGAGAAGAACCAGTAACCAAACCCAGCAGGACTTTTATTTAAACGAGTTTTAATAGAACTAGCATGGTGGCGATGACCTCATTCCCAGTTTTTTTTTTCATTTATGTATTCTGTGATATTTTAATAAACCTTTTTGTACAATTTTTATTTAATAAAACATTTATACTTGTTTATAAAATAAAAAAATAGTCTATGAGTTTGATAATAACCAGTAATAGGGATCATCCTGAGGATAAATGAAAACATATTCAGAAAAATTTATTGTATTTCATTGCGTATATTTTTATGAAACGCGAACACAAATAATTGCACACACTAACTGACAGCCATACTAATAATTTTTTTACTACATTTTTTCTAAATATATATACCTAGTTTCCAAAACATCAGATTTTTAATGATTTAGTGTCTAAATTGAGACATACTAACAATTTTATATTGCAAAACCGTCACATAGCGGTATGTTGAGAGTAGAGCGCTCCCACACGCTAGCGCGTTGTGAGGCATGCAATAATTAGCTAAGATTACTGCCTCCCTCTATTTCACTCTTTTTTTTTTTGAAACAAACGAGTACACAGTCCACCTGATGGTAAAAGTATGCTGCGGCCTTTATCCTCGATTAAGATTCAAAATGCAGATTGTCGCCCCTGAAGACTAAGATGGAATGCCTCGTTTCCAGTGAAAAGGGTATCCGGTTGTCTACACTCACCATACGAAACACAGCAGCACTAAGCTGATACTTTACACTAATATTGTGGAGACCGTGGTCCTTCTCCGGTCGAGCTGACCTGTTCGTGCTACAGTCATAATACCACCACTATACACAACATCACCTCCGCCTCCGTCGATAGTATGACACGTGTTTGTCCTCAAAACGAGGCACTACTCCCATCAGGAGAAACAGACTCTGTCATGTTTAATTTATGGATTATAATAACCCCTGGGAATGAGGTGATTCCTACTAAGCTATTACTAATTTGTTTAGTTTGTGTTTTTAATGATCCTGTAACCTTAAATGATTGCTGCTTGTTTTTCCCCAGGACAGAGGTATTTTCCGAACCAGTGGTAAATTAAAAATAAGTGTGACTTTCTATAAGTTTTAGTTGTCGGAGCGTCTATAAAATACCCGGTTGGATCGAGGTAGAATGGAGGGTATATCGAGAAACCCCCTCTTGTGTCTGTAGTATAAAGTTCACTGTAGCTGTGCCGTGCACGAGAGATTCCGCTGAAGTCATTCAACGAGTGTGGTCATTCTACTAGTGCAAAGACAGTGCAGTGGTTCTGTTCGTTGTTGTAATTCTTCTAGTGCAGGCAAAGAGGATTGGTGTTGTTGAGAGGCTGCCCTGTGTTACATTGAGATAAGTAGTGTTGCTGTTGCTGTACATATTTTGGTGTTATCATGTAATTACGTACCTCTTGTTACACTGGTGTGTGATTGTGGCGGAGACGTGTTACGGTGTGGTCGAACTGTAATTTCACTATACTGAATGTATAGTGCGTTACGTTGTCTTATTACTGATAATGATTAAACTGCGTAAGCAAGAGAGCAAGTTGAACATCCGCTCTCACACTTTTATTTTTAACAATTAGAGCTATCCTGATGTATTTCCGAGATCAAAATTAGGATCCTCTGTTGAAATTATCCGACATCAGAAGTGTGATCTTCTATTGTCATTTCCGATATACTTATAATCTATAATTAATAAAAATGTTTCTATCTGTTCTATAACATCTTTAATATCTACTTCAAAAATGTTTATATCAGCTATCGTAAACATTTACTTGGAAATATGGTTTCTTCTGCCTTTGAACTCCGTATTACTATATTTATTATATGTGAGCAGCAGCTACTGCCAGCATTAACATCGTAACACTGAGTACACTGCAGCCCATAAATTGCCTTATTATGTATATTTGTGTGCGGTATGTTTTCTATATTTGCCACGCTTACTAGGCGGTATTCTTCACTATCGATTGTCGCTTTTAAACAATATTATAAACTGCTACTTCAACTTATTAATCCTTTGCACTACGTGTCATTTATCTATAATATAAAAACTGAATCGCTGAATGTGTTGCTAAGCGGAAATCTCGAGAGCATCTGAACCGATTTCGCTAATTCTTTTTTTTATAATATACCTTTGAGTACGAAGATGGTTCTAACGGAGAGAAAAATTAAAAAAAGTGCCTGAAAAAGTCTAAAAACAACACTTTTTTATATTTCCCTACAAAAGATTCGTAATAATACTTAAAAGTCAATTTGAACTTTATTACCATACCATAAAGTTTAAGTGTTAGTGGAGGGGTTCCATGAAGGCAAAACAATTGAGTGAAGTTAGTATCGTATCGTAATATTAATGTCAATATTTGTCAATATTTATACACACTGCACTGGCAGATACCTGATGTTATAAGTAGTAACTTGGGCTGCTTTTATTTTAGGGTTCCGCGAAAAATAACTCTACGCGGGCGAAGTCGCGGGGAACAGCTAGTTAATTATAAATACAACCTATACAAATAGTAGCTTATGCTCGGACCCATAGATTGTAGTCACAGCCAAACGCTATTCGATTCCCTAACTCCGTTTTCCATTTCAATGTATAAACAAGTTAGGTCAAATGAAAGAAAGAATGAATAAATATATTTGATTCCAAGCCAACGACTCAATAAGCAAGCACAGAGTCAATCGATGTCTGATGCGAGAGTAAACGACAAAAAGCTGACAGCGCGTTTTCACTTGATTTCACTATTTCCGAAAATCAGCGGAATAATATTAAAACAAAATACTAAGATAATAGCGGCAAAGAAAAAAGCAAAACATTTACTCGGTCGTAATTCGATCAGCCGCATTAGATTACACGCTGCGAAGGTTTAGGGAGGTTTCGCGAGCTTCCGACGCCTACTCTTTATTGATTCATTTGCTCACTGATTGAACATTGGCTTGGAATTACGAAATATTTGTATTAATAACAAATTCAGTAGTATTTGCTAATGAGATGTGTGTAAACATGCAACATGAAATAATAGCATAATTATGTCGTATTTCATGTACTGAGTGAGGAGAACCGGGGACTTTTTACTGGTAAAAGGGCCTCCAATTCGTTTATAACTTTTGCAAAGCCATACTGTGGTTATAGCACGAATGGGGCGACTCGACCTGGGATGGATGACGTTCTCACAGAATACCAGCGTTAAATAGCAGCTTAATGATGCTGTGTTTCGTATAGTGAGTGTAGAGAACAGGAGATACTTTTTACTGGAAATTAGATATTCGTCAGGAGTTAAAATACATCTGCATTTTTAGGATAGATGTAGAAGTCTATGGACCGCAGCAACCACTTACTGAAGGTAAGTGGTGGACTGTGTGCTCGTTTGTAACCAATATACTATATTAAAAAAAACGCGAGAATTTTTCAACGCGTATACTGGTGGTATTATGTACGATCACGGATTTCTCGAAAAGGGCTGAACCGATTTAAATGATTCTTTTTTTAAGCAAGGATGGCAAACGAGTATAGAGTCCACTTGAGGATAAGTGGAAACTGCAGCTCATGTACATCTACATCTATCCTCCATTAAGAAACAAAATACAGATGCGTTGTCGCCCCTGAGGACTAAGATGGAATGCCTCGTTTCCAGTCAAAAGCATCTCCGGTTCGCTACACTTACCATACGAAACACAGCGACATTAAGCTGCTATAATATTACACCTTATTCCTAAGTCTTGTCACCCTGGTGGTAGGAAGCTCATCGCACGTTATGGTTAGTAAGTTAAAATAAAGTTACAGTCTATATATTAAGTACGTCCCCCTGCTGGTCACAGACTTTCTCTCAATTCTGAGAGGGTTTTAGGGCAAGGAAGTGTCCGCCTCACTGCCCCAATTGGCGGACATCACATGTCTTCCAAATGTTTTTTTTTTATTTCTCAGGCATGCAGGTTTACTCACGATGTTTTCCTTCACCGCCGAGCACGTGGTAAATACAGCACTCAAAATTGTAATTAACAATTTCATTGGTGCCGGCGGGGATCGAAACCGGGTTGGTGTAATATTTACAGCGAGCAAAAAGCCCTTAAGTTACCACGGCTCACAGACGGGCCGTAATCGTATAATAGTTAGAACCATAAGTTGTGATGATTACGTTACGGCTAAAAGCCGAAGTGCGGATACAGCTAGGTTTAGCCGGCTACTACATAAACTACTAAATTTGTAAAAATACGGATATACGAGGACGTATAAAGTAATATCAGCGACAGTAGGCTAAGGTGCGGTTGAGAAAATCGCAGACATTTATCTAATTTATAAATTGTATATTATGATACACCTAAGTTTAAGCAAACGCAATCGGCTGCACCTGGTAGTATCCGGCTAAACCTAGGTGTATCCGCATTTCGGATTTTAGCCGTAACAATTATAGTAAAACAAAATCTATGTGGCATATCCCGTAATCGCCTCTTACGAAACCTACTGGACAAAATGGGGTGATCAATTCTCTTACGCCGTCACCAGCCGCTGACAAACCTTCAATTTATTATAAAATAATTAAAAATTAAAAATTTTGTGCGACCGCATTGAATATAAATTATTAAGAATAACTCAAAAACTATTGTCCAGACCTTGATCATTTATATAGGACCACAGATGAAGCACCAGCTTTCAAATAAAAAAAATCATGGAAATCGGTTCACCCAGGTAAAAGTTATGAGGTTTCATACGTGGTAGAGCCATGCTGCAGCTATATTAGTAGTATAGTCGTAGCACGAATGGGTCGGCTCGACCGGGGAAGGACCAAGCTCTCGCAGAATAACAGCGTAAAATAGCAGCCTAACACTGCTGTGTTTCGTATGGTGAGTGTAGAGAAGCGGAGACCTTTTTTTACTGGAAATGAGGCATTCCATCTTAGTCCTCACGGGTGACAACGCATCTGCCTGTGGACCGCAGCAACCACTTACCATCAGGTGGAATGTGTGCTTGTTTCTCACCCTTATCCTATAAAGAAAAAGGTACATAAAATAAACAGTGGAATTGAGTACCGGCTCCTTTTTGAAGTCGTTAGATTATACTCTTACTTCTAATTTAGTAACAGGCTTTTAGCGAACATTTTAACTGACTTATATTAAGTGGGTTAATTCAGTATGCCGTTCACTAGTAAATTTTATTAAAAATGCTAATGAAAATTGGCAGAACAAATTTACGTTACGTTCTCAGAACTAAGCCGTCGCGTCGTCTATATACCTATTACCTACGTCTTACTGTTCTCGTCTGACTGATTACTTAGTCTAGTGATCGTAAAAGCGATTGCTGATAATGAGGTCCCGAGTTTGAATCCCGGGTCGGGTCAAAACTCAGTCATTAGGTTTTCTGTCAAGAAATTCTTAGAAAGCAGCCCGAAATCAAGAAGTTAGCGTTGTTTCACCGTGATTACAATGAGTCCAACGTTTGCAGGCCAAAGTATTCCAAAGTATCTTTGCGGTTAAAAGGAAGTTTGTGTCTCAACCGAATATAGATGTAGGTGTCTATGCTCCACGGCTTGAACTTATCGTCAGATAGACTGTGCGCTCATTAGCCTATAAAATCTATCTTAGTCCTCACGGGTGACAACGCATCTGCATCTTGAGTCTTTATTGAGGATAGATGTAGATGTCTATGGGTCACAGGAACCACTTACCATCAGGTGGACTGTGTGCTCGTTTGACACCCTATACTATAAAAAAAAAAGAAAAAGAAAAATTTGGGAGTGAGGTCAAAACCGTATCGCAACCTAAAACATTATTTCCATTCGACCGTTTTCAGAGTACACTCAATTTATATATTTCCAAAAGAAAGTTGATCGCTGATCGCTAACTACCTTACCTTAAACTCACGCAATAAATAAAGTTTAGGAAGTTACACAACATTTTCTAAGTTTAACAAGCTTCAATTTCCGCTCGAAATATTTCATATTTTTAGAAATCAACCTCCTTCGCTTCAACACGCACGTGTTTTGTGAAGCATTCTTCAGTATGTATGTAGGAACGCAATAAGAGACGATGAAAGAAATGGAAAGTTACAGTGGTGACAGGTAAAGTATGAACGAGCAAAGATAAGAGAGAATGAGGCAAAGACGGTAATAGACGAATAAGAATTCTGTATAATTAACTTTTTGGTATAAAATAGTACTTTCTGTTTTTAAACCGACTTCAAAAAAGGAGGAGGTTTTTAATTCGACTGATTTTTCTTAATCTGTGTTACCTGAGAACTATTTTCTAGGTGAACCGATTGTAATGATTTTTTTTTATTTAAAAACTGGTGCTTCTCATGTTGTTCCATATAAATTTGATCAAGATCTGACCAGAAGTTTTTGGATTATCCTTCATAATGTATATTTAATTGACTTCTACTACATTGATGATGTTTTCATTTATATTGAAGTCGGTTGTACAAAATTTTTAATTTTACCACTTATATACTATGCTCTATGTATTAGGGAGAACTGAGGTGAAGACGTAAGACATATCATTACGACGAGTGTTGCTGAGTAAATTGTTTCATCATCATCATCATTACAGCCCTTCACAAGTCCACTGCTGAACCATAGGCCTCCCCCAAAGAATGCCACAAAGCACGGTCCTGAGCCACCTGTATCCATCGACTTCCTGCATGTCTTACCAGGTCGTCACTCCATCTCGTGGGGGGACGCCCTACACTTCGCCTACCCGTACGAGGCTGCCACTTGAGAACCTTTCTTCCCCATCGGTTGTCGGTTCTTCGAGCTATATGGCTGGCCCACTGCCACTTCAGCTTACTAATCCGTTGGGCTATGTCGGTTACTTTGGTTCTACTGCGGATATTCTCATTCCTAAGTTTATCACGCAGAGAAACTTCGAGCATAGCCCTCTCCATAGCTCGTTGAGCGACCTTGAGCTTCCTCATACGGCCAGCAGTGAAGGACCACGTCTCAGTTCCGTAAGTCATCACTAGCAACACGCACTGGTTGTACAATTTCGTTTTAAGGTTTTGAGGTATGTCTGACGAGAATATGTGTCGTAGCTTCCCGAACGCTGCCCAGCCGAGTTGAATCCGTCGATTGACCTCTCGGTCGAAGTTGGACTTACCTAGTCGGACTATTTGTCCCAGGTAAACATACTCGTCAACAACTTCGAGCTTAGAGCTCCCAACAACTACCGGCATAGGTGTGACATGGACATTAAACATGATCTTTGTTTTGTCCATGTTCATCTTAAGACCTATCCGTTGGGAAACACTATTGAGGTCATTGAGCATAGTGCTTAGGCCCTCCAGCGATTCTGCCATAAGGACTATATCGTCGGCAAATCGAAGGTGAGTGATGTACTCGCCATTGATGTTGATACCGTATCCTTTCCAGTCCAGAAGCTTGAAAACGTCTTCCAATGCAGCGGTGAAGAGTTTCGGGGATATGACGTCACCCTGTCTTACACCTCTCTGCAATTGGATAGGTTTCGTACTCTGGTTCTGTACTCGGATAGCCATCGTAGCCCTACTGTACAAGCACTTCAACATTTCGATATACCGACAGTCAACTTGGCACCGCTGAAGGGACTGCAGCACCGCCCAAATTTCGACGGAATCAAAGGCTTTCTCATAGTCCACATACGCCAGACATAGTGGCAAATTGTACTCTTCGGACTTCTGTACAACTTGCCGAAGGGTATGTATGTGGTCTATGGTGCTAAAGCCCTTTCGGAAACCGGTTTGTTCGGGAGGCTGGAAGTCGTCAAGTCTGCGCGCGAGACGATTCGTAATGACTCTCGAAAACAGCACGTAGACGCGGCTCAGAAGGGAAATCGGTCTGTAGTTCTGCAAGAGAGCGTTGTCACCTTTTTTGAAGAACAAGACCACCGCACTTCTGCTCCACGCCTCCGGTGTAATGCCACCATGGAGGACGGAATTAAAGAGCCTCTGAAGGACTTCAAGTACCGGTCTTCCACCCGCTTTCAGAAGCTCCGCTGTAATTCCATCCTCGCCTGGGGCCTTACCGTGTAAATTGTTTATTATAATGAAAATAAAAAATATATAATTTAATTGTGTGAAAACGCCATTTAATTAAACACCCATTCTCTGTATCTAGCACATTGTGCTATGTTTTATTGAGTACCTGTTTCTGGTATGCGTTACAATGTCTCTTTGCCCACAAACTCACTAGAGATAATTAGAGATCCAGACCAACGTGGGACAACGTACATATATATAATCACACCTCTTTTCCGTAGAGGTAGGCAGAGACCACTTCTTTCCACTTGCTACGATCCTTACATACTTGTTTCGCCT
The DNA here is from genome assembly GCA_963668995.1 of Parnassius mnemosyne. NCBI lineage: Eukaryota > Metazoa > Arthropoda > Insecta > Lepidoptera > Papilionidae > Parnassius > Parnassius mnemosyne. Next base: position 1,459,396 of record CAVLGL010000090.1, read on the forward strand.
CGTCAACTTTCATTATTCCCTTCATACATGCTCTGCGGTTTAGGGTACTCTTGACTTAGCCTTTTTTCAAGACGTCCCTGATTTGGTCTAGAAATGTCCGCCTAGGTCTACCAACAATTTCATTCACACTCGCCTTATACACCTTTTTCGTCAATCGTTCTTCATTCATTCTCTCGACATGGCCAAACCATCTCAGCATACCTTTCTCAATTTTTGTCACTACATCTTCTTTCAGACCACAACGTTTCCTTATCTCACTATTTCTTATCCTGTCACTCAGTTTAACTCCTATCATACTTCTTAACGCTCTCATCTCAACTGCATTTATTCTGCTTTCATGTTTCTTCTGCCATACCCAACTTTCACTTCCGTACATGAGTGTCGGAACCAACACCCCCTCATGCACAGCCAAACGAGCCTTGTTAGACACCTTCCGACTGCTCATAAAGGAGTGCAAAGGTCCATTCACCGTGTTTGCTGCATTCACTCTTCTTTCGATATCACTCTCACACGTGTATGTATATATTTCATAAATTAGAGATTTATAGGTATATTAGAATAAAAATGTCAATAATCGACATTTACTTCAATCAAGTTATAATTGGACTAGTGCCAAGTACTTATTATACCGCATTCAACCGATTGTTGAAACCTTTTCAGCTATTGTAGATAATGTAGGAAATATATTTGAAGACCTTAAAAGGTCACAGGTTCTTGGGCCTAAAATAGATAAGAATGTCTGGCTTACATTGTTTTAGTAACGCAAAGTTAAGCCATCGATATTTGTCGTGGTAGCCTCGCTTGGCAAGCAGGTCAAAACACTTAACTTTAAAAAGCTACACACGGACGCTCATTAGTGACCCGAATCTGGTTAAATCCGGTTTCACTAAGCTGACCTCAGTAGTCTCGAACTAGAGCGCAAATTAGCCAGCCATTCGGTTTTCGACAGGATACATTTCTTAAAACTCTAACTTCCACCATCGGAGAACAAGACGCTCGGCCAGTCTCACTTTCGTTGTCGGCATACTACGCATTCAAACCAAAAAGTTTGCTACTTTTTTTATAGGATAGAGTGATAAACGAGCACACAGTCCACCTAATGGTAAGTGGTTGCTGTGAATGTAGATGCGTTGTCACCCGTGAGGACTAGGATTGAACGCCTCTTTTCCAGTAAAATGAGTCTCCGGTTCTCTACACTCACCATACGAAACACAGCAGCGTTAAGCTGCCATTTTACGCTGGTATATTGTGAGAGCGTGGTCCTTCCCTCGAACCGACCTATTCGTGTTACAACTATATTACTAATATAGATGCAGCATGGCTCTACCACGTATAGAAACTTGCTTTACTTTGTTCATCATGCGTACAGCAAAGAAGTAGAATAAATTGCCAGCATCTATCTTTCTATACGATTACAATGTGGGTAAACACAAATTCTTCAAGGCAAGATTGAATAGGCTTTTTTAAGTCAATGCGCTTTACCATCTTGGGCTGCATCACCACTTACCATCTAGAGGGATAGTAGTCAAACATTGGCTCAGGGTAGTAAAAATAAATTGAACAAATATAAAACATCAAAATGCTACTCAATATTTATTAACCTCACTTCTCCGATTAAAGGGAAAAATCCAGTATGAAGTTTTAGCATAAAAATCGTTTTTTACTTGGATTAGAACGTTATTTGTAGCCCGAGTTCTTCGATCATCCCCTTCTTTATCTAATGGAGAGAATATATTTGGTAAAGCCGTGTTGCAGTTATATTATGGTTGTAGCACGAATACGTCGAACGAGGAAGGACCATGCTCTCACAGAATACCAGCGTAAAATAGCAGCTTAATCCTGTGGTGTTTCGTATGGTGAGTGTACTGAACTGGAGACCCTTTTTACTGGAAACGGAGCATTCCATCTAACCCCTTAGGGATGGCAACGCATCTGCATTTTGATTTTTAATCGAGGATAGATGTAGATGTCTATGGACCACAGAATAGAATAGAATAGAATCATTTTTATTCAATATGGATTACAGTACATAATACTTATTGAAAGTATTTTTTTTTTACATTTACCACTGGTTCGCAAAAAAAAACCTCTGTCCTGGGAAGAACCAGTAAGCAAGCAATACCCAGTGGGATTTCTCTTTTTAAAAACACAATTTCTCAATATAATGTTTTATAAAATTGTTATGAAAACATTTAGAAACAGCATGGTAGCGATCACCTCATTCCCAGAGGTTATTATCAGTCATGTACTCTATAGTAGTATAATAACCCTTACTAGACAATTTTCAGTTAAAAAATAATTCAAACCTTTTGATAGATACAGAAGAACTTACAATAAAGTACCAGAAACTATGCAGTTCTGCATAGTTTCTGGTACTTTATTGTAAAAGCGTATACATTGCCCCATGAAGGAATTGCTGACTTTTTGGAGTCGAGTAACTGGTATAACTAACTTGTTGCTTTTTCATTGTACTTACAGAATATACATCATTATTTTTAATACAACTATTTTTGATTTCTTATATTTACGCGAAGTCTACACATTAAATGAAACTAATTTTTACGGATTTTATCGCGTTTAATTTAACTTTTTAATTCCCGACGTTTCGAGTGCTTTACAGCACCCATGGTCACACGGGGGACTGAGGTGTTTGACATCCCGATGTCATAGTTAGCCCGCCTACCTTCCGTTTCTGAATATTATAATATTATAATTTTTGGTCCGATCTACGCAGCATGAGCTTATAGTATCTTGAAGTCATTGTGAACATAAATTGTCGTAAATAAATTGAGATGGTGATAAAATGAAAAGGTCAAAGTTAATATATTTATTTCTTTAAAATTTTCTTTAAAGGATTCTTTCGGACCTACTTTATAAATTGTTCTTATGGCTCTCTTTTGCAAAAAAAAAAGATTTCAATATCATTCGCACTACCCCATAGCATGATTCCATATGACATTATGCTATGAAAATAACTAAAATAAACTAACCTAGCTGTTTCAACGCATGTAAAGCCTTTAATCTTTTTTACAGCATATGCTGCAGAACTAAGTTTGCTAGCTAGTTTAGATATATGAGGGCCCCATTGAAGCTTCGCGTCAACTGTAATACCGAGGAAAACAGTGGATTCAACAAGGCATGGCTCCTCCCACTTAAAACACACCTGATTAACATTAGGTGTGGTGAATTTAACACATTTCGTTTTATTACCGTTCATTAGCAAATTATTGACGTCAAACCAGTGTACTACTTTTGATATAGCATTATTCACTTCGTAAAATTTCAATAATTGCCTTTTTGGTCGAAAAATGAACGAAGTATCATCAGAAAATAATACTATATCATGGTTATTGCCTACCAAGTAAGGTAAGACATTAATATAAATTAAGAAAAGAAAGGGACCAAGAACTGAGCCCAGAGGAATACTCATAAATACTACTGATTCGGAACAACTGCTTCATTAATAACAAATGGTTGCGTTTTTTACACCATAATAATGTAGCTTCCTGATTAAACAGTCACCATCAGGTAGCCTTTGCGATCGATTGTTACCTTTATTCTAAAAAACATAGAGAAGGGACCATTTATGTATATAAAACTCCTCACCAATACAGAAGTAATAATAAAAAATATTATAAGAAAATAAAAAATTTTATAACCATATAGTTTTTTTTTAAAAAGCCTATGATTTAAAACGTCGGGAATTAAAAATAAGTTAAATTAAACGCAATAAAATCCGTAAAGGAGAATGCGATTTTTGGGCCTGAAGTTAATTAATTGGTTTATACTTTAAAAATTGGCCATATTTTTCTAAAGTAAAATACAAAAAAGTAGCTCCTTTCACAATCCAGAATTCGAAATAACAGTAAAATAAGAAATAAGTTAGAAAATCGATTCTAGTGTATTCTTTATGGCAATAAATCGATTACCAACCATAAAGAATACACTAGTGAAATTCTCATTTCTGAACGTTATCTTCCAATAGAGACCTTCTCTTTTTAAAACTTGACAGTTCAAACTCCAAACTATTAACTTTAAAGAAAAATACAGATATTCGATTCGATTTGAAACGAGCGCAATATAATCGATTCTCGATTAAATGGAACATTTTAACATCCATTTTCGATTATTTTTCTGTGTTAACTAGAGAGATAAAAATAATTCTCAAATATCTACAAAATAATAATAAAAATTACAAAATTGATATTTTGTATATTCCAACAAGTAACAGTTACAGCATCAATTCAAGTAATCGATCTCATCTCAAATCGATATCTTTAATATTCACTTACTTGTTGTTTTAACGTTCGTTAATCGTTTCACGATTTCGTTTCATTATTAACAACACCTTTTTAATAATGTTATAATGATCCTGCTTTTATATCGTTATGGAACTATTGAGAAAAATAACGTATTCCAGTGTAATAACAGTGAAAAATCACCTGTTACAGTGTAGGTTATATATAATCTCACTTTTACTTATTCTACAATCTCTCAGCTCCTAGATTGAAAAATCTTGCCAGATTGTCAGGTATGAATTATTTATATATACGCTTTGAAATGGTCCTACTTTCATCTTGTTAATTCTTGGGCCCAAGAATGTATGAAGACGTCTCCTCCTCCTCTGTTTAATTCTTAAATATATCTGGACAATTATAAATTATCAAGACCGGAGAAAACTATAATTATTTTATTCTGCCGATTTTCAAAAAGGAGACGGTACTAAATTCAACTGTATTTTTTTTAAGTGTGTTACCTCATAACTTTTTACTGGGTGAACCGATTCCGATGATTCTTTTTTTGTTTGAAAGCTGATTCTTCTGGTGTGGTTCCATATAAATTTGATCAAGGTCAAACCTATAGTTTTTGAGTTATTCTTAATAACTTACATTGAAGTCGGCTGTACAAAATTTTTAATTTTAAATTATTTTTGAATATTTATCAGGTTCCCTGTCCACGAAATAGACACAGCAGTAAAACAATTGAAATCTTCATAATTGATTCATAGGACGGGGAAAGGGTTAATACGCTTTAGTAGCAAAAAACCGAAGCAAAAATGCTATATATTGAATCGTCTTACCGTGTTGATTCAGCGTATGAAATTTTCCAAAAGGTCAGCGCGAAAAGTAAATGTTAGGCAATACTTAATTCACTAAAAAGCTAGGCATTTTGTTGAAAACCCCGACGTTTAAATTAAATATAAGCCGTTTGATTTAAACTAGTTGATGAAACTATTAGAATACGACGTGATTTCTTCTATTATTATTTCTTATATTTACGCGGATAATACACATTGAATGAATCTATTTTTACGTATTTTAAAGCGTTTAATTTGTATTTTACCGCGTTTAATTTTTTTATAGGATATGGTGACAAATGAGCACACTGTCCACCTGATGGTAAGTGGTTGCTGTGACCCACAGACATCTACATCAATCGTCCGTAAATAATCAAAATGCAGATGCGTTGTCACTCGTGAGGACTAAGATGGAATACCTCTTTTCCAGTAAAAAAGTCTCCGGTTCTCTACACTCACCATACGAAACACAGCAGTATTAAGCTGCTATTTTACGCTGGTATTCTGTGAGAGCGTGGTCCTTCCCCATTCGTGCTACGACTACAACTATACTACCAATATAGCTGCAATATGGTTCTACCATTTGGATTTTGCATTTTATTTAATTTAATTTACTTAAAAATAAGTATATTATTAAACAATATTAAACCCGTTAAAACAGTTTTATTCAATGATACCTCCCATCCATTCATTATAGCGTATAATAGTCCACTGCTGAACATAGTCTCCTACATAGATTAACAATGGCAGTATCCAAACCATAGGGGAATACTGCCATTATTGTCACGATTGGTAGGCGACTTAACAACCGTAGTTTTTTATAATTTTAGGTTGTTATTAGGAAAACGCTGCTGCTTATCACTTGTTTTAGTTTCCTACTGTTACCTTTTACGACACCAACGAACGATATACACCGCCACTACACGGTAATATGCTAACATTACCAGAAACACGCCATGTCACAGGTGAGCAAGATCTGGTGTTTGCCCACCCATTTATGCGTGTCTATTAGAGTACCTAAATCCTTTTTCTTATCGAAGAGAATTAAGTTGAGGATCGTTAGAGAGTTCATCACCTCGTTTCGCCCCGTTAATGTCACGTACGGTACAATTATGGAAATCATGAGAAATATGCGTCTAATGGTTTCTACCACGTACCAATAATAATAATGTCACGGTGGCCAGTCTCAACGGAGACTAGCCATCTCCGCAGAACAGGATTGTAGTATTTTTATAGGAGAGCGGCAAATTAGCATGCGGCTTACCTGATGGTAAGTGACTACCGCCGCCCATGAACAATTGCAACACCAGGGGAATTGCAGATGCGTTGCCGGCCTTTTAGAAAGGAGTAGGTTCTTTTCTTGAAGGTCCCTAAGTCGTATCGGTCCGGAAAAATGGCTGATTGTAATCGATTCCACAAGGAAGGTGTGTGAGAAAGAAAACTTCTTCTAAATCGGACAGAGGTCCACCTCTGTCCGATTTAGAAGAAGTTTCGCGCCACGCCAATCATCCAGATGGTATGGATGGTATCGCGAGTTTTGTCGCGATGTGCTATGGTGAAATTGAGCGGCTGGAATTAGTCTGAACAATTCCTTAGAGCACTCCCCGTGATAAAGGCGATAAAATAAAATACAGTATACAAGTACATGCGCGAACACAGGTGCACTCTCTATTCCCTCACTGTCACAGTTCGATGTGACGGCAATCCGTCACCACAGCACAGAGATCAGGCGCAGGACCAAAGGCTTTACGTGCTTCTCAAGGCACGGGGGTGATAGACCGCCCACATCCTGATTCCGAATTTCTTAGAAGAAAAACCCAATAACTAATTTGTCTGAACCAGGGAACCTCGAGATGAGATAACATGTTTACGACCATCAACTATTTACTAGACACTATAAACAAGTTGCGTTCAAATGAGTAAACATTTATAATTGCACATTGCAAATGTTTGTGGCATAATAATATACCCTGCACTGATATAAACTTCCGTCAGCCTGTTGTGATATCAATGTGATCGTCATTTATATAAATATTTTTATCAAATAAAGGTTACAAACGAACACGTAATCCACCTGATGGTAAGTGAACGTTGTCCATAGACATCTATATATATCCACGATGGAGAATCAAAATGCAAATGCGTTACCCCTGAGGACTATAAACGAATGCCTCATTTCCAGTAAAAGGATTCTCCGGTTTTTTACACTAAAGCTGCTACGTATTTTACGCTGGTATTATGTGAGAGTGTGATTCTTCCTCGTTCGAGCTGAATAATTCGTGCTATAATCATAATATAGCTGTAGTGTGATTCTATCATCATCATCATCATTACAGCCTTTCACAAGTCCACTGCTGAACATAGGCCTCCCCCAAGGAATGCCATCAAGCACGGTCCTGAGCCACCTGCATCCATCGTCTTCCTGCATGTCTTACCAGGTCGTCACTCCATCTAGTGGGGGTTCGCCCTACACTTTGCCTACCGGTACGAGGCTGCCACTCGAGAACCTTTCTTCCCCATCGGTTGTCGGTTCTTCGAGCTATATAGCCGGCCCATTGCCACTTCAGCTTAGTAACCCGTTTGGTTATGTATGTTACTCTAGTTCTACTGCGGATATACTCATTTCTAAGTTTATCACGCAGAGAAACCCTGAGCATAGCCCTCTCCATAGCTAGCTAAGCGACCTTGAGCTTCCTCATACAGCCAGCTGTGAAGGACCACGTCTCATATCCGTGTGTGATGAGAGTGTGATTCTAACATGTATTAAATTTGATATTTGTAAAGTAAGCTCCAATATAAAAACTACTACATGGGTCTATTTGCGACAAATGATTATTATTGGGCGTGTCAGTGATTCGATTTTCATTGAAATTGTGTTGGATGAGTTAACTTAATATCTCGTGTTCTTCGAGTATTACTATTTGGGCTATTTCTTAAAAATTTCGAGGTACAGTAGTAATTTACTTTTAAAAAGTAGGACACAACGAAACTTTTGGTGCAGTTTCACGTAAACTACTTGAAACGATAATTAGAGCTTTTACCGCGTTCAAAACTCAGTCATTCAAATAATAAATTGTCAAAACGGCGCAGCTTGATGGAAGCCATTTTAACAGTTGATATTATAGTAAATATTTTAGTATTGTGTAGTGTAGTTAGTTATTTTTTAAGTTAATTTTTCTAAGTGTTGCTAATTATTACCAAAGCTTGTTTGCTATTTTTTCTTAATATATTAGTAATATTATACGACTTTGTATTTTTGTCTCTGTCCTCCTCCTAGTTTTGGTTATACAGGGCGGCAAACCTTAAAGTGGCTATATTACCCTCACGTAGCTAAGTGTAAAAATATTGTCCGTTCAAATATTTAACCGCCTGCCTGTGCGGGCAAATTTTCGAAATGGCTTAACCAATTGTGATGACACATTATTAACAGATACAGCAATATCAGGCAGGATTTATGCTATATTTTATCAAAAATTTTCCAATTTTTTTTTGGAAAAACGAAAAATATATCTAAAATATCTTAAGTCTAAATAACGCCACACGAATAGATACTTTCCAGGCGTATCCAGGGCCGGTCACTAGTTTTATATAAAATATTTTAAGATTACAAATCCGTAATATGTTATTTTTTTAATTTTTGTAATTATTTAGGAGAATATCACTTTGGATTTTAATTTTAATCAACCTTATTTTTTTGAGGTCAAAGGATTACTGAATTCTTGGGTAGATTTTTTTACGTGGTAGAGCCACGGTGCAGTTTTATTATGGGTGTAACACAAATGCGTTGGCTCGATTGGGGAAGGAACACGCTCACGCCAAATACCATTGTAAAATATCAGCTTAATGTTGCTGTGTTTCGTGTGGTGAGTATAGAGAACCAGAGACCCTTTTTACTAGAAACGAGGAATATAGTCTTAGTCCTTAAGGATGGCAACGCATTTGCACTTTGATTCTTAATCAAGGATAGATGTAGATGTCGTGGTTCTCATAGAACACCAGCGTAAAATACCAGCTTGATGCTGCTTTCGTGTGGTGAGTGTAGAGAACCGGAGAGGAAACGAGGCATTCCAACTCAGTCCTCAGGGTCGAAATCGCATCTGTAGTTATATTCTTGAGCAAGAATATAAGTAAAAATCTACAGGCCGCAGCATCCACTTACAATCAGGTGGACTGTATTTTTTTTATAGGAGATGGGGCAAACGAGCATGCGGCTCACCTGATGGTAAGTGACTACCGCCGCCCATGAACAACTGCAACACCAGGGGAACCAGGGGAATTGCAGATGCGTTGCCGATTTTGTTACCTTTATTCTATAAAAAATGAAAATTGAAAATCATAAATCTCATGTATTAAAGTTGAAAAAATTCTAAATTTATAACTTATCTAACTTACCTTGCCCAACTTCCAAAAAGTCACCGCCGTTAAGAGCACAAGAACAATAAATATAACTTTTAACACCACAGCATTCGCTAATATCCAATAAAACACCTCTCGACTTAACCACAGAAAAAAGCTGAAAATTGTTTTCACTCAATAAACTTTTTCGGTCCGCGATCTATTTCGAGTTGGCCAACGCGTATGATCCACCGCGCTTTCATTCAAGTACTAAAAGCCGCTGAAAGCGACTGACAGACGCATGCGTCGCGCAAGCTGGCATTTCCAGTGTTCAACGGCTTGTTTTCTTTCAAACCTTGTTGAAAATTCGATAGTTAATATTGTTATATAAGTTACTGGATATTTGCACTGTTATATTGCCATATTTGTGCAAATAAAGATTATTATTATTATTATTATTTATTATCACATTGTCATAAAATTATAATAAGTATTATAAATATAATTTAATAAGATAATAGCCGAAATAATAATATTATTTATACAATTTGTATAAATAATATTATTATTTCGGCTATTATCCACCGCGGCGAGGAATCCTAAGCCATCGATGTAGTTAGACATTTTTTTATAGGATAGGGTGAAAAATGAACACACAGTCCCACCTGATGGTAAGTGTTTGCTGTGACCCATAGACATCGACATCTATCCTCAATAGAGACTCAAAATGCAGATGCGTTGTCACCCGTGAGGACTAAGATGGAATGCCTCTTTTCCAGTAAAAAGGGTCTGCGGTTCTCTACACTCACCATACGAAATACAGCAGCGTTAAGCTGCTATTTTACGCTGGTATTCTGTGAGAGCGTGGTCCTTTACCGGTCGAGCCGACCCATTCGTGCTACAACTATACTACTAAATAGCTGCAGCATGGCTCTACCACGTATAGGATCCCAAAGTAAGGTAGGTAGGTACATCCCAAGATAAGAACCTTCTTCTATTCGAGCTGTATTTAATAAGGTAATTTTTTGGATTAATTCGTTTAGCTATTTGCCCAAGCCTAACTTGGACAGTTAATCATCCATATTTTTACTGATAAGCCCATTGATTAATAAAATTATCGGAGGGTAGAATTACCGTCACACATAGCGACAACCTCATGTGCCAAGTCGATATATTAAACTTTTTATCGTTCTCTGCTTTCACGAGATTCACAGAAACACAGATATTCACTGTTTGCCTTGCCTGTAGTTCAGTCTACCCCCACAATGTCAGATTTATTTGGTACTATAAACCTGTCTGTGATAACGAGGGTATTCATGAAATTTTCTGCCAGAACGGCGCCATTTAAGAATGAGGTGAAACATTTGACAGATTTCATAGCGGTAGAATTTTACTTGTTAGAGAAGTGTGAATATTGATGTTTCTTTCTTAAATATTAGTTATGTCTCATAATAATTAGATTCATCATCATCATCATAATTACAGCCCTTCACAAACCTGAGCATAGGCCTCCCCCAAGGAATTTAACAAAGCACGTTCCTGAGTCACCTACATCCATCGTTTTCCTGCATGACTCACCAGGTTGGCACCACATTAATAACTAGATTAGAAATGGATAAAAACAAACTACAGATATTCTTAAAAGTAGGAAAAAAAGTAAAAGTAGTATATTTACACACTCTAGAAACCGATAAACTCTTTTAAAGTGCAGTTTCTCAATTAACAAATAATACATTGTGTAACAAATAAGTCCTCTTCACTTGCAGCTTGCGACATCTGGTGAGCGTAAAATTATTAGCTCTCATTGCAGGTCCCAGTACAGCGTGACATTTCTATTTTATTATTATTAGTATAAAACTCAGCTGTACGGACGCCGATACGGGAATTAGCGGCTAAGTATTTGACTGGCATCTGTTTGTTGATATGGGCTGACGGTTTGTATTATTATTTCATTGTACGCGCCAGAAATGAAATGTTTATTGAAATATTGTTTACTAGCTGTTACCCGCGACTTCGCCCGCACGTATTTTATTACGATTAGATTTCATGGGTTTTAATTTTTTAACGCGGAACCCTAATTCTTTTTCTAATATAAAAGTAGTCTAAGTTACTTCTTATAACATCAGCTATCTGACAGTGAAAATCCCGTCAAAATCGGTCCAGCCGTTTCGGAGATTAGCCGGGACAAACAGACAGAAAGACAAAAATTTAAAAAATTTTTTTTTGTTATTAGTACCGTATATACTTTCATATGTATATAGTAAAAAGCAGTTATTTTGACATTACAAAAAGATACTTCAATTTTATTTATTTTTATAGATATAGATTATATTCAACCATGTCAAGAGTTATCTGGTTTCTAGGTCACGGCTTCTTCATACGGAGAATCTTCAAAGCTTCATTGAGCTTGGTTAGCATTGTCATTAAAGAAAAAACTGTGTAAAAAGGGTTAGTATAGTATAAAATAATACATGGTTGATAATAACACCTTGGAATTAGGAAGTCGCTTCCAAGATGTTTCTTAAATAAGTTTTGTAAGTAGTTTGTACAATCTGAATTTAATAGTACAATTTTAGTTTGAAAAAAAGTGTACCGCTAGATTTCCTTCCGGTTCTATTCAGAAAATAGGTTTTTTACGAATCAGAGGTAAAAATAAAAAATAATACTGTTAATATCTAAAGATTTGTAATTTATCTCTGTATACATATAAAAATCAATTGATGTCCGTTAGTCTCGCAAAAACGCGATAATGGCTGGACCAATTATGATGAAACTTTCTATATATATTTGAATGGGTGCTAAAACCTAAACGATTCACAATTGGACCCGGTAGGGGGCGCTGTTGTAGACATCCAGCTATTATTGAATAAAAACTATTCTATTGTAATCTATTCTACATCCATAGATCTTGCAGAGAGACGTTACATTTCTGCACATCTTCTATCGCTTATGCCACAGGGAGTGCTCAGAGGAATAATTTTTTTATAGTATAAGGGTGACAAACGAGCACACAGTCCACCTAATGGTAAGTGGTTGCTGTGGCCCATAGACATCTACATCTATCTTCGTTTGCGAATTAAAATGCAGATGCGTTGTCACCCGTGAGGTTTAAGATGGAATGTCTCTTTTTTTTACAGTAAAAGAGGGTCTCCGGTTCTCTACACTCACCATACGAAACACAGCTGCTATTTTACGCTGGTATTTTATGAGAGCGTGGTCCTTCCACGGTCGAGCCAACCTATTCGTGCTACAACTATACTACTAATATAGCTGCAGCATGGCTCTACCACGTATAAAAAAATCTTTAAATAAATTACAAAACTTAAATTAATGTCAGCTGCTGACTTCCACCATCGTACTCATCGTCATCATCGAGATGGGTGGCGGCTCTTTGCGTGAAATTTACGTGGATTTTTCTGTTTCGTACGAAAACATCGTGGAATTAACTCTCGCCAGCGGTGTTTCCGAACCGATACGACTTAAGGATCTTCAAGAAAAGAGCCTACTCCTTTCTAAAAGGCTGGCACCGCACCTGCCGGGTGTTACCGAAGTCCATGGAACACATTACCATCAGGTGGTCCGTGTGCTCGTTTGCCTCCTCTTCCATAAAAAACAAGAATAAAAAATACACAGGAAAACATTTGCTACTCTCATATGTTCCGCCGGTAGACATACAAAATATTTAATTACTACAATGGATACATTAATATTGGACAGTAACGAAGGTCATAATTTAAATTGAACATATATTTATAACAAATGAGAAAATAAATAACTTAAATGATTTTTTTTAAAAACCCCTGCAACAAAAAGGGCTGATGATCTTCAAACGGCTGAAAAGATATTCTTGAATTATAGCTAAGAACACTCTTGATCAACTTACTTTTCAAAAAAAAAATGGTTAAAAAGATATTACACTATGGTCAACCGTTAGCGTAACAGTTTATAACAAGTCCACTTTTTTATAAGAGTGGGACCAAACGAGCAAGCGGCTCACCTAATTATAAGCGACAACCGCCGCCCATGAACAATTTCAACACCAGGGGAACTGCAGATGCGTTGCTTGCCTTTTAAAAATTAGTAAGCTCCACTACTGAACATAGGCCCACATAGATTGAGTAATAGGGAGGATATTTGCCATAGTTGCCACCATAGCTGAGCGGGTTATCAACCGCATCCACTACTCTTTATCATCCCGTGGTTGTAACGTGTAGTGGCAGTGTAAGTAATAAGAATATCACCTACCCAATATCTTCCGGAGGGTGTTGTAGGAGGCGACAGTGGGACAATGAAACAGGAGATGGGCAGCAGCATCTTCCTGATAACAACACAAAATAATAAAAACTGCAGTTAAAAGGAGTGGCAATTATGGCCAATCCCCTCATGAGGCAATCTATGAGGAAGGCCTATGTTTAGCAGTGGACTTGTATACACTGCAATGGATTGATGTAAAGAAGATAATCTACCAGGAGCACATGACCCACTGAGAGGTGAAATTATTAAATCAACAGTAACATTACAACTATGATAAAATATCCTCTATGAGGCAATATGAGGAAGGCCTATGTTTAGCAATGGACTTGTATACGCTGTAATGGATGGATGTATAGAAGATAATCTACCAGGAGCACATGATCCACTGAGAGGTGAAATAATTAAATCAACAGTAACATTACAACTATGACAAAATATCCTCTATGAGGCAATCTATGAGGAAGGCTTGTATTCAGCAGTGGACTTTTATAGGCTGTAATGGATGGATGGATGGATGGATGAATGGTTGTAATAAGAGACGACAGAGGCAAATGGAAGCAGGAAATGGGCAGCAACAACTGATATCAATTCAAAATAAAAACTGTAGTTGCCAAAACACCTGACAAGCGTAGCAAGTATGACAATAATCCCCTATAAAGCAATCAATGGGGGAGGCCTACTACCAGCAGTGGCTTTTGATTGACTGGCATGATGATGATGATGAATTCTAGTGAATGCGCGTTCATTGGCTTTAATTTAATAAATCTGTAAAATCTATTTGATGTAAATACCTCAAGTGTCCCAAGCTCTTTCATTCCTTTGTGGAGTAACGTGTGGTTCACAAGAATTTCGTTATTAGAATTTGCTTTCATGGTGTATTAAACGCGATATATTAAAGCAGGTATTGTTATTAAATGTCACAGATTATATAAATTGTTAGACATAAGGGAGAATATGCCACCTCTTTTCCAAGTACGTATGTTATCTGCAAGCTTTTAAAACGTGGTAGAGCCATGCTGCAGCTATATTATGGTTGTAGCACGAATGGGTCGGCTCGACCGGGGAAGACCACGCTCTCACAGAATACCAGCGTAAAATAGCAGCTTAACGCTGCTGTGTTTCGTATGGTGAGTGTAGAGAACTGGAGACCCTTTTTACTGGAAACGAGGCATTCCATCTTAGTCCTCACGGGTGACAACGTATCTGCATTTTGATTCGTAATCGAAGATAGATGTAGATGTCCATGGGCCACAGCAACCGCTTACCATCAGGTGGACTGTGTGCTCGTTTGTCACCCTTATCCTATAAAAAAAAGCTTTATAGGTAATGTCCTTCAGACCGAATTTTATTCACGGTGGCCAGCCTCAAAGGAGACTAGGCATCTGCGCAGGACAGGGTTATAATGGCCGAGTATTTGTGCAAGCATAGGTGCACTCTCTATTCTCTCACTCTCATAGCCCGATAGGACGTTAAATCGACATGACTGGAGATCTCTCTCTCCAGTCATGTCGATTTACTAAAACCCAATAACGGATTTTGACCCAACCCGGAATTCGAACCTGGGACCTAAAGAAAATCAAGAACACTATACTAGAATTATTTTGTCCGTGCAGCTTGGGTCATAAATCATCGAAGTATTTCGCTCTCTCTCCCACTCACGGGCCTTAGAGGTGAGCATAGTGATGCGCATTATTGTTGTCAATAAGCGTTATCGATAGTGTATTTAGTTTTGTGTTTGTCGCACCATCCTTTGTATACCGCACCGCCGCCGTGTACCTGCCTTCGATGATTTATTTGTTGTTATCGATAATGGCGTTGTGCCCGCGCACCATGCTCACCGCCCTAGCCGGGCTAAGGCCGAGCTATGATTTATGACCCCAACTGCACGGAAAAAATTGTTTTACTATAATTATCTGTCTGTCTGTCTGTATGTCCGTACTAATCTTCGGAATGGCTGAACCGATTGTAATGAAACTTCACGAACAGATAAAGAACAATGCCAGGAGTGATCTAGGCTATGTTTTATCTTAAAAATTAGAGATTCTTTTAAAAAGAAAACTTTATAAATGTTATATGATCTCTGAATATGATCTATAATAAAGATAATATAATTATATACCGTGAAACCTGGCAACTTTGCCATTTTTGGAAGGACTTAAAAGTTTAAGACCAATTTTCCAAGAAAAAATGTAGTGTCAGACTGGGCGTCAATGTTAAATGTGACATTATATTCTTCATAGATTTGGTATTTATTAATGATTTAAACAAATACTAACATTAAATAAACAAAATACTCAAAAATAGAAAATGGCAAAGTTAACCTCACTTTGTGGCAACTTTGCCGTCAGGGTTTATAATAAAAATAATAGGATTTAACTTCAAGATTGAAGGTAAGTTTACCTCATAATATAATGCACAACACTCAGAGTTATGATTTGCTTCTTTCATTGCGTTGTAAATAGCAAAGTTTACGCTTGTGGCAAAGTTGGCCTCCCGTTTTTCATTTTTTCATACAAACTTGAAAATATGTGGCAGGTGTGTCAAAAATCCTTGATTACATACTTAACTTAATTGTTTTTATTTAAATCTTGTCACAATATTTTTTTAAGAAAATATCTAAAATATATCAAACAAAAATACTCTCGTCTAAAATTAAAAATAAAATTGGTTCAATAATAAGCTTAAATCAATTATAGTATAGAATAAAAAAAAACTTGTTACAATTTTTAACAAGTATTCGTTTTTTTTTTTAATTAGTCATCATGATTTTATTACGGGTCATAATAAAATGATGTCAGGTCATAATTATTGTAATCAATCTAAATATTGATTTCCCACAATAGCAAAACATTAATAACCATTAAAAATGACAATTAATGTTTTGCTTTGTATCAATACACAATGAGTTGAAATTATGAAAAATACTGAGTAGTAATAATATTATTAATGACCGACAACGCAGTAGAAATAATATAGATTTCTCTTGAATGAATTGATGAATTGATTGACGACTCATTTGGTAAAATCGGTCTAATGGACTGCTACGGTGAAACATCGATACAAACATACATACATACGTAGAATATAATGTACAGAACAGTTTGTTTAATTAGTTGTAACCGGTTAAAATATAGGTTGAAAGTGACAACCCTTGGTTGTAACAAAACATGGCAAAGTAACCGTCACATCGTGGCATCACTAGCATGGTGAATTTGCCAAGTTAGTTTTATAAATAAATGCTAAGATCAACATGTTAATAAAGATATATTACATTTGATAACCATTAATATTACGTTACTACAAAGATATAGATATACATACATACATATACATATAGACATACATTCAGTATTTCAAACAAAAAAAAAACTAAAGTTCTGTAGCACTGAACAAAGAGGTTATTTCGCCGGATCAATTCCACGTTAAAATAAAATGCCAAAATTAACTCTCATGTTGACATATCGAAAGCAATTCTGTCAATTAGTTATTGTATTTTCATCCAAAACATGGATTATCTCGAAAAATGTTACGTTTTCCATGTTAATCGTAATTTTGTAACATAACACCCATGATGGCAAACTTAACATTGGTAAATTTGCCAGCCCTGACTGTATTTCTTAAATCTAAATAGTGCCACATTAATTACTCCTAACCTGGCGAAAGCAAAGCGGCTTATTAGTCAATAAATTTAGTCCAGAATTTGAGCACGGTTTTGGCGTCAATTAAAATGTAGGTTCTGTCTATGTAGTGATCTATCTTTTTTTTTTTAGTCCTTGCGTTACATTAAAACATACAATTTATGCAATCCCAGAACCATTAACGTCTGGCTTACGCAAATCCGACTCTCTCACATCCCTTTGAGTAAAAGAAAATGTAAAACCTCCATATGATCCTGCGATAGTGCTTTGTAAAAGCGTGTTTATGGAGTTACGGACAAAATGGACTACAGACGTAAAAACATGCTAATTCCAAATTTGAAACCTTTTATAAATAACTTTTAGTGCATGTGTTTTATGTTAAAGGTTAATAAGAGTAAAATACGGCTGCAGCTCGAATGGGTGGCTCAGGCGTGAGAGGATCACACATGATACCAGCTTAATGCTGCTGTGGTTATTTTACAGGGTAAGTCACAGTCCACCTGAAAATAAGATGGATGCTGTGGAACAGACATCTACATCTATCCTCGATTAAGAATTAACGGCAGGTTATCCCGATATTGGCTCTTGTAAAATTAACTTTAAATAGTCAAATTTCTATACATAAGCCCAGAAAAAAATATATGTCATAGATACATCCTCTATTGAGTGACACTAAAGGTCACTCAATAAAGTATGTATATATGTCAAAACACGATACATTGTACTTTGCTCGATCAAAGAAAAATCCGAAATAGTGTCGATTTTTAAACCATTTTTCGTTTTACACCGTAACCACAGCACGAAATTATATTAAAATTGCATTTACTTAAAGGTGAGAAATCTTATTATAAAGTGATTTTAATGAATAATTTTTTAAAAAACCAATAGTTTTGTTAACAAATAAAAAAATATAGGAAAACGGCTCACACGGAAACGCGCGCCTCGTGCTTAGTGTCCAGCCGGACATAAAAATAAGATAAAAAATTTGAAAAACAAAA
Organism: Parnassius mnemosyne; assembly: GCA_963668995.1. NCBI lineage: Eukaryota > Metazoa > Arthropoda > Insecta > Lepidoptera > Papilionidae > Parnassius > Parnassius mnemosyne. The sequence continues at coordinate 1,477,698 of CAVLGL010000090.1, forward strand.
AACACCTTGTATCCACAGTAACATAATTATTCTAAGCAAATCAGTACAACCATTATTGTTTCCAAAAATGTATTTCTATGAAGATTTTGTAACAGTGTAAGCGTATAGTACGAACATTATTGTAGCCGAAGATGTGTCTATGTAAACTGACTTTATTGATTACAGTGTATCAATACACCGCTCTGAGAAAGGTACCTTGGCACATAAAAAATGCACAGAAGAACAGTAAGTACCCAACGGGCCTTGATTGAGCATATGTAAATTGATTTTATTTCTGCGCAAGTCTTAGAAATACACCTAGATTATTAGTCATACATGGATTGTTTTGCTAATATCGATTATTTTATCAGTTGAGAAAGGTGTAAAATGTCAGTTTGACTTTGCGATTTCTTTTACAGAGAGGAACAAATTCAACAAAATTTTGAAACTGGTGTACCCGAAAACTCCATTTTTAATAGATAGTAATTTTCTAAGTTTCGATATGATGTGATCTTCATGGGCGAGAACAATATGTATAATTTACTAGGTTAATCAAAAATATTTTCGTAATAGAACACTTATTAATGAGTTTAGAAATGCGTTTGATTTTTTCGAATCTTAAATTCGTTAGCAGCGATGGCCAGAAATAACTAAATTAAAAATTATACCCAATTTTTTTTTCAAAATTCATATTTAGCGGAAATTTTATTCGTTTGCAAAATGGAGAAACTCAGACTGGTGCGCTGAATTTAAACGTATCAGAAGCGCCTGTAATGACGACACTAGCTCCAGGCGGCCAACAACAACCGCTTCGCAAAAAAAGAAGTAAAAAAATCGAAGAAATTCCTAAGGTAGATCAACGTGTGACCATCTGTTGCGCTTGTTTCGTGACATTAGATGAAATGTAGGTTCACCATTTTGCCCCGGAGACGAAAAACCAAAGGAAGGTGCGGAAAAGACCGTCTTCCCCGCCAGCCAAGATATTCAAGATATCAACGTCCGCTGGAAAACTAATGGCCTTTGTCTTCTGGGTTGCGGAGGGTATAATAATGATCGACTATTCAAGTAAATGAGAGACAATAACCGACGATTATTAAGCATCTTTAATCGAAAAACTATGCAAAGAATTACAGAATAAACGTCGAGGAAAATGCATGCAATGCAAAATCGTGCTGGAGTGCTTTTTTGTCATGATAATGCCCCTGGCCATTGATCTGATGCTGCAGGCGCTGCCATGCAAAATGCTTGGTTTCCGTTGATACAGCACTTCCCATATTCTCCACCAGATTAAAAAAAAAACTAATTGAATTTTTAGATGAATCTAAAATCTATCTCATGTGGTGTCAATTACCCATGGTATTGAGCAGCCCCTGCAACAGATACAGCAGGAAAAGAGCCTTAGTATAGAGCCTTGTGGATTTTAATTGATAACACCTATCCTTTTATTGGAGATTGGTGATAACATGATAGTAGGGATGAAGTGTGCTATTAAAGAGCCCAAAAAAGGCCTAATGTGCAATTGATGCAAATTAAATAAAAATATTGAAATATGATAAAAAGTCTAGCACCACAACAATTAACAAAAAACCGGCGAAGTTCGAGTCGGACTCGCGCACCGAGGGTTCCGAACAAATCCGTAGGTATATAAGTTTAAAATTATTAAAAATATTTTTATTATATGATGTAACTAAAAATTTATGCTTTTCGCAATTTTTCCTTTATCTGTGCTATAATACGTTGCTTCGTACCAAATTTTAAGATTCTGAGTTCACGGGAAGTACCCTGTAGGTTTTGATTTCCTTGTGAATGTCGAAAATTTGTGGCATAAACGGCTGTATTTTTTGATTGCGTTGGCTTAGAAGTTTGATTTTTTCACAGCTCCAAGGGACTGTAGACTTGAGTATTTGGTATGAATATCAGCTTGATACCTCCACGCGTTATTAAGAAAACTGGTCTTGACAGACAGACTGACGGACAACAAAGTGATCCTATAAGGGTTCCGTTTTTTCCTTTTGAGGTACGGAACCCTAATAAAATGATTTTTACTATGGTACAGGGGCAGTTACACATCACTGAACGGCAAATATGCCTCATTGGAATTCGGGCGAATGAAAATGAACTTATACGTATTGAACGCATTTTAAAAGATGACAATTTTTGGAAGACGAAAATGAAACGAATTTTTTCATAATGTTTAGTTGCCAGAAAAAGTATACCCTAGGCATTCATGCGGCATGCCGATTAGACATCTTTCATTACAAGATAAAGAAAATGTGAAGCCTTCATCACTTAGCACACGTCCACTTGACTTCGTGGAAAATTGATTTGTTGGTTGACACCCAATACCCACACTCTGTTGATGTCACATGATTCCCCGAGGGACCAAGCGTAGCTTTTTTTAATTTAATTTGACAAATTTTACTCTTATTCTGAAGGTTCAATTTTTTTTGTTTTATTATATCACTGTGTGTGTGTGTGTGTGTGTGTGTGTGTGTGTGTGTGTGTGTGTGTGTGTGTGTGTGTGTGTGTGTGTGTGTGTGTGTGTGTGATGGGCAGCATCGTCTCCCTAATAACGAATAAAAATAAATTACTGCGATTGCCAACCGCTTGCCAACTGTGGCAACTATGGCAAATATCACCCCTATGAGGCAATATATGGGGAAGGCCTATGTTCAGCAGTGGACTTTAATAAGCTGAAACGGTAACGGAACAACCTACCATTATTTCAATAATTAGTTAAAACTTCCATAAAGTGATATTGTAATATTATACATTTTATGCCATAATAAACTACTAAATAATAAAATGTAAATCTGACGAAAAAAAATAATTCTACCAATAAAGAAAACTAACAATTCAATTATTATAGTATTTAACTCAGTTGATCTACTGTAAATATTTACACTGTGGCGTGTATTTACTGCATAGAGCACAGAGTATTATCGCGTAGAGTACCTATGGTTCATGCCGCATCGTAAATAAATACGTCGTGTATCGCGCTAAACGGCGTGAGCTGGGAAAGCCTTATATTGCCTACAGGTCTGGGATAACCTCCCCTTAAAATGCAAACGTCATTACTGAGGGCTAAAAGCGAATGCTTCGTTTCCAGTAAAAAGTGTCTCCGGCTCTCTAAACTCATCATAACAATACCTATTTTACGTTGGTATTGTGTGAGAACGTGGTCTTTCCCCAGTCGAGCCGATCTATTTCTGCTACAATATAGAAATATTACGCATAGAATACTAGTACACGCACGGAAAGTGAAGCAAGTTAAACTAACGCGAAACCGCGTAAGTTCACTCAGCGACGCGTCAGTGCGCAACGTCATGTCTTACGGAGCGGAGCTCGCGAAAAATTGTAATAATTACCGTTTTTGTTGTAAAATATTGAGACTGAGAAACTGAGGGCTAAAGTTGAATGCTTCGTTTCCAGTAAAAAGAGTCTCCGACTCTCTAAACTCACCATACGAAACATTGTATTAAGCTGCTATTTTACGCTGGTATTGTGTGAGAACGTGGTCTATCCCCGGTGGAGCCAATCCATTTCAGCTACAACCATAATATAGCTCCATCATGGCTGTACTGCGTAACAAAAGTAAAATTAACTTACTTACTCAAATTAAATGAAGAGAACTGTACACCTTTTTAAGCAATAACGAGTCATTTCATTTAAGCCCCTAGAGGTGACAAGATATCTTCATTTTGTTTATAAATTGAGGATAAAATATAGCTGGTACGACTGCGCGCTCGTTTGTCACTCTTAGTTGTTTAAAAAAAAACGAGAATACATTTTTCATCGAGAATTACTTCATAAATAAAAACGTAAAAAAAGTAAAACAGGTTTTCGTTAAGAATATTTCCCGCTTAAATTGTCGAGCTTCGAGGTTGCTAGTTTTAACGGAATGAAATTATTACACGCTTTTCCGCCTCTGAATTAACTTTTATGTCTTCTATATAGTGTTTATTTTCGTAGTAGCATCTTGAAAGAAAATTAAGATATTTATAACTTTATACATAAGTGTGAGAGTGATATCGAAAGAAGAGTGAATGCAGGAAACATGGTGAATGGAACTTTGCACTCCTTTATGAGCAGTCGGAAGGTGTCTAACATGGCTCGTTTGGCTGTGCATGAGGGGGTGTTTGTTCCGACACTCATGTACGGAAGTGAAAGTGGGTATGGCAGAAGAAACATGAAAGCAGAATAAATGCAGTTGAGGTGAGAGCGTTAAGAATTATGATAGGAGTTAAACTGAGTGACAGGATAATAAATAGTGAGATAAGGAATTGTGGTCTGAAAGAAGATGTAGTGCCAAAAATTGAGAAAAGTTGGTTTGGTCATGTCGAGAGAATGAATGAAGAACGATTGACGAAAAAAGTGTATAAGGGTAATGTGAATGAAAGTGTTGGAAAGGGTCGACCTAGGTGGACGTTTCTTGACCAAATCAGGGATGTCTTGAAAAAAGGCCAGGTCAAGAGTACCCTAAACCGTAGAGCATGTATGAAGGGAATAATGAAAGTGGACGAAGCGAAACAAGTATGTAAGGATCGTAGCATTGGAAAGAAGTGGTCTTTGCCTACCCCTACGGGAAAGAGGCGTGATTATATGTATGTATGTATGGACAACGTGTAGTGATAGTGTAAGAATATCCACTTCCCCATATTATCCTTTGGGTCACAAAAAGTGAAGTGAAACTAACCAAGATATTGACAGCAGTATCTTCCTGATAACAAATGGAAAACTGCGGTTGCTAACCCGCTAGTAAGCGTGGCAATCTATGGGGAAAGCCTATAATCAGCAGTGGACTTTTAATAGACTGTAACGGCAATAGTGTTAAATAATATTATAATAGTAGGTTTTAAAACAAAATATCTGGACCTACCTGATTGGCGGTCCACCACTGTGCGATTTAGAAGAACTTTTCTCCCTCGCGCAATTTCCTTGTGGAATTGATTACTACCAACAATTTTTCAAGAACGATACGACTTCGGGACCTTCAAGAAAATAGCCTACTCCTTTTTAAAATGCCAGCAACGCATCTGCAATTCCCCTGGTGTTGCAGTTGTTCATGGGTGGCAGTAGTCACTTACCATCAGGTGAACCGCATGCTCGTTTGCCCCCTCTCCTATGAAAAAAACAAACCTCACGAAGTGACTGAGATATGGAGTAGCGTGCCAACTGAAGTTACTGACTGACTACTGAAACGGAAATGACTGGAACTCAGTGATGGACCGCTTATTACAACACTTCGCAAGTACATCACTGAACATAGCCCCTCCCCCCCTAAAGGGATGCTACGCAACACGGTCCTGAGCCACTTTCATCCATCGACTTCCTGCATGTTTTACCATGTCATCACTCCATCTAGTGGGGAGACGCCTTACACTTCGTCTACCGGTACATGGCTGAACTCGAGAACCTTTCTTCCCCATCGATTGTCGATTCTTCTTACTAATCCGATGGGCTATGTCGGTTAGTCTAGTCCTAATGGGGATATCCTCATTATTATATTGTTGTGTTAGGTACGTTAATGATTTATGTTCAAATAAAGTTTCTTTTTTCCTGCTTTCTTTTATCTTTATGAATTCTAGTATATATAATTCTTCTGTACTTGTAAATATAAGAAATCATTTGTATTTCTGTGTTTGAAAGTTATATATCATTCAACTTCAATTAATGTATTATCATTCCTAATTAAACAATGAAACTCTTCCAAATTTAAAACGACATTTCCACAATTATTTCTTCTACGGCAGCAACGCGCCGGCCACCAGCCAGTATTATATAAATACCTATGTTTCACAAATAATATTACCATAGATTAGTAACCTAAAAATCGTAAGAGGAAAATACAAAATCTTAGTAACTACGATTAGTTCGGTAAGTATTTTTACTAATATACAGCAATTTACGAGTACAATAGTTTTCCAGAGATTATTAGTGCCGCATCGTATTCGCGTTATCAAGGATGCTATCCGCTTACGCATAATCGGATGGAAACAATCCGTACGAACTTCTTCGAACAAACGCACTCACTCACTCACTCACTCACTCTCTCCCACACACACACGCACGCACGCACACGCAAACGCACACGCACACGCGCACGCCGTTCCGACTCTGCCGTTCGCCTCTGCAACATAAATTTGCTTTGTCACTCTTTCCTTATTCATTCTTTCTAGATGACCAAACCACCAAAGCATTCCTTTCTTAATTCTGGTCACAACATCATCTTGAAAATGACACTCTTCTCTTACCAAAGAATTTCTCACTCTATCATTTAGATTTATCCCTAACATATTCCTTGTTATGGCCCACAGCTGCCCTTGCAAAGGTCGCCTTGGCTAGGGCCCATAGTAGCTTCCTCGACGGGCAGCCGAGGGTTTGGGTCTAAATGGCCTTGTGGAAAATGAGCTATCATATTACAAAATAAGGAAAAGGCTAGGAGAATAAATGGTACGTACCTGGATCCGAATCTAAGACCGCCCCAAGGCTCGGTCAGGCCGTAGGTAGAGTAGATGCATGTAAAGTAGTGTTTAGTGGTGTGTATATGTGGGTGACCTGGCCCACCTGAGGTGACCTGGTATCGCGACGGTTTCTATGCTGCCCCACAATGCTGCATCACTCCAGCAGGCGCCCACCATGGACAGTTTCTTTCTTCATTGTCACTATTTCAGTCCATTCCTTTATTGTACATTTAACTAACTTCAACTCGACTAATTCAACGTTCATCGTAGAATCCAACACGTGATACCCGACACAAGTAACGGACAGCAATTCGAAGTTCAACATTCAATGTCTCGGATTCATTTATCACCAAATTACAAATAGGGAACTAACGCGATCTCTTCATGAGTCACACGATTCAGCGCTACAAACACAACTAAGTTCCTTTATATTAAACACCACGCCGCAATAAGAATTCAAAATTAACCTAATTGACACGTGAACTAGCTACAGAGTCAACATACAAAAGGCTCTTAACGCGACGGCATAATTAAATGATGATTTCCAAACAATCAACCGGGAGACGCCCTTGAAAAAGAATGCGCGGTTCGAATTCTAGACCGTATATCTACTCGGTGCGCGCGTGAAATTCCACGTCACCCGAGCAAGTTAAATATTGCATAATGCATTTCAACACGCAATCACTATATAATTTGTACAATTACTTTCAAAGAAATTATTTTAATCAGTCAAATACAATACAAGCCACTTGTCACGAGCTTAAAACCTAGACAACCTAAACCGAGGCGGTTTACACAAAACCACAATTACGTAGCGAAGTAACACGCACTAATTCTAAAAATCTAGACCATCAACCGGTCGCGCGAAACACCAGCGGCCACCGAGACACGCTAATTAACTGCACCGCTGCCAGCGAGCTACTGTTCAACTCGACCCCGCCGCCGGTAGCAACCAACTCCCGTTAACCGCCCACACGTCTAACCGGTTAAGAACGCGGCGTATCGAGCCGAGCGTCCTCTGGCGTCAAATCTTGAAACCAGCGTTTGGGCGCAAACATTCCTTCTACAGTATTTATTCTACTCTCGTGCTTCTTCTGCCACACAATGCAGTGTTAGTCCCTACTTAAAGGTATGGTAGTGAAAGTTGGGTGTGGCAGAAGAAGCACGAGCATCTATAATAAAGATAATATAATTATATATTTTTTAAACCTAAATAGCACCACATTAATTTCTTCTAACCTGGCGAAATGAAAGCGACCTATTAGTCAATAAATTTAGTCCAGAATTTGAGCACGGTTTTGGCGTCAATTAAAATGTAGGTTCTGTCTATGTGTTGATCTATCTTTCTTTGTTAGTCCTTGCGTTACATCAAAACATACAATTTAGGCAATCCCAGAACCATTAACGTCTGGCTTACGAAACGAGTCTCTCACATCCCTTTGAGTAAAAGAAAATGTAAAATCTCCATATGATCGTGCGATAATGCCTTATGGAGTTTATGGAGTTACGGACAAAATGGACTGCAGACGTAAAAATATGCTAATTCCAAAATTGAAACCTATTATAAATAACTTTTGTTACATGTGTTATATGATAAAAGTTAATTAGCAGCTCGAATAGGTGGCTTAGGCGTGAAAGGATCACACAAGATACCAGCACAATGCTGCTGTGGTTATTTTACATGGTAAGTCACAGTACACCTGACAATAAGATGGATGCTGTGGCACAGACATCCACATCTAACCTCGATTAAGAATTAACGGCAGGTTATCCCGATATTAACTCTTGTAAAATTAACTTTAAATAGTCAAATAACTATATTTAAACCCAGAAAAAAATGTCATAGATACATCCTTTACTGAGTGACACTAAAGGTCACTCAATAAAGTATGTATATATGTCAAAACACGATACATTGTCCTTTCTTCGATCAAAAAAATCCAAAACAGTGTCGAGAACTATTTTTCGTTTTAAATCGTAACTGCAGCACGAAATTATATTAACTACTTTTATACTTAAAGGTAACTGTATTATAAAATAAATTTAATGGATAATTTTTGTTAACAAATAAAAAAAAATATAGTAAAATGTCTCACACGCAAACGCGTGCCTCGTGCTTAGTATCGAGCCGGACGTCGTTAGGTTGGACCTGTGTCAAGTTTATTTTTAGATGATATATTAAAATAAGACATAAGATATAAGGTTTTGAGCAGGCCCTGCAGCAGCTACAGCAGCAAAAGAACCTTAGTATGGAGCCTTGTAGATTTTTCAGTGATAACACCTATCCTTTTATTGGAGATTGGTGATAACATGATAGTAGGGATGAAGTGTGCTATTAAAGAGTCCAAAAAAGGCCAAATGTGCAATTGAGGCAAATAAAATAAAAATATTGAAACATGATAAAAATCTAGCGCCATAACAATTAACAAAAAAAGTGATTTTTACTACCATGTACAGGAGCAGTTACACGTGACCGAACGGAAAATATGTTTCCTTGGAATTCGGGCGAATTGGAATGAACCTATACGTATTGAACGCATTTGAAAAGATGACAATTAACGAAAGACTAAAATGAAACGAATAATAATAAAATTTTATTCATAATGTTTAGTTGCCAGAATAAATATACTCTAGCCATTCATGCGGCATGCCGATTAGACATATTTCATTACAAGATAACGAAAATGTGAAGCATTCATCACTTAGCACACGTCCACTTGACTTCGTGGAAAATTTATTTATTGGTTGACACCCAATACCCACACTCTGTTGATGTCACATGATTCCCCGAGGGACCAAGCGTAGCTTTTTTATTTTAATTTGACAAATTTTACTCTTATTCTGAAGGTTCAATTTTTTTTTGTTTTATTATATCACTGTGTGTGTGTGTGTGTGTGTGTTTTTTTTATAGGATAAGGGTGACAAATGAGCACACAGTCCACCTGATGGTAAGTGGTCGCTGTGGCCCATAGACATCTACATCTATCTTCGATTAAGAGTCAAAATGCAGATGCGTTGTCACCCGTGAGGACTAAGATGGAATGCCTCGTTTCCAGTAAAAAGGGTCTCCGGTTCTCTACACTCACCATACGAAATACAGCAGCGTTAAGCTGCTATTTTACGCTGGTATTCTGTGAGAGCGTGGTCCTTCCCCGGTCGAGCCAACCCATTCGTGCTACAACCATAATATAGATGCAGCATGGCTCTACCACGTGCAAAGTGTTATAAATTTACAAATACATTTCTGTGAATAACCTACCGGGCCGTGTACTGGCTGTGTAGGAATAACCATTACCCCGTATCATTCCGTGGTTGTCGTAAGATGCGACAGAAGAAAAAAAGTCAGGAGATGGGCAGCATAGTCTCCCTAATAACGAATAAAAATAAATTACTGCGATTGCCAATCGCTTGTCAACTGTGGTAACTATGGCAAATATCACCCCTATGAGGCAATATATGGGGGAGGCCTATGTTCAGCAGTGGACTTTAATAAGCTGAAACGGTAATGGAACAACCTACCTTTGTTTCAATAATTAGTTAAAACTTCCATAAAGTGATATTGTAATATTATATATTTTATGCCATAATAAACTACTAAATATTAAATGTAAATCTGACGAAATAAATAATTCTACCGAAGAAGAAAACTAACAATTCAATTATTATAGTATTTAACTCAGTTGATCTACTGTAAATATTTATACTGTGGCGTGTATTTACTGCATAGAGCACAGAGTATTATCGCATAGAGTACCTATGGTTCATGCCACATCGTGAATAAATACGTCGTGCATCGCGCTAAATGGCGTGAGCTGGGAAAGCGTTATATTGCCTACAGATCTGGGATAATCTCCCCTTAAAATGCAAACGTCATTCTTGAGGGCTAAAGTTGAATGCTTCGTTTCCAGTAAAAAGTCTCCGGCTCTCTAAACTCACCATACGACACATTGTATTAAGCTGCTATTTTACGCTGGTATTGTGTGAGAACGTGGTCTATCCCCGGTCGAGCCAATCAATTTCAGCTACAACCATAATATAGCTCCATCATGGCTGTACTGCGTAACAAAAGTATCTTAAATGAAGAGTACTGTACACCTTTTTAAGCAATAACAAGTCATTTCATTTAAACCCCTAGAGGTGACAAGATATCTTCATTTTGTTTATAAATTGAGGATAAAATGTAGCTGGTATGACTGCGCGCTCGTTTGTCACTCTAAGTTGTTTAAAAAAAAACGAGAATACATTTTTCATCAAGAATTATTTCATAAATAAAAAGGAAAAAAAGTAAAACAGGTTTTCGTTAAGAATATTTCCCGCTTAAATTGTCGAGCTTCGAGGTTGCTAGTTTTCACGGAATGAAATTATTACACGCTTTTCCGACTCTGAATTCACTTTTATGTCTTCTATATAGTGTTTATTTTCGTAGTAGCATCTTGAAAGAAAATTAAGATATTTATAACTTTATACGTGTGGGAGAAAGTGTGAGAGTGATATCCAAAGAAGAGTGAATGCAGGAAACATGGTGAATGGAGCTTTGCACTCCTTTATCAGCAGTCGGAAGGTGTCTAACAAGGCTCGATTGGCTGTGCATGAGGGGGTGTTGGTTCCGACACTCATGTACGGAAGTGAAAGCGGGTATGGCAAAAGAAACATGAAAGCAGAATAAATGCAGTTGAGGTGAGAGCGTTAAGAAGTATGATAGGAGTTAAACTGAGTGACAGGGTAAGAAATAGTGAGATAAGGAAACGTTGAGGTCTGAAAGAAGATGTAGTGACAAAAATTGAGAAAGGTATGCTGAGATGGTTTGGCCATGTCGAGAGAATGAATGAAGAACGATTGACGAAAATAGTGTATAAGGGGAATGTGAATGAAAGTGTTGGAAGGTTAGACCTAGGCGGACCTTTCTAGACCAAATCAGGGAAGTCCTGAAAATAGGCCATGTCAAGAGTACCCCAAACATAGTATATTTTAACCGACTCCCAAAAAGGATAGGTTATCAATATGTATATACACTGATTTCTAATTTTTATTTTAATAAAATAAGTACTACCAAGACAAAGTAATTTGACTTACTTGAAAACAACCATTAAAATTTCAGCGTGTATATTGGATCAATCTGTGTGTATATCCTTTCAAATAAAAAAATCTAAATCGGTTTAGAAATTGTAGAATTCTGAGGTAAAAAACATTTAAAAAAATAAACCGAATTGAAAACCTCCTCCTTTTTTTGAAGTCGGTGAAAATTAAATATTACACGATTTGCTAATTGTATTCGAGCAAATTCATTGTGTTTAATAATATTCTTAAATTTTATTATGTCTGTATTTTTGTACCATTAAAATATGTATAATTAAGTTATATTAGTACCATCATTATCGTGTTTATTTTATTCCATTTTATATTCTCATAAAATATATCTTCGTACCTAATACGTAATCTTTATTATATCGATTATTTAAAATTAATCAATAAAATAGTAATTTGCACAATTTGATTGCAAACGCCAGAAACTGGTATCATTGAAAGGCGTGTATGTGTGCGTGTGACGAGCGTAGGCACATTCGATTCCCGCCCACTAACATAATGACCTTGAATCATTTTAACGCTCGTGTTTTGTGCTAGACTGCGTTTTTACTGGGTAATAATTCTATGTGCTACTACCATAATATAGCTGCATCATGGCTGCGTAACAAAAGTATCTTAAATGAAGAGAACTGTACACCTTTTGAAGCAATAACGACTCATTTTATTTAAACCCTTAGAGGTGACAAGAGATCTTCATTTTGTTTATAAATTAAGGATAAAATATATCTGGTACGACTGCGCGCTCGTTTGTCACTCTTAGTTGTTTAGAAAAAACGAGAATACATTTTTCATCAAGAATTATTTCATAAATGAAAACGAAAAAAAAAAAAAAACAAGTTGACATTACGAATATTTCCCGCTTAAATTGTCGAGCTTCGAGGTTGCTATTTTGTGTATGTGTTGTATTTTGTTTTAGTGTTGTGGTTTACCGCAACTTGTGCTGAGTGATGCCCTATTTTGGCATGACTTACGACTTACAAAGTCATTGCAGTTTTTTTATATACATATTATTATATTGTTGTGTTAGGTACGTTAATGATTTATGCTTAAATAAAGTTTCTTTTTTCCTTCTTTGTTTCATATTTATGAATACTTGTACGAGTATATATAATTCTTCTATGCTTGAGTTTGTCACTACGAGTAAGCTGATCGTAAAAGTTTGGACCGTTTTGATGAAATTTTTTGTGTGTTAGAGTGGGTTATAGAATGGTTTTGATTTACAATTGGACCCGGTAGATGGCACTGTTGTCGAGATCCAGAAAGCTTTCGTGCGAAGCCGGGGCGGATCGCTAGTATTGTAACGGTATTTATGAATCCGAACTAGATGGGAACGTTATCTAATATATAAAAAAAATTGTTTGTTCGTGTTTTATACGCTGCCATAGCGTTCATCAGATTGCGGTAAAACTTTGTCAACTTATTGCTTGCACTTGCGCGAAGGTTATAGGCATATTAATATTTAGTTTGTAGTTATAGGCACCTTACAGTAGGCAGCGCACGTATCGTAACACCTACTCTATAATGTTTTGAATACAAATAGAAGCTTTGAAAGCACCTTCCGGGAAGCCAACCTCCACACAATACAGCTGCCCTCAGGCGCGTATACATAATATGAAATATGCGCTTGTTTTGCTTGTATTTATGTGTTTAAAAGTTATATATCATTCAATTTCAATTATTGTATTATCATTCCTAATTAAACAATATAACTCTTCCAAATTTAAAACGACATATCCACAATTGTTTCTTCTACGGCAGCAACGCGCCGGCCACAATCCAGTATTATATAAATACCTATGTTTCAGAAATAATATTACCATAGATTAGTAACCTAAAAATCGTAAAAGGTAAAATACAAAATCTTAGTAACTACGATTAGTTCGGTAAGTATTTTTACTAATATACAGCAATTTACGAGTACAATAGTTTTCCAGAGATTATTAGTGCCACATCGTATTCGCGTCATCACGGATGCTATCCGCTTACGTATAATCGGATGGAAACCATCCGTACGTGCTTCTGCGAACATACGCGATGCGTTACAAAAGCGAGGCAACCTTACCAGTGCTTTGAAACTGTGCTACAGTACTCTTTGGGCGACATACGGATTGATTTAGGACTGATTTTTCAATCGACGGACAAAAGTTATCCATCTAATATTATCACTTGAGGGAATATAATAGTTAAAATATTGAAAAAAAGATGGTAACCTACCTGGCTATTTAAGTCAAGATTAGGAAACGACTGAGGAAATGCTTCATAAAATAAATCTTAACGCTAAACGCACGCACGCACGCACGCACGCGCGCATGCACGCACGAAAACACGCACGGACGCGCGTACGCGCGCACGAGCCCGCAAACGCACACACACACGCTCACGCACACGCACACACACACGCACACGCACACGCACATTCACACACACACGCACATACACACGCACACGCACTCACATACGCACATGCATTTGCACACGCACACACACACGCACACGCACATACACACGCACACACACACACACACGCACATACACCTACACACACGAACACGCACACGAACACGCACACGCGCAAATACACACACACACACACACTCACACACCCACACACAAGCAGCTTATGTTAAATTATAAGTATAAAAAGATTAAAAATATAAATTATACTCAGTGTAGAGGCGCGTAAGAATACTCACAATCTATATATACTAGATTACTACTCTACTTTTCCCGTGAGTGTCGTAAGAGGCGGCAGAGGGAAACTGAGGCAGAGGATGGGCAGAAGCATCTTTCTGATAACAGAAAAAGAACAATATAAAAATTGCAGTTGCCAACTCGCTCGCCAAGCGTAGAAACCCTCATGATTAAAGTTACGAAGATACGGCCCCCAGTCCACGGTGGCCCCGCTATTCCTGGCTACGGTGGTGACCATGGTAACGGCGGAGCAGGGGGTGCTAAAAATCTCCGGTAGAGGTTCGGTAGTCACCTACGACAACTCGACCTGACAACTTATAACGTACGCACCCTGAGGACTGACGAGAAGATCCTGGAGCTGGACGAAGAGATAAACAAGTTGCGCTGGAATATCATAGGACTATCCAAAATCCGAAGAGAGGGGCAGGACACGGTAATCCTTGTATCCGGAAACTTGTTCTATCATCGGGAGTGCGACCATCTGTCCCAAAGGGGTGTCGGATTTATCGTCCACAAGTCTCTCGTTAACAACGTTGTAAAGATTGGAAGTGTGTCGACGAGGGTTGCGTCGACACACTTCCACACGTTGTCGACCTTATACTCAGAATCACCAAACGGTATTTGCTGAAGGTCATACAGGTTTACGCACCAAACTCGGCACATCCCGATGAGGAGGTGGAGGAAATGTATGAGGATATCTCTAGAGCCATGCATCCCTCCAAAACCCACAATACGGTGTTAATAGGAGACTTCAACGCAAAACTAGGCACAAGAGAAAACGGTGAGTTGAAAGTAGGGAAATTCGGATTAGGGTAATGGAACCCAAGGGGCCAGCAGCTGGCCGACTTCATGGAGAAAGGGGGACTCTTTACGATGAACTCTTTCTTCCAAAAGCGGCCCCATAGGAAGAGGTCCTAATCGAGCCCCGACGGTTCGACAAAAAGTGAGATTGACTTCATTATGACGACCAGACGACAAATGTTCAGTGATGTCTCAGTGGTCGCGAGGGTGAAAACCGGCAGCGATCATCGAATGGTGAGAGGCACACTGAACTTAAACGTTAAGTTGGAGAGGTCACGTTTAATGAAGTCAACGCTCCGTCCCCCTCGTGCTCTAATCAAAAGTCTCGAAGCCTTTCAGCTTGAGCTACGAAACCGTTTTCAGTGCCTTGAAGATTGCAATGCAGTGGACGATATGAATGACAAGCTCGTGGAAACTGTCCATGCGGTCGGAGCTAAGTTTTGCAAGACCCGCCGCAGAAGAACACAAAAACTCTTTGATCACACTTTTAATCTCATGGCTGTTTGACGGGATATGTAGCAGCAGTCTTCAGTAGCTTTGACAGCATACAGGCAACTGAACAGGCTGATCTCCAAATGCATGCGGCGGGACTTACGCAACTTTAATACTGCTCGTATTGAAGAAGCAATCGAGCGGAACCAGGGCTCCAAAGTCCATGCTAGAGATCTGTCTGCCAGAAGAGCCAACTGTCGAAGCTGAAGACCGAGTGTGGCAGCATCGTTTCCGGGGGCATCTGAGATTTTGAGTGAGATTGAGAGGTTCTATGGGCAGCTGTACACGTCATCGTTGAAGCCACACGCAAGTGTGTGTAACGATACAAGAGCGAGTGTTATCCGACACTATTCCGAAGATATCCCTGACGTCAGTCTGAGCGAGATTAGAATGGCTCTCCAGCACCATAAAAACGACAAGGCCCCACGCGAGGATGGAATTACAGCGGAGCTTCTGAAAGCGGGTGGAAGACCGGTACTTGAAGTCCTTCAGAGGCTCTTGAATTCCGTCCTCCATGGTGGCATTACACCGGAGGCGTGGAGCAGAAGTACGGTGTTCTTGTTCTTTATTAATAAGTATTATGTAATAATTCATATTGAATAAAAATCATTCTATTCTATTCTATTCTATTCTTCAGGAAAGCTGACAACGCTTTCTTGAAGAATTACAGACCGATTTCCCTTCTGAGCCGCGTCTATGTGCTGTTTTCAAGAGTCATTACGAATCGTCTTGCGCGC
The DNA here is from genome assembly GCA_963668995.1 of Parnassius mnemosyne. NCBI lineage: Eukaryota > Metazoa > Arthropoda > Insecta > Lepidoptera > Papilionidae > Parnassius > Parnassius mnemosyne. Next base: position 1,493,947 of record CAVLGL010000090.1, read on the forward strand.
AGACTTGTCGACTTCCAGACTCCCGAACAAGCCGGTTTCCGAAAATGCTTAGCACGATAGACCACATACATACCCTTCGGCAAATAGTACAGAAGTCCAAAGAGTACATTTTGCCACTATGTCTGACGTATGTGGACTATGAGAAAGCCTTTGATTCCGTCGAAATTTGGGCGGTGCTGCTGTCCAAACCTATCCAATTTCAGAGAGGTATATCCCCGAAACTCTTCACAGCTGCATTGGAAGACCTTTTCAAGCTTCTGGACTGGAAAGGATACGGTATTAACATCAATCGCGAGTACATCACTTACCTTCAATTTGCCGACGATATAGTCCTTATGGCAGAATCGCTGGAGGACCTAAGCACTATGCTCAATGACCTCAATAGTGTTTCCCAATGGATAGTTCTTAAGATGAACATGGACAAAACAAAGATCATGTTTAATGTCTATGTCACACCTATGCGACTTGTTTTTGGGAGCATTAAGCTGTTGATGAGTATGTTTACCTGGAACAAATAGTCCGACTATGTAAGTCCAACTTCGACCGAGAGGTCAATCGACGGATTCAACGACGAGGTTAACGACGCGACAGTGCTTTGTGGCATTCCTTGGGGGAGGCCTATGTTCAACAGTGGACTTGAAGGGCTGTAATTATGATGATGATGATAAATTTTTCAAAGAAAACATAATATAAAACTTGTTTTGAATGACTTGTAACTTGTGACATGTACTTTTGCTTTTCATCTAATGTTATAACTTTAATCAAAATTGTGTTTTGTTCGAAACAATACTACATAATAATACATGTGACATACAAACATGATTTTACAGTTAACGGCCTGGTATGCATTTTTGCCTCTCGATTTATTTTTATTTTTATGTTATATGTGCTTTTTAGCTTTTTAATTACTACGGTATTTTTATGGATATCGGTGTTGGTTGTGTAATCAGCTTATCTGTTTATATAACATTTTTTTTGTTCTCTTTGAAAAAACGTTACCCCCACACTAGGATTTTCTCCTGTATCGTGGAGGCAGTTTACAAACACAAATTGCACAAGGACAAACATCCAGACCCAGAACAATTATTTGTAGGCCATACAAATACTTGTTCCGTGCGGGATTTGATCCCGCGGCCCCCAGCGCAGCAACTCCTTGCTAAGCCACTGCGCCACGGAGCCGTCTAATGATTCTTTGAATTGTTATTTTTATTATATAACGGTTTGTTGTCCTTAATAAAAAATATTTTATTATTATTATTATATTACATTACTAACTGTTCTCCGCGACTTCGCCCCCGTGTTATTTGGGGTTTTAATATTTTTGCGCGGAACCCTAATTATTTTTCTAAAAGTAAAGTAGCCTAAGTTACTCCTTGTGACAATAGCTATCGGGTAGTAAAAATCCCGTCAAAATCGGTCCAGCCCTTTCGGAGAGTAGCCGGAACAAACAGAAATACAGACGACAGACAAAAACTATAAAAATTATATTTTTGTTATTAGTACCGTATATACTTTCATATGCATTTAGTAAAAAGCTGTAATTTAGACATTACAAACAGACACTTAAATTTTATTTATTTGTATATGTTACCGGAAATGTATGAAATCTAGGAACTGTATACAAATCCTAGGAAATTTATATAATTCCGAAGCTATTTAGGAAATGTATAAAGTATTGTTTCAAAAACTATTTAATATATAAATGTCCTAGGAAATGTGCACAATGCCTAGGAATTGTATACTATTCCAATATCGTATTAGGAAATGTATAAAAATAATGATTTCTGTAATAAAACACGTTGTTAAAATGAGAATAATAATTTTTATTAAAGCACTCGTTGAGACAACAGCGTTCAGGTAACTAAATTCAGTCATTTCGTAAAATATAATAATCTTCATATTATTTTACTAATTAAAGCTTCGAAAATCAAGTATCTAGGAACTATTAAAATGTATTTATCACAAAATCGACTTATATTATTCTCATAAAGTCAAACTATCGTTGGGTAAGTAATTAGTCTGTTATTTAGGTAATTATAAATGTCACAATATTAAAGTAAGACTTTATATTATATAACGAGTTAGTCCATATGGCTATTTATTTTTGCAGGGTAAGCCGGAATGGCACTTGGAAGTACACAATAATTTATTTTTATAGCACAGACATCTTGCTGTAGTACAGTTTTTCTTGCAATGGCACTTTTTAAATCCCTGGCCGGTTCCAGTGGATTGTAGGTTAGCAACTGACCGTAGTGCTATCTCCGTACTCAGTACATTCTCTGCATCAAGAAGAGCTCTTGGACAAACATTAATCTGTGATCGAGAATATAATTGTTTTAAGATTCCGTTCTTGGTACCAATTTGATAAAGCTCATCATCGGTTTTAACCTAAACTTTTTTTTTGAAAAAAAAAACCTAAACTACACCTATAATATTTCGGCCATCACCACGTCCTCTGTCAACCTCTGGAACTGCAATTCGTACAGAAATGCCGATAGGTACAGGAACATACTTCTTTTCACTCGATTTAAGCATTTTTTCAGCCTGTTGTTGTAGGTTTTTCTTAGCACTTTGACGATTATCTTGTACTTTATATTTTTTTGAACATAATAGACACAAAACTTTAGATCCAAATCTTTCATCAGATGATTTTTCACATTCTCTACATGTAACTGTAAACCAACGTTTACTTTACACCCAAAAAGTGCCTCATAAGGAGATTGCTTAATACCAGCGTAAAAAGCTCTGTTTTTCATGAGTTGTACAAACCCTAACTCCAATGTGAATTATTATTGTCTTGCATCCACGTGGTCAACATATTTTCAATATCCTGATTTGTTCTTTCCATACTCCCCTGACTTTGCGAATGCCTGGGTTTACCATGAATAATTTTTAAAGTAGGCCAATATGTTTTTAAATTCTCAATAATTCGGTTGGAAAATTCTCTGCCGTTATCAGACTGGAGTATTGCAGGAGCACCAAGTAGAGTAAATATGTCCAATAAAGCGTGAGCCACTTCCTCAGCTCGTTTTGTTTTAAGTGGTTTTAAAACAACAAATTTTGTTAAATGAACTTGATACACCATTATAAATTTGTTATCACCGTCGAGCTGGGACTGAAAATCTATCAGATCCACTTGGCACCTAGAGTTAAACTCTGACGATATAATAGGCTTTACAACAATGCCTTTTTTGATGTTTTTATGCTTTTGTTGACAGGGTTAACAAAGTTCAAGATAAGTTTCTATATCCTTACGTGTTATGTTTTTGTAGTGAATCCCTACGTCTTTTATCATACGATCTCTTCCGCCGTGACCAATTTGAATATGTGCCTCGTGTAATATGTCGAATAACTCGCTATCACATGCGTAATAAATAATAGTGCTTGTAGTGTTTTTAACAGGAAAAATAAGCTTACTTTTCTGGTCAATGGTAAGCACATCGTATCGCCGCAATAACCAATAATCACGAGAAGTCTTTCTAGCTGTTACTTTTGCCGTGGAAAATTCTTCAATTAACTCTTTATAACGCTCATCTTCAATATAAGCAGTGTTCTTAGTGTTTGTTCACGTTCTTAATGACGCTAAAGTACTATAAAATCGCTCTTTCATAAGCGAGATGCGTGATTCGGTAGCCATTTTGAACATCAGCGACGTACGCACAGTGTACATTATATATTACAGACAGACACGCGTTAACTGTCAGTGTGTACGCACACACACTGACAGTTAACGCGGCACTAGCGAGATCGCCTGATCAGACAAAACAATACCCTCCCCTCGCCCCGCTATCTCCGCATACCCATTGATATCTCAAATATTTACATTTCCGACTGCTATTTAGACAATGTATACATTTTCTATGAAATGTGTCTAATATAATTTATTTTACACATTTTCGTGCGATTTTAGGAATTACATACATTTCCTAGAAATTGTATACAATAACGGATTACATACATTTCCGGTAACACATAGACAAATATTTAGTCGTACAACTGTCATTGTTAATTTGATTATGTTGTATTTTATCCTACGAATAATGTCCTCCAGACCGAGTTTCGGTCACGGCAGTCACTCTCAACGGCGACTAGCCATCGGCGCAGGACAGGATTATAGTGCTGGAGTGTATGCGCAAGGCTAAGTGCACTCTCTATTACCTTACTCTCATAGTCCAATGAGATGGTTATCCGACACGACCCGAAATATCAGGCGCAGGATTAACGGCTGTACGTGATTTCTGAGGCACGGGGGTGAAACACTGCCAGTTTACCGACTACGAGCTGATATTGTGAATTTTTTGACAGAATAACCTCTAATAGATTTTTTCCCAACCAGTGATTTGAACCAGGGACATCAGGATCAGCAACCGTGTTTACGACCACTATAACAACTAAGCAATATACCTGTAACTTTTATATTATGTTGATTGAAATATGAGCACTTAAAAGTGAAAATTTAATTTCGTCATTATCGTGTGAACATTCGGGTTAAGGCGCATGGTTGAGCAAAATGTCGCACTAGTCGTTATTTGTGCAGTTTTTAGGAGCTATCTACTTTTTATTAAAAAGATATATCAACTAATAAAAAACACATTATATTTCTACATAATCTTGATTCCATAAGAGTCATATCCAATTTTTTTTAAAGGAATAAATATTAAAATAATCTCCTTACAACTAAACCACATAAATATGAAATAATTATTGATAACATGCATCTCCTCGTAAAGTAAGCATTATTTTATTTTGCAATTGACATTAATGAAAAAAAAACATTAACATTGGTTGAAAGAATACAACTCCATACTTAATTTCAGTAATCACCAGGTGGTCAGTTCGTTCAATAGAGATACTAAATTACGTGGTGGCTCCTTAATATTAGCTAATAAGTCCTTATCATGTAAAGAACGTAAAGACATTGTGAGCCTCTCTGTTGAGCGTACTGTAGAAATGGCATGTGTTGAGCTTGAGCACCTTATTGTTGTCAGTGTTTACAGACCCCCATGTTCAAGTTATGATACTTTTGAAAAAATTATGGAAGAAGTTTTAGTTAAGCTTAATAAACAGAATAAATCTCTTGTAGTGTGTGGAGACTTTAATATCAATCTCCTGGAAACTTCTTCCATCAGTATTAAATTCTGTTCTTTGTTCAAATCCTATAATCTTAATAATTTATTCTTTGAAGCTACACGTATTGCAGGGTGTAGTGCAACTTGTATTGATAATATTTTTACAGGTGTTGTACCAATCAACAAATCAATAATACAAAAACTTAGTTCAGATCACTGTGGACAACTGGTTTCGTTACCTTATATGCACAAAAAACAGGTAAATGAGAAAATTGTGTTTGTTCCTATTAATGCAAAACGCCTGGAGAGATTTAGAAGTAATATGTTAAAAATCCTTCCATCCCTTTCTTATAAGAACAATGCAGACTATTTATATAGAGAATTATTTACCTTTATAAACAATGAATTTAATAAAACATTCACTTCTAAAACATTCTCCAGAAACAGTCGCAAGGCATTTAATGAGTGGGCGACAGTAGGAATTCATAAAAGCAGACGAAGGTTATATGACCTTTACCATGAAAGATCGTATAATCTTTCCGATGCTTTTAAAGAATATGTAAAAAATTATTCTAAAATGTTTAAAAGAGTTTGCTCCACAGCCAAATCATTATATATTAGTAACAAAATTAAGACAGCTAAGAATAAAATTAAAATGACGTGGAGTATAATTAACAGCGAAACCGGTAAAGAGAAACCTCGTAATTCAAACTATCAATTAAAAATTAATAATGAATTGACTAAATCAAATCAAGAAGTTGCAGCGGTGTTTGAGAAATATTTCACTGATGTTCCTATCTTGACAACAGAGTCATTGAATGCTTCTCCAACTGTCGCCGAATCATTACTTAAACAGAATGTTAATACCTGTTTAAAAGAATTTAGATTTGAAAAAGTATTACCGCATAATATTGTAAAATACTTCAAAACCATTGATGTAAAGAAAACCGCAGATTTGTGGGGGATTTCCGTTACAGTGATTGCGTCCATAATAGATTTAATTGCACCTCATCTTGCTATTATTTTTAATACTTGTATCGATTCTGGTGTGTTTCCTGATTTAATGAAGTATAGTAAAGTAATACCTTTATTTAAATCTGGTAGTACATTGGACCCCGCTAATTATAGACCTATTTCTGTACTACCAACTCTCAGTAAAATTTTTGAAAAAATAATTTTGGATCAATTGTTAATTTTTTTTAATACAAATAAATTACTTCATAAAAATCAATTTGGTTTTACAAGGGGTCGCTCGACGTCTGACGCCGGTGTTGAGCTTATGAAATATATTTTTAATGCCTGGGAGAATTCACAAGATGCCTTAGGTATTTTCTGTGACCTTTCCAAGGCTTTCGATTGTGTTCATCATGATACATTAATCAGGAAACTACAACATTACGGTGTAAAAAATTTGGCGCTTAAACTTATTACTTCATATTTAAGTAACAGAACTCAAAAAGTCGTCATTAATGGTAAATGTTCCTCCGGATCAGTAGTATGAATGGGCGTTCCTCAGGGCTCGATTCTTGGCCCATTCCTGTTCTTAATCTATATTAATAACTTACCTTATCTTGTAGGGGACAATCACGATATAGTATTATTTGCTGACGATACCTCTTTATTTTTCAAACTGAAACGGCAGTCAATTAAATATGACGATGTAAATAATGCTCTATCGAAACTAGTACATTGGTTTAACGCCAACAATTTGCTCTTAAACGGCAATAAGACAAAATGTATTAAATTTACAATACCTAATATAAAACATTCGAAAACCAATGTGCTCTTAAATGGGGAGGAGTTGAGTCTTGTGGATACCACTGTTTTTCTCGGTATTACTATTGACGCGAAACTTCAATGGGGCCCCCATATATCTAAATTAGCAAGCAGACTTAGTTCTGCAGCATATGCTGTAAGAAAGATTAGAAGTCTCACAGATGTTGAGACATCTAGGTTAGTGTATTTTAGTTACTTTCATAGCGTAATGTCTTATGGAATTTTTCTATGGGGTAATGCGACTGATATTGAAGCTATATTTGTTTTGCAAAAGAGAGCCGTACGGGCGATTTATAATCTAAATTGTAAAGAGTCCCTTAGAGAAAAATTTAAAGAAATAAACATATTAACTTTGGCATCGCAATATATTAATGAAAATGTAATGTATGTACATAAAAACATAAATAGCTTTAATAAGAATAAGGATGTTCATACCTTAAACACTAGGAACAAACATAAGCTTGCATTGCCACTTACAAGACTCCACAGAATTAGTAATTCATTTATGGGGCAATGTATACGCTTTTACAACAGAATCCCAGAATATGTTCAAAGTTTGTCAATAAACAAGTTTAAAAGTTTTATTAAAGAAAAACTGTACAAAAAGGGTTATTATAATATCAAGGAATACATGAATGAAAATAACCCCTGGGAATAAGGTGATCGCCACCATGCTGGTTCTATGAAAATTCATTTAAAATTGTATAAACAAAATTATTGTTAAGTGAAATTATGTTTAAAAAAAAGTCCCGCTGGGTTTCTTGCTGGTTCTTCCCAGGACAGAGGTATTTTCCGAACCAGTGGTAAATAAAATAATGACTTTCAATAAGTATTATGTAATAATCCATATTGAATAAAAATCATTCTATTCTATTCTATTCTATTGTAATGGATAGGCAATTTATTAATGAACATTTCTGTCATAAATTTTTTTCAAAAGACCAAAATTTGATTTTATTAATAAATTATTTTAAAAACTGGGCGTATTCACTGCCCACGGGGTTGCTGGAGTCAGTGAGCGCTAAGCTCTTGAAGGTGAAATCCGTGTCGTTAGTCACAGCGTCGGCCAGCGCACATGCTCGCTCACGTCATCTTATCAGTCGATAATATTATTATTACTTATTAGGTTATTTATAGGTAGTATTATTTGTATGTTTTGGGTATAATTTCTCGTATTAGTTATACATATATTTGTTGTGTTTTTTACTGCGCGATGAAGCTTTTTGCGTGTATTTTCTTTGAAGTAAATGCAGATATAAAAATGAAGCACCATTAGCATGTAAGGTTCGAATCCATAATTAACATTTCGACAAATAATATAATATACACTATAAAAAGCTAATTCAATATTATCAGACAATATATATATATATATATATATATATATATATATATATATATTCTTCTACGGCCTACAAGTAATTGTTCCGAGTCTCGATGTTCATTTTTTGTAATTTATATATGTAATCTGCGCCACGATACGGGAGAAAATTCTAGAGTGGGTCACTTTATAAAAAAGCAGGTAGTGTATTGCAAGATAATCGTTATTCATATTTTATTCAGCTATTTCTAAATCCCCTTATAACTTCCGCTCGATAATACCCTTACATAATACGTCAAGCATTTTATTAGACTTCTTTTTAAATTTTATGAAGGGTCATTTATTACAAAGGTACTTTATACTTAGTTTTACATGCGTACGTTCTGTCAAAGCCAGCGACGGGGTACATCTAAATTGGAGACGCTAGCAGTGCAAATTGTTTAACTCTCGTGCGATTTTGGTTGGCTTCGATTATACGTAGTTTTATACGTGGTAGGGCTGCAGCTATATAATGGATGTAGCAGGAATAGGTCGGCGCGTGGACAACGCTCTTAAAGAATACCAACATAAAATAGCAGCTTAATGCTGCCGTGTTTACAATGGTAAGAGCAGGTACTGGACACCCTTTCTACTGGTAATGAAGCATATCTCTCGAGATATTTATTTATTTCAACTAACAACCATCATGACAGGACTAAACATAGTTCTTTTCATGCATAATAAGAATGTGGTCATTAACTGTAATATATTGTAAACAATCCTACCCTAGTGAATTCACTCAAGGTGCAATAGGTCAATGTCTACAGCCATTCTATTAAGAATGCGTAACGTTCTTTGTCGAGTAAATTGGTACGGGTTCGCGACACAGACAGCTACCGCGGCCGCCGCCGTTTCTATACGTACCCGTTTGGAACACAGCCTACTGAGATGATATGAGATGAGATGAGAATTGAGATGTCATTGCATCTACAATTTGATTCTTAGAGTATAGATGTAGGTGTCTATGGGCCACACTATTCACTTAACATTGGGTGGACTGTGTCCTGTTTTATTTATAAAGTAAGGGTGACAAACGAGGACATAGTCCACCACCTTTATTCTTTGTGTAAAAATATATGTATGTATCTATGTATAATTTGTCTACGTACTATGTTATATGAATGAAATAGAATTGTAAATTTGACTGTCACCCACTTCTGGAAGTATGTGTAGTCCGAAATTTAGTAGACATGTTAAGAGTTGATGAGTTAAGGCGGAATCTTACCGATCAGATTGTCGGTATATTGAAAATGAGCCATGTTAAGAGTACCCTTTTTACATGGGGAAATGCTTACGCATACCCGCCTCGCGGGGGCAAGGACGGGTTATGTCGGACTCGCACCGACTAAAACCCCATGGTGTTCCACCTTCGGCGCATATTGGCAGGGCCACGGGAACGCTATCGCACACATCCGCGACCCCACCAGCGCCGGCCACCCCATAGCAGCCCCTTCTCGGGGGAAGACCTCATCTCCCCATTCTCCTTCTCAGGCAAGGCGCACCAGGAACACAAGGCACGCCTCCCTCCACGGCCTCCAACTCCACCTGCGTATCGGACCCCCCCCGAATCTGATACGCGGAGACCATGGGGCCAGGAAAATCGAGCGCTTAGTAGCACCCGCTTTCCAGACCCCAGCCGCGGATCTGGTCTCTGGCTCCGCCACCAACCAAGTTTCGGCCGCGGAGGGTAGGGAGAGCGGCGCCTCGCAATACCGACACTCCTCTCCCCCCGCGGCCCCACCACCACCGCATCAACGGTGCGGCTCCGTCAGAGTCGCGGGGGATAGGGCAAGTAGCGCATCGCCATACCAACACTCTCTTCCTCCGCACCTCGGCTGCAGCGGTAAGGGGAGAGGACACCCCTCTTACCGCAGCCCACCGACACACATCCGAAGTGGGCTCGCCAAGCCCGCTCGGAGTGGCCACCTCGGGCCGGCCCTACAGCACGGGCCAGCCAAGGGGTTCCTCTTTGTTCAACGCGGGTGTACCAAGCCACGGCTACTAAGCCCCCCCGCCACGATAAGGCGGGAACCCGTTCGGGGGGGATTTTAAGAGTACCCTTAGTCGATGAGAATGTATGCGTATATATGGATGTGAAACAAGTTGTGTGATAGCATCGTGGTAAATGGAAATACGTAATCCCTGCCTACCCATCTGTATACAGGCGTGAGGATTTATGTTATGCATATATCATCAAGACTCGGAACAATTACTTGTAGGCCGTAGAGATACTTGTTCCGTGGGGTATTCGAATCCGCGGCGTTTGACGCCGTGATTCATTGCTAAGCCACTGCGCCACAGAGCCGTCAAAAAGAGCTTATTCGCTTTCTTGTAGGAATATATTAAATATATATATATATATATATTGAAATATATTATAAAATATTAACTAATTACATATAAAAAAAAACTAAAACAAAAAACTTAAATTATCATACAGTCCTACTCCCCGTGGTTTCACAAGTCGCAGCCTCATGTGATGGCAGCATCATAACCTCTTGAGACCCAGGGTATTATTACTTATGATACCGGGATTCAATATTTTTATCCGCGCCATCTTGCACTTTTGCTGTGCAACTACGTAAGTAGCAACTTACGTGGTATGGACTATATCGTCGGCAAATCGAAAGTAAGTGATGTACTCGCCATTGATGTTAATACCGTATCCTTTCCAGTCCAGTAGCTTGAAAATGTCTTCCGATGCAGTGGTAAATCGTTTATGGGATACAACGCACACCCTATCTTACACCTCTCTGCAATTGGATAGGTTTCGTACTCACATACGTACGTCCGTCAACTTGGCAATGCTTAAGGGACTGTAGCATCGCCCATATTTCGACGGAATCAAAGGCTTTCTCATAGCCCACATACGCAAGGCAAAGTTTTCAAATTCAAAAATTCATCTAATACACGGATATAAAGAACAGTTTATTAGTATAGTATTGTAATATATAATATTATATGTAACAATAATATTGTAGTATAGCATAGTTTTAGCATTGTAAGAGGTGACAGAAGGAAAAAAACCAGGAGATGGATAGCAGCGTCTTTTTAATAACGACTAAAAATAAAAAAAACTGCATTTGCCTACCCGTTTGCTAAGCGTGACCGCTATGGCGTATATCCTCCTGAGGAAATCAGTAGGAGAGCCCTATGATCATCAGTACACTTTATAGTCTGTGACGGTAACGATTCAATCACATTATTTATAAAACCGCTTATCAAATATCCATGTTAGTCTGGGAATTATATGCCCTTATGCGGGACTTATAGCATGCGACTGCCTCGGTGCAGTGGTTGTAGTAGTCCGATTCTTGATTGAGTCGGAGAGTGGGGGAATTAAATCACGCGCTTGACGGCGTGAGCAGTGCACGTCTCGTTTACAAGATTTCTTACTAGGCACGTGGAACGGCGCAGGTGCCGTTACGGTGGCGTGAGCGGTGCCCGTGGCAAGTGTTGCTTACAGAAATTCCTGCTAGGCACGTGTGACAGAATGTAAAAGGCAAACATTCTGTCACACGAGGCGCCGTCATATGTATAAGCTTATCTAATAATAAACAAAATTATTAACTAAACAAAAAAATAAAACCATACTGCAGCGATCTAAATAATCTGTCATAAAATAAATGTTAAGAAAAGTCATGTCTGTGCATCATTTTTTTATATTTTCTGGAAAAATAAGTATATGTGGCTAAGTAAAGTATACTTAAGCCAAATTAATAGTTTTTAAAATTTTGTCTATCTGATTCTCTGTCTATTTACGCAAAACCTACAAACGGATTTCCATAAAACTTGGTATGTTGATTGTTAATTTATTTTATTTATTTAACAAACTACAGATAATACATAGAATAAATTATGGTACAACATAAGCTTAATGAAAACTTTACCGTGTACCACAAGCCGCCGACTTAAAATTTGACAGATAAGCTACACCTTAATCTATAAAATATGTATAACGCAACACTATTAAACAGCAATTGGCACAGTCAACAGGCGGTAAATCGGCAATACGTAATTAACTAATAGTGCATTAAAAGACGTGAGTGTTGCCACCGCCCACTTCGCCAAAAACCGGTCGTTCCTGCGTCGCGTATACAGGAGGTGATAAAAATATATTGATAATAATTGTGATAATATTTAATAGTAGACGAGTATAATAATTATTATTTGTTTATATTTCATATAGGTTTATTTATGTAGGGAATATAGTTAGTGGGGATTATAGTTTTTATTTTATTTTAGTTTGAAGTTTGATATAGACAGTTTGTATAATAGTTTTTTAATTTGTATTTAATATTTTTATGATTAATATCATTTTGAAAAGAGGGTAGCTAACTGATTAATTCAAATTTGGAACCATGTACTCTAAATTACGTTTTCCGTATAAATTGTTATAATTAGGTTTAGCTAATTTTGGTTTGGCCGAACTGCGGGTTTTAGAATAGTTAGAGATGACATATTTTTTAAATCTTTTCTTTTTTTTTTTTAACGGTGGTAGAGCCTTGCAGCAGCTTTTGCTGTTGCACGTATGGGCCGGCTCGAGCCGGGTTAGTACCACGACCTCACAGAATACCGGCGTGAAGTGGAAGCTCTGCTCTGAAGTTTCGTTTGGTGTTCCCCCCCCCCCCCCCATCAACATGGTAGCGGAATTACGTCATAAACTACCCCAGGAGGGTACCAGTACCCCTGGAGAATCCCTCGCTGACCATCCACGACCATGCTATTCCACTCCTGAGCGTGGGTGCTCAGGCTGCCCCGCGTATTCTGGCGGGGGCAAAATTCCGCTCAACACAAAAACTGCTCGGGGCAAACTGAGCAACAAGACCAAGGCGACCCCTGCCACGCTATCCGTGAATTTCTGCAACATCAGGGGACTTCACTCGAACCTAAACGCCGTCCACTACCATCTTGAGACGGCGAAGCCGGCCTTGCTCTTTCTGACCGAGACGCAGGTGTCCTCTCCGGCTGATACTTCGTATCTCTCCTACCCGGGGTACAAATTGGAGCACTCCTTTGTGCCTCGGGCTGGAGTTTGCGTGTATGTCAGAGAGGACATCTGTTCTCGACGCCTCGACAGTCTTGAAGGTTCGGACCTGTCCATCCTTTGGCTACGCGTGGACAGCGACGACCATCCGCGCGTCTACGCGTGCCTCTATAGGTCCCATAGCGGTAATGCCGAAACAGACCGATTCATCGACCACGTCCAAATGGCTGCAGATTCCTTGCTACAACAGGTCCCATCCGCAGAGATCGTGATCCTTGGCGATTTTAACGCCCACCACGCCGAATGGCTCGGTTCACGTTTAACCGATCATGCGGGGAGATCTGTTTATGACTTTGCCTTGGCATATGGTCTGACACAACTGGTTACATCGCCTACGCGGATTCCAGATGTTGAGGATCATACACCTTCCCTGTTGGACCTTCTGCTGACCTCTCATCCTGACGGATATCAGGTTTCCGTCGATGCCCCTCTTGGCTCTTCGGACCATTGTCTGATCCGGAGTGTGGTGCCACTCACGCTCCCCTCGCGGTTGCGTTCTGCAGGTTGCCGCCGTGTTTGGCATTACAGGTCGGCGGATTGGGACGGAATGCGGTCTTTCTTTGCTTCCTACCCATGGGGGCGGGTTTGCTTCTCGCCGGATGATCCCAGCGCTGTTGCTGACTCTGTCACTGATGTGGTGCTACAGGGAATGGAACTATTTATTCCATCATCTGTGGTACCCATCGGAGGCAGATCTCAGCCTTGGTTTGGTCGCTCCTGTAAGACTGCATTACGCAGTAAGCTGGAGTGTTATCAAGCCTGGGCTGCGGCTTCGGTGACTCGGGATGTAAACACCAGCACACTCAAAAAGAAGTATAACTTCGCCTCCAGGTCCTTCAAAAGAGTTATTGCCAAGGCAAAGTCAGAGCACATAGGCAGAATTGGCGAGAAACTAGTTCGCCTTCCTTCGGGAACCCGTGCATTCTGGTCTCTCGCCAAGGCTGTCCAAGGGAATTTCTGTAAGCCATCACTACCATCTCTGCACAGGGAGGACGACTCACTGGCCCACGACGCAAAAGAGAAGGCCGACCTTTTAGGCTCCCTTTTTGCGTCCAACTCGACTGTTGATGACGGGGGGAACACACCGCCGACCATCCGGCGGTGTGAGTGCTCCATGCCGGATGTGCGGTTCTCACAGCGCTCGGTTCGCAGAGCACTCCTCTCCCTTGACATCCACAAGTCGAGTGGGCCTGACGGAATCCCCCCAATTGTGCTGAGGACGTGTGCTCCGGAGTTGGCACCGGTTCTAACGCGTCTTTTCCGGTACTCCTACTCCCTAGGCGTAGTCCCGAAATCATGGAAGACAGCTTTTGTCCACCCGATCCCTAAAAGAGGCGACCGCTCAGACCCGTCCAACTATAGGCCTATCGCCATCACCTCCTTGTTCTCCAAAATAATGGAATCCATTATTAACTGCCAGCTCATGCGGTACCTTGCGGGTCACCAGCTGATTAGTGACCGCCAATATGGTTTTCGTCGGGGTCGATCAGCTATTGATCTACCTGACCCATAGATGAACGGAGGTAGTAGAGTCCAAGGGGGAGGCGTTGGCCGTTAGTATGGACATTGCGAAGACTTTCGATCGGGTTTGGCACAAAGCGCTTCTTTCGAAGCTCCCTTCCTATGGGCTTCCCGAGAAATTATGCAATTGGATCACCAGCTTTCTTGCAGATCGGAGCATCAAGGTCGTTGTAGACGGTGCATGCTCCGACTACAAGCCTATTAACGCTGGTGTTCCACAAGGCTGCGTGCTATCACCAACGCTGTTTCTTCTGCATATCAATGATATGTTGCAAGCCGGTAGCATTCATTGCTATGCGGATGACAGCACTGGTGATGCTCTATACACCGGCCGTGCCAATATTTCTCGGGAAAACGTCACTGAGTACCGGAATAAACTTGTGTCTGAAGTCGAGTCTTTGCTGGACAAAGTCTCGGATTGGGGGCGACTAAATCTAGTCCAGTTTAATCCTCAGAAGACACAAGTTTGCGCGTTTACCGCTAAAAAGAACCCCTTTGTCGTATCTCCTCAGTTTTAAGGCACTCCCCTTCTTGCCTCAGCCAGTATCGGAATCCTCGGCGTCGACATATCGAGTAGCGTGCAGTTTCGTGGTCACTTGGAAGAGAAGGCCAAATTGGCCTCTAAAAAGCTTGGCGTGCTCAGTAGAGCGGGACAGTATTTCATGCCGGCTCAACGCCTGCAACTTTACAAGGCGCAGGTTCGGCCTCACATGGAATACTGTTCCCATCTCTGGGCTGGGGCTCCCCAGTGCCAGCTTCTTCCACTTGACCGCATCCAGCGCAGAGCGGCTCGAATCGTCGACGACCGAGTTCTTTCCAATCGGCTCGACTCATTGGCACTGCGAAGAGATGTTGCATCTATTAGCATTTTCTTTCGCATTTACCATGGGGAGTGCTCTGAGGAATTGTTCGGATTAATCCCAGCCGCCAAATTTCACGAACGCACATCGCGGCAGAACTCCCGATACCATCCACACCATCTGGATGATTGGCGGTCCACCACTGTGCGATTTAGAAGATGTTTTCTTCCTCGCACAACTTCCTTGTGGAATAGTTTACCACCAGCGATTTTTCCGGGCCGATACGACTTAGGGACCTTCAAGAAAAGAGCCTACTCCTTTTTAAAAGGCCGGCAACGCATCTGCAATTCCGCTGGTGTTGCGGTTGTTCATGGGCGGCGGTAGTCACTTACCATCAGGTGAGCCGCATGCTCGTTTGCCCCCTCTCCTATAAAAAAAAATCTTCGTTAAAAATTCTTCATTTAAAAGAGTATATTCTGCTTTTTTATGCACTGGTATAATTTTGCAGTAATCGAATAGGTCATGGTAATCAGAATCGCTGTGTATGTTTTTAACCTTGTCTGGAACTATAGTTTTTAATATGCGTAATTGCAATGAATAAATGTTATCTAAATGTGATTTGTAAGTTCGTCCATAACTAGACAAGCCATATGAAATTTTAGATTCGGCCAGTGATTTATATAATTGTAACACAATTCTATAGGGGACTTTATACTTAATTATAGAGAATTTTGCTAACATGCTTCGAAGTTCATTACATACAACCTCAATATGATGTTTCCAGTTGAGTCGACTATCTATTACAAGTCCTAAGTAAGTTTGAGTTTCTATTGGTTCTAATTCTGCACAATGACAATTGAATGTCATTTGTCCTTTGTGAAGATATAGTTGGTCATGCACAATAATGCTAGGTATTACTTTACTCCTATTATGACTAGAACTAATATACATTAGCTTGGTCTTGCTAGCATTAATAACTAATCCTTTATAATGAGACCATTGTGTTAATATATTAAGTTCTTCTAGCATAATGCGGCCAGTTTCGTTAATATTTTCGCCGGCTGTAATCAGGCACGTATCGTTGGCATACTGGTATATTTCGCAACGCCTGATGATGTTTGCCAGACTATTAGCATAAGTGATGTAATGCAATGGTCCAATAACAGAGCCCTGTGCTGTGCCTACTGAAGAGTTAACATAATAACTAATGGCATCCCCCACTTTTACCGCATATTTCCTGTCATTAAGATATACTCTGCACCATGACAATAATGGCCCTCTAATACCACTATCATTAAGACTGTCTATTAGCTTATTATGATTAAGAGTATCCAACGCTTTAGAGTAGTCTACAAAGACTACCAATACGTGTCTCTTATTATCTAAATGCTTGTAAACACTGTTAGTGAAGGGCGATAACAGTTGGGTGGTATTTTTCTGCGGTTGAAAACCATATTGTTTTTCCGTTATCATATTATTTTTAGCATAGAAGTCATAAACCTGCCTGCAAATGTATTTTTCAGCAATTTTATCTATTACGGGTAAAATAATAACTGGCCTATAATTGTCATGCACTTTATGGCTACCCTTCTTATGGATAGGTCTAACTATGCCAGTTTTTAAAATATGGGGATACTTTCCACTTTTTATACAGGCATTAATGAGATTTGCAATTACTCTATTTGTCTATAGGTCTTATCCCGTCAATCCCTGGCGCTTTATTACTGTTTAGGTTGCGTACTATTTTTTCTACTGCATTAGCATTAGCAGGTACAAAGCGTAAGGAGACATTTGCATTGTTACTATACAATCACTTATCTAATAGAGGTATATTACAATTAGGGATTGATTTTTTGACGCTTAAATCGAAAGTTTCAGCAAATGAACATGCAATCTTATACGGAGGGTTACTACTGTTACCAAAGTTATTGAGCAATACATCATCAATTTGATTTTGTAATTCGCCCCGTTAATTTATTTAATATCTGCCATAGGGTTCTAGAAATGATCCTGGGCAATATATATAGGCCACCTTTTATTTAAATATGTAAGTAGCATGATCAATCAAGTCATGGCTTTATAAGTGGTAAAGCCACGCTGCAGCTATATTAACAGCTATAGTAACACGAATGGGTTGGCTGGACGGGGAAGGGCTTCGCTCTCACAGAATACCAGCGTGAAATAGCAGCTTAATGCTGCTGTGGTTCTTATGGTAAGTGTAAAGAACCGGAGACCCTTTTTACTGGAAACGACGCATCCCATCTTAGTTTGATTCTTAATCGAAGATAGATTTAGGTGTCTATGAGCCACAACATCCACTTACCATCCAGTGGACTGTATGCTCGTTTGTCACCCGTATCTCTATATATAAAAATCAATCAAAAATCAATCAATCAAATCAATCATTCAACTTCAATGCATGTATTATCATTCCCAAGTGAACAATATAATCCTTCCAAATTTAAAATGATATTTCCGCAATTATTTCTTGTACAGCTTCTAGTTGCCTAGAAAGTTTGATGAGGCTCTGATATCTTTTTAAAAAAACGTTACCACACTAGGATTTTATCCTGTATCGTGGGGGCAGTTTATATATATATATATATATATATATATATATATATATATATATATATATATATATATATATATATAAATTACACAAGGACAAACATCCAGACCTGGAACAATTATTTGTAGGCAGTAGAAATACTTGTTCCGTGCGGGATTCGAACCCCCAGCCCTTAACGCTGCAAGTCATTGCTAAGCCACTGCGCCGCAGAGCCGTCTTTTTTGTAATGTACGTATGATGTCACGCCATTTGTATCGATTCTACTTATTAGCTGAGACCTGTAAATAGCACGAAGATTTATTTTTATCACGAAGGTTAAAGTCAAAGGTATTCATTAGAACATTAGATCAATTAAAATGAAATTAGCTTTACATTGACACATAAATATAAATGGATATGAGCCGGGCAAACTTTTATCAAGCACTTTGTTAAATTAAATTTTAATTTAATTTATCAAGTAATTTGTAAAATTAAATTTAACATCTGAGGGGTTTTAATCGTAACGATATGAGGTGTATGACCTCGATGTTATTATAACTGAAAATTTCGCTGAAAGTCAAAGCAAGATAAAACTTAAGATAAAGTAAAAGTAAATATTAAAAAAAAAGTTACGCAGTAGCAGTTTACAAACATAAATTGCACAAGGACAAACATCCAGACCCGGAACACTTTCTTGAAGAACATACAAATACTGGTTCCTTGCGGGATTCGAGCCCGAACCTCGCAACACCTTGAATCATTGCTAAGCAACTGTACCACGGAGCCGTCGCTAATGTTACGCTTACGTTAGAAAATATGTAATCTAAAAATTAACTTTACTGAAAGTAATGCAAAAAAGATGTATTTGTTGAATCGTTTGCCACCGGCAATTTTTCCAGACCGTTACAACTTAGGAACCACCAAAAAAGGAGCTTACTAATTTTTAAAGGGCCGGTAATTCCTCAGGTGTTGCAGTTGTACGCGGGTGACGGTGATCTTTTTCCAACTGGTGAGCCACATGCTAGTTTGCCCACTGATATAAAAAATGGAAATCCGTAGTCTCTACTTTCCCCTCTGAGTGACAGGCTTGAGGGTTTTTATTCTTTAATCTACATTTTGAATAAAACTACTTTTACGGATTTTATCACGTTTAATTTTTCTTATTTCTAATTCGCAACGTTTCGGGTGCTTTCCAGCACCTATGGTCACGGGGGACTGAGGTGAGGACGAATCGTCGAGAATTAATAATTAAAAATTTTGTACAACCGACTTCAATATAAATTATTAAGAATAAATCAAAAACTATTGGTCAGACCTTGATTTGATGGGACTACATGTGAAGCACCAGCTATCAAATAAAAAAGAATCATCGAAATCGGTTCACCCAGTAAAAAGTTAAACTAACACACATAAAGAAAACATACAATCGAATTGAGTACCGGCTCCTTTTTGAAGTCGGGAGAAAATAATAACACTTAAACGCGATTAAACCCATAAATGTAGTTTTATTCAATGTGTAGTGTTCGCGTAAATATAAGAAATCATATAATCTACATTTACTAAATCATTGTTAATAGAAATGGCAAAAACGAGGTTACATGCGTGCCTTTCACCTATAAATACGTTATTTCGCACGAAATTTAATTCTGGCTAGAGTTTCAGTCCAGTGATTTACGCAGTGGCGTAGCAAGGGGCAAGAAGAGGACAAGGAGTCATGGTCCCGTGAGGCAGGTTCTTACGGGTGGCATATTGAGGAAAACCACCCTTAACATTTTTAAATTTCATTCATTCATCAATTGTTTCACTCATTCCTTCTTTATAAAAGTTATGAATGAATGAATAAATGTGTGATTTTCATGGCTCATTTATTTATTACAAAAGTCATGAATGAATGAATTAGTCATACATGATATAATGCATGTGTCATTGCTATGAGTCATTTATTCATTCATGACACGAATTAATGAATTCATGAATGGAGTGGCTATGCATCTGCATTTTGATTGTTAACCCAGGATAGATGTAAATGTCTTAGGGCCACCGTCTTGACTTCAGGTGAACTGCTCGTTGGTCACTCATATTCTATAAAAAAAAAACTTGATATTAAGTGGCTACTGGAGCCCATTGACATTATACAACTTTAAATAAACACGGCTACAGACACATTGTCACCTCTAAGAACTAAGATGGAATGTCTCGAAGATTATAATTGTACTGGCTGACTATACCTTTTACACCAGAAACAGCAGCGCACATGATATTTGATGGCAGAAATAAGTGGGCGGTGCAATAGTCCACCTGATGATAAGTGGAAACGGTGGCCCAAAGACATCGACATCTATCCTCGTTTGAGAATCAAAATACAGATGTATAGCCACCCCTGATACCTGAGATGGAATAACTCGTTTCTAGTGAAGAGTCTCCGCTTCTCTACACTCATCATAAGAGACACGGCAGCATAAAGCTGTTATTTTACGCTGGTATTGTGAGAGCGTGGTCGGTCTCCGTTCAAGTCGACCGATTATTGCTACAACCATAATATAGCTGCAGCGTGGAGTTATACTGCATGGTGGTGGACTGTTATTTCGATTGTTAATTCAATATTAAAAAAAAAATTGAAGCAAATTTTTTTATTAGCGTCACAAGTAAAATTATTTCTAATTTTTATAACCCAAAAGAAAAACGACGACGAAAATAACTCACTCGATTTCGGATATCCGGAGCAATATTTCCTTTCCGTGACCGAGCTGCGGAGCTAAATTTACGGTCTTGTACTTTAATTTGTATTTTTTTATTAATTTTTTGCCGTGTTTCCGATTGCGTTATTTTATATTGCGACACTCTAGCCTTAAATATAGGTAAGACTTATTTTTTAGCCTTGCATATTAGGTAACTCAGGAAATTGCGATAAGCTGTTGGTCGTGCACCTAATTTCTCTCTTTTTTATGTAAAAGGATGCAAACGAGCATGCGGCTCACCTGATGGTAAGTGACTTCCACCGCATGGGTAACTTCAACACCAGAATAATTACAAATGCGTTGCCAGCCTATTTAAAAATAGTAGGCTCTTTTCTTGAATGTCCCTAAGTCGTATCGGTCCGCAAAAATCACTGGATTGCCGTCTCATCTAAATTTGGGATCGAGGGAAAAGAGAATGTACCTGTGTACACTTGCACACTATAATATTGTCTCGCGTAGATTGCTAATTCTAGTTAAGACTGGCCTCCTTGACTGAAAATTCGGTCTGGAGGACATTATACCAGCGTAAAATAGCAGTGTAGAGACACGGATTTCATTAAAGCTGTTATTGAGACATCATAGTCCTCAGGGGTTACAACGCATCTAGAATTCTTAATCAAGGATAGGTGTCCATGGGGCACAGCATTCACTTACCATCAGTGAAATGTATGCTCGTTTGTTATTCTAATACTACAAAGGTGTTTCTTTATAGAATATTTTGACTTGATTACTTTTTTTTTTATATGATAGGGTAACAAACGAGCACACAATCCACCTGATGGTAAATGGTCGCTGTGACCCATAGACATCCACATTTATCCTCAATAAAGAATCAAAATGCAGCGTCATCACCCGTGAGGACTAAGATAGAATGCCTCTTTTCCAGTAAAATGGGTCTCCGGTTCTCTACACTCACCATACGAAACACAGCAGCGTTAAGCTGCTATTTTACGCTGGTTTTCTGTGAGAGCGTGGTCCTTCCCCGGCCGAGCTGACCAATTCGTGCTACATCTATACTACTAATATAGATGCAGCATGGCTCTACCACGTGAAATCCATATACGCCATTACAGACATATATGGATATACGTACGTAATGGCGTAACGATTTATCTCATTCGCTCTTCAAAAATCTATTGAAGACGCCTGTCTACCTGAATCTGTAACCCAAAACCTGTTTTCGGGGCATACAATAGCGTTTTCAAGGATAAGTCACTACATAGTATAAAACAAAGTCGCTTTCCGCCGTCTGTACGCTTAGATCTTTTAAATTACTTAACAAATTATAATGCGGTTTTCACAATTAAACAAAGTAATTTACGAGAAAAGTTTATATGTATAAAATGCATCTTATATATAAAAAATATTTGTTGTCCGTTAGTTTCGCTAAAACCTCGAAAACGGCTCGAAAATTTTGTGTGCGTTTAAAAGGGTCCCTGGATAGTTTAGATTCACAATTGGAGCCGGTAGGTGGTGCTGTTGTCGAGATACAGAAATCACCCGTGCAAAGCCGGGGCGGATCGCTAGTAATTAATAATTGTGTTTAGTTCTTGTTCACAAAAAATATAAATATATATATATATATTTTTAAATAGTGTCATTAAATTAGTATTACTATTTTAGAATCTTGAATTTATTATTTTTGATTTATATTTGCGCCGCGTAGTGGCGGTTAAGAAAATCTAATACCCCATATCTTCCCGTGGGTGTCGTAAAACGCGACAAAGGGAAACAGGCAGGAGATGGGCAGCAGCATCTTCTTGATAACAGTAAAATTACAATAAAAAAACTGCGGTTGCCAACTCGCTCGCCAAGCGTGGTAACTATGGCAAAACGAGCAATGAAAATAATAAACGGCCCCCAGTCCATGGCGGCCCGGCTATTCCTGGCTACGGTGGTGACCATGGTAACGGCGGGGCAGGGGGTGCTAAGAATCTCCGGTGGAGGTTCGATTGCCACCTACGACGACTCGACCTGGCAACGCACGCACCCTGAGGACTGACGAGAAAATCGTGGAGCTGGAAGAAGAGATAGACAAGTTACGCTGGCACATTATAGGATTATCCGAGGTCCGAAGAGAGGGGGAGGAAACGGTAATCCTTGAACTCGGTAACTTGCTCTATCACCGGGAGCGCGACCATCTGTCCCAAGGAGGTGTCGGATTTGTCGTCCACAATTCTCTCGTTAATAACGTTGTAAAGATTCAGAGTGTGTCGGCGAGGGTTGCGTACCTTATACTCAGAATCACCAAACGGTATTCGCTGAAGGTCATACAGGCTTACGCACCAACCTCGGCACACCCCGATGTGGAGGTGGAGGAAATGTATGAGGATATCTCTAGAGCCATGCATTCCTCCAAAATCCACTAATGCTAAGTGCTAATCTTCAATGCAAAACTAGGCACAAGAGAGAACGGTGAGCTGAAAGTAGGGAAATTTGGAATAGGGCAACGGAAATCAAGGGGCCAACAGCTGGCTGACTTCTTGAAGAAATAGGAACTCTTTATGATGAACTCTTTCTTCCAGAAGCGGCCCCACAGGAAGTGGACCTGGTGGAGCCCCGACAGTTCGACACAAAATGAGATTGACTTCATTATGACGACCAGACGACAACTGTTCAGTGATGTCTCCGTGATCGCGAGGGTGAAAACTGGTAGCGATCACCGCATGGTTAGAGGCACACTGAACCTAAACGTTAAGTTGGAGAGGTCTCGTCTAATGAAGTCAACGCTCCGTCCCCCTCGTGCTCTAATCCAAAGTCCCGAAACCTTTCAGCTCGAGCTACAAAATCGTTTTTAGTGCCTGGAAGACTGTAATGAAGTGGACGATATGAATGATATGCTCGTGGAAACTGTTCATGCGGTCGGAGCTAAGTTCTGCAAGACCCGCTGCAGAAGAACAAAAAAATTCTGCGATCAAACTATTAATTTCATGGCTGTTAGACAGAAAATGAAGCTACATTCTTCAACAGATTTGACAGCATACAGGCAACTGAACAGACAGATATCCAAATGCATGCGGCGGGACTTACGCAACTTCAATACAGCTTCGAGCGGAACCAAGGCTCCAAAGTCTTTGCCAGAGATCTGTCTGCCAGAAAGAGCCAACTGTCAAAGCTGGAGACCGAATGTGGCAGCATCGTTTCCGGGAAACCTGTGATTTTGAGTGTAATTGGGAGGTTATATGGGCAGCTGTACACGTCATCGTTGGAGCCACACGCAAGTGTGAGTAACGATACAAGAGCGAGTCTTATCCGACACTATTCCGGAGATATCCCGAACGTCAGTCTGAGCGAGATTAGAATGGCTCTACAGTACCTTAAAAACGGCAAGTCCCCGGGCGAGGATGGAATTACAGCCGAGCTTTTGAAAGCGAGTGGAAGACCGGTACTAGAAGTCCTTCAGAAGCTCTTTAATTTCGTCCTCCATGGTGGCACTACTCCGGAGGCGTGGAGCAGAAGTACGGTGGTCTTGTTCTTCAAGAAAGGCGACAACGCTCTCTTGAAGAACTACAGACCGATTTTCCTTCTGAGCCGCGTCTACGTGCTGTTTTCGAAAGTCATTACGAATCGTCTCGCACGCAGACTTGACGACTTCCAGCCTCCTGAACAAGCCGGTTTCCAAAAAGGCTTTAGTACGATAGACCATATACACACCCTTCGGCAAATTGTACAGAAGACAGAGGATTATAATCTGCCACTTTGCCTTGCGTATGTGGACTATGAGAAAGCTTTTGATTCCGTCGAAATTTGGGGTATGCTGCAGTCCCTTCAGCGGTGCCAAGTTGACTGTCGTTATATCGAAGTGCTGAAGTGTTTTACATTAGAGCTACGATGGCTATCCGAGTACAGAATCAGAGTACGAAACCTATCCAACTGCAGAGAGGTATAAGACAGCGTTACGTTATATCCCCGAAACTCTTCACCGCTGTATTGGAAGAGGTTTTCAAGCTGCTGGACTGGAAAGGATGCGGTATGAATATCAATGGCGAGTACATCACTCACCTTCGATTTGGCGACGATATAATCCTTATGGCAGAATCGCTGGAGGACCCAAGCACTATACTCAATGACCTCAATAGTGTCTCCCAACGGATAGGACAAAACAAAAATCATGTTTAACGTCCATGTCACACCTATGCCGGTAGTTGTTGGGAGCGCTAAGCTCGAAGTTGTTGACGAGTATGTTTACCTGGGACAAATAGTCCGACTAGGTAAGTCCAACTTCGACCGAGAGGTCAATCGACAGATTCAACTCGGCTGGGCAGCGTTCGGGAAACTACGACACATCTTCTCGTTAGACATACTTCAAAGCCTGAAAACAAAATTGTACAACCAGTGCGTGTTGCCAGTGATGACTTACGGATCTGAGACGTAGTTCTTCACTGCTGGCCGTATGAGGAAGCTCAAGGTCGCTCAGCGAGCTATGAAGAGGGCTATGCTTCGGGTTTCTCTGCGTAATAAACTTAGAAATAAGGATATCCGCAGTAGAACTAGAGTAACCGACGTAATCCAACGGATTTGTAAGCTGAAGTGGCAGTGGACCGGCCATATAGCTCGAAAAACCGACAACCGATGGGGAAGAAAGGTTTTTGAGTGGCAGCCTCGTACCGGTAGGCGAAGTAAAGGGCAACCCCCAATAGATGGAGTGACGACCTAGTAAGACATGCAGGAAGTTGATGGATGCAGGCGGCTCAGGACCGTGCTTTGTGGCATTCCTTGGGGGAGGCGTATGTTCAGCAGTGGACTGGTGAAAGGCTGTAATGATGATGATGATGATGATGATTTATATATATTATGAATTTATATTATAATTACTTGCCTTAGTAATGTTGACACATTTTTATATAAAAGTTATAATTGATGAATTAATTGAAAAATTTTATTTGAAGTTGAAATTTTCAAAAATTCCAAAAAAAAAAAATTTAATGTTTTTTCTTATGGCTTTAGATAGTTTCGTTTTATTTGAAACTTGTACATGAAAGAGCCATACTGCAGCTATATAAGTATAGCTGTAGTACGAATGGGTCGAGTGGGTCGGTTGACCGAGTTAGGACCACGTTCTCATAGAATACCAGAGAAAAATAGCACCTTAATGCTGCTGTGTTGCGTATTGTGAGTGTAGAGAACCGGAGATACTATCTTCTAGAAACGAAGCATTACATCTTAGTCCTCAAGGGTGACAACGCATGTGCATTTAGATTCTTAATCGAAGATAAATGTACGAGTATATATCTTTGGGCCACAGAATCCACTTACTACCAGGTGGATTGTGTGCTCATTCATCACCAATATTCTGTAAAAAAATTGGAATGAACAACTACACTACTTAGGTTTCTAAAAGAAAACAAGTGATATTTGCAAATTTGTAGATACAGTTCCTAAAAATATATTATATATCATGTCGAATTTTAAAGTATTTAAAAAAGTTATTATAATTTTAAAAGAAAATAGTCAGATTTTTTTTATTTTTCCCAGGGTAGTCATCAATATGTCCATTTCCTGGTACTCGCATAACGTTGAACTTTGGGAATGTTGTATACAACGTATTAGACCCATGCTGCAGCTATATTATAACTTTACCAAACGATAGCACCAAGTTCTCATACAATGTCAGCGTAAAATAGCAGCTTAATGCTGTCATGTTTCGTAAGGTGCGTGTAGAGAAATGGAGACCCTTTTAACTGGAACCGAGGCATCCCATCTTAATATTCAGGAGTGACAACGCAACTGCATTTTAATTCTTAATCCAAGATAAATGTAGATGTCTATGGCCCACAATATCCATATACCATCAAGTGGACTGTGTGCTCGCTTGTTACCCTTATTCTATAAAATTCTATTTTTTCAAGTTTGCATTTTGTTGGAGTGTGATACATCCCCAGTCGAACCGACTTATCCATGCTGTAGCCTGTCTCTACTACGTATTTTTCTTTAGCATGATCAGATTGTGGTAAAATTTAATAAAATATTAGAATACAAAACAAATAGCAGCGATAATGGAGATCGATCACGAATGTTGTGAAATCAGGGAGTTAAAATTGCGGTCCTTGATTCGCTCGTTAAAACCAAGATAAACATAAAAACGATTTGTTTGTCTTTTTTCCGTTTCAACGAACTTAAACATAAAAATATTTTTGTCTCTCATTTTCCGAGGTTAACCTTTCAGTGTTAATTACATGAAGGTTATTTATATTGACATTAATTCAAACACCATTTGAATTTTTAGAATGTTGGTGAATTTTCACGAGGAAAACGGATGACATTTTTAAAATTGAAATAATAATAAATAAGAAAACGAAATTGCATTATTCTTTTAAAATTTATTGATATTTCTATGTCTACAATAAAATAAAAACAGAATACAGCGTGGTGTGGCGTATTAATTCTTTTAATTTTTTTAAAAAGTTCATATTCTTAGTACATTTTGATGGTTCGACCACTTTTATGTCTTGGAGAACAACTGAGTAGATACCTCTCTGATCTGTTTCTATAGCCGAGCAACAGTACACACACTGCTGTGTTCGGGATTAAAAGATAAGAGAGCCGACAGGGTTGCAGACTTTGAGGCATTTTAGCTTAGTGCTCAGATATTAACGCAATTGCGAGCTGTTCTTTCTTACTATAGTTGATCGGCTATGTACTCTAGTAGCCACTAACATCAGGTAGACAATTTATTTGTCACTTAATATTAAACCGTGTTATGCAGAAATGATCCAAATCACAAAGTGACCAAAACAATAATCCATGACTCTTTTTCACTCTATTTCTAAATAAACCTAGCAAGCTAACAGCATAGCAAAGTGGCGAAGCAATCAACTTTGTAGCGGTTTCTAACTGTTGAGCAATCAGTTTCAAAATAGGAGGTTCAGATGCCTGGGTGATCTGTAATCGATTGCTGAAAACAGAATTTGAAAATTCAAAACCGTTCTCGAGATAATCGTGGGACAGACGGACAGACGGACAGACATCGTGAAATCAATAAGTGACTTCGCAAGCTTCGCCACTTAATAAGGATTTATAAATATCAAGTAATCCTAAAATCTACATTCAATTTTCTTTAAAATGGTATACATAATATAATATAACAGGATTTTTGCCACAGGAAAAATGAATTTATGACTCGCCTAGGTTTCGCGTGTATGAAAGTTTATTCATTTATCGTGGATATATTTGTGAAGAATTTCTAGGGTACATAAACTAAAATATATTTATTTTAATATTATAATAATAGTTCGTTACGATGCAGGATAATTGGTGTATTAATAAAGACAGCAAAAAATTTTCTAAGCCTGGTAGGATCTATGGCTATATATATTTAATGGAAATAACGTGACGTTATTTTGATTTGAGACATCAAAAGATCATGTTTTTTTTTTTCAAAAGAATATTTCCATTTGCATTCATTGTTCTCCATCTGTTCATGAAGGGTAATTACAATGAATTCAGCCACTTCGTAGATTAGCCTGGACACACAAATAGATAGGCAAACATTTTAAAAATAGTTGTTCATGTCTTAATCGCATGCAAAAATAACCCCATCAGCTGAATATAAGGCAATTATTTAAATATCACTTCAATTTTATTTATGTGTACACTAGGTGGTACCCGGCGCGTCGCTGCCACAGAGGAAACAATTGTGGAAGTGTCGTTTTAAATTTGGAAGAGTTATATTGTGTAATTAGGAACGATAATACATTTATTTAAGTTGAATGATATACATTAATATGAATAGGAACGATTCGCGCGTCACATCATCATCATCATCATCATTACAGCCCTTCACAAGTCCACTGCTGAACATAGGCCTCCCCCAAAGAATGCCACAAAACACGGTCCTGAGCCACCTGCATCCATCGACTTCCTGCATGTCTTACCAGGTCGTCACTCCATCTCGTGGGGGGACGCCCTACACTTCGCCTACCGGTACGAGGCTGCCACTCGAGAACCTTTCTTCCCCATCGGTTGTCGGTTCTTCGAGCTATATGGCCGGCCCACTGCCACTTCAGCTTACTAATCCGTTGGGCTATGTCGGTCACTCTGGTTCTACTGCGGATATCCTCATTCCTAAGTTTATCACGCAGAGAAACTCCGAGCATAGCCCTCTCCATAGCTCGCTGAGCGACCTTGAGCTTCCTCATCGCGCGTCACATAGTGTAAGTTAATTGTACTATACCTATTACCTTCGCGTTTACAAGCAACAAGTTGACAGAGATTTACCGCGATCTGACGGACGGTATGGCAGCGCATAAAATGCGTACAAACAAATATTATTTTTTTATATATTAGAATATTAAAATCTGCAAGAATTGTTCGACAAATTGATGCGATATTCTAGATCATATACAAGTAAATACGGGATCATGTAACAATGTTTACGGTGATCTATCAAAACAAATCATTATGACAGACGTATTGTTTTGCAGGTATACTTAAAAAGAAAGGCAAAATATTAAATACGTTTTAATTGTTCTGTCACTGTAGTATTAATTAAATAAACTGGCCTTTTCAAATTTAATAAACAATCTACATCAAATCATTCACATGCCAAGTCCGTACAAAAATGATCATACTTCCCTATCCATCTATTAGTTTAGTGACTAATTCCAAATCTTTTAAGCATATACAAAAGTATTTTCAAAAACAATAATGTTAAAATAAAATACAAGCGGTGCAAGGAAGAAAGAAATTACAGTCGAAGACACGCAGTTTTCAACTCACACAGAGAAGCAATGAAGTGTGAATACGCAGCACGCATACACAAGGAGTCGAGAGCGGTGGCGTAGACCCATGACGGCGCAATAGAGCATCATGCCATTTGTCGTCATGGCAAACCGAAATATCACCCCCAACGCGACGGACGTCAATGGAAAGTCGTACCGGTTTTATTCACAAAGCGCGAGAGATGTTTTACGTCAGAAAAGTTACTTTCACACTTGAAGTTCCTCTGTATCGTGGTAATTTAAATTCATAAATTGCTCACGGACAAATACCTATGTTTTTTTTTTAATATAATAAGGGCGGATTCGACCAAACTTAGTATAAGTCTTATCCTAAGAATAAAATCACTAATTACTCTCCAGTTAGATAACTTACTTTTTACCAAATCTTAACCCAGGTATAACTGTCTATCCGAGAGTAAATTGTTATACCGCCAAAGTTCATGGAGTAAACAAGTTATCCCAGAGTATTTTAATGGCGGCCGCTACATTTTAACAGCTGTTTTCGTATCCCTTGTTGAAAAAGTAGGATATTTAATCGTTGTGCATTTATAATTTCTTGTATTTTTGTGACAATTGTGGGAATTATTTTTTGAAATAATGCAACATTTACGAAATATAGAAGATAAGAATAAGATTAGAAGAATAATCAACTAACAACGCGACTCGTGATAATATTCTAGTGTTCAGTGACAGTTGACACTAATATAATCCGGCAAAACTAAGTGGACAGAAAATCTTGCATTGTGCTATATAAACAATTGTATTTCGATTTTAGTTGGCTTACATGTTCATTCATTATTCACTCACCAACTCTAGAGTAACAATACCCAGTATTAGCTACTCTACGTTTGTATTGGAAAAACGCAAACGAAGTTATCTGAGAGTAAGACCAAAGAGTAAAATTATTAGCGGGTTAGTTTCTCTGGTCGAATCCGCCCAAGGGCGGAAGCGAAGGGTGATAAATGAGGACACAGTTCACTTGATAATAAGTGGATACTCTAACCACTAGACATCTATATCTATCCTCGATTAAATATCCAAATGCGGATATGTTGTCATCCCTAGGGACTAAGGTGGAATGCCTCGTTTCCAATAAAAAGGTTTCTTCGGTTAGAGTTACTTACGATACTTATATTGCTACTTTACGCTGGTATGTTTAGTAAATTTTAAAAGTCAAAAAGTTTTAACGTGGAAGAGTCGCGTTGCAGCTATATTACTGGCTGTAACATTAGTCTAAATGGGTGACAACTTAATCGATCTGTCGGATCTTTGTCTATGGACCACAGCATCCACTTACCATCGTTCTACATAATAATTCTCTTCAATTACCATACGAAATTGCTGCTATGAGTATTGTATTGTATATGTAGATGCTGTGGTCCATTGACATCTACATTGATCTGCATGTAGATGCGTTGTAATACCTAAGGAATAAGATGGATAGATGAGAGATACTACCTCAAGATGTATAAATATTTAAATGTCATTTTCTATTATATTAGGTGAATTGCTATAAGTGACAATTACTATTTACACTATTAATGCTAGTAGAATTTTAATCTTTAAGAAAATCACAATAAAGTTGCTTTTACCCTTTCTTCTAAGGTCAGAGAAACGTCGTTAAGAAACGATAGTACACGTAGATTTGATAGTAATTTAAATATAACATTTTAAAAATCGCCGAAACAAAAAGAGCTGATGACCTTCAAATGCCTGAACAGATTTTCTTAAAACATAACTACGAACACTCTCTATTAAGACACCTTTAAAACGAAAAAAAACTTAATATTGATTCTCTGTTCAAGAGCTATAATGACACAGACAGAAACATAATATATACACAGATACACACTCCAAAAAATTACGTTTGACAAACGTAATTTGAGTTTATTTCGTCAAAAAATGAAATTAATAAATTAAGAAATACAAGTGTTTTTAATTAAGTTCTTCAATTTATTTCTAAATATTTAATGATGAATTAAGAAATAAATTTATTACATTTCTCTGCATTTAAACATTTAATTTTACTGCACTGCCGAGATATAGTCATTATTTTGCAACAATGCCTGCTTCTAGATTAGTGGGTACGTATTACGTGCGAATACACATACGTAGCATTAAGGCCTAGTGTAAACAATATGGCTTTGTTTTCCGGTGGAAATTATATAATACTTACCTAGAGTGTGTAGCAGGATTATTAATGCTAATGCATTTTTAATTATGATTGCAATGTAATTTTGGTTTAGTGTTAGTGGATCATTACTTTTAAAGGCATGTTCTTAATAAGATTGAAATTATCAACGAACTTTTTTAAATAAAACTAATTTTACGGATTTTATCGCGTATATTAACTTATTTTTATATTCCCGACGTTTCGGGTGCTTTCCAGCACCCGTGGTCACGGGGGACTGAGGTGTTTGACGTCCTGCTGTCATAGTTAGCCCGGATACCTTCAGTTTTTTAATATTAATTTTTGCTTCGATTTACGCAGAATGAGATTACAGTATCTTGAAGTCTAGCAGTGGTATACTTGGGTTTGGATTTGATTTTATTGATTATGGGATCCCAAGCAGATGGCAGCACCCATCCATCTTCTATATTGAAATTAGGATGTTTTTTAATTTCAATAGCCTCGCGAATCATCCTTGGGAGGAATCGGTGTTCTTTTGCGAGGATTTGTGGTCTATCAAATCTAATGTAATGGCGGGGACGATCTTGAACATGTTCACAAACTGCAGACTTCCCGATACGTCGGTGCTTCACGTCAGCTATAAGTTCTTTAACGCGGGTTTTAAAAGATCTTTTTGTTTGTCCTATGTACGAGAGACCACATTCACAATCCAGCTTGTACACTCCTGCATCTTGTAATCTTGTAGAGGGATATGACACTTGACGGATGGTAAAAATTGACCAATCTTCTTCAGCGGCTTGAAGTATGTATTAATGGAAGCTCGCTTCAAGATGTAGCCAACCTTGTCTGTGACTCCTCTGACATAGGGTAGTACAGCAGGCACACGCTCGAGCTTCACTCGCTCACTGTGACGTAGGCGCGGGACCCGAAGCTTGTTTTCTTGCAGTACTTGCTCGACGTGCTGAAGCTCGGCGGCCAGATGTTTTCTGTCACAGATCCCTCGTGCTCTCTGAAACAAAGATTTTCCCACGGCTAACTGTGAAGGATGATGGTGAGATTCACCATTTAAATATCGGTTGGTATGGGTATCTTTTCTGTACACAGTATGACCAATAGTGTTATCAGGATTTCGGCTTGGGATCCCATAATCAATAAAATCAAATCCAAACCCAAGTATACCACTGCTAGACTTCAAGATACTGTAAGCTCATTCTGCGTAAATCGAACCAAAAATTAATATTAAAAAACTGAAGGTAGCCGGGCTAACTATGACAGCAGGACGTCAAACACCTCAGTCCCCCGTGACCACGGGTGCTGGAAAGCACCCGAAACGTCGGGAATATAAAAATAAGTTAATATACGCGATAAAATCCGTAAAATTAATTTTATTTAAAAATGTGTAGTGTTCGCGTAAATATAAGAAATCATTATCAACGAACTTGTTGCAATCCTTATACTTAGTAAGTTATTGCAATCCGTAATTGATTAATACACTATATTTTTTTATAGAATAAGGGTGACAATCGAACTTATACTGCTGGTGGTTAGTGGATGCTGTAAATATTTACATTTATCATCGATTAAGAAGAAAAATGCAAATACAGTGTTACCCCTGAGGACTAAACTCGAGTACCTCGCTCCTACACACTCGCCATAAAAAACACAGCAGCATTAAGCTGCTATCCCGCGCTGTTATTCTGTGAGGGTGTGGTCGTTCTCGGGACGAACCGACTAATTTGTGCTGGCACTACAATGCTGTAGAGAGGCCCTACCATGTATAGGTTTATTTTTACGGAAGTTTTTTATCATAAAAATACACAAAATTAACAAAAATAATATTAAAACATAATTAAAATTTTGTTATAAATTAATATAATATTCCCTCTATAGTCCTAGCGATTATTTTGCAAAAACTTTAACTGCTGTGGATGTACGGCTAGGAAGTTTATATGGCCATGTAAAAACTAACTAAAATATTTACTTATAAACCAATAGAAAACTAAACACAAAACACACTAGAATACCGGTTACAGTACCCAAATGCTCATGAGTAGCATGCTAAAAAGCATACTTAAAAGTAAGGTCAATTGTAGCATGCAATACAAGTTTACTTTTAAATAGCATAAACGGTCCGACCCCAATTCGTGTTCAGATCGAATTTCTGCCACAAAAGTCAATCTCAATTGAGGGTAGATATTTGCCAGGATAGCATTATAATTAACGAGTGTGGGCGCAAGATTTAATATGTGCTGTATCTACTCCCTCATTCCCATAATCCGGTGGTCCGACACGAACCGAAAGAGATCAGGCGAAGAATTAACGGTTCAGCATTTTTCCCATCCTAGGGGCAAAACTAGCCGCGTCTACGTGCTGTTTTAAAAAGTCGTTACGAATAAACTTGCACGCAAATTCGACGACTACCAGCCGTGTAAGTAGATGGAAAACCAGTATTTGTGAAGCTGTTTAATTCCGTTCCCCACGGTGGCACTACTTCGAAGGCGTGGGGCAGAAATGGGGTGGTCATGTTCTTCAAGAAAGGCGACAATGCTCTCTTAAAGAACTACAGACCGATTTCCCTTCTGAGCCCTGTCTACGTGCTGTTTTCGAGAGTCATAACGAGACGTCTCGCACG
Source organism: Parnassius mnemosyne (assembly GCA_963668995.1). Classification (NCBI taxonomy): domain Eukaryota; kingdom Metazoa; phylum Arthropoda; class Insecta; order Lepidoptera; family Papilionidae; genus Parnassius; species Parnassius mnemosyne. The sequence continues at coordinate 1,528,292 of CAVLGL010000090.1, forward strand.
CAGACTGGACGACTTTCCGAAAAGGCTGTAGCACCATAGACCACATACATATCCTTAGGCAAATTGTACAAAAGATCGAAGCGTACAATCTAACACTTTGCTTTGCGTATGTAAACTGTGACGCGATAAGCGATGCCAACTTGGCTGTGGGTATATCGAAGCACTGAAGTGATTGTAGAGTAGAGCTACGATGGTATCCGAGTACAAAACCAAAATACGAAACCTATTTAACTGCAGATAGGTGTAAGAGAGGATAACGCTATACTCAAGTTTTATACGTGGTAGAACCATGCTGCAGATATACTAATAGCATTGTTGTAGCACGAATGGATCCGCTCGACCGGGGAAAGACTACGATCTCACAGAATACCAGCGTAAAATAGCAGCTTAATGCTGGTTTGTTTCGTATAGTGAGTGTGGAGAACCGGAGACCCTTTTTACTGGAAAAGAGGCATTCTGTCTTAGTCCTCACGGCTGACAACGCATCTGCATATTCGCAAACGAAGATAGATGTAGATGTCTATGGGCCACAGCAACCACTTATCATCTGGTGGACTGTATGCTCTTTTGTCAACCTTATTCTATAAAAAAAAAGACTCTTCACCGCTGCATCGGAAGACGTTTTCAAGCTACTCGACTGGAAAGGATACGGTATTAACATCAATGACGAGTGCATCACTCACCTTCGAATTGCCGACGATATAAACCTTATGGCAGAATCGCTGGAGGATCTAAACACTATGCGCTCTGACCTCAATAGTGTCTCCCAATGGATAGGTCTTAAGATGAACATGGACAAAACAAAGGTTACGAGTAGCCTCCATCTCACAACTATGCCGGTACTTGTTTGGAGCATGTTTGCCTGGGACAAAGAGTCCAACCAGGTAAGTCCTACTTCAAGTGAGGTCAATTGATGGATTCAACTCGGCTGGGCAGCTTTCGGGAAATTACGACATACATTCTCGTCAAGTATTCTTCAAAACTTGAAAACGGGATTGTACAACCAGTGCGTGTTGTCAGTGATGACTTATGGATCTGAGACGTGGTGATTCGCTACTGGCCGTATAAGGAAGCTCAAAGTCTCTCAACAAGATATGGAGAAGACTATGCTAGAGATTTCACTGCGTTATAGACTTAAAATATCCGCAGTAGAGTACTGACAAGGACCAACGGATTAGTAAGTTAAAGTAACAGTGGGCCGGCATACCTTGAAGAACTGACAACTGCTGGGGAAGAAAGGTTCTCGTGTGGTAGCCTCGTACCGGTAGACGATGTGTAGGGCGTCCCGTCACTAAATGGAGTGATGACGATGCAGGAAATCGACGGATGCAGGTGGCTCAGGACCGTGCTGTGTCGCGTTCCTTTGGGGAGGCCTATGTTCACTAGTGGACTTGTGAAGGGATGTAATGATGATGTCAGAAAATAGAGCTAAAGACTTCAGTTTAATAGCAGTATATCCATGTCGTTTACGTAACATTTCCATTTTGATTTAAATTTTCAGACCGGCGAGAGCATATAAGTAGCGAAACGTCTGGTATTATTGTAATCAATTTTTTTTAACAGAATAAGTGTGAGAAACGAGCACACAGCACACCTGATGGTGAGTGAATGCTGTGGCCTTCTGTCTATATTCGATTAAGAATCAAAATGCAGACACATTGTTACCCCTGAGGACTCAGATGCCCATAAAAATAGTCTTCGGTTCTTTCCACTCACTATGCGAAACACAACAGCATTAAGATGCTATTTTACGCTGGTATTCTGTAAAAGCGTGTTTCTTCCCCGGTCGAGCCAACTTTAAATTTTCTTTTAACGATGAACTTTGTAAAAATTTGGATCCTGTACTTTATCACTTAATCAACTTCGTATATATGGACCCAGTATTTAATACCCAACTGTACAGACATTGTATTAAATATAATTTTAACATATTTCCTGGCCACAGTATGCTAGATGCTCCTAACTCAATATTAGCTAGCGTCTTCTACTCGCACCTGTCTCCACCTGCTTTAGCTCCGGAATCAGGCTGCTTGATTACACGGTACACCTGTTTACCGGAGACAAATGTGCTTGGTACACTTGATAAATTTGTTCTAGAATGGGATATAATTAGAATTACCTCCTTTGCCTGATACGATGTTATATTCCCAAATGTTAAAATAATATGCATATTTGTATTTGGTATAAAACAAATTTTAGTAAAGTGGCAGCATGTAGAAAATATGCAGGACTTAATGATTTCTTATATTTACGTGAATACTTCACACGGAATAAAACTAATTTTACGGATTATATCGCGTTTAATTGTAATTTTTTTAATTTCCGACGTTTACCCGACGACATACTTTACAGCACAATTGGTCATAAGGGGGAGGGGGATGTGGTGTTTGATGTCCTGGTGTCATAATTAACGAAAACTACCTTCAACTTAATTATAAATGTTTGGTCCGATCTACGCAGAACGAGCTTACAGTATCTTGAAGTCTTGCTGTAGTATCCTTGGGTTTGGATTTAATTTTATTAATTATGGGATGGCATCCCAAGCAGATGGACCCAGTTATCTGAACTATTGAAATTATAGTTCTATCTATAATTATTGAAACATCTATAATTCCCAGAGATCACTTACCATCAGATAGACTTTGTGCTCGTTTGTCATCTTTATCCTATAGGAAAGCCCTCGTTTTGGTCTTCTTTGATTAAAAATTTAAAATATCTAAACTGTTTCAACAAAAGCCCTTCTCGATCATCCCTTCAGTAAGAAGGGATTAAAGGAGGTGGTGGTACTCACACTAGGTTTTTTTTCTATACTTATCATGGAGGCAGTTTACATAAATTAATTGCACAAGGACATACATCAATAATCCATAACTGCGCCTCGGAGCCGTCAAATTCCCCCCTTTAATAAGAGACTATAAGAAGGACGTGTTAAAGCATCTGTTGCAGGATAAAACATATTGCTTTCCCACCCTGATCTCACCTCAAACAGATTGGTTTCATTTACCAAACAAATAGTATAAAGTGACATTGTTTCAAGTATTCGCGGAGTAGGTAGTTTGTGGTGAACTACACAATACCTTAAAACTGATAGAACAGAATAGACTACTTCTGCTGTAAAAATTATGAAGGTAGATGGTTTTAATAATATGGTTATAATAAAAATAATTTATTTAGTATGGGTTATTATACTGCTAAAGATTACATGATTAATAATAACCCATGAAAATGAGGTGATCGCTATTTTGCTGTGTCCTAATGTTTTCATACTATTTGTAAAACATTATACACACGCGCGACCAGGCTAGACGTCACACCTATGTAACGTTGTTTATAAGAATTATTCATCGTGCTAGTTAAAATCGGCTTTTGTGTCTAAAAAATTGTGGATAAAGTAATTTGTTTCAAAAAAAAAAAAACTATCGCTGACAAGCAGTCAAAGTGTTAAAACAGTGTCTGAGTGTAATAAGAAGTTGAACTTTTTTCCCTTCAATTTGAGGAATTATTTTGCTGTTTACTAATATCTCAATGTACCTTACATTCATTTTGTAGTTAAAGAATATATCCTAGAAATAGATGTCATATTTCACCATCCGTGTAACAGTAAACACAGCGTACTGGTTAACGTAGCGAATACAAGAGCAAACGACATCTGAAGAACTCGGTTCGAGCCTTACCAGAGGAATACTTTTTTCAATTGTTAGTCATTTAAAAAATTCATATTTTATACAATGGATTCAAATTATGACTCAAAAGGCGCCTGTGCAGGTTGTCCAAATATAATCAAAAGTCGTGAATATTTGATATGCGCGTTTTGCGGTCTCTGTTACGATTTATTGTGCGCAAACGTGTCTACAAAACGATTTCAACTTATGACCAGAGACAATAAAAAGTCATGGAAATGTCTTGTGTGTCGTAATAAACAACCAAAAGTCGATAACACAAATACTCCAGTGCGTACGCAAAACAGTTGCATAGTTTCCAAAACATCGGATGCCTGCGAGAATGTTGAGGGTAATCATGACTACAGTAATATCACTATGCGAACAACGCAAAAAGTTAACGTTGATAACTGTGATTCGGAGACCATGTTAAACGTTCAAAATCTCCGCAGAATCATTAAGGAGGAGCTAACAGCTGCTCTAAAATCAGCAATACAGGTGCAAGTATCTGAACAGTTGGAAATAATTAAAGAACAACTTGTAACTTTCCACGAGTCAATGACATTTGTTAATGAAAAATTTGAAGAATTGAAAAGAAACCTTACGGAAAAGTCTATTATTATTAAAAACCTGGAAGCTGATAACGAGAAATTGAAGGCATCTGTTCACACTATAAAGAATAATTTGAATGTAATGGAGCAATTTGCAAGATCGTCTAATATCGAAATACAATGTCTACCAGAATATAAAGAGGAAAACATATTAAATACTGTTGTTCAAATAGGAAAAGTCATAAATTGTAATATTAACGAAACTAATATATCGCACTGTATAAGAATTTCGAAACAAAATCCTCAAAGTTCCAGGCCAAGATCTGTGCTAGTAAGATTTAATAACCAGCGTATACGTGATTCTTTCATTGCCAGTGCTAGCAAATATAACAAAGAAAGTAAGAGTAAACTCAACACTAGCCTACTAGGAATTTCATCTGATCCACCAAAACCGATTTTCATAGTAGAACATCTGACCGCGGATAACAAAGAACTGCATGCTGCAACAAGGGCCCGTGCAAAAGAAGGGGCTTCAGGTTTGTCTGGGTCAAAAATGGAAAAATTTTTGTGCGGAAAACAGAAAAATCTGAGTGTATTCATATTGCTAACAAAGATATTTTAAAAAAATTGGGTTCTAATTCGGTGTAGACTACAGTATTTATATTTGTCTAACTATCAATGTCACGTACATAAAAATAGGCAAATTCAATTCACAAAACAAAATTAGACAGTTTACTATAGGTTTGTTAAATGTTCATTCGCTTAATACAGGCTGGGATGAATTTGAGGTGTCATTTCGGTTAGCTAACTTTGATGTCGTCTGTCTAACCGAAACATGGCTAAAACTGACTCTGATATTGGTGCTTACACTATTCCTATCTATAATCTAATACATAAGCCACGTTGTGGTCGTGGTGGCGGTGTAGGTATATATGTGAGGTCCAATATGCATGTAAAACAACTTAATCACCCCGAGTTCATACTAGAACAATTATGGATTGATATTAAAACTAAGCGACACAGTTTATTAATCGGAATTGCATATCATCCTGAGTGTGTAAGTCAAGAAATTGCAATTGATTCTCTTCATGAATCTTTATCATTACTTGGATCTAAATACGAGCACATATTTGTTGTAGGTGATATTAATATAAACTGTATAGATCGTAACAATCTGGTAACCCTACCTAAATGTTTTAAAGTGCTGACTGACTCTTACAAGCTACATCAAATTGTTAACTTGCCAACTCGTATCACGCCGCTTACTTCGACACTTATTGATGTCATATTTACTAGAGTTAATCTGGAACCCATATCGGTAGATGTAGTACATAATGATGATTTAAGTGATCACGGACTAGTAATAGCAACATTCCCTATTAGTGTTCCTAATATAAAACCTCGCACCGTCCAGTATAGACCACTGGCAGATAATGCCAAATATATTAATGAAGCAGCTGCATTCACGCCCTGGGAACTCATACTGGAATATAATGACCTTAATGGAATGGTTAACTTGTTCAACTTTCTTGTCTTAGACTTAGTAGATACTTTTGCCCCTGTATGTACACGTAAATTTAAAAAACCTCCATCTCCATGGATGACCAATACCCTTATAGAAATGAGAAATATTCGTAATAAAGCATGTCGTAAAGCTAAAATAAGTAATTCCGGATCAGCTTATAAATTCTACCAGGACATGCGCAACCTATATAATTGCGCTGTTCGTGTTGAGAAACAAGCATATTTTACCCAATTTGTAAATAATAATATTAAAAATCCGTCCTTAATGTGGCGTCATATTAATAAAACAATTAAGAACGGTGCAAGTAAATCAATTTCTGTACATCTTTTGGATTCCACAAAACTCAATAGACATTTTATAAATAGCGTTCCTGTGCTACCGGTTGATTTAAAACAGCTAGAAAAATTTGAAAGTAATTGTCGTAGTAACTTATCTGAGTTCAATTTTAATAGAGTGACTGCTTCAGAGCTACATAAAATTATTAATTCCTTTTCTTCTAACTCTAAAGGATGTGATGAAATTAGTATGAATATGATTAAGCTTACATTACCCTACTCTTTGGTTGCTATTGAAGCCATCGTTAATAAATCATTGTTAGAAGGAGTATTTGCTGATGTTTGGAAGTGCTCATTGATCATACCCTTACCTAAGAAACAGAAGATAGACAGTTTTGACGACCTCAGACCAATAAGTATATTGCCTGTCTTGTCAAAAATAGTTGAGAAGTGTGCACAGTCACAAATTACTAGCTATCTGAAAGAGAATGCCATCCTTCCAGATTTCCAATCGGGTTTTCGGCAAAAATTTAGTACAACTACAGCATTATTACACATAACGGACGATATTCTCACCGCCGCTGATAATGGACAAGGTACCATTCTAGTTCTACTAGATTTCACTCGGGCTTTCGACTGCATTAATATAACACTTTTACTGAGAAAGTTAAAAAACGTTGGTTTTTCCGAAACGGCATGTTCGTGGTTTCAGTCTTACTTCTGCGGGCGTAGTCAAAAAGTAAAATGCATCAATATTGAAGGTAATGCTGATATTTCGAAGCCCCTATCAATTTCTAAAGGCGTTATACAAGGGTCCATTCTTGGCCCAACACTCTTCGCCATATACACAGCAGACATAAAAAATGTAGTTCACCATTCCAAATATCACCTTTATGCCGATGACACCCAATTGTACGTCCATACGACACCAAAACGCGACAGTATTACGTCAGCAGTTACCAGCCTCAATGATGATCTAAAATTAATAGAGCTTTGGTCAAAGTCTCATGGCCTACTACTGAATCCTAAAAAAAGTACTTGTATAATTATGGGTACACGTCATCAGGTTGCATCAATCAAAAAAAATGATCCAACTATCATGATCAGTGGCACAACTATTCCACGAGATGATTGCATTCGTAACTTAGGCCTTAACATGGATGAAGGTTTAACGTTTGAACAACACGTACAGCAAAAAATAGGAAAATGTTTTGGATCTTTAAAATCTATTTACAAAATTCGTTCTTTTCTAAAACCAAATATCCGGCTCCGTCTTTGCAACAGTCTGGTCTTGTCACATTTACATTATTGCGACTTGGTATATGGTCCTTGCCTTTCACAGAAAACTATAGGAAGAATACAAAGGGTTCAAAATGCGTGTATGCGTTATTGTTTTGACATACCTAAGACTAACCACATAACTCCTTATCTCCTCAAAAATAATATTTTAAATATGGGTTACACCAGAAAACTAAAATGTGCTTGTTTCGTATACTCGTTAAATAATTCGCAATCTCCTCATTATTTATATGAAAAATTATCTCCAAAATGTCAAATAACACGTTTGAGACAAAGGGGTAAACTATTATATATACTTCCAACTTATAAGCGTGTTAAAGCGAAGGGATGTTTCAAATATGCTGCCTCCAAAATTTGGAATAATATACCTCCTCCTTTACAGGAGATCGTGAATATAAAATCATTTAGAAAGAAATGCAAAGTATGGTTACTTGAACAACAAAAATTGGAGGCAGGTATTAAGTTTCATATTATATAAATTTGCCGATTTACATAGCACATATGTTTATACATTTTTGTCTTTTCTTTACGTTGTTTCACGTCAATGCCAAGATAAGGTTAAGATATTGTGTTTTTTAAAAGTTGGCTGTGGCAGAATACCAGCGGTGACCTCAAATCACCACATAGCTGAGTCACAGGCCAGTTTGTCTCATTTTTTTAATGTATGTTTTCACTTAAGTATGTTGCTAGATAAGTTTGTGATAATTTTTTTGTACAATTTTAACTATCATGTGTGAATTGAGACAAATAAAACTCTTTATTATTATTATTATATATTGTAATTATTTTAATGCCGCCGTGTTTCTTGCTGTTTCTTTCTAGGACATAGGATTTATCCAAAGCAGTGGTAAAGATTAAATGACTTTCAATAGTATTCTTGTCATCTATATTGAATATAAATTATTCTATTCTATGCTTTATTTGACAATTCTTTAAGACAGGTTCAAAAATATTCTTTGAAATTTAAGAAATTTGTATTCCGTTAGAAACTGATCTCGAAAACGATAAAATTTTCAAATCAGTACTTGTAAACAGCTAATATTTGTGCTCCATATTGGTTCCGCGGCTTGCTATCTGAATACTGGATTCCATTATTGAAAATTTATTTATGTTATGCAGCATGACTTTACGTGACAGACAACTATATTTGGTTGGATTTTACGAGTACAAAAGAGTGGATGTGGTTGGACTAAATATTATCTACAAAGTAAAATAACAACTAGATATAGGTATTATTTAACGTAATCGTTTCAAAAATTTAATAACCAAAAACGTTATTACGTGATAGAGCTAGGCCGCAATTATATTATGGTTGTAGCACGAATGGGTCAGCTCGATCGGGTGAGGACTATTCTCTCACAGACCACCAGCGTAAAATAGCACCTCAATGCTGCTCTGAGCCATTCAAGTTCCTCGAAAAATCTTAACAACTTTCTAGGCACTGAGCCATTTTGAAGGCAAGAGCACTTAAGGATATGAGCCGTTCCGTAGCTTTCCATACAGGCTCCGCAGACAGGACTCTCTAAGAGACAAATAGTAAACAGATTAAACAATAGATCCACCTATAATGTTCAGGGTTCGAATCCCGGGTCAGGCTAGTAAAACTTAAGTTTTTGAATTTTTCTGTAGAGAAATTCCCAGTAGCAGCCCGGTGTCACGAAGTTGGCGGCGTTTTACTCCTGTTCCTCGAGAAGCACGTAAACTTGGTCTGAACTCTCTCCAGTCGTTATGACTTGCCGTCCCATCGAACTATGAGAGTGAAGGAATAGTGAGTCCTTGTGCATGTGCTTGGGCACTATAATCCTAACCTATATGGCTAGTCTCTCTCAAGACTGGCCGCCGTCATCGAAATTCGGTCTAGACGACATAATTATAACCGATACATCCACACTAAGATACCTAACAGTGGTAGAGCTAAGCGGTAGCTTTTGCTATCGCACGGATGGGCCAGCTCGAACCGGGGTGGTACCACGACTTCACAGAATACCAGCGTGAAGTAGAGGTTTACCTCTGCGTTGCGCTTGGTGAGTGCAGGTGGCCGGAGGCCCAATTCCCCCCCCCCCCCCCATCAACATGGTAGTGGGATTAAATAAAAGACTACCCCAGGAGGGTACCAGCACCCCTGGAGAATCCCTCGCTGAGCATCCACGACCAAACTACTTCACTCTTGTGCGTGGGTGCTCAGGCTGCCCCGCGTATTCTGGGGGGGGGGGGGGGGGGCAAAATTCCGCTCGCGACTAATGCTGCTCGGGGCAAGCGGAGCAATAAAACCAAGGCGACCCCTGTCACGCTATCCGTGAATTTTTGCAACATCAGGGGACTTCATTCCAACCTTAACGCTGTCCATTACCACCTAGAGACGGCAAAGCCGGCCTTGCTCTTTTTAACCGAGACTCAGGTGTCCTCTCCGGCTGATACTTCATATCTCTCCTACCCGGGGTACAAATTGGAACACTCCTTTGTGCCCCGGGCTGGAGTTTGCGTATTCGTCGGAGAGGACATCTGTTTTCGACGCCTCGGCAGTCTGGAAGGTACGGACCTGTCCATCCTATGGCTGCGCGTAGACAGCGACGACCATCCCCGCGTCTACGGGTGCCTCTATAGGTCCCATAGCGGTAATGCCGACACAGACCGACTCATCGACCACGTCCAAATGGCTGCAGACTCCGTGCTACAACAGGTCCCATCCGCAGAGATCGTGATACTCGGTGATTTTAACGCCCACCACGCTGAATGGCTTGGTTCTCGTTTAACTGATCATGCGGGTAGATCTGTCTATGACTTTGCTTTGGCATATGGTCTAACACAACTGGTTACTTCGCCTACGCGGATCCCAGATGTGGAAGACCATGTACCTTCCTGTTACCTACGGACGGATATTAGGTCTCCGTCGATGCCCCTCTGGGCTCTTCGGACCATTGTCTGATCCGGAGTACGGTGCCACTCACGCTCCAATCGCAGTTGCGATCTGCAGCTTGCCGCCGTGTTTGGTACTATAGGTCAGCTGATTGGGACGGGATGCGGTCTTTTTTTGCATCGTAACCTTGGGGGCGGGTTTGCTTCTCGCCGGAAGATTCCAGCGTTGTTGCCGATTTTGTTGTTGATGTGGTACTTCAGGGTATGGAACTTTTTATTCCATCCTCTGTGGTGCCCATCGGAGGCAGATCCCAGCCATGGTTTGGTCGCTCCTGTAAAAGAGCATCACGCTATAAGCAGGAGTGCTACCGGGCCTGGGCTAACGCATCAACGTCTCGGGATGTAAACACCAGCGCACTTAAAAAGAAGTATAATACCGCCTCCAGGTCCTTCAAAAGCGTCATTGCCAAGGCAAGGTCTGAGCACATCGGCAGAATTGGCGAGAAGCTAATTTGCCTTCCTTTGGGAACCCGTGCATCCTGGTTTCTCGCCAAGGCTGTCCAAGGGAACTTCTGTCAGCCATCTCTTCCATCTCTGCATAGGGAGGACGACTCACTGGCCCATGCCGCAAAGGAGAAAGCCGATCTGTTTAGTTCTCTTTTTGCATCCAACTCGACTCTAAATGACGGGGGGAACACACCGCCGACCATCCCGCGATGTGAGTGCTCCATGCCGGATGTGCGGTTTACACACCGCTCGGTTCACAAAGCACTCTTCTCCCTGGACGTCAGCAAGTCGAGTGGGCCCGATGGAGTCCCTCCCATTGTGGTGAAGACGTGTGCTCCGGAGTTGGCACCGGTTTTAACGCGTCTTTTCCGGTACTCCTACTCCCAAGGCGTAGTCCCGAATTCATGGAAGAGAGCTTTGGTCCACCCGATCCCTAAAAAAGGCGACCGCTCAGACCCGTCCAACTATAGGCCTATCGCGATCACCTCCTTGTTCTCCAAAATAATGGAATCCATTATAAACTGCCAGCTCATGAGGTACCTTGAGGATCACCAGCTGATTAGTGACCGCCAGTACGGTTTTCGTCGAGGTCTATCAGCTGGTGATCTTCTAGTCTATCTGACTCATAGATGGGCGGAGGCAGTAGAGTCCAAGGGGGAGGCATTGGCCGTTAGTTTGGACATAGCGAAGGCCTTCGATCAGGTCTGGCACAAAGCGCTTCTTTCGAAGCTTCCTTCCTATGGGCTTCCTGAGAAATTGTGCAAGTGGATCACCAGTTTCCTTGCTGATCGGAGCATCAAGATCGTAGTAGACGGTGCATGCTCTGATTTCAAGCCTATCAACGCTGGTGTTCCACAAGGCTGCGTGCTATCACCAACGCTGTTTCTCCTGCATATCAATGATATGTTGCGAACTAGTAGCATTCATTGCTATGCAGACGACAGCAATGGTGATGCCTTATATACCGGCCGTGCCAATATTTCTCGGGAAAACGTCACTGAGTACCGGAACAAACTTGTGTCTGAAGTCGAGTCTTTGCTTAACAAAGTCTCGGAATGGGGCCGACTAAATCTAGTCCAGTTCAATCCCCAGAAGACACAAGTTTGCGCGTTTACCCATAAAAAGAACCCCTTTGTCGTATCTCCTCAGTTTCAAGGCACTCCCCTTGCTGCCTCAGCTAGTATCGGAATCCTTGGCGTCGACATATCGAATAGTGTGCAGTTTCGTGGTCACTTGGAAGGGAAGGCCAAATTGGCCTCTAAAAAGCTTGGCGTGCTCAGCAGAGCGGGACAGTATTTCATGCCGGGACATCGCTTGCAACTTTACAAAGCGCAAGTTCGGCCCCACATGGAATATTGTTCTCATCTCTGGGCCTGGGCACCTCAGTGCCAGCTCCTTCCACTTGACCGCATCCAGCGCAGAGCGGTTCGAATCGTCGACGACCGAGTTCTTTTTGATCGGCTCGATACACTGGCACTACGTAGAGATGTTGCATCTCTTTGCGTATTTTGTCGCATCTATCACGGGGAGTGCTCTGAGGAATTGTTCGGACTAATTTCAGCCGCTCAATTTCACCATCGCAACATCGCGACAAAACTCGCGTTACCATCCATACCATCTGGATGATTGGCGGTCCACCACTGTGCGATTTAGAAGAAGTTTTCTCCTTCTCACAACTTCTTTGTGGCATCAATTACCACCAGCGAATTTTCCGGACCGATAGGACTTAGGAACCTTCAAGTAAAGAGCTTACACCTTTCTAAAAGGCCGGCAACGCATCTGAAATTCCCCTGGTGTTGCGGTTGTTCATGGGTGGCGGTAGTCACTTACCATCAGGTGAGCCGCATGCTCGTTTGCCCCCTCTTCTATAAAAAAAAAACCTAGCGAAAACAAATTTAAAATATTTTCCGATATGATAATCAATCATACCAACTGTTTTTATAAAAATAAAGAAATGAATATGGTAATTGACAAAAAATACTCGTATATAGAAAAGTGAGTTTCTAAAGCAACCCTAAATAACAATTTCCCCGAGGAAATATTCTTATAAAGTTCCGAGGTAATACCTCTTGTAATTGTTTTGTAATGTCTCCAAGGAAATTGAGGCAATGTTCTACAGATTATTTTCTTACCTCTTAGACTAAGTCATATTATATTTTTTATAGTATTTGGTTCACAAAGGATCACACAGTCCACCTGATGTTAAGTATATGCTGTAAACCTATAGACATATACAGTTATCCTCAATTAAGAATCAAAATGCAGATGTGTTGTCCCCCTGAAGACTTTTTTTTATTATGTAAAACGTTGATGCTGAGATGGAATGCCTCGTTTCCATTAAATAAAACTACTTTTACGGATTTTATCGCGATTATCGGTACTTTTTTTTATTTTTAATTCACTTTAAGTATTCGCGTAAATATAAGAAAACATTATCTAAGCCTCGGTTTCAGTAAAAAGGGTCTCCGGTTCTCTACACTCACCATACGATCCACAGCAATATTAAGCTGCTATTTTACGCTGGTATACTGTGGGAGCGTGGTCCTACGCCGGTCGAGCAAGCCATTCGTGCTACAACAATAATATAACTACAGCGTGGCTCTACTACGTAAAAATAAAAAAAAAGTGAAAGCCGAAATAAAAGAAATGTAAACTGAAATAATTTTAATCCTCAAGTGTTAATTCTGGTCACAACATCATCGTGCAAACCAAACTTTGCTTTATCGCACGATTTCTCATCCTATCATTCAGATTCAGTTCTAAAATTCAGAAAAATAATGTAAAAGTGTAAATGATGTCGATAAATCGAGCATGAATCCCTCTGAGCCGCTAACGAGCGCCCTTAATGTGGCGGAAACAAGGATTGCTCTCGTATCTGGGAACATTCTGCACATCATGATGACGTTTTGCATACTATCTAATCTAGATTTAATGACGTCTGTATTTAGGATATTTATTATTGTTTATGTCAATAGCGTGTGTAGTGGCGGTATAATAATATACAATACCCTATGTCGTCCCGAAGGTTCGTAAGAGGCGACAGAGGGAAACAAATCAGGAGTTGGTCAGCAGCGTCTCCCTAGTAACGACCAAAACAAACAGCGTTTGCCAATCCGCTAGCCAATCGTGGCAATTATGGCAAATATCCCCTTATTAGGAAATTTATGGTGGCGTTCTATTTTTAGCAGTGTACTTTAGTATTCTGCAACTGTAACGTTAACAGATGTCTATTTTTTTTTATAGAATAGGGGGCAAACGAGCTTGCGGCTCACCTGATGGTAAGTGACTACCGCCGCCCATGAACAACCGCAACACCAGGGGAATTGCAGATGCGTTGCCGGCCTTTTAGAAAGGTGTAAGCTCTTTTCTTGAAGGTTCCTAAGTCGTATCGGTTCGGAAAAATCGCTGGTGGTAATTGATTCCACAAGGAAGTTGTGCGAGGGAGAAAACTTCTTTTAAATCGCACAGTGGTGGACCGCCAATCATCCAGATGGTACGGATGGTAACGCGAGTTTTGTCGCGACGTGCGATGGTGAAATTGAGCGGCTGGAATTAGTCCGAACAATTCATCAGAGCACTCCCCGTGATAGATGCGATACAATACGCAAAGAGATGCAACATCTCTACGTAGTGCCAGTGTATCGAGCTGATCGGAAAGAACTCGGTCGTCGACGATTCGAATCGCTCTGCGCTGGATGCGGTCAAGTGGAAGGAGCTGGTACTGGGGTGCCCCGGCCCAGAGATGAGAACAGTATTCCATGTGGGGCCGAACTTGCGCTTTGTAAAGTTGCAAGCGATGTGCCGGCATGAAATACTGTCTCGCTCTGCTGAGCACGCCAAGCTTTTTAGAGGCCAATTTGGCCTTCCCTTCCAAGTGACCACGAAACTGCACGCTATTCGATATGTCGACGCCAAGGATTCCGATACTGGCTGAGGCAGCAAGGGGAGTGCCTTGAAACTGAGGAGAAACGACAAAGGGGTTCTTTTTAGCGGTAAACGCGCAAACTTTTGTCTTCTGGGGATTGAACTGGACTAGATTTAGTCGGCCCCAATCCGAGACTTTGTTAAGCAAAGACTCGACTTCAGACACAAGTTTGTCCTGGTACTCGGCGACGTTTTCCCGAGAAATATTGGCACGGCCGGTATATAAGGCATCCCCAGTGCTGTCGTCTGCATAGCAACGAATGCTACCAGTTAGCAACATATCATTGATAAGCAGGAGAAACAGCGTTGGTGATAGCACGCAGCCTTGTGGAACACCAGCGTTGATAGGCTTGTAATCAGAGCATGCACCGTCTACTACGACCTTGATGCTCCGATCAGCAAGGAAACTGGTGATCCATTTGCACAATTTCTCGGGAAGCCCATAGGAAGGAAGCTTCGAAAGAAGCGCCTTGTGCCAGACCCGATCGAAGGCCTTCGCTATGTCCAAACTAACGGCCATTGCCTCCCCCTTGGACTCTACTGCCTCCGCCCATCTATGAGTTAAGTAAACTAGAAGATCACCCGCTGATCGACCCCGACGAAAACCGTACTGACGGTCACTGATCAGCTGGTGATCTTTCATGAGCTGGCAGTTTATAATGGATTCCATTATTTTGGAGAACAAGGAGGTGATAGCGATAGGCCTGTAGTTGGACGGGTCTGAGCGGTCGCCTTTTTTAGGGATTGGGTGGACCAAAGCTGTCTTCCATGAATTCGGGACTACGCCTTGGGAGTAGGAGTACCGGAAAAGACGCGTTAAAACCGGTGCCAACTCCGGAGCACACGTCTTCAGCACAATGGGAGGGACTCCATCGGGCCCACTCGACTTGCTGACGTCCAGGGAGAAGAGTGCTTTGAGAACCGAGCGCTGTATAAATCGCACATCCGGCATGGAGCACTCACATCGCGGGATGGTCGGCGGTGTGTTCCCCCCGTCATATAGAGTCGAGTTAGACGCAAAAAGAGAGCACAACAGATCGGCTTTCTCTTTTGCGGCATGGGCCAATGAGTCGTCCTCTCTGTGCAGAGATGGAAGGGATGGCTGACAGAAGTTCCCTTGGACAGCCTTGGCGAGAGACCAGAATGCACGGGTTCCCGAAGGAAGGCGAACTAGCTTCTCGCCAATTCTGCCGATGTGCTCAGACCTTGCCTTGGCAATGACGCTTTTGAAGGACCTGGAGGCGGAATTATACTTCTTTTTAAGTGCGCTGGTGTTTAAATCCCGAGACGTTGATACATCAGCCCAGGCCCGGTAGCACTCCTGCTTATAGCGTGATGCTATTTTACAGGAGCGACCAAACCATGGCTGGGATCTGCCTCCGATGGGCACCACAGAGGATGGAATAAAAAGTTCCATACCCTGAAGTACCACATCAGCAACAGAATCGGCAACAACGTTGGGATCTTCCGGCAAGAAGCAAACCCGCCCCCAAGGGTAGGATGCAAAAAAAGACCGCATCCCGTCCCAATCAGCTGACCTATAGTGCCAAACACGGCGGCAAGCTGCAGATCGCAACTGCGATTAGAGGGTGAGTGGCACCGTGCTCCGGATCAGACAATGGTCCGAAGAGCCCAGAGGGGCATCGACGGAGACCTGATATCCGTCCGGATGAGAGGTCAGCAGAAGGTCCAACAGGGAAGGTACATGGTCTTCCACATCTGGGATCCGCGTAGGCGAAGTAACCAGTTGTGTTAGACCATATGCCAAAGCAAAGTCGTACACAGATCTACCCGCATGATCGGTTAAACGAGAACCAAGCCATTCAGCGTGGTGGGCGTTGAAATCACCGAGTATCACGATCTCTGCGGATGGGACCTGTTGTAGCACGGAGTCTGCAGCCATTTGGACGTGGTCGATGAGTCGGTCTGTGTCGGCATAACCGCTATGGGACCTATAGAGGCACCCGTAGACGCGGGGATGATCGTAGCGGTCTACGCGCAGCCATAGGATGGACAGGTCCGTACCTTCAAGGCTGCCGAGGCGTCGAAAACAGATGTCCTCTCTGACGTATACACAAACTTCAGCCCGGGGCACAAAGGAGTGTTGCAATTTGTATCCCGGGTAGGAGAGATATGAAGTATCAGCCGGAGAGGACACCTGAGTCTCGGTTAAAAAGAGCAAGGCCGGCTTCGCCGTCTCTAGATGGTAATGGACAGCGTTAAGGTTGGAATGAAGTCCCCTGATGTTGCAAAAATTCACGGATAGCGTGACAGGGGTCGCCTTGGTTGTATTGCTCCGCTTGCCCCGAGCAGCATTAGTCACGAGCGGAATTTTGCCCCCCCCAGAACACGCGGGGCAGCCTGATTACCCACGCTCAGGAGTGAAGTAGTTTGGTCGTGGATGCTCAGCGAGGGATTCTCCAGGGGTGCTGGTACCCTCCTGGGGTAGTCTTGTATTTAATTCCACTACCATGTTGATGGGGGGGGGGGGGGGAATTGGGCCTCCGGCCACCTGCACTCACCAAGCGCAACGCAGAGGTAAACCTCTACTTCACGCTGGTATTCTGTGAAGTCGTGGTACCACCCCGGTTCGAGCTGGCTCATCCGTGCGACAGCAAAAGCTACCGCTTAGCTCTACCACTGTTAAAAATCTAAATCTATAGTGTGTTGCCAGTGATATCTAATGAAGGTCTTTCAATTCTAACTGTATTAGGAAACTCACTCAACAACCTACAGTAAGAAGTACCCCCGGATTTTCATTTTATTTTTTTGGGTAGCCAACATAAGAGACAGCAATGAATATATGGTTACATAACAATTTAATACATTTTACATAGCTAACTGCTCTTATGCAATCACAGCATGCGTTATATTACAAAAAATTAAGCCGAATTTACATTACGAAACTAGTGTTATGCATGTTGGAAAGAGTTTCATGAAAATAGTTGCAGCACGTGTGAAACTACTTTCACAAAAAATAATAGTGTCGTGAAATCAACAGTATCACCAACGACATGGCTCTGTCAACATCAAAGCTTAATTTTGCCATGCAAAACGTCGTGGTACAAATGTTAATATATAAAATTAAAAAAAGGTTATCTCGAAAGAAAAGACGTCGGTGGATTCGAGGATGGGTAGGAAGAAAGCAATTGGGTGCAACACGTTTAATTTTTGAATTAGCAGATGAAGATCCCGAGAGCTATACAAACTACTTTCGAATGAGTGAAGATTATTTTAATTTTTTATTAAGTAAAGTGTCATACAAAATATCTAAACAGGATACAACATGTCGAGAAGCACTGACAGCAAAATTGAAACTTCAAATTACTTTACGATTTCTTGCGACAGGAAATAGTTTGACTTCATTATCATACGAATTTAGAGTGCCTTCGTGTACTATATCGCAATTTTTACCTGATGTGCTGGACGAAATTTATGAAAAATGAAAACACTACATTCAGGTAAGAAAATAATTTTTATTTGGTGTAATTAACAATCTAGCCATTATGATATGCATATTAATAATTATCAAAATTTAATTCTCTATCCAAATGAGAACCTGATATGCTTGCAACAGCTTGCGAAAGTATGTCCTCATTGTATGTGTAATACTCGTCTTCTGCATCGTTATTCGCAGCTGCACTAGTAGCAGCAATTGACTCCGATTCTGATGAGGATTGTGCGACTTGCTGATTCTCTGGTATAGTAATGGTAGTAGTTCTGTTAGACTCCATACACTCTGACATTGATGATAATGTACCTCTTTGTGATAACTATCTCTGTTTTAATAGCTTTACACGTTGCTGTCTTATAGTAGCCAATATTACTTCTTCGGTCTCTAGGGCAGCTTCTAATGGAAGCTGCCGTAACTTCTGAGCTATAGTGCGTCCGAAAAGGTCAAATTCGTCATCACCTGTGTTATTTGAAAACTGCTGCGTTGAAACTTTTTCTAATGCATCAACTGCTCTAAGGAGTGGATCTTTTAATTTCCTTTTATTTCTTGAATTTATACGTGGTACAGTGAACTCTTCATCGTTGGATTCATAAACTGAAGCTTCTTGAGTGTAGGGTGCAATGTTTGGTGTCTGAAACAATATATTGAACTACTTATTTTCTTTTACAGGTACCAGACAATGAAAAAAGTTGGAGAGATATAATTGATGTGCGTGATGTGATTTGTGCAAATAAATGTTTCTTTCTTTCTTTCTTTCTTTCTTGATGGATTTCATGAAAAATGTAATTTTCCACTGTGTGGTGGCTATAGATGGCAAACACGTTCAAATACGTTGTCCCATGCACTCGGCAAGTGATTATTATAATTACAAGGGAACATTCAGTATTGTCCTCCTAGCAGTTTGTAACAGTGATTTAAAGTTTAGGTATATCAATGTGGGTCACTATGGCCGAGCTTCCGATGGAGGAATATTTGCTAGATCAAATTTTAAAAAATCCTTGGAAGAAAAGACTTTGAACTGTCCTGAAGGAATGGTTTTTTTGGGAGACCAAGCATTCCCTTTGACTGCATATCTTATGACACCTTATAGTCGTCGAATAAGTTTATCAAGAAAACAAAAAATTTTCAACTACCGACTATGCAGAGCTCGGAGAACTATAGAAAACCTATTCCTATAGTGCCAGAAACTGTGGACAAAATTATAAAGGCCTGTAGTGTTTTGCACAATTGGTTAAAAATCCTATATTCAACCAGGATTGATTGATGAAGAAAATATAAATACAGGAGAAATAAGGAGAGGTTCATGGCGAGAAATACCACAGGAAGCATTCAGGCCACTCAGCAGTTTTAGTGGAAATCATTCCAGAAATTCCCACAGAATAAGAGAACATTATAGTGACTACTTTGTTGGGCAAGGGCGTCTAGAATGGCAAGAAAGAATGATTTATTAAATTTGAAAACTATTACTACAAATAATAAAATAATAACTTACCAAATTCTCTGTATTTTCTCTGGTGTAACTATCAATGTTTTTCAAAATATGCATATGAGGCAACCAAGGTATTTTAGACATGTACACCTCATCAGTTCCCATACCCGTCGTATTACATTTTTTTGCTTTCAAAAGTTCGTTGTTATAAGTATTACGAAGTATCCGTATTTTGCTTACAACTTCTTTCACAGTGTCCATTTCCATGGTTTCCATAATTACTTTGTAGGCTGCCTCTCTAGCATTTCTATTTTTATATTGAGGGTGTTTTGGATCCCAAAGACACTCGTTACGCTGGTATTCGTTAATGAATTTTATATTTTTATCGACTGACCAACGTTGGTTTGCCATTTTGGCGCGTATTTAGCTGCACGATGCACTTTAACACACACGTCTGCCCTGTGCAGATGCTTTCGCGACACTAGTTTTGTGTCGCGTGTTCATCGTGAAAGTAGTTGCGTGACATTAGTTTTACAAAAAATATGCGCATGGCACGAAATTAATCCAGTGTCACAAAACCGATGCATGCGTTATGAAACTGTTAATTTACACGTGAAATTGTTGATGAAATTAATGTCATAAAACTAATTTTGAGCCACTAGTTTCGTAAATTGTAAAATGTAAATTCGTCTTTAATCAAGGTAAACAAAATGTGTGTGTGTGTCAAAATAAAAATAATAAAAGAAATAAAAGCTGATTTGTAATTACAGTCCGCTTGGTGAAGGCACTTCAACGTAAATCAACATGCTTAAGTTTGGTAATGATTTCTCTGCCTAATAACTTCTTGGTGCCCAACGGATCAATAAGTTGAAGCGGCAATAGGTCGGATGTATATATATTATATAGTCATATAATTATATTGTAATTAAATAATTATATGTGCTATACATTATACACGGGGAAGGACAACGCTCTCACAAAATACTAGCGTTAAATAGCAGCTTAATACTGCTGTGTTTTGTATGGTGAGTGTAGAGAAACTAAGAAACTTTTTACACGAAATGAGGTGTTCCATCTTAGTTCTCAGGGGTGACAACGCATCTGTATTTTGATTCCTAATCGAGATTAATTGTACAAGTCTATGGGCCAACATATTCTCTTACCATCAGGTGGTCCTTCCGCGTTATGTTACTGAAGAAGAAGAAAAGTTTTATTTGTTTTATATAGTATTTATATACGCTTTCAGCGTATTTAAACGTCAGAATGAACACAATTACTCTCGCCTGTAATATAAACAGCTTTTGTGACATACGGCGAGTGCGGTTAGCGTGTGATACAATATTATGACAACTAATAGACATTACTGTCGTTGTAATATCGTAATAAAGGTTTTGTTGGAATTTAATCAGCTACAAATAGATGGTTTTGCATGCTTCAATTAGCTTTGTAAACGCTACCTTAAGACAATATTATGCTCAGTAAAATGTTCTTAATTAGTATGATTTTACTTGTACACATATTTTCCTAAATACAGTAACAGTTTATTTTCATCCCATTCATTTTTGAGAGGGTTTTAGAACAAGAAAATATCAGCTGCATTGCCCTAATTCTAAATTATAATATTTCTATACAAATTAAAAAGTAACAGACCAATCCGTATCAAAGCATATGACCGACTATGGAAAAATCCCCTCCGTGAGGCAGCCTATGATGTATGGATAGAATATCTTCCTGGTAGCAAACCTATGGGTACATATGGGTAATAAAAAGGGTCTCCGGTTCTCTACACTCACCATATGAAACACAACAGTATCAAGCAAACACAGCAGAATCCGTTCCTCGAGAAGCACGTAAACTTGGTCTGAACTCTCTCCAGTCGTTATGATTTGCCGTCCCATCGAACTATGAGAGTGAAGGAATAGTGAGTGCACTTGTCCTTGTGCATGTGCTTGGGCACTATAATCCTGTCCTATATGGCTAGTCTCTCTCAAGACTGGCCGCCATTATCGAAATTCGGTTTAGATGACATAATTATAACCGATCCATCCACACTAAAATACCTAGCGAAAACAAATTTAAAATATGTTCCGATATGAAAATCAATCATACCAACTGTTTTTATAAAAAAAAAAAATGAATATGGTAATTAAAAAAAATATATATAGAAAAGTGACTTTCTAAAGCAACCCTAAATAACAATTTCCCCGAGGAAATATTCTTATAAAGTTCCGAGGTAATACCTCTTGTAATTGTTCTGTAATGTCTCCAAGGAAATTGAGGCAATGTTCTACAGATTATTTTCTTACCTCTTAGACTAAGTCATATTATATTTTTTATAGTATATAGGTGACAAAAGAGCACACAGTCCACCTGATGTTAAGTGTATGCTGTAAACATATAGACATATACAGTTATCCTCAATTAAGAATCAAAATGCAGATGTGTTGTCCCCCTGAGGACTGAGATGGAATGCCTCGATTCCATTAAATAAAACTACTTTTACGGATTTTATCGCGTTTAACCGTACTTATTTTTATTTTCAATTCCGTTTAAGTGTTCGCGTAAATATAAGAAAATATTATGTAAGCCTCGCTTCCAGTAAAAAAAGGTCTCCGGTTCTCTACACTCACCATACGATCCACAGCAATATTAAGCTGCTATTTTACGCTGGTATACTGTGGGAGTGTGGTCCTACGCCGGTCGAGCAAGCCATTCGTGCTACAACAATAATATAGCTACAGCGTGACTCTACTACGTAAAAATAAATAAAGTGAAAGCCGAAATAAAAGTACTGTAAACTGAAATAATTTTTATCCTTAAGTGTAAATTCTGGTCACAACATCATCGTGCAAACCAAACTTTGCTTTATCGCACGATTTCTCATCCTGTCATTCGGATTCAGTTCTAAAATTCAGAAAAATATGAATGTAAAAGTGTAAATGATGTCGATAAATCGAGCATGAATCCCTCTGAGCCGCTAACGAGCGCCCTTAATGTGGCGGAAACAAGGATTGCTCTCGTATCTGGGAATATTCTACGCATCATGATGACGTTTTGCATACTATCTAATCTAGATTTAATGACGTCTGTATTTAGGATATTTATTATTGTTCATGTCAATAGTGTGTGTAGTAGCGGTATAATAATATACAATACCCTACATCGTTCCGAGGGTGCGTAAGAGGCGACAGAGGGAAACAAATCAGGAGTTGGTCAGCAGCGTCTCCCTAGTAACGACTAAAACAAACAGCGTTTGCCAATCCGCTAGCCAATCGTGGCAACTATGGCAAATATCTCCTTATTAAGAAATTTATGGTGGCGTTCTATGTTTAGCAGTGCACTTTAGTATTCTGCAACTGTAACGTTAACAGATGTCTATAGTGTGTTGCCAGTGATATCTAATGAATGTGGGACGGTCTTTCAATCCTAACTGTATTAGGAAACTCACTCAACAACCTACAGTAAGACGTACCTCCGGATTTTCTTTTTTTTTTTTTTGGGTAGCCAACATAAGAAACATCAATGAATATATGGTTACATAACAATGTAATACATTTTACATAGCTAACTCCTCTTATGAAATCACAGCATGCGTTATATTACAAAAAATTAATCAAGGTAAACAAAATGTGTGTGTCAAAATAAAAATAATAAAAGAAATAACAGCTGATTTGTAATTACAGTCCACTTGGTGAAGGCAACGTAGATCAACATGCTTAAGTTTGGTAATGATTTCACTGCCTAATAACTTCTTGGTGCCCAACGGATCAATAAGTTGAAGCGGCAATAGGTAGGATGTATAGTTCGAAAGACCTAGCACCGATAGGGAAGAAAGGTTCCAAAGTATCGGAAAGCGCAGCCCAGGCAAGCCCCCAAGAGATGAAGAAATGACCTTAAAAGGAAAATAAGTATCAATACAAAAAAACAGAAGAAAAATAGAAAACTGTCTTTACATACCGCTTGCATTATAATAGGTCTTTACCTATGAATTTGCCGTTCTGCAGTACTGGCTATAATCAAATCATAATTGTTTTTCTGCCGACTTCCAAAAAGGGACGGTACTCAATTCGACTGTATGTTTTTTTATGTGTGTTACCTCATAAATTTTTACTGGGTGAACCGATTTCGATGGTTCTTTTTTACTTTTGAAAGCTGGTACTTCTCGTGTGAATCCCATATGAATCCCCTATGAATTTGATCAAGGTCAGACTAATAGTTTTTGAGTTATTCTTAATAACTTATATTGAAGTCGGCCGTACAAAATTTTTAATTTTAAATTATGTTTAGCTAAGAATTTTAATTTCAAGTTAATTTTACATTTAAATAAAACTCGTTTTAACGGATTTTATCGCGAATATATAACTTATTTTATATTCACACTTTACAGCACCCATGGTCACGGGGGGGGGGGACGAATGAGGTGTTTGACGTCTTCAAGAAGATGGTAGCACCCAGCCAACTTCTCTATTGAAGTTAGGATATTTTTTTTCATTTCAAGAGCCGCGCGAATCATCCTTGGAAAGAATCAGTGTTCTTTAGCGAGGATTTGTAATCTATCAAATCTAATGTACTGACGGCGGCGATCCTGTACGTGTTCACAGACTGCAGACTTCCCGCGGCGTCGGTTCTTCTCATCAGCTATGTGTTCTTTAACGCGGGTTTTTATTGATCTTTTAGGTTGTCCTATATAAGAGAGACCACATTCACAATCAAGCTTGTACACTCCTGCATCTTGCAGAGGGACATTAAACTTGACTGATGGTAAAAACTGACTAATCTTCTTCGGCGGCTTGAAGTATTTTTATTATATAATAATATATATTTTTTTTTTATAGGAGAGGGGGCAAACGAGCATGCGGCTCACCTGATGGTAAGTGACGACCGCCGCCCATGAACAACTGCAACACCAGGGGAATCGCAGATGCGTTGCCGGCCTTTTAAAAAGGAGTACGCTCTTTTCTTGAAGGTCCCTAAGTCGTATCGGTCCGGAAAAATCGCTGATGGTAATCGATTCCACAAGGAGGTCGTGCGAGGAAGAAAACATCTTCTAAATCGCACAGTGGTGGACCGCCAATCATCCAGATGGTGTGGATGGTATCGGGAGTTCTGCCGCGATGTGCGTTCGTGAAATTTGGCGGCTGGGATTAATCCGAACAATTCCTCAGAGCACTCCCCATGGTAGATGCGAAAGAAAATGCAAAGGGATGCAACATCTCTTCGCAGTGCCAATGAATCGAGCTGATCGGAAAGGGCTCGGTCGTCGACAATTCGAGCCGCTCTGCGTTGGATGCGGTCAAGTGGAAGGAGCTGGCACTGGGGAGCCCCTGCCCAGAGATGGGAACAGTATTCCATGTGAGGCCGAACTTGCGCCTTGTAAAGTAGCAGGCGGTGTGCCGGCATGAAATACTGTCCCGCTCTGCTGAGCACGCCAAGCTTTTTAGAGGCCAATTTGGCCTTCCCTTCCACGTGACCACGAAACTGCACGTCACTCGATATGTCGACTCCGAGGATACCGATACTGGCTGAGGCAAGAAGGGGAGTGCCTTGAAACTGAGGAGATACGACAAAGGGGTTCTTTTTAGCGGTAAACGCGCAAACTAATGTCTTCTGAGGATTAAATTGGACTAGATTTAGTCGCCCCCAATCCGAGACTTTGTTCAGCAAAGACTCGACTTCAGACACAAGTTTGTTCCGGTACTCGGCGACGTTTTCCCGAGAAATATTGGCACGGCCGGTGTATAGAGCATCACCAGTTCTGTCATCCGCATAGCAATGATAGTAATATATAGTAATAAAATAATTATATGTGCTATATATTACATACGGGGAAGGACAACGCTCTCACAAAATACTAGCGTAAAATAGCAGCTTAATACTGCTGTGTTTTGTATGGTGAGTGTAGAGAAACTAAGAACCTTTTTACACGAAATGAGGTGTTCCATCTTAGTCCTCAGGGGTGACAACGCACCTGTATTTTGATTCCTAATCGAGATTAATTGTACAAGTCTATGGGCCTACATATCCTCTTACCATCAGGTGGTTCTACGTTATGTTGCCGAAGAAGAAGAAAAGTTTTATTTGTTTTATATAGTATTTATATATGATAGAGCGTCTATTGTGTAGACGTCGTAACAATATACCACCCTTTTAGACACGCTTTCAGCGTGTTTAAACGTCAGAATGAACACAATTCTCGCTTGTAATATAAACAGCTTTTGTGACATACGGCGAGTGCGGTTAGCGTGTGATACAATATTATGATTAAGTAAACTCAACTAATAGACATTAGTGTCGTCGTAATATCGTAATAAAGGTTTTGTTGGAATTTAATCAGCTGCAAATAGATGGTTTCGCATGCTTCAATTAGCTTTGTAAACGCTACCTTAAGACAATATTATGCTCAGTAAAATGTTCTTAATTAGTATGATTTTACTTGGACACAAATTTTCCTAAATACAGTAACAGTTTATTTTCATCCCAATCATTTTTGAGAGGGTTTTAAAGCAAGAAAATATCAGCCACATTGCCCCAATTCGAAATTATAATATTCCTATACAAAATTAAAAAGTAACAGACCAATCCATATCAAAGCATATGACCGACTATGGAAAAATCCCCTCCGTGAGGCAGCCATTAATGTATGGATAAAATATCTTCCTGGTAGCAAACCTACGGGTACATATGGGTTATAAATTTTCTTCCGCCACCACCTTATAAATACAATTACAAAATTATCATATAGATAGAATTACACTAACCTACAATTTTTTTATGATGGTGAGTGGTTGCTGTGTCACATAGACATCTACATCTATCCTCGTATGCGAATCAAAATGCAGACGCGATGTCAGTCGTGAGAACTAAGATGGAATGCCTCCTTTCCAGTAAAAAGGCTCTCCGGTTCTCTACACTCACCATATGAAACACAGCAGAATCAAGAAAACACAGCAGAATGAAGCCGCTATTTTACCCTGGTATTCTGTGAGGGCGTGGTCCTTCCCCGGTCGAGCCGACCCTATTCGTGCTACAACTATACTACTAATATAGCTGCAGCATGGCTCTACCACGTAGAAAAAGCTCCTGTTTTATCGTTTAAATAATGGTTTTGTTGTGTAGTCCCCACGACAGTATATATTAGTGTTACGGGAGAATAAGATTAAGCAGTTTAATTAAAGTCACGTGTCCTTATCATTCAACACCTTCCGGCATTCCGTATTTAATCGTTTCCCAACAACCTTGAAAAAATTAATATCCGGAGTAGAACCAAAGTAACAGATATAGCTCGATGAATCAGTAAGCCGAAGTGGCAATGGGTCATATAGTCGAAGAACCGACAACCTAGAGGGAAGAAAGGTTCTAGAGTGGCGGCCTCGTACCTCGTCAGAAATGCAGGAAGTCGACGAATGCAGGTAGCTCAGAACCGGTACTGTAAAAACATTGTAGTAACTCCATTAATAAGTTCCTGCAAAAACTTTGATAGTCTTATTATTGATAACGAGACGCAATTCAAAGTTCTTAAGTGGTAGACAGGTTCGGATACAAAGCGAATGGAATTAAGCGACGGAGCCTCCACTCCAAAGTTTCCTGTTGCAATAAACTTGCGCTTCGTCGGTTAAATTGTGTTATACTGAATTCCTATTCCCCGTGCAATTCTCAAGTTTAGTGCAAATACGTATTAAAGACATCTTAGGTTTAGTGGGGCATTTTAAACATCACTACCAGATCTACTTTCTTTACAAAGTAATAACGAAGATATACTCTCCACGTTTTCTACATTGTATATTCTTGTAGATACAAAATGTCCGTAATATATTTTATTAATGAACATAGTTTAAATTTGGAACTAAAACATTTCCTATCACATTACTTGTTTTTTTTATAGAATACTGCTGTATAATTTAAATATATATACTCTTACTGTACATGGTATAATTTGTAGATTCTTCTCTTAAAATCTTCGTAGTAATTTTTATAACCAAACAAATTTGAAAGGAAAACATTTCCTATTACTCGATTTTATTTTACCGAATAAGGGTGTCAAACGAGCCACCTGTTGGAAAGTGGATGCTGTGGCCCATAGACACCTATACCCAGAACCGATCTTAACGATGTATGTTCTGTTAGTAAATAACACTGCATCTATACCATCGTATTTATTTAGATTTAGACTTCTTAGAAAATGAATATTTCTTTGGGCCACTGCATCCACTTACTATCAGGTGGACTATGTGCTCATTTATCACCTTTATTCTATTAAAAAAAACAATAAAGTGACGGATGTTTTCTTCTTCTTTCTAGTCCAATCACTAAAAGCTTTAGAAAGCTTTCGTCTTAGCGGAAATCATTATTAATAATTGGTATGGAAAAGATGGCCAGCGGCGGACATTTAGGATGTGATAAATATAACATAGCCTCCTTCAACAGACTCTGTATCGGTATGGACTACAAACAGAAGCTTTTGTGTAACCAAACCGTTTTGAATTGAGCAACTCAACACCCGCATGTGTTGATTATTCGAATGAAAAGCTTTTAACGTTGGAAAGCTTAGAGCGATCAATTACTGGTTGCTTCAATCCCTTTGAAGTAGACTTCTAGCTGTCAGTGAGTTTTATTTTCCTTTATTATATTTTGCTACCATAAATAACTAAAGTTATTTTAAAATTGCAGTGACAACCCAACTTCGATTCCTTCTCATGGTGTTAACTATAGTGACACCAAGTTCAAATTATGTTTAGTCACTCCTGAGGACTAAGATGAAATTACTGTCAAGATACTGGCTCTCTACACTTGTCAGACCGGAACACAACAGTGCAAGTCCTGCTATTTGGTAATAGAAATAGGTAAGAAGGTTGCATCTAGATAGACTCTTGGGTAGAAAGACTTTCACCCAGTAAACTAAAGTAACCTCAAGGATCAGTTCACAGCCTATAATTACACTGGCTGGCTGTCAAATATTTATTGGGTTGCAGCAACGAAAAGGCGACCTGCTTTGCATTATGCTGTATAAGAAAAGTTGTAAGAAGTAATTAGAAAGGACAGAAATATTCGGGAGCTCAGATAAAATGATGGCGGCGTAACATCTTGTATAACATGAGATATGTAAATTATCCAGACTAGAGACAGGAAGTAGCGTCAAAAAAAAAACGTCGTATACTGATATGGTCTAACCTCCTGGCAAGTGTGGCAAGTATGGCAAACCATCCTACAATGCGAGAGGCCGATAATCAGCCGTGGACCTCTATGAGCTAATAAAAATCATTATAGAAGAACTATTTCGAAATTAAAATAAATTTTACGAAATTAAAATTTATCGAACAAATTGGCGATAGCTTAATAAAGGTGGGCCAAATTAAGAGTACCTTTAACCGACGAGCATGTGTGCGTAGATATATGGATGTAAGTGAGGCCAGAGAGGTGTGTCAGGCTAGTGCTCAATGGAAGTCTGTAGTCCCTGCCTTAGGGTTACAGGCGCGAACGTTTATGTTATTTTATTTCGAATTAAATCGAAATTAATCTTCAAAATGTTCATAGCACAAATTGGTAGAATACCTTTTGTACCTAGGAACTTGTCTGGGTGGGTAGCACACAAAAAGCAGTGCTTATATTCATGTATTCCGGTCGGAAAGGTAAAGAGACCCAGTATAATGACAGGCATGAAACATTCCGTCTTAATCCTAAGAGGTGACAAGGAATTTGTAGCTTTCTTGGAGTTGTCTGCAGCTGTCCATGGAGTGCAGTAACCACTTACCATTAGTTGCACTGTAAATTCGTTTTTCATTACAGTTTTATTAAAAAAAAAACTATTTCATTTAGCTGTATAGAGGGAAACGCTGTAAAAAATAAATTTCCTTTTTATTTAAATAAGCAGAGTCCGAGTAGCTAGGTTGAATCGTTCGCAAAGAACTTATTTTGCATAGGAGTTATACGCTTTTTAATCTAAGATAAAAGTATGCCTTTGTAGTGAAAGAACAGCAGCTCGCTAATTTTAAATTTAGTTCCAGTACTGTTCACTGACTGTCTGCTATTACTCAACTTAAAATCAACATTCTCCGGGTAACTTTGAATTCAACGGTTTGAAAAAGAAATAAATCTCATTTAAAAGTCTCTCTATTAGCATTTTTAATTTTGAAAACTGTATAGAAAGGGTTATTATAATTCAAATGAATACATTGTTGATAACAACCCGTTTTGTAAATAGTTTGTGCAAGCTTTCGTATTAATAACAAGCGACCCGCCCCGGCTTCGCACGGGCAATTTCTGGATCTCGACAACAGCGCCACCTATCGGGTTAAATGTGAATCTAAACCATCTAGGCACGCATTCGAACACACAAGAAATCATCAAAATTGATCGAGCAGCTATTGAGTATTAGCAAGACTAAGGGACAGCAATTGATTTTTATATATTTAGAGATGACGGCTCCATGGCACAGTGGCTTAGCAACGAAGTTGTTGCGCTGGGGCCGCGGGTTCGAATCCTGCACGAAACAAAATATTTGTATGGCCTACAAATAATTGTTGCGGGTCTGGATGTTTATCCTCGTGCAATTTATGTTTGTAAACTGCCTCCCCGATACAGGAGAAAACCCTAGTGTGGGGGTAACGTTTTATAAAAAAAAATAAAAAAATAATAAGAAGAAAGAAAAAGAAAATAAGAAGAAAGATATACTTTTCTTATTAATAAAAATATTATATTCTATTCTATTCTAAAACAGAGGACATCCGGGCGGAGTTTAGTCCATTAAACATAATATTCTTTTGTTTTATCCCTGGATAATAACACTAAAGCAAATGTTTATTTTTTGATATTTTATAATCAAAAAATAAACATTTGCTTTAGTGTTATTATCTAGGGATAGGGTGACAAACGAGAAACGATGTAAATGTTTATTTTTATATCAAATAATAAACATTTACATTACAATATATATATATATATATATATATATATATATAAAATCCGTAAAATTAGTTTTATTTAAATGTGTAGTGTTCGCGTAAATATAAGAAATCATTATACAAATCTCATAGTTCGATATCGGTTTTTAAACAAACATATCAAATTCTAATCACGGAAATCTAGCGAAAGATATAATTGTATCAAACATGTACTGTTTAGTCAGGTGGCCAGTGTGCTCGATTGTCATCCTTATTCTAATAAAAAACACAGTAGAACCAATGCCAAGTGGATTATGTGGCCCATAGATATCTACATCTATACTTTATTAAGAATAATAATCGTTATCTGTCAAACGGGTCTTTGGTTCTAATACACTCACAACACAAAACACAGCGGCATTAAGTTGCAATTTTACGATGGTATTCTGTGAGAGCGTAAGCGGTCGAGCCGACGCATTAGTGCTTCAACCTTAATACAGACGCAGCATGGCTTTACCGCGTTTAAAATTTCCTATAATTATGTTAATATTTATTTCGATCGCAATAAATGTTAATTATAGCATCTCACATCGGTGATCATCAATATTGACCGCTCTATCTGTTAAATGTTGTTACTTTATAACACTTAATCAGAGTTCAAAGCGGATCTTAATTATGAAACTATACTACAAACCTCTAAATTAATTTGGGGTGAAATGGGTAGCTATGGTTACACTGTGAACCGTCTCCATGGCTGAAATATCGATAAAAAAATATAGTTTTTCATTTAAATAACATTGTAAAATTATTCCTTATTTATACATATAAATAAAATTCAATTGTATATCTACACATATTGTACACATGCTCAGGGGGATATTTGCATACTATTAAGATATAAATAAACATTTTTTTAATTTTTTTCTGTCTATCTGTCTCCCTGGGCTAATCCTCGGAATGGCTGTACGAAATGTTACGAACTGACACAGAGGGACAAAGTATATAGTTTAACAAAAGGTTCTTTTGGAAATAAGGCCGGCTCATTGCCACTTCAGCTTACTAATCCGTTGGGCTATGTCGGTTACTCTGGTTCTACTGTGAATATTCTCTTTACCGGTCGGGCGAAACTCGAGGAGTAACTATTAGCGAAGATACTACACGAGTCGCTCAGGTCCTGCACCTATAGGTTCCGGGGTTAGTCAACTATCTGGGGTACAATGGACGGGCGTCCAATCAAAATGCGCGTATTGTTGGTACAAATGGCAAGGCAGTTGCCAGCGGGTCGACGGATCTACTGTTCGACGGAAATCTTTTTTTTTTAATTAATTTGTCGACTATTGGTTGTTGACTACGGTTGTTGACTACAGTAGTCAACAACCACACCTGATGTTAAGTAGATGCATAGGCCAATAGTCATCTATGTATAGCATAGATTAAGAATCAAAATGCGGTTCCTTGTCATCTGAGGACTAAGATAGAATGCCTCGTATCTAGTAGAAAGTGTCTACGGTTCTCTACGCTCACGATACGAAACAGCAGCATTAAGCTGCTATATTATGCGGGTGTTCTGCCAGAGTGTGGTCTTTTTTGTAAAAGAAAAGCTGTAGGTGGACTAGTGCTCGATTGTCACCCTTATTCTATACATAAATAAAAAATAGTAATTGATAAAAAATCCATTTAAGAGACAAAATGACATGCTTTTGGTCATAAATATATGCGTACCTTGTTTTGTACCTTTGCCAAGCCCTCGGCGCCTATTGTGTGGTGGTTCTTCTCCTTGTGGAGGTTTACATGTGTCGAGGAGACCCTCTTTACATGGGCGGCATCTCAGGAGGACACGACTCCCCGGTCCTGGGTGCTGCGTTGGCAGCTTTTATGTTGGTGTATTGCGCACCTCGCGCCATCAAGTCAGGTGTCGGGACGCTCACTCACCCCCGGCGTCCTCTGTGCCGGGCGGTGAGCGTAGAAGTTCACGTGGGAGTGGTCGCCCGTCAGGTGGGCGGGCATGGAGGGGAGCAAGATTTTGCAAATGTGGATGTGGCCCGTTATCTGCGCGGTCAAGCAGCCGTCTCGCAGTACGGACCACGAATTCGGAGATGGATTCGACCTTGAGGTCGCGTGCGATGACATCGTTCCTGCCGTAGCGACCGGCTCCCACGATCACCCGAAGCGCAAGATTTTGCTGGGCTTGCAACCTCTTGCGCTGAGTGGCCGAGGTCAACGCGTACCAGGCTGGTGCTGCGTAGGTCAGCCGCGAGCGGACGTAGGTCTTGTAGATACCTATTTTCGTTTTTGTTGGGAGTTTAGATGCCAGTATAGGATAGAGTTTTGCTCGCGCAGTTCTGGCCTGTCTCACGACGTGATGGACCATCGGTGCCACTCAGGCAAGAGGTCGAGTACCCGCTGCAACTTGTTGGCAGCTATGTCCCCCCGACGTGATGACGCGAAGTACGCACTGTCGTCGGCGTACAAATCTAGTACAACGTCATCTTCCCACTCCTCCAGATGGCCTTGGAGGGTGGGGATGTCGTTGGTGTAAACCGCGTACAGGTGCAGTGATAGGCAGCTGCCCTGTGGCACCCCGGCTAAAATCGGTCGTGCCGCCGAGGCAGCCCCTTCCAGGGTGACATGGAAGCTCCGTCCCTCCAGGAACGACGCTATTAGCCGCACAAGCATGGGCGGCAAGGTGGTATTTTGGATAATCTTATAGACTAGACCTGCGTGCCACACCCTGTCGAAGGCCTTCTCCATGTCGAGAAGGACCCTCACACAGATGCAGCCGAAGTTATATTCGGCCGCAAGATAGTGCAGCACGCGGGCCAGCTGTGAAGTGGTGGAATGCCCCCTGCGGAAGCTGAATTGTTCCTCCCGCAGGGTGACATGTGGGAAAACCCTACTCAGGGTAAGTTTCTCGAAAAGTTTTGCTATGTGCGGCAATAGCGTTATGGGGCGGTAGCTGGCAGGGAACCTCCTGTCTTTTCCCGGCTTCGGCAGTACGATGATTTTGCCCTGCTTCCAGATGGTCGGGAAGTGGCCAGTCCTCAGGATGTCGTTGTACAACCTGGTGAGTGCCACTATTACCCTTCTGGGCAGCTGTGGCTGTGGTGGTGATGCCGACATATCCCGGCGCTTTACGGGTGGGTAGCCGCGTGATGGTGCGCCTTACCTCCGCTGGTGATATAAAGTCGTCGCTCCGCAAGGGCGGCGCCGGGTTGGATAGGTATTCCTGTACGCGGTCCAATATACTTTGTACGTGGTCTGCGTACCCCTCTGCTACGTTATTAGGTATGAACTGCTGTTCGAGGTGCTGTGCCATCAACTCCGCCCTCTTTTGGGCGTCGTAAATTCTGCTCCCCGTGCTGTACACCAGTGGCCAGACAGGTGTTGTGGTGTCTTTGTGAGCTGCCGGTTAAGGAGATGCAGGGAGGTGGGTGTCTCCGAGGCTTCGTCGACTCGCCTCTCCCATGCCTCTCCCCTGTACGCTCTCATTGCTTCCGACAGCTCTTCCATCATGGAGTTGAGTTTTATTTTGAGCTGTGGGCATCGTGTCCGTGCCAAGAGCCTCCTCATCTTCCGCTTCTCGGACAGAAGTATTAGTAGTTTGCGTGGGAGTTCATGCTTCCCGCGCCCCGTGGAGACAGGGTGAGAATGGAGTTGAAGTTGGTCTTTTATGATGTTATGAAGATGTAGGGCCGCTGTCTCCACATCTTCACGGGTGGTAATTGGGGCGCAGAGTTGGAGGTCCTCTAGCACACTACGGAAGCGTGTCCAATTAGTCTTCATTCGGAGACTTCTGTGCACTACGACATCCGCACTGGTGTCGATGGTAATCAGCACGGGGAGGTGCTACGTGTCTACGTCATACAACACTTACAACCGTGTTGGATACGGCAGTAGATGGCATAGCACTATGTCTAGGAGATCAGGCTGGTGTTCGGGTTTGGTGGGGATATGGGTGGGCTCATCTGGGCCCAGCACCTCGTACCCCCACTCCTCGGCGTCGTCAAATAGCTTTCTCCCTGGTGGTATTATTAACGCGGAGCCCCAAGCGGGATGTTTTGCGTTGAGGTCTCCAGCGATAATAGCGGGTGTTGTAGAGTCAAAAATAGTTCTTATGTCCTGGGGGGCAAACGAGGTGCCGGGAGGTCTGTAGGCGGCGAAAATCCTTGTATCTGTCGTCCCCACCTTCAACCTTATTCCCTTAGTCCTCGTGGAGGAGAAATATGTGTTGGTGCCAACTTCTTCGTGCATGACGTCCCTCCTCACAAGGGCCGCGGTAACTCTGTACGCAACACCTTCCGGGGAGATCACGTCATGTCGGTACACGAAGAAGTTTGGGAGCTTTAGTTGAGCAGAGGGGCGCAGCTTGGTTTCCCCCAGCAGCACAATTTGGATATTGTGTTGCTGGACCAGAGCTCTTAGGTCAGCGACCTTCCCTAAGACGCCACCGGGGTTCCAGTAGCACATCCTAAGTTGATGGCCTGCTGACGGTGGTAAGTTGGGTTAAGGCACTTAGAATGGCCGAAAGGGGGTTGGTAGCGGTGATCATGGCAGTCAGGACCTCTCCTAGGATCCTGATTACCATTCCCACCAGTTGAGCGAGGGCCTCCTCGATGGTGGTTGGTGCCAGGGGCTGTGATTGGGGTGTGATAGTTATTGTCCTTTTAGGTGGGCGTGGTTCTCGGGGTTAGGGTACCGTCAGCTCTGTCTGGCTAGAAATAGGGGGGAATGTCGTGTATCGTGGTTGTGGCAGTGGTTTTGGTTGTTGTGTGGTGGTGATTAGTGGAGCAAGAGGAGTCGACGTACCTCCCATTAAGGCTGGTTGGGTGGTCGCCTTCTTCTTCTTCTTTTTCTTCTTTCCACGCTTTCTTTTGGGGCGCTCCGTGCGCTCCGTGGCATCATTCGCCGGTGGGCCTAAGGTCGCTCCGGTCGGCTGAGGCAAGGTGGTCGCCCGCACAGCCTACACATTTGAAGGGCCGGTAGCAATTGAAAGATGCATGCCCGAACCCTTGACACCTGTGACACTGCGCAGGGCCAATTCTGCATGTCCAGGCTTCTTTTGTTACCTCCGGCATGTAAAGTAGCTCATCTATCTGGTATAGCCTGTTGAGCTCTTCGGGGCTTAGGTGTTCCATTTTTACATGGAAGAGACAGCCAAGCCTGTCTCTTTTCGGTGGGACGGGTCGGAGAAAGGTTAGCGGGAAGCCCTTCTCTATGAGGGCCTCCTGTATGTCCTTTGGGTCGGTATCCACAGGGAGTCCTCTTAACCCCACCTTCGTGGGTTGCTCTTCCTGTGGAGCATAACAGTACCACACGAAGGCGGCATCTTCCTCGCTGCAGTCAAACAGGTATCTTTGTACCTTGCGGTACTCGTTGTCGGACTGGGGCTGAAAGCGGACCCCCTTCCCAAATGGGCGAGCATTCGGGGCATGGCCCAGAAGCTGGTGAATGATTTTAAAGTGCTTCGTCCAATTTGGGAAGCACTCCACTATCATGGGAGGGTATTTGGCCGTTTGGTTGTCTGCTGGCTGTTGAGGTCTTTGTGTAGGTGGAGGTGATGATGGTGGCGCCGTTCTTGGAGCTGATGCTATGTGCGCATAAGAGTCTGGGATGGTCCCGGTATGGGCTCATGATTAGATGATTGAGCATCTTGCATGGGGGCAAGGGTGGCGTAGGTCATATTGTCCCAATCCCTCTCCCCTTCTGTCAGTTGTGCAGGCCGGTGAGGTGGTTGGTGATGGTGAATTCGGTGGTATATTGTGCCTCACCACAGGTTGTGGGGCTTGCCTTTCAGGGGGGTTGCCAAGGTAGAAGGCGATGCCGAACCCGATAGCGAGAGCCTTTTCTGCTCTTGGAGTAAGTCTTCCTCTATCTCCGTTGGTGTTCTCCTCCTCGTAGCTAGGCTTCGGCGTGGAAGAGGAGCCGGTTCAGCGCTTGGGCGAGACTCAGCTTCACCCGCACTAAGCGCGGCGCCTGTGGCCGGTAGCCCACCTATCCGCCTCGGGAGTTGAATGTATGGCGGCAGCACTCTGGACCTCTCAGGAGCGAAAAGGTCTCGCTCCATGAGGGGCCTGTCGAGTACTCCCGAACGCCTATCTGGTGGTTTTCGGCGTGGTGGGGGGGTTCCCCCTTGTCCGACATCTCTCTCTCTCTCTCTCTCTCTCTCTCTCTAGGTTTTTTTTCAGCCCTTAGCTATCACACACACACACACCTTACTCCCCTCAGCGCGTGTAACCACACCGGGAGAGCGAGGCGCCCGCGAGCAGGGAAGGGTGTGTGAGGTGCAGTTGGAATTGGGCGTTTACTCAACACAGAGAGCGGCATACTCGCATTCACTTTTTAATAATAAAAAGAGGGTACAGTGCAATAGTAAGGTAAAAACGCAAATTAGAGCACAGCGTAGGTAGTGACCTTTGCGCTTACCTTGATTGTAGATTGACGCAGGAAATGCGCCAGCCTCGACGCCTGACGGAGCGAACTCGACGTCGGAGGAGTCGTTCACTGACACAACACGTACACAATAACAGGAGCACGGCCCGCGACGAACTGCCTATTGTGTCAGCCAAGTAGACTACATATGGTCGAGATATTGTGTAAAAGACGAAGTAATCAATATGAATGGGCTAACAAACACCATTGAAACAGCAATTTGGTGTTTAAACTTCTTAAGATGTTGTTTTTAAATATTCTTTTCACAAATAAGAACTAAATATTTTTGTTTTCTAAAAAATAGTTTATTTCTAACAGCTTTTTAAATTTACTAATAAATAGCTGTTCCTCTCGACTTCGCCCGCTTGTTATTTGGGCTTTTCATTTTTTTTGCGCGGAACCATAATTTTTTTTCTAAAATAAAAGTTACTCCTTGTGACATCAGCTATCTGCCAGTGAAAATCTCGTCAAAATCAGTCCAGCCGTTTCGGAGATTAGCCGGAACAAACAGACAGATAGACGGACAGACAGACAGACAGACAAAAACTTTAAAAATTGTATTTTTTTTTTACTAGTACCGTATATACTTTCATATGCATTTAGTAAAAAGCTGTAATTTTGACATTACAAACAGACACTTCAATTTTACGTGTATAGATGACGTGATAGAGACTTAATAGCTTGTTATTTTATCAAGCATAAATATAAAAAGTAAAAATATCTCTAAGGGCCGTTCGTTCATAAGATGAAATACAACATAAACAAATTGAAAATTAGGAATGTATGAATAAAATAACTCAATGGGTTTACTTTTATATTCAGTCAAATTATAATTAATTCGATGATTAATAATCTAACTTAATAATCAAACTTCATGAAGAAGTTTTGCCGAGAATTTAATCGCCGGCAGATTGTTTTTTTTACTTATTATAAGCCAGTGCTTGGCCACAATCTCACCTTGTTCTAAGTGGTGATGACGCCCCCGTTGGTTAATTGCACTATCTTAGCGTAACAAATGCCTTTTCACTCTTGTTTTGAAGGTAACGGTAACAGTATACAGGTCCATATACCAACGCATGAATGTTCGTCGGTTAAGGGTGCTTTTAATTTGGCCCATCTTCAATAGACATGGATATCTATATGGGCTTATTTAGTAATACGAGAAAACTATATAGGTATATAATTAATAGCATCAGGCGTTACTTTGCGGAAGTCCATTATATTAAAGTTGGCAAAATATTACTTCGCGTACATCCGCCCGATAAAATAAAATGATGTTGAAGAGCACCTTCCGCCCTCCCTCAATTGCGTGCACTAACACCGTCACCACTAATCCCAGCACCACTACTCCCAACACACTACACTAGGAGAGACACACCACTGACTACGTACGACACGTGTTTCGCCTCTACACGAGGCATTTTCAAGTAATCTAGACTCTACGGTGGCTGACCGCTAAGTGAGCGGCGAGCAAAAATAACTCCTATTTATACAGACCGTTGACGCAACCGCTCCCTACATAAGGAGCGAGCGACTGCGTCATGCGATAAAACATGCGACCAATCACCGCTGGACTTACGCAGTCGTTTGTAAAATTAAAATAAACCGCCGCGCAACACCTACTTACCCTCCAACCACGCAACCAATCGCCGATCACCATGAGGGTGACAACGGCCATATCGCGAGGCTATCTGTTATTAGAGAGCAGGCTTAAAGATATTCAAGAGAGGCGAGTAAGAAACATTTTTAACACATAATTATAAAAGCAGTACTCTTGTGTTAACGGGTGATATTAACTTGGATATTCTTAATCAAAGCGCAAATGTATACACAACGCAGTATCTTAACTTAATGGCGACTCATGGATTAGTACCTGGAGTTAAAAAGCTTACACGACAAACTATCTGCTTGGATCATTTTATAATCAAAACAAATGGACAGGCCCAAACTATAGTTTTACCGATCATTCACCCATATTACTATATATTTCGTTGTCAGCAGTACAAAAGAAAAACCTCAGATGCGAGAAAGTTGACATAAATCTAAAAAAAACGGGATCAAAGACATCTCCTGGGAAAATTACTATAAGTTAAGGGATTGTAATCAGGCAGCAGAGTTTTTAGTAAACAATATACATAATATAATATCGAAAAACACTTTGATATAGACAGTATCTAAGAAAAAGCAACCACTTAAACCATGGATAACCGTAGGATTATTAAAATGTATCCGAAAAAGGGATAAAATGCACAGAAACCTTAAGCGATCTCCTCATGATGAGAGTATTTTAAGCGAATACAAGCAATATAGAAACATATGCAATAATATTATAAAAACTCAAAAAATAAATTATTTAAGAAATTTGTTAGAAAAAGACGTAGGGACATTAAAGGTACATGGGACGTTATTCAAAATTTAAACAACTTAGAAAAGGTTAGCAATATTCCCGTTGAATTGTGTCACCTAAAGAATCACTTAATGAACTGAATATATATTTTACGTCGATTGGCAAAACACTAGCTGAAACAACATTAAAGCTACTTGGTGAGACGGAAGAGAGGCTTGCTAGTAAGAGTATACACAGTTGAAGCTGTATCAACTCAATTATGTTTATACCCACTGACCCATTAGAGATAAAGAAAATTGTACAGCAGATGAAAGATGCAAAAACACCGGGTTGGGATAAGATTAGTGCAAAGACCATAAAATAATCAATAGATATTCTCGTTGATCCACTATGCTATTTATATAACCCTATTTTACCCTGGTATTCTGTGAGGGCGTGGTCCTTCCCCGGTCGAGCCGACCCTATTCGTGCTACAACTATACTACTAATATAGCTGCAGCATGGCTCTACCACGTAGGAAAAGCTTGTTTTATCGTTTAAATAATGGTTTTGTTGTGTAGTCCCCACGACAGTTTATATTAGTGTTACGGTAGAATAAGATTAAGCAGTATAATTAAAGTCACGTGTCCTTATCATTCAACACCTTCCGACATTCCGTATTTAATAGTTTCCGAAGAACCTTGAAAAAATTAATATCCGGAGTAGAACCAAAGTAACCGATATATCTCGATGAATCAGTAAGCCGAAGTGGCAATGGGTCATATTGTCGAAGAACCGACAACCTAGAGGGAAGAAAGGTTCTAGAGTGGCAGCCTCGTACCTCGTCAGAAATGCAGGAAGTCGACGAATGCAGGTAGCTCAGCACCGTTACTGTAAAAACATTGTAGTAACTCCATTAACAAGTTCCTGCAAAAACTTTGATAGTCTTATTATTGATAACTAGACGCAATTCAAACTTCTTAAGTGGTAGACAGGTTTGGATACAAAGCGAATGGAATTAAGCGACGGAGTCTCCATTCCAAAGTTTCCTGTTGCAATAAACTTGCGCTTCGTCGGTTGAATTGTGTTTTACTGAATTCCTATTCTCCGTGCAATTCTCAAGTTTAGTGTAAAGACGTATTAAAAAACATCTTAGGTTTAGTGGGGCATTTTAACATCACTACCAGATCTACTTTCTTTGCAAAGTATTAACTAAGATATACTCTCCACGTTTCGTACATTGTATATTCTTGTAGATATAAAATGTCCGTAATAAATTTTATTACTGAACATTGTTTAAATTTGGAACTAAAACATTTCCTATCACATTACTCGTTTTTTTTTAATAGAATGTATATTTTAAATATGTATATTCTTCCTGTACATGGTATATTTTGGAGATTCTTCTCTTAAAATCTTCGTAATAATTTTTGTAACCAAATAAATTTGAAAGGAAAACATTTCCTATTACTTGCTTTTATTTTACCGAATAAGGGTGTCAAACGAGCCACCTGTTGGAAAGTGGATACTGTGGCCCATAGACACATATACTCAGAACCGATCTTAACGATGTATGTTCTGTTAGTAAATAACACTGCATCTATACCATCGTATATATTTAGATTTAGACTTCTTAGAAAATGAATATTTCTTTGGGCCACTGCATCAACTTACTATGAGGTGGACTATGTGCTCATTTATCAACTTTATTCTATTAAAAATAACAATAAAGTGACGAATGTTTTCTTCTTCTTTCTAGTCCAATCACTGAAGGCTTTAGAAAGCTTTCGTCTTAGCGGAAATCATTATTAATAATTGGTATGGAAAAAATGGCCAGCGGCGGACATTTAGGATGTGATAAATATAACAAAGCCTCCTTCAACAGACTCTGAATCGGTATCGACTACAAACAGAAGCTTTTGTGTAACCAGACCGTTTTGAATTGAGCAACTCAACACCCGCTTGTGTTGATTATTCGAATGAAAATCTTTTTACGTTGGAAAGCTTAGAGCGATCAATTACTGGTTGCTTCAATCCCTTTGAAGTAGACTTCTAGCTCTCAGTAAGTTTTATTTTCCTTTATTATATTTTGCTACCATAAATAGCTAAAGTTATTTTAAAATTGCAGTGACAAACCAACTTCGATTCCTTCTCATGATGTTAACTATAGTGACACCAAGTTCAAATTATGTTTTGTCACTCCTGAGGACTAAGATGAAATTCCTGTCATGATACTGGCTCTCTACACTCGTCAGACCGGAACACAACAGTGCAAGTCCTGCTATTAGGTGATAGAAATAGGTGAGAAAGTTACATCTAGATGGACTCTTGGGTAGAAAGACTTCCACCCAGTAAACTAAAGTAACCTCAAGGATCAGTTCACAGCCTATATTACACTGGCTGGCTGCCAAATATTTATTGGTTTGCAGCAACGAAAAGGCGACTTGCTTAGCATTATGCTGTATAAGAAAAGTTGTAAGAAGTAATTAGAATTGACAGAAATATTCGGGAGCTCAGATAAAACGATGATGGCGTAATGTATACAAGGCGTTACGCCGCCATCATTTTGAGATGATCAAAAGAGAGATGTAAATTATCCAGACTAGAGACAGGAAGTAGCGTCAAAAAAACGTCGTATACTGAGATGGTCTAACCTCCTGGCAAGTGTGGCAAGTATGGCAAACCATCTACAGTGGTAGAGCCACGCGGCAGGTTTGCTGTCGCACGGATGGGCCAGCTCGAACCGGGGCGGTACCACGACCTCACAGAAAACCAGCGTGAAGTAGAGGTTTACCTCTGCGTTTCGCTTGGTGAGTGCAGGTGGCCGGAGGCCCTTTTTACTGGAAATGAGGCATTCCATCTTAGTTCTCACGGGTGACAACGCATCTACATTTTAATTTCTTATAGAGGATAGAAGTAGATGTCTATGGGCCGCAGCAACCACTTACCATCAGGTGGACTGTGTGCTCGTTTGTCACCCTTATCCTATAAAAAAAAACATCCTAAAATGCGAGAGGCCGATAATCAGCCGTGGACCTCTATGAGCTAATAAAAATCATTATAGAAGAACTATTTCGAAATTAAATTAAATTTTACGAAATTAAAATTTATCGAACAATTGGCGATAGCTTAATAAAGGTAGGCC
The DNA here is from genome assembly GCA_963668995.1 of Parnassius mnemosyne. Taxonomy (NCBI): domain Eukaryota; kingdom Metazoa; phylum Arthropoda; class Insecta; order Lepidoptera; family Papilionidae; genus Parnassius; species Parnassius mnemosyne. The sequence goes on from CAVLGL010000090.1 coordinate 1,570,548, forward strand.
AAATTAAGAGTACCCTTAACCGACGAGCATGTGTGCGTAGATATATGGATGTAAATGAGGCCAGAGAGGTGTGTCAGGCTAGTGCCCAATGGAAGTCCGTAGACCCTGTCTTAGGGTTACAGGCGTGAACGTTTATGTTTTTTTATTTCGAATTAAATATAAATTAATATTCAAAATATTCATTGCACAAATTTTGTAGAATACCTCTTGTACCTAGGAGCTCGTCTGGGTAGGTAGCACACAAAAAGCAGTGCTTATATTCATGTATTCCGGTCGGAAAGGTAAAGAGACCCAGTATAATGACAGGCAGTGAGACATTCCGTCTTAATCCCAAGAGGTGACAAGGCATTTGTAGCTTTTTTCGGAGTTGTCTGCAGGTGTGTATGGAGTGCAGTAACCACTTACCATAAGTTGAACTGTAAATTCGTTTTTCATTACAGTTTTATTTAAAAAAAAGTATTTGATTTAGCTGTGTAGAGGAGAACGCTGTAGAAAATAAATTTCCTTTTTATTTAAATAAGCAGAGTCTGAGTATCTAGGTTGAATCGTTCGCAAAGAGCTTATTTTGCATAGTAGTTATACGTTATATTTTAATCTTAGATAAAAGTATGCCTTTGTAGTGAAAGAACAGCAGCTCGCTATTTTTAAATTTAGTTCCAGTACTGTTCACTGACTGTCTGCTCTTACTCAACTTAAAAATCAACATTCTTCGGGTAACTTTGCATTCAACGATTTGAAAAAGAAATAAATCTCATTTAAAGGTATCTCTATTAGCAATTTTAATTTTAAAAACTGTATAAAAAGGGTTATTATAATTCAAATGAATACATCGTTGGTAACAACCCGTTTTGTAAATAGTTTGTGCAAGCTTTCGTATTAATAACAAGCGACCCGCCCCGGCTTCGCACGGGCAATTTCTGGATCTCGACAACAGCGCCACCTATCGGGTTAAATGTGAATCTAAACCATCTAGGCACGCATTCGAACACACAAAAAATCATCAAAATTGGTCGAGCAGCTATTGAGTATTAGCAAGACTAAGGGACTGCAATTGATTTTTATATATTTAGAGATGATGGCTCCATGGCGCAGTGGCTTAGCAACGAGGTTGTTGCGCTTTTTTTTTATTTTTTTTTTTATAGAATAGGGGGCAAACGAGCATGCGGCTCACCTGATGGTAAGTCACTACCGCCGCCCATGAACAACCGCAATACCAGGGGAATTGCAGATGCGTTGCAGGCCTTTTAGAAAGGTGTAAGCTCTTTTCTTGAAGGTTCCTAAGTCGTATCGGTTCGGAAAATTCGCTGGTGGTAATTGATTCTACAAAGAAGTTGTGCGAGGGAGAAAACTTCTTCTAAATCGCACAGTGGTGGACCGCCAATCATCCAGATGGTATGGATGGTAACGCGAGTTTTGTCGCGAAGTGCGATGGTGAAATTGAGCGGCTGGAATTAGTCCGAACATTTCCTCAGAGCACTCCCCGTGATAGATGCGATAAAATACGCAAAGAGATGCAACATCTCTACGCAGTGCCAGTGTATCGAGCCGATCGGAAAGAACTCGGTCGTCGACGATTCGAACCGCACTGCGCTGGATGCGGTCAAGTGGAAGGAGCTGGCACTGGGGTGCCCCGGCCCAGAGATGAGAACAGTATTCCATGTGGGGCCGAACTTGCGCTTTGTAAAGTTGCAAGCGATGTGCCGGCATGAAATACTGTCTCGCTCTGCTGAGCACGCCAAGCTTTTTAGAGGCCAATTTGGCCTTCCCTTCCAAGTGCCCACGAAACTGCACGCTATTCGATATGTCGACGCCAAGGATTCCGATAATGGCTGAGGCAGCAAGGGGAGTGCCTTGAAACTGAGGAGATACGACAAAGGATATATACGACAAAGATACGCTGGGTGTTTTTTCTATACTTATCATGGATGGATACATTGCACAAGGACATACATCCATAATCCATAACTGCGCCTCGGAGCCGTCAAATTCCCCCCTTTAATAAGAGACTATAAGAAGGACGTGTTAAAGCATATGTTGCAGGATAAAACATATTGCTTTCCCACTCTGATCTCACCTCAAACAGATTGGTTTAATTTACCAAACAAATAGTATAAAGTGACATTGTTTCAAGCAATCGCGGAGTAGGTAGTTTGTGGTGAACTACACAATACCTCAAAACTGATAGAACAGAATAGACTAATTCTGCTGTAAAAATTATGAAGATAGATGGTTTTAATAATATGGTTATAATAAAAATAATTTATTTAGTATGGGTTATTATACTGGTAAAGATTACATGATTAATAATAACCCATGAAAATGAGGTGATCGCTATTTTGCTGTGTCCTAATGTTTTCATACTATATGTAAAACATTTTATATTGTAATTATTTTAATGCCGCTGTGTTTCTTGCTGCTTCTTTCTATGACAGAGGCTTTTTGCAAAGCAGTGGTAAAGATTAAATGACTTTCAATAGTATTCTTGTCATCCATATTGAATATAAATTATTCTATTCTATGCTTTATTTGACAATTCTTTAAGACAGCTTCTAAAATATTCTTTGAATTCCAAGAAATTTGTATTCCGTTAGAAACTGATCTCGAAAACGATAAAATTTTCAAATCAGTGCTTGTAAACAGCTAATATTTGCGCTCCATATTGGTTCCGCGGCTTGCTATCTGAATACTGGATTCCATTATTGAAAATTTATTTATGTCATGCAGCATGACTTTACGTGATAGACAACTATATTTGGTTGGATTTTACAAAAGCGTGGACGTGGTTGGACTAAATATTATCTACAAAGTAAAATTACAACTAGATATAGGAATTATTTAACGTAATCGTTTCAAAACTTTAATAACCGAAAACGTTATTACGTGATAGAGCTCTGCCGCAATTATATTATGGTTGTAGCACGAATGGGTCAGTTCCATCGGGAAAAGACCATGCTCTCACAGAATGTCTAAATCCTACAAAATAGCAGCTCAATGCTGCTCTGAGTCATTCATGTTCCTCGAAGAATCCAAACAACTTATTAATATCGCCAAAAATTTCGAAGAGCGACCCAAGTGCGATGCACTGAGTCATGTTGAAGGCGCACTTCAGGACATGAGCCGTTCCATCGCACTCCATACAGACTCTGCACAGAAGACTCCCCAAGAGACATATAGTAAACATATTAAACAATAGATCCACCTATTTTATATTTCTGTAAGCCTTCACTACCATCTCTGCACACGGAGGACGACTCACTGGCCCACGCCGCAAAAGAGAAAGCCGACCTTTTAGGCTCCCTTTTTGCGTCCAACTCGAGGCAACCGCTCAGACCCGTCCAACTATAGGCCTATCGCCATCACCTCCTTGTTCTCCAAAATAATGGAATCCATTATTAACTGCCAGCTCATGCGATACCTTGAGGATCACCACCTGGTTAGGGACCGCCTATACGGTTTTCGTCGGGGTCGATCAGCTGGTGATCTTCTGGTCTACCTGACCCACAGATGGGCGGAGGCAGTAGAGTCCAAGGCGTTGGCCGTGAGTTTGGACATTGCGATGGCCTTCGATCGGGTTTGGCACAAAGCGCTTCTTTCGAAGCTCCCTTCCTATGGGCTTCCCGAGAAATTGAGCAATTGGATCACCAGTGTCCTTGCTGATCGGTGCATCAAGGTCGTAATTGACCGTGCATGCTCTGATTTCAAGCCTATCAACGCTGGTATTCCACAAGTCTACGTGCTATCACCAACGCTGTTTCTCCTGCATATCAATGATATGATGCAAACTGGTAACATTCATTGCTCTGCAGACGACAGCACTGGTGATGCCTTATAAACCGGCCATGTCAATATTTTTCGGGAAAACGTCGGGCGAAGGCCTTCGATCGGGTCTGGCACAAAGCGTTTCTTTCGAAGCTTCCTTCCTATGGGCTTCCCGAGAAATTGTGCAATTGGATCACCAACTTCCTTGCAGATCGGAGCATCAAGGTCATTGTAGACGGTGCATGTTCCGACTACAAGCCTATTAACGCCGGTGTTCCACAAGGCTGCGTGCTATCAACAACGCTGTTTCTTCTGCATATAAATGATATGTTCTAACTGGTAACATTCATTGCTATGCGGATGACAGCACTGGTGATGCTCTATGCACCGGCCGTGCCAATATTTCTCGGGAAAACGTCGCCGAGTACCGGAACAAACTTGTGTCTTAAGTCGAGTCTTTGCTGAACAAAGTCTCGGATTGGGGGCGACTAAATCTAGTCCAGTTTAATCCTCAGAAGACACAAATTTGCGCATTTACCGCTAAAAAGGACCCCTTTGTCGTATCTGCTCAGTTACAAGGCACTCCCCTTCTCGCCTCAGCCAGTATCGGAATCCTCGGAGTCGACATATCGAGTGACGTGCAATTTCGTGGTCACTTGGAAGAGAAGGCCAAATTGGCCCCTAAAAAGCTTGGCGTGTTCAGCAGAGCGGAACAGTATTTCATGCTGGCACACCGCCTGCAACTTTACAAGGCGCAGGTTTGGCCTCACATGGAATACGGTTCCCATCTCTAGGCAGGGGCTCCCAAGTGCCAGCTTCTTCCACTTGACCGCATCCAGCGCAGAGCGGCTTGAATCGTCGACGACCGAGCCCTTTCGATCGGCTCGATTCATTGGCACTGTGAAGAGATGTTGCATCCCTTTGCATTTTCTTTCGAATATACCACGGGGAGTGCTCTGAGGAATTGTTGGGATTAATCCCAGCCGCCAAATTTCACGAACGCACATCGCGGCAGAACTCCCGATACCATCCACACCATCTGGATGATTGGCAGTCCACCACTGTGCTATTTAGAAGATGTTTTCTTCCTCGCACGACTTCCTTGTGGAATTGATTACCATCAGCGATTTTTCCGGACCGATATGACTTAGGGATCTTCAAGAAAAGAGCCTACTCCTTTTTAAAAGGCTAGCAACGCATCTGCGATTCCCCTGGTGTGGCAGTTGTTCATGGGCGGCGGTAGTCACTTACCATCAGGTGAGCCGCATGCTCGTTTGCCCCCTCTCCTATAAAAAAAAACCTATATGGTCCAGGGTTCGAATTCCGGATTGGGCCAATAAAATTAAAGTTTTTGGATTTTCTGTATAGAAAGTTCCACTAGCAGCCCGGTGTCACGAAGTTAGCGATGTTTCACTTCCATTCCTCGAGAAGCATGTAAACCTGGCCTGAACTCTCGCCAGTCGTGTCGATTTGCCGTCCCATTGAACTATGAGAGTGAAGGAATAGTGAGTGCACATGCCGTTGTGCATGTGCTCGGGCACTATAATCCTATCCTACGCGGATGGCTAGTCTCTCTCAAGACTGGCCGCCGTCATCGAAATTCGGTCTAGACGACATAATTATAACCGATACATCCACACTAAGATACCTAGCGAAAACAAATTTAAAATATTTTCCGATATGAAAATCAATCATACCAACTGTTTTTATAAAAATAAAGAAATAAATATGGTTATGGAAAATAAATATAGCAAAGTGACTTTCTAAAGCAACCCTAAATAACAATTTCCCCGAGGAAATATTCTTATAATACCTCTTGTAATTGTTCTGTAATGTCTCCAAGGAAATTGAGGCAATGTTCTACAGATTATTTTCTTACCTCTTAGACTAAGTCATATTATATTTTTTATAGTATATAGGTGACAAAAGAGCACACAGTCCACCTGATGTTAAGTGTATGCTGTAAACATATAGACATATACAGTTATCCTCAATTAAGAATCAAAATGCAGATGTGTTGTCCCCCTGAGGACTGAGATGGAATGCCTCGTTTCCATTAAATACAACTACTTTTACGGATTTTATCGCTTTTAACCGCACTTATTTTTATTTTCAATTCCGTTTAAGTGTTCACGTAAATATAAGAAAATATTATGTAAGCCTCGCTTCCAGTAAAAAAGGGTCTCCGGTTCTCTACACTCACCATACGATCCACAGCAATATTAAGCTGCTATTTTACGCTGGTATACTGTGGGAGCGTGGTCCTACGCCGGTCGAGCAAGCCATTCGTGCTACAACAATAATATAGCTACAGCGTGGCTCTACTACGTAAAAATAAAAAAAAGTGAAAGCCGAAATAAAAGAACTGTAAACTGAAATAATTTTAATCCTCAAGGGTTAATTCTGGTCACAATATCATCGTGCAAACCAAACTTTGCTTCATCGCACGATTTCTCATCCTGTCATTCAGATTCAGTTCTAAAATTCGGAAAAATATGAATGTAAAAGTGTAAATGATGTCGATAAATCGAGCATGAATCCCTCTGAGCCGCTAACGAGCGCCCTTAATGTGGCGGAAACAAGGATTGCTCTCGTATCTGGGAACATTCTGCACATCATGATGACGTTTTGCATACTATCTAATCTAGATTTAATGACGTCTGTATTTAGAATATTTATTATTATTCTTGTCAATAGCGTGTGTAGTGGCAATATAATAATATACAACACCCTATATCATCCCGAGGGTGCGTAAGAGGCGTCAGAGGGAAACAAATCAGGAGTTGGTCAGCAGCGTCTCCCTAGTAACGACTAAAACAAACAGCGTTTGCCAATCCGCTAGCCAATCGTGGCAACTATGGCAAATATCCCCTTATTATATCCCCTTATACGTGGTAGAGCCATGCTGCAGCTATATTAGTAGTATAGTTGTAGCACGAATGGGTCGGCTCGACCGGGGAAGGGCCACGCTCTCACAGAATACCAGCGTCAAACAGAAGTTTAACACTGTTGTGTTTCGTATGGTGAGTGTAGAGAACCGGAGACCCTTTTTACTGGAAAAGAGGCATTCCATCTTAGTCCTCACGGGTGACAGCGCATCTGCATTTTTAATTCGCAAACGAGGATAAATGTAGATGTTTATGGGCCACAGCGACCACTTATTGGACTGTGTGCTCGTTTGCCACCCTATACTATAAAAAAAATAATTAGGAAATTTATGGTGGCGTTCTATGTTTAGCAGTGCACTTTAGTATTCTGCATCTGTAACGTTAACAGATGTCTATAGTGTGTTGCCAGTGATATCTAATGAATCTGGGACGGTCTTTCAATCCTAACTGTATTAGGAAACTCACTCAACAACCTACAGTAAGAAGTACCCCCGGATTTTCTTTTTTTTTTGGTTAGCCAACATAAGAAACATCAATGAATATATGGTTACATAACAATGTAATACATTTTACATACAAAATGTGTGTGTCAAAATAAAAATAATAAAAGAAATAAAAGCTGATTTGTAATTACAGTCCGCTTGGTGAAGGCACTTCAACGTAGATCAACATGCTTAAGTTTGGTAATGATTTCTCTGCCTAATAACTTCTTGGTGCTCAACGGATCAATAAGTTGAAGCGGCAATAGGTCGGATGTATAGTTCGAAACACCTACCACCGATAGGGAAGAAAGGTTCCAAAGTATCGGCAAGCGCAGCCCAGGCAAGCCCCCAAGAGATAAAGAAATTACCTTAAAAAGGAAAATAAGTATCAATACATAAAAACAGAAGAAAAATAGAAAACTGTGTTTACATACCGCTTGCATAATCATAGGTCTTTACCTATGAAATTGCCGTTCTGCAGTACTGGCTATAATCAAATCATAATTGTTTTTCTGCCGATTTCCAGAAAGAGACGGTACACAATTCGACTGCATGTTTTTTTTATGTGTGTTACCTCATAAATTTTTACTGGGTGAACCGATTTCGATAGTTCTTTTTTATTTCAAAGCTGGTACTTCTCGTGTGAATCCCATATGAATCCCCTATGAATTTGATCAAGGTCAGACTAATAGCTTTTGAGTTATTCTTAATAACTTATATTGAAGTCGGCTGTACAAAATTTTTAATTTTAAATTATGTTTAGCTAAGAATTTTAATTTCAAGTTAATTTTACATTTAAATAAAACTCGGTTTAATGGATTTTATCGCGCATATATAACTTATTTTATATTCACACTTTACAGCACCCATGGTCACTTACGACTGATGTGTACACAGCCATCTTCTCTATTGAAGTTAGGATATTTTTTTGATTTCAAGAGCCTCGCGAATCATCCTTGGAAAGAATCAGTGTTCTTTAGCGAGGATTTGTAGTCTATCAAATCTAATGTACTGACGGCGGCGATCCTGTACGTGTTCACAGACTGCAGACTTCCCGGGGCGTCGGTTCTTCTCATTAGCTATGTGTTCTTTAACGCGGGTTTTTATTGATCTTTTACGTTGTCCTATATAATAGAGACCACATTCACAATCAAGCTTGTACACTCCTGCATCTTGCAGAGGGACATTAACCTTGACTGATGGTAAAAACTGACTAATCTTCTTCGGCGGCTTGAAGTATTTTTATTATATAATATTATGTTATATAATCATATAATTATATTGTAATTAAATAATTATATGTGCTATACATTATACACGGGGAAGGACAACGCTCTCACAAAATACTAGCGTAAAAAAGCAGATTAATACTTCTGTGTTTTGTATGGTGAGTGTAGAGAAACTAAGAACCTTTTTACACGAAATGAGGTGTTCCATCTTAGTCCTTAGGGATGACAACGCACCTGTATTTTGATTCCTAATCGAGATTAATTGTACAAGTCTACGGGCCAACATATCCTCTTACCATCAGGTGGTTCTACGTTATGTTGCCGAAGAAGAAGTAAAGTTTTATTTATTTTATATAGTATTTATATATGATAGAGCGTCTATTGTGTAGACGTCGTAACAATATACCACCCTTTTAGACACGCTTTCAGCGTATTTAAACGTCAGAATGAACACAATTCTCGCTTGTAATATAAACAGCTTTTGTGACATACGGCGAGTGCGGTTAGCGTGTGATACAATATTATGATTAAGTAAACTCAACTAATAGACATTAGTGTCGTCGTAATATCGTAATAAAGGTTTTGTTGGAATTTAATCAGCTACAAATAGACGGTCTTGCATGCTTCAATTAGCTTCGTAAACGCTACCTTAAGACAACATTATGCTCAGTAAAATGTTCTTAATTAGTATGATTTTACTTGTACACAAATGTTCCTAAATACATTAACAGTTTATTTTCATCCCACTCATTTTTGAGAGGGTTTTAGAGCAAGAAAATATCAGCCGCATTGCCCCAATTCGAAATTATAATATTCCTATACAAAATTAAAAAGTAACAGACCAATCCGTATCAAAGCATATGAACGACTATGGAAAAATCCCCTCCGTGAGGCAGCCTATGATGATGTATGGATAGAATATCTTCCTGGTAGCAAACCTACAGGTACATATGGGTAATAAACTTTCTTCCGCCACCACCTTATAAATACAAATACAAAATTATCATATAGATAGAAGTACACTAACCTACAATTTTTTTATAGAATGTGGGTGACAAACGAGCACACAGTCCACCTGATGGTAAGTGGTTGCTGTGTCACATAGACATCTACATCTATCCTCGTATGCGAATCAAAATGCAGATGCGATGTCAATCGTGAGAAATAAGATGGAATGCCTCCTTTCAAGTAAAAAGGGTCTTCGGTTCTCTACACTCACCATATGAAACACAGCAGAATCAAGCAAACACAACAGAATCAAGCCGCTATTTTACCCTGGTGCGTGGTCCTTCCGCGGTCGAGCCGACCCTATTCGTGCTACAACTATACTACTAATATAGCTGCAGCATGGCTCTACCACGTAGAAAAAGCTCCTGTTTTATCGTTTAAATAATGGTTTTGTTGTGTAGTCCCCACGACAGTATATATTAGTGTTACGGTAGAATAAGATTAAGCATGAGAATGCAGGTAGCTCAGGACCGTTACTGTAAAAACATTGTAGTAACTCCATTAATAAATTCCTGCAAAAACTTTGATAGTCTTATTATTGATAACGAGACGCAATTCAAAGTTCTTAAGTGGTAGACAGGTTCGGATACAAAGCGAATGGAATTAGGCGACGGAGCCTCCACTCCAAAGTTTCCTGTTGCAATAAACTTGCGCTTCGTCGGTTAAATTGTGTTATACTGAATTCCTATTCTCCGTGCAATTCTCAAGTTTAGTGCAAAGACGTATTAAAAACATCTTAGGTTTATTGGGGCATTTTAAACATTACTACCAGATCTACTTTCTTTACAAATTATTAACTAAGATATACTCTCCACGTTTTAAACATTGTATATTTTTGTAGATTTAAAATGTCCGTAATAAATTTTATAACTGAACATAGTTTAAATTTGGAACTAAAACATTTCCTATCACATTACTTGTTTTTTTTTATAGCATGTATATTTTAAATATGTATATTCTTACTGTACATGGTATATTTTGTAGATTCTTCTCTTAAAATTTTCGTAATAATTTTTGTAACCAAACAAATTTGAAAGGAAAACATTTCCTATTACTTGCTTTTATTTTACCAAATAAGGGTGTCAAACGAGCCACCTGTTGGAAAGTGGATGCTGTGGCCCATAGACACCTATACCCAGAACCGATCTTAACGTTGTATATTCTGTTACTAAATAACACTGCATCTATACCATCGTATATATTTAGGTTTAGACTTCTTAGAAAATGAATATTTCTTTGGACCACTGCATCCACTTACTATCAGGTGGACTATGTGCTCATTTATCACCTTTATGCTATTAAAAAAAAAACAATAAAGTGACGGATGTTTTCTTCTTCTTTCTAGTCCAATCACTGAAGGCTTTAGAAAGCTTTTGTCTTAGCGGAAATAATTATTAATAATTGGTATGGAAAAGATGGCCAGCGCGGACATTTAGGATGTGATAAATATAACATAGCCTCCTTCAACAGACTCTGTATCGGTATCGACTACAAACAGAAGCTTTTGTATAACCAGACCGTTTTGAATTGAGCAACTCAACACTCGCTTGTGTTGATTATTCGTATAAAGACCTTTTTACGTTGGAAAGCTTAGAGCGATCAATTACTGGTTGCTTCAATCCCTTTGAAGTAGACTTCTAGCTGTCAGTGAGTTTTATTTTCCTTTATTATATTTTGCTACCATAAATAACTAAAGCTATTTTAAAATTGCAGTGACAAACCAACTTCGATTCCTTCTCATGGTGTTAACTATAGTGACACCAAGTTCAAATTATGTTTTATCACCTCAGGGGACTAAGATGAAATTACTGTCATGATACTGGCTCTCTACACTCGCCAGACCGGAACACAACAGTGCAAGTCCTGCTATTTGGTGATAGAAATAGGTAAGAAGGTTGCATCTAGATGGACTCTTGGGTAGAAAGACTTCTACCCAGTAAACTAAAGTAACTTCAAGAGTCAGTTCACAGCCTATAATTACACTGGCTGGCTGCCAAATATTTAATGGGTTGCAGCAACGAAAAGGCGACCTGCTTAGCATTATGCTGTATAATAAAAGTTGTAAGAAGTAATTAGAAAGGACAGAAATATTCGGGAGCTCAGATAAAATGATGGCGGCGTAACGTCTTGTATAACATGAGAGATATAAATTATCCAGACTAGAGACAGGCAGTAGCGTCAAAAAAAAACGTCGTATACTGAGATGGTCTAACCTCCTGGCAAGTGTAGCAAGTATGGCAAACCATCCTACAATGTGAGAGGCCGATAATCAGCCGTGGACCTCTATGAGCTATTAAAAATCATTATAGAAGAACTATTTCGAAATTAAATTAAATTTTACGAAATTAAAATTTATCGAACAAATTGGCGATAGCTTAATAAAGGTGGGCCAAATTAAGAGTACCCTTAACCGACGAGCATGTGTGCGTAGATATATGGATGTAAATGAGGCCAGAGAGGTGTGTCAGGCTAGTGCCCAATGGAAGTCCGTAGTCCCTGCCTTAGAGTTACAGGCGTGAACGTTTACGTTTTTTTATTTCGAATTAAATCGAAATTAATCTTCAAAATGTTCATTGCACAAATTGATAGAATACGTTTTATACCTAGGAGCTCGTCTGGGTGGGTAGCACACAAAAAGCAGTGCTTATATTCATGTATTCCGGTCGGAAAGGTAAAGAGACCCAGTATAATGACAGGCAGTGAGACATTCCGTCTTAATCCCAAGAGGTGACAAGGCATTTGTAGCTTTTTCCGGAGTTGTCTGCAGGTGTGCATGGAGTGCAGTAACCACTTACCATTAGTTGAACTGTAACTTCGTTTTTCATTACAGTTTTATTTAAAAAAAAACTGTATTTTATTTAGCTGTAGGGAAGAATGCTGTAGAAAATAAATTTTCTTTTTATTTAAATAAGCAGAGTCCGAGTAGCTAGGTTGAATCGTTGGCAAAGAGCTTATTTTGCATAGTAGTTATACGCTTTTTAATCTTAGATAAAAGTATGCCTTTGTAGTGAAAGAACAGCAGCTCGTTATTTTTAAATTTAGTTCCAGTACTGTTCACTGACTGTCTGCTATTACTCAACTTAAAAATCAACATTCTCCGGGTAACTTTGCATTCAACGATTTGAAAAAGAAATAAATCTCATTTAAAGGTCTCTCTATTAGCAATTTTAATTTTAAAAACTGTATAAAAAGGGTTATTATAATTCAAATGAATACATCGTTGATAACAACCCGTTTTGTAAATAGTTTGTGCAAGCTTTCGTATTAATAACAAGCGACCCGCCCCGGCTTCGCACGGGCAATTTCTGGATCTCGATAACAGCGCCACCTATCGGGTTAAATGTGAATCTAAACCATCTAGGCACACATTCGAACACACCAAAAATTATCAAAATTGGTTGAGCAGTTATTGAGTATTAGCAAGACTAAGGGACAGCAATTGATTTTTATATATTTAGAGATGACGGCTCCATGGCGCTGTGGCTTAGCAACGAAGTTGTTGCGCTGGGGCCGCGGGTTCGAATCCTGCACGGAACAAAATATCTGTATGGCCTACAAATAATTGTTCCGGGTCTGGATGTTTATTCTCGTGCAATTTATGTTTGTAAACTGCCTCCACGATACAGGAGAATGGAGCGTATGGGTATACATGGTATTATCTATGATTGGTTCAAATATTACTTAAGTAATTGAATCCAGCAGATTAAAGTTGGCACACACATTAGTGACGAAACTAACTGCGATTACGGAGTCCCACAAGGAAGCACTCTTGGACCAACACTTTTCCTGGTGTAACGTACACGATCCGATCTTTGCAACATAGAATTGGAAGGAGCTGATTTATTAATGTACGCAGATGATACTGCCCTACTATGTCATCATCAGACTTGTGATGGTGTGCAAACTCTTACAGAAAGAGGACTGTGTAAGGTTTCGAAGGCTCTGGAAAATAGTTTGCTATCGTTAAACGTAGAAAAGATGAAACATCTATGTTTCAGGATAACATAGGCTACTAATCCCTCTAGCAGTTTTAAAGTCAAGATGCAATCTTTCCCATGCAATACAATACCCTTACTTCCTGGCAGAAAGTGTGATTGTAAAGAGCTAGAAATGGTTAAACACGTGCGATATCTAGGAGTGACAATTGACGATAAACTAACTTGGAACCGTCATATTTCAAATGTCACGAGTAGAGTAAGAAAGCTCATTTATATTTTTAAGAACCTAAGAAAAATTGCAGATAGCGACCTTCTTCTATATGTGTACAAGGCTTTTTGCCAACATATTGTATTGCAGTGTGGGGAGGAGCAGCGAAATCTCATATGATGGGACTGGAAAGGGCTTAAAGAGCCATTCTAAAAGTTCTATGTCTTCTCCCTTTTAAATATTCCTCACACGCATTGTTACGGCCAACAGCTGCCCTGCCTAAACAGGAGTTGGATCCTTCGCGGCCCATAGACGAAGGAGCCACGGGCAGATGCAGGTCGGGCGTTCCTACGCCGAGGGTCAAAGGTTTCTAATGAACACGCGAGGGGAAAGGTCACTAGAAGAAATGCACTTACCTGCCTCAGGAGCGCAGACGGTTCTCCTAGACCGGCCCGGCTGATGGAAGTTGTGCTTGGTGTATGCGGTGTTGTGAGTGTAGGTGTAATTGTGTGAGCTGGTATGTTGACGGGAACCGATCTGGATGACTCGACGACGTCCGGGAGAAGGCACGCGCTGGTATCCCCGGAACTTCACCCTTCTGGAGGCACTCGTAAGGGGTTGTCACCAAATGGGACGGCTACTCTGGTAGTCCTTCCGATGTAAATCACTTTGATAGTTGCGCGCGAATTTCACCGAGTTAGTACGTTCTAATAACGATACCGTTATTGCAACGATTTACGCGGATTGTTTCTTTAGCAAGTTTAGGCGCGAAAAAATACGTCCGTATAGTTCGCAAGAAAAATCCTACTACCTCGCGAGAAGAGCCACACCGACTCGTTGCGGCGGCCGGGGGGGCGGGGGAGAGGGAAGGTGCCCTTGATATCGAGGCCAAAAGCGCGCGTTAAATCCTGCGTTTTTATTGCAAATTTTCCTGCCTAGACAACCCCCCGCCCCGGACATAAGGCATTAAGTCCGCGAGTAGATTGGCAAACGGGACAAGGTCGCGACGGCCCGTTGCAAGACCGAATCTCCGACCAAAACCTCGGCCACTCTAGGCACCCCATCCGTTCCATACGACAATTTAACAATGCGCCCACGGCGCCAATACAAAGGTAGCGCGTTTGGTTCTTTAATCAACACGAGGTCTCCCACCCGAGGAGGCTCCGTCTTGTCAGACCACTTAATGCGCTGCTGCAAAAGATGTAGGTACTCCAGAGACCATCGGTGCCAAAAGCGTTGAGTCATCTGTTGCAGCAGGGCAAACCTGCTAAGCCGTGAAGCACTCGTTTCCCTGAAGGGATACTCGGGCAGAGCGTTAAGAGGCTGGCCAATCAGGAAGTGTCCCGGGGTTAGAACCTCCAAATCATTCGGGTCAGAGGAGAGGGGACAGAGGGGCCGAGAGTTGAGTACCGCCTCAATTTTACAGAATACAGTGGCGAGCTCCTCAAACGTCAAAATGGCTTCACCAATAACGCGACGGAGATGCGTTTTGGCAACCTTAACCACCGCCTCGAAAATACCGCCCCAGTGGGGACACGCCGGAGGGTCGAATTTCCACTGGATGCCCCTTTTCGACATAGCATTTCCTAAATAAGTCCGGTGGCTGGACAGAAATTCGACAACCTCCTTGAGATACCTATCCGTGCCCTTATAATTCGTCCCGCAGTCAGACCGGATCAAGTCCGGCAAGCCGCGCCGCGACACGAAACGGCCAAGCGTGGCCAAGAAGGCTTCCGTGCTGAGGGCGCTCACCAGTTCCAAGTGAACGGCTTTAGTGGAGAGGCACACGAAGACGCAAAGATAGGCCTTACATGAACGCGCGTTACGAAGGTTAGAGGACTTGACGAGGAAGGGGCCAGCGAAGTCTGTTCCGACCCCAGCGAATGGTCGGATGGCCCTGACGCGGTCGGGCGGCAAGTCACCCATAAGAGGCTGCGATATGGGGGCCTTCAGTTTATAACAGGGGATGCACTTAAAGATGACGCTCCGAATGGTGCGACGACCAGACAAAATCCAAAACTCCCGCTGCAAAATAGCCGACAGGGCGTTACACCCAGCGTGGGCATTCCTAACATGGTGGTGGGTTACCAGCAACCGGACAAGGGCGCCGTCCTTAGGGAGCAGCAACGGGTGTCGAGCCCCGCACGGCAGTTGAGAGTTTTTCAAACGTCCGCCCACGCGCAGCATCCCAGCGTCGTCCAGAAAGAGGTTCAGGCGGGCCAGAGCGCCCTTGATAACGGAGCCACGCTTCAAGTGTTCGATAACGGGCTCAAAATGCTCCGTCTGGACCATACGGATCCAATGCATCAGGGCTTCCCGACGCTCGCTAGGGGACAAAACGCAATCAGAGAGTCGGTTGGACGGATCTCTCGAATTGTGGACAAAGCGGCGCAGCCAAGCAGTCACTCCTAAGAGCTTATCGAGAGAGCTGTACCGTTCCAGAAGGGAGAGATCCCGAGTGGGCTTATCCTTGCCCACTCCTACTCGGGCCCGTAGGCCCGGCAACTCAGTAGGTTCGGAGTGATTACCCTGGGGCCAGAAGGATTGAGGATCAGATAACCAACTGGGACCCCACCACAATGAGTGGGCAACCAGCGCGGGGGCCTCACAGCCGCGGGAAGCGCAGTCGGCGGGATTCAACTCCCCGGGGACATGTCTCCAGTGGAGAGAAGTCTCAGAACTCTGGATTTGAGACACGCGGTTCGCCACAAAGACCTCAAGATTGTGAGGTGCGGCTCGGAGCCAACAAAGTACTATCTCACTGTCCGACCATGCGTAGACGTCCGTAATGTCGATTACAGGCTTCAAGGACGAGTGAACGTGGTTGAGGAGCCGCGTGAGAAGAGCGGCTCCGGACAGTTCCAATTTAGGGATAGTTAAACGGGATCTAATGGGAGCAACCTTGCTTTTGGCGAGTACGAGATGAACTGCAGTATGCCCAGAGGAACTCACAGTCCGCAAATATACGACAGCAGCATAGCCCTTCTCAGAGGCGTCGCAAAACCCATGTAGGGTAGCCCTGCATTTCCCTGGAGGTAGGAAGCACCTTGGCATGGAAACCCGGTTGATGTCCGGAAGGGAGGAGAGCATGGAGAGCCACTCTCGCAAGAGGACCCCGCTAATAGGCTCGTCCCAACCCAACCCCGACATCCAGAGCTTTTGAAGAAAGCACTTAGCCAAAAAGATGACCGGGGTGATCCATCCATTTGGGTCGAAGGTGCGAGCTACTGTAGACAGCACGGAGCGCTTGGTCCATGCTTTGGGAGGTGGGTCAAGTTTTACTCTATACGTGAAGGTGTCCTGAACAGGCTGATATTGAATGCCCAGCACAGTCAGCAAATTAGGATTCTCAGGGTGCTCGAACAGATGAGGATCTTGTTGATCCTCTCCTGGGAGGTCCCTCAAAATGTGTGGGGAGTTCGACAGCCACTTGCGCAACTCATAGCCTCCAGACTTCAGGATGGCAATTAATTCGTCTCGCAAGACCAGAGCCTCCTCGACGGTGGAAGCGCCCGTACAAATGTCGTCCATGTAGACCGAAGTCTCTAAGATAGAAGCTCCCCGAGCGTATCTCAGGCGCTCTCTCTCAGCGAGTTCAAGGAGGGTTCGCATGGCGATATACGGGCTGGACCGGAGTCCATAAGTGGTGGTGTTCAACTCAAATACCTGTATGGGATCGCTGGGCTTCTCGCGCCACAATATCAGCTGATATCGGCGGTCATCACGATGTACCACCGATTGGCGAAACATCATCCGAATGTCCGCGACAAAAACCACTTGGTGTCGACGGAATTGGGTCAGGATGTCGGATATGTCCTTGATCAGTTTAGGACCCGAGTGAAGACACTGATTCAGGGACACACCGTTTGATGTGGGGGCGGAACCGTCAAAGACTACCCGAATCTTACTCTCAGGGGTCCTCAAGACCGCATGGTGAGGGAGGAAGTAGTGCTCATGTGAACGCCATTCGAAGTTGGACGGTGACATGTGACCCAGCTCCTGATACTCGCGCATGAACTTGACATATTTGTCGCGAAAGGCGGGGTCACGCCGCATGCGGCGCTCCATGGAAAGCAACCTCTTCTCGGCCAGAGCACGGGATTGACCCAAAGAGGGGCGGGAGTCCAGAAAGGGTAAGCGAGTGACGAACCGACCGTCGACCCGCCGGCCGGTATTGTTCTGGTAGAACAACTCACACTCACGGTCCAGAGGGTCGACTCGAGCTGCATGGGGTGGTTCCTCAATGTCCCAGAATCGCTGGACAGCGTCCGATAGGGACACGCCCACGACGGAGAGAGGGTCGGCCGTCGGAGAGGGAGGAGACCACATAACCGGTCCAAAAAAGCTGTGCCCAAATATCGTGGAAATGGCTGCCAGGCCATTGGGCTGCAGAGCTCGTATCTCACCTAACAAGAGGGCACCCAGCGTGTCGGCCCCCAGTAACAAATCTATCGGCCCCGGTTGGGCCCACCGAGGGTCTGCCGGTCTCAAAGCCGACGCACAGCGCACAGCGCTGTCATTTATACGAACGTTAGGGAGGAACCCTACAATGTCGTCGAGGACATTTACCTTGACTAAAATACGAAGGTGTTCGCTGTCAGGGCTGAACACCAACTCCGATTGTCCCCTAGGAGCAGGAGGCTCGGCACCTCCGATACCTACCATCGGACGTGATTCAGAGCTCCAGGGGAGCCCCAGTCTTCCCACCAACCGAGTAGAGGCCACACTACGCTGGGAACCCGAGTCCAATAGAGCTCGAACCGTTAAGTGGTCGCCGCTCGGGTTGTAAACCTTCACTGAGGCTGTCGGCAATAGAACAGTTTGACAGGTGGACTGCTGACGACTTATAGGCTCAGTGGAGGCGGCCATGGCGGGAGCTAGGGCGGCAGCCTCCTATCTGGAGCTGCCTCTGTTAGGCCGGCACCCGAACCGGGGGGCCCGAGCGCGGCACTCCGACGGCGTCTCGATGACCCCCGACTGGAATTCCCCGAACGGGCCGACCGAGGGAAACTCGGGGATCCTCGGCTCCAAGGCTCGGGGCCGATACGCAGTCTCCGGAACCCGGTAGTACCGGCACCGGCCAAAGGGGGGCGGGCGGCGTTCCAGTCGCGGCCACTCAGCCAACGGGGGTGAGAAAGGTCTAGCTGACCGCTGAGTGGCCGCGAATCCACTATCAACGCGGGGAGGGGGGGTGAAGACCCCCCCGCCCCTGGGGGAACGACTCCCCGACCGATCGGGGGAGGGGCTCCCTTCAGAAGGAGGGGCGCTGCGGTCCGCCGGTGAGCGCCGAGCGTCGCCCGACAGTGGGCGTGGCTGGGCGCCCCCGCCCGTGGGAGTCGGGGGGCTGGCAGGGCCCTGCGAGGACGAGCCGCGCGCACCCAGGCACAAGAGGACGTTGTGGTTGCCCTGGCAGTGCGTGCAGGGCCGCTGGTGCGGGCAGTCTCGTTGTAAATGCCTCTCCAGGCACGAGAAGCACCAGCGGCGCTCCCTGGCGATGGTTCGCCTCGCCTTAGCCGGCTTGCGCAACAACTTCGGGCACGACGCCGTCCGGTGGTCGGATGCTCGACAATAGGAGCAGGGAGGCGCCTCCCGGGCCGCTAGGCCACTATAGGAGGGTACGGGGGGGCGCCCTCCCGCGGGGGCTACACTCGGCCTCAGGGGGGTGGGCGCCGCCTTGGCCGGCTGACTCCGCCTTTCCCTGGGCACCGCTCGGGAGGAGGCCGGGGGGCCCTCGACGGCGCCTGCTGCGTTCTCCAGCAGCCTGCACTGCTCTTCCAGGAACCGCAGCAGGTCCCTAAAGGGGGGCATATAAGAGGCGCCATCCCCTCCGAACCTCTCCTCAAAATGGAGCCGAAGGTCGAGGGGCAGGCGGGACAGCACTATATGAAGGAGCAGAAAAGACCACTCGTCCACAGGTAAATCCAGCCGCCGCAACGAGTTGCACGCTACGACGACTGGATTCACTATGTCTTCACGTAGTCTAGTCCGGTCCTTCAGCAGCGGGAGGTTCAGCAGCCTCCGAACATGATCGTCCGCAATCCGCCGGACGTTGGCGTACCTTCCAGCGAGGAGGTCCCTGGCGTTTTGGTAGGCGTCGTCCGACAACTTAAGGTGGCCGACGACGCTCAGGGCCTCCCCCTCTAGTGAAGCCAGGAGGTACCCCATTTTTTGGCAGGGGGTCAGGTCCCTCCGGGCGTCCACCAGGCTGTCAAACAGGCCGACGAAGGTCATCCACTCCGAGAGGACCCCGGAGAACCTTGGCAGGTCCAGCGTCGGAAGTCGTCCTAGCAGCTCTGGCTGAGCCGACGGCTTCCGCGGGGACTCGAGAAGGCTACTCAGCCGAGCTTCGCGCTCCCTCTCCGCATCCTTGGCCCCCGCCTCGATCAGGTCGTCCGTCAGCGCGAGGAACTGCTCGTAGTCCGCGCGGCAAGATTCCAGGACTCCCTTTTCCACCTCCAAGTCCTCGAGCTCAGAGTAAGCCTCCTCCACGGCCGCCCTTCGAGCATCGACCTGCTCAAGCCTCTTCCTCAGATTGTAGACCCTGTCCGGTCGGCCTATCAACGCGTGTGCGCTGGTAGCCCAGCGCAGCTCAGTCCGCAGGCAACGGATTAGCATCTTGGGCGAGGACATCACTACTAAATTCAAATTACGACGCGGCTCGAGCACAATTACAACAATAACAAATAAAAAAATACAAAAAAATTAACAGCTAACTAATGCAGTTCCTATCAAATCGAGTTGGATAGAATGTACACAAATAAGAACAGCTATTATTAAATCAAACACAAGTTAGTACAAAGGAAAAGGTAAATCAAATCAACAATAACAAATACTAGTACGATCAAATCAAGTTCATTTAAATTACGTAAATACAAATTACCACTCTTTAGTTCAAATACAATTTACAATACGAAAGATATGTAACGAAGATACACATCAACAAAAATGCCTTGCTCGGAAATCAACCCTTCGATAAGTAACACACTACCATCCGACAACGACAATTAACCGATTACGTAAAAATAACCATCTACCTACATGACGCAATCTCCCGCTTGCGCGCGAACCGGGTGTGACCTTTCAATTTTACCCGCTAACAGTAAAGCAAGCTAACAAAGGAAGGAATTTTATTATTACGTATAATAATAAAAAGGTATTTTACGTATTACGGACGGGCGTGATTGTAGCCACAAATCCACCCAACGCTCCTGCCACCAAATTATTTAATTTTTATCCAATACTATGGTCGGTGGATCGACCGGGAATCGATCCCAGCACCGCGTTCTGCTACCAAATGTTACGGCCAACAGCTGCCCTGCCTAAACAGGAGTTGGATCCTTCGCGGCCCATAGACGAAGGAGCCACGGGCAGATGCAGGTCGGGCGTTCCTACGCCGAGGGTCAAAGGTTTCTAATGAACACGCGAGGGGAAAGGTCACTAGAAGAAATGCACTTACCTGCCTCAGGAGCGCAGACGGTTCTCCTAGACCGGCCCGGCTGATGGAAGTTGTGCTTGGTGTATGCGGTGTTGTGAGTGTAGGTGTAATTGTGTGAGCTGGTATGTTGACGGGAACCGATCTGGATGACTCGACGACGTCCGGGAGAAGGCACGCGCTGGTATCCCCGGAACTTCACCCTTCTGGAGGCACTCGTAAGGGGTTGTCACCAAATGGGACGGCTACTCTGGTAGTCCTTCCGATGTAAATCACTTTGATAGTTGCGCGCGAATTTCACCGAGTTAGTACGTTCTAATAACGATACCGTTATTGCAACGATTTACGCGGATTGTTTCTTTAGCAAGTTTAGGCGCGAAAAAATACGTCCGTATAGTTCGCAAGAAAAATCCTACTACCTCGCGAGAAGAGCCACACCGACTCGTTGCGGCGGCCGGGGGGGCGGGGGAGAGGGAAGGTGCCCTTGATATCGAGGCCAAAAGCGCGCGTTAAATCCTGCGTTTTTATTGCAAATTTTCCTGCCTAGACACGCATTGTATCAACACTGTAGGGTTCTAACTGTGAGACAGTTATACTACAAATCTATAGTTCTCAGGTATTATAGGAAAGTTGTACCATCTTTGCCAACGTGTCAGCGAAGAAGAGAGACATGTCCCACAGTACGGACTCGTACGGAGTTTGCCAAGCGCCAAAGTTACGCGATAACCTCTCGGGTGTATAATAAATTAGGTGATATTCAACAACTACGAAAATTTAATACCTATAAATTAAAGAAATATATAGAGTACTTCATGAATAAATTAAATTACAAAGATACAGAAAACGTGATGGAAAGTTTAAAGTGAAACGCACACACACACACACACACACACACACACACACACACACACACACACACACACACACACACACACACACACACACACGCACACACGCACGCACGCAAGCACGCACGCACGCACGCACGCACGCACGCACACACGCACGCACGCACGCACGCACGCACGCACGCACGCACGCACCCACGCACGCACCCACGCACGCACGCACGCACGCACGCACGCACGCACGCACGCACGCACGCACGCACGCACGCACGCACGCACGCACGCACGCACGCACGCACGCACGCACGCACGCACGCACGCACGCACGCACGCTCGCACGCACGCACGCACGCACGCACGCACGCACGCACGCACGCACGCACGCACGCACGCACGCACGCACGCACGCACGCTCGCACGCACGCACGCACGCACGCACGCACGCACGCACGCACGCACGCACGCACTCACGCACACACGCACGCACGCACGCACGCACGCACGCACGCACGCACGCACGCATGCACGCACGCACGCACGCACGCTCGCACACGCATACACACGCACGCACGCACGCACGCACGCACGCACACGCATACACACGCACGCACGCACACACACACACACACACACACACACACCCACACACACACAACATAAGAGCACACACACAATTATTGTACACTGTAAGTAATATAATATGTACAATATAGACAAGATATATGAAGAGCATTGACTCCTGTAACACAGGCTTTTCTAGCACAGGAGTCAAAGATCACTGTTTGCACATTTCGTAATCTGTACCAAAAGTAATCAAATTGTAAAATTGTGATTTGTGTAACTTTTCTTTATTATTATGGGGTATCTATAAAGTTTATTATTATTATTATTATTATTTGTTGGTTCATTCAGCAGCGCAACGTTACTATTATTACTTTTTAATATCTCTAACTATTCCAGCACCCACAGTCGCAACCTTTTATTACACGTATGTAAGACTTTAAAGGAGTGGTCGTTGGCTAGGTTGTGTCCAGTGTCCAAAAGATGTTTAGCAAAATGGGACTTATCGGGATTGCAATTCCTGTACGCGGCAAAATTCTCTTTATAACGTGTCTCGAAATTACGACCAGTCTGATCCACGTAAACGGCGTGGCATTCGTCAGAAACAAGTTTGTTAACACCCGATTTTTGACGAATATCCAACTTATCTTCATTATTACAGATGTTTCTAAGATAATTATTTTTTTGAATGCCACATAAATGCCGTTTTGTCGAAGAGTATTAGCTATTTTTTTAGATATGGGGCCTAAGTAGGTCAAACTGCTCACATATCGACGAACACTTTGAGGTTGAACCGCGTACAGATCGTTGCAAGCAACATGCTTTTGTTTCTTTTTAATTAAATTGTTAGTGAGATTTTTTAAAAACAGTTAGAGACCGCTATTCGATAAATTATATCAAGATTTTAAATAATTTTCTTTACTTAATGGGGCAGTGAACAAATGATTAATGTAACAATAGAATGCGGCTAATTTATGTTGCCACGGACGACACGACGACGCGGAGATGACCGTGTCGGTATGAGTTGGCTTTCGATAAATTTGGAAAACATATGACGTTTCTTTTCTTGTTATTGTTAAGTAGAGGAAATTAAGGGAACAATCTTTTTCCAATTCAAGTTTAAATTTAATTTTGTCGTGGACTCTGGACGAATGGAGGAAAACATCCAGTTGTCTCCTTATGCCAGTCCATCAAATAATTATATCGTCTATATATACCTAGATAGTAATATAAGATATTTTGATTGACAACTATATGTTGTTTTTTGAAATTATCCATGAAAATGTCCGCCATAAGGGGACTTAGAGGCGACCCCATAGCTAACCCTTCTTTGTGTAGATAAAAACGGTTATTATACCGGAAATAGTTTTGTTTCATACAGAGAGAGGTGAAGTTAAGAATATCATTTGTTTCCCCGGGATGTAGACGATGTATATCAAAGAGATCTGCGAGTATACGCAAACAGTCAGGAGATGGGACATTTGTGAAAAGACTATCAACCTCTAAAGATAACAATATGGATTTAGGAGGAATACGAATATCTTTAATTTTGGAAATGACGTCTAAGCTATTTTTTAGGCTGTAAGTGGGGTTGAATCCAAATTTTTCTCGAAGGACAAAGTTTAATTTTTTAGCAAGGAAGTAAGCTGGTGCACCTATATATGAGACAACTGGACAAATAAGAACATGTTCTTTATGTATTTTTGGAAACCCATATAAAATCGGTGCTTGAGGATTCATTGGAGCGAGCGACTGCGTCATGTGATAAAACATACGACCAGTCACCGCTGGACTTACGCAGTAGTTTGTAAAATTAAAACAAACCGCCGCACAACACCCGCTTACCCTCCAACCACGCAACCAATCGCCGACCACCGTGAGGGTGACAACGGCAATATTGCGAGGCTATCTGTTGTTAGAGAGCAGGCTTAAAGATATTCAAGAGAGGTGAGTTAGAAATATTTGTTTATTCATTCAGCAGTGCAACATTACTATTATTACTTTTTAATATCTCTAACTGTTCCAGCACACACAGTCGCAGCCCTTTATTACACGTGTGTAAGACTTTAATCCAGTGACTATTTGGCTTAAAAAACTACAATACACAGAAACTGAACTTCTTCTTAAATGATAAATTTATCTAGGTATTGGATATTTGTATTAAAAATCATACATACATACGCACACATCCATGCAATCACGCTCACACACCCACACACACACACACACACCCACACACACACTCTCACACACACTCACACACAAAATATATACATACACTCACACATTGAACTACATTTTTGTGACTACACGTAAATATATATATATATATATATATATATATATATATATATATTTAGTGTCAATCGTAATTTACATACTCATGATAAAGATAAGTTGTATTTGTTACCTAATTCTTCATTTATACTCGTAAATACCACAAATGTGATATAGTGGCTCCTTCTGACACAGGTGCAAATGCTTTTAAAAGAATGAGTCAACCTAAGCCCTAGATTTAAAACAAACTTTGTTCAAGAACTAAACTTTTATTATTTATTATGTATTTATTATATTCGTCAAAAATAGGGTGTTGACAAACTTGTTTGTGACGAATGCCACGCCGTTTACGTGGGTCAGACTGGTCACAATTTCGAGACACAGAATTGAAATCCCGATAAGTCCCATTTTGCTGAACATCTTTTGGACACTGGACACAGCCTAGCCAACGACCACTCCTTTAAAGTCTCACATACGTATAATAAAGGACTGCGACTGTGTGTGTATGAATAGTTAGAGATATTAAAAAGTAATAATAGTAACGTTGCGCTGCTGAATGAACAAACAAATGTTTCGAACTCAGCTCTCTTGAATATCTTTAAGCCTGCTCTGTAATAACAGATAGCCTCGCGATATGGCCGTTGTACGCACTACGCAACCAACCGCCGATCACCATGAGTGTATCATGGTGATCGGCGGTTGGTTGCGTAGTTGGAGGGTAAGCGGGTGTTGCGCGGCGGTTTGTTTTAATTTTAAAAACGACTGCGTAAGTCCAGCGGTGATGGGTCGCATGTTTTATCGCATGACGCAGTCGCTCGCTCCTTATGTAGGGTGCGGTTGCGTCAGCGGTCTGTATAAATAGGAGTTATTTTGGCTCGCCGCTTACATAGCGGTCAGCCACCGTAAAGTCTATATTACCTGAAGATGCCTCGTGTAGAGGCGAAACACGTGTCGTATTGTAGTCAGTGGTGTGTCTTTCCTAGTGTAGTGGTGTTGGGAGTAGTAGTGACGGTGATAGTGCACGCAATTAAGGGAGGTCGGGAGGTGCTCTTTAAAGTAGGTAACACATTATATTTTATCGAGCGGATTTACGCAAAGTAATATTTTGCCAACTTTAATGTATAGGTATAGGTAATGTATATATAGGTGTTTATGATGATACGATTAAAACATTCCACGCTAGCATTTTCTACTGCATCGTGGGGGCAGTTTACATATATAAAATTTTGCAAGGACTAACGTCCAGATCCTGAACAATGATTTCTAGGCATATGAATACTTTGCGTTGCTGACAAACTGGCTTACAGTTGTCAAAATTTAAAAAGTAAATAATGTGAGTATACATTTATAAGAATAAATAAAAAAAAACTATTGGTAAATCCAATTGAGCATGCTCTAATCGCATTAAAAAATTAGGTGTAACATGATTATACGGAATTTTTAAAGTAGTTTAAATACACACAAGTTTTCACTAATAACCTTATCATACTTCCAATTTCCCGATAATTTTATGTCAAACTTCAATTTGAAAATATTTTGGAAAATCCAAAAGTGCACGACTCATAATGCTCATATGATCATCATTCATGTCACTCCATTAAGTCCAAAATGTATTTAAGTATAAATATTACATCTTACTTACTTTAAGTACATACTACTATTTTTGTTCTGTGCTTTTAAGATATTGTAATAAAAATCTCTGATTATTATAATAATCAAGTAATATATAATACTAAGAAATTTGTTTTTCGAATATTTTGTATTTATTTGTACAGCGATCTTTTGAGCCGCTGCAAACAATCGATACGGTATCCACTCACAACGGCGGTTGACGCCGAACTAACCGAGTGAGGTAGCCTCTTTTTCCTAAAATGATTTCACACAAGGATACTAAAACACCGAAAATTTCGATGACATTCAATCGTTTCCCACGTGATAGATGAAGAGTTTTAAAAATATATTGAGTTGAATAATTGATATGTTCAAAAGTTATCGTGTTTACGAAGCTATACGGCCTTGTTAAATCCACACTATAAGCCACTAAAACCACTTTTTTTTGTACAAATAGCAATTAATCGATTCAAAAATGAATATTAATAAGTTCAAGAATCATTTATATTTCTGACAATGTGCTTTTTATATCATTTATATGATAATATGATTGCTAGATACGATTTCATCCGACAAAACGTTGGAATCTTGATTTTTAGGCGCTAGTAGAACATACCTACGCGCGTTGCGCTTACGGCATGCAATACTTATGCATGCGGTATTCGAAACCGCGATCTTCAACCCTACAACTTCGACCCTACAACTCATTGCTAAGCCACTGCGCCACGGAGCCGTCGCCTATATCCTTAAAAAAGCAGTTTGTTCATTTAAAACTCCTGGGGTAATTCCAATATCCCGACACGTCAAAAAACGCACTTATAAGGAAAAATCAAATTAAATAAAGACAAAATTTGCTTAACAATTTAATATTATTTTCTTTCTATGATTTGGTTATGGAAAAAGAGGCAAAAGAGCATGTCAATTACCTGATGGTAAATAATCATCGTCGCCTATGAACATCCGAAGCACCAGGGAAATTGCAGGTGCGTTGTCGGCCTTTTAGCAACGAGTAGGCACTTTTCTTGAAGGTCCCGGTATCGGTCTGTAAAAACCACTGACGACAGTAAATTACATAGGTTGTTTGATCTATTAAAGAATTGTCAAGTCATGTGATATACGTGAGAGAACTTTTTTACCAGCAAAACCTATTATAAAATCACATCTTCAGTCTTGGAGCTACAAAGCAACTAAGTACGACGCACTACCGTAAATTTCTTTGAAACGATTTGCCATCTCACAACTAAGAATTTCTTTCTCATTTTTGAAATTAAAATTTTACTTATTTAAGACGTAAAGGTAAATGTCTGGCGTATGTGGACTATGAGAAAGCCTTTGATTCCGTCGAAATTTGGGCGGTGCTCCAGTCCCTTCAGCGGTGCCAAGTTGACTGTCGGTATATCGAAGTGTTGAAGTGCTTGTACAGTAGGGCTACGATGGCTATCCGAGTACAGAACCAGAGTACGAAACCTATCCAATTGCAGAGAGGTGTAAGACAGGGTGACGTCATATCCCCGAAACTCTTCACCGCTGCATTGGAAGACGTTTTCAAGCTTCTGGACTGGAAAGGATACGGTATCAACATCAATGGCGAGTACATCACTCACCTTCGATTTGCCGACGATATAGTCCTTATGGCAGAATCGCTGGAGGACCTAAGCACTATGCTCAATGACCTCGATAGTGTTTCCCAACGGATAGGTCTTAAGATGAACATGGACAAAACAAAGATCATGTTCAATGTCCATGTCACACCTATGCCGGTAGTTTTTGGGAGCACTAAGCTCGAAGTTGTTGACGAGTATGTTTACCTGGGACAAATACTCCGACTAGGTAAGTCCAACTTCGACCGAGAGGTCAATCGACGGATTCAACTCGGCTGGGCAGCGTTCGGGAAGCTACGACACATCTTCTCGTCAGACATACCTCAAAACCTGAAAACGAAATTGTACAACCAGTGCGTGTTGCCAGTGATGACTTATGGAACTGAGACGTGGTCCTTCACTGCTGGCCGTATGAGGAAGCTCAAGGTCGCTCAGCGAGCTATGGAGAGGGCTATGCTCGGAGTTTCTCTGCGTGATAAACTTAGGAATGAGGATATCCGCAGTAGAACCAGAGTAACCGACATAGCCCAACGGATTAGTAAGCTGAAGTGGCAGTGGGCCGGCCATATAGCTCGAAGAACCGACAACCGATGGGGAAGAAAGGTTCTCGAGTGGCAGCCTCGTACCGGTAGGCGAAGTGTAGGGCGTCCCCCCACGAGATGGAGTGACGACCTGGTAAGATATGCAGGAAGTCGATGGATGCAGGTGGCTCAGGACCGTGCTTTGTGGCATTCTTTGGGGGAGGCCTATGTTCAGCAGTGGACTTGTGAAGGGCTGTAATGATGATGAATGATGAAGACGTAAAGGTAATATAATATAAAATTATCAATAAGAGCCCACAGCTACCGATTTCTCCCCAACTTTTTTTTTATAGGATAGGGTGACAAACGAGCACACAGTCCACCTGATGGTAAGTGGCCACTGCGACCCATAGACATCCACATCTATCCTCAATAAAGACTCAAGATGCAGATGCGTTATCACCCGTGAGGACTAAGATGGAATGCCTCTTTGCCAGTAAAAAGGGTCTCCGGTTCTCTACACTCACCATACGAAACACAGCAGCGTTAAGCTACTATTTTACGCTGGTTTTCTGTAAGAGCGTGGTCCTTCCCCGGTCGAGCCGACCCATTCGTGCCACAAATATACTACTAATATAACTGCGGCATGGCTCTACCACGTATAAAATTTACTTAATTAATATGGAGATATGTAGTAAAGTTTCATAATTAAGTTCCACTTTGAACTCTGATTAAGTGTTATTAAGTAATCACATTTAACGTATACAGCAGCGAATATTTATGATCGCCGTTATGAGTATGCTGTAATTAACAATAATTGCTGTCGAAATCAATATTAACTTAACTATAAAAAATTATTAGAGCCATGGTGCATCCGTATTTAAGTTGAAGCATGAATGGGTCGGCTCGAACGGGGAACACAGTATACCAATGGAAAATTGCAGCTTCATGCCGCTGTATATCATATGGTGACTAGAAACAAGGCATTCCATTGTAGTGTTGTTTTGACACTGCATCTGCATTTTGATTTTTAATGCACGATGAATGTAGATGCATATGGTCCACATAACCCACTTGGCATCTGTTGGACTTTGCTTTTATTAAAATAAAGGTGACAATAGAGTATACTGACCACCTAACTGTTAGTTACATGTTTGAAACATTATCTTTCTCTAGATTTCTGTAATTGGAATTTGATAGGTTTGTTTTGAAACCGATATCAAACTATGAGATTTGTATCTATCGACTCCTTGCATATCTTATCAGATAGTTGTGTCACGTAGAGATCAGGCACAACTTTGGTGTATCCTATACGGTTGTCTGTGTTAGCTTACATTAATAAAATTATTTATTGAATTTACTTTTACACTCGAAACGTCGGATATTAAATGATATGTACAAACCGAGGGACATGATTAGATAGAGAAACCTTTGCTTTAGTGTCATTATCCAGGGAGAAAACAATAGTATAATGTTTAATGGACTAAATTCCGCCCGGATTACCTTTTTAGGGTTCCGTGCCTCAAAAGGAAAAAACGGAACTCTTACAGGATCACTTTTATGTCCGTCTGTCTGTCTGTCTGTCTGTAAAGACCCTTTTTCTCAGGAACGCGTGGAGGTATCAAGCTGAAATTCCCATATATCAATACTCAAGTCAACTTTCCCTTGAAGCTGTGAAAAAATCAAACTTCTAAGGCAACGCAATCAAAAGATACAGCCGTTTATGCCGCAAATTTTCGACATTCGAATTCGAAATTCTCATATATCAATACTCAAGTCAACTGTCTCTTGAAGCTGTGAAAAAATCAAACTTCTAAGGCAACGCAATCAAAAGATACAGCCGTTTATGCCGCAAATTTTCGACATTGGAATACGAAATTCTCATATATCAATACTCAAGTCAACTGTCCCTTGAACCTGTGAAAAAATCAAACTTCTAAGGCAACGCAATCAAAAGATACAGCCGTTTTTGCCACAAATTTTCGATATTCGCAAGGGAATCAAAACCTACAGGGTACTTCCCGTGAACTCAGAATTTTAAAATTTGGTACGAATACAGGAAAAATTATTATAGCACAGATACAGGAAAAATTGCGAAATTTTTAGTTACATCATATAATAAAAATGTTTTTAATAATTTTAAACTTATATACCTACGGATTTGTTCGGAACCCTCAGTGCGCGAGTCCGACTCGCACTTGGCCGGTTTTTGTAGATTAGAATATAATATGATATTTTTATTAATAACAAACGTTGCGCAAATTATTTACAAAATGTATTTAAGAAACAGCTTGGTAGTAACCACCTCATTCCTAGGGGTTGTTATCAACCACATATTAATCTATATTATAACATCCTTTTTTATATAGTTATTGCTTATTAAATATTTAAACGTGGTAATATAGAAACGTTTAAATGTGATTTATTTCTTTACAAAATTGTTGAATGCAAAGTTACCCGGAGAATCTTAATTTTTAAATTGAGTAATAGCAGACAGTCAGTGAACAGTTCTGGAACTAAATTTAAAAATAGCGAGCTGCTGTTCTTTCACTACAAAGGCATACTTTTATCTAAGATTAAAAAGCGTATAACTACTATGCAAAATAAGCTCTTTGTGAACCATTCATACTAGGTACTCACTCTGCTTATTTAAATAAATAGAAAATTTATTTTCTACAGCGTTTTCCTATATACAGCTAAATCAAATGCAGTTTTTTTTTATAAAACTGAACTGATGAACGAACTTACATTGGAACTAATGGTAAATGCTTACTGCAATCCATGGACAGCTGCAGCCAACTTAGAACAAAGGAGGCTACAAATACCCTATCACCTCTTATAATTAACATGAAATGTATCCATTGCCTGTAATTATTATTATTACTGGATCTCTTTACCTTTCAGGCCCGAGTACATCAGTGTATGCGCAGCATTCGGTCGTAGAAACAGCATAAGAGGTGGTAACTACCCAGATGAGCCCTTAGGCAGGAAAGATGTCCTACCAATATGTGCAATGAACATTTTGAAGCTTCATTTTGACTTAATTTGAAATAAAAAATATAAACATTCACGCCTGTCACCCAGAGAGGTGGGCAGAGATTACGAACTTCTATTGGGCGAGGGTGAAAACCGGCAGCGATCACCGAATGGTTAGAGGCACACTGAACCTAAACGTTAAGTTGGAGAGGTCTCGTCTAATGAAGTCAACGCTCCGTCCCCCTCGTGCTCTAATCCAAAGTCCCGAAACCTTTCAGCTCGAGTTACAAAACCGTTTTCAGTGCCTAGAAGACTGCAATGAAGTGGACGATATGAATGACAAGCTCGTGGAAACTGTCCATGCGGTCGGAGCTAAGTTCTGCAAGACCCGCCGCAGAAGAACACAAAAACTCTCCGATCACACTCTTAATCTCATGGCTGTTAGACGGGAGATGAAGCTACATTCTTCAACAGACTTGACAGCATACAGGCATCTGAACAGACAGATCTCCAAATGCACGCGGCGGGACTTACGCAACTTCAATACAGCTCGTATTGAAGAAGCGATCGAGCGGAACCAAGGCTCCAAAGTCTTTGCCAGAGATCTGTCTGCCAGAAAGAGCCAACTGTCAAAGCTGAAGACAGAGTGTAGCAGCATCGTTTCCGGGACACCTGAGATTTTGAGTGAGATTGAGAGGTTCTATGGGCAGCTGTACACATCATCGTTGGAGCCACACGCAAGTGTGAGTAACGATCCAAGAGCGAGTCTCATCCGACACTATTCCGAAGATATCCCGGATGTCAGTCTGAGCGAGATTAGGATGGCTCTCCAGCACCTTAAAAACGGTAAGGCCCCAGGCGAGGATGGAATTACAGCGGAGCTTCTGAAAGCGGGTGGAAGACCGGTACTTGAAGTCCTTCAGAAGCTCTTTAATTCCGTCCTCCATGGTGGCATTACACCGGAGGCGTGGAGCAGAAGTGCGGTGGTCTTGTTCTTCAAGAAAGGTGACAACGCTCTCTTGAAGAACTACAGACCGATTTCCCTTCTGAGCCGCGTCTACGTGCTGTTTTCGAGAGTCATTACGAATCGTCTCGCGCGCAGACTTGACGACTTCCAGCCTCCCGAACAAGCCGGTTTCCGAAAGGGCTTTAGCACCATAGACCACATACATACCCTTCGGCAAGTTGTACAGAAGTCCGAAGAGTACAATTTGCCACTATGTCTGGCGTATGTGGACTATGAGAAAGCCTTTGATTCCGTCGAAATTTGGGCGGTGCTGCAGTCCCTTCAGCGGTGCCAAGTTGACTGTCGGTATATCGAAGTGTTGAAGTGCTTGTACAGTAGGGCTACGATGGCTATCCGAGTACAGAACCAGAGTACGAAACCTATCCAATTGCAGAGAGGTGTAAGACAGGGTGACGTCATATCCCCGAAACTCTTCACCGCTGCATTGGAAGACGTTTTCAAGCTTCTGGACTGGAAAGGATACGGTATCAACATCAATGGCGAGTACATCACTCACCTTCGATTTGCCGACGATATAGTCCTTATGGCAGAATCGCTGGAGGACCTAAGCACTATGCTCAATGACCTCAATAGTGTTTCCCAACGGATAGGTCTTAAGATGAACATGGACAAAACTAAGATCATGTTTAATGTCCATGTCACACCTATGCCGGTAGTTGTTGGGAACACTAAGCTCGAAGTTGTTGACGAGTATGTTTACCTGGGACAAATAGTCCGACTGGGTAAGTCCAACTTCGACCGAGAGGTCAATCGACGGATTCAACTCGGCTGGGCAGCGTTCGGGAAGCTACGACACATCTTCTCGTCAGACATACCTCAAAACCTTAAAACGAAATTGTACAACCAGTGCGTGTTGCCAGTGATGACTTACGGAACTGAGACGTGGTCCTTCACTGCTGGCCGTATGAGGAAGCTCAAGGTCGCTCAGCGAGCTATGGAGAGGGCTATGCTCGGAGTTTCTCTGCGTGATAAACTTAGGAATGAGGATATCCGCAGTAGAACCAGAGTGACCGACATAGCCCAACGGATTAGTAAGCTGAAGTGGCAGTGGGCCGGCCATATAGCTCGAAGAACCGACAACCGATGGGGAAGAAAGGTTCTCGAGTGGCAGCCTCGTACCGGTAGGCGAAGTGTAGGGCGTCCCCCCACGAGATGGAGTGACGACCTGGTAAGACATGCAGGAAGTCGATGGATGCAGGTGGCTCAGGACCGTGTTTTGTGGCATTCTTTGGGGGAGGCCTATGTTCAGCAGTGGACTTGTGAAGGGCTGTAATGATGATGATGATGATTGGGCACGAGACTGACACGCCTCTCTCGCCTCCTTTACATCCATATATCTACGCACACATGCTGGTCGGTTAGGGGTTAGGGTAAGGATAGATGTAGATGTCTATGGGCCACAGCAACCGCTTACCATCAGGTGGACTGTGTGCTCGTTAGTCACCCTATCCTATAAAAAAAGCTATCGGCAATTTGTTCAATAAATTTTAATTTCATAAAATTTAATTTAATTTCGAAATAGTTCTTCTGTAATAATTTTTATTAGCTCATAGAGGTCCACGGCTGATTATCGGCCTCTCGCATCGTAGGATGATTTTTCATACTTGCCACACTTGCCAGGAGGTTAGACCATCTCAGTATAAGAGGTTTCTTTGACGCTACTGCCTGTCTCTAGTCTGGATAATTTACATCTCTCATGTTATACGAGACGGTACGCCGCCATCATTGTATCTAAGCTTCCGAATATTTCTGTCCTTTCTAATTACTTCTTTACTACTTTTGTTATGCAGCATAATGCTAAGTAAGCGACCTTTTTGTTGCTGAAATCCAATAAAAAAAAAGAAACTGGAAGCCAGCAATTGTAATTATAGGCTGTGAACTGATCCTTGAGGTTAGTTTAATTTACTAGGTGGAAGTCTTTCTAACCAAGAGTCCTTCTAGATGCAACCTTCTTTTACCTATTTCTG
This sequence comes from Parnassius mnemosyne, assembly GCA_963668995.1. Taxonomy (NCBI): domain Eukaryota; kingdom Metazoa; phylum Arthropoda; class Insecta; order Lepidoptera; family Papilionidae; genus Parnassius; species Parnassius mnemosyne. Next base: position 1,604,881 of record CAVLGL010000090.1, read on the forward strand.
TCACCAAATAGCAGTACTTGCACTGCTGTGTTCCGGTCTCACGGGTGTAGAGAGCCAGTATCATGACAGGAATTTCATCTTAGTCCTCAGGCGCGACAACACATAATTTGAACTTTGTTGCACTACAGTAAACACCATCGGAAGGAATCGAAATTCGTTTATCTCTGCAATTTTAAAACAACTTAAGGTATTTATGGTGGCAAAATATAATAAGGGAGAATAAAACTCATTGACAACAAGAAGGCAACTTCAAAGGGATTGAAGCAACCAGTAATTGATCGATCTAAGCTTTCCAACGTAAAAAGCTCTCCATTCGAATAATTAATACAAGCGGGCGTTGAGTTGCTCAATTTAAAACGGTCCAGTTACACAAAAGCTTCTGTTTGTAGTCGGTACCGATACAGAGCCTGTTGAAAGAGGCAATGTTATATTTATCACATCCATAATGTCCGCCGCCGGCCATCTTTTCCATAACTTACTTACTTACTTACTTACTTATCTTCACGCACAATCCCTGACGGGGTAGCCAGAGAGAACAGATCGCCAAGTGTCACGATCCTTACATATCTCTTTCGCTTCTTTCAGATTCATTATCTTCTTCATACATGCACGTCTAGGTATCCGAGTACTCTTGACCCTACCCTCTTCGAGCAATTTCCATAACCATTTTTAATAATTATTTCCGCTAAGACGAAAGCTTTTAAAAGCCCTCTGTGATTGACAAAGAAAGAAGAAGAAAAAATCGGTCCCGTTAATGTTGTTTTTTATACAGTAAGGGTAACAACTGAGCACACAGTCAACTTGATGATCAGTGGACGCAGTGGCCCATAGACATCTACGTTTTGTCTTCGATTAAAAAACAACACGCATACGCGCTGTTGCACCTGAAGACTAAGATGATATGCCTTGTTTCCAGTAAAAAGGGTCTCCAGTTCTCTATACTTAATACGAAACACAGCAGTAATTAGCTGATACTTTACGCTGGTATTCTGTGAGTGCGTGGTCCTACACCCGCCGAGCCGAAACATTCGTCCTACAACTATAACTATAGCTTGCATGACAGCGTGGCTAAGTCTAAATCTAAATATATACGATGGTATAGATGCAGTGTTATTTACTTATAGAACATACATCGTTACTTTTAAGCTTTACTGTCATAAATTCTCAATGGAGTATTATGTTCATATGTTTTGTACGTGGTAGAGCCATGCTGCTTGTGGTAGAGCATGTTTAAGTGTAGAGAACTGAAGACCCTTTTTACTGGAAATGAGGCATTCCATCTTAGTCCTCACGGGTGACAACGCACCTGCATTTTGATTCGTAATCGAGGACATATGTAGATGTCTATGGGCTACAGCAACCACTTACCATCAGGTGGACTGTGTGCTCGTTTGTCACCCTTATATAAAAAAAATATAAGGCCTGGCAAACACTAGATTAGATTATTTCTGAGTTTCCTGACATAAGGGCCTGATCTCTTGTATCTTCTGGCCGATTACGAGTATGTCAACAATTTTCTTTTATCCATACATTAAGTATGGAATACTACCTTAGTATTCAGAGGAGAAGGGTTGTATATCTATTAACGATAGTACAACCCGCATTTAATGTGTTATTTGACGGTGTAAAGCGTTATAACTTGCGTTGACGGAAATGTTGACTGTTACTAGATGTTCTTACGGGTGTATGTAATTTAAAAAAGGTTGCTTCCTTGAAAGTCAATAAGTGTTAAGTTTTAATTAATTACTAAACCACGTTAAAGTTGTTTATAAAAACAATTAAAACGTGGTTGAATTTTATATGGTTGACTCAACCGGGGAAGGAACACGATTCAATGACGCTCTGTTTCGTATGGTGAGTAGAAATAACCGGTGACTCTTTTTACTGGAAACGAGGTATTCTTAGTGCTCAGGTGTTACAACGCACTTGCATTTTGATTCTCAATCGAAGATGGGTTCTAGGTATAGGCGTCTATGAGCCACAGCATCCACTTAGCTACCCAACAGGTAGCTCGTTTGACACCCTTATTCGGTAAAAAAAACACGTAAGACGAAATGTTTTTCTTGCGAATTTGTACTGTTTAGTCATAAAAATTATAACGAAGATTTTAAATCTACAAAATATACCATGTACAGTACGAGTATATATATTTAAAATATACAGCGGCATTCTACAAAAAAAAAACAAGTTATGGAATAGGAAATGTTTTAGTTCCGAATTTGTACTATGTTCAGTTATAAAAATTTTATTACGGACATTTTAGACCTATAAAATACACAATATATAGAACACTGAGAACATATCTTAGTTAATACTTTGTAAAGAACATAGATCTGGTAGTGATGTTTAAAACGGTCCACTAAACTTAAGAAGAGCACGGAGAAAAGGAGTTCAGTATAACAAAATTTAACCGACGAAGCGTAAGTTTATTGCAACAGGAAACTTTCGAATGGAAGCTCCGTTGCTTAGTTCCATTGGGTTTGTATCCGAACCTGTCTTACACTTAAAAAGTTTGAATTGTGCCTCGTTATCGATTATAAGACTATCAAAGTTTTTGCAGTAATCTATTAATGGAGAATTACTACAATATTTTTTTATATGATAAGGATGACAAACGAGCACACAGTCCACCTGATGGTAAGTGGTTGCTGCGGCCCATAGACATCTGCATCTATCCTCTATTACAAATCAGAATGCAGATGCGTTGTCACCCGTGAGGACTACGATGGAATGCCTCATTTTCAGTAAAAAGGGTCTCCGGTTTTCTACACTCACCATACGAAACACAGCAGCGTTAAGCTGCTATTTTACGCTGGTATTCTGTGGGAGCGTGTTCCTTCCCCGGTCGAGCCGACCCATTTGTGCTACTACTAAATAGCTGCAGCATACTACTAATATATACTATTAATATGTACTCGTATATAACTCTTAGTTGGAAGATCACACACCGACTTGTCTGTGAAATCACAAGGCTCCAACTGAAAACCAGCGCTGTATTTGCAGCATTATGCTGAGTTGGAGACCTATTTGATGTCACATTTTCATATTGATTTTTTTTTTCGGTTTTACCTTTTTGTTTGTTTGTTTTATTATTGTGTATGTACTGCTTCTCAATTGTAAATGCGTAAACAGTGTTAGACTGGTACATGCATTCTTTTCCCCCTTGCTTTTGTTTATAATATTTTTTTTAATGTGTGTAAAATGTGTATATCAAATAAATAGTTTTTTCTTTCTTTCTTTCTTTCTAATATAGCTGCAGCAGGGCTCTACCACGTAAAACTACTATAATATTAATAATATTACACTACACTGACTGGTGTTCCTGGTGTTATAGTTAGACCACACTTATAAGTATGTTAATAATGCTATAAAAATGTTTAAATTAAACCAGTAGTGTAAGATATAATTTAAAAAGAAACAAACTTAAAACCGGACTGCACATATTTTTTTTTGTATTTCTTTCCAAAAGTAGCAAAAGAGAACGCAGTTCACGTAATCTCCTCGGTGTTTATTTATTTGTTGCAGGCGCTTTTCTGAGAGATTCTTTCACGTAGATGATTGAAATAAGACATAATCCTAAATACAAACATGGTTTTAGAGAAGGTATTTTGGAATATTTTTTTACGATCGGGATATTTCAAATCTATTTGAAGCAGCAATTTATAAATGTAAAAATTTCCTCACATTATATAAGCCAGTGCTTGACAACAATATGATTTTGGGTTTCAAGTGAGGACGTGGAGTGTCACATCCTTGCGTAAGTTGAAAATCAGCGCTCTTAGTATGATTTTACTGAGAAGTTTCAGAAAATATTTCTACGTAGTAGCCATGCTGCAGCTATATTATGGTTGTAGCACGAATGGGTCGGCTCGAACGGGGAACGACCACGCTCTCACAGAAAACCAGCGTAAAATAGCAGCTTAACGCTGCTGTGTTTCGTATGGTGAGTGTTGAGAACCGGCGACCCTTTTTACTGGCAAAGAGGCATTCCATCTTAGTCCTCACGGGTGACAACGCATCTGCATCTTGAGTCTTTATTGAGGATAGATATAGATGTCTATGGGTCACAGTAACCACTTACCATCAGGTGGACTGTGTGCTTATTTGTCACCCGATCCTATAAAAAAAAATAGGACACTTATTAGAAGCTCCAGAAAGTCGAATTTTACTATATATATATTTTTTATTTGAAATAGACCACATCTATATCTCTGCGAACGGTTGTATGCAGCTGGTGAAGCTTTGTTCACCGTTCTTCGTAGTAAGCATAAGGTAGAATAAATTGATGGTACAAAAAAAAGTAATATAATATATATGTTTTGAAATGTTAATACTTAGAAGCTGCTGGTAGCCCGGGGTAAATGATGGTTACCATAATTTTTCTCTTGGGTAAAAGTAGAGGTGATTAAGAGAAATACAGGAAAAATCGCAAGGAAACGCAAGGTGGCAACAACTTAGCGACTTACTTCAGAGATCTGCAATTTCGAGGTCATAGTTTTGTCCATGTACAAGCCAAAATTTTTTATGAAATTACAACATGGAATCAAAGTTCCATTATAAATTACGGGAGAGAGATTTCCATAATCAATCTTAGCCAATGCGAACTTCCGAAGATTAAGACTTTGCATTTGGCTAGATTAACTGAAACGCCATATTTACACGACCATTCTCTTATGGCTTCCAGGTTATTATTTAGTTTATGTATTACAAAATTAAGATTTTTTAAGTCTGACTGCACATATATCTGAAGATATTCCGCATACAGATGGTACGAACAATGTAAAACTGAGGAGATAGAGTTTATAAATAGGGAAAACATAATAGGAGATAGTATTCCGCCTTGCGGCATATTTCAGCCCATGCATAAAAACGCTGACCTGAACGAACCGATTGCTGGCGGTCGCGAATATAAGAAAAGATCCACTCCAAGGTTGGGGATGAAAATTTAAGGTATTTGAGGATAGACAGGGGGATACCATCATCTACTGTATTGAAAGCGTTTGCAAAGTCAATAAGCCCTACCACTGTTAATTTCTGTTCATCCAAGACTTTTCTTATATCGTCTGTGACTTTGATTAGCGAAGTAATATTGCTGTCACCAGAGCGAAACCCCGATTGAAATTCATTCAGCAGGTTATGTTTTGCAGTAAACATAGATATTTGCTTAAAAACATAGGCTTCCAGAATTTAAGAGAGGAGGTTCAGCTTTTTAATTATTAATTTATGCGTAGATCGGACCAAAATTAATAATTAAAAAGCCGAAGGTACTCCGGGTTAACTCTGACATCGGGACGTCAATCACCTCAGTCCCCCGTGATCATGGTTGTTGGAAAGCAACCGAAACGTCGGGAATATAAAATAAGTTAATTAAACACGATAAAATCCGTAAAAAAGTAGTTTTATTCAATGTGTAGTGTTCGCGTAAATATAAGAAATCATAATGTTTTTTTTTTTAAATTAAATCACAATATTGTTTAAAACGCTATATTATTTTAATCACTTATATCATGGCGAACATCCTCATTTCTCCCCACTCCACAGCTCGCTGAGCGTTCTTGAGCTTTCTCATACAGATAGCAGTGAAGGACAAAGTCTTAGATTCTTATGTCATCACTGGCAATAAGCACGCATTAAGGTTTTGGTCCCGGGACGTCTCGTGTCTCGACGTCCCGGGACTTTTCGTAATTTTAGTTGTCTCGAGTCCTGAGACTTTCGGGTCGAGACTGTAGTCGGTACCGATACAGAGCCTGTTGAAGGAGGCTATGTTATATTTATCACATCCTTAATGTCCGCCGCCGGCCATCTTTTCCATAATCATTGTTAATAACGATTTCCGCTAAGATGAAAGTTTTCAAAAGCCCTCTGTGATTGAAAAAGAAAGAAGAAGAAAAAATAGGTCCCGTTAATGTTTTGTTTTTACACAGGAAGGGTAACAAACGAGCACACAGTCAACGTGATGGTAAGTGGATGCAGTGGCCCATAGACATCTACATTTTGTCTTCGATTAAAAATCAACATGCATGCGCGCTATCACACCTGAGGACTAAGATGGTGTGCCTCGTTTCCAGTAAAAAGGGTCTCCAGTTCTCTACACTTAATACGAGACACAGCAGTAATAAGCTGATACTTTACGCTGGTATTCTGTGAGTGCGTGGTCCTACCCCGGCCGAGCCGAAACTTTCGTGCTACAACCATAATCATAGCTTGCACTACCGCGGCTGGACATCTTGGTGAAGTCTAAATCTAAATATATACGATGGGATAGGTGCAGTGTTATTTACTAACAGAATATACATCGTTAAGGTGGATTTTAGGTACATATTTAAAATATTCAGCCGTGTTCTATAAAAAAAAAGTAATGGGATAAGAAATGTTTTAGTTCCGAATTCGTACTATGTTCAGTTATAAAATTTATTACGGACATTTTTAATCTACAAAAATATACAATGTACAAAACATGGAGTATATATCTTTGTCATTACTTTGTAAGGAACGTAGATCTGGTAGTGACTTAAGAATAGCACGGAGAAAAGGAGTTCAGTATAACAAAATTTAACCGGCGAAGCGTAAGTTTATTGCAACAGGAAACTTTCGAATGAAGGTTCCTACGCTTAATTCCATTTGGTTTGTATCTGAACCTGTCTACCACTTAAGAAGTTTGAATTGCATCTCGTTCTCAATAATAAGACTATCAAAGTTTTTGCAGGAACTTATTAATGGAGTTACTACTGTGTTTTTACAGTAACGGTCCTGAGGCCCCGGCATTCATCGACTTCCTGCATTTCTTGCGAGGTACGAGGCAGCCACTCTAGAACCTGTCATCCCTATAGGTTATCGCTTCTTCGACTATATGGCCCACTGCTACTTCATCTTACTAATTCATTGAGCTTTATCGGTTACTTTGGTTCTACTCTGCATATTAATTTTTTATTAATGTTGTTTGGACACGATGAAATACGGAATGTCGGAAGGTGTTGAAAAATGAATGTTGAAAATTTCTCGGGAAAACGTCACCGAGTACCGGAACAAACTTGTGTCTGAAGTCGAGTCTTTGCTGGACAAAGTCTCGGATTGGGGGCGACTAAATCTAGTCCAGTTTAATCCTCAGAAGACACAAGTTTGCGCGTTTACCGCTAAAAAGAACCCCTTTGTCGTATCTCCTCAGTTTCAAGGTACTCCCCTTGTTGCCTCAGCCAGTATCGGAATCCTCGACGTCGACATATCGAGTAGCGTGCAGTTTCGTAGTCACTTGGAAGAGAAGGCCAAATTGGCCTCTAAAAAGCTTGGCGTGCTCAGTAGAGCGGGACAGTATTTCATGACGGCTCAACGCCTGCAACTTTACAAGGCGCAGGTTCGGCCTCACAGGAATACTGTTCCCATCTCTGGGCTGGGGCTCCCCAATGCCAGCTCCTTCTACTTGACCGCATCCAGCGCAGAGCGGCTCGAATCGTCGAAGACCGAGTCCTTTCCGATCGGCTCGACTCATTGGCACTGCGAAGAGATGTTGCATCTCTTAGCATTTTCTTTCGCATTTACCGTGGGGAGTGCTCTGAGGAATTGTTCGGATTAATCCCAGCCGCCAAATTTCACGAACGCATATCGCGGCAGAACTCCCGATACCATCCACACCATCTGGATGATTGGCGGTCCACCACTGTGCGATTTAGAAGATGTTTTCTTCCTCGCACAACTTCCTTGTGGAATAGTTTACCACCAGCGATTTTTCCGGACCGATACGACTTAGGGAACTTCAAGAAAAGAGCCTACTCCTTTTTAAAAGGCCGGCAACGCATCTGCAATTCCCCTGGTGTTGCGGTTGTTCATGGGCGGCGGTAGTCACTTACCATCAGGTGAGCCGTATACTCGTTTGCCCCCTCTCCTTTAAAAAAAAAAGAAAGGGACACGTGTTGCTCAGTTCAAGAATTTAATTATACTGCTTAATCTTATTCTAACTTAACACTAATATATACTGTCGTGGGGGCTATACAACAAAACCATTATTTAAACGATAAAACAGGAGCAACAATCCGTCGAATGTCCCTTCTTTTTATTATTCGTTCCCTATACGTGATATTACTGAGAAGAATAAAATGTTTTGTTAAAAAAAGACGTCAGCTATATCGTGCACCATTCCTCATAGTCAGGAAAGGCTAGGTTTTAACCCTTTCGCTGTCCCGTGCACTACATATAGGTCTTACTTACTATTTTGTCTGAAACCTGGACAGTAAAAGTTTTATTGATGGTAGCAAAATATAATAATAGTGTCTTCATCGGAAAAATACATTTTCTTTTTTTTATACTTTCTAAATTGCAACAAATAGCACTTAATGGTAATGAGGCTTTCCATTATAGCGTTTGGGGCTAAAAACGCAGTTGCATTTTGATTTTAAATAATGGATAGATATATCTATGAGTCACGGTACCCGTTTACACCCGTTTCTTAACAAATTAATATAGATTTTATTCTAATATAGTCGATAGATATATGTAGACTACTACTCTCAATATTATATAATATATCTTAATTACCAAATTAAGGGTTTGTAAATATAATTAAATGTTCATTACATTCAGTATTTTCATTTACTTGTTTCGGGAATGCTTGATTGGAAGGCATAAAAGTTTTTAAATGAATAATGTTGTACAATGAAGAATATTCTACCGGGCATGAGCAGTGAACTCCCGGATTAACGATTTTTTTAAAGTACTTTATTCTATTAAATATCAGTATAAATAAACGTTATTAATACGCTGTGAATGTATATCTATCTATCTATCTACCTATGTACCCGAATCTTTTAATAATAATTTTCACCAATTTCTAGACGCCTGAAAGTGTGTACTCTTATCAAAGACCGATGAGAATACAATAATTTAAAAACTTCATCCTAGTATCCTGATCAGGATCATCAGAATAATTCTCTCTTGAAAGCTGATATGAATGATCACAGTTCACAATTAATGCGTGTTTTTTTAATATTCTTAAATTTTAATATTATTTTAAACTATTTTATATGCTGAAAATTTCGTCTAATAAGGTTACTACAAAATATAAATAACCCCATTTCGTTCCGTGGGTACCGTAAGAGGTATTAATGGGAAATGGCAAAAAGTTGCAAACACATACACACGCACGCACACAAGTTCCTGCGAGTGTGCGTATATACTAGAAACTGTATACTTTCAGTGAATTGTTGTTACTTTTTAATTTTTTTTTAAATGGAAACTTAGCACCGATAACGACGTTGGCGAAATAAAGAAACTAATATTTTTCAGGGATCCGTTAAAAATCAGCTCTGCTGCAGTACCTGCGGTATCATACGCTTAAACGAAATCTTTTTTGGCATCACATCAATCACTCTTGCTGAAACTTATTTTTATTTGTTTCCCTTCTTGTTCCTTATGAGTTTTTATATTTTTATTTACTTATAAGTGTTTACTATGAGAGTGCTGAAGCCAATAATACATATGTCTATGTCTACATCATAGGTTAATCATAAGAACATTTTTTTATACGACGTGGTAGAGCCACGCTGCAGCTATATTATGGTTGTAGCGTGAATGAGTCAGCTCCAGGGAAACACCACGATCTCACAGAACACCAACATATAATAGCAGCTTAATGCTACTATGTTACTTATGATGAGTATGGAGAACCGGAGATTCTTTTTAATGGATACGAGGGATTCCAACTTAGTACTCAGGGGTGATAACGCGTCTACATTTAGAGTCTTAATCGGGGATAAATGTAGATATATATACATTCATCATGGGTGATTATCCAATTAATATAAGGTGGAATGTGTGCTATTTTTTCAACCTATAAAAACAAACTTTAATCAGGTCGGCCTTTGCTGTTGCGTTTGAACATGGCCTCGTTTTGACTTGCAGTGTTTATATATTGATCTTTCTTTCCCTAATCCTTTTGTCCAATGCGGAATCTCTATTCTTGCTTGTGTACTGTTCACACTATAGAATTAAATTTAGTTTATCACTTTACTTGACTGCCTCGTTATCTTTAGTCCGACGCCTGATCTCTGTTTGGTCAAATTGCCGCCCCAGGCGGACTATAAGAGCAAAGGAATAGAAAGTGCACCAGTGTTTGCGCACTCACTCGAGCACTAGAATCCTGTCCTGTGCAGATAGCTAGACTCCGTTAAGCATGGGCAACGTAAACTTCAGTCTGGAGTACATTATTAATGTGTGTGTCCTAACAATATACTACCCTTGTAGACACGCTTTTAGCGTATTAATACGTCAGAATGAACACAATTTTTCTCTCTTGTAATACATAGGCTGCACAAAAAGTATCGGGAATGGAATATTTCCACTGTTCCTGTCATATTAAAATCTCTTTAATTGAAAACTCCTTGTTTTTAAAAATCGAATACCATTTATTTATTTAAAAAAAGATTCTCGGTCTTGTCACAAGATTTTGTCAAACTTGTTTAGTCGTTGAGAAAATGGAATTGACTCGAGAAAATTCAAGGGCGATGATTTATTATGACTTTCGAAGTAGTTTAACACAAAAACAGTGTGTTGGCCGGATGATTTCTGCATTTGGTGATGAAGCCCCATCCAAAACCCCAATTTATCACTGGTTTGCTGAATTTCAACGTGGACGTGTCAAGCTCAGTGATGATCCACGTCAAGGTCGTCCAAAAACTGCAGTCACCCAAGAAAACGTTAATGCTGTGCGTAAGCTGATTGAAGAAGATCGACATGTGACATACCGCGAAATTCAGGCAACTTTAGACATTGGCATGAGTCAAATACAAATAATCTTGCATGAACAATTAGGTGTAAAAAAAGTTGTATTCCCGATGGATACCGCGTTCGCTCTGTGAAGAGCAAAAAGCGGCTCGCGTTACTTGGTGCGTCAGAACTCTCGAAAGACTCCACGCAGGATCCTCAAATGCTGTATACAACATCGTATCAGGTGACGAATCCTGGATATATGCGCACGAACCCGAAACAAAAAACCAGTCACGAGTTTGGGTGTTCGAAAATGAGTTAAAGCCAACAAAAATTGTTAGTTCAGGGAGTGTTTAAAAAAAATGGTGCCCACGTTTGTCTCCAACACCGGCCATGTTACGATTCTTAGTTAACGCAGAATGGTATGCTAGCATTTGTTTGCCACAGGTCGTTTCTGAACTCCGTAAAGAGAACTGCAACCGCCGCATCATCCTCCATCACGACAATGCGAGTTCTCACACCGCACACAGAACAAAAGAGTTTTTAGAGCAAGAAAACATCCGCCGTACTGCCCCGACCTAAGCCCTAATGATTTCTATACTTTCCCTAAAATAAAGAATAAATTGCGTGGACAGAGATTTTCATCACCTGAAGAAGCTGTGGACGCCTACAAAACGGCCATTTTGGAGACCCCATCTTCCGAATGGAATGGTTGCTTCAATGATTGGTTCCATCGTTTGGAAAAATGTGTCAAATTTCGCGGAGAATACTTCGAAAAGCAATAAATACATTTTTAAATAGTAATGTTGTCACTTCCTTGATTCCCGAAATTTTCTCTTATATAAACAGCTTTTGTGACATACGGCGAGTGCGGTTAGCGTGTGATCCAGTATTATGATTAAGTAAACTCAACTAATAGACATTAGTGTCGTCGTAATATCGTAATAAAGGTTTTGTTGGAATTTAATCAGCTACAAGTAGATGGTTTCGCATGCTTCAATTAACTTTGTAAACGCTACCTTAAGACAATATTATGCTAAGTAAAATGTTCTTAATTATTATGATTATACTTGTCACAAATTTTCCTAAATACAGTAACAGTTTATTTTCATCCCACTCCGCCTTTAATCATTTCTGAGAGGGGTTTAGGGCTACAAAATGTCAGTAGCGATGTCACAATGCTTAATTATAATATTCTTATACAAAATTTAAAAGTAATAGAACAATCCCTACCAAAGCATACGATTATGGCAAAATCCCCTCCATGAGGTAATATATGAGGGAGGTCTGTGTTCAGCAGTGGACTTATATAGGCTGTAATATATGGATGGATGGAATATCCTCCTCATAGCAAACCTACTGACATTAAAAACAGACACTTCAATTTTATTTATTTGTATAGATAATTATCATTGAGTATTCGATATTATTTTTCTTATTTCTCAGACACGTTTCCTCATGATGGTTTCCTTTACCGCTGAGCAATTAAAATTGCAATTTACAATTTAATTGGTGTCAATGGGTGAAAAACCGTGTAATACAAAAGCACTTAGGTGATGATAGTGCTTGACGCTATACCACCTGACTGTAAGTGGTAATGCAGCAGAAAATGGTAAAACACACTGTCTTAGCATAACAAAAACCTATTCACTCTTGCCTTGTTTACATCCAGATTGTATTCGGATCGTGAGACAGATGCTGGCAAATTATTCCACTTCATTGCTATACGCAATACGAACGACGAAGTAAACCGTTTGTTCAAATGTGAGGTATGTCAACAACAATAGGATGGAGAGGCTCCACAAGGCAGAGGAATTAAATAGTGCAATCCCTGTGCAATTTTTTGAAGACGTGTTCTGTAGTACATTGGTAGACTGAATATTTTACACCTGCTGTTAAGAATTCTTTACACCGGTCTTCACTTTGGACTTTTGACAGACTGTTACAGTAACGGGAACGGTAACGGTCAACTTTACATCTATATGAAAAAATTCTGTTCAAGAATGTGACTCTTATTCGGAACTGATCGGCCTAATTCAATTCCCCCAGCTAGCGTAACAATTCGGAGACCGTCGTGTTTCGGACGTGATCTGGTTACGCGAGGTTCTACCGCGTTTTGAAATTTAAAATCTGAGAAAATCTGGAATATTCTTGTAATGAAGTATAGTTAGCAGGTTATTTCATTTTATATTTGAACAGTTTTAATAAATAATATATTTATATCAAATGCTAGACTGAAGAAATTGCCAGAATGAAGAAATTGTATATTTCCACATTCTGGCATAGCTCACTCTTGACCGCGTATTGGCGGTGTAAGAATATCTACTACTCCACAACGTCACGTGTGTGTAAGAGGCGACAGAGGGAAACCAACCAGGAGAAGGGCAGCAGCGTTTTTAATAATAAAAACTAAAAATAAGTCCAGTCAAGTGTTGCAACTATGGCAAATATTTCCCCTATGAGACAATCTATGGGTGAAGCACATGTTCATTAGTGAAATTTTAAAATTCTGTAACACTCTTGACTCAGCATGGTACTGTAATAAAACATTATAGAAAGAATATCAGAGTTGTGGCTGTGGTTGTTACCACATCCACCATACCAGATGTCTCACATTTACAGAACATTTGTGTTGATGTTAACGAGTACGCGGCCAGTTGATGGCCGCAGAGCAGTAAGTTGCAAATTTTTACAACAGGCCGCGTGTACCGCGTGAACAATGATCCTTAAATCAGAAATTTTAATAGAAACAGTGCGAAATTATCCAGTACTTTATGATAATTCGCATCGTGATTATAAAATTAGGATTAAAAACAAAATATATGATAATATTGCCGAATATAGTAAGACTTCATCACGGTTAGCCGTCTGACTGACTAACGTCTAATCGTAGCACAGATACCACAACGAATGGTTGCGATCGCGTTGGTGTGTTGTTGCAGCGGCTGGAGCCGCGGCTCGCGGTTAGCCGCCACCGCAAGCCGCTTGTGTGTGGGAGACGCTTAACACATCATCACTATCATTATTATCCACTTCAAATAAAAGATGATACTGCTTCATGAACCTTCATTATTACAGCCTATCATAAGTCTACCGCTGAAACTAGGCCTCCCACAAGAAGTGCCAAAGCACGGTCTCAAGCTACCTGCATTCATCCACTTTCTGTATCTACCAGGTTGCCACTCCATTGCTGGGCTGCACATACTCGTATGTTAAAATTGATTATCTTTTTTTTTGGATAAGGGTGACAAACAAGCACACAATCCACCTGATGGTAAGTGGTTGCTGTGGCCCATAGACATCAAAATGCAGATGCGTTGTCACCCGTGAGGACTAAGATGGAATGCCTCGTTTCCAGTAAAAAGGGGCTCCGGTTCTCTACACTCACCATACGAAACACAGCAGCGTTAAGCTGCTGTTTGACGCTGGTATTCTGTGAGAGCGTGTTCCTTCTCCGGTCGAGCCGACCCATTCGTGCTACAACCATAATATAGCGGCAGCGTGGCTCTACCACGTCTAAATCTTTTCCCAAGTCTGTTTCTATTTCATTGGTCTTGGTTTTACGTTGACTACGTTGGTTTGATCAGAAAGTACATGAAATATTCCTATCCTATTTAACACACTTTTATTGACATAATCTGTGTGAATTTAATAGAAATATGTAACTCAGGTTTCATCCGCTTTCGGACTTCTTCCGGAATTTTTACAAAACAATAATTCAGTGACCTAGTACTTATATCCACAATGAAAGATGTTTTTAAACTAGCAGAGTAAAAGAATATGATACTAATATGTTTTTGTTAATTAATACCACAACAGTGGTAGAGCCACGCGGCAGCTTTTGCTGTCGCATGGATGGGCCGGCTCGAACCGGGTGGTACCACGACCTCACAGAAAACCAGCGTGAAGTAGAGGTTTACCTCTGCGTTTTGCTTGGTGAGTGCAGGTGGCCGGAGGCCCTTTTTACTGGAAATGAGGCATTCCATCTTAGTCCTCACGGGTGACAACGCATCTACATTTTGATTTGTAATAGAGGATATATGTAGATGTCTATGGGCCGCAGCAACCACTTACCATCAGGTGGACTGTGTGCTCGTTTGTCACCCTTATCCTACAAAAAAAACTTATATCCACATTGAAAGATGTTTTTAAACTAGCAGACTAAAAGAATATGATACTAATATGTTTTTGTTAATTATCGTTTTGAGTTATTTCATGGATTATAATTTTAATCGAAAACACTTAAATTTTAATGTTTTTCTGAATAAATAATGCCTTGAAAATACTGTGGTAATAGGTGACAAATAATTTAACCGGCTACTTAATCCGATATATACCGCGTAATAGCGGTTTCAGATACTTAATTTATTTTTAAATTTTTTGGGTTATTATTATGACCTTTCCCGCTTTAGATTCGATTTAGATCATATAAGAGTGAATAAGTTGCATAAAAGCTTTTAGAAAAATTTACTTCGCAAATATCCGCATTATAAAATAAAATGATGTGTCTTACCTAGTATGAAGAGCACCTCCCGCCCTCCCTCAATTGCGTGCACTATCCCCGTCACCACTAATCCCAGCACCGCTACTCCCAACACCACTACACTAGGCAAGACACACCACTGACGATAATACGACACGTGTTTCGCCTCTACACTATGCATCTTCAGGTGATATAGACTCTACGGTGGCTAACCGCTAAGTGAGAGGCAACTCTTAGCTTGAAAACATCTTCCAATGCGGCAAAGACTTTCAGTGTTTCGCAAATATAACTTCACACTGTCGAACGGATATGTTATCATTATACTGACAGTCAACTTGGCACCCTTGAAAGGACTGTAGCACTGTCCTTATTGCGACACAATCAAAAGCTTTCTCATAGTTCACATATGCAAGAGAAAGTGGCAGATTGTACTCTTCGGTCGTCTGTACAATTTGCCGAAGAGTATGTATGAGATCTATGGTGGTAAAGCCTTTTCGGAAATTAGCTTATTCGGGAGGCTGGAAGTCATCGAGTCTGAGTAATGAGAGTACTCTCGAAAACAGCACGTAGACGCGGCTCATAAGTGAAATCAGTCTGTAGTTCTTCAAGGGAGCGTTGTTAACTTTCTTGATGAACAGGACCGCCGCATTTCTGCTTCACGCCTACGGAGGCGTTGAACCTTAACCTTAGTCGCATATAATATTAGTTTTTTTTTGTTGTAAAAACACCGTTCCATATTCAAACGTCTGTTTTTGTGTTTTTAATGGCTTGATATCGTGACCGTAATTGGTTGTTCTGCTGTTGTACTAAAGTTTATATTTCGATTAGTGACATTGAAGTTGAGTAATGAACCGGGTGATTACTGTCATGTACGTCACCGCTTCAGATTCTTGGTAAAGTGAAATGAAATATCAGCATTCCATTTACTGGACGAAATATTTATAGTCATTATAAATAGATTAATATAAGCTATTTTTACTTTTACCGTGTGTAATGAAGTTTTGTAGTGCTTTACTTTCAATATCTTGATTATCTGCAAAGCCCCATATTTAGGTGTTTTTTTTAAATCTATACTAACTAAAATTAATGATTTCAAATATTAACACAAATCTATAGATTGATAAAATAATTAAAGAGAAATATTGACACGGCCGGTGTATAGAGCATCACCAGTGCGTCCGCATAGCAATGAATGTTACCGGTTTGCAACATATAATTGATATGCAGAAGAAACAGCGTTGGTGATAGCACGCAGCCTTGTGGTACACCAGCGTTAATAGGCTTGTAATCGTAGCATGCACCTTCTACTACAACCTTGATGCTCCAATCACCCAGAAAACTGGTGATCCAATTGCACAATTTGTCGGGAAGTTCATAAGAAGAAAGCTTTGAAAGAAGCGCTTAGCACCATACCCGATCAAAGGCCTTCGCTATTTCAAATTAACCGGCCAAATACTCCCCCCTTGGACTCGGTCGCCTGCGCCCATCTCTTTGTTAGGTAAGAAGAAGTTCACCAGCTGAGCGACCCCGACGGAAACCGTACTGGCGGTCACTAATCAGCTGTTGCTCCTCAAGGTACCGCATGTGCTGGCAGTTAATAATGGACTCCATTATTTTCGAGAACAAGGAGGTGATGGCGATAGGCCTGTAGTTGTACGGATCAGAACGGTTACCTTTTTTTGGGATCGGGTGCATGAAGGTTGTCTTCCGTGAATACGGGACAACGCATAGGGAGTAGGAGTAGAGGAAAAGATGCGTTAGAACCGGTGCTAACTCTGGAGCGCACGTCCTCAGCATAATTGGCGGGATTCCGTTAGGCCCATTATATATTATTATCTATTTAGTTCAGTAATATCATATGATATTTATAGAAGAAGATACCATCATGTGTCTCTACCTAGAACCACGTACCACAGACCCTACCCCCTACCTATGTACCTAAGTCACAATTACGAGTACTATATATAAGTCTCCTCCAAATCAATAAAGAGAGAGTTATTAAACTGCATGAGTGAGTTTAATTTCTTGAATTGTCCCAACATTACACCCCAGAGATTGCCTCATATGGCGGATTTTGCCTTTGTTGCAAGTTTTGGCAAGCGGTTTGGCAACCGCAGTTTTTTTAATAATTTTAGGTTGCTATCCGAAAGATGCTGCTGCTCATGTCCTATTTCAGTAACCCTAATATAATAACCCACAGCAGCTTCATGCTGCTGTGTTCCGCATACGGAAGTGAAGAGAACCTGGACCATAGTAAGTGAAGAGAACCTGGAGACCCTATATACTAGTCACAGTACACTCCATCTCCTCAGTATTCCTAAAGGTTGACAACGTAACTGCGTTTTAATACTTTATTAAAAATTTATGCAGATGTCTATAAGCCACAGCATCCACTTAGCATCAGGTGGGATGTGTGCTCGTTAGTCATATATATATATATATATATTTTAAAAAAATATTTGGAGTATTCAAGAATTTTATTCTGTAGGTTAAAATTCTGAGCGGTAAGTAAAAGTTGTTTGTATGATAATTCGTCATGAACAATATCATGAAAATACTGACAGAGTGCAATTTCTGTAAATTTAATAATGTGAAGTAAATTATGCAATAAGCAGTTCAATTGTTCTTTTTTGGGCGTTGTTTTAATTAAAATTTAATTATATATTACTTTGAAATATATAATTTACAATGTGTAATAAATGATGTGTAAGCAATTACACCGAATATATCATTTTCACTCAGCTTAAGAACCTTGTAACATTGCCTAGGTAAAAACTTTTTTATTTATTATCGTAACTTTAGCAAAAGGTTAGATGATAAAAGGTCGCTACCGATACAAATATATTTCACCGCAGCTAACAAGTACGTGATCTAATTCAAATTCTGATCAAGAATCATGCGAAGCGCAAGTATTTGAAAGAACAAATTTATTATACGTCATTTCAAGCATATGATAATCCCCATTTTTTATTTGGCTTCAGAATTTCTTATCTTGCTTTCAGATATAATTTATAGCTCTTTCTTCTTAAAATTGAATCCAAAAGTTTACTGATAAGAGATTAGTTTTATATCCTATGTCACTTCTACAACTAAGGCGATTCTAATGACCATATGTTAAGATCCATCAAAGCATATAGTAGAACCTAAGCACATTAAAAATAAGTATATAGATTACGACCAGGGTCTTATTAAATAAGTCATAAATGTTTTCGATAAAGTGAAATTTAATATACTAACTGAAGTAAATAATTCAGAACTCCTACTTCTTAGAAAACGACCTGTAAATCTACGAAATATAGATTATAAATCCATCATATTTATTCTTCCGAAAAATAAAAATTTCTATGAAGCAAGAAAGTTGGCTCACCTTGTACCTACTTTTATTATTGTCTTGCCACTAGAATTACAAAAAAAAATACGGTAAATCAAAACTGTTTAAAAGTAAACTTAAATCATATTTGTTAAATCAACAATACTTATTGTACTCGTAGTAAGTACTTTATACTAGAATATTGTGATTTAATATTAATACATTTTTGTTTCTTTAAGACGGTTCTCAAGCGTAGATAAACCCCTAGAGGTTTATATGCTAATATTTTACTGGATAATGTAACAAAATAATGCTTAATAAATTTAAAAAAAAATAGGCTATAGAGCCTTTTAAAGAAATAGACATACATACTCGAATAACATTACAAACAGAAGAAGTTTCTGGAGCAGTCGGGTAAAATACCTTACCCTAGTGTGGGGGCACTAAAGTTAACCATGCAGTGGCGCTGTAAGAATATCCAGTATCCTATATCTTCCCGTGGGTGTCGTAAGAGTCGACAGAGGAAAATTGAAACAGGTGATGGCCAGCAGCACCTTCTTAATGAAAACTAAATATAATAAAAATCTGCCGTTGACAACGTGATTGCCAAGCCTGTCAACAATGGCCAAATCTATGGGGGACTACGTTCAGCAGTGGACTTTTATTGTATGGTAATGTTATACTAATGCTTGTTCCATCTGCAGTTTGAACCCGCGACCCCAAGCGCCGTAACTAAAAGTTAATCCACTGCCCCACGGAGCAGCCAAAATAATTCTGTAATAGTTTGAATCTAATTATTTAGCCAACCGAACGAATAATTTGATTTCATATACTCTATTTCTTTTTGTTAATCTTTAAAGCATTACACAGCTAGGCGCATGACTCCTCTCAAAACAGAAAAAGTTATGAAGCCAGTCCTTAATTTAATTTGTTTCTTATACAAACATGTGTCCTTACGATGTTCACCTGCCGCCAAGTACGTTGAAATTAAGCAATTAAAATTGCAATAAACGTTAAACTGGTGCTGGTGGGGATTTAACTATAACAGAGTGAAAAATTATTTCATCATCACATCATCATTATATGCTCCTAAGATTCCGCTATCGGACAGTGGCCCTTCCCATTAAAAAGAATATTGCTAGAGTATTGTAAAGTTTACGGCGAGCCTTCAGACCCTGGCAGACAAAACGTAGCGAAATAAAACTAGGACAAAAAAGGGTTCGAGTCTGGATTGAGAGCAATAGATTTGTGAGATTCGTGCCGTAAATCTTACATCCAAATATAGAATCGGTCGAGCTAGATACTGGATTCTTATTTGTTTTTTATAGATGGATCGGTGGCAGTAAGGATGGTATTGAGGATACAGCGTGTAGTGACGCTGTAAGAATATCCACTACCCCATCCCCTAGGGAAAGAAATCAAGAGATGGACAGCAGCGTCCTTCTAACTGCTATTGTTGAGCCGCTTGCAAAGTATGGCAAATGTGGCAAATATCCCTCATATGGGGCAATCTATGGGGGAAGACTATGTTCAGCGTGGACTTTAATAGGCTGTAACAGTAACGGTAAAGATTATAAAGGAGCACATAGTCCACCTGATGGTAAGGGGATGCTGTAACTCGTTAGCTTAATTAGATTGGTCAGAGTTAATAACTTTTAGAGACACAAATTCGGCTGTAGTTTTTTTTTTACAACAAATTGAAAGAAATTTTTAATTTATATGTACCAAGTAAAAAGCTTTTTTCAATTCATTGCCAGTATATCTATCTCAAGTGGTCCACGCCTGAGATCATAGAAAATATTAAAAAAATATTTTCATCTTAAGAGATTTAAGCAAGAACGCAAATTATTTAACGAAGAACTGTTATCTTATATCGATGGAGGGTTAAAACCTTCATTGACAACGCATATGAGCAGCACCTTAAGTTGATACAGAAAAGCATAATTGACGATCCGGTAGTTTTTTGGAAATAATTTTTTTTTGCATGTAAAGTTTAACATTGTGTGCATATTGGATTTTCTGTAAGCCACAAGAGTTTTTGAATGAAATAAATAAATAATCCATAGATACGTTGCCACCCGTGAGCATATAGAATGTCTCGTCACCAATAAACATAGTCTGCGTTTAGAGTTACTCATTTTTTGCGAAATACAATAGTATGTTGATATTTTGCACTGGTATTTTTAGCAGACTTCACATAAGGTGGTTCACAATTTAAATATAATATGTTATGTTTGATCATGAGGACCCGGGGGAAAAATTCAATAACTTTGCTTCTACTTGAATTTCAACGCAGGTCTGCTAGTTGATGTATAAAATATTGAACATGTAGACATAAATATTTTGCAAATTATTGGGATATCGTAGTTTTTCAAGTTACTTTACGAAACAATATTTCTATAAATACAAACTTTTCTGCCTAAACAACGTGGGAGCCGCAGTTCAAGAAAACCTTTTTATTTCGAACGTGATGTGATTCCAAACACTCAAGAACA
This sequence comes from Parnassius mnemosyne, assembly GCA_963668995.1. NCBI lineage: Eukaryota > Metazoa > Arthropoda > Insecta > Lepidoptera > Papilionidae > Parnassius > Parnassius mnemosyne. The sequence continues at coordinate 1,625,864 of CAVLGL010000090.1, forward strand.
ACTTGGTACTGAAGTGTTCACAACAAAGATATACAACTCATTTGTGCTAAGTTTGCACTTGGTGCGGATGATGTAACAACAGAAATAATGCAAGAACTATAACAATAAGGAGACGAAAATTAAGAAGTATCGGTAACAAAGATGTAAACCGTACTGACGCGACGGTATGATCTGGGCGTTGACAGCGGGGAAACGGATTGTTCGCGCATTGCAGTGACATGCTAAGTTAGCTCAACAGAGGTATAACTATAAAATTGAAGTGATTGTGAACCGTGTAGTGCCACACATTTAAATAAAACTAATTTTACGGATTTTATCGCGTATATTTTCGCCACCAAATTTCACGAACGCACATCGCGGCAGAACTTCCGATACCATCCACACCATCTGGATGATTGGCGGTCCACCACTGTGCGATTTAGAAGATGTTTTCTTCCTCGCACGACTTCCTTGTGGAATCGATTACCATCAACGATTTTTCCGGACCGATACGACTTAGGGACCTTCAAGAAAAGAGCGTACTCCTTTTTAAAAGGCCGGCAACGCATCTGCAATTCCCTCCCTGGTGTTGCAATTGTTCATGGGCGGCGGTAGTCACTTACCATCAGGTGAGCCGCATGCTCGTTTGCCCCCTCTCCTATAAAAAAAAATTAACTTATTTTATATTCCCGACGTTTCAAGCACTTTCCAGCACCCATGGTCACGGGGGGTCTGAGGTGTATGACGTCCCATTGTCATAGTTAACCATGGCTACCTCCAGATTAAAATTATTAATTTTTGTTCCAATCTACGCAGTATGAACTTACAGTATCTTAAAGTCTTACAGTTGTATGCTTGGGTTGGGATTTAATTTTATTCATTGTGGGATCCCAAGCAGATGGTAGCACCCAGCCATCTTTTCTATTGAAATTACGATGTGTTTTTCATTTCAATAGCCTCGTAAATCATCGGAAGGAATCGGTGTTCTTTAGAGGATTTGAGGTCTATCAAATCTAATGTAGTGACGGGGGCGATCTTGTACGTGTTCACAGACTGCAGACTTCCCGGAACGTCGATTATTCACATGGGTGCCATGGGCGCTGGAAAGTGCTTGAAACGTCGGAAATATAAAATAAGTTAATATACGCGATAAAATTCGTAAAATTAGTTGCCAAGCGTGGCAACTATGGCATTATCTGGGGGCTATGTACAGCAGTGGACTTTTGATAGTCTGTGGAGTTGGTGGTGGATGTAACAAACTACCTCACATTCCATTTGATGGTAAGTAGCGAAGCGAAGTAAAGACACTCTTTTGTTTAATTACCACTGGTTCGAAAACCTCTGTTTTGGGAAGAACCAGTAAAAAACCTAGCGGGACTTTTTTTTAAATAACAGCTCACAATCATGTTACGCAATTAACCAGACAAAACAAATTAGAAATAGCTTGGTAGCGATCACCTCATTCCTAGGGGTTATTATTATCCATAAATTTCTTGATATTTTTTTAGCCCTTTTTATACAAACTTTGTTTAATAAAATAGTATACGAAGTAATATATAAATAAATAAATTTTGGATTATAGAAGCCACCCTAACCATTTCTGAGAGTCGACCTGAATACTGTATTTTCCACATTGAGTGAAATACATTTGGAATTGATCAACCTGGTTTCATAGTGTCGTAGTGATCGCAATTCAGAGGCGACCTTTTTATTTTGTACGTGATACGCTTTCAAATGCTTTGCTACAACATTTGGTACTCAAGAAACTACGCAGTTGAGGCTGAAGAAAACCTGTTGTGGGTCATTATACGACGGGAATTGAAGCGATTCTGCCTGCTACTTGTGAGACCTTATAATAAAAATTTCAATGCCTTGATGACTTAGAGCACACTTGGAGTACGGTTGGTTTCATTTTGATGTTACACATTGAATAAAACTAAATGCCACGAATGATTTAAGGGTCTATCGAAAGAATTCTGAAATTAAAACACTACTAATACATCCTAGATTCAATACAGATAGCTGAACCCTATCATCTGCTTAAAATCTCGATTAGAGATTATTAAATTTAATTCCAAACCCAAACAAGACTTTACGTTAAGCTCGTTCTGTAGATTCAGTTTACGGTGTGATAAATAACGTATGGCATCGGGACTCTTCAGTCCCCCAGCTCGCAACTATGTGTGCTCTTACGCTAAGAACTCCTGGATCGATATTTACCCACACCCGCTACTGTAAAGGGACCGTGACACAAGTAGAATGTAAGAAATGTAAGTTTGCTGGGTGGTAGATTTCCTTTTCTAACAAGGAGCTTATCTGGGTAAGTACCTTCTGCTTTGATGCGCTTCTATTTTGACATTCAAGTTCCTGCCAAAACACAATATTCTCAAATAACCAAACTCTTCTTTCTATTCTAAATTGTAACAAAAAAATGGCCAGTAACAAAAAGAAAGAAAGAAAGAAAGAAAATAAGTTTATTTAGTAACACATTTTAGAAGTTTGCTAACCATAATAACATATTATGATAACAGTGGTAGAGCCACGCGGCAGCTTTTGCTGTCGCACGGATGGGCCGGCTCGAACCGGGGTTACCACCCCGGTACCCCACGACCTCACAGAAAACCAGCGTGAAGTAGAGGTTTACCTTTGCGTTTCGCTTGGTGAGTGCAGGTGGCCGGAGGCCCTTTTTACTGGAAATGAGGCATTCCATCTTAGTCATCACGGGTGACAACGCATCTACATTTTGATTTGTAATAGATAGATGTAGATGTCTATGGGCCGCAGCAACCACTTACCATCAGGTGGACTGCGTGCTCGTTTGTCACCCTTATCCTATAAAAAAAAGTAAAAAAAGAAGATTACTAAAAAGGTACCCACCTCAGCATAGTCTTGGTACTAACAAAGTACTTCGACACTGATCTTCCGTGGCTGTCGATAAAATTTAACAAAAACAAGGCTTAACAATATTCATTATTGTACAATGTTAAGTTAATGCACATATAGTATATTTAAACCAAATACACGATTACACTATAATATAAGTACTAATATACTTAAATAAAATTAAAAATAAACGAATAAACGGAATAGAAAAGTATGTAAGACACAGTAAATAATTTTCAATAAGTTGACTTTTGAATATTGAGTAAGTATTTTTGTAGTTATATTTAAACAAACCGATTGAAGCTAGTGGTGGTATGTTGTCCCAGCATTTCGTGCCAGAATAACGAAAGCTACCTCGAAATGCCGATGTACTCTGTCTTGGACATACTAAACAAGTTGCTATTCTAACTTGTCGCAGTAAAAAGAGTAATTTGTTATAAAGATACTGTGGTGTGTGTGTGTGTGTGTGTGTGTGTGTGTGTGTGTGTGTGTGTGTGTGTGTGTCATTATGATACCAAACAATAAACTGGCAAAATGAAAAGCACGTCTAGACTGAGATGTCGAGAATGAGAGAACGTCGAGAAGCGGACAGTTATACAAGCTATAATATATCAGACCAACCCAGAACAAAAAACGGAACACTACGCACATTTCAATTGGTGCAAAAAACAAACCCAAACTATGCTCAACTCTTTATAAGAACACGTACACATGAATCTCAAATCATTTGCAACTAACACCGTGGTTTTAGTTAGTAAAAGCAATGTGCGCGTCCAGCAGTGAAATACTACAGGTCATTAAAGAAAAAAAGAAGAAAAGGAATATTTGTGTGTAAGTTATTAAGTTGTTAACAGTGGTAGAGCCACGCGGCAGCTTTTGCTGTCGCACGGATGGGCCGGCACGAACCGGGGTAGTACCACGACCTCACAGAAAACCAGCGTGAAGTAGAGGTTTACCTCTGCGTTTCGCTTGTTGAGTGCAGGTGGCCGGAGGCCCGTTTTAGTGGAAACGAGGCATTCCATCTTAGTCCTCACGGGTGACAACGCATCTACATTTTGATTTGTAACAGAGGATAGATGTAGATGTCTATGGGCCGCAGCAACCACTTAACATCAGGTGGACTGTGTGCTCGTTTGTCACCCTATCCTATAAAAAAAGTGCGTGTTAAAAGGTTGAGCATAGTTTCAACTTCACTTGAAATGCATGGAGCGCTCCGTCTTTCTTTCTTTGTTAGTCTGAGGCTATAGTAAATACTACTCTTATCTTTAATACCTACAAACTTTACTCCTTACTTAACATTGAAATATGTCTTTGAATGAATATTTCAAATGATAACATACCAAGATATTCTGCTTATGAAAAATCTCCAAGGACGCTTTTAGTTGCTATTCATTCGTACATATTTGCGACGAATGGAGTGGAGACAGTCTGAGGCTTTACATAATGGCCTACTCTCGAGGTATTTACATTTGACATGAAATAAGAAAGGTCTTCATTCATTTTAGCCGATGTCAAAAAACACTGAGAGAAAATGAAATATTCGATGTAATATCACACATCAGTGATATAAACGTAAAAATAATCGGATGGCAGATTCAAACCCACAATCTTATGAGTTCACGGTCCGCACCCTGATATTAGACTACTGTCGCTTACTATACTGTATTCTATCTCATTCTCTAAATCTTAAGATATATGCGTTTGTCTCTTTTAGTATCACTTTCTAGTTTCAGATGCTAATGAAGTTTTTACTTCAATAAACAGTATATACGAGTATTAAGCCAACTTCCACAAAGGATTAAAAAGAATTATTTTTAAAAATAATTCCATCTCTATGGATGGAACTAAGCGTATGTAATTTAATTAAGATGACCTTCTAGTTATATTACCTTAAGGTTACAATATTGATTAGAACACGCGAAAGAGTTAAATAGTTAAAATTCTAATAATAAGTTAAAACGTTCTCCACGAAAACTGAATAGAATGAAATAATTCCCACATAATTTAATGGAAATAGTTTTTTTTGAAGTCGGTTTTTACTTTTTATTAAAAGTTTTATTATCTCTTATAAGTTAATAATTTTAACTTGTTAATAATGTTAACACATTAAGTGTAATCGATAGAAAATAATAAAAATTAAAAAATTAAAAATTAGAAATCTTAATTGAAAAGATATGGGCATCAATATAATCGGTGTGTACCTTTCACACCTCCGATTCGCAGACGACATCGTTCTACTCTCCGAAAACCCGAAACAACTAGAATACATGCTAGAGACATTCAGCTCCCATAGCGAAATAGTCGGACTACAAATAAACAGGGACAAATCGAAGATTATGACGAACAGAACAGACAAAGAACCTATATCAATACGTTAAAGAATATATTTATCTCGGGCATCTTATAGCATTCAAGTCCTGCACAGAAAGTGAAATAGACCGAAGAATAAAGAGTACGTGGAACAAATACTGGTACATGAGGGAAATATTTAAAGGATCTCTACCAACAAAACTAAAAATAAAGGCAATGAACATTTTTCTGACACCTTGCTTAACATATGCATGTCAAACTTGGCCACTAAAAAATCATTTCTTAGTAAAATAAGAACATGCCAAAGAGGGATAGAAAGAATCTACATGAATGTAAGGCTACAAGATCGAATTCAAAGCGTTTTGATCAGGAAAAGAAGAATGTAGTCGAAAAATGGAAATGAGCTGGCCATATACAGAGAGTAACAGACGTTGGTCACAAACAGTAACGAACTGGTACCCATTATATAAGAAAAGAAGACGAGGTAGGCCATCAAAAAGGTGGAGTGACGATATTGTCGAGGTAGCTTGTACACTATGGCCAAGATTAGCGCAAGACAGAACCACTCGAAATAATTTGGAGGAAGCTTTCACGGCAAAAGGCGGTCCTTACAACTAACACAATATTATCAACAAATAAAATAAGAGTAATAGATAATATTATACACTTAAAAAATTATGTAAGGGCTAAAGTAAAGCTAAATAATAAAAAGTACAAGCGTGGCAATTATGGCTATATATGGGGGAAGCCTATGTACAGCAGTGGAATTTTGATAGGCAGTTGTGGAGGTGGTGGTGGAAGTGACAAACTCCCTTACATACCCTCTGATGGTAAGTAGCTACTACAGTCCATGGAAATTATAACCGACTGCGAACAAACAAGGCTACATATGAATTTTCATGGAATAAATCTAATACTCGTATTACAGATTAAATGGCGTTAAACCTTAAAATTTTATAATTCATGGGAGAGCCTTAAAATTAGTTTTGTTCCATGTGTAGTATTCGCGTGATTGTAAAAAATCATTGGCCTGTTATTATATTGGTAGCCTATACCATTTAGACCAGTACATAGGAGTTTACGCACTGCTGGGTGGCAGGAGAAATCGGTTAAAGTGTTACGGCCCCCTACGCAAAGCATGTAGGACTCCTACTAGCACCATCTACATGCGTTAGTTGCTTCGTTTGAAAGCAACGGTTGACGGCTCCGTGGCGCAGTGGCTTAGCAATAAGCTGCAGCACTGAGGGCTGCGGTTTCGAATCCCGCTCGGAAAATGTGTTTGTATGGCCTAAAATCATTGTTGCCTGTTGCCTGCCAAGCGTGGTCACTATGGTAAAAACCCCCCTGTAATGTAGTCTATGGAGGATGCCTATGTTAAATAATGGACTTTTGGTCGAAATTTTTTTAAGGTATTAGGATGACAAACGAACACACAATCAACCTAATGGTAAGTGGATGTTGTGGCCCATAGGCATAAATTTGTAATTAAGATAATTCAAATAATAATGCACGTATCTTTGTATGAATAAAATTTAAAAAAAATAGTGCCGTGTGGATCTTACCCGGATTACTCGCATACTGTAAAATCACAGTGAACACTTAGTCCAAGGCTACAAAATATCGTATTGAAACATTATTAAAATCGTTTCGGCAAAATCGCTCTTATCAATGAAGGTTGGAAAAAGGTTCGATTTTCCTCGGGGTGGAATTACAATCGTCGGAGATTAATGATAGACTCTCACCAGTTTATGTTGTTGATATAGATTTAAGAACTCTCGATAAATAACCAGAAGTGATTCAGTGTATCATTATTGAAACGACTCATTCAACATTAAATAATTTAAAAAAAGAAACATTTTTTTTTACTTATTAAAAGCCAGTGTTTGAATACAATCACATTGGTAAGTAGTGAGGAAGCTTTGGATAATATAATCCTCGCATATTTCGCAACAAAAGCCTTTTCACTCTTGCCATAAATACTTGTCATATAATCATATGGAAAGACAGATGCCGGTACATTGTCCTACAACTATGGCAATATAACCCTCATGAGCAATGACACTAATAAACGGCCCCCAATCCGAGGCAGCCCGCTATTCCTGGTTATGGTGGCGGCATAGTTGTAGCACGAATGGGTTGGCTCCATCGGGAAAAGACCACGCTCTCACATAATACCAGCGTAAAATAGCAGCTTGACACTGCTGTGATTTACACGGTGAGTGTAGAGAACCGGAGACCCATTTTACTGAAAAAGAGGCTTTCCATCTTAGTCCACACGGGTGACGACGTATCTGCATTTTGATTCTTTATTGAGGATAAATGTAGATGCCAATGGGTCACAGAAACTACTTAACATCAGGTGGACTGTGTGCTCGTTTATCACCCTAACTATAAAAAAAACTTGGACCTGGTCGAGCCCTGACGGTTCGACAAAAAATAAGATTGACTTCATTATGACGACCAGACGACAACTGTTCAGTTATACCTCAGTAATCGCGAGGATAAAAACGGCAGTGATCCACGAAGGGTAAGAGGCACACTGAACCAAAACATAAAGTTGGAAAGGTCACGTCTATTGAAGTCAGCGCTCCGTCCCCCTCATGCTCTTATACAGATTCACGAAACGTTTCAGCTCGAGCTACAAAACCGTTTTCTGTGCCTAGTAGAATGAAATACAGTAGACAATATGAATGACAAGCTCGTGGAAACTTTCCATGCGGTCGGAGCTAAGTTTTGCAAGACCCACCGCAGAAGAACATAAAAACTCTCCGATCACTTTCTTAATCTCATGCCTGTTAGACGGGAAATGAAGCTGCAGTCTTCAGTAGATTTGACAGCATAAAGGCAACTAATCAGACAGGTCTCCAAATGTATGCTGCGCGACATACGCAACTTTAATATTGCTCGTTTTGATGAAGCGATCAAGCGGAACCAGGGCTCCAAAGTCTTTGCTAGAGATATATCTGCCAGAAAAAGTCAACTGTCGAAGCTGATTCCGGGACACCTGAGATTTTGAGTGAGATTGAGAGGTTCTATGGGCAGCTGTACACATCATCATTGGAGCCACACGTAAGTGTGAGTAACGATCCAAGAGCGAGTTTTTGATGATACTATTTTGATGATATTCCGTACCGTCAGTCTGAACGAGATTAGATTGGCTCTCCAGTACCTTAAAATCGGCAAAGCCCCAGGCGAGGATGGAATTAGAGCGGAGCTCCTGAAAGCGGGTGGAAAATCGGTACTTGAAGCCCTCCAGAAGCTCTTTAATTCCGTTCTCCATGGTGGCATTACACCGGAGGCGTGGAGCAGAAGTGCGGTGGTCTTGTTCTTCAAGAAAGGTGACAACGCTCTTTTGAAGAACTACAGACCGATTTCCCTTCTGAGCCGCGTCTACGTGCTGTTTTCGAGAGTCATTACGAAACGTCTCGCGCGCAGACTTGATGACTTCCAGCCTCCCGAACAAGCCGAGTTCCGAAAAGGCTTTAGCACAATAGACCACATACATACCCTTCGGCAAATTGTACAGAAGTCCGACGAGTACAATTTGCCACTATGTCTGGCGTATGTGGACTATGAGAAAGCCTTTGATTCCGTCGAAATTTTGGCGGTGCTGCAGTCTCTTCAGCGGTGCCAAGTGGACTGTCGGTATATCAAAGTGCTGAAGTGTTTGTACAGTAGGGCTACGATAATTATCCGAGTACAGAATCAGAGTACGAAACCTATCCAAATGCAGGGAGGAGTAAGACTGTGTAACGTTATATCCCCGAAACTCTTCACCGCTGCATTGTGGGGCGTTTTCAAGCTTCTGGACCAGAAAGGTTACGGTATTAACATCAACGGCGAGTACGTCACTTCCCTTCGATTTGCCGACTATATAGTTCTTATGGCAGAATCGCTGGAGGACCTAAGCACTATGCTCAATGATCTCAATAGTGCATCCTAACAGATCCTAATAAATGAATTACACTTTACACTTAAAAATGACATTACTATGCAAAATATAAAAAGAAAATTAAAACTACATTATTTAGATGAAATAAAAAAGCATCTTACTAAATAACTATATCATATTTATGTAAGTAAAAAATGCACATATTATACATAAATATCGATGATATTCTATGTGTTATAATACTGCATTATCAAAACGGAAATTAAATAGCAACCATAGTACAGTTAAAATCTACCGCTTGTAAATTACACCCTGTGTACGTTCATTTGCTAGCCGGTTTTGTGCGTCTGAGTAATGACTAATGACATATTTCTACTACCCGTGAATATACGTATTGTGAGCGTGTAGATCTTCGCTACGGTTTTAAAGCATGTTATAAGTATTTACCGTAATATGTAAGAGACAATGTCCGTACGTAGGTTAAGCAGCACCGAGTGCCGTCGATGAAGCATGGTGTACAGATAAACCTTGTTAGGTTTTTGCGACACCGTGTTTGATTAATTTAAGCTATTTTTTTATGTTGATTTTTAAATTAAAAAAAAAGATAGGTCTTAAGATGAACGTGTACAAAACAAAGATCATGTATTACGTCCATGTTACACCTGTGCCGGTAGTTGTTGGGAGCACTAAGCTCAATGTTGTTGACGAGTATGATTATCTGGGACAAATAGTCCGACTAGGTAAGTCAAACTTTGACCGAGAAGTCAATCGGCGGATTTAACTTGGCTGGGCAGCGTTTATTTTTATAGAATTGGCGGCAAACGAGCATGTGGCTCACCTAATGGTAAGTGACTACCGCCGCTCATGAACAACCGCAGATGCGTTGCCGGCCTTTTAGAAAGGTGTAAGTCGTATCGGTCCGGAAAAATCGGTGGTGGTAATCGATGCCACAAGGAAGTTTTGTGAGGTAGAAAACTTCAAAATCGCACAGTGGTGGACCGCCAATCATCCAGATGTTATGGATGGTAACGCGAGTTTTGTCGCGATGTGCGATGGTAAAATTGAGCTTCGTTCGGGAAATCACGGCACATCTTCTTGTCAGGTATACCTTATAACTTGAAAATAAGACTGTACAACTGTGCGTGTTTCCAGTGATGACCTATGGAACTGAGACATGGTCATTCACTGTTGGCCGTATGAGGAAGCTCAATGTCACCCAGTGAGCTATGGAGAGGGCCATGCTCGGAGTTTTTTTGCGTGATAAACTTAGAAATGAGGATACGAGTAGAACCAGAGTGACCGATTTAGCCCAACGGATTATTGAACTGAAGTGTCAACGGACCAGCCATATAGCTCGAAGAACCGACAGCCCATGGGGAAGAAACATTTTCGAGTGGCGGCCTAGTACCGGCGGACGAAGTGTAGGGCGGCCCCTCACTAGATGGAGTAACGACCTGGTAAGACATGCAGGAAGTAGATGTATGCAGGTGGCTCAGGACCGTTCTTTGTGGCATTCCTTGGGGGAGTCTTGGGCTCAATCGTGGGAGGACCACACTGCACAGAATATCAGCTTGAAATAGCAGCATAATGCTGCTATGTTAGAATGTTGACTGCAGTGAATCGGAGACCCATTTTACTGGTGACGAGGCATTCTATCCAAATTCTAAGGGGTGACAAAGCATCTGCATTTTGATTCTTAATCGACGATAGATGTAGATAATCCACAACATGCATTTATCATCAAGTGGGCTTCCCTTTAGTTACCCTTGCTTCAATAAAAAATTATGTGTGCGTCCAGCAGTGAACTTTAACCGGATTTTCATCATCAATGTAGATGATTACACTTCAAGAATTAGAGCATGGTTTTGGTATCGAATCAAACGTACATTCACCATAAGTAAGCAGCCTTATACGTAGGGAGCCACGCTGCAGCTACTTTAAGTCCGTATTAATAAACGTTACTCAGCTCAAGTACACATACTTGAGTACAATCTTCAGGTTATGATCTTATTTATAAATATATCTCAAGATGCGGTTTAGGTTTATGATATCAGCTAAGTGCCACACTGATAATAAACGAAATTCGACTCTCAAGTGTTTGTACTTAAGTGCAAGTCAGAGAACAGTATTCCTAAGTACATCGTTTTGAGATACTGTTATTATGTGTTTATTAATTAGCAACGATCTAGAGATGTTGACATCGTAATGAAGGCGTATCAAATGATTTCGCACTTGAGTTTGTCGTTGAGTAACGTTTATTAATACGGACCTAAGATTTTAGCACGAATGGGCCGGCTCGACCAGGGTTGGACCACGCTCTCAAAGAATACCAGCGTAAAATAAGGTCGTGCTCACGAAAATTCAATGCCGCTGTATTTCGTATGGTGAGTATAGAGAATCGGAAACCCTTGTTACTGGAAATGAAGTATTCCATCTTAGTCTTCAGGGGTGATAACGTATTCTGCATTTTATTACTAATAGAAGACAGATCTAGGTGTCTGTGGGCCACAGCATCCACATACCATCACGTGGACCATGTGCTCTTTTATCATCCTAATCTAATATATAAAAATAAATTTTTGTTTGTTCGTATTTCATGCGCTGCCATACAGTTCATCAGATTGCGGTAAAACTTTGTCAACTTACTGCTTACACTTGCGCAAAGGTTATAGGCGTAGTACAATTAACTTACAGTAGGTGGCGCGCGTATTGCAACAAATTTATTTTAAAGTTAATATTCAATTTTAATGAATGTATTATCATTCCCAATTAGACAATATAACTCTTCCAAATTTAAAACGATATTTCCACAATTATTTATTCCGCGGCAGCGACGCTTCGGGTACCGGCTAGTTCACAACTCACCCCTGTGGGATCGTGCCAAAGGAATTTACGTAGTGTCCTAACCCTCTGGGTAACAAGCGTGAGGTTTTATGATATGTTATGTTTTGTAATATACGTAATGTTTTCTCTTTCTTTCTTTGTTGGGTTAAATCTGCAACTTAAAAACTAAAAACATTTGAGAATTTCAAGATCATCAACACGCATTGGCATTGGGCAGTCCGCCGTATTCTTTCCTGACCTAAAACCTGTCACAGAAGAGAACGATGGATCTTACTTTAGTTTATTTTTTGTATAATTTTTTTTTACTATGCTAAGCCAGCGCTTGACTACTATACTACACTTTTTGTTGTAATTCAGTTGGCGAATGTGCTCTTAAAATATTTCTAGTAGATGTATATTGAAGAAACCGCTTTATACTTGAAAAAAAAGAAGATTTCCCTTATTTCCAGAATGTAAATAAAACAAAGTTTTTTTTTTAAAATAATTTATTCGTTTGGTGCAAATGGTATCAGATATACACACATGTACATACATATAATTATAAAATATGGTTATTAAATAATAATACAGAATGAAGATCACATAAAACTTATATCAATATAATATCTAAAATTTGGTTTTACAATAAAAGACGTATATTTTTAAAAAGAAACTCAACAAACTATTTTATATTTAATTTATGTACTAGATGAGATACTATTATCAAAAATATATCACATAAATTATAAATACCTATGCAAACTTCATAAAAATAATAAAATAATAAATGTAATAAAATATAATCATAATATAAATAGGTAAATACTGACATATGAAGATAGTGTACAAAAATAAGCAAATTATATGCCATTATAAATATCACAGCTATTGAAAATATACAAATAAGAAAGCTATACTTAAACAAAATATATAAAAACGTAGGTAAAGCTTTTTATAAGGGAATCGGTGATAAATCTTATGCTAATCAATAAATATTAATTTAAATAAATTACCAATAACAACCTTAATTAATAGTAATGTAAAATGCAAAGCACTGATTATATTTGTACTAAAATTGTAACAACAATACAATTTTAATTAAATTTTAATTGTTTAATTTATATTCTATTAAATAAATAAATAAATATAGAATGATCACATTTCTAACGACTCATTCCTGTTACTCGTATTCTTTTACTATAAAATTATTTTTTTAATTTCATTACTTGTTTTCGGCCAGTGTTAAACGTCTTCGAGGTAAAATTACTTTTTAATTTCATTACGTGTTTTCGGCCAGTGTTTAACGTCTTCGAGTTTTCAAACTCCTTCCGTATCCTGAGTGTCCATATCCCCCTACGTCTTCATGTGCGGTGGAGTGAGAGTGTGAGTGACTGTAGATCGGCTTGGATACGATTTCATACGTTGTGGACTTTTGTCCTCCTGAGAGAGATTTGATGCCAACGATAGCAGATAAAAGCGGGGACATTAAGGTAGTCATAAGAGCCTTCCCTGCCAACATTGCGAGTCCTCCAAGACCCATGGAGAGGAGAGTTCCTGCGAAAAGAGAACAAAGATTAAAAATATGATCGTTAAAGTGATTGCTGATCATATGGGGTTTGTGTGTGTGTGAGTGTATGATTGTATTTGTGTGAAATGCACGAGAGTCCCCTACAGGCCAAAATCATTTATTGAGTATAATTTTTTTTTAAAGTCAGGAAGTTGGAGGTGTTTTCCCCCTGCCACAGAAAACACGTAAAGCCCTTGGTCCTGCACCTGAGCTCTCTCCAGTCGTGTTGAATTTGCGTTCCAACGGACGCTGAGACTGAAGGAAGAGAGAGTGTACTTGTGCATGCGCACACATTTGTCCACTATAATCCTCACACTTACCGTTACCGATACCGTTACAGCATATTAAAGTCCACTGCTGAACATAGGCCTTCCCCACAGATTGCTTCATAGAGGATATTTTGTCATAGTTGTAATGTTACTGTTGATTTAATAATTTCGCCTCTCTGTGGGTCATGTGCTCCTGGTAGATTATCTTCTATACATCCATACATTACAGCCTAGTAAAGTCATAGGGGAATAATTCCCATAGTTGCCACGCTTGGCAAGCGGGTTGGCAACCACTTTTTTATTTTAAGTCGCTATTAGGAATACGTTGCTGCCCATATCCTTATTTTCTCCCACTGTCGCCTCTTACGAAACCCACGGGGGCTATTGGATATGAGATATGGGCTAGTAGATATTGTTACAGCGCTGATTGTCACATTTACTTGTATAAAAATCAACATCACTGAAGGCCCTTGCACTCCTTATAAACTTTTTTAAACCTCTATTAAAATACTAAAATTTAATAACTGGTCAAAGATAAACTATAAATGTCGTAAAAGTCGACAGCGGGAAACTCTCGATATTAACTTAACAATAAAAACTGCGATCATTAACCCTGCCTGCCAAGTGCAGCAATTATGGCAATCTATGGGGGAGGCTTACATTCAGTAGTGGACTTTAATAGGCTGTAATGTTATGAAATTGAAGGTTACGAACACTTAAAACTTACCTTGGTTAAGAATCAAAATATGGAAATAAAAAAAAATGGCTTCCTAACCAATTAAGAATAAAATCCGTAGTCTTATGTTCCTAACTCTAAAATATAAATAAGTCAATAACAAAGATTTATAAAAAAAGAAAAAAACTTACAAAAAATACATGATTATGGAAATTGATGAGTGTATTTAAAAATATTGATTATATTGAGTAAAACTACTTTTATGGACTTTATTCGTTTCCGTCATTTCGGGTGCTTTACAACACCCGTGGTCACGGGGGACTGAGGTGATTGACGAACCGATGTCAGAGTTAACCCGGAGTATCTTCAGCTTTTTCAGACCAAGACTAAAATTAATAATTTAATAAATTAGTTATATATTATATTAAATATAAGATAATAATCAACTCAGTCCCCCGTGACTACGGGTGCTGTAAAGCACCCGAAATGTCGGAAACGAATAAAAATAAGATAAATAAGTTAATTAAACGCGAAAAAGTCCGTAAAAGTAGTTTCATTCAATGTGAAGTGTTCGCATAAATATAAGAAATCATTATAGTCATTATACATTCAATTTCACGTCTATCATCCTGAGAGGTTGGTAGAGATTTCCATTTGACACGATCCTGACACATCTTTCTCGCTTTTTTCTCATCCATATAATATCTACGCAAACATGCTCGTCGCTTGAGGGTACTTTTAATTTTGCCAATCAACATATCGCCGAATTGGTCGATAAACTTTAGTCTAGGTCAACCCTTGCCGACTGTTCTAATCACATAGGTTTTTCTCGTTCAGTCTTTGTATATTTTTAAACCAACAAAGCAATATAATTTTTCATCCTATCCTTCAAAGTCATTCCTGACGCATACTTCTTAACAACCGTATTTTTACAACATTAATTTTTCTTTCATGATTCCACTTTGCCACGCCCATACTTTAAAATAGGCACAAATACATCGTGAATTTCCATAAGCACCTTTTTAAGACACTTATTAGCTTTGCGTACATTGTCGTGAAGCGACAATTAAATACTAAAGAGAACCTAACCTAGTAACAGCAAAACAACAAAAATAGGACAAAAACAAATAATATATTTAAGATTCAAAAATATTTACAATTTTATGTAACTAAATGGAGTATGAAGATGAGGATGGATGTCGTGATTTACAAATTTTTATTAAAAAAAAGGTAATAAAAAAAAGGATTAGAGTCGAAGTTGAGTCTGAAGATCCAAAAGGTGCTCTCAGCGCCTGGAACGAGCACGCACGGCGTAGGTGACAAGGCGTGGACGTATCTAGGCGACGACCTCAGGTGAATGCGGTGATTGCAGGATCCGGCGATTTCAGGCCAGACAGGGGCTTGCAGGATCCTCAGCGACTTCAGACAGGACAGGCCTGCAGGATCCGGTGGCTTCAGGCGGAACAGAGGTTTGCAGGTTCCGGCGACTCCAGGCAGAGCAGAGACTTGTAGGATCCCGGCGACTTCAGGTAGAGCAGAGGTTCGTAGAGTCCAGTGGCTTCAGGCAGGACAGAGGCTTTGCAGGATCCCGGGGCAGTGCGGCCCCGGGATAAGGCCTTTAGGAGATGCTTCAAACTCGAGAACTGAAGCGAGACTAAATTTCTTCACCGATTGTTCGGCTTTTATACCTTTCTAGAGAGAACGGAAAAATTATTTAAATTAAACGCAAATTTTTTGTAAATGGTCAAGAGGAAAGAGTATTTATGTGGAATTATCGAAATAGAAACAACAGACCGGTAGCAAATTTGAAAATAGTTGTCATAGTGACCAAATAAACAGCAATGTCAAAACATGTCAAATTTTGGTTTTAAGCTTGTAATAGGAAAACGGCAAGATTTAAGTGAAAAATGAGATATTATTGATATAGGAAAAAAGGTAGCGCAACTGCACGCACAAAGCCCGAAATTGCAGAGTTACGGAAAACTAAATAAAAGATCGAAAAAAGGTAGACTCCATTGACACCAATTTAAAAGTGCTGATAATGTGAAAATACGAAGTAGAAATGATTTGTTATTGTGTTCTTATGGTTTAAAATCGTTACAGGATCCTATGGAAATAAAGGTGATGTAAAATATCCAGTTTTGAGGTGAATGCACAAAATCGAAACAGAATGGAAAAAAGGAATATAAAATGATGTAAAATGATAAGTAAGTAGCATAACACTACAACATCTAATCATATACACAATATCTATCTATCTATGTGACGGAACATTTTAATGTAATTTTCACCAAATTGTAGACGGAAAGGAAAATTTGCATGCGTATTAAGGACCGATGACAATACAATAATTTGATAACTTGATCCTAGTATCCCGATCGGGATCACAAATATAAAATAAAATAATTTAATCTTTAGCTTGTTTATTTAGTTTTTAAAACTATATTGTATTATTTGACACAAAGTCTGACTTCTGATAGTATAGTGAAGTGCCCCATTTACTCAGTATCATGCATTCACACTTTCTTTTATATCCCTATTAGGTCTACTATACCTGATATACTCACATCCTAAATATACAAACTCATTAACTTTTTCAACCAATTCCTTTTCTATTTAACATATCGTTTTAATTTCTTCTCTTTAATTATATAATTCAAAATCTTTTTTTTAAATTAAATAAAAGGACATTGCAAGCAATAAATGCTAGATCAATCATGATGAAACAAATAAATGTAATTAAATTATACAGATTAAAATCATTAACAATAGATGTATACAATGCGACCTAACTTAAAAATAATTTAACATTAAAATAAATAACGATATCACAAGCACATAAAGCCCCTTTTAAGTAAATTACATTAACATATACTCTCCCACTGCTTAGTAAAGGACAATGAATAATAATTTAAAATTAAAAATGTTGTACACCCGACTTCTATATAAGTTATTAAGAATAACTCAAAAACTATTGATCTTACCTTGATCAAATTTATATGTGACCACAAGAGAAGTACCAGCTTTCAAATAAAAAAAGAATCATCGAAATCGGTTCACCTAGTAAAAAGATATGAGGTAACACACATAAAAAAAACATACAGTCGAATTAAGTACCGTCTCCTTTTTGGAAGTCGGCAGAAAAAAGGAAGAAATCCCTTCCTCAATCATATTCGGTCTTTTGTATAAAATCACGTGCTCTGTTGAGTTTAGCCTCCGTGACCAAAATTCGGTCTGAATTTCACACCTATACATTAACCAATTACCATCAGGTGGACTGCGTGCTCGTTTGTCACCCAAAACATAAAAAAAAAAGTTATCCTTAATAATTTATATTGAAGTCGGTTGTACAAAATTTTTAATTTTTAATTATTTAAATTAAACTGAAATGACAAAGTTACAGTCCACTTAATGGTAACTGGTTACTACTGAAATCCATGGACACCTACAGCCTGTGATTAATTTGTCTATGGTACTGCTTCATTGCGTGTCCTCGATATATTTTCATCCCTCGGACATGAAGAAGTTCTCACAGAATATCATACCGCGTAAAATAGCAGCTTAATAATGCTGTATTTGTAGAGAACCGGATACCCTTTTTACTGGCTACGATACATTAAATCTTAGTCCTCAAGGGTGACTTGCTACGATCCTTACATACTTGTTTCGCTTCATCCACTTTTATTATTCCCTTCATACATGCTCTGCGGTTTAGGGTACTCTTGACTTAGCCTTTTTTCAAGACGTCCCTGATTTGGTCTAGAAATGTCCGCCTATGTCTACCCCTTCCAACAATTTCATTCACACTCGCCTTATACACCTTTTTCGTCAATCGTTCTTGATTCATTCTCTCGACAAGGCCAAACCATCTCAGCATACCTTTTTCAATTTTTGTCACTATATCTTTTTTCAGACCACAACGTTTCCTTATCTTACTATTTCTTATCCTGTCACTCAGTTTAACTCCTATCATACGTCTTAATGCTCTTATCTTAACTGCATTTATTCTGCTTTCATGTTTTTTCTGCCATACCCAACTTTCACTTCCATACATGAGTGTCGGAACCAACACCCCCTCATGCAAAGCCAAACGAGCCTTGTTAGACACCTTTCGATTGCTCATAAAGGAGTGCAAAGCTCCATTCACCATGTTTCCTGCATTCACTCTTCTTTCGATATCACTCTCACACTTTCCATCTCTTGTAAACTTTGAACCCAGATACACAAACTCCTTCACCTGTTTAATTTGTTCATCTCCAATCACGATATTGCTGTCTGTTACTGCCTCATCTCTTTCAAACACCACTACTTACTTTCACGTTCCTTACATTCATCTTCATTTCCTTTCTAACAAAAGCTCCACTCATGGCAGTTATCATCTCCTGCAACTCCTCGGCCGAAGACTCAAGTAATACTGATTCTTAATCGAGAATAAATGTAGACGTCTATAGGCCACAGTATCCACTTACCATCAGGAGGACTGTGTACTCGTTTGTCACCCTTATTCTATAAAAAGGAAGATTTCCACACGTTGTTTAGATTCATTTCCGAGCACATCTTAAATCAGTACTCAAAATTGTAATTAACAGTTTTATTAGTGTCGGTGGCCATTGAACTAGGGTTGATCACGTACTGTGAAATACCATCAGAAATGCCAATCAGAATATTTTTCTGTATTCTAAGCATGCCTTTAAACAAGTTTAAGTACAAATAAGCGTTTATCAGAAAAATAGTAATAAATAGCAAAAACATTGTAAGATCTGTAAATTACAAAATATTTAAAAAGTAAGGAAAAAAATTATGCAAGAGAATATTTTTACTAAACCTTTGCAAGTACCAGAACCGCATAAAATATTAGAAGTTAAACATTTGTTGGAAATAATTTACACAGATAAAAATTAGATCTTAAGGTGGCACAAGTCGCGGGCTCGAACTCGCTGGTGGGCGCGGCCAAAAAGCACGCTGTCTCACCTGGCATCGTGCCCGACAGAGATAGTATCAGTGATGAGCATATCGACACTAGTATTCACGCATGTCTTGTTCGTACGGTGTTCCGAACCGTTAGAATGAAAACGAAGTTACACGAACACGATGCAACATCTATACTAATATAATAAAGCAGAAGAGGGTTTTTGCGTGCTAATCTCTGGAACTACCAGTCAGATTTGAAAAATCTTTTTTTGGATATTATAGCCAGATTCATGTTGAATAATATAGGCTATACAGCATTAGGCTATATATCTCAGCTAGCCTATATTTGTTAAGGAAGTCAGAAGAAAAAGCGCTGTTATGGTTCGGGATACGTAAATACAATGTTCTAGAAAAATATAGATCTTTACTCCGTCTAAAAAAAGTCCGCGATAACATATGTCTATTTCTTATATATAAGCCACAATTAGGCATTTTGTGACAAAAAAATGAAAATTTAATTATTAGGCACCTTACGAACCAAAGTTACTTCATTATCAAGACAATTTTATGAAGATAAACTTCGTTCTTTATACCATGTTTATATAGTACATAGTTTAAGAGATAATGTAAAATTAAAATAATTCAATACCTACTTGGCTTGACGCGCAAACAACGCATAACCCCTAGCCCGGTGCGAACTGAGAAGCCAGTATTGAAAGCTTCTATGAGCGAGGTTAGGTTAGTCGTTAGTTCAATCGTTATCTATATCTACACAAATAAATAAAATTGAAGTGTCTGTTTGTAATGTCAAAATAACAGCTTTTTACTAATTGCGTATGAAACTGTATACGGTACTTATAACCACAATTTTTAACATTTTTGTATGTCTGTCAGTCTGTTTGTTGCGGTTAATTTCCAAAACGGCTGGACCGACTTTGACGGGACTTTCACTAGTAGATAGCTCATGTTATAAGAAGTAACTTAGCCTGCTTAAATTTTAGAAAAATTATTAGGTGTCTTTGCAACAAAATTAATGCCCTAAACTAAACGCGGACGAAGTCGCGGGGTACAGCTAGTAGCTAAAATAAATTCAAAATTAATTGAGTACTTTTATCTATCTCCCGGGTGAGCGTAGCAATGATTAGTTACATCTTTATTTCTGAACTCTTTCATTTCACGTTGCTATGGTATTTTGAAAGTTTAAATTTAATTGATTAATAAGTACCTATAAGAGGTTGATAGCAAATTTATCAAGAATCATTTCTTGCCTACACACTTTTCATGTATCGTGTACGTTTTTCTTTAAAACTGGAAAAAACCGCGCATAATATGCCGACAGATAAAATAAAAGTACTCCATTAATCATGACAATTTTTCCATACATTACAATCAAATAAAATATTTGATTGCAATTATAAAATGCTTGAACTAGGTGTCATGTCATGCCACGCATCTCGGACACGTGATAACGCGGGTGAAACCGCGAAATTATTAGGTATACCTCCGTGGCTCTATATACCTAATATAGATTGCTTATTTTATTATGTTTAGTTTTCCCCGAGTGGTCATGCAGCAATCACTCAAGAGTTCGGCTTCGAACGTGTGTAACTCGATAATTATCCCACGGCAACGAAATACCTGAATAAACGGTATCATATATGATATTTGGCAGCTCCGTGGCGCAGTGGCTTAGCAATGAATTGTTGTACTGGGAGCCGCGGGTTCGAATCAATCGAACAAGTATTTGTATGGTCTACAAATAATTGTTCCGGGTCTGGATGTTTGTAAACTGCCTCCACGTTACAGGAGAAAATCCTAGTGTGGGGTAACGTTTTTTTTTTTAAAAAAAAAATCCAGACTATAGCCTATCTCTGAGCAAAATATCATCCAGATCCCTTCAGCCGTTCTGGCGTGATTGAGTAACATACATCCATTCATCCGTCCATCCAAATATCCAAACTTTCGCATTTATAATATTTAGATAATAATCGTAATTGGTCTGCCTACCTATAAATTGTTTTCAAAAATACTTACTTACCTGGCTTTTTTTATAATATATACTCAATATCACTAAACGTAAGCACAGGTTTTTATCAAGACAAGTGACCCATCAAGATTGTTTTCTTAGTACTGACGTACCTACCTAAAGTTTACAATTTTGTGGCCACGACGCGGCGAGGTTTTGTGACATTTTGTTGTACTGTAGATTGTAGGTATCTAGGTAATAACATTAGGTACCTATGAAAATCCCACATAATATACTTTGTTTGTCCGCCGCAAAAGTCGTCTAATAAATAATTAAACTGTTTTGTAATTCTTTATTTATTTATAACACTTGCATTGAGAGCCGTGGTAGCTCAGATGATTAGCGCTCGGTGTAAGTATCACATTACGCGAGCAACACGGGTTCGATCCCCGTCGGCACCAATGAAATTGTTGCAATTTTATATAGTAATCGAATATAGACTTTACTTTTTTTACTTTTATAATTTTGTTATATTACAGACGAAAATTTTAAAATATTGTCTGTCGTCCAAAACGCATCATCTCTTTCAATTATATCAATTTCCATGCCGTCTTTTGTCTTTGGCGTCCAAATTACAAAATAGCAAAACTTTTCGTTTCGAATAAAACTCGAATATAAGCGCACGTCACCGCCTGTGCATGTGTGTGTAAGCATCGTCCTCCCGCACCGCACCGGGGGAGACATTATTCAGTGAGATGCACGATAATTCATAGTAACATGCGCGCGTAAAAAAATACGAAAAGGCCTTTGGAAGAAGGGGTTTTATGAAAAAACCACTGCATTAATCAATTACAAATAAAATTTATTGAGTTCTTCGATAATTGAGTTGTGTCGGTACCGACTTTGTTTTGGAAATTTTTCACTTCTTTTATTACTAATTTACGCCCAAAGTTGTGTTAAAATTGGCAATAAAAACGAATCTTTGGTAGCTCGTAACTTTTTAATAACATTTTATTTTACTATTCTGTTTCCGTACAGACAAATTTAATAATGAGACAAAACGATATCATGTTTAATTTTGGATGTACACTGTCAAACAGCGGAGTAAAACCCCTCCGAAATTTCTATGGAAATAATGTCGACTAGTGTCACCTTAAAATTTACTTTCACGATCGGCTTATCAGGTAGAAATCGCTTAAAGCGATATGACCACCGTTTGTACTTCATAAGATTTCCGTTATTGTAACTAATTTAGGTTTAATGCCTGGGTGACAGGGACTTGGCGTGTGATTTTACATAACTTTCTCAGGGATGACGCCTATGTAGATAAACTTAGAATGTATCACATTATCTAAATATAAAATCATATAAATAGTTAGCACTATTTCTGCAAACCAATTATATATTATTTATATACAAGATTTGCTTACTTGAATATAGGAAAAAGAGTTATCCATCTTTTTGTCTTATAAACATTCCAAAGTAATTTTATCTCAAATTATGGTATTGTTCGGGCCGTGCTATCTCAAGGGCAAAGACTACTAAAGCAACAAACGAGCAAACAGTAACAGTCCACCTGATTGAGTGGCCACAGACTAGGTGATAGCACTTCTTTTGTGGTGTCCTTTTGAGTAGGCACCTCACCTATTCCTGTCGCCAAACAGTGCTTGCACTGTGGTGTTACCGTCTTAAAAGTATAGAGAGAGTTTTGGCGGGAACTTGACCGGCGGCGGTTTGCAGCTCCTGTATTATTGTTTAAATAATAGTTTGAAGTGGATTTTGATATGTAAAAGTGGTGCGATTTTGTGTATTAAGTGTCTGCGATGTAAACTATTAGTGGAAACGGCGAAACAAGTGCTCTGATGGTGATGTGATTCTCAATATAGGGTGTCTGTCTGCTTAGGCGCCTACTGTCAGCTGTCTGCTGGCTCAAGTTGCCATCAAAATCTCCCAAGGGCTGCACAATGTGACGCATCAACATATTGTGAAGCAGTGTACTATGAAGGATAATTATACATAGTAACTTCAGGCTCAGAAGGGCTAGAACCCAGAGTCGTAAAGCCAGTTATTAAAAAAAAGGGTATAGAGAGCCAGTATAATTACAGATTGTGATGCATTTGATTACAGACCTCAGAAGTGACACCGCATCTTTAGTCTTCATTGTTTGAATTTGGCTACGGTGTCCATGGACTGCAGTGGCCACTTATCATCGAGTGGACTTTATACCTTCTTCTCTCACATGAATCATGCATGAAAATTTCGATGGTTTAACTATTGTGTCTATATTGCGGATAAGAAGCCTGTTAAGTTCATTTATCACTAGTTTTTTTTAATAAAAAACGACATGTGTCACTTCCACCGAGGATTATCAAGGAAAACCCTACAGCCTGTAACTGCATTGGTCGTCTTACCTTTTAAACCTTACCAGCAGTTGGTGCACTGATAATTAGCAGTAAAACGAAATAACAAGGCAGACTGTGACATGACAATCTAAATCTTTACCACCAATTCCAAGTGTATATTGTCCGTATTAGAGGCCTCCATAGAAAATGCAATCTCTAATCCGCCTGCTGAGCGTCACTATCAAGGCAAATTGTTTTAGCAAAGGGAGAGGTCAAGTTTAGCTATGGACTTTTACGGCATGATAATAATGACATTACCGTGTAGTGGCGGTGTAAGAATATCCACTACCCTATCATCCCGTGGGTGTCGTAAGAGGCGACAGAGGGAAACAAATCAGGAGATGGGCAGCAGTGTTTACCTAATGACGAGTAAAAATAATATAATAGTTGCCAACCTGCTTGCCAAGAGCGGCAACTATGACAAATACCCCTATGGGGCATTCTATGGGGGAGGCATATGTGCAGCAGTGGACTTTAATAGGCTGTAATGGATGGATGTATAGAAGATAATCTACCAGGAGCACATGGTCCACTGAGAGGTGAAATTATTAAATCAACAGTAACATTACAACAATGACAAATAATCATATGAGGCAATCTATGGGGAATGCCTATGTTCAGCAGTGGATTTTAACGGATATTGATGATGATATATGTAACATTATGTGATACAATTTCAAAATATACCAGCAGGAAAAAAATTGACATACACCTATAAAAATTACAGGTTACGTCAATAACTAGAATAAATTTACATAACAAATCAAATTCAAATCTACATCAGTGAACCTAAATATTTTCTTTAAATAACGTTGAAGTATAAAAAGTTGTGTGCTATGAAGCTTAATTATTGAAATTAACTTCTTTAATAAAGCGATATCTTTATATTTTATAAATTATATATCTAAGGAGATATTGCGGAGATAATGTTTTTATAAACTTATCTAAAATAAGATCAAAACCTATAAACATTTCATGCAAGAAACGTTAAGCTACTTTCATAGTTACTGTCTGTAATTATGGCATTTTAAAATAATATTAATAAATTCTGCAGATTATAGACATTTCGTGGAGACAGAGCGTAGAATAATGACGTTCTTTTTTTTAAATTGAGCATTTTTAAGTTATGCAGACTTTTGATTATTATCACATAAATTAATTTACTACAAGAGTACAATACTATTATTCCTGCTAAGAAACATAACTTCTTTTAATAATTATTTTTTTCAATGTCTGTCTATTACCAAGTTTAATTATTTTATTAAACAACAACTGTATAAAAAGGTTTATTATAATATAAATGAATAAATGGTTGATAATAACCCCTAGGAATGAGGTGGTCACTTTCAAGTTGTTTCTAAAATAAAATTTGTAAATAGTTTGTACAACCATTCATGTAAAATTTACTTTAAAAAAAATCCCGCTGGGTTTCTTGCTGGTGCTTCCCAAGACAGTGGTTTTTTCCGAACCAATGGTAAAGCAAAGTAAAAAATGTTTTTATTTTAGTTAAAAACATGTAAATATATTTTTTCTCAAAGCTTAAACAAATTTTTTACTCTGTAATATTAATGATTTGGTAAATTAATAAATATCTGATTATTCAGGCTTATCTCGTGTAAGTCATCGGATATAATATAATAGAATATTGAAACTTACTAAGATGTCTCAGTATTACCTTTATTAAGTTTGTATATTTTGTGTGTATACATTTATATATTTGTACATATGTATATATGCATATGTGTATGTATATATTATATTATGTATTGGATTATTGCATTATCTCATATACTATATATAACGTATATGTATTAATATATTTTTTTTTTTTTTTTTTTTTTATAGGAGAGGGGGCAAACGAGCATGCGGCTCACCTGATGGTAAGTGACTACCGCCGCCCATGAACAACCGCAACACCAGGGGAATTGCAGATGCGTTGCCGGCCTTTTAAAAAGGAGTAGGCTCATTTCTTGAAGGTCCCTAAGTCGTATCGGTCCGGAAAAATCCCTGGTGGTAAACTATTCCACAAGGAAGTTGTGCGAGGAAGAAAACATCTTCTAAATCGCACAGTGGTGGACCGCCAATCATCCAGATGGTGTGGATGGTATCGGGAGTTCTGCCGCGATGTGCGTTCGTGAAATTTGGCGGCTGGGATTAATCCGAACAATTCCTCAGAGCACTCCCCATGATAGATGCGAAAGAAAATGCAAAGAGATGCAACATCTCTTCGCAGTGCCAATGAATCGAGCCGATCGGAAAGGGCTCGGTCGTCGACGATTCGAGCCGCTCTGCGCTGGATGCGGTCAAGTGGAAGGAGCTGGCACTGGGGAGCCCCTGCCCAGAGATGGGAACAGTATTCCATGTGAGGCCGAACCTGCGCCTTGTAAAGTTGCAGGCGGTGTGCCGGCATGAAATACTGTCCCGCTCTGCTGAGCACGCCAAGCTTTTTAGAGGCCAATTTGGCCTTCTCTTCCAAGTGACCACGAAACTGCACGTCACTCGATATGTCGACTCCGAGGATACCGATACTGGCTGAGGCAAGAAGGGGAGTGCCTTGAAACTGAGGAGATACGACAAAGGGGTTCTTTTTAGCGGTAAACGCGCAAACTTGTGTCTTCTGAGGATTAAACTGGACTAGATTTAGTCGCCCCCAATCCGAGACTTTGTCCAGCAAAGACTCGACTTCAGACACAAGTTTGTTCCGGTACTCGGCGACGTTTTCCCGAGAAATATTGGCCCGGCCGGTGTATAGAGCATCACCAGTGCTGTCATCCGCATAGCAATGAATGTTACCAGTTAGCAACATATCATTGATATGCAGAAGAAACAGCGTTGTTGATAGCACACAGCCTTGTGGAACACCAGCGTTAATAGGCTTGTAGTCAGAACATGCACCGTCTACAACGACCTTGATGCTCCGATCTGCAAGAAAGCTGGTGATCCAATTGCACAATTTCTCGGGAAGCCCATAGGAAGGCAGCTTTGAAAGAAGCGCTTTGTGCCAAACCCGATCAAAGGCCTTCGCAATGTCCAGACTAACGGCCAACGCCTCCCCCTTGGACTCTACTGCCTCCGCCCATCTATGGGTCAGGTAGACAAGAAGATCACCAGCTGATCGACACCGACGAAAACCGTATTGGCGGTCACTAATCAGCTGGTGATCCTCAAGGTACCGGATGAGCTGGCAGTTAATAATGGATTCCATTATTTTGGAGAACAAGGAGGTGATCGCGATAGGCCTATAGTTGGACGGGTCTGAGCGGTCGCCTTTTTTAGGGATCGGGTGGACAAAAGCTGTCTTCCATGAATTCGGGACTACGCCTTGGGAGTAGGAGTACCGGAAAAGACGCGTTAGGACCGGTGCCAACTCCGGAGCACACGTCCTCAGCACAATTGGGGGGATTCCGTCAGGCCCACTCGACTTCTGGATGTCCAGGGAGAGCAGTGCTTTGCGAACCGAGCGGTGTGAGAACAGCACATCTGGCATGGAGCACTCACACCGCGGGATGGTCGGCGGTGTTTTCCCCCCGTCATCAAGAGTCGAGTTGGACGCAAAAAGGGAGCCTAAAAGGTCGGCTTTGTCTTTTGCGTCATGGGCCAGTGAGTCATCCTCCCTGTGCAGAGATGGTAGTGATGGCTTACAGAAATTCCCTTGGACAGCCTTGGCGAGAGACCAGAATGCACGGGTTCCCGAAGGAAGGCGAACTAGTCTCTCGCCAATTCTGCCTATGTGCTCTGACTTTGCCTTGGCAATAACTCTTTTGAAGGACCTGGAGGCGAAGTTATACTTCTTTTTAAGTGTGCTGGTGTTTACATCCCGAGTCACCGAAGCTGCAGCCCAGGCTTGATAACACTCCTGCTTACTGCGCAATGCAGTCTTACAGGAGCGACCAAACCAAGGCTGAGATCTGCCTCCGATGGGTACCACAGATGATGGAATAAATAGTTCCATTCCCTGTAGCACCACATCAGTGACAGAGTCAGCAACAGCACTGGGATCATCCGGCGAGAAGCAAACCCGCCCCCATGGGTAGGATGCAAAGAAAGATCGCATTCCGTCCCAATCCGCCGACCTGTAATGCCAAACACGGCGGCAACCTGCAGAACGCAACCGCGAAGGGAGCGTGAGTGGCACCATACTCCGGATCAGACAATGGTCCGAAGAGCCGAGAGGGGCATCGACGGAAACCTGATATCCGTCCGGATGAGAGGTCAGCAGAAGGTCCAACAGGGAAGGTGTATGATCCTCCACATCTGGAATCCGCGTAGGCGAAGTAACCAGTTGTGTCAGACCATATGCCAAGGCAAAGTCATAAACAGATCTCCCCGCATGATCGGTTAAACGTGAACCGAGCCATTCGGCATGGTGGGCGTTAAAATCGCCAAGGATCACGATCTCTGCGGATGGGACCTGTTGTAGCAAGGAATCTGTAGCCATTTGGACGTGGTCGATGAGTCGATCTGTTTCGGCATTACCGCTATGGGACCTATAGAGGCACCCGTAGACGCGCGGATGGTCGTCGCTGTCTACGCGTAGCCAAAGGATGGACAGGTCCGAACCTTCAAGACTGCCGAGGCGTCGAGAACAGATGTCCTCTCTAACATACACGCAAACTCCAGCCCGAGGCACAAAGGAGTGCTCCAATTTGTACCCCGGGTAGGAGAGATACGAAATATCAGTCGGAGAGGAAACCTGCGTCTCGGTCAAAAAGAGCAAGGCCGGCTTCGCCGTCTCGAGATGGTAGTGGACGGCGTTTAGGTTACAGTGAAGTCCCCTGATGTTGCAGAAATTCACGGATAGCGTGGCAGGGGTCGCCTTGGTATTGTTGCTCAGCTTGCCCCGAGCAGTTTTGTTTTTGAGCGGAATTTTGCCCCCCCCAGAATACGCGGGGCAGCCTGAGCACCCACGCTCAGGATTGGAATAACATGGTCGTGGATGCTCAGCGAGGGATTCTCCAGGGGTACTGGTACCCTCCTGGGGTAGTCTATTGTCTAATTCCGCTACCATGTTGATGGGGGGGGGGGGGGGGGAATTGGGCCTCCGGCCACCTGCACTCACCAGACGAAACGCAGAAGCAGAGCCTCTACTTCACGCCGGTATTCTGTGAGGTCGTGGTACCAACCCGGCTCGAGCCGGCCCATACGTGCAACAGCAAAAAACTGCTGCAGGGCTCTACCACCGTTAAATATACTTGTAAAGCGTTACCTATTATATATACTTGTAAAGCGATAATGCCGCCTTATTATACAAATATATAAATTTAAATTTGTTGTGTGTTATAGTAATATTCTGTCTGCAATAAAAGAGTATAAATAAAAAAATAAAAAATAAAATATTATTTTGTAATACATTATATACTAATTTAACTCACCTTTCATCATAACTGCAGCAGCAACAAGTCCCCCTAGACCGCCTTTCTTGCCTCCGCCTCCACCAAGTCCTCTTTTACCTCTAGCTTCACTTATCAAATCCCTAGCCTCTTCGCTCGTGCTCTCATCGAAAAGCCTCAGCTTGACGGAATGCGTATCCAAATAATTCCCCAGTATGTATAAAAGGTACTTGTCCAGTCTTTCATCTGCTTTCGAAGTCAAGGCTCTCGCTAATTCCGCCGCGAACTCCTCAGCTTTGGTTGCATTTTCTTTCACCTCCTCCTTAATTACACTCACTCCGGGTAACAGTTGCACTTCCTCTTTCGAGCTCAGTTTTTCTAGAAGAGATATAGCTTCAATTTTCAAGCATGTCGCACTGAAAATCCCGCCCGAACAATCCTTTCCAATCGTGGGTTCAATCGGATTCTGAAGTCCATCTCGCACTTCGGGATTAGGTAACGCAAACGTATACGTTATGATCGATAGTAAACAAAAACAAATTGTGTTATACATATTTGTTCGACACTCGCGTCTGTTTGGAAACGAAGTCGGGGTTACAGTTTGATAAGGCGAGTGAATCGGACGGCTTTTATAAGTCTTACATAGTAGGATGATTGGTACTGTGTACTCCGGCTCCATTATATTTTCATAGAAGGCTGATTGCAAAAAGTCTCAGCGTATATGCTAAACTATCCTTTCTAATTACAAAATAAAGAATGTTTTCGCTTGTCGCAGTCATGTTTTGGTTTATTATCGTACGCAGTCAGTGGACTAGAGGGAACAGAAGATGACGGATTAAAGAATTTGGAAATAATATTCAAAAAAAGTTAAGATATAACATGTTATACATTGTAATTTGTAGTCTATTTACCTTTAACATAGAAAATAGTGCAATTATATTTTTACACATTTGGATATAAGTTTACATAAAACATATCAATAGTAAGGTCTTCTATAAATCATTTGGTCATTTAGCTTTTTTTGGTGTATTAAAAATAACACAGACTTCTAATCCACCAGTTGTTCTTGTAAATTTAACTCTAACTGTAATTTTATAAAGTAGTTTTTCCATTACTTGCAGATTTGTCGACTGAATGTAGTTACAACAAAAATGAATTTAGACGTAGTCTTTAACTAATAGAATGCCTTTTTCCATTCAGAAAAAGTTGTTCTACTTATTTTCTTTAATAAAATATCTTTATATTATTTTTTTACTTATTCTATTTTGAATTTTTTTAATAAAATATCTTTATTTATAAAATAATAATACGACTACGTTTCTAAATAAATAGTACATTTAGCATTAAGGTACACATCACGTATAAAAAGCCTAGAGCCATGCTGTAGCTATATTAATAGTATAGTTGTAGCACGAATGGGTCGGCTCGACCGGGGAAGGACCACGCTCTTACAGAATACCAGCGTAAAATAGCAGCTTAATGCTGCTGTGTTTATCGTATGGTGAGTGTGGAGAACCGGAGACCTCCACCAACCACTTACAATCAGGTGGACTGTGTGCTCGTTTGTCACCCTTATCCCTATAAAAAATCCCATCACGTATACAAACCTTTAAATTGCTAAAACGTTAAATTATATTTCCTTTTTTTACAGGAGAGGGGGCAAACGAGCATGCGGCTCACCTGATGGTAAGTGACTACCGCCGCCCATGAATAACGGCAACATCAGGGGAATCGCAGATGCTTTGCCGGCCTTGTAAAAAAGAGTAGGCTCTTTTCTTGAAGGTCCCTAAGTCGTATCGTTCCGGAAAAATCGCTGGTGGTAATCGATTCCTCAAGGAAGTTGTGCGAGGAAGAAAACTTCTTCTAAATCGCACTAATCGGACTGCCAATCATCCAGATGGTTTTGATGGTATCGCGAGTTTTGTCGCGATGTGCGATGGTGAAACTGGGCGGCTGGAATTAGTCCGAACAATTCCTCAGAGCACTCCGCGTGATAGATGCGATAAAATACACAAAGAGTAACTTCTCTACGCAGTGCCAGTGAGTCAAGCCGATCGAAAGAACTCGGTTGTTGACGATTCGAACGACTCTGCGTTGGATGCGGTCAATTGGAAGGAGCTGGCACTGTGGAGCCCATGCCCAGAGATGGAAACAGTATTCCACGTGAGGCCGAACCTGCGCCTTGTTGCAAGCGATGTGCCGGCATGAAATACTGTCCCGCTCTGCTGAGCACGCCAAGCTTTTTAGAGGCCAATTTGGCCTTCTCTTCCAAGTGACCACGAAACTGCACGTAACTCGATATGTCGACTCCGAGGATTCCGATACTGGCAGATTTTTGATTTTAAACTTGTTTCCTTAAACTTCATACAATTTTCTTATAATATACTATTATAATTTCCATTGAACAACAATAAAAAAATAAAACATTTCAGATAACTAGAAACAGAATTGGTTAACGTAATTATTAAGTGTACCTACTAATCGCATTTTGGTTCAACTTTTATATTTTTTTTATAGGATAGGATGACAAACGAACACACAGTCCACCTGATAGTAAGTGGTTGCTGTGGCCTATATACATCTACATCTATCCTCGTTTGCGAATTAAAATGCAGATGCGTTGTCACCCGTGAGAACTAAGATGGAATGCCTCTTTTCCAGTAAAAAGGGTCTTCGATTCTCTACACTCACCATACGAAACACAGCGGTGTTAAGCTGCTATTTTACGCTGGTATTCTGTGAGAGCGTGGTCCTTCCCCGGTTGAGGCAACCCATTCGTGCTATAACTATACTACTAATATAGCTGCAGCATGACTCTACCACGTATATCAAAATAAAAAAATAATAAAATTATAAAATTAATGTGTTGTCATCGGTCGACGAGTGCAAATTTTCAAGTCAATCGGCCGTCTACAAGTTGATAAAAATTACATTAAAAGATTCTATTACATAGATAGTAGATACACGCGAAGCTAATAAAAGCGTATTAAAAAGACATATTAAAGAACAGAATTGATTGAATCATACATTCTTCTTTATAGATTGTAGTATGACTAACTTTGTGCCTCGGGTTCGTACGTGTGCGTAACGTGAACCGCTATTTACCCCTTTAGGAGTTGAATTTTCAAATTAAAACTTTTAGCGAATGTTTACGCCCGCAACGTAATAGCTATCTGTATGCCAAACAGCCTGATTGTTTCAGTGGTTTGAGCTGTACGTTGAAAGACCAGCCAGTCTTTTCTGCCGACTTCCAAAAAGGAGACGGTACTCAATTCGACTGTATGTTTTTTATGAGTGTTACCTCAAAATTTTACTGGCTGAACCGATTTCGATGATTATTTTTTTTATATGAAAGCTGATACTTTTCGTGTGGTCCCATATGAATTTGATCAAGGTCAGACTAATAGTTTTTGAGATATTCTTAATAACTTATATTGAAAGTCGGCTGTACAAAATTTTTAATTTTTAATTAGTTTTTGCTCCAGGACCATATGGAGGTCAGAGTGAGTCCATCTATACAAATAAATAAAATTGAAGTGTCTGTTTGTAATGTTAAAATAACTGCTTTTTACTAAATTCATATGGAAGTATATACGATACTAATAACAAAAAAAAACTATTTTTAAAATTTTTGTCTGTTTGTTCCGGCTAATTTCCGAAACGGCTGTATTGATTTTGACAGAACTTTCACTGGCAGATAGCTGATGTTATAAGAATTAACTAAAGATAATTTTATTTTAGAAAAAGAATTAGGGTTCCGCGCAAAAAATTAAAACCCATGAAATCGTAGTAACAGCTAGTTTTTATAATAAGAAAAGTCAATCCTTTTCCTTTTATTCGTACGAGTAACTTCTAAACGAAATGTCCGATTCGAATAATTTAAAGAGGAATTAACATGTACATAATCAACCTTGATTATGACACTATCAAGTTGGATAAGGACTGATATTATAACACTATAATGTCTCCATCTTTCGAATCTACCCGTTTTTTCATTGACCATTTTTTGTACTTATTTATTAATTCAAAGAAACTTACAGCTTTTATATCACATTTGAATGTAAGATGAATGTTAACAATACATTAGCCAGAACAGTTTCCAACGTTGAGAATTACATTGCGAAAACTTTAAACATATATGAGTTTTAAGATTTTTGAAAGATAT
Organism: Parnassius mnemosyne; assembly: GCA_963668995.1. Classification (NCBI taxonomy): domain Eukaryota; kingdom Metazoa; phylum Arthropoda; class Insecta; order Lepidoptera; family Papilionidae; genus Parnassius; species Parnassius mnemosyne. The sequence continues at coordinate 1,659,037 of CAVLGL010000090.1, forward strand.
ACTTACTGCATACCTAATAGCAATGTTAGTAAAGGTAATTTTATAATCAGATAGGGGACAAGAAGTACACACCTCACCTAAGCGTGATCAACTTGCTTAATTGATGTAATATAACCGTTTAGTTTGCAGTTAAATATGTCAATATGGTTATAACGCTCATTATGTATGTTGTAAGCACGAACCAAAAAAAACCGGTTTTTCGAATACTTAGTTCTGCAAAAAGGAGTAGAGAAAACTGCGTTGGAGCGAGCATTCAACCTAGGGCATCTAAATGAAATACGACTTAGAAGGAAGGGGCAATCTATATAGTTATGTAAAAGTTTAAAAAGAAACACCTAATCTCTATGTTCACGCCGTAATTCTAATGAATGATGTAGCGCAGATTGATCCTTAAATTTGTAACTAAGTCTTTTCATAAACTTATTTTGAATCCTTTCTACTTATTCTACATAAGTAGCGTAAAAAGGGTTCCACACCGTAGATGCGTATTCAAGATGACTTCTTACTAATGAATTATACAGCAAAACATACGTGTTTATGTTTTTGAAATCCTTGCACTATCGGAAGACAAAACCTAACATTCTATAAGCCTTGGCAGTAGCCTTGGTAATGTGAGACGCAAAGTCTAGTTTACTATCGATATATACCCCCAGATCCCTCTCTTCGGTTACTCTTTTAATCAAAATGTTATTTAATTTATAATTGTAAACAATAGCTCGTTTTTTTCGGGAATAAGTTATAGTATGACATTTATCAATATTTAATTTTAGATTATTTGCCAAGCAATATTTATAAAAATTGTTTAAATCTTTTTGAAATAGTAAAGCATGTTCGAAATTCTTAACGAAGGTAAATATTTTAGTATCATCAGCGTACAGTAATGCTTTTGAATGTTGAATGCTACGCATGACACCGTTTATAAATATATTAAAAAGAAGAGGACCGAGGTGAGAACCCTGAGGCGCACCAGAAGTGATTGGGACAAAGCTCGAGGTATAACCCTTCAGAGCTACTGCCTGAGACCTATCACGCAGATATGAGGTTAGCCATCTCAAGAGACCGCCGTGTATATCGACGTTTACAAGTTTAGCAATCAGTAGATTGTGCGAAATTTTATCAAACGCTTTTGAATAATCGGTATACACGGCGTCAACCTGATAGCCTCTTGTCCATGGCCTCCAATGTTTCATCTTGAAACTCGCATAAGTTAGTTTCTGTGGATCTACCAGGGATGAAACCGTGCTGACTTGAAACTATTTACGGTTTGATTACAGGGAATAGAGAGTCGTATATAATTTTTTCAAAAAGCTTGGGTATAACGGATAGTTTGGATATACCACGATAGTTAGCTATATTATATCACAGCTTTTTTGCTTTGATTTAATGAACGTCCAAAAGTACTTTGGGTCAACTCGAATATTTCTTTCAGTGTGATTAATAAATCGTTCATAACACAAAACTTCATATTTTTTAACATCACGCCGTGCATTCGAAAAGTTGTCATAATCACATTGTCCATCTATCTACCATAAATTTTCCTTTTTTTATGAAGTTTATGTTTTCTATTTATGAGTTTAATTAGACGCTTATTAAACCAGACTGGATATTTATTGTTATTTTTAACGACTTTAAGGGGGACAAACCTATTTATTACATCACGCACAATTTTATAAAAGTTTTCAACAGTAGCATCAATATCGTTTAGATTTAAATGGTCTTCCCAATCAATATTTGATAGTTCTTGGTTAATTTCATTATAATCCGCGGTATGAAAACGTCGTACTATCCGGGTGGCTGGACACAGACTTGGAGTATAATCAATACTTATGTCAATACATAAAGAGGGATGGTGGCCATCTTCCGGCAATGACAACGGCACGACTCTTTGTATAATACACTTCAAATCGGAAATCACCAAATCCAACTGTCTATTGTTCATATTCTTAACGTGATTATATTGTGACCAGTCATTAAAGCATAAAAACGCAAACAGTTGCGAACATAAAAAAAATTGAACATAAAACAGTAGTCGTGACTTAACTATAATAGTTAGACCTATAACTTTTTTGTGGGCAATGATGAGTACAATAAAATCTAGTACATAATGTACATGTAGCATCAATAGTTTTCACAGTACAAACCAAATAATGAGTTTTATAGGCAAATTTTCTATACCTTCGGTCACATTACGAGTTTTGCAATTTTTGTAGGGCTCTCTAAAAATTATACTCGCTGATAACATAGCTTTCTATAATAAAAATACTTTTTAAAATCAGATATGTAGTTTTTGACTTTGTCCGTTACAGACAAATATACAAATAATCAAATCTTTTCTCTATTTAGTATTAGTTTACGTCATTCATCATGCGTACAGCAAAGGAGTGTAATAAGTTGCCAGCATCTGTCTTTCCATCCGATTACAGTGTGGGTGTCTTCAAGACAAGAGTGAATAGGCTTTTGTTAAGTCAGTGCGCTTCATCATCTTGGGCTACATCACCATTTACCATCAGGTGGAATCGTAGATAAGCGCTGTCTTAGTAGAATATAAAAAAAAGTTTCGATTGACCTAATTTGCAGTGTAGTGGCGCTACCGTGCAGTGGCGGTGTATGAATATCTACTACATATCGTTCCATGGTTGTCGTAAGAGGCATCTGAGGGAAATGAAACAGAAACTAATAACAAATCAAAATAATTCTTTTAATTATTGACTTATTTTAATCATTGCCAACCCTGCCAAACAAGGTAACTACGGCAAATATCCTCTCTATGAGACAACATAGATTGGGGACGCCTATTCGGACGGCTCCGTGGCGCAGTGGCTTAGCAATGAGTTGCAACGCTGGAAGCCGCAGGTTCGAATCCTGCACGGAACAAGTATTTGTATGGCCTACAAATAATCGTTCCGGGTCTGGATGTTTGTCCTTGTGCAATTTGTGTTTGTAAACTGCCTCTAAGATACAGGAGAAAATCCTAGTGTGGAGGTAACGTTTTTAAAAAAAAAATCAGCTCTGGACTTTTGATAGACTAGATATGATGCGACATGGACCTAAATAATCTATACAAATAAATAAAATTGGTGTGTCTGTTTGTAATGTTAAAATTAAAGCTTTTTACTAAATGCATATGAAAGTATATACAGTACTTATAACAAAAATACAATTTGTAAAATTGTTGTCTGTCTGTCTTTCTGTCTGTCTGTTTGTTCCGGCTAATCTCCGAAACGGCTGTACCAATTTTGACGTGACTTTCAATGGCAGGTGGCGGATTTCATAAGGAGTAACTTAGGCTAATTTTATTTGAGAAAATGAATTAGGGTTTCGCGCAAAAAAATTAAAACCCTACCAACCAACCAACCCATTTCGAAGATCAAATTGTACAATATTATTTTTTTAGTTTTCTATCACTATTATTATTGTACTTTAAAATGTACAGTGGGATTGGATGCAGATATATCACGAGATCAACCAGTAGAGCTCTTCGATTAGTTTATCTATGTTTGATAAAATTAAAATTGAAAATATTTATTGTAAGTTAAATAGTATAAAACAAAGTATTCCCGCCATCTGTAAGCTTAGATCTTTTAAACTACACAATGGATTATTATGCGGTTTCAACAATAGACAGAATGGTTTAAGAGAAAGATTTATATGCATATCATGCATATTATTAATATAATATATAAAAATCAATTGTTGTTCGTTAGTCACGCTACAACTCAAAAACGACTCGACAGATTTTGATGATTTTTTTTGTGTGTGTTTGAATGAGTGACTACATGGTTGAGATTATTGGAACCGGCAGGTGGCGCTGTTGTCGAGGTTCAGAAATCGCCCGTGAGAAGCCGGGGTGGATAGCTAGTGTTTTAAAATATTCAAATAGAAAATATTTATTGAAGTTAAATTGGTGCAATGATGGACTATACGTAAGACTAACCATGAATTATTTCTAACGAACACGATTAATTCTTCCTACTCATTTCGTTTGTTTTCTAAATCAGTCTTTTTTAGAATAGAATAGAATAGAATAGAATAGAATAGAATAATTTTTATTCAATATCGATTATTACATAATTCTTATTGAAAGTCATTTTTTAATTACCATTGGTTCGGAAAATACCTCTGTCCTGGGAAGAACCAGCAAGAAACCCAGCGGGACTTTTTTTTCAAACAATTTCGTTTATACAATTTTTAAATAATTTTTCATAGAACCAGCATGGTGGCGATCACCTTATTCCCAGGGGTTATTTTCATTCATGTACTCTTTGATATTATAATAACCCTTTTTGTACAGTTTTTCTTTAATAAAACTTTTAAACTTGTTTATTGACAAACTTTGAATATGTTAAAATAATAATTTAATTATATGTTCTCTTTATCTATACAAATAAATAAAATTGAAGTATCTGTTTGTAATGTCAAATAACAGGTTTTTACTAAATGTATATATTGAAGTATAAACGGTACATATAACAAAAACACAATTTTTAAATTGTTTGTCTGTCTGTCTGTCTGCTTGTTCCGGCTTATCTACGAAATGGCTGGACCGATTTTCGTGTGACTTTCACAGGCAGATAGCTAATGATATAAGAAGCGACTTAGGCTACTTTAATTTTAGAAAAATAACTAGGGTTCCGCTCAAAATAAATTAAAACCCTAAATTACACGCGGGCGAAGTCACGTGGAACAGCTAGTTTTTTGATAAGTTTCAACAGAATTAATAATTTAAAAAAGAAAAATACGAATAAGATCTTGTTATAAAGTCATTAGTGTGGCGTTTTCTCTGCTCTAACCGGGTTTATTTAAAGATCTAGGTTCACGCTATTGTTAGCGTTTTTATCGCCATGATTGCTAATAACTTATTTTATTTTACTGAATAAGGTACAAAAAAGACAGAAGTTATATAGTTTTAATATTATAATTATAACTTTTGACACAAAGTAAACACCGACTTCAAATCGCTAGAAAAGAAGTTTTTTATTTGGTACCCTTAGAGGTCAAACTTTTTCTCCAAATTTATATGGAACCACTCTTGAAGTATGAGCTATTTAATAAAAAGAGAACCACCAAAATTGGTTCACAGTCTGCTAAGATGTCGCGTAACATACCTACAAAAAAACATACATTCGAATTGAGGACCTCCTCTTTTTTGAAGTCGGTTAAAAAGTATAACGTTGTTGATCTAAACTACAGCCCATTGGGTAAACAGAATTATATTTATTTATTTACACAAGAATAAATCGTACATATGGCGGGCTTAATGACATTCTCTCCCAGTCAACCATTAGGCTAAGCACAGATAAACACGACGTAGTAGAGCGGACGTTGTAGAGCCATGCTGCAGCTATATTACTGATATAGTTGTAGTAAGAATGGCTCGGCTCGACCGGAGAAGGACAACGCTCTCACAGAATACCAGCGTAAAATAGCAGCTTAACGCTGCTGTGTTTCGTATGGTGAGTGTAGAGAACCGAAGACCCTTTTTTGTTTGTTACCCTTATGCTACAAAAAAAGAGTAAAGCTCGTAAAATTTGAAAATTGATAGAAATTTTACGAATTTTGCATTTTTTAAGAATAAGAACAAAAATAGCTTAGGTATATCACTAACTACACAGCTACCAAGAGTGATTTTGATTCAATTATTACGTAGTATGAAGGTAATGCAAGCCAAGGAATGTAAGCAGAAGCTTAACGTTCTTTGAACATTACGCTTTGGCAACTTACGCTTTGCCACTGAGAACCAAATGAAATTCCTCTTTTCCGTTAAAAATGGTCTCTCGTTTTCTACACTCACCATACGAAACCCAGCAGCATTAAGCTACTACGTAGGGGTCACTCCATATGTTGTGAGATGCTCGAAATTTAAAAATAGCACGCACCCGTGTTATATGTTTCTAAAAAGCAAATTTATTTAAAAATAGAACTCTATAAGCCAATTGTTCAGTATTAAAAAAAAACATAGTTCTATTAATGTTCCTGCAACGCTTCCCGCGCTTTTCATTTAAAACGATGGATCATAACCGTGAACATTTGCGCGCTATGATATATTATGATTTTAAATTTGGTTTAACCGAACAATTAAGTTTACAACGGTTACAATCAGCATTAGGGAATCAGCTCCATCAAGCGCAACAACTTTTAGGTGGTTTGCTGAATTCAAAAGGGGTAAAATTAATCTTAAAGGCCCCGCAAACAGCAGTAACGGTAGAAAATGTATGGACTACTGAAATGTTGGTGCGAGAAGACTCACGAATCACATATACGGACATCTAAAAGATTGTAGGAATTAGTTCGGGGAGCATTTATACCATCCTACATCAACATCTTGGAGTGAGGAAGCTTTCTTGTCGATGGATCCCTCGTTTGTTCTCCGAAAGCGGAAAACAGACTCGTGTGGATTGGTGCCATGAAATGCGTCTACATTTTGAAAACAGGGCATCTAGGCGTGTTTCAGAAATCATTACTGGTTACGAGACATGGATCTATCAATATGATCCGGAAAACAAAAGGCAATTATCGGTATGGGTCTAATCAGAAGGACAGTTACCGACAAACTGCAAAAAGTTCGCAAAGTCGGCAAAAAAAATGGTGGCTAGTTTTTTGTCGCCTAGACCCCATTCGCCAATTTCTTAACATCCGATAAGGAAGTTCCTTATCTAACTTCTTATTGCATCCCTTTGCATTTTCTTTCGAATTTACCACGGGGAGTACTGTGAGGAATTGTTCGGATTATTCCCAGCCGCCAATTTTCACAAACGCTGTGCGATTTAAAATATATTTTCTTCCTCGCACAACTTCCTTGTGGAATCGATTGCCATCAGCGATTTTTCCGGACCGATACGACTTACGAAGAGCCTACTCCTTTTTAAAAGGCCGGCAACGCATCTGCAATTCCCCTGGTTCCGCTGGTGTTGCAGTTGTTCATGGGCGGCGGTAGTCACTTACCATCAGGTGAGCCGCATGCTCGTTTGCCCCCTCTCCTAAAAAAAAGAAATTTCGTTCCAAATCTCAGTCATTGGTAGGAAGCCTTTATGCCTTTATATTGCATATCTGACCTTTTGTATCTTTCAAATTGCTCCCTGACGTCTGCGTAAGTAATCTCTGGATAAACGAGAGGATTATACCGCCTTCTATCGATGTCATCGATCACTAATAAAAACCAGATATACAATCCCATTGCAAAAGTTCTCTAAAAACAATTGGCAATTGTACGTAATTCTAGTTGAAATAGATATACATAAATGTAAATTCAATCTTAACTGTGTCTAATGTTGCATTCACAAAGCTACGTACAAATTTAAAGCGCACCCAAAAGTTCGAGTGGGCGCTCATTCGGTAAGGACATTTTTTGTCACTGATTGTGTATCTAATTTTTATTAGAGATCGATGGTGTCATAACATATTATCGGCATTATCATCACGAAATGAGATGATATATTCTCGTATACAACTATTGTGTGGAACACTGTAATGAATATTCTATGTTGGGCAGTTTTAATACCTAATTGCCTAAGAAAATCCTACAAAAAGACGCATTTCGAGTCAATTAAAATGTTTTCGTCAGCATTATCATCATTACGGCCCTTCACAAGTCCACTGTTGAACATAAACCTTCCCCAAAGAATGGTCAACACACGGTTCTGAGCCACCTGCATCCATCGACTTCCTGCATTTCTTACCAGGTCGTCACTCCATCTAGTGGCGGACGCACTACACTTTGTCCGCCGGTAATGTAGTAACAAGTAATTTTTTTTTAAATTCTGTACTTAAAAAAATTAATAACCACGTTTTATTCATATTCCTACATTTTCATCCGATTCTGAGCTATATTCAAAATTTTAAATCTTTAGCTCATTGGGAAGTTAGTTTAAAATCAATTACTAAATTCAATCCGAACAGACATAAACGAAAGTGAGACGAATAAAAATTTAGAATGTTATCGAGGTGTGAGCTACACTGAAAGTTTTAGCAAGATAGCTAATTGGCAAGTGCTCGAATTTTGAGTTGCAAGATTCCACCCGGAATGACAGACAACAGACAGAAAGAATGTGACTTAATAAAAATGTTGTAAAATGGATATACGAGGACTCGTAAATATTGCAAATAGGTCTTGGTCTCTCTTGAAGTACTACAGACCGATTTCCCTTCTGAGCCACGTCTACGTGCTGTTTTCGAGAGTCATTACGAATAGTCTTGCGCGCAGACTTTACGACTTCCAGCCTCCCGAAAAAGCTGGTTTCAGAAAAGGCTTCAGTACCATAGAACAGATACATCAGCAAACTTCTACATTCGATCGAACGACTACATTCAGCAAATTGTACAGAAGACCTAAGAGTACAATCTGCCACTTTGCCTTGCGTATGTGTTCCGTCGAAATTTCGGCGGAACTGCAGTCCCGTTAGCGGAGCCAAGTTGACTGTCAGTATATCGAAGTGCTGAAGTGTTAGTACAGTAGGGCTACGATGGCTATCCGAGTACAGAATCAGCGTACGAAACCTATCCAACTGCAGAGAGGTGCAAGACAGGGTGACGTTATGTCTCCGAAATTCTTCACCGCTGCATTGGAAGATGTTTTCAAGCTACTGATCTAGAAAGGATACGGTATTAACATCAATGGCGAGTACACCACGCACTTTCGATTTGCCGACGATATAGTCCTTATTTGCCGTGTAGTGGCGGTCAAGAATATCCACTACCCCATATCCTCCCGTGGGTGTCGTAAAAGGCGACAAACTAGGCAAAAGAGAGAACGGTGAGCTGAAAGTAGGGAAATTTGGAATAGGGCAACGGAACCCAAGGGGCCAGCAGCTGGCCGAATTCATGGAGAAAGAGGGACTCTTTATGATGAAATCTTTCTTCCAGAAGCGGCCCCACAGGAAGTGGACCTGGTCGAGCCCCGACGGTTCGACAAAAAATGAGATTGACTTCATTATGATGACCAGACGACAACTGTTTAGTGGTGTCTCAGTGATCGCGAGGGTGAAAACCGGCAGCGATCACCGAATGGTTAGAGGCACACTGAACCTAAACGTTAAGTTGGAGAGGTCTCGTCTAATGAAGTCAACGCTTCGTCCCCCTCGTGCTCTAATCCAGAGTCCCGAAACCTTTCAGCTCGAGTTACAAAACCGTTTTCAGTGCCTAGAAGACTGCAATGAATTTGACGATATGAATGACAAGCTCGTGGAAACTGTCCATGCGGTCGGAGCTAAGTTCTGCAAGACCTGCCGCAGAAGAACACAAAAACTCTCCGATCACACTCTTAATCTTATGGCTGTTAGACGGGAGATGAAGCTACATTCTTCAACAGACTTGACAGCATACAGGCATCTGAACAGACAGATCTCCAAATGCATGCGGCGGGACTTACGCAACTTCAATACAGCTCGTATTGAAGAAGTGATCGAGCGGAACCAAGGCTCCAAAGTCTTTGCCAGAGATCTGTCTACCAGAAAGAGCCAACTGTCAAAGCTGAAGACAGAATATGGCAGCATCGTTTCCGGGACACCTGAGATTTTGAGTGAGATTGAGAGGTTCTATGGGCAGCTGTACACGGCATCGTTGGAGCCACACGCAAGTGTGAGTAACGATCCAAGAGCGAGTCTCATCCGACAATATTCCGAAGATATCCTGGACGTCAGTCTGAGCGAGATTAGAATGGCTCTCCAGCACCTTAAAAACGGTAAGGCCCCAGGCGAGGATAGAATTACAGCTATTTCTGAAAGCGGGTGGAAAACCGGTACTTGAAGTCCTTCAGAAGCTCTTTAATTCCGTCCTCCATGGTGGCATTACACCGGAGGCGTGGAGCAAAAGTGCGGTGGTCTTGTTCTTTAAGAAAGGTGACAACGCTCTCTTAAAGAACTACAGACTGATTTCCCTTCTGAGCCGCGTCTACGTGCTGTTTTCGAGAGTCATTACCTGGGACAAACAGTCCGACTAGGTAAGTCCATCTTCGACCGAGAGGTCAATCGACGGATTTAACTCGGCTGGGCAGCGTTCGGGAAGCTAAGACACATTTTCTCGTCAGACATACCTCAAAACCTTAAAACGAAATTGTACAACCAGTGTGTGTTGCCAGTGATGACTTACGGAACTGAGACGTGGTCCTTCACAGCTGGCCGTATGAGGAAGCTCAAGGTCGCTCAACGAGCTATGGAGAGAGCTATGCTCGGAGTTTCTCTGCGTGATAAACTTAGAAATAAGGATATTCGCAATAGAACTAGAGTAACCGACATACCCCAACGGATTAGTAAGCTGAAGTGGCAGTGGGCCGGCCATATAGCTCGAAGAACCGACAACCGATGGGGAAGAAAGGTTCTCGAGTGGCAGCCTCGTACCGGCAGGCGAAGTGTAGGGCGACCCCCCACGAGATGGAGTGACGACCTGGTAAGGCATGCAGGAAGTCGATGGATGCAGGTGGCTCAGGACCGTGCTTTGTGGCATTCCTTGGGGGAGGCCTATGTTCAGCAGTGGACTTGTGAAAAGCTGTAATGATGATGATGATGATGATGATAGTCCTTATGGCAGAATTGCTGGCGGACCTAGTCACTATGCTCAATATCCTCAATAGAGTCTCTCAACGGATAGGTCTTAAGATGAATATGGACAAAACAAATATCATGTTTAATGTCCATGTCACACCTATGCCGGTAGTTGTTGGGAGCACTAAGCTCGAAGTTGTTGACGAGTATGTTTACCTGGGGCAAATATTCCGATTAGGTAAGTCCAACTTCGACCCAGAGTTCAATTGACGGATTCAACTCCCCTAGGCATCTTCTTGTCAGGTATACCTCCAAACCTGAAAACGAGATTGTACAACCAGTGCGTGTTGCCATTGATGACTTATGGATCTGAGACGTGGTCCTTCACTACTGGCCGCATGAGGACGCTCAAAGTCGCTCAGCAAGCTGTGAAGAGGGCTATACTCGGTGTTTCTTTGCGTGATAAACTTAGAAATGAGGATATCCGTAGTAGAACTAGAGTGACCGACATAGCCCAACAGATTGGTAAGCTGAACTGGGAATGGGCCGGCCATATAGCTCGAAAAACCGACAACCGATGGGGAAAAAAGTTTCTCAAGTGGCAGCCTCGTACCGCGACCTTCAACCCTACAACTCATTGCTAAGCCACTGCGCCACGGAGCCGTCGCCTATATCCTTAAAAAAGCAGTTTGTACATTTAAAATTCCTGAGCTAATTCCAATATCCCGACACGCCAAAAAAGCACTTATAAGGCAAAATCAAATTAAATAAAGACAAAATTTGCTTAACTATTGAATATTATTTTCTTTTTATGATTTGGTTATGGAAAAAGAGGCAATACAGCATGTCACTTACCTGATGGTAAGTAATCATCGTCGCCTATGAACATCCGCAACACCAGGGAAATTGAAGGTTCGTTGCCGGCATTTTAGCAACGAGTAGGCACTTTTCTTGAAGGTCCCGGTATCGGTCTGTAAAAACCACTGACAACAGTAAATTACATAGGTTGTTTGATCTATTAAAGAATTGTCAAGTCATGTGATATACGTGAGAGAACTTTTTTACCAGCAAAACCTATTATTAAATCACATCTTCAGTCTTTAAGCTACAAAGCAACTAAGTACGACGCACTACCGTAAATTTCTTTGAAACGATTTGCCATATCACAACTAACTTTAACGGTGGTAAAGCCCCGCAGCAGTTTTTGCTGTTGCACGTATGTACGCCGGTATTCTGTGAGGTTTGCGGTACCACGACCTCACAGAATACCGGCGTGAAGTAGAGGCTCTGCTTCTGCGTTTCGTCTGGTGAGTGCAGGTGGCCGGAGGCCCAATCCCCCCCCCCCCCCCCCAATCAACATGGTAGCGGAAATACACAATATATATAATAGCTCCTTCGCTGAGCATCCACGACCATGTTATTCTAATCCTGAGCGTGGGTGCTCAGGCTGCCCCGCGTATTCTGGAGGGGGGCAAAATTCCGCTCAAAAACAAAACTGCTCGAAGCAAACTGAGCAACAATATCAAGGCGACCCCTGCCACGCTATCCGTGAATTTCTGCAACATCAGGGGACTTCACTCTAACCTAAACGCCGTCCACTACCATCTCGAGACGGCGAAGCCGGCCTTGCTCTTTCTGACCGAGCGCAGGTTTCCTCTCCAACTGATATTTCGTATCTCTGCTGCCCGGGGTACAAATTGGAGCACTCCTTTGTGCCTCGGGCTGGAGTTTGCGTGTATGTCAGAGAGGACATCTGTTCTCGACGCCTCGGCAGTCTTGAAGGTTCGTACCTGTCCATCCTTTGGCTACGCGTAGATACCGACGACCATCCACGCGTCTACGAGTGCCTCTATAGGTCCCATAGCGGTAATGCCGAAACAGACCGACTCATCGACCACGTCCAAATGGCTACAGATTCCTTGCTACAACAGGTCCCATCCGCAGAGATCGTGATCCTTGGCGATTTTAACGCCCACCTCGCAGAATGGCTCGGTTCACGTTTAACCGATCATGCGGGAAGAAGTGTTTATGACTTTGCCTTGGCATATGGTCTGACACAACTGGTTACTTCGCCTACGCGGATTCCAGATGTGGAGGATCATACACCTTCCCTATTGGACCTTCTGTTGACCTCTCATCCGGACGGATATCAGGTTTCCGTCGATGCCCCTCTCGGCTCTTCGGACTATTGTCTGATCCGGAGTATGGTGCCACTCACGCTCCCTTCGCGGTTGCGTTCTGCAAGTTACCGCCGTGTTTGGCATTACAGGTCGGCGGATTGGGACGAAATGCGGTCTTTCTTTGCATCCTACCCACCCGGTTTTCTTCTCGCCGGATGATCCCAGCGCTGTTGCTGACTCTGTCACTGATGTGGTGCTACAGGGAATGGAACTATTTATTCCATCATCTGTGTTTGGTCGCTCCTGTAAGACTGCATTGCGCAGTAAGCAGGAGTGTAATCAAGCCTGGGCTGCGGCTTCGGCGACTCGGGATGTAAACACCAGCACACTTAAAAAGAAGTATAACTTCGCCTCCAGGTCCTTCAAAAGAGTTATTGCCAAGGCAAAGTCAGAGCACATAGGCAGAATTGGCGAGAAACTAGTTCGCCTACCTTCGGGAACCCGTGGAATTTAATAGGTTTGTTATGAAACCGATATCAAACTATGAGATTTGTATCTATCGACTCCTTGCATATCTTATCAGATAGTTGTGTCACGTAGAGATCAGGCACAACTTTGGCGTATCCTATACGGTTGTCTGTGTTAGCTTACATTAATAAAATTATTTATCGAATTTAGTTTTACACTCGAAACGTCGGATATTAAATGATATGTACAAACCGAGGGACATGATTAGATAGAGAAACCTTTGCTTTAGTGTCATTATCCAGGGAGAAAACAGAATAGTATAATGTTTAATGGACTAAATTCCGCCCGGATATCCTTTTTAGGGTTCCGTACCTCAAAAGGAAAAAACGGAACCCTTATAGGATCATTTTGTTGTCCATCTGTCTGTCTGTCTGTAAAGACCCTTTTTCTCAGGAACGCGTGGAGGTATCAAGCTGAAATTCTCATATATCAATACTCAAGTCAACTGCCCTTAAAGCTGTGAAAAAGTCAAACTTCTAAGGCAACGCAATTAAAAGATACAGCCGTTTATGCCGCAAATTTTCGACATTTGCAAGGGAATCAAAACCTACAGGGTACTTCCCGTGAACTCAGAATCATAAAATTTGGTACGAATACAGGAAAAATTATTATAGCACAGATACAGGAAAACTTGCGAAATTTTTAGTTACATCATATAATAAAAATGTTTTTAATAATTTTAAACTTATATACCTACGGATTTGTTCGGAACCCTCAGTGCGCGAGTCCGACTCGCACTTGGCCGGTTTTTTTAGATTAGAATATAATAAGATATTTTTATTAATAACAAACGTTGCGCAAATTATTTACAAAATGTATTTATGAAACAGCTTGGTAGTAACCACCTCATTACCAGGGGTTGTTATCAACCACATATTAATCTTTATTATAACAACGCTTTTTATATAGTTTTTGCTTATTAAATAATTAAACTTGGTAATATAGAGACGTTTAAATGTGATTTATTTCTTTACAAAATTGTTGAATGCAAAGTTACCCGGAGAATGTTGATTTTTAAGTTGAGTAATAGCAGACAGTCAGTGAACATTTCTGGAACTAAATTTAAAAATAGCGAGCTGCTGTTCTTTCACTACAAAGGGTTACTTTTATCTAAGATTAAAAAGCGTATAACTGCTATGCAAAATAAGCTCTTTGCGAACCATTCATCCTAGCTACTCACTCTGCTTATTTAAATAAATAGAAAATTTATTTTCTACAGCGTTTTCCTATATACAGCTAAATCAAATGCAGTTTTTTTTATAAAACTGAACTGATGAACGAACTTACATTGGAACTAATGGTAAGCTTACATACTGCACTCCATGGACACTTGCAGCCAACTTAAAACAAAGGAGGCTACAAATACGCTGTCACCTCTTATAATTAAGATGAAATGTATCCATTGCCTGTAATTATTATTATTACTGGATCTTTTTACCTTTCAGGCCGGAGTACATCAGTGTATGCGCAGCATTCGGTGGTAGAAACAGCATAAGAGGTGGTACTTACCCAGATGAGCCCTTAGACAGGAAAGATGTCCTACCAATATGTGCAATGAACATTTTGAAGCTTCATTTTGACTTAATTCGAAATAAAAAAATATAAACGTTCACGCCTATCACCCAGAGAGGTGGGCAGAGATTACGAACTTGTATTGGGCACGAGCCTGACACGCCTCTCTCGCCTCCTTTACATCCATATATCTACGCACACATACTGGTCGGTTAGGGGTTAGGGTAAGGATAGATGTAGATATCTATGAGCCACAGCAACCACTTACCATCAGGTGGACTGTGTGCTCGTTAGTCACCCTATCCTATAAAAAAAGCTATCGCCAATTTGTTTAATAAATTTTAATTTCATAAAATGTAATTTAATTTCGAAATAGTTCTTCCGTAATAATTTTTATTAGCTAATAGAAGCCTCTCGCATCGTAGGATGATTTGTCATACTTGCCACACTTGCCAGGAGGTTAGACCATCTCAGTATAAGAGGTTTCTTTGACGCTACTGCCTGTCTCTAGTCTGGATAATTTACATCTCTCATGTTATACGAGACGGTACGCCGCCATCATTGTATCTGAACTCCCGAATATTTCTGTCCTTTCTAATTACTTCTTACTACTTTTGTTATGCAGCATAATGCTAAGTAAGCGACTTTTTGTTGCTGAAATCCAATAAAAAAATAAAAAAGAAACTGGAAGCCAGCAATTGTAATTATAGGCTTTGAACTGATCCTTGAGGTAAGTTAAGTTTACTAGGTGGAAGTCTTTCTAGCCATGAGTCCATCTAGATGCAACCTTCTTTCCCCTATTTATGTCACCAAATACGAGTAGCAGTAATTGCACTGTGTTCCCGTCTGACGGGTGTAGAGAGCCAGTATCATGACAGGAATTTCATCGTAGGCCTCAGGAGTGACAACACATAATTTGAACTTTGTTGCACTACAGACTAAACACCATCGGAAGAAATCGAAATTCGTTAATCTCTGCAATATTTAAAATAATTTAAAGTATTTATGGTAGCAAAATATAATAAAGGAGAATAAAACTCATTGACAAAAAGAAAGCAACTTCAAAGGGATTGAAGAAACCAGTAATTGGTCGCTCTAAGCTTTCCAACGTAAAAACTCTCTATTCGAATAATTAACACAAGCGGCCGTTGAGTTGCTCAATTTAAAACGGTCCAGTTACACAAAAGCTTGTGTTTGTAGTCGGTACCGATACAGAGCCTGTTGAAGGAGGCAATGTTATATTTATCACATCCTTAATGTCCGCCGCTGGCCATCTTTTCCATAACCATTTTTAATAATGATTTCCGCTAAGACGAAAGTTTTTAAAAGCCCTCTGTGATTGAAAATGAAAGAAGAAGAAAAAATCGGTCCCATTAATGTTGTTTTTTATACAGTAAGGGTAACAACACAGCAGTAATAAGCTGATACTTTACGCTGGTATTGTGTGGGAGCGTATTCCTTCCCCGGTCGAACTGACCCATTCGTGCTACAACACTTTTTACTGGAAATGAGGCATTCAATCTTAGTGCTCACGGGTGACAACGCACCTGCATTTTGTTTCATAATCGAGGATATATGTAGATGTCTATAGGCCACAGCAACCACCTACAATCAGGTGGACTGTGTGCTCGTTTGTCACCCTTATCCTATAAAAAAAATATAAGGCCTGGCAAACACTAGATTAGATTATTTCTGAGTTTCCTGACATTAGGGCCTCATCTGTTGTATCTTCTGGCCGATTACGAGTATGTCAACAATTTTCTTTTATCCATACATTAGGTATGGAATACTACCTTAGTATTCAGAGGAGAAGGGGTGTATATCTATTAGCGATAGTACAACCTGCATTTAATGTGTTATTTGACGGTGTAAAGCGTTATAACTTGCGTTGACGGAAATGTTGACTGTTACTAGATGTTGTGATACACCCGGTATGTAATTAAAAAAAAGGTGGCTTCCTTGGAAGTCAATAAGTGTTAAGTTTTCATTAATTACTAAACCACTTTAAAATTGTTTATAAAAACAATTAAAACGTGTTTGAATTTTATATGGTCGACTCGACCGGGGAAGGAGCACGTTTCAATGATGCTCAGTTTCGTATGGTGAGTAGAAATAACCGGTGACTCTTTTTATTGGAAACGAGGTATTCTTTTTTTTTATAGGATCGGGTGACTAACGAGCACACAGTCCACCTGATGGTAAGTGGTTACTGTGACCCATAGACATCTACATCTATCCTCAATAAAGACTCAAGATGCAGATGCGTTGTCACCCGTGAGGACTAAGATGGAATGCCTCTTTGCCAGTAAAAAGGGTCTCCGGTTCTCTACACTCACCATACGAAACACAGCAGCATTAAGCTGCTATTTTACGCTGGTTTTCTGTGAGAGCGTGGTCCTTCCCCGTTCGAGCCGACCCATTCGTGCTACAACCATAATATAGCTGCAGCATGGCTCTACCACATAGAAAAGGTGTTACAACGCACCTGCATTTTATTCTCAATCGAAAATGGGTTCTAGGTATAGGCGTCTATGGGCCACAGCATCCACTTCCCAACAGGTAGCTCGTTTGACACCCTTATTCGGTAAAAAAAAAAACAAGTAAGACGAAATGTTTTTCTTGCGAATTTGTACTGTTTAGTTATAAAAATTATTACGAAGATTTTAAATCTACAATATATACCATGTACAGTAAGAGTAATATATATTTAAAATATACGGCAGTATTCTACAAATAAAAAACAATTTATGGAATAGGAAATGTTTTAGTTCCGAATTTGTACTATGTTCAGTTATAAACATTTTATTACGGACATTTTAAACCTACAAAAATACACAATGTATAGAACACGGATAACATATCTTAGTTAATACTTTGTAAAGAACGTAGATCTGGTAGTGATGTTTAAAACGGTCCACTAAACTTAAGAATTGCACGGAGAAAAGGAGTTCAGTATAACAAAATTTAACCGACGAAGCGCAAGTTTATTGCAACAGGAAACTTTCGAATGGAAACTCCGTTGCTTAATTCCATTCGGTTTGTATCCAAACCTGTCTTACACTTAAGAAGTTTGAATTGTGCCTCGTTATCGATTATAAGACTGTCAAAGTTTTAGCAGTAACCTATTAATGGAGAATTACTACAATATTTTTTATATGATAAGGATGACAAACGAGCACATAGTCCACCTGTTGGTAAATGGTTGCTGCGGCCCGTAGACATCTACATCTATCCTCTATTACAAATCAAAATGCAGATGCGTTGTCACCCGTGAGGACTATGATGGAATGCCTCATTTCTAGTAAAAAGGGTCTCCGGTTCTCTACACTCACCATACGAAACACAGCAGCGTTAAGCTGCTATTTTACGCTGGTATTCTGTGGGAGCGTGTTCCTTCCCCGGTCGAGCCGACCCATTTGTGCTACTACTAAATAGCTGCAGCATACTACTAATATATACTATTAATATAGCTGCAGCATGGCTCTACCACGTAAAACTACTATAATATTAATAATATTACACTACACTGACTGGTGTTACTGGTGTTATAGTTAGACAACACTTATAAGTATGTTAACAATGCTAGAAAATGTTTAAATTAAGCCAGTAGTGTTAAATAAAATAAAAGTTACAAACTTGAAACCGGACTGTACATATTTTTTTTGTGTTTCTTTCCAAAAGTAGCAAAAGAGAACGCAGTTCACGTAATCTCCTCGGTGTTTATTTATCTGTTGCAGGCGCTTTTCTGAGAGATTCTTACACGTAGATGATTGAAATAAGACATAAACCTAAATACAGACATGATTTTAGAGAAGATATTTTGGAATATTTTTTTACGATGGTACAAAAAAAGTTATATAATATATATGTTTTGAAATGTTAATACTTAGAAGCTGCTGGTAGCCCGTGGTAAATGAGTCATTAGAACGACATTAATCTGTGACCACAAGTGCTAAAAATATCCAAACCACCTGTTATTAAAAATAAGATAAAAACAAACGCAATAATGCCCTCTCCACCAAATGATGGTTACTATAATTTTTCTCTGGGGTAAAAGTAGAGGTGATTATGAGAAATGCAAGAAAAATCGCAAGGAAACGCAAGGTGGCAACAACTTAACGACTTACTTCAGAGATCTGCAATTTCGAGGTCATAGTTTTGTCCAAGTACAAGCCAAAATTTTTTATGAAATTACAACATGGAATCAAAGTTTCATTATAAATTACAGGAGAGAGATTTCCATAATCGATCTTAGCCAATGCGAACTTCCGAAGATTATGAATTTGCATTTGGCTAGATTAACTGAAACGCCATATTTACACGACCATTCTCTTATGGCTTCCAGGTTATTATTTAGTTTATGTATACTGTACACATATAGCTGAAGATATTCCGCATACAGATGGTACGAACAATCTAAAACTGAGGAGATAGAGTTTATAAATAGGGAAAACATAATAGGAGATAGTATTCCGCCTTGCGACACATTTCAGCCCATGCAGAAAAATGCTGACCTGAACGAAACGATTGCTGGCGGCCGCAAATATAAGAAGAGAACCACTCCAAGGAAGGGGACGAAAATTTAAGGTATTTGAGGATAGATAGGGGGATACCATCATCTACTGTATTGAAAGCGTTTGAAAAGTCAATAAGCGCTACCACTGTTAATTTCTGTTCATCCAAGACTTTTCTTATATCGTCTGCGACTTTGATTAGCGAAGTGGTAGTGCTGTGACCAGAGCGAAACCCCGATTGAAATTCATTCAGCAGGTTATGTTTTGCAGTTAACATAGATATTTGCTTAAAAACACAGGCTTCCAGAACTTTAGAGAGGTATGGGAGAATTGAAATAGGATGAAAATGGTTAGGGAGTACAGGATCAGTTATTTTAGGAAGGGTTCGTACAAAAGCCTTATTCCATGCAGAAGGGATTGATCTGAGTCCAGAGAATAATTCATAATGTGTGTTATAGCTGGAAGTAGGCACCCAAGTATCATAAATATCATTTGCTTACTAATTGCATCATAACCCACAGCCTTGGATTTAATGGCTAACAGAGCTTTTTTATTTCATCTTGAGTAACAGGGGAGAAACAAAAGTCAGGGATCCGGAGAGGCTGCATTAATTCTATGAGGGCAATAGTTTGCCAACGAACTTGAAGGTCCAATGAAGTAATTGAAACAAAGTGACGATTAATGTCATCCAAATTAAGAGAGGAGCCATATTTCGGGGAATTTGGTTTATTAAGTCCAAGAGATCCAAGAAATTTCCACACATACGTGGGTGAAGGATTAGTTATTTTGTCATGAATGTGGCGGCGTTTGGCATTTCATACCACCTGATTGTATCTGTTTCTTAGCAGTTTAAAGTTACATCAATTTTGTTTAGAGTGATCCTTTTTGAACTTCTGGAAAGCCCGATCTCGTCGAGCCATAGGACGCTTAACTTTTATACAATGTACAGGAGCATAAATATTATACAGATTCAGAGGGGTATAATTAAGAATACATATTTTATCATCGATGTGTATATAGCGTCTCTCCTGAGACTCAATATTTATTCTAGAAAAATTGCATAACGGCAGAAAAATTGGCTTCTGTTTTGGAGGTTTGAGTTTATACGAAAAGTAAATCAAGTCATGTCGTGAGAAACAAGGAGCAGCTAGCTGTCCAAACTGAATCACACGATGAGAAGAGGAAGTAATGATGAGATAAATGAACGAATCATCAGTGTCAGTATTTCTATGAGTTGCCGCCAGTGGGAGAATGCAGAGTTAGGCTGATTTAATTATTGCTCGAAGTTTTTGGGAGCGAGAAATATTTTTAACAGATCAGTGTTGAAATAAATCATTATCATGCAGTGCATGTACTCAGATCCAATGGTATCAAGAGCCATCTCACGTGAGGTAAAGTAATCTACAGAAGGAGGACAATACACAACACCTAAAATTGCCCTAGCACCCATAATGTTGATTTCTAGAAATAAAAACTCAGCAGTGGCAGAATAGGGAGAGGGGGAAAATAGAACAACTTTATAAAGAATATTTGATCGGACGTATTTAGCGACCCCACCTCCTTCTCAGTCCGATCATTACGTATAAGGATGAAATTGGGTAATGGGTACAAACTCGACATAATAAATGTTTTTAGCCAACTCTCAGATATGAAGATAGCATCGACACAGTCTAGTGAGGATGTTTACTCAAAGTAAGAAAAGTGACTTGGAATGCTTTGGGCATTAATATGACAAACGTTAAAAGATATATTATGAGGCAGAGAAATATTATTTAACTGATCGCGTAAGGGAAGTAAATTATCTGTTAGATCATTACCAGAGGCGTATGAGGAGTCTGAACTATCAATGGAATAAAAAGATTCCCCATCAGACATTTTTCAACTTCCAATAAATATATTTATATATAATATGTATATTAGATAAATATACAAATAATAAGATAACATAATATAATAAGAGATAAATCAAATTATTAGTATAAAATAACAACTACGCTATTCGTATAAACCAGTAAATCAACTTTATTTATTTATTTATTTTATTTATTTATACTTTATTGTACACCACAAAAGACGATAAAAAAGAACAAATTACAAGGCGTAAAACCTAAGAGGTAGGTACAATAAGACGGTCTTATCGCTAATAAGCGATCTCTTCCAGACAACCTTAAGATTAGGAGAAAGTTGTTCTATTGGACAGTGGGAGGTGGTGTATATTATAGTAAACTTACATACTAATACCTAAATAAACTAAACTGATACATAATTTTAAAAAAAATACACTAATATATACATTCAAAATATAATAGACATACATAAGATTAAGTAGGCAAATATACATAAAAATTACATAAAAAAATACAGAGAGTCGCAAATGATGATCAGTAGTTAATGCACTGTTAGGTAGTAATTTTTGACGTCAGTTTTAAACTTTTCTGGTGTTTTCGCACGACGAATTTGCGAAGGAAGATCATTCCATAAGCAGATGGCCTTGACTGTGAAGGATTTTTTAAAGTATTTAGTTCGATATGAATGTGGTGCGAGTATAAGTTCTCCGGCTGACCATAGAACTCTGTCCGGTCTGTCATGACCAAGAAACTTAAAGTTTTCCTTTAGATAGCTAGGAGTCATTGGATCGAATAATACACAGTACAGAAGAGAAACAATTTGTAGGTTCCGGCGAAGGCGAATGGGTAACCACTTGAGCTTTAAACGGAATTCGGAGACATGGTCATATTTGCGCAAGCCAAATATGAACCTAATAGCCAGATTTTGAATACGCTCAAGTTTGTTTAGTTGATCTTCAGTTACATCAAGATAGCTTGCGCCTGCATAATCGAGAATAAAGAGGAATAAAGATTTTGCTAACATAACTTTTAGTAGGAATGGGAAGGAAAGAACGTAAACGCCGCAATAAACCCATAGCAGCAAAAGTCTTTCTGCTAACTTCTTTCAATTGATGAGACCACGAGAAAGTACTATCGAAGTGGATACCAAGATTTTTAACGGTGCCACTGTAAGGTATTACAACATCATTCAATACCACCGAGGGAAAGTTATTCCAGTCAACTCTTGAAATCATCCCAGCACCAGCAACAATAATGGCCTGCAACTTACACGGATTAACCTTAAGCCATAGTACTTACTCCATTCGCTAATAGCAGCCAGGTCAGCATTGATGGCAGAAGCAGCGGTAGGCAGGTTCTCAAGAGTTGACTGCGTATACACTTGAAGATCGTCTGCATACATGTGATAGAGAGAAGAAATTTTGTGACAGATCGAATTAATGAAGATAGCAAAGAGTAAAGGAGACAACACACCACCTTGAGGCACTCTAGCTGGTAGTTCACACCAAGAAGAAAATTTATCTTCAACGCGAATACGCTGCCGGCGGCCCCTAAGATAACTTTGAAACCATCCAACCACTGATGGAGATATGTTAATGGAACGTAACAGGCTCAACAAGATATCAAAATCAACGGTATTGAAGGCATTGCTAAAATCTAATAATACCAACACAGTGAGCTGTTTATTATCCATACCTCGTCGAATGTCGTCAGTAACTTTAACCAGAGCTGTAGTCGTACTATGACCCGACCGGAAACCGGATTGAACAGGATTTAAAAGGTAATTTCTATTTAGATATTGACATAATTGGTGAAAAACTAGTTTCTCTAGGACTTTAGATAGAAACGGAAGATTGGAAATTGGGCAAAAGTCGGTAAAATGTGAGGCTTGGGCCTTCTTAGGGAGAGGAATTACTTTACTACTATCACTGCACTATAACATCAGTTGACTGATAAAGAAAAAAATATTGTTTTAAAAATATATCTTAAAATAAATAAAATATTAAAATACACTATTAGAAAAGTAGATATCAGAAACAGAATATAACTAAACATCAACATACAACAAATAAGTCCAAAACTTAGTAATATTTCCCAACGAAGTCAAAAGTCAACATTTTAATTTGTTTGTGTCTGTGTAAACAAATCATTTCTTAAAATCAATGTTAATAGGGATACAGTAAAAAATGTAAATTTAATCATGGTTTGGAATAAAATCTGTTTGCCAGCAGTATTTATAAATATTGAATCACATCAGGCTGTAAGGTCTAAGACCTTTGCTTGCCTTACTTAGCGAATGGGAATAAGAACAATATCTTTTACAAAGTTTGTTTGTATTTTTCTACCTACTTTATTACCAACTAACGTTTTTTCAGTTTGCAGAATTTACTGAATAATGTTTTTTTTTTAATTAAACACAATATTGTTTAAAACGCTATATTATTTTAATCACTTATATCGTCGCGAACATCACCATTTCTCCCCACTCCACAGCTCGCTGAGCGTCCTTGAGCTTTCTCATACGGATAGCAGTGAAGGACTAAGTCTTAGATTCTTATGTCATCACTGGCAACAAGCACGTATTAGGGTTTGGGTCCCGGGACGTCTTGCGTCGAAGTCCCGGGACTTTTCGTAATTTTAGTTGTCTCGAGTACCGAGACTTTCAGGTCGAGACTCGAGACGAGACAAGATTGTCGAAATTGTTATGTAACTATTTTTATTTTCAAATAATTGAAGGAGCCTATCGCCATGTGTTAGTTTAATGAATAATTACTTGGTCTACTACGTAACTACTGAGTACGCAACACAATAAATGAAACAAATATGTGATTATGAGAATTAACTATGAGATTATGAACAATGATTAGATATTAGAATTACTAGATATTAGTAAAGTTATTAAGAATTAGTATGATTTTTAACTAAGTTCGTTTCATTTATAGTTATGAATTAACTGTTCAGAAGTGCAGCTATGTGTGACTAAAAGAAATAAATGAAGCAATTATTAAGACTGAAATTAACGTAAAAGTTATTTAATTTTCTGTTTAGTTGTTTAATAAATGTTGATTTTTACAAAAAATTGCCTCTTTTTAATACGTTTCACCAGAAATTAACTCTTTTTACATTCTTCAAAAAAGGCTTACCCATCTTAAAAAGACTTTCACTTTGATTATAGGCTGTCTCGTGTCCCGGGACATTGAAATTGTCGGGAATTCCCAAACCATAGCACGCATATATTTGATTACTTAATATGTAAATGGCTCGTATTAACAATTTTATATTATTTTACCTATACGTGTTTAATAAGTTTAAAATTTTAATTTCAAAAACAAAGAAAGAAGTTCTTAGTTGTGATATGATTAATATGGAAAATTGTTTGAAAGAAGTTTTCGCTAGTGCGTCGCACTTAGTTGCTTCGTAGATCCAAGACTGAAGATGTGATTTGAAAATTCTTTTATAGATCAAACAAACTGTGGAATTTACTATCGTCAGTGGTTTTTCCAGACCGATAATAGATAAAAAATCCATTGAAGAGACAAAATGACATGCTTTTAGTCCTAAATAGATGCGTACCTTGTTTTGTACCTTTGCCAAGCTCTCGGCGCCTATTGTGTCAGGCAAGTCGACTACATAGTGTCTAGACGTTGTGTAAAAGTTGAAGTAATCAATATGAATGGGCTAACAAACATCATTGAAACAGCAATTTGGTGTATAAACTACTTAAGATGTTGTTATTAAATATTTTTTTCACTAATAAGATTTAAATATTTTTGTTTACTAAGAAATAGTTTATTTTTAACAGCTTTATAAATTTTTTAATAATGACGTTATAGAGACTTAATAGCTTGTTACTTTTGTCAAGCATAAATATAAAAAGTAATAATACCTATCTCTAAGGACTGTTCGTTCATACGATGAAATACAACATAAACAAATTGAAAATTTGAAATGTATGAATAAAATAACTCAATGGGTTTACTTTTATATTCGCTCAAATTATAATTAATTCGATGATTAATAATCTAACTTAATTATCAAACAAATAATCAAAGGCAATTAATCGCCGGCAGTTTTTGTTTTCCTTAGTATAAGCCTGTGCTTGACCACAATCCGACCTGGTGCTAAGTGATGAAGAAGCCCCCGATGGTAAATTGCACTTTCTTAGCGTAACAAAAGTCTATTCACTCTTGCCTTGAAGGTTACGGTAACAGTATACAGGCCCATATAAAGTACGGTTAAGGGTACTTTTAATTAGACCCATCTTAAATAGCCCTGGATATCTATATAAGCCGCTTATTTAGTAATACGAGAAAACTGTATAGGTATAGGTAATGTATGTATAGGTATTTATGAACATATGTTTAAAAAATTCCATGCTACCATATTCTACTGCATCGTGGGAGCAGTTTACATACATAAAATTTTGCAAGGACAAATATCCAGATCCGGAACAAATATATGTAGGCATATAAGTACTTTGCGTTGCCGACAATCTGGCTTACAGTTTGTCAAAATTTAAAATGTAAATAATGTACACTCTTTCTAAGAATAAAATAACAAAAAGCTTTTTCCGTGCGGTTTTCGAAGTCGCGACCCTCAACGCTGCAACTCATTGCTAAGACACTGTGCCACGGCGCTGTAGCCTAGCCCTTTAAAAATCTGTTTGTGCACTAAAAAGTCCTGAGCAAGTTTCAATAGCCCGACAGGTCCAAAAACGCACTTATAAGGAAAAATCAAATTATTTAAATACAAAATTTATTCAATTATTTGAATTTACTTCTACCCTTTTTATCTGAGCACTGAACAGTAGAGCATAATATGGTCGTTGTGTAGCGTAAGATCAGAAAATAGTGAAAATTATCTTTATTCTTTGAAATAATGGTAAACATATTATTTAATTGGATTAAGGTTAATAGTTTAAGAAAATAAAAGAATATTTTGCATGCTGTGCTTCATTTCCCACAAATAGCTAAGTTAGGTAATCGATGCTCCCAAACTAGAGTAATATTTGGGATATTTTCATTTATAACATTTTAAAACTTTAACTTCTTAAGAAATCATTGAAAGATAAAACTAATAGATAACTAAATTACCTATCCAAACATGTATGACAAATTAGGTTAAGAAATAACCGTATATCACCGTAATTAAATGTATAATTTTAATTGTAAAAATAAAAAGGCAAGTACAGGCAATGGCAAGCGGCTCACTTTTACGGTGAAGCTCCGGAGTACGTGAGAGGCTCCGTAGCTTGGTTAAATCGCATTGACACTAATTAGCGGCGGACGGGGAATCAAACCCCCGTCCGCTGCCAACACTTACAATGCCGAGATCGGCTCCCACGACCGGTACATATTTGTGTACCGCGAGGAGATTCCGAGCAATGGGGGATACCCTGAGGCCTAAAACCTGCAGTGCAATTATGCATTTGCAGATGACAACGTAGTAGGTTAAATTGCAGAAAATTGCTACCGAACAATAAGAAGAAAAATTCAACTGAAGAAATACTCTGAAGAAAATAGTGAACGGCTAATAGTGAACAACCGTAGTCAACAACCGATAGTCAGAAGATGTCCGTCGAACAAATGAGCCGTCGAGCCGCTGGCAACTGCCTTGTCATTTGTACCAACAATTCAAGCATTTTGATTGGAAACCCATCTATTGTACCCCAGTCGCACCCACCGACGGTTGACGAGCCCCAAACCCATACGTGCAGGACCTGAGCGACTCGTGTAGTATCTTCGCTAACATTTACTCCTCGAGTTTTGCCCGTCCGGTACAGAGGATATTCGCAGTAGAACCAGAGTATCCAACATACCCAACGAATTAGTAAGCTGAAGTGGTAATGAGCCGGCCTTATTGCCAAAAGAACCGATAAGCTATTGGTAAATATATATATATATATATTATGTTCCTCTGTATCAGTTCGTAACATTTCGTACAGCCATTCCGAGATTAGCCCGGGCAGACAGATAGACAGACAAAAATTTTAAAAATGTTTATTTATATCTTAATAGTAGGTTAATAACCCCCTGAGCTTAAAAGAAGACATCATAATTCATCAATTCAGCCCACCTCAGTAAAAGAATACAGTTATTTTCATATTGTAGATAGACAATTCAATTTTATTTATATGAACAAATATGTTGTTATCGATATTTTAGTCATAGAAACGGTTCACAGTTTAAACCATAGCTACCCATTTCAACCCAAATTAATTTAGAGGTTTGTAGTACAGTTTCATAATTAAGTTCTGCTTTGAACTCTGATTAAGTGTTTTTTTTTTATAGGAGAGGGGGCAAACGAGCATGCGGCTCACCTGATGGTAAGTGACTACCGCCGCCCATGAAGAACTGCAACACCAGGGGAATCGCAGATGCGTTGCCGGCCTTTTAAAAAGGAGTACGCTCTTTTCTTGAAGGTCCCTAAGTCGTATCGGTCCGAAAAAATCGCTGATGGTAATCGATTCCACAAGGAGGTCGTGCGAGGAAGAAAACATCTTCTAAATCGCACAGTGGTGGACCGCCAATCATCCAGATGGTGTGGATGGTATCGGGAGTTCTGCCGCGATGTGCGTTCGTGAAATTTGGCGGCTGGGATTAATCCGAACAATTCCTCAGAGCACTCCCCATGGTAGATGCGAAAGAAAATGCAAAGGGATGCAACATCTCTTCGCAGTGCCAATGAATCGAGCCGATCGGAAAGGGCTCGGTCGTCGACAATTCGAGCCGCTCTGCGTTGGATGCGGTCAAGTGGAAGGAGCTGGCACTGGGGAGCTCCTGCCCAGAGATGGGAACAGTATTCCATGTGAGGCCGAACTTGCGCCGTGTAAAGTAGCAGGCGGTGTGCCGGCATGAAATACTGTCCCGCTCTGCTGAGCACGCCAAGCTTTTTAGAGGCCAATTTGGCCTTCCCTTCCAAGTGACCACGAAACTGCACGTTACTCGATATGTCGACTCCGAGGATACCGATACTGGCTGAGCCAAGAAGGGGAGTGCCTTGAAACTGAGGAGATACGACAAAGGGGTTCTTTTTAGCGGTAAACGCGCAAACTTGTGTCTTCTGAGGATTAAATTGGACTAGATTTAGTCGCCCCCAATCCGAGACTTTGTTCAGCAAAGACTCGACTTCAGACACAAGTTTGTTCCGGTACTCAGCGACGTTTTCCCGAGAAATATTGGCACGGCCGGTGTATAGAGCATCACCAGTGCTGTCATCCGCATAGCAATGAATGTTACCAGTTAGCAACATATCATTGATATGCAGAAGAAACAGCGTTGGTGATAGCACACAGCCTTGTGGAACACCAGCGTTAATAGGCTTGTAGTCAGAGCATGCACCGTCTACAACGACCTTGATGCTCTGATCTACAAGGAAGCTGGTGATCCAATTGCACAATTTCTCGGGAAGCCCATAGGAAGGGAGCTTCGAAAGAAGCGCTTTGTGCCAAACCCGATCGAAGGCCTTCGCAATGTCCAGACTAACGGCCAACGCCTCCCCCTTGGATTCTACTGCCTCCGCCCATCTATGGGTCAGGTAGACCAGAAGATCACCAGCTGATCGACCCCGACGAAAACCGTATTGGCGGTCACTAATCAGCTGGTGATCCTGCTGATCCAGCTGATTAATTATAAAATTTTTCGTAGAGATCGAGGATCATTAGGAGGTGGTGTAATGTTACTTTGTAAATCAAAGCTACACGCGCGCATGAGACCAGAATGGAATAATACTGATCTGGAATGCATTTGGATTACCATTCCAGGAAGTAACATAGGCTCTTCGTATGACATACACATTTCGGTAGTTTATATACCACCTAATCATCAAATATCTTCGCGCATAAAGGATCTCATTAACACACTGTTAGCTGTTCGTGATAAATACCCAAATGACTATATAATTGTTTCAGGAGATTTTAATTTACCATGTATTGACTGGAGTTCTGGAGACCCAGTTATACGTAGGAAAGGATCAGTCGAAGTTCAAACTGCAGCATCAGATCTTATATCTTGTTGTTCTTTCATAGGACTTTCTCAATACAATACACTCTTAAACAGTAGCAAGAATACTCTAGACTTAATCTTTTCATCTTTCCCAATAAAAGTTCAAAAATCTGAATTTGTGCTTGTTATAGAAGATGTATATCATCCAGCTCTGTACATATCTGCGACGGACATCTTAGTACCTTCACGTAGGCCTTCTTTAAGGACTAAATATCAATTTAAGCGAGCAGACTACCGTAGTATGAATGATTTACTTTTGAAACAAGACTGGGCTTTTATCACAAGGGAAACAAGTTTAGATCGTGTTACTGATAAATTTTACAGTATAATAAATGAATTAATTGAAAAATTCGTTCCTAAAATCCGATGTAGTAGTAATTATTCTTATCCAATATGGTACAGCAGAGCACTAATTAACCTTATAAAAGAAAAGAGTAAATTGCACTCTAGTTGGAAGAAGCATAAAAATCCGATTGATTACGCAGACTTTTCGGAGCTGAGAAAACGACAAAAGATACTACAGCAACAATGTTATAAACTGTACCTAGCACGCACTCAAGAGAATATTAAACATAACCCCAAAGCTTTCTGGAGTTATGTAAAGTCTAAGCGTAAATACAATTCTGATTATCCTCAAGAAATGACATACGGAGACACTAAATTGAATAACCCAATAGCAATCTGCTCGTCATTTAACGATTTTTTTAAAAGTAATTTTACTAAATCTATAGACAATAATTTGACTATACGATCCGATAATTTAAATTTAAATGTAATCCAAGATATTGAAATAAATCCAGAGAAAGTTATGAATTTAATTTGTAAGCTTGACATTACGAAAGGTGCCGGTAGCGATAAATTGCCTCCTGTATTATTTGTAAAATGTGCAAAATCCTTATCTGTTCCTATAGCACTATTATTCAATAGGTGTCTTCGCGATGGCTACTTTCCAAGTATTTGGAAGGAAGCTCATGTTGTACCTATACACAAGAAGGGGCTGAAGACAATAATTGAGAATTACCGGCCAATATCAATACTCAATGTGTTAAGTAAATTGCTAGAAAGAATCGTTCATATGCACATATACCCCATCATATTACCTTCAATACCCCCAGAACAACATGGCTTTGTGAAAGGGCGCTCTACAGCAACTAACTTGGGCGCATTTATTGATTATACTACCACAAATATGGATGGAGGGTCGCAAGTAGATGTCATTTACACTGACTTTGAGAAAGCCTTTGATCGCGTAGATCACATCATATTACTACGTAAGCTTTTTGAG
The DNA here is from genome assembly GCA_963668995.1 of Parnassius mnemosyne. Classification (NCBI taxonomy): domain Eukaryota; kingdom Metazoa; phylum Arthropoda; class Insecta; order Lepidoptera; family Papilionidae; genus Parnassius; species Parnassius mnemosyne. The sequence continues at coordinate 1,689,321 of CAVLGL010000090.1, forward strand.
CTGGGCATACGAGGTAACCTTTTCAGGTGGATGGAATCATATCTGCGGAAACGATCTCAGGCAGTAGTCTTAGGAGGGTTCCGTTCTGACTTCGTGGAAATAACATCCGGAGTTCCACAAGGTTCTATTTTGGGTCCTCTACTGTACGTGTGCTATCTATATGATGTGGGTAAGTGTTTTTATAATGCTAAGTTTCTGATGTACGCTGATGACACTAAAATATATATGAAAATCACTGATTATGTAGATTGCATGAAACTTCAAGATGATCTTGTGCGACTTGGTAACTATTATGTGGTAAATCGTATAGGAGTTAATGTCAGCAAGTGTCTTTACGTTTCTTTCACAAGGAAAAGAGAACCTACAAAATTCAACTACCAAATAAATCACCTTAATATAACTAAGAAAGAATTAGTGAAGGATCTGGGGATATTACTGGATTGCAAGTTAAGCTTCTCAGAACATATTGAAACAATTACGCACTCGGCCTACAAAAGCCTTGGCTTCATCCTACGCGTAAGCAGACCTTTTACTGATATTAACTGTATTAAATTACTTTATTTTTCATATGTTAGAAGCGTCCTTGAATATTGTAGTACTGTATGGAACCCGTATTACACTGTTCATATAAATAACCTAGAACAAATTCAGCACAAATTCATGAGACATTTAAAGTATAGAAATTTTATTTACACTAATAACTATGAAGAGTCTTGTAAATATTTAATATAATAAGCCTTGAGGATAGACGTACTCTAATGGACATGGCATTTTTGCATGGTTTATGTAATGGAAGTATTGACTGTGTAACTTTAGCTGATAGAGTTCTCTGCTTTTGTACTCCGAAACGTAGAACGAGACATACACCTTTGTTTGCGGTTGTTAAGACAAAGACAAACTATGCACAAAACTCTCTGGTGAATCGTTTACAAACAGTTTATAATAAAAGATTCCACTCAGTTGATATTTTCCATTTCAGTAAGGATAGGTTTAAAAAGGATGTCTTGAAACTTCTGATGCAGTGAGGTTAGGTAACTCACTAACTCATACACACACACACACACACACACACACACACACACACACACACACGCACACGCACACGCACACACACACGCACACGCGCGCACACACACACACACACACACACACACACACACACACACACACACACACACACACACACACACACACACACACGCCCGCATGCGAGGGAGGAGCATACGAGCATTATTTATGTTGAAATTTTTTTGATTTTTCTTGTAATGTTTTCTAGATGTTTAAAAATATATATTTTTAGTCCCAACTACTTTGTCTTCAACATGTCCGTTATAAATTGAAAATACTATTTAAATAATGTAAATCCGTTTTTGGCTATAATTTAAGATCATAAGATGTACGTACGATGTAACAAAGAGCTGTGGATTTTGTTTGAAATAAAATAAAATAAAATAAAAATAAAATCCTCAAAGTACCGGATGAGCTGGCAGTTAATAATAATAATGGCAGTTAATAAGAGGCGGTCCGTAGGGCCCCGAACTGGAAAAGTCCGGGACTCGACGGACTGCATCACTACTGGCTGAAGGGGTTCGTGGTGTGTCACGCTGTTCTCGCCCGACAGTTTCAAGAGGCTCTCGACCAAAAGTCGCTCCCGAGCCTCTTCACTACTGGGATCACTCATCTGGTTCCTAAAGACCGAGATTCCACAGACCCGAGCAAATACCGCCCCATAACGTGTCTACCTACCATATACAAGACACTCACATCCATTTTGAGCGCGAGAATCACTCGTCACCTGAACTCAAATCAGGTGATGTCGCGCGCTCAAAATGGATGTCGGGGCGGTGGTCGTGGAACCAAGGAACCACTCCTCATTGACGCGGTCATTGGCAAAGTGGTTAAACGCAACCGTCGGAACCTCTCCGCCGCCTGGATAGACTACAAAAAGGCATTCGACTCGGTGCCTCATACATGGCTGAAGAGGGTCCTCGAGCTGTACAAGGTTGACTGTACAGTTCGAGACTTCCTCGGGCAGTGTATGGGGCAGTGGAGTACGATCCTTTGTCATCTAGGCGAGCGGATGACGGCTGCGGAGAACCACATAAGGATAAGAAGGGGTATCTTCCAGGGCGATTGTCTGAGTCCAATCTGGTTCTGCCTCTCTCTGAACCCTCTTAGTACCTTACTGGAGGGTTCCGGGAGGGGATTTCAGCTTCGGAGAGGAGGTACAAAAGTGACCCACCTTTTCTATATGGATGATCTCAAGTTATTCGCCTCCAGTCGCTCTCATCTTATGGAATTGCTAAACATCACTTGTGATTTTAGCAATTCTATTAGAATGGAGCTGGGGACGGATAAGTGTGCGATCCTCCATGTCGAAAGGGGTAGGGTTGCTAACTCTGAGGGCATAGACTTATCTATGCCCATCAACATAAAGACCCTATCCGAGGCTGAAACATACCGATACCTGGGTATGTCACAAAACATAGGTATCGATGAGGCGGACATGAAACGGTCAGTTTGCGGTGTGTTTTATGCACGCTTGACAAAAGTGCTCAACAGTCTTTTGTCGGGCGTTAATAAGACACATGCATATAACGGTTGGATCATGCCTGTTCTCATGTATACCTTTGGCATGCTCAGGTGGACTCAGACCGAACTGAACGCTCTGGACAGAAAAGTCCGCACTATAATGACGTCCCACAGGATGCATCATCCGAGATCGTCAGTAATGAGGCTGTACTTGCCGCGGAAGCATGGTGGGCGCGGCTTTTTAAGCGCGCTTACCATGCATAATCGCGAAGTGTGCAGCCTCCGTAATTACTTTCTGACGAGAGCGGATGATCCATTCTATAGGGACGTTATTTCTTGTGATAAAGGACTTACCCCTCTATCCTTAGCCAACGAGCAATGGCAAGACCCGGCAGTACAGAGCATTTCCGACCGGGAGACCGTATGGAAGGAGAAGGAGCTCCACGGGAGGTTCTACAAGGCTCTACATGAGCCTTGCGTAGACACAGTCGCCTCCCTCCACTGGCTACGTTTCGGTGACCTCTTTGGGGAAACCGAGGGTTTTGTCTGTGCGATACAGGATCAGGTTATTAAGACCAACAATTATCGGAGATACATCCTAAAGGATGGCGCCGTCGACATCTGTCGAGCTTGTCGCCATCCCGGTGAGTCACTTAGGCATGTCATCTCCGGTTGTTCGGCGCTTTCTAACTCTGAGTATTTGCACAGACACAACCTAGTAGCCAGGATTCTACACCAGGAGCTCGCTCTGAAATACGGTCTCGTGGATCGGAAACTGCCATATTATAATTACTTGCCGGAAGCCGTGCTCGAAAATGACCGCGCCAGGCTCTACTGGGACCGGGCCATCATCACGGACAGGACTATTCTTGCGAATAAGCCTGATATTGTGCTGATGGACCGGGCACAGTCAAGGATATTTTTGGTCGACATTACCATTCCTTATGACGAGAACCTCGTGAAAGCCGAAACAGATAAGTTGACAAAATATCTGGACCTGGCTCACGAGGTGACCGACATGTGGGGTGGTCTGCCGGCCGAAATTATTCCTGTGGTCGTCTCTGCGAACGGGTTAATCCCAGTCAGCCTCTCGGGTCATCTGAGGCGACTGGGACTCCGTGACGGATCGCTCCAAGCTCAAATGCAGAAGGCGGTGCTCCTCGATACCGCCCGCATCGTCCGCCGGTTTCTTTCCCTTTCTCCCTAACCCTCGGCCGTTTGGTCTCCCCTGCCGAGGGCTTCCATCTGGTTGGGTTTTTATATATTTATGTAATTTTTATGTATTTATTTTATTTTATTGATATTTATGTAAGTTTATCATTTTCATTTACAATTATATATTTATACAGCCCAACCAGATGAGAAAACTATACAAATACCCCATAATAATAAATATTTATTTCAAAACATTGGGTACATTATATTATATTAGTGATCGTAGCCCCCTTTTAAGCTAATGAGCCTGTATCAGGGAGCAACGCTCTTCCATTAATTTAGGTCGTTTTAGAACAATGTACAGTTTAAAAATAATAAATTTTGGAGTTTGAAGTAGAACGTTTAAAAGATAACAATGAAAAAAGAAAAAAAATAAAAAAAAAAGAAAATTATTCTATTATAGTTACAATATAAAGCTAATTCTAAAAGTACTACATTTATCAGGTTCATTTTCCTTTTTTACATTTCTTTAAACATTTTTTTTATTTTATTTTTTTATTTAGCGCGCGCGCGCGTGTGTGTGTGTGTGTGTGTGTATGTGTGTGTGTGTATGTGTAAGTGTGTGTGGGTGCGTGTGTGTGCGTGTGTGTGTGCGTGTGTGTGTGTGTGTGTGTGTGTGTGTGTGTGTATGTGTGTGTGTATGTATGTATGTGTGTGTGCTTATGTATGTCAGTGTGTGTATGTGTTTTCATTACTATTTAATTTTAACTAGTAATGCCTCTAGATCATCATAGGTTTGATCTTCCAAGCATATCTGTAAGCATCTCTTACAGTCGCGATATGTTTTAGTATATAAGTTTAGCCTTTTATTAATCATTTTGTAGAGGTAGGCTGAACGAGCTTTATATTGTCTTGAAGCAAAAACAGAATTGCATTTGACGGTTTCCAGCTTATCCCTTCTTCTTACAGCATTAGTGGCATCAAATTTCAGGGTTTTGTGTTTACTCAGAATTGTCTGTATAATGTAAAGCTTTCTAATTGAAGGAATTCGGGTAGTTTGATAAAGTTTATCAGTTGAAAACATTTGTTTTTTAAAATACATGACCTTTATCAAACCACGTTGTGCACGTTCAGCCTCAAGAAAGCGCGTCTTGGCTGCACCTCCCCATACAGGCAAGCAGTAAGCAAGAACAAACTGTACTAGGGATAGATATATTTCTCTTAGAAGACACTTGTCCCCAAACCCCGTTTCTAAATCCGTCTTAGGTACCGCATGTCTCAATATCTTAAAAATCCATGTGAGATTCCTTATTCTCTGATTGACATGTTCAAGCTGAGGATACCAAGTGAGTCTTTGATCTAACCACACTCCCAAATATTTAGCTTCGGTTACTTTTTGTATAGTGGGGCAGTGGCAGTTTTGTCTAACTGTTGTAGTACGACAGTGATGTATTCTCACTGCAAAATCTAGTTCTGGCTGAGCGTTGTTATAAATGCAAAAGCATATATAGCAACTTTTTGCCGTATTGAGCGTAAGGAGATTAAATCGCAGCCAATTACCTATTTGCTCAAGACCTTTTTCTGCATTCTTTTTAGCAATGTTCCAGGATTCTCCGGTGAAAACGACGGCAGTGTCATCCGCATAAGAGAATATTTTGGCATTCTTAAGGGTCATGTTACATAAATCATTCAGATAAATTAAGAATAATGTAGGGCCAAGAACACTTCCCTGCGGGACACCAAACGACACATTAGCGCAATCACTAGTATAATTATCTAGTTTTAATTTCTGCCTCCTGTTTGCAAGATAGTCCGAGAGTAATTTTAGCGGAACACCCCTGATACCGATTCTTTCCAGCTTGTGTACAAGAATGGGGATAGAGACCGTATCAAACGCTTTCTTCAAATCCAAGAAAACTGCTATGCATTTATTATGTTTATCCATTTCCTCTACTACCAATGAGCTCAATGCAGAAACTGCATCTTCGGTCGACTTTCCCTGTCTGAAACCAAACTGGGAAGAAGACAAGATCTCATATTTTTGTAAGTAGGCGTTTAATCTTACATTTATAAGTCTTTCAAGTATTTTGGATATCACAGGCAGCACCGATATAGGTCTATAGTTGCTTACGTCATCTCTATCCCCAGTCTTGTAAACCGGAATAATGATCGACTGCTTTAGGGGAGCTGGAAATACTCCTTTATCAAAGGACAGGTTTGCTAGGTGAGTTATAATGGGAACAATCACTTCTTTTGCATGTTTAAGAAAAGCAGTCGAGATATTATCCCAGCCTGGAGAACTTTCAGATTTTAGGTTCATCAAAATATTGTTAACTATTAATAATAATCAGTGTGTAGAAGTACAAAGGAGTTCGGATGTATTGGCAGGTTATGGAGGTAAGAGTTAGAGTCGTTTTCAACATATTCAATCCGTTCTGCAAGCTGTTTACCAATATTAGAAAAATAGTAATTTACTGAGTTTGCGGAGGCAATCGGGTTATCAGTAATATTGAGAAGTTCTGTATTTAAAGTCTTGAGTTTATTAGTGTGAGTAATAGTTTTGATATTTTTCCATAATTGTTTATTATTTTTGACCGATGTAGCCAACAACTCTCGCTCATAGTCTCTTTTTAACTTTTTAATGAGATTGTTACAGTAATTTCTATACCTCCGGTATGTTATTGTGATTGTTTCATTGTGAGGTTCATTACGTGCTTGTTTTTGAAGCTTGTTGCGGTTTCTTATGCAGCGTAAAATACCTGGTGTGATCCAAGGTTTTAGGATACGATTTTTTTTAGAAATAGTTGTGGTTACTGTATGTTCATTTAGTGAGTTGATAATTGTATAAATCAACTGATTAGTTATAAACTCTGGGTCATCACATTGTAACAGTTTACCTAAGTTTTGGTTTTTAAGGTGATCTAGAGCCTTGTCAAAATTTGTGGATGTTTTTGATTTAGATACCAAAAGCTTAGGTTTGATTTTTGAGAGTAAGAGGAAAGTTGCATAATGGTCAGTAGTGGTCGTGTGTAATACAAATATAGATGCCTGTACTTTGAGCTTATTTATATTTAACATAATATGGTCTAGGCAGTTCTGTTCTCTAGTAGGGATAGTGTGGCCGGCCAATATACCGTGCTCAGATAACCCATTTAAGTAATTTAGTCGATTTTTTTGTTCTTGGGGTAGTTCTATGGGCTTGAGAGCTATGTTAATATTAATGTCACCTGTGATAAAAATATTATTAAGTGACTTTATAGAATGTAAATGTAAATTCAATGAATTTATAAAAGCATCAGCATTATTATTTGATGGTGATCTATAGATACATAAAATTGTATTATTTAGTATGTCAAGCTGTAAGCATGATGCATGCGTCAAATGTATTTCCTTAATTTTGTGTTTTAAGGTAATCTTTACATATACTACGACACCATCGTTTTGGTTCAACCTGCACTTAGTAAAATAGGAGCAATAGTTGGACAGAACAGGTAAAGGTTTGTTAGAATTAAGTCTGCACTCCGTCAGTACAATAACGTCAGTATCGAAGTTGAAGTTAGACAAAGTCAATACAAAATCATCAATGTTACAATATATACTCCTTATATTTTGAGATATCATAGTAAAGTCATTCTTCTTTACATTTACACGCTTAATAAACTCCTCCACGTCGCATTCAAAAGACCGTGCCAGCTCTATTCTGTCTATTTCTTGAAGTGTGGTCATTGTATTACTCATTAGAAAAGAAAAATAGACAATAATACGTCAATTCGCAAAGCGTTAGGTATATGATTGTAGGTGAGTTATTATAATAATAATATGTATACTTTATAAAGCTTACAGTTAAATTTTCTTTTTTGTGACTTATGTACGTTGATTTAAGAAGTTTATCTCTAATTAATGTGTTTTTATATATACATGTTAGTAACTGTAAAGAGGGTTTGCTAGGGCATAGTTTAATTAATTGGGTAAGGTATTGTGTGTGTGAGTGTATGTATAAGGGATATTTGTGTAAGTACAAAGTAATGTGTTTGTGTATGTTGCACGCATGTAACAGATACATTGAAAAAGTATTATGCAAACGTATTTCCAATAAAAGTGTATAAAACAGTAAATACGCAATAAACGCGAGGATAGGATAAACAAGTCGAAACAACAGACCTTGGATATGCAAAGCTAGTCACTTTTCCTTTAGCAGTTGGTGTACTTGCTCTTCGGCTCTAACCAAGATAATAGGAGAAAGTTCATTTTTTCGCACGTATATCTTACCATAAGCGGTCCAGCAGTACTTATAGCCTTTTGATTTTGCTAAGTCTCTAGCTAAAAAGAATAGACGTGATCCTCTAGCAGTCAGGTGCTCCGAGAGGAAGACAGGGGTGTCTTCATTGGTTTTAAAACCTAGATGTTTAGCACAAATCTTAGTTTTGTTCCGAATGTTGAATGACTTCGCCATCTTCATAAAGTCTATTTTTAATAATGCAGAGTTTGTTTCTACAATTATGGGAGTGTTTTTCTGTTCTGGCTTTTTTCCACGCAATCTGTAAATATCTTTAATGTCGCTTTTGTTTATTTTACAATCTATGGTCTCTGAAAGCCGTATAGTCATGTCAATTAGATCTTGCTTTGATTCATTTTCTTTCCTAGGAACATTTTTCAGCTCGAATGATGTTTTACGGGTGGAGATTTGCAGATCCTCCAGTTTATTTTCTAAGTACATTATATATTCCCTGTCTTCCTTTGCATGATTTTGCAGGGCTACAATTTGTTTTTTGAACTCTTCATTTTGAGCGGTTAATATCGTTAGCGAGCTCTCAATATTTTGATTTGACAGGCGAACCTCTTTAAGGGTCGAAGTGAGTTCATTGAGATCTTTTGCTTGATTACTTGTGATTGCCATTAGTTTAGACATTTCTGCTTTTAGGTCCATAAATTGATCCTGTATTATGCTATCCGAATTATGAATTTGTCTTTGTTGTGTACGTTGTGTAACAAAATTTGGTGGAGTTTTTTCATCTTCCGATACGCACAGTGACATCTCTGTGTCCATGTGTTCAATACGCCGCTCAGTCATACTGTACCAGGGCAACAGAAGTGTACGGGATATGAGCCACAAGAAGGCAAAGCTTCTTACCGACGTCAGCGCAGCAAGTAGACGGGGTGCGCGGAGCGTATTGGTCAAGCGGTGTTACGCCTCCCGGGGCGGACAGCAAGCTGTGGCGGGCGGCGCTTGCGCGGCGGGTCGCAGCGATGAGTCAGCGTAGCTGGTGCACTCGACGCGTATCAGTAGCAGTCGCTGATATCACCTCCTCGCATTCATGCACTCCTAATTTTTGCGCTCGAATAAATGCGCAATATTTAAAGTATTTTTGGAAAATAATTTTAAATAAATTTTAGTACAAGATATACGTCTGAACACCTCAGAGGTCCGGGGGGAAGAAGGTTAATAATGGATTCCATTATTTTGGAGAACAAGGAGGTGATCGCGATAGGCCTATAGTTGGATGGGTCTGAGCGGTCGCCTTTTTTAGGGATCGGGTGGACAAAAGCTGTCTTCCATGAATTCGGGACTACGCCTTGGGAGTAGGAGTACCGGAAAAGACGCGTTAGGACCGGTGCCAACTCCGGAGCACACGTCCTCAGCACAATTGGGGGGATTCCGTCAGGCCCACTCGACTTCTGGATGTCCAGGGAGAGCAGTGCTTTGCGAACCGAGCGCTGTGAGAACAGCACATCCGGCATGGAGCACTCACACCGCGGCATGGTCGGCGGTGTTTTCCCCCCGTCATCAAGAGTCGAGTTGGACGCAAAAAGGGAGCCTAAAAGGTCGGCTTTGTCATTTGCGTCATGGGCCAGTGAGTCATCCTCCCTGTGCAGAGATGGTAGTGATGGCTTACAGAAATTCCCTTGGACAGCCTTGGCGAGAGACCAGAATGCACGGGTTCCCGGAGGAAGGCGAACTAGTCTCTCGCCAATTCTGCCTATGTGCTCTGACTTTGCCTTGGCAATAACACTTTTGAAGGACCTAGAGGCGAAGTTATACTTCTTTTTAAGTGTGCTGGTATTTACATCCCGAGTCGCCGAAGCCGCAGCCCAGGCTTGATAACACTCCTGCTTACTGCGTAATGCAGTCTTACAGGAGCGACCAAACCAAGGCTGAGATCTGCCTCTGATGGGTACCACAGATGATGGAATAAATAGTTCCATTCCCTGTAGCACCACATCAGTGACAGAGTCAGCAACAGCGCTGGGATCATCCGGCGAGAAGCAAACCCGCCCCCATGGGTAGGATGCAAAGAAGGACCGCATTCCGTCCCAATCCGCCGACCTGTAATGCCAAACACGGCGGCAACCTGCAGAACGCAACCGCGAAGGGAGCGTGAGTGGCACCACACTCCGGATCAGACCTGATATCCGTACGGATGAGAGGTCAGCAGAAGGTCCAACAGGGAAGGTGTATGATCCTCCACATCTGGAATCCGCGTAGGCGAAGTAACCAGTTGTGTCAGACCATATGCCAAGGCGAAGTCATAAACAGATCTCCCCGCATGATCGGTTAGACATGAACCGAGCCATTCAGCATGGTGGGCGTTAAAATCGCCAAGGATCACGATCTCTGCGGATGGGACCTGTTGTAGCAAGAAATCTGTTGCCATTTGGACGTGGTCGATGAGTCGGTCTGTTTCGGCATTACCGCTATGGGACCTATAGAGGCACCCGTAGACGCGCGGATGGTCGTCGCTGTCTACGCGTAGCCAAAGGATGGACAGGTCCGAACCTTCAAGACTACCGAGGCGTCGAGAACAGATGTCCTCTCTGACATACACGCAAACTCAAGCCCGAGGCACAAAGGAATGCTCCAATTTGTACCCCGGGTAGGAGAGATACGAAATATCAGCCGGAGAGGAAACCTGCGTCTCGGTCAGAAAGAGCAAGGCCGGCTTCGCCGTCTCGAGATGGTAGTGGACGGCGTTTAGGTTAGAGTGAAGTCCCCTGATGTTGCAGAAATTCACGGATAGCGTGGCAGTGGTCGCCTTGGTGTTCTTGCTCAGTTTGCCCCTAGCAGTAATGCTTTTGAGCGGAATTTTGCCCCCCCCCCCCAGAATACGAGGGGCAGCCTGAGCACCCACGCTCAGGATCGGAATAACATGGTCGGGTCGTGGATGCTCAGCGAGGGATTCTCCAGGGGTGCTGGTACCCTCCTGGGGTAGTTCTTCGTGTAATTCCGCTACCATGTTGATGGGAGGGGGGGGGGGGGGAATTGGGCCTCCGGCCATCTGCACTCACCAGACGAAACGCAGAAGCAAAGCTTCTACTTCACGCCGGTATTCTGTGAGGTCGTGGTACCAACCCGGCTCGAGCCGGCCCATACATGCAACAGCAAAAACTGCTGCGTGGCTCTACCACCGTTAACCACGTGTTATAAAGTAACCACATTTAACGGATAGAGCGGTGAATATTGATGATCGCCGATGTGAGATACTGTAATTAACAATTATTGCTGTCGAGATAAATATTAACTTAATTATAGGAAATTTTAGACGCGGTCAAGCCATGCTGTGTCTGTATTAAGGTTGAAGCACTAACCTTAATACCGACGGGGTCGGCTCGACCGGGGAACACGCTTACGCACTCACAGAATAACATCGTAAAATTGCAATTTAATGCCGCTGTGTTTCGTATTTTGAGTGTAGAGAACCGGAGACCCGTTTAATAGATAACAATTATTATTCCTAATGAAGCATGGATGTAGATATCTATGGGCTACATAATCCAGTTGCCATTGGTGGTACAGTGTTTTTTTTTAGAATAAGGATGCCAATCGAGCATACTGGCCACCTGACTGTGTATTACGTGTTTGATACAATATATTTTTCTGTAATTGAAATTTGATAGGTTTGTTTTAAGTCCAGTAGTGTCACGTAGAGATTTAGAATAACTTTGGTGTATCATATAAACTTTTCTGTGTTAGCTAACATTAATAAAATTATTTTTACGGATTTCAGCGCATTTGACTTACTTTTACACACAAAACTTCGAATATTAAATGCTACATACAAACCTAGGAACATGAGTAGATACGAGTATAAGTTATATCTTAGAAAAATAAAAAAGTCATGTGCTTGGTGTAATTATCCAGAGATAAAACAGAATAATAAATTTTGTATTTATCAGCTTTATATTATTGTATGAGGAAATTTGTAATTTATTTATGTATTTTGGGTAGATATGTAAGTTTGTTTATATACTCTTATATATGTATGTTTATGTATATATTATATGTTTTACTTTATCTTTTATTATGTATTAGTAATTTATATCATTTCATGTGTTACTTATTTATATGTTATTTTATTGCATTTATTGTCTATATATCGCATGTATTGATATTATATTTTGTATAATTATATTGCAGCACCTACCCAGTATTCATTGTTTATTCCTTTACACCCTTGGTTGCCTGGAAGAGATCGCTATGTAGCGATAAGGCCGCCAAATTGTACATTTAACCTGTCTATTGTTATGTAATTTGTTTATTAGTTTGTGGTGTACAATAAAGTATATTCATTCATTCATTCAAGAATATTATGTTTAATGAACTAAACTCCGCCCGAATATCCTCTTTCTTAGAATAGAATAGAATATAATATTTTTATTAATAAGAAAGGTATGTCTCTCAATATATAAAAATCAATTGCCGACTGTTAGTCTTGCTAATATGCTCTATCAATTTTAGATAGATAACTCTTTATTGCATTTATACAAAGTGTTACAATTACGGAATAACTTAAGAACTACAAACGGTGGTCATATCGCTTTAAGCGATTTCTACCTGACAAACCGAACGTAATAGGGAACAATGTAATATATTTTGACGGATAGGTGCAACGTGCAATATAAAATGAAACTGAGGACAAAAACTTATAATTAAACACGATTTATATAAATATATGAATTGTATAATATATAATATTATAAAATTAATAAACATAAATAAATAAATATATACATACATATAGATAAATATATACATATATATATGCACACAAACATACATACATACACATATATATATATATATATATATATATATATATATATATATATATATATGCAGAGAAAATTAAGCAAAAAGAAAAAAAAAACAAGTATTTATAAAAAGAGGAAATGCATATAATTTATAATTATGACGGGCAATTCAAATAATACTCCTTCAGTTGTTTTTTAAAAATCTGTAAAGATTGCGCTTGCTGGATGTTAAGTGGTAATGAATTCCAGAGTAAGGAGTGTTTAAAGCCAAGCCATACACTGAACGCAAACTACGATCATGAAATTCATATCGATAGTGAAATTGTTCCTTAAGGTACCTTGGAGATTTCGGATCAAACAGAACACAAAAAAGTAAAGAAAGTAAATGAACATTCCGACGAAGGTGAATTGGGAGCCACTTGAGTTGATTTCGAAATTGGGATACATGGTCATATTTGCGTAAGCCAAATATGAACCGAATGGAAAGATTTTGAAGACGCTCAAGCTTGTTTAATTGCTCCATGGTAATATCAGTGTAGCATATATCAGCATAGTCTAAAATAGGCAACAAAATGGAATGTGCTAACGCAATTTTGGTAGAAATGGGTAAGAAATTTCGAAGTCTTTTGAGACTTCCACAAGCTGCAAACATTTTCTTACTTATTTGTTCAATTTGTGGTGCCCAAGACATTGTACTGCCAATTAGAACCCCTAGATTTTTTACAACCTTACTGTAAGGAATAGCAGAATTTTCAAAACAAACGAAAGGCAGCGTATGCCAAGTAATTTTTTGTAGTAGTTTGTTGCTACCTATCACTATTACCTGCGTTTTACTAGGGTTAACCTTAATTCCATAAGATGTGCAAAATTCTGAAATAATAGCGAGATCACGATTTGTGGATAGCACGGCAGATGGAAGATTATTGATACTTGTTTGAGAATATATTTGGAGATCGTCTGCATAAAGATGGTAGAGAGAAGTTATTCCTGAAGTGATAGAGCGTATGAAAATTGAAAAGAGGAGAGGAGACAACACGCCACCTTGTGGTACGCCTGCATCCAGAGAACACCACGAGGAATAAGTGTCTTCAATACGGATGCGTCCAAACAAGTAACTACGAAACCAGTCAGTTGCCGCTGGAGATACGTTAATAGAACGGAGCACAGCTAGAAGTATATCAAAATCGACTGTGTTGAAGGCGTTGCTGAAATCAAGAAGAGTAAGAATAGTAACTTGCCGATTCTCCATTCCTGCCCGAATGTCGTCTGTGATTTTAACCAAAGCAGTGACCGTGCTATGGCCAGGACGAAAGCCTGATTGGAATGTATTTAAGAGGTTATTTTGATTAAGAAATAGATTAAGTTGCTGTTGGACAAGACGCTCAAGAATTTTAGAAAGAAATGTTAATATGGAAATAGGACGATAATCACAGAAGGACTTGGGCTTTGATTTCTTGGGTAGTGGAATAATTTGAGCATCTTTCCATAGAGTAGGAAAAGTTCCTGTATTTATAGAATTGTTGAAAATTTTAGTTATGATAGGAGTTAATAGATCTAAGAGCGGGAGAATCATGTTTCGGCTGACATTATCATTACCAATTGCATTAGAAGTTACAGCTGTGATATTCTTTTTAACGTCACAATCAGCAACCTGACATAAAACGAATTCGAGGAAATCGGGAGTTGGCAAAGAATGAAGGTGATTTAGTGTCCTAGATTTACAACTGTTAACGTAACTAGAACTTGAGGAAAAGTATTGATTAAGCATTTCAAAGTTTAAATCAGGAGGAAGGGAGTCATTTCGCTTTTTGCCAATTCCCAAACTTTTAAGAAATTTCCAAACCCTATTGGGATCAGATTCCTCAATTGTCTTGTGAATGTGACGTCGTTGCGCATCTCTACACATCGTGTTGCAGCGATTCCTAAGTATCCTGTATTTCTCACGATTTATATTACAGGGGTCCTTTTTAAATTTGGCTTTGGCTAGGTTTCTTCTTGTCATTAAATCTTTAATCTCTTTTGTGAGCCAAGGAGCCGGCGGATACTTAAGTTTGATTGGTCGTAAAGGTGCATGCTTGTCATAAAGTTGCATTATAAAGGCGTTTAAAAGACGCACTTGTTCGTCAACATCTGTTGTCTCATCAATTAACGACCAGTTTATACTGGCAGCATCATTTTTAAGACGGTCGACGTCCATTCTAGCAAAATTACGCAGCAGAAGAACACGGGACTTGACTTTTGGTGATCGTAATTTATATGACAAAAACAGCAAATCGTGGTAAGAAAAAGCATCGGCAGTATACTGCCCGTGTTTGTATATGTATTCTGGAGAGGAAACGATTTTTAAATCTAGAAGAGAATTACACTATTAGGGAAGAAATGGGTAGGATTAGAAGGCAAGATGTGAAGATTACATGAGTCAACTACGGACTTCAATTTTTTTGAACGGACATCATTTTTGAGAAGACACGTATTGAAGTCACCCATAATGATAACATGTTTACATGTCGGAACCAATTCTTCCAAAGTTTTTTCAAAGGCAGAAAAATAATTAACAGAGCTAGAGGGACTATAAACGACGCCTAAGAGCACTTTGAAGGAAGAAAGTGTGACTTCAATGAAAAGATGTTCTGCTGCACTATCAACAATTGTGGTGGACGATATGCTGGCTATAGAGTAACGAATATCTTTACGAAGATATATGGCAACCCCACCACCAGTTTTGACGGGTCGGTCATTTTGCAATAAATGGAAACCTGGAATTGCATAAGAAATGGATGGTAAACACGGTTTTAGCCAAGTTTCAGAGATCAGAATTGCATGAATGTCTTTGTGTTTTAAGCTTGTCAGCATATCAGGATAGTGAGCGGGAATGCTCTGAGCATTTATGTGAATTACATTGAAATTATTACCACAATCTAAGAAGCAAGAATCTAAGGAAGAATTGAGAGAGAGAGTACTGTGGAAACTGTCATCTCCGTCATCTGAAGTACCCGAGGAACAAGTCTCGAAAGAGCTAGAGCCTAAGTAAATATCATTTAGGGAAATATTCATCATAATTATTCAAATAAAATAATACTTATTAAATAACTATAAAAATAATATTAAGATAAAAATATGAATATAAATAATATATACACCTATAAATATTTAAATATATTAATTACTTAAATAATTTACGTATCACAATACATACTCACCCACCAGCAGTACATATGATACAAAAATAATAATCGTTTATTAACACCATAATTATCAACGAAATGCGACAATTCTACTAACAAAATGTACTACAAATACTTATGCCGACAGACTAGCACCACTAAAATATAAATAATATTTAATTAATAATAGTTAATTAAAAAACGTACAAAGAAAATTCATAACTGACAACTAAGTAGATCTAAGTTGAAACGGGACATGAAAGACATGACATGTCTATGCTAAGGTGACATACACGTATGCATCACGTATGTGTGCCATAGATTTGAAAAAAAAATGTTTATTCAGGATTAACCACAAACGAATAACAAGTGCTAGCCAGTCATAGATAAATTAATATGTAGCTATAGAGTATATTATAATATCTGATCAATGGCAACATACGTAGTATCCTCTGATCGTAGTCTGTGACGGTAACAAATAACAATAAAATATAGGCTCAGAAGGGCTAGAACCCAGAGCCGTAAAACCAGTTATAGTAAAAAAAAAACAATAACAAATATATGAACAACAGTCTGTCATGATACATACGCATCAAAAATAAACAAATTAAAGGGTACTAAAACATTAAAATATAACAAAAATTACTACACAAATTAAAGTCGTTATTTAACGAAAATTAATAAAGGTTGCGGAAGCTGTAATTACTTACGGGCCGCAACGCGACTCCGAGTTTTAGTTGGCTTGGTTTTTTCGGCAGATTTAGCACCATCTTGATTCTGCTTTGATGATGACGGTGATTGGATGGACTGTAAATCAGCAACAGTGAACACAGAATGCCGTACCCCGTCTTCTGTTAAAACATAAATACAGCCTTCCCTTGTCCAGCATTTCGATACTCCGAAGCGGTTGCGAGCTGCTAGAAAAGCTTCATGCCTAACTTTTGTAAGGAATTCGGACAAGGTTACTCCAGTACCTTTAAGATTTGTTTTTGAGGTCCAGACCTTGTGACGAAGACCAAGATCCTTAAACTCCACTAAAAGAGGTCTGGGTTTGTCCTTAATTTTACCCAATCTGAAGCACCGGTTTAAATTTTCCTGAGCTATGAACACTTTGGTCTGCTGTAGTGACTTAATGACAGTTTCAGCAACATCTTCATTTTTATCTTCGGGTACACCATGGATCAGCAAGATTCTGCGACGATTATGCATCTCCAACCGATCGTAGTCTTTTGAGACCATTTGAACTTGCTGCTGTAAGTTTTGGAGCGCGGAAATAACAAAAGTCCTAAAATTTTCAAAGACTGTAGCTAGTGGAGATGATGATGAAGGAGAAGGAACACTAGTTTTGTTGAGTTCTTGTTGAAAAGCTGCAAGGCTTGACTGGAACAGTGCTGTCATCTCTTCCATTGATTGTTCGATAGTCTTCATGGTGAAAGAGAGTAATTAAGTGTTATAGTATTTGGTAAAAACAACTATCAGTACTGCTGGTGAATGTCACTTAATCAGCTTGCACTATTATCATAATATTTGGCTTAAATATATTTATTTTAAATTAATATTTACAAGAGCACAAAAAATTGCTGTGTATTATTATGCACCTACCCGCAGAAAAAATTTTAATGATTTTTTGTGTGTTAAAATGCGCTTAGATGGTTTAGATTCACATTTAGTCTGATATTGTCGCTGTTGTCGAGAGCCACATATCACCCGTGCGAAGCAGGGGCGGATCGCTTGTTATTATCAACGATGTATTAATTTAAATTATAATAACCCTTATTATAGAGTTTTTAAAATTAAAATTGCTAATAAAGGGACCATTAAATGAGATTTATTTATTTTTAAAATAGTTGAATGCAAAGTTACCCGGTGAATGTTGATTTTTAAGTTGAGTCAGTGAACAGTTCTGGAAATAAATTTAAAAATAGCGAGTTGCTGTTCTATTACTTCAAAGGCATACTTTTATCTAAGATTAAAAAGCGTATAACTACTATGCAAAATAAGCTCTTTGTGAACGATTCAACCTAGCTACTCGGACTCTGCTTATTTAAATAAAAAGAAAATTTATTTTCTACAGCGTTCTCCTCAACACAGCTAAATCAAATACAGTTTTTTTTTCTATAAATCTGTAGTGGAAAACGAACTTACATTCTATCTAATAGTAAGTGGTTACTGCACTCCATGGACACCTGCAGCCAACTCCAAAAAAGGTTACAAATGCCTTGTCACCTCTTGGGATTAAGACGGAATGTCTCACTGCCTGTCATTATACTGGGTCTCTTTACCTTTCCTACCGGAATACATGAATATAAGCACTGCTTTCTGTGTACTACCTACCCAGATGAGCTCCTAGGTACAAAAGGTATTCTACCAATTTGTGCAATGAACATTTTGAAGATTAATTTCGATTTAATTCGAAATAAAAAAATATAAACCTTCACGCCTGTAACCCTATGGCAGGGACTACGGACTACCATTGGGCACTAGCCTGACACATCTTTCTGGCCTCATTTACATCCATATATCTACGCACACATGCTCGTCGGTTAAGGGTACTCTTAATTTGGCCCACCTTTATTAAGCTATCGCCAATTTGTTCGATAAATTTTAATTTCGTAAAATTTAATTTATTTTCGAAATAGTTCTTCTATAATGATTTTTATTAGCTCATAGAGGTCCACGGCTGATTATCGGCCTCTCGCATTGTAGGATTGTTTGCCATACTTGCCAGGAGGTTGGACTATCTCAGTATACAGATGAGCTCATAGGTACTAAAGGTATTCTAACAATTTGTGTAATGAACATTTTGAAGACTAATTTCGACTTAATTTATAATTAATAATTTAATTAAAAAAAACATAAACGTTCACGCCTGTAACCCTAGGGCAGAAACTACGGACTTCCATTGGGCACGGGCCTAAAACACCTCTCTCGCCTCCTTTACATCTATATATCTACGCACACATGCTCGTCGGTTAAGGGTACTCTTAATTTAGCCCACCTTTATTAAGCTATCGTCAATTTAGTCGATAAATTATAATTTCATATAATTTGATTTAATTTCGAAATAGTTCTTCTATAATCGTTTTTATTAGCTCATAGAGGTCCACGGCTGATTACCGGCCTCTCGCATTGTAGGATGATTTGCCGTACTTGCCAGGAGGCTAGACCACCTCAGTAAACGAGGTACACGAGGTTCCTTTGACGCTACTTCCTGTCTCTAGTCTGAATAATTTACATCTCTCATGTTATACAAGATGATACGCCGCCATCATTGTATGTGAGCTCCCGAATATTTCTGTCCTTTCTAATTACTTCTTACTACTTTTTTCATGCAGCATAATGCTAAGTAGCGGGCCTTTTAACTGGCCAGTATAATTATAGGTTGTGAACTGATCCTTGAGGTTAGTTTAGTTTACTAGGTGGAGGTCTTTCTACCCAAGAGTCAGAAAGAAAGAATTCTTCTTTCTTTCTTTCTACCCAAGAGTCCATCTATATACAACCTTCTTACATATTTCTGTCACCAAATACCAGTACTTGCACTGTGTTCTGGTCTGACGGGTGTAGAGAGCCACTATCATGACAGGAATTTCATCTTAGTCCTCATGAGTGACAACACATAATTGGAACTTGGTTGCAATACAGTAAACCCCATCAGAAGAATTACAAGTACGTTTATCACTGCAATTTCAAAATAACTTCATGTATTTATGGTAGCAAAATATAATAAAGGAGAATAAAACTCATTAACAGCAAGAAGGCAACTTCAAAGGGATTGAACAACCAGTAATTGATCGCTCTAAGCTGTCCAACGTAAAAAGCTTTTCATTCAAATAATTAACACAAGCGGGCGTTGAGTTGTTCAATTTAAAACGGTCCAGTTACAAAGAAGCATGTGTTTGTAGTCGGTACCGATACAGATCCTGTTGAAGGAGGCTATGTTATATTTATCACATCCTTAATGTCCGCCGCCGTCTATAGGTTATCGCTTCTTCAACTATATGGCCCACTGCTACTTCATCTTACTAATTCATTGAGCTATATCGGTTACTTTGGTGCTACTTTGAATATTATTTTTTTATTAAGGTTGTTCGGACACGATGAAATACGGAATGTCGGAAGGTGTTGAACGAAAGGGACACGTGTTGCTCAGTTCAAGAATTTAATTATACTGCTTAATCTTATTCTAACTTAACACTAATATATACTGTCGTGGGGGCTATACAACAAAACCATTATTTAAACGATAAAACAGGAGCAACAATCCGTCGAATGTCACTTCATTCTATTATTCGTTCCCTATACGTGATATTACTGAGAAGCTCTATAAAATGTTTTGTTAGATAAAGACGTCAGCTATATCGTGCACCGTTCCCCGTAGTCAGCAAAGGCTAGGTTTTAACCCTTTCGCTGTCCCGTGCACTACATATAGGTCTTACTATTTGGTCTGAAACCTGGACAGTAAAAGTTTTATTGATGGTACCAAAATATAATAATAGTGTCTTCATCGGAAAAATACATTTTCTTTTCTTTTATACTTTCTAAATTGCAACAAGTAGCACTTAATGGTAATGAGGCTTTCCATTATAGCGTTTGGGGCTAAAAACGCAGCTGCATTTTGATTTTAAATAATGGATAGATATATTTATGAGTCACGGTACCCGTTTACACCCGTTCGTTAACAAATTAATATAGATTTTATTCTAATATAGTCGATAGATAGACTACTACTGTCATTATTATATAATATATTTTAATTACCAAATTAAGGGTTTGTAAATATGAATGTTCATCACATTCAGTATTTTCATTTACTTGTTTCGGGAATGCTTGATTGGAAGGCATAAAAGTTTTTAATTGAAAAATGTCGTACAATGAATAATATTCTACCGGGCATGAGCATTGAACTCCCGGATTAACGATTTTTTAAAGTACTTTATTCTATTAAATATCAGTAAAAATAAACGTTATTAATACGCTGTGAATGTATCTATTTATCTATCTATCTACCTATGTACCCGAATCTTTTAATGACAATTTTCACCAATTTCTAGACGCCCAAAAGTGTGCACTCTTATCAAAGACCGATGAGAATACAATAATTTAAAAACTTCGTCCTAGTGTACTGATCAGGATCATCAGGATAATTCTCTCTTGAAAGCTGATATGAATGATCACAGCTCACAATTAATGCGTGTTTTTTAAGTATTCTTAAATTTTAATATTATTTTAAGCTATTTTTATATGCTGAAAATTTCGTCTAATAAGGTTACTAAAAAATATAAATTACCCCATTTCTTTCCGTGGGTACAGTAAGAGGTATTAATGGGAAATGGCAAAAAGATGCAAACACATACACACGCACACACACAAGTTCCTGCGAGTGTGCGTATATACTAGAAACTGTATACTTTGAGTGAATTGTTGTTACTTTTAAATTTTTTTTAAATGAAAACTTAGCAACGATATCGACGTTGGCGAAATAAAGAAACTAATATTTTTCAGGGCTCCGTTAAAAATTAGCTCTGCTGCAGTAACTGCGGTATCATACGCTTAAACGAAATCTTTTTTGGCATCACATCAATCACTCTTGCTGAAATTTATTTTTATTTGTCTCCCTTCTTGTTCCTTATGAGTTTTTGTATTTTTATTTACTTATAAGTGTTTACTTTGAGAGTGTTGAAGCCAATAATACATATGTCTATGTCTACATCATAGGTTAATCATAAGAAACTTTTTTATACGACGTGGTAGAGCCACGCTGCAGCTATATTATGGTTGTAGCGTGAATGAGTCAGCTCCAGGGAAACACCATGCTCTCACAGAACACCAACATACAATAGCAGCTTAATGCTGCTATGTTACTTATGATGAGTATAGAGAACCTGAGATTCTTTTTACTGGATACGAGGGATTCCAACTTAGTACTCAGGAGTGATAACGCGTCTACATTTAGAGTCTTAATCGGGGATAAATGTAGATATATATACATTCATCATGGGTGATTATCCAATTAATATCAAGTGGAATGTGTGCTCTTTTTTCAACCTATAAAAACAAACTTTAATCAGGTCGGCCTTTGCTGTTGAGTTTGAACATGGCCTCGTTTTGACTTGCAGTTTTAATATATCGATCTTTCTTTCCCTAATCCTTTTGTCCAATGCGGAATCTCTATTCTTGCTTGTGTACTGTTCACACTATAGAATTAAATTTAGTTTATCACTTTACTTGACTGCCTCGTTATCTTTAGTCCGACGCCTGATCTCTGTTTGGTCAAATTGCCGCCCCAGGCGGACTATAAGAGCAAAGGAATAGAAAGTGCACCAGTGTTTGCGCACTCACTCGAGCACTATAATCCTGTCCTGTGCAGATAGCTAGACTCCGTTAAGCATGGGCAACGTAAACTTCAGTCTGGAGTACATTATTAATGTGTGTGTCGTAACAATATACCACCCTTGTAGACACGCTTTTAGCGTATTAATACGTCAGAATGAACACAATTTTTCTCTCTTGTAATACATAGGCTGCACAAAAAGTATCGGGAATGGAATATTTCCACTGTTCCTGTCATATTAAAATCTTTTTAATTGAAAACTCCTTGTTTTTAAAAATCGAATACCATTTAATTATTTAAAAAAAGATTCTCGGTCTTGTCACAAGGTTTTGTCAAACTTGTTTAGTCGTTGAGAAAATGGAATTGACTCGAGAAAATTCAAGAGCGATGATTTATTATGACTTTCGAAGTAGTTTAACACAAAAACAGTGTGTTGACCGGATGATTTCTGCATTTGGTGATGAAGCCCCATCCAAAACCACGTGGACGTGTCAAGCTCAGTGATAATCCACGTCAAGGTCGTCCAAAAACTGCAGTCACCCAAGAAAACGTTGATGCTGTGCGTAAGCTGATTGAGGAAAATCGACATGTGACATACCGCGAAATTCAGGCAACTTTAGACATTGGCATGAGTCAAATACAAATAATCTTGCATGAACAATTAGGTGTAAAAAAAAGTTGTATTCCCGATGGATACCGGGTTCGCTCTGTGAAGAGCAAAAAGCGGCTCGCGTTACTTGGTGCGTTAGAACTCTCGAAAGATTCCACGCAGGATCCTCAAATGCTGTATACAACATCGTATCAGGTGACGAATCCTGGATATATGCGCACGAACCCGAACCAAAAAACCAGTCACGAGTTTGGGTGTTCGAAAATGAGTTAAAGCCAACAAAAATTGTTAGTTCAGGGAGTGTTTAAAAAAAATGGTGCCCACGTTTGTCTCCAACACCGGCCATGTTACGATTCTTAGTTAACGCAGAATGGTATGCTAGCATTTGTTTGCCACAGGTCGTTTCTGAACTCCGTAAAGAGAACTGCAACCGCCGCATCATCCTCCATCACGACAATGCGAGTTCTCACACCGCACACAGAACAAAAGAGTTTTTAGAGCAAGAAAACATCCGCCGTACAGCCCCGACCTAAGCCCTAATGATTTCTATACTTTCCCTAAAATAAAGAATAAATTGCGTGGACAGAGATTTTCGTCACCTGAAGAAGCTGTGGACGCCTACAAAACGGCCATTTTGGAGACCCCAACTTCCGAATGGAATGGTTGCTTCAATGATTGGTTCCATCGTATGGAAAAATGTGTAATATTTCGCGGAGAATACTTCGAAAAGCAATAAATACATTTTTAAATAGTAATGTGGTGTCACTTTTTTGATTCCCGAAATTTTCTCGTATATAAACAGCTTTTGTGACATACGGCGAGTGCGGTTAGCGTGTGATCCAGTATTATGATTAAGTAAACTCAACTAATAGACATTAGTGTCGTCTTAATATCGTAATAAAGGTTTTGTTGGAATTTAATCAGCTGCAAATAGATGGTTTCGCATGCTTCAATTAGCTTTGTAAACGCTACCTTAAGACAATATTATGCTAAATAAAATGTTCTTAATTATTATGATTTTACTTGACACAAATTTTCCTATATACAGTATCAGTTCATTTTCATCCCAATCTGCCTTTAATCAATTCTGAGAGGGGCTTAGGGCAAGAAAATGTCAGTAGCGTTGTCACAACGCTAAATTATAATATTCTTATACAAAATTTAAAAGTAATAGAACAATCCGTACCAAAACATACGATTATGGCAAAATCCCCTCCATGAGGTAATATATGAGGGAGGTCTGTGTTCAGCAGTGGACTTATATAGGCTGTAATAGATGAATGGATGGAATAGCCTCCTGATAGCAAACCTACTGACATTAAAAACAGATACTTCAATTTTATCTATTTGTATAGATAATTATCATTGAGTATTCGATATTTTTTTTTCTTATTTCTCAGACACGCTTCCTCATGATGGTTTCCTTTACCGCTGAGCACTTAAAATTGCAATTTACAATTTAATTGGTGTCAATGTGTGAAAAACCGTGTTCGATACACGGGTTGCTCGCGTTCTGAGAAATTTACATCGTGCGCCTTAACCCTGAGCTACCATCGCTCTAACTAGCCTTAATACAAAAGCACTTAGGTGATGATAGTGCTTGACACTATACTACCTGACTGTAAGTGGTGATGCAGCAGAAAATGGTAAAACACACTGTCTTAGCATAACAAAAACCTATTCACTCTTGCCTTGTTGACATCCAGATTGTATTAGGATCGAAAGACAGATGCTGGCAAATTATTCCACTCCATTGCTGTACGCAATACGAACGACGAAGTAAACCGTTTGTTCAAATATGTCAACAACAATAGGATGGAGAGGCTCCACAAGACAGAGGAATTAAATAGTGCAATCCCTGTGCAATTTTTTGAAGACGTGTTCTGTAGTAAATTGGTAGACTGAATATTTTACACCTGCTGTTAAGAATTCTTTACAGCGCTCTTCACTTTGGACTTTTAACAGACTGTAACAGTAACGGGAACGGTAACGGTCAACTTTACTTCTATATGAAAATATTCTGTTCAAGAATGTGACTCTTATTCGGAACTGATCGGCCTAATTCAATTCCCCCAGCTAGCGTAACAATTCGGAGACCGTCGTGTTTCGGACGTGATCTGATTACGCGAGGTTCTACCGCATTTTGAAATTTAAAATCTGAGAAACTCTTGGGATACTCTTGTAATGAAGTATAGTTAGCAGGTTATTTCATTTTATATTTGAACAGTTTTAATAAAAAATATATTTATATCAAATGCTAGACTGAAGAAATTGCCAGAATGAAGAAATTGTATATTTCCACATTCTGGCCTAGCTCACTCTTGACCGCGTAGTGGCGGTGTAAGAATATCTACTACTCCACAACGTCACGTGTGTGTAAGAGGCGACAGAGGGAAACCAACCAGGAGAAGGGCAGCAGCGTTCTTTTAATAATAAAAACTAAAAATAAGTCCAGTCAAGTGTTGCAACTATGGCAAATATTTCCCCTATGAGACAATCTATGAGTGAAGCACATGTTCATTAGTGAAATTTTAAAATTCTGTAACACTCTTGACTCAGCATGGTACTGTAATAAAACATTATAGAAAGAATATCAGAGTTGTGGCTGTGGTTGTTACCACATCCACCATACCAGACGGCTCACATTTACAGAACATTTGTGTTGTTGTTTACGAGTACGCGGCCAGTCGGTGGCCGCAGCGCAGTAAGTTGCAAATTTATTACAACAGGCCGCGTGTACCGCGTGAACAATGATGCTTAAATCAGAAATTTTAATAGAAACAGTGCGGAATTATCCAGTACTTTATGATAATTCGCATCGTGATTATAAAGGTAGGATTAAAAACAAAATATATGATGATATTGCCGAATATAATAAGACTTCATCACGGTTAGCCGTCTGACTGACTTACGTCTAATCGTAGCACAGATATCACAGCGAATGGTTGCGATCGCGGTGGTGTGTTGTTGCAGCGGCTGGAGCCGCGGCTCGCGGTTAGCCGCCACCGCAAGGCGCTTGTGTGTGGGAGACACTTAACACATCATCACTATCATTATTATCTACTTCAAATAAAAGAAAATACTGCTTCATGAACCTTCATTATTACACCCTATCATAAGTCTACCGATGAAACTAGACCCCCCACAATGATTGCCAAAGCACGGTCTCAAGCCACCTGCATTCATCCACTTTCTGTATCTACCAGGTTGCCACTCCATTGCTGGGCTGCATGTATGTTAAAATTGATTATCTTTTTTTATAGGATAAGGATGACAAACGAGCACACAATCCACCTGATGGTAAGTGGTTGCTGTGGCCCATAGACGTTTACATCTATCTTCGATTACGAATGAAAATGCAGATGTGTTGTCACCCGTGAGGACTAAGATGGAATGTCTCGTTTCCAGTAAAAAGGGTCTCCGGTTCTCTACACTCACCATACGAAACACAGCAGCGTTAAGCTGCTGTTTGACGCTGGTATTCTGTGAGAGCGTGATCCGTCCCCGGTCGAGCCGACCCATTCGTGCTACAACCATAATATAGCGGCAGCGTGGCTCTACCACGTCTAAATCTTTTCCCAAGTCGGTTTCTATTTCATTGGTCTTGGTTTTACATTGACTTCGTTGGTTTGATCAGAAAGTACATGAAATATTCCTATCCTATTTAACACACTTTTATTGGCATAACCTGTGTGAATTTAATAGAATTCTTCCGGAATTTTTACAATACAATAATTCAGTGACCTAGTACTTATATCCACATTGAAAGATGTTTTTTAACTATCAGACTAAAAGAATATGATACTAATATGTTTTTGTTAATTAATACCACAACAGTGGTAGAGCCACGCGGCAGCTTTTGCTGTCGCATGGATGGGCCGGCTCGAACCGGGGTGGTACCACGACCTCACAGAAAACCAGCGTGAAGTAGAGGTTTACCTCTGTGTTTCGCTTGGTGAGTGCAGGTGGCCGAAGGCCCTTTTTACTGGAAATGAGCCATTCCATCTTAGTCCTCACGGGTGACAACGCATCTACATTATGATTTGTAATAGAGGATAGATGTAGATGTCTATGGGCCGCAGCAACCACTTACCATCAGGTGGACTGTGTGCTCGTTTGTCACCCTTATCCTATAAAAAAAAACTTATATCCACATTGAAAGATGTTTTTAAACTAGCAGACTAAAAGAATATGATACTAATATGTTTTTGTTAATTATCGTTTTGAGTTAAATTATTTCATGGATTATAATTTTAATCTAAAACACTTATTTAAATAAAACTAATTTTATGGATTTTATCGCGTATATTAACTTATTTTATATTCCCGACGTTTCAAGCACTTTACAGCACCCATGGTCACGGGGGGGAAAACAACAATAAAATACTTAATTTTTTATTGTTTTTCTGAATAAATAATGCCCTGAAAATACTGCGGTAATAGGTGCCAAATATTTTAACCGGCTGCTTAATCCGATGTATACCGCGTAATAGCGGTTTCAGATACCTAATTTATTTTTAAATTTTTTGGGTTATTATTATGACCTTTCCCGCTTTGGATTCGACTTAGATCATATAAGAGTGAATAAGTTGCATAAAAGCTTTTAGAAAAATTTACTTCGCAAATATCCGCGTTATAAAATAAAATGATGTGTCTTACCTAGTATGAAGAGCACCTCCCGCCCTCCCTCAATTGCGTGCACTATCCCCGTCACCACTAATCCCAGCACCGCTACTCCCAACACCACTACACTAGGCAAGACACACCACTGACGATAATACGACCCGTGTTTCGCCTCTACACGAGGCATCCTCAGGTGATATAGACTCTACGGTGGCTAACCGCTAAGTGAGCGGCGTCAAGGCAGTCAAAACCACTGCTGAATATAGACCTCTCTCATTCGGCCAGCAGTGCAGTAACCACGTCTCAAATCAATAAGTCATTACTGGTAACACACACTGTTTGTACAATCTCGTTATTAAGTATTGAGGTATACCTGACGAGAAGATGTGTCGTAATCTCCCGAAACTGCTCAGTCGAGTTGAATCTGTCTATTGATTTCTCGGTCAAAGTTGGACTTACCAAGTCAGACTATTTGTCCTAGTTAAACCAAATCGTTAACAACTTCGAGCGCAGTGTTCCAAACAACTACCGGCATAGGTGTGACATGAACGTTACACGAAACTTTTGTTTTGCCCATGTTTATCGTAAGACCTATCCGTATGGAAACACTATTGAGGACATTGAGCATAGTGCGACATTGCGATTCTGTTATAATGACTTTTTCGTCCGTAATTCGAAGGGGAGTGATGTACTTACCATGTGATGTGATGTTAATAATATATATTTTCCAGTTCAGTAACGCTTAGCTTGAAAACATCTTCCAATGCGGCAAAGAGTTTGAATGTTTCGCGAATATAACTTCACACTGTCGAACGGACATGTTATCATTATACTGACAGTCAACTTGGCACCGTTGAAAGGACTGTAGCACTGTCCTTATTTCGACACAATCAAAAGCTTTCTCATAGTTCACATATGCAAGAGAAAGTGGCAGATTGTACTCTTCGGTCTTCAGTACAATTTACCGAAGATTATGTATGAGATTTATAGTGGTAAAGCCTTTTCGGAAATTGGCTTATTCGGGAGGCTGGAAGTAGTCGAGTCTGAGTAATGAGAGTGCTCTCGAAAACAGCACGTAGACGCGGCTCATAAGTGAAATCAGTCTGTAGTTCTTCAAGAGAGCGTTGTTAACTTTCTTGATGAACAGGACCGCCGCATTTCTGCTTCACGCCTACGGAGGCGTTGAACCTTAGCCGCATATAATATTAGTATTTTTTTTTGTTGTAAAAACACCGTTCCATATTCAAACGTCTGTTTTTGTATTTTTAATGGCTTGATATCGTGACCGTAATTGGTTGTTCTGCTGTTGTACTAAAGTTTATATTTCGATTAGTGACATTGAAGTTGAGTAATGAACCGGGTGATTACTGTCATGTACGTCACCGCTTCAGATTCGTGGTAAAGTGAAATGAAATATCAGCATTCCATTTACTGGACGAAATATTTATATTCATTATAAATAGATTAATATAAGCTATTTTTGCTTGTACCGTGTGTAATAAAGTTTTGTAGTGTTTTACTTTCATTGTCTTGATTATCTGCAAAGCCCCATATTTAGGTGTTTTTTTTTAAATCTATACTAACTAAAATTAATGATTTCGAATATTAACGCAAATCTACAGATTGGTAAAATAATTAAAGAGAAATATTGGCACGGCCGGTGTATAGAGCATCACCAGTGCGTCCACATAGCAATGAATGTTACCGGATTGCAACATATTATTGATATGCAGAAGAAACAGCGTTGGTGATAGCACGCAGCATTGTGGTACACCAGCGTTAATAGGCTTGTAATCGGAGCATGCACCGTCTACTACAACCTTGATGCTCCAATCACCCAGATAACTGGTGATCCAATTGCACAATTTGTCGGGAAGTTCATAAGAAGAAAGCTTTGAAAGAAGCGATTGGCACCATACCCGATCAAAGGCCTTCGCTATTTCAAATTAACCGGCCAAATACTCCCCCTTGGACTCGATCGCTTGCGTCCATCTCTTTGTTAGGTAAGTAAGAAAATCACCAGCTGAGCGACCCGGACGGAAACCGTACTGGCGGTCACTAATCAGCTGTTGCTCCTCAAGGTACCGCATGTGCTGGCAGTTAATAATGGAATCCATTATTTTCGAGAACAAGGAGGTGATGGCGATAGGCCTGTAGTTGGACGGATCAGAGCGGTTACCTTTTTTTGGGATCGGGTGCATGAAAGTTGTCTTCCGTGAATACGGGACAACGCATAGGGAGTAGGAGTACAGGAAAAGATGCGTTAGAACCGGTGCCAACTCTGGAGCGCACGTCCTCAGCATAATTGGCGGGATTCCGTTAGGCCCATTATATATTATTATCTATTTAGTTCAGTAATATCATATGATATTTATAGAAGAAGATACCATCTTGTGTCTCTACCTAGAACCACGTACCACAAACCCTACCCCCTACCTATGTACCTACGTCACAATTACTATATATAAGTCTCCTCCAAATCAATAAAGAGAGAGTTATTAAACTGCATGAGTGAGTTTAATTTCTTGCATTGTCCCAACATTACACCCCAGAGATTGCCTCATAGGGCGGATTTTGCCTTTGTTGCAAGTTTTGGCAAGCGGTTTGGCAACCGCAGTTTTTTTTTAATAATTTTAGGTTGTTATCCGAAAGATGCTGCTGCTCATGTCCTGTTTCAGTAACCCTAATATAATAAACCATAGCAGATTAATGCTGCTGTGTTCCGTATGGTAAGTGAAGAGAACCTGGAGACCCTATATACTAGTCACAGTACACTCCATCTCCTCAGTAGTCCTAAAGGTTGACAACGCAACTGCGTTTTAATTCTTTATTAAAAATTTATGCAGATGTCTATGAGCCACAGCATCCACTTAGCATCAGGTGGGATGTGTGCTCGTTAGTCCTCATATATAATATATATATATATATATATATATATATATATATATATATATAATATCTATTATGAAAAATATTTGGAGTATTCAAGAATTTTATTCTGTAGGTTAAAATTCTGAGCGGTAAGTAAAAGTTGTTTGTATGATAATTCGTCATGAATAATATCATGAAAATACTGACAGAGTGCAATTTCTGTAAATTTAATAATGTGAAGTAAATTATACCATAAGCAGTTCAATTGTTCTTATTTGGGCGTTGTTTTAATTAAAATTTATTTATATATTACTTTGAAATATATAATTTACAATGTGTAATAAATGATGTGTAAGCAATTACACCGACTATATCATTTTCACTCAGCTTAAGAACCTTGTAACACTGCCTAGGTAAAAACTTTTTTATTTATCATCGTAACTTTAGCAAAAGGTTAGATGATAAAAGGTCGCTACCGATACAAATATATTTCACCGCAGCTAACAAGTACGTGATCTAATTCAAATTCTGATCAAGAATCATGCGAAGCGCAAGTATTTGAAAGAACAAATTTATTATACGTCATTTCAAGCATATGATAATCCCCATTTTTTATTTGGCTTCAGAATATCTTATCATGCTTTCAGAAATAATTTATAGCTCTTTCTTCTTAAAATTGAATCCAAAAGTTTACTGATAAGAGAATAGTTTTATATCCTATGTCACTTCTACAACTAAGGCGATTCTAATGACCATATGTTAAGATCCATCAAAGCATTTAGTAGAACCTAAGCACATTAAAAATAAGTATATAGATTACGACCACGGTCTTTCTAAATATTGCAAAGTCATAAATGTTTTCGATAAAATTAAATTTAATATACTGACTGAAGTAAATAATTCAGAACTCCTAGTTTTTAGAAAACGACCTGTAAATCTACGAAATATAGATTATGAATCCAACATATATATCCTTCCGATAAAATAAAAATTTCTATGAAGCAAGAAAGTTGGCTCACCTTGTACCTACTTTTATTATTGTCTTGCCACTAGAATTAAAAAAAAAAACGGTAAATCAAAACTGTTCCTTGTGGAATCAATTATCACCAGCGAATTTTCCGGACCGATACGACTTAGGAACCTTCAAGAAAAGAGCTTACACCTTTCTAAAAGGCCGGCAACGCATCTGCAATTCCCCTGGTGTTGCAGTTGTTCATGGGCGGCGGTAGTCACTTACCATCAGGTGAGCCGCATGCTCGTTTGCCCCCTCTTCTATATAAAAAAAAAGTAAACTTAAATCATAAATGTTAAATCAACAATACTTATTGTACTCGTAGTAAGTACTTTATACTAGAATATTGTGATTTAATATTAATACATTTTTGTTTCTTTAAGACGGCTCTCAAGTGAAGATAAACCCCTAGAGGTTTATATGCTAATATTGTACTGGATATTGTAACAAAATAATGCTTAATAAATTTAAAAAAAATTAGGCTACAGAGCCTACTAAAGAAATAGACATACATACTCGAATAACATTACAAACAGAAGAAGTTTCTGGAGCAGTCGGGTAAAATACCTTACACTAGTGTGGGGGCACTAAAGTTAACCATGCGGTGGCGTTGTAAGAATATCGAGTATCCTATATCTTCCCGTGGGTGTCGTAAGAGTCGAGAGAGGAAAATTGAAACAGATGATGGCCAGCAGCACCTTCTTGATGAAAACTCAAAATAATAAAAAACTGCCGTTGACAACGTGCTTGCCAAGCGTGTCCAAAATGGCCAAATCTATGGGGGACTACGTTCAGCAGTGGACTTTTATACGCTGTTATTGTATAGTAATGTTATACTAATGCTTGTTCCATCTGCAGTTCGAACCCGCGACCCCCAGCGCCGTAACTAAAAGTTAATCCACTGCCCCACGGAGCAGCCAAAATAATTCTGTAATAGTTTGAATCTAATTATTTAGCTAATAGAACGAATAATTTGATTTCATATGGACTCAGGTGGACTGTGTGCTCGTTTGTCACCCTATACTATACTCCTAATATGCTCCTAAGATTCCGCTATCGGACAGTGGGCCTTCCCATTAAAAAAGAATATTTCTAGAGTATTGTAAAATTTACGGCGAAATAATACTGAACTTAAAAACGTGGCGAAATAATACTAGGACAAAAAAGGGTTCGAGTCTGGATTGAGAGCAATAGATTTGTGAGATTCGTGTCGTAAATCTTACATCCAAATATAGAATCGGTCGAGCTAGATATTGGATTCTTATTTGTTTTTTATAAATGGATCGGTGGCAGTAAGGATGGTATTGATGATACAGCGTGTAGTGGCGCTGTAAGAATACCCACTACCCCATCCGCCAGGAAAAGAAATCAAGAGATGGGCAGCAGCGTCCTTCTAACTGCTATTGTTGACCCGCTTGCGAAGCATGGCAAATATCCCTCATATGGGGCAATCTATGGGGGAGGCCTATGTTCAGCGTGGACTTTAATAGGCTGTAACAGTAACGGTAAAGATTATAAAGGAGCACATAGTCCACCTGATGGTAAGGGGATGCTGTAACTCGTTAGCCTAATTAGATTGGTCCGAGTTAATAACTTTTAGAGACACCAATTCGGCTGTACATTTTTTTTATAACAAACTAGCTGTTCCCCGCGACTTCGTTCGCGTGTTAGGGTTTTTATGTTTCTGCGCGGAACCCTGATTCTTTTTCTAAAATAAAAGTAGCCTATGTTACTCCTTATGAAATCAGCTATCTGCCAGTGAAAGTCCCGTCAAAATCGGTCCAGCCGTTTCGGAGATTACCCGGAACAAACAGACAGACAGACAGACAGACAGACAGACAGGCAAAAATTTTAAAAATTGTATTTTAGTTATAGGTATCGTATTTACTTTCATATGCATTTAGTAAAAAACTGTAATTTTGACATTACAAACAGACACTTCAATTTTATTTATTTGTATAGATTGAAAGAAATTGTTAATTTATATGTACCAAGTAAAAAGCTTTTTTCAAATCATTGTCAGTATATCTATCCCAAGTGGTCCACACCTGAGATCATAGAGAACATTTAAAAATATATATTTTCATCTTAAGAGATTTAAGCAAGAACGCAAATTATTTAACGAAGAACTGTTTAGCTTTTATCGATGGAGAGTTAAAACCTTAATTGACAACGCATATGAGTAGCACCTTAAGTTGATACAGAAAGGCATAATTAGTTTTCTGGAAATATTTTTTTTTGCATGTAAAATTAAACTTTGTGTGCGTATTGGATTTTCTGTAAGCTACAAGAGTTTTTGAATTAAATTAATAAATAATCCATAGATACGTTGTCACCCGTGAGGATATAGAATGCCTCGTCACCGATAAACATTGTCTGCGTTTAGAGTTTTCTCACTTTTTGCGAAATATAATAGTATATTGATATTTTGCACTGGTATTTTCAGCAGACTTCACATAAGGTGGTTCACAATTTAAATATAATATGTTATGTTTGATCATGAGGACCCGGGGGAAAAATTCAATAACTTTGCTTCTACTTGAATTTCAACTCAGGTCTGCAGGTTGATGTATAAAATATTGAACATGTAGACGTAAATATTTTTTAAATTATTGGGATAGCGTAGTTTTTCAAGTTCCTTTACGAAACAATAATATGTAACAGTCAGTACAAATAAAAGAAGGTAGAACTAAACGCACTAATTTTATTTTATACTTGAAGAACAATCTCGGCAGAGTTTCGTTTTATTACGAGCGGTAGTGTGATCACTTTTTAAAAATGGAGCTTGTAAGACACTATATAGCACTACCCCACACCAGAGACATCCGGTGGTTAGAGTGGTGGCTTCCGCTTGGCTTGGCTAGGATTGGCTGGCTTGAATGGTGCGCTGTGATTGGCTGTGGCGGTGTGGCGTAACATTCGGCCGTCCTGAAACAACAATTGCTCCCGCAATGGGAGAAAGCTTGGTTAACTTTCTAGCAGGTCAATAAGGTCTTCGGTTTCCAGTTGTTCATCAGAACTGCTGGCACTGTCAGATATGGGAACCGTACTGTGATAGGGCCTCAAGGAGTCCGCTGCAACAAGGCCTGTGAAGGCCCTGTAGCCTCGGAGTCCCTTAATACTTCTGATCCTATATCTGTCATTACCCAACACCTTGATTACGATATATGGACCCGAGAAGACGTCGTCAAGTTTAGTGTTTACCTTCGACGTACTGCTTGTTGGTGCTTGCCGCCAAAGAACTAAATCCCCCT
The DNA here is from genome assembly GCA_963668995.1 of Parnassius mnemosyne. NCBI lineage: Eukaryota > Metazoa > Arthropoda > Insecta > Lepidoptera > Papilionidae > Parnassius > Parnassius mnemosyne. The sequence continues at coordinate 1,723,900 of CAVLGL010000090.1, forward strand.
TTTTATAGACACGGCTTGTTTTGCGTTTCTTGTCAAAGTTACGTTTCATCCTATCACTCGCTAGTTTTAACTGTTTACTAGCTTTGTTACGCCTAACGTCCACTGGCTCACTAACACTTCCATTGCCAACGATGTCACAACGTGGCCTGGAGCTTTTGGAAAACATCAAATCATAAGGTCTGTAGGTTGTACTTTCATTCGCGGTATTATTAATACCCCATAGAATATCAGGTAAGCTGTTCGCCCAGTTATTTGCAGCCTCGCTAGCATCTGTGGCACGCAAGGCATTCAATATGGAACGGTTAGTGCGTTCCACTTGACCATTCGCTCGCGGGCATGCGACGGAGGTTAAGATATGCCTAAACTGTTTATCAGATGAGAACTTTTTGAAGTATCTACTGGTAAAAGCCTTCCCGTGGTCACTTACAAGTTTATCGGGGTATCCGAATAAGCTGAATATTTTTCTGAGTGTTCTAATGGTTTCCACCGAATTGACTGTTCGAGTTGGCTCAGCAATAACAAATTTAGAAAAGGAATCTGTTATAACCAGCATATACTGATAGCCTTTAGCTGTCTTGCAAAAGGGGCCCAAGTGGTCGACATGAATCATGATCATGGGCTCTGTGGGTTTGGGAATAGGGAACAATTTTCCTTCCTTTTTACCATGACCACTCTTACCATAAGCACAATGAAGGCAAGCAGTAACATACTTTCGAATAAAGCGAGTCATTTTTGGAAACCAGTAGTCTTTTTTTATTAAGTCTATACACTTTTGGAAACCCACATGTCCTATGTCATCATGGTGCATTTGGACCAGCCTCCATCGAGCTAATGCTGGCACTACGAGACGATTACCATGCAATGTCTTTTTATACAATCTATCATCTGAGAATACATAACTATTGGATATTTCAGTGGCGGCTGAGCCATCCCTAAGCTGATCAATGATTCGCTTCAACTTGTCATCCTGATACTGGACGGTATAACACCAGTCCGACACTTCAAGGCGATTCACATTCACATTATCGATTGGGTTCCTACTTAACGCGTCTACATGTTTCATTCTCTCTCCGGGTCTATATTCTACACTCATATCAAAATCTTGGATTGACAGCCACCACCTGGCTATACGCGGGATAATGTCACGTTTAGTTAAGGTGGCACGAACAGCCGTACAGTCAGTCACGATCTTAACATGTTTGCCTATGATGTACACCCTAAATCTACGCAACGATTCGACTACCGCGAGAGTTTCGAGCTCGTAGCTATGATACATGCTTTCTTCCTTACTCGTTACTCTACTGAAATACATAACGGGGTGTAATGAATTATCAGTTTGTATTTGCAACAAAATGCCTGCGATACCTGATTTGCATGCATCCGTGTGAATCTCCGTCGGTAATGCGGGGTCGTATAAAGCTAGTATGGGTTTTGTACACAAACACTGTTTTAATTGTTCAAAACTATTAGATTGTTCACGGCCCCAATTCCAAGCCGCGTTTTTCTTTGTTAAATCGGTCAATGGGCGGGCAATTATTGCGAAATTTTTAATAAATTTACGGAAATAACTACATAACCCAATAAATTGACGTATCTCGTGAACGTTACTAGGAGTGGGAAACTGTGACACTGCTGCCAACTTAGATTCACCCGGTTGAATGCCACTCGGTGTAATTTCATGTCCTAAGTACGTGATTTTATTTTGTAAAAAGGAACACTTACTCATGTTTAGTTTTAAATTTTCTAATCTTAATTTATGAAGTACCTTCTCTAAAATATCTAAGCCCGACTGCACATCGAAAGATGGCAACAACAAATCATCTAAAAACGCTAACACTTCATAGTTGTTCGAAAAATTATTGCAAGTTTTCCTACTACCGTCTTTTGAAAAGTTATTGGAATTTCGTAATGAATCTACGATTTTGTTTATAAGTCGCATAAAAACTGATGGTGCATTAGCCAGGCCAAATGGGACACGCGTATATTCAAAGTGCCCCTGTGGTGTGATAAAAGCGGTTTTGTGTATGTCTTCCGGATCAATTTTAACCTGATGGTAACTTTGTGCTAAATCAAGACTTGTGAAGAAATTCTTGCCGGCTAACTTTGAAACCTGATCATCGATACTGGGCAACGGATACCTATCTTTGACTGTAATAGCATTAAGTGCTCGATAGTCAACACAGAGTCTACTATCGCCGTTTTTTTTCTTTACAATGATAACTGGAGAAGCAAAACATGACTCGGACTCTCGGATTATACCTGCGTCTAATAATTCAGAGACTTTAGACCTAACTATCTCCTGCTCACTATGTGACAAGCGGTAGGGTTGGCGGTATATAGGTTGTTCAGTTGTCAATTTTATTTTCATTTTTAATAAATCTGTACATCCCAAGTCTTGTGTTTTATTCGCAAAACAGTCACTGTAATTAGTCAATAAAGTAATTAAACTATCATGATCATTTTTATTTAATGGACCCGACTTAATATCTTCTATGTTTATTCCCCCAATAGTGCTAACGTTTGCTAGGCTAGTATGCAACAGAGATGCTATAGAGTTGCTATAATAATCATTATTGGCTTTGGCTACGGAAGTCGATGGCAAAGTGTAATTTTTAGGGCTAACCTGAACTTCTGGTTGCGGTGCGGTGACGCAGCTATCTGCTCTGGTCAGCACCTCGCCTTGCTCCCAGATGATGTTTTGAGCTCCATTGTTGATGACTTTGATGTACCCGACGGTGCCTCGTAGCAGAGTGGCAGGAATTGAGTACGAAACACCTCGTATCTCATAATGTTGCGGCGTAGTGACGACATCGTTATCTTCGTCATTATCTATCACGTTGACCTTGATGATGGAAAGTCCAGGCAATAGACGCTCTTTCTCTGTAGTGACGACCTTAAAGCGAGCGCGCTCTTCAATCACATCCATTTGCCTTGTAAAGTCGATATCTTGTTTGAGAGTGGCTTTTCCTTCCCTGACCTCTAAGACCATTCCGTCGCTGTTGATGATGGGCTGTCCAACCAAAAGATGGACGTTCCCCATATCCACGTCTGTTAAATGAGCCTTGCACGGGATATGTATACCATCGATTTCTAGTTTAAAACCTACCTCTCCGCAGCTGGGTAGATGTTCTCCAGAGAATCCCTTTAGGATAGTGCTGGTCGGGTTGATTTTGAGATCCAATAGTCTCGACACGTGGGTAGATAATACATTTACTTGGCTGCCGGTATCAATATAAGATTTAACGTGAATGCCATTGATCTTTACCGCTTTTTCGTAAATCTTGTTGTGATTTTGTAAAAGTTTAATTTCTTTAACTTTATCATCAGCCAGTAGCGCAGGTTTCGGAGTGATTCCGCAGCGCGTAGCAATGTGGCCTTGCTTGCCACATTTGAAGCATGTTCGTGAATCTGGATACGGGCAGTTACGTAATATGTGGCCGGTCTTCTTACAGCGCGGACACGGATCAATGTCAGGGTTAATAGGCGTGTATTTTTTATCAATTACCTGTCGATCGTAAGCGTCTTTACTTTGCACACGTGTTCTAATTGACGTTGACAGCGGTTGATAATCATCCAGCGCACAGAGAAAGCCTTCATATAATTCTTCGGGATGCTCGCACTGATATGCTCTCGCATTCGCTTGAAGTGATGATGGTAGACCACGAATGATGCAGGAGACTGTTGCGCTGTCAGACAACTTACACCGGAAGCACATGGCCACTTTGTCTTGGTAGTATTTCGTCATCGATTCCGTTGGTAGTTTCTTTCGGCTCATCATCTCTTCTAACATGTTCCCGAAATCGCGATGTTTGGGAAAAGCACGCGTCAGCATCTGCTTCCATTCTTGCCAGGAATAATCGTAGTCATCAAGCCGATTGTACCATCGTCTGGCTTGACCTCTTAGTCTATGCTGTAAGTAAAACGACTTTGTAGTTTCGCTCCAGCCATGAATTTCGCCTAGTTGATCTATTTTCTTGAGCCACGCTGTTGCGGTACTACATTCTTCATTATCGGGGTCGAATTCTGGAATAAGTGAGGCTGCACGGTGTTCTTTTCTTGTTGTTACGGAGGGTAATTCTTCGTCTAGCTCTTGCATTGCCTTTTGTACTTCGGTTTCCAATAGTCTTCTAAGGATTTTCCGGGCCGGAGGAGTGTCTGGTGGTGTGACCTCGTCTTCAGTGTCGCTTTTTTCAGATGAATCTTTACATGGTGATTCGCTCGACTCTTGAGGGCGGACTTTATTGCCTTTTCTTGGCATTCCGACGCGATGACGCTTCATAGTTTTCACTTTTGATCCCACTTCTGAGATGTAACAGTCAGTACAAATAAAAGAAGGTAGAACTAAACGCACTAATTTTATTTTATACTTGAAGAACAATCTCGGCAGAGTTTCGTTTTATTACGAGCGGTAGTGTGATCACTTTTTAAAAATGGAGCTTGTAAGACACTATATAGCACTACCCCACACCAGAGACATCCGGTGGTTAGAGTGGTGGCTTCCGCTTGGCTTGGCTAGGATTGGCTGGCTTGAATGGTGCGCTGTGATTGGCTGTGGCGGTGTGGCGTAACAAATAATAATAATAATAAATAATTTATTGCTTTAAAAGAAGTAGTAAGTTGTTACAATATTGTTGGGTACTCTCTTTTAGGTAAAGAGATACCTGTAGTAGAGGGACCCGCTCTTCCGTAGTACAATTATATTACTACATTAAATTATAATTAAAATAAAAAAAATTCTACACAATTTAAAACATACAGTAAGGTATAATTAATAATATTTGTGTAATTGTGTGCAAGAATGTTTGTGTGTGTGTGTGAGTGAGTGAATGAGTGAGTGAGTGAGCGAGTGAGTGAGCGAGTGTGTGTGTGTGTGTGTGTGTGTGTGTGTGTGATTACTACATTAAATCAGAATTAAATAAAAAAAATCTACACAATATTTCTATAAATTCAAACTTTTCTGCCTAAACAACGTGGGAACCGCAGTTCAAGAAAACCTTTTTATTTCGAACGTGATGTGATTCCTAACACTCAAGAACAACTTGGTACTGAAGTGTTCACAACAAAGATATACAACTCGTTTGTGCTAAGTTTGCACTTGGTGCGGATGATGTAACAACAAAAATAATGCAAGAACTATAACAATGAGGAGACGAAAATTAAGACGTATCGGTAACAAAGATGTAAACCGTACTGACGCGACGGTATGATCTGGGCGTTGACAGCGGAGAAACGGATTCTTCTCGCATTGCAGTGACATGCTGAGTTAGCTCAACAGAGGTATAACTATAAAATTGAAGTGATTGTGAACCGTGTAGTGCCACACATTTAAATAAAACTAATTTTACGGATTTTATCGCGTAAATTAACTTATTTTATATTCCCGACGTTTCTGAGGTGTATAACGTCCCATTATCATAGTTAACCACGGCTACCTCCAGATTAAAATTATTAATTTTTGTTCCGATCTACGCAGTATGAACTTACAGTATCTTAGTCTTACAGTTGTATGCTTGAGTTGGGGTTTAATTTTATTAATTATGTGATCCCAAGCAGATGGTAGCACCCAGCCATCTTTTCTATTGAAATTACGATGTTTTTTCATTTCAATAGACTCGTGAATCATCGGAAGGAATCGGTGTTCTTTAGAGGATTTGTGGTCTATCAAATCTAATATAGTGACGGGGGCGATCTTGTACGTGTTCACAGACTGCAGACTTCCCGTATCGATTATTCACATGGGTGCCATGGGTGCTGGAAAGTGCTTGAAACGTCGGAAATATAAAATAAGTTAATATACGCGATAAAATCCGTAAAATTAGTTTTATTTAAACATGTAGTGCCGTCTGCCAAGCGTGGCAACTATGGCATTATCTGGGGGAGGCCTATGTACAGCAGTGGACTTTTGATAGGCTGTGGAGGTGGTGGTGGAAGTAACAAACTACCTCACATTCCATCTGATGGTAAGTAGCTACTACAGCCCATGGATATTTTTAAATAGATGCACATAATCAAGGCTACATATGAATTTTGATGGTATAAATCTAATATTACGGATTTAAGACAAAAACAGAAACTTTTTGTTTAATATAGATTATAAATAATACTTATTGAAAGACACTCTTTTGTTTAATTACCACTGGTTCGTAAACCTCTGTTTTGGAAAGAACCAGTAAAAAACCTAGCGGCACTTTTTTTTAAATAACAGCTCACAATCATGTTACACAATTAACCAGACAAAACAAATTAGAAATAGCTTGGTAGCGATCACTTCATTCCTAGGGGTTATTATTATCCATAAATTTCTTGATATTTTTTAGCCCTTTTTATACAAACTTTATTTAATAAAATAGTATACGAAGTAATATATAAATAAATAAATTTTGGATTATAGAAGCCACCCTAACCATTTCTGAGAGTCGACCTGAATACTGTATTTTCCACATTGAGTGAAATACATTTGGAATTGATCAACCTGGTTTCATAGTGTCGTAGTGATCGCAATTCAGAGGCGACCTTTTTATTTTGTACGTGATACGATTTCAAATGCTTTGCTACAACATTTGGTACTCAAGAAACTACGCAGTTGAGGCTGAAGAAAACCTGTTGTGGGTCATTATACGACGGGAATTGAAGCGATTCTGCCTGCTACTTGTGAGACCTTATAATAAAAATTTCAATGCCTTGATGACTTAGAGCACACTTGGTGGCCGGTTGGTTTTATTTTGATGTTACACATTGAATAAAACTAAATGCCACGAATGATTTAAGGGTCTATCGAAATTAAAAGAATTGTGAAATTAAAACACTACTACTGCATCCTAGATTCAATACAGATGGCTGAACCCTATCATCTGCTTAAAATCCCGATTAGAGATTATTAAATATAATTCCAAACCCAAACAAGACTTTACGTTAAGCTCGTTCTCTAGATTCAGTTAACGGTATGATAAATAACGTATGGCATCAGGACTCTTCAGTCCCCCAGCTCGCAACTATGTGTGCTCTTCCGCTAAGAACTCCTGGATCGATATTCACCCATACCCGTTACTGTAAAGGGAGCGTGACACAAGTAGAATGTAAGAAATGTAAGTTTGCTGGGTGGTAGATTTCCTTTTCTTACAAGGAGCTTATCTGCGTAAGCACCTTCTTCTTTGATGCACTTCTATTTTGACATTCAAGTTCCTGCCAAAACACAATATTCTCAAATGACCAAACTCTTCCTTTTATTCTAAATTTTAACAGAAAAATGGCCAGTAACAAAAAGAAAGAAAGATAGAAAATAAGTTTATTTAGTAACACATTTTAGAAGTTAACCATAATAACATATTATGATAATTGATTACTAAAAAGGTACCCACCTCAGCATGGTCTTGGTACTAACAAAGTACTTCGAAACTGATCTTCCGTGGCTGTCGATAAAATTTAACAAAAACAAGGCTTAACAATATTCATTATTGTACAATGTTAAGTCAATATGCACATATAGTATATTTACGATTATTACGACCAAATACACGATTACACTATAAGTAATAAAACATACATAAGTACTTATAATAAATTAATATAATAAAAATAGCAATTACTTAAATAAAATTAAAAATAAACGAATAAACGGAATAGAAAAGTATGTAAGACACAATAAATAATTTTCAATAAGTTGACTTTTGAATATTGAGTAAGTATTTTTTTAGTTATATTTAAACAAACCGATTGAAGCTAGTGGTGGTATGTTGTCCCAGCATTTCGTGCCAGAATAACGAAAGCTTCCTCGAAATGCCGATGTACTGTGTCGTTGAGTTTGTGAGTCTGTGAGTTGCTATTCTAATTTGTCGCAGTGAAAAGAGTAATTTGTTATAAAGATACTGTGGTGTGCGTGTGTGTGTCATTATGATACCAAACAATAAACTGGCAAAATGTAGAGCACGTCGAGACTGAGACGTCGAGAATGAGAGAACGTCGACAAGCGGACAGTTATACAAGCTATAATATATCAGATCAACCCAGAACGAAAAACGGAGCACTACACACATTTCAATTGGTTCATAGAACAAACCTAAATTATGCTCAACTCATTATAAGAACACGCACTCACGTACACATGCATCTCAAATCATTTGCAACTAACACAATGGTTTTATTAAGTAAAAGCAATGTGCGCGTCCAGCAGTGAAATATTACAGGCCGTTAAAGAAAAAAAGAAGAAAAGGAATATTTGTGTGTAAGTGCGTGTCAAAAGGTTGAGCATAGTTTCAACTTCACTTGAAATGCATGGAGCGCTCCGTCTTTATTTCTTTGTTAGTCTGAGGCTATACGAAATACTGCTCTTGTCTTTGAAACCTACAAACTTTACTCCTTACTTGACATTGAAATATGTCTTTGAATAAATATTTTAAATGATAACATACCAAGATATTCTGCTTATGAAAAATCTCCAAGGACGCTTTTAGTTTCTATTCATTCGTACATATTTGCGACGAATGGAGTGGAGACAGTCTGAGGCTTTACATAATGGCCTACTCTCGAGGTATTTACATTTGACATGAAATAAGAAAGGTCTTCATTCATTTTAGTCGATGTCAAACAACACTGATAGAAAATGAAATATTCGATGTAATATCACACATCAGTGATATAAACGTAAAAATAATCGGATGGCAGATTCGAACCCACAATCTTATGAGTTCGCGGTCCGCACCCTGATATTAGACTACTGTCGCTTACTATACTGTATTCTATCTCATTCTCTAAATCTTAAGATGTATGCGTTTGTCTCTTTTAGTATCACTTTTTAATTTCAGATGCTAATGAAGTTTTTACTTCAATAAACAGTATATATTAAGCCAACTTCAAAAAAGGAGGAAGTTTTAGACGATATTTTTACCAACTATGAACGAATATTATACTATTTTTTTTTAAATAATTCCATCTCTATGGATGGAACTAAGCGTATGTAATTTAATTAAGATCTCCTTCTAGTTATATTACCTTAAGCTTACAATATTGATTAGACCACGCGAAAGAGTTAAATAGTTAAAATTCTAATAATAAGTTAAAACGTTCTCCACGAAAACTAAATAGAATAAAATAATTCCCACATAATTTAATGGAAATAGATTTTTTTGAAGTCGGTTTTTACTTTGTATTAAAAGTTTTATTATCTCTTATAAATTAATAATTTTAACTTGTTAATAATGTTAACACATTAAGTGAAATCAATAGAAAATATTTAAAAATAAAAATTTTAAAATTAGAAATCTCAGTTGAAAAGATATGGGCATAAATATAATCGGTGTGTACCTTTCACACCTCCGATTTGCAGACGACATCGTTCTACTCTCCGAAAACCCGAAACAACGGTTTTTTAGCTGATTAGCTGGTGATCCTCAAGGTACCGCATGAGGTGGCAGTTTATAAGGGATACCATTATTTTGGAGAACAAGGGGGTGATGACAATAGGCTTGTAGTTGGACGGGTCTGAGCGGTCGCCTTTTTTAGGGATCGGGTGGACAAAAGCTGTCTTCCATGATTTCGGGACTACGCCTAGGGATTAGGAGTACCGGAAAAGACGCGTTAGAACCGGTGCCTTCTCTGAAGCACACGTCCTCAGCACAATTGGGGGGATTCCGTCAGGCCCACTCGACTTGTGGATGTCAAGTGAGAAGAATGCTCTGCGAACCGAGCGCTGTGAGAACCGCACATCCGGCATGGAGCACTCACACCGCGAGATGGTCGGCGGTGTGTTCTCTCCGTCATCAACAGTCGAGTCGGATGCAAAAAGGGAGCCTAAAAGGTCGGCTTTCTCTTTTGCATCGTAGGCCAGTGAGTCGTCCTCCCTGTGCAGAGATGGTAGTAATGGCTTACAGAAATTCCCTTGGACCGTCTTGGCGAGAGACCAGAATGCACGGGTTCCCGAAGGAAGGCGAACAAGTTTCTCGCCAATTCTGCCCATGTGCTCTGACTTTGCCTTGGCAATAACTCTTTTGAAGGACCTGGAGGCGAAGTTATACTTCTTTTTAAGTATGCTGGTGTTTACATCCCGAGTCGCCGAAGCCGCAGCCCAGGCTTGATAACACGCTTACTGCGTAAAGCAGTCTTACAGGAGCGATCAAATCAAGGCTGAGATCTGCCTACGATGGGTACCACAGATGATGGAATAAATAGTTCCATTCCCTGTAGCACCACATCAGTGACAGAGTCAGCAACAGCGCTGGGATCATCCGGCGAGAAGCAAACCCGCCCCCATGGGTAGGAAGCAAAGAAAGACAGCATTCCGTCCCAATCCGCCGACCTGTTATGCCAAACTCGGCGGCAACCTGCAGAACGCAACCGCGAGGGAGCGTGAGTGGCACCACAATCCGGAACAGACAATGATCCGAAGAGCCAAGAGGGGCATAGACTGAAACCTGATATCCGTCCGGATGAGAGGTCAGCAGAAGGTCCAACAGGGAAGGTGTATTGATCCTCAACATCTGGAATCCGCGTAGGCGATGTAACCAGTTGTGTCAGACCATATGCCAAGGCAAAGTCATAAACAGATCTCCCCGCATGATCGGCTAAACGTGAACCGAGCCATTCGACGTGGTGGGCGTGAAAATCGAGGGGATCACGATTTCTGCGGATGGGACCTGTTGTAGTAAGGAATCTGTAGCCATTTGGACGTGGTCGATGAGTCGGTCTGTTTCGGCATTAGCGCTATGGGACCTATATAGGCACACGTAGACGCGCGGATGGTCGTCGCTGTCTACGCGTAGCCAAAGAATGGACAGGTCCGAACCTTCAAGACTGCCGAAGCGTCGAGAACAGATGTCCTCTTTGACATACACGCAAACTCCAGCCCGAGGCACAAAGGAGTGCTCCGACTTGTACCTTGGGTAAGAGAGATACGAAGTATCAGCCGGAGAAGACACCTGCGTCTCGGTCAGAAAGAGCAAGGCCGGCTTTGCCGTCTCAAGGTGGTAGTGGACGGCGTTTAGGTTCGAGTGAAGTCCCCTGATGTTGGAGAAATTCACGGATAGCGTGGCAGGGGTCGCCTTGGTCTTGTTGCTTAGTTTGCCCCGAGCAGTTATTGTGTATAGCGGAATTTTACCCCCCCCCCCCCCCCCCCCCCCCCCAGAATACGCGGGGCTCAGCGAGGGATTCTCCAGGGGTACTGGTACCCTCCTGGGGTAGTTTATGATGTAATTCCGCTACCATGTTGATTTGGGAATTGGGCATCTTATAGCATTCGAGTCCTGCACAGAAAGTGAAATAGACCGAAGAATAAAGAGTACATGGAACAAATACTGGTACATGAAGGAAATATTTAAAGGATCTCTACCAACAAAACTAAAAATAAGGGCAATGAACATTTGTCTGACTCCTTGCTTAACATATGCATGTCAAACTTGGCCACTAAAAAAATCATTTCTTAGTAAAATAAGAACATGCCAAAGAGAGATAGAAAGAATCTACATGAATGTAAGACTACAAGATCGAATTCAAAGCGCTTTGATCAGGAAAAGAACAAAGGCAAGAGATGTAGTCGAAAAATGGAAATGAGCTGGCCATATACACAGAGTAACAGACTGTAGTTGGTCACAAACAGTAACGAACTGGTACCCATTATATAAGAAAAGAAGAAGAGGTAGGCCATCAAAAAGGTGGAGTGACGACATTTTCGAAGTACTTTGTACACTGGCCAAGATTAGCGCAAGACAGAACCACTCTAAATAATTTGGAGGTTTGTACACTGGCCAAGATTAGCGCAAGACAGAATCACTCTAAATAATTTGGAGGAGGAAATACTAACAAAAATTTAATATTAAGACATACTAACACTACTAACAAATAAAATAAGAGTAAGAGATAATATTATACACTTAAAAAATTATGTAAGGGATAAAGTAAAGCTAAATAATAAAAAGTACAAGCGTGGCAATTATGGCTATACATGGGGGAGGCCTATGTTCAGCAGTGGAATTTTGATAGGCAGTTGTGGAGGTGGTGGTGGAAGTGACAAACTCCCTTACATACCTTCTGATGGTAAGTAGCTACTACAGCCCATGGAAATTTTAACTGACTGTACATAGGAGTTTACGCACTGCTGCATGGCAGGAGAAATAGGTTAATGTATTACGGTCTCCTAGGCAAAGCTTGTAGGACTCCTACTACCACCATCTACATGCGTTAGTTGCTTCATTTGAAAGCACCGGTTGACGGCTCCGTGGCGCCGTGGCTTAGCAATGAGTTGCAGCACTGAGGGCTGCGGTTTCGAATCCCGCTCGGAAAATGTGTTTTTATGGCCTAAAATCATTGTTGCCTGTTGCTTGCAAAGCGTGGTCACTATGGTAAATACCCCCCTATAATATAGTCTATGGAGGGTGCCTATGTTAAATAATGGACTTTTGGTCGAATTTTTTTTAAGGTATTAGAATGACAAACGAACATACAATCCACCTAATGGTAAGTGGATGTTGTGGCCCATAGGCATAAATTTGTAATTAAGATAATTCAAATAATAATGCACGTATCTTTGTATGAATAAAATTTTAAAAAAATAGTGCCGTGGGAATCTAACTCGGATTACTCGCGTACTGTAAAATTACAGTGAACACTTAGTCCAAGGCTACAAAATATCGTATTGAAACATTATTAAAATCGTTTCGGGAAATCGCTCTTATCAATGAAGGTTGGAAAAAGGTTCGATTTTCCTCGGGGTGGAAATACAAGCGTCGGAGATTAATGATACACTCTCACCAGTTTATGTTGTTGATATAGATTTAAGAACTCTCGATAAATAACCAGAAGTGATTCAGTGTATTATTATTGAAACGACTCATTCAATATTTCATAATTTAAAAAAACAAACGTTTTTTCCCCTTATTAAAAGCCAGTGTTTGAATACAATCCCATGTGGTGGTAAGTAGTGAGGAAGCTTTGGATAATATAATCCTCGCATATTTCCCAACAAAAGCCTTTTCACTCTTGCTATAAATACTTGTCATGTAATCAGATGGAAAGACAGATGCCGGTACATTATCCTACAACTATGGCAATATAACCCCCATGAGCAATGATACTAATAAACGGCCCCCAATCAGAGGCAGCCCGCTATTCCTTGTTATGGTAGCGGCATAGTTGTAGCACGAATGGGTTGGCTCCATCGGGAAAAGACCACGCTCTCACATAATACCAGCGTAAAATAGCACCTTGACACTTCTGTGATTTATACAGTGAGTGTAGAGAACCGGAGACCCATTTTACTGGAAAAGAGGCTTTCCATCTTAGTCCTCACGGGTGACGACGTATCTGCATTTTGATTCGTTATTGAGGATAAATGTAGATGCCAATGGGTCACAGAAACTACTTACCATCAGGTGGACTGTGGGCTCGATTATCACCCTAACTATAAAAGAACTTGGACCTGGTCGAGCCCCGACGGTTCGACAAAAAATAAGATTGACTTCATTATGACGACCAGACGACAACTGTTCAGTTATACCTCAGTAATCGCGAGGATAAAAACGGCAGTGATCCACGAAGGGTAAGAGGCACACTGAACCAAAACATAAAGTTGGAGAGGTCACGTGTATTGAAGTCAACGCTCCGTCCCCCTCATGCTCTTATACAGAGTCCCAAAACGTTTCAGCTCGAGCTACAAAACCGTTTTCTGTGCCTAGTATATTGAAATACAGTAGACAATATGAATGACAAGCTTGTGGAAACTTTCCATGCGGTCGGAGCTAAGTTTTGCAAGAACCACCGCAGAAGAACACAAAAACTCTCCGATCACTTTCTTAATCTCATGCCTGTTAGACGGGAAATGAAGCTGCAGTCTTCAAGAGATTTGCAGCATAAAGGCAACTAATCAGACAGATCTCCAAATGCATGCTGCGCAACATACGCAACTTTAATATTGCTCGTATTGATGAAGCGATCAAGCGGAACCAGGGCTCCAAAGTCTTTGCTAGAGATATATCTGCCAGAAAAAGCCAACTGTCAAAGCTGATTATGGGATACCTGAGATTTTGAGTGAGATTGAGAGGTTCTATGGGCAGCTGTACACGTCATCGTTGGAGCCACACGCGAGTGTGAGTAACGATCCAAGAGCGAGTTTTTGATGATATCATTTTGATGATATTCCGTACCGTCAGTCTGAACGAGATTAGATTGGCTCTCCAGTACATTAAAATCGGCAAAGCCCAGGCGAGGATGGAATTAGAGCGGAACTTCTGAAAGCGGGTGGAAAACCGGTACTTGAAGTCCTTCAGAGGCTTTTTAATTCCATTCTCCATGGTGGCATTACACCGGAGGCGTGGAGCAGAAGTGCGGTGGTCTTGTTCTTCAAGAAAGGCGACAACGCTCTCTTGAAGAACTACCGACCGATTTCCCTTCTGAGCCGCGTCTGCGTGCTGTTTTCGAGAGTCATTACGAAACGTCTCGCGCGCAGACTTGACGAATTCCAGCCTCCCGAACAAGCCGGGTTTCGAAAAGGCTTTAGCACCATAGACCACATACATACCCTTCGGCAAATTGTACAGAAGTCCGACGAGTACAATTTGCCACTATGTCTGGCGTATGTGGACTATGAGAAAGCCTTTGATTCCGTCGATATTTCGGCGGTGCTGCAGTCTTTTCAGCGGTGCCAAGTTAACTGTCGGTATATTGAAGTGCTGAAGTACTTGTACAGTAGGGCTACGATAATTATCCGAGTACAGAATCAGAGTACGAAACCTAGCCAATAGCAGGGAGGTGTAAGACTGTGTAAAGTTATATCCCCGAAACTCTTCACCGCTGCATTGGGGGCCGTTTTCAAGCTTCTGGACCAGAAAGGTTACGGTATTAACATCAACGGCGAGTACGTCACTTTTCTTCGATTTGCCGACTATATAGTCCTTATGGCAGAATCGCTGAAGGACCTAAGCACTATGCTCAATGATCTCAATAGTGCATCCCAACAGATAGGTCTTAAGATGAACATGGACAAAACAAAGATCATTTATTACGTCCATGTTACACCTGTGCCGGTAGTTTTTGGGAGCACTAAGCTCAAAGTTGTTGACGAGTATGTTTATCTGGGACAAAGAGTCTGACTAGGTAAGTTAAACTTTGACCGAGAAGTCAATCGGCGGATTTAACTCGGCTGGGCAGCGTTTTCTTTTATAGAAGTGGCGGCAAACGAGCATGCGGCTCACCTAATCGTAAGTGACTACCGCCGCTCATGAACAACCGCAGATGCGTTGCCGGCCTTTTAGAAAGGTGTAAGTCGTCCGGAAAAATCGCTGGTGGTAATCGATGCCACTAGGAAGTTTTGTGAGGTAGAAAACTTCTAAATTGCACAGTGGTTGACCGCCAATCATCCAGATGGTATGGATGGTAACGCGAGTTTTGTCGCGATGTGCGATGGTGAAATTGAGCGTCATTCGGGAAATCACGGCACATCTTCTCGTCAGGTATACCTTATAACTTGAAAACAAGACTGTACAACCTGTGCGTGTTTCCAGTGATGACCTATGGAACTGAGACGTGGTCATTCACTGCTGGCCGTATGAGGAAGCTCAATGTCACACAGTGAGCTATGGAGAGGGCCATGCTCGGAGTTTTTTTTTTTTGCGTGATAAACTTAGAAATGAGGATACCAGTAGAACCAGAGTGAAAAATTTAGCCCAACGGATTAGTGAACTGAAGTGTCAAAGGACCGGCCATATAGCTCGAAGAACCGACAGCCCATGGGGAAAAAACATTTTCGAGTGGCGGCCTAGTACCGGCGGACGAAGTGTAGGGCGGCCCCCCACTAGATGGAGTGACGACCTGGTAAGACATGCAGGAAGTAGATGTATGCAGGTGGCGCAGGACTGTGCTTTGTGGCATTCCTTGGGGGAGTCTTGGGCTCAATCGTGGGAGGACCACACTGCACAGAATATCAGCTTGAAATAGCAGCATAATGCTGCTATGTTAGAATGTTGACTGCAGTGAATCGGAGACCCTTTTTACTGGTGACGAGGCATTCTATTCAAATTCTAAGGGGTGACAAAGCATCTGCATTTTGATTCTTAATCGACGATAGATGTAGATAATCCATAACATTCATTTATCATCAAGTGAGCTTCCCTCAAGTTACCCTTGCTTCAATAAAAAATTATGTGTGCGTCCAGCCGTGAACTTTAACCGGATCATGTGGAAATTAAGGACAAAAATGTAGATGATTACACTTCAAGAATGAGAGCATGGTTTTGGTATCAAATCAATCGTACATTCACCATAAGTAAGCGGCCTTATACGTAGGGGAGCCACGCTGCAGCTACTTTAAGTCCGTATTAATAAACGTTACTCAGCTCAAGTACACATACTTGAGTACAATCTTGAGGTTATGGTCTTATTTATAAATATATCTCAAGATGCGGTTTAGGTTTATGATATCAGCTAAGTGCCACACTGATAATAAACGAAATTCGACTCTCAAGTGTGTGTACTTAAGTGCAAGTCAGAGAACAGTATTCCTAAGTACATCGTTTTGAGATACTGTTGTTATGTGTTTATTAATTAGCAATTATCTAGAGATGCTGATATCGTAATGAGGGTATCAAATGATTACGCACTTGAGTTTGTCGTTGAGTAACGTTTATTAAAACGGGCCTAAGATTTTAGCACAAATGGGCCGGCTCGACCAGGGTTGGAACACGCTCTCAAAGAATACCAGCGTAAAATAAGGTCGTGCTCACGAAAATTCAATGCCGCTGTATTTCGTATGGTGAGTATAGAGAACCGGAAACTCTTGTTACTGGAAATGAAGTATTCCATCTTAGTCTTCAGGGGTGACAACGTGTTCTGCATTTTGATTACTAATAGAAGACAGATCTAGGTGTCTGTGGGCCACAGCATCCACTTACCATCACGTGGACCATGTGCTCTTTTATCACCCTAATCTAATATATAAAAATAAATTTTTGTTTTGATTTGGCCCATTTTTAATATATCGCCAATTTGGTCGATAAACTTTCGCCTAGGGCGACCCTTCCCGATTGTGCCGTTCACCTCTGCAACATAAATTTGCTTTGTCACTCTTTCCTCATTCATTCTTTCTACATGGCCAAACCACCGAAGCATTCTTTTCTTAATCCTGGTCACAACATCATCTTTCAAACCACACTCTTCTCTTATTAAACAATTTCTCACTGTGTCATTCAGATTCATCCCTAACATACTCCTTAATGACCGCATTTCTATAGCATTTATTCTACTCTCGTGCTTCTTCTGCCACACCCCACAGGTGCCCACAAGAGTACCTTTAACCGACGAGCGTGTATGCGTAGGTATATGGATGTGGAGGAAGCGAGAGAGGTGTGTCAGTATCGTGCCAAATGGAAGTCCATAATCTCTGTCTACCCCTCTGGGTGACAGGCGTGAGTGTTTATATTTATAAATTTTTGTTTGTTCGTATTTCATGCGCTGCCATACAGTTCATCAGATTGCGGTAAAACTTTGTCAACTTACTGCTTACACTTGCGCAAAGGTTATAGGCATAGTACAATTAGCTTACAGTAGGTGGCGCGCGTATTGCAACAAATTTATTTTAAAGTAATATTCAATTTCAATGAATGTATTATCATTCCCAATTATAGACAATATAACTCTTTCAAATTTAAAACGATATTTCCACAATTATTTCTTCCGCGGCAGCGACGCTTCTGGTACCAGCTAGTTCACAACTCGACCCTGTGGGATCGTGCCTAAGAACATTACGTAGTCTCCTAACCCTCTGGGTAACAAGCGTGAGGGTTTATGATATGTTATATTTTGTAATATACGTAATGATTTCTCTTTCTTTCTTTGTTGGGTTAAATCTGCATATTTAAAAACTTAAAGCATTTGATAATTTCACTCATTGGGGCAGTATGGCGTATTCTTTCCTGACCTAAAACCTGTCAGAGATGAGAAGAGAACGATTCATCTTACTTTAATTTATTTTTGTGTTTTAAATTTTTATGTTGATTATTTTTGATATAATATATTTTTTTTAATATACTAAGTCAGCGCTTGACTACTATACTACACTTTTTGTTATAATTCAGTTGGTGAATGCGCTCTTAAATATAATTAATATAAATAAATAATATTTCTAGTAGATGTATATTGAAGAAACCGCTATATACTTGAAAAATATTGCCAAAACTGCTTGCCACAGCCGTAATTCATGGTCGTTATTAAAAGATCTAAAATGAGCTATTTTTCATTTTTATTGCTCTAATGTGTCACGCAGTTACACCGTGGAAAATGATTAAAAATAAGATTATAGCTTTTAAGCGCTGGAAAGATGAGTAAACTGTTTAATATCTGCAAATAGCTCAAAGTTTTGTGCTGACGAGAAATCAACAAAATCTTTGACAAGACCAGCAACTAATCTGACACATGAAGATCTCTCCTTTAATTCGTTTATAAGTGACAACCAAGAGGACACAGCAGGAATTGTTTCCACCCTAGAACCGAAATACTTTTATTTAAAGCGCAACTTTTCAATGATGACGACACTGTGTGATCATCTGTGTAACAAATAAGTGCACCTCAGTCACAACTAGCGACATCTGGTGAACGTAGAATTATTATCCTTATTAGACTACCGCGCTGCCCCGCCGCGTGTTGGCGATGTTTACATGTTCTCGATATATATTATTTACTCAAATTTTTGTTTCCTCATGATGTTCTTCCTCTACAGCAGACATCATCGATTTACACGCGGTCATAGAAACGGTCTTACATGCATACATATTTATATTGCCTAGGAGTTTTAATTATTTGGGACTGTTTATTAATGCATACTAAAAATATCCCCCTTATGAGGCAATATATGGGGAAGGCCTATTTTCAGCGGTAGACTTTAATAGGCCTTATATATATAACAAACAACAAACAAGAGAGTATTTGATTCTTATATTCACAGGAATACTTTATTACATTTAATATACCCTCGAAACTCGTAACAAATTTAAAATAAATTAAATCAAACGCGATAAAATCCATGAAATTAGTTTTAGTCAAAGAGTATGTTTTAAACGAATATATTTCACATTTTTCGGCTCTGTTGTAGTTGGCTAATAACAATTTAGGAAACATAGTAACATTTTTGTGTCTTCAAATAATTCCATAATAATTTGAACTCCAAACGTCTAGCCTTTGGAAGCATTTTAAAATGTCCAACAATGATAACAGACATATTATGCAGCCTAAGAGGTCGTGATTTCAATTGATTATGCTTATTTAGTCCCGGACAACTTGATTTCCTCTGACAAAATCGGAATTATACATGACAGGTTATCCAGTTAATCTATACATATAATAAAACTGTAAATAGCAGATTGCCAAGGCAAAGTCAGAGCACATAGGCAGAATTGGCGAGAAACTAGTTCGCCTTCCTTCGGGAACCCGTGCATTCTGGTCTCTCGCCAAGGCTGTCCAAGGGAATTTCTGTAAGCCATCACTACCATCTCTGCACAGGGAGGACAACTCACTGGCCCAAGACGCAAAAGACAAAGCCGACCTTTTAGGCTCCCTTTTTGCGTCCAACTCGACTCTTGATGACGGGGGGAAAATACCGCCGACCATCCCGCGGTGTAAGTGCTCCATGCCGGATGTGCTATTCTCACAGCGCTCAGTTCGCAAAGCACTTCTCTCCCTGGACATCCAGAAGTCGAGTGGGCCTGACGGAATCCCCCCAATTGTGCTGAGGACGTGTGCTCCGGAGTTGGCACCGGTCCTAACGCGTCTTTTCCGGTACTCCTACTCCCAAGGCGTAGTCCCGAATTCATGGAAGACAGCTTTTGTCCACCCGATCCCTAAAAAAGGCGACCGCTCAGACCCGTCCAACTATAGGCCTATCGCGATCACCTCCTTGTTCTCCAAAATAATGGAATCCATTATTAACTGCCAGCTCATCCGGTACCTTGAGGATCATCAGCTGATTAGTGACCGCCAATACGGTTTTCGTCGGGGTCGATCAGCTGGTGATCTTCTGGTCTACCTGACCCATAGATGGGCGAAGGCAGTAGAGTCCAAGGGGGAGGCGTTGGCCGTTAGTCTGGACATTGCGAAGGCCTTTGATCGGGTTTGGCACAAAGCGCTTCTTTCGAAGCTACCTTCCTATGGGCTTCCCGAGAAATTGTGCAATTGGATCACCAGCTTTCTTGCAGATCGGAGCATCAAGGTCGTTGTAGACGGTGCATGTTCTGACTACAAGCCTATTAACGCTGGTGTTCCACAAGGCTGTGTGCTATCACCAACGCTGTTTCTTCTGCATATCAATGATATGTTGCTAACTGGTAACATTCATTGCTATGCGGATGACAGCACTGGTGATGCTCTATACACCGGCCGGGCCAATATTTCTCGGGAAAACGTCGCCGAGTACCGGAACAAACTTGTGTCTGAAGTCGAGTCTTTGCTGGACAAAGTCTCGGATTGGGGGCGACTAAATCTAGTCCAGTTTAATCCTCAGAAGACACAAGTTTGCGCGTTTACCGCTAAAAAGAACCCCTTTGTCGTATCTCCTCAGTTTCAAGGCACTCCCCTTCTTGCCTCAGCCAGTATCGGTATCCTCGGAGTCGACATATCGAGTGACGTGCAGTTTCGTGGTCACTTGGAAGAGAAGGCCAAATTGGCCTCTAAAAAGCTTGGCGTGCTCAGCAGAGCGGGACAGTATTTCATGCCGGCACACCGCCTGCAACTTTACAAGGCGCAGGTTCGGCCTCACATGGAATACTGTTCCCATCTCTGGGCAGGGGCTCCCCAGTGCCAGCTCCTTCCACTTGACCGCATCCAGCGCAGAGCGGCTCGAATCGTCGACGACCGAGCCCTTTCCGATCGGCTCGATTCATTGGCACTGCGAAGAGATGTTGCATCTCTTTGCATTTTCTTTCGCATCTACCATGGGGAGTGCTCTGAGGAATTGTTCGGATTAATCCCAGCCGCCAAATTTCACGAACGCACATCGCGGCAGAACTCCCGATACCATCCACACCATCTGGATGATTGGCGGTCCACCACTGTGCGATTTAGAAGATGTTTTCTTCCTCGCACAACTTCCTTGTGGAATAGTTTACCACCAGGGATTTTTCCGGACCGATACGACTTAGGGACCTTCAAGAAAAGAGCCTACTCCTTTTTAAAAGGCCGGCAACGCATCTGCAATTCCCCTGGTGTTGCGGTTGTTCATGGGCGGCGGTAGTCACTTACCATCAGGTGAGCCGCTTGCTCGTTTGCCCCCTCTCCTATAAAAAAAAAAAAAAAAAAAAAAATGTCTGTACATTTTATATTTTTGTAATAAAAGTGATTGAGGGGTACTAAAAATAAGTAATTAAATACATTTCTACCATTTTTAGAATTTTCTGTCTGTCTGTCTGTCTGTCTGTTTGTTTGTTAACGTATCACGTTTAAAGTACTAATTTATATCATAAGAATTGTTAAGGAAATTCTAAAGTGTACCTTCGGGTTACATTTAGTCTTTATTTCATTAAAATCGGTTCATTCCATCAAAAGTTATGATAAATATTCTGAAGTATGGGTAGGGAATTTGCTCAACGGTGGCTATGTTTGAGTCATGAAGTTGATGTTAGCAGCGCCATCTCTCTTTAATTAAATATATACATATAATAAAAATGATGATAACATGTTGTGTCTCTTTCTGTACATTGTATATATATTTTGGTGACTAAAATCATTATCATTATTATAAATAAGTACATTTTTATAATTTTTAGAATTGTCTGTCTGTCTGTTTGTCTATTTTTATATGAATGCATCACGTCTAAAGTAAACATCTTTTTTTTTTCAAAGAAATCGTTAAGAAAATCATAAAGCGTATCTTCAAGTTACATTTAATCTTTGTTTTATTAAAATTGGTTAATTCTATCGAAAGTAATGATTATTATTTTAAAATGTAGGTTCGAATTTGTTCAATGGCGCCATAAAAATCTCAGAAATAGTAATAAAAAGATTTGTGTGTAAAAAAACGTTCCATAATAATTAATATATTTATACTTAAAACATAAAAAGAGATTTAAAAAAGGATGTTTTCTCACACAAAGGACGTAATAGATGGAGTTGTACAAATTACAAACTTTTCTGATTTGCTGTGTTGAGATTTTTCGCCGATGAATCGTATTGAGACTTACTGAAGAAATTTGTATCTATCGAAGCCATAAAACGAAACCCGAACAAAATAAAAAGATTGCAACGAAATGTCGTGATATTGTATTTATAATATACGCAAAATCAGTACTGCCATTTTAGCGCTTTGGGAACTAGATTTAGCGCTTTTTTGGAATGTTTAGCGCGCATTTTGAAATTTTAGCACCTAGCACTTAATCCAGCGCTTTTTGGTGTATTTAGCACACATTTCAAAATAGTAGCGAAACTTTCGAATGAAGGTTCCTTCGCTTAATTCCATTTGGTTTGTATCTGAACCTGTCTACCAATTAAGAAGCTTGAATTGCATCTCGTTCTCAATAATAAGACTATTAAAGTTTTTGCAGGAACTTATTAATGGAGTTACTACGGTGTTTTTACAGTAACGGTTCTGAGGCCCCGGCATTCATCGACTTCCTGCATTTCTTGCGAGGTACGAGGCAGCCACTCTAGAACCTATCATCCCTATAGGTTATCGCTTCTTCGACTATATGGCCCACTGCTACTTCATCTTACTAATTCATTGAGCTATATCGGTTACTTTGGTTCTACTCTGAATATTATTTTTTTATTCAGGTTGTTCGGACACGATGAAATACGGAATGTCGGAAGTTGTTGAATGAAAGGGACACGTGTTGCTCAGTTCAAAAATTTAATTATACTGCTTAATCTTATTTTAACTTGACACTAATATATACTGTCGTGGGGGCTACACAACAAAACCATTATTTAAACGATAAAACAGGAGCAACAATCCGTCGAATGTCCCTTCATTCTATTATTCGTTCCTATACGTGATATTACTGAGAAGTTCTATAAAATGTTTTGTTAGAAAAAGACGTCAGCTATATCGTGCACCGTACCTCGTAGTCAGCAAAGGCTAGGTTTTAACCCTTTCGCTGTCCCGTGCACTACATATAGGTCTTACTATTTGGTCTGAAACCTGGACAGTAAAAGTTTTATTGATGGTACCAAAATATAATAATAGTGTCTTCATCGGAATAATACATTTTCTTTTCTTTTATACTTTCTAAATTGCAACAAGTAGCACTTAATGGTAATGAGGCTTTCCATTGTAGCGTTTGAGGCTAAAAACGCAGCTGCATTTTGATTTTAAATAATGGATAGATATATCTATGAGTCACGGTACCCGTTTACACCCGTTTCTTAACAAATCAATATAGATTTTATTCTAATATAGTCGATAGATATATGTAGGCTACTACTCTCAATATTATATAATATATCTTAATTACCAAATTAAGGGTTTGTAAATATAATTAAATGTTCATTACATTCAGTATTTTCATTCACTTGTTTCGGGAATGCTTGATTGGAAGGCATAAAAGTTTTTAATTAAATAATGTCGTACAATGAAGAATATTCTACTGGACATGAGCAGTGAACTCCCGGATTAACGATTATTTAAAGTACTTTATTCTATTAAATATCAGTATAAACAAACGTTATTAACACGCTGTGAATGTATCTATTTATATATCTATCTACCTATGTACCCGAATCTTTTAATAATAATTTTCTCCAATTTCTAGACGGCCGATTGACTTGAAAGTGTGCACTCGAATCAACAATGAACATGAATCAACTCAAAGACCGATGAGAATACAATAATTTAAAAACTTCGTCCTAGTGTACTGATCAGGATCATCAGGATAATTCTCTCTTGAAAGCTGATATGAATGATCACAGCTCACAATTAATGCGTGTTTTTTAAGTATTCTTAAATTTTAATATTATTTTAAGCTATATTTATCTGCTGAAAATTTCGTCTAATAAGGTTACTACAAAATATAAATAACCCCATTACGTTCCGTGGGTACCGTAAGAGGTATTAATGGGAAATGGCAAAAAGATGCAAACACATGCACACGCACGCACACAAGTTCCTGCGAGTGTGCGTATATACTAGAAACTGTATACTTTGAGTGAATTGTTGTTACTTTTTAATTTTTTTTTAAATGGAAACTTAGCACCGATAACGACGTTGGCGAAATAAAGAAACTAATATTTTTCAGGGATCCGTTAAAAATCAGCTCTGCTGCAGTACCTGCGGTATCATACGCTTAGACGAAATCTTTTAATAATAATAATAATAAATAATAATAAATAAATTTTATTTCGTTTTTAAAAAGTAAATGCCTTAAAAACTAGTAGATTGGAACCTCCATTTAAGCAAATAATGCCTGTGTTTGGAGGGTCCGCCCTTCCATTACTATATCCATGTTACAAGGCAGTATGGATAAACATATTCTATATCCATATTAATGTTATATATTACTTAAATTCTATATTAATTCTATTACTTATTTATGTATGTGTGTGTCTGTGTGTGTGTGTGTGTGTGTGTGTGTGTATGTATGTGTGTGTGTGTGTGTGTGTGTGTGTGTGTGTGTGTGTGTGTGTGTGTGTGTGTGTGTGTGTGGGTGTGTGTGTGTTTGTGTCTATGCTTGCGTGAGTTAAAAAGAGTATGTGTGATTACAGTGTCTGAATCTGAACAAATCATGCTACACAATCCAGTAGCTTCTCAATTTCGTCATATGTCTTATGATGAATCCATTCTAACAAAAGTTTTTTACAGTTGTGATATGTTTTGTCGTATATATAAATATCTTTGTTTATTTTATTATAAAGAAAGGCAGAACGTGATATAAATTGTCTGCTCGCAAATGTGGTTTTAGTTCTGTATGTCTGGGCAACCATGTTTCTACGTCGTTTATTTAAATGGCATGGATCATAAGACAATGATTTGTGAGTTTTGAGGGTTGTCCAGAATATATACAACTTCCTGACAGAGAGTAAACCGCTGATACGAAATAGAAAATCGGTAGAAAAGCGTCTCTTCTTAAAGTACATAACTTTAATAAGAGAACGCTGCGCCCTCTCTAACTCCAGAAATCGAGTTTTTGCTGCACCACCCCAGACAGGAATACAGTACAGTACTTTTACGGCATCACTTCAATCACTCTTGCTGAAATTTATTTTTATTTGTTTTCCTTCTTGTTCCTTATGAGTTTTTATATTTTTATTTACTTATAAGTGTTTACTATGGGAGTGTTAAAGCCAATAATACATATGTCTATGTCTACATCATAGGTTAATCATAAGAACCTTTTTTATACGACGTGGTAGAGCCACGCTGCAGCTATATTATGGTTGTAGCGTGAAGGAGTCAGCTCCAGGGAAACACCACGCTCTCACAGAACACCAACATACAATAGCAGCTTAATGCTGCTATGTTACTTATGATGAGTATAGAGAACCGGAGATTCTTTTTAATGGATACGAGGGATTCCATCTTAGTACTCAGGGGTGATAACGCGTCTACATTTAGAGTCTTAATCGGGGATAAATGTAGATATATATACATTCATCATGGGTGATTATCCAATTAATATAAGGTGGAATGTGTGCTCTTTTTTCAACCCATAAAAAACTTTAATCAGGTCGGCCTTTGCTGTTGAGTTTGTACATGGCCTCGTTTTGACTCGCGGTGTTTAGATATCTATCTTTCTTTCCCTAATCCTTTTGTCCAATGCGGAATCTCTATTCTGGCTGGTGTAATGTCCACACTATATAATCAAATTTAGTGTATCACTTGACTTGACTGCCTCGTTGTCTTTAGTCTGACGCCTGATCTCTTTTTGGACGAATTGCTGCCCTAGCGGACTATAAGAAGAAGGGAATAGAAAGTGCACCTGTGTTTGCGCACACACTCTAGCACTATAATCATGTCCTGTGCTTACTTCAGTCTGGAGTACATTATTAAACTCCTTTTCGGTTGATCGAATCAAAAATTAATACTTAGAAGCTGCTGGTAGCCCTCGACGACTGTGTCATCAGACGACATGCATCTGTGACCATAAGTCCCGCGAAATATCTAAACCACTAATAATTAATAATAAGATAAAAGCAAATGCAATAATGCCGTATCCACCAAATAATGGTCACCCTTATTTTTTCTTGAGTAAGTAGAGGTGATTATAGGATATACCAGAAAAATATCATGGCTTCCGATGGATTGTAGATTTTTTTATGGAAGAGGGGGCAAACGAGCATGAGGCTCTCCTGGTGGTAAGTGACTGCCGCCGCCCATGAACAACCGCAACACCAGGGGAATTTCAGGTGCGTTGCCGGCCTCTTAGGAACAAGTTGGCACTTTTCTTGAAGTTCCCTAAGTCATATCGGTCCGGAAATATTGCTAATGGTAAAGAATTCCACAGAGCCCCCGTTCGAGCCGGCCCATCGGTGCGACAGCGAAAGCTGCCGCGAGGCTCTACCATAGTTAAAAACTGTAGTATGCCATCTCGTTTACGTGAGACGAAAAATATCCAGGGCGCATGACAGGGAATCTGGTACTACAATCGTCAATCCGCCTCTAAGTGTTTGTTTTATATAATAAAAGCGACAAACGATCCACTTGACGGTAAGTGGATACTGCAAACCATAGACATCTACATTTATCATTGATTAGGAATCAAAATGCAGATGCTTTGTTATCCCTGAGGACTGAGATAAATTTCCTCTTTTTCAGTAAAAAGGCTCTCCTCCGGTTTTCTACACTCACTATACAGAACACAGAAGCATTAAGCTTCTATTTTACACTGGTATTCTGTGACAGCGTGATCCTCCCTGGCCCGGCTGATCGACCCGTTCACACAACAAACGTAATGTAGCTGCATCGTGGCTCTACAACGAATATCGTATGAATATTAAAACGTGAATCCTTCATACAACTAGACGAGTTTATGTCAAATTGGACTTCTGCGGGATGTTGACAAAGAAGAAGAAATGCGATAAATCAATAAAATTAGTTTTATTCGAGGTGGTATAAGTAAAGGTAGAGCTCCTAATGTGTAGATGTCGTAACAATATACCACCCTTTTAGACACGCTTTTAGCGTAGTTATACGTCAGAATGAACACATTTTTTCTCTCCTGTAATACATAGGCTGCACTAAAAGTATCGGGAATGGAATATTTCCACTGTTCCTGTCATATTAACATCTTTTTAATTGAAAGCTCCTCGTTTTTAAAAATCGAATACCATTTATTTATTTAAAAAAAGATTCTCGGTCTTGTCACAAGGTTTTGTCAAACTTGTTTAGTCGTTGAGAAAATGGAATTGACTCGAGAAAATTCAAGAGCGATGATTTATTATGACTTTTGAAGTGGTTTAACACAAAAACAGTGTGTTGACCGGATAATTTCTGCATTTGGTGATGAAGCCCCATTCAAAACCACAATTTATCGCTGGTTTGCTGAATTTCAACGTAGACGTGTCAAGCTCAGTGACGATCCCCGTCAAAGTCGTCCAAAAACTGCAGTCACCCAAGAAAACGTTGATGCTGTGCGTAAGCTAATTGAGGAAGATCGATATGTGACATACCGCGAAATTCAGGCAACTTTACACATTGGCATGAGTCAAATAAAATTAATCTTGCATGAACAATTAGGTGTAAAAAAGTTGTTTTTCCGATGGGTACCGCATTCGTTCTGTGAAGAGCAAAAAGCGGCTCGCGTTACTTGGTGCATCAGAACTCTCGAAAGATTCCACGCAGGATCCTCAAATGCTGTATACAACATCGTATCAGGTGACGAATCCTGGATATATGCGTACGACCCCGAAACAAATAACCATCACCTGAAGAAGCTGTGAACGCCTATAAAATGGCCATTTTGGAGACCCCAACTTCCGAATGGAATGGTTGCTTCAATGATTGGTTCCATCGTATGGAAAAATGTGTCAAATTTCGCGGAGAATACTTCGAAAAGCAATAAATACATTTTTAAATAGTAATGTTGTGATTCCCTTGATCTTGATCCTTGATTCCCGAAATTTTCTCGTATATAAACAGCTTTTGTGACATACGGCGAGTGCGGTTAGCGTGTGATACAATATTATGATTAAGTAAAATCAACTAATAGACAGTAGTATCGTCGTAATATCGTAATAAAGGTTTTGTTGGAATTTAATCAGTTGCAAATAGATGGTTTCGCATGCTTCAATTAGCTTTGTAAACGCTACCTTAAGACAATATTATGCTAAGTAAAATGTTCTTAATTATTATGATTTTACTTGACACAAATTTTCCTAAATACAGTAACAGTTCATTTTCGTCCCTATCTGCCTTTAATCATTTCTGAGAGGGGCTTAGGGCTAGAAAATGTCAGTAGCGTTGTCACAATGCTTATTATAATATTCTCATACAAAATTTAAAAGTAATAGAACAATCCGTACCAAAGCATACGATTATGGCAAAATCCCCTCCATGAGGTAATCTATGGGGGAAGTCTGTGTTCAGCAGTGGACTTATATAGGCTGTAATAGATGAATGGATGGAATAGCCTCCTGATAGCAAACCTACTGACATTAAAAACAGATACTTCAATTTTATCTATTTGTATAGATAATTATCATTGAGTATTCGATATTTTTTTTTCTTATTTCTCAGACACGCTTCCTCATGATGGTTTCCTTTACCGCTGAGCACTTAAAATTGCAATTTACAATTTAATTGGTGTCAATGTGTGAAAAACCGTGTTCGATACACGGGTTGCTCGCGTTCTGAGAAATTTACATCGTGCGCCTTAACCCTGAGCTACCATCGCTCTAACTAGCCTTAATACAAAAGCATGATGATGAGGTGATGATAGTGCTTGACACTATACCACCTGACTGTAAGTGGTGATGCAGCAGAAAATGGTAAAACACACTGTCTTAGCATAACAAAAACCTATTCACTCTTGCCTTTTTTACATCCAGATTGTATTCGGATCGAAAGACCATTTCCTCCATTGCTGTACGCAATACGAACGACGAAGTAAACCTTTTGTTCAAATATAAGGTATGTCAACAACAATAGGATGGAGAGGCTCCACAAGACAGAGGAATTAAATAGTGCAATCCCTGTGCAATTATTTGAAGACGTGTTCTGTAGTACATTGGTAGACTGAATATTTTACACCTGCTGTTAAGAATTCTTTACACCGCTCTTCACTTTGGACTTTTGACAGACTGTAACAGTAACGGTAACGGTCAACTTTACTTCTATATGAAAAGATTCTGTTCAAGAATGTGACTCTTATTCGGAACTGATCGGCCTAATTCAATTCCCCCAGCTAGCGTAACAATTCGGAGACCGTCGTGTTTCCGACGTGATCTGATTACGCGAGGTTCTACCGCGTTTTGAAATTTAAAATCTGAGAAAATCTGGAATATTCTTGTAATGAAGTATAGTTAGCAGGTTATTTCATTTTATATTTGAACAGTTTTAATAAAAAATATATTTATATCAAATGCTAGACTGAAGAAATTGCCAGAATGAAGAAATTTTATATTTCCACATTCTGGCCTAGCTCACTCTTGACCGCGTAGTGGCGGTGTAAGAATATCTACTACTCCACAACGTCACGTGTGTGTAGTAAGAGGCGACAGAGGGAAACCAACCAGGAGAAGGGCAGCAGCGTCCTTTTAATAATAAAAACTAAAAATAAGTCCAGTCAAGTGTTGCAAATATGGCAAATATTTCCCCTATGAGACAATCTATGGGTGAAGCATATCATTAGTGGAATTTCAAAATTCTGTAACACTCTTGACTCAGCATGGTACTGTAATAAAACATTATCGAAAGAATATCAGAATTGTGGCTGTGGTTGTTACCACATCCACCATACCAGACGGCTCACATTTACAGAACATTTGTGTAGTTGTTAACGAGTACGCGGCCAGTCGGTGGCCGCAGTGCATTAAGTTGCAAATTTTTACAACAGGCCGCGTGCATCGCGTGAACAATGATGAACAATTAATAGAAACAGTGCGAAATTATTCAGTACTTTATGATAATTCGCATCGTGATTATAAAAGTAGGATTAAAAACAAAATATATGATAATATTGCCGAATATAAGAAGAATTCATCACGGTTAGCCGTCTGACTGACTAACGTCTAATCGTAGCACAAATACCACAGCGAATGGTTGCGATCGCGGTGGTGTGTTGTTGCAGCGGCTGGAGCCGCGGCTCGCGGTTATCCGCCACCGCAAACCGCTTGTGTGTGGGAGACGCTTAACACATCATCACTATCATTATTATCCACTTCAAATAAAAGATAATACTGCTTCATGAACCTTCATTATTACAGCCTATCATAAGTCTACCGGTGAAACTAAGCCCCCCACAAGGATTGCCAAAGCACGGTCTCAAGCTACCTGCATTCATCCACTTTCTGTATCTACCAGGTTGCCACTCCATTGCTGGGCTGCATGTATGCTAAAATTGATTATCTTTTTTTTATAGGATAAAGATGACAAAAGAGCACACAATCCACCTGATGGTAAGTGGTTGCTGTGGCACATAGACATCTACATTTATCTTCGCTTACGAATGAAAATGAAGATGCGTTGTCACTCGTGAGGACTAAGATGGAATGCCTCGTGTTACGGCCTACGGCTGCTCCTTTAAAGGTCAAATCCTCAGAGGCCCATTCAGCTGAGTTTCGACGAGCAGACGTAGGTCGGGCTTCCTCCAGGCTAAAGTGGAAAATCTCTAATTACACTAAACTATATGGGGGAGCGTTCTTTACTACGGCCAGTCGACCGGGAGGGTATTAGACGGAGCTTACTTACCTATATCCAAGGCGACTGGTCCCTCCGGAGTCGGTCAGGTCGCATGTGGTTGTGTAGTGCAAGGGAAATAAGGTGATGTGATGTGTATCTGGGTGTGACTGATGGTGATTGACCCTAAACCTTGGCCGTCGGCAGCAGCCCGGGCGTCGACACCGCTCCAAATAGAGGGAACCTTCCGCAGCGTGGTCCACAGTCACTTTCCTCGTTCGTCACGATGACAGTCCATTAACTCTATCGTACGATTAATTAACTTACAGAAGCCACTAACTCTCGTTTGTTATAAAGCCTAACACACAAAACTAACAGGGAGTGCCCGGATCAAAGGTCACTACCGCTTCGCGTAGCAACAGTTATTTCTAGACTATCAAAGGCCGCACTAGCTAATATTTTCGAATGCACTTATACAGATTCTGAGTCGGACCCAATAAGTCCCGGGAAAGGCTATCCAACAAGGAATGCGCGTTATAAATCCTAGACAGGATATTTACTAGACGCCCTAACTATTTCGCGGTTCCCGCACAAAAATTGACAGCGTGCAGACATTCGCACAGCTAGCAGACGACTCGCTGCGCTTGTGCGTTTTACGGACGACCGAATGTCAAACCGGTATGACACCGAGCCGCGCGCCCTCTCGCATTAGTTCCTGAAATTAGCGTTTGGCGCGAACACCTCGTTTCCAGTAAAAAGGGTCTCCGGTTCTCTACACTCACCATACGAAACACAGCAGCGTTAAGCTGCTGTTTGACGCTGATATTCTGTGAGAGCGTGGTCCTTCCCCGGTCGAGCCGACCCATTCGTGCTACAACCATAATATAGCGGCAGCATGGCTCTACCACGTCTAAATCTTTTACCAAGTCTGTCTCTATTTCATAGGTCTTGGTTTTACGTTGACTTCGTTGGTTTGATCAGAAAGTACATGAAATATTCCTATCCTATTTAACACACTTTTATTGGCATAACCTGTGTGAATTTAATAGAAATATGTAACTCAGGCTTCATCCGCTTCCGGAATTCTTCCGGAATTTTTACAATACAATAATTCAGTGACCTAGTACTTATATCCACATTGAAAGATGTTTTTAAACTAGCGGACTAAAAGAATATGGTACTAATATGTTTTTGTTAATTATCGTTTTGAGTTAAATTATTTCATGGATTATAATTTTAATCGAAAACACTTAATTTTTTAATGTTTTTCTGAATAAATAATGCCTTGAAAATACTGCGGTAATAGTTGCCAAATATTTTAACCGGCTGCTTAATCCGATGTATACCGCGTAATAGCGGTTTCAGATACTTAATTTGTTTTTAAATTTTTGGGTTATTATTATGACCTTTCCCGCTTTGGATTCGATTTAGATCATATAAGAGTGAATAAGTTGCATAAAAGCTTTTAAAAAAGTTTACTTCGCAAATATCCGCGTTATAAAATAAAATGATGTGTCTTACCTAGTATGAAGATCACCTCCCGTTCTCCCTCAATTGCGTGCACTATCCCCGTCACCACTAATCCCAGCACCACTACTCCCAACACCACTACACTAGGCAAGACATACCACTGACGATAATACGACACGTGTTTCGCCTCTACACGAGGCATCCTCAGGTGATGTAGACTCTACGGTGGCTAACCGCTAAGTAAGCGGCGAGCCAAAACAAAAAGGTTTTTCGAAAAATCTCATTAACAATTTAATTAAAAAGAAACAAAAGCATGTGGTGACGGGGATAGTGCACGCAATTGAGGGAGGGCCGGAGGTGCTCTTCATACCAGGTACGACACATCATTTTATTTTATAACGCAGACATTTGCGAAGTAAATTTTTCTAAAAGCTTTTATATAATGGATTTCCGCAAAGTAACGCCTGATTCTATTAATTATGAATAAGTTGCCTCCGAATTCTTTTAATATTTAATTGATTGAGAATACAAATCAAAATCTAATTAATATCCAAACCTATTTCAAAAGTAGAAACAATAATAGTTGTGATATAAAGAGATAACCATGGAAAGGGTTATAATAAATGCTTAATTTTCGATGTCTTTCTGATTTTTAATTTTAATAAATTAAATTTTAATACCGTGGAAGTAGGTGCATTTAACACCTTGCACTTTAACACCTGAGACAATTTAAATAGGTCGAATAACTGATATCCTATGGAAAGTAAAGGTTCTCAAGTGGCAGTCTTGTACTGGCAAGTGCAGTGTTGGACAAATCCCACTAAATGGAGTGACGACCAGATGAAATACCCAGGTAGACGATGTACGCAGGAGGCTCACTGCTGTACTTTAACTGTACTTTGTTGCAATCTGTTGGCGAGGCGTACATTCAGCAGTACACTTGTTATACCAAGTAAATGAGTGAGTGAGCATTAAGGATCATAGCTCATGATCAATGCGAGTTATTATAGTTTTTTTTTAAGTATTATTTTACTATCAATTTTACCCCTTACAATCATCACTCCCGAGTTATTCACAAACCACTGCTGAACATAGACCTCTCTCAATAATTGCTACAAGTTCTAGAAACCCTATCATAGCCCTCTCCACAGCTCGCTGAGCGACCTTGAGCGTCCTCATTCGGCCAGCAGTGCAGTAACCACGCCTCAAATTAATAAGTCATTGCTAGTAACACACACTGTTTGTACAATATCGTTATTAAGTATTGAGGTATACCTGACGAGAAGATGTATCGTAATCTCCCAAAACTGCTCAGTCGAGTTGAATCCGTCGATTGATTTCTCGGTCAAAGTTGGACTTACCAAGTCAGACTATTTGTCCTAGTTAAACAAAATCGTTGACAACTTCGAGCGCAGTGCTCCAAACAACTACCGGCATAGGTGTGACATAAACGTTACACGAAACTTTTGTTTTGTCCATGTTTATCTTAAGACCTATCCGTATGGAAACACTATTGAGGACATTGCACATAGTGCTTAAGTCCGTCAGCGATTCTGTTATAAGGACTTTTTCGTCCGTAATTCGAAGGGGAGTGATGTACTCACCATTGATGTTAATAATATATATTTTCCAGTTCAGTAAGTCTTAGCTTGAAAACATCTTCCAATGCGGCAAAGAGTTTCAGTGTTTCGCAAATATAACCTCACACTGTCGAACGGACATGTTAATTATACTGACAGTCAACTTGGCACCCTTGAAAGGACTATAGCACTGTCCTAATTTCGATACAATCAAAAGCTTTCAGTTTAGTTTTAGTTCACATATGCAAGAGAAAGTGGCAGATTGTACTCTTCGGTCTTCTGTACAATTTGCCGAAGAGTATGTATCAGATCTATGGTGGTAAAGCCTTTTCGGAAATTGGCTTATTCGGAAGGCTGGAAGTCATCGAGTCTGAATAATGAGAGTACTCTCGAAAACAGCACGTAGACGCGGCTCATAAGTGAAATCAGTCTGTAGTTCTTCAAGGGAGCGTTGTTAACTTTCTTGATGAACAGGACCACCGCATTTCTGCTTCACGCCTACGGAGGCGTTGAACCTTAACCTTAGCCGCATATAAAATTAGTTTTTTTTTGTTGTAAAAACACCGTTCCATATTCAAACGTCTGTTTTTGTGTTTTTAATGGCTTGATATCGTGACCGTAATTGGTTGTTCTGCTGTTGTACTAAAGTTTATATTTCGATTAGTGACATTGAAGTTGAGTAATGAACCGGGTGATTACTGTCATGTACGTCACCGCTTCAGATTCTTGGTAAAGTGAAATGAAATATCAGCATTCCATGTACTGGACGAAATATTTATAGTCATTATAAATAAATTAATATAAGCTATTTTTACTTGTACCTTGTGTAATGAAGTTTTGTAGTGTTTTACTTTCATTGTCTTGATTATCTGCAAAGCCCCATATTTAGGTGTTTTTTAAAAATCTATGCTACCTAAAATTAATGATTTCGAATATTCACGTGAATCTACAGATTGATAAAATTATTAAAGAGAAATATTGGCACGGCCGGTGTATAGAGCATCACCAGTGCGTCCGCATAGCAATGAATGTTACCGGTTTGCAACATATTATTGATATGCAGAAGAAACAGCGTTGGTCATAGCACGCAGCCTTGTGGTACACCAGCGTTAATAGGCTTGTAATCGGAGCATGCACCGTCTACTACAACCTTGATGCTCCAATCACCCAGAAAACTGGTGATCCAATTGCACAATTTGTCGGGAAGTTCATAAGAAGAAAGCTTTGAAAGAAGCGCTTAGCACCATACCCGATCAAAGGCCTTCGCTATTTCAAATTAACCGGCCAAATACTCCCCCCTTGGACTCGGTCGCCTGCACCCATCTCTTTGTTAGGTAAGAAGAAGATCACCAGCTGAGCGACCCCGACGGAAACCGTACTGGCGGTCACTAATCAGCTGTTGCTCCTCAAGGTACCGCATGTGCTGGCAGTTAATAATGGACTCCATTATTTTCGAGAACAAGGAGGTGATGGCGATAGGCCTGTAGTTGTACGGATCAGAGCGGTTACCTTTTTTTGGAATCGGGTGCATGAAGGTTGTCTTCCGTGAATACGGGACAACGCATAGGGAGTAGGAGTAGAGGAAAAGATGCGTTAGAACCGGTGCTAACTCTGGAGCGCACGTCCTCAGCATAATTGGCGGGATTCCGTTAGGCCCATTATATATTATTATCTATTTAGTTCAGTAATATCATATGATATTTATAGAAGAAGATACCATCATGTGTCTCTACCTAGAACCACGTACCACAGACCCTACCCCCTACCTATGTACCTACGTCACAATTACGAGTAGTATATATAAGTCTCCTTCAAATCAATAAAGAGAGAGTTATTAAACTGCATGAGTGAGTTTAATTTCTTGAATTGTCCCAACATTACACCCCAGAGATTGCCTCAAATGGCGGATTTTGCCTTTGTTGCAAGTTTTGGCAAGCGGTTTGGCAACCGCAGTTTTTTTAATAATTTTAGGTTGCTATCCGAAAGATGCTGCTGCTCATGTCCTATTTCAGTAACCTTAATATAATAACCCACAGCAGCTTCATGCTGCTGTGTTCCGCATACGGAAGTGAAGAGAACCTGGACCATAGTAAGTGAAGAGAACCTGGAGACCCTATATACTAGTCACAGTACACTCCATCTCCTCAGTAGTCCTAAAGGTTGACAACGCAACTGCGTTTTAATTCTTTATTAAAAATTTATGCAGATGTCTATGAGCCACAGCATCCACTTAGCATCAGGTGGGATGTGTGCCTCGTTAGTCATATATATATATTTTAAAAAAATATTTGGAGTATTCAAGAATTTTATTCTGTAGGTTAAAATTCTGAGCGGTAAGTAAAAGTTGTTTGTATGATAATTCGTCATGAATAATATTTAATAATGTGAAGTAAATTATACCATAAGCAGTTCAATAGTTCTTTTTTGGGCGTTGTTTTAATTAAAATTGGTTTATATATTACTTTGAAATATATAATTTACAATGTGTAATATATGACGTGTAAGCAATTACACCGAATATATCATTTTCACTCAGCTTAAGAACCTTGTAACACTGCCTAGGTAAAAACTTTTTTATTTATCATCGTAACTTTAGCAAAAGATAAAAGGTCACTACCGATACAAATATATTTCACCGCAGCTAACAAGTACGTGATCTAATTCAAATTCTGATCAAGAATCATGCGAAGCGCAAGTA
Organism: Parnassius mnemosyne; assembly: GCA_963668995.1. NCBI lineage: Eukaryota > Metazoa > Arthropoda > Insecta > Lepidoptera > Papilionidae > Parnassius > Parnassius mnemosyne. The sequence goes on from CAVLGL010000090.1 coordinate 1,760,378, forward strand.
TTTGAAAGAACAAATTTATTATACGTCATTTCAAGCATATGATAATCCCCATTTTTATTTGGCTTCAGAATTTCTTATCTTGCTTTCAGAAATAATTTATAGCTCTTTCTTCTTAAAATTGAATCCAAAAGTTTACTGATAAGAGAATAGTTTTATATCCTATGTCACTTCTACAACTAAGGCGATTCTAATGACCATATGTTAAGATTCATCAAAGCATTTAGTAGAACCTAAGCACATTAAAAATAAGTATATAGATTACGACTAGGGTCTTTTTAAATACTGCAAAGTCATAAATGTTTTCGATAAAGTTAAATTGAATATACTGACTGAAGTAAATAATTCAGAACTCCTAGTTCTTAGAAAACGAACTGTAAATCTACGAAATATAGATTATGAATCCAACATATATATACTTCCGAAAAATAAAAATTTCTATGAAGCAAGAAAGTTGGCTCACCTTGTACATACGAGTTTTATTATTGTTTTGCCACTAGAATTACAAAAAAAAAAAATACGGTAAATCAAAACTGTTTAAAAGTAAACTTAAATCATATTTGTTAAATCAACAATACTTATTGTAGTAAGTACTTTATACTAGAATATTGTGATTTAATATTAATACATTTTTGTTTCTTTAAGACGGCTCTCAAGCGTAGATAAACCCCTAGAAGTTTATATGCTAATATTGTACTGGATAATGTAACAAAATAATGCTTAATAAATTTTGAAAAGATTTAGGCTACAAAGCCTACTAAAGTAATAGACATACATAACATTACAAACAGAAGAAGTTTCTGGAACAGTAGGGTAAAAATACCTTACCTTGTGGGGGCACTAAATTTGACCGTGCAGTGGCGTTGTAAGAATATTCAATATCCTACATCGTCCCGTCCCGTGGGTGTCGTAAGAAGCGACAGAGGAAGATTGAAACAGGTGATAACCAGCAGCATCTTCTTGATAAAAACTCAAAATAATAAAAAACTGCCGTTGACATTGAGTTATATGTACTACGTACTAGAGAAGCCATTCCAAACATAAATTGTGTCCTACTCTAAGTCTTCGTGCATGCGTGGGAGTAGTAGTCGCGCATGCGCGAAGACTTTAATTTGATATAAAATAAGATATTAATATAAAATAAATATAAGAATTTAATATAAAATATCTTAATTTAATCGAAACAAACATATTTCTAAATAAAATGTAATAATAATTATTTTATGGAATTCACAAATCTTCAATTTACGCAATATTTAGTTTGTATGGATTGCACTACAGTTCAGTTGAACATTGTCAGTGTTCGGAATGGCTTCTCTAGTACGTAGTACATATAACTCAATGGGCGTTGACAACGTGCTTGCCAAGAGTGTCAACAATAGCCAAATCTATGGGGGACTACGTTCAGCAGTGGACTTTTATAGGCTGTTATTGTATGATAATGTTATACTAATGCTTGTTCCATCTGCAGTTTGAACCCGCGACCCCCAGCGCCGTAACTAAAAGTTAATCCACTGCCCCACGGAGCAGCCAAAATAATTCTGTAATAGTTTGAATCTAATTATTTAGCTAACCGAACGAATAATTTGATTTCATATACTCTATTTTTATTTTGTTAATCTTTAAAGCGTTACACAGCTAGGCGCATGACTCCTCTCAAAACAGAAAAGGTTATGAAGCCAGTCCTTACTTTAATTTGTTTCTTATGATGTTCACCTGCCGCCAAGTACGTGGAAATTAAGCAATTAAAATTGCAATAAACATTAAATTGGTGCTGGTGGGGAGTTAACTATCACAGAGTGAAAAATTATTTCAACATCACATCATCATTATATGCGTCTAAGATTCCGCTATCGAACAGTGGGCCTTCCCATTAAAAATAATATTTCTAGAGTATTGTAAAATTTACGGCGAAATAATACTGAACTTAAAAACGTGGTGAAATAATACTAGGACAAAAAGGGTTCGAGTCTGGATTGAGAGCAATAGATTGTTTGTGACGTAAATTTTACATAAGATACGATACGTGATACTGGATTCTTATTTGTTTTTTATAGATGGATTGATGGTAGTAAGGATAGTATTGATGATACAGCGTGTAGTGGCGGTGTAAGAATATCCACTACCATATATCACCCCGTGGGTGTCGCAACAGGCGACGGAGGGAAACAGATCAAGAGATGGGCAGCAACGTGCTTCTAACTACTATTGTTAACCCGCTTGCGAAGTGTGGCAACTATGGTAAATATCCCTCCTATGAGACCTTTGTGAAAGGCCTATGTTAAGCAGTGGACTTTAATAAGCTGTAACGGTAAAGGTAAGGATGATAAACGAACCCATAGTCCACCTGATGGTAAGGGAATACTGCAACCCGTTAGCTGAATTAGATTGGTCCGAGTTAATGACTTTTGTAGACGAAACTTTGGCTGTAATTTTTTTACAGCAAAGTGAAAGCAATTATTAATTTCTATGTACCAAGTAAAAAGCTTTTTTCAATTCATTGCCAGTATATCTATCTCAAGTGGTCCACGCCTGAGATCATAGAAAATATTAAAAAAAATATTTTCATCTTGAGAGATTTAAGCAAGAACGCAATTTATTTAACGAAGAACTGTTTATCTTATATCGATGGAGGGTTAAAACCTTAATTTACAACACAAATGAGTAGCACCTTAAATTGATACAGAAAACCATAATTGACGATCCGGTAGTTATTTGGAAATCATTTTTTTTTGCATGTAAAATTTAACCTTGTGTGCGTATTGGATTTTCTGTAAGCCACAAAAGTTTTGGAATTAAATAAATAAATAACCTATAGATACGATTGTCTGCGTTTAGAGTTACTCACTTATTGCGAAATATAATAGTATGTTGATATTTTGCACTGGTATTTCTAGCAGACTTCACATAAGGTGGTTGACAATTTAAATATAATATGTTATGTTTGATCATGAGGTCCCGGGGGAAAAATTCAATAACTTTGCTTCTACTTGAATTTCAACTCAGGTCTGCAGGTTGATGGATAAAATATTGAACATGTATACGTAAATATTTTATAAATTATTGGGATATCGTAGTTTTTCAAGTTCCTTTACGAAACAATAATAATAATAATAATAAATAGTTTATTGCTTTAAAAGAAGTAGGAAGTTGTTACAATATTGTTGGGTACTCTCTTTTAGGTAAAGAGATACCTGTAGTAGAGGGACCCGCTCTTCCGTAGTACAATTATATTACTACATTAAATTATAATTAAAATAAAAAAAAATTCTACACAATTTAAAACATACAGTAAGGTATAATTAATAATATTTGTGTAATTGTGTGCAAGAATGTTTGTGTGTGTGTGTGAGTGAGTGAATGAGTGAGTGAGTGAGTGAGTGAGCGAGTGTGTGTGTGAGTGTGTGTGTGTGTGTGTGTGTGTGTGTGTGTGTGTGTGTGTGTGTGTGTGTGATTACTACATTAAATCAGAATTAAATAAAAAAAATCTACACAATATTTCTATAAATTTTCTGCCTAAACAACGTGGGAGCCGCAGTTCAAGAAAACTTTTTTATTTCGAACGTGATGTGATTCCAAACACTCAAGAACAACTTGGTAGTGAAGTGTTTACAACAAAGATATACAACTCAATTGTGCTAAGTTTGCACTTGGTGCGGATTTTGTAACAACAAAAATAATGCAAGAACTATAAAAATAAGGAGACGAAAATTAAGACGTATCGGTAACAAAGATGTAAACCGTACTGACGCGACGGTATGATCTGGGCGTTGACAGCGGGGAAACGGATTGTTCTCGCATTGCAGTGACATGCTGAGTTAGCTCAACAGAGGTATAACTATAACATTGAAGTGATTGTGAACCGTGTAGTGTCACACACCGCACCACCGCAACCACATCCGTAAAATTAGTTTTATTTAATACAACTAATTTTACGGATTTTATCGCGTATATTAACTTATTTTATATTCCCGACGTTTCAAGCACTTTCCAGCACCCATGGTCACGGGGGGTCTGAGGTGTATGACGTCCCATTGTCATAGTTAACCATGGCTACCTCCAGATTAAAATTATTAATTTTTGTTCCGATCTACGCAATATGAACTTACAGTATCTTAAAGTCTTACAGTTGTATGCTTGGGTTGGGAATTAATTTTATTAATTATGGGATCCCAGATGGTAGCACCCAGCCATCTTTTCTACTGAAATTACGATGTTTTTTCATTTGAATAGCCTCGTAAATCATCGGAAGGAATCGGTGTTCTTTAGAGGATTTGTGGTCTATCAAATCTAATGTAGTAACGGGGGCGATCTTGTACGTGTCCACAGACTGCAGACTTCCCGGAACGTCGATTATTCACATGGGTGCCATGGGTGCTGGAAAGTGCTTGAAACGTCAGAAATATAAAATAAGTTAATATACGCGATAAATCCGTAAAATTAGTTTTATTTAAACGTGTAGTGCCGTCTGCCAAGCGTGGCAACTATGGCATTATCTGGGGAGGCCTATGTACAGCACTGGACTTTTTATAGGCTGTGGAGGTGATGGTGGAAGTAACAAACTACCTCACATTCCATCTGAAGTAGCTACTACAGCCGGTGGATATTTTTAAATAAATGCACATAAACAAGGCCACTTATTCTACGTGGTAGAGCCATGCTGCAGCTATATTATGATTGTAGCACGAATGGGTCGGCTCGACCGGGGAAGGACGACGCTCTCACAGAAAACCAGCGTAAAATAGCAGCTTAACGCTGCTGTGTTTCGTATGGTGAGTGTAGAGAACCGGAGACCCTTTTTACTGGCAAAGAGGCATTCCATCTTAGTCCTCACAGGTGACAACGCATCTGCATCTTGAGTCTTTATATAGATGTAGATGTCTATGGGTCACAGTAAACACTTACCATCAGGTGGACTGTCTGCTCGTTTGTTACCCGATCCTATAAAAAAAAATATGAATTTTGATGGTATAAATCTAATAATAATAATAATAATAATAATAAAGCCTCTTTATTTTCCTTAACTTATAGAGTTTTAAACTCGATTAAATGTTGGATTTTACTAAAATTATACATAGTAATATATTATGCACATGTATATAGTTAAGGCCCCTGGCGGGTATAGGCCTCCTCCAACAGTTTCCAGGTTTTTCTTGTCTTTGCTTTCTTTGTCCAGTCGTTTCCAGCATACTTTTTTATCTCGTCTACCCAGCGTTCCTTAGGACGGCCTCTAGCTCTCTTACCACTTGGACCTGCCCAAATTGTAACCAAATGCGTCCATCTTTTATCTGAGAGTCGTGCAACGTGGCCAGCCCACTTCCACTTGAGCTTTCTCATATGTTGTAGAGCATCTATCACATTGGTTTTTCTCCTTATGTTTTCTGATTTTATTTTGTGCTTCAGCCTAATATTCAAGATGCTCCTTTCCATAGCACGTTGCGTCTTTTGTATTCTGTCTGTCGCATTTTTGTTGTAGATCCAGGTTTGTGATCCGTATGAGAAGCAGGGTAGTAAACATCCATCCATGACTTTCTTTTTCAGTTTCACAGGTAGATTAGACTTCAATATTTCTTTTAGGCTCCAGAACTTTCTCCATGTTATGTTTATTCTCCTGTCAATCTCGTCTTTGTTTCTAGAATTACGAAATGAGATAGATTTCCCTAGGTATATATAGTTCTCTACGTATTCTAAGCTCTGTAAATTTTTTACGTGTATAGGTGTTTGCCTATCATTAGTCATCACCTTAGTTTTCGTTGTGTTTAGTTGTAGTCCTATCCTGTTACTTACTGTGCATAGTTCTGATATCATTTGTTCTAATTGTTTCGATGATCTCGAGAAGAGTACTATATCATCAGCGAATCTAAGGTTACTAAAATTTTTGCCATTTATATTGATACCTTTATGTTGCCAATCTAGGTCTTTCATTATATACTGTAAGACAGATATAAAAATTGTGGGGGATAAAGGGTCCCCCTGTTTCACGCCTCTACATATTTTGATTAGTGGCCCTAGTCTATCGAGCTTTACTCGGCTTACGCTTTTGCTGTAGACGTCTTTCATTATGTTTATATAGGTTTCTGGAACATTTTGGTTTTCTAGCGCTCGCCATAGACTGTCATGTGAGATAGAGTCGAAGGCCTTTGCGTAGTCGATAAAGGCTAGATATAGGGGCTGTTGAAGTTCCTGGTGTTTTTCAATTATTTGTTCCAAAGTATGGATATGATCAATTGTGCAAAAGCCCTTTCTAAAAGCCTGCCTGTTCTATAGGTTGATGCGACTCTATCTCTGTCTCTATTCTCTTATTTAAGCAGGCCGCAAATAATTTGTATATAGCAGGAAGTAGGCTAATAGGCCGGTAGTTGTTCATATCTGATGGGTCGCCTTTCTTGTAAAGAAGTATGATTCTCGACTCCACCCAATTCAAAGGTACTTTTTGTTCAAGCAAGATTTTGTTGAAAAGATATGTAAGAGGACCAGCCAGTATGAATTTTCCTACTTTGATTGCTTCGTTGGGTATGTTATCATGTCCGGGACTTTTTTCTTGTTTAAGTCTGTCTATTTGTCTTATTATTTCCGTCTCTTCGAACGGTTTGATTGGTCGAGTTGGTAGTAGAGACATTGAGGTGTGAACTTGAGTTGAGCATGTTTCTATTTCTTTGCTACAGTTTTGATAGGTATATAGATCTTTGTAGAAATCCGAGGCAGCTTTAACTATATCGATTCTTGTTAACGTGTGTTTGTGTGGGATTTTTGATTGTAGCTTTGGGATCCATGTTTTGCTGGTACTAAGTTGTTTAAACGCCTTTTTTTGGCTTCCAGACTTTAATAAATTTGATTCTATTATTTTCATTCTATAATTATTGTAGTTGTTTTTTAAGCTCTTGTTTGTAATTTTATATAGGTTGAACAGTTCCTGCCTCTCTTCTCTACTTTTAGGTTTTTTACGTTGTAGTTCAATTCTTCTTTTTATCAAAGTCTTTGTTTCTGCTGATATTATATCCTTCTTTCCTTTTTTTGATCTTGTGCTATATATACTTTGTAATATCGCTGTTTCTATTTTACAATAATAGGACTCTACATCTTCTGTGTCACATCGAGATATTTTTTGTGTTTCTTTTTCTAATGAATTCAAGAATACTTTTGTATTTTCCTCGCCTTGTATTATAGTTGGAAAACTGTGAAACATAGCTCTACTTTTCTTTTGTTTTCCTAGGTTATATGTACCACGTACTAACTTATGATCACTTGTAAATAGTAATTGTGTAGTGTTATTACTGAGAATGTAATCAATTTGGTTTTTAATCATTCCATTTGGACTAGTCCAAGTCCATAAGTTTTTTTGTTTTTTCTTAAATAATGTATTTATTACAGTAAGATTATTTTCTAATGCATATTGTATTATCCGATCGCCTCTATCGTTTCTGATGCCATAGCAGTATGGTCCCATTATTGTATCTTCCCCTTGTTTTCTTTGTCCAATTTTGGCGTTTAAGTCTCCCATTACAATCAGTGACCCGTTGGCGAGTGAGTGAGCAGTTTGAAGTTGATCGTAGAAGGATGTCATTTCTTCCTCAGTTGCGTCGTGAGTGGGTGCATATACTTGTATTAATGATATTTTTGTTGTTTCAAATTGGAGATTCAGTATGCATACTCTTTCCGATATCCCTATGTAGTTCTGAATATTTGCTTTATATTTCTTTTTGATCAAGAAGCCAACACCATGCAGACCTTTCGTTACTCCTGTATAGCAGAAAATGTGTTCTTCAAGTTCTATAATGTGGCTACCAGTTCTTCTTATTTCCGCCAATCCAATAATATCGTATTTTATTTTACTTAGGGAGTATTTGAGTAATATCATTCGTTGTGGCGATAACAGTGACCTTACATTGTACGTACATATATATAGTTGTTGTTGTGTTGGAGGGTTATAGTCTTTGTCTCCTGCGGTGACAAGCCGTGATAGGAGATTGAGAGGGGCCTTTTGTAGTTGCTAATTTGTGTGCTCTTTATTAGGCGTAGAGTCATGCGTAGCCCGTTCAGAATTATGTATAAATTTTGGTTTTTGTAGAATATATTCCTTCATTGTTGTTGTTGTCTTGCTCTTTTTAACTGACTGTTTTTTATTTTGTAAAGCGTTTGTAGGATTTTTTAATGTTGTTTCGGGAGATTCAGATAGTAATCTTTTATTGGTAGGGTTTTGTGTAGAATTTGTATATTTTTCTGGTAATACTATGAGCTTATCATATTTTATAAAAGCTTTCTTACCTGCTTCTCTTTCTTCCTTCAGCTGGGACTGTAATTCCTTACGTTTTTTCAGCACTTCTTTAGGAAAATCCTGTTTAACATAGTAGGGGGAATCTTTTAAGCATTTTTGGTTTTGTTGAATTTTTAATTTGAATCCCATTGTGCTGAACGTGACAACAACAGGCCTGACTCTTTCATCTTTTTTTCCGATTCTTCTAACCGACACCAAACCATTTTCAAAATGAAAACCAAAGTATTTATTTATTATGTATAATATTGCATTTTCCAAATCGTGGTATGATTTTTCCCCTTCTTCCACACCAAAGAAAATTAAGTTTTTGCGTCTCATAAATCTTTCAATATTGTTGATTTGTAAAGAATGTTCTTCCATTTTATTTTCTAGATGTTTGTTCTTCATTTCCACTTTTTTAAACTTTTCATTTATATTATTATTGATTGTGTTTTTAATATCTTCTTTCATTTCGTGTATGTCTTTTTTTTGTTGCAACATTTCCTTCCGAAGTTCTTCTAACATGTTTTTTATTTCTTCCATGATAACAGTAAAGTGGTAATTATGAAGTTTGGTGTAATGCAATCCTATAGTAAATATTGTTTTTTTTTTGCCGTAATTGTAGACAGCGTACTCTGTTAGCGGATTGATGAATTAGCAAATGTTTCCGGCTCGTTAGTAATGTTACTTATCTAAACAATCGTGATCAATGAGTGCTTAGTTTTTAAAGTTTTTGATAGATGGCGTTAGTTGTTCTATAGGTGATTTTTGTGTGTCACGTTCTCATTTCTGCTTACTTCTTTAGGTTATGTTTTATTTTGTGCAATAACCACTGTTTAATCTATCACACTTTTCATTTACTGTTCAACTTATTGATCGTTATTTTTTCACTCACTTTTATTAGATTCGGTTTTTAATTGCTTTCTTCACTTTACATATCGCAAAGTAGCCGTTGTGTTGTTCCAGTTGAAAAGATGATGTTTTTTGTTATTCACTCGGTTTCCACTTTGTCTTATATATTGTCCTTATAGATTTTTGACCAATTTCACAAATTTATTCACTTTTGTTTGTATAAAGCTATAAATCTATTTTTTTATTTTACTTTAAGCACAGACTCGATGTTTATAATGGCAGAGCAGCGCCCTCTCTCTCTATAAATCTAATATTACGGATTTAATACAAAAACAGAAACTTTATGTTTAATATAGATTATAAATAATACTTCTTGAAAGACACTCTTTTGTTTAATTACCACTGATTCGAAAACCTCTGTTTTGGGAAGAACCAGTAAAAAACCTAGCGGGACTTTTTTTTAAATAACAGCTCACAATCATGTTACACAATTAACCAGACAAAACAAATTAGAAATAGCTTGGTAGCGATCACCTCATTCCTAGGGATTATTATTATCCATAAACTTGATATTTTTTTAGCCCTTTTTATACAAACTTTTTTTAATAAAATAGTATACGAAGTAATATATAAATAAATAAATTTTGGCTTATAGAAGCCACCCTAACCATTTCTGAGAGTCGACCTGAATACTGTATTTTCCACATTGAGTGAAATACATTTGGAATTGATCAACCTGGTTTCATAGTGTCGTAGTGATCGCAATTCAGAGGCGACCTTTTTATTTTGTACGTGATACGCTTTCAAATGCTTTGCTACAACATTTGGTACTCAAGAAACTACGCAGTTGAGGCTGAAGAAAACCTGTTGTGGGTCATTATACGACGGGAATTTAAGCGATACTGCCTGCTACTTGTGAGACCTTATAATAAAAATTTCATTGCCTTGATGACTTAGAGCACACTTGGAGGCCGGTTGGTTTCATTTTGATGTTATACATTGAATAAAACTAAATGCCACGAATCATTTAAGGGTCTATCGAAATTAAAAGAATTCTGAAATTAAAACACTACTACTGCATGCTAGATTCAATACAGATGGCTGAACCCTATCATCTGCTTAAAATCTCGATTAGAGATTATTAAATTTAATTCCAAACCCAAACAAGACTTTACGTTAAGCTCGTTCTGTAGATTCAGTTAACATGGTATGATAAATAACGTATGGCATCAGGACTCTTCAGTCCCCCAGCTCGCAACTATGTGTGCTCTTACGCTAAGAACTCCTGGATCGATATTCACCCACACCCGCTACTGTAAAGGGACCGTGACACAAGTAGAATGTAAGAAATGTAAGTTTGCTGGGTGGTAGATTTCCTTATCTTACAAGGAGCTTATCTGGGTAAGTACCTTCTTCTTTGATGCACTTCTATTTTGACATTCAAGTTCCTGCCAAAACACAATATTCTCAAATGACCAAACTCTTCTTTTTATTCTAAATTGTAACAGAAAAATGGCCAGTAACAAAAAGAAAGAAAGAAAGATAATAAGTTTATTTAGTAACACATTTTAGAAGTTTGCTAACCATAATAACATATTATGATAATTGATTACTAAAAAGGTAGCCACCTCAGCATAGTCTTGGTACTAACAAAGTACTTCGACATTAATCTTCCGTGGCTGTCGATAAAATTTAACAGAAACAAGGCTTAACAATATTCATTATTTAAAATGTTAAGTCAATATGCAAATACAGTATATTTAAACCAAATACACGATTACACTATAATATAAGTAATAAAACATACATAAGTACTTCTAATAAATTAATATAATAAAAATAGCAATTACTTAAATAAAATTAAAAATAAACAAATTAACGGAATAGAAAATTATGTAAGACACAGTAAATAATTTTCAATATGTTGACTTTTGAATGTTGAGTATGTATTTTTGTAGTTATATTTAAACAAATCGATTGAAGCTAGTGATGGAATGTTGTCCCATCATTTCGTGCCAGAATAACGAAAGCTACCTCGAAATGCCGATGTACTGTGTCTTGGACATACTAAACGAGTTGCTATTCTAACTTGTCGCAGTGAAAAGAGTAATTTGTTATAAAGATACTGAGGTGTGTGTGTGTGTGTGTGTGTGTGTGTGTGTGTGTGTGTCATTATGATACCAAACAATAAACTGGCAAAATGAAGAGCACGTCTAGACTGAGATGTCGAGAATGAGAGAACGTCGAGAAGCGGACAGTTATACAAGCTATAATATATCAGACCAATCCAGAACGAAAAACGGAGCACTACGCACATTTCAATTGGTTCATAAAACAAACCTAAACTATGCTCAACTCATTATAAGAACACGCACTCACGTACACATGCATCTCAAATCATTTGCAACTAACACCATGGTTTTAGTTAGTAAAAGCAATGTGCGCGTCCAGCAGTGAAATATTACAGGTCATTAAAGAAAAAAAGAAGAAAAGGAATATTTGTGTGTAAGTTATTAAGTTGTTAACAGTGGTAGAGCCACGCGGCAGCTTTTGCTGTCGCACGGATGGGCCGGCACGAACCGGGGTAGTACCACGACCTCACAGAAAACCAGCGTGAAATAGAGGTTTACCTCTGCGTTTCGCTTGGTGAGTGCAGGCGGCCGAAGGCCCTTTTTAGTGGAAATGAGGCATTCCATCTTAGTCCTCACGGGTGACAACGCATCTACATTTTGATTTGTAACAGAGGATAGATGTAGATGTCTATGGGCCGCAGCAACCACTTAACATCAGGTGAACTGTGTGCTCGTTTGTCACCGTTATCCTATAAAAAAAGTGCGTGTCAAAAGGTTGAGCATAGTTTCAACTTCACTTGAACTGCATGGAGCGCTCCGTCTTTCTTTCTTTGTTAGTCTGAGGTTATAGTAAATACTACTCTTATCTTTAATACCTACAAACTTTACTCCTTACTTAACATTGAAATATGTCTTTGAATAAATATTTCAAATGATAACATACCAAGATATTCTGCTTATGAAAAATCTCCAAGGACGCTTTTAGTTGCTATTCATTCGTACATATTTGCGACGAATGGAGTGGAGACAGTCTGAAGCTTTACATAATGGCCTTCTCTCAAGGTATTTACATTTGACATGAAATAAGAAAGGTCTTCATTCATTTTAGCCGATGTCAAACAACACTGAGAGAAAATGAAATATTCGATGTAATATCACACATCAGTGATATAAACGTAAAAACAATCGGATGGCAGATTCGAACCCACAATCATATGAGTTCGCTTACAAAATTGATTAGACCACGCTAAAGAGTTAAATAGTTAAAACTTTAATAATAAGTTAAAACGTTCTCCACGAAAACTAAATAGAATTAAATAATTCCCACATAATTTAATGGAAATAGGTTTTTTTGAAGTCGGTTTTTACTTTTTATTAAAAGTTTTATTATCTCTTATAAGTTAATAATTTTAACTTGTTAATAATGTTAACATATTAAGTGTAATCAATAGAAAATAATTAAAAATTAAAAATTTTAAAATTAGAAATCTCAGTTGGAAAGATATGGGCATCAATATAATCGGTGTGTACCTTTCACACCTCCGATTTGCAGACGACATCGTTCTACTCTCCGAAAACCCGAAACAACTAGAATACATGCTAGAGACACTCAGCTTCCATAGCGAAATAGTCGGACTACAAATAAACAGGGACAAATCGAAGATTATGATGAATAGAACAGACAAAGAACCTATATCAATACGTTAAAGAATATATTTATCTCGGGCATTTTTTTGTATATGAGAGGGGGCAAACGAGCATGCGGATCACCTGATGGTAAGTGACTACCGCCGCCCATGAATAACCACAACACCAGGGGAATTGCAGATGCGTTGCCGGCCTTTCAAAAAGGAGTAGGCTCTTTTCTTGAAGGTCCCTAAGTCGTATCGGTCCGGAAAAATCGCTGGTGGTAAACTATTCCACAAGGAAGTTGTGCGAGGAAGAAAACATCTTCTAAATCGCACAGTGGTGGACCGCCAATCATCCAGATGGTGTGGATGGTATCGGGAGTTCTGCCGCGATGTGCGTTCGTGAAATTTGGCGGTTGGGATTAATCCGAACAATTCCTCAGAGCACTCCCCGTGGTAAATGCGAAAGAAAATGCAAAGAGATGCAACATCTCTTCGCAGTGCAAATGAGACGAGCCGATCGGAAAGGACTTGGTCGTCGACGATTCGAGCCGCTCTGCGCTGGATGCGGTCAAGTGGAAGGAGCTGGCACTGTGGAGCCCCTGCCCAGAGATGGGAACAGTATTCCATGTGAGGCCGAACCTGCGCCTTGTAAAGTTGCAGGCGTTGAGCTGGCATGAAATACTGTCCCGCTCTGCTGAGCACGCCAAGTTTTTAGAGGGCAATTTGGCCTTCTCTTCCAAGTGACCACGAAACTGCATGTCACTCGATATGTCAACGCCGAGGATTCCGATAATGGCTAAGGCGAGAAGGGGAGTGCCTTGAAAATGAGGAGATACGACAAAGGGGTTCTTTTTAGCGGTAAACGCGCAAACTTGTGTCTTCTGAGGATTAAACTGGACTACATTTAGTCGCCCCCGATCCGAGACACTGTTCAGCAAAGACTCAACTTCAGACACAAGTTTGTTCTGGTACTCGGTGACGTTTTCCTGAGAAATATTGGCACGGCCGGTGTATAGAGCATCACCAGTGCTGTCATCCGCATAGCAATGAATGCTACCGGCTTGCAACATATCATTGATATGCAGAAGAAAGAGCGTTGGTAATAGCACGCAGCCTTGTGGAACACCAGCGTTAATGGGCTTGTAGTCGGAGCATGCACCGTCTACAACGACCTTGATGCTCCGATCTGCAAGAAAGCTGGTGAGCCAATTGCATAATCTCTCGGGAAGCCTATAGGAAGGGAGCTTCGAAAGAAGCGCTTTGTGCCAAACCCGATCGAAGGCCTTCGCAATGTCCAAACTAACGGCCAATTCCTCCCCCTTGGACTCTACTGCCTCCACCCATCTATGAGTTAAGTAGACCAAACGATCACCAGCTGATCGACCCTGACGAAAACCGTACTGGCGGTCACTGATTAGTGCCCGCCAGTACGGTTTTTTAGCTGATTAGCTGGTGATCCTCAAGGTACCGCATGAGGTGGCAGCTAATAACGGATTCCATTATTTTGGAGAACAAGGGGTGATGGCAATAGGCCTGTAGTTGAACGGGTCTGAGCGGTCGCCTTTTTTAGGGTTCGGGTGGACAAAAGCTGTCTTCCATGATTTCGGTGACTACGCCTAGGGAGTAGGAGAACCGGAAAAGACGCGTTAGAACCGGTGCCAACTCTGGAGCACACGTCCTCAGCACAATTGGGGGGATTCCGTCAGGCCCACTCGACTTGTGGATGTCAAGGGAGAAGAGTGCTCTGCGAACCGAGCGCTGTGAGAACCGCACATCCGGCATGGAGCACTCACACCGCGGGATGGTCGGCGGTGTGTTCTCTCCGTCATCAACAGTCGAGTCGGATGCAAAAAGGGAGCCTAAAAGGTCGGCTTTCTCTTTTGCATCGTAGGCCAGTGAGTCGTCCTCCCTGTGCAGAGATGGTAGTAATGGCTTACAGAAATTCCCTTGGACAGCCTTTGCGAGAGACCAGAATGCACGGGTTCCCGAAGGAAGGCGAACTAGTTTCTCGCCAATTCTGCCCATGTGCTCTGACTTTGCCTTGGCAATAACTCTTTTGAAGGACCTGGAGGCGAAGTTATACTTCTTTTTAAGTATGCTGGTGTTTACATCCCGAGTCGCCGAAGCCGCAGCCCAGGTTTGATAACACTCCTGCTTACTGCGTAAAGCAGTCTTACAGGAGCGATCAAACCAAGGCTGAGATCTGCCTACGATGGGTACCACAGATGATGGAATAAATAGTTCCATTCCCTGTAGCACCACATCAGTGACAGAGTCAGCAACAGCGCTGGGATCATCCAGCGAGAAGCAAACCCGCCCCCATGGGTAGGAAGCAAAGAAAGACCGCATTCCGTCCCAATCCGCCGACCTGTTATGCCAAACTCGGCGGCAACCTGCAGAACGCAACCGCGAGGGAGCGTGAGTGGCACCACACTCCGGATCAGACAATGGTCTGAAGAGCCAAGAGGGGCATCGACGGAAACCTGATATCCGTCCGGATGAGAGGTCAGCAGAAGGTCCAACAGGGAAGGTGTATGATCTTCAACATCTGGAATCCGCGTAGGTGATGTAACCAGTTGTGTCTGACCATATGCCAAGGCAAAGTCATAAACAGATCTCCCCGTATGATCGGCTAAACGTGAACCGATGCATTCGACGTGGTGGGCGTGAAAATCGCCAAGGATCACGATCTCTGCGGATGGGACCTGTTGTAGCAAGGAATCTGTAGCCATTTGGACGTGGTCGATGAGTCGGTCTGTTTCGGCATTAGCGCTATGGGACCTATAGAGGCACACGTAGACGCGCGGATGATCGTCGCTGTCTACGCGTAGCCAAAGGTTGGACAGGTCCGAACCTTCAAGACTGCCGAGGCGTTGAGAACAGATGTCCTCTCTGACATACACGCAAACTCCAGCCCGAGGCACAAAGGAGTGCTCCAACTTGTACCCTGGGTAAGAGAGATACGAAGTATCAGCCGGAGAGGACACCTGTCTCAAGATGGTAGTGGACGGCGTTTAGGTTCGAGTGAAGTCCCCTGATGTTGCAGAAATTCACGGATAGCGTGGCAGGGGTCGCCTTGGTCGTGTTGCTCAGTTTGCCCCGAGCAGTTATTGTGTATAGCGGAATTTTGCCCCCCCCCCCAGAATACGCGGGGCAGCCTGAGCACCCACGCTCAGGAGTGGAATAGCATGGTCGTGGATGCTAAGCGAGGGATTCTCCAGGGGTACTGGTACCCTCCTGGGGTAGTTTATGATGTAATTCCGCTACCATGTTGATTGGAGGGGGGGGAATTGGGCATCTTATAGCATTCGAGTCCTGCACAGAAAGTGAAATAGACCGAAGAATAAAGAGTACGTGTAATAAATACTGGTACATGAAGGAACTTGACGACTTCCAGCCTCCCGAACAAGCCGGTTTCCGAAAGGGCTTTAGCACCATAGACCACATACATACCCTTCGGCAAATTGTACAGAAGTCCGAAGAGTACAATTTGCCACTATGTCTGGCGTATGTGGACTATGAGAAAGCCTTTGATTCCGTCGAAATTTGGGCGGTGCTGCAGTCCCTTCAGCGGTGCCAAGTTGACTGTCGGTATATCGAAGTGTTGAAGTGCTTGTACAGTAGGGCTACGATGGCTATCCGAGTACAGAACCAGAGTACGAAACCTATCCAATTGCAGAGAGGTGTAAGACAGGGTGACGTCATATCCCCGAACCTCTTCACCGCTGCATTGGAAGACGTTTTCAAGCTTCTGGACTGGAAAGGATACGGTATCAACATCAATGGCGAGTACATCACTCACCTTCGATTTGCCGACGATATAGTCCTTATGGCCGAATCGCTGGAGGACCTAAGCACTATGCTCAATGACCTCGATAGTGTTTCCCAACGGATAGGTCTTAAGATGAACATGGACAAAACAAAGATCATGTTCAATGTCCATGTCACACCTATGCCGGTAGTTGTTGGGAGCACTAAGCTCGAAGTTGTTGACGAGTATGTTTACCTGGGACAAATAGTCCGACTAGGTAAGTCCAACTTCGATCGAGAGGTCAATCGACGGATTCAACTCGGCTGGGCAGCGTTCGGGAAGCTACGACACATCTTCTCGTCAGACATACCTCAAAACCTGAAAACGAAATTGTACAACCAGTGCGTGTTGCCAGTGATGACTTATGGAACTGAGACGTGGTCCTTCACTGCTGGCCGTATGAGGAAGCTCAAGGTCGCTCAGCGAGCTATGGAGAGGGCTATGGTCGGAGTTTCTCTGCGTGATAAACTTAGGAATGAGGATATCCGCAGTAGAACCAGAGTAACCGACATAGCCCAACGGATTAGTAAGCTGAAGTGGCAGTGGGCCGGCCATATAGCTCGAAGAACCGACAACCGATGGGGAAGAAAGGTTCTCGAGTGGCAGCCTCGTACCGGTAGGCGAAGTGTAGGGCGTCCCCCCACGAGATGGAGTGACGACCTGGTAAGACATGCAGGAAGTCGATGGATGCAGGTGGCTCAGGACCGTGCTTTGTGGCATTCTTTGGGGGAGGCCTATGTTCAGCAGTGGACTTGTGAAGGGCTGTAATGATGATGATGATGATGACATGAAGGAAATATTTAAAGGATCTCTACCAACAAAACTGAAAATAAGGGCAATGAGCATTTGTCTGACTCCTTGCTTAACATATGCATGTCAAACTTGGCCACTAAAAAAATCATTTCTTAGTTAAATAAGAACATGCCAAAGAGAGATAGAAAGAATCTACATGAATGTAAGACTACAAGATCGAATTCAAAGCGTTTTAATCAGGAAAAGAACAAAGGCAAGAGATGTAGTCGAAAAATGGAAATGAGCTGGCCATATACACAGAGTAACAGACTGTAGTTGGTCACAAACAGTAACGAACTGGTACCTATTATATAAGAAAAGGAGACGAGGTAGGCCATCAAAAAGGTGGAGTGACGACATTGTCGAGGTAGCTTGTACACTGGCCAAGATTAGCGCAAGACAGAACCACTCTAAATAATTTGGAGGAGGCTTTCACGGCAAAAGGCGGTCCTTACAACTAACATAATACTAACAAAAATTTAATATTAAGACATAATAACACTACTAACAAATAAAATAAGAGTAAAAGATAATATTATACACTTAAAAAATTATGTAAGGGATAAAGTAAAGCTAAATAATAAAAAGTACAAGCGTGGCAATTATGGCTATATATGGGGGAGGCCTATGTTCAGCAGTGGAATTTTGATAGGCAGTTGTGAAGGTGGTGGTGGAAGTGACAAACTCCCTTACATACTCTCTGATGGTAAGTAGCTACTACAACCCATGGAAATTTTAACCGACTGCAAACAAACAAGGCTACAGATGAATTTTCATGGAATAAATCTAATATTACAGATTTAATGGCGTTAAACCTTAAAATGTTATAATTCATGGGAGAGCCTTAAAATTAGTTTTGTTCCATGTGTAGTATTCGCGAGATTGTAAAAAATCATTGGCCTGTTATTATACTAGTACCCTATACCATTTAGACCAGCACATAGGAGTTTACGCACTGCTGCATGGCAGGAGAAATAGGTTAATGTATTACGGTCTCCTACGCAAAGCTTGTAGGACTCCTACTACCACCATCTACATGCGTTAGTTGCTTCATTTGAAAGCAACGGTTGACGGCTCCGTGGCGCAGTGGCTTAGCAATGAGTTGCAGCACTGAGGGCTGCGGTTTCGAATCCCGCTCGGAAAATGTGTTTGTATGGCCTAATGTCATTGTTGCCTGTTGCCTGCCAAGCGTGGTCACTATGGTTAATACCTCCCTATTATATAGTCTATGGAGGATGCCTATGTTAAATAATGGACTTTTGGTCGAATTTTTTTAAGGTATTAGAATGACAAACAAACATACAATCCACCTAATGGTAAGTGGATGTTGTGGCCCATAGGCATAAATTTGTAATTATGATAATTCAAATAATAATGCACGTATCTTTGTATGAATAAAATAAAAAAAAAATAGTGCCGTAAGGATCTAACCCGGATTACTCGCGTACTGTAAAATTACAGTAAACACTTAGTCCAAGGCTACAAAATATCGTATTGAAACATTATTAAAATCGTTTCGGGAAAATCGCTCTTATCAATGAAGGTTGGAAAAAGGTTCGATTTTCCTCGGGGTGGAATTACAAGCGTCGGAGATTAATGATACACTCTCACCAGTTTATGTTGTTGATATAGATTTAAGAACTCTCGATAAATAACCAGAAGTGATTCAGTGTATCATTATTGAAACGACTCATTCAATATTTCATTCTTTAAAAAAAGAGATAAATAATTGACGGATAATCGAATGGACAGAGAGATGCCGGTACATTGTCCTACAACTATGGCAATATAACCGCCATGAGCAATGACACTAATAGACGGACCCTGTCCACGGCCGCCCCGCTATTCCTGGCTACGGTAGCGGCCATAGTAACGGCGGGGCAGCGGTGCTAAGAATCTCCGGTGGAGGTTCGGTTGCCACCTAAGACCACTCGACCTGGCAATATTTAACAAACGCACGAAGAAGAGATAGATAAGTTGCGCTGGAATATTATAGGATTATGTGAAGTCCGAAAAGAGGGGGAGGTCATGGTAATCCTCGAATACGGCAGCGTGATTCGTGGTAGAGCTATGCTGCAGCTATATTGGTAGTAAAGTTGTAGCACGAATGGGTCAGCTCGACCATGCAAGACCACCAAAATAGCAGCTTGACACTGCTGTGATTTTTATGGTGAGTGTGAAGAACCGGAGACCCATTTTACTGGAAAAGAGGTGTACACGCCCCTAGTTGCCCTGACAAAGGTCAAATATCCCGGGGCCCATCAGTGGTAGATTCGACGGACAACTAAGGGTGGGGCTCGAAATACCTATGGATAATCAATATATAAGGAATAGGTAATTAATTCGACTTACTTGGTTCAGAAGCGAAGACTGGCCACAAGGCTCAGTCAGGCGGTAGGTGTAGTGTATGTAAGTAGTGTTTAATGGTGTGTAAAATGTGAAACCTGACTTAACCCTTTTAATCGGCAGCAGCCCTGACTCCAGCACCGCCACACGGTGTGGTATCCTTCAGCGGCGTCACCTCGATGTCACTCAAAGTCTAGCGTCCCTTAGCACAAATCTATAATCTAATACGAACGCTGTTTCTAGCGGGTCACAAAGTTTAGCGTTTTTAACCGACACAGGAAAATATCTCCGAGTTACATCAAATACCACAAAGCAACTCGTCGACGCAAATTAATATTGTCAAAGCACTTCAACCGGCAACCACTATACAATTTACGTAAATTACTTGCCAACGAATTTAAGTTAATCAATCAAAATATTACGGCTTCGTTATCGCGTGAACGCACTAAAGATAACCAAACATTAGAAGCGAAAAACTCCAATAGTAAATTCTATAAATTCTACGCGTCCTTTCGACCGGTAATTGTTCACTATCAATCTCTCGACGCGTCTCGATCGACGCGACCACGATTGGAATGCGGCCGGGGAGGGGCCGGCGGTGACCTTCGTACCGTGCTATGCACGCGCCGAGTCGCGAGTTATGAATTCAATTTTAAAAAGGTTAATTTTTGGCCTAAATAAGAAGCATTCCATCTTAGTCCTCACGGATGACGACGAATCAGCATTTTGATTCATAATTGAGCATAGATATAGATGTCAATGGGTCACAGCAACTACTTACCATTAGGTGGACTGTGTGCTCGTTTGTCACCCTACCTATAAAAAAAAACTTGGACCTGGTCGAGCACCGACGGTTCGACAAAAAATAAGATTAACTTCATTACGACGACCAGACGACAACTGTTCAGTGATGTCTCAGTGATCGCGAGTGTGAAAACGGTAGCGATCAACGAATGGTTAGAGACACACTGAACCTAAACATTAAGTTGGAGAGGTCACATCTAATAAAGTCAACGCATAAAGGCAAATGAACAGACATATCTACAAATGCATGCGGCGCGACTTACGCAGCTTTAATATTGCTCGTATTAAAGAAGCGATCAAGCGGAACCAGGGCTTCAAAGACATAGGCTAGAAATATGTCTGCCAGAAAGAGCCAACTGTCGAAGCTGAAGACCGAGTGTGGTAGCGTCGTTTCAGGGACACTTGAGGTTTTGAGTGAGACCCTTTTTACTGGAAATGAGGCATTCCACCTTAAACGTCACGGGTGACAACGCATCTCCATTTTGATTTGTAATAGAGGATAGATGTAGATGTCTATGGGCCACAGCAAACACTTACCATCACGTGGACTGTGTGCTCGTTTGTCACCATTATCCTATAAAAAAAAGATTGAGAGGTTCTATGGGCATCTGTACACAAAATCGTTGGAGCCACATGCAAGTGTGAGTAATGATCCAAGAGCAAGTCTTATCCGACACTATTTTGATGATATTGTGGACATCAGTCTAAACGAGATTAGAATGGCTTTCCAGTATCTTAAAATCGGCAAAGCCCCAGGTTAGGATGGAATTACAACGAAGCGTCTGAAAGCAGGTGGAAAACCGGTACTTGAAGTCCTTCAGAAGCTCTTTAATTCCGTCCTCCATGGTTGCACTACACCGGAGGCGTAGAGCAAAAGTGCAGTGTTCCTATTCTTCAAAAAAGGCGACAATGCTCTCTTGCAGAACTATAGACCAATTTCCCTTCTGAGCCACGTCTACGTGCTGTTTTCGAGAGTCATTACGAATCGTCTCCCATGCAGACGCGACGACTTCCAGCCTCCCGAATAAGCCGGTTTCCGAAAAGGCTTTAGCAACATAGAGCACATACATTTCCTTCGGCAAATTGACCATAAGTCGGAGGAATACAATTTGCCACTATATCTGGCGTATGTGGACTATGAGAAAGCCTTTGATTCTGTCGAAATTTGGGCGGTGCTGCAGTTCCTCCAGCGGTGCTAAGTTGACTGTTGCTATATTGAAGTGCTGAAGTGTTTGTGAAATAGGGTTATGATGACTATCCGATTACAGAACCAGAGTACGAAACCTTACCACTATATAGTGCTTATGGGAGAATCGCTGGAGGACCTAAGTACTGTGCTCAATGTCCTCAATAGTGCATCAAAACAGTCATGTTTAATGTCCATGTCACAACTATGCCGATAGTTTTTGGGAGCACTAAGCTCAAGGTTGTTGACGAGTATGTTAACCTGGTACAAATAGTCCGACTAGGTAAGTCCAACTTTGACCGAGAAGTCAATCGACGGATTTAACTCGGCTGGGCAGCGTTTGGGATATCACGGCACGTCTTCTCGGTGGTATACCTGATACCTTAAAACTTGAAATCAAGACTGTACAACCAGTGCGTTTTGCAAGTGATGAACTATGGAACTGAGACGTGGTCATTCACTGCTGGCCGTATGAGGAAGCTCAAGGTCGCTCAGAGAGCTATGCAGAGGGCCATGCTCGGAGTTTCTTTGCACGATAAACTTAGAAATGAGGATATCTATAGAACCAGAGTGACGGATTTAGCCCAACGGATTAGTGAACTGAAGTGGCAATGGATCGGCCATAGCTCTAAGAACCTACAGCCGATGGGGAAAGAATATTCTTGAGTGGCGGCCTTGTACCGGCGTACGAAGTGTAGGGCGGCCCACCACTAGATGGAGTGACGACCTGGTAAGACATGCAGGAAGTCAATATATGCATGTGGCTCAGGACCGTGCTTTGTGGCATTCCTTGGGGGAGGCTTGGGCTTAATCTGCATTTTGATTACTAATTGAAGACAGATCTAGGTGTCTGTGGGCCACAGCATCCACTTACCATCACGTGGACCGTGTGCTCTTTTATCACCCCAATCTGACATATAAAAATGTATATTTGTTTGTTCGTATTTTATGCGCTGCCATTTAGTTCATCAGATTGCGATAAAACTTTGTCAAATTATGCATAATACAGTTTAGGCATAGTACAATTAACTTACAGTAGGTGGCGCGCGTATTGCAACACATTTATTTTAAAGTTATATGTCATTAAATTTCAATGAGTGTATTAGTATTCCTAATTAAACAATATAACTCTTCCAAATTTAAAACGATACCAGTACCAGTACCAGCTAGTTCACACCTCGCCCCAGTGGCATCGTGCCAAAGGAAATAACGTAGTATCCTAACCCTCTAGGTAACAAGCGTGAGGGTTTATGATATGTTATGTTTTGTAATATACGTAATGTTTTCTCTTTCTTTCTTTTTTGGGTTAAATCTGCATATTTAAAAACTAAAAACATTTGAGAATTTTAAAATCATCAACAGGCATTGGCATTGGGCAGTCCGGCGTATTCTTTCCTGACCTAAAACCTGTCAGAGAAGAGAACGATGCATCTTACTTTAGTTTATTTTTTGTATAATTTTTTTTTTTACTATGCTAAGCCAGCGCTTGACTACTATACTACACTTTTTGTTGTAATTCAGTTGGTGAATGTGCTCTTAAAATATTTGTAGTCGATGTATATTGAAGAAACCGCTTTATACTTGAAAAATATTGCCAAAACTGCTTGCCACAGCCGTAATTCATTGTCGTTATTAAAAGATCTAAAATGAGCTATTTTTCATTTTTATTGCTCTAATGTGTCACGCAGTTACACCGTGGAAAATGATTAAAAATAAGATTATAGCTTTTAAGCGCTGGAAAGATGAGTAAATTGTTTAATATCTGTAAATAGCTCAAAGTTTTGTGGTGACGAGAAATCAACAAAATCTTTGACAAGACCAGCAACTATTCTGACACATGAAGAACTCTCCTTTAATTCGTTTATAAGTGACAACCAACGGGACACAGCAGGAATTGTTTTCGCCCTAGAACCGAAATACTTTTATTAAAAGCGCAACTTTTCAATGATGATGACACTGTGTGATCATCTGTTTAACAAATAAGTGCATCTCAATCACAACTAGCGACATCTGCCGACAAATTATTATCCCTATTAGACTACCGCGCTGCCCCGCTGCGTGTTGGCGATGTTTACATGTTCTCGATATATATTATTTACTCAAATATTTATTTCCTCATGATGTTCTTTTTCTAGAGCAGACATCATCGATTTACACGCGGTCATAGAAACGGTCTTACATGCATACATATTTATATTGCCCAAGATTTTTAATTATTTGGGACTGTTTATTAATACATACTAAAACTACAGAAAATATCCCCCTTATGAGGTAGACTTTAATAGGCTGAATATATATAACAAACAATAAACAAGAGAGTATTTGATTTCTTATATTTACAGGAATACTTTATTACATTTAATATAACTGTCTATAGAGAAGATGGCTGGGTGCTGCTTGGGTTTCTATAAATAATAAAATGAAATAAAAATCTAACTATACCATTGCGATACATCAAGATACTGTCCGCTCGTTCTGCGTAAATCAGATCAAAAATTATATTCAAAGCTGAAAAGTTCGGGCTCATGATGACATTGGGATATTACACACCTCAGCCCCACCCCTACCTCTGTGAACATGGCTACTGTAAAGCGCGTGAAAGGCACCCTCGAAACTCATAACAAATTTAAAATAAATTAAATTAAACGCGATAAGATCCATAAAATTAGTTTTAGTCAAAGAGTATGTTTTAAACGAATATATTTCACATTTTTCGGCTCTGTTGTAGTTGACTAATAACAATTTAGGAAACATAGTAACATTTTTGTGTCTTCAAATAATTCCATAATAATTTGAACACTAAACGTCTAGCCTTTGGAAGCATTTTAAAATGTCCAACAATGATAACAGACATATTATGCAGCCTAAGAGGTCGTGATTTCAATTGATTATGCTTATTTAGTCCCGGACAACTTGATTTCCTCTGACAGAATCGGAATTGTACATGACAGGTTATCCAGTTAATGGTGAATATTATTGTTATATATTGAAAAATTATATGAAATATGTCTATCAAATACATTATTTTCCTTCAAAAATCTACTCAAAGTTTTACTTGGAACTCTAACATTTGCCGTCATACTTACCTTTAACTATCAACATCTTGGGTTTTTTAAACAGCGTTTTATAATTTATCTTTGCGTAGGCAGGTTGTGTGGAAGAAGTTGGTTCCAAATTGACAACACCACTTAAGTCTTTAAATATTAATTTTGTTTATGTTTTAACGTTTATCTGCTGTCAGTACACAAAAAAAGAATATATGGATTGATTGATCAGGGACTAAACGCTTATCGTAAATATAAGTTTACGAGCAACCAGAGTTAAATCCCACCTACACATTTTTTTATAGAATAAGGTTGACAAACGAGCACACGGTCCACCTGATGTAAGTGGATACTGTGGCCCATAAGTTGTCAAGTACATCACTTACCTTTGATTTTACAATATAGTTATTATAGCAGAATCGCTCTAAGACCTGCTTGAGCATAGTTCTATACGACTTCAATAGTGTCCCCCAACGGCCAGGTCTTAAAATTAACATGAAACAGACAATGGTCATATGTAAGGGCAATATCACACTTATGCTCCACCACGTATGGCCTGATAAAAGATGCAGGAAGTTGACGTATACAGGTGGCTCGGGACCATTCTTTGTGGTATTTTTTAAGCAAGGTCAATGCTTGTGGACTTGAAGGGCTTGTGTTTTGCTGTTATGATGATGATGCGCGATGACGGGCCACATTTACTAACAATTGAGTGGACTGTGTACTCGTTTGTCACCCTCACCTCATTGTTGACCTTGTGTGTAGTCATTCGCCTTCACAGTTTAATCAAAAGTCGATAGCTGAATAAAGGCCTTCCCGTAGCTTGCCTTATACTTAGCTTGGCTATATTTGCCATAGTTGTCGTGCTTGACAGGGTTGGCAACCACATTTTTTTATTAGAAAGACCTTGTTAACCATCACCTGGTTTGTTTCCTTCGGTCGCCTTTAACGACACCCACGAGACGATATTGGGTAGTGGACATTTTTACATCGCCACTACATGGTGAATTTGCATTAGAATTTTTACGTGGTAGAGCCATGATCAATTACATTATGGTTGTAGAAAGAATGTGTCCGCTCGACTGGGGAAGGACAACAAAATACTAGCGTTTAAATGCATTAATTCTATCTTAGCCCTCAGGGGTGACGACGAATCTGCGTTTTGATTCTTAATCGAGGATAAATGTATATGTCTATGAGCCACAGCATCCACTTACCATCACGTGGACTGTGTGCTCGTTTGTCATCCTCATGATATATAATAAAAATAAAAAAAAAAACATTTGCCTTTATAATTTTATTGCATTTTGTGAAAATAAATGTAATACTGTGTGTTCCTTCACTTATATAATGTCAGAATGTAGCTCAGATATTGCGAGAGATGGCTTACCGCGAGTCGAGGTCATGCATCTTTGTCGTTAAATGAAACAAATGTGGTACGTTTATCATTTTTATGGCATTAATAAACCGCATGTGCCACAGAAAATCATTGAAGGTAAAGTCGAGTTTCAAAGTAGAGTTATTAACATGTTTATACAACAATATATCTAAGAAAATTAGTTAAGGTGTTGAATAACTAGATTATTAAGCTTATAAATACGTAAAAATTGGCTTCGAAGAACTAAAAGAATCGGTTGACGTGCATTAACGTTTTTGTCAAATGCCTTTGCAAATTATTATTTTAAGCACACAGTCCACCTGGTGTTAAGTGGATGCTGTGCACCATACACATTAATATTGATTCTACATCACAGTTTAAAAGCCGGTAGCACAGTCACCATTGAGGACTAAGATGGAATGCCTCATTTACTTTAGGGTCTCCAGTTCTCTTTTTTTTTAAAAACGTTACCCCCCCTAAGATTTTTTTTACACTAAGATTTTCTCCTGTGTCGTGGAGGCAGTTTACAAACATATATTGCACAAGGACAAACATCCGGACCCGGAACAATTATTTGTAGGTCATACAAATACATGTTCCGTGCGGGATTCGAACCCGCGGCTCCAAGCGTTGCAACTCATTGCTAAGCCACTACGCCACGGAGCCGTCAAGGTCTCTACACTCACCATACGAAATACAGCAGCATTATGCTGCTATTTCGTGCTGGTATTCTGTGAGAGCATGGTCATTCCCCGGTCAAGCCGATCCATTCATGCTACAAACATAATATAGCTACAGCGTCGTTCTACCACTTATAAGAAGTAAAATGTTTGTCTAAGAATTGCAGTTAAGATTATAGGTAACTAGATTAAACTTTTAAATACGTAAAACCTGCCATTAAAGAACTAATAAGAATACAGTTATTGAAACCGGCTGAAATACTACAGATTTTTTTCACCCATATGTCGTGCAAATGCCATTGAAAGTTGAAGTAATTGATGATTTTCTCATGGATGTATATGTAAATATTTTGATGTGCTTCACTCCGCAGGCTAAATAAATTTATACTCATTTACACCAAAATTACGCTTGCACATCTTTTTTTTAAAGGATAGGGTGACAAACCAGCACACAGTCCACCTGATGGTAAGTGGTTACTGTGGCCCATAGACATCTACATCTATCCTCAATAAAGACTCAAGATGCAGATGCGTTGTCACCCGTGAGGACTAAGATGGTATTCCCCTTTTCCAGTAAAAAGGGTCTCCGGTTCTCTACACACACCATACGCAACACAGCAGCATTAAGCTGCTATTTTACGCTGATTTTCTGTGAGAGCGCTGTCCTTCACCGGTCGAGCGGACCCATTCGTGCTACAACTACACTACTAATATAGCTGCAGCATGGCTCTACCACGAAAAAATCTTTACTACTCCCTATCCTCGACTATACTGATATTTGACACCGAGTAGCAACTTAACAAACTTAAGCGACTCCAAAATATATGTAAAGGATTCATATTTGGGCTTCGTAAATATGAACATGTCTCGGAATACCGCACTAACCTCAAGTGCGGTATTCCGAGACATGTTCTTTCTGCTCTCTACTGCGTCTTATATAATATATCAAATCCTTCCTATCTAAAAGAACGTTCTAAATAGCTCAGCTCCTGTCATAAGTTTTTCTTACGGCCCAAAGAAAATACTTTCCTCCAATGTCCTGTGCATTCGACTTTTTATGTTAAATCTTTTTCTGTTCCTGGAGTAAGACTTTGGAACTCCTTATCCTAGGCAATTAAAAGTGCTCAATCTTTAAATTTGTACCAGAAACAGGATATCGAACATTATTTGTCTTCCTAAACCCTCTCTCTTCCTCCACTTATTTATGGCCATTGATTATCTAAAGAATGTATTAGTATTATTTTTAGTGCATAAGTTAGTATATTTTCTTATTATAGTACACACTAACCTTTATTTTTTTTATTTAATTCACTTTACGCTTAGCAATTTTTATTTTCTCAAGTATTAAGCGCTGAACATAATAAAAGTATTGCTCAGGTAGAATTCGGATGTAACCGACTGCAGCTGAAAGTACTTTGTTGCTGACCAAGCGAAGTTATCTATCTGGTACAGATGAATTGAAAATTATTTTAGCCAGATATTATTTTTATACGTTTTCGAAAATAATAGGGGTATCACCTCTATGCTCATCTATCTAACTACCTAGTGCGTTTAGTACTGGCAAACCCGTCAAGCGATATAAAATACTAGTTAGTGCATTCTTCTTCATTGTCATTACAACCCTTCACAAGTCCACTGCAGAACATAGGCCTCCCGCCAGGAATTCCACAAATATCAAGCATGCGCCATGGAAGACATTATCGTTGTAGTTTTTTCTTTTTTATATAATTTTGCATGTCCTTTACAACGTTACATCGTATGGGTAACAGTCTCATACGACCTGACAGGCCCAGTGTGAGAACGTGGGATATTTCGTACACCTTATGTACCGACTATATCAATACATTTTTAAATCGCGAAGTAAGGAATAAGGTTTGGTAGTCCTTATCCCTGCAGTTTATTATTTATCTAAAATAGTTGGTCGGTTTTACCAGCTAATTGTCTGGGATTCGAACCCACAACTTTAGACTCAGATGTTCGTAAAGGTGACAAAATATTTGAATATAGTAAATTAAGCAAAAGATCTAAAACACTTTGTTTCATGACTGTACGTCAAATTTAAATCTCTTGTTCACGATGTCTATTGTGGGCGACGTGTGTTCCCATTTCTTCATATAGAGCGTTACTTACAAAACGCAACCGATCGCGTCCTCAAGTTTTTTTTTATGGTTCGTCTCTTTCTATAGTAGTTTCGAGATATTGAAGCAATACACAATAGTGGATATTAAGGAGATGGATATGTCTGAAATTTTACTTCCCATTTTGACCTTCACGCATTGTATCCTACGGATGTCAAACGAGACTCTCAGATCGAGTTATAACGATGCAAAGCTTTTTATGTTATAGATGTAGTGCGAAGGGTCGACTAGGCTAGGACCACACTCTCACAGAATACCAGCGTAAGTAGCAGCTTAATGCTGCTGTGTTTCGTACGGTGAGTGTAGAAAATCAGAGACCATTTTATCTAGATACGAGGCATCTAGTCTTCAGGTGATAACGCATCTCATCATCATCATCATTACAGCCCTTCACAAGTCCGCTGCTGAACATAGGCCTCCACCAATAAATTCTACAATGCACGGTCCTGAGCCACCTGCATCCATTGACTTCCTGCATGTCTTACCAAATCTTCACTCCATCTACGCGGGAACGCCCTACATTTCATCCGCCGTTACGAGGCTGCCATTCGAGAATTTTTTTTCCCGTCTGTTATCGGTTCGCAGAATATGCTATATGGCCGGCCCAATGCCACTCTAGCTTACCAATCCGTTGGGTTATGTAGGTCACTCTGATTCTACTGCGGATATCCTCATTTCTAAGTTTATCATGGAGAGAAACCCCGAGCATAGCCATTCATAGCTCGCTGAGCGACCTTGAACTTCCTCATACGGCCAGCAGTGAAGTAACACATCTCAGTTCCATAGGTCATCACTGGCTGGTCAACTGGTGTACAGTCTTGTTTTCTGTAGGTCTTCAAGAGAGCGTTTTATTTATTTATTTATTTAACTTTTTTGAACCTTATAAAATATATAAGTACAAAAGGCGGACATAATGCTTAAAGCATTCTCTGCCTGTCAACCTTGAGGAGTGGAAAAACATCGAAGGCGGTTATTATAATACATAACAGTACAGAATAAGAAATATAATGAATTTAGGAATTATAGCATATAAACATAAAAATAAAAAATACAAATACCATACATACATATTCATATATATATATATATAAACCACATACACACATATATATATACACAAATTCACATATAAATACATATATACACACAAATATACATATATACGTAAAATACATATTATGATGAAATTAACTATTAACACAGATTAACTCAGATGATGACGCCAACTTAGGAGTTCTTTACGACTTTCAGAAAATGTTCTTTAACATACTTTTTAAATGTTACTTTGTTGGAGCGTTGTCTCAAAGTTTCAGGCAGTGCATTCCAAAGTCGCGCAGCTCGTACAGCAAACGAGGAAGAAGAGAAACCGGAACGGTGAAGTGGAATGGAGAGCGTAAGAGTCTCCGAAGAACGTAGAGGACTATTATGCGTATCATATAGAAATTGAAACTTACGTTTCAAATAGTCGGGACAACGATTGTCGAATAAAATAGAAAAAAGTGTGAGAAGTGTCCTGACTTGCCTCCGTTGGCGAATGGGAAGCCAATTTAGCTGAAATCTAAAAGAGGAAACATGGTCAAACTTGCGAAGACAGAAGATGAATCGGACACAGTTGTTTACGAGACGATCCAGCTTGTCTAGAAGGTTCTCATTAAGATCAGTACAACACACATCAGCATAATCAATAATGGGCAAAATAAGAGACTGCACCAGAGTTATCTTTACCTTGACCGGAAGGAAGTTTCTAAGGCGATTTAGGGCACCCAACTTAGCAGTAACTGAAGCACTTATTGTTTGAATGTGAGTGGACCAATTGAGAGTTGAGTCCATACAGAGGCCTAGGTTTTTCACAGTGCTGGAATAAGGGATGCATGATCCATCAAACATGACAGGAGCGACAGAACAAATATCAAGTTTAGATAACTGACGAGCACTTCCTATTAAAATTGCTTGGCATTTGTTAGGATTCACTAGAATGCCAAATTTGCTAGCCCAATTGCTTGAATTTAATAAATCTGTATTAATATTGATAACAGCATTATCAATGTGATCCACATCAGTCTGAGTATAAATTTGCAAGTCGTCGGCGTAGAAATGGTAAGAACAGCAAAGTTAAGAGGAAAGGAAGTTAATAAAAATAGAGAACAATAAAGGAGATAATATTTCACCCTGTGGCACGCCAGATACAAGCTGACACCAGTCAGACAAATGATTACCAACTCGAACAGCTTGTTGGCGACCACAAAGGTAGGAAGAGAACCAATTTAAAGCAATGGAGGAGAAGTTTAGATTACCGAGCATAGCGAGGAGAATATCATGGTCAACCATGTTGAAGGCATTAGAAAAGTCCACGAGAACAAGCACAGTGACCTTTCTATTCTCCAAGCCATCCCGAATGTCCTCTGTAACTTTAAGAAGTGCAGTGGTGGTGCTATGTCCGTGACGAAAGCCCGACTGAAATTGAGTGAGCAAGTTATTATTATATATAAAACCTGATAATTGCCGGTGAACTATAGATTCCAGGATCTTTGATAAGAATGGAAGAATAGAAATAGGTCTATAATTATTGAGTTGCAAGGGGTTTGAAATTTTAGGAAGCGGAATTATATAGGCTTTACACCACAAAGAAGGAAATACCCCTGACAACAGAGAAAAATTAATGATGTGAGTAATGACTGGAAGAAAGAGTTCGAGAACTAAAGAGATCATAGTACGACTCACATTATCACAACCCACTGCTTTTGATTTAATAGAAGCAAATGTTTTACGAACATCGTTAACAGAGACAAGCGAGAATAAGAAGGGTATTTGTAAAGGTTTGGCCTTGGAATTAATTTCTAAGATTGACTGGGACTTAATAACAGGAGAGAGTGAGGAACCTGTAGAAAAATAGGAATTTATGTCATTTAGAGGGAATGGGATATTATGTTTCATAGTGGAGGATTTACATAGACCAAGAGAATTAAGAAATTTCCAAGTATCCGCCGAAGAAGCACTAGATATATTGTCAAAGAAGTAACGACGCTTTGCCGCCCTTACCATTTGGTTGCAACGATTGCGAGCAATTTTGTACAAGTCCCAATTCTCATTGCTCCTGTCACGCTTAAACCTTCTGAAAGCTCGGTTGCGTCGAGTCATCGCCATGCGCACACCCTTCGTTATCCACGGAGCTGGAGGCCGCTTAGCCCTAATAGATTTCACCGGTGCATGCGCATCAAACAGTTTCAGTGTTAATTTAGTGAAAATAGATACTTTATCATCAACTGATGACGCACAATACACAGGCGAGAAGTCGATGGCCTTTGCATCAATCAGAAGCTTCGTTGGGTTAACTTTATTGTAACAGCGAACCAAAAGTACCTCGGGTTCAACTTTTGCAAACTTCAACCTATATGCAAGGTAAAGTAAATCATGACGCGAAAAGCCGGAAGCTGACAACTGACCATATTTATTGACTAGATTAGGACAGGACGTGATTATTAGATCTAGCCAGGTATCCGGGGAGTCAAGGTTATGGTGAGTAGGAGAGCAGGGAAGGATGGATAAATTTACTGAAGACAAGATATTTATGAGCTTACTTGATTGCAAAGAAGTTTTGAGGAGGTCAGTATTGAAGTCGCCCATGATAATGTGATGTGTATAGTCTGCACATACAGAATCTAAGACCATTTCTAGGCTGGAGAAGTAATCGACAGAAGGAGGACAGTAAACAACCCCAAGTGCTAATTTGGAACGCCCCACCTGAATTTCCAAGAATAAATATTCAGCCGAAGCAGAGTATTGTGAAGGTGAGGATGCAATTACAGAATAACGTAAGTCGGACCGTAGATAAATTGCAACACCTCCCCCACCCTTACCTAATCTATCATTTCTAATCAAGACAAAGCCTGGTAAGCTGTAAGAAACATTTGAAAGAGAGGCCTTCAGCCAGCTTTCAGAAATTAGAATGGCCTGCACATTTGAAGAGGCAGAAGTGAAAGTATCTAAAAGATCGGAGTAATGAGAGGGTATGCTCTGTGCATTCAAATGGCAGACTTTAAAAGAAGAGGGGAGATGTTCCAAAGATTTATCAAGCACGTTGCGGAGAGTTTCCGGCTCATCGAAAGAGTCAAGGCTTGTTGAAGAATCGTTAGCAGAATAGAATGAATCATCATCGGACATTATAAACAAATATACATAAATAAGTACAATATAAAATATAAGTAAATATCAAAATAACACGTATATATTATAATAAAAAAAAATAATAAAAAATAAAAAAAAGCCAATATTATGTCTACTACCAATCCCGCCGGTTAACCACAACAGAATATTTAAACAGCATTATTTTATTTTCAATTAGTGCAAAAAAAAAAGAAATCTGGACATCATAGATCACAAATAACAAATCAACAACATAAGTATTAAAAACTAAGATAGTGACATCAAGTAAGCGATTATTACAAATTAGTAATTATTTAGTGAAACTTTAGTACGATATCCTAAACATAAATAACTTATTACTTACTAAATAAAAACTTAGGAGAAACACATTAAAACAAAATTCGAAAACAAACTAAAAATTAAAATTTAAAAGAAAATTAACAAAAAAAATGGCCAGAAAATTATTGATATGGCTAAGACAAAATCCAATGCATTAACTGAATGACAGTGAGGAATAAGCTAACTAAACTAGTACAAAGAAAAAAAAAAGCTGTATGGTCGTGCGATCTTTGCCTATCTCTGACAACTTACATATCATGACACTGACAGTATGTCAGTGTCAGATATGCGCCGATGAATATTGTTGACATTAATAACATACTTCACTATGTTAGCAAAAGTAACATTTTTAAATAAAAACATTCAAGAAAATGAAAAAGGTACCCACCACAGAAAGAAATTCACATACCTATAGATTCACAAACAAAAGTACCGCGTTGTCACCTTTCTTGAAGAACAAGACCACCGCACTTCTGCTCCACGCCTCCGGAGTAGTGCCACCATGGAGGACGGAATTAAAGAGCTTCTGAAGGACTAATAGTACCGGTTTTCCACCCGCTTTCAGAAGCTCCGCTGTATTTACATTCTCCCCTGGGACCTGGCCGTTTTTAAGGTGCTGGAGAACCATTCTAATATCGCTCAGACTGACGCCCGGAATATCATCGGAATAGTGTCGGATAAGACTTGCTCTTGGATCGTTACTCACACTTGCGTGTGGCTCCAACGATGATGTGTACAGCTGCCCATTGAACCTCCCAATCTCATTCAAATTCTCAGGTGTCCCGGAAACGACGCTGGCACATCTGCATATTGATTATACTTAATGGAGGATAAAAATATAGATAGTCTATGGGCCACAGTATCCACTTACCATCAAGTCGACTGTGTGTTTGTCTGTAACCTTTATTCTTTAAAAAAGTCATATTATACGAATCATTATGTATTTGTATGTATTCACATACATTTGTGTAGCTGATAATGCAAATATCAATGTGTTATATATTTTATATTCTTCTGTTTATTATAATTCAGTTATTTATAGTACCTGCCACACTTTATCACCACGAAATGAGTTGACTGGCAGAAAATGCTTATGGAAATTTACCCATTCTTTGTAACTTTTATGTTTAAAAGAATTTTCTTTAATAATTAGTTAATAAAATATTTAGTGCAATACATCCAAAATCAAGTTGCGTCTGCATCAAATCAGTATTTGAACCACTTGTTATTTTAATCTTCTAAAGTTAAAGCCTTTTTTTGATGGACTTGTGATAAATAAGCAACCTATTTTAACTCTTAATGTAACGGTATTTACACTTCTCCTGTCTTAAGCAATCTGAACTTCACTCAATATTGATAGAAATCATAATATTCAATGTTGGGTTTTAGCAACAAAAATATTATTTCCGCCTACTACACGGACGGAGTGGCGGGCAAAAACTAAAATGTGAACACGAACATAGCATTTAGAATTATGCAATTGAATCACCAGCTTTCTTGCAGATCGGAGCATCAAGATCGTTGTAGACGGTGCATGCTCCGACTACAAGCCTATTAACGCTGGTGTTCCACAAGGCTGCGTGATATCACCAACGCTGTTTCTTCTGCATATCAATGATATGTTGCAAGCCGATAGCATTCATAACTATGCGGATCACAGCACTGGTGATGCTCTATACACCGGCCGTGCCAATATTTCTCGGGAAAACGTCACCGAGTACTGGAACAAACTTGTGTCTGAAGTCGAGTCTTTGCTGGACAAAGTCTCGGATTGAGGGCGACTAAATCTAGTCTAGTTTAATCTTCAGAAGACACAAGTTTGTGCGTTTATCGCTAAAAAGAACCCCTTTATCGTATCTCTTCAGTTTCAAGGTACTCCCCTTGTTGCCTCAGCCAGTATCGGAATCCTCGGAGTCGACATATCGAGTGACGTGCAGTTTCGTGGTCACTTGGAAGAGAAGGCCAAATTGGCCTTTAAAAAGCTTGGCGTGCTTAGCAGAGCGGGACAGAATTTTATGCCAGCTCAACGCCTGCAACTTTACAAGGCGCAGGTTCGGCCTCACGTGGAATACTGTTCCCATCTCTGGGCTAGGTCTCCCCAGTGCCAGCTTCTTCCACTTGACCGCATCCAGCGCAGAGCGGCTCGAATCGTCGACGACCGAGTCCTTTCCGATTTATTGCGGATTATTTGTATTGCCTACACAAAGTTCTTATCGCCCGGTTAAGTTTCAAAAGACTTAGGAAAAGGAAGGATACGCAATCACTTTACTTGGTACAAAAGTTATTTCGTATTTACTTCTTCTAGTTACACAACAAGAGGGAACTTGTAGTGTGATCCGAAGTTGATGAAGGAAATAATGATTGGGTTTATTTACTGCTATTTATCTTTTAGAATGTGAAATATCGCAGAATATGTAGTAGTATGTGTAATTAATGTTTTTTTTAATCCTTTATGCACCTTCCATAATATTTTGCTACGCCTGGCATTAACCTAACGATTTTTTTCGGATTTAGGTTCCGGAAATTGAGAGAAGGGTACCTTAAAATTATATTGCTACATATTCGATTCTTCATAAGCTAACCCATTCACCTAAGCATCTCGGTGAGAAATTTCTTGTTATAATAAGCGACAAAAAGTTATGCTTTATCGGCGAAGAAATCCAAACTAACTATTAGGTCATTCGCGATTTCATTCGTGTTAAGTTTAAAGAGGACTTGGGAGAGGACGGAGCCCCAAGGGACTCCAGCCCTTAAGGAGGTTCTTCGAAGAGCGAGTGTTCTCTATTCGATAGCGAAAATGGCAGTTGCCAAGGAAGGCTCTGATGATGTGAGTTAGCCGTTCAGGTACGTTGAGTTTATACAGCTTGTTAAGTAAGCCGTCATGCCAGACTTTGTCAAACACTTTTGCGACATCGAAGAAAATGATACAGATGTTAAGGACAACCCTTTTATGTCTAGGCTCTGTGATGTTAGTGTCTAGGTTCTGTGATATCTCTACAATGCGATATAAATAAAACTAGCTTTAGACACAATAACATATAGTAAATAAAAAGTAAACTGAAAATTGTAAATAAAGTAATTGACAGATTTCATACAAACATTTAATTTCATACATCACAATAAACTATAAAATACTATGAACTATACGTAGCAAACGGGACAGGGACTGAGTTAACATAGCTAATTATTAGAAAACGATCAAGTTCGCATTATACACACAAACACTTTATCAAAAGACGCTGAACATAGAACTTTCATATAGTTTTTTTTTTATATAATAAGTGTGTCACCCTTATTATATAAAAAAAACTATAGGAAATGTTTAGTTTAAAGTTTTAGGTAAACGATCAAATATTAGACCTGATGCTGTGGCCCATAGACATCTTAATTTATCCTCAATTAAAAGCCAAAATGCAGATGCGTTGTCACACCTTAGGAATGAGATGGAATGCCTCGATTCTAGTAAAATCGTACTCCAGATCCCTACACACACCATACGATACACAGCAGCATTAAGCTGCTATTTTACGCTGGTATTCTGTGAAAGCGTTGTCCTACCCTGTTCGAGCTGATCCATTCGTGCTGCAACCTCAATATAGCTGCAGCATTGGCCTACCACTTAAAAACAATTTTTTAATAGAAATTGCCTCACAGGGGATATAAATTTAACCCAAATTCAACGAATAGTTACCAAGCTTGACAAGTGGGTTGGGAACCGCAGATTTTGTCATTATTTTGAGCTATCATTGAGAAGAAAACATCAAAACGTTTTACGTGGAAGAGCCACGTTACAGCTATGCAGGCTACATAGCTACAGCATGAAAAGAAAATGATTTCTTATATTTACGCGAACACTACACATTTTAAATAAAACTAATTTTACGGATTTTGCAATTAACGGAGCACCCGAAACGTCGGGAATATAAAAATAAGTTAATATACGCGATAAAATCCCTAAAATAAGTTTTATTTAAAAATATTTTTTCGTTTTGTTTGTTAGCGGGTAGCTGGTTAAAACCACGCCCTTTGGGCTGCGCAAGCCGGAGTGTACTTAGGGTTAGGTACCTACGCGTCAGGTATTTCGGGCAAGTAGATTGAATTGCCGAAGGGTCGGTCGCTTCAGCGAGGCATCTTTGCTGACCAACGGTAGTGTTTATTTTCCGTGTATTGTAATTTGTATTTAACTTAATCGTAATTGTAGTTGTTATTTGTTAATTTGATTTGTATTTGTGCCACGTATTTATTTGTATTTAGTAGTGATGCCATCGCACAAACTACCGGAGCGTCGCCTGAAGGCGGAACTGCGCTGGGCTGCCAACATAGGGAGACCGGATCGGGTCTATAGTTTAGAGAAGCGTCTCGAGCAGGTCGCGGCCCGAAGGGTCGTAGTGGAGGTGGCTTACGCTAAGCTCGAAGTCTCGAAGGCGGAAAAGGGAGTCCTGAACTCCTGCCTCGCAGACTAAGAGCAATTCGCTCACGGACGACTTGATCGAGGCGGGAGCCAAGTATGCTAAGCAAGCGCGTGAAGCTCTGATGAGTGGCCTGCCCGAGTCCCCTCAGCAGCCTACTCAG
The DNA here is from genome assembly GCA_963668995.1 of Parnassius mnemosyne. NCBI lineage: Eukaryota > Metazoa > Arthropoda > Insecta > Lepidoptera > Papilionidae > Parnassius > Parnassius mnemosyne. The sequence goes on from CAVLGL010000090.1 coordinate 1,798,417, forward strand.
CCGGAGCTGCTGGAACGACCCCCAACTCTGGACCTGCCAAGGTTCTCCGGGGTCCTCTCCGACTGGCTGACCTTTGTTGGTCTTTTCGACAGCATAGTGGACGCCAGGAGGGACTTGACACCAAGCCAGAAGATGGCGTACCTCCTGGCCTTACTGGAGGGGGAGGCCCTGTGCGTCGTGGGCCATTTGAAATTGTCGGACGACGCCTACCAGAGTGCCCGGGACCTCCTCGCCGGAAGATACGCCAACGTCCGGCGAATTGCGGACGATTACGTTAGGCAACTGCTAAACCTCCCGCTGCTTAGGGACCGGGTCAGACTACGTCCGGATATCGTAAATCCAATCGTTGTGGCCTGTAATGCGCTGAAGCGACTGGATTTACCGGTGGACGAATGGTCCTTTTTGTTGCTCCACATCGTGCTGTCCCGCCTGCCCCTCGATCTTTGGATTCATTTTAGGGAGAGGTACGGCGGGGACGGCGCCTCCTATATCCCGCCTTTCAGAGACCTGCTGCGTTTCTTGGAGGATCAGTGTCGGCAGATTGAGAACGCCGAGGGCACCGTCGACTACATATGGGTTGCGAACCGAGCCGTGCCCAGTGAGAGGCGGAATCCGACGGGCAAGTCTTCGCCAACCTCCTTAAGGCCGAGCGGAGCTACCGCAGGAGGGCGCCGCACCTTACAATCCTATAGCGGCCTAGCGGCCAGGGAGGCGCCCCCCTGCTCTTATTGTCGAGCATCCGATCACCGGGCGACGTCGTGCCCTAAGTTTCTGTGTAAGACGGTCCCGGCGAGGCGAACCATCGCCAAGGAGCGCCGTTGGTACTACTCGTGCCTGGAAAGGCATCTTCAACGAGACTTCCCGCACCAGCGGCGCTTTCCGCACTGCCAGGGCTACCACCATGCTATTTTGTGCCTGGGTTCAAGCCGCGCGTCCTCTTAGGGCACTAACGGGCTCTCGACTCCCACGGGCGGGGGCGCTCAGCCGCGCCCCCTGTCAGGCGACGCTCGGCGCTCGCCTGCTGACCACCGTGCCCCTCGTTTTGAGGGGGGTCCCTCCCCCGACCGGTCGGGGAGTCGTTTCCCCAGGGGCGGGGGGGTCGTCGCCACGGCCACCCTCATCCCTTTAGTCGGTACCGGTACTACCAGGTTCCTGCGACCTCAAGACTGTGCCGGGTCTCGGGGCCGTGGTTCCCCGAATTTCTCCAGGTCACCATTTGGTGAGTGGCAACCACGGGTCGTTGAGATGCCGCCGGAATGCCGCTTTCGGGACCCCCGGTTCGAATCCCGGTCCGATGGAGGCAGCTCCGGCTAGGAAGCTGCAGCCCTAGCTCCCACTACGGCCGCCTTCACTAAGACTTTGAGCCGTCAACAGTCCATTAGTCAAACTGTTCTATTGCCGACGGCCTCAGTGAAGGTGTACAACCCGATTGGCGACTGTTTAACGGTTCGCGCTCTCTGTAAATTTCCTCGATGACATTGTAGTTTACCTCTCTAACGTCCGTATAAATGACAGCGCGGTTCGTTGTGCATCGGGTTTGAGACCGGCAGACCCTCAGTGGTCCCAACCTGGGCCTATAGATTTGTTGCTGGGGGCAGACGCGCTGGGGTTCATCTTGTTAGGCGAGATCCGAGCCCTACAGCCCGATGGCTTGTCAGCCATGTCCACTGTATTTGGGCACAGCTTCTTTGGACCGGTTCTGTGGTCTCCACCTCCTCAGACCGCCGACCCGCTCTTTTTTGTGGGCGTCTCCCTTTCGGACGTCGTTCAGCGGTTCTGGGAAATTGAGGAGCCCACACACGCGGCTCGAGTCAACCCTCTGGACCGTGAGTGCGAGTTGTTCCACCAGAACAATACCGGCCGTCGTGTCGACGGTCGTTTTGTCACTCGCTTACCCTTTCTTGACTCACGGCCCCCTTTGGGACAGTCTCGTGCCCTGGCCGAGAAGAGGTTGCTTTCCATGTAGCGCTGTATGCGGCGCGACCCAGCCTTTCGCGACAAATATGTCGAGTTCATGCGCGACTATCAAGAGCTTGGTCACATGTCACCGTCCAACTTCGACTGGCGGTCACAGGAGCACTACTTCCTCCCTCACTATGCGGTCTTGAGGACCCCTGGGAGTGAGATTCGGGTAGTTTTTGACGGCTTCGCCCCCTCGTCAAATAGTGTGTCCCTGAACCAGTGTCTCCACTCTGGTCTTAAATTGATCAAGGACATATCCTACATTTTGACCCACTTCCGTCGGCACCAGGTGGTTTTTGTAGCCGACATTCGGATGATGTTTCGACAATCAGTGGTCCATCGTGATGACCGTTGATATCAGCTGATATTGTGGCGTGAGAAGCCCAGCGATCCGATACAGGTGTTTGAGTTGAACTCGTGTTCCACCTGGTCCATAGGTGGTAGTCCACCTATGGACTCCGGTCCAGCCCGTATATGTTTCGACAATCAGTGGTCCATCGTGATGACCGTTGATATCAGCTGATATTGTGGCGCGAGAAGCCCAGCGATCCGATACAGGTGTTTAAGTTGAACTGGTGTTCCACCTGGTCCATAGGTGGTGGTCCACCTATGGACTCCGGTCCAGCCCGTATATCGCCATGCGAACCCTCCTTGAACTAGCTGTGAGAGAGCATCTAAAATACGCTCTTCTATTTTGGAGACTTCGGTCTACATGGACGACATTTGCATGGGCGCCTCCACCGTCAAGGAGGCTCTTGTATTGCGAGACGAATTGATTGCCATCCGTCCGGAAGTCCGGAGGTTATGAGTTGCGCAAATGGTTGTCGAACTTCCCTCATATTTTGAAGGAACTCCCAGGAGAGGATCAACAAGACCCTCACCTATTCGAGCACCCTGAAAATCCTAATTTGTTGACTGTGCTGGGCATTCAATATCAGCCTGTTCAGGATACTTTCACGTGTCGAGTCAAACTCGATCCCCCTCCTAAAGCATGGACCAAGCGCTCCATGCTGTCTATAGTAGCCCGCACCTTCGATCCTAATGGATGGATCACTCCGGTCATTTTTTTTGGCTAAGTTCTTCCTTCAAAAGCTTTGTATATCCGGGTTGGGTTGGGACGAGCCTATCAGCGGTGCTCTCTTGCGAGAGTGGCACTCCATTGTATCCTCCCTTCCGGACATCAACTGGGTATCCATGCCAAGGTGCTTCCTCCCTCCAGGGAAATGCAGAGCTACCCTACATGGATTTTGCGACGCCTCTGAGAAAGGCTATGCGGCTGTCGTATATTTGCGGACTGTGAGCTCTTCTGGCCATACTACCGTCCATCTCGTACTTGCTAACTATCCCTAAATTGAAACTGTCCGGAGCCACTCTTCTTACGCGACTCCTCAACCACGTTCACTCGTCTTTGAAGTCTGTAATCGACATTACGGACGTCTAATAAAAGTAGGCGAAGGTTATACGAGCTTTATGATGAGAGATCATATAATAGTAGTGCTATATTTAGAGATTATGTAAAAACATATTCTAAAATATTTAAAAAAGTGTGCTCCACTGCTAAGGCTTTACATTTAAGCAACAAAATTAAAACTGCATCTGGCAAAATTAAAATGACCTAGGGAATAATAAATAGAGAAACGGGCAAGGTCAAACCGCGCAACTCGGATTTTCAATTGAATATTAACAATAATTTAACGCGATCTGATCAAGAAATTGCTATGGCTTTTGAGAAACATTTTACTGATGTTCCTTTTTTGACAACAAAATCATTAAATTCTTCACCTACTGTCGCCGAATCATTGCTCAAACAAAATGTAAAGGCTTGTTCAAATACTTTTAAATTCCATAGAATACTGCCAAAAGATATCGTTAAATATTTTAAAACTATTGATGTTAAGAAAACGGCAGGCTTATGGGCGATTTCCGTTAAAGTTATTTTATCTATAATAGATATATTAGTACCTTATCTAGCCACTATATTTAATATAAGCGTCGAATCTGGTATGTTTCCTGATTTAATGAAACATAGTAAAGTCATACCTATATTTAAATCTGGTAGTACATTAGACCCCGCCAATTTTAGACCAATTTCTGTACTACCAACATTAAGTAAAATTTTTGAAAAAAATATTTTAGATCAGACGTTAAGTTACTTTAATATTAATAAATTGCTACATAATAATCAATTCGGTTTTACAAGGGGTCGCTCGACAACTGACGCTGGAGTTGAGCTTATTAAACATATTGTTTGTGCATGGGAGAATTCAGAGGATGCTTTGGGTATATTTTGTGACCTTTCCAAGGCCTTCGACTGTGTTCGCCATGAGACATTAATCAGGAAGCTACAGTACTATGGTGTCAAGAACACAGCGCTTAAACTTATTATTTCATATTTAAGTAATAGAAAACAGAAGGTTATTATCAATGGTAAAAGTTCTTCCGGGTCACCTGTACTAATGGGTGTACCTCAGGGCTCGATTCTCGGCCCATTCCTGTTTCTGGTGTATATTAATGACTTACCTCACCTCGTAGGGGATAGTCATGATATAGTATTATTTGCTGATGATACTTCCTTGATTTTTAAACTTAAACGTCAATCATTTAAATGTGACGAAGTGAATAATGCTATATCAAAATTAGTGCATTGGTTTAACGTTAATAATCTGCATTTGAACGGAAATAAAACTAATTGTGTTAAATTTACAACAACGAATTTTAAAAATCTGAATACCAATGTGTTTTTAAATGGGGAGGAATTGAGCCCTATTGTATCCACTGTTTTTTTTGGCATCACTCTTGACGTTAAGCTCCAGTGGGGCCCCCATATATCCAAATTAGCAAGCAGACTAAGTTCTGCAGCCTATGCTGTAAAAAAGATTAGAGGTCTCACTAGTGTCGAGACAGCTAGATTAGTTTATTTTAGTTATTTCCATAGCATAATGTCTTATGGGATTTTGCCATGGGGAAATGCGACTGATTCAGAAACTATTTTTGTTTTACAGAATATTTTTTATTATTATTAGAGCTATTTACAATCTAAAACCGAGAGAGTCTCTTAGAGATAAATTTAAAGAAATTAATATATTAACTTTGGCCTCTCAGTATATTTACGAAAATTTAATGTATGTTCACAAAAACAAAGATAGTTTTAGTAAAAAAAGTGATATACATTCTGTAAACACTAGGAACAAACACAAGCTAGTGATGCCAGTTTCTCGACTCCACAGAGTCAGTAATTCATTCTTGGGGCAATGTATACGCTATTACAACAAGGTCCCGAAAAGTGTACAGGTTCTCTCTATTACCAAGTTTAAATGTTTTATTAAGCTGAAACTGTATACTTTTTCGGCGGTAGGTGAATAAAAAGTTAACACATATTTGCGCTATGAGATCTCATTTTAAATTAAATTAAATAATAATTTACTGTAAATTTTATAATTTTTGAGTGCTTGAGTCCATAAATATACAGTACTTACGTAAATTCAACAGTGTACATGTAAAGTGATTCTTATTATATACATCACCTGCCAGCACAGTGCACTTACATTACATATTTGAGTTTTATTAACACATTGTTACTTAATTGGGCACTATACAATGTCTCAAATTGAGGAAATTAAAACCGCACAAAATAGCCTGGAGGAATGCTTCTCTAAGAGAATGTCCGAACTGGAAGCACAGCTACAGTCTGTGGGACCGGCAAAGGATACTGTTGCAAAGGTGGCAGAGGAGTTCCGGACCTTCCGAGAACTGATGTTCTCCATGCTATGTCTGCTTCGCAAGCAAATTAATGAGTGCTCCCGCATGGTTGACGTCATTGACACGAGACAACGACGTAAGGCCCTCATTTTCTTGGGAATCGCCGAAGTGGATAAGGAGGACTGCAAGGCTGCTGTACTAAACACAATCCACAAGATGAAACTGAGTGACATAACAGAAACTTCTATTCGTGCTTGTCATAGAATTGGAGTAGCCAATAAAGACCATCATCGGCCAATCCTCGTAAGGTTTGCTAGTGTTGAATCCAGATTATCTGTGTGGAGGGCCAAATCCCGGCTTAAAGGATCTTCTGTCTCAGTGAAAGAGTTTCTGACAAAGGCACGACAGACTGTTTTTGGCAAAGCTCGGTTGCAATTTGGTATGAGAGCATGCTGGACTCAGGATGGCATAATAGTGGTTCAAGCTGCTGATGGGACCAGGTACAGGATAACTACAATGGATGAGCTGCACTCTCTTACACTGAAATATCCTAAGGCAGCAACGGTATCTTCAGATAAAATTAAAAGCATAACCAGTAATGAGGGAGAATCGGGCTTGAATTCTAAGTTTCGCAAATAATAGCTGCTGATCAAAATTCAAAGTCTTAAACTTGATGATAAGATAAGTTTTCCTCATAAGTCAATAATATCTGTATTTTTTTTTCTCATAATAATATGTTCTTAATTTTGAGTACTTATATTTTTTAGTCTAAAGGCTTATTTTATTAATATTTTAGTCTTAGGTATGTTCTTCTCACTTTCTGCTTATTGTTGTTTTTATACTTTACCTTGTGGTTTTATCAGAGCTACACATAATAGTCCACATGATAGTTCAAATTATATCTGATATTAAGTTAACAAATCTGCAATTACTGTCAGACTTAACTAACATTGTTTTCTTTTTGTTTTAATTTTTTTTTTAATGTGTATTATCAGTGACCTACTATATTAATTTAAACTATTTGCTTATGATATAACATGAACAATGTTTGTTATTGTTAGTATTACTAACTTCTTGAGGTATGTAATAGGTACTAACCAACTAAAATTTTATTGTCAAATTCATTAAGATACTTAACATAGATTAGTTGTTAAGCTGGTAAATTTGATACTTGAAGATAGTTTCACTCAGGAATTTTCTTTGTAATTTGCATAATGTATTATTTTTAATTTTAAGTGTTAATCAGGTTTTTCTTATGTTTATTTTATTCTATGTCTATTTGTATAGTGAACTTTCCACCAATGTGTGTGTGTGTGTGCCAGCTGGCAGGTGGTGCAGACATAGCAGTGTTGCACATATTTTTTTTTAATCAGATATATTTATATATATAGTTTATTATTTATTGCAAATATTTTATATTGCATATATATATACATAATATTTATTGTATTATTTTTATATTAATGGCTTCTGATGATGATTCTTTTTTTTCTGCCAATGAATCTGTCACATCGTCTAATAACAATAGTTTTTGTTCTGCAAGTGATACGCTTGGCGATTTCGTGCGGCATACGTTTAATCAGGCGTACTCTTCGTTGAACGTGTGTCATGTCAATGCACAAAGCGTACCTTGTCACTACAGCGACCTTATTGAAGCTTTTTCGAATGCTAACGTTGCATGCTGTTTTGATTTCTGAGAGTTGGTTCAAACCTCATCTTCTTTCGACCACTTATCCTCTCTCTGGCTTTACTCTGATACGCAATGATCGTGTGGACAGAAGAGGGGGTGGTGTTGCTATATATCTCCGCTGTGACTTTTCTTACAAAATCTTAGCCTCCTCCTCACCCTCCTATTCCACCTCTGCAGAGTTTCTTTTTCTCGAGGTATGTGTTAAGGGAACAAAACTGGTTCTCGGTGTAGTTTATTGTCCCCCTTCTGTTGATTACTTCTCCAGTCTCGAAACGACTCTGGAATCTTTAGGGTCGGAATACACGCATCACATAATCATGGGCGACTTCAATACTGACCTCTTGGTTCCTACCTCACCCCGTTCTTCTAAACTCCTTCATATTGTCGAGTCGGTTGGTCTCCACATCCTTCCGTTACAAGCCACTCATCACAATACTGATGGAAATGACACTTGGCTTGACTTAATCCTTACATCTTCCCCTACCCTCGTGTCCTCCCATGGTCAACACCTTGCTTCTGGCTGTTCCCATCATGACCTCATTTTCCTTTCTTATGTCCTAAAACCTCCTAAATTGCTGCCTAAAATCCTGCACATGCGATGTTTTGGTCGTATGGATTTAGAAGAGTTGTGTTTAGATGCGTCTAAATTAAAATGGGACAGTGTGGTGGGCGCCTCTACTGTGGACGAGAAAGTCGGTGCGTTTAATGATACTATTCTCAAGCTTTATGATGTACATGCACCAGTCAAGAGGGTGAAAGTCAAGCGACCACATGCTCCATGGATGACGAGAGGTGTTCGCATAGCCATGAGGCGTAGGGACCGGGCTTTTCAACGTTTTAGAAGAGAGCGGAGTGAAGAGAGATGGAACCACTATAAAGCTGCTAGGAATCGGTGTAATCAGATGATACGCAACGCTAAACGCCGATATATTCTTGATAACATAATTTCCTCTTCCTCTGCCGATATTTGGAAGTTCCTTAGGACTCTCGGAATCGGTAAACAGCCACGTTTTGAGTTTCAGGGGACACTTGGTTTGGATGATATTAACAGACATCTTGTTTCTCATACTCCTCTGGATCACCAAACCAAGTGTCACAGTGTTGATTACTTAAATGGCTTACCTTGTCTAGATATTGATCCCTTCCATTTTTCTCCAGTTGCTTCGGATGAAATTAAAAAGATAATACTTTCCATTAAGTCAAACGCTGTGGGTTGCGATAACATCAGCCGCCGTATGATCATTTATATCCTTGACCATATTCTTCCAGTTATTTCCCATATCATAAACTTCTCCCTAGATTCCGGAGTTTTCTGTCGTTGTGGCGCATGGCCCACATTATTCCCTTGCCGAAAACTTCCAATCCGACTTTACCCAATCACTTCAGACCTATATCCATTCTTCCTTTCCTATCCAAAGTACTTGAAGCCTGTGTACATAGGCAACTATCTCTGTTTGTTTATAAGAACAATTTATTAAGCCCTTTTCAGTCTGGCTTCAGGCCCGGTCACAGCACTGTTTCCGCTCTTCTTAAGGTCACTGATGACATTAGGGCGGGCATGGAGGACACCAAAGTCATTGTACTGGCTTTGGTTGACTTTTCGAACGCCTTCAATACCATCAGCCATGACATCCTACTTTCTATCCTTTCCCATTCCATGATTTCTTCCGAAGCACTGGACTGGTTTTCAACTTATCTTCGGGGACGTCAGCAGTCATTCCGCATTGGTGAGTCTGCATCAAGCTGGTGTGACATAAATGCTGGTGTCCCTCAAGGCGGTATTCTGTCTCCATTGTTATTTTCAGTATTTATTAATCTTATCACCCACAACCTCCAGTGTGCGTATCATCTATATGCCGATGACCTACAGTTGTACGCACAGGCGAATGTGGATTGTTTGTCCGTCGCAGTGGATATGGTCAACAAGGACCTAGAGCATATTAAGAGCTGGTCTGACAGGTTCGGTTTAAGTGTTAATCCATCCAAGTGTCAAGCAATAATACTAGGCAGCCATCGCACAATTAAAAAAGTAGACACTACAGCTCTTCCCGCGATCATTTTCAACGGTTCTGTTTTGGGATTATGTTCTTCGGTTAAGGATCTTGGCTTAAACATTGACTCCACTTTGAGCTGGCATGCCCAAGTGACAAATGTTAGCCAGAAAGTCACCGGTACCTTACGGGCTCTTTACCGTCTGAAAAATTTCCTTCCATCCGGGACCAAAACATTATTTGTGAAATCTTTAATTCTTCCCCTGATTGGCTATCTGGCCCGTCTGAACCTCTTCCTGGACGACACTGGGATGCTGCGCGTTGGCGGACGTTTGAAAAATTTTCAACTGCCGTACGGGTCTCGACACCCATTGCTGCTCCCTAAGGACGGCGCCTTTGTTCGGTTGCCGGTAACTCACCATCATGTTAAGAATGCCCACGCTGGGTGTAACGCTCTTTCGGCAATTTTGCAGCGGGAGTTTTGGATATTGGCTGGCCGACGCACCATTCGGAGCGTCCTCTTTAAGTGCATACCTTGTTATAAACTGAAGGCCACCATATCGCAGCCTATGATGGGTGACTTGCCACCCGACCGCGTCAGGGCCATCCGACCATTCGCTGGAGTCGGAACAGACTTTGCTGACCCCTTCTTCGTCAAGTCCTCCAACCTTCGTAACGCGCGTTCACATAAGGCTTATCTGTACGTTTTCGTGTGCCTCGCCACTGAGGCCGTTCACTTAGAACTTGTAAGTGCCCTCAGCACTGAAGCCTTTGTGGCCACGCTGGGCCGCTTCGTCTCGCGTCGCGGTTTGCCGGACGTGATCTGGTCTGATTGCGAAACGAATTATAAGGGCACAGATAGATATTTGAAAGAGGTCGTCGAATTTCTGTCCAGCAACAGGAATTATTTAGGAACTGCGATGTCCAAGAAGGGCATCCAGTGGCAATTCAACCCTCCGGCTTGCCCACACTGGAGCGGTATTTTGGAGGCGGTGGTTAAGGTTGCAAAAACGTATCTCCGTCGCGTTATTGACGAAACTATTTTGACATTTGAGGAGCTTGCCACTGTATTCTGTAAAATTGAGGCGTTACTCAACTGTGTCCCCTCTTGTCTGATCCGGATGACTTGGAGGTTCTAACCCCGGGCCACTTCCTGATTGGCCAGCCGCTTAACGCCTGCCAGATGTACCACTTCAGGGAAATAAACTCTTCGCGGTTGAGCAGGTTTGACCTGCTGTAAAAGATGACTCAAAGTTTTTGGTACCGATGGTTTCTGGAGTACCTACATCTTTTGCAGCTGCGCGTTTAGTAGTCTGACAAGATATATACGTGGTAGAGCCATGCTGCATCTATATTATGGTTGTAGCACGAATGGGTCGGCTCGACCGGGGAAGGACCACGCTCTCACAGTATACCAGCGTAAAATAGCAGCTTAACGCTGCTGTGTTTCGTATGGGGAGTGTAGAGAACCGGAGACCCTTTTTACTGGAAACGAGGCATTCCATCTTAGTCCTCACGGGTGACAACGCATCTGCATTTTGACTCATAATCGAAGATAGATGTAGATGTCTATGGGCCACAGCGACCACTTACCATCAGGTAGACTGTGTGCTTGTTTGTCACCCTTGTCCTATAAAAACAAAAAAAGACCTCGTGTTAGTTAAAGAACCGAACGCTTTGCCTTTGTATTGGCGCCGTGGCCGCATTGTTAAGTTGTCGTATGGATCGGATGGGGTGCCTAGGGTGGCCGAGGTTTTGGTTGGAGATTCGGTCTTGCAACGTGCCGTCGCGATCCTATCCCGTTTGCCAATTTACTCGCGGGCATAAGGCCTTATGCCCGGGACGGTGGTTTGTTTGCGCTAAATGTTAAATTTTAAAACTGCATTCGAGTGCTCGCGTCCGATGGTAACAGGGGTCGCTGCCGGGCCTCTCTTGCTCGCGCGCGGCCCTCTGCTCACGCCCGGTCGCCTGATGTGGCGATTAACGGGACTGGTGGTCCGAGGCTTCTCGCGCCACGACACTGTCGTTTTGCTCCGTAAAACTTCGAGGTCGCGTGCAAAAGGAAGCCTCTAATTCGGGTCCTTTTTTTGTTAGTACGTTTACGTAACGACGAGGCGTTTTTTCTTGAATTTGAGGGATTAAAGTAACTTCTTTTGCAAGTAATTTACGTCAATTTGTGTAGTGATTGCATTTTTAATGTACATTTGGAATATTTAATTTGCTTGTGGCCTGTTAATATCGTACGAAAGAATTTTAGCTTGTCGTGTGGAACACTAATCTTGTGACTCGAGAGGAGACCGCGTGTGCTCGATTATAATTTGTTGCCAAGTGAAAATGGAACGTTGAACTTTGATCGACTGTTCATTAGTTGTGCCGTGTGTCACTTGTTTGATTACAATTAACGGAGATTTAGTTGAGTTTGTAGTTAATTAAATGTACAATAAAGTTGATAAACTGAAATAGTGAAATGAAGGAAGAAGTTTTCAATTGGTGAATTACGACTGGAGGGAGCGCACATTTGGAGAACAGCAGCGCCTGTGGATATTCTCTCCGATTACATCGGGCCGTCAGGTTACATGTATATACACTTTCGCACCCCACTTTACATACACCTCACTTATCATCTGACTGGTACCCTGTGGTCAACCCTACCTCCGGAGATCGGTAAGTTTTTGTTTGATTAGCAGCCCTTATAGAATAATTGTCCATAGGCCATTTGGGCCCCGTCCTCTGTTGCTCGTCTAGGGGGCTACTATGGGCCCTAGCCCAATCGACCTTTTGTCGGGGCAACTCTGGGCGTGAACACCAACACTTGTTTCAGTTCCGCACTGTCACCCTTACGAAACCAGGGATGATAGGAGGTAATGGGTTCTCTTACAACGCTACCATTCTCTTTCAATGTACGTAATAAAAACTGTAAACAAGCAAACAAAAAGCCGTAGATGCTCAGGGGTAAGCAACTGCCACAAACATATTGCGCGAGCAACCCGAATTCGACCCTACCGTCACCAATTAATTTTTTTGAAGAATAATGTGACAAAAAAGCACACAGATCAGCTGATGGTAATTAAATATTGTGGGCCATATATTTTTACGTCTGTCCTCAATTGAAAATCAAAATGCATATTCGTTGTCATCCCTGAGAACTTATGTAGAATGCCTTGTACTAGTACGAGTAAAATGGGGTCCCCGGTTCTCTACATTCACTATAAGAGATACAGAATTATTCTGCTGTTTCACTATTTATTTTGTGAGAACGTAGTCCTACCGCAAAACAGCTGCGGCATGAATCTACCACGTAAAAAAATATTGTAAATCCAAGTGCTGATTTGTTACGTGCTCGGCGGTGAAAAAATAAGGGATAAAGAAATTGCGGCCGCATTTGAAATCAGTTGATAGAACATTATTTATGCTTACAAAGCATTTGCTTCGCGAAGTTTGCAAGTTCCTTCCCTAAAATATTGCTTCCAAAGTTTTCTCACGTTCCTCTCTCAAGTTTATTTATTGGTCTTCGCAACGTCTACAAATAGGTAAAGGAATACACGTACTTGAGTACCTACAATCTTGAGGTTATGATCTTATTAATAAATATATCTCAAGATGCGGTTTAGGTTTATGTGCCACACTGATAATAAATGAAACTCGACTCTCAAGTGTGTGTACTTGAGTGCAAGTCACAGAACAGTATTACTAAGTACAGCGTTTTGAGATACTGTTTTTATGTGTTTATTAATTAGCAACGATCTTGAGATGCTGATATCGTAATGAGGGCGTATCTAAATGATTACGCACTTGAGTTCGTCGTTGAGTAAAGTTTATTAATACGGGCCCAAGATTGTAGCACGAATGGATCGGCTCGACTAGGGTAGAACCATCCTCTCAAAGAATAGCAGCGTAAAATAAGGTCATTCTTCACGAAAATTCAATGCCGCTGTGTTTCCTATGGTGAGTGTAGAGAACCGGAAACCCTTGTTACTGGAAATGAGGCATTCCATCTTAGCCTTCAGGGGTGACAACGTATCTGCATTTTGATTACTAATTGAAGACAGATCTAGGTGTCTGTGGGCCACAGCATCTACTTTCTATCACGTGGACCGTGTGCTCTTTTATGACCTTAATCTGACATATAAAAATTTATTTTTCTGCCGACTTCCAAAAAGGAGACGGTATTCAATTCGACGCGTATGTTTTTTTTAGGTGTGTTACCTCATAACTTTTTACTGGATGGACCGATTTTGATGAGTCTTTTTTTTATATGAAAGCTGATACTTCTCGCGTGGTCTCATATGAATTTAATCAAGGTAAGACCAATAGTTTTTGAGTTATTTAAGTTCTTCTTAATAACTTATATTTAAGTCTGCTGTACAAAATTTTTAATTTTAAATTATTGTTTGTTCGTATTTTATGCGCTGCCATACAGTTCATCAGATTGCGGTAAAACTTTGTCAAATTATTGCTTGCACTTGCGCAAAGGTTATAGGCATAGTACAATTAACTTACAGTAGGTGGCGCGCGAATTGCAACAAATTTATTTTAAAGTTTATATTATGTATCATTCAATGTCAATTAATGTATTATCATTCCCAATTAGACAATATAACTCTTCCAAATTTAAAACAATATTTCTACAATTATTTATTCCGCGGCAGCGACGTTTCGGGTACCGGCTAGTTCATAACTCGTCCCTGTGGAATTGTGCCAAAGGAAATTACGTAGTCTCCTACCCCTCTGGGTAACTAGCGTGAGGGTTTATGAGATGTTAAATTTTCAAACATACGTAATGTTTTCTCTTTCTTTTTTTGTTGGGTTATATATGCATATTTTAAAACCGAAAACATTTGAGAATTTCGCGATCATCAACACGCATTGGGGCAGTCCGGCGTATTCTATCCTGACCTAAAACCTGTGAGAGAGAGAACGATGCATCTTACATTAATTAATTTAAAATTTTTATGTTGTTTGTTTTTGATATACTATATGATTTTTTTATTATACTAAGCCAGCGCTTGACTACTATACTACACTTTTTGTTATAATTCAGTTGGTGACATTCGCCAACAGAAATATAACAGAAAGTGTAGTAAGCTCTTAAAATATTTCTAGTAGACCGCTTTATACTTGAAAAATATTGCCAACTCCACGCCGGGAAAGCCGCGTGCAAAAGGTAGTTCATAATAACACAATAGTATTTTAATTACCTAGCCTATATTGTACACGGTATGTTTGTAATTACATGTCAAGGACTGCCTCCTGACTGTTGGTCCTCTGCCAGATCCCTCTCCGATCGTATCGGGTTTCCATCCCATCGAACTCTAAGAATGAGGTAATAGAGAGTGCACCTATGCTTGCGTACACCATTATCCAGGCCTGCGTAGATATCTAGTCTCCGATTAGACTGACTGCCTTGATCGGAATTTGGTCCAGAGTACATTATTATTATACCCTCATAAATTACGTATACAATGCTGTAGTTTCATGAATTATTGCGGATTATTTGTATTGCGTAAACAAAGTTCTTATCCCCGGTTAAGTTTGAAAAGCCTTAGAAAAAGGAAGGATACGCAAACAATCACTTTATTTGGTACAAAAGTTGTTTCGTATTTACTTCTTCTAGTTACACAACAAGTGGGAACTTGTAGTGTGATCCGAAGTTGATAAAGGAAATAATGATTTGGTTTATTTACTGCTATTTATCTTTTAGAATGTGAAATATCGCAGAATATATCTGTATGTGTAATTAATATTTTTTTTATCCTTTATGCACATTCCATCATATTTCGCTACGCCTGACATTAACTTAACTATTTTTTTCGGATTTAGGTTCCGGCAATTGAGAGAAGGGTACCTTAAAATTATATTGCTACATATTCGATTCTCCATAAGCTAACCCATTCACCTAAGCATCTCGGTGAGAAATTTCTTGTTATAATGAGCGACAAAAAGTTATGCTTTATCGGCGAAGAAATCCAAACTAACTATTAGGTCCTTCGCGATTTCATTCGTGTTAAGTTTAAAGAGGACTTGGGAGAGGATGGAGCCCTAAGGGACTCCAGCCCTTAAGGAGGTTCTTCGAAGAGCGAGTGTTCTCTATTCGATAGCGAAAATGGCAGTTGCCAAGGAAGGCTCTGATGATGTGAGTTAGCCGTTCAGGTACGTTGAGTTTATACAGCTGGTAAAGTAAGCCGTCATGCCAGACTTTGTCAAACACTTTTGCAACATCGAAGAAAATGACACAGATGTTAAGGACAACACTTTTATGTCTAGGTTCTGTGATATTAGTGTCTAGGTTCTGTGATATCTCTACAATGCGATATAAATAAAACAAGCTTTAGACACAATAACATATAGTAAATAAAAAGTAAACTGAAAATTGTAAATAAAGTAATTGACAGATTTCATACAAAAATTTAATTTCATATAACACAATAAACTATAAAATACTATGAACTATACGTAGTAACCAGGACAGGGACTGAGTTAACTTAGCTAATTATTAGAAAACGATCAAGTCCGTATTATACACACAAACACTATATCAAAAGACGCTGAACATAGACCTTTCCTATACTTTTTTTTTATATAATAAGGATGACAAACGAGCAAACATTAGACCTGATGCTGTAGCCCATAAACATCTGAATTTATCCTCAATTAAACGCCAAAATGCAGATGCGACAGCAGATGCAGACAGACTTTAGGAATTCCTCGATTCTAGTAAAATCGGTGTACAGGTCTCTACACACACCATACGAAACACAGCGCCATTAAGCTGCTATTTTACGCTGGTATTCTGTGAAAGCGTTGTCCTACCCCATTCGAGCTGAACCATTCGTGCTGCAACCTCAATATAGCTTCAGCATTGGCCTACCACTTAAAAACAATTTTTAATTTAAATTGCCTCACAGAGGATATAAATTTAACCCGAATTCAACGGATAGTTACCACGCTTGACAAGTGGATTGGGAACCGCAGATTTTTTCATTATTTTGAGCTATTATTGTAAAGAAAACATCAAAACCATTTCGTGGAAGAGCTACGTTACAGCTATGCAGGCTATATAGCTACATCACGAAAAGAGGACGGCTCAGCCGGGATAAAATCGCGTTTGCACAGAATACCACCTTAATAGAGCAAATTTATGCTGCTGTGAACTGGATACCCTTTTATCTGATAACGAGGCATTCTGGGATTGTATGACTACGTTGGCAACTGCATTTTGATTCTTAATCGAAGATAGATATAGAGGTCTATATACCATAGAATCCACTTAATCCTTATAAATAAATATACTGCTGCCCAACTGTTTGCGCTAAATGTTAATTTTTAAAACTGCATTACGAGCGCTCGCGTCCGATGGTAACAAGGGTCGCTCCTGGGCCTCTCTTCCCCGCGCGCGTCCCCCCGCTCACGCTCGGTCGCCTGATGTGGCGATTAACGGGACTGGTGGGCTGAGGTGTCTCGCGCCACGACACTGTCGTTTTGCTCCGTTGAACTGCGAGGTCGCGTGCAAAAGGAAGCCTCTAATTCGTGTCGTTTTTTTGTTAGTACGTTTACGTAACGACGAGGCATTTTTTCTTGAATTTGAGGGATTAAAGTAACTTTGTTTGCAAGCAATTTACGTCAATTTGTGTAGTGATTGCATTTTGAAGTGCATTTGCAATATTTAATTTGCTTGTGTGGCCTGTTAATATCGTACGAAAGAATTTTAGCTTGTCGTGTGGAACACTAACCTTGTGACTCGATAGGAGACCGTGTGTGCTCGATTATAATTTGTTGCTAAGTGAAAATGGAACGTTGAACTTTGATCGACCGTTCATTAGTTGTGCCGTGTGTCACTTGTTTGATTACGATTAACGGGGATTTTGTTGAGTTTGAAGTTAATTAAATGTACAATAAAGTTGATAAACTGAAATAGTGAAATGAAGGCAGAAGTTTTCAATTGGTGAACTACGACTGGAGGTAGCGCACATTTGGAGAACAGCAGCGCCTGTGGATATTCTCTCCGATTACATCGGGCCGTCAGGTTACATGTATATACACTTTCGCACCCCACTTTACATACACCTCGCATATCACCTGACTGGTACCCTGTGTTTAACGCTACCTCCGGAGATCGGTAAGTTTTTGTTTGATTAGCAGCCCTTATAGAATAATTGTCCATAGGCCATTTGGGCCCCGTCCTCTGTTGCTCGTTTAGGGGGCTACTATGCACCCTAGCCCAATCGACCTTTTGTCGGGGCAACTCTGGGCGTGAACACCAACACTTGTTTCAGTTCCGCACTGTCACCCTTACTAAACCAGGGATGATATGAGGTAGTGGGTTCTCTTACAACGCTACCATTCTCTTTCAATTTACGTAATAAAAACTATGAACAAGCAAACAAAAAGCCGTAGATGCTCAGGGGTAAGCAACTACCATAAACATATTGCGCGAGCAACCCGAATTCGACCCTACCATCACAAAAAAAGTACACATATCAGCTGATGGTAATTAAATATTGTGGGCCATATATTTTTACGTCTGTCCTCAATTGAGAATCAAAATGCAGATTCGTTGTCATCCCTGAGAACTTATGTAGAATGTCTTGTACTAGTAAAATGGGGTCCCCGGTTCCCTACATTCACTATAAGAGACACAGAATTATTCTGCTGTGTCACTATTTATTTTGTGAGAACGTAGTCCTACCGCAAAACAGCTGCGGCATGAATCTACCACGTAAAAAAATATTGTAAATCCAAGTGCTGATTTGTTACGTGCTCGGCGGTGAAAAAATAAGGGATAAAGAAATTGCGGCCGCATTTGAAATCAGTTGATAGAACATTATTTATGCTTACAAAGCATTTGCTTCGCGAAGTTTGCAAGTTCCTTCCCTAAAATATTGCTTCCAAAGTTTTCTCACGTTCCTCTCTCAAGTTTATTTATTGGTCTTCGCAACGTCTACAAATAGGTAAAGGAATACACGTACTTGAGTACCTACAATCTTGAGGTTATGATCTTATTAATAAATATATCTCAAGATGCGGTTTAGGTTTATGTGCCACACTGATAATAAATGAAACTCGACTCTCAAGTGTGTGTACTTGAGTGCAAGTCACAGAACAGTATTACTAAGTACAGCGTTTTGAGATACTGTTTTTATGTGTTTATTAATTAGCAACGATCTTGAGATGCTGATATCGTAATGAGGGCGTATCTAAATGATTACGCACTTGAGTTCGTCGTTGAGTAAAGTTTATTAATACGGGCCCAAGATTGTAGCACGAATGGATCGGCTCGACTAGGGTAGAACCATCCTCTCAAAGAATAGCAGCGTAAAATAAGGTCATTCTTCACGAAAATTCAATGCCGCTGTGTTTCCTATGGTGAGTGTAGAGAACCGGAAACCCTTGTTACTGGAAATGAGGCATTCCATCTTAGCCTTCAGGGGTGACAACGTATCTGCATTTTGATTACTAATTGAAGACAGATCTAGGTGTCTGTGGGCCACAGCATCTACTTTCTATCACGTGGACCGTGTGCTCTTTTATGACCTTAATCTGACATATAAAAATTTATTTTTCTGCCGACTTCCAAAAAGGAGACGGTATTCAATTCGACGCGTATGTTTTTTTTAGGTGTGTTACCTCATAACTTTTTACTGGATGGACCGATTTTGATGAGTCTTTTTTTTATATGAAAGCTGATACTTCTCGCGTGGTCTCATATGAATTTAATCAAGGTAAGACCAATAGTTTTTGAGTTATTTAAGTTCTTCTTAATAACTTATATTTAAGTCTGCTGTACAAAATTTTTAATTTTATTTATTGTTTGTTCGTATTTTATGCGCTGCCATACAGTTCATCAGATTGCGGTAAAACTTTGTCAAATTATTGCTTGCACTTGCGCAAAGGTTATAGGCATAGTACAATTAACTTACAGTAGGTGGCGCGCGAATTGCAACAAATTTATTTTAAAGTTTATATTATGTATCATTCAATGTCAATTAATGTATTAGTATTCCTAATTAGACAATATAACTCTTCCAAATTTAAAACAATATTTCTACAATTATTTATTCCGCGGCAGCGACGTTTCGGGTACCGGCTAGTTCATAACTCGTCCCTGTGGAATTGTGCCAAAGGAAATTACGTAGTCTCCTACCCCTCTGGGTAACTAGCGTGAGGGTTTATGAGATGTTAAATTTTCAAACATACGTAATGTTTTCTCTTTCTTTTTTTGTTGGGTTATATATGCATATTTTAAAACCGAAAACATTTGAGAATTTCGCGATCATCAACACGCATTGGGGCAGTCCGGCGTATTCTATCCTGACCTAAAACCTGTGAGAGAGAGAACGATGCATCTTACATTAATTAATTTAAAATTTTTATGTTGTTTGTTTTTGATATACTATATGATTTTTTTATTATACTAAGCCAGCGCTTGACTACTATACTACACTTTTTGTTATAATTCAGTTGGTGACATTCGCCAACAGAAATATAACAGAAAGTGTAGTAAGCTCTTAAAATATTTCTAGTAGACCGCTTTATACTTGAAAAATATTGCCAACTCCACGCCGGGAAAGCCGCGTGCAAAAGGTAGTTCATAATAACACAATAGTATTTTAATTACCTAGCCTATATTGTACACGGTATGTTTGTAATTACATGTCAAGGACTGCCTCCTGACTGTTGGTCCTCTGCCAGATCCCTCTCCGATCGTATCGGGTTTCCATCCCATCGAACTCTAAGAATGAGGTAATAGAGAGTGCACCTATGCTTGCGTACACCATTATCCAGGCCTGCGTAGATATCTAGTCTCCGATTAGACTGACTGCCTTGATCGGAATTTGGTCCAGAGTACATTATTATTATACCCTCATAAATTACGTATACAATGCTGTAGTTTCATGAATTATTGCGGATTATTTGTATTGCGTAAACAAAGTTCTTATCCCCGGTTAAGTTTGAAAAGCCTTAGAAAAAGGAAGGATACGCAAACAATCACTTTATTTGGTACAAAAGTTGTTTCGTATTTACTTCTTCTAGTTACACAACAAGTGGGAACTTGTAGTGTGATCCGAAGTTGATAAAGGAAATAATGATTTGGTTTATTTACTGCTATTTATCTTTTAGAATGTGAAATATCGCAGAATATATCTGTATGTGTAATTAATATTTTTTTTATCCTTTATGCACATTCCATCATATTTCGCTACGCCTGACATTAACTTAACTATTTTTTTCGGATTTAGGTTCCGGCAATTGAGAGAAGGGTACCTTAAAATTATATTGCTACATATTCGATTCTCCATAAGCTAACCCATTCACCTAAGCATCTCGGTGAGAAATTTCTTGTTATAATGAGCGACAAAAAGTTATGCTTTATCGGCGAAGAAATCCAAACTAACTATTAGGTCCTTCGCGATTTCATTCGTGTTAAGTTTAAAGAGGACTTGGGAGAGGATGGAGCCCTAAGGGACTCCAGCCCTTAAGGAGGTTCTTCGAAGAGCGAGTGTTCTCTATTCGATAGCGAAAATGGCAGTTGCCAAGGAAGGCTCTGATGATGTGAGTTAGCCGTTCAGGTACGTTGAGTTTATACAGCTGGTAAAGTAAGCCGTCATGCCAGACTTTGTCAAACACTTTTGCAACATCGAAGAAAATGACACAGATGTTAAGGACAACACTTTTATGTCTAGGTTCTGTGATATTAGTGTCTAGGTTCTGTGATATCTCTACAATGCGATATAAATAAAACAAGCTTTAGACACAATAACATATAGTAAATAAAAAGTAAACTGAAAATTGTAAATAAAGTAATTGACAGATTTCATACAAAAATTTAATTTCATATAACACAATAAACTATAAAATACTATGAACTATACGTAGTAACCAGGACAGGGACTGAGTTAACTTAGCTAATTATTAGAAAACGATCAAGTCCGTATTATACACACAAACACTATATCAAAAGACGCTGAACATAGACCTTTCCTATACTTTTTTTTTATATAATAAGGATGACAAACGAGCAAACATTAGACCTGATGCTGTAGCCCATAAACATCTGAATTTATCCTCAATTAAACGCCAAAATGCAGATGCGACAGCAGATGCAGACAGACTTTAGGAATTCCTCGATTCTAGTAAAATCGGTGTACAGGTCTCTACACACACCATACGAAACACAGCGCCATTAAGCTGCTATTTTACGCTGGTATTCTGTGAAAGCGTTGTCCTACCCCATTCGAGCTGAACCATTCGTGCTGCAACCTCAATATAGCTTCAGCATTGGCCTACCACTTAAAAACAATTTTTAATTTAAATTGCCTCACAGAGGATATAAATTTAACCCGAATTCAACGGATAGTTACCACGCTTGACAAGTGGATTGGGAACCGCAGATTTTTTCATTATTTTGAGCTATTATTGTGAAGAAAACATCAAAACCATTTCGTGGAAGAGCTACGTTACAGCTATGCAGGCTATATAGCTACATCACGAAAAGAGGACGGCTCAGCCGGGATAAAATCGCGTTTGCACAGAATACCACCTTAATAGAGCAAATTTATGCTGCTGTGAACTGGATACCCTTTTATCTGATAACGAGGCATTCTGGGATTGTATGACTACGTTGGCAACTGCATTTTGATTCTTAATCGAAGATAGATATAGAGGTCTATATACCATAGAATCCACTTAATCCTTATAAATAAATATACTGCTGCCCAACTGTTTGCGCTAAATGTTAATTTTTAAAACTGCATTACGAGCGCTCGCGTCCGATGGTAACAAGGGTCGCTCCTGGGCCTCTCTTCCCCGCGCGCGTCCCCCCGCTCACGCTCGGTCGCCTGATGTGGCGATTAACGGGACTGGTGGGCTGAGGTGTCTCGCGCCACGACACTGTCGTTTTGCTCCGTTGAACTGCGAGGTCGCGTGCAAAAGGAAGCCTCTAATTCGTGTCGTTTTTTTGTTAGTACGTTTACGTAACGACGAGGCATTTTTTCTTGAATTTGAGGGATTAAAGTAACTTTGTTTGCAAGCAATTTACGTCAATTTGTGTAGTGATTGCATTTTGAAGTGCATTTGCAATATTTAATTTGCTTGTGTGGCCTGTTAATATCGTACGAAAGAATTTTAGCTTGTCGTGTGGAACACTAACCTTGTGACTCGATAGGAGACCGTGTGTGCTCGATTATAATTTGTTGCTAAGTGAAAATGGAACGTTGAACTTTGATCGACCGTTCATTAGTTGTGCCGTGTGTCACTTGTTTGATTACGATTAACGGGGATTTTGTTGAGTTTGAAGTTAATTGAATGTACAATAAAGTTGATAAACTGAAATAGTGAAATGAAGGCAGAAGTTTTCAATTGGTGAACTACGACTGGAGGTAGCGCACATTTGGAGAACAGCAGCGCCTGTGGATATTCTCTCCGATTACATCGGGCCGTCAGGTTACATGTATATACACTTTCGCACCCCACTTTACATACACCTCGCATATCACCTGACTGGTACCCTGTGTTTAACGCTACCTCCGGAGATCGGTAAGTTTTTGTTTGATTAGCAGCCCTTATAGAATAATTGTCCATAGGCCATTTGGGCCCCGTCCTCTGTTGCTCGTTTAGGGGGCTACTATGCACCCTAGCCCAATCGACCTTTTGTCGGGGCAACTCTGGGCGTGAACACCAACACTTGTTTCAGTTCCGCACTGTCACCCTTACTAAACCAGGGATGATATGAGGTAGTGGGTTCTCTTACAACGCTACCATTCTCTTTCAATTTACGTAATAAAAACTATGAACAAGCAAACAAAAAGCCGTAGATGCTCAGGGGTAAGCAACTACCATAAACATATTGCGCGAGCAACCCGAATTCGACCCTACCATCACAAAAAAAGTACACATATCAGCTGATGGTAATTAAATATTGTGGGCCATATATTTTTACGTCTGTCCTCAATTGAGAATCAAAATGCAGATTCGTTGTCATCCCTGAGAACTTATGTAGAATGTCTTGTACTAGTAAAATGGGGTCCCCGGTTCCCTACATTCACTATAAGAGACACAGAATTATTCTGCTGTGTCACTATTTATTTTGTGAGAACGTAGTCCTACCGCAAAACAGCTGCGGCATGAATCTACCACGTAAAAAAATATTGTAAATCCAAGTGCTGATTTGTTACGTGCTCGGCGGTGAAAAAATAAGGGATAAAGAAATTGCGGCCGCATTTGAAATCAGTTGATAGAACATTATTTATGCTTACAAAGCATTTGCTTCGCGAAGTTTGCAAGTTCTTTCCCTAAAATATTGCTTCCAAAGTTTTCTCACGTTCCGCTCAAGTTAAATTATTGGTTTTCACAACGTCTACAAATAGGTAAAGGAATACACGCACTTGAGTACCTACAATTTTGAGGTTATGTTCTTATTAATAAATATATCTGAAGATGCGGTTTAGGTTTATGATATCAGCTGAGTGCCACGCTGATAATAAATGAAACTCGACTCTCAAGTGTGTGTACTTGAGTGCAAGTCACAGAACAGTGTTACTAAGTACAGCATTTTGAGATACTGTTTTTATGCGTTTATTAATTAGCAACAATCTTGACATGCTGATATCGTATTGAGTATCTAAATGATTACGCACTTGAGTTCGTCGTTGAGTAACGTTTATTAATACGGGCCCAAGATTGTAGCACGAATGGATCGCCTCGACTAGGGTAGAACCACCCTCTCAAAGAACAGCAGCGTAAAATAAGGTCGTTCTCCACGAAAATTCAATGCCGCTGTGTTTCCTATGGTGAGTGTAGAGAACCGGAAACCCTTGTTACTGGAAATGAGGCATTCCATCTTAACCTTCAGGGGTGACAACGTATCTGCATTTTGATTACTAATTGAAGACAGATCTAGGTGTCTGTGGGCCACAGCATCCACTTACTATCACGTGGACCGTGTGCTCTTTTATCACCTTAATCTGACATATAAAAAATTATTTTTCTGCCGACTTCAGAAAAGGAGACGGTACTCAATTCGACGCGTTTGTTTTTTTTATGTGTGTTACCTCATAACTTTTTACTGGATGGACTGATTTTGATGATTTTTTTTATATGAAAGCTGATACTTATCGCGTGTTCTCATATGAATTTAATCAAGGTAAGACCAATAGTTTTTGAGTTATTTGAGTTATTCTTAATAACTTATATTGAAGGCGGCTGTACAAAATTTTAAATTTTATTTATTGTTTGTTCGTATTTTATGCGCTGCCATACAGTTTATCCAGATTGCGGTAAAACTTTGTCAAATTATTGCTTGCACTTGCGCAAAGGTTACAGTCATAGTAGAATTAACTTACAGTAGGTGGCGCGCGTATTGCAACACATTTATTTTAAAGTTATATGTCATTCAATTTCAATGAGTGTATTAGTATTCCTAATTAGACAATATAACTCTTCCAAATTTAAAACAATATTTCTACAATTATTTATTCCGCGGCAGCGACGCTTCTGGTACCAATTAGTTCACAACTCGCCCCTGTGGGATTGTGCCAAAGTAAATTACGTAGTCTCCTAAACCTCTGGGTAACTAGCGTGACAGTTTAAGAGATGTTATGTTTTCAAACATACGTAATGTTTTCTCTTTCTTTCTTGACTGCCCGCACCAGGGGCCCTGTCCACACTGCCAGGGCAACCACCATGCTGTTTTGTGCCTGGGCTCAAGCGGCGCGTCCTCTCAGGGCACTGATGGGCCCTCAACTCCCACGAGCGGGGGCGCTCAGCCACGCCCTCTGTCAGGCGACGCTCGGCGCTCGCCTGCCGACCACCGTGCCCCTCGTTTTGAGAGAGGTCCCTCCCCCGACCGGTCGGGGAGTCGTTCCCACAGGGGCAGTGGGGTCGTCGCCCTCCCTCAGCGTGTTGAGAGGAGCTTCACGGCCACTCAGCGGTCAGCTAGACCCGTCTCACCCCCGTTAGCTGAGCGGCTGCGACTGGAGGACCACCCTCCTCCCTTTAGTCGGTACCGGTACTACCAGGTTCCTTGTTTGTAGTACTAGGTACTTTGTTTGTAGTTCAATGCTGTGAATCTCTCTCCTTTCCTCTAACAATAATATTTAATGAGTCTTTAATGAATGGCGTATTTCCCTCGATCTGGAAGGAGGCAAGAATTGTTCCAGTTTTTAAGTCGGGAGATTCAGCATCCGTGAAGAACTATAGGGCCATTTCGATACTTTCAGTCTTCGGGAAGGCATTTGAATCGTTGGTTTGCCCGGTCTTGTCCTATCACATAAAGCATTTAATTTCTCCACGCCAATCAGGTTTTTTAGCATCTCGCTCAACGGTAACTAATTTGATCCCGTTTGTGGATTTTGTTTCTAACTCCCTTGATTCCCGTATTCCTGTAGACACCATATACACCGACTTTAGTAAGGCTTTCGATTCAGTTGATCACAAAATTTTACTGGGTAAACTTTCTCGTTTGGGTGTGTACGGCAGCCTTCTGGAATGTTTTGAATCCTATCTTTATCAACGCAAGTCGCACGTTGTGGTTAATGGCTACTCATCGCACTCCTTTCAGCCAACTTCCGGCGTTCGACAAGGTTCGCATCTGGGTCCAATCCTCTTTAATATATTTATAAATGATATCGTGGGTATCTTTGATCGTGCTGCTTGTTTCCTTTACGCTGATGACATGAAACTGTCTATGTAAATCAGAGGACCGCAAGACTGTCCCGGGCCTCGGGGCCGAGGTTCCCCGAATTTCCCCAGGTCGGCCCGTTTGGTGAATAGCAACCACGGGTCGTTGAGATGCCGCCGGAAGCCACTTTCGGGACCCCCGGTTCGAGTACCGGTCCGATGGAGGCAGCTCCACCTAAGAAGCTGCCGCCCTAGCTCCCACCACGGCCGCTTCCACTGAGCCTTTGAGCCGTCAACAGTCCATTTGTCAAACTGTTCTATTGCCGACGGCCTCAGTGAAGGTGTACAACCCGAGTGGCGACTGTTTAACAGTTTGCGCTCTATTGGATTCGGGTTCAAAACGCTGTGTGACCTCCACTTGGTTGGTGGGAAGACTAGGGCTCCTCTGGAGCTCTGAATCATGTCCAATGGTAGGTATCGGAGGTGCCGAG
The DNA here is from genome assembly GCA_963668995.1 of Parnassius mnemosyne. Classification (NCBI taxonomy): domain Eukaryota; kingdom Metazoa; phylum Arthropoda; class Insecta; order Lepidoptera; family Papilionidae; genus Parnassius; species Parnassius mnemosyne. Next base: position 1,824,864 of record CAVLGL010000090.1, read on the forward strand.
CCTCCTGCTCCTAGGGGAGAAGCGGAGTTGGTGTTTGGTTGGTTTTATAGATATGTTGCTGGGGGGCGACGCGCTGGGGTTCATCTTGTTAGGCGAGATCCGAGCCCTACAGCCCGATGGCTTGTCAGTTATGTCCACTGTATTTGGGCACAGCTTCTTTGGACCGGTTCTGTGGTCTCCACCTCCTCAGACAGCCGACCCGCTCTCTGTTGTGGGCGTGTCCATTTCGGACGTCGTTCAGCGGTTCTGGGAAATTGAGGAACCACCACATGCGGATCGAGTCAACTCTCTGGACCGTGAGTGCGAGTTGTTCTACCAGAACAATACCGGCCGTCGTGTTGACGGTCGTTTTGTCACTCGCTTACCCCTTCTTGACTCACGGCCCCCTTTGGGACAGTCTCGTGCCCTGGCCGAGAAGAGGTTGCTTCCCATGGAGCGCCGTATGCAGCGTGACCCAGCCTTTCGCGACAAATATGTAGAGTTCATGCGCGACTATCAAGAGCTTGGTAACATGTCACGGTCCAACTTCGACTGGCGGTCACAGGAGCACTACTTCCTCCCTCACTATGCAGTCTTGAGGACCCCTGGGAGTGAGTTTCGGGTAGTTTTTGACGGCTTCGCCCCCTCGTCAAATGGTGTGTCCCTGAACCAGTGTCTCCACTCTGGTCCTAAATTGATCAAGGACATATCCGACATTTTGACACACTTCCGTCGGCACCAAGTGGTTTTTGTAGCCGACATTCGGATGATGTCCTGACAATCAGTGGTCCATCGTGGTGACCGTTGATATCAGCTGGTTTTGTGGCGCGAGAAGCCCAGCGATCCGATACTGGTTTTTGAGTTAAACACTACCACCTACGGACTCCGGTCCAGCCCGTATATCGCCATGTGAACCCTCCTTGAACTAGCTGAGAGAGAGAGTGTAAGATACGCTCGGGGGGCTTCTATTTTGGAGACTTCGGTCTACATGGACGACATTTGCACGGGCGCCTCCACCGTCGAGGAGGCTCTTGTATTGCGAGACGAATTGATTGCCATCCTGAAGTCCGGAGGTTATGAGTTGCGCAAATGGTTGTCGAACTCCCCTCATATTTTGAAGGACCTCCCAGGAGAGGATCAACAAGACCCTCATCTATTCGAGCACCCTGAAAATCCTAATTGGTTGACTGTGCTGGGCATTCAATATCAGCCTGTTCAGGATACTTTCATGTGTCGAGTCAAACTCGATGCCCATCCTAAAGCATGTACCAAGCGCTCCATGCTGTCTACAGTAGCCCGCACCTTCGATACTAATGGATGGATCACTCCGGTCATTTTTTTGGCTAAGTGCTTCCTTCAAAAGCTCTGGATATCCGGGTTGGCTTGGGACGAGCCTATTAGCGGTGCTCTCTTGCGAGAGTGGCACTCCATTGTATCCTCCCTTGCGGACATCAACCGGGTATCCATGCCAAGGTGCTTCCTCCCTCCAGGGAAATGCAGGGCTACCCTACATGGATTTTGCGACGCCTCTGAGAAAGGCTATGCTGGTGTCGTATATTTGCGGACTGTGAGCTCTTCTGGCTATACTTCCGTCCATCTCGTACTTGCTAAAAGCAAGGTTGCTCCCATTAGGTCCCACTTAACTATCCCTAAATTGGAACTGTCCGGAGCCGCTCTTCTCACGCAACTCCTCAACCACGTTCACTCGTCTTTGAAGTCTGTAATCGACATTACGTACGTCTACGCTTGGTTGGTCGGACAGTGAGATAGTACTTTGTTGGCTCAAAGCTGCACCTCACAATCTTGAGGTCTTTGTGGCGAACCGCGTGTCTCAAATTCAGAATTCTGGTACGTCCCTAAACTGGAGACATGTCGCAGGGGAGTTGAATCCCGCAGACTGCGCTTCTCGCGGCTGTGAAGCCCCCTCTTTGGTTGACCACCCGCTGTGGTGGGGTCCTAGTTGGTTTACTGAGTCTCAGTTATTTTGGCCCCAGAATAAATACTCCGAATCGATTGAATTGCCTGGTCTACGAGCCCGAGTAGGAGTGGGCAAGGATAAGCCCACTCGGGATTTCTCCCTGCTAGAACGGTACAGCTCTCTCGATAAGCTCTTAGGAGTGACTGCTTGGTTGCGTCGATTTGTCCGCAATTCGAGAGACCCGTCCAACCGAATCTCTGATTCTGTTTTGTCCCCTAGCGAGCGTCGCGAAGCTTTGATGCATTGGACCCGTATGGTCCAAGCGGAGCATTTTGAGCCCGTGATTGAAACTTTGAAGCGGGGCTCCGTTGTCAAGGGCGCTCTAGCCCGTCTGAACCTCTTCCTGGACGACGCTAGGATACTGCGCGTTGGCGAACGTTTGAAAAATTCTCAACTGCCGTACGGGGCTCGACACCCGTTACTGCTCCCTAAGGACGGCGCCTTTGTTCGGTTGCTGGTAACTCATCATCATGTTAAGAATGCCCACGCTGGGTGTAACGCTCTTTCGGCTATTTTGAAGCGGGAGTTTTGGATTTTGGCTGGCCGACGCACCATTCAGAGCGTCCTCTTTAAGTGCATACCTTGTAATAAACTGAAGGCCACCACATCGCAGCCTATGATGGGTGATTTGCCACCCGACCGCGTCAGGGCCATCCGACCATTCGCTGGAGTCGGAACAGACTTTGCGGGTCCCTTCCACGTCAAGTCCTCCAACCTTCATAACGCGCGTTCACATAAGCCTTATCTGTGCGTTTTCGTGTGCCTCGCCACTGAAGCTGTTCACTTAGAACTTGTAAGTGCCCTCAGCACTGAAGTCTTTGTGGCCATGCTGGGCCGCTTCGTCTCGCGTCGCGGTTTGCCGAACCTGATCCGGTCTGATTGCGGAACGAATTATAAGGGCACAGATAGATATTTGAAAGAGGTCGTCGAATTTCTGTCCAGCAACAGGACTTATTTAGGTACTGCGATGTCCAAGAAGGGCATCCAGTGGAAATTCGACGCTCCAGCTTGCCCACACTGGGGCGGTATTTTTGAGGCGGTGGTTAAGGTTGCAAAAACGCATCTCCGTCGCGTTATTGGCGAAACTATTTTGACATTTGAGGAGCTTGCCACTGTATTCAGTAAAATTGAGGCGGTACTCAACTCTCGGCTCCTCTGTGCCCTCTCGTCCGATCCGTATGATTTGGAGGTTCTAACCCCGTGCCACGTCCTGATTGGCCAGCCGCTTAACGCCCTGCCAGAGTATTCCTTCAGGGAAATAAACTCTTCGCGGTTGAGCAGATTTGACCTGCTGCAAAAGATGACTCAGAGTTTTTGGCACCGATGGTCTTTGGAGTACCTACATCTTTTGCAATTTAAATGTTTAAAATTTAAATGTTAATTTTTAAAACTGCATTACGAGCGCTCGCGTCCAATGGTAACAGGGATCGCTGCCGGGCCTCCCTTCCCCGCGCGCGTCCTCCCGCTCACGCCCGGTCGCCTGATGTGGCGATTAATGGGACTGGTAGGCCGAGGCGTCTCGCGCCATGACACTATCGTTTTGCTCCGTTGAACTGCGAGGTCGCGGAAAGGAAGCCTCTTATTCGTGCCGTTTTTTTGTTAGTACGTTTACGTAACGACGAGGCGTTTTTTCTTGAATTTGAGGGATTAAAGTAACTTCTTTTGCAAGTAATTTACGTCAATTTCTGTAGTCATTGCATTTTGAAGTGCATTTGCAATATTTAATTTGCTTGTGTGGCCTGTTAATATCGTGCGAAAGAATTTTAGCTTGTCGTGTAACTAACCTTGTAACTCGAGAGGAGACCGCGTGTGCTCGATTATAATTTGTTGCTAAGTGAAAATGGAACGTTGAACTTTGATCGACCGTTCATTAGTTGTGCCGTGTGTTACTTGTTTGATTACGATTAACGGGGATTTAGTTGAGTTTGAAGTTAATTAAATGTACAATAAAGTTGATAAACTGAAATAGTGAAATGAAGGCAGAAGTTTTCAATTGGTGAACTACGACTGGAGGTAGCGCACATTTGGAGAACAGCAGCGCCTGTGGATATTCTCTCCGATTACATCGGGCCGTCAGGTTACATGTATATACACTTTCGCACCCCACTTTACATATACCTCACTTATCACCTGACTGGTACCCTGTGGTCATCCCTACCTCCGGAGATCGGTAAGTTTTTGTTTGATTAGCAGCCCTTATAGAATAATTGTCCATAGGCCATTTGGGCCCCGTTCTCTGTTTGTCGTCTAGGGGGCTACTATGGGCCCTAGCCCAATCGACCTTTTGTCGGGGCAACTCTGGGCGTGAACACCAACACTTGTTTCAGTTCCGCACTGTTACCCTTACGAAACCAGGGATGATATGAGGTAGTGGATTCTCTTACAACGCTACCATTCTCTTTCAATGTACGTAATAAAAACTATGAACAAGCAAAAAAAAAACTATAGATGCTCAGGGGTAAGCAACTGCCACAAACATATTGCGCGAGCAACCCGAATTTGACCCTACCGTCACCAATTAATTTTTTTGAAGAATAATGTGACAAAAAAGCACACAGATCAGCTGATGGTAATTAAATATTGTGGGCCTATTGTATTTGTGTATATTTACGTCTGTCCTCAATTGAGAATCAAAATGCAGATTCGTTGTCATCCCTGAGAACTTATGTAGAATGTCTTGTAATAGTAAAATGGGGTCCCCGGTTCTCTACATTCACTATAAGAGACACAGAATTAATCTGCTATGTCACTATTTATTTTGTGAGAACGTAGTCCTACCGCAAAACAGCTGCGGCATGAATCTACCACGTAAAAAAATATTGTAAATCCAAGTGCTGATTTGTTACGTGCTCGGCGGTGAAAAAATAAGGGATAAAGAAATTGCGGCCGCATTTGAAATCAGTTGATAGAACATTATTTATGCTTACAAAGCATTTGCTTCGCGAAGTTTGCAAGTTCTTTCCCTAAAATATTGCTTCCAAAGTTTTCTCACGTTCCGCTCAAGTTTAATTATTGGTTTTCGCAACGCCTACAAATAGGTAAAGGAATACATGCGCTTGAGTACCTACGATCTTGAGGTTATGATCTTATTAATAAATATATCTCAAGATGCGGTTTCGGTTTATGATATCAGCTGAGTGCCACACTGATAATAAATGAAACTCGACTATCAAGTGTGTGTACTTGAGTGCAAGTCACAGAAGAGTGTTACTAAGTACAGCATTTTGAGATACTGTTTTTATGCGTTTATTAATTAGCAACAATCTTGACATGTTGATATCGTAATGAGTATCTAAATTATTACGCACTTGAGTTCGTCGTTGAGTAACGTTTATTAATACGGGCCCAAGATTGTAGCACGAATGGATCGGCTCGACTAGGGTAGAACCACCCTCTCAAAGAACAGCAGCGTAAAATAAGGTCATTCTCCACGAAAATTCAATGCCGCTGTGTTTCCTATGGTGAGTGTAGAGAACCGGAAACCCTTGTTACTGGAAATAAGGCATTCCATCTTAACCTTCAGGGGTGACAACGTATCTGCATTTTGATTACTAATTGAAGACAGATCTAGGTGTCTGTGGGCCACAGCATCCACTTACTATCACGTGGACCGTGTGCTCTTTTATCACCTTAGTCTGACATATAAAAAATTATTTTTCTGCCGACTTCAGAAAAGGAGACGGTACTCAATTCGACGCGTATGTTTTTTTTATGTGTGTTACCTCATAACTTTTTACTGGATGGACTGATTTTGATGATTTTTTTTTATATGAAAGCTGATACTTATCGCGTGGTCTCATATGAATTTAATCAAGGTAAGACCAATAGTTTTTGAGTTATTTGAGTTATTCTTAATAACTTATATTGAAGGCGGCTGTACAAAATTTTAAATTTTATTTATTGTTTGTTCGTATTTTATGCGCAGCCATACAGTTTATCCAGATTGCGGTAAAACTTTGTCAAATTATTGCTTGCACTTGCGCAAAGGTTACAGTCATAGTAGAATTAACTTACAGTAGGTGGCGCGCGTATTGCAACACATTTATTTTAAAGTTATATGTCATTCAATTTCAATGAGTGTATTAGTATTCCTAATTAGACAATATAACTCTTCCAAATTTAAAACAATATTTCTACAATTATTTATTCCGCGGCAGCGACGCTTCTGGTACCAATTAGTTCACAACTCGCCCCTGTGGGATTGTGCCAAAGTAAATTACGTAGTCTCCTAAACCTCTGGGTAACTAGCGTGACAGTTTAAGAGATGTTATGTTTTCAAACATACGTAATGTTTTCTCTTTCTTTCTTGACTGCCCGCACCAGGGGCCCTGTCCACACTGCCAGGGCAACCACCATGCTGTTTTGTGCCTGGGCTCAAGCGGCGCGTCCTCTCAGGGCACTGATGGGCCCTCAACTCCCACGAGCGGGGGCGCTCAGCCACGCCCTCTGTCAGGCGACGCTCGGCGCTCGCCTGCCGACCACCGTGCCCCTCGTTTTGAGAGAGGTCCCTCCCCCGACCGGTCGGGGAGTCGTTCCCACAGGGGCAGTGGGGTCGTCGCCCTCCCTCAGCGTGTTGAGAGGAGCTTCACGGCCACTCAGCGGTCAGCTAGACCCGTCTCACCCCCGTTAGCTGAGCGGCTGCGACTGGAGGACCACCCTCCTCCCTTTAGTCGGTACCGGTACTACCAGGTTCCTTGTTTGTAGTACTAGGTACTTTGTTTGTAGTTCAATGCTGTGAATCTCTCTCCTTTCCTCTAACAATAATATTTAATGAGTCTTTAATGAATGGCGTATTTCCCTCGATCTGGAAGGAGGCAAGAATTGTTCCAGTTTTTAAGTCGGGAGATTCAGCATCCGTGAAGAACTATAGGGCCATTTCGATACTTTCAGTCTTCGGGAAGGCATTTGAATCGTTGGTTTGCCCGGTCTTGTCCTATCACATAAAGCATTTAATTTCTCCACGCCAATCAGGTTTTTTAGCATCTCGCTCAACGGTAACTAATTTGATCCCGTTTGTGGATTTTGTTTCTAACTCCCTTGATTCCCGTATTCCTGTAGACACCATATACACCGACTTTAGTAAGGCTTTCGATTCAGTTGATCACAAAATTTTACTGGGTAAACTTTCTCGTTTGGGTGTGTACGGCAGCCTTCTGGAATGTTTTGAATCCTATCTTTATCAACGCAAGTCGCACGTTGTGGTTAATGGCTACTCATCGCACTCCTTTCAGCCAACTTCCGGCGTTCGACAAGGTTCGCATCTGGGTCCAATCCTCTTTAATATATTTATAAATGATATCGTGGGTATCTTTGATCGTGCTTTGATTGTTTCCTTTACGCTGATGACATGAAACTGTCTATGAAAATCAGAGGACCGCAAGACTGTCCCGGGCCTCGGGGCCGAGGTTCCCCGAATTTCCCCAGGTCGGCCCGTTTGGTGAATAGCAACCACGGGTCGTTGAGATGCCGCCGGAAGCCACTTTCGGGACCCCCGGTTCGAGTACCGGTCCGATGGAGGCAGCTCCACCTAAGAAGCTGCCGCCCTAGCTCCCACCACGGCCGCTTCCACTGAGCCTTTGAGCCGTCAACAGTCCATTTGTCAAACTGTTCTATTGCCGACGGCCTCAGTGAAGGTGTACAACCCGAGTGGCGACTGTTTAACAGTTAGCGCTCTATTGGATTCGGGTTCAAAACGCTGTGTGACCTCCACTTGGTTGGTGGGAAGACTAGGGCTCCCCTGGAGCTCTGAATCACGTCACAAATCAATGGTAGATATCAGAGGTTCCGAGCCTCCTGCTCCTAGGGGACAAGCGGAGTTGGTGTTTGGCCCTGCCAGCGAACACCTTCACATTCTAGTTAATGTTAATGTCCTCGATGACATTGTAGGTTACCTCCCTAAGGTCCGTATAAATGACAGCGCAGTTCGTTGTGCGGCGGGTTTGAGACCGGCAGACTCTCAGTGGTCCCAACCTGGGCCTATAGATTTGTTGCTGGGGGCCGACGCGCTGGGGTTCATCTTGTTAGGCCAGATCCGAGCCCTACAGCCCGATGGCTTGTCAGCCATGTCCACTGTATTTGGGCACAGCTTTTTTGGACCGGTTCTGTGGTCTCCACCTCCTCAGACGGCCGACCCGCTCTCTTTTGTGGGCGTGTCCATTTCGGACGTTGTCCAGCGGTTCTGGGAAATTGAGGAGCCACCACACGCGCCTCGAGTCAACCCTCTGGACCGTGACTGCGAGTTGTTCTACCAGAACAACACCGGCCGTCGTGTCGACGGTCGTTTTGTCACTCGCTTACCCTTTCTTGACTCATGGTCCCATTTGGGACAGTCTCGTGCCCTAGCCGAGAAGAGGTTGCTTTCCATGGAGCGCCGTATGCGGCGCGAACCAGCCTTTCGCGACAAATATGTCGAGTTCATGCGCGACTATCAAGAGCTGGGTCACATGTCACCGTCCAACTTCGACTGGCGGTCACAGGAGCACTACTTCCTCCCTCACCATACGGTCTTGAGGACCCCTGGGAGTAAGATTCGGGTAATTTTTGACGGCTTCGCCCCCTCGTCAAATGGTGTGTCCCTGAACCAGTGTCTCAAGTCTGGTCCTAAATTGATCAAGGACATATTCGACATTTTGACCCACTTCCGTCGGCACAAAGTGGTTTTTGTAGCCGACATTCGGATGATGCTTTGACAATCAGTGGTCCATCGTGATGACCGTTGATATCAGCTGATATTGTGGCGCGAGAAGCCTAGCGATCCGATAAAGGTGTTTGAGTTGAACACCACCACCTATGGACTCCGGTCCAGCCCGTATATCGCCATGCGAACCCTCCTTGAACTCACTGAGAGAGAGCGTCTAAGATACGGTCGGGGAGTTTCTATTTTGGAGACTTCGGTCTACATGGACGACATTTGCACGGGCGCCTCCACCGTCGAGGAGGCTCTTGTAATACGAGACGAATTGATTGCCATCCTGAAGTCCGGAGGTTATGAGTTGCGCAAATGGTTGTCGAACTTCCCTCATATTTTGAAGGAGAGGGTCAACAAGACCCTCATCTATTCGAGCACCCTGAAAATCCTAATTTGTTGACTGTGCTGGGCATTCAATATCAGCCTGTTCAGGATACATTCACGTATCGAGTCAAAATCGCCCCCCTACTAAAGTATGGACCAAGCGCTCCGTGCTGTCTACAGTAGCCCGCACCTTCGATCCTAATTGATGGATCACTACGGTCATTTTTTGGCTAAGTGCTTTCTTCAAAAGCTTTGGATATCCGGGTTGGGTTGGGACGAGCATATTAGTGGCGCTCTCTTGCGAGAGTGGCACTCCATTGTGTCCTCCCTTCCGGACATCAACCGGGTCTCCATGCCAAGGTGCTTCCTCCCTCCAGGGAAATGCAGGGCTACCCTACATGGATTTTCATACGCCTCTGAGAAAGGCTATGCGGCTGTCGTATATTTGCGGACTGTGAGCTCTTCTGGCCATACTTCCGTCCATCTCGTACTTGCTACAAGGAAGGTTGCTCCCATTAGGTCCCGCTTAACTATCCCTAAATTGAAACTTTCCGGAGCCGCTCTTCTCACGCGACTCTTCAACCACGTTCACTCGTCTTTAAAGTCTGTAATCAACATTACGGACGTCTACGCTTGGTCGGACAGTGAGATAGTACTTTGTTGGCTCAGAGCTGCACCTCACAATCTTGAGGTCTTTGTGGCGAACCGCGTGTCTCAAATCCAGAATTCTGTGACGTCTCTAAATTGGAGACATGCCCCAGGGGAGTTGAATCCCGCAGACTGCGCTTCTCGCGGCTGTGAAGCCCCCTCTTTGATTGACCACCCGCTGTGGTGGGGTCCCAGTTGGTTGACTGTGTCTCAGTCATTCTGACCCCAGAATAAATACTCCGAACCGATTGAATTGCCTGGCCTACGAGTCCTAGTAGGAGTGGGCAAGGATAAGCCCATTCGGGATTTCTCCCTGCTAGAACGATACAGTTCTCTCGATAAGCTCTTAGGAGTGACTGCGTGGTTGCGTCGATTTGTCCGCAATTCGAGGGATCCGTCCAAAGGAATCTCTGACTCCGTTTTGTCCCCTAGCGAGCGCCGCGAAGCTTTGATGCATTTGAGTGATTGAAACCTTGAAGCGGGGCTCCGTTGTCAAGGGCGCTCTGGCCCGTCTGAACCTCTTCCTGGACGACGCTGGGATGCTGCGCGTTGGCAGACGTTTGAAAAATTCTCAACTGCCGTACTGGGCTCGACACCCGTTGCTACTCCCTAAGGACGGCGCCTTTGTTCGATTGCTGGTAACTCACCATCATGTCAAGAATGCCCACGCTGGGTGTAACGCTCTTTCGGCTATTTTGCAGCGGAAGTTTTGGATTTTGGCCGACGCACCATTCGGAGCTTCCTCTTTAAGTGCATACCTTGTTATAAACTGAAGGCCACCATATCGCAGCCTATGATGGGTGACTTGCCACCCGACCGCGTCAGGGCCATCCGACCATTCACTGGAGTCGGAACAGACTTTGCGGGCCCCTTCCTCGTCAAGTCCTCCAACCTTCGTAACGCGCGTTCTCATAAGGCTTATCTGTGCGTTTTCGTGTGCCTCGTCACTGAGGCCGTTCACTTAGAACTTGTAAGTGCCCTCAGCACGGAAGCCTTCTTGGCCACTCTGGGCCGCTTCGTCTCGCGTCGCGGTTTGCCGGACTTGATCCGGTCTGATTGCGGAACGAATTATAAGGCACAGATAGGTATTTGAAAGAGGTCGTCGAATTTCTGTCCAGCAACAGGACTTATTTAGGTACTGCGATGTCCAAGAAGGGCATCCGGTGGAAATTCGACCCGGCATGCCACACACGGATGGGGTGCCTAAGGTGGCCGAGGTTTTGGTTGGAGATTCGGTCTTGCAACGTGCCGTCGCGACCCTATCCCATTTGCCAATTTACTCGCGGACATAAGGCCTTATGCCCGGGACGGGGGTTTGTTTGCTCTAAATGTTAATTTTTAAAACTGCATTACGAGCGCTCGCGTCCGATAGTAACAGGGGTCGCTGCCGGGCCTCTCTTCCCCGCGCGCGTCCCCCCGCTCACGCCCGGTCGCCTGATGTGGCGATTAATGGGACTGGTGGGCCGAGGCGTCTCACGCCACGACACTGTCGTTTTGCTCCGTTGAACTGCGAGGTCGCGTGCAAAAGGAAGCCTCTAATTCGTGTCGTTTTTTGTTAGTACGTTTACGTAACGACGAGGCATTTTTTCTTGAATTTGAGGGATTAAAGTAACTTTGTTTGCAAGCAATTTACGTCAATTTGTGTAGTGATTGCATTTTGAAGTGCATTTGCAATATTTAATTTGCTTGTGTGGCCTGTTAATATCGTACGAAAGAATTTTAGCTTGTCGTGTGGAACACTAACCTTGTGACTCGAGAGGAGACCGCGTGTGCTCGATTATAATTTTTTGCTAAGTGAAAATGGAACGTTGAACTTTGATCGACCGTTCATTAGTCGTGCCGTGTGTCACTTGTTTGATTACGATTAACGGGGATTTAGTTGAGTTTGAAGTTTATTAAATGTACAATAAAGTTGATAAACTGAATTAGTGAAATGAAGGCAGATGTTTTCAATTGGTGAACTACGACTGGAGGGAACGCACATTTGGAGAACAGCAGCGCCTGTGGTTATTCTCTACGATTACATCGGGCCGTCAGGTTACATGTATATACACTTTCGCACCCCACTTTACATACACCTCGCTTATCACCTGACTGGTACCCTGTGGTTAACCCTACCTCCGGAGATCGGTAAGTTTTTGTTTGCTTAGCAGCCCTTATAGAATAATTGTCCATAGGCCATTTGGGCCCCGTCCTCTGTTGCTCGTTTAGGGGGCTACTATGCACCCTAGCCCAATCGACCTTTTGTCGGGGCAACTCTGGGCGTGAACACCAACACTTGTTTCAGTTCCGCACTGTCACCCTTACTAAACCAGGGATGATATGAGGTAGTGGGTTCCCTTACAACGCTACCATTCTCTTTCAATTTACGTAATAAAAACTATGAACAAGCAAACAAAAAGCCGTAGATGCTCAGGGGTAAGCAACTACCACAAACATATTGCGCGAGCAACCCGAATTCGACCCTACCATCACAAAAAAAGTACACATATCAGCTGATGGTAATTAAATATTGTGGGCCATATATTTTTACGTCTGTCCTCAATTGAGAATCAAAATGCAGATTCGTTGTCATCCCTGAGAACTTATGTAGAATGTCTTGTACTAGTAAAATGGGGTCCCCGGTTCTCTACATTCACTATAAGAGACACAGAATTATTCTGCTGTGTCACTATTTATTTTGTGAGAACGTAGTCCTACCGCAAAACAGCTGCGGCATGAATCTACCACGTAAAAAATATTGTAAATCCAAGTGCTGATTTGTTACGTGCTCGGCGGTGAAAAAATAAGGGATAAAGAAATTGCGGCCGCATTTGAAATCAGTTGATAGAACATTATTTATGCTTACAAAGCATTTGCTTCGCGAAGTTTGCAAGTTCTTTCCCTAAAATATTGCTTCCAAAGTTTTCTCACGTTCCGCTCAAGTTAAATTATTGGTTTTCACAACGTCTACAAATAGGTAAAGGAATACACGCACTTGAGTACCTACAATTTTGAGGTTATGTTCTTATTAATAAATATATCTGAAGATGCGGTTTAGGTTTATGATATCAGCTGAGTGCCACGCTGATAATAAATGAAACTCGACTCTCAAGTGTGTGTACTTGAGTGCAAGTCACAGAACAGTGTTACTAAGTACACCATTTTGAGATACTGTTTTTATGCGTTTATTAATTAGCAACAATCTTGACATGCTGATATCGTATTGAGTATCTAAATGATTACGCACTTGAGTTCGTCGTTGAGTAACGTTTATTAATACGGGCCCAAGATTGTAGCACGAATGGATCGCCTCGACTAGGGTAGAACCACCCTCTCAAAGAACAGCAGCGTAAAATAAGGTCGTTCTCCACGAAAATTCAATGCCGCTGTGTTTCCTATGGTGAGTGTAGAGAACCGGAAACCCTTGTTACTGGAAATGAGGCATTCCATCTTAACCTTCAGGGGTGACAACGTATCTGCATTTTGATTACTAATTGAAGACAGATCTAGGTGTCTGTGGGCCACAGCATCCACTTACTATCACGTGGACCGTGTGCTCTTTTATCACCTTAATCTGACATATAAAAAATTATTTTTCTGCCGACTTCAGAAAAGGAGACGGTACTCAATTCGACGCGTTTGTTTTTTTTATGTGTGTTACCTCATAACTTTTTACTGGATGGACTGATTTTGATGATTTTTTTTTATATGAAAGCTGATACTTATCGCGTGGTCTCATATGAATTTAATCAAGGTAAGACCAATAGTTTTTGAGTTATTTGAGTTATTCTTAATAACTTATATTGAAGGCGGCTGTACAAAATTTTAAATTTTATTTATTGTTTGTTCGTATTTTATGCGCTGCCATACAGTTTATCCAGATTGCGGTAAAACTTTGTCAAATTATTGCTTGCACTTGCGCAAAGGTTACAGTCATAGTAGAATTAACTTACAGTAGGTGGCGCGCGTATTGCAACACATTTATTTTAAAGTTATATGTCATTCAATTTCAATGAGTGTATTAGTATTCCTAATTAGACAATATAACTCTTCCAAATTTAAAACAATATTTCTACAATTATTTATTCCGCGGCAGCGACGCTTCTGGTACCAATTAGTTCACAACTCGCCCCTGTGGGATTGTGCCAAAGTAAATTACGTAGTCTCCTAACCCTCTGGGTAACTAGCGTGACAGTTCAAGAGATGTTATGTTTTCAAACATACGTAATGTTTTCTCTTTCTTTCTTGACTGCCCGCACCAGGGGCCCTGTCCACACTGCCAGGGCAACCACCATGCTGTTTTGTGCCTGGGCTCAAGCGGCGCGTCCTCTCAGGGCACTGATGGGCACTCAACTCCCACGAGCGGGGGCGCTCAGCCACGCCCTCTGTCAGGCGACGCTCGGCGCTCGCCTGCCGACCACCGTGCCCCTCGTTTTGAGAGAGGTCCCTCCCCCGACCGGTCGGGGAGTCGTTCCCACAGGGGCAGTGGGGTCGTCGCCCTCCCTCAGCGTGTTGAGAGGAGCTTCACGGCCACTCAGCGGTCAGCTAGACCCGTCTCACCCCCGTTAGCTGAGCGGCTGCGACTGGAGGACCACCCTCCTCCCTTTAGTCGGTACCGGTACTACCAGGTTCCTTGTTTGTAGTACTAGGTACTTTGTTTGTAGTTCAATGCTGTGAATGTCTCTCCTTTCCTCTAACAATAATATTTAATGAGTCTTTAATGAATGGCGTATTTCCCTCGATCTGGAAGGAGGCAAGAATTGTTCCAGTTTTTAAGTCGGGAGATTCAGCATCCGTGAAGAACTATAGGGCCATTTCGATACTTTCAGTCTTCGGGAAGGCATTTGAATCGTTGGTTTGCCCGGTCTTGTCCTATCACATAAAGCATTTAATTTCTCCACGCCAATCAGGTTTTTTAGCATCTCGCTCAACGGTAACTAATTTGATCCCGTTTGTGGATTTTGTTTCTAACTCCCTTGATTCCCGTATTCCTGTAGACACCATATACACCGACTTTAGTAAGGCTTTCGATTCAGTTGATCACAAAATTTTACTGGGTAAACTTTCTCGTTTGGGTGTGTACGGCAGCCTTCTGGAATGTTTTGAATCCTATCTTTATCAACGCAAGTCGCACGTTGTGGTTAATGGCTACTCATCGCACTCCTTTCAGCCAACTTCCGGCGTTCGACAAGGTTCGCATCTGGGTCCAATCCTCTTTAATATATTTATAAATGATATCGTGGGTATCTTTGATCGTGCTGCTTGTTTCCTTTACGCTGATGACATGAAACTGTCTATGTAAATCAGAGGACCGCAAGACTGTCCCGGGCCTCGGGGCCGAGGTTCCCCGAATTTCCCCAGGTCGGCCCGTTTGGTGAATAGCAACCACGGGTCGTTGAGATGCCGCCGGAAGCCACTTTCGGGACCCCCGGTTCGAGTACCGGTCCGATGGAGGCAGCTCCACCTAAGAAGCTGCCGCCCTAGCTCCCACCACGGCCGCTTCCACTGAGCCTTTGAGCCGTCAACAGTCCATTTGTCAAACTGTTCTATTGCCGACGGCCTCAGTGAAGGTGTACAACCCGAGTGGCGACTGTTTAACAGTTTGCGCTCTATTGGATTCGGGTTCAAAACGCTGTGTGACCTCCACTTGGTTGGTGGGAAGACTAGGGCTCCTCTGGAGCTCTGAATCATGTCCAATGGTAGGTATCGGAGGTGCCGAGCCTCCTGCTCCTAGGGGAGAAGCGGAGTTGGTGTTTGGTTGGTTTTATAGATATGTTGCTGGGGGGCGACGCGCTGGGGTTCATCTTGTTAGGCGAGATCCGAGCCCTACAGCCCGATGGCTTGTCAGTTATGTCCACTGTATTTGGGCACAGCTTCTTTGGACCGGTTCTGTGGTCTCCACCTCCTCAGACAGCCGACCCGCTCTCTGTTGTGGGCGTGTCCATTTCGGACGTCGTTCAGCGGTTCTGGGAAATTGAGGAACCACCACATGCGGATCGAGTCAACTCTCTGGACCGTGAGTGCGAGTTGTTCTACCAGAACAATACCGGCCGTCGTGTTGACGGTCGTTTTGTCACTCGCTTACCCCTTCTTGACTCACGGCCCCCTTTGGGACAGTCTCGTGCCCTGGCCGAGAAGAGGTTGCTTCCCATGGAGCGCCGTATGCAGCGTGACCCAGCCTTTCGCGACAAATATGTAGAGTTCATGCGCGACTATCAAGAGCTTGGTAACATGTCACGGTCCAACTTCGACTGGCGGTCACAGGAGCACTACTTCCTCCCTCACTATGCGGTCTTGAGGACCCCTGGGAGTGAGTTTCGGGTAGTTTTTGACGGCTTCGCCCCCTCGTCAAATGGTGTGTCCCTGAACCAGTGTCTCCACTCTGGTCCTAAATTGATCAAGGACATATCCGACATTTTGACACACTTCCGTCGGCACCAAGTGGTTTTTGTAGCCGACATTCGGATGATGTCCTGACAATCAGTGGTCCATCGTGGTGACCGTTGATATCAGCTGGTTTTGTGGCGCGAGAAGCCCAGCGATCCGATACTGGTTTTTGAGTTAAACACTACCACCTACGGACTCCGGTCCAGCCCGTATATCGCCATGCGAACCCTCCTTGAACTAGCTGAGAGAGATAAGATACGCTCGGGGGGCTTCTATTTTGGAGACTTCGGTCTACATGGACGACATTTGCACGGGCGCCTCCACCGTCGAGGAGGCTCTTGTATTGCGAGACGAATTGATTGCCATCCTGAAGTCCGGAGGTTATGAGTTGCGCAAATGGTTGTCGAACTCCCCTCATATTTTGAAGGACCTCCCAGGAGAGGATCAACAAGACCCTCATCTATTCGAGCACCCTGAAAATCCTAATTGGTTGACTGTGCTGGGCATTCAATATCAGCCTGTTCAGGATACTTTCATGTGTCGAGTCAAACTCGATGCCCATCCTAAAGCATGTACCAAGCGCTCCATGCTGTCTACAGTAGCCCGCACCTTCGATACTAATGGATGGATCACTCCGGTCATTTTTTTGGCTAAGTGCTTCCTTCAAAAGTTCTGGATATCCGGGTTGGCTTGGGACGAGCCTATTAGCGGTGCTCTCTTGCGAGAGTGGCACTCCATTGTATCCTCCCTTCCGGACATCAACCGGGTATCCATGCCAAGGTGCTTCCTCCCTCCAGGGAAATGCAGGGCTACCCTACATGGATTTTGCGACGCCTCTGAGAAAGGCTATGCTGGTGTCGTATATTTGCGGACTGTGAGCTCTTCTGGCTATACTTCCGTCCATCTCGTACTTGCTAAAAGCAAGGTTGCTCCCATTAGGTCCCACTTAACTATCCCTAAATTGGAACTGTCCGGAGCCGCTCTTCTCACGCAACTCCTCAACCACGTTCACTCGTCTTTGAAGTCTGTAATCGACATTACGTACGTCTACGCTTGGTCGGACAGTGAGATAGTACTTTGTTGGCTCAAAGCTGCACCTCACAATCTTGAGGTCTTTGTGGCGAACCGCGTGTCTCAAATTCAGATTTCTGGTACGTCCCTAAACTGGAGACATGTCGCAGGGGAGTTGAATCCCGCAGACTGCGCTTCTCGCGGCTGTGAAGCCCCCTCTTTGGTTGACCACCCGCTGTGGTGGGGTCCTAGTTGGTTTACTGAGTCTCAGTTATTTTGGCCCCAGAATAAATACTCCGAATCGATTGAATTGCCTGGTCTACGAGCCCGAGTAGGAGTGGGCAAGGATAAGCCCACTCGGGATTTCTCCCTGCTAGAACGGTACAGCTCTCTCGATAAGCTCTTAGGAGTGACTGCTTGGTTGCGTCGATTTGTCCGCAATTCGAGAGACCCGTCCAACCGAATCTCTGATTCTGTTTTGTCCCCTAGCGAGCGTCGCGAAGCTTTGATGCATTGGACCCGTATGGTCCAAGCGGAGCATTTTGAGCCCGTGATTGAAACTTTGAAGCGGGGCTCCGTTGTCAAGGGCGCTCTAGCCCGTCTGAACCTCTTCCTGGACGACGCTAGGATACTGCGCGTTGGCGAACGTTTGAAAAATTCTCAACTGCCGTACGGGGCTCGACACCCGTTACTGCTCCCTAAGGACGGCGCCTTTGTTCGGTTGCTGGTAACTCATCATCATGTTAAGAATGCCCACGCTGGGTGTAACGCTCTTTCGGCTATTTTGAAGCGGGAGTTTTGGATTTTGGCTGGCCGACGCACCATTCAGAGCGTCCTCTTTAAGTGCATACCTTGTAATAAACTGAAGGCCACCACATCGCAGCCTATGATGGGTGATTTGCCACCCGACCGCGTCAGGGCCATCCGACCATTCGCTGGAGTCGGAACAGACTTTGCGGGCCCCTTCCACGTCAAGTCCTCCAACCTTCATAACGCGCGTTCACATAAGGCTTATCTGTGCGTTTTCGTGTGCCTCGCCACTGAAGCCGTTCACTTAGAACTTGTAAGTGCCCTCAGCACTGAAGTCTTTGTGGCCATGCTGGGCCGCTTCGTCACGCGTCGCGGTTTGCCGGACCTGATCCGGTCTGATTGCGGAACGAATTATAAGGGCACAGATAGATATTTGAAAGAGGTCGTCGAATTTCTGTCCAGCAACAGGACTTATTTAGGTACTGCGATGTCCAAGAAGGGCATCCAGTGGAAATTCGACGCTCCAGCTTGCCCACACTGGGGCGGTATTTTTGAGGCGGTGGTTAAGGTTGCAAAAACGCATCTCCGTCGCGTTATTGGCGAAACTATTTTGATATTTGAGGAGCTTGCCACTGTATTCAGTAAAATTGAGGCGGTACTCAACTCTCGGCTCCTCTGTGCCCTCTCGTCCGATCCGTATGATTTGGAGGTTCTAACCCCGTGCCACGTCCTGATTGGCCAGCCGCTTAACGCCCTGCCAGAGTATTCCTTCAGGGAAATAAACTCTTCGCGGTTGAGCAGATTTGACCTGCTGCAAAAGATGACTCAGAGTTTTTGGCACCGATGGTCTTTGGAGTACCTACATCTTTTGCAATTTAAATGTTTAAAATTTAAATGTTAATTTTTAAAACTGCATTACGAGCGCTCGCGTCCAATGGTAACAGGGATCGCTGCCGGGCCTCCCTTCCCCGCGCGCGTCCTCCCGCTCACGCCCGGTCGCCTGATGTGGCGATTAATGGGACTGGTAGGCCGAGGCGTCTCGCGCCATGACACTATCGTTTTGCTCCGTTGAACTGCGAGGTCGCGGAAAGGAAGCCTCTTATTCGTGCCGTTTTTTTGTTAGTACGTTTACGTAACGACGAGGCGTTTTTTCTTGAATTTGAGGGATTAAAGTAACTTCTTTTGCAAGTAATTTACGTCAATTTCTGTAGTCATTGCATTTTGAAGTGCATTTGCAATATTTAATTTGCTTGTGTGGCCTGTTAATATCGTGCGAAAGAATTTTAGCTTGTCGTGTAACTAACCTTGTAACTCGAGAGGAGACCGCGTGTGCTCGATTATAATTTGTTGCTAAGTGAAAATGGAACGTTGAACTTTGATCGACCGTTCATTAGTTGTGCCGTGTGTTACTTGTTTGATTACGATTAACGGGGATTTAGTTGAGTTTGAAGTTAATTAAATGTACAATAAAGTTGATAAACTGAAATAGTGAAATGAAGGCAGAAGTTTTCAATTGGTGAACTACGACTGGAGGTAGCGCACATTTGGAGAACAGCAGCGCCTGTGGATATTCTCTCCGATTACATCGGGCCGTCAGGTTACATGTATATACACTTTCGCACCCCACTTTACATATACCTCACTTATCACCTGACTGGTACCCTGTGGTCATCCCTACCTCCGGAGATCGGTAAGTTTTTGTTTGATTAGCAGCCCTTATAGAATAATTGTCCATAGGCCATTTGGGCCCCGTTCTCTGTTTGTCGTCTAGGGGGCTACTATGGGCCCTAGCCCAATCGACCTTTTGTCGGGGCAACTCTGGGCGTGAACACCAACACTTGTTTCAGTTCCGCACTGTTACCCTTACGAAACCAGGGATGATATGACGTAGTGGATTCTCTTACAACGCTACCATTCTCTTTCAATGTACGTAATAAAAACTATGAACAAGCAAAAAAAAAAACTGTAGATGCTCAGGGGTAAGCAACTGCCACAAACATATTGCGCGAGCAACCCGAATTTGACCCTACCGTCACCAATTAATTTTTTTGAAGAATAATGTGACAAAAAAGCACACAGATCAGCTGATGGTAATTAAATATTGTGGGCCTATTGTATTTGTGTATATTTACGTCTGTCCTCAATTGAGAATCAAAATGCAGATTCGTTGTCATCCCTGAGAACTTATGTAGAATGTCTTGTTATAGTAAAATGGAGTCCCCGGTTCTCTACATTCACTATAAGAGACACAGAATTAATCTGCTATGTCACTATTTATTTTGTGAGAACGTAGTCCTACCGCAAAACAGCTGCGGCATGAATCTACCACGTAAAAAAATATTGTAAATCCAAGTGCTGATTTGTTACGTGCTCGGCGGTGAAAAAATAAGGGATAAAGAAATTGCGGCCGCATTTGAAATCAGTTGATAGAACATTATTTATGCTTACAAAGCATTTGCTTCGCGAAGTTTGCAAGTTCTTTCCCTAAAATATTGCTTCCAAAGTTTTCTCACGTTCCGCTCAAGTTTAATTATTGGTTTTCGCAACGCCTACAAATAGGTTAAGGAATACATGCGCTTGAGTACCTACGATCTTGAGGTTATGATCTTATTAATAAATATATCTCAAGATGCGGTTTCGGTTTATGATATCAGCTGAGTGCCACACTGATAATAAATGAAACTCGACTATCAAGTGTGTGTACTTGAGTGCAAGTCACAGAAGAGTGTTACTAAGTACAGCATTTTGAGATACTGTTTTTATGCGTTTATTAATTAGCAACAATCTTGACATGTTGATATCGTAATGAGTATCTAAATTATTACGCACTTGAGTTCGTCGTTGAGTAACGTTTATTAATACGGGCCCAAGATTGTAGCACGAATGGATCGGCTCGACTAGGGTAGAACCACCCTCTCAAAGAACAGCAGCGTAAAATAAGGTCGTTCTCCACGAAAATTCAATGCCGCTGTGTTTCCTATGGTGAGTGTAGAGAACCGGAAACCCTTGTTACTGGAAATAAGGCATTCCATCTTAACCTTCAGGGGTGACAACGTATCTGCATTTTGATTACTAATTGAAGACAGATCTAGGTGTCTGTGGGCCACAGCATCCACTTACTATCACGTGGACCGTGTGCTCTTTTATCACCTTAGTCTGACATATAAAAAATTATTTTTCTGCCGACTTCAGAAAAGGAGACGGTACTCAATTCGACGCGTATGTTTTTTTTATGTGTGTTACCTCATAACTTTTTACTGGATGGACTGATTTTGATGATTTTTTTTTATATGAAAGCTGATACTTATCGCGTGGTCTCATATAAATTTAATCAAGGTAAGACCAATAGTTTTTGAGTTATTTGAGTTATTCTTAATAACTTATATTGAAGGCGGCTGTACAAAATTTTAAATTTTATTTATTGTTTGTTCGTATTTTATGCGCAGCCATACAGTTTATCCAGATTGCGGTAAAACTTTGTCAAATTATTGCTTGCACTTGCGCAAAGGTTACAGTCATAGTAGAATTAACTTACAGTAGGTGGCGCGCGTATTGCAACACATTTATTTTAAAGTTATATGTCATTCCATTTCAATGAGTGTATTAGTATTCCTAATTAGACAATATAACTCTTCCAAATTTAAAACAATATTTCTACAATTATTTATTCCGCGGCAGCTACGATTCGGGTACCGGCTAGTTCACAACTCGACACTGTGGGATTGTGCCAAAGGAAATTACGTAGTCTCCTAACCCTCTAGGTAACTAGCGTGAGGGTTTTCTCTTTCTTTCTTTGTTGGGTTAAATCTGCATGTTTTAAAACTGAAAATATTTGAGAATTTCGAGATCATCAACACTCATTGGGGCAGCACGGCGTATTCTTTCCTGACCTAAAACCTGTCAGAGATGAGAAGAGAACGATGCATCTTACTTTAATTTATTTTTTTGTTTTAAATTTTTATGTTGATTATTTTTAATATAATATTTTTTTTTACTATACTAAGTCAGCGCTTGACTACTATACTATGCTTTTTGTTATAATTCAGTTGGTGACATTCGCCAATAGAATTATAACAGAAAGTGTAGTAGGCTCTTAAAATATTTCTAGTAGACCGCTTTATACTTGGAAAATATTGCCTACTCCACGCCGGGAAAGCCGCGTGCAAAAGCTAGTTCATAATAACTCAATAGTATTTTAATTACCTAGCCTGTATTGTACACGGTATATTTGTAATTACATGTCAAGGACTGCCTCCTGGCTGTTGGTCCTGTGCCAGATTCCTCTCCGAACGTATCGGGTTTCCGTCCCATCGAACTCTAAGAATGAGGTATTAGAGAGTGCACCTATGCTTGCGTACACCCTCGTGTACTAATTATCCAGGCCTGCGCAGATATCTAGTCTCTGATTAGACTGACTGCCTTGATCGGAATTTAGTCTAGAGTACATTATTATTATACCCTCGTAAATTACGTATACAATGCTGTAGTTTTATGAATTATTGCGGATTATTTGTATTGCCTACACAAAGTTCTTATCGCCCGGTTAAGTTTCAAAAGCCTTAGGAAAAGGAAGGATACGCAAATAATGACTTTATTTGGTACAAAAGTTATTTCGTATTTACTTCTTCTAGTTACACAACAAGTGGGAACTTGTAGTGTGATCCGAAGTTGATAAAGGAAATAATGATTTGGTTTATTAACTGCTATTTATCTTTTAGAATGTGAAATATCGCAGAATATTTCTGTATGTGTAATTAATGTTTTTTTTAATCCTTTATGCACCTTCCAACATAATTCGCTACGCCTGGCATTAATCTAACGATTTTATTCGGATTTAGGTTCCGGCAATTGAGAGAAGTGTACCTTAAAATTATATTGCTACATATTCGATTCTCCATAAGCTAACCCATTACCTAAGCATCTTGGTGAGAAATTTCTTGTTATAATGAGCGACAAAAAGTTATGCTTTATCGGCGAAGAAATCCAAACTAACTATTAGGTCCTTCGCGATTTCATTCGTGTTAAGTTTAAAGAGGACTTGGGAGAGGATGGAGCCCTAAGGGACTCCAGCCCTTAAGGAGGTTCTTCGAAGAGCGAGTGTTCTCTATTCGATAGCAAAAATGGCAGTTGCCAAGGAAGG
Source organism: Parnassius mnemosyne (assembly GCA_963668995.1). NCBI lineage: Eukaryota > Metazoa > Arthropoda > Insecta > Lepidoptera > Papilionidae > Parnassius > Parnassius mnemosyne. The sequence continues at coordinate 1,847,751 of CAVLGL010000090.1, forward strand.
CTCTGATGATGTGAGTTAGCCGTTCAGGTACGTTGAGTTTATACAGCTTGTAAAGTAAGCCGTCATGCCAGACTTTGTCAAACACTTTTGCGACATCGAAGAAAATGACAAAGATGTTAAGGTAAACCCTTTTATGTCTAGGTTCTGTGATGTTAGTGTATTTATTATTTAAGCTTTTACAGCTTCATTGGACGCACAGCAGTTCTATATTATGAAAAGAAACCTTGTATACTATTACATATCTCTACAATGCGATATAAATAAAACAAGCTTTAGACACAATAACATGTAGTAAATAAAAAGTAAACTGAAAAATTTAAATAAAGTAATTGACAGATTTCATACAAACATTTAATTTCATACAACACAATAAACTATAAAATACTATGAACTATACGTAGTAACCAGGACAGGGACTGAGTTAACTTAGCTAATTATTAGAAAACGATCAAGTCCGTATTATACACACAAACACTATATCAAAAGACGCTGAACATAGACCTTTCCTATACTTTTTTTTTATATAATAAAGATGACAAACGAGCAAACATTAGACCTGATGCTGTGGCCCATAGACATCTGAATTTATCCTCAATTAAAAGCCAAAATGCAGATGCGACAGCAGATGCAGACAGACTTTAGGAATTCCTCGATTCTAGTAAAATCGGTGTACAGCTCTACATACACCATACGAAACATAGCGCCATTAAGCTGCTATTTTACGCTGGTATTCTGTGAAAGCGTTGTCCTACCCTATTCGAGCTGAACCATTCGTGCTGCAACCTCAATATAGCTTCAGCATTGGCCTACCACTTAAAAACAATTTTTAATATTAATTGCCTCACAGAGGATATAAATTTAACCCGAATTCAACGGATAGTTACCACGCTTGACAAGTGGATTGGGAAACGCAGATTTTTTCATTATTTTTAGCTATTATTGTAAAGAAAACATCAAAACCATTTCGTGGAAGAGCTAGTTACATCTATGCAGGCTACATCACGAAAAGAGGACGGCTCAGCCGGGATAAAATCGCGTTTGCACAGAATACCACCTTAATAGAGCAAATTTATGCTGCTGTGAACTGGATACCCTTTTAACTGATAACGAGGCATTCTGGGATTGTATGACTACGTTGGCAACTGCATTTTGATTCTTAATCGAAGATAGATATAGAGGTCTATATACCATAGAATCCACTTAATCCTTATAAATAAATATACTGCTGCCCAACTGTTTGCGCTAAATGTTAATTTTTAAAACTGCATTACGAGCGCTCGCGTCCGATGGTAACAAGGGTCGCTCCTGGGCCTCTCTTCCCCGCGCGCGTCCCCCGCTCACGCTCGGTCGCCTGATGTGGCGATTAACGGGACTGGTGGGCTGAGGTGTCTCGCGCCACGACACTGTCGTTTTGCTCCGTTGAACTGCGAGGTCGCGTGCAAAAGGAAGCCTCTAATTCGTGTCGTTTTTTTGTTAGTACGTTTACGTAACGACGAGGCATTTTTTCTTGAATTTGAGGGATTAAAGTAACTTAGTTTGCAAGCAATTTACGTCAATTTGTGTAGTGATTGCATTTTGAAGTGCATTTGCAATATTTAATTTGCTTGTGTGGCCTGTTAATATCGTACGAAAGAATTTTAGCTTGTCGTGTGGAACACTAACCTTGTGACTCGATAGGAGACCGCGTGTGCTCGATTATAATTAGTTGCTAAGTGAAAATGGAACGTTGAACTTTGATCGACCGTTCATTAGTTGTGCCGTGTGTCACTTGTTTGATTACGATTAACGGGGATTTAGTTGAGTTTGAAGTTAATTAAATGTACAATAAAGTTGATAAACTGAAATAGTGAAATGAAGGCAGAAGTTTTCAATTGGTGAACTACGACTGGAGGTAGCGCACATTTGGAGAACAGCAGCGCCTTTGGATATTCTCTCCGATTACATCGGGCCGTCAGGTTACATGTATATACACTTTCGCACCCCACTTTACATACACCTCATTTATCACCTGACTGGTACCCTGTGGTCTACCCTACCTCCGGAGATCGGTAAGTTTTTGTTTGATTAGCAGCCCTTATAGAATAATTGTCCATAGGCCATTTTGGCCCCGTCCTCTGTTGCTCGTCTAGGGGGCTACTATGGGCCCTAGCCCAATCAACCTTTTGTCGGGGCAACTCTGGGCGTGACCATTAGTGGCAGCAGAGCGTGGTTGAGTGGTTCTCTAATCAAGCCCGGCCGTAATATAAATAAAAATAGAACGTAATAAAAAATAAATATTTTTTTTCATTTGTTTGTTAGCGGGTAGGTGGTTACAACCACGCCCGTTGGGCTGCGCAAGCCGGAGTGTAGTTAGGGTTAGGTACCTACGCGTCAGGTATTTCGGGCAAGTAGATTGAATTGCCGAAGGGTCGGTCGTTTTAAATTAATCGAAATTGTAATTGTTATTTGTTAATTTAATTTGTATTTGTGTCGCGTATTCATTTGTATTTAGTAGTGATGGCATCGCACAAACTACCGGAGCGTCGCCTAAAGGCGGAACTGCGCTGGGCTGCCACCGCCTATACTTTGATAGGGCGACCGGATTGGGTCTATAGTTTAGAGAAGCGGCTCAAGCAGGTCGCAGCCCGAAGGGCCGTAGTGGAGGTGGCTTACGCTAAGCTCGAGGCCTCGGAGGCGGAAAAGGGAGTGCTGGACTCCTGCCTCGCTGACTACGAGCAATTCTTTTCGCTCACGGACGACTTGATCAAGGCGGGGGCCAAGTATGCTAAAGAAGCGTGTGAAGCTCTGATGAGTGGCCGGCCCGAGTCCCCTGGGAAGCAGCCCACTCAGCCGGAGCTGTTAGGATGACTCCCAACTCTGGACCTGCCAAGGTTCTCCGGGGTCCTCTGCGACTGGCTGACCTTTGTTGGTCTTTTTGACAGCCTAGTGGACGCCCGGAGGGACTTGACACCAAGCCCGAAGATGGCGTACCTCCTGGCCTCACTGGAGGGGGAGGCCCTGGGCGTCATCGGCCGTTTGAAATTGTCGGACGACGCCTACCAGACTGCCCGGGACCTCCTCGCCGGAAGATACGCCAAAGTCCGGCGAATTGCGGACGATTACGTTAGGCAGCTGCTAACCCTCCCGCTGCTTAGGGACCGGTTCAGACTACGTCCGGACATCGTAAATTCAGTCGTGGTGGCGTGTAATGCGCTGAGGCGGCTGGATTTACCGGTGGACGTATGGTCCTTTTTGTTGCTCCACATCGTGCTGTCCCGCCTGTCCCTCGATCTTTGGATTCATTTTGAGGAGAGGTACGGCAAAAACGGCGCCTCCTATATCCCGCCCTTCCGAGACCTGCTGTGGTTCTTGGAGGAGCAGTGTCGGCAATTTGAGAACGCCGCGGACACCGTCGACTACATACGGGTTGCGAACCGAGCCGTGCCCAGGGAGAGACGGAATCCGCCGGGCAAGTCTTCGCCAACCCCCTTAAGGCCGAGTGGAGCTACCGCCTGAGGGCGCCGCCCCTTAACATCCCATACGGCCTAGCGGCCAGGGAGGCGCCCCCTGCTCGATCATCCGATCCGACCGATTGTCGAGCATCCGATCACCGGGCGACGTTGTGCACTAAGTTGCTGTGTAAGCCGGTCCCGGCGAGGCGAACCATCGCCAAGGAGTGCCGCTGGTACTACTCGTGCCTGGAAAGGCATCTCCAACGAGACTGCCCGCACCAGCGGCCCTGTCCACACTGCCAGGGCAACCACCATGCTGTTTTGTGCCTGGGTTCAAGCGGCGCGTCCTCTCGGGGCCCTGCTGGGCCCTCGACTCCCACGGGCGGGGGCGCTCAGCCGCGCCCCGTCAGGCGACGCTCGGCGCTCGCCTGCCGACCACCGTGCCCCTCGTTTTGAGAGGGGTCCCTCCGCTGACTAGTCGGGGAGTCGGTCCCACAGGTGCAGGGGGGTCGTCGCCCCCCTTCAGCGTGTTGAGAGGAACTTCACGGCCACTCAGCGGTCAGCTAGACCCGTCTCACCCCCGTTAGCTGAGCGGCCGCGACTGGAGTACCAACCTCCTCCCTTTAGTCGGTACCGGTACTACCAGGTTCCTGCGACCTCAAGACTGTGACCGGGCCTTGGGGCCGAGGTTTCCCGAATTTCCCCAGGTCGGCCCATTTGGTGAGTGGCAACCACGGGTCGTTGAGATGCCGCCGGAATGTCGCTTTCGGGACCCCCGGTTCGAGTGCCGGTCCGATGGAGGCAGCTCCAGCTAGGAAGCTGCCGCCATAGCTCCCACCACGGCCGCCTCCACTGAGCCTTTGAGCCGGCAACAGTCCACTTGTCAAACTGTTCTATTGCCGACGGCCTCAGTGAAGGTGTACAACCAGAGTGGCGACTGTTTAACGGTTCGCGCTCTATTGGATTCGGGTTCACAAAGCTGTGTGGCCTCCACTTGGTTGGTGGGAAGACTAGGGCTCCCCTGGAGCTCTGAATCACGTCACAAATCAATGGTAGATATCAGAGGTTCCGAGCCTCCTGCTCCTAGGGGACAAGCGGAGTTGGTGTTTGGCCCTGCCAGCGAACACCTTCACATTCTAGTTAATGTTAATGTCCTCGATGACATTGTAGGTTACCTCCCTAAGGTCCGTATAAATGACAGCGCAGTTCGTTGTGCGGCGGGTTTGAGACCGGCAGACTCTCAGTGGTCCCAACCTGGGCCTATAGATTTGTTGCTGGGGGCCGACGCGCTGGGGTTCATCTTGTTAGGCCAGATCCGAGCCCTACAGCCCGATGGCTTGTCAGCCATGTCCACTGTATTTGGGCACAGCTTTTTTGGACCGGTTCTGTGGTCTCCACCTCCTCAGACGGCCGACCCGCTCTCTTTTGTGGGCGTGTCCATTTCGGACGTTGTCCAGCGGTTCTGGGAAATTGAGGAGCCACCACACGCGCCTCGAGTCAACCCTCTGGACCGTGACTGCGAGTTGTTCTACCAGAACAACACCGGCCGTCGTGTCGACGGTCGTTTTGTCACTCGCTTACCCTTTCTTGACTCATGGTCCCCTTTGGGACAGTCTCGTGCCCTGGCCGAGAATAGGTTGCTTTCCATGGAGCGCCGTATGCGGCGCGAACCAGCCTTTCGCGACAAATATGTCGAGTTCATGCGCGACTATCAAGAGCTGGGTCACATGTCACCGTCCAACTTCGACTGGCGGTCACATGAGCACTACTTCCTCCCTCACCATACGGTCTTGAGGACCCCTGGGAGTAAGATTCGGGTAGTTTTTGACGGCTTCGCCCCCTCGTCAAATGGTGTGTCCCTGAACCAGTGTCTCAAGTCTGGTCCTAAATTGATCAAGGACATATTCGACATTTTGACCCACTTCCGTCGGCACAAAGTGGTTTTTGTAGCCGACATTCGGATGATGCTTTGACAATCAGTGGTCCATCGTGATGACCGTTGATATCAGCTGATATTGTGGCGCGAGAAGGCTAGCGATCCGATAAAGGTGTTTGAGTTGAACACCACCACCTATGGACTCCGGTCCAGCCCGTATATCGCCATGCGAACCCTCCTTGAACTCACTGAGAGAGAGCGTCTAAGATACGGTCGGGGAGTTTCTATTTTGGAGACTTCGGTCTACATGGACGACATTTGCACGGGCGCCTCCACCGTCGAGGAGGCTCTTGTAATACGAGACGAATTGATTGCCATCCTGAAGTCCGGAGGTTATGAGTTGCGCAAATGGTTGTCGAACTTCCCTCATATTTTGAAGGAGAGGGTCAACAAGACCCTCATCTATTCGAGCACCCTGAAAATCCTAATATGTTGACTGTGCTGGGCATTCAATATCAGCCTGTTCAGGATACATTCACGTATCGAGTCAAAATCGCCCCCCTACTAAAGTATGGACCAAGCGCTCCGTGCTGTCTACAGTAGCCCGCACCTTCGATCCTAATTGATGGATCACTACGGTCATTTTTTGGCTAAGTGCTTTCTTCAAAAGCTTTGGATATCCGGGTTGGGTTGGGACGAGCATATTAGTGGCGCTCTCTTGCGAGAGTGGCACTCCATTGTGTCCTCCCTTCCGGACATCAACCGGGTCTCCATGCCAAGGTGCTTCCTCCCTCCAGGGAAATGCAGGGCTACCCTACATGGATTTTCATACGCCTCTGAGAAAGGCTATGCGGCTGTCGTATATTTGCGGACTGTGAGCTCTTCTGGCCATACTTCCGTCCATCTCGTACTTGCTACAAGGAAGGTTGCTCCCATTAGGTCCCGCTTAACTATCCCTAAATTGAAACTGTCCGGAGCCGCTCTTCTCACGCGACTCTTCAACCACGTTCACTCGTCTTTAAAGTCTGTAATCAACATTACGGACGTCTACGCTTGGTCGGACAGTGAGATAGTACTTTGTTGGCTCAGAGCTGCACCTCACAATCTTGAGGTCTTTGTGGCGAACCGCGTGTCTCAAATCCAGAATTCTGTGACGTCTCTAAATTGGAGACATGTCCCAGGGGAGTTGAATCCCGCAGACTGCGCTTCTCGCGGCTGTGAAGCCCCCTCTTTGATTGACCACCCGCTGTGGTGGGGTCCCAGTTGGTTGACTGTGTCTCAGTCATTCTGACCCCAGAATAAATACTCCGAACCGATTGAATTGCCTGGCCTACGAGTCCTAGTAGGAGTGGGCAAGGATAAGCCCATTCGGGATTTCTCCCTGCTAGAACGATACAGTTCTCTCGATAAGCTCTTAGGAGTGACTGCGTGGTTGCGTCGATTTGTCCGCAATTCGAGGGATCCGTCCAAAGGAATCTCTGACTCCGTTTTGTCCCCTAGCGAGCGCCGCGAAGCTTTGATGCATTTGAGTGATTGAAACCTTGAAGCGGGGCTCCGTTGTCAAGGGCGCTCTGGCCCGTCTGAACCTCTTCCTGGACGACGCTGGGATGCTGCGCGTTGGCAGACGTTTGAAAAATTCTCAACTGCCGTACTGGGCTCGACACCCGTTGCTGCTCCCTAAGGACGGCGCCTTTGTTCGATTGCTGGTAACTCACCATCATGTCAAGAATGCCCACGCTGGGTGTAACGCTCTTTCGGCTATTTTGCAGCGGAAGTTTTGGATTTTGGCCGACGCACCATTCGGAGCTTCCTCTTTAAGTGCATACCTTGTTATAAACTGAAGGCCACCATATCGCAGCCTATGATGGGTAACTTGCCACCCGACCGCGTCAGGGCCATCCGACCATTCACTGGAGTCGGAACAGACTTTGCGGGCCCCTTCCTCGTCAAGTCCTCCAACCTTCGTAACGCGCGTTCTCATAAGGCTTATCTGTGCGTTTTCGTGTGCCTCGTCACTGAGGCCGTTCACTTAGAACTTGTAAGTGCCCTCAGCACGGAAGCCTTCTTGGCCACTCTGGGCCGCTTCGTCTCGCGTCGCGGTTTGCCGGACTTGATCCGGTCTGATTGCGGAACGAATTATAAGGCACAGATAGGTATTTGAAAGAGGTCGTCGAATTTCTGTCCAGCAACAGGACTTATTTAGGTACTGCGATGTCCAAGAAGGGCATCCGGTGGAAATTCGACCCGGCATGCCACACACGGATGGGGTGCCTAAGGTGGCCGAGGTTTTGGTTGGAGATTCGGTCTTGCAACGTGCCGTCGCGACCCTATCCCATTTGCCAATTTACTCGCGGACATAAGGCCTTATGCCCGGGACGGGGGTTTGTTTGCGCTAAATGTTAATTTTTAAAACTGCATTACGAGCGCTCGCGTCCGATAGTAACAGGGGTCGCTGCCGGGCCTCTCTTCCCCGCGCGCGTCCCCCCGCTCACGCCCGGTCGCCTGATGTGGCGATTAATGGGACTGGTGGGCCGAGGCGTCTCACGCCACGACACTGTCGTTTTGCTCCGTTGAACTGCGAGGTCGCGTGCAAAAGGAAGCCTCTAATTCGTGTCGTTTTTTGTTAGTACGTTTACGTAACGACGAGGCATTTTTTCTTGAATTTGAGGGATTAAAGTAACTTTGTTTGCAAGCAATTTACGTCAATTTGTGTAGTGATTGCATTTTGAAGTGCATTTGCAATATTTAATTTGCTTGTGTGGCCTGTTAATATCGTACGAAAGAATTTTAGCTTGTCGTGTGGAACACTAACCTTGTGACTCGAGAGGAGACCGCGTGTGCTCGATTATAATTTTTTGCTAAGTGAAAATGGAACGTTGAACTTTGATCGACCGTTCATTAGTCGTGCCGTGTGTCACTTGTTTGATTACGATTAACGGGGATTTAGTTGAGTTTGAAGTTAATTAAATGTACAATAAAGTTGATAAACTGAATTAGTGAAATGAAGGCAGATGTTTTCAATTGGTGAACTACGACTGGAGGGAACGCACATTTGGAGAACAGCAGCGCCTGTGGTTATTCTCTACGATTACATCGGGCCGTCAGGTTACATGTATATACACTTTCGCACCCCACTTTACATACACCTCGCTTATCACCTGACTGGTACCCTGTGGTTAACCCTACCTCCGGAGATCGGTAAGTTTTTGTTTGATTAGCAGCCCTTATAGAATAATTGTCCATAGGCCATTTGGGCCCCGTCCTCTGTTGCTCGTTTAGGGGGCTACTATGCACCCTAGCCCAATCGACCTTTTGTCGGGGCAACTCTGGGCGTGAACACCAACACTTGTTTCAGTTCCGCACTGTCACCCTTACTAAACCAGGGATGATATGAGGTAGTGGGTTCCCTTACAACGCTACCATTCTCTTTCAATTTACGTAATAAAAACTATGAACAAGCAAACAAAAAGCCGTAGATGCTCAGGGGTAAGCAACTACCACAAACATATTGCGCGAGCAACCCGAATTCGACCCTACCATCACAAAAAAAGTACACATATCAGCTGATGGTAATTAAATATTGTGGGCCATATATTTTTACGTCTGTCCTCAATTGAGAATCAAAATGCAGATTCGTTGTCATCCCTGAGAACTTATGTAGAATGTCTTGTACTAGTAAAATGGGGTCCCCGGTTCTCTACATTCACTATAAGAGACACAGAATTATTCTGCTGTGTCACTATTTATTTTGTGAGAACGTAGTCCTACCGCAAAACAGCTGCGGCATGAATCTACCACGTAAAAAATATTGTAAATCCAAGTGCTGATTTGTTACGTGCTCGGCGGTGAAAAAATAAGGGATAAAGAAATTGCGGCCGCATTTGAAATCAGTTGATAGAACATTATTTATGCTTACAAAGCATTTGCTTCGCGAAGTTTGCAAGTTCTTTCCCTAAAATATTGCTTCCAAAGTTTTCTCACGTTCCGCTCAAGTTAAATTATTGGTTTTCACAACGTCTACAAATAGGTAAAGGAATACACGCACTTGAGTACCTACAATTTTGAGGTTATGTTCTTATTAATAAATATATCTCAAGATGCGGTTTAGGTTTATGATATCAGCTGAGTGCCACGCTGATAATAAATGAAACTCGACTCTCAAGTGTGTGTACTTGAGTGCAAGTCACAGAACAGTGTTACTAAGTACAGCATTTTGAGATACTGTTTTTATGCGTTTATTAATTAGCAACAATCTTGACATGCTGATATCGTATTGAGTATCTAAATGATTACGCACTTGAGTTCGTCGTTGAGTAACGTTTATTAATACGGGCCCAAGATTGTAGCACGAATGGATCGCCTCGACTAGGGTAGAACCACCCTCTCAAAGAACAGCAGCGTAAAATAAGGTCGTTCTCCACGAAAATTCAATGCCGCTGTGTTTCCTATGGTGAGTGTAGAGAACCGGAAACCCTTGTTACTGGAAATGAGGCATTCCATCTTAACCTTCAGGGGTGACAACGTATCTGCATTTTGATTACTAATTGAAGACAGATCTAGGTGTCTGTGGGCCACAGCATCCACTTACTATCACGTGGACCGTGTGCTCTTTTATCACCTTAATCTGACATATAAAAAATTATTTTTCTGCCGACTTCAGAAAAGGAGACGGTACTCAATTCGACGCGTTTGTTTTTTTTATGTGTGTTACCTCATAACTTTTTACTGGATGGACTGATTTTGATGATTTTTTTTTTATATGAAAGCTGATACTTATCGCGTGGTCTCATATGAATTTAATCAAGGTAAGACCAATAGTTTTTGAGTTATTTGAGTTATTCTTAATAACTTATATTGACGGCGGCTGTACAAAATTTTAAATTTTATTTATTGTTTGTTCGTATTTTATGCGCTGCCATACAGTTTATCCAGATTGCGGTAAAACTTTGTCAAATTATTGCTTGCACTTGCGCAAAGGTTACAGTCATAGTAGAATTAACTTACAGTAGGTGGCGCGCGTATTGCAACACATTTATTTTAAAGTTATATGTCATTCAATTTCAATGAGTGTATTAGTATTCCTAATTAGACAATATAACTCTTCCAAATTTAAAACAATATTTCTACAATTATTTATTCCGCGGCAGCGACGCTTCTGGTACCAATTAGTTCACAACTCGCCCCTGTGGGATTGTGCCAAAGTAAATTACGTAGTCTCCTAACCCTCTGGGTAACTAGCGTGACAGTTTAAGAGATGTTATGTTTTCAAACATACGTAATGTTTTCTCTTTCTTTCTTGACTGCCCGCACCAGGGGCCCTGTCCACACTGCCAGGGCAACCACCATGCTGTTTTGTGCCTGGGCTCAAGCGGCGCGTCCTCTCAGGGCACTGATGGGCACTCAACTCCCACGAGCGGGGGCGCTCAGCCACGCCCTCTGTCAGGCGACGCTCGGCGCTCGCCTGCCGACCACCGTGCCCCTCGTTTTGAGAGAGGTCCCTCCCCCGACCGGTCGGGGAGTCGTTCCCACAGGGGCAGTGGGGTCGTCGCCCTCCCTCAGCGTGTTGAGAGGAGCTTCACGGCCACTCAGCGGTCAGCTAGACCCGTCTCACCCCCGTTAGCTGAGCGGCTGCGACTGGAGGACCACCCTCCTCCCTTTAGTCGGTACCGGTACTACCAGGTTCCTTGTTTGTAGTACTAGGTACTTTGTTTGTAGTTCAATGCTGTGAATGTCTCTCCTTTCCTCTAACAATAATATTTAATGAGTCTTTAATGAATGGCGTATTTCCCTCGATCTGGAAGGAGGCAAGAATTGTTCCAGTTTTTAAGTCGGGAGATTCAGCATCCGTGAAGAACTATAGGGCCATTTCGATACTTTCAGTCTTCGGGAAGGCATTTGAATCGTTGGTTTGCCCGGTCTTGTCCTATCACATAAAGCATTTAATTTCTCCACGCCAATCAGGTTTTTTAGCATCTCGCTCAACGGTAACTAATTTGATCCCGTTTGTGGATTTTGTTTCTAACTCCCTTGATTCCCGTATTCCTGTAGACACCATATACACCGACTTTAGTAAGGCTTTCGATTCAGTTGATCACAAAATTTTACTGGGTAAACTTTCTCGTTTGGGTGTGTACGGCAGCCTTCTGGAATGTTTTGAATCCTATCTTTATCAACGCAAGTCGCACGTTGTGGTTAATGGCTACTCATCGCACTCCTTTCAGCCAACTTCCGGCGTTCGACAAGGTTCGCATCTGGGTCCAATCCTCTTTAATATATTTATAAATGATATCGTGGGTATCTTTGATCGTGCTGCTTGTTTCCTTTACGCTGATGACATGAAACTGTCTATGTAAATCAGAGGACCGCAAGACTGTCCCGGGCCTCGGGGCCGAGGTTCCCCGAATTTCCCCAGGTCGGCCCGTTTGGTGAATAGCAACCACGGGTCGTTGAGATGCCGCCGGAAGCCACTTTCGGGACCCCCGGTTCGAGTACCGGTCCGATGGAGGCAGCTCCACCTAAGAAGCTGCCGCCCTAGCTCCCACCACGGCCGCTTCCACTGAGCCTTTGAGCCGTCAACAGTCCATTTGTCAAACTGTTCTATTGCCGACGGCCTCAGTGAAGGTGTACAACCCGAGTGGCGACTGTTTAACAGTTTGCGCTCTATTGGATTCGGGTTCAAAACGCTGTGTGACCTCCACTTGGTTGGTGGGAAGACTAGGGCTCCTCTGGAGCTCTGAATCATGTCCAATGGTAGGTATCGGAGGTGCCGAGCCTCCTGCTCCTAGGGGAGAAGCGGAGTTGGTGTTTGGTTGGTTTTATAGATATGTTGCTGGGGGGCGACGCGCTGGGGTTCATCTTGTTAGGCGAGATCCGAGCCCTACAGCCCGATGGCTTGTCAGTTATGTCCACTGTATTTGGGCACAGCTTCTTTGGACCGGTTCTGTGGTCTCCACCTCCTCAGACAGCCGACCCGCTCTCTGTTGTGGGCGTGTCCATTTCGGACGTCGTTCAGCGGTTCTGGGAAATTGAGGAACCACCACATGCGGATCGAGTCAACTCTCTGGACCGTGAGTGCGAGTTGTTCTACCAGAACAATACCGGCCGTCGTGTTGACGGTCGTTTTGTCACTCGCTTACCCCTTCTTGACTCACGGCCCCCTTTGGGACAGTCTCGTGCCCTGGCCGAGAAGAGGTTGCTTCCCATGGAGCGCCGTATGCAGCGTGACCCAGCCTTTCGCGACAAATATGTAGAGTTCATGCGCGACTATCAAGAGCTTGGTAACATGTCACGGTCCAACTTCGACTGGCGGTCACAGGAGCACTACTTCCTCCCTCACTATGCGGTCTTGAGGACCCCTGGGAGTGAGTTTCGGGTAGTTTTTGACGGCTTCGCCCCCTCGTCAAATGGTGTGTCCCTGAACCAGTGTCTCCACTCTGGTCCTAAATTGATCAAGGACATATCCGACATTTTGACACACTTCCGTCGGCACCAAGTGGTTTTTGTAGCCGACATTCGGATGATGTCCTGACAATCAGTGGTCCATCGTGGTGACCGTTGATATCAGCTGGTTTTGTGGCGCGAGAAGCCCAGCGATCCGATACTGGTTTTTGAGTTAAACACTACCACCTACGGACTCCGGTCCAGCCCGTATATCGCCATGTGAACCCTCCTTGAACTAGCTGAGAGAGAGAGTGTAAGATACGCTCGGGGGGCTTCTATTTTGGAGACTTCGGTCTACATGGACGACATTTGCACGGGCGCCTCCACCGTCGAGGAGGCTCTTGTATTGCGAGACGAATTGATTGCCATCCTGAAGTCCGGAGGTTATGAGTTGCGCAAATGGTTGTCGAACTCCCCTCATATTTTGAAGGACCTCCCAGGAGAGGATCAACAAGACCCTCATCTATTCGAGCACCCTGAAAATCCTAATTGGTTGACTGTGCTGGGCATTCAATATCAGCCTGTTCAGGATACTTTCATGTGTCGAGTCAAACTCGATGCCCATCCTAAAGCATGTACCAAGCGCTCCATGCTGTCTACAGTAGCCCGCACCTTCGATACTAATGGATGGATCACTCCGGTCATTTTTTTGGCTAAGTGCTTCCTTCAAAAGCTCTGGATATCCGGGTTGGCTTGGGACGAGCCTATTAGCGGTGCTCTCTTGCGAGAGTGGCACTCCATTGTATCCTCCCTTCCGGACATCAACCGGGTATCCATGCCAAGGTGCTTCCTCCCTCCAGGGAAATGCAGGGCTACCCTACATGGATTTTGCGACGCCTCTGAGAAAGGCTATGCTGGTGTCGTATATTTGCGGACTGTGAGCTCTTCTGGCTATACTTCCGTCCATCTCGTACTTGCTAAAAGCAAGGTTGCTCCCATTAGGTCCCACTTAACTATCCCTAAATTGGAACTGTTCGGAGCCGCTCTTCTCACGCAACTCCTCAACCACGTTCACTCGTCTTTGAAGTCTGTAATCGACATTACGTACGTCTATGCTTGGTCGGACAGTGAGATAGTACTTTGTTGGCTCAAAGCTGCACCTCACAATCTTGAGGTCTTTGTGGCGAACCGCGTGTCTCAAATTCAGAATTCTGGTACGTCCCTAAACTGGAGACATGTCGCAGGGGAGTTGAATCCCGCAGACTGCGCTTCTCGCGGCTGTGAAGCCCCCTCTTTGGTTGACCACCCGCTGTGGTGGGGTCCTAGTTGGTTTACTGAGTCTCAGTTATTTTGGCCCCAGAATAAATACTCCGAATCGATTGAATTGCCTGGTCTACGAGCCCGAGTAGGAGTGGGCAAGGATAAGCCCACTCGGGATTTCTCCCTGCTAGAACGGTACAGCTCTCTCGATAAGCTCTTAGGAGTGACTGCTTGGTTGCGTCGATTTGTCCGCAATTCGAGAGACCCGTCCAACCGAATCTCTGATTCTGTTTTGTCCCCTAGCGAGCGTCGCGAAGCTTTGATGCATTGGACCCGTATGGTCCAAGCGGAGCATTTTGAGCCCGTGATTGAAACTTTGAAGCGGGGCTCCGTTGTCAAGGGCGCTCTAGCCCGTCTGAACCTCTTCCTGGACGACGCTAGGATACTGCGCGTTGGCGAACGTTTGAAAAATTCTCAACTGCCGTACGGGGCTCGACACCCGTTACTGCTCCCTAAGGACGGCGCCTTTGTTCGGTTGCTGGTAACTCATCATCATGTTAAGAATGCCCACGCTGGGTGTAACGCTCTTTCGGCTATTTTGAAGCGGGAGTTTTGGATTTTGGCTGGCCGACGCACCATTCAGAGCGTCCTCTTTAAGTGCATACCTTGTAATAAACTGAAGGCCACCACATCGCAGCCTATGATGGGTGATTTGCCACCCGACCGCGTCAGGGCCATCCGACCATTCGCTGGAGTCGGAACAGACTTTGCGGGCCCCTTCCACGTCAAGTCCTCCAACCTTCATAACGCGCGTTCACATAAGGCTTATCTGTGCGTTTTCGTGTGCCTCGCCACTGAAGCCGTTCACTTAGAACTTGTAAGTGCCCTCAGCACTGAAGTCTTTGTGGCCATGCTGGGCCGCTTCGTCTCGCGTCGCGGTTTGCCGGACCTGATCCGGTCTGATTGCGGAACGAATTATAAGGGCACAGATAGATATTTGAAAGAGGTCGTCGAATTTCTGTCCAGCAACAGGACTTATTTAGGTACTGCGATGTCCAAGAAGGGCATCCAGTGGAAATTCGACGCTCCAGCTTGCCCACACTGGGGCGGTATTTTTGAGGCGGTGGTTAAGGTTGCAAAAACGCATCTCCGTCGCGTTATTGGCGAAACTATTTTGACATTTGAGGAGCTTGCCACTGTATTCAGTAAAATTGAGGCGGTACTCAACTCTCGGCTCCTCTGTGCCCTCTCGTCCGATCCGTATGATTTGGAGGTTCTAACCCCGTGCCACGTCCTGATTGGCCAGCCGCTTAACGCCCTGCCAGAGTATTCCTTCAGGGAAATAAACTCTTCGCGGTTGAGCAGATTTGACCTGCTGCAAAAGATGACTCAGAGTTTTTGGCACCGATGGTCTTTGGAGTACCTACATCTTTTGCAATTTAAATGTTTAAAATTTAAATGTTAATTTTTAAAACTGCATTACGAGCGCTCGCGTCCAATGGTAACAGGGATCGCTGCCGGGCCTCCCTTCCCCGCGCGCGTCCTCCCGCTCACGCCCGGTCGCCTGATGTGGCGATTAATGGGACTGGTAGGCCGAGGCGTCTCGCGCCATGACACTATCGTTTTGCTCCGTTGAACTGCGAGGTCGCGGAAAGGAAGCCTCTTATTCGTGCCGTTTTTTTGTTAGTACGTTTACGTAACGACGAGGCGTTTTTTCTTGAATTTGAGGGATTAAAGTAACTTCTTTTGCAAGTAATTTACGTCAATTTCTGTAGTCATTGCATTTTGAAGTGCATTTGCAATATTTAATTTGCTTGTGTGGCCTGTTAATATCGTGCGAAAGAATTTTAGCTTGTCGTGTAACTAACCTTGTAACTCGAGAGGAGACCGCGTGTGCTCGATTATAATTTGTTGCTAAGTGAAAATGGAACGTTGAACTTTGATCGACCGTTCATTAGTTGTGCCGTGTGTTACTTGTTTGATTACGATTAACGGGGATTTAGTTGAGTTTGAAGTTAATTAAATGTACAATAAAGTTGATAAACTGAAATAGTGAAATGAAGGCAGAAGTTTTCAATTGGTGAACTACGACTGGAGGTAGCGCACATTTGGAGAACAGCAGCGCCTGTGGATATTCTCTCCGATTACATCGGGCCGTCAGGTTACATGTATATACACTTTCGCACCCCACTTTACATATACCTCACTTATCACCTGACTGGTACCCTGTGGTCATCCCTACCTCCGGAGATCGGTAAGTTTTTGTTTGATTAGCAGCCCTTATAGAATAATTGTCCATAGGCCATTTGGGCCCCGTTCTCTGTTTGTCGTCTAGGGGGCTACTATGGGCCCTAGCCCAATCGACCTTTTGTCGGGGCAACTCTGGGCGTGAACACCAACACTTGTTTCAGTTCCGCACTGTTACCCTTACGAAACCAGGGATGATATGAGGTAGTGGATTCTCTTACAACGCTACCATTCTCTTTCAATGTACGTAATAAAAACTATGAACAAGCAAAAAAAAAACTGTAGATGCTCATGGGTAAGCAACTGCCACAAACATATTGCGCGAGCAACCCGAATTTGACCCTACCGTCACCAATTAATTTTTTTGAAGAATAATGTGACAAAAAAGCACACAGATCAGCTGATGGTAATTAAATATTGTGGGCCTATTGTATTTGTGTATATTTACGTCTGTCCTCAATTGAGAATCAAAATGCAGATTCGTTGTCATCCCTGAGAACTTATGTAGAATGTCTTGTAATAGTAAAATGGGGTCCCCGGTTCTCTACATTCACTATAAGAGACACAGAATTAATCTGCTATGTCACTATTTATTTTGTGAGAACGTAGTCCTACCGCAAAACAGCTGCGGCATGAATCTACCACGTAAAAAAATATTGTAAATCCAAGTGCTGATTTGTTACGTGCTCGGCGGTGAAAAAATAAGGGATAAAGAAATTGCGGCCGCATTTGAAATCAGTTGATAGAACATTATTTATGCTTACAAAGCATTTGCTTCGCGAAGTTTACAAGTTCTTTCCCTAAAATATTGCTTCCAAAGTTTTCTCACGTTCCGCTCAAGTTTAATTATTGGTTTTCGCAACGCCTACAAATAGGTTAAGGAATACATGCGCTTGAGTACCTACGATCTTGAGGTTATGATCTTATTAATAAATATATCTCAAGATGCGGTTTCGGTTTATGATATCAGCTGAGTGCCACACTGATAATAAATGAAACTCGACTATCAAGTGTGTGTACTTGAGTGCAAGTCACAGAAGAGTGTTACTAAGTACAGCATTTTGAGATACTGTTTTTATGCGTTTATTAATTAGCAACAATCTTGACATGTTGATATCGTAATGAGTATCTAAATTATTACGCACTTGAGTTCGTCGTTGAGTAACGTTTATTAATACGGGCCCAAGATTGTAGCACGAATGGATCGGCTCGACTAGGGTAGAACCACCCTCTCAAAGAACAGCAGCGTAAAATAAGGTCGTTCTCCACGAAAATTCAATACCGCTGTGTTTCCTATGGTGAGTGTAGAGAACCGGAAACCCTTGTTACTGGAAATAAGGCATTCCATCTTAACCTTCAGGGGTGACAACGTATCTGCATTTTGATTACTAATTGAAGACAGATCTAGGTGTCTGTGGGCCACAGCATCCACTTACTATCACGTGGACCGTGTGCTCTTTTATCACCTTAGTTTGACATATAAAAAATTATTTTTCTGCCGACTTCAGAAAAGGAGACGGTACTCAATTCGACGCGTATGTTTTTTTTATGTGTGTTACCTCATAACTTTTTACTGGATGGACTGATTTTGATGATTTTTTTTTATATGAAAGCTGATACTTATCGCGTGGTCTCATATAAATTTAATCAAGGTAAGACCAATAGTTTTTGAGTTATTTGAGTTATTCTTAATAACTTATATTGAAGGCGGCTGTACAAAATTTTAAATTTTATTTATTGTTTGTTCGTATTTTATGCGCAGCCATACAGTTTATCCAGATTGCGGTAAAACTTTGTCAAATTATTGCTTGCACTTGCGCAAAGGTTACAGTCATAGTAGAATTAACTTACAGTAGGTGGCGCGCGTATTGCAACACATTTATTTTAAAGTTATATGTCATTCCATTTCAATGAGTGTATTAGTATTCCTAATTAGACAATATAACTCTTCCAAATTTAAAACAATATTTCTACAATTATTTATTCCGCGGCAGCTACGATTCGGGTACCGGCTAGTTCACAACTCGACACTGTGGGATTGTGCCAAAGTAAATTACGTAGTCTCCTAACCCTCTAGGTAACTAGCGTGAGGGTTTTCTCTTTCTTTCTTTGTTGGGTTAAATCTGCATGTTTTAAAACTGAAAATATTTGAGAATTTCGAGATCATCAACACTCATTGGGGCAGCACGGCGTATTCTTTCCTGACCTAAAACCTGTCAGAGATGAGAAGAGAACGATGCATCTTACTTTAATTTATTTTTTTGTTTTAAATTTTTATGTTGATTATTTTTGATATAATATTTTTTTTTACTATACTAAGTCAGCGCTTGACTACTATACTATGCTTTTTGTTATAATTCAGTTGGTGACATTCGCCAATAGAATTATAACAGAAAGTGTAGTAAGCTCTTAAAATATTTCTAGTAGACCGCTTTATACTTGGAAAATATTGCCTACTCCACGCCGGGAAAGCCGCGTGCAAAAGCTAGTTCATAATAACACAATAGTATTTTAATTACCTAGCCTGTATTGTACACGGTATATTTGTAATTACATGTCAAGGACTGCCTCCTGGCTGTTGGTCCTGTGCCAGATTCCTCTCCGAACGTATCGGGTTTCCGTCCCATCGAACTCTAAGAATGAGGTAATAGAGAGTGCACCTATGCTTGCGTACACCCTCGTGTACTAATTATCCAGGCCTGCGCAGATATCTAGTCTCTGATTAGACTGACTGCCTTGATCGGAATTTAGTCTAGAGTACATTATTATTATACCCTCGTAAATTACGTATACAATGCTGTAGTTTTATGAATTATTGCGGATTATTTGTATTGCCTACACAAAGTTCTTATCGCCCGGTTAAGTTTCAAAAGCCTTAGGAAAAGGAAGGATACGCAAATAATGACTTTATTTGGTACAAAAGTTATTTCGTATTTACTTCTTCTAGTTACACAACAAGTGGGAACTTGTAGTGTGATCCGAAGTTGATAAAGGAAATAATGATTTGGTTTATTAACTGCTATTTATCTTTTAGAATGTGAAATATCGCAGAATATTTCTGTATGTGTAATTAATATTTTTTTTAATCCTTTATGCACCTTCCAACATAATTCGCTACGCCTGGCATTAATCTAACGATTTTATTCGGATTTAGGTTCCGGCAATTGAGAGAAGTGTACCTTAAAATTATATTGCTACATATTCGATTCTCCATAAGCTAACCCATTACCTAAGCATCTTGGTGAGAAATTTCTTGTTATAATGAGCGACAAAAAGTTATATTTTATCGGCGAAGAAATCCAAACTAACTATTAGGTCCTTCGCGATTTCATTCGTGTTAAATTTAAAGAGGACTTGGGAGAGGACGGAGCCCTAAGGGACTCCAGCCCTTAAGGAGGTTCTTCGAAGAGCGAGTGTTCTCTATTCGATAGCAAAAATGGCAGTTGCCAAGGAAGGCTCTGATGATGTGAGTTAGCCGTTCAGGTACGTTGAGTTTATACAGCTTGTAAAGTAAGCCGTCATGCCAGACTTTGTCAAACACTTTTGCGACATCGAAGAAAATGACAAAGATGTTAAGGTAAACCCTTTTATGTCTAGGTTCTGTGATGTTAGTGTATTTATTATTTAAGCTTTACAGCTTCATTGGACGCACAGCAGTTCTATATTATGAAAAGAAACCTTGTATACTATTACATATCTCTACAATGCGATATAAATAAAACAAGCTTTAGACACAATAACATGTAGTAAAAAAAAAGTAAACTGAAAAATTTAAATAAAGTAATTGACAGATTTCATACAAACATTTAATTTCATACAACACAATAAACTATAAAATACTATGAACTATACGTAGTAACCAGGACAGGGACTGAGTTAACTTAGCTAATTATTAGAAAACGATCAAGTCCGTATTATACACACAAACACTATATCAAAAGACGCTGAACATAGACCTTTCCTATACTTTTTTTTTATATAATAAAGATGACAAACGAGCAAACATTAGACCTGATGCTGTGGCCCATAGACATCTGAATTTATCCTCAATTAAAAGCCAAAATGCAGATGCGACAGCAGATGCAGACAGACTTTAGGAATTCCTCGATTCTAGTAAAATCGGTGTACAGCTCTACATACACCATACGAAACATAGCGCCATTAAGCTGCTATTTTACGCTGGTATTCTGTGAAAGCGTTGTCCTACCCTATTCGAGCTGAACCATTCGTGCTGCAACCTCAATATAGCTTCAGCATTGGCCTACCACTTAAAAACAATTTTTAATATTAATTGCCTCACAGAGGATATAAATTTAACCCGAATTCAACGGATAGTTACCACGCTTGACAAGTGGATTGGGAAACGCAGATTTTTTCATTATTTTTAGCTATTATTGTAAAGAAAACATCAAAACCATTTCGTGTAAGAGCTACGTTACATCTATGCAGGCTACATCACGAAAAGAGGACGGCTCAGCCGGGATAAAATCGCGTTTGCACAGAATACCACCTTAATAGAGCAAATTTATGCTGCTGTGAACTGGATACCCTTTTAACTGATAACGAGGCATTCTGGGATTGTATGACTACGTTGGCAACTGCATTTTGATTCTTAATCGAAGATAGATATAGAGGTCTATATACCATAGAATCCACTTAATCCTTATAAATAAATATACTGCTGCCCAACTGTTTGCGCTAAATGTTAATTTTTAAAACTGCATTACGAGCGCTCGCGTCCGATGGTAACAAGGGTCGCTCCTGGGCCTCTCTTCCCCGCGCGCGTCCCCCGCTCACGCTCGGTCGCCTGATGTGGCGATTAACGGGACTGGTGGGCTGAGGTGTCTCGCGCCACGACACTGTCGTTTTGCTCCGTTGAACTGCGAGGTCGCGTGCAAAAGGAAGCCTCTAATTCGTGTCGTTTTTTTGTTAGTACGTTTACGTAACGACGAGGCATTTTTTCTTGAATTTGAGGGATTAAAGTAACTTAGTTTGCAAGCAATTTACGTCAATTTGTGTAGTGATTGCATTTTGAAGTGCATTTGCAATATTTAATTTGCTTGTGTGGCCTGTTAATATCGTACGAAAGAATTTTAGCTTGTCGTGTGGAACACTAACCTTGTGACTCGATAGGAGACCGCGTGTGCTCGATTATAATTAGTTGCTAAGTGAAAATGGAACGTTGAACTTTGATCGACCGTTCATTAGTTGTGCCGTGTGTCACTTGTTTGATTACGATTAACGGGGATTTAGTTGAGTTTGAAGTTAATTAAATGTACAATAAAGTTGATAAACTGAAATAGTGAAATGAAGGCAGAAGTTTTCAATTGGTGAACTACGACTGGAGGGAGCGCACATTTGGAGAACAGCAGCGCCTTTGGATATTCTCTCCGATTACATCGGGCCGTCAGGTTACATGTATATACACTTTCGCACCCCACTTTACATACACCTCATTTATCACCTGACTGGTACCCTGTGGTCTACCCTACCTCCGGAGATCGGTAAGTTTTTGTTTGATTAGCAGCCCTTATAGAATAATTGTCCATAGGCCATTTTGGCCCCGTCCTCTGTTGCTCGTCTAGGGGGCTACTATGGGCCCTAGCCCAATCAACCTTTTGTCGGGGCAACTCTGGGCGTGACCATTAGTGGCAGCAGAGCGTGGTTGAGTGGTTCTCTAATCAAGCCCGGCCGTAATATAAATAAAAATAGAACGTAATAAAAAATAAATATTTTTTTTCATTTGTTTGTTAGCGGGTAGGTGGTTACAACCACGCCCGTTGGGCTGCGCAAGCCGGAGTGTAGTTAGGGTTAGGTACCTACGCGTCAGGTATTTCGGGCAAGTAGATTGAATTGCCGAAGGGTCGGTCGTTTTAAATTAATCGAAATTGTAATTGTTATTTGTTAATTTAATTTGTATTTGTGTCGCGTATTCATTTGTATTTAGTAGTGATGGCATCGCACAAACTACCGGAGCGTCGCCTAAAGGCGGAACTGCGCTGGGCTGCCACCGCCTATACTTTGATAGGGCGACCGGATTGGGTCTATAGTTTAGAGAAGCGGCTCAAGCAGGTCGCAGCCCGAAGGGCCGTAGTGGAGGTGGCTTACGCTAAGCTCGAGGCCTCGGAGGCGGAAAAGGGAGTGCTGGACTCCTGCCTCGCTGACTACGAGCAATTCTTTTCGCTCACGGACGACTTGATCAAGGCGGGGGCCAAGTATGCTAAAGAAGCGTGTGAAGCTCTGATGAGTGGCCGGCCCGAGTCCCCTGGGAAGCAGCCCACTCAGCCGGAGCTGTTAGGATGACTCCCAACTCTGGACCTGCCAAGGTTCTCCGGGGTCCTCTGCGACTGGCTGACCTTTGTTGGTCTTTTTGACAGCCTAGTGGACGCCCGGAGGGACTTGACACCAAGCCCGAAGATGGCGTACCTCCTGGCCTCACTGGAGGGGGAGGCCCTGGGCGTCATCGGCCGTTTGAAATTGTCGGACGACGCCTACCAGACTGCCCGGGACCTCCTCGCCGGAAGATACGCCAAAGTCCGGCGAATTGCGGACGATTACGTTAGGCAGCTGCTAACCCTCCCGCTGCTTAGGGACCGGTTCTGACTACGTCCGGACATCGTAAATTCAGTCGTGGTGGCCTGTAATGCGCTGAGGCGGCTGGATTTACCGGTGGACGAATGGTCCTTTTTGTTGCTCCACATCGTGCTGTCCCGCCTGCCCCTCGATCTTTGGATTCATTTTGAGGAGAGGTACGGCAAAAACGGCGCCTCCTATATCCCGCCCTTCCGAGACCTGCTGCGGTTCTTGGAGGAGCAGTGTCGGCAATTTGAGAACGCCGCGGACACCGTCGACTACATACGGGTTGCGAACCGAGCCGTGCCCAGGGAGAGACGGAATCCGCCGGGCAAGTCTTCGCCAACCCCCTTAAGGCCGAGTGGAGCTACCGCCTGAGGGCGCCGCCCCTTAACATCCTATACGGCCTAGCGGCCAGGGAGGCGCCCCCTGCTCGATGATCCGATCCGACCGATTGTCGAGCATCCGATCACCGGGCGACGTTGTGCCTAAGTTGCTGTGTAAGCCGGTCCCGGCGAAGCGAACCATCGCCAAGGAGTGCCGCTGGTACTACTCGTGCCTGGAAAGGCATCTCCAACGAGACTGCCCGCACCAGCGGCCCTGTCCACACTGCCAGGGCAACCACCATGCTGTTTTGTGCCTGGGTTCAAGCGGCGCGTCCTCTCGGGGCCCTGCTGGGCCCTCGACTCCCACGGGCGAGGGCGCTCAGCCGCGCCCCCGTCAGGCGACGCTCGGCGCTCGCCTGCCGACCACCGTGCCCCTCGTTTTGAGAGGGGTCCCTCCCCTGACCGGTCGGGGAGTCGGTCCCCCAGGTGCGGGGGGGTCGTCGCCCCCCTCAGCGTGTTGAGAGGAACTTCACGGCCACTCAGCAGTCAGCTAGACCCGTCTCACCCCCGTTAGCTGAGCGGCCGCAACTGGAGTACCAACCTCCTCCCTTTAGTCGGTACCGGTACTACCAGGTTCCTGCGACCTCTAGACTGTGACCGGGCCTTGGGGCCGAGGTTTCCCGTATTTCCCCAGGTCGGCCCATTTGGTGAGTGGCAACCACGGGTCGTTGAGATGCCGCCGGAATGTCGCTTTCGGGACCCCCGGTTCGAGTGCAGGTCCGATGGAGGCAGCTCCAGCTAGGAAGCTGCCGCCCTAGCTCCCACCACGGCCGCCTCCACTGAGCCTTTGAGCCGTCAACAGTCCATTTGTCAAACTGTTCTATTGCCGACGGCCTCAGTGAAGGTGTACAACCCGAGTGGCGACTGTTTAACGGTTCGCGCTCTATTGGATTCGGGTTCACGAAGCTGTGTGGCCTCCACTTGGTTGGGGGGAAGACTAGGGCTCCCCTGGAGCTCTGAATCACGTCACAAATCAATGGTAGATATCAGAGGTGCCGAGCCTCCTGCTCCTAGGGGACAAGCGGAGTTGGTGTTTGGCCCTGCCAGCGAACACCTTCACATTCTAGTTAATGTTAATGTCCTCGATGACATTGTAGGTTACCTCCCTAAGGTCCGTATAAATGACAGCGCAGTTCGTTGTGCGGCGGGTTTGAGACCGGCAGACTCTCAGTGGTCCCAACCTGGGCCTATAGATTTGTTGCTGGGGGCCGACGCGCTGGGGTTCATCTTGTTAGGCCAGATCCGAGCCCTACAGCCCGATGGCTTGTCAGCCATGTCCACTGTATTTGGGCACAGCTTTTTTGGACCGGTTCTGTGGTCTCCACCTCCTCAGACGGCCGACCCGCTCTCTGTTGTAGGCGTGTCCCTTTCGGACGTCGTCCAGCGGTTCTGGGAAATTGAGGAGCCACCACACGCGCCTCGAGTCAACCCTCTGGACCGTGACTACGAGTTGTTCTACAAGAACTACACCGGCCGTCGTGTCGACGGTCGTTTTGTCACTCGCTTACCCTTTCTCGACTCATGGTCCCCTTTGGGACAGTCTCGTGCCCTGGCCGAGAAGAGGTTGCTTTCCATGGAGCGCCGTATGCGGCGCGAACCAGCCTTTCGCGACAAATATGTCGAGTTCATGCGCGACTATCAAGAGCTGGGTCACATGTCACCGTCCAAATTCGACTGGCGGTCACAGGAGCACTACTTCCTCCCTCACCATGCGGTCTTGAGGACCCCTAGGAGTAAGATTCGGGTAGTTTTTGACGGCTTCGCCCTCTCGTCAAATGGTGTGTCCCTGAACCAGTGTCTCAAGTCTGGTCCTAAATTGATCAAGGACATATTCGACATTTTGACCCACTTCCGTCGGCACAAAGTGGTTTTTGTAGCCGACATTCGGATGATGCTTTGACAATCAGTGGTCCATCGTGATGACCGTTGATATCAGCTGATATTGTGGCGCGAGAAGGCTAGCGATCCGATAAAGGTGTTTGAGTTGAACACCACCACCTATGGACTCCGGTCCAGCCCGTATATCGCCATGCGAACCCTCCTTGAACTCACTGAGAGAGAGCGTCTAAGATACGGTCGGGGAGTTTCTATTTTGGAGACTTCGGTCTACATGGACGACATTTGCACATGCGCCTCCACCGTCGAGGAGGCTCTTGTAATACGAGACGAATTGATTGCAATCCTGAAGTCCGGAGGTTATGAGTTGCGCAAATGGTTGTCGAACTCCCCTCATATTTTGAAGGAGAGGGTCAACAAGACCCTCATCTATTCGAGCACCCTGAAAATCCTAATTTGTTGACTGTGCTGGGCATTCAATATCAGCCTGTTCAGGATACATTCACGTATCGAGTCAAACTCGACCCCCCTACTAAAGTATGGACCAAGCGCTCCGTGCTGTCTACAGTAGCCCGCACCTTCGATCCTAATTGATGGATCACTCCGGTCATTTTTTGGCTAAGTGCTTTCTTCAAAAGCTTTGGATATCCGGGTTGGGTTGGGTTGGAGAGTGGCACTCCATTGTGTTCTCCCTTCCGGACATCAACCGGGTCTTCATGCCAAGGTGCTTCCTCCCTCCAGGGACATGCAGGGCTACCCTACATGGATTTTCAGACGCCTCTGAGAAAGGCTATGCGGCTGTCGTATATTAGCGGACTGTGAGTGACAGTGAGATAGTACTTTGTTGGCTCAGAGCTGCACCTCACAATCTTGAGGTCTTTGTGGCGAACCGTGTGTCTCAAATCCAGAATTCTGGGACGTCTCTAAATTGGAGACATGTCCCAGGGGAGTTGAATCCCGCAGACTGCGCTTCTCGCGGCTGTGAAGCCCCCTCTTTGATTGACCACCCGCTGTGGTGGGGTCCCAGTTGGTTGACTGAGTCTCAGTCATTCTGGCCCCAGAATAAATACTCCGAACCGATTGAATTGCCTGGCCTACGAGTCCTAGTAGGAGTGGGCAAGGATAAGCCCATTCGGGATTTCTCCCTGCTAGAACGATACAGCTCTCTCGATAAGCTCTTAGGAGTGACTACGTGGTTGCGTCGATTTGTCCGCAATTCGAGGGATCCGTCCAATGGAATCTCTGACTCCGTTTTGTCCCCTAGCGAGCGCCGCGAAGCTTTGATGCATTTGAGTGATTGAAACCTTGAAGCGGGGCTCCGTTGTCAAGGGCGCTCTGGCCCGTCTGAACCTCTTCCTGGACGACGCTGGGATGCTGCGCGTTGGCAGACGTTTGAAAAATTCTCAACTGCCGTACGGGGCTCGACACCCGTTGCTGCTCCCTAAGGACGGCGCCTTTGTTCGATTGCTGGTAACTCACCATCATGTTAAGAATGCCCACGCTGGGTGTAACGCTCTTTCGGCTATTTTGCAGCGGAAGTTTTGGATTTTGGCCGACGCACCATTCGGAGCTTCCTCTTTAAGTGAAAACCTTGTTATAAACTGAAAGCCACCATATCGCAGCCTATGATGGGTGACTTGCCACCCGACCGCGTCAGGGCCATCCGGCCATTCGCTGGAGTCGGAACAGACTTTGCAGGCCCCTTCCTCGTCAAGTCCTCCAACCTTCGTAACGCGCGTTCACATAAGGCTTATCTGTGCGTTTTCGTGTGCCTCGTCACTGAGGCCGTTCACTTAGAACTTGTAAGTGCCCTCAGCACGGAAGCCTTCTTGGCCACTCTGGGCCGCTTCGTCTCGCGTTGCGGTTTGTCGGACTTGATCCGGTCTGATTGCAGAACGAATTATGATTGCAGAACGAATTATAAGGCACAGATAGGTATTTGAAAGAGGTCATCGAATTTTTGTCCAGCAACAGGACTTATTTAGGTACTGCGATGTCCAAGAAGGCATGCCACACACGGATGGGGTGCCTAGGGTGGCCGAGGTTTTGGTTGGAGATTCGGTCTAGCAACGTGCCGTCGCGACCCTATCCCATTTGCCAATTTACTCGCGGAAATAAGGCCTTATGCCCGGTACGGGGGTTTGTTTGCGCTAAATGTTAATTTTTAAAACTGCATTACGAGCGCTCGCGTCCGATAGTAACAGGGGTCGCTGCCGGGCCTCTCTTCCCCGCGCGAGTCCCCCCGCTCACGCCCGGTCGCCTGATGTGGCGATTAATGGGACTGGTGGGCCGAGGCGTCTCACGCCACGACACTGTCGTTTTGCTCCGTTGAACTGCGAGGTCGCGTGCAAAAGGAAGCCTCTAATTCGTGTCGTTTTTTGTTAGTACGTTTACGTAACGACGAGGCGTTTTTTCTTGAATTTGAGGGATTAAAGTAACTTCGTTTGCAAGTAATTTACGTCAATTTGTGTAGTGATTGCATTTTGAAGTGCATCTGCAATATTTAATTTGCTTGTGTGGCCTGTTAATATCGTACGAAAGAATTTTAGCTTGTCGTGTGGAACACTAACCTTGTGACTCGATAGGAGACCGTGTGTGCTCGATTATAATTTGTTGCTAAGTGAAAATGGAACGTTGAACTTTGATCGACCGTTCATTAGTCGTGCCGTGTGTCACTTGTTTGATTACGATTAACGGGGATTTAGTTGAGTTTGAAGTTAATTAAATGTACAATAAAGTTGATTAACTGAATTAGTGAAATGAAGGCAGATGTTTTCAATTGGTGAACTACGACTGGAGGGAACGCACATTTGGAGAACAGCAGCGCCTGTGGTTATTCTCTACGATTACATCGGGCCGTCAGGTTACATGTATATACACTTTCGCACCCCACTTTACATACACCTCGCTTATCACCTGACTGGTACCCTGTGGTTAACCCTACCTCCGGAGATCGGTAAGTTTTTGTTTGATTAGCAGCCCTTATAGAATAATTGTCCATAGGCCATTTGGGCCCCGTCCTCTGTTGCTCGTCTAGGGGGCTACTATGGACCCTAGCCCATTCGACCTTTTGTCGGGGCAACTCTGGGCGTGAACACCAACACTTGTTTCAGTTCCGCACTGTCACCCTTACTAAACCAGGGATGATATGAGGTAGTGGGTTCTCTTACAACGCTACCATTCTCTTTCAATTTACGTAATAAAAACTATGAACAAGCAAACAAAAAGCCGTAGATGCTCAGGGGTAAGCAACTGCCACAAACATATTGCGCGAGCAACCCGAATTCGACCCTACCGTCACCAATTAATTTTTTTGAAGAATAATGTGACAAAAAAAGCACACAGATCAGCTGATAGTAATTAAATATTGTGGGCCATATATTTTTACGTCTGTCCTCAATTGAGAATCAAAATGCAGATTCGTTGTCATCCCTGAGAACTTATGTAGAATGTCTTGTAATAGTAAAATGGGGTCCCCGGTTCTCTACATTCACTATAAGAAACACAGAATTAATCTGCTATGTCACTATTTATTTTGTGAGAACGTAGTCCTACCGCAAAACAGCTACGGCATGAATCTACCACGTAAAAAAATATTGTAAATCCAAGTGCTGATTTGTTACGTGCTCGGCGGTGAAAAAATAAGGGATAAAGAAATTGCGGCCGCATTTGAAATCAGTTGATAGAACATTATTTATGCTTACAAAGCATTTGCTTCGCGAAGTTTGCAAGTTCTTTCCCTAAAATATTGCTTCCAAAGTTTTCTTACGTTCCGCTCAAGTTTAATTATTGGTTTTCACAACGTCTACAAATAGGTAAAGGAATACACGCACTTGAGTACATACGATCTTGAGGTTATGATCTTATTAATAAATACGAGTATATCTCAAGATGCGGTTTAGGTTTATGATATCAGTAGAATGCCACACTGATAATAAATGAAACTCGACTCTCAAGTGTGTTTACTTGAGTGCAAGTCACAGAACAGTATTACTAAGTACAGCGTTTTGAGATACTGTTTTTATGTGTTTATTAATTAGCAACGATCTTGAGATGCTGATATCGTAATGAGGGCGTATCAAAATGATTACGCACTTGAGTTCGTCGTTGAGTAATATTTATTAATATGGGCCCAAGATTGTAGCACGAATGGATCGGCTCGACTAGGGTAGAACCACCCTCTCAAAGAATAGCAGCGTAAAATAAGGTCGTTCTCCACGAAAATTCAATGCCGCTGTGTTTCCTATGGTGAGTGTAGAGAACTGGAAATCCTTGTTACTGGAAATGAGGCATTCCATCTTAGCCTTCAGGGGTGACAACGTATCTGCATTTTGATTACTAATTGAAGACAGATCTAGGTGTCTGTGGGCCGCAGCATCCACTTACTATCACGTGGACCGTGTGCTCTTTTATCACCTTAATCTGAAATATAATTTTTTTTTCTGCCGACTTCCAAAAAGGAGACGGTACTGAATTCGACGCGAATGTTTTTTTTTATGTGTGTTACCCCATAAAATTTTACTGGATGGACCGATTTTGAAGATTCTTTTTTTATATGAAAGCTGATACTTCTCGCGTGGTTTCGTATGAATTTGATCAAGGTCAGACCAATAGTTTTTGAGTTATTTGAGTTATTCTTAATAACTTAAAGTGCCTTTGTACAAAATATCTTTTTTTTTCTTCCTTGTAACATTATTTTGTGTGTACATAAATTGTTAAATAAATAAATAAATAACTTATAATGAAGTCGGCTGTACAACATTTTTAATTTTAAATTATTGATTGTTCGTATTTTATGCGCTGCCATACATTTCATCAGATTGCGGTAAAACTTTGTCAAATTATTATTATTCAATTAATGTATTAGTATTCCTAATTAGACAATATAACTCTTCCAAATTTAAAACAATATTTCTACAATTATTTATTCCGCGGCAGCGACGCTTCGGGTACCGGCTAGTTCAGAACATGATCCTGTGGGATTGTGCCAAAGGAAATTACGTAGTCTCCTAACCTTCTGGGTAACTAGCGTGAGGGTTTATGAGATGTTATATTTTCAAACATACGTAATGTTTTCTCTTTCTTTCTTTGTTGGGTTAAATATGCATATTTTAAAACTGAAAACATTTGAGAATTTCGAGATCATCAACACGCATTGGGGCAGTACGGCGTATTATTTCCTGACCTAAAACCTGTGAGAGAAGAGAACGATGCATCTTACATTAATTAATTTAAAAATTTTATGTTGTTTATTTTTGATATAATATATGATTTTTTTTTATTATACTAAACCAGCGCTTGACTACTATACTACACTTTATGTTATAATTCAGTTGGTGACATTCGCCAACAGAATTATAACAGAAAGTGTAGTAAGCTCTTTAAATATTTCTAGTAGAACGCTTTACACTTGAAAAATATTGCCAACTCCACGCCGGGAAAGCCGCGTGCAAAAGCTAGTTCATAATAACACAATAGTATTTTAATTACCTAGCCTATATTGTACACGGTATGTTTGTAATTACATGTCAAGGACTGCCTCCTGGCTGTTGGTCCTGTGCCAGATCCCTCTCCGAACGTATCGGGTTTCCGTCCCATCGAACTATAAGAATGAGGTAATAGAGAGTGCACCTATGCTTGCGTACACTTGCGTAACGGTGGTAGTGCCACGCAGCAGTTTTTGCTGTTGCATGTATGGGCCGGCTCGAGCCGGGTTGGTACCACGACCTCACAGAATACCGGCGTGAAGTAGAAGCTTTGCTTCTGCGTTTCGTCTGGTGAGTGCAGGTGGCCGGAGGCCCAATTCCCCCCCCCCCCCCCTCCCCCCATCAACATGGTAGCGGAATTACACGAAGAACTACCCCAGGAGGGTACCAGCACCCCTGGAGAATCCCTCGCTGAGCATCCACGACCATGTTATTCCGATCCTGAGCGTGGGTGCTCAGGCTGCCCCGCGTATTCTGGGGGGGGGGGGCAAAATTCCGCTCAAAAGCATTACTGCTAGGGACAAACTGAGCAAGAACACCAAGGCGACCCCTGCCACGCTATCCGTGAATTTCTGCAACATCAGGGGACTTCACTCTAACCTAAACGCCGTCCACTACCATCTCGAGACGGCGAAGCCGGCCTTGCTCTTTCTGACCGAGACGCAGGTTTCCTCTCCGGCTGATATTTCATATCTCTCCTACCCGGGGTACAAATTGGAGCATTCCTTTGTGCTTCGGGCTGGAGTTTGCGTGTATGTCAGAGAGGACATCTGTTCTCGACGCCTCGGCAGTCTTGAAGGTTCGGACCTGTCCATCCTTTGGCTACGCGTAGACAGCGACGACCATCCGCGCGTCTACGGGTGCCTCTATAGGTCCCATAGCGGTAATGCCGAAACAGACCGACTCATCGACCACATCCAAATGGCTACAGATTTCTTGCTACAACAGGTCCCATCCGCAGAGATCGTGATCCTTGGCGATTTTAACGCCCACCATGCCGAATGGCTCGGTTCACGTCTAACCGATCATGCGGGGAGATCGGTTTATGACTTTGCCTTGGTATATGGTCTGGCACAACTTGTTACTTCGCCTACGCGGATTCCAGATGTGGAGGATCATACACCTTCCCTGTTGGACCTTCTGCTGACCTCTCATCCGGACGGATATCAGGTTTCCGTCGATGCCCCTCTCGGCTCTTCGGACCATTGTCTGATCCGGAGTGTGGTGCCACTCACGCTCCCTTCGCGGTTGCGTTCTGCAGGTTGCCGCCGTGTTTGGCATTACAGGTCGGCGGATTGGGACGGAATGCGGTCCTTCTTTGCATCCTACCCATGGGGGCGGGTTTGCTTCTCGCCGGATGATCCCAGCGCTGTTGCTGACTCTGTCACTGATGTGGTGCTACAGGGAATGGAACTATTTATTCCATCATCTGTGGTACCCATCGGAGGCAGATCTCAGCCTTGGTTTGGTCGCTCCTGTAAGACTGCATTACGCAGTAAGCAGGAGTGTTATCAAGCCTGGGCTGCGGCTTCGGCGACTCGGGATGTAAATACCAGCACACTTAAAAAGAAGTATAACTTCGCCTCCAGTTCCTTCAAAAGAGTTATTGCCAAGGCAAAGTCAGAGCACATAGGCAGAATTGGCGAGAAACTAGTTCGCCTTCCTTCGGGAACCCGTGCATTCTGGTCTCTCGCCAAGGCTGTCCAAGGGAATTTCTGTAAGCCATCACTACCATCTCTGCACAGGGAGGATGACTCACTGGCCCATGACGCAAAAGACAAAGCCGACCTTTTAGGCTCCCTTTTTGCGTCCAACTCGACTCTTGATGACGGGGGGAAAACACCGCCGACCATCCCGCGGTGTGAGTGCTCCATGCCAGATGTGCTGTTCTCACAGCGCTCGGTTCGCAAAGCACTGCTCTCCCTGGACATCCAGAAGTCGAGTGGGCCTGACGGAATCCCCCCAATTGTGCTGAGGACGTGTGCTTCGGAGTTGGCACCGGTCCTAACGCGTCTTTTCCGGTACTCCTACTCCCAAGGCGTAGTCCCGAATTCATGGAAGACAGCTTTTGTCCACCCGATCCCTAAAAAAGGCGACCGCTCAGACCCATCCAACTATAGGCCTATCGCGATCACCTCCTTGTTCTCCAAAATAATGGAATCCATTATTAACTGCCAGCTCATCCGGTACCTTGAGGATCACCAGCTGATTAGTGACCGCCAATACGGTTTTCGTCGAGGTCGATCAGCTGGTGATCTTCTGTTCTACCTGACCCATTGATGGGCGGAGGCAGTAGAGTCCAAAGGGGACATTGCGAAGGCCTTCGATCGGGTTTGGCACAAAGCGCTTCTTTCGAAGCTCCCTTCGTATGGGCTTCCCGAGAAATTGTGCAATTGGATCACCAGCTTCCTTGCAGATCGGAGCATCAAGGTCGTTGTAGACGGTGCATGCTCTGACTACAAGCCTATTAACGCTGGTGTTCCACAAGGCTGTGTGCTATCACCAACGCTGTTTCTTCTGCATATCAATGATATGTTGCTAACTGGTAACATTCATTGCTATGCGGATGACAGCACTGGTGATGCTCTATACACCGGCCGTGCCAATATTTCTCGGGAAAACGTCGCTGAGTACCGGAACAAACTTGTGTCTGAAGTCGAGTCTTTGCTGAACAAAGTCTCGGATTGGGGGCGACTAAATCTAGTCCAATTTAATCCTCAGAAGACACAAGTTTGCGCGTTTACCGCTAAAAAGAACCCCTATGTCGTATCTCCTCAGTTTCAAGGCACTCCCCTTCTTGCCTCAGCCAGTATCGGTATCCTCGGAGTCGACATATCGAGTGACGTGCAGTTTCGTGGTCACTTGGAAGGGAAGGCCAAATTGGCCTCTAAAAAGCTTGGCGTGCTCAGCAGAGCGGGACAGTATTTCATGCCGGCACACCGCTTGCTACTTTACAAGGCGCAAGTTCGGCCTCACATGGAATACTGTTCCCATCTCTGGGCAGGGGCTCCCCAGTGCCAGCTCCTTCCACTTGACCGCATCCAACGCAGAGCGGCTCGAATTGTCGACGACCGAGCCCTTTCCGATCGGCTCGATTCATTGGCACTGCGAAGAGATGTTGCATCCCTTTGCATTTTCTTTCGCATCTACCATGGGGAGTGCTCTGAGGAATTGTTCGCATTAATCCCAGCCGCCAAATTTCACGAAAGCACATCGCGGCAGAACTCCCGATACCATCCACACCATCTGGATGATTGGCGGTCCACCACTGTGCGATTTAGAAGATGTTTTCTTCCTCGCACGACCTCCTTG
This sequence comes from Parnassius mnemosyne, assembly GCA_963668995.1. Classification (NCBI taxonomy): domain Eukaryota; kingdom Metazoa; phylum Arthropoda; class Insecta; order Lepidoptera; family Papilionidae; genus Parnassius; species Parnassius mnemosyne. Next base: position 1,881,538 of record CAVLGL010000090.1, read on the forward strand.
TGGAATCGATTACCATCAGCGATTTTTCCGGACCGATACGACTTAGGGACCTTCAAGAAAAGAGCGTACTCCTTTTTAAAAGGCCGGCAACGCATCTGCGATTCCCCTGGTGTTGCAGTTGTTCATGGGCGGCGGTAGTCACTTACCATCAGGTGAGCCGCATGCTCGTTTGCCCCCTCTCCTATAAAAAAAAAAAACCTCGTGCACTATTATCCAGGCCTGTGTAGATATCTAGTCTCCGATTAGACTGACTGCCTTGATCGCAATTTGGTCTAGAGTACATTAATATTACCCTAATAAATTACGTATACAATGCTGTATTTTCATTAATTATTGCGAATTATTTGTATTGCCTACACCAAGTTCTTATTCCCCGGTTAAGTTTTAAAAGCCTTAGAAAAAGGAAGGATACGCAAACAATCACTTTATTTGGTACAAAAGTTATTTCGTATTTACTTCTTCTACTACAACAAGTGGGAACTTGTTGTGTAATCCGAAGTTGATAAAGGAAATAATGATTTGGTTTATTTACTGCTATTTATCTTTTAGAATGTGAAATAACGCAGAATATTTCTGTATGTGTAATTAATGTTTTTTTTTTATCCTTTATGCACCTTCCATCATATTTCGCTACGCCTGCCATTAACCTAACGATTTTTTTCGGATTTAGGTTCCGGCAATTGAGAGAAGGGTACCTTAAAATTATATTGCTACATATTCGATTTTCTATAAGCTAACCCATTCACCTAAGCATCTCGGTGAGAAATTTCTTGTTATTATGAGCGACAAAAAGTTATGCTTTATCGGCGAAGAAATCCAAACTAACTATTAGGTCCTTCGCGATTTCATTCGTGTTAAGTTTAAAGAGGACTTGGGAGAGGACGGAGCCCTAAGGGACTCCAGCCCTTAAGGAGTTTCTTCGAAGAGCGAGTGTTCTCTATTCGATAGCGAAAATGGCAGTTGCCAAGGAAGGCTCTGATGATGTGAGTTAGCCGTTCAGGTACGTTGAGTTTATACAGCTTGTAAAGTAAGCCGTCATCCCAGACTTTGTCAAACACTTTTGCGACATCGAAGAAAATGACACAGATGTTAAGGTCAACTCTTTTATGTCTGGATTCTGTGATATTAGTGTTTTTATTATTTTAGCTTTTACAGCTTCATTTGACTCACAGCCGTTCTATATTATGAAAAGAAACCTTGTATACTATTACATATCTCTACAATGCGATATAAATAAAACAAGCATTAGACACAATAACATGTAGTTAATCAAAAGTAAACTGAAAATTGAAATAAAGTAATTGACAGATTTCATACAAACATTTAATTTCATACAACACAATAAACTATAAAATACTATGAACTATACGTGGTAAACGGGACTGGGACTGAGTTAACTTAGCTAATTATTAGAAAACGATCAAGTCCGCATTAGACACACAAACACTTTATCAAACGACGCTGACATAGACCTTTCCCATAGTTTTTTTTTTTATATAATAAGGATGACAAACGAGCAAACATTAGACCTGATGCTGTGGCCCATAGACATCTAAATTTATCCTCAATTAAAAGCCAAAATGCAGATGCGTTGTCACACCTTAGGAATGAGATGGAATGCCTCGATTCTAGTGAAATCGGTCTCCAGGTCTCTACACACACCATACGAAACACAGCGGTATTAAGCTGCTATTTTACGCTGGTATTCTGTGAAAGCGTTGTCCTACCCTGTTCGAGCTGACCCATTCGTGCTGCAACCACAATATAGCTGCAGCATTGGCCTACCACTTAAAAACAATTTTTAATAGAAATTGCCTCACAGGGGATATAAATTTAACCCGAATTCAACGGATAGTTACCACGCTTGACAAGTGGGTTGGGGAACCGCAGATTTTTTATTATTTTGAGCTATTATTGTGAAGAAAACATCAAAACGTTTTACGTGGAAGAGCCAAGTTACAGCTATGCAGGCTACATAGCTACAGCATGAAAAGAGGACGGCTCGACCGGGATAAAATCGCGTTTGCACAGAATACCACCTTAATAGAGCAAATTTATTCTGCTGTGAACTGGATACCCTTTTAACTGATAACGAGGCATTCTGGGATTGTATGACTACGTTGACAACTGCATTTTGATTCTTAAACGATGACAGATATAGAGCTCTATATATCATAGAATCCACTTAATCCTTATAATAAATATACTGCTGCCCAACTGTTTGCGCTAAATGTAAATTTTTAAAACTGCATTACGAGCGTTTGCGTCCGATGGTAACAGGGGTCGCTGCCGGGCCTCTCTTCCCCGCGCGCGTCCCCCCGCTCACGCCCGGTTGCCTGATGTGGCGATTAATGGGACTGGTGGGCCGAGGCGTCTCGCGCCACGACACTGTCGTTTTGCTCGGTTGAACTGCGAGGTCGCGTGCAAAAGAAAGCTAATTCGTGTCGTTTTTTTGTTAGTACGTTTACGTAACGACGAGGCGTTTTTTCTTGAATTTGAGGGATTAAAGTAACTTCTTTTGTAAGTAATTTACGTCAATTTGTGTAGTGATTGCATTTTAAAGTGCATTTGCAATATTTAATTTGCTTGTGGCCTGTTAATATCGTACGAAAGAATTTTAGCTTGTCGTGTGGAACACTAACTTTGTGTCTCGAGAGGAGACCGCGTGTGCTCGATTATAATTTGTTGCTAAGTGAAAATGAAACGTTTAACTTTGATCGACCGTTCATTAGCTGTGCCGTGTGTCACTTGTTTGATTACGATTAACGGGGATTTAGTTGAGTTTGAAGTTAATTAAATATACAATAAAGTTGATAAACTGAAATAGTGAAATGAAGGCAGAAGTTACATTGGGCCGTCAGGTTACATGTATATACACTTTCGCACCCCACTTTACATACACCTCACTTATCACCTGACTGGTACCCTGTGGTCAACCCTACCTCCGGAGATCGATAAGTTTTTGTTTGATTAGCAGCCCTTATAGAATAATTGTTCTTAGGCCATTTGGGCCCCGTCTTCTGTTGCTCGTCTAGGGGGCTACAATGGGCCCTAGCCCAATCGACCTTTTGTCGGGGCAACTCTGGGCGTAAACATTAGTGGCAGCAGAGCGTGGTTGATTAGTTCTCCAATCAAGCCCGGCCGTAATATAAATAAAAATAGAACGTAATAAAAAAATAATATTTTTTTTCTTTTGTGTGTTAGCGAGTAGCTGGTTAAAACCACGCCCGTTGGGCTGCGCAAGGCGGAGTGTACTTAGGGTTATGTACCTACGCGTCAGGTATTTCGGGCAAGTAGATTGAATTGCCGAAGGGTGGGTCGCTTCAGCGAGGCATCTTTGCTGACCGACGGTAGTGTTTATTTGCCGTGTATTGTAATTTGTATTTAACTTAATTTAATAGTAATTGTAGTTGTTATTTGTTAATTTGATTTGTATGTGTGCCGCGTATTCATTTGTATTTAGTAGTGATGCCATCGCAAAAACTACCGGAGCATCACCTGAAGGCGGAACTGCGCTGGGCTGCCAACGCCCATACTTTGATATGTCTCACCCCCGTTAGCTGAGCGGCCGCGACTGGAGTACCACCCTCCTCCCTTTAGTCGGTACCGGTACTACCAGGTTCCTGCGACCTCAAGCCTGTCCCTGGCCTCGGGGCCGAGGTTACCTGAATTTCCCCAGGTCGGCCCATTTGGTGAGTGGCAATCACGGGTCGTTGAGATGCCGCCGGATTGTCGCTTTCGGGACCCCCAGTTCGAGTCCCTGTCCGATGGAGGCAGCTCCAGCTAGGAAGCTGCCGCCCTAGCTCCCACCACGCCCGCCTCCACTAAGACTGAGCCGTCAACAGCCCATTTGTCAAACTGTTCTATTGCCGACGGCCTCAGTGAAGGTGTACAATCCGATTGGCGACTGTTTAACGGTTCGCGCTCTATTGGATTCGGGTTCACAACGCTGTGTGGCCTCCACTTGGTTGGTGGAAAGACTAGGGCTCCCCTGGAGGTCTGAATCACGTCCAATGGTAGATATCGGAGGTGCCGACCCTCCTGCTCCTAGGGGACAAGCGGAGTTGGTGTTTGGCCCTGCCAGCGAACACCTTCACATTCTAATTAATGTGAATGTCCTCGATGACATTGTAGGCTTCTTCCTAACGTCCATATAAATGACAGCGCGGTTCAATGTGCGTCGGGTTTGAGACCGGCAGACCCTCAGTGGTCCCAACCTGGGCCTATAGATTTGTTGCTGGGGGCCGACGCGCTGGGGTTCATCTTGTTAGGCGAGATCCGAGCCCTACAGCCCGATGGCTTGTCAGCCATGTCCACTGTATTTGGGCACAGCTTCTTTGGACCGGTTCTGTGGTCTCCACCTCCTCAGACGGCCGACCCGCTCTCTGCTGTGGGCGTGTCCCTTTCGGACGTCGTTCAGCGGTTCTGGGAAATTGAGGAGCCCACACACGCGGCTCGAGTCAACCCTTTGAACCGTGAGTGTGAATTGTTCTACCAGAACAATACCGGCCGTCGTGTCGACGGTCGTTTTGTCATTCGCTTACCCTTTCTTGACTCACGGCGCCCTTTGGGACAGTCTCGTGCCCTGGCCGAGAAGAGGTTGCTTTCCATGGATGCGCCGTATGCGGCGCGACCCAGCCTTTCGCGACAAATATGTCGAATTCATGCGCGACTATCAAGAGCTTGGTCTCATGTCACCGTCCAACTTCGACTGGCGGTCACAGGAGCACTACTTCCTCCCTCACTATGCGGTCTTGAGGACCCTTCGTAGTGAGATTCGGGTAGTTTTTGACGGCTTATTAAATCTTAACGGATAATTAAATCAATCAAATTGACATATCCAACATTTGACCCACTTCCGTCGGCACCAAGTGGTTTTTGTAGCCGACATTCGGATGATGTTTCGACAATCAGTGGTCAATCGTGATGACCGTTGATATCAGCTAATATTGTGGCGCGAGAAGCCCAGCAATCAGATACAGGTGTTTGAGTTGAACACCACCACCTATGGACTCCGGTTCAGCCCCTATATCGCCATTCGAACCCTCCTTGAACTAGCTGTGAGAGAGCGTCTAAGATACGCTCGGGGGGCTTCTATTTTGGAGACTTCGGTCTACATGGACGACATTTGCACGGGCGCTTCCACCGTCGAGGAGGCTCTTGTATTGCGAGATGAATTGATTGCCATCCTGAAGTCCGGAGGTTATGAGTTGTGAAAATGGTTGTCGAACTCCCCTCATATTTTGGAGGAACTCCCAGGAGAGGGTCAACAAGACTCTCATCTATTCGAGCACCCTGAAAATCCTAATTTGTTGACTGTGCGGGGCACTCAATATCAGCCTGTTCAGGATAATTTCACGTGTCGAGTCAAACTCGATCCCCCTCCTAAAGCATGGACCAAGCGCTCCATGCTATTTACAGTAGCCCGCACCTTCGATCCTAATGGATGGATCACTCCGGTCATTTTTTTGGCTAAGTGCTTCCTTCAAAAGCTCTGGATATCCGGGTTGGGTTGGGACGAGCCTATTAGCGGTGCTCTCTTGCGAGAGTGGCACTCCATTGTATCCTCCCTTCCGGACATCAACCGAATATCCATGCCAAGGTGCTTCCTCCCTCCAGGGAAATGCAGGGCTACCCTACATGGATTTTGCGACGCTTCTGAGAAAGGCTATGCTGCTGTCGTAAATTTGCGGACTGTGAGCTCTTCTGACCATACTTCCGTCCAACTCGTACTTGCTAAAAGCAAGGTTGCTCCCATTAGGTCCCTCTTAACTATCCCTAAATTGGAACTGTCCAGAGCTGCTCTTCTCACGCGACTCCTCAACCACGTTCACTCGTCTTTGAATTCTGTAATAGACATTACGGACGTCTACGCTTGGTCGGACAGTGAGATAGTACTTTGTTGGCTCAGAGCTGCACCTCACAATCTTGAGGTCTTTGTGGCGAACCTCGTATCTCAAATCCAGAACTCTGGGACGTCTCTAAACTGGAGACATGTCTCAGGGGAGTTGAATCCCGCAGACTGCGCTTCTCGCGGCTGTGAAGCCCCCCCTTTGGTTGACCACCCGCTGTGGTGGGGTCCCAGTTGATTGACTGAGTCTTAGTCATTCTGGCCCCAGAATAAATACTCCGAACCGATTGAATTGTCTGGCCTACGAGCCCGAGTAGGAGTGGGCAAGGATAAGCCCACTCGGGATTTCTCCCTGCTAGAACGGTACAGCTCTCTCGATAAGCTCTTAGGAGTGACTGCTTGGTTGCGTCGATTTATCCGCAATTCGAGTCCAACCGAATCTCTGACTCTGTTTCGTCCCCTAGCGAGCGTCGCGAAGCTTTCATGCATTAGACCCGTATGGTCCAAGCGGAGCATTTTGAGCCCGTGATTGAAACCTTGAAGCGGGGCTCCGTTGCTTTGACACCCGTTGCTGCTCCCTAAAGACGGCGCCTTTGTTCGGTTGCTGGTAACTTACCATCATGTTAAGGATGCCCACGCTGGGTGTAACGCTCTTTCGGCTATTTTGCAGCGGGAGTTTTGGATTTTGGCTGGCCGACGCACCATTCGAAGCGTCCTCTTTATGTGCATACCTTTTTATAAACTGAAGGCCGCCATATCGCAGCCTATGATGGGTGACTTGCCACCCGACCGCGTCAGGGATATCCGACCATTCGCTGGAGTCGGAACAGACTTTGCTGGCCCCTTCCTCGTCAAGTCCTCCAACCTTCGTAACGCGCGTTCACATAAGGCCTCGCCACTGAGGCCGTTCACTTAGAACTTGTAAGTGCCTTCAGTACTGAAGCCTTTTTGGCCACGCAGGACCGCTTCGTCTCGCGTCGTGGTTTGCCGGACCTGATCCGGTCTGATAGCGGAACGAATTATAAGGGCACAAATAGATATTTAAAAGAGGTCGTAGAATTTCTGTCCAGCAACAGGACTTATTTAGGTACTGCGATGTCCAAGAAGGGAAACCAGTGGAAATTTGACCCTCCGGCTTGCCCACACTGGGGCGGTATTTTTGAGACGGTGGTTAAGGTTGCAAAAACGCATCTCCGTCGCGTTATTGGCGGAACTATTTTGACATTTGAGGAGCTTGCCACTGTATTCTGTAAAATTGAGGCGGTACTCAACTCTCGGCCGCTCTGTCCCCTCTCGTCCGATCCGGATGATTTGGAGGTTCTAACACCGGGCCACTTCCTGATTGGCCAGCCGCTTAACGCCCTGCCAGAGTACCTCTTCAGGGAAATAAACCCTTCGCGGTTGAGCAGATTTGACCTGCTGCAAAAGATGACTCAGAGTTTTTGGCACCGATGGTCTCTGGAGTACCTACATCTTTTGCAGCAGCGCGTTTAGTGGTCTGACAAGACGGATCCTCCTCGGGTTGGAGACCTCATGTTAGTTAAAGAACCGAACGCTTTGCTTTGTATTGGCGCCGTGGCCGCATTGTTAAGTTGTCGTATGGATCAGATGGGGTGCCTAGGGTGGCCGAAGTTTTGGTTGGAGATTCGGTCTTGCAACGTGCCGTCGCGACCCTATCCCGTTTGCCAATTAACTCGCGGACATAACTCCTTATGCCCGGGACGGGGGTTTGTTTGCGCTAAATGGTAATTTTTAATACTGCATTACGAGCGTTCGCGTCCGATGGTAACAGGGGTCGCTGCCGGGCCTCTCTTCCCCGCGTGCGTCCCCCCGCTCACGCCCGGTTGCCTGATGTGGCGATTAATGGGACTGGTGGGCCGAGGCGTCTCGCGCCACGACACTGTCGTTTTGCTCGGTTGAACTGCGAGGTCGCGTGCAAAAGAAAGCCTCTAATTCGTGTCGTTTTTTTGTTAGTACGTTTACGTAACGACGAGGCGTTTTTTCTTGAATTTGAGGGATTAAATCAAGTAATTTACGTCAATTTTGATGATTCTTTTTTTTTGTGTGAAAGCTCATACTTCTCGCGTGGTCTCATATGAATTTAATCAAGGTCAGTCCAATCGTTTTTGAGTTATTTGAGTTATTCTTAATAACTTATATTTAAGGTGACTGTACAAAATTTTAAATATTAAATCATTGTTTGTTCGTATTTTATGCGCTGCCATACAGTTCATCAGATTGCGGTAAAACTTTGTCAAATTATTGCTAGCACTTGCAATAATTTGACAAATATATTATTTTAGGTTATAGGCATAGTACAATTAACTTACAGTAGATGGCGCGCGAATTGCAACAAATTTATTTTAAAGTTTATATTATGTATTATTCAATTTCAATTAATGTATTTGTATTCCTAATTAGACAATATAACTCTTCCAAATTTAAAACAATATTTCTACAATTATTTATTCCGCGGCAGCTACGCTTCGGGTACCGGCTAGTTCACAACTCGACCCTGTGGGATTGTGCCAAAGGAAATTACGTAGTCTCCTAACCCTCAGGTAACTAGCGTGAGGGTTTTCTCATTCTTTCTTTGTTGGGTTAAATCTGCATATTTTAAAACTGAAAATATTTGAGAATTTCGAGATCATCAACACGCATTGGGGCAGTCCGGCGTATTCTTTCCTGACCTAAAACCTGTGAGAGAAGAGAACGATGAATTTTACATTAATTAATTTAAAATTTTTATGTTGTTTATTTTTGATATACTATATGATTTTTTTATTATACTAAGCCAGCGCTTGACTACTATACTACACTTTTTGTTATAATTCAGTTGGTGACATTCGCCAACAGAAATATAACAGAAAGTGTAGTAAGCTCTTTAAATATTTCTAGTAGAACGCTTTACACTTGAAAAATATTGCCAACTCCACGCCGGGAAAGCCGCGTGCAAAAGCTAGTTGATGATAACACAATAGTATTTTTATTTACCTAGCCTATATTTTACACGGTATGTTTGTAATTACATGTCAAGGACTGCCTCCTGGCTGTTGGTCCTGTGCCAGATCCCTCTCCGATCGCATCGGGTTTCCGTCCCATCGAACTCTAAGAATGAGGTAATAGAGAGTGCACCTATGCTTGCGTACACGCTCGTGCACTATTATCCAGTCCTGCGTAGATATCTAGCCTGGGATTAGACTGACTGCCTTGATCGGAATTTGGTCTAGAGTACATTATTATTATACCCTCATAAATTACGTATGCAATGCTGTAGTTTCATGAATTATTGCGAATTATTTGTATTGCCTACACAAAGTTCTTATCCCCCGGTTAAGTTTCAAAAGTCTTAGGAAAAGGAAGGATACGCAAACAATCACTTTATTAGGTACTAAAGCTATTTCGTATTTACTTCTTCTAGTTACACAACAAGTGGAACTTGTAGTGTGATCCGAAGTTGATAAAGGAAATAATGATTGGGTTTATTTACTCCTATTTATCTTTTAGAATGTGAAATAACGCAGAATATTTATGTATATTAAATTAATGTTTTTTTTTTCTTTTTTGCACCTTCCATCAATTTCGCTACGCCTGGCATTAACTGGGAAATAATAAGAGTATAACATTAAAGCATACATAAATAAATACCCTTTCTGTACATTAAAAACATAGCTTATAGTTATAGTGTGTGCGATGTACTATCTTTTTAAGAGCTCGTGAAGTCAGTGAGTAGTCGGAAAGTAGTTTTACAGATTTTTGTCAACATGTGTAACATGATGTCAATCCGTCTGAAATGTTGGTGTATTGGGGTTTTTGGAGTCCTCGAATATGATATTGAGGTCGAATTGCTCGAGTCTGTAGCATCGGTTGGTAAACTTTGACTGTCCAAGGGTTCGGTGAACGGTGCCATTGGACATATTAAAGACATCATATGGCCCTGCTTCCAGAGAGCACAAATGTATGATACTGACATATCATACGTCCGTATAGACTTGGGTAATGACGGTATTCATCTCATTAAACTCAAGACTGTACAATTTCCAGCAAAATATAGTCACGGCACTGCAGAACGAAGAATGCTGTCAACTATATTATGTTGGGCTTGCACAGTACACAAAATGCAGGGTAGTACTGTTGACTATGCCGTTGTGTACTTAGGTTGGAAGCTCTTCGCTGCTGGTCAAGCATACGTGGCCTTAAGTAGGGTAAAATCATTAGAAGGTCTCCTTATTGAGGAGCGAGACTATTCGAAATTAACCGACAAACGACCTTGCAACAATGATGCGTTGAATGAGATGATTAGACTGAGAAACCTGTCCAGCCATAACTAAAAAAGAAAACGTAAATTAAAAGTAAAAAAACTTTTTTTTTGTTTTTACAGATTCATTGGACTCACAGCCCTTTTATATTATGAAAATAACCTTGTAATAAAACAAGCTTTGGACGCAACAACATTTAGTAAGTAAAAAGTAAACTAAAAATTGTAAATAAAGTAATTGACAGATTTCATAAAATAGACCTAATTTCATACCACAAAATAAACTATGAAATACTGTGAACTATACGTAGCAAACGGGACAGGGACTGAATTAACTTAGCTAATTATAAGATAGTGATCAAGTACACATTATGCACACAAACACTTTATCAAAAGACGCTGAACATAGACCTCTCCTATAGTTTTTTTTTTATATAATAAGGGTGACAAACGAGCAAACATTAGACCTGATGCTGTGGCCCATAGACATCTAAATTTATCCTCAATTAAAAGTCAAAATGCAGATGCGTTGTCACCCCTTAGGACTGAGATGGAATGCCTTGATTCCAGTAAAATCGGTCTCCGGTTCTCTACACTCATCATACGAAACACAGCGGCATTAAGCTGCTATTTTACGCTGGTATTCGGTTAGAGCGTTGTCCTACCCTAGTCAAGCTTACCCATTCGTTCTGCAACTACAATATAGCTGCAGTATAGTCCTACCACACAAAAATCATTTTTATTGTAATTGCCTCACGAGGGATACAAATTTAACTCGAATTCTACGGATAGTTACCACGCTTGACAAGTTAAAAATAAATAAATAAAATAAAAATCTTTATTGACATAAAAAAATGTTACAATATTTTTTTGAAGTCCCTGACTCCCGAGCTAGGTTAAAAACCTGTGTTAAAAAACGGGAGTCAGTGCTATCTACCTAATATAAATGACAGCTAAACTATTTTATATAAATAAAGTAATTTAATTCTATTTGCATGCATGCATATCTCCGCGAGGTGTGTGTGTGTGTGTGTGTGTGAGTGTGTGTGTTTGCGTAAGTGGATATGTACGTGCGTGAGTGCGCATGAGTGGTTGTGCATGTGCGTGCGTTCGTCAGTGTGTGGTTGAAATTTAAGATTTAACAAACGTTTGGATGTTAATTGATTAGCTTCATACTAAGATCGATTCAGTTTGTTCATAATCTAGTCCTAATAGCCAATTCTTAATTTTAATTTTGACTTTTCTATTAGATATGGGATGTATATTTTTTAGCTTATTAATTTTGTTATACAAATATATAGCCTTATAAGCATGTTGCCGCCTAGCAGAAGCAGTTCGACATGTAATAGAAAAGCATACATTTTTTTATAACCCTATTTTTGTTATAATCAGCGGCATTATAAAAGGTACAATTGTCTGACAGTTAATACTCGACATTTCTCGTACAATTCTTTAGTGGGAAATCTGTATGGCCTAAAGGTCATGACTTTTAAGAGGGATCTTTGTGGCCTTTCCAGGCGGATTAAAAAGGTCTTACAGTCTCCTCCCCAGACGCTTATACAGTATCCTATAATAGACTGAACCAAAGCATAATATATTAAACGCAGAAGAGGTAAATCAGCGACGTATCTTAACTTTTTAAAAACCCAAATAAGTTTTCTAGTACGTTCAGTTGTAAGATCTATATGTGAACGCAAGTTAAGTTTGTCGTCCAATATTACGCCTAGATATTTGACACTACTGGATTTAGTAATTCCAAGACATGAACATGGAGAGGTAGTATTGAAAGGTTCAGTACACGAGTGAACCTTAAGATCGAGGTTTACGGATCCAGTGTTTCCCAAGGAAAACTGCATGTATGTAGCTTAGTACTGCTAAATATTTCTAAAACTACATACATGCAGTATGTAGTTTTAGAAATATTTAAAGTCAGGAGATTTCCACCGAGCCAATGGCCAACCCTGTGAAGTCCCAGCTGAGCATTATATCGAGCCTCATTCCAAGTTTTACCGTGGAAGACCAAAGCTGTATCATCAGCATAAGTAAACATTTTACCATTTACTAGAGGTTGCTGACATAAATCATTTATATAGATAAGGAAGAGACTAGGTCCTAGAATACTACCCTGTGGAACGCCACATACAACCGGTTCCTCGGGACTGACGTATTCACCCACTTTAACCTGTTGTGTGCGGTCACACAGAAAGTCCTTAAATAACATCAGTGCATTGCCACGAATACCAACGCGTTCTAACTTACTCACAAGGATAGGTATCGAGACAGTGTCAAACGCCTTGGCTAGGTCGAAGAAAATCCCTAAACATTTTTGCTTCGCATCAACCTTTGATGTCACAAACTCTGTTAATTGAATTACTGCATCTTCAGTGGACTTCCCCGACCTAAAGCCAAATTGTGAAGAAGATAAAACTTTATAATGTTCTAAAAATTTAATAAGTCTATAATTTAATAATTTTCCAAGATTTTCGAGATAGAAGAGAGTACTGAAATAGGCCTGTAATTGGACATTTCGTCTCGACACCCACCCTTATGAACAGGAGTGACCAGCGATTTTTTAAAAACTTTTGGAAAAATTCCTTGCACAAAACACAGCTCAAAAAGTTTAGTCAACGGTGGAACTACAAGATGTACGGATAATTTGAGAAGTTGCACAGGTATGGAGACTCATCCAGTAGCAGTATTATTTTTTAGGTTTCTAATAATAAATTCAACCTCGCCCTCATCTGGTGGAAGTAACACAAAAGAGTTAGGGACTGGTGGAATTGTGAAATTGTATGGAGAGCTATTTTGATTTGATATATTCGTGACTTCAGCTAGTTGTTTACCAGTATTAGAAAAATATTTGTTTATGGCTTCTACATCACGAACAGCATTTTCAGCAGAACTCAAAAGATAATCAGCACTCGTCTTTTGTTTTGTATAATTTATTATAGATTTAATTGCATTCCAAGTATCTTTATTAGTTTTCGCGTTTCGTAACAATGACTTTTCATAATTCCTTTTAAGTTTTCTCAACAAAGAGTTACAATAATTTCGGTAACGCTTATATGTAATTTCAAGAATTGTATTATCAGGATTATTTTTAAGTTTTTTATGGAGTTTGTCTCTGTGGCAAATACAACGCAAAAGGCCAATAGTTAACCATGGTTTTAGCGTTCTTTGTTTATTAGGGATACGACGGTAATCAGAATGAAGTGAAATCGCACTAGCCAGCTTTTCTACTAAAATTGATGCGGCTTCATTTGCATCAGATGATGTATTTATAAAGGAAAAGTCCACTGTCTCTAAATATTTTAAACAAGCATCATAGTTTATTCTAGTAATAAACTTTGCTTCTTTAGGCCTTTGCCGACCAAGGCAAATACTGAGTAGGATTGAAGCACGATCTGTTATAGTACTATTAATCACAAATACTGATGCCGCCGAACTAGTTTTCAAGATAACATGATCAAGACAGTTTTGTAACCTAGTGGGCTTAGTGTGACTTGGAAGCAAGCCTAACTCCGCTGTTAAGTTTAAGTACGCTTCAATTCTTCGATCGTTGTTATTAGCTTTAATATCAATATTTATATCACCAATTAGTACCAAGTTTTTATTTGAGTCTAGGGGACGAACTATATTTTCTACAGAATTCAAAAAACTGTCAATACAGTGAGTCGATGGGGATCTGTAAGTAGCTAAAATAAAAATGTCGGGATCAATAATTTTAATAGACATGAAATTTGCACCTAATGACTCTGGTTCTTCTATTGTACATTTAATACCTTTTTTAACATATACCACGATACCGTCGTTTTGATTGAGACATTTATGCATGTATAGTATGCATTGTAATTTTCAAACTGAGGAATATGTTTAGAGGCACTCAGCCAGCATTTAGTTAAGAAAATAATGTCACATTCAAATGTGAAATGAGATAGTTGAATGAGTAAACTATCTGAGTTTTTGTATATGCTACGAATATTTTGACTGAATATCTTTAGGGAAGTAGACTTATTTTTAATGAGCGAATTAAAGGTGTTGCAATCGTAAGCTAGAGCTACGTCTATATTGTCCAACTCTGTTGAGATATTGTCATTTACATCAATCAGCTCAGAAACAAGTTAATAGATTGGCACTTTTTATTGTTACAACGTAGTTGGTTTATATTATTATGGAATGCAGGTAAAGTAGCAATTGATTTTATTTTTATGAGTATGAGTGAGACTATAATTGAGTTTGTGTGTTTGAATAGTTTTTGCATGATGATTTTAGTGGTGAGTAAAGTAAGGATGCCTAGATGAGTGTATGTATAGTGATGAAGTGTATCTACAGTACTATTATTTGTTTTAAAAATTATTCTTAAAATTAACTTACAGGATTGCCTAAACAAAATTTTAGAATTACTGTAAAAAACGAGTGACAAAACATGTTTTCTAACTTTATACATGCCCAATTTAATTATGTTGACTACATTTCTCAAAATCGCTGTGAAATGACATTTCTGGATTGGGTTCTATATTCCCCGTTTCAGTTTGTTTAGAGAGAAAGAATTTTTCAGAATCTATTCTAATAGACCTGTCACCAGTCAATTTTCGCAGAAAAAATTGGCCAATAGTCGTCCAGCAATACTGGTAATTGTTATCTCTAGCATACATTCTAGCTTTATGGAATAGGCTTTTGGAGCTTGGAGATAGATATTCTGAGACATATATTGGTATGCGCTTGCCAGATAACCCAATAGTTTAGGAGTTGAGTTTTTCTTCGGTCGGCTTTTTTATTGAAGTTTCTAGCCGCTGACAGAATTTTGTTTTTAGCGCGCACCGTTACAAATTCGGTCACAGTGGTTTTATTCGTTCCAGGTTTGCCCGGTAGGCGGTAAACATCCCGAACTTCGTCAGGTTGAATTGGAATATGCAGAGCATTACCTACGCTGCCTACTATGGAAAGCAGATCATCGGTCGTTTCCTTTTCTTGCATAGGGATGTTTCTAAATTCTATTGATGCCGTGCGGGATTTAATTTATAGGTCTTGAATTTTTCTTTCCATTTTCATTAAATTTTCAGTGTACTCCGTACGTTATCTTTCTAATTTCGCTATCTTTTTCCTCATTTCATCATATTCTGAGGAAGCAAATGTCATAAACTTGCGTATTTCCAAGTAAGTCTCTTGTATAGCGCTATTTTGCAGTTTCAAATCGGAAATTTCAGTAATCAATTTCGAAAGCTTTAGATCTTGTTCAGCTGCCCAGTTCTTAAACATCTGTTGAATGTCTTTTGTCAGCCTTGAATATTCATCCAATGGGGATCCGTCAAGACGCGGACGCTTCGTGTGTGTAGGAACGTTGGAGGTTTCAATTTCATCTTCGTAGCGCATGGCACTAACCATATCGGGCTCAGATTGCACTTGAAGTAATCCACTCTCAGACGTAGGCGGCGGAGTACGTTGCACAAGTGACATTTTAATTTTTTTTTAGGATATTATATTATATTGGTTATAAATAATTTGAAAACCTGAAAGAACTCCGAAGATAAAATTGGTAGAATGTTCCTTTTATATCATGGCAACATTAATGAACGACGTGAGGAGGGCAAGTGACGTGTCGAGTTGACAGTGACAGCATATATCACGAAAGCAGTGTCAAGATGTCAATAAGACGTAAATATAATTTTTATATTCGAGGGTAGAAAATAATTTAACTTTATGCCGGAAAGAAATTAAAGTTTTAGATCACTGTTTTTACACGTTTCGCAGTGGGTTTCGATTCTGGAAAACACTAATGTGGAGTCTTAAAGACTTTCACTGCAGTTTAAGTTTATTTTAGAGCACAGAATCACAGTGTTTGCACTTTTCACAATTAAAATTTGCAGAGCGTATGTGCTTCAATCAACGACTTGACAGGAGAGCAAGTGGGTTAGGAACCGCAGTTTGTTTCATTATTTTGAGCGGTTATTGTGAAGAAAACAAAAAAATTTTACGTGGAAGAGCTACGTTACAGCTATGCTAGCTACATAGCTGCAGCTTGAAAAGAGGACGGTTCAACCGGAATACCATTTTTAATAGAGCAAATTAATGCTGCTGCGAAATGGATAGCCTTTTAACTGATAACGAGGCATTCTGGGATTGTGTGGCTACGTTGACAACTGCATTTTAATTCTTAATCGATAATAGATATGGAGGTCTATAAACCTAGAATCCACTTAACATCAGGTTCACTTTGTGCTCATTTGTCACCCTTATTCCTTATAAGCCACACTTACAAAATATACGTGGTAGAGCCATGCTGCAGCTATATTAGTAGTAAAGTTGTAGCACGAATGGGTCGGCTCGACCGGGGAAGGACCACGCTCTCACAGAATACCAGCGTAAAATAGCAGTTTAAAACTGTTGTGTTTCGTATGGTGAATGTAGAGAACCGGAGACCCTTTTTACTCGAAAAGAGGCATTTCATCTTAGTCCTCACGGGTGACAACGCATCTGCATTTTTATTCACAAACGAAGATCGATGTAGTTGTCTATGGGCTGCAGCAATCACTTACCATCAGGTGGTCTATGCTCGCTTGTCACCATATCATATTTAAAAAAAAACAGGGATGATATGAGGTAGTGGATTCTCTTACAACGCTACTATTCTCCTTCAATATACGTAATGAAAACTATGAACAAGCAAATAAAAAAACGTAGATGGTCTGGGGTAAGCGACTACCACAAACATATTACACGAGCCACCCAAATTTGATCCTGGCGCCACCAATGAATTTTTTTGAAGAATAATGTTACAAAAATAGCACACAGTTCAGGTGAGGGTAAGTGAATATTATGGGCCAAATATATATATTTACATCTATCCTATATTGAGAAACAAAATGCAGATTCATTGTCATCCCTGAGGACTTAGATTGCCTTGTTCTAGTAAAAAGGGGTCTCAGGTTCTCTACATTCAACATAAGAAACACAGAATTATTCCGCTGATTAAATCTTTATTTTGTGAGAGCGAGGTCCTACCATAAAACTGCTGCGGCATGAATCTACCACATAAAATATATTGTAATTCCAAGTGCTGATTTGTTACGTGCTTGGCGGTGAAAACATCTTGAGAAGGGATAAGTAAGTTGCGGCTGCATTTGAAATCAGTCGATAGGACATAATTTATACGTGCAAAGCATTTGTTATGAGAAGTTTGCAAGTTCTTTGCCTAAAATATTGCTTCCAAACTTTTCTCACGTTCCTCTCAAGTTTAATTATTGCTTTTCGCAAAGTCTACAAATAGGTAAAGGAAAACGTTGTGTTTATTTGACGCGTGTGAAACAGATAATAATTGTGCGAATGCTACACTTTGAATAAAACTTAGTTTACGTATTTTCAGTTTTGATTTGAAAGACCATAAATTCTCGCGAAAGAACACCGATTCCTACCAAGGATGATTCGCGAGGCTATTGAAATTAAAAAACATCCTAAATTCAATAGAGAAGATGGACTGGTGCTGCCATCTGCTTGGGATCCTATAAATAATAATTTGAAATCCAAACCCAAGTATACCATTTCAAGACTTTACGATACTGTAAGCTCATTCTGCGTAGATCGGACCAAAAATTAATATTCAAAAACTGAAGGTAGCTGGGCTAACTATGACATCGAGACGTCAACCACCTCAATCTCCCCCTGACCGGGAATTAAAAAATTTAATTACACGCGATAGAATCCATAAAATTACAAAACACAAAGTCAACTTGATGGTAAGTGGATGCTGTGACTCATAGACATCTACATCCATTCACGGTTAGGAATCAAAATGTAGATGCGTTATTACCTCTGGGGAATAAAATGAAATGCCTTGTTTCCAGTAAAAAGAGTCTTCGGTTTTCTACACTTACCATACGAAACACAGCAGCATTAAGCTGCTATTTGCCTTGCTATTAGTAAAACATTAATAACAATATTATTGTTATTAATAACTACTTTACGCAGGTATTGTATGAGAGCGTGGTATTTACCTAATTCAACTGATCAATTCGTCCTACAACTATAAAATAGCTGCAGCCTGGCGTTATTACGTAAATCCCTCTTATAAATAATACAAAAATAAAAACTATGAAAACCGGAATAGTTCAACGAAAATACAAATTCTGGCTCTTGAAAGTGTGATAATTTGTTTAAAGAAAAATAATACGAGTCATTGTTTTCACGTCAGAAAAATGGTTTATGGGTGAACGAAAGCCTTCGGTGATTAACGACCCGACAGTTATTGCAGTGACATTAATGCAAATGGCCATTTGATAATTATTGCATTTATATTCGACGTATGAATATTTTCAGGTTCGGCGGCGGCGTTTTATAGAACTGTAATAATAAAGTCCTCCAGACCGAATTTCGATCACGGTAACCACTTTCAACGGAGACTTGTTATCTGCGCAGTACAGAATTATAGTTTTTTTTTATAGGATAAGGGTGAAAAACGAGCACACAGTCCACGTGATGGTAAGTGGTTGCTGCGGCCCATAGACATCTACATCTATCCTCTGTTACTGATCAAAATGCAGATGCGTTTTCACCCGTGAGGACTAGTATGAAATGCCTTATTTCCAGTAAAAACGGCCTCCGGCCACCTGCACTCACTAAGCGAAACGCAGAGATAAACCTCTACTTCACGCTGGTATTCTATGAGGTCGTGGTACCACCCCGGCTCGAGCCGGCCCATCCATGCGACAGCAAAAGCTGCCGCCTGGCTCTATCACTGTTATAGTAATCGAGTGTATGCGCAAGCACAGGTGCATTCTCTATTCCTTCACACTTTTCCGATGGGACCGTAATCCGACTCGATCGGAGAGAAATCAAGAGTAGGGCCAACGTTTTTACGGTTTACGAAACACGGGGTGAAACACTGCCAACTTTCCGGCTCTGGGCTGCTGCTATGTAATGTTGGCCCGACCCGGGATTCAAACCCGGGGCCTCATGATCAGCAACCTCGTTTACGACCACTAAACCAATGAGGCAGTCATAAATGAATGAATGAAATGTTTGCCTCATCATTCGTCATGCGTGCAGCAACGTAATGGAATAATTTGCCAGCATCTGTCTTTCCTAACGATTACAGTGTGGATGTTATTTCACCATCTGCAGCTGCTTTACCACTTATTATCAGGTGGTAAAGTAGTTTAAACGTATGCAAACCGTAGTGTTTCATAATGAACAGAGATAGATGCGATTTAGACAAGGAAGGCACTAGCCTCCTACCGATGTAATTAGGGTCATGTAGAAATTGGTTGCTCAATTCGTGTGAGATGTAAGGCAAAGTAGTTAAGCACTGGCTTCCATTAGTTAAAAAAACACACACACAAACTGTACACGCCCTGAGCTGCCTCAAAAAAGTTAGACTGGACTAGGGCCCATCAGTAGCCCAATCGACGGGCAGCAGAGGACGGGGCCCAACGGCCTATGAAGACTTATCATTCTACACAATAGATATAAGGCTAGGTAAACAAATAGTACGTACCTGGTTCCGAAGCTAAGACTGCCCCAAGGCTCGGTCAGGCGGTAGGTAGGTGTAGGTGCATGTAAGTGGTGTGTAGTAGTGTTTATATATGTGACCTGACCCAACTGAGGTGATCGGGCAGCGGCCTGGTCCGATGCTGCGCCACAATGTGATTTCACTCCAGCGGACGTCACCAATTGACAAATTATTTCTTCATCTCACTATTTCAGTCTATACACTTTGTTGTACACTATTTCAATCCATCAACTTTATTGTACATTTAACTAATTTCAAACTTAACTAAATCCCCGTTAATCGTAATCAAAAAAGTAACACGCGGCACGACTAATGAACGGTGGATCAAAGTTCACTTTCGTTTTCACTCAGCAACAAATTATTTCTAGAACCGAACACGACCTTCTCTAGGGTCACAAAGTTCCGCGTTAGAAACAACAAACTAAATTCCTTTGTACGATATTAAATACTACGCCCGCATTAAGACTCAAAATCCGTAGTCATATAGTCAACACACAAAAGGCACTTAGCGCGACGGTAAAATTAAACATTAACTTCCAAAAACAATTAACCGGGCCACGCCCTCGAAATGGAATGCAAGCATCAAATTCCAGACAGTATGTCTACTCGACGTACGCGCAAGGTTCCACGTCACACAAGCAAATTAAATATTGCAAAACGCACTTCCACATGCAATCACTATACACTTGACGTAATAACTTTCAAACGAAATTACTTTAATCAGTCAAATTCAATACAAGCCTCTTGTCACGAAACGTACGAATTGGAATAACCAAATTCGAGGCGGCCTACACGAAAACCAAATATTCAATAGTAAAATTAGGCGCGCACAACACTCAAATTCAGACGTTGATCGCAATCAATGTTAACTTTCCAAACAATTAACCGATCCGCGCCGTCAATCTATTTTTCTACAATAAAAACTTGCTAACAAAACCCGACACTATATATAGGTTATACGGAACGACACCACGCCGTGCTAGTGACTGCACTACAATGATCACTTCCGACCCGCCCCGCTAGCAACCAATCCGATCTCGCACGAACGTCAAAACCGGTAGGAAATGGTGATTTCAGCGCGGTGGCGCTGAGCGCCCTCTGGCGTCGATTCTTGAAATTAGCGTTTGGTGCGAACACAAACTAAACTTATGCAACAAAGGTTACAGATGCTTGGTCACCTCTCAGGATTAAAATGGAATGCTTCATAGCCTGAAATTACAATGGTTCACTTTATTGTTTAGACCGGAACATGCAAAAATAGGTAAGATATGTAAGTGACACCAGTCCAGACAGACTAATGGGCGGAAGAGAGGTCCTAGAAAAATACAAAGCACATTCTCACGTTTATAAGAGTTTTAAATAACCGCAAAGTCAAAAATATTTGAGACTGCGAGCGCAAAAACGGCCCAAGTAACATTTTATAATAAAATTAGTTAGTGGGCCTATCGTCATCACAAATCTGTTTTTAAAGAAAGCAAAATGGCCTTACACTAATTTCTCGAGCCAACAAGAGATGGCGATAGTAACACATTTATTGCATTAAAAACTTTATTCAAAATCTGTGCGTATGAACGACCTAAGTTAGTTGGGTCGTTTTTGCACTGTGGCTACACTAAGTGAACTGTCACTTAGGCCTATGTTATATTTTGGAAAAATTCAAAATAGACATAGAAAAGGGGAAGAAAAGTGGAAATGAATCACTCCTATGCTTTGACTTAATGTCTACGTTGCCAACTCCAGTTTTATTCACTGGAATCACATATAAACGCCAGCTATGGACTTATTGTTTTGAAATCCATGACTTGATTTCTAATAATGTTTACATTCATATGTGAAATGAGAGTGTTGCTTCTAGGGGGTCTTGCCTGCTACATTTTATAAAAACATTTGTGCCTAACAAAAAATTAATAATGTATTCTGATTCCAATGCGATGGTCATAACAGACACAGAAAAATGGCTATACTGTGTCAGTATATTATTAGTTCCCCACAGTTTACAGTCGAAGAAATAAACCATAAATTTTTTGTTAGTGGTCACTCGTACTTTCCTTGTAACCAAAACTTTGGACTCATTACACGACAAAAAAATATTCTGTAAATATTTTTGAACCGGCACATTGGAAACAAGTTGTTTTAGCAGCTAGGAAGTGACATCCATTCAAAGTAATTGAAATGACATCACAAGATTTTTATTTTACTAAAAGATTAAAACAAAATACTATCAACAGGAAGACTGCTACGGATGGTAGTAAAATTGAATGGCTGAAAATTCAACGGTTGATGTACCATATGAGACACCCCTATTCTGTATATTCTAAGTACTCAATGATGAGGTTCTCTTTGTAGAAGGATATTTTAAGAAACGGACAAGCCTTCAATCTCCAGCTGAGTGTGTTCTAGAAACTTTGTATCCTAATGGAAGAGCAATAACGAAAGAAAAGAAAAAGATCTCATAACTTTATTAGATTTCATTCCACCTGTACATCATACCTTTTACATGGACTTAAAAGAGAGCTGCACAGCAAAGCCAGATTTAATTGAAGTAAATATTGAAGATTAAGAATAATTGTGAAAAAAATATTCTTAATTTTTAAAACAACTTCATTACTTTCTATGTCGTTTAAGGATAAATAAATGCTATTTTAAATGTAAAAACGTGCATTTTATTAACAAATTTCATTTAATGTTAATTTAATTTATTAAACAATCATTTTCAGATTTGTTCAGTATAACATGAACATCAAGTTGAAGGCCTAATATTGAGAGTATTCACTGTATGCTTAGTGATAAAGTGGCCTAACCAACAAAATAAAAACATTAAAATAGGTCTAGATTGGAATTATTATTTTCATGTTCTAAAGATGCCTAAACACAATTTACATAAACGTTAGTTAAAAACTGAAAGTCTTTATAGCAAAAGTAAAGTATAAATATGAAAAATTTCAAAATTTATTTCTTTGATTACCTCCATAGGACAAATTGGTACATAGGCCGTTCTTGCTCTCGCGGCCTCAATTATGAGTTTAACTTTGACTTTGAAAAATAACAAAAGATGAGACAGCATACAAACTTTAAACGTGTGCCAGATTTCTGATCTGACTTTCAACAAGATCAAGTACATTTTATTACAAAGTATAAAATTTATGATCCCAAGTTTATACCAGCGTGAAGTAGAAGTTTAACCTCTGCGTTTCGCTTGGTGAGTGCAGGTGGCCGGAGGCCCTTTTTTACTGGAAATAAGGCATTCCATCTTAGTCCTCAAGGCTGACAACGCATCTGCATTTTGATTCGCAAGCGAGGAGAGATGTAGATGTCTATGAGCCGCAGCAACCACTTACCATCAGGTGGACTGTGTGCTCGTTTGTCACTCTTATACTATAAAAAAAAAAAGTTTTCCCACTTACTTTTCAATATAAAAATATTCCTTGTTAATATACCGCTTTTTATTACCAAAAAAAGTTTAATAGGAAAGCTAGTAACTGGAATAGAACATATACATGAAAGATTTTCAAATTTTCAAAAAAAAATATTCTAAAATGGGTAATATTTTAAGTGCAGGCTTTCTGACTATACATCGAACAGTTGTAGAAGTAAAGTACAGTTACAGTCTATATACGTCCCACAGGTGGGCATAGACCTCTTCTCATTTCTGAGTGAGTTATTGAGAAATTAGTCTGTTACAGTTACAATGCGCCAATGCGAATTTCACATCAATTCCTCAAAGTCTTTAACATCTCTTGCAGGTTTCTTCGCGATGTTTTCCTTTTTCGCCAAAGTGTTGGTGAACTATGGGTTTAATAATGGTACATAGTCTGTCATATGTACTGTGTTCATTTTAAATTATTCAAAAAAAGCGAATAACTTTATATCAAGTCATTAACTTTCACGCCCGTTATCCAAAGTAGTTGGCCGAGACACATTTGCTCGTGCGTTGAAGGTGCTCTTTACTTGGCCCATTATTAATATATCGCCATCCTAATTGATTGTGAATCCTTAATGCGTAACACTCATCTGGAAAAATACGTATTTAGCCTAGAAGTGAAATTACTCACAGCTAAGCAACTCCTTAAACTCGTTAAGTTTCCAATTCTACCGCGTGTGAACTGTCAAATATTTTTTGACGTGACAACGTCTTATCATTCGATGTAGCTGGCTGCACGCACGAAAAAACATGACTCATGCGACGTTACCTCGCTCTGAGGCGTTCCATTTAAGGCTTGAAGTGCAAGCGAGAGCGCGGAACGAGCGACAAAGAGGCACAATCGGCCTCCGCGTTCAGCAGCGTTCGACATCTGTCTCTCTCCTACTTGAGTGAGCGATGCGTCCGCATGGACAGCTGCTATACAATAATACATTTACATGTTTTCGTCAAGTATGAAGTGCAGTGAAAAGTGAATGTGGTGTCAATTGTTTATAGCAACATCTTCTTATGACGTTGTCACGTTCAACTATCGTCAGTAAACCGACTTTACTGACAACTGATTTTTTTATACTTTGTCTGGTCTAATATTTAATACCAAATATATTTTACTGAGTAAGTGGCGCAAATATGAGTCTCTGAGAGATGACTACATTTAACGGTGGTAGAGCCTTGCAGCAGCTTTTGCTGTTGTACGTATGGGCCGGCTCGAGCCGGGTTAGTACCACGACCTCACAGAATACCGGCGTGAAGTGGAAGCTCTGCTTCCGCGTTTCGTCTGGTGAGTGCAGGTGACCGGATGCCCAATTCCCCCCCCCCCATCAACATGGTAGCGGAATTACGTCATAAACTACCCCAGGAGGGTACCAGTACCCCTGGAGAATCCCTCGCTGAGCATCCACGACCATGCTATTCCACTCCTGAGCGTGGGTGCTCAGGCTGCCCCGCGTATTCTGGGGGGGGGGGCAAAATTCCGCTCAACACAACAACTGCTCGGGGCAACTGAGCAACAAGACCAAGGCGACCCCTGCCACGCTATCCGTGAATTTCTGCAACATCAGGGGACTTCACTCGAACCTAAACGCCGTCCACTACCATCTTGAGACGGCGAAGCCGGCCTTGCGCTTTCTGACCGAGACGCAGGTGTCCTCTCCGGCTGATACTTCGTATCTCTCCTACCCGGGGTACAAATTGGAGCACTCCTTTGTGCCTCGGGCTGGAGTTTGCGTGTATGTCAGAGAGGACATCTGTTCTCGACGCCTCGGCAGTCTTGAAGGTTCGAACCTGTCCATCCTTTGGCTACGCGTAGACAGCGACGACCATCCGCGCGTCTACGTGTGCCTCTATAGGTCCCATAGCGGTAATGCCGAAACAGACCGACTCATCGACCACGTCCAAATGGCTACAGATTCCTTGCTACAACAGGTCCCATCCGCAGAGATCGTGATCCTTGGCGATTTTAACGCCCACCACGCCGAATGGCTCGGTTCAAGTTTAACCGATCATGCGGGGAGATCTGTTTATGACTTTGCCTTGGCATATGGTCTGACATAACTGGTTACATCGCCTACGCGGATTCCAGATGTTTAGGATCATACACCTTCCCTGTTGGACCTTCTGCTGACCTCTCATCCGGACGGATATCAGGTTTCCGTCGATGCCCCTCTTGGCTCTTCGGACCATTGTCTGATCCGGAGTGTGGTGCCACTCACGCTCCCCTCGCGGTTGCGTTCTACAGGTTGCCGCCGTGTTTGGCATTACAGGTCGGCGGATTGGGACGGAATGCGGTCTTTCTTTGCTTCCTACCCATGGGGGCGGGTTTGCTTCTCGCCGGATGATCCCAGCGCTGCTGCTGACTCTTTCACTGATGTAGTGCTACAGGGAATGGAACTATTTATTCCATCATCTGTGGTACCCATCGGAGGCAGATCTCAGCCTTGGTTTGGTCGCTCCTGTAAGACTGCATTACGCAGTAAGCAGAAGTGTTATCAAGCCTGGGCTGCGGCTTCGGTGACTCAGGATGTAAACACCAGCACACTCAAAAAGAAGTATAACTTCGCCTCCAGGTCCTTCAAAAGAGTTATTGCCAAGGCAAAGTCAGAGCAGATAGGCAGAATTGGCGAGAAACTAGTTCGCCTTCCTTCGGGAACCCGTGCATTCTGGTCTCTCGCCAAGGCTGTCCAAGGGAATTTCTGTAAGCCATCACTACCATCTCTGCACAGGGAGGACGACTCACTGGCGCACGACGCAAAAGAGAAGGCCGACCTTTTAGGCTCCCTTTTTGCGTCCAACTCGACTGTTGATGACGGGGGGAACACACCGCCGACCATCCCGTGGTGTGAGTGCTCCATGCCGGATGTGCGATTCTCACAGCGCTCGATTCGCAGAGCACTCCTCTCCCTTGACATCCACAAGTCGAGTGGGCCTGACGGAATCCCCGCTATTGTGCTGAGGACGTGTGCTCCGGAGTTGGCACCGGTTCTAACGCGTCTTTTCCGGTACTCCTACTCCCTAGGCGTAGTCCCAAAATCATGGAAGACAGCTTTTGTCCACCCGATCCCTAAAAAAGGCGACCGCTCAGATCCGTCCAACTACAGCCTATCGCCATCACCCCCTTGTTCTCCAAAATAATGGAATCCATTGTAAACTGCCACCTCATGCGGTACCTTGAGGATCACCAGCTGATTAGTGACCGCCAGTACGGTTTTCGTCGGTGTCGATCAGCTGGTGATCTTCTGGTCTACTTAACTCATAGATGGGCGTTGGCAGTAGAGTCCAAGGGGGAGGCATTGGCCGTTAGTTTGGACATTGCGAAGGCCTTCGATCGGGTTTGGCACAAAGCGCTTCTTTCGAAGCTCCCTTCCTATAGGCTTCCCGAGAAATTATGCAATTGGATCACCAGCTTTCTTGCAGATCGGAGCATCATGGTCGTTGTAGACGGTGCATGCTCCGACTACAAGCCTATTAACGCTGGTGTTCCACAAGGCTGCGTGCTATCACCAACGCTGTTTCTTCTGCATATCAATGATATGTTGCAAGCTGGTAGCATTCATTGCTATGCAGATGACAGCACTGGTGATGCTCTATACACCGGCCGTGCCAATATTTCTCGGGAAAACGTCACCGAGTACCGGAACAAACTTGTGTCTGAAGTCGAGTCTTTGCTGGACAAAGTCTCGGATTGGGGGCGACTAAATCTAGTCCAGTTTAATCCTCAGAAGACACAAGTTTGCGCGTTTACCGCTAAAAAGAACCCCTTTGTCGTATCTCCTCAGTTTCAAGGTACTCCCCTTGTTGCCTCAGCCAGTATCGGAATCCTCGTCGTCGACATATCGAGTAGCGTGCAGTTTCGTGGTCACTTGGAAGAGAAGGCCAAATTGGCCTCTAAAAAGCTTGGCGTGCTCAGCAGAGCGGGACAGTATTTCATGCCGGCTCAACGCCTGCAACTTTACAAGGCGCAGGTTCGGCCTCACATGGAATACTGTTCCCATCTCTGGGCTGGGGCTCCCCAGTGCCAGCTTCTTCCACTTGACTGCATCCAGCGCAGAGCGGCTTGAATCGTCGACGACCGAGTCCTTTCCGATCGGCTCGACTCATTGGCACTGCGAAGAGATGTTGCATCTCTTAGCATTTTCTTTCGCATTTACCATGGGGAGTGCTCTGAGGAATTGTTCGGATTAATCCCAGCCGCCAAATTTCACGAACGCACATCGCGGCAGAACTCCCGATACCATCCACACCATCTGGATGATTGGCGGTCCACCACTGTGCGATTTAGAAGATGTTTTCTTCCTCGCACAACTTCCTTGTGGAATAGTTTACCACCAGCGATTTTTCCGGACCGATACGACTTAGGGACCTTCAAGAAAAGAGCCTACTCCTTTTTAAAAGGCCGGCAACGCGTCTGCAATTCCCCTGGTGTTGCGGTTGTTCATGGGCGGCGGTAGTCACTTACCATCAGGTGAGCCGCATGCTCGTTTGCCCCCTCTCCTATAAAAAAAAAAGAAACATATTTGTGCCATTTGCTGTAGAGACTATTGGTCCGTGGGGTCCACGTGCGGGAAGTTCCTAAAAGAACTTCATTCGCAACTGGTCGTTGCTGCTGGTAGTAATAGGGCTGGTTCTTTGCTCGCTCAAAGGCTAAGTATAGTCATTCAGCGGGGAAACGCAGCCTGCGTTCTTGGCACGATACCACGGGAAGTAGGACTGTATAATAATTAAGTTACTAGTTTTAGTTTTTTTTTATTACAGTTTTTAATTTCTTTTTATATAAAACTGAAATTATAAATGTATTACAGTCTAGCTGATGGTAAGTTTCTACTGCAGTCCATGGGCACCTGCAGCTTGCTTCAAACAAAGGTTACAGATGCGTAGATCTGAGGACTAAGATAAACATACATAACATATAAAAAAAAACATAAACACTCACGCCTGTCACCCAGAGGGGTAGGCAGAGACTACGGACTTCCATTTGGCGCGATCCTGACACACCTCTCTCGCCTCTTTTACATCCATATATCTACGCATACACGCCCGTCGGTTATGGGTACTCCTAATCTGGCCCATTTTTAATGTATCGCCGATTTGGTCGATAAACCTTCGTCTAGGGCGTCCCTTCCCGACCCTGCCGTTCACTTCCGCAACATAAATTTGCTTTGTCACTCTTTCCTCGTTATTTCTTTCTACATGACCAAACCACCGAAGCATTCCTTTCTTAATCCTTGTCATAACGTCATCTTGCAAACCACACTTTTCTCTTATCACACTATTTCTCACCCTGTCATTCAGATTCAGCCCTAGCATACTCCTTAAGGAACGCATTTCTACAGCATTTATTCTACTCTCATGCTTCTTCTGCCAGACCCAACTTTCACTACCATACATTAAAGTAGGGACTAACACAGCATTATGAATTGCCATACGTGCCTTAGTTAACACATTCTGACTCCTCATAATAGCGTGTAGAGCCCCATTCACTCTATTTCCTGCGTTCACTCGTCGTTCTATATCCTTATCATATCTACCATCCCTGCTAAATAAACATCCCAAATATACAAACTCATCCACTTGCTCAATCAACTCCCCTTCTATTCTTATTTCACATAAAGTTTTACTTTCTTCTCTTTCAAAAACCATCACTTTCGTCTTACTTGCGTTCACTTTCATACCTCTTTCTTTCAATGACCAATTCATTAAAGTAACCATCATTTGCAACTCGGCCGCCGACGATGCAAATATGACTTGATCATCGGCGTACAAAAGGCATTTGACGGTTGACTCACCCATTCTCAACCCACATTCTTCAACTTTCAAAGTTTGCAAACAACTGTCCATAAATAAGTTAAACAGCCACGGGGAAGCCACACATCCCTGTCTGACACCTTTATGAATGCCAAACCAGTCCGAGTAGACCCCGTTGATCCTGACACAAGCACTAGAGTCCCTATAAAGAGATCTTAATGCCTGTATCAAGCCAGCGCTCAACCCAAATGAGTTCAGTGTTTGCCATAACACATTCCTGTCCACTCTGTCATAAGCCTTTTCCAAGTCCATGAACGCACAAAAAACTTTCTGGTTTTTAGCCAAAAACTTCTCCGCTATCATGCGCATGGAAAAGACTTGATCCGTACACCCCATCCCCTTTCTAAATCCAGCTTGCACATCCCAAATTTTTCCATCAGTTTCTTCCATAACTCTTTCAATTAACACCTTAGCATACAGTTTACCCACAATGCTAAGCAAGCTGATACCACGGTAGTTTTTACAGTCCTGCTGCGACCCCTTTCCCTTATATGTTGGGACTATAACGGCTTTGCACCAGTCTTCCGGTACCCGTTTCAGTTCCCAACATAAATTAAACAAGGTGTGCAGCAGGCCTGTAATCACACCCTCACCAGCCCTTAGCATTTCGAGTGATATTCTATCATATCCGGCTGCCTTACCTGCTTTCATGCTTTTCATTGCTTTCATTATTTCATCTACACTTATCTCCCTACCTCTCTCCACTTCTTCCGGAATTTCTATTTCACTTATTCCAGACGACTCTTCACTCTTAAACACGCTTTCAAAGTATTCCTTCCATCTCTTTAAATTCGAAACTTCATCATTCAACATGCAGCCATTCTCGTCTCGTATAGCAGTCATTCTAGGCTGTTTTGAATTTCCCCTGGCAGTTCTTACGAGCTTCCAGAACATTTTAATATTTGCCTGGAAGTTATCAGATATCCTTCTATCATTCTTATCTATCCTTTCTTGCTTTTTCCTTTCAACAACTTCTTTTACTCTCTTATTTATACGTCTAAATTCTGCCTTTTTTCTTTCAATCTCATCATTCATACCGCCAGAATTACCAGCTTTAGTTGCTAGTAAATCTAGCCATGCTCTCTTCTTTGCTTCAACTTCCATCCGTACCTCATCATCCCACCACAACGTATTACTTTTCCTTTCATTCGTTCTCTTACTTACACCGCATACTTCGGTGGCTGCATCCACCAAAACTTTCTTAATATTATTCCATACATTCTTCAATTCTAAATCATTCATACATAATTCATTCAACCCACTTATATTTTCCCTCAATCTGCATTTATACTTCTCTTTCACACCTTCATCTTGTAACCTCTCTATTCTTATACGCTGTAACGCAGTGGTAGACACCGATGTCCGATGCCGCCAACGTCTGAATAGACCATTAATTCGGCATAAGACCAAGTAATGATCCGTCCCTACGTTGGACCCCCGGTAAACCCTTGTATCTACCACTGCGCTCCTCATTCTTTCATCCACAATTATAAAATCTATCATGCTTCTATCATCCCCTCTTTCCCATGTATACATGATTACATTGGTTGTGGCAACCCTGGTTATAAGTTGTAAAAGTAATTGGTCCCGATAAATTTTAATAATTTAAATATTGTAAATTCACCATATCCACCTCAATTTTATGTTATAGCTAATAATTACTGCCGCTTTGTATTTAATGTTTAAGAAAGTTGGTACATAAATATTATAACAACAATTTGGTGTTGGAACAAAGTGACAGGTAACGAACATTGTTTTAAAAATTATTGTAATCCTTATTTCATATCATTCCTTTTATAAATTAAAGATTTATTCTATTACTCGGGTTATTACATTCTTTGCGGGTTTCTTTTCGAATTGTTTTAACGATAATTTGATTTGAGACTTGTAAATAGAAAAAAAAACAACAACTTTACATTAGCTTACTCTGCTCCTTCTATTTTCGATCTTTGTTTTCTTTTATTATTTATAATAAATAGTAAAATGAATACTCGCAACGCCAAGACGCGCCAGATGGAGAACCAACTCCAGCTTGCGCTCCAAGAACTTAAGGCGTCCAGGGAGCAGTGTGAACTGTTGCTTAAGGAAAGGGATGATAATGAAAGGGAAATAGTTAGCATAATTGCCAAAAATACACAATTGAAATGTGATATGGTTAAGCTACATACAGAATACACAAGTGTTATAAAAGAAAGAGATCAGCTACAGGGAACGGTTAATGAGTTTGATCAATGCAGCAAGGAATATGAGGAAGCTCTCAGGTTAATTGCTGCATTGAAGTTACAGTTGAATGAGGCTAATGAGCAAATAACACAATTTAAAACATATATAGATAACCTTAAAGCCTCCCAGACTCAAAGCCTGTTCTCTGAGCTTGTGCAATGTGATACTTCAAGAATGTTACAGCAATCTGCAACAATAGACTTGACTGGTGACGACTCTTCCACTTCAGAAAACACAGTAAGGATTAATTGCAGTAAAACCAAATTGAAGAAGTATATAAAAGTTAATAAATACATAAGGAAAGTACAAAAATTAATAAGAAATAAGATTAATACCAAAAATTATGTTAATGTATTTTTTCGGTGGGTAGGCGCAAAACTGTGTTGACATATTTAAAATCGTTCCTGATTTTTTAAAGTTTTAATTATAGTAAATTTAGAACAATCAAGTATATAAATGTACCTGTAATTACATAAATCCACCAGCATTGTTTACTAATAATTTGTTTTTCATTGCACAACTTAAAACTTATTTTGCCACTTCACTGTCACTTGACATTGACCTTTAAGTAACCTTTAATTGAATATTAAAAATGGATTTGCTTAAGAAGTCAATTGAAGAGCTAACACTGAATTTCACTTCACGTATGGATGAGTTCCAGAGGGAGGTCAGAACATCCATCCCTGCAACGAGCCCTTCTTCCAATATTAATGCACAATTTAATGCATTTAGGGCATTCGTCCTGTCAGCACTTGAGAATCTGCAACTTCAGCTCCAGCTTCTCTCTAGGCAGCAAGATGAAATGGAGGTAAGGACCAGGAGGAAGATGTTGCTTGTCCATGGAATGCCAGAAGCTCAAGATGAGAACCTAGTACATTGCACAAGTAAGGTATTATCAGAGCGGCTGAACATCCCTGAATTAAGTGTGGACTCTATTACCAGATGCCATCGCTTAGGGCGCCCCCGTGGCGACAAGCCTCGTGTGTTGCTCGTGAAATTTCAAGATCAGGATCTCCGTGACAAAGTTTGGTTTTCCAAAACCAAGCTAAAGGGTAGCGGAGTTACTCTATCTGAGTTCATGACTAAGGGTCGTCATGAGGCGTTTGTTGCTGCTCGGAAGCGCTTTGGTGTATCCCAGTGTTGGACACGCGATGGATATGTTGTGGTGCTTGGGTCCGACGGCACGAAGCACCGGGTGTACACCGTGGCTGAGGTGATCGCCATTCCTGATGCAGCTGGTGGTGTCCCTACTACCACATCCTTGACTGCGGCGACGGCGGCGGCGGCATCTTCGGCTCCCAAGCCCTGTGTTACTACTGCTAGGGCTAGGAAGACGGCTAAAAAGTGATGGTAGTGGCATGTTTTTCTTATGATTTTGTTTTTACTAATTTACTCCAGCAGCTCAATTCTTATATTTTTGTAACTTTTAGGTAATCAGGTTTTAATTATAATTCTTTGCCATTCATTTTTAAGACATAAGTTTTATAATAGGTTTCCACTGCAACACACATTGTTACTGAAATTATTTTAATTATTTCACATAACTGGTAGATTAATTAATCATTATATTTTTTGTTAATAATATTTACGTATAAATACCTTTATTTATACTAACAGTGACAGTTGTTACCTGTTGTCAGATTTCTTTCTTATTTTTTATTTTATTTTATAACTTTGGCAAAGGCATCTTAATCCATACTGCCTAGTCTGACGTTTACAGTTTCAAAATGTCTTAAAATCTATTGGCGTCAGACTGCAAGGTTTTGGTAATTTTTATATTAAACTGATTGTTTTATTTCTTTAAGTTGTTGTTTTGTTATGTGCTTTCTCTTTCATGCTGCTGGTGGTTGTAATAGTATAGGTACCTTTCGATCTTTATTTATATTTTTTTTTTCTTTTTTTTTTAGTGTATATAAGAATTTATTTTATATTTTAATTTAATATTTATGGCCTCCTCAAACATTTGTAACGATAGTGATTTGTTTCTATCGTTGTCTTCGGACGATGGGACACTTAGTGATGATAGTTATCACAGTACAACTGCTCCTCCTTCACTCAACATCACCTTAAATTCTTTTTTCTCAGACTGTGTGAATAACTTTAATGCTATTCATATTAACGCCCAAAGCATTCCGGCTCATTATCCTGACATGCTTGCGTCATTTGAATCCCAAAATATTCACGCCATTTTAGTTTCAGAATCTTGGCTAAAACCCTGTCTGCCTTCCACTTCTTATTCTTTGCCTGGGTTTCATCTAATTAGAAATGACCGCACTAATAGGGGTGGTGGGGGCGTGGCGATCTATCTAAGATCCTACCTTCCATTTAAAATTGTTAGTTCGTCAAGTCAACCACCTCCTGTTGATTCTGCTGAGCATTTGCTGGTTGAGGTCTCCCTGTCTCAGAATAAAATCCTACTTGGAGTTTTCTACAGTCCCTCCCTTTCTATAAATTATTTTACTTCTTTTGAATCTCTTTTAGAATCACTAGTCCCTACGTATAGTCACACTATTTTGATGGGTGACTTTAACACCTGTTTGCTTAAAGGCGACAATCGATCTATAAAACTTGAAGCTATAATTGAAGCGTGTAATATGCAAATCCTACCCCTTTCTGCTACTCATAACTTTCCTAACAGTACTCCTTCCCTTCTTGACTTAATAATGGTGTCATCTTCCAATTTAGTTTTCAAGCACGGACAGTGCCCTGCTGATGCATTCTCTTATCACGATTTAATTTTTCTTTCGTATAAACTACGCCCTCCTAAAATCAAACCCAAATTAGTTCTGCGACGTAATTTTGGAGGAATGGATATTGAACAACTTTGTGAAGATGCTTATAATATTGACTGGTCAGTGATCGAGAGAGCTCCATGCATTGACGATAAAGTGGAACTGTTCTGTTCTCTTCTCACTCAGCTTTATGACGTCCACGCGCCAATGCATTATGTGAGACTTAAACACCTACCTGCTCCATGGCTCTCTGATGATCTGAAGAAGCTTATTTTGCAGAAGAATGCGGCATTGTCAAAGCTTAAGAGGAATAAAACAGAGGAAAACGTAAGGAAATACGCCAAAATCAGGAATCGATGCAACACATTGTGTAGAGATGCGCAACGACGCCATATTCATACATCAGTCGAGAACGGCGACTCATCTAGGGTGTGGAAGTTTCTCAAAACAGTTGGAGTTGGTAGAACATCCCTAAATACTTCACCTCCTAGTGTTGATTTTGAACTATTAAATCAACATTTTTCTAATCCTTCTAACTCTTTTGATAGCGAACATAAACTGCAAACACTTCGTTCGCTTTCTGTAATTCCGACTCCTAATTATCCTCCGTTCGTTTTTAGTCAGTTTACTGAATGTGATGTTAAGAAGACCATATTATCCATCTCCTCAAATGCTGCCGGTAGCGACAACATTAGCCGTAATATGATTGTTCCTCTCCTTGATGTTATTACTCCCATTATCACTTATTTACTCAATGCTTGTGTCTCTTCCTCTAAATTCCCTCAAGCCTGGAAGAGTGCTCATATTATACCCCTTCCAAAGAAATCTAATCCCGTCAACCTCTCTGATTTCCGTCCCATCTCGATCTTACCTTTCCTTTCTAAAGTCCTTGAAAAACTTATTTGCCAACAGCTGACCCTTTTCCTTAATAAGCACAATTTATTGAATTCCTTACAATCCGGTTTCCGTCCAGGTCATAGTACGGCTACTGCCTTAATCAAAGTTACTGATGACATACGGTGGGGTATGGATAATAAACAACTCACAGTCATGACCTTGCTGGATTTCAGTAATGCGTTCAATACTGTTGACTTCGATATACTGTTGAGTCTGTTATGTTCCCTTAACATATCTCCATCAGTAATTGACTGGTTTCAAAGTTATCTCTGTGGCCGTCGGCAGTGTATTCGTGTCGATGAAACTCACTCATCTTGGTGTGATATAACTGCAGGCGTGCCGCAGGGCGGCGTGTTGTCACCTTTACTCTTTTCCATTTTCATTAATTCAATCACTCATAAAATATCCTCTCTCTACCACATGTATGCGGATGATGTCCAGATTTACACCCAGTCAACTCTTGAGAATCTGCCGAATGCAATCGCTACATTAAATAAGGATCTAAATTTTATACACGAGTGGAGTAAATCATATGGCCTAAATGTCAATCCTAAAAAGTCTCAGGCTATCATTATTGGTAGCCAGAGCTTTATCTCAAGAATTGACTGGTTCTCTGTACCACCTATCGTATTCGATGGAGTTGTTATCCCTTACTTTGACAATGTCAAAAATCTTGGTATTTATATTGATAATTCCTTAAATTGGATACGCCAACTGAATGAGGTAAGTAAGAAAACTTTTGTCGCTCTTTGTTCACTGCGTCGCCTTCGATCATTTCTTCCCATTCCTACAAAAATTATGCTCGCACAGTCTCTTCTCCTTCCGATTCTCGACTATGCTGACGCAAGCTATGTAGACATAACTGAGGACCAGCTAAATAAGCTTGAGAGACTTCAAAATACTAGTATTCGGTTCATATTTGGATTGCGCAAATTTGACCATATTTCCCAATTTCGCTCACGTCTCAAGTGGTTACCTATCCGACTTCGCCGGAACATGCATATACTTTCTATTCTGTACTGTGTATTATTTCACCCTTCTACTCCTCCCTATCTAAAGGAGAAGTTTAATTTTGTGGGGCTTCCGGGGGAACCTTTACGCTCTTCTAGAAAATTCATTTTAAGTGTGCCAACTCACAATACATCATTTTTCAATAAATCTTTTACTGTCCAGTCTATTAAGCTCTGGAATGCCCTACCTTTGCATATACGTGAGGCACAAACTATTGTTATCTTTAAGCGATTACTTAAAGAGCATTACTTGTCTCAGTCGTTCGGAGACCGTTAGGATAGATTGTGTGATTATGTATTTATTGTATCTATCAGTTTTATATTATTGTTTGAGGAATTTTGTATATATATATATATATATATTGATATATACGTGTTGTGTGTATATTTATGTATATATGTTTATATATATGTGTGTATGTATATATGTATGTATATGTGTATGTATATGTATATATTATATGTGTTACCTTATCTTTTATTATGTGTTAGTAATTTATATTATTTCATGTATTACTTAGTTATTTATATCTTTTTTTTTTGCATTTATTATTTGTATATTTATATTGCACCACCTACCACCTACCTATTCATTGTTTGTATTACTTTACACCTTTGGTTGCCTGGAAGAGATCGCTATGTAGCGATAAGGCCGCCAAATTGTACATATTATAATCTGATTTTGTTATGACGTTTGTATATTTGTTCGTGGTGTACAATAAAAGTATATTCATTCATTCATTCATTAATGTATGTAAAGAAAAGCAAGCATTGTTATATGAACTTAAGTTGTATTCAATTGAGGTGGATAACATAAAAAAATGTTATGAGACTGAAATAGAGTGCCTTAAATCAGAAATATTGTCACTTATGAACTCCCTTCAAACTGTGTCCAATAAATATAAATCAGCCCAAAATGAAATAAAAGAACACATATTGGCTATGGATAATCTGGTAAAGACTTGTAAATATAATGAGGAGCGGTTTGACTCCTTAATTAAATATCAATGTGAGTGTCAGCGCTCAATGCCAGATTCTTCAAAGTCAGTGTGTGCTGATAATATTATACCACCACAAAAACTCTATGACAGTGCCATAGCAGAGGATATTAAAATAATAAATAACTCAAATATTACTAAAAATAATATAATTGTTTATAGCGATGACATGGGAAAAAATCTAGGCATAACTTTAAATAACTCTTTAAAGGGACAAAAAGTTACAAATTGCTGCATGCCTGGAGCATCTTTTAGTGACATCCTAAATAAAATTATTGTTACTAAATTTTGCCCAAATAGTACAATAATAATTTTTGTTGGTAGAAGAGGCAGTGTCAACAACAAACAGTTATTAAGATATATTGAACAACTTAATAACTTAAATGTACACAAAATTGTCTTGTTCACACTGCCTTATATACAGGGATTGCCACAAGAAAATAATTTAAGACATAATTTAAATATACAAATGCATAATTTAATATCTAATAATAATTTAAATTTGACATATAATTCTAATGATAATAATCATAAATTTCATGTAATTGACATAAATAATTTAATAAAAAAGTTTTGGACAAAAGATAGGTATTACCTATCCAAATATAATTTAAGACTGATAGCAAATGTGCTATCTTATTATTTACTTTTTAACTCAGCCAAGTTTTTGGCTACCAAGACTGCTTTTATTGAGCAAAATCATTTGACATTTAATTTGGAATCAGTTCCAACTAATTTAAATTAGTGAATGTGACAATAGAGGCAATCTCTAGTAATAATAAGAGTTTAATTAAT
The DNA here is from genome assembly GCA_963668995.1 of Parnassius mnemosyne. Lineage (NCBI taxonomy): Eukaryota > Metazoa > Arthropoda > Insecta > Lepidoptera > Papilionidae > Parnassius > Parnassius mnemosyne. The sequence continues at coordinate 1,919,027 of CAVLGL010000090.1, forward strand.
TTTGAATACAGCCCACAAATAAGTAATAAAAATTGTTTACACCTGGTGCATCAAAATATACAAGGCATGTTGGGCAAAGAATTGGAAGTTGAATTGTTTTTAAATAGTAACAATATACACATCCTTTGTATTACTGAACATTGGCTAAAAGATTATAATTTCATGTTTAATTTCAGAAATCACCAGGTGGTCAGTTCCTTCAATAGAGAAAAAAGTTTACGTGGTGGCTCCTTAATATTAGCAGATAAATCATTATTATATAAAGAACGTAAGGATATTGTGAGCCTCTCTGTTGAACGAACTGTAGAAATGGCTTGTGTCGAGCTCGAGCACCTCATTGTTGTAAGTGTTTACAGACCCCCATGTGCTACTTATGACCATTTTGAAAGGATTGTGGAAGAAGTTTTACTCAAACTTAGTAAACAGAACAAGTCTGTTGTAATGTGTGGAGACTTTAATATCAATCTCCTTGAAACTTCTTCCATTAGTATTAAGTTTAGCTCATTGTTTAAATCGTATAATCTTGTAAATTTATTCTTAGAACCAACACGTATTGCTGGGCCTAGTGCGACCTGTATAGATAACATTTTTACAGATGTTAAGCCCTTGCATAAATCAATTATTCAAAATTTGAGTTCAGATCACTGTGGACAGTTAGTATCACTACCTTACATACACAAAAAACAGAAAAATAAGAAAGTTGTGTTTGTTCCAATAAATGAACATCGCTTGGAGAGGTTTAGAAGTAATATAATAAAAAGACTTCCATCACTTTCGTTTAAAAATAGTGCTAATTATTTGTATGCTACATTATTTGAAATTATACGTTGTGAATTTAGTAGAATATTTACTTCTAAAACTTTCTCTTTTAACAGTCGCAAATCATTTAATGAATGGGCGACAGTAGGAATTTATAAAAGTAGGCGAAGGTTATACGAGCTTTATGATGAAAGATCATATAATAGTAGTGTTATATTTAGAGATTATGTAAAAACATATTCTAAAATATTTAAAAAAGTGTGCTCCACTGCTAAGGCTTTACATTTAAGCAACAAAATTAAAACTGCATCCGACAAAATTAAAATGACCTGGAGAATAATAAATAGTGAAACGGGCAAGGTCAAACCGCGCAACTCGGATTTTCTATTGAATATTAACAATAATTTAACCCGATCTGATAAAGAAGTTGCTATGGCTTTTGAGAAACATTTTACTGATGTTCCTTTTTTGACAACAAAATCATTATATTCTTCTCCTACTGTCGCCGAATCATTGCTCAAACAAAATGTAAAGGCTTGTTCAAATACTTTTAAATTCTATAGGGTACTGCCAAAAGATATCGTTAAATATTTTAAAACTATTGATGTTAAGAAAACGGCAGACTTATGGGGGATTTCCGTTAAAGTTATTTTATCTATAATAGATACATTAGCACCTTATCTAGCCACTATATTTAATATAAGCGTCGAATCTGGTGTGTTTCCTGATTTAATGAAACATAGTAAAGTCATACCTATATTTAAATCTGGTAGTACATTAGACCCCGCCAATTTTAGACCAATTTCTGTACTACCAACATTAAGTAAAATTTTTGAAAAAATTATTTTAGATCAGATGTTAAGTTTCTTTAATATTAATAAATTGCTACATAATAATCAATTCGGTTTTACAAGGGGTCGCTCGACAACTGACGCTGGAGTTGAGCTTATTAAACATATTTTTTGTGCATGGGAGAATTCAGAGGATGCTTTGGGTATATTTTGTGACCTTTCCAAGGCCTTCGACTGTGTTCACCATGAGACATTAATCAGGAAGCTACAGTACTATGGTGTCAAGAACACAGCGCTTAAACTTATTATTTCATATTTAAGTAATAGAAAACAGAAGGTTATTATCAATGGTAAAAGTTCTTCCGGGTCACCTGTACTAATGGGTGTACCTCAGGGCTCGATTCTCGGCCCATTCCTGTTTCTGGTGTATATTAATGACTTACCTCACCTTGTAGGGGATAGTCATGATATAGTATTATTTGCTGATGATACTTCCTTGATTTTTAAACTTAAACGTCAATCATTTAAATGTGACGAAGTGAATAATGCTATATCAAAATTAGTGCATTGGTTTAACGTTAATAATCTGCATTTGAACGGAAATAAAACTAATTGTGTTAAATTTACAACAACGAATGTTCAAAATCTGAATACCAATGTGTTTTTAAATGGGGAGGAATTGAGCCCTGTTGTATCCACTGTTTTTCTTGGCATCACTCTTGACGCAAAGCTCCAGTGGGGCCCCCATATATCCAAATTAGCATGCAGACTAAGTTCTGCAGCCTATGCTGTAAAAAAGATTAGAGGTCTCACTAGTGTCGAGACAGCTAGATTAGTTTATTTTAGTTATTTTCATAGCATAATGTCTTATGGGATTTTGCTATGGGGAAATGCGGCTGATTCAGAAACTATTTTTGTTTTACAGAAGAGGGCCATTAGAGCTATTTACAATCTAAAACCGAGAGAGTCTCTTAGAGATAAATTTAAAGAAATTAATATATTAACTTTGGCCTCTCAGTATATTTACGAAAATTTAATGTATGTTCACAAAAACAAAGATAGTTTTAGTAAAAGAAGTGATATACATTCTGTAAACACTAGGAACAAACACAAGCTAGTGATACCAGTTTCTCGTCTCCACAGAGTCAGTAATTCATTCTTGGGGCAATGTATACGCTATTACAACAAGGTCCCGGAAAGTGTACAGGTTCTCTCTATTACCAAGTTTAAATGTTTTATTAAGCTGAAACTGTATAAAAAGGGTTATTATAGTATAAATGAATACATGGTTGATAATAACCCCTGGGAATGAGGTGATCGCTTCCAAGCAGTTTCTAAAATAAATTTTGTAAATAGTTCCTAATCATTTATATTGTAAAATTTATTTAAAAAAAAAAGTCCCGCTGGGTTTCTTGCTGGTTCTTCCCAGGACAGAGGTTTTTTTCGAACCAGTGGTAAAGTAAAAAATGACTTTCAATAAGAATTACACATGTAATGTATATTGAATAAAAATATATTCTATTCTATTCTATACATGTGAATCCTCTTATGGCGAAAGAAAGTGTTCGCCACAAAAAGATTCTTTTCCACACATACGGTGAGGAGGTCTTCACCATTCTCATTTATTCTTTCATCGCCAAACGTTCCTAATATCCTTTCATAACCAGACCTCTTCACCCCAACCCTTCCATTAAAATCTCCTAACATAATAATATTTTCATTTTCCTTACATTTCATCAACACCAGCCTTACCATGTCCCAAAACTGCTCTCGGATATAAGTGGGCTTAGACATATCTGGGGCGTACACCCCTAGCAAAAACAACTTCTTTAAGCCCACTTTCATTCGTATCCACAGCAGCCTTGGGCTAACACATTCATACTCTTTCACACATTGACCCATTCTTTCTGAAAGGATGACACCGACTCCCTGACATGCCCGCTCGGTCTCGTCTACTCCAGACCAGTAAGCGGTATACATGCCATGTGCAGTGACATCTCTTCCCTTTCGTTTCGTCTCGTTTACACATAACACATCTATTCCTCTATCATTCATCATTTCGCATACTTCATCCATCTTATCATTCATTGCTCCACATACATTCAGCGTGGCCAGACGGGCCTCCGCAATCCACTTTTCGCCCCCCCGGGAGACAGGACGTGACGGGTGGCGAACCTCGTCGCCGGTTTTTCTCCCGGAGATTCTTCGCACCCCTGCCCCATTAAAGGGGCGCCGGGAACTCGGGGCCATTTCTTTTCCTTCTTGGCTCATGGTGCGAACTAAGGGGTGGTAGATTTTATGCCGCTACCATACGGCGAGGAGCCGAGGCTGTCGTTTCGGCTTTGTCGCTCGTTTAGCACCACCCGGGGGACACGTGTAGGGTGGGCCTAGGATTAGGTGGTCGAAGCCTACGGACGCGAGCGACTCATCCAAGATAAAATAACCCATCGACTGTAATTATAGTAGCTATATATTATATGCCTTTCAGACCGGAACCGGACCGGTGAGCTTATTGAGTATTCAGAGACAAGCATCCTTGAATAAATAACAACGATAATTAATTTTATTGTACCTTCCGCAACTAATTCATCATCGAGAGTAAATAAACAAGAGCAATAATTAGTTTCGAAATATTTATGACATTAGTGCTACTAAAATTTTAAGTACTAATTTATAACCATGATTTGATTTATATTAAATTGGAATGACAAAGATAAAGAATCAAAGTGCTGATCGCTTTAAGATCTAAAATCGAATGACTCGTTACCAGCAAAAATGATCTTCGGTTCTTGTCAATTACCATACTAAATACAGTCGTTATCAACACCAACATTATCATCGTCATCATCATTATCAGCCAGTAAAGTCGAATTATTTTTTTATATTTAAATGAACAGTACACTTTGAGTTAATCTAATTTTATAGATTTGACTTATTTTTAATTTTGGATATTTAGCCAGAGGTTGACGTCCCATCCATTCATCCATAACAGCCTGTAAAATTGCACTTCTAAACATAGCACTCCCCTATAAATTGCATCATACGGAGTAATTAACTTAATTGTTACGCTTGGCAGTTATATTTTACATATCATTTTTATCCTTCTTTTTTATTAAATATCAATTTTCTCATAACCTTCAATAAAACTAATTATCTTTTCAGTAGATTTGTGATTTAAACGTGTAGTTTAAAGATGTATAATCCGAGAGGTGGGACATGGTGACCTATGGAACAGGTATTGTTAATTACCTTTTTTAGACACCGGTCTCTCACAAACTAGGGTTCATTACATTTATAGTATTAACAGGTTTGTCATCAATATTTATGTACCGATTTTTGATGAGGAAATAAATATAAATACTAACTCCAATTCTAGTATTGACGATCTCAGTACTAGACGTGAATATCCTTGATGCTGCTGCCCATCGTTAGTCTTTGTGTTTTACGCTGTGTCACAAAGTAAGTTCGTGGGCCACCTGCATTCATCAACTTCCTGCATGTCTTACCAGGTCTTCACTCCATCTTGTGGGGGGTTGCCCTACTCTTCACTTACAGCTACGAGGCTGCTACTCGAGAACCTTTTCTCCCCATCGGTGTTAGGTTCTTTGAACTAGAGCCAGCCCATTGCCACTTCATCTTACTAATCCGTTGGGTTATGTCAGTCACTTTGGTTCTGCTGCGGATATACTCATTTCTAAGTATATCACGCAAAAAAACACCGTGCTTAGCCCTCTTCATAGCTTGCTGAGCCACCTTGAGCGTCCTCATACGGCCAGCAGTGAAGGACCACGTCCCAGATCGATTAGTCATCACTGGCATCATGCACTAGTTGTACAGTCTCGTTTTCAAATTTTGAGGTCTACCAGACGATAAGATGTGTCGTAATTTCCCCGACACTGCCCAGCCGAGTTGAATGCGTCGGTTGACCTCTCGGTTGAAATTGGACTTACCTAGTCGGACTATTTGTCCCAGGTAACATACTCGTCAACAACTTCAAGCTTAGTACTCCCAACAACTACCGGCATAGGTGTGACATGGACGTTATACATGATCTTTCTTTTGTCCATGTTCATCTTAAGACCTATCCGTTGGGAGGTACTATTGAGGTCATTGATCGTAGTGCTTAGGTCCTCCAGCGATTCTAATATCAGGACTATATCGTCGGCAAATCGAAGGTGAGTGATATATATAGGCCATTGATGTTAATAACGTATCCTTTCCATTCCAGTTGCTTGAAAACACCTTACAATGCAGCGGTGAAGAGTTTCGGGGATATTACGTCACCCTGTCTTACACCTCTCTGCAGTTGGATAGGTTTCATAATCTGGTTCTGTACTTGGATAGCTATCGTAGCCCTAATGTACAAACACTTCAGCACTTCGACAGTCCACTTGCTACCGCTGGAGGGACTGTAGCACCGCACAAATTTTGACGGAATCAAAGGCTTTATCATAGTCCACATACACAAGATAAAGTAGCAAATTGTACCTTCGGTCTTCAATATCATTTGTGGAAGGGTATTCATATGGTCTATAATGCTATCCATTGAACCGTCCATGCCGCGCGAGTGATTCTCGCCCCACCTGTCGGCGCAGTAAAATGTAACTTTTTTTACGACCGCACGAGACTGTAGCAACAAAAACGATTACTACTGAAAAACTACTACACCTACATTCAAATAAAAAAATATTTTCAAAAAGCTCAAGGAATTCAGAATTTACTTTGTTAAAAGAAAATTGGTCAAATTAAAAATAAAAGATAAAAATATAGCTTTCCAAGAAAGCTTTTTTCTTTTTTTTTGAGTTTCCAAGAAAAGTATAATATTTACTAGAGAATTATTTTATATTGTAATAGTACATGATATTTCCTTTAAAATAACACTAATTACAATACCATGTTATATTCTCAATATAGATAAATATATTATATTTACTCAATATAAATTTTAATAAATAAATAAAAATAAGTTTTAATAATTTCAAGACACAACTCAACATACGTTTACTTTATTATAAATGGCTATCAACGTGGTTATAGTGAATCATTCATTTCATCATCATCATCACCATTACAGCCCTTCACAAGTCCACTGCTGAACATAGGCCTCCCCCAAAGAATGCCACAAAGCACGGTCCTGAGCCACCTGCATCCATCGACTTCCTGCATATCTTACCAGGTCGTCACTCCATCTAGTGGGGGGACGCCCTACACTTCATTCACTTATATTCACACATCATTCATTTATAATTAGCATTTATTTGACAAAAAAAAACTATTAGAGTACTTTTTAAACAACATTATATAATCAATAAACGATGATCGCGTATAGTGATCTTGAATGTGTGATAGTGATCATGATTAAAAATTTTTTTCTAAAGTAATTAAGTAGTAGTTTCTAAAGTAATTAAAATTTTAAAAGACACGATTTAACTATGAAATACAAATCTAGAGCACGTATAGTATCGGCTGATGACTTTAAAATAAACACATTAAAAAGAGGTAATATCTACTACTAATGAACTTCAAGATTTATGTTCCTACACGATGTACCTACATGTAAGTCATCATGCATCGATCATATTTTGAGTAATACTCCGGATGCAACTGCAATAGTGTTACCACTTTATCTATCTGATCACGACATAGCACAATTGTTAAGCTTTCCTTTAGAACGTGATATACAAAAGCAAGCGATATACTATATTTATAAAAGAGATTACAACTTAGATAATATTAGGAAATTTAAAGAATGTCTACAAAAAATGTATTGGTCTGAAGCTCTGAAGCGTATACGGCAAATGATGCTAACGTCGCTTTCAGTAGTTTTCGTGACTTATTATGCCTTTTATATAATTTTTACTTTTCCAAAAGTACGAATTAAAGTAGATATAAATAGTAATAAGAAACAAAATTGGATAAGTAAAGGAATCAAAGCTAGTTCTAAAACCAAACAAATCCTAAGATATAAATACTACTTTTAACAGTGGTAGAGCCACGCGGCGGCTTTTGCTGTCGCACGGATGGGCCGGCTCGAACCGGGGTGGTACCACGACCTCACAGAATACCAACGTGAAGTAGAGGTTTACCTCTGCGTTTCGCTTGGTGAGTGCAGGTGGCCGGAGGCCCTTTTTACTGGAAATGAGGCATTCCATCTTAGTCCTCACGGGTGACAACGCATCTGCATTTTGATTCGCAAACGAGAATAGATGTAGATGTCTATGGGCCGCAGCAACCACTTACCATCAGGTGGACTGTGTGCTCGTTTGTCACCCTTATCTTATAAAAAAAAAAAAAAAAAAACTAAAGAAATACAAATGCTGTTAAAAAATCAAAATATATGACATATTCCAAATTATTAAGGAAATGTATTTATAATTTAAAAAAAAATGCCAACATAAAGTTTATTAATATAAATGACAGCAAGTGTAAGGCCACGTGGAACATTATTAAAAATTAAATAGCTAGCTTACATAACAAAAATAACATAGAAAAAATTATGATTAATAACGCAGTCATCACGAACCCAATAGAAATAGCCTCTGCGTTCAACAATCACTATATTAATTCAACACACGAAACAACACACAAAAAGAAGAAACTTACTAAGTTACAGTTATCATATCAACTCTAAGTTTCTTAACCCTTTACTTGGCAGATATTTTTTTTTTCCTTATTTTAATGTTTTTCTTTCAATCAGGGTGTTTATTTAGGTAAATAAAAGGTGAATAAAATATTTAAAAAAATCTTTTGCTTTTAGATATTTTTTTATTGAACGTATCCTGCAGTGCACACTGCCAGGTAAGCAACAATTTACATGATAAAAAGTACGTATCCTGACAGATACAGTGCCATGTTTACATTGTAACAAAAAATAGATTCTAATTGTAATTAATCAACAATTATTTATCATTTTTATTATCAAATAAACAGTTTTATAATTATGAGATCACGTTATATAATCAAACAATACAAATTATTTGCTTTAGAATACTATTTGGTATGATATGCATGAAAACAGTTTCGTTCTTCTACCAAACAAAGTCTTAATTTACATTTTTGACAATGAATTGGCTTTTTGTGCAATTTTTTCCACCTGCCTTTAGTTTGAAATACTGGCATATGCCCAACTTGAACTTATCATACAGCGACAATGGGTCTCTCTGCAGCTGGTTTTTTATTAGGGGTACATAATTTTTGAGTTTATTGGCAGAAACGCCTCTGTCAAACAAAAGTAAGCTTCGGTAAATTTCATATCTGAATTCTTTCAATGGCATTAATTTTGACTTATTTGATGCACCTCGTCGGTACATAATCCAAGCGTTATTACATATTACATATATTACACATAATACATACTTCAAGGATTTGCGAAAACAGAGGTAGATACAAGCGATGTCCCTTGAATTCTGTAGTGTATAACGCAATAAGCATATCCACGCCACCCATATTGGAGTTGTACTCCTTTATCATTCGTGGACATGGTACTGGTATTTTCTTTCTCAGTACTTTGTTATACCAAGAAATACCGTGGTACAGTTTGGAGAGTATGTGAGTCTACGTATGTGCTTGCAACAGTGACGCATTTGTGGTCGTACCACTTGGTAACAACAATCTTGTTTTTGTTACACACAACCTGAGTATGTGTACCTCACTTTATTTTTTATTTTTTTATCAGTAGGAAGTTTCTCCGGTGCTCCACGAAGTCGGTTGAATCTAACAGTTCTAAAAATACCGTATCCATTTCTCAGTCGGTGCATCAATTTAATTTAGATAAAGAAGTTGTGAAAGCACAAGATTTTACAAGCAGGCTGGCAAATGGATTTGGCTAGAGCTATGACGACTTTTGCAACTTATCCCATGCTTTCTTCTTCTTCGGTAAACAAAGTGAACTGGAATGTATCTTCCCCTCCATATAGCAAAGTCATATACAATGCCCGAAACACCCTAGCTTTGGTGAACTAATTTCAGCAGCTTGTAACAATAAAATTGATGATGATTGCCTTGGTGACAAAATTGATGGCGAAGCGCAAGTATTACTTGCAGGCGATGAGTACAGTTGCAAAGCTGAAGAATTGTGCGTTATTTTTTTTTTTTTTTAATAAGATACTAGTAATGCTATTATTAAACATTACTAATATTCCCTTTAACCACTTCTGATAAGCTTAAAATGCTTGTGTTAGCAGTGGTTCACGACAGTAGTCGAATGGTGGATTCGAACCCACGACTTTTCGAGTTCGCAGTCTGCGCCCTGCCATTAGGCTACTGACGCTTAATCATTCATTTCATCTATCTCTTTATTGCTATCCGATAATAGGTTTAGATCCAACAAAGACGATGGCAAAGATGGAGCTGGGGAGCTACTGTCGGAAAGAGTTGGAGGGATATACTTATATAACTCATCAGCTGAATCATCTCTGCTACCTACATCTGATCTAGCTCCAGATTTTGGAACTAGGGCTAGAATTCTGCGGGCTCTGTTTAGTTGTTGTTGAAGCTTTTGTTGTGAAATCTGGAAACAAACATTTATTATCGTACAGCTTATCTTAAATATGTATGAGCATTTGTACCAAAGCATACATAATTATAAAAAAAATATATTTCTATCTACTACAGTTACTGTACAAGTGTTACACAAATTTTTTTTTTAAATGTATTTAAATGTGTTGATTAGGAATACAAAAAATCAACAATTATCTTTTTTTTGCATAGACATACATTCACTGATAAACTGGCAGTGTATCTTCATAGATACATGTCAAAGTAGCACTAGTTTCTTGCGCAGCTGGCAGTGTATACTCAGAGATACATATGGACAAACTGAGTTGTAAAATGGAATATATAAAGTTTTGGTATCAAAAAACTACATCCAGGAATAATATAGTATTACTGCATTTACTTTCACTTCAAATAATAATGAAAAATGCATAAAAAAGTAGCAAAATACATAATACTTACCGGCTTGTGCGTAGACGCCTGCTTACGGTCTACCATCTTGCGGGCTACTGACAGTTCAGTGTTACCAGCAATAAAACTATAAATCCTACTAAATATCATACTTCATAAACTAACTTATTACAAGAAAAACTATGTCAAAATTCGTTTAGTTTTCCTACAATATTTTTTTAAAGAGCAGTGTATCCACTGATGCACTCTGCCAAGTTAAGGGTTAAACCTATGTCAAAAGACGAAGTTAAAAGAGAGACAATGTCATTAAAAAATACTAGTTCTGCGGGCTATGACGACATAGGTACAAAAATTATAAAAATTTGTGTCAATGAAATTATAGAAATCTTGACTCATTTAATAAATCTACCTTTTTCGTGTGGAACTTTTCCAGATGCGCTTAAGTTCTCCACTGTTACACCACTGTTTAAAAAAGGAGAGAGATAGTCAACAATTATCGCTCAATAACGTTGATGCCTATTATGTCCAAAATATATAAAAAATGTATGTACAAAAGAATAATCGAATTCTGCTACAAATGTAATATTATAATTAACGAACAATATGGATTTCAAAAAGACAAATCTACAACGTTGGCCATTTTTTCTCTCATAAAAATAATACTGGAAAATTTAAATAATAATCATTTAACTACAGTGCTATTTTTTTACCTATCTAAAGCTTTTGACTTGGTCTCATACAACCTCTCGCTACAAACACCCGAATAGCTTGGGATTAGAGGACCTACTCTTCAATGGATATCTTCATACCTCAGTAACAGACAGCAATGTGTTACAGTCATGAAAATAGATGAAAATAAGGATCTCATAAATTGACGGCTCCGTGGCGCAGTGGCTTAGCAATCAGTTGTTGCGCTGGGGGCCGCGGGTTCAAATCCCGCACGGAACAAGTATTTGTATGGCCTACAAATAATTGTTCCGCGTCTGTATGTTTGTCCTTGTGCAATTTATGTTTGTAAACTGCCTCCATGACACAGAAGAAAATCCTAGTGTGGGAGTAACGTTTTTTAAAAATAATAAAAAAATAGGTATGGCGTTCCACAAGGAAGTGTGCTCGGTCCTATTTTATTTCTATTATATATAAATGCCATTGTTAATATAAAAAATCATAAATGCATATTATTTGCAGATGACATTTCAATAATTGTGACCGTTAATAAAAAATATAATCTTTATATATAAAAATTACGTGTCACATTGTTTATCCGTGATGAACTCTTAAACTACTGAACTGATTTTAATGAACTTTTTCACACTGTGTGCAGTTTGGTCCTACTTGAGAGATAGGACACTTTTTATCCCGATAAGTGACCTTCAATATTTTTTTATTGCGAATTTAAGGATTTTTTCATAGGAAGGGTCGTCGGAGAAGGCAGAACAACGCCTGCCTGCACAGCTAGTACTAATATAATACTTACTTATCTTCACGCACAATCCCTGACGGGGTAGTCAGAGAGAACAGATCGCCAAGTGTCACGATCCTTACATACCTCTTTCGCTTCTTTCAGATTCATTATCTTCTTCATACATGCATGTCTAGGTATCCGAGTACTCTTGACCCTACCCTCTTCGAGCAATTTGCTCACATGGTCTTCGAAAGATAGTCTCGGTCTACCTCGACACCTTTTAATATTAACTTTCGCGCTATATATTTTCTTCACCATTCGGTCTTCACTCATTCGCTCAACGTGCCCATACCACCGAAGCACGCCCTTATCAATTTTTGTGATAAGGTCATCTTTCAAACCTGCCATATTGCGAATCTCTTCGTTTCGCTTTCGGTCGGCCATGGTAACGCCGCACATTTTACGAAGAGATCGCATCTCCACTGCATTCAACTTTCTTTTATTCTTCTTCTGGCATACCCAGGTTTCGCTGCCATATAACAAAGTCGGTACCAACACTGCGTTATGTATTGCAAGGCGTGCACTCTTCACTACGTCTTGCCTTTTGACTAACGCAGTCAGGACACCATTGACTTTGTTCCCGGCAGCGACACGCCTGTCCACATCTAAATCACATCTTCCATCCCGGCTAAAAGCACTCCCCAAGTATACAATTTCATTTACCTGTTCCAGACATTCCTGATTTACCCATATTTCACAATTCGTTCTCTCTTCGTCCCTTTCAAATACCAGAACCTTAATTTTATTAGCATTCAAATGGAGAGATCTAATTTCACATTCCTCTTTCATACACGTGACTAATGCCTGCAGTTCTGCCTCTGATGGTGCAATAAGCACTGCATCATCAGCATACAGCAGACAATTTACTTTTATGTCACCCAATTTCACACCCAAACAGCTATTCTTTAAGCTTTCAGCTTCTGTAAACAGCTGTCAAGATACAGTATGAACAGCCAGGAAGACATGACACAACCCTGTTTTACGCCCGTTTGGATGCTAAACATGGGTTTACAAACACACACGCACACAGGCTTTACAAACATAGTAAAGAGACTGCACAGCCCTTAGCAATCGACCATCCACACCATACCCTGCAACAGTTCCCACATTTTCTTCCTTACAACCTTATCAAATGCTTTCTCAAGATCCACAAAAGCACATAAAATCTTCTGGTTAGCAGCCAGAAGCTTTTCCGTGATCATGCGGAGAGAAAACATTTGATCCGTGCATCCTCTTCCAGGTCTAAATCCGCATTGTGCCTCCCATAGAAATCTTTCTGATTTCTCTTGCATCCTACGTGTCAAAACCTTCGAGTAAAGTTTACTTGCTAAACTGGTCAAGCTGATCGCCCGATAGCACCCGCAGTCAAAATGTGAACCTTTACCTTTATATAAAAGCACAATGACTGCGGATCGCCAATCATCCGGGACATCCCCCGTCCGCCAGCACAAATTGCACAGCAGATGAAAGCTGTCCCAGACGCGAGGCCCACCATACTTGACCATTTCAGCAGTAACTCTGTCTAGTCCCGCAGCCTTACCACATTTCAAACTTCGAATCGCACGTTCAATCTCTTTCATTCTGATGACCTCAGTGTCATCGAGGTCCGGGTCTGGCGTACCAGTCACGGCGTCATCCCCGGATCCCTCACTAAGATCATCACACGCATACATTTCTCTATAAAATTCGCTCCATCGCTGCATGACGTCCGATTTTTCTGAGAGGACGTCATTAGTTCTCGAAAGCACTTTGTTTATTCTTAAGGCCGTCGCACCACTTCGGGTCCTTCCAACCTCTTTCCAGAAGAGTTTGGAGTTCTCCTTAAAGTTGTGCGACAACCTTTCGTCCGCTTTTATTCTACACCTTTCACGCACTTCCTCAATCAATGCTTTCGTGTGAACTTTCTGCAGCCTATATCTTTCTTTCATCGTCTCTCTCATATGCTTATCATTACTAGAGGCCAAGTAGTCTAACCATGCTTTCTTATTCTTCTTTACAGCTTCTTTCACTTCATCATTCCACCATGCATCTCTTCTTTTACTACTGCCTCTTTTTATTGTTCCACACACTTCTTCCGCTGCACTTACCACTCCTTCCCTAAGGTTCTGCCATGTTCTTTCTACACATTCTTTTCTGCCATCGATGGTGTCAAGCTTTTCGGCTACCCTCGCATGATATTTGTCCCTAGTATCCGCTTCCTGAAGCTTCCAGCTTCGGATGCGACAGACCAACTGTGATTCTGTTACTGCCGTCCGGTAGCGCCAACCCGCAAACAGATCCCTAAATCTGGTAATCACTAGATAGTGATCCGTTCCCAGGTTAGCACCCCTGAACACTCGTGTATCCATCACTTGTTTTCGCAGTCGGTCATCCACCAGGAACAAATCGATCATACTTCTCTCATTCTTTCGTTGTCTAGTATACATATGGATTTTCTTGTGATTAAACATAGTGTTTGTCACAAGAGGACCATTTTCCTTGCATACCGCCAGTATAAGCTTGCCAGCATCATTAACCCTTTTATCGCCAAACTTTCCAAGTACCGACTCGTACCCTGGTCGAGCGGTACCAACCCATTCATTCAAATCACCACATACAACAATTCTTTCGTTTCCCCTAGCCAAATCTAGAACTTCTCTTACATTCTCCCAAAACTCCTCCAGCTCAGCCCTGGACGACGAAGCTACCGGCGCATAAACAGCCAAAAGGAATAACTTCGTCAGTCCCAATTTAAAGCGAACCCAGAGAAGTCTTGAGTTCACAACCTTATATTCAGTCATAACATCGACCAACCGAGAAGACAGCAGCACCCCCACTCCCTGACAGGCGTTCTCGCTCTCCGTGACTCCGGACCATAGAGCTAACACCCCGCCAGGGAGCTCTTCACTGCCCTTCCGTTTGGTCTAATATTTGCAATAATACTTAAAAGTCAATTTACTTTAATACCATACCATAAAGTTTAAGTGTTAGTGGAGGGGTTCCGGGAAGGCAAAACAATTAAGTGACATTAGTATCGTATAAATATTAATGTCAATATTTATACGATGGTAACATTACTTAAATGAGGATATCCGCAGTAGAACCAGAGTGACCGACATATCCCAACGGATTAGTAAGCTGAAGTGGCAATGGGCCGGCCATATAGCTCGAAGAACCGACAACCAATGGGGAAGAAAGGTTCTCGAGTGGCAGCCTCGTACCGGCAGGCGAAGTGTTGGGCGTCCCCCCACTAGATGGAGTGACGACCTGGTAAGATATGCAGGAAGTCGATGGATGCAGGTGGCTCAGGACCGTGATTTGTGGTATTCCTTGGGGAAGGCTTATGTTCAGCAGTGCACTTGTGAAGGGCTGTAATGTATGAAAAAAAAACATTACTCAAAAAACAAAATTAGGGTTCTGCGCAAAAAAATTGATACACATGAAATCGTAGTGAATTCCACGCGGGCGAAGTCGCCGGGCACAGCTAGTAAGAAGTATAATTTTAATCTTAAAATACCAAAAATAAAAGCAGTAACAAATTAAACATTTTTAGGAATGACTATAGATGAAAATTTAAACTGGAAATTGCATGTAAAGGATGTATCTACGAGATTAAATAAGTTTGCATACGCCTTTGCATACATTTAAAAAACCTTACAAACATAAAAACGGCTGTTCTGTCCTACCATGCATACGTAGAGTCAATACTGCGCTATGGACTTATAATCTGGGGTAAAAGCATGGATCAAAATAGAGCATTTAGTGCACAAAAAAATGTATCAGAGCAATATGTGGACTTAAACCAACTGAATCATGTCAACAGGTGTTTAAAAAATTTGACTTATTACCCTGCCCGTGTCTTTATATTTATGAAATATGCATGTTCGTATGGAAGCATAAATATTTATTTAACACGGCAAATGATGCAAATCCCCGAAACCGGCGAAACCCATACAATCTCATTTTAAGTGACATACCTAGAATTAAGTAAATATATTAAAAGTTGTCTATCTATGTGTGTACGTTTATATAACAAGCTACCAAATAATCTAATAAATGGTAAATACTAGATTATTTAAATCTAAATTAAAAGAATACCGAACTAAGAATAATATATACAGCATTATGGACTTTTTTAATCATAACCCTTAATGTACAAAACAAAACCTTTGCATGCTATATGTAACTGTAGCAAAACATGTTGTTCAATTGTACAATATTTGTAAAACCTTTTCATACCATGTTTTAAGCAAATAAATATAATAATTTGGGGTATCTATATAGTTTACTCATCTGGTTAGGCTGCATAAATATATAATTGTAAATGAAAATGATAAACATACATAAATATCAACAAAATAAAATAAATACATAAAAAATATATAAGTATATAAAAACCCAACCAGATGGAAGCCCTCGGCAGGGGAGACCAAACGGCCGAGGGTTAGGGGGAAAGGGAAAGAAACCGGCGGACGATGCGGGCGGTATCGAGGAGCACCGCCTTCTGCATTTGAGCTTGGAGCGTTCCGTCACGGAGTCCCAGCCGCCTCAGATGACCCGAGAGGCTGACTGGGATTAACCCGTTCGCAGAAACGACAATAGAAATAATTTCGGCCTGCAGATCACCCCACATGTCGGTCACCTCGTGAGCCAAGTCCAGATATTTTGTCAGCCTATCTGTTTCGGCTTTAACGAGGTTCTCATCATAAGGAATGGTAATGTCGACCAAAAATATCCTTGACTGTGCCCGGTCCATCAGCACAATATCAGGCTTATTCGCAAGAATAGTCCTGTCTGTGATGATGGCCCGGTCCCAGTCAAGGATATTTTTGGTCGACATTACCATTCCTTAAGATGAGAACCTCGTGAAAGCCGAAACAGATAGGCTGACTTATAATATGGCAGTTTCCGATCCACGATCCGATCGTATTTCAGAGCGAGCTCCTTGTGTAGAATCCTGGCTGTGCAAATACTCAGAGTGAGAAAGTGTCGAATAACCGGAGATGGCATGCCTAAGTAACTCACCGGGATGGCGACAAACTCCACAGATGTCGATGGCGCCATCCCTTAGGATGTATTTCCGATAATTGTTGGTCTTAATAACCTGATCCTGTATTGCATAGACAAAACCCTCTGTTTCCCCAAAGAGGTCACCGAAACGTAGCCAGTGAAGGGAGGCAACTGTGTCTACGAAAGGCTCATGTAGAACCTTATAGAATCTCCCGTGGAGCTCTTTCTCCTTTCATACGGTCTCCCGGTCAGAAATGGTCTGTACTACCCCGGCAGTCATTGTCTTTCCATTAAGCAAATAAATATACCTAGTCAGGTCATAAATTTTGTCACATGTTTAATATAAAATAATTGAAACAAGTTTATTCATTATGTAACTATTTATATAGATACCAAAATGAACTTAACAAAACATAGATTCTTATGACACTAAAGTTTATTCAAAATGACCTCCGTGATTTTGAATACAGGCCTTCAATCTGCGCGGCCAGTCGTCTATCGCAGCACGAACGAGGTCCATGTCAATATCGGCGGCTGCCTTAATCAAGGATGTCTTGAGTGACTCCAAATTGGGATGAGGCTTTGAGCACGCCTTTTCCTCCAAGTGTTGCCATATCTTGTAATCTAACGGATTCAAATCTGGACTGGAGGAGGGCCAGTCTTCGTGCCGGATGAAGTCGATTTCACGCGCCGCCAGCCAGTCTTGTGTGCTCTTCGCTCTATGAGCTGGCGCCGAATCTTGTTGGAATACCCAGTGCCTGTTATTGAACATGGTATGAGAAACAGGTTCCACAAGGTTCGTCAGGACGGTATTTTGATACACAACTGCATTCATTTTTACACCTCTCTCACAAAAATGTACCTCTGTTAAGCCCCAATAAGAAACTCCCAACCATACCATGAGCGAGGATGGAAAATGACCTCGTTAGACACGCGGAATACGGTTGCTCGCTTCTTCACTACTGTGTGCGTACACCTTATCATTTTGCTTGTTGTAGCTCTCTTCTACGGTAAAAATTTTTTCATCCGAAAACAGAATTTCCCGATATTTTTTTCCCGCGTACCGCTTCAACAAAGCGCGGCATCTCTTCAGTCTCAGGTCCATTTGACGAGCATTCAAACGATGTCCTGTTTTTCTTCGATATGCCCGAAGCCCTAAGTCTTCATTTAACACCCTTTTCACCGTGGTTCTGCTTAACCCCATCTGAAGGGCCAACAGTTTCTGCTTACGTTTGGGATTTCTTTGAATTCGCGCCTTCACAGCTTTTATCACTGCTGGAGTCCTAACAGACCGAGGGCGACCACTTTTTGACCTGTCATCTACACTAGAGTAGTCATTGTATCGTTTGATGGTACGATAAACGAATCTTTTGGTTATATTCAAATTTTTCAGTATGTCAAAAATTTCAATTGGCGCGTAACCGCAACGATGCAACACAATAACTGCAACACGGTCTTCTTTAAGCATCCACTCCATATTTAAAAATGAGTAAAATTCTAAAAAGTATACAGTTTTATTTTCATGAATAATTCGAAATTCGAATTCAATAAACTTTTTTGTGGCCAGCATTGTAAAAGAAAAGTTTTTACTGTGTGACAATACTTTTTTTTTTGGAGTTTATGGCCTGGTATCTAGACCTTTAGGCCAAGTCTTAAGTATTTTTATTCGGTTTATTGTAATTTCCTCACTCCTTCATAGTATACTGCTTCACAATATGTTGATGCGTCACATTGTGCAGTTCTTGGGAGATTTTGGCGGCAACTTGATCCAGCAGACAGCTGATAGTTGGCGATGGTATCTAAAGGTGCCTATGCAAACAAACAGCTTATCTTGAGAATCCATCACCATCAGAGCACTTGTTTCACTGTTTCCACTAATAGTTCACATGCGTAGACACTTAATACACAAAATCGCAACACTTTTACATATCAAAGTCCACTTCAAACCATTATTTAAACAATAATACAGGAGCAGCAAACCGCCGCCGGTCAATTTCCCGCCAAAACTCCTCTGTGACAATACTTATGACCTGACTAGGTATTATTATTATTATTAAGAATATGTAATAATTTTCGAATTTTCGTTATGGTACATATTACCTAAAGAAAATATCTTCCCAATTAATTTGATGTACAATAATATTAGAAATAACATAAAAGCAGAAAACTTATCACATTTTTGATCGAGTTCCTCACACTTTAACAGTCTACAAACAAAATGGCGAAATGTCATTTTCACATTTTTTCTAAATATTTTGTTACTATTACACAGATAAAATTCATGACTGTAGTCAACATGAACAGGTAAGGCAAAAATTTTTTTGTTGACTACAGTCACCGTGGACAGTAGCCTTTTAGGAAACCGACTTGTTCGGGAGGCTGAAAGTCGTTCAGTCTGCATGCGAGGCGATTCGTAATGACTGTCGAAAACAACACGTATGAGATGCGACTCAGAAGTGGAATCGGTTCCACCCGCTTTCAGAAGCTCCGCTGTAATTCCATCCTCGCCCGGGACCTTACCGTTTTTAAGTTGCTGGATAGCCATTCTAATCTCGCTCAGACTGACGTCTGGAATATCATCGGAATAGTGTCGTATAATTGACTAAAAGCCAACTATCCTATACTATTCCGATGGTACGTAGATTATTATATTGCGTGGTAGAGCCACACTGCAACCATATTATGATTGTAGCTTGAATTGGCTAGCTTTACCGCGAAAGGACCAAGCTATCACAGAATACCAGCGTGAAATAGCGGCCTAATGCTGCTGGATTTCGTATGTGTTTTGTGAGCGTAGAGAACTTGAGACGTTTTTTTACTGGAAGCGATACATTTTATCTCAGTCCTCAGGGGTGACAACACATCTACATTTTGATTCTAAATCGAGGATAAATGGTGGACTGAATGTTCGTTTGTGACCCTTATTCTCATAGAAAAACTCTAAAGGTTTTTAAAGTCATCATCTATACTTACCTGTCAATTAGATTGATATAAATAAAATTGTATGATTTAATGACATTATTCATTAATTCATTACAGCTCGTCACAAGTCCACTTCTGAGCTTCAGCCCCTTCCAAAAAATTGCCTTGTTTTTGCTATACTTGCTATGCTTGCAACTATAGTTGGAGTTAATTGTCATTGTTATAAGTTTTTATTAGAGATATGCTGCTGCCCATCTCCTGTTTCGGTTTTCTTCTATTGTCTATTACATCCAAAGAATTATATGGGGTAGTGGGTTATTTTACGCTACCACTACTGAGCTTCGGCTTCCTATACAGATTGTTTGGTATTACACAGATTGGTGGTTACTTGGGTTGGTAACTGCCGATTTTATAATAATTATTAAGTTGTTATTAGAGAGACGTTACTGCCCACTTTCATTTTCGGATTTCTGCTATCGCCCATTAGACTCACGGAATGATATGGATAATTGGAATCCTAACGCCGTTACATACGCCTAATATGGCAAAATATATCGTATTAATAGAATATACTTGCAAAAGAATAGCTTCTCATACATACTGTATCTAAGTATCTAATACATACATTAAAATTGGTTGGTTGGCTATAAAATTTTACGATGTAGCCGACCTAATCAGATCACGTTCCAAAGACAAAGGTTTCTGAATTGCTTTATATTTGCTACGGACATACAATTAACCTGATCGAACCCGACTCCCTTTAGAAAATTTTATTGATAATAGACAACAACGTGATTGCATTAATTAATACGTGCTGAAAAGATGCCCATTACTCAAAACTCTAAAGCGAGCAGTTCTTGTCTATACGGGTTTATCTAATTCATTTCTCGGAATTTTTTTAATATGTAATAGAACCACGCTGTAGGTATATTATGATTGTGGCAAGAAATGGTCAGTTCGACCGGGGTAAAACCACGCTCTCACATTATAACAGCGTGAAATGTATTTTGTATGATGACTGTGTGGGGATGCGAATAATCAAGACACCACATATATTAAATAACCGTTTATTTCTACGAAGTTTAAAGTCGTGGATCGGAGCGCGGACGAGCGGCCTCACGGCGTCGGACGGTTACATCGACTGGCGAGGCGGCGAAAAACGAACCGGTTGCTCCAGCGCAGCCGAGGGCTCCCGACGATTGCCGAACGGTCAACAGCTACGGCCGTGCTGCCACAACTGTACATAACCGGTGACTTGAAACGAGGCATAACTATCTTAGTTTTTAGAGTACATCATCATCATCATTCATCATTACAGCCCTTCACAAGTCCACTGCTGAACTTAGGCTTCCCCCAAAGAATGCCACAAAGCACGGTCCTGAGCCACCTGCATCCATCGACATCCTGCATATCTTACCAGGTCGTCACTCCATCTAGTGGGGGGACGCCCTTCACTTCGCCTGCCGGTACGAGGCTGCCACTCGAGAACCTTTCTTCCCCATCAGTTGTCGGTTCTTCGAGCTATATGGCCGGCCCATTGCCTCTTCAGCTTACTAATCCGTTGGGCTATGTCGGTCACTCTGGTTCTATTGCGGATATCCTCATTTCTGAGTTTATCACGCAGAGAAACTCCAAGCATAGCCCTCTCCATAGCTCGCTGAGCGACCTTGAGCTTCCTCATCCGGCCAGCAGTGAAGAACCACGTCTCAGTTCCGTATGTCATCACTGGCAACAGGCACTGGGTGTAAAGTCTCGTTTTCAAGTTTTGAGGTATACCTGACGAGAAGATGTGTCGTAATTTCCCGAAAGCTGCCCAACCGAATTGAATCCGTCGATTGACCTCTCGGTCGAAGTTGGACTTACCTAGTCGGACTATTTGTCCCAGGTAAACATACTCGTCAACAACTTCGAGCTTAGTGTTCCCAACAACTACCGGCATAGGTGTGACATGGACATTAAACATGATCTTAGTTTTGTCCATGTTCATCTTAAGACCTATCCGATGGGAAACACTATTGAGGTCATTGAGCATAGTGCTTAGGTCCTCCAGCGATTCTGCCATAAGGACTATATCGTCGGCAAATGGAAGGTGAGTGATGTACTCGCCATTGATGTTGATACCGTATCCTTTCCAGTCCAGAAGCTTGAAAACATCTTCCAATGCAGCGGTGAAGAGTTTCGGGGATATGACGTCACCCTGTCTTACACCTCTCTGCAATTGGATAGGTTTCGTACTCTGGTTCTGTACTCGGATAGCCATCGTAGCCCTACTGTACAAGCACTTCAACACTTCGATATACCGACAGTCAACTTGGCATCGCTGAAGGGACTGCAGCACCTCCCAAATTTCGACGGAATCAAAGGCTTTCTCATAGTCCACATACGCCAGATGTAGTGGCAAATTGTACTCCTCGGACTTCTGTACAATTTGCCGAAGAGTATGTAGTCTATGGTACTAAAGCCTTTTCGGAAACCGGCTTGTTCAGGAGGCTGGAAGTCGTCAAGTCTGCGCGAGAGAGGATTCGTAATGACTCTCGAAAACAACACGTAGACGCGGCTCAGAAAGGAAATCGGTCTGTAGTTCTTCAAGAGAGCGTTGTCGCCTTTCTTGAAGAACAAGACCACCGCACTTCTGCTCCACGCCTCCGGTGTAATGCCACCATGGAGGACGGAATTAAAGAGCTTCTGAAGGACTTCAAGTACCGGTTTTCCACCCGCTCTCAGAAGCTCCGCTGTAATTCCATCCTGGCCTGGGGCCTTGCCGTTTTTAAGGTGCTGGAGAGCCATTCTAATCTCGCTCAGACTGACATCCGGGATATCATCGGAATAATGTCGGATAAGACTCGCTCTTGGATCGTTACTCACACATGCGTGCGGCTCCAACGATGACGTGTACAGCTGCCCATAGAACCTCTCAATCTCACTCGAAATCTCAGGTGCCCCGGAAACGATGCTGCCACATTCAGTCTTCATCTTTGACAGTTGGCTCTTTCTGGCAGACAGATCTCTGGCAAAGACTTTGGAGCCTTGTTTCCGCTCGATCGCTTCTTTAAAACGAGCTGTATTGAAGTTGCGTAAGTCCCGCCGCATGCATTTGGAGATCTGTCTGTTCAGTTGCCTGTATGCTGTCAAATCTGTTGAAGAATGTAGCTTCATCTCCCGTCTAACAGTCATGAGATTAAGAGTGTGATCGGAGAGTTTTTGTGTTCTTCTGCGGCGGTTCTTGCAGAACTTAGCTCCGACCGCATGGACAGTTTCCACGAGCTTGTCATTCAAATCGTCCACTTCATTGCAGTCTTTTAGGCTCTGAAAACGGTTTTGTAACTCGAGCTGAAAGGTTTCGGGACCTTGGATTAGAGCACGAGGGGGACTGAGCGTTAACTTCATTAGACGAGACCTCTCCAACTTAACGTTTAGGTTCAGTGTGCCTCTAACCATTCGGTGATCGCTGCCGGTTTTCACCCTCGCGATCACTGAGACATCACTGAACAGTTGTCGTCTGGTCGTCATAGTGAAGTCAATCTCATTTTTTGTCGAACCGTCGGGGCTCGATCAGGTCCACTTCCTGTGGGACCGCTTCTGGAAGAAAGAGTTCATCATAAAGAGTCCCTCTTTCTTTATGAAGTCGGCCAGCTGCTGGCCCCTTGGGTTCCGTTGCCCTATTCCAAATTTCCCCACTTTCAGCTCACCGTTCTATCTTGTGCCTAGTTTTGCATTCAAGTCTCCCATTAACACCGCATATTGGGTTTTGGAGGAATGCATGGCTCTAGAGATATCCTCATACATTTCCTCCACCTCCTGATCGGGGTGTGCTGAGGTTGGTGCGTGAACCTGTATGACCTTCAGCGAATACCGTTTGGTGATTCTGAGTATAAGGTACGCAACCCTCGTCGACACACTCTCAATCTTTACAACGTTGTTAACGAGAGACTTGTGGACGATAAATCCGACACCTCCTTGGGACAGATGGTCGCCCTCCCGGTAATAGAGCAAGTTGCCGGATTCGAGGATTACCGTGTCCTCCCCCTCTCTTCGGACTTCGGATAATCCTATAATATGCCAGCGTAACTTGTCTATCTCTTCTTCCAGCTCCACAATCTTCTCGTCAGTGCTCAGGGTATGTACTGCATTTTTAGACCATCTTAACTCCTTAAATCCTAAAATTTTTTTTTTTAGGAGAGGGGGCATACGAGCTTGCGGCTCACCTGATGGTAAGTGACTACCGCCGCCCATGAACAACCGCAACACCAGGGGAATTGCAGATGCGTTGCCGGCCTTTTAAAAAGGAGTAGGCTCTTTTCTTGAAGGTCCCTAAGTCGTATCGGTCCGGAAAAATCGCTGGTGGTAAACTATTCCACAAGGAAGTTGTGCGAGGAAGAAAACATCTTCTAAATCGCACAGTGGTGGACCGCCAATCATCCAGATGGTGTGGATGGTATCGGGAGTTCTGCCGCGATGTGCGTTCGTGAAATTTGGCGGCTGGGATTAATCCGAACAATTCCTCAGAGCACTCCCCATGGTAAATGCGAAAGAAAATGCTAAGAGATGCAACATCTCTTCGCAGTGCCAATGAGTCGAGCCGATCGGAAAGGAATCGGTCGTCGACGATTCGAGCCGCTCTGCGCTGGATGCGGTCAAGTGGAAGAAGCTGGCACTGGGGAGCCCCAGCCCAGAGATGGGAACAGTATTCCATGTGAGGCCGAACCTGCGCCTTGTAAAGTGCAGGCGTTGAGCCGGCATGAAATACTGTCCCGCTCTGCTGAGCACGCCAAGCTTTTTAGAGGCCAATTTGGCCTTCTCTTCCAAGTGACCACGAAACTGCACGCTATTCGATATGTCGACGCCAAGGATTCCGATACTGGCTGAGGCAACAAGGGGAATACCTTGAAACTGAGGAGATACGACAAAGGGGTTCTTTTTAGCGGTAAACGCGCAAACTTGTGTCTTCTGAGGATTAAACTGGACTAGATTTAGTCGCCCCCAATCCGAGACTTTGTCCAGCAAAGACTCGACTTCAGACACAAGTTTGTTCCGGTACTCGGTGACGTTTTCCCGAGAAATATTGGCACGGCCGGTGTATAAAGCATCACCAGTGCTGTCATCTGCATAGCAATGAATGCTACCAGCTTGCAACATATCATTGACATGCAGAAGAAACAGCGTTGGTGATAGCACGCAGCCTTGTGGAACACCAGCGTTAATAGGCTTGTAGTCGGAGCATGCACCGTCTACAACGACCTTGATGCTTGATGTCCAAACTAACGGCCAATGCCTCCCCCTTGGACTCTACTGCCAACGCCCATCTATGAGTTAAGTAGACCAGAAGATCACCAGCTGATCGACCCCGACGAAAACCGTACTGGCGGTCACTAATCAGTTGGTGATCCTCAAGGTACCGCATGAGGTGGCAGTTTACAACGGATTCCATTATTTTGGAGAACAAGGGGGTGATGGCGATAGGCCTGTAGTTGGACGGATCTGAGCGGTCGCCTTTTTTAGGGATCGGGTGGACAAAAGCTGTCTTCCATGATTTCGGGACTACGCCTAGGGAGTAGGAGTACCGGAAAAGACGCGTTAGAACCGGTGCCAACTCCGAAGCACACGTCCTCAGCACAATTGGGGGGATTCCGTCAGGCCCACTCGACTTGTGGATGTCAAGGGAGAGGAGTGCTCTGCGAACCGAGCGCTGTGAGAATCGCACATCCGGCATGGAGCACTCACACCGCGGGATGGTCGGCGGTGTGTTCCCCCCGTCATGAACAGTCGAGTTGGACGCAAAAAGGGAGCCTAAAAGGTCGGCCTTCTCTTTTGCGTCGTGGGCCAGTGAGTCGTCCTCCCTGTGCAGAGATGGTAGTGATGGCTTACAGAAATTCCCTTGTACAGCCTTGGCGAGAGACCAGAATGCACGGGTTCCCGAAGGAAGGCGAACTAGTTTCTCGCCAATTCTGCCTATGTGCTCTGACTTTGCCTTGGCAATAACTCTTTTGAAGGACCTGGAGGCGAAGTTATACTTCTTTTTGAGTGTGCTGGTGTTTACATCCCGAGTCACCGAAGCCGCAGCCCAGGCTTGATAACACTCCTGCTTACTGAGTAATGCAGTCTTACAGGAGCGACAAAACCAAGGCTGAGATCTGCCTACGATTGGTACCACAGATGATGGAATAAATAGTTCCATTCCCTGTAGCACTACATCAGTGACAGAGTCAGCAACAGCGCTGGGATCATCCGGCGAGAAGCAAACCCGCCCCCATGGGTAGGAAGCAAAGAAAGACCGCATTCCGTCCCAATCCGCCGACCTGTAATGCCAAACACGGCGGCAACCTGCAGAACGCAACCGCGAGGGGAGCGTGAGTGGCACCACACTCCGGATCAGACAATGGTCCGAAGAGCCAAGAGGGGCATCGACGGAAACCTGATATCCGTCCGGATGAGAGGTCAGCAGAAGGTCCAACAGGGAAGGTGTATGATCCTCAACATCTGGAATCCGCGTAGGCGATGTAACCAGTTGTGTCAGACCATATGCCAAGGCAAAGTCATAAACAGATCTCCCCGCATGATCGGTTAAACGTGAACCGAGCCATTCGGCGTGGTGGGCGTTAAAATCGCCAAGGATCACGATCTCTGCGGATGGGACCTGTTGTAGCAAGGAATCTGTAGCCATTTGGACGTGGTCGATGAGTCGGTCTGTTTCGGCATTACCGCTATGGGACCTATAGAGGCACACGTAGACGCGCGGATGGTCGTCGCTGTCTACGCGTAGCCAAAGGATGGACAGGTCCGAACCTTCAAGACTGCCGAGGCGTCGAGAACAGATGTCCTCTCTGACATACACGCAAACTCCAGCCCGAGGCACAAAGGAGTGCTCCAATTTGTACCCCGGGTAGGAGAGATACGAAGTATCAGCCGGAGAGGACACCTGCGTCTCGGTCAGAAAGAGCAAGGCCGGCTTCGCCGTCTCAAGATGGTAGTGGACGGCGTTTAGGTTCGAGTGAAGTCCCCTGATGTTGCAGAAATTCACGGATAGCGTGGCAGGGGTCGCCTTGGTCTTGTTGCTCAGTTTGCCCCGAGCAGTTATTGTGTTGAGCGGAATTTTGCCCCCCCCAGAATACGCGGGGCAGCCTGAGCACCCACGCTCAGGAGTGGAATAGCATGGTCGTGGATGCTCAGCGAGGGATTCTCCAGGGGTACTGGTACCCTCCTGGGGTAGTTTTTGACGTAATTCCGCTACCATGTTGATGGGGGGGGGGGAGTTGGGCATCCGGTCACCTGCACTCACCAGACGAAACGCGGAAGCGGAGCTTCCACTTCACGCCGGTATTCTGTGAGGTCGTGGTACTAACCCGGCTCGAGCCGGCCCATACGTGCAACAGCAAAAGCTGCTGCAAGGCTCTACTTTCAGTTCACAATGGAGTTAGAGGCAAACAATTCTTTAGCTTTTCTAGATGTGTTAGTAATTCGGAATCCTGATAACACCTTGAGCCACACTGTGTATAGAAAAAAGACCCATACAGATAGATATTTAAACGGTGATTCTCACCACCATCCTTCACAGTTAGCTACCGTGGGTAAATCCTTGTTTCAGAGAGCACGAGGGATCTGTGACAGTAAACACCTGGCCGCCGAGCTCCAACACGTCAAGCAAGTTTTGCACGACAATAAGCTTCGGGTCCCGCGCCTACGTCACAGTAAACGAGTGAAGCTGGCCACAGTCGAGCGAGTGCCTGCTGTACTGCCATATGTCAGAGGTGTCACTGACAAGATTGGCTACATCTTGAAGCGTGCTTCCATTAAAACATATTTCAAGCCGCCGAAGAAGATTAGTCAGTTTTTATCATCAGTCAAGTGTAATATTCCTCTGCAAGATGCAGGAGTGTACAAGCTGGATTGTGAATGTGGTCTCTCTTATATAGGACAAACTAAAAGATCCATAATAACCCGCGTTAAAGAACACATAGCTGATGTGAAAAATAGACGCTCCGGGATGTCTGCAGTCTGTGAACATGTACAGGATCGCCCCCGTCACTACATTAGATTTGATAGACCACAAATCCACGCTAAAGAACACCGATTCCTTCCAAGGATGATTCGCGAGGCTATTGAAATCAAAAAACATCCTAATTTCAATAGAGAAGATGGCTGGGTCCTACCATCTGCTTGGGATCCCATAATTAATAAAATTAAATCCCAACCCAAGCATACAACTGCAAGACTTCATGATACTGTAAGTTCATACTGCGTAGATCGGAACAAAAATTAATAATTTTTAATCTGGAGGTAGCCGTGGTTAACTATGACATTGGGACGTCATACACCTCAGTCCCCCCCCCCCCCCCCGTGACCATGGGTGCTGTAAAGTGCTTGAAACGTCGGGAATGTAAAATAAGTTAATATACGCGATAAAATCCGTAAAATTAGTTTCATCTGAGGATGCCTCGTGTAGAGGCGAAACACGTGTCGTATTATCGTCAGTGGTGTGTCTTGCCTAGTGTAGTGGTATTGGGAGTAGCAGTGCTTTTATATAATTTTAGTAATGAATTGGTCAAAAACACACAAAAATAATTCAAATTTAGGTTACTATGAATAAATAAAATCAGTGATAAAAAACCAGTCTACGTTAAAAACTACACTCGAAGAACTTACCTTCATTATTTTAATTAGCAGATAGAAAATAGAAGCATTATAATAGAGCCAATATCACTCCTACAATTAAGACTAATGTAACGACACTTCATATGTTATAATCCACCAAGCTGTTTAGACTGCAGAGCGTGACAAGGAAATAACAATACATACAAACATACATATTCTCGAAAAACATTACCCTCCATCTGGGGCAGTCGGGTAAAAAGTCGTTCGTAATCGGCAAAAATATCGCGTTACATTACTCTTCCTTCCACAATAGGTAGCCAGATGTAAGGCCGTGTCCGAGCCACCAGCTTTCTAGTTACATTTAAGATGCAGTCTTCAACAGGTAGGCATGTGAACTACACATCAAAGCTGACCAGTTTCATTATCTGCCAGATGTAGGTCTTTAGCCTCGCTGTTAAAACGGTAGGAAGGGTAGAAATCGTTTGTGCTCCTGTATGTCTCCTGAGCGGTCAAACACCTCAGCCCCCCCCCCCCCCCCCGTGACCATGAGTGCCGTAAAGTGTTAGAAACCTAGGGATCTCTTGAATTTGAATAAAAACTAGCAGTTTCTTTTCAGTTTCTTCTCTGTGGAGGTCAGACTTCGAACAAGTAATAGATTATATATTTGTAGTGGTGTTGGAGTATCCACCACCCTATATCGTTCCGCTGGTGTCATTTGAAGTAACCGAAGAAAACAAACCAGGAGATGTGCAGAAGCATCTTCCTAATATCAACTAGAAAACAAAATTTTTCCAACCCGCCTGCCAAGCGTGGAAACTATTGCAAATATCCCTTATATACAGCAATCTAGAGATAATGCTATGTCTAGTAGTGCACTATGCCTGACTATAATAAATGAATGAATGATTTTGGCGTTTTTAAGAGTGGTATATGTCATAGTCAAGTAAACAACATAGATTACTTTAGTGTTTAAGTTCAAAAGAGAACTAAAGAGATACATGTTAACAAAGTCTCCGGATAGCGTTTAATGAAAACCACAAAAACGTTGACGACCCCTGCATTAGCCTTTCGTGAAAGTAAAATAATATTATACTTCCCTTTCATTAAAACTGAGACATAACACAGACAAACTCTTTCTTATATCATAACTCGTATAATCTTCCGTTATATCCTATTTTGCTGTACCAAAACTTTTTACTACGAAATGTATATCGGAACAGTCAATATCAATTGGCAAGACCGAGGAAGGACCACACTCTCACAATATACCAGCATAAAATAATACTGCTGTGTTTGGTATGGTGAGTGTAGAGAACCGCAAACATTTTTATTGTAAACGGCTCGAGATATAACTGTTTTAGGCTACTGTGTTTCATAGCAACGGATTTACGTGCTTTTCCAGACAAAGGAGTGAGACACTCCTGAATACGGACTGGTACTAAGAATTTATTGATTGAAAAACCCAATAACTGACAAAATTTTAGCCCGCGTCGGGATTCTAACCCGGAACCCCGTGATCAGCAATCGCACTTACCACGTAGCAAACAAGGCAGTCAAATAAGAGGTACACAATAGTCCCGTAAATATATCTTCATTAAAACAAGGTATGTGTTACATTAGCGACAATATTTTCTTTATACAACGCGAATATGATTTAAGTTAGAGAGATCTTATACGACGCAGTGCAGACCGTTATCTGTAAGTTAACACGTTAGCCAAAGCAAACGTCACGGAGCGATATAAATCGTGAAGATTTTTCCTCTTTATGTAAATCGTCGTGCACACTTCACGTATCCTGGCTTACTTTATAATACGAGTAAACTTACGTATCACGCGCAATGCTTTTTGCTGATATGAAAATAAATGTTGAATAAAGAGGTGTACGTTTCCTTTTTTATTTTCTTTTTCTTAAAAACATAGGGCTGTTTTTTGTGTCGTTGCTCTTCGGGATATAGTTTTTTACAGTAATTTTGCAAATATCAGATATATTCTGCTGCCCACCTACTGCCTCAGTTTCCCTTTATCGCCTCTTAGGACACTAACAGGAAAACATGGGGAAGTGGATATTCTTACACTGCCACCACACGGTACCACTAGATGGAGTTATGGACCTGGTAAGATATGAAGGAAATCGATGGATGTAAGTGGCTCAGCACCGCGCTTTGTGGCATTACTTGGGGGAGGCCTATGTTCAGCATTAGACTTGTGAATGGCTGTCATGATGATGTTTATGAGAGCTGTGGTAGCTCAGGGGTAAGAGCTCACTGTAAATTTCCCAGTCGTTGGTCGTAGAACCAATCTGATTTCGGTCTTCGCCGAAAGCAATTAAATTGTTCAGTAATTTGAAATGATGATTGATTACGTGCTTAGCAGTGAAGAAAAATATCGTAAGAAAAGCTTCATGTAACCAAAGTTAAGTTAGCACGAGGCACATTCCGCCTCTCATTTGTTAGTGTTTAAAATTAGGGCAAGAAATGTCTGAGGAGTAATTGTATAAGGGACACGATAAATCTACCAACACGCATTAGAGCAGTTTAGGATTTTTAGGATAAGTACTCGTCTCTTTTTCAGAAATGAGAATAGATTTGTGCTCAACAATGAGATGTGTATATGTAAATAAAGGATATAGCATCAATTTACTTTTATAAAAGAGTGGGCAAGCGAGCTTATTTCTCATTTGATGGTAAGTGATCACTGACGCCGATGAAAATCTGCATCACCAGAGTAGTCGCAAGAGTCCTCTTAGCCTCCTAGTAGGTTTCTAAGGCATTTCCGTCCAGAAAACTAACTATTTTATTTAGTTTTCTTTAGTTATAAGAACTGTAGTTGTTAGCTTTATATTCGCTTGGTTGCTCGCAACCCAATTTTGATCCCCGTCGGCACCTTTATGGAAGTTAATCGGGAGTTTACGTGTACGTAATGATGATGATTATTGAACTTGAACGTAATGATGAATATTGAAGGGAGTTTTGGAGAAACCACAATAATTTAAATTTATTAGAAATTTAATAAAAAATCATACTGCTCTAATGCTGTTCTGCCAAAGTTAAAATGTTTATTTCTTTAATTTTTTCTCTAAGGGACTCATTACAATTTAAGTTATAAATCGCCCGTACGGCTCTCTTTTGTAAAACAAATGTAATGGCCTTCATATCAGTCGCATTGCCCCATAGCAAAATTCTATAAGACATCACGCTATGAAAGTAACTAAAATAAATGTTTTACGTTTTAAGTTTTACATGGTGGAGCCATGCTGCAGCTATATTAGTAGTATAGTTGTAGCACGAATGGATCGGCTCGACCGGGGAAGGACCACGCTTTCACAGAATACCTGTGTAAAATAGCAGCTTAATACTGCTGTGTTTCGTATGGTGAGTTTAGAGAGCCGGAGACCTATTTTACTGGAAAAGAGGCATTCTATCTTAGATTAAACCGCGGCGCCCACCTAAGCTACATGATTTCGACATGGCTTGTAGCATGATTCTGACGATACTCTGACGCGACCACTGCTTGCACCAACCTGTGCTACTATAGCATGTCGCAGAATTCAGTTTGAGCCAAAATGTCGTCTGAAGAAGATAAACATGCCCTTGCTATGCTACAGATTTCCAGTGCCAGCTAAAGGTTTTGGGTACATGCCTTGAGGAAAAAATATTGAAAAGTGGTGTTACTTTCAATGCTATGAAGGAATTAGAATTATATTTTGCATAGACAAGTCAATACAAGTTGCAAGAAGCATCTTGCGAGTTACTGTTATTGCAATCGGCTCAAGAACAATCATATTGAAAACATGGTCTTTCATGAAAAGAAAAAAAGCTAGGTCGTCTTTCATTTTGTATAGACAAGTCACTATAAGTTTCGTGTTACGCGTCACTTCAATGCGTCACTAGTAGCAAGCTGAGTGGCACGTCAGGTCATGCAGCATCACGCCACGCTAATGGGTGCTACTACATACAATCCCTTTGAATGTTGAGGCGAGTGACAAGTTACGCGTCAAATCACGCGTCAGATCACGCGTTACGTTACTTAGGTGGGCGCGCGCTTAACACTTCATCGAGGATAGATGTTGTCTATGGCCCGCGGCATCCACATACCATCAGGTGGACTTTGTGCTCGCTTGTCACCCTTAAACGTCTTATACATGGTCCATCTTGTCATACGTCCCGCCAAGGTCATGCGAGATGCACGATGCAAAACTACGAGTAGGCTTGATGTACAGCAGTGACGTACGTCAAGAGATGTACATCAAGCCTATTCATTGTCGCTTTGCGTCGTGCATCGTGCATGACCTTGGCGGGACGAACGTCAAGATGGACCGTGTATAATGCGTGTTATTCTATAAAACATAAACAGATAACAAAATATTTACATAGAAAATACACATTTATTTAAGGTATCTTACAGTCGTAGACTATCATGAACCCTGCGAGTTATTCTCGTACGTCTAGACAGTGTGTTGCTCTCAGAAATTACTCAAATTATTTTCATAGTTCACCTGCTTTGTTTAATTGAGGACTATTTATAAATTATAATTAAATAATAAGCAATAGTTTTTATTTAAATAGATTCCAAATTTAATTAACTAAACTGACGAGAATCTATCAAATGAGTACACGAATTATACCTTATTTTTGTATTAATTAACAGGAAAAAAAAAACAAAAAAATTCAAAAATATTGCAGATAAAAATTATATATTTAGGTGAGCTCAGGTTAAATGATCGGTATAAAAATCACAGTTAGCAACCCCGGTTCACTCCCCGCAGTTTAGGGTTTAGTTTAGTTTAGATTTATAGACCACATATCCTCGCTAAAAACACACACTATTTCTAAGGACAGTTTGTGAAGCTATCGAAATCAAAAAACGCCCTAATTTCAATACAGATGATTGCTGGGTGCTGCTATCTACTTGGGATGCAATAATTAATACAATTAAATCCCAAACCAAGCATACTACTGCAAGACTTCAAGTTACTATAAGTTCATCCTGCGTACATCGAACTAAGAATTAATAGTTTTAGGCTGAAAGTAGCCGTGGTAAACTAAGACATTGTGAAGTCGAACACTTCGACTTCACAATGTCTTAGTTTACCACGACGTTCAATGTCATGTATTCTTTATTTCGCAATGAAACAGAACACAAGATACAGTAAAAAGCGAAGGGTCTTCATTCGTGTCGTAGATTTACAATCTATTCAATGATCCGGCGTAATTTTTTTGTAAGGAAACCTTTTCTCCTACAAAAACTCAAGACACGCTTTAATAAAATAATGTCAAAAGTATTGTGGCCGTGAAAAGAAAAGGGGAAATCTCCCGTCGGGCATGGTGCCCCGGGGAGCAGCGAACGTTCCGAGTGATATGTGAGCTGTTCTATTATATATACTGTTTTTACTACGAAACTTTGATAGCGTGATTTATGCTTCGATGTATTTTCGCTTGTGGCGCGAGGACAGCGCTGCCACAGTATAAAACCATGATAAATTTATTATATAATGATAATTTTTTTCAAAAACGTAAGTAATATTGAGTGAGTGAGAGTGTGAGTAGTTATACATGCTGTGGCCCATAGACATCCACATCTATTCTTTTTTACGAATTAAATCGCAGATGCATTCTCACCCCTGAGTATAAGGATGAAATGCCTCGTATCCAGTAAAAAAGTTCTCTGGTTCTTTACACTCACTATTCAAAACACAGCAGTACTAAGCTGCTATTTTATGCTGGTGTTCTATAAGAGCGGGGTACTTCCCCGGTCGAGCCGACACATTCGTGCTAAAACCATAATATAGCTGTAGTATAGACGTATAGACTCTACTCTACTATATAGTATAGAGTATAGACTCTACCACGTAAAATTGTTAAGTTATTTATATGCCATTGACACACACATATATATATGTTTTAAAATATTGTAAGTGTATTGAACCGATTGTGAGGAAACCTTATGTACATGTGGCAGGTGGAAGGAAAAGGGGAGATCTCCCGCCGGGCAAGGTGTTCTGCCCGGGGAGCGGCCAACGCTCCGATTGGTAGTTCGGAGCTATTCTATATATGCTGCTTCAATTTCGGAACTTTGATAGCGCGATTTAGGCTTCGATGAGTTTCGCTTGTGGCGCGACGACAGTGCCGCCACATCACCCCCCTGCTCAGACCGGAGGTCGATAGGGCAGTCCGATTGCCGGTGCGTCCTTAATGCCGGTGGGGAATGCATGCTGTGTGCGTAAGGGCAAGTGACGCCGGTGCGAATGATATGCCGGTGTGTAATGCATGCCGTACTACGCACTTGCAAGTGATGCCGGTGAGAACGATGAGCCGGAGCAAGTGCCCGGGATTGCCTTGTAGTCTGCGGTGAGTCGAGAAGAAGGCAAGTAATCTGCGAGAGTGCCGTGAAGCAGAGGCGAGCAGTAAGGCTCAGAGCCGTGCCGAACACTGTAGCGCAGAGAGTAGCTTGAAGGAACAGGAAGCATTATTATTCCAGTGCTGCGATGAACCTTTTTGTAAAGCTAGATGGCTTGCAGAATGTGAAGACTGCAGACAATGTCTGCTCGGGAGCGAATGAATGGGGTACTTGAGTAAGATGACGAAGTTTTTGAAATTGTAGTTTCCGAAGAGTTTTGGTTGCGTGTTCATATCACGTCGGGGTCACCACTGTGGCGGGTGGAAGGAAAAGGGGAGATCTCCCGCCGGGCAAGGTGTTCTGCCCGGGGAGCGGCCAACGCTCCGATTGGTAGTTCGGAGCTATTCTATATATGCTGCTTTAATTTCGGAACATTGATAGCGCGATTTAGGCTTCGATGTGTTTCGCTTGTGGCGCGACGACAGCGCCGCCACATACAGATAGATAATCTAGGCTGTATCCGAAAAGCTTAAAGAAAAAAAAAGATAAAATAAAAGGTCTTTAATTATATTTAATTTAAATGACATCACATAAGACTGAGCGAGATAAGAATGGCTCTCCAGCACCTTAAAAACTGCAAGGCCCCAGGCGGGGATGGAATTACAGCGGAGCTTCTGAAAGCGGGTGGAAAACCGGTACATAAAGTCCTTCAGAAGCTCTTTAATTCCGTCCTCCATTGTGGCACTACAGCGGAGGCGTGGAGCAGAAGTGTGGTGGTCTTATTCTTCAAGAACGGCGACAACGCTCTCTTGAAGAACTACAGGCCGACTTCCCTTCTGAACTGCGTCTACGTGCTGTTTTCGAAAGTCCCGCATGAAGACTCGACGAGTGTTTGTACACAGGGCTACGATGGCTATCCGAATACAGAACCAGGGTGACGTAATATCCCCGAAACTCTTCACCGCTGCATTGGAAGACGTTTTAAAGCTATTGTACTGGAAAGGATACGGAATCAATGTCAATGGCGAGTATATCACTCACTGAGACGTGGTAATTCAATGGTGGCCGGATGAAGAAGCTCAAGGTCGCTCAGCGAGCTATGGAGAGGGCTATGCTAAGAATTTCTTTGCGTGATAGACTTAAAAACGAAGATACCCATAGTAGAACCAGAGTAACCGACATAGCCCAAAGAATTAGTATGCTGAAGTGGCAATGGGCCGGCCATATAGCTCGAAGAACCGACAACTGATGGGGAAGAAAGGTTTGCGAGTGGCAGCCTCGTACCTGCAGCCGATGTGTAGGGCATCCTCTCACTAGATGGAGTGACGACCTGGTAAGACATGCAGACAGTCAATGGATTCAGATGGCTCAGGACCGTGCTTTGTGGCATTTATTGGGGGAGGCTTATGTTCATCAGTGGACTTGTGAAGGGCTGTAATAATTATAATGATGATGCCATAAGACTTATTAGATCCTATCCAGAGAAAGTTATTAGTCTGATAATAAAGTTAAAACAAAACGAATACAAAGGAAATATTTTTATCTGAAAATCGAGTATTAAGAACATTACGATTTTTTTATTAATCATCATCATCATTACGTACACGTAAACTCCCAATTAACTAATATAAAGCTGCCGACGGTACCGAAATTGGGTTGCATGCGAACAAGAGAATATTAGGCCAGCCGCTACAGTTTTCGCTATTAATGAAAACTAAGTAATAACTTGAATATTACACACCTAAATGGCTTCGTAACCTCTCAGGAGGCTAAGAAGAGTGCTGCGACTCCTCTGGTGATGCAGATGTCCATCAACGTCTGTAATTACTTACCACCCAGTGAGCAATAGGCTCGTATTACCCAACTTTTATAAAATTAAATAAATGCGGTAATGAAGGGCATTTAACTATATACATCACATTGGTGAGCACAAACTTATTCCATAATCGGAAAGATTTATATCGCTGAATTGCTCTATTTCACTGAATTGCAATTGTGCGTGTTACTAGATTTTACATGTCCTCTGAATATACATTCCTCAGACTTTCCTTGTCTTGAAACCCCCTCAGAAATGAGAGGAGGCATGTGTCTAGTGCCAACTTAACTTTAGTTTTGGTAACGAAGCTTTCCTGACGATATTTTTTTTCACCGCTAAGCAGGTAATCAATCATTTCAAATTGCAATGAACAATTTAATTAGTACCGGCGGAGATCAAAGTCAAATTGCTTACGGACTTTGAGTTTTAAAGCGAGCGTATAGCCCCTGAGCTACCACAGCCCTCATAATCATTATCATCATTTCAGCCCTTCAAAAGTCCACTGCTGAACATAAACCTTACCTAAAGAATGCCACAGATCAGGTACCTAAGCTATCGACTTCTTTCATATTTTACCAGGTCCGTAACTCTATCTAGTGATACCACATTGTGGTAGTGTAAGAACATCCACCACCCTATGTCTTCCTGTGTCTGTCCTAAGAGGCGACATAGGAAAACTGAGGCAAGAGATGGGTAGCAGCATATATCTGATATTACCAAAATTACAATAAAAACGTATGCTTGTCAAGCGTGGCAACTATGGCAAACATCACCTTAAGAGCAACAACAGAAAGAACCAGCCCTTTATTTGAAGAAAAAGAAAATAAAACTGGAGACGTGTATCTCTTTATTCAACATTTATTTTCATTTCAGCGAAAGGTATTGCGCGTGATACGAAACATTATTATGAAGTAAGCCAGGATACGCGAGGTGTGAACGACGTTTTACATAAAGAGGAAAAATCTTCATGATTTATATCGCTCCGTGACGTTTGCTTTGCCTAGCGTGTTTACTAACAGATAACTGTTTGCATTGCGTCGTATATAGAGATACATCTCTCTCTAACATTAATCATATTCGCATTGAATAAAGAAAATGTTGTCGCTAATTTAACACGTTTCTTATTTTAATGAAGGTATATTTACGCGACTATTGTGTGCCTCTTATTTGATTGGCTTGTTGGTTACGTGGTAAGTGCGGCAGCTGATCATGTGGTTCTGGGTTAGAATCCCGAGGCGGGCCATTAGTTAGTTAATATCAACCCAGAGTCAGCGTGTTTCACCCCATTGCCTGAGAAAGCACGTAAATCGGTTCTTACGAAATAGAGCATCATTAAACTCATTACTCTCATCGTTACTCTGGTATTCTGTGTGAACGTGGTCCTTCCCCGGTCGTGCCAACCCATATTATATAGACATACATATTATATAGACATTCAACATGTAAATCAATACCAAAATAGGATAACTTTAACGTAGGATTATATATACCTTCTTTTTCTTTTCTTTTTTAGAATATAAAGCAAATACATCTTCTGACATAAAAAATATAGTTTGTCCGTTATGTCTCAGTTCTATTGGAGGGTAAATATAATGTAATTTTACTTGAACAAATAATTTCCTTTCATGACAAGCTTAAGCCCCGTAATAAAACGTTGACAACCCCTGTTGTCAACGTTTTATGATATTCAGTTGACATTCAGTCTTTGTTTTGAACTCAAACACTATAGTAATTTAAACACTTTAGGCTTACTTTGCTCTTAAAAACGTCAAAATCTATTATTTACTCATTAATTTAGACTGTCATAGTTCATTCAGCGTAGGTTGAACTAAAAATTAATCATTTTAAACTGAATTGACAAGTGGAGCACCTCAGACAACCATAATAAAATTCAAAAACACTAGTTTTATTTCAATATTTTTTTCGTTACTAGGTGCTTACTTTACTTTTTCGCCTAGGTCTAGTTGACTGGGTAGGTATAGACACTTTGGTCTCCCTCTTACGATACCGACGAGACGACATGGGGTAGTGGATATTCTAACACGGCCTCTACGCAGTCTAATCCGCCATTGTAGGGGAGGATATAATTAACGTATTATCCCTATATTTCCCAATTCATCCCAGATATAACTTAAAGATTAACTAATACAGACAGTATTTTTAATGACGAGGAGGCAAACGAGTATATGGCTTACCTGATGGTGATGCAACACCAAGGGAATAGAGGTGTTAGCTGTCCTATTAGAAAGGACTACGCTTTTGAATAATGCACAGCATGTTTTACGTTCTTGAACAATAGAATACAATAAAACTCGAGCGACTTATGGCACACACTAATCCGATTCGTTTGCAAAAAGGTTCAAAGCAGCCCCGGTCGCTGTATTTGTAATAGTTAAATCCTTTCGCAAAATGTTTTGTTTACCCGGCCTACTGGCACCAAATCAACGCGTAGTTTTTTATAGGATAAGCATGACAAACGAGCACACAGTCCACCTGCTGGTAAGGGATTAGGACACCTCGATTACGAATCAAAATGCAGATGTGCTGTCACCCTTGAGGACTAAGATAGAATGCCCCAATTCCAATAAAAAGGGTCTG
Organism: Parnassius mnemosyne; assembly: GCA_963668995.1. Lineage (NCBI taxonomy): Eukaryota > Metazoa > Arthropoda > Insecta > Lepidoptera > Papilionidae > Parnassius > Parnassius mnemosyne. The sequence continues at coordinate 1,958,196 of CAVLGL010000090.1, forward strand.
CGGTGTTCTAAGAGCCAACGTCCTGATTACAGCAAAACTGCGGTTGTCAACCCGATTTCCATGCGTAGAATCTATGGAATACATCACCCATGAGTTACGACGCAAGGAAACAGCCCTATATTTTCAGAAAAAGAAAACAAAAAAGGAAACTTACATCTTTTTATTCACCATTTATTTTAATCTTAGCAAAAGTCATCGCACGTGGTACGATAGATTATTATAAAGTTAGCCATGACACGCGAGGTGTGAACGACGGTTTACATAAAGAGGAAAAATCTTCACGATTTGTATCGCTCCGTGACGTTTACTTTGCCTAATGTATTAACTTACAGATAAATGTCGGCACTGCGTTGTATCAGATTTATCTCTCTAACTTTAATCATATTCGCGTTGTATAAAGATAATGTTGTCGCTAATGTAACACGTTTCTTGTTTTAGTGAAAGTATATTTACGCGGCTATTCTGTGCTTCTTATCTGACAGCCTTGTTTGTTACGTGGTAAGTGCGACAGCTGATCATGTGGTTCCGGGTTAGAATCCCGAGATGAGCCAAAACTTTGAATGTTTTAGAGGTTTTTAACCGTGTAGTGGCTGTTTCAGAATATCCACTACCCCACACCGTCACGAGGGTGTCGCAAGAGGTAACAGAGGGAAAATGAAACAGGAGATGAGCAATAGCATCTTCCTAAATAACGACTCAAAATAATATAAAAACCTGTGGTTGCCAACCCTTTTGGCAAGCGTGGCAACTATGGCAAAATCCTCTTTATAAGGTAATCTGTACCGCAGTTAATTTGAAGCGTCAGTAACCTAAAGACAGGGCGCGGACCGCCCATGGCCCTTTACGGGGCCCCGGTGTGGGCGCGTGGTTTGGCGCGGCTTGCCGTCCACCACCTGAACACGCCCCAAAAGGTGGTTGCCGTAAGAATGGTTCGCGGCTACCGCACGATCTCCCGCGAGGCAGCGTGCCTCCTTGCCGGATTGCCGCCATGGGATCTGGAGGCGATAGACCTCGCGCGCCTACACGAATGGCGCGCGGAGGCACTATGCCGGGGGGAAACCCCGCTGCCGCGGCAAGTTGTCGTGCTGCGGACAGACTTCCGACATGATCTCATGGCGACATGGAGAGAGCGACTGTCGCAACCCCGTGCTGGGCACGCCACTATAGCGGCGATAAGACCCCTCTTTGAGGAGTGGCTTGAGAGACGCCACGGCGTCCTCACCTTCCGCCTGACGCAGGTCCTCACCGGACACGGTGTGTTCGGGAGGTTCCTGCACCGAATCGGGCGGGAGGAAACGCCCGGGTGCTCCCACTGCGAGGATCGACCGGAGGACACGGTGGAGCACACCGTGGAGATGTGCCCTGCCTGGGCGAAGCACCGCCGTGTCCTCGTAGCGGCGATAGGCGGCGGCGGACTCTCGCGTCCGGCCCTGGTCGAAGCCATGGTCCGGAGCGAGACGGAATGGGATGCCGTTACCACCTTCTGCGAAGCAGTGATGCTAGCGAAGGAGGTGGCGGAGCGGGAGAAGGAGAGAGCAGCAGCTTTCCTTCCCGGCCGCCGCGGGAGACGCCCCGGGCGTCGGGGGCTACGTCGTGGCCCCCGGCCACCGTAGGCGCGGGCCTGTGGATGGCGAGCAATGGGTAGCTCGCCGTCCGTCCGTCTAACGACGACAGGCCGTGTCGACGGCGCGTTTTGTTCCACGCGCGCCTCAAAGAGCTGTCAGCAGCGTGAAGGGGCCCGCAAGGGCCGACGCCTGCCGGGGCTGCGGGCTGTTCGAAAGAGATACCGCGGCTCCGGAACGTAAGGGCACTGAAGGAACACGGATGGTGTTTAGTCAGTAAAAGTCTGACACTCCCTTCCGCTCCACCCAGAGCGAAAGGCGTCATTTGATGATTTTCCATCCGCAAAAAAAAAAAAAAAGGGCGCGGACCGCGAACTCAAAGGGTCGTGTGTTCGAATCCGCCATTCGACTACTGCCGTGAACCACTTCTAACACAAGCATTTTAAGCCTACCAGAAGTGGTTAAAAAGTTAAAAATCTGTGAGGGAGGCCTATGTTCAGTAGTGGACTTTTATAGGCTATAATGGATGGAGGGATTGGGTTTTTCGACCTAGTCTACAGAAATATAAGAAATTCGCAGTAGAAGCTATGAAACACAGCAGCTTAATGCTGCTATAGTTTGAGTCGTTTCCAATAAAAATGTCATAGGTTCTCTACATACTACCATATTAAACACAGCATCATTATTTTAACTGGTATTCGGTGACAGCGTGATCCTTCCCCGGGCATGCCGATCCATATAGACGTTCTCGACATATAATCTGCAGTGAAGTCTTGGTACAGCAAAATAGGATATAACACAATATCATACGAGTTATGATATAAAAAAGAGTTTTTCTGTGTTACATATCAGTTCTGATGGAGGGTAAATATAATATTGTTCTACTTGAGCAAATAATTTCCGTTCATGACAAGCTCGTTATGGTTACACCAGCACCACCCATAATACAGATAAAGCATCCATCAGCATAAATACATAAACGCTGAGTATGTAGTAATTTAAGTAGACTGTAAGCATAGGATTAAGTATTGTAAAAGACAATGGTCAGAATAAATTCACATTTATCTCTGTGAACACGTAGTTTTTATTTAGTTTTAAGTCTTAGTTTGTATTTAGTTTTAAAAAAGCTCTCGGCAGCTCCCGCAACTTGACTGGCGCAGCCGGTAGGATCACCGGAAAAGCTGTGCCACCGTTCGTGAATATCGCGTATACAATTCTACCCATTTTCGCGCAACGGCGGAAGATCCATACAGCGTGGTGATCCAGCGAACCAAAACAAATTCGTCGAGAATAAGGAGCCGTGAAGCTGATGATGGGCACTGCGGGCTGGTGAGTACGACTCTTCACCTCCTTCATATCCCTTAGTAAACTTGGAATTAGACATTTTCCATTTTGACTGTTATTTGGGTTTCAAATACCAATGTTACGTAAATTTTATAAAGTATTAAGTGCAACAAATAACTACTACTTAAATAAAAATTAAAATAATATTAATTTAATTGTAAGACGTACATAATATTAAGTCACATATTACTCAATAAAGTTATATAATATATTATATTAAGTATTATACATTATATTAAGTTCTTATTGTGTCTACATTTGTTTGTTAATTTAAAGATTACTCGACACGTTAATACATAATAGATTAGTACTTATACTCGAATTTTCCTTACAACATTTGTGGAACTGGTAGAGTTATAATAAATATTTTTTTTTTGTGTAGAACCAGTGAATAAATTATTAAAAATGTCGGAAATTAAACTTATCCCTAATGAATTAACTAAAATAATACCAACATTTAGCGGCGATAAACACCATTTAAATTTATTTTAGCGTAAATGTGAACATATAATAAGTAACTTTAAATCATCCGATGGGCAAAATGAATATATAATGCAAATCATTACTAGTTGTCTTACGGGCGAGGCTACGTCGCTTATCAGTGAACGGGAAGATATAGAGACGTGGGCCGAATTCAAGGAATTGTTTTTAACTCACTTCGGCGACCCACGTAGCGAGGAATGTTTAGCCATAGAATTAGAAACTTTAAAGAAACACCAAAATGAAAATTATACAGATTTTTGTGGCCGTATACAATCCGTTAAATCAGTGTTATTATCGAAGGTTAATCAAATTGGTGATAAAAACTTAAAAATGATTTGAGTTCAGGTGACGAGTGATTCTCGCGCTCAAAATGGATGTTAGTGTCTTGTATATGGTAGGTAGACACGTTATGGGGCGGTACTTGCTCGGGTCTGTGGAATCCCGGTCTTTAGGAACCAAATGAGTGATCCCAGTAGTGAAGAGGCTCGGGAGCGACTTTTAGTCGAGGGCCTCTAGAAAATGTCGGGCGAGCACAGCGTGACACACCACGAACCCCTTCAGCCAGTAGTGATGCAGTCCGTCGAGTCCCGGACTTTTCCAGTTCGGGGCCCTACGGACCGCCTCAGCTACGTCATCCGGCGTTATGATGACGGGGTCCATGGGCGTAATATTCGCACACTGACTCGCCACAACTTCCGTCAAAGGGCCCTCGCTGTGGTTTACGGGCTCTGACCACAGGCCGCGCCAGAATGCGATAGTGTCGGCCTGTTTCGGTGCTGGGCCCGTTCCACGTACCATCGATCGCTCCAATGATTCATAGAGCTTCTTTTGATCACTCTGGAAGAGACGATTCTGGTTGAACCGTGTCGACCTCTCGGTATATCGCCGAATCCGCTTCCCTCAAGTAGCGATTCTCTGCTTCAGGTCGTCTATGCGCTCCGTCAGTTTTTGCGTTATATCTGGCTGGGACAAACTGATATTTGTCCCAGCAAACGCCATCCTGACGGTGCGCACAATTCTCGGCCTATTATTGCCCGACCTGAAGCTTATCAGTCTGCCGATGAGGACCCTTGCCTTTGCGATACGGTCCTCAATCCTTCTTTTCCAGGCTGGGATGGCGCTACTTTGTCTAGTAGCGCGTCCAGCCGTCGGAAGTTTGGCGCCAATAATACGGCAAACTGCCAGTGCGGCGCCAAAAAGAATTGAGTCCGTCTCGCAAAGGTCCCGGCTGGCTTCCAAATAGGTCACCAGCATTGGGTTAAGAGCCCTCACGACAGCCCGATTCCGCTTGCTTAGGGTTATGCGCGGTAGTCGCGGTCTATTTTCGAGAGGCGTACTGCGCGTTTCCACAATCGCCTCCTCCAATTTACTCCTCATCTGCTCTAGTTCTTGGGTGACCATTCCATCATCGTCTGAATCAACTACAACTGGAAAACCCGCGGCGGCATCGACGTGATCACCACGCTGTATGGATCTTCCGCCGTTGCGCGAAAATGGGTAGAATTGTATACGCGATATTCACGAACGGTGGCACAGCTTTTCCGGTGATCCTACCGGCTGCGCCAGTCAAGTTGCGGGAGCTGCCGAGAGCTTTTTTAAAACTAAATACAAACTAAGACTTAAAACTAAATAAAAACTACGTGTTCACAGAGATAAATGTGAATTTATTCTGACCATTGTCTTTTACAATACTTAATCCTATGCTTACAGTCTACTTAAATTACTACATACTCAGCGTTTATGTATTTATGCTGATGGATGCTTTATCTGTATTATGGGTGGTGCTGGTGTAACCATAACGAGCTTGTCATGAACGGAAATTATTTGCTCAAGTAGAACAATATTATATTTACCCTCCATCAGAACTGATATGTAACACAGAAAAACTCTTTTTTATATCATAACTCGTATGATATTGTGTTATATCCTATTTTGCTGTACCAAGACTTCACTGCAGATTATATGTCGAGAACGTCTATATGGATCGGCATGCCCGGGGAAGGATCACGCTGTCACCGAATACCAGTTAAAATAATGATGCTGTGTTTAATATGGTAGTATGTAGAGAACCTATGACATTTTTATTGGAAACGACTCAAACTATAGCAGCATTAAGCTGCTGTGTTTCATAGCTTCTACTGCGAATTTCTTATATTTCTGTAGACTAGGTCGAAAAACCCAATCCCTCCATCCATTATAGCCTATAAAAGTCCACTACTGAACATAGGCCTCCCTCACAGATTTTTAACTTTTTAACCACTTCTGGTAGGCTTAAAATGCTTGTGTTAGAAGTGGTTCACGGCAGTAGTCGAATGGCGGATTCGAACACACGACCCTTTGAGTTCGCGGTCCGCGCCCTTTTTTTTTTTTTTTGCGGATGGAAAATCATCAAATGACGCCTTTCGCTCTGGGTGGAGCGGAAGGGAGTGTCAGACTTTTACTGACTAAACACCATCCGTGTTCCTTCAGTGCCCTTACATTCCGGAGCCGCGGTATCTCTTTCGAACAGCCCGCAGCCCCGGCAGGCGTCGGCCCTTGCGGGCCCCTTCACGCTGCTGACAGCTCTTTGAGGCGCGCGTGGAACAAAACGCGCCGTCGACACGGCCTGTCGTCGTTAGACGGACGGACGGCGAGCTACCCATTGCTCGCCATCCACAGGCCCGCGCCTACGGTGGCCGGGGGCCACGACGTAGCCCCCGACGCCCGGGGCGTCTCCCGCGGCGGCCGGGAAGGAAAGCTGCTGCTCTCTCCTTCTCCCGCTCCGCCACCTCCTTCGCTAGCATCACTGCTTCGCAGAAGGTGGTAACGGCATCCCATTCCGTCTCGCTCCGGACGGATGAGGACCCTTGCCTTTGCGATACGGTCCTCAATCCTTCTTTTCCAGGCTGGGATGGCGCTACTTTGTCTAGTAGCGCGTCCAGCCGTCGGAAGTTTGGCGCCAATAATACGGCAAACTGCCAGTGCGGCGCCAAAAAGAATTGAGTCCGTCTCGCAAAGGTCCCGGCTGGCTTCCAAATAGGTCACCAGCATTGGGTTAAGAGCCCTCACGACAGCCCGATTCCGCTTGTTTAGGGTTATGCGCGGTAGTCGCGGTCTATTTTCGAGAGGCGTACTGCCCGTTTCCACAATCGCCTCCTCCAATTTACTCCTCATCTGCTCTAGTTCTTGGGTGACCATTCCATCATCGTCTGAATCAACTACAACTGGAAAATCCGCGGCGGCATCGACGTGTGCAGATTGTTCTGCAATTTGTGGCGTCGCATTACCAGCTGCAGCATTTTCATCTGATGAGGGAACGGCCTCACGTCGTAGTCGTTCGAGTTCGGCGTCACGAAATATGTTGGATCGCAGGATGTACCGAACTCGGTCTGCCAGGTTTTGCTCTGATACATGAACAGATGGCTCCAGCTCCGCGAAAAAGCGATGCATCCGAGTCCGATAAGCCAACATTCCAGTTTCTTCCACTTTTGCCCTAAAATACGCTCGCAATGCGTGTGCGTTCATGATTTTTGTCCAACGCATGCAACGTGTTCCACCAGCGGCGGGTGCCACTTGCTAGTCCGAGAAGACCCAGCCGACACCAAGCCCTCTGGTGGGGATGATGGATGCGGGCGGCTACTAGGTGGTCTTGCAGCCCCCCGCGCTTGGCTGGCGACCCGCATGCTGTCGCGTCCAGCGCCAGGTCCAGACGCGCCCTGGCGACATCCAGGCAGCGGCCCTTTGCGCACTCTTTTATTTTCCATCATCCTCCTTATTATTATTATTTACTCATTAATTTAGACTGTCATAGTTCATTCAGCGTAGGTTGAACTAAAAATTAATCATTTTAAACTGAATTGATAAGTAAAGCACATCAGCCACCCATAATAAAATTCAAAAAGACTAGTTATTTTTTTGTTACTAGGTGTTTACTTTACTTTTTCGCCTAGGTCTAGTCGATTGGGTAGGTATAGACACTTTGGTCTCCCTCTTACGATACCGACGAGACGACATGGGGTAGTGGATATTCTAACACGGCCTCTACGCAGTCTAATCCGCCATTGTAGGGGAGGATATAATTAACGTATTATCCCTATATTTCCCAATTCATCCCAGATATAACTTAAAGATAAATTAATACAGACAGTATTTTTAATGATAAGGAGGGAAACGAATATGTGGCTTACCTGATGGTGATGCCACACCAAGGGAATAGAGGTGTTAGCTGTCCTATTAGAAAGGAATACGCTCTTGAATAATGCACAGCATGTTTTACGTTCTTGAACAACAGAAAACAATAAAACTCGAGCGACTTATGGCACACACTAATCCGATTCGTTTGCAAAAAGGTTCAAATCAGCCCCGGTCGCTGTATTTGTAATAGTTAAATCCTTTCGCAAAATGTTTTGTTTACTCGGCCTACTGGCACCAAATCAACCGAGTAGTTTTTTATAGGATAAGCATGACAAGCGAGCACACAGTCCACCTGTTAGTAAGGGATTAGGAGCCTCGATTACGAATCAAAATGCAGATGTGCTGTCACCCGTAAGGACTAAGATAGAATGCCCCAATTCCAATAAAAAGGGTCTCCGGTGTTCTAAGAGCCAACGTCCTGATAACACCAAAACTGCGGTTGTCAACCCGATTTCCATGCGTAGAAACTATGTAACGCATGAGCTACGACGCAAGGAAACAGCCCTATATTTTCAGAAAAAGAAAATAAAAAAGGAAACGTACATCTTTTTATTCACCATTTATTTTCTTCTCAGCAAAAGTCATCGCACGTGGTACGATAGATTATTATAAAGTTAGCCATGATACGCGAGGTGTGAACGACGTTTTACATAAAGAGGAAAAATCTTCACGATTTGTATCGCTCCGTGACGTTTGCTTTGCCTAATGTTTTAACTTACAGATAAATGTCGGCACTGCGTTGTATCAGATTTATCTCTCTAACTTTAATCATATTCGCGTTATATAAAGATAATGTTGTCGCTAATGTAACACGTTTCTTGTTTTAGTGAAAGTATATTTACGCGGCTATTGTGTGCTTCTTATCTGACAGCCTTGTTTGTTACGTGGTAAGTGCGACAGCTGATCATGTGGTTCCGGGTTAGAATCCCGAGATGAGCCAAAATTTTGAAAGTTTTATAGTTTTTTAACCGTGTAGTGGCTGTTTCAGAATATCCACTACCCCATACCGTCACGAGGGTGTCGCAAGAGGTAACAGAGGGAAAATGAAACAGGAGATGAGCAATAGCATCTTCCTAAATAACGACTCAAAATAATATAAAAAACTGTGGTTGCCAATCCACATGCCAAGCGTGGCAACTATGGCAAAATCCTCTTTATAAGATAATCTGTACCGCAGTTAATTTGAAGCGTCAGTAACCTAAAGACAGGGCGCGGACCGCGAACTCAAAAGGTCGTGTGTTCGAATCCGCCATTCGACTGCTGTCGTGAACCACTTCTAACACAAGCATTTTAAGCTTACCAGAAGTGGTTAAAATTTTAAAAATCTGTGAGGGAGGCCTATGTTCAGTAGTGGACTTTTATAGGCTATAATGGATGGATGGATGGAGGGATTTGGGTTTTTCGACCTAGTCTACAGAAATATAAGAAGTTCGCAGTATTAGCTATGAAACACAGCAGCTTAATGCTGCTATAGTTTGAGTCACTTCCATTAAAAATGTCACCGGTTCTCTACATACTACCATATTAAACACAGCATCATTATTTTAACTGGTATTCTGTGATAGCGTGATCCTTCCCCGGGCGTGTCGATCCATATAGACGTTCCCGACATATATTCTGCAGTGAAAAGTCTTGGTACAGCAAAATAGGATATAACGCAATATCATACGAGTTATGATATAAAAAAGAGTTTTTCTGTGTTATATCTCAAATATAATATTGTTCTTGGGCAAATAATTTCCGTTCATGACAAGCTAATGCAGGGGTTGTCAACGTTTTTGTGGTTTCCGTTAAACGATATGCGAACTTTGTTATTAATTGTCTCTTTAGTTCCCTTTTGAATTTAAACACTAAAGTTTTCATTCACATCGCGCGCAGTCAGAAGTAGACGTATCGTGAGTTGTTGTGGATTTCTAATAATAAAATAAAAACTTAATTTTAACGTGATTTATATTTCGAATCTAATTAAGTGGTGCATAAAGTTCAATCTAGTAATATTATTTTTTTGTCACTTAATTCCTATTATAACCGCATAATACAACGGTGCGACGTGCTGCCAGTGCTGCCCTTCGTCTCACCTTCTCGAGTAAAGGAGACAACCAGCGATTTTTCGTCCTGCGCACACGCATAGTTTTTACATACACAGTGCTATTAGCAACCGTTAACCATCTTAACATGAGCGTGCAGCGGTTACCACCCGGTTCTAGAGCGGGCTCACCTCTTAGTGGTGGATCCATGAGTGGCTCAAACACTGATTTGCCTACTCACGATTATCAAAAAATTACACATAGACGACGTAAACAAATAGATGCAGATTTCGTGTCGTCTTCTCAGCTTACGGAATTCAAAACTGAAATAATGGAATTCTTTAATAATTTTGGGAAGTCACAGAAGAAAGAATTTAAGAGTTTGAAAGATGAAGTGTCTCAAATTAAAGGAGTAAAGAATGACGTCACGATAATAAGGGAACAGCTGGAATCTATAAAAATTAGTACTGTGAAAATCACTCGTGAGCATAATGAGATGATGAATGATATTTCCGAATTAAAAAACTCATTAACTTATCATTCAGCCGAACAAACCACTCTGACAACACGTATTGATGATGTAGTATCGGAAGTCAAAAAGGTTGATCTGCTGCAGCAAAATATGTCAATTTTGCGAGAAAAATATGAATCTCTGAAAAATGATTATAATTACATGCAGCAACGTGATCGCGCCATGAACATTGAGATCTCTCAGATCCCCGAAAAAAATAATGAAATTATCTCAGACTACGTTATTGCAATAGGCAAATACACGGGGATAGATTTATCTGCCGAAGACTTAATTAATGCCCATCGTGTTAAATCACGTGACAGCGACAATAAATTACCAAAAAATATTGTGGTTCAACTAAAATCAATCCTCTTGAAAGACAGCATCATCTCTGCTATACGGAAGAAGAAGGGTTTAACTACAATCGACATAGGAATCCCAGGAGGGTCGCGAAATATATACGTTAATGAACACCTCATACCGTCTAATAAAATACTGTTAAAACAAACCAAAGCCGCCGCTAGAAGTGCAAATCCTAAATTTAAATACGTGTGGGTACGTAACTGTAAAATTTATACCAGGAAAGACGACAATTCCCCAAAAATTCACATAAAAAACATTTTAGATTTAAATAAAATCAAATGACTGTATTACTTTAAGTTGTTGCTTATCTTAAACAGTGTATTCGTTTTGTTTTCTACTATCATGGTTGAATGTTTTCTAAAACAACAAAATGATAGTATTTATATGTATACAAACGTTTTTCAAATACTTTATTATATATACTATGTAATTATTATTTTAAATAACGTATATACTATATTTTTATACCATATTATTATTTATATTTAATATATTATACTCGTACATGCATATACAACTTTTATTGGTCTGTGTGGCTAACTTCTCATTTAATTTTGGATTCATGTTTACAAAACAACAAAGAAATGGTAATTCATATGTCATTTTTAATGTTAGTGATGTTGAAAAGTAATCAAGTAGTTTTGTTTTTTGTTCTAAATTCATATATGGTTTTTATTAATATACACATAAACTTTTTTTATGACTACAAATTACACTTAATATATACATACAAATGTAACGATTGCTTGATTAGGAGGATTACCATTAATGTAATATCTAATTATAATCTACAAAACTACATAAAATTGTTAACTTCCGACTTTAGTACTTTATTCACAAATACCTACCTAAGTTTATATTCTTACTGTTTATGTAAAGTAAAGCGTATCATCATAAATTGCAACGTAACTCTGAACACATTATTTTTGTTTGTTTATGATTCATTATTTACATTAATTATTCTTTGTTTTAAAAGTCGTTTTTAGCAATCTAAAAAAGGGTTTAAGCATGTACTATCAAAATGTTCGTGGTTTACGTACGAAATGTTATGAACTATATAACAATATTTTATGTCAAGACTATGACATAATCTTATTGACCGAAACTTGGTTAAGAAGTGATATACATAACAACGAAATATGTGACCCTAGATATGATGTTTTTCGAAGTGATCGTAATTTCTTATTGTCAGGGAAAAAGGTCGGTGGCGGAGTGTTAGTGTGCGTACGTCGCGAATTGGGTGCAAGTCTATGCGGCCAATGGTCCAGTGCACCTACAACACACGAGTCTGTGTGCGTGACTTTACCTGCACGTGCGCTTGGGTCCTCGATCGACTTACATATAGCTATAGCGTACATTCCACCTGAATCTAACGTAATACAGAGTGGACTGAATGATATTAAGCAAAAATTATCGCAATGCATTGACAATTATCCCATGGATAATTTTTTACTTGTGGGAGATTATAATTTGCCATGTTTAAGATGGGACTCCTACGATTGTATTGCGCACGTCGACGGTTCATCTTTTATGGACAATTTAGCGATATCTTTTGTTGATGATTTAGGGTACCTCGGTCTAAAGCAATACAATTATAATGGTAATTCAAAAGGTAATATTCTCGATCTATGTTTTTGCAATTCTCCGTTAGTTGTTAGGACCTCTCTACCACTCTTAAAGGAAGATGCATATCATCCTGCGTTAAATATTGAAATACCTGATATTAATATACCGCCTTTTAAAAAACGTAAACAACCGCGTTTTAATTTTTTCAAATGTGACTACGTGAAGTTAAATAATTATTTTAAAAATATTGATTGGCATTCAGAATTAAATGCCGCCGACACAATGAATGAAGCGTTAGATATTTTTTATAGCAAATTACATGAATGCTTCTCCATTTACGTACCCATTAATATGTATTCTAACAGCCGATATCATTATCCTGTATGGTATTCTTCTTCTTTAATAAAACTCATTCGCGAAAAATGGCGCACTCATTGTATTTGGAAAAAATACCGTAATCCGAGAGATTATTATGAATTTTCGCTTTTAAGAGCGCGACAACACCGCATTCAATTTAATTGTTTTAAATTTTTTACCAACAATGCTGAAAAATATATTAGGTCCAATCCTAAACACTTTTGGAAATATCTTAGTTCAAAAAAAGGCTGTTCCAGTTACCCAAGACAATTTACACTGGGAGATCAGAAATATGAGGAAGATGCAAGTATTTGCTCAGCTTTTAATAAATTTTTTGAAAGTGTTTTTATTACACCATCATCAAGTAGCCAAACTCAGCCTTATCACGTTTCTGAATACTCCACCACGGAGTCACTATCCCGCATACATATTATTCGAGAAATAGTTCTTAAATTCATAAAATCACTTGATAAATCTAAGGGACCTGGAACTGATGGTATTCCGCCTATTGTATTGGTTTCATGTGCTGATAGCTTGTCATTGCCTATTACTATTCTATTTCGTCGTTCTCTCGATGAATGTATTTTCCCCGATTTATGGAAAACAGCAAATATAATTCCCATACATAAAAAAGGACCAAAAACCTCAATTGAAAATTATCGTCCGATTTCAATTTTGAACACTATCAGTAAACTTTTCGAAAAAATCGTTTACAGTTTCATCTACCCCATTATAATCCGTGGTATTCCTGAAACACAGCATGGCTTCATAAAAGGGCGATCTACGGTATCGAATTTGTCTCTGCTTTCGAGTTATGTCCTCCTGCATATGGAGATTACATAATGAAGTGGACGATTTGAATGACAAGCTCGTGGAAACTGTCCATGCGGTCGGAGCTAAGTTTTGCAAGACCCGCCGCAGAAGAACACAAAAACTCTCCGATCACACTCTTAATCTCATGGCTGTTAGACGGGAGATGAAGCTACATTCTTCAACAGATTTAACAGCATACAGGCAACTGAACAGACAGATCTCCAAATGCATGCGGCGGGACTTACGCAAATTCAATACAGCTCGTATTGAAGAAGCGATCGAGCGGAACCAAGGCTCCAAAGTCTTTGCTAGAGATCTGTCTGCCAGAAAGCGCCAACTGTCAAGGCTGAAGACAGAATGTGGCAGCATCGTTTCCGGGGCACCTGAGATTTTGAGTGAGATTGAGAGGTTCTATGGGCAGCTGTACACGTCATCGTTGGAGCCGCACGCAAGTGTGAGTAACGATCCAAGAGCGAGTCTCATCCGACATTATTCCGATGATATCCCGGACGTCAGTCTGAGCGAGATTAGAATGGCTCTCCAGCACCTTAAAAACGGCAAGGCCCCAGGCGAGGATGGAATTACAGCGGAGCTTCTGAAAGCGGGTGGAAAACCGGTACTTGAAGTCCTTCAGAAGCTCTTTAATTCCGTCCTCCATGGTGGCATTACACCGGAGGCGTGGAGCAGAAGTGCGGTGGTCTTGTTCTTCAAGAAAGGCGACAACGCTCTCTTGAAGAACTACAGACCGATTTCCCTTCTGAGCCGCGTCTACGTGCTGTTTTCGAGAGTCATTACGAATCGTCTCGCGCGCAGACTTGACGACTTCCAGCCTCCCGAACAAGCCGGTTTCCGAAAAGGCTTTAGCACCATAGACCACATACATACCCTTCGGCAAATTGTACAGAAGTCCGAGGAGTACAATTTGCCACTATGTCTGGCGTATGTGGACTATGAGAAAGCCTTTGATTCCGTCGAAATTTGGGCGGTGCTGCAGTCCCTTCAGCGATGCCAAGTTGACTGTCGGTATATCGAAGTGTTGAAGTGCTTGTACAGTAGGGCTACGATGGCTATCCGAGTACAGAACCAGAGTACGAAACCTATCCAATTGCAGAGAGGTGTAAGACAGGGTGACGTCATATCCCCGAAACTCTTTACCGCTGCATTGGAAGATGTTTTCAAGCTTCTGGACTGGAAAGGATACGGTATCAACATCAATGGCGAGTACATCACTCACCTTCGATTTGCCGACGATATAGTCCTTATGGCAGAATCGCTGGAGGACCTAAGCACTATGCTCAATGACCTCAATAGTGTTTCCCAACGGATAGGTCTTAAGATGAACATGGACAAAACAAAGATCATGTTTAATGTCCATGTCACACCTATGCCGGTAGTTGTTGGGAACACTAAGCTCGAAGTTGTTGACGAGTATGTTTACCTGGGACAAATAGTCCGACTAGGTAAGTCCAACTTCGACCGAGAGGTCAATCGACGGATTCAACTCGGTTGGGCAGCGTTCGGGAAATTACGGCACATCTTCTCGTCAGGTATACCTCAAAACTTGAAAACGAGACTGTACACCCAGTGCGTGTTGCCAGTGATGACATACGGAACTGAGACGTGGTCCTTCACTGCTGGCCGGATGAGGAAGCTCAAGGTCGCTCAGCGAGCTATGGAGAGGGCTATGCTCGGAGTTTCTCTGCGTGATAAACTCAGAAATGAGGATATCCGCAGTAGAACTAGAGTGACCGACATAGCCCAACGGATTAGTAAGCTGAAGTGGCAATGGGCCGGCCATATAGCTCGAAGAACCGACAACCGATGGGGAAGAAAGGTTCTCGAGTGGCAGCCTCGTACCGGCAGGCGAAGTGTAGGGCGTCCCCCCACTAGATGGAGTGACGACCTGGTAAGATATGCAGGAGGTCGATGGATGCAGGTGGCTCGGGACCGTGCTTTGTGGCATTCTTTGGGGGAGGCCTATGTTCAGCAGTGGACTTGTGAAGGGCTGTAATGATGATGATGATGATGATGCATATGGAGAATGGTGGTCAGGTGGACGTGGTCTACACTGATTTTGAGAAAGCCTTCGATCGTGTAGACCACGACCTTCTGCTCCACAAGCTCTATTTGCTTGGAATTCAAGGAGACCTACTTCGGTGGGTGAGCTCCTATCTTTCTAATCGCTCTCAGGCTGTAGTACTGGGTGGATACAGATCCGATTATGTAACTGTTCCCTCGGGCGTCCCACAGGGATCGCACCTTGGCCCGCTATTCTACAATGCGTACATCTTTGACATTGCCAACTGTTTTTCTCATTCTAATTACCTATTATATGCGGATGATAAAAAAATATACCGGGCAGTTCGTTCTGTTGAAGATTGTAGATTGTTACAATATGACTTGGATAACTTGTTTTCTTTTTATCAACAAAATAAGATCTATGTCAATATTAAAAAATGTCAGATTATAAGCTTTACACGCAAGAAAAATCCAATTGTTTTTTCTTATAACTTTAATAATCAAGTATTAACACGAGTCACTGATGTACGTGATCTCGGCGTTTGTTTTGACTCCAAGATGCTCCTTAATATGCATTATGATAATATAGCAGGTAGAGCTTACCGTATGCTTGGATTTGTTCTAAGAACCTGTCAACCGTTTAAAAGTACTTTAGCATTAAAAACGTTATATTTTGCATACGTGAGAAGTATATTGGAATACGCTAGCCCGGTATGGTCGCCTTTATACGAAGTTTATAAAGCACGCTTAGAGCGTATTCAGAAAAAGTTTTTAAAATCTCTAAATTTCAGGTGCGACGTCCCCACGCAAACATTCATGTCTTACAGTGATAATTGTCGTAAATTTAATCTTCTTACGTTAGAAGAACGCCGTGAGATGTTAGACATGGGTTTTTTGTTTGATATTTTACGCGCTCAACTTGATTGCCCTGTTCTGCTTTCACAGATCTCCTTCAATGTGCCCCGACGTAGGACTAGACATACACCATTATTCAGTGTTCCCTTACATCATACTAATTATGGCAAGAATAGTGTCCTCACCAGAATGGTTAAAATTTTTAACAGTAAATTCTCTCATATTGACCCATGTATCCACTCAAAAAATACATTTAAACTAAAGATAGTACATGCTTTGACAGGAGTAGACAATTAATCTTTATTGTTTATGTTGGTATCCGTGTAGCATCTCAATTTAGGGTATCCGTAGTAGCATCTCAATTTAGATGTCCAATTTGCTAATTGACATAAAAGGAATTTTATGTAATGTGTGTATATGTGTGTAATGTGTGTATGTGTGTGTACGTGGGTATATTGTATGTATATTTATTTATTTTATGTTTGTATATATATGTTTACCTATATGCATAAGTATTTAAATAAATTTGATTATATGTGATGTTGATGTATGTCTACATATGTGTATGTGTGTGTATGTATATGTATGTGTATATATGTATATATATTATATTATCTTATTAAAGCATATATATTTTCCTAGATCAGCCATGACAAACTTTGTATTGTTTTTGATCAAAGTTTTTGTTACTTTTCTTTTCTTACTTCTGATTCATGCTAAATTGTAAAAAGTGGATGACTGTTATTGGCCCTATGTAAAGACATATTATATAAGAATTATGTATCACAGAATGAAGGCTGTTGTTATCCCTAATAATATAAAATAAAAATAAAATAAAAAGTCATTTATGTTGTTTACTTTACTGTGACTTGTTTCGCAATTAAAAACCTCAAAATATATTTTTCATTCATTGATTTATTTATTACTGTCTGTCAAAGTCCAATCCTGAACATGGGACTACCTGTATATTGCTTCATATAAGGGATGTCTGCTATAGTTGTCACGTTCAGCACGCGGGTTGGTTAACATATATTGTTTTCTAGTTGATATTAGGAAGACGTTTCCACCATCTCCTGGTTTGTTTCCCTCTGTCACCTACCTCTGTCACCTCATATTACACCCGCGGAGTGATATAGGCTAGTGGATATATTTACACCACTAAGCAGTTACAAAACTCATTACTGGATAAAGTTCAACAATCATATTCATATGATTGTTAAACTTTATCATGCTTGTTAAAATTATATCCTGAAGGATTCCGTATTCACACAAGGAAATCTAATTTGATTTTTTTGTGTTAGTTTGACCAACTAATTACCACAATTATGTTTTTTAAATACATTATTTCATCCAAACCAGCAACATTTCTTAGAAACAAATTACATAAATACAAATAAACAAAAATTACTCACGTTAGAATTTTTAGTAAAGGGCATCTTTTCTGCACCTATCAATGTAATCACGTTGTTGTCTATTATCAATAAAGTTTTCTAAAGAAAGTCGGGTTCTATCAGGTTAATTGTATGTCCACGGCAAATGTAAAGCAATTCTGAAACCTTTGTCTTTTGGACGTGACCTGATTAAGTCGGCTACTTCGTAAAATTTATAGCAACCGACAATTTTATTGTATGTATTAGATGCTTATATCGATGGTCTTGAAGACAAACGTGCTAACTGCAAAAGTTTGTGATTTACACTTTTTAATGCCAAACATTCTAAATGAATAGGTCGCATCTTCTGCATTTATCGGAGAGCAATAATTCCACCTCTTTCTATCTAAATCGAATCGTAATAAGAAACGTGAGGCACGAGAAAAAGAATCAAAGTCGCTTATCTACCCATGATAGAAATGACAAAATGTATTAAGTAGCTTTATGCCACTTTATATACGAGTAATGAAATTCACACAAATTTTAAGTGTTTTATAATGATATCCAACCTAAAACCTAAAATTGGTACCTAATTTACATGACAATTTAAGTGGAACGTTATAAAAATAAATATATTTATTTAATAAATTTCGTTTTAATTTCTAATACTTATATAATAACAGAAAATCATATTATGCTATACACAAATGCACTAAGTCAACCATTGAATAACAAAATAATAATCAAAAGTATTCAGTGAATGTAATTTTTCATATTAATGAGTATTTCCCAGTATTTGTTATAGTTTTTTTTAAGAGATAGGGCAAATTAGCATGCGCCTCACCTGATGGTAAGTGACTACCACCGCCCACGAATAACTGGAACACCAGGGGAATTGCAGATGCGTTGTCGGCCTTTTAAAAAGGAGTAGGCTCTTTTCTTGAATGTCCCTAAGTCGTATCGGTCCGGAAAATTCGCTGGTGGTAGTCGATTCCACAAGGAAGTTGTGCGAGCCGACCGCCAATCATCCAGATGGTAAAGATGGTATCGCGAGTTTTCTCGCGATGTGCGATGGTGAAATTGGGCGTCTGAAATTAGTCCCAACAATTCCTCTGAGCACTCCCCGTGATAGATGCCAAAAAAGACGCAAAGAGATGCAACATTTCTACCTAGTACCAGTGAGTCAAGCCGGTCGGAAAGAACTGGGTCGTCGATGATTCGAACCGCTCTGCGCTGGATACGGTCAAGTGGAAGGAGATGGACTTGGGAGCCCCAGCCCAGAGATGGGAACAGTATACCATGTGAGGCCAAACCTGCGCCTTGCACA
Source organism: Parnassius mnemosyne (assembly GCA_963668995.1). Lineage (NCBI taxonomy): Eukaryota > Metazoa > Arthropoda > Insecta > Lepidoptera > Papilionidae > Parnassius > Parnassius mnemosyne. The sequence goes on from CAVLGL010000090.1 coordinate 1,976,966, forward strand.
GTTGCAAGCGGTGTGCCGGCATGAAATACTGTCCCGCTCTGCTGAGCACGCCAAGCTCTTTTAGGCCAATTTAGCCTTCTCTTCCAAGTGACCACGAAACTACACGTCACTCGATACGTCGACACCGAGGATTACGATAATGGCTGAGGCAACAAGGGGAGTGCCTTGAAACTGACAAGATACGACAAAGGGGTACTTTTTAGCGGTAAACGCGCAAACTTGTGTCTTCTGTGGATTGAACTGGACTAGATTTAGTTGCCCCCAGTCTGAGGATTTGTTCAACAAAGTCTCGACTTCAGACACAAGTTTTTTCCGGTAATCGGCGACATTTTCTCGAGAAATATTTGCACGGCCGGTGTATAAAGCATCACCAGTACTGTCGTCTAAATCAGTAATATTCATTGCTATTAATGTTACTTGTTTTGCTATGTTGCAAATCAATAACATTTACTTAGAAATCATTCTGCATACAAATCATTCATTGATATGCAGAAGAAAAAGGGTTGGTAATAGCACGCAGCCTTGTGAAACACCAGCGATAAAAGAATCAATTATTTGGTATTTTCAGTTAAGAAATTCTCAGTATGGATTCAAAAATTTGACAGTATTACACCTTCAAAAAGCACGTATCGGATTTCCGTTCCAATGCACTATAAGAATGAGGTAATAGAGAGTGCACCTATGCCTCCGTACACCCTCGTGCACTATCATCCAGTCCTGCGTAGATATCAAGTCTCCGATTAGACTTACTGCCTTGATCGGAATTTGGTCTAGGTTACATGAATATTATATCCTAAACTACAATGCTGTATTAGCATGAAGTATGGTGAATTATTTGTATTGCCTACACAAAGTTCTTATCCCCCGGTTAAGTTTCAAAAGCCTAAGGAAAAGGAAGTATACGCAAACAATTACTTTATTTGGTACAAAGGTTATTTCGTATTTACTTCTTCTAGTTACACAACAAGTGGGAACTTGTAGTGTGATCCGAAGTTGATAAAGGAAATAATGATTTGGTTTATTTACTCCTATTTATCTTTTAGATTGTGAAATATCGCAGAATATTTCTGTATGTGTAATTAACGTTTTTTTATCCTTTTTGCACCTTCCATCATATTTCGCTACGCCTGGCATTAACTGGGAAAGCATAACAAAACGAATAAAGTCCGCGTTATGTAACCTGTTCAGAAAGAGGATAACAATAAAGCAAATAAATACCCTTTCTGTACTTTAAAAACATAGCATATAGTTATAGTATATATACTTTTTTAACAGCTCGCGAAGTCAGTAAGTAGTCGTAAAGTAGTTGTACAGATCCAATTAATTAAAAATTAAAAATTTTGTATAACCGACTTCAATATAAATTATTAATAAATAACACATTTATTTTTATACAATATTAAAAACTATAATAATGAAAAAAACAACTAACACTAGAAACTTAATTATCATATAGTCCTACTCCCCGCGGTATCGTACCAAGAACGCTGGCCGCGTTTCCCCGCTGAATGGCCATACTTAGCCTTTGAGCGAGAAAAGAACCAGCGCTCTTATCACCAGCAGCAACGACCAGCCGCGGATGGAGTTTCTTTAGGAACTTCACCGCACGTGGACCCCACGGACCGATAGTCTCTACAGCAAATGGCACAAATATGTAGCCATCTCTCAGAGACTCATATTTGCGCCACTTACTCAGTTCAGCTGCCTCTGATGCTGCCCCGGCTCTAAACGATGTACCCCTGAGATGAGAGGCCGCCAGAGTGTCTACGCAAGTAGCATCCCACATTAGGGCTTTACCTCTCTTAACAACGCAAAAATATTGGCCAGATCAAATTTATATGGGACTACATGTGAAATACCAGCTTTTAAATAAAAAAGAATCATTGAAATCGGTTCACCTAGAAAAAGTTTATGATGTAGCACATATAAAATAAAATAAATAATTAAAAATATCAAAACCCCGACTGCAAAAAGACAATTAAAAGTAATGCACTAAAACGAACGAAACAAGATTGAGAATAGAAAACAATTTTAAATAAACTATTGACAATGTAAACTCTACTTCGGTTTAAACAGACTATATTATGAGCTGAAAACCTAATTTAAATAGCCAAATGAATCTTAGTAGCAGACGGGACCCAATTGAAAATTATAAACCGAAAGAAAATAAGTGATTCCCCTTGCTACTAAGCTTAATTTCGTTATAAAGCTCAAGTTTCTTATTCCGTTTTGTTTTAATATCTGCTGAGAGTTCTTATCTCGAAGATAAAAATCTTCGACGGTGAAAAGTCATAAAATCTATGAAAATATCAGGCTGACCCGCCGATACAAAATGAGTCATTTTACTAGTAAGACAATCTGTTTTCTTAAAGTAACTTTTATTCAAAAACCATTTTTTATTAACGAAAAATAAAAGCTACATAACGCAGGGCTGCTGTTTAGCAAGGACGAGAATCTATCAAATGAGTACACGAAATATACCTTATTTTTGTATAAATTAACAGGAAAAAAAAACAAAAAAATTTAAAAATAGTGCAGATAAAAATTATATAATTAGGTGAGCTCAGGTTAAATGATCGGTATAAAAATCACAGTTAGCAACCCCGGTTCACTCCCCGCAGTTTAGGGTTCAGTTCAGTTTAGATTTATAGACCATATATCCTCGCTAAAAACACACATTATTTCCAAGGACAATCTGTGAAGCTATCGAAATCAAAAAACGCCCTAATTTCAATACAGATGATTGCTGGTTGCTGCTATCTACTTGGGATGCAATAATTAATACAATTAAATCCCAAACCAAGCATACTACTGCAAGACTTCAAGTTACTATAAGTTCATCCTGCGTAGATCGAACTAAGAATTAATAGTTTTAAGCTGAAAGTAGCCGTGGTAAACTAAGACATTGTGAAGTCGAACACTTCGACTTCATAATGTCTTAGTTTACCGCGACGTTCAATGTCATGTATTCTTTATTTCGCAATGAAACAGAACACAAGATACAGTAAAAAGCGAAGGGTCTTCCTTCGTGTCGTAGATTTACAATCTATTCAATGATCCGGCGTAAGTTTTTTGTAAGGAAACCTTTTCTCCTACAAAAACTCAAGACACGCTTTAATAAAATAATGTCAAAAGTATTGTGGCCGTGAAAAGAAAAGGGGAAATCTCCAATAGGGCACAGTGTCCCGGGGAGCAGTGAACGTTCCGAGTGATATGTGAGGTGTTCTATTATATATACTGTTTTTACTACGAACTATACTATACTTTGATAGCGTGATTTATGCTTCGATGTATTTTCGCTTGTGGCGCGAGAACAGCAATGCCACAGTATAAAAGCAAGATAAATTTATTATTTACGTTGATAATTTTTTTCAAAAATATAAGTAATATTGAGTGAGTGAGAGTGTGAGAAGTTAAACATACATCTTTTTTACGAATTAAATCGCAGATACATTCTCACCCCTGAGTATAAGGATGAAATGCTTCTTATCCAGTAAAAAAGGTCTCTGGTTCTTTACACTCACTATTCAAAACACAGCAGTACTAAGCTGCCATTTTATGCTGGTGTTCTATAAGAGCGGGGTACTTCCCCGGTCTGGCCGACTACACAGCTGAAGCTGTGTCGGCCCGACCGGGAGTTGCATATATATATATATATATATATATATATATATATATATATATATATATATATATATATATATATATATATATATATGTGTATATGTATATATGTATTATATACATATATATATATATATATATATATATTGAACCGATTGTGATGAAATGGATGAAACCTTATGTACAGATAGATGATCTAGGCTGTATCCAAAAAATTCCGAAAAAGCATTAGCACCATATACCACATGCATACCCTTCGGCAAATTGAACAGAAGACCGAAGAGTACAATCTGCCACTTTGGCTTGGGTATGTGAACTGTGAAATTTGGGCGGTACTGCAGTCCCCCCAGCGGTGCCAAGTGGACTGTCGGTATATAGAAGTGCTAGAGTGTTTGTACAGTAGGGCTAGGATGGCTATCCGAGTACAGAACCAGGGTGACGTAATATCCCCGAAACTATTCACCGCTGCATTGGAAGACGTTTTAAAGCTATTGTACTGGAAAGGATATGGAATCAATGTCAATGGCAAGTACATCACTCACCGTCGATTTTCCGACGATATAGTCCTTATGGCAGAATCTATTAGAAATTATGATTAAAAAAAATTCCCGCTGGGTTTCTTGCTGGTTCTTCCCAGGACAGAGGTATTTTCCGAACCAGTGGTAAATAAAAAATGACACTCAATAAGTATTATGTAATAATCAATATTGAATAAAAAAAATATTCTACTCTATTCTAATCTAAATACCACGATCTCCTAAAATACTAGCTTAAAATAATTATTTATAATATTATTATTAATATTTTAAAATAAGGGACACAGCAGCTTAATGCTGCTGTGTTTCATATGGTGAGTGTAGAAAACTGGAGACCCTTTTTTCTGGAAAAAATGTTTATCAGTGGACTTGTGAAGGGCTATAATGATTATGATGATGATGCCATAAGACTTATTAGATCCTATCCAGAGAAAGTTGTTAGTCTGATAATAAAGTTAAAACAAAACGAATACAAAGGAAATGTTTTTATCTGAAAATCGAGTATTAAGAACATTACGATTTTTTATTAATCATCATCATCATTACGTACACGTAAACTCCCAATTAACTAATATAAAGCTGCCGACGGTATCGAAATTGGGTTGCATGCGAACAAGAGAATATTAGGCGAGCCGCTACAGTTTTCGCTATTAATGAAAACTAAGTAATAACTTGAATATTACACACCTAAATGGCTTCGTAACCTCTCAGGAGTCTAAGAAGAGTGCTGCGACTCCTCTGGTGATGCAGATGTCCATCAACGTCTGTAATTACTTACCATCCAGTGAGCAATAGGCTCGTATTACCCAACTTTTATAAAATTAAATAAATGCGGTACCCTTCATTTAACTATATACATCACATTGGTGAGCACAAACTTATTCCATAATCGGAAAGAGAGAGGAGCATTTATATCGCTGAATTGTTCTGTTTCGCTGAATTGCTCTATTTCGCTGAATTGCAATCGTGCGTGTTGCTAGATTTTACATGTCCTCTGAATATACATTCCTCAGACTTTCCTTGTCTTGAAACCCCCTCAGAAATGAGAGGAGGCATGTGTCTAGTGCCAACTTAACTTTAGTTTAGGTAACAAAGCTTTCCTGATGATATTTTTTTTCACCGCTAAGCAGGTGATCAATCATTTCAAATTGCAATGAACAATTTAATTAGTACCGGCGGAGATCGAAGTCAGATTGCTTACGGTCTTTGAGTTTTAAAGAGAGCGAATAGCCCCTGAGCTACCACAGCCCTCATAATCATTATCATCATTTCAGCCCTTCAAATGTCCACTGCTGAACATAAACCTTACCCAAGGAATGATTACATTAGCTTTGACAAGAACAGAAACCTTACCTAAAGAATGCCACAAATCAGGTACCTAAGCTATCGACTTCTTTCATATTTTACCAGGTCCGTAACTCTATCTAGTGGTACACATGGTGGTAGTGGAAGAACATCCACCACCCTATGTCTTCCTGTGTCTGTCCTAAGAGGCGACATAGGAAAACTGAGGCAAGAGATGGGTAGCAGCATATATCTGATATTACCAAAATTACAATAAAAACGTATGCTTGTCAAGCGTGGCAACTATGGCAAACATCACCTTAAGAGCAACAACAGAAAGAACCAGCCCTTTATTTAAATAAAAATAAAATAAAAATGGAGACGTGTATCTCTTTATTCAACATTTATTTTCATTTCAGCAAAAGGCATTGCGCGTTATACAAAAGATTATTATGAAGTAAGCCAGGATACGCGAGGTGTGAACGACGTTTTACATAAAGAGGAAAAATCTTCAAGATTTATATCGCTCCGTGACGTTTGCTTTGCCTAACGTGTTAACTTACAGATAACTGTTTGCATTGCGTCGTATATAGAGATACATCTCTCTCTAACATTAATCATATTTGCATTGTACAAAGAAAATGTTGTCGTTAATGTAACACATACCTTGTTTTAATGAAGGTATATTTACGCGGCTATTGTGTGCTTCTTATCTGACAGCCATGTTGGTTACGTGGTAAGTGCGACAGCTGATCATGTGGTTCCGGGTTAGAATCCCGAGATGAGCCAAAATTTTGAAAGTTTTATAGGTTTTTAACCGTGTAGTGGCCGTTTCAGAATATCCACTACCCCATACCGTCACGAGGGTGTCGCAAGAGGTAACAGAGGGAAAATGAAACAGGAGATGAGCAATAGCATCTTCCTAAATAACGACTCAAAATAATATAAAAACCTGTGGTTGCCAACCCACATGCCAAGCGTGGCAACTATGGCAAAATCCTCTTTATAAGGTAATCTGTACCGCAGTTAATTTGAAGCGTCAGTAACCTAAAGACAGGGCGCGGACCGCGAAATCAAAAGGTCGTGTTTTCGAATCCGCCATTCGACTACTGTCGTGAACCACTTCTAACACAAGCATTTTAAGCTTACCAGAAGTGGTTAAAAAGTTAAAAATCTGTGAGGGAGGCCTATGTTCGGTAGTGGACTTTTATAGGCTATAATGGATGGATGGATGGAGGGATTGGGTTTTTCGACCTAGTCTACAGAAATATAAGAAGTTCGCAGTATTAGCTATGAAACACAGCACTATAATTTGAGTCATTTCTATTAGAAATGTCACCGGTTCTCTACATACTACCATATTAAACACAGCATCATTATTTTAACTTGTATTCTGTGACAGCGTGATCTATATAGACGTTCCCGACATATATTCTGCAGTGAAAAGTCCTGGTACAGCAAAATAGGATATAACGCAATATCATACGAGTTATGATATAAAAAAAGAGTTTTTCTGTGTTATATCTCAGTTCTAATGGAGGATAAATATAATATTGTTTTACTTGGGCAAATAATTTCCGTTCATGACAAGCTAATGCAGGGGTTGTCAACGTTTTTGTTGTTTCCGTTAAACGATATGCGAACTTTATTATTAATTGTCTCTTTAGTTCTCTTTTGAATTTAAACACTAAAGTCATTTATATTGTTTACTTTAATGTGACTTGTTTCGCAATTAAAAACCTCAAAATATATTTTTCATTCATTGATTTATTTATTACTGTCTGTCAAAGTCCAATGCTGAACATGGGACTACCTGTATATTGCTTCATATAAGGGTGTTTGCTATAGTTGTCACGTTCAGCACGCGGGTTGGTTAACATATATTGTTTTCTAGTCGATATTAGGAAGACGTTTCCACCATCTCCTGGTTTGTTTTCCTCTGTCAGCTCCCTCTCTCACCTCATATTACACCCGCGGAGTGATATAGGCTAGTGGATATATTTACACCACTAAGCAGTTACAAAACTTATTACTGGATAAATTTTAACAATCATATGAATATGATTGTTCAAATTTATTATGATTGTTAAAATTATATCCTGAAGGATTCCGTATTCACAAAAGGAAATCTAATTTGATTTTTTTGTGTTAGTTTGACCAACTAATTACAAAAATTATGTTTTTTAAATACATTATTTCATCCAAACCTAAAACAATTTCTTAGAAACAAATTACATAAATACAAATAAACAAGAATTACTCACGTTAGAATTTTTAGTAAAGAGCATCTTTTCTGCACCTATCAACGTAATCACGTTGTTGTCCGCGGCAAATGTAAAGCAATTCAGAAACCTTTGTCTTTGGAACGTGACCTGATTAAATTGGCTACTTCGTAAAATTTTATAGCAACCGACAATTTGATTGTATGTATTAGATGCACATACCGATGGTCTTGAAGACAAACGTGCTAACTGCAAAATTTTGTGATTTACACTTTTTAATGCCAAACATTGTAAATGAACAGGTCGCATCTTCTGCATTTATCGGAAAGCAATAATTCCATCTCTATCTATCTAAATCGAATCGTAATAAGAAACGTGGGGCACGAGAAAAAGAATCAAAGTCGCTTAACTACCAATGATAGAAATGACAAAATGTCTTAAGTAGCTTTAAGCCAATTTATATATGAGTAATGAAATTCACACAAACTTTAAGTGTTTTATAATGATAGGCAATTGACACCTAAAACTTTAAATTGGTACCTAATTTACATGACAATTTAAGTGGAATGTTATAAAAATAAATATATTTATTTAATAAATTGCATTTTCATTTCTAATACTTATATAATAAATAAAAATCATATTATGCTATACACAAATGCACTAAGTCAACCATTGAATAACAAAATAATAATCAAAAATATTCAGTGAATGTAATTTTTCATATTAATGGTTTTTTTTAAAGAGAGAGGGCAAATGAGCATGAGATGCAACATTTCTACCTAGTGCCAGTGAGTCAAGCCGGTCGGAAAGAACTGAGTCGTCGACGATACGAACCGCTCTGCGCTGGATACGGTCAAGTGGAAGGAGATGGCACTTAAGAGCCCCAGCCCAGAGATGGGAGCAGTATTCCGTGTGAGACCAAACCTGCGTCTTGTAAAGTTGCAAGCGGTGTGCCGATATGAAATACTGTGCCGCTCTGCTGAGCAAGCCAAGTTTTTTTAGGCCAATTTAGCCTTCTCTTCCTAGTGACCACGAAACTGCATGTCACTCGATATGTCGACACGGAGGATTCCGATACTGGCTGAGGCAACAAGGGGAGTGCCTTGAAACTGAAGAGATACGACGAAGGGGTACTTTTTAGCGGTAAACGCGCAAACTTGTGTCTTCTGTGGATTGAACTGGACTATATTTAGTTGCCCCCAGTCTGAGGCTTTGTTCAACAAAGTCTCGACTTCAGACAAATTTTTTCCGGTAATCGGCGACGTTTTCCCGAGAAATATTTGCATCATCATTCATCATCATTACAGCCCTTCACAAGTCCACTGCTGAACATAGGCCTCCCCCAAAGAATGCCACAAAGCACGGTCCTGAGCCACCTGCATCCATCGACTTCCTGCATGTCTTAACCAGGTCGTCACTCCATCTCGTGGGGGGACGCCCTACACTTCGCCTACCGGTACGAGGCTGCCACTCGAGAACCTTTCTTCCCCATCGGTTGTCGGTTCTTCGAGCTATATGGCCGGACCATTGCCACTTCAGCTTACTACTCCGTTGGGCTATGTCGGTTACTCTGGTTCTACTTCATTCCTAAGTTTATCACGCAGAGAAACTCCGAGCATAGCCCTCTCCATAGCTCGCTGAGCGACCTTGAGCTTCCTCATCCGGCCAGCAGTGAAGGACCACGTCTCAGTTCCGTATGTCATCACGGGCAACACGCACTGGGTGTACAGTCATGTTTTCAAGGTTTGAGCTATACCTGACGAGAAGATGTACCGTAATTTCCCGAACGCTGCCCAACCGAGTTGAATCCGTCGATTGACCTCTCGGTCGAAGTTGGACTTACCTAGTCGGACTATTTGTCCCAGGTAAACATACTCGTCAACAACTTCGAGCTTAGTGTTCCCAACAACTACCGGCATAGGTGTGACATGGACATTAAACATGATCTTAGTTTTGTCCATGTTCATCTTAAGACCTATCCGTTGGGAAACACTATTGAGGTCATTGAGCATAGTGCTTAGGTCCTCCAGCGATTCTGCCATAAGGACTATATCGTCGGCAAATTGAAGGTGAGTGATGTACTCGCCATTGATGTTGATACCGTATCCTTTCCAGTCCAGAAGCTTGAAAACGTCTTCCAATGCAGCGGTGAAGAGTTTCGGGGATATGACGTCACCCTGTATTACACCTCTCTGCAATTGGATAGGTTTCGTACTCTGGTTCTGTACTCGGATAGCCATCGTAGCCCTACTGTACAAGCACTTCAACACTTCGATATACCGACAGTCAACTTGGCACCGCTGAAGGGACTGCAGCACCGCCCAAATTTCGACGGAATCAAAGGCTTTCTCATAGTCCACATACGCCAGACATAGTGGCAAATTGTACTCTTCGGACTTCTGTACAATTTGTCGAAGGGTATGTATGTGGTCTATGGTGCTAAAGCCCTTTCGGAAACCGGCTTGTTCGGGAAGCTGGAAGTCGTCAAGTCTGCGCGCGAGACGATTCGTAATGACTCTCGAAAACAGCACGTAGACGCGGCTCAGAAGGGAAATCGGTCTGTAGTTCTTCAAGAGAGCGTTGTCACCTTTCTTGAAGAACAAGACCACCGCACTTCTGCTCCACGCCTCCGGTGTAATGCCACCATGGAGGACGGAATTAAAGAGCTTCTGAAGGACTTCAAGTACCGGTTTTCCACCCGCTTTCAGAAGCTCCGCTGTAATTCCATCCTCGCCTGGGGCCTTACCGTTTTTAAGGTGCTGGAGAGCCATTCTAATCTCGCTCAGACTGACGTCCGAGATATCTTCGGAATAGTGTCGGATGAGATTCACTCTTGGATCGTTACTCACACTTGCGTGTGGCTCCAACGATGACGAGTACAACTGCCCATAGAACCTCTCAATCTCACTCCAAATCTCAGGTGTCCCGGAAACGATGGTGCCACACTCTGTCTTCAGCTTTGACAGTTGGCTCTTTCTGGCAGACAGATCTCTGGCAAAGACTTTGGAGCCTTGGTTCCGCTCGATCGCTTCTTCAATACGAGCTGTATTGAAGTTGCGTAAGTCCCGCCGCATGCATTTGGAGATCTGTCTGTTCAGATGCCTGTATGCTGTCAAGTCTGTTGAAAAATGTAGCTTCATCTCCCGTCTAACAGCCATGAGATTAAGAGTGTGATCGGAGAGTTTTTGTGTTCTTCTGCGGCGGGTCTTGCAGAACTTAGCTCCGACCGCATGGACAGTTTCCACGAGCTTGTCATTCATATCGTCCACTTCATTGCAGTCTTCTAGGCACTGAAAACGGTTTTGTAACTCGAGCTGAAAGGTTTCGGGACTTTGGATTAGAGCAGGAGGGGGACGGAGCGTTGACTTCATTCGACGAGACCTCTTCAACTTAACATTTAAGTTCAGTGTGCCTCTAACCATTCGGTGATCGCTAACAGTTTTCACCCTAGCGATCACGGAGACATCACTGAACAGTTGTCGTCTGGTCGTCATAAAGAAGTCAATCTTATTTTTTGTCGAACCGTCGGGGCTCGACCAGGTCCACTTCCTGTGGGGCCGCTTCTGGAAGAAAGAGTTCATCATAAAGAGTCCCTCTTTCTCCATGAAGTCGGCCAACTGCTGGCCCCTTGGGTTCCGTTGCCCTATTCCAAATTTCCCCACTTTCAGCTCACCGTTCTCTCTTGTGCCTAGTTTTGCATTAAAGTCTCCCATTAACACCGTATATTGGGTTTTGGAGGAATGCATGACTCTAGAGATATCCTCATACATTTCCTCCACCTCCTCATTGGGGTGTGCCAAGGTTGGTGCGTAAACCTGTATGACCTTCAGCGAATACCGTTTGGTGATTCTGAGTATAAGGTACGCAACCCTCGTCGACACACTCCCGATCTTTACAACGTTGTTAACGAGAGACTTGTGGACGATAAATCCGACACCTCCTTGGGACAGATGGTCGCCCTCCCGGTAATAGAGCAAGTTGCCGGATTCGAGGATTACCGTGTCCTCCCCCTCTCTTCGGACTTCGGATAATCCTGTAATATGCCAGCGCAACTTGTCTATCTCTTCTTCCAGCTCCACGATCTTCTCGTCAGTCCTCAGGGTGCGTGCGTTGTACGTTGCCAGGTCGAGTCGTCTAAGGTGGCAACCGAACCTCCACCGGAGATTCTTAGCACCCCCTGCCCCGCCGTTACCATGGTTGCCACCGTAGCCAGGAATAGCGGGGCCGCCGGGGACTGGGGGCCGTTTCTTTGTTACTGTCATTCATAGGGGGGTATTTGCCATAGTTGCCACGCTTGGCGAGCGGGTTGGCAACCGCAGTTTTTTTTTTATTGTTAGTTTGTTGTTATCAAGAAGATGCTGCTGATATTTGCATGGCCGGTGTATAAAGCATTACCAGTACTGTCATCTAAATCAAGATTTGTTATGTTGCAAATCAGTAACATTCATTCAGAAATCATTCTGCATACAAATCTATCATTGATATGCAGAAAAACAGTGTTGGTGATAGCGCGCAGCCTTGTGAAACACCGACGTTAATGGACTTATAATCGGAGCATGCACCGTCTACTACGACCTTGATGCTCTAATCTGCAAGAAAACTGGTGATCCAATTGCACAATTTCTCGGGAAGTCCATAAGTAAGGCAGCTTCGAAATAAGCGCTTTGTACCAAACCCGATCGAAGGTCTTCGCTATATCCAAACTAATGGCCAACGCCTCCACCTTGTACTTCACTGCCTCCACCTATCTATGAGTAAGGTAACCTAGAAGATCACCAGCTGAGCGATCTCAACGGAAACCGTACTGGCGGTCACTAATTAGCTAGTGATCCTCAAGGTATCGCTTCAGCTGACAGTTAATAATGGTTTCCATTACTTTGGAGAACAAGGAGGTGATAGCGATTGACCTTTAGTTGGAAGGATCTGAGCGGTCGCCTTTTTTAGGGATCGGGTGCTATCTTCCATTAGTTCGGGACTACGCTTAGGGAGTAAAAGTACCGGAAAAGACGCGTTTAAACCGGTGCCAACTCCAGAGTATACGTCTTCAGCACAATAGGTGGGACTCTATCAGGCCCACTCGACTTGTTGACGTCCAAGGAGGGGAGTGCTTTACGCACCGAGCGCTGTGTAAACAGCACTTCCTGCATGGAGCACTCACATCGCGGGATAGTCGGCGGTGTGTTCCCCCAGTCATCTAGAGTCGAGTTGTAAGTAAAAAGAGAGCCTAGTAGATCGACTTTCTCCTTTACGTCATGGGCCAGTGAGTCATCTAGCCTGTGCAGAGATGCTAGAGATGGCTGATTGAAGTTCCCTTGGACAGCTTTGGCGAGAGACCAAAATGCACGTGTTCCCAAAGGGAGGCGAACTAGTCTCTCGCCAATTCTGCCGATGAGCTCTAACTTTGCCTTGAAGTAACCAGTCTACCCGCATGATCGGTTAAACGGGAACTAAGTTATTCAGCGTAGTAGGCGTTAGAATCACCGAACATCACGATCTCTGCGGATGGGACCTGTTGTAGCACGAAGTCTGCAGTCATTTGAACGTGTTCATACGATGGAGAGGACCTTCAAGGTTGTTGAGGCGTCGAAAACAGATGTCCTCTCTGACGTATGCGCAAACTCCAGCTCGGGGCACAAAGGAGTGTTCTAATTTATACCTTGGGTAGGGGAGATAAGAAGTACCAGCCGGAGAGGACACCTGTGTCTCGGTTCGAAAGATCAAGGACAGCTTTGCCATCTCATGATGGTAGCGGACGGCGTTAAGGTTTGAATGAAGTCCCCTTATATTGCAGAAATTCACGGAAAGCGTAGTAGGGTTGCCTTTGTCTTATTGCTCCGCTTGTTCCGAGCAGGTTTCGTCGTAAGCGGAATTTCACCCCCCCCCTCTCTCCCCCAGTCCTAGAATACGCGGAGTAGCCAGAGTACCCACACTCATCACCCTTATCCTATAAAAAAAAACGCGATAAAATACATAAAACAGTTTTATTTGATGTAATTATTCGTGTAAATATAAATAATCATTACTGTTGTAAGTTAATATTTTAAGATATTAAATAAAATTACGACGATATATTTGCAGTAGGAATGGATGATAGTGACTGGGAAAACTACGCTTACGTAAAGCATCAGCGTAAGCCAGAAGCATCATGCCACTGGTTCTGAAGGTGAAATGGATAAGGATAGATGTAGTACTGTGAAGGATACGATGTACTCGTAGGTGTCTGTGAGACATAGTAGCATGACCACTTCTGTGGTACATAGAGTAATTATTTTATTAAAAAATTTTTAACGGATTTTGTCGCGATTAAATTAAATTATTTCTGTAGACCTCTTAGTGTAGTGTAGAGTCTTCTCCCCGAGACTGTGGGCGCTATAAAGCACCCGAAACGGCGAAAATTAAAATATCTAAAAAAAATATTTAAATTGAATGCGACAAAATCCGTAAAATAAGTTTTATTCGATGTGTAGCATACGCACAATTATCATAAGCTCCACACGCGTCGAATAAACATAACGTTTTCCTTTACCTATTTGTAGACGTTGCGAAAAGCAATAATTAAACTTGAGCGGAAAGTGAGAAAAGTTTGGAAGCAATACTTTAGGGGAAGAACTTGCAAACTTCACGAAACAAATGCTTTGTAAGCATAAATAATGTTCTATCGACTGATTTCAAATGCGGCTGCAATTTCTTTACTCCTTATGTATTCACCGCCGAGCACGTAACAAATCAGTACTTGGATTTACAATATTTTTTTTACGTGGTAGATTCATGCCGCAGCTGTTTTGTGGTAGGACCACGCTCTCACAAAATAAAGAGTGAAACAGCAGAATAATTCTGTGTTTCTTATGGTGAATTTAGAGAACCGGAGAACCCTTTTTACTAGTACAAGGCATTCTAAGTTCTCAGGGATGACAACGAATATGCATTTTGATTCTCAATTGAGAACAGACGTAAAAATATATGGCCCATAATATTCAATTACCATGAGCTGATCTGTGTGTTTTTTCGTTACATTATACTTCAAAAAATTCATTGGTGTCGGCAGGAAACGAAAAACGAATCTGGCGTAATATGATTGTAGCAGACTCTTACATCTGAGCACCTTTTTTTTATAGGATAAGGGTGACAAACGAGCACACAGTCCACCTGATGGTAAGTGGTTGCTGCGGCCCATAGACATCCACAACTATCCTCTTTTGCGAATCTAAATGCAGATGCGTTTTCACCCGTGAGGACTAAGATGGAATGCCTCATTTCCAGTAAAAAGGGCCTCCGGCCACCTGCACTCACCAAGCGAAACGCAGAACTAAACCTCTACTTCACGCTGGTATTCTGTGAGGTCGTGGTACCACCCCGGTTCGAGCCGGCCCATCCGTGCGACAGCAAAAGCTGCCGCGTGGCTCTACCACTGTTTATAACGGTTATTTGTTTGCTATTTCATAGTTTTTATTATGTATATTGAAAGAGCGTAGTGGCGTAGTAAAATACTCCTATACCTCTTATCACCCTCTGGATGTCAAAAGGGGAACTGAAACAAGAATTGGGCAGCAGTAAATTTTTTATAAGGTTTTGTGTCACATCATGTCACACAATTCCAGAATGCCTCGTTAGTAAAAAAGGGTCACCGGCTCAAAGCGGCATTAATTTGCTCGTTCCAGCTGGTGTTTTGAGAGTGCGGTCCTACCTCGGTCGAGCCGACCTATTCATGCTGCAGCTATGTAGCTAGCATAGCTGTAACATGGCTCTACCACGTAAAACGTCTTGATGTTTTCTTCACTATAACAGCTCAAAATAAGGGAATAAACAGCGGTTGCCAACCCGCTTCTCAAGCAAGGCATCTATCAATAGAATTTAGGCTAAACTTATATCCCTTGTGAGGCAATCTATAGGAGCGGCCTATGTCCAGCAATGGACATTTGATAACTGCCCCATATACTACGTATAGTTCATAGTATTTTATAGTTTATTGTGTTGTATGAAATTAAGTGTTAGTATGAAATCTGTCAATTACTTTACTAAATGTCATTACGTCCAAAACTTGTGTTATTTATATCGCATTTAAGAGATCGCATATAAGAGATTTGTTACAAATGGTACACAAGGTTTCAAAATATAGAAGGGATGTGAGTCCAATGAAGCTGTAAAACCTAAAAGGTTAACAACACTCACATCACAGAATCCAGCCACAAAAGAGTTGACCTTAACACCGGTGCTGTCAGTAGGGTAATATTGGGGCTGCTGCATCACTCAAGTCCGTTCGCGATGCAGTTCGCCGCAATATTACACTAAACAGCTCTACATTCCCAGACACGATGCGCGACGGTGTGGGATTCAATAATCTGATTCTCGCTAAGATAGCTGGTTACTCTAAAACACGTATGGACGCGGCTCTCATGTTATTGTATTTGATCTCGATCGATATTATTGATGATTGCAATTGTCATGCATGTTTGATTGATGAGTTTTTAGTAGACCAATACTTTAATAGTTAGACTAACATAACGATGTTGGATTTTTTATATGATTCAGAGAGACTTTACCATGGTAGATCAATTGAGACTCCAGCCCTAGGACTCGCTTGCGCAGATATACAAACATACCTAGCAAATAACATATTTTTTCCCATATGAAAACAGCATTGTATTCAGTCTTCATGATTTTTGAATTAATTATGAATGAATAAGAACCTTTCCGAGGGTTTTTTTAAAGCAAGTATTTATGCATGCTATTAATTAGGTTATTAAATAACATAATTATTTAAACTTACCTTATCTATATAGGGTAACTATTATAGTATTTAGTGTGCTAGCATTTAGGTATTACATATTATTAATTATAGGACGATAGGGAGATTTCTTTTATATTGGTCAATTGGTTGTCTAGAAGCGATCGCTACTTGCAGTCGTTTTTAATATCCTATCTATTCTTGGACTTGCGTACTAGAGATGGATATTTGACACATTTTATATATATCTGAGCTTAACTTATGTCAAATATTTTATTTCTTGCAGCCAAATCTAGCGATAGAAAGGTTTTTTTTGATAGGTACAATTATACAATACTTTCGTTTTGCAATAAAAGTGGCTCACAATAAAGGAATTTTGCAATATAGGTAGGTATGTCCTTAATATAAGTATGTTATTACGTACCAACTAGACTGAAAGGCTTAAAATACTTATGTAATTTATTTAAACAGTAAATGCATTTAAAAAATATTTTACCTAAATCAAGAATCGATGAGCATAAAAAAGTTTTCATTTCAAACTTTCAGAAAAGTCAAAAAAAACTACTAATTCCATCATAAATTGAGCCGTCATGTTTTTATTTCTTTCAAAATTAAACTTTTTAATGAATAATGTTTTATCTGGTTATCTAATCAGAATAAAAGTAATACTTGTAGTAGCTAAAAAAATGTAAAAACACCTTAAAAGAAAATCAGAAGTTAAGACAAACTAGACTCAAAGTTTATCGGTTTTTATAACACAAAACCAGAAACACCAATATAATAAGAACCCTCGTATGAATGCAGCTTCCTTAAACAAATTTTGATCGCAATAACTGCCACAGAGTGGCGTCTGCAGTGTAAGCTGTATCATATTATTAGGTTAAGGTGTAGACACATTGATAAATTTTTAGTTAATGGATTTTAGACTTTATACAGAGCATTCATAGGAATGGTAATAAATGTGACTTAACAAAAAATAATAATTAGTTTTTGGCTAAAGTATTATTGTGTAATGGGCTTTAGAATTCTGCATATATAAGGAGAGCTAGAATGCGCTGCAAGTCATTCCTAATTTTCTTTTTTAATCGAAGTGACGCGAACGTGTTCATCAAACCTGTAAGTATGTATGTGTCTTTTTATTATTTTTATTCTTTTTTATTGAGTTCATACTATATCATCTAATATATAAAATTCTCGTGTCACAGTGTTAGTTATCAAACGGCTGGACCATTTTATGAAACTTTGGGTCAGCTATTTATGTATATAAATATGTAATAAAATAATATGTGTACAAGTGATATATGACTTATTATATTAACTATAGAATCACTCATTTTCAGGAAGTTGACTAGCAAAATTGTCAACCCATTTGACTCGGATGATGGTAGTACTCTCATTACGAAATCCAAACAAAAGAAAACGTTGAAAAAGTCTTGTTGAGATAGTAATATTAAGAAGAGGAAAGTCGTTCTAGATTCAGATAGCGAATCGGAAGCTGAGTCTATAAAAAAGAAAAGACTTAAGAGGTCTTCGTTTGCATTTGATTTAGAGGTAAGTTCAATTTAAATTTATTGATACAATTGTCGTCTTGGTCAGTGACCCAAATTGCCAAACTCAGGGCCGTGGGTTCGAGTCCCGGTCGACGCAGATATTTATTTCACAGATAAATATTTGTACTCAGGTCATGGATCTTTGTCGTTTTTATTTTATTCTTGTAATTATTTAACCAATTTTAGTTTATTCATATTAGTAGTTAGTGCTTTTGAAAAAACTTTGTTTTGAGTATTATCATCGAGATCGCCATCATCAATATTTTATTTCTTACCGATATCAAACAGCACTATAATATTTTTTTAGTTATAAATATTAGTTATATTTATAACTAAAAAAATATTATATATATATAAATATTATAATAGTTGCAAAAACCCATTAGAGCGGCGGCGCTGAGAATTTTTTTATCGCAGCGTGCGGGTTCGGGCTACACGCTGCAGAGGGTAGATCCTGCAAAGACGGGTGACTACTATGTAGAGCTGCGTGTGTACAACACGAAAGAAGCCGAAAAGCTTGGCTCCGATCGGTGGAAGCGCTCGCTCGTCACTCTGAAGTCTGCTGTAGAAGACAACAGCCTTACGTGGAAAGCTGTGACAAAGTTAGTAGCAGCGGCAAAGGATGAGTACGCTGCTATACAGCCAATTTTATACCCTGTTAATGTTTTCTAACTTTGTTTAGGCACCTATAATAACGTAATTGCGCTCATAATAGCTTAATATTAAATATTATTGACATGTAGCACATTATTTTCCTTACTTATGTCTTTTGAGCAGTATTACACTAAACATCAATAATAGATATATGATTGAAAATGAAATTCTGCCAGGACTTTAATGCATATCCATCAAATCATTCATCACATAAGAAGAGTAATATATATAAAATTAATTGTTTACTTAGAACTGAGTTTGATAATGTTCAGTTAATAGCTACTGCTTTCAAGAATAGGATTGCAAGTTATAGAGTAAATCCAGATTCAAGTGACATAATTATACCAGAGTCATACTTATCTAGTATTTCTAGCACTGTTTGCAATATAATTAAAACATTACTAACTACGCACAAATCAATCAAGGTAAACTTTGAATTATTTGTATTGTACAAGCTTCCAAAGAAAGATGAAATATCATTAAAAAGCTTCAATACTAAATATACGTCTATATACTGATTTAAAGTTTCTTTTTGAAGAATACTCGAAGAATTTAATCAGCAAATGCATGGAGTTTGAATTATCTGAATCTGGGTGGACAATTGAGTCAATTAACCATTTAGAACTAAATATAGCTAAATATAATAAGAGTGGGTCATTTTATTTCATTACCAAAAAATATTGTCAGAACAAAATCATGTCTTAATATTCATAATACAGGCAGTCACTGCTTCCTTTGGTGTATCATAGCACAAATGTATCCAGCGAAATGTAATCCAAATCGAGTTACATCTTATCCACACTATTCTAAAGTTTTAAATGTGTTTGGTATGTCTTTTCCACCGACGTTTGAAGATATAAAACGCTTTGAAAAACAGAATACAAACATAAGTGTCAATATATATGGATTAGAAAAAAATAATACAGTAACAGGACCTTTGTACAAAACATCACAAAGAAAGTTAATACATGTAAACTTATTGCTTTTGAATAAACAAAACAAGACTCATTTTGTTTTAATCAAACATTTTGAAAAGCTCGTACATAAACAACTTACGAAACATAAATGTAAAGTTCATATATGTGATGAATGTTTTCTTTACTTTGATTCTGAGACAAAGTTAGAGTCAAATGATTGTGCTCGCATGCAAACTATCCTTCCAGAAGCGAATTCAAAGCTATGATTTTCTAATCCAGAAAGGTCTCAAAGAATTCTAATTGTTATTTATGGTGACTTTGAAAGTTTACTTAGAGAATATTCTGACAAAAATAAATGTCAACATGTACAAAATGTTCAGAATAATGAAGCTACTTGTTTTGCTTTTTATATATGCTGTGAATCCAATCCCGAATTGAATGACTTTGTTTCTTATCGAGGGCCTAATTGCTCAAAAAAATTTGTTAATTCAATTTATAAAGATATAGAAAGATTATATAAAATTTTAAATATTTTCAAAGACATGAATCCGCTTAATAGTGAAGAGCAGAGCTCTTTTAATAGTGCATAAGTGTGTTATATTTGTAAAAAAAAGTTTTGTTCTTCTGATTACAAAGTATATGATCATGACCATTTCACAGGTATACAGAGGTATACAAATACAGAGGTCCAGCTCATAAGTCATGTAATTTAAACAATAGAAAATGTAATTTCATTTCTATTATATTTCATAATCTTTCTGGATATGATTACCATTTATTTATAAAAGAACTTGCAAGTATATGCGGTCGTATAAATTTAATTCCAAAAAACAAAGAGAAATTTATTTCATTTACAAAGATTTTTCCAATCGATATGCAGAAGTCAGCGCAATTAAAATTTATAGACTCCTTTAATTTCCTGAGTTCAAGTTTAGATCATTTAGCACAAACTCTAAATCCTGAATGCTTAAAACATTTGCGAACATTCTTTCCAGATGAAAATTTATTCCGATTATGTCTTAGGAAGGGTGTATATTGTTATGACTATGTAGATTCTTGGGAAAAGTATAAAGAAACTCAGTTACCAGAGCAATCAAAATTTTACAATAAATCACATCAGAATCTATAACAAGCGAAGATTATAATCATGATTTAACTGTGTGGCAAAATTTTGGTATTAATAACTTAGGTGAATATATCGAGTTATATCTGAAATGCGATGTCTTACTACTTTGCGACGTTTTTGAGAAATTTAGATTCATGAGTTTGAATTATTATGGTCTCGATCCTTGTCATTATGTTTCATCACCTTCACTAAGTTGGCATGCTATGCTATTGTTGACAAGTATTAAAACCTTACTAAGTATTATTAATATTATTAAGTATTATTAATTACTGATATACAAATTTATCAATTTTTAGAAAATGGCATAAGAGGAGGGCTATCTCAATGCTCGTTAAGGTATGCAAAGGGTAATTTATTTATTTATTTATTTGTTTAGGTACACAAAACAGAATAACATCAAAACATGAACAATTGAACATAAATGCAAAATAACAATCTGGATGGTATTCCAAAACATGTGCACACAACATGATATTAGGTAACAGTAACGAGTTTATAGCGCAAATACTTATAATCTTACTTATAAACTTAAGTTGTGGAAAATTTAGAAAAATTAATTCTTTATTAAAAATATTGCCTTATTTACAAAGTATATCTAATACAGATTTTTTGAAATTGTTTACTTTGCTATTAAATATGTCGATATTTTTAATATTATTAATCAATAAGTCATTGTAGAGGCGACACATTCTTACTAGAGGATTATAATAGGACGTATTATTTCTGTAAACTTGCAAAACAAAAGTGTTTAGGAAAGTATAGCGACGATGGGGCTTAGTATTAATCTTGAGAAATGAAAGGAGGGTGGGGGAATCAATAAGGGAATGAATAATTTTGAAAAGTTAAGTCACATTCTGATATTTACACCGGGTTTGTAGTGACATAATGTTAAACCTTTTTGTCTTCATACGAGGGCAGACTTCTATTTAAACCATACCTATAGCACAAGACTGATAGAATTTTTTTTTTGAACACGTTCAATACGATCTATGTGGACAGCGTATGGAAACCAAATAATTATGTTGTACTCTAAAATACTGCGTACTAGAGAACAGTACAAAATGAGAAAACTTCGCGGATTTTTAAAAGTCTTGGCAGTTCTGAATATAAAACCAAAAAGTTTTGTACATTTAGATACCACATGATCGTAATGATCGCGGAACGTAAGCTTTTCATCAAACAGTATTCCAAGATCCTTAACTACGGATTTTCTATCAAGTACCTGTCCATTTATTTTGTAATCAAAAGTAAGCATGTGTTTCTTATTGCTAAATGATACGACAAAGCATTTTCTTGTATTAGGATGCATGTAGTTTTCTTTACACCAATTATGAATGGAGTCTAAATTCGACTGAAGATTGAACGAATCGCTGAGTGTATCAATAACAGAAAAGAGCTTCAAATCATCTGCATACAACAGGCATGGACATGTTAATTTATTAATAAGATCGTTAATAAATGTTATAAAAAATAAAGGACCTAAATGGGACCCTTGTGGCACGGCACACCCGATGTCACAGGGACGGGTGA
The DNA here is from genome assembly GCA_963668995.1 of Parnassius mnemosyne. Classification (NCBI taxonomy): domain Eukaryota; kingdom Metazoa; phylum Arthropoda; class Insecta; order Lepidoptera; family Papilionidae; genus Parnassius; species Parnassius mnemosyne. The sequence goes on from CAVLGL010000090.1 coordinate 1,999,137, forward strand.
GGATTTGAAACCTTTTATAGTAACTAACTGACTCCTCCTGTTGAGGTATGATTCAGTACATCTCAACAGATTCCCATGTATTCCGTAATATGCTAATTTGATACATAAATATTATGATTTACTTTATCAAATGCTTTCGAGAAATCGGTATATATACTATCAACCTGTTTTCTCTTGGCGAAAGCACTGCAAAGATAGTGTTTGTATTCAAGTAAATTAGAAGTTGGCGATCTGTTCTTAATAAAGCCATGTTGACTGAGCGACAGGAAGGGTTGAATATGGTGGTAAAGAGAATCATACACCAATGATTCAAACAATTTACCGAGGCAAGACAAGATGCTAATGGGTCGATAATTTTCGCAATTATGATTGATGCATTGAATAGAATACATAAGGGATTACTTAATTCCTTACCGCATTTCTTAAGGAAGATCATCTAGTCCAGGGCCTTTTCTTTGGTCCAATTTCGAAATCTTTTGCTGTATTTCTTCTTGTGTGATTACGATATCACTTAAGATACAATAACTAAGATTGGATAATTCATTATGAGAATATAAACTAGGCTCCACTGGATTTACAAAGACGGAACTGAAATAATTAGAGAAAAGCTCACATATTTCTTTTTCATCGGAAGTGATGTGATTACCATATTTCATCGTTTTGGGAACGCTATTAGAATTATTTTTCTTATCGTTAACAAAACGCCAAAAGAATTTTATGTCATCATCTAAAGAAGATTCGACAGACGAAACAAAATTTTTATAGTTATTACTAATAAGTTTTTTACATCTGTTGCGTAACATGGAAAATATATCATAATCCCGAGAATTCTTACATTTTTTGAAACGACGATGATATTTTCGCTTTTCTTTTAAGCTTTGCCTCAAAGCAGGTGTGAACCATACTGGATAATTGTTTGTGTCAATTTTCGTCATAGGTGTATGTTTTGCAATAATATTCCTGACCTCTGCATAAAATGCGTCAGTCATGCTATCAATATCTTCATGAGTTGAAAATATATTATGCCATTCAACTGATTTTAATTCAATATTTATTTTTGAAAAAATACTTTTGAAAAAATTAGGTCGTTTTAGGTTTTTGTTCATAAAATTATTTGAGTTTATTTCAACAAAATTTACATCTGCAATTAATGAGGGGTGGTGGTGATCTAAGCGGCTCAATGGCTGCACTTCATAAACCTGAATGCTGTTCAAACTGAAAAGAATTAAATCGTATCTAGCAATCATATCATACATATAAATGATATAAAAAGCACATTGTAAGAAAGATAATTGATTGTTAAACTTATTAATATTTTTTTTATCGATTTTGTGCTATTTTTACATAAAAAAGGGGTTTTAGTGACTTATGGTGTGGATTTATCAAATCCGTTTTGCTTGTAAACACGATAACTTTTGAAAATATAAATGGTTTAACTATTTATTAATTTCTTTATCTATCATGTGGGAAGCCATGGAATTTAAATGGAATATAAATATTAATTTTGTTTTTTTAGTTTTAATTAAATTTTTTCGGCTCTAAAATGGGGAATTTTTCGGTGGTTTCAGCAGCCTTATGTTAAGTTATTTTACTAAATAGGCCGAAATGCAGCAAGCAGTCCGAACAACAGCCACATAGTACTTTATTTACTCCGGCCTTAAATGCCGTCGTGAGTGGTCGTTTGTTACAGCGGCTCGTGCAGAAAAATATCGATCGCCGTAGAAATACAAAATATTTTTACGTGAAAGAGACATGCTGTAGCTATATTAGTAGTATAGTTGTAGCACGAATGGGTCGGCTCGACCGGGAAATGACCACGCTCTCACAGAATACCAGCATAAAATAGCAGCTTAACGCTGCTGTGTTTCGTATGGTGAGTGTAGAGTACCAGATACCCTTTTCACTGGAAACGAGGCATTTCTCATGGGTAACGACGCATCTGCATTTTGATTTGTAATCGAGAATAGATGTAGATGTCTATGGGCCGCAGCAACGACGTACCGTCTAGTGGACTGTGTGCTCGTTTATCACCCTTATCTTATAAAAAAAATATTCCATAAACCAAATTTGACACGTACTTGACCAAGGTAAGATATTATTATTATTTTTATAATCACAGATTTTTAATACAGTATTTTGTTTCGCTAAAAGCACGCAGGATTTATATATAAATACACTTAATATACGTCTTGGACTTTATAAACCTGAAGGTGCGTCGGTATCTGCTACTGGAACTCCTCGACGGGGAGAACTAAATGTGCCGAGTTTTGGCTTCGTTTTGTTAGTTATGATAAGATCTTACCTCCGGACTTTATAGAGTGACTGAAAAGTGTACTTTGAAGACTGCTACTGGAACTCCTCGATTAGGAGAACTAGATGTGTCGAGTTTGGGCTCGTTTTGTTAGTTATGATGATACCTTACCTTCGGACTTGACGGACTGACTTCAAGGTGTACCTCTTTGACTGCTACTGGAACTCATTGATTAATAGAACTACAATTTACAATTTTTTTTCACTATCATTGAGCATTGTGATTCGTGAACTTTTGGATTTTCCAAACTTCTTTTCAATTGGAGTTTGACATAAAGATATCAGAAAATTGGAAGTATAGTTATAAGGTTATTAGTGAAAACTTGTGTGTATTTAAACTATTTTAAAGAAATTACGTATAATCATATTATATGTAATTTTTGTCAAAGCTGAAGACAGAATGTGGCAGCATCGTTTCCGGGACACCTGAGATTTTGAGTGAGATTGAGAGGTTCTATGGGCAGCTGTACACGTCATCGTTGGAGCCACATGCGAGTGTGAGTAACGATCCAAGAGCGAGCCTCATCCGACACTATTCCGAAGATATCCCGGACGTCAGTCTGAGCGAGATTAGAATGGCTCTCCAGCACTTTAAAAACGGTAAGGCCCCAGGCGAGGATGGAATTACAGCGGAGCTTCTGAAAGCGGGTGGAAGACCGGTACTTGAAGTCCTTCAGAAACTCTTTAATTCCGTCCTCCATGGTAGCATTACACCGGAGGCGTGGAGCAGAAGTGCGGTGGTCTTATTCTTCAAGAAAGGTGACAACGCTCTCTTGAAGAACTACAGACCGATTTCCCATCTGTGCCGCGTCTACGTGCTGTTTTCGAGAGTCATTACGAATCGTCTCGCGCGCAGACTTGACGACTTCCAGCCTCCCGAACAAGGCGGTTTCCGAAAGGGCTTTAGCACCATAGACCATAAACATACCCTTCGGCAAATTGTACAGAAGTCCGAAGAGTATAATTTGCAAACTATGTCTGGTGTATGTGGACTATGAGAAAGCCTTTGATTTCGTCGAAATTTGGGCGGTGCTGCAGTCCCTTCAGCGGTGCCAATTTGACTGTCGGTATATCGAAGTGTTGAAGTGTTTGTACAGTAGAGCTACGATGGCTATCCGAGTACAGAACCAGAGTACGAAACCTATCCAATTGCAGAGAGGTGTAAGACAGGGTGACGTCATATCCCCGAAACTCTTCACCGCTGCATTGGAAGACGTTTTCAAGCTTCTGGACTGGAAAGGATACGGTATCAACATCAATGGCGAATATCACTCACCTTCGATTTGCCGACGATATAGTCCTTATGGCAGAATCGCTGGAGGACCTAAGCACTATGCTCAATGACCTCAATAGTGTCTCCCAACGGATAGGTCTTAAGATGAACATGGACAAAACAAAGATCATGTTTAATGTCCATGTCACACCTATGCCGGTAGTTGTTGGGAACACTAAGCTCGAAGTTGTTGACGAGTATGTTTACCTGGGACAAATAGTCCGACTAGGTAAGTCCAACTTCGACCGAGAGGTCAATCGACGGATTTAACTCGGCTGGGCAGCGTTCGGGAAGCTACGACACATTTTCTCGTCAGACATACCTCTAAACCTTAAAACAAAATTGTACAACCAGTGCGTGTTGCCAGTGATGACTTACGGAACTGAGACGTGGTCCTTCACAGCTGGCCGTATGAGGAAGCTCAAGGTCGCTCAGCGAGCTTTGGAGAGGGCTATGCTCGGAGTTTCTCTGCGTAAACTTAGAAATGAGGATATCCGCAGTAGAACTAGAGTAACCGACATAGCCCTACGGATTAGTAAGCTGAAGTGACAGTGGGCCGGCCATATAGCTCGAAGAACCGACAACCGATGAGGAAGATAGGTTCTCGAGTGGCAGCCTCGTACCGGTAGGCGAAATGTAGGGCGACCCCCTACGAGATGGAGTGACGACCTGGTAAGGCATGCAGGAAGTCGATGGATGCAGGTGGCTCAGGACCATGCTTTGTGGCATTCCTTGGGGGAGGCCTATGTTCAGCAGTGGACTTATGAAAGGCTGTAATGATGATGATGATGATGATGTAATTTTTAATACGCTTTTGAAATTGTCTTTTTGCAGTCGGATTTTTGGTTTTTTTAATTATTTATTTTCTTTTTCTGAAAATACAGGGTTGTTTCCTTATGTCGTTGCTCAAGGGTCGTGTTTGCCATAGTTGCTTTGGAAATCGGGTTGACAACCGCAGTTTTTCTGTTATCAGGAAGATGCTGCTGCCCATTTCCTGCCTCAGTTTCAATCTGGCGCCTCTTAGTTCTCACGGGTGCCAACACATCTGCATTTTGATTCGTAATCGAGGACAGATGTAGATGTCTGTGGTCCACAGCAATCCCTTACTCGTTTGTCACCCTTATCCTATAAAAAAGTAGTCGGTTGGTTTGGTGCCAGTAGGCCGGGTAAACAGAAAATTTTGCGAAGGGATTTAACTTTTACAAATAGAGCGACGGCGGCTGCTTTGATCCTTTTACTAACAAATCTGATTAGTTTGTGTTATCATACGCTCGATTTATATTGTTTTCTATTGTTCAAGAACGTTAAACATGATGTGCATAATACAAGAGCTTACTCCTTTCTAAAAGGGCAGCTACGCACCTCTATTCCCTTGATATTGCATCACCATTAGGTAAGCCACGTACTCGTTTGCCTCCTCTTCTGTAAAAATACTGTCAGTATTAATTTTTCGTTTAGTTATATCTGGAATGAATTGGGAAATACAGGGATAACACGATAATTATATCCTCCCCTACAATAGCTGACTTGACTGCGCAGAGGCCATGTAAGAATATCCATTATCCCATATCATCCCGTGATACCTAACTGGTACCTACCCAGTCGACTTCTAGGCGAAAAAGTAGAGCAAACACCTAATAAATAACAAAATCAATTAAAAAAGACACTAGTCTTCTCGAATTTTATCATATGGGACTACTAAGGTGCTCGACTTCCCAATATCATAGTTTACCACGAATACTTTCCGTTTAAAATTATTAGTTTTTAGTTCCACCTACGCAAAATGAACTATGACAGTCTAAATTAATGCATTAATGAATAAATAATAGATTTTGACGTTATTAAAAGCGAAATAAGCCTAAAATGCTTAAATAACTTTAGTGTTTGAGTTCAAAACAAGACTTGGGATATCATTTGATGAATACCATAAAACGTTGTTCCATAAATTATAAAAGGAAATTATATGTTCATGTAAAATATTACTATAGATCTCCATTAGAATTGAGACATAACAGAGAAACTATATTTTTTATTTCAGAAGACGTATTTGCTTTATAATATCTATATTTTAAAAAAGAAAAGAAAAGAAGGAATATAATCCTACGTTAAATTATCCTATTTTGGTATTAATTCATACTGTTGAATGTCTATATAATATGGGTTGGCACGACAGTGGAAGGACCACGTTCACACAGAATACCACAGTAATGATGAAAGTAATGAACTTAATGACGCTCTATTTCGTAAGAACGGCTTTACGTACTTTCCCAGGCAATGGGGGAAACACGCCTGACTCTGGGTTTATATTAACTAACTAATGGCCCGCCTCGACATTCTTAGCCGGAACCACGTGATCAGTAGTCGCACTTACCACGTAAACAACAATGTTGTCAAATAAGAGGCAAACAAAATTTGCGAAAATATACCTTCATTAAAATGAGAAACGTGGTACATTAGCGACAACATTTTCTTTATACAACGCGAATATGATTAATGTTAGAGAGATACATCATATATCTTTAAGTTAACACGTTAGGCAAAGCAAACGTCACGGAGCGATATAAATCGTGAAGATTTTTCCTCTTTATGTAAAACGTCGTTCACACCTCGCGTATCCTGGCTTACTTCATAATAATCTTTCGTATAACGCGCAATAACTTTTGCTAAGATGAAAATAAATGTTGAATAAAGAGATGTACCTTTTTTATTTTCTGTTTTCTTAAAATATAGGGTTGGTCTTTGTGTTGTTGCTCTTAAGGGGATGTTTGCCAAGTTGACACGCTTGGCAAGCGCACATTTTTATTCTAATTTTGGTACTATCAGATATATGCTGCTACCCATCTCTTGCCTCAGTTTTCCTATGTCGCCTCTTAGGACAGTCACAGGAAGACATAAGGTAGTGGATATTTATACACCGGCACCACATGGTACAACTAGATGCAGTTATGAAAGAATTCGATAGCTTAGGTCCCTGCTTTGTGGCATTCCTTGGGTAAGGTTTATGTTCAGCAGTGGACTTTTGAAGGGCTGTAATGATGATAATGATTCTGAGGGCTGTGGTAGCTCAGAGGCTATATGCTCGCTCTAAAATTCACAGTCCTTGAGAAACCTGACTTTGATCTCCGCCGGTACCAATTAAATTGTAAATTGAAATTTGAAAAAAAAACATCGTCAGGAAAGCTCCATTACTTAAAGTTAAGTTGATACTAGGCAATTGCCTCCTCTAATTTTTGAGTGAGTTTTAAGACAAGGAAAGTCTGAGGAATGAATATTTAAAGGACATTTAAAATGTAGCAACACGCACTAGAGCATTTCAGAGAAACAAGCGCTTCCCTCTCTTTCAGAAATGAAAATAGGTTTGTGCTCACCAATGGGATGTAAAATATAGGTTAATAAGGTGTACTACATTTATTTATATTTTATAAAAGTTGGGTAAAACGAGCCTATCGCTTACTGGATGATTAGTGATCACAGACGCCGATGGCCGATGCATTACCAGAGGAGTCGTAGCACTCCTCTTAGCCTAATGAGAAGTTCCTAAGCCATTTTGGTCTGTACAATTCAAGTTATTACTTAAAAATTTATAAAGTTACATCCTATATACGTTCCCCTACTGGGCACAGGCTTTCTCTTATTTTTAAAAGTGTCTTAGGGCAGCGAAGTGTCCGCCGCGCTGCCTCATGCGTGTTGGCGAACTTCACATGTCTTCTTCGAAATATTTTTTTTTATTTCTCAGACGATGTTTCCTTTCTCCGCCGAACACGTGGTAAATCAGCACTTCAAATTGAAATTAACAATTTCATTGGTGCTGGCGGAATCGAAGCCCGTATCGTTCGTCGTAATCGTTGCCCGCGTACTGTGAATTTTTTAACGAGCGCTAACCATCTGAGCTACCACGGCTCAAATTATTACTTAGTTTTCGTTAATAGCGTAAACTGTAGCGGCTGGCGTAATATTCGCTTGATCGCATGCAACCCAATTTCGGTCCCCTTCGGCAGCTTTTTATTAGTTAATTTAGAGTTTACGTGTACGTAATGATGACGATGAAAATTTCGCTCAACACAATAACTGCTCGGGGCAAATTGAGCAACATGACCAAGAACGAACCTAAACGCCGTCCACTACCACCTCGAGACGGCAAAGCCGTCCTTGCTCTTTCTGACCGAGACGCAGGTGTTCTCTCCACCTGATACTTTGTATCTCCCCTACCCGGAGTACAAATTGGAACACTCCTTTGTGCCTCGATCTGAAGTATACGTCAGAGACGACTCGGCAGTCTTGTCCACCCTTTGGCTACGCGAAGATAGCGACTGCCATCCGCGCATCTACGGGTGCCTTTATAGGTCACATAGCGGTAATGCCGAAACAGGCCGACTCATCGACCACGTCCAAATGACTACAGATTCCTTGCTACAACAGGTCCCATCCGCAGAGATCGTGATTCTTGGCGATTTTAACGCCCACCACGCCGAATGGATCGGTTCACGTTTAATCGAACATGCGGGGAGATATATTTATGACTTTGCCTTGACATATGGTCTGACACAACTGGTTACTTCGCCTACGCGGATTCCAGATGTGTAGGGTCATACACCTTCCCTGTTGGACCATCTGCCGACTTCTCATCATCCGGACAGATATCAGGTTTCCGTCGATGCCCCTCTCGGTTCTTCGGACCATTGTCTGATCCGGAGTGTGGTGCCACTCACGCTCCTGACATCACGTCTTTCAAAAGAGTTATTACCAAGGCAAAGTCAGAGCACATATTTAGAATTGGCGAGAAACTAGTTCGCCTTCCTTCGGGAACCCGTGCATTCTGGTCTCTCGCCAAGGCTATCCAAGGGAATTTCTGTAAGCCATCACTACCATCTCTGCACAGGGAGGACGACTCACTGTCCCACGCCGCAAAAGAGAAAGCTGACCATTTAGGCTCCCTTTTTGCGTCCAACTCGACTCTTGATGACGGGGAGAACACACCGCCGACCATCTCGTGGTGTGAGTGCTCCATGCCGAATGTGCGGTTCTCGCAGCGATCGGTCCGCAAAACACTCCTCTCCCTGGACATCCACAAGGACGTGTGCTCCGGAGTTGGCACCGGTTCTAACGCGTCTATTCCGGTACTCCTACTCCCTAGGCGTAGTCCCCAAATCATAGAAGACAGCTTTTGTCCACCCCATCCCTAAAAAAGGCGATCGCTCAGACCCGTCCAAATGCAGGCCTATCGCTATCATCCCCCTTTTCTCCAAAATAATGGAGTCCGTTATAAACTGCCACCTCATGTGGTACCTTGAGGATCACCAGCTGATTAGTGACCGCCAGTACGGTTTTCGTTTCGATCGAAATTCGGATTAATATTAAGATCGGGTTTGGCACCAAGCGCTTCTTTCGAAGCTCCCTTCCTATGGGCTTCCCGAGAAATTGTTCAATTGGCTCACCAGCTTTCTTGAAGATCGGAGCATCAAGGTCGTTGTAGACGGTTCATGCTCTGACTACAAGCCTATTAACGCTGGTGTTCCACAAGGCTGCGTGCTGTCACCAACGCTGTTTCTTCTGCATATTGTAGTTGTAGCTGTTGAGAGACGAAGGTAAGTACTAAAGGGAATTTATAGACCATACTATTGTATGTCTTATACATATGGGACTTCAAGTCATAACTCTGCTATCATAATGCTTATACATCATAGAGACCTTCTATATTAATGCTTTGGTTCCATAGACCTTTCTATCATAAGTCCCTAATGTAGGACTAGTCATTGTGTAACAATATTATTAACAGTCGGTTACCCGACCACCCCATATATGTCCCGTTTCTTTCAATATAATGCATTTACATATTAGAGACCTTCCACATATTTGCTTTATTTCATAGACCATACTATTGTATGTCTTATTCATATGGGACTTCAAATGATAACTCTGCTATCATAATGTTTATGCATCATAGAGACCTTCTATATTAATGCTTTGGTTCGTTAGACCTTACTATCATAAGTGCCTAATATAGGACTAGTCATTGTGCAACCTTACTACTAGCAGTCGGTCAACCGACCACCCCATATATATGTACTACCTTGGGTATGTATCTCTGGCAACACCCTCTTATAAAGGAACATTACAAGAACACCTTCATCAACTTAGAAAATTTTGATCCATATTTTCTATTATATTACAAATCATTATTATTGCTATTATTAGTTATCTTTATTATTGCAATATAATCGACTTATATTTTAAACAGAATTTTAATAAATTTAGAGATTTTTAGAGACAATTTATGCGTTTACTAATACTATAATATTCAATATTCCAAATGAATTTATTTGAACTTTATGCTTATTATTGCATTTTATTTGCTTAAAATATAATTTCTATGACATTTTTAAATGTCTTTATAATGAATTAAACTATTATTTATTAATATTATTTATGAAGCGTTACAATATCAATAAAATGTTAAATGCCTTTGTACATAATTATGTTTTTACCATTTTCTTATCAAATTATGTGTGTACATAAACTGTTAAATAATTAAATAAATAAATAAATGTTGCAAACCGGTAGCATTAATTGTTATGCGGATGACAGCACTGGTGATGCTCTATACACAGGCCGTGCCAGTATTTCTCGGGAAAACGTTGCCGAATACCGGTTTGTTCCGACAAACATATGTCTGAAGTCGAGTCTTTGCTGAACAAAGTCTCTGATTGAAGGAGACTAAGGCTCGCCACATACATACGGAATTCCGTTTCGGGATTCCGATTCGGAATCTCAAACGCAGCAAGTCCATATAAAATCTATGACCCGCCACACACGTTCGGTCGTTTTCCGTTCGACATTTTGCGGGCAAAACGGGATTCCGTATGTGTGTGGCCGGCCCGTTCGGAATTCCGAAACGGAATCTCGAAACGGAATTCCGTATGTATGTGGCCGGCCTTAATCTAGTCTAGTTTAACCCTCAGAAGACACAAGTTTCCGTGTTTACCGCTAAAAAGAACCCCTTTGTCGTATCTTTTCTCTGTCTATCGTGCTCAGCAGAGCGGGACAGTATTTCAATGCGGCACAACGCCTGCAACTTTACAAGGTGCAGTTTCGGCCTCACTGGAATACTCTTCCGATCTCTGGTCTGGGGCTCCCCAGTGCCAGCTCCTTCCACTTGACTGCATCAAGCGCAGAGCGGCTCGAATCGTTGACGACCGAGTCCTTTCTGATCCGCTCGATTCATTTGCGCTGTGAAGAGATGTTGCATCTCTTAACATTTTCTTTCGCATTTACCACGGGGAGTGCTCTGAGGAATTGTTCTGATTAATCCTAGTCGCCAAATTTCACGAACGCACATCGCGACAGAACCCCCGATACTATCCACACCACCTGGATGATTGGCGGTCCACCATTGTGCGATTTAGAAGATGTTTTCTTCCTCGCACAACTTCTTTGTGAAATAGTTTACCACCAGCGATTTTTCCGGACCGATATGACTTAGGGACCTTCAAGAAAAGAGGCTACTGCTTTTTAAAAGGCCGGCAACGCATCTGCAATTCCCCTGGTGTTGCGGTTGTTCATGGGCGGCGGTAGTCACTTACCATCAGGTGAGCCGCATTCTCGTTTGCCCCTCTTCTATAAAAAAAAATCAGATAAAGATATTTTCTTTCCTTTCGTTTTGTTTTAACTTTTTTATCAGACTAGCGACCTATCCCTGCGTTTCTGGATAGGATCTAATAAGTCTTATGTGACGTCATGTAAATTAAAGATAGAAAAGACCCTTTATTTTATCAATAATTTTGTTTTTTTTTTCTGTGTCCTCGTTTGTCACTCTTAATCTATATATAAACCACTAAGCCTAATAGAAGCCATTTATTTCAATATTACAGACAGAGACGTCAATTTTATTTGAAGTTTTAATTTTTTTTTAATTTTTGTTTATTTTTACTGTTCCTTGAGTTTACAGCCAAAGCAGCCGCAAGGAAACTTGATGTCCTTGCAATGGTGCAGCGGTACTTCACGCCGGGGCAGCTTCTTGCCTTATATAAAGCGCAAGTCTGGTCGTGCATAGAGTACTGCTGTCATATGTCTGAAGTCGAGTCTTTGCTGAACAAAGTCTCTGATTGAAGGAGACTAAGGCTCGCCACATACATACGGAATTCCGTTTCGGGATTCCGATTCGGAATCTCAAACGCAGCAAGTCCATATAAAATCTATGACCCGCCACACACGTTCGGTCGTTTTCCGTTCGACATTTTGCGGGCAAAACGGGATTCCGTATGTGTGTGGCCGGCCCGTTCGGAATTCCGAAACGGAATCTCGAAACGGAATTCCGTATGTATGTGGCCGGCCTTAATCTAGTCTAGTTTAACCCTCAGAAGACACAAGTTTCCGTGTTTACCGCTAAAAAGAACCCCTTTGTCGTATCTTTTCTCTGTCTATCGTGCTCAGCAGAGCGGGACAGTATTTCAATGCGGCACAACGCCTGCAACTTTACAAGGTGCAGTTTCGGCCTCACTGGAATACTCTTCCGATCTCTGGTCTGGGGCTCCCCAGTGCCAGCTCCTTCCACTTGACTGCATCAAGCGCAGAGCGGCTCGAATCGTTGACGACCGAGTCCTTTCTGATCCGCTCGATTCATTTGCGCTGTGAAGAGATGTTGCATCTCTTAACATTTTCTTTCGCATTTACCACGGGGAGTGCTCTGAGGAATTGTTCTGATTAATCCCAGTCGCCAAATTTCACGAACGCACATCGCGACAGAACCCCCGATACTATCCACACCACCTGGATGATTGGCGGTCCACCATTGTGCGATTTAGAAGATGTTTTCTTCCTCGCACAACTTCTTTGTGAAATAGTTTACCACCAGCGATTTTTCCGGACCGATATGACTTAGGGACCTTCAAGAAAAGAGGCTACTGCTTTTTAAAAGGCCGGCAACGCATCTGCAATTCCCCTGGTGTTGCGGTTGTTCATGGGCGGCGGTAGTCACTTACCATCAGGTGAGCCGCATTCTGGTTTGCCCCTCTTCTATAAAAAAAAAATCAGATAAAGATATTTTCTTTCCTTTCGTTTTGTTTTAACTTTTTTATCAGACTAGCGACCTATCCCTGCGTTTCTGGATAGGATCTAATAAGTCTTATGTGACGTCATGTAAATTAAAGATAGAAAAGACCCTTTATTTTATCAATAATTTTGTTTTTTTTTTCTGTGTCCTCGTTTGTCACTCTTAATCTATATATAAACCACTAAGCCTAATAGAAGCCATTTATTTCAATATTACAGACAGAGACGTCAATTTTATTTGAAGTTTTAATTTTTTTTTAATTTTTGTTTATTTTTACTGTTCCTTGAGTTTACAGCCAAAGCAGCCGCAAGGAAACTTGATGTCCTTGCAATGGTGCAGCGGTACTTCACGCCGGGGCAGCTTCTTGCCTTATATAAAGCGCAAGTCTGGTCGTGCATAGAGTACTGCTGTCACATATGTGCTGGTGCTGCAAAATGCCACCTGGCAGTGTTGGACTCAATGGAGAGACGTTCTAAGAGGCTCATTGGTGACCTTGATTTGTTTGAAACCAATCTTGTCATCCTCGATGGAAGATGCAAAGTAGCCAGTCTCTCGGTATTCAATGCACCCTGCATTTCGGTGAGTGTGCGCAGGAATTACACGCTTTAATTCCTCCCTCTCCTTTCCACTATCGGACGACCAGGCGCTCGGCGGGTCTTCACCCTTTTGTTGTCGATATTCCACATATTAGAACCAAACAGTTTGCTTCGACTTTTGTAATGCGTACAGCAAAGGGGTGGAATAATTTACCGGCGTCTATGTTTCTGTGCGAATACAATCTGGACAAGTGTGAATAGGCTTTTGTTACACTAAGACAGTGCGATTTACCATCTAGGGCTGCATCAACACTTACCACTAGATGAGAGTGTGATCAAGCACTGCTTATAATAAGTAAAAAAATGTGAAATATACTTAACGCTTCTTGGTTGGTTTGGGAAATGCAGTCCGACTAAGGGAGAAAATTTTGCGAAAGGATTAAACTTTTACAAATACAGGGACCGGGGCTGCTTGTAATCATTTACATACAAAGCGGATTAACTTGGGCTATTACCACATGAGTAAAGAAATCGTACCGTACCTCACACTCTCACTCACTCAATATCGCTTAGAATTTTGAAAAAAATTGTCAACGTAAATAATAAATTTATCTTGCTTTTATACTTTTAATATTATTATATCAAAGCGTAACTTGAGTTATTGTAGGAAAAAAGGTTACCTTATAAAAAATTACGCCGGATCATTGAATAGATCGTAAATCTACGACACGAAAGAAGACCTTTTCTCTCCTCGCTTTTTAGTGTATCTTGTGTTTTGTTTCATTGCAAAATAAAGAATACATAACATTGAATTGAGTAGGCACAGGTAAGGCGAATATTTGGCTTCGGTGTGTTAGAGTAGTTTTCTCAATTATACTGAGTGACCAGCATTTCTTGTGGTGATTCAATACTGATACTATTATTGTACGTGGAAGAACCACGTTGCATCTATATTATGTTTGTCGCACGCATGGGTCGATTTGTTCAGGGAAAGACCACGTTTTCAAAACCTATCAATACCAGTGTGAAATAGCAGGTTAAACTGTGTTTCGTATGGTGAATGTGGAAAACCGGAGACACTTTAATGCTAACAACGTATACTATCTTAGTCCTTAGGTTTGACATTGCATCTGTATTTTGATTCCTATTTGTGCATAGATGGACAAATGGACCGTGTGATGAGTGACGTGACAAACGAACTCACAGTCTCCTCATGGTAAGTGGCAACTGCAGTCCATGGACACCTACATCTGACTTCAAACAAAGAAGGCGACAGATGCATTGTCACCTGTAAGAAATGATATGGAATGCCTTAGAACCTGTAATTATACTGACTATATATTATACCTTAGTACCGGAAAATAAAGAGAACTACTATTTGGCGATAGAAATAGTTAAGAAGTTGGTAACCCCAGTAGACTCTGAGTGACTGACAAAGAGTTTTGGCGGGAAATTGACCGGCGGCGGTTTGCTGCTCCTGTATTATAGTTTAAATAATAGTTTCAAGTGGATTTTGATATGTAAAAGTGGTGCGATTTTATGTATTAACTGTCTACGCATGTGAACTATTAGTGGAAACGGTGAAAAAAGTGCTCTGATGGTGATGGATTCTCAAGATAAGCTGTTTGTCTGCATAGGCGCCTTTAGATACCATCGCCAACTGTCAGCTGTCTGCTGGCTCAAGTTGCCGTCAAAATCTCCCAAGGGCTGCACAATGTGACGCATCAACATATTGTGAAGCAGTGAACTATGAAAGATAATTATACATTTGGGAAATTATAATAAACCGAATAAAAATACTCAAGACTTGGCCTAAAGGTCTAGATACCAGGCCATAAACTCCAAAAAAAAAAGTGACTGACAAAATCTATTTATGTAAAACTAGTCTTTACGAATTTTATTCCAGACAGCAACCATGATCATGGAGGGGGGGGGGGACGAGGTGTTCGACTTCATAGTTTACCACGGCTACTTTCAGTTTAAATTTATTAATTTTTAGTTCGATCTACACAGAATGAACTTATAGTAACTTGAAGTCTTGCAGTTGTATACTTGGGTTGGGATTTAATTTTATTAATTATTGGATCCAAGTAGATAGCAGCACCCAGCAATAATCTCTATTGAAATAAGGATGTTTTATGATTTCAATGGCCTCGCAAATCGTATTTAGAAATAATGTGTGTATTTCAGCGAGGATATGTGGTTTGTCAAATCTGATTTAGCAGCGGGGGCATTCTTGTACAATTTCGCAGACTGCAGAATTCGTCGCTCCGGGAAGTAGGTACGAAAATAAAGAAGGAAAGGAAAAAGTAAGAAAAGAGTAAGAAAAGAAAGCAAAATTCTCGCAATCGGTTCCGGCGCATTTCTTAGATACTATGTACGACTCTACATAAGCAAGTTACTATGTGTAAAGGTATAATATAGTAATTTTCTGATAAAGCTGTCCTCCTTAATTTTTTCAAAAAAGTAACGTAATCCATCTTATTCTTTCAAACGCCTTAAGGTCGAAAAATTCTCCGTAAGTACTCCAGCTATCTGTCCGCGTCAAATGCTCCCGCGCTGTGTCGACAGGAGGGCGTTGGACTAATGGAGTCTTTATAAACAATCAGTGGCGTCAGCATAGACGAAGCCTAAAATAAATAATTATTATAAATTGTGTTCCTTTGATAACGCTATCATATCATTATTGTAATACAAGCATCAGTGTTAAAACAGTAATTTAAAAAAAAACTGCATAAAAAAGATTATTAAAAAGAGCAAAAAAAATTATACCCTATGTCACTTCCACAACTAAACGTACACAATATTTTTAACATTATTATATTAAAGCGTGACTTGAGTTTTTGTAGGAGAAAAGGTTTCCTTACAAAAAAAAAACTACGCCGGATCGTTAGAAATAGAATAGATCGTAAATATACGACACGAAGAAAGACCCCTCACTCTTTACTGTACCTTGTGTTCCGGTTACACCGGTTCTACTGCGGATATCTTCTGTTTAAGACTATCATTAGTAGCAATAAAGAAATGTAGATGGCGCTGGGCGATTTAAACACGGGCTATCATTTATCTCACCAGTCAAGTGTATAGTCAAATAAATCAAATATTAAAAGGAAGAATTCAGATCAAGTACATAGTGTTTTATTGTAACCTCTATAGTACCCAAATTAGTTCAACAGTTCAACAGTGCAATAGTTCAGCAAGACCACCATTAAACATTTGGTCTACATCGAGTCGGATTAGCTCGAATTTTTTGACGACGTTGTGGTTCTTATCTAAGGACCACTCCCGCGTACTCGCAGTGGATCGCTGCGCAAACCGAGTACGCGGTTAAGCCGTGGCGCTAGAGGCGCCCTGTATGGTGCCATTAGTGCAAACTTAGTGTGAACTGCGGAGGTGCTGCTACAAGTGGTTGGTGCCGGCTGCCAAAAACCAAATGACAAAGGAAGATGCAACAGCTTCAGATATCATCGCCAGCGTAAATAGTGAAACAACAAGGTGATTGTGAAGTGCAAACTGTGAGTACAATATTTTTCTAAACTTTTTAAGCGAAATTGAACTTCAGTGTATTAAACTTGTGTCAAAATCAAGATTTATATGATTAGAACATTTGATTTACCTGTAGACTTGTAATATTTTAGTGATTTCTGATATTAACTTAGAATATTTTGTATGTTAGTAGTAAGGACTTAGAATAGTTTGGCAAAAAACGAGGGAACGAGGAATCTGTGACTAATTTTTACTCAATTTATTTAAGTTTATAAACACTTGTAAAATTTTCTTAAAAATTTTGGAGTTTTATTTCCGAGGTTGTAAGGAAGATTAAAATTTTATAGGCCAATAAAATGGAAGGTCTGATAAATGTTCAATTAGATTTACATAATTCAATCAAAAAGGGCTTGTCAAACTTCAAAAAAAGTCCAAAAGAAAGATTAACAAAAGAATATGTAGAAGCAAGATTAGAAAATTTAGAAAGAGATTGGTTATTGTTTAGATCAAATAATACAAAATTATTTGAAATAACAAAACAAGGACAATTAGATAGTACAACGTATGTAAGTAAAGAAATTTACGAAATAACTGAGGACAATTATTTAGTGTATAAATCTTTAATGAAAAATGTTTTAAGTCAATTTTTGTTATCCGAAAATGAATCGAACGATAAAAATGTTAATAGTGATGAGAAGCCTAGCCCGTTAGTGAGATTGCCAAAAATAACTATTCCTGATTTTTCCGGAAATTATTCAGAATGGACGACATTTCGCGATTTATTCGTTTCATTGGTACATAATAATGATTTGCTCAAGAATGTTCAGAAGTTACACTATTTAAAGACTCATTTAACGGGTGAAGCTGCTCAATTAATAAGACACACACCAATAACAGATGCAAATTATATTACATGTTGGTCACTGTTAGAAAAACGTTATAACAATAAAAAATATTTAGCAAACTGTATATTAAAACGTTTGTTTGGGCAGAAACGGCTATATGTAGAATCCGCGTCAGGTATAAAAGAGTTATTGGACACAACCATGGATTGTATGAACGCTTTAGAAAACATTAACGTAGATGTGAGCACATGGGATATTATCGTTATACATATTGTTACCTTTAAATTGGATGCGGAAACGCGTAAACAGTGGGAGCTACATATTTCTAGTTTTTCCGATTTAAATGATTTGCCAACTTTAGAACAACTTAAGTGTTTTATGGAAAGCCGGTTCCGTGCATTAGAGTTCACAGATACAAAAAAGGCCAATACAGGACAATATAATAACAATCCGAGTACAAAACCTAAAGCATTATTGGCCACAAATGTTTCAATGCGCTGTGAGTTTTGCTCAGATCAGCATAAATTATGCTTTTGCAAAAAATTTGCAAAATTAAAGCGTGCACAAAGACGTGACTTCGTAGCCAAAAATTCCATCTGCTTTAATTGCTTGGGTAGGAATCATACTGTGTACGAGTGCAATAAGCCTACGACTTGCAGGATTTGTAAAAGACGCCATCATTCACTCTTACATCCAGAAGAAGAGAAGGCAGATATGGGTGCTGCTATCAAAGAGTCAG
Organism: Parnassius mnemosyne; assembly: GCA_963668995.1. Lineage (NCBI taxonomy): Eukaryota > Metazoa > Arthropoda > Insecta > Lepidoptera > Papilionidae > Parnassius > Parnassius mnemosyne. The sequence continues at coordinate 2,017,375 of CAVLGL010000090.1, forward strand.
TTGTGTGTACTAGCTCAGAAGCTAAGAACTCTGCGATAGTCTCGTGTCTGTCGATGCGTAAAATATCAGGGTACGGACAGGTTTTACTTGCTACTGCGCTAGTAAATGCCGAGTCTAAATCTGGTGGAAACCAAATAGTACGAGCTCTTTTAGACCAGGGCTCTCAGGCTTGTTTCATAACAGAAGCCGCAGCTCAACTTTTACAACTCAAAAAGAGTCCTATCAGAGCAACAATTACTGGCCTAGGAGAAGATAAAGCTTTAACGGCAAAATATGTTGTTACTATTAATCTTAAGTCTCGGATTGATAGTAATTATAAAATCCAGGTCAAAGCGTATGTTCTAAAGAACATAACATCTTATCTTCCAGAACAAAAAATTGAATCCATTGACTGGATAGGCTTACAAGAGTTATGCCTGGCAGATCCTAAGTTTAATGTGTCTAACAAAATTGATATGCTTTTAGGAGCGAATGTGTTCAGCCAAATTCTGATGGATGGTGTGAAAAGAAGTCCCAACGGATCTTTAATTGCCCAAAATACCACTCTAGGTTGGATCGTGTCTGGTATAGTCAATGAGAGCAGTGAGATTGACAAAGATAATAATAAAATATCGGTAATGCATGCACAAATAAACGAACATGATATTTTAAAACAGTTTTGGGAATTAGAAGAACAACCAAGAAGTACAAAAAGTATGTGGTCAGAAGAAGAGCAAAAATGTGAAGAAATATTTACAAGTACAACAAAACGAACAACCGAAGGCCGCTACATAGTGAAACTGCCATTTCGGGACAACCAACCGCGTTGTTTGGGTGGTGGCTCGAGAAAAATAGCTGTCACAAAATTTAAGGCATTAGAGAAAAGGCTATCAAAGGATTTAGAACTAAAAAAGAACTACACGGAGGTCATAAATGAGTATTTACAATTAGGTCATATGAGACGTTTAAGAAAAGATAATAATAAAATTAATGAAGCTGTTTACTTACCCCACCATGCAGTCGTTAGAAAGGACAAAACAACTACGAAAGTTAGAGTCGTTTTTAATGCATCAAGTAAAAATAATTATGGTGTTTCGCTTAACGAAACTTTGATGATAGGACCCACACTACAGGCAGATTTGCGTCACTTAGTAATGCGTTGGAGAATTGATCCGATTGTGCTGGTAGCTGACGTTATTAAAATGTATCGGCAGGTCAGAGTAGCTGAAGACAACACAAAATTTCAACGTATTGTGTGGCGTGAAAACCCTGAAAGTGAAATAGAAGATTTTGAGCTCTTGACTGTGACTTTTGGAATTGCATCCGCCCCTTATTTAGCCGTTAGAGTATTGAACCAAATCAGCTTGGATGAGGGCAAGAATTTCCCATTGGCAGCACCAAGGGTATTACAGGCATTCTACATGGATGACCTAATGACAGGATGTTGCGACGTCAAGGAAGGACTGGAAGTTTATAAGCAAATGACGGACCTATTGGCTAGAGGTGGATTTAAGCTACAAAAATGGAACAGCAACAATGAGGAACTATTATCACAAATAAGCATAAATGAAAAGCTAGCAGACATGAATGAAGAAGACACACCTAATAAGGACATGTTGAAGGAGTACAAACAGAGAAGGGAAATGCAGGAAGGCAACATACAGGACATACAAAATATACTAAAACTAAAGGAAACTGAAAGCTTGAAGGACAACAAAGAAATAGAGGTCAAAACAGAGAACACAACAAAGATTTTAGGTATTAGCTGGGACCGACGTGAAGATCATTTTCGTTATTCAGTGAATCTTCCGAAGACGACGACTGGACCTGAAACAAAAAGAACAATATTATCAATTATAGCACGACTATACGATCCTTTAGGATGGATCGCGCCAAGCATTATTTTAGCAAAGATGTTGATTCAAAGGTTATGGCTAGCAGGAACAAGTTGGGATGAACTAATTCCAGCTGATTTATTACAAGATTGGAATACTTACCGTAATGAGTTACCACAACTCACTTCCGTAAGAGTCCCACGATGGTTAGGCACTTCCACGACGGACACCAACACTGAATTGCATGGCTTCTGCGACGCATCTAAATCAGCATATGCAGCAGTCGTTTATTTAAGAGTCGTTGACTGCGATGGCAATACGAAAGTTTCTTTATTGACAGCAAAAACTAGAGTTGCCCCAATAAAGCAGATCAGTATACCACGTCTAGAATTATGTGGAGCTGTATTATTAACACAACTTTTGACGGAGGTCGCAGAAGTTTTAAACATTAATAAGAGGAATATTAAAGCTTGGATAGATTCAACTGTCGTGCTCGCTTGGCTTAACAGCCATCCCAGTAGGTGGAAGACTTTCGTGGCCAACCGAGTGTCAAAGATTTTAACAAGCCTGAACTCTTCGCAATGGTACCATGTTTCGACCAAAGAAAATCCTGCTGACTGTGCGTCACGAGGTGTCCAGCCAGAAGCACTTGCAGGCAACGCACTTTGGTTTTTCGGTCCAAATTTTCTTCGAGAGAAAACAGAAAACATTCCTTACAAGAGACCCATGAATTTAAAGATCAATTTAGAAGAAGCCATCAAATCACATATTAATGTCATTTCCGATGATGCAATATTTCAGAAGTTTTCTTCCTTACAAAGGCTGCTTAGAGTAATAGCTTATTGCCGACGATTTAATAGGAAGAATAAGTGTACTGAGCGGAAATCTTATCTTACTAAAACTGAAATAGACCATGCACTAATGTGTTGCATTAAGAAAGTACAGAAGGAAGAATTTGGTGAAGAATATTTACAACTTAAGGAGAAAGGTTTATTATCTAAATCTAGTAAGCTCAAATCATTGTGTCCGTATCTTGATAACAATGACATAATGAGAGTTAGTGGACGACTACAAAACTCTCAACTGCCAGCGCAAACAAAGTATCCGATAATACTACCACATTCTGCATATTTCACGAAATTAGTTATATCAGAGGCACACCAGAATACATTACATGGAGGAGTCCAGTTAATGGTGAATTACCTGAGAACCATGTATTGGATTATTGGTGTAAAAAATTTGGCTAAACAACATGTTCGTAGATGTGTAACATGTGTTAGACAAAATGCCAAAGTACAAAACCCGTTTATGGGTTCGCTCCCTGCCGTTCGCTGTACACCCGCTCGAGCATTCTTACACAGTGGAGTGGATTATGCTGGCCCCATAAACATTAGGACAACTAAAGGACGAGGTCACCATTCTCATAAAGGCTACATATGCTTATTCATATGTATGTCCACTCGTGCAATACATCTGGAAGCGGTAAATGACATGAGCACCCAGGCCTTCCTAGCAGCGTTCAGACGTTTCGTAGCAAGACGTGGACACTGCACACAAATATGGAGTGATAATGGGACTACGTTTGTAGGCGCTTCAAGAGAACTAGAGCAACTGAAGACCAACAAGGAAGGTCTTGCTACATACTTAGAATCGCATGGGACTGAGTGGCATTTCATTCCGCCACACGCCCCCAACTTTGGTGGACTGTGGGAAGCTGGAGTCAAGTCGACAAAGTTACACTTGAAACGCGTAATAGGTGAATCCACACTTACGTTCGAGGAAATGAGCACACTTCTCAGTCAAATTGAAGCATGTTTAAATTCTAGGCCCATTACAGTAGACAGCTCAGATCCCAGTGACCCACTTCCTTTAACACCAGGGCACTTTCTAATTGGGGGACCGCTAATAGCTGTACCCGAATTCAATGATTATTTAGAATCAAATATCAGTTCATTAAAAAGGTGGCAATTCATTCAACAAATGTTACAGCACTTTTGGCGGCGCTGGTCTCAAGAGTACTTATCTAACCTTATGAATAGATACAAATGGAGCTCTCGGGAACCAGAACCGAACATTGGTGATGTAGTCTTAGTAAAAGAAGACAACTTACCGCCAAGTCGTTGGTTAATGGGCAGAATAGTTGAAAAGCATCCCGGGATCGATAATGTTACCCGTGTGGTCACAATACGTACTAAGTCATCTTTTATCAAGCGACCAACTTCAAAACTATGTGTCTTACCAGTAAGAGATTAATTAACCAGGATTAATCTTTGTACTTTGTGTTTTAAAATAATTTTAAAATAACCTTACAAATTGCATTTCTTAAAATAAGTTATTAAGTATAAGTTAAATAGTTCTTTTTTGCAACAATTTCAGTTTAACAATATTTAAGTTTAATTAAGTTATTATCTAAGTTAAGGTTTAAATATGTTATCATTTAAGTTTTAATTCAAATGTTATTTTTAAGTTTAAGTTCAGTATGTCAAGACCAATTTTGTCATTCTGCCACGGTGGGCGGTATTGTATTTTTAAGGCCATTTCCGTCATTAAATGTCCTTGGTGGGCGGAATGTTTAAGACTATCATTAGTAGCAATAAAGAAATGTAGATGGCGCTGGGCGATTTAAACACGGGCTATCATTTATCTCACCAGTCAAGTGTATAGTCAAATAAATCAAATATTAAAAGGAAGAATTCAGATCAAGTACATAGTGTTTTATTGTAACCTCTATAGTACCCAAATTAGTTCAACAGTTCAACAGTGCAATAGTTCAGCAAGACCACCATTAAACATTTCATTACCTATATTTCTTAATTTATAATATATAATATAATAATAATAAAATGTTATCTTCTTATAATTGACCCTGTTTCTTTAAATAGATTTTTTTTTATTTAGGTACACAACTTATTTGCATAATTTCTCGCTGTAATGATGTTATTCCTACTCCAAATTAATTTCAAATGAAGTTGTATGACTCAATCTGTGTATATTGTGTACACTAGTTATTGATATGTAAGAGAGAGTATAAAAATGTGTATGTTTTTGTGATAATGTGTATCTATTTTAAGTGTATGTTTTAAATATATAAATAAATAACGAATTTAATCACGCAGACAAACTTCTAACAAAATCCTATATTCATCACAACTTTAAATAAAGATCATACATAGTCCATCTGCTGACATATTACTGAAACCCATAGACATCTATCCCCGTTTAAGAATAAAGACGCAGATGCGTTGTCATCCTGAAAAGTAAGATTGATTGTCTCAGCCCCAGTAAAAATATAAGCGATGAGGCCGCCTATTGTACCTTTATATAAAAAGCAAAACTGCAGCTTAAATACGTCACACTCTTCCCTAACAGAATTCTTCATAGGCCTCCTCTCATTTCTAAGAGGATTTTGGAGCAAGGAATTGTACGCCACGCTGCCACCATTATGGTACCAAAAGTATTATTTTCAATTTCTCTGATATGCAGGTTTCCCTTTTTCCCTCCTAGGTTGTTTTGCTTTAATGGAAATGTCCACCGCGTTGCACCAATGCGTGTTAACTTGAGACTGCACGTGTCATTGAAATTATATAATTTTTCAGACAGGTATTCTTTTCCCTTCACTGAGAACGTGATAAATATGAACTTAAAATTCCAATTGACTGTGCCACCGGTAACTGCGGGGTTGCTGACTGTGATTTTTATAACGATCGCTTAGCCTGAGCTTTCACGGCTCACCTAATTATGTAATTTGTATCTGCACCATTTTTTAAAATGTTTTTGTTTTTATTTTCCTGTTTTTTGTGTACAAAAATAAAGTATATTTCATGTATTCATTTGATAGCTTCTCGTCCCTTACCAACAGCAGCACTGCGTTATGTAGCTTTTATTTTTCGTTAATAAAAAAAATTTTCCTTGAAAAAAATTACTTCATGAAAACAGATTGTCTTACTCGTAAAATGACTCATTTTGTATCGGCGAATCAGCCTGATATTTTCTTAGATTTTATGATATTCCACCGTCGAAGATTTTTATGCTCGAGATAAGAACTCTCCGCCGATATAAAAATAAAACGGATTAAGAAACTTGAGCTTTATAACGAAATTTGCAGATGACCTTTCAATATGAGCAGAGATTTGCGTTGGTAAGTAATTACTTATATTTCTATACATATAATATATATATATATATATATATATATATATATATATATATATATATATATATAGATAAATTAATAAGATTAATACCCAATAGCAAATTATAAACCGAAAGAAAATAAGTGGGTCCCGCCTGCTACTAAGGTTTGGGTATTTATCTAGGCTTTCAGCTCACAGTATAGTCTGTTAAACCTAAGTAGAGTTTACATTGTTAATATTTTATTTTAATTTTGTTTTCCATTCTCAAACGCAAACATTAACGTCAGTCGTTCCTTTTTTGTTTCTTACATATTTTTTTAACGTGTGTGTGATCTCCCCTTTTCCTTCCACATGCCACACGTGCATTTTCTTTTCGGCCAGTACGTTTATATAAAGTTTAAAAATAAATCTGTAGTCGTAAACCGTAACAATTAATAATAAAAGTGTTACTTGTAGTCTTTAGGAAACTAATATATAATAACTTTGAATACCGTCTTCCTATGAATTGGACCACGTGCCGATTCGACCTGACTTTGTATAATTTGATCGGGCCCTTGTCGATTCGTGACGGGAAAATCGCAAGTTTCCTCTTTTTATCGTTTAAATATGAAATTGCTTTCTCATGTGCATAGTTTTAACATGTTATTTCCCTTGGTCCCGTCACCTAGGTCTATATATGAATAGGACTATTGTTTTACGTGTAAAATTTTGTTAAAACATTGGTATTTTCTTATAGCTATTAGAGCTCAACGGAGTTTTCCATTGTATAACCAGTCGAAAATTGTGTTATATAGTACACCTAATGATAAGTGGATGCAGTGGCCTATAGACATTTATTAAGCATGCCATCTTTTTCTTCATTAAAGTTGATTGCATTTGTTCATGAGCTGCAAAAGCCACTTACCATCAGTTTCACATCATTCCGATTCCGATTGAAATTTAGTTAATGATATTATATACAAAAATAAGTAATGTCATTGAATTTAGCAAATTAACTAGTCTAAAATGTTTATATTTCTTATAATTTCAGCCAAATTATCCAAAGCAGAATAAATACGGTAAAATTTGAATAGGCTCTCGACGGAAAGTGACAAGAGTTAGGCGGGAAAACATTTTTATTTTTTATTGACTAAGGAGGAGGTTTGAATTTCGACTGTATGATATTTTTTACGTATATTACGCGATATCTTAGCTAATTGTGAACCGATTTTGATGATTTTTTTGTTTTTATAAATAGGTTATAATTGATGCCGAGTCCCATAAACACAAAAAATACACATCCTACACATGGCAAAATTTGGGATGAAGATTTAATATAATTATTTTTACATTGAGATTGTATATAATATTCTGAAGTCGGAGCTTTAATAAATCTTTACACCACGTTTTTAGAATGTGAAATTATTGTAGTAGAGGTCAAAACATAGACTTCAGATACCTTTTAATAGATACCATAAAACGTTGACTAGCCCTGGCGTAGCTTGTCATGAAAGAAAATTATGTGTTCAAGTTAAATAATATTATATATGTCGGATTTTGACGTCCATTATAAATATTAAAATGAGCAGATGCATGAACTCCGTTGCAATCATCGGTTCTGCTATTAAGTATATCCATGACAAATCAATATCATACCACAAGAAAATATCAGTTCACTTATTACTTGTTCGACATAGACAGTTCTCTTAATGAACATAGTTTCAATACAATTTCAATACAAAAATCCAAACCCAAGTATACCACTGCAAGGCTTCAAAACACTGAAGCTCATTCTGCGTAGATCGGACCAAAATTAATATTCAAAAACTGAAGGTAGCCGGGCTAACTGTGACATCGAGACGTCAAACAGCTCAGTCCCCCCATCCTTCATGACGTCAGAATTAAAAAGTTAAATAAAGCGCGATAGAATCCATAAAGATTGGTTTCATTTAATGTGTAGTCTTTGCGTAAATAAAATTAATAATAGTATGGTCAAGTTATTAATTACTTAAACTACTCACACTATTTGCTTTTGATTTTAACATATCAAGGAATGACCGTTCCAGTGAATTTTCGTTAAAGGCGCACAACGCCACCAATCCCGCGCGGTCGTAAAAATGCGCGGGCCAATGGCGTTGCGCAAACTTTGAGACTTTAATAATTTTATTGTAGTCATTGTATTGTATGAATTCATAATAAACCTGTAGTTACTAATAATTAAAGACAGGATTTCTTAAGATTAGAACATAATGATTTCTAAAAATTAAACAATTATTACTCAGTTGAAACTCGAATGCAATAATAATTACAGGATAGTGAAAAACAACCGTTTTACCGTGTAGTGGCGGTCAAGAATACCACTACCCCATATCCTCCCGTGGGTGTCGTAAAAGGCGACAAAGGGAAACAGGCAGGAGATGGGCAGCAGCATCTTCCTGATAATAGCCAAAATTATAATAAAAAACTGCGGTTGCCAACCCGCTCGCCAAGCGTGGCAACTATGGCAAATACCCCCTTATGAATGTAACAAAGAGACGGCCCCCAGTCCCCGGCGGCCCCGCTATTCCTGGCTACGGTGGCGACCATGGTAACGGCGGGGCAGGGGGTGCTAAGAATCTCCGGTGGAGGTTCGGTTGCCACCTTAGACGACTCGACCTGGCAACGTACAACGCACGCACCCTGAGGACTGACGAGAAGATCGTGGAGCTGGAAGAAGAGATAGACAACTTGCGCTGGCATATTATAGGATTATCCGAAGTCCGAAGAGAGGGGGAGGACACGGTAATCCTCGAATCCGGCAACTTGCTCTATCACCGGGAGGGCGACCATCTATCCCAAGGAGGTGTCGTATTTATCGTCCACAAGTCTCTCGTTAACAACGTTGTAAAGATCGGGAGTGTGTCGACGAGGGTTGCGTACCTTATACTCAGAATCACCAAACGGTATTCGTTGAAGGTCATACAGGTTTACGCACCAACCTCGGCACACCCCGATGGGGAGGTGGAGGAAATGTATGAGGATATCTCTAGAGCCATGCATTCCTCCAAAACCCAATATACGGTGTTAATGGGAGACTTCAATGCAACACTAGGCACAAGAGTAAACGGTGAGCTGAAAGTAGGGAAATTTGGAATAGGGCAACGGAACCCAAGGGGCCAGCAGCTGGCCGACTTCATGGAGAAAGAGGGACTCTTTATGATGAACTCTTTCTTCCAGAAGCGGCCCCACAGGAAGTGGACCTGGTTGAGCCCCGACGGTTCGACAAAAAATGAGATTGACTTCATTATGATGACCAGACGATAACTGTTCAGTGATGTCTCCGTGATCGCGAGGGTGAAAACTGGTAGCGATCACCGAATGGTTAGAGGCACACTGAACCTAAACATTAAGTTGGAGAGGTCTCGTCTAATGAAGTCAACGCTCCGTCCCCCTCGTGCTCTGTTCCAAAGTCCCGAAACCTTTCAGCTCGAGTTACAAAACCGTTTTCAGTGCCTAGAAGACTGCAATGAAGTGGACGATATGAATGACAAGCTCGTGGAAACTGTCCATGCGGTCGGAGCTAAGTTCTGCAAGACCCGCCGCAGAAGAACACAAAAACTCTCCGATCACACTCTTAATCTCATGGCTGTTAGACGGGAGATGAAGCTAGATTCTTCAACAGACTTGACAGCATACAGGCATCTGAACAGACAGATATCCAAATGCATGCGGCGGGACTTACGCAACTTCAATACAGCTCGTATTGAAGAAGCAATCGAGCGGAACCAAGGCTCCAAAGTCTTTGCCAGAGATCTGTCTGCCAGAAAGAGCCACCTGTCAAAGCTGAAGACAGAATGTGGCAGTATCGTTTCCGGGACACCTGAGATTTTGAGTGAGATTGAGAGGTTCTATTGGCAGCTGTACACGTCATCGTTGGAGCCACACGCAAGTGTGAGTAACGATCCAAGAGCGAGTCTCATCCGACACTATTCCGAAGATATCCCGGACGTCAGTCTGAGCGAGATTAGAATGGCTCTCCAGCACCTTAAAAACGGTAAGGCCCCAGGCGAGGATGGAATTACAGCGGAGCTTCTGAAAGCGGGTGGAAAACCGGTACTTGAAGTCCTTCAGAAGCTCTTTAATTCCGTCCTCCATGGTGGCATTACACCGGAGGCGTGGAGCAGAAGTGCGGTGGTCTTGTTCTTCAAGAAAGGTGACAACGCTCTCTTGAAGAACTACAGACCGATTTCCCTTCTGAGCCGCGTCTACGTGCTGTTTTCGAGAGTCATTACGAATCGTCTCGCGCGCAGAATTGACGACTTCCAGCCTCCCGAACAAGCCGGTTTCCGAAAGGGCTTTAGCACCATAGACCACATACATACCCTTCGGCAAATTGTACAGGAGTCCGAAGAGTACAATTTGCCACTATTTGTGGCGTATGTGGACTATGAGAAAGCCTTTGATTCCGTCGAAATTTGGGCGGTGCTGCAGTCCCTTCAGCGGTGCCAAGTTGACTGTCGGTATATCGAAGTGTTGAAGTGCTTGTACAGTAGGGCTACGATGGCTATCCGAGTACAGAACCAGAGTACGAAACCTATCCAATTGCAGAGAGGTGTAAGACAGGGTGACGTCATATCCCCGAAACTCTTCACCGCTGCATTGGAAGACGTTTTCAAGCTTCTGGACTGGAAAGGATACGGTATCAACATCAATGGCGAGTACATCACTCACCTTCGATTTGCCGACGATATAGTCCTTATGGCAGAATCCCTGGAGGACCTAAGCACTATGCTCAATGACCTCGATAGTGTTTCCCAACGGATAGGTCTTAAGATGAACATGGACAAAACAAAGATCATGTTCAATGTCCATGTCACACCTATGCCGGTAGTTGTTGGGAGCACTAAGCTCGAAGTTGTTGACGATTATGTTTACCTGGGACAAATAGTCCGACTAGGTAAGTCCAACTTCGACCGAGAGGTCAGTCGACGGATTCAACTCGGCTGGGCAGCGTTCGGGAAGCTACGACACATCTTCTCGTCAGACATACCTCAAAATCTGAAAACGAAATTGTACAACCAGTGCGTGTTGCCAGTGGTGACTTATGGAACTGAGACGTGATCCTTCACTGCTGGCCGTATGAGGAAGCTCAAGGTCGCTCAGCGAGCTATGGAGAGGGCTATGCTCGGAGTTTCTCTGCGTGATAAACTTAGGAATGAGGATATCCGCAGTAGAACCAGAGTAACCGACATAGCCCAACAGATTAGTAAGCTGAAATGGCAGTGGGCCGGCCATATAGCTCGAAGAACCGACAACCGATGGGGAAGAAAGGTTCCCGAGTGGCAGCCTCGTACCGGTAGGCGAAGTGTAGGGCGTCCCCGCACGAGATGGAGTGACGACCTGGTAAGACATGCAGGAAGTCGATGGATGCAGGTGGCTCAGGACCGTGCTTTGTGGCATTCTTTGGGGGAGGCCTATGTTCAGCAGTGGACTTGTGAAGGGCTGTAATGATAATGATGAAAAACAACCACATTTAAAATATTTATAATTGAACTTTCAAAACAATGTTATTACTATCTCACTAGTAGTTATTTACATGGAATAATTAAATTTATAATATTACTAGGTAATAATGGATTAAATCATTAAGATTTGATTTGAAGACCGAAGCGCATGCGGCGACATATATTATGTCGTCCATTAGAACTGAGACATAACGGACAAACTCTTTTTTATGTCTGATATCGCATTTTCCTTGTAATATAATCATACGTCATACAATCTTATGTTGCCAATTTTTTTATAATATAACAATTTAGGTCGACACGACCGGGGCAGGACCACGCTCACACAGAATACCAGCGTAAAATAAGAGTGCATTATTTCTTAGCAACGGATTTACGTGCTTTTCCACACAACACAATGAAACACTTCTGATTCTTGGCTGATACTGAGAATTCTTGATCCCAAACCAGTAACTGTCTAAATTTTGCCCCACCTGGGATTCTAACCCGGAACCAGATGATCAGCTGTCGCGCTAGCCACGTAGCCAACAAGGCAGTCAAATAAGAGGCACACTATAGGCCTAAATATACCTTCATTAAAACAAGTTATGTGTTACATTAGAGACAACATTTTCTTTATACAACGCGAATATTATTAAAGTTACAGAGATAAATCTTGTACGACGCAGTGCAGACAGTTATCTGTAAGTTAACACGTTAGGCAAAGCAAACGTCACGGAGCGATATAAATCTTGAAGCTTTTTCCTCTATATGTAAACCGTCGTTCACACCTCGCGTATCCTGGCTTACTTCATAATAATGTTTCGTATCACGCGCAATACCTTTTGCTGAGATAAAAATAAATCTATACAAATAAATAAAATTGAAGTGTCTGTTTGTAATGTCAAAATTACAGTTTTTTTTACTAAATGCATATGAAAGTATATACGGTACTTATCACTAAAATACAATTTTTAAAATTTTTGTGTCTGTCTGTATGTCCGTCTCTCTGTCTGTTTGTTCCGGCTAATCTCCGAAACGGCTGGACCGATTTTGACGAGACTTTCACTGGAAGATAAATGATTTCATAAGGAGTAACTTAGCTAAGTCGCGAGAAACAGCTAGTGGTGAATAAAAACTAGTACGTTTTTTTTTATTTTTTTTTTTCTTAAAATATATGGTTCTTTGTGTCGTTACTCTTGGACTTGGAATAATATTTACCACAGTTGCCACGCTAAGTAACCGTGTTGGCAACAGTAATTTTTTATTGTAATTTTGCTAATATCAGATATATGCTTCTACCATCTCCTGCCTCAGTTTCCCTTTGTCACCACTTAGGACACCTACGGGAAGACATGGGGTAGTGGGTATTCTTACACCGCTACTACAAGGTACCACTAGATGGAGTTGCGGACCTAGTGAGATATGTAAGAAGACGTTGGCTGGCTCAGGACCGTGCTTCTTGGCATTACTTTGGGGAGGTCTTTATTCAGCAGTAGACTTGTGTAGGGTTGTAATGATGATGTTGAGGGCTGTGGTAGCTCAGAGGCTAACCGCTTGGTGTAAATTTCACAGTCCGCGAGCTACCTGATTTCGATCTTCGCTGAAGTAAATTAAATTGTTTAGTATTTTGAAATGATGATTGATTACGTGCTTAACGGTGAAAAAAAACATCGTAAGGAATGTTTCATGTAAATAAAGTTAGGTTAAGTTGGCACTAGGCACAGTCCTCCTCTCATTTCTCAGCAGCTAAAATTATGGCAAGAAATTTCTGAAAAATAATTGTTTAAGGGACACGTAAAATCTACCAACACGCACTAGAGCAGTTCAACGGGATAAGTGCTACTCTCTCTTTCAGAAATGAGAATAAATTTGTGCACAACAATGGAATGTATACATGTAAATAAATGGTATAACATTACCTTACAGAATACCAGCGTAAATAGCAGCTTAATATTGCTGGGTTTCATATGGTGAATGTAGGGAACCGGAGACCATTTTTACTGGAAAAGTCCTCACGGCTGACGCTTCTGCATTTTAATTCGCATACGAAGATAGATGTAGATGTCTATGGGCCACAGCAACCATTTACCATCAGGTGGACTGTGTGCTCGTTTATCACCCTTATTATATAAAAAAGGTCAATTTACTTTTATAAAAGAGTGGGCAAAGGAGCCTATTTTTCACATTATGGTAAGTGATGACAGAGGTTCCTAAGGCATTACGGTCTGCAAAACTAACTTAATATTATTTAGTTTTCTTTAGTAACAAGACCTGAGTTGTTAACCTTATATTCACTTTCTCGTTTACAACCCAACTTTGATCGCATTCGGCAGCTTTATAATAGTTCATTGGGAGTTTTCATGTACGTAATGATGATGATGATGACCCTTAATCACCATAATATAATTTATTACTAAGTTTATAAAATTATTATAATGTTCTTAATACTCGATTTTCAGATAAAGAATTTCGTTTCGTTTCGTTTTTTATTAACTTTATTATCGGAGTAGCGACCCATCCATACCTTTTTCTGGATAGGACCTATTAAGTCTAATGTCGCGTCTATTAGATTTAAGACCATTTAAAACCATTTATTTTATCAATTCTTTGTTTTTTTTTTTTCAAGTTTTTCGGATAGAATGTTGCCTAGATCTTCTATCTGTACATAAGGTTTCGGTTACGGTTCAAACAGACCTGTCTGTCTATCATACAATATTTTTAAAAACGGTTACATATGCCTCAATAGCATGCAAGCAACTTAAAAATTTTAAGAGTTTAAGAGTCATACTGCAGTTATATGGTTGTAGCACGAATGGGTTGACTCGACAGGTGTAGGACCACGCTCTCGCAGAGTACCACTGTAAAATAGCAGATTAACACTGTTGTGTTTCGAATAGTGAGTGTAGAGATCCGGAGGCCCTTTTTACTGGATACGAGGCAATCAATCCTAGTCCTCAGGGGTGACAACGCACCTGCGTTAATTCGTAGTTAAGAATATCTATGGACAATAACAACCAACTAACCACGACGTGGACTGTGTGCTCGTTTGTTAGTCTTATTCTATTTAAAATAACTTAAACTTAATAGAAACCATTCATTAAAGTGTTACAAACAGACAATTCAAGAAAAGCAGTCCGGCTAAAGCAGAAAATTTTGCAAAGGGGTTAAACTTTTACATAAAGAGCGACCAGGGCTATTGTTAACATTTTACGAACAAATTGGATTAGTTTGTGCTATTATCAGCTCGAGTTTTATTGTTTTCTATCGTTCAAAAGTCACAAACACCGTGTGTTTTATTAAATAGTTTACTAATTTTTAAAAGGGCGGTAACGCACCTGCAGTTGCCGCTGGTGTTGCATTTGTTCGTGGGCGGCGGCCGACTCTTCACTGAAAAAATAGCGCCTGTATTAATTTACCTTTAAGTTACATCTGGGATGAATTTGGAAATACAGGGATAATCTGTTATATATGTCCTACCTATAATAGCAGACTTGATTACGTAGAGGCCTTGTAAGAACATCCACTACCCCATCATGGAGGGTGTCGTAACAGGGAAACCAACCAGGACATAGGCAGTAGCATCTTTCTAATAACAAACAAATATCGAAAACTTCGCTTGACAACCCGTCTACCAAGCATGGCAGGTGTGGCAAAATCCCTGCAAGGCAATCTTTTGAGAAAGACTAAGTTCAGCAATTGAGTTTCGACAGGCTGTATCGGTAACGGTACAATGGGACGGGCATATGCCAGCAGTGGAATATCACGAGTTGACTGTACTGTGAACTTCTTCTCTGCTTCGGGGTCTGTTTAGGTGGTACCACCCTTTTACCTATTTCTCTCTACCTATATTGTACTATATATACTATATCCTGGAACTGCACGCACTGCATAGAGAGTCAGTGTCATTATAGGCCGACAGGCGACCTATTTTAGTTCACGGTGTTGATTACTCATCTGGCCTTAACATAAAAGTTTTACCATTTTTCTGTTCCGTGAGTCATATACGAACATTTTGATTGTTTCACTATTGTCTGTTTTGCGGACAAGGAATTTTTAAAATTGCATGTATCTATAGTATGTGTATAGTGGCTACCACTTATTATTAGCTAAAGTTATTTTTTTAACCGATGTTTAAAACTTACCGTTTATGATTCGAACGTGAAAACTCCAACGCCACATTTCGTCCACATGTGGACTGTTGGTTCGCTCACTCGCTCACTCAACATCAATTCCATTTATAAAAAAAATTATCAATCAAAATTATAAACTTATCCTGCTTTTGTACTTTTAGCATTATTATACTAAAGCGTGACTTGGGTTTTTATAAGAAATAAGTTTCCTTATAAAAATATATTACATCGGATCATTGAATAGATCGTAAATCTACGACACTAAGGAATACCCCTCGCTTTTTACTGTACCTTGTGTTCTGTTTTATTGTGAAACAAAGAATACATAACATTGAATCAATAGGCACAGGTTAGGCGAAGATTTGGCTTTAGTATTTTTTTATACTATAAGGGTGACACACGAGCACACAGTGTACCTGATGGTAAGTGGTTGCTGTGGCCCATAGACATCTACATCTATCTTCGATTACGAATTAAAATGCAGATGCGTTGTCACCCGTGAGGACTAAGATGGAATGCCTCGTTTCCAGTAAAATGGGATCTCCGGTTCTCTACACTCACCATACAAAACACAGCAGCGTTAAGCTGCTATTTTACGCTGGTATTCTCTGATTATATATAGTAGTTTTCTCAATTATTCTGAGTGACCAGGATTTTTTGTGGTTGTTTAATACTGATACTATTAATTTACGCGGTAGAGCCACTTTGTATCTATATTATGTTTTTAAACGCACGTATTCTATATTAGTCCTGAGTATTGACAATGCATCTGCATTACGATACTTTATAGAACATAAAGGTAGATGTCTATGGGCCACAGCATTCATTTACTATCAGATGGACTGTGTGCTCGTTTGTCACTGTTACGGCCTACGGCTGTGTAGCTATCTAGATCCACTACGGGCCGTGAATTTTGAGCCCGACGGTCTCCACGCCTCGTGGCTGGCGGGGCACCGAAGTTTTGCCCACGCGTCGAGCTACCGCCCACGCGTTGAGCGAGCGACTACCCACGCATCGAGTTCGGTCGCCCCACCTCGGCGCTTATCTCACCTACATACCATCGGGTTAGGCGCCAGCTTGAACGCAATTAGTTGGCGTTAAACATGACCAAATTTGGGCATAAACAGTCACGCTAATTAAAAAAAATATAATATTGGCAATTTTCAGATTTCAATACCACAGTAGACTAATGCCGTTTGGTGGCAACGTAAGGACACCCACCACTCTATTTCATAACGTGGGTGACGTAAGAGGCGACTAAGGTATATGTTTTTTTTAATAATATAAGCGTGACAAACGATCACACAGTCCACCTGATGGTAAGTGAGTGCTGCGGCCCATAGCCATCTACATCTATCCTCAATAAAGACTCAAGATGCAGATGCTTCGTCACCCGTGAGGACAAAGATGGAATGCCTCGTATCCAGAAAAAGGGGTCTCCGGTTCTCTACACTTACCATACGAAACACATTAGCGTTAAGCTGCTATTTTACCCTGGTATTCTGTGAGAGCATGCTCCTTCCCCGGTCGAGCCGACCCATTCGTGCTACAACCATACTACTAATATAGGTGCAGCATGGCTCTACCACGTTAAAAATGTTATGTTAAAAGATCTTGTGGTTTCCAATAGACTGATATTCTGATCACAATTTATTTTATAACTTTTATGAATATTCTCTCGTTATAATTGATCCTGTTTTTTTTTTCAAATATTTTTTCAAATTTAGGTACAGAATTTGTTTGCATAATTACTCATTATATTGATTGGATGTTATTTCTACTAATATTTAATTTAAAATCAAGTTGCATCACTCAATTTGGGATAATACCATGTAATATGTGTATTGTAAGTGTACGTGTTAAATAAATTGATAAATAACGATCTTTGGCACGCAAATAAACTCCTAACAAAACCCTATGTTTGTAAAAACTCCAAAGTAAGAAATCCAGAGTATACAGTCCATCTGCTGATATATTACTGTGACCCATCTATCCCCGATTAAGAATCAAAACGCAGACGCGTTGTCACCCTTAAGAGTAAGATGGATTGTCTCGGCCCCAGTAAAAATATAAGCAATGAGACTGCCTATTGAACCTTTATAAAAAAATAAAGCTGCGGCTTAAATATATCACACCCTTTTCTGAGAAAGTCCCTCACGGGCTCTTTCTAATTTCTGAGAGGGTTTTAGTACTAGGGATTATCCGCCGCCCAGCCACCATACTCTAAAAGTATACTTTTTTAATTTCTCTGATATTCAGGTACAATGTGAGGAAAACAACGTTTTCCTTCAATGTAAATGTCCGCCACGTTGCCGCAATGCGTGTTGGGTTAAGACTTGACATGAATTAACTTTATGTTTTTTTTTTCAGACAAAGATTTCTTCCTTCACTGAAAACGTGATTATTTAGAACTTAAAATTCCAATTGTCTATGTCATCGGTGACTGCAGTGATCGAACCGTAGTTGCTCGCGGACTTTGATTTTTACAACGATCCCTTAGCCCCTGAACTATCACGGCTAACCTTATTACATAATTTGATGTTTTCCTTTTTTTTATTTTCCTGTTTATTTGTGTACAAAAATTTTTATTTCATTAATTCATTTAACAGATTCTCGTCCTTTACTAAACAACAGCGCTGCGTTAAGTTGCTTTTATTTTTCGTTAAAAAAAATGGTTTCCTTGAAAAAAATTACTTTAAGAAAACAGATTGTCTTACTCGTAAAATGACTCTCACATGTATCGGCGGATCAGCCTGATATTTCCATAGATTTTACGACATTCCATCGTCGAAGATATTTATGCTCGAGATAAGAACTTTCCGGAGTTATAAAAACAAAACGGAAAATGAAACTTGAGCTTTATAACGAAATTCGTAAATGACCTTTCAATTTTTGTAGTAAAAATATATTCAGAACTTAGCGTTGGTAAGTAAATTTTTATGTATATTTATATATTGAATACATGATATATAGAGAGGCTTAATGCCTGCAGCATTTTCTGCCAGTCTACCTTGGAGCGATGCGGAGATAGAATCATAATTACATGGGTTATCTATAAAGTTTTCTCATCTGGTTGGGCTGTTTAAATATATAATTGTAAACGAAACATATAAATATACATAAAATTAATTATTATTTTTATTACTATTATCATTATTAGAAGTAAGTAGATGTAAGCAAGAAAAGGTGATGAATAAAACTATTTTTACGGATTTTATCGCGTTTAATTAACTTATTTTATATTCCCGATGTTTCGGTTGCTTTCCAGCAACCGTGATCACGGGGGACTTACACATTGAATAAAACTATTTTACGGATGTGACCACGGTTGCTGGAAAGCAACCGAAACGTCGGGAATATAAAATAAGTTAATTAAAGGCGATAAAATCCGTAAAAATAGTTTTATTCAATGTGTAGTGTTCGCGTAAATATAAGAAATCATTATAAAGAAAAGGTGGAAAAATAAAAAGAAAACAAAGAAACTCAGAAGAGGGTATCATTCACCATCTCATCATAATCATTACAGCCCTTCACACGCTCACCGCTAAACATTGACCTCTTTTAAAGAAAGCCACACAACGCGTTGCTGAGCTACCTGCATCCTGCACCCATCGTCTACCTTGACATGTGGCGTATGCTTTCAGCTATATGGCCGGTCAATTACTCTGGTTCTACTGCGGATAGGACATTTATTATAAAACTGTAGTAACGAAGAAACTAACAGTGCGGCTATCAGTGCACTTCAGAACGGAGTACACACAGCAGAACCTCAAATATTTGGAGCTCATCATTTCATAGTGAACTTCATGATCGTGTAGAATGGTCACTGATGCCCCTGTGGTTAACGAGAATAGAAGCAATGTTAAGACTTTAATGAATCTTGAATTCGATATAATGATGAGATAATACCCAAAAACTACAGCAAATAAAAAAAAAACTACAAAAAATAAAATTTTGTTATAGTATTGAATTCGTTTTATTTGAAAACTATATTAAAAATATTGTGTGGGTGTGCACGCAAAAATACTTCTATGTGTGCATACATACCTCTGTGTATATATAGGAGACTTTGTGCACGCAACCGATAACGTGTCGTTCCTTTTTATTTTTTTATTTTTGTTTTGTACATATCTTAATTAGCGTGCAGTTTCTTTTTGGCCGGTATGTTTATACAAAGTTTACAAATGTATTTGCGGCTGTAACCCATAAGAGGTAATGTTAAAAATGTTACTTGTATTCTTCAAGAAACTAATATCGGTATTACGAATACCGTCTTCCTATCAATTGGACCACGTGCCGATTCGACCTGACTTTGTATAATTTGATCGTGCCCTCGTCGATACGTGACGGGAAAAAGGCTTCTTATCGTTTAAATATAAGATTGCTTTCTCATGTGTATAATATTAACATGATGTTTTCCTTGCCCCCATCACCTAGGTCTATATATGGGTAGGGCTGTTGTTTTATGTGGAATTTTTTTAAATACTATTTGTATTTTGTTTCTCATTGTGTAACCAAAAATTAAGTATTTTCTTATAGAAGTGAGAGTGACAAACGACACAGTCCACCTGATCGTAAGTGGATGCTATGACCCATAGACACAACACAGCCATTTATTATAAGTACAAAAATTTCGATCCAGATTGTAATTTAGCAAACTAACTTGTTTGCCATATTTATCTTTCTTATAACTTCGGCCAACTCACCATCCAAAGCAGAATCAGTACCGTAAAATTTGATTGGCCCTTCGACGGAACGTGACAAGAAAAAGGCGGGAAAACATTTTTCTTTTTTTATTGACTTCCAAAAAGGAGGAGGTTTACAATTCGGCAGTATGTATTTTGTGTACGTGTTTTACGCGATATCTTCGCCAATTGTGAACCGATTTTGGCAATTCCCTTTTATTAAATGTTATATTATGCTTCAGGTGTAGTCCCATATACACTTGGAAAAAATATTCCATCCCTAAGAGGCTCATTGGTGACCTTCATCTGTTTGAAATCAATTTGAAAATGCAAAGTGGCCAGTCTCTTGGTATTCAATGCACCCTGCATTTCGGTGAGTGTGTGCAGAAATTACACGCTTTAATTCCTCTCTTTCCTTTCCACTATCGGAAGACCAGGCGGTCGGCGGGTCTTCACCCTTTTGTTGTCGATATTCCACATATTAGAACCAAATGCTTTGCTTCGACTTTTTGTAATGCATACAGCAAAGGGGTGTAATAATTTACCGGCGTCTATGTTTCTGTGCGAATACAATCTGGACATAGTGTGAATAGGCTTTTGTTACACAAAGACAGTGCGATTTACCATCTAGGGCTGCATCAACACTTACCACCAGGTGAGAGTGTGGTCAAGCACTGCTTATAATAAGTAAAAAAATGTAAAATTAACTTAACGCTTCTTGGTTGGTTTGAGAAATGCAGTCCAACTAAAGGAAAAAATTTTGCGAAAGGATTACGGCACAAACGGGACGATACAGGGTAGTGGATATTCTAACACCGCTACTACACGGTTGGTAGAAATAGTTTACAATACATATTATAGGTATTGTTATACAAAAAAAATTATGACGATATTATTATATTCTTACGTTAAAACTTACTGAATATGCAGGATAATAGGTTTTACTTGGTAGAGCGACGCTGCAGCTTTACTATGGCTGCAGCATGAATGAATCGACTCGACCGGATCGAAAAAATATAATATATAATGATGATATATGCACGTGGTAGAACCATGCTAGAAGCTATATGAGTAGTATAGTTGTATCACGAATGGGTCGGCTCGACCGGGGAAGGACTACGCTCTCACAGAATACCAGCGTAAAATAGCAGCTTAACACTGCTGTGTTGCGTATGGTGAGTGTAGAGAACCGGAGAGCCATTTTACTGGAAAAGAGGCATTCAATCTTAGTCCTCTCGGGTGACAACGCATCTGCATTTTGATTCTTTATTGAGGATAGATGTAGATAACTTTTACAAATAGAGCGACTGGGGCTGCTTGGAATCATTTACATACAAAGCGGATTATCTTGGGCTATTACCACATGAGTAAAGAAATCGTACCGTACCTCACACTCTCACTCACTCAATATCACTTAGAATTTTGAAAAAAATTGTCAACGTAAATAATAAATTTATCTTGCTTTTATACTTTTAATATTATTATATCAAAGCGTGACTTGAGTTATTGCAGGAAAAAAGGTTTCCTTATAAAAAAAATTACGCCGGATCATTGAATAGATCGTAAATCTACGACACGAAAGAAGACCTTTTCTCTCCTCGCTTTTTAGTGTATCTTGTGTTTTGTTTCATTGCAAAATAAAGAATATATAACATTGAATTGAATAGGCACAGGTAAGGCGAAGATTTGGCTTCGGTGTGTTAGAGTAGCTTTCTCAATTATACTGAGTGACTAGCATTTCTTGTGGTGGTTCAATACTGATACTATTATTGTACGTGGAAGAACCACGTTACATCTATATTATGTTTGTAGCACGCATGGGTCGATTTGGTCAGGGAAAGACCACGTTTTCAAAGCCTATCAATACCAGTGTGAAGTAGCAGCTTAAGCGGTGTTTCGTATGGTGAATGTGGAGAACCGGAGACACTTTAATGCTAACAAGGTATACTATCTTAATCCTTAGGTTTGACATTGCATCTGTATTTTGATTCTTAACTGTGCATAGATGGACAAATGGACCGTGTGATGACTGACGTCACAAACGAACTCACAGTCTCCTCATGGTAAGTGGCAACTGCAGTCCATGGACACCTACATCTGACTTCAAACAAAGAAGGCGACAGATGCATTGTCACCTCTGAGAACTGATATGGAATGCTTTAGAACCTGTAATTATACTGACTCTATATATTAAACCTTAGTACCGGAAAATAAAGAGAACTACTATTTGGCGATAGAAATAGTTAAGAAGTTGGTAACCCCAGTAGACTCTGAGTGACTGACAAAATCTATTTATGTAAAACTAGTCTTTACGAATTTTATTCAAGACAGCAACCATGATCATGGAGGGGGGGGGGGACGAGGTGTTCGACTTCATAGTTTACCACGGCTACTTTCAGTTTAAATTTATTAATTTTTAGTTCGATCTACACAGAATGAACTTATAGTAACTTGAAGTCTTGCAGTTGTATACTTGGGTTGGGATTTAATTTTATTAATTATTGGATCCAAGTAGATAGCAGCACCCAGCAATCATCTCTATTGAAATAAGGATGTTTTATGATTTCAATGGCCTCGCAAATCGTATTTAGAAATAATGTGTGTATTTCAGCGAGGATATGTGGTTTGTCAAATCTGATTTAGCAGCGGGGGCATTCTTGTACAATTTCGCAGACTGCAGACTTCGTTGCTCCGGGAAGTAGGTACAAAAATAAAGAACGAAAGGAAAAAGTAAGAAAAGAGTAAGAAAAGAAAGCAAAATTCTAGCAATCGGTTCCAGCGCATTTCTTAGATACTATGTACGACTCTACATAAGCAAGTTACTATGTGTAAAGGTATAATATAGTAATTTTCTGAAAAAGCTGTCCTCCTTTATTTTTTCAAAAAATTAACGTAATCCATCTTATTATTTCAAACGCCTTAAGGTCGAAAAATCCCCCGTAAGTACTCCAGCTATCTGTCCGCGTCACATGCTCCCGCGCTGTGTCGACAGGAGGTCGTTGGACTAATGGAGTCTTTATAAACAATCAGTGGTGTCAGCATAGACGAAACCTAAAATAAATAATTATTATAAATTGTGTTCCTTTGATAACGCCATTATATCATTATTATAATACAAGCATCAGTGTTAAAGCAGTAATTTAAAAAAAACTGCATAAAAAAGATTAAAAAATTATACCCTATGTCACTTCCACAACTAAACGTACACAATATTTTTAACATTATTATATTAAAGCGTGACTTGATATTTTGTAGGAGAAAAGGTTTCCTTACAAAAAAAAACTACGCCGGATCACTAGAAATAGAATAGATCGTAAATCTACGTCACGAAGTAAGACCCCTCACTCTTTACTGTACCTTGTGTTCCGGTTACACCGGTTCTACTGCGGATATCTTCATTACCTATATTTCTTAATTTATAATATATAATATAATAATAATAAAATGTTATCTTCTTATAATTGACCCTATTTCTTTTAATAGATTTTTTTTATTTAGGTACACAACTTATTTGTATAATTTCTCGCTGTAATGATGTTATTCCTACTCCAAATTAATTTAAAATGAAATTGTATGACTCAATCTGTGTATATTGTGTACACTAGTTATTGATATGTAAGAGATAGTATAAAAATGTGTATGTTTTTGTGATAATGTGTGTGTATTGTAAGTGTACTTTTTAAATATATAAATAAATAACGAATTTAATCACGCAGACAAACTTCTAACAAAATTCTATATTCATCACAACTTTAAATAAAGAGCATATATAGTCCATCTGCTGACATATTACTGAAACCCATAGACATCTATCCCCGTTTAAGAATAAAGACGCAGATGCGTTGTCATCTTGAAAAGTAAGATTGATTGTCTCAGCCCCAGTAAAAATATAAGCGATGAGGCCGCCTATTGTACCTTTATATAAAAAGTAAAGCTGCAGCTTAAATACGTCACACTCTTTTCTAACAGAATTCTTCATAGGCCTCCTCTCATTTCTAAGAGGATTTTGGAGCAAGGAATTGTACGCCACGCTGCCACCATTATGGTACCAAAAGTATTATTTTCAATTTCTCTGATATGCAGGTTTCCCTTTTTCCCTCCTAGGTTGTTTTGCTTTAATGGAAATGTCCACCGCGTTGCACCAATGCGTGTTAACTTGAGACTGCACGTGTCATTGAAATTATATAATTTTTCAGACAGGTATTCTTTTCCCTTCACTGAGAACGTGATAAATATGAACTTAAAATTCCAATTGACTATGCCATCGGTAACTGCGGGGTGTGAACCGGGGTTGCTGACTGTGATTTTTATAACGATCGCTTAGCCTGGGCTACCACGGCTCACCTAATTATGTAATTTGTATCTGCACCATTTTTTAAAATGTTTTTGCTTTTATTTTCATGTTTATTGTGTACAAAAATAAATTATATTTCATGTATTCATTTGATAGCTTCTCGTCCCTTACCAAACAGCAGCACTGCGTTATTATGTAGCTTTTATTTTTCGTTAATAAAAAATGGTTTCCTTGAAAAAAATTACTTCAAGAAAACAGATTGTCTTACTCGTAAAGTGACTCATTTTGTATCGGCGAATCAGCCTGATATTTTCATAGATTTTATGATATTCCACCGTCGAAGATTTTTATGCTCGAGATAAGAACTCTCCGCCGATATAAAAATAAAACGGATTAAGAAACTTGAGCTTTATAACGAAATTTGCAGATGACCTTTCAATATGAGCAGAGATTTGCGTTGGTAAGTAATTACTTATATTTCTATACATATAATATATATATATATATATGTATATATATATATATATATATATATATATATATATATATATATATATATATATATAGATAAATTAATAAGATTAATACCCAATAGCAAATTATAAACCGAAAGAAAATAAGTGGGTCCCGCCTGCTACTAAGGTTTGGGTATTTATCTAGGCTTTCAGCTCACAGTATAGTCTGTTAAACCTAAGTAGAGTTTACATTGTTAATATTTTATTTTAATTTTGTTTTCCATTCTCAAACGCAAACATTAACGTCAGTCGTTCCTTTTTTGTTTCTTACATATTTTTTTAACGTGTGTGTGATCTCCCCTTTTCCTTCCACATGCCACACGTGCATTTTCTTTTCGACCAGTACGTTTATATAAAGTTTAAAAATAAATCTGTAGTCGTAAACCGTAACAATTAATAATAAAAGTGTTACTTGTAGTCTTTAGGAAACTAATATATAATAACTTTGAATACCGTCTTCCTATGAATTGGACCACGTGCCGATTCGACCTGACTTTGTATAATTTGATCGTGCCCTTGTCGATTCGTGACGGGAAAATCGCAAGTTTCCTCTTTTTATCGTTTAAATATGAAATTGCTTTCTCATGTGCATAGTTTTAACATGTTATTTCCCTTGGTCCCGTCACCTAGGTCTATATATGAATAGGACTATTGTTTTACGTGTAAAATTTTGTTAAACCATTGGTATTTTCTTATAGCTATCAGAGCTCAACGGAGTTTTCCATTGTATAACCAGTCGAAAATTGTGTTATATAGTACACCTAATGATAAGTGGATGCAGTGGCCTATAGACATTTATTAAGCATGCCATCTTTTTCTTCATTAAAGTTGATTGCATTTGTTCATGAGCTGCAAAAGCCACTTACCATCAGTTTCACATCATTCCGATTCCGATTGAAATTTAGTTAATGATATTATATACAAAAATAAGTAATGTCATTGAATTTAGCAAATTAACTAGTCTAAAATGTTTATATTTCTTATAATTTCAGCCAAATTATCCAAAGCAGAATAAATACGGTAAAATTTGAATAGGCTCTCGACGGAAAGTGACAAGAGTTAGGCGGGAAAACATTTTTATTTTTTATTGACTAAGGAGGAGGTTTGAATTTCGACTGTATGACATTTTTTACGTATATTACGCGATATCTTAGCTAATTGTGAACCGATTTTGATGATTTTTTTTGTTTTTATAAATAGGTTATAATTGATGCCGAGTCCCATAAACACAAAAAATATCCTACACATGGCAAAATTTGGGATGAAGATTTAATATAATTATTTTTACATTGAGATTGTGCATAATATTCTGAAGTCGGAGCTTTAATAAATCTTTACACCACTTTTTTAGAATGTGAAATTATTGTAGTAGAGGTCAAAACATAGACTTCAGATACCTTTTAATAGATACCATAAAACGTTGACTAGCCCTGGCGTAGCTTGTCATGAAAGAAAATTATGTGTTCAAGTTAAATAATATTATATATGTCGGATTTTGACGTCCATTATAAATATTAAAATGAGCAGAACCATGAACTCCGTCGCAATCATCGGTTCTGCTATTAAGTTTATCCATGACAAATCACTATCACACCACATGAAAATATCAGTTCACTTATTACTTGTTCGACATAGATAGTTCACTTATTAATGACAATAGTTTCAATACAATTTCAATACAAAAATCCAAACCCAAGTATAACACTGCAAGGCTTCAATGTAAGCTCATTCTGCGTAGATCGGACGAAAATTAATATTCAAAAACTGAAGGTAACTGTGACATCGAGACGTCAAACAGCTCAGTCCCCCTTCCCTCATGACGTCAGAATTAAAAAGTTAAATTAAGCGCGATAGAATCCATAAAGATTGGTTTCATTTAATGTTCTTAGCGTCTTTCATCATTCATCATTACAGCCCTTCACAAGTCCACTGCTGAACATAGGCCTCCCCCAAAGAATGCCACAAAGCACGGTCCTGAGCCACCTGCATCCATCGACTTCCTGCATGTCTTACCAGGTCGCCACTCCATCTCGTGGGGGGACGCCCTACACTTTGCCTACCGGTACGAGGCTGCCACTCGAGAACCTTTCTTCCTCATCGGTTGTCGGTTCTTCGAGCTATATGGCCGGCCCACTGCCACTTCAGCTTACTAATTCGTTGGGCTATGTCGGTTATTCTGGTTCTACTGCGGATATCCTCATTCCTAAGTTTATCACGCAGAGAAACTCCGAGCATAGCCCTCTCCATAGCTCGCTGAGCGACCTTGAGCTTCCTCATACGGCCAGCAGTGAAGGACCACGTCTCAGTTCCGTAAGTCATCACTGGCAACACGCACTGGTTGTACAATTTCGTTTTAAGGTTTTGAGGTATGTCTGACGAAAAGATGTGTCGTAGCTTCCCGAACGCTGCCCAGCCGAGTTGAATCCGTCGATTGACCTCTCGGTCGAAGTTGGACTTACCTAGTCGGACTATTTGTCCCAGGTAAACATACTCGTCAACAACTTCGAGCTTAGTGCTCCCAACAACTACCGGCATAGGTGTGACATGGACATTAAACATAATCTTTGTTTTGTCCATGTTCATCTTAAGACCTATCCGTTGGGAAACACTATTGAGGTCATTGAGCATAGTGCTTAGGCCCTCCAGCGATTCTGCCATAAGGACTATATCGTCGGCAAATCGAAGGTGAGTGATGTACTCGCCATTGATGTTGATACCGTACCCTTTCCAGTCCAGAAGCTTGAAAACGTCTTCCAATGCAGCGGTGAAGAGTTTCGGGGATATGACGTCACCCTGTCTTACACCTCTCTGCAATTGGATAGGTTTCGTACTCTGGTTCTGTACTCGGATAGCCATCGTAGCCCTACTGTACAAGCACTTCAACACTTCGATATACCGACAGTCAACTTGGCACCGCTGAAGGGACTGCAGCACCGCCCAAATTTCGACGGAATCAAAGGCTTTCTCATAGTCCACATACGCCAGATATAGTGGCAAATTGTACTCTTCGGACTTCTGTACAACTTGCCGAAGGGTATGTATGTGGTCTATGGTGCTAAAGCCCTTTCGGAAACCGGCTTGTTCGGGAGGCTGGAAGTCGTCAAGTCTGCGCGCGAGACGATTCGTAATGACTCTCGAAAACAGCACGTAGACGCGGCTCAGAAGGGAAATCGGTCTGTAGTTCTTCAAGAGAGCGTTGTCACCTTTCTTGAAGAACAAGACCACCGCACTTCTGCTCCACGCCTCCGGTGTAATGCCACCATGGAGGACGGAATTAAAGAGCTTCTGAAGGACTTCAAGTACCGGTCTTCCACCCGCTTTCAGAAGCTCCGCTGTAATTCCATCCTCGCCTGGGGCCTTACCGTTTTTAAGGTGCTGGAGAGCCATTCTAATCTCGCTCAGACTGACGTCCGGGATATCTTCGGAATAGTGTCGGATGAGACTCGCTCTTGGATCGTTACTCACACTTGCGTGTGGCTCCAACGATGACGTGTACAGCTGCCCATAGAACCTCTCAATGTCACTCAAAATCTCAGGTGTCCCGGAAACGATGCTGCCACATTCTGTCTTCAGCTTTGACAGTTGGCTCTTTCTGGCAGACAGATCTCTGGCAAAGACTTTGGAGCCTTGGTTCCGCTCGATCGCTTCTTCAATACGAGCTGTATTGAAGTTCCGTAAGTCCCGCCGCATGCATTTGGATATCTGTCTGTTCAGATGCCTGTATGCTGTCAAGTCTGTTGAAGAATGTAGCTTCATCTCCCGTCTAACAGCCATGAGATTAAGAGTGTGATCGGAGAGTTTTTGTGTTCTTCTGCGGCGGGTCTTGCAGAACTTAGCTCCGACCGCATGGACAGTTTCCACGAGCTTGTCATTCATATCGTCCACTTCATTGCAGTCTTCTAGGCACTGAAAACGGTTTTGTAACTCGAGCTGAAAGGTTTCGGGAATAGGGCAACGGAACCCAAGGGTCCAGCAGCTGGCCGACTTCATGGAGAAAGAGGGACTCTTTATGATGAACTCTTTCTTCCAGAAGCGGCCCCACAGGAAGTGGACCTGGTCGAGCCCCGACGGTTCGACAAAAAATGAGATTGACTTCATTATGACGACCAGACGACAACTGTTCAGTGATGTCTCCGTGATCGCAAGGGTGAAAACTGGTAGCGATCACCGAATGGTTAGAGGCACACTGAACCTAAACGTTAAGTTGGAGAGGTCTCGTCTAATGAAGTCAACGCTCCGTCCCCCTCGTGCTCTAATCCAAAGTCCCGAAACCTTAGCGTCTTTGCGTAAATAAAATTAATAATAGTATGGTCAACTTATTTATTACTTAAACTACTCACACTATTTGCTTTTGATTTTAACATCTCAAGGAATGACCGTTCCAGTGAATTTTCGTTAAATGCGCACAACGCCACCACTCCCGCGCGGTCCCAAAAATGCGCGGGCCAATGGCGTTGCGCAAACTTTGCGACTTTAATAATTTTATTGTAGTCATTGTATTGTATGAATTCATAGTAAACCTGTAGTTACTAATAATTAAAGACAGGATTTCTTAAGATTAGAACATAATTATTTCTAAAAATTAAACAATTATTACTCAGTTGAAACTCGAATGCAATAATAATTACAGGATAGTGAAAACAACCACATTTAAAATATTTATAATTGAACTTTTAAAACAATGTTATTACTATCTCACTAGTAGTTATTTACATGGAATAATTAAATTTCAAATATTACTAGGTAGTAATGGATTAAATCATTAAGATTTGATTTGAAGACCGAAGCGCATGCGGCGACATACAGTAAAGTTATAAATTTTTTTTTGATTCCTCACACCTAGGGGTATCCGAAAATACCCTATGTATGTTCCGCGATTATTTGTAGTTTTCGAGTTATGATTTTTTTGTCCTTTTTTTGAAAATGTTCAGCCTAAACAGCCTAACATTAAAAAAATGTAATTATGAGATTTTTTCCAAGTTTTTTTTGTAGCATGATCCTTATGAGTTGCCCTATTATGCATAAAATAATTAGCTTCCTAACATTCACCGAAGATACAATAATTTTAATCGAAACTTAAAAATTTTCTGTCAGGAGAGTGGGGCTTGAATTTTCAACATTAAATGAAAAATAGTAATAAATGATTTCAAACTTTCTTATTAGGTACTTTTAAAAAGTTGGCAGTACCTTAATATTTCATAATAACATTAAAAAAAATGACACTTAATAGGCCAGTTTTTCTGTTACAGACTTCTGAAGTTACTCAGGCAGGAAACTACCTGAATAGTTAATTTGATTTAAAAAATCTTTTTATCATTTCTAGGGCTAAACTAAGATAGTAAATGCTTCAGGTTAGCAAAAATAACATCCAGTGTCTTTACTTATTATTTAAAATTTATTGACAACAAGGTATCATTTTACTACGTTCTGGACAAATGATTTCAAGATTCATAATAAAAGTAGTAAATAATTTAAGAAATATTTATTTAAAGTAAATTTTCGAAATTGCGGCCATTAACTTCGATACACAGTCTACATCGTCTTAAAAAATTTGTTTTAGTCGTTGAAAAGCATTCGTATTTTCTTTGATTTTTTCTGCGCACTGTCTCAATTTTTCCCTTAATTCATTTTCCGAATTAATTTCTCTAGCATACACCATCTCTTTGTAGAATCCCCAAATAAAAACATCTATAGGGTTTCAATCTGGTGAGCGTGCAGGCCATTCGATTGGCCCTGCGCGCCCAATCCACCTTCCTGGGAAAGTTCTGTTGAGGTGCTCCCTCACTTGTCTTTCAAAATGGCAAGGAGCACCGTCATTTTGAAATATCATATCCCTCCTCGTTTGTAAATTAACTTCAAACAATAAACCATTTAAGTTATTTTGTAGAAAGTTCAGGTACTGGGACCCGTTCAACCTAGCCGACAATTCAAAGGGCCCAACCATTTCTCCATTTATGACTCCTGACCACATGTTAATACTAAATCTGTTCTGAAAATTTGTCCCCGCGCCCCGCGCCACACCGACCGCGTCCCTTTTTCACCTCGCTCAGTCCCGCCAGTCGTTCACTGGTTTCCCGCGTGCAACCACTACTCACGTTTACGTTTATTTGGATCTCTTATTTGACTACCTTCGCTTTGTTTCCCGGATTCTTAATTTGCCTTACGATTGACCTGTGCTTGTTTTATGGACCTTGAGTTGCTTAGTGATTTGGATTACTTTCAGCAATGAGTTATTCTCTCAGTCAATACGCAGAGATGCACTATTTCTACGGCGTTGCCCAAGGAAACGGCGCATTAGCGGCACGGCTTTATCGAGAGCAACTGAAGCGGCGAGGAGAAGTGTTAGAGCATTACCCGGGCTACAGGGTTTTTAATAACACCCACGAAACCCTGATGGCTGGACGCGTTCCTGGGCGTAATCAACGTCGCGAGGGACTACCCAGAGTGGATCCAGAAAATAGAGATGTAATCATTGAAAAAGTAGAA
Source organism: Parnassius mnemosyne (assembly GCA_963668995.1). NCBI lineage: Eukaryota > Metazoa > Arthropoda > Insecta > Lepidoptera > Papilionidae > Parnassius > Parnassius mnemosyne. The sequence continues at coordinate 2,048,897 of CAVLGL010000090.1, forward strand.
AGAGACCCTTCTACTAGTTCACGAGCGATTACGAGAAGACTTCAGTTTTAAGAATACTGAAATCAGGTGAGTGCATTTTATTATTTTGTAGACCTCTTTATTCAAAATCCCAACACATTGCTGCACTGCCATTTCAAATCACACTCATTTAATTTACTGTGAATTGTCGATGTCTAATGTGTTGTGCGTGTGTGTAAAAGAGAGAGATCTAGAGACCCTTAAACAAGCGCTCGTAATTCAAAAATAGGCGCTAGGACGCCACTCTAGCGAATCCCAACTTTTAGTTTCACGTTCACGTGCTCTATTGGTACGTACCTCTAGCATTGTGTACAATTACAACCTACAATAAAAATACTAATAATTTTTTTCCAGAGGGATATCACGCGTTTTATATTCAGCGTGTTCAACAACTTAACGACGCAGACTATCCAAGGCGTGTTGCTTTCTGCCAAATAATGTTGGAAAGATCTGCGGAAGACCCGGATTTTTTTAAAAAGATACTCTGGACGGATGAATCCCGGTTTGAAAGGACTGGCGTCTTTAACATTTACAATTATCATAGCTGGGCCAATGAAAACCCAAAAAAAGCAAGGCAGTCAAATTTTCAGAACAGATTTAGTATCAACATGTGGTCAGGAGTCATAAATGGAGAAATGGTTGGGCCCTTTGAATTGTCGGCTAGGTTGAACGGGTCCCAGTACCTGAACTTTCTACAAAATAACTTAAATGGTTTATTGTATGAAGTTAATTTACAAACGAGGAGGGATATGATATTTCAAAATGACGGTGCTCCTTGCCATTTTGAAAGACAAGTGAGGGAGCACCTCAACAGAACTTTCCCAGGAAGGTGGATTGAACGCGCAGGGCCAATCGAATGGCCTGCACGCTCACCAGATTGAAACCCTATAGATTTTTTTATTTGGGGATTCTACAAAGAGATGGTGTATGCTAGAGAAATTATTTAGGAAAATGAACTAAGGGAAAAATTGAGACAATGCGCAGAAAAAATCAAAGAAAATACGAATGCTTTTTAAAGACTAAAAACAAATTTTTTAAGACGATGTAGACTGTGTATCGAAGTTAATGGCCGCAATTTCGAAAATTTACTTTAAATAAATATTTCTTAAATTATTTACTACTTTTATTATGAATCTTGAAATCATTTGTCCAGAACGTAGTAAAATGATACCTTGTTGTCAATAAATTTTAAATAATAAGTAAAGACACTGGATGTTATTTTTGCTAACCTGAAGCATTTACTATCTTAGTTTAGCCCTAGAAATGATAAAAATATTTTAAAATCAAATTAACTATTCAGGTAGCTTCCTGCCTGAGTAACTTCAGAAGTCTGTAATAGAAACACTGGCCTATTAAGTGTCATTTTTTTATATTATTATGAAAGATTAAGGTACTGCCAAGTTTTTAAAAGTAATTAGAAAGTATGAAATTATTTATTACTATTTTTCGTTTAATGTTGAAAATTCAAGCCCCACTCTCCTGACAGAAAATTTTTAAGTTTCGATTAAAATTATTGTATCTTCGGTGAATGTTAGGAAGCTAATTATTTTATGCATAATAGGGCAACTCATAAGGATCATGCTACAAATTATATTATCGTCCATTAGAACTGAGACATAACGGACAAACTCTTTTTTTATATCTGATGTCGCATTTTGCTTGTAATATAATCATACGTTATACTATCTTATGTTGCCAATTTTTTTATTTATAATATGTCAATTTAGGTCGACACGAAAGGGCAGGACCACGCTCACACAGAATACCAGCGTAAAATAGAGTGCTTTATTTCGTAGCAACGGATTTACGTGCTTTTCCACACAACACAATGAAATACTTCTGATTCTCGGCTGATACTGAGAATTCTTGATCCCAAACCAGTATTTTAGTGGTAGAGCCACGCGGCAGCTTTTGCTGTCACACGGATGGGCCGGCTCGAACCGGTGTGGTACCACGACCTCACAGAATACCAGCGTGAAGTAGAGGTTTACCTCTGCGTTTCGCATGGTGAGTGCAGGTGGCGGGAGGCCCTCTTTACTGGAAATGAGGCATTCCATCTTAGTCCTCACGGGTGACAACGCATCTTCATTTTGATTTGTAATAGAGGATAGATGTAGATGTCTATGGGCCGCAGCAACCACTTACCATCAGGTGGACTATGTGCTCGTTTGTCACCTTTATCCTATAAAAAAAAAGTAACTGCCTAAATTTTACCCCACCTGGGATTCTAACCCGGAACCAGATGATCAGCTGTCGCGCTAGCCACGTAGCCAACAAGGCAGTCAAATAAGAGGAACACAATAGGCGCCTAAATATACCTTCAATAAAACAAGGTATGTGTTACATTAGGGACAACATTTTCTTTATACAACGCGAATATTATTAAAGTTACAGAGATAAATCTTATATGACGCAGTGCAGACAGTTATCTGTAAGTTAACACGTTAGGCAAAGCAAACGTCACGGAGCGATATAAATCTTGAAGCTTTTTCCTCTATATGTAAACCGTCGTTCACACCTCGCGTATCCTGGCTTACTTCATAATAATGTTTCGTATCACGCGCAATACCTTTTGCTGAGATGAAAATATATCTATACAAATAAATAAAATTGAAGTGTATGTTTGTAATGTCAAAATTACAGTTTTTTACTAAATGCATATGAAAGTATATACGGTACTTATAACTAAAATACATTTTTAAAATTTTTGTGTCTGTCTCTCTGTCCGTCTGTCTGTCTGTTTGTTCCGGCTAATCTCCGAAACGGCTGGACCGATTTTGACGAGACTTTCACTGGAAGATAGCTGATTTCATAAGGAATAACTTAAGCTTTACTTTTATTTTAGAAAAAGAATTAGGGTTCCGCGCAAAAACATAAAATCGCTAACACGCGAGCGAAGTGGCGAGAAACAGCTAGTGGTGAATAAAAACTAGTACGTTTTCTTTTTTATTTTCTTTTTCTTAAAATATATGGCTCTTTGTGTCGTTACTCTTGGACTTGGAATAATATCTACCACAGTTGCCACGCTAAGTAAGCGTGTTGGCAACAGTAATTTTTTATTGTAATTTTGCTAATATCAGATATATGCTCCTTACCATCTCCTGTCTCAGTTTCCCTTTGTCACCACTTAAGACACCTACGGGAAGACATGGGGTAGTGGGTATTCTTACACCGCTACTACGACCTAGTGAGATATGTAAGAAGACGTTGGATGGCTCAGGACCGTGCTTCGTGGCATTACTTTGGGGAGGTCTTTATTCAGCAGTAGACTTGTGAAGGGTTGTAATGATGATGATGAGGGCTGTGGTAGCTCAGAGGCTAACCGCTTCTTGTAAATTTCACAGTCCGCGAGCTACCTGATTTCGATATTCGCTGAAGTAAATTAAATTGTTTAGTATTTTGAAATGATGATTGATTACGTGCTTAACGGTGAAAAAAACATCGTAAGGAAAGTTTCATGTAAATAAAGTTAAGTTAAGTTGGCACTAGGCACAGTCCTCCTCTCATTTCTTAGCAGCTAAAATTATGGCAGAAATTTCTGAAAAATAATTGTTTAAGGGACACGTAAAATCTACCAACACGCACCAGAGCAGTTCAGCGGGATAAGTGCTACTCTCTCTTTCAGAAATAAGAATAAATTTGTGCTCAACAATGGGATGTATACACGTAAATAAATGGTACAGCATTACCTTACGGAATACCAGCGTAAATAGCAGCTTAATATTGCTGTGTTACGTATGGTGAATGTAGGGAACCGGAGACCCTTTTTACTGGAAAAGAAGCATTCCATCTTAGTCCTCACGGCTGACGCATCTGCATTTTAATTTGCAAACGAAGATAGATGTAGATTTCTATGGGCCACAGTAACCATTTACCATCAGGTGGACTGTGTGCTCGTTTATCACCCTTATTATATAAAAAAAGGATCAATTTACTTTTATAAAAGAGTGGGCAAAGGAGCCTATTTTTCACATTATGGTAAGTGATGACAGAGGTTCCTAAGGCATTACGGTCTGCAAAACTAACTATATTATTTAGTTTTCTTTAGTAACAAGACCTGAGTTGTTAACCTTATATTCACTTTCTCGTTTGCAACCCAATTTTGATCCCATTCGGCAGCTTTATAATAGTTAATTCGGAGTTTTCATGTACGTAATGATGATGATGATGACCCCTAACCACCATAATATAATTTATTAGTAAGTTTATAAAATTATCATAATGTTCTTAATACTCGATTTTCAGATAAAGAATTTCGTTTCGTTTCGTTTTGTATTAACTTTATTATCAGAGTAGCGACCCATCCATACCTTTTTTCTGGATAGGACCTATTGAGTCTAATGTCGCGTCAATTAGATTTAAGATCATTTAAAACCATTTATTTTATCAATTCTTTGGTTTTTTTTTTCAATTTGTTCGGATAGAATAATGCATCGATCTTCTATCTGTACATAAGGTTTCGGTTACGGTTCAAACAGACCTGTCTGATGCCTCAATAGCATGCAAGCAACTTAAAAATTTTAAGAGAGTTTAAGAGTCATACTGCAGTTATATGGTTGTAGCACGAATGGGTTGACTCGACAGGTGTAGGACCACGCTCTCGCAGAGTACCACTGTAAAATAGCAGATTAACACTGTTGTATTTCGAATAGTGACTGTAGAGATCCGGAGGCCCTTTTTACTGGATACGAGGCAATCAATCCTAGTCCTCAGGGGTGACAACGCACCTGCATTAATTCGTAGCTAAGAATATCTATGGACAACAACATCCACTAACCACGACGTGGACTGTGTGCTCGTTTATCAGTCTTATTCTATTAAAAATAACCTAAACTTAATAGAAACCATTCATTAAAGTGTTACAAACAGACACTTCAAGAAAAGCAGTCCGGCTAAAGCAGAAAATTTTGCAAAGGGGTTAAACTTTTACATAAAGAGCGACCAGGGCTATTGTTAACATTTTACGAACAAATTGGATTAGTTTGTGCTATTATCAGCTCGAGTTTTATTGTTTTCTATCGTTCAAAAATCACAAACACCGTGTGTTTTATTAAATAGCTTACTCATTTTTAAAAGGGCGGTAACGCACCTGCAGTTGACGCTGGTGTTGCATTTGTTCGTGGGCGGCGGCCGACTCTTCACTGAAAAAATAGCGCCTGTATTAATTTATCTTTAAGTTACATCTGGGATGAATTGAGAAATACAGGGATAATCTTTAATATAAGTCCTACCTATAATAGCAGACTTGATTACGTAGAGGCCTTGTAAGAACATCCACTACCCCATCGTCCGAGGGTGTCGTAACAGGGAAACCAACCAGGACATAGGCAGTAGCATCTTCCTAATAACAAACAAATATCGAAAACTCCGCTTGACAAACCAAGCATGGCAGCTGTGGCAAAATCGCTGCAAGGCAATCTTTTGAGAAAGACTAAGTACAGCAATTGAGTTTCGACAGGCTGTAGCGGTAACGGTACAATGGGACGGGCATATGCCAGCAGTGGAATATCACGAGTTGACTGTACTGTGAACTTCTTCTCTGCTTCGGGGTCTGTTTAGGTGGTACCACCCTTTTACCTATTTCTCTCTACCTATATTGTACTATATATACTATACCCTGGAACTGCACGCACTGCATAGAGAGCCAGTGTCATTATAGGCCGACAGGCGATCTATTTTAGTTCACGATGTTGATAACTCATCTGTAGCCTTAACATAAAAGTTTAACCATTTCTCTGTTCCGTGAGTCATATACGAACATTTTGATTGTTTCACTATTGTCTGTTTTGCGGAAAAGGAATTTTTAAAATTGCATGTATCTATAGTCTGTGTATAGTGGCTACCACTTATTATCAGCTAAAGTTATTTTTTTAACCGATGTTTAAAACTTAGCGTTTATGATTCGAACGTGAAAACTCCACCGCCACATTTCGTCCACATGTGGACTGTTGGTTCGCTCACTCACTCACTCAACATCAATTCCATTTATAAAAAAAAAAATTATCAATCAAAATTGTAAACTTATCCTGCTTTTGTACTTTTAGCATTATTATACTAAAGCGTGACTTGGGTTTTTATAAGAAATAAGTTTCCTTATAATAAAAATATTACATCGGATCATTGAATAGATGGTAAATCTACGACACTAAGGAATACCTCTCGCTTTTTACTGTACCTTGTGTTCTGTTTTATTGTGAAACAAAGAATACATAACATTGAATCAATAGGCACAGGTTGGGCGAAGATTTGGCTTCAGTGTTTTTTTTTTTATACTATAAGGGTGACACACGAGCACACAGTTCACCTGATGGTAAGTGGTTGCTGTGGCCCATAGACATATACATCTATCTTCGATTACGAATCAAAATGCAGATGCGTTGTCATCCGTGAGGACTAAGATGGAATGCCTCGTTTCCAGTAAAATGGGATCTCCGGTTCTCTACACTCACCATACAAAACACAGCAGCGTTAAGCTGCTATTTTACGCTGGTATTCTCTGATTATATATAGTAGTTTTCTCAATTATTCTGAGTGACCAGGATTTTTTGTGGTTGTTTAATACTGATACTATTAATTTACGCGGTAGAGCCACTTTGTATCTATATTATGTTATTAAACGCATGTATTCTATATTAGCCCTAAGAATTGACAATGCATCTGCATTACGATACTTTATAGAACATAAATGTAGATGTCTATGGGCCACAGCATTCATTTACTATCAGATGGACTGTGTGCTCGTTTGTCACTGTTACGGACTACGGCTGTCTAGCTATGTAGATCCACGACGGGCCGTGAATTTTGAGCCCGACGGTCTCCACGCCTCGTGGCTGGCGGGGCACCGACTGCCCATGCGTCGAGCTCGGTCGCCCCACCTCGGCGCTTATCTCACCTACATACCATCGGGTGAGGCGCCAGCTTGAACGCAATTGGTTGGCGTTAAACATGACCAAATTTGGGCATAAACAGTCACGCTAATTAAAAAAAATATAATACTGGCAACTTTCAGATTTCAATACGACAGTAGACTAATGCCGTTTGGTGGCAACGTAAGGACACCCACCACTCTCTTTCATAACGTGGGTGACGTAAGAGGCGACTAAGGTATTTGTTTTTTTTTATAATATAAGCGTGACAAACGAGCACACAGTCCACTTGATGGTAAGTGGGTGCTGCGGCCCATAGACATCTACATCTATCCTCAATAAAGACTGCCCCTTTTCCAGTAAAAAGGGTCTCCGGTTCTCTACACTCACCATACGAAACACAGTAGCGTTAAGCTGCTATTTTACCCTGGTATTTCGAGAGATCATGCTCCTTCCCCGGTCGAGCCGACCCATTCGTGCTACAACTATACTACTAATATAACTGCAGCATGGCTCTACCACGTTAATAATGTTATGTTAAAAGATCGTGTGGTTTCCAATAGACTGATATTCTGATCACAATTTATTTTATAATTTTTATAAATGTTCTGTCATTATAATTGATCCTGTTTTTTTTTTTTCAAATATTTTTTCTAATTTAGGTACAGAATTTGTTTGTATATTTACTCATTGTATTTGTCTTGCATATCAATTTGTGATAATGCCATGTAATATGTGTATTGTAAGTGTACGTGTTAAATAAATTGATAAATAACGATCTTTAGCACGCAAATAAACTCCTAACAAAACCCTATGTTTGTAAAAACTCGAAATCCAGAGTATACAGTCCATCTGCTGATATATTACTGTGACCCATCTATCCCCGATTAAGAATCAAAACGCAGACGCGTTGTCACCCTTAAGAGTAAGATGGATTGTCTCGGCCCCAGTAAAAATATAAGCAATGAGACTGCCTATTGAACCTTTATAAAAAAATAAAGCTGCGGCCTAAATATATCACACCCTTTTCTGAGAAAGTCCCTCACGGGCTTTTTCTAATTTCTGAGAGGGTTTTAGTACTAGGGATTATCCGCCGCCCTGCCACCATACTCCAAAAGTATACTTTTTTAATTTCTCCGATATTCAGGTACAATGTGAGGAAAACAACGTTTTCCTTCAATGTAAATGTCCGCCACGTTGTCGCAATACGTGTTAAGACTCCACATGAATTAACTTTATGTTTTTTTTCAGACAAAGATTTCTTCCTTCACTGAAAACGTGATTATTTAGAACTTAAAATTCCAATTGTCTATATCATCGGTGTCTGCAGGGATCGAACCGTGGTTGCTCGCGGACTTTGATTTTTACAACGATCCCTTAGCCCCTGAACTATCACGGCTAACCTTATTACATAGAAACAGAAACAGAAACAGAAACTTTTTTATTCAATATAGATTATAAATAATACTTATTGAAAGTCACTCTTTTGTTTGATTACCACTGGTTCGGAAAAAACCTCTGTCCTGGGAAGAACCAGCAAGAAACCCAGCGGGACTTTTTTTTTTAAATAACAGCTTACAATCATGATGTTACACAAATTAACAACACAACAAATTAGAAATAGCTTGGTAGCGATCACCTCATTTCCAGGGGTTATTATCATCCATAAATTCCTTAATATTATAATAACCCTTTTTATACAAACTTAGTTTAATAAAGTTTTTGAACTTTGAACAGGTCAAACTTTGTATATTTTCTGGAATTTTGTTGTAAAAGCGTATACATCGCCCCAAGAATGAATTACTGACTCGATGGAGTCGAGTAACTGGTACTACTATCTTGTGTCTGTTCCTAGTATTTACAGAATGAATATCACTTATTTTTGTAAAACTACTTTTATTTTTGTGTACGTACATTACATTTTCATAAATGTATTGAGAGGCCAAAGTTAATATATTAATTTCCTTAAATTTTTGTCGCAGCGACTCTTTAGGCTTTAAATCATAAATTGCTCTTATGGCCCTCTTTTGCAAAACAAATATAATTTCAGTGTCAGCTGCGTGTCCCCATAGCAAAATACCATACGACATTATGCTATGGAAGTAGCTGAAGTAAACTAGTCTAGCTGTTTCAACACTGGTTAGACTTCTAATCTTTTTTACAGCATATGCTGCAGAACTAAGTCTGCTTGCTAGTTTTGATATATATGTATATCAAAACTAGCAAGTTTCAAAACTAACAAAGCATAATTTGATGTTTACCTTTTTTTTATTTTCCTGTTTATTTGTGTACAAAAATTTTATTTCATTAATTCATTTAACAGATTTTCGTCCTTTACTAAACAACAGCGCTGCGTTAAGTTGCTTTTATTTTTCGTTAAAAAAAATGGTTTCCTTGAAAAAAATTACTTTAAGAAAACAGATTGTCTTACTCGTAAAATGACTCTCACATGTATCGGCGGATCAGCCTGATATTTTCATAGATTTTACGACATTCCATCGTCGAAGCTTTTTATGCTCGAGATAAGAACTTTCCGGCGTTATAAAAACAAAACGGAATATGAAACTTGAGCTTTATAACGAAATTCGTAAATGACCTTTCAATTTTTGTAGTAAAAATATATTCAGAACTTAGAGTTGGTAAGTAAATTTTTATGTATATTTATATATTGAATACATGATATATAGAGAGGCTTGATGCCTGCAGCATTTTCTGCCAACCTACCTTGGAGTGATGCGGAGATAGAATCATTATTACATGGGTTATCTATAAAGTTTTCTCATCTGGTTGGGCTGTTTAAATATATAATTGTAAACGAAAGATATAAATATACATAAAATTAATTATTATTTTTCATTGAATTATATGTACTACGTACTAGAGAAGACATTCCAAACAAAATTGTGTCCTACTCTATGTCTTCGCGCATGCGCGGGAGTAGTAGTTGCGCATGCGCGAAGACTTTAATTTAATATAAAATAAGATATTAATATAAAATAAATATAAGAATTTAATATAAAATATCTTAATTAAATCTAAACAAACATATTTCTAAATAAAATGTTATAATAATTATTTTATGGAATTCACAAATCTTCAATTTACGCAATATTTAGTTTGTATAGATTGCACTACAGTTCAGTTGAATGGCTTCTCTAGTACGTAGTACATATAACTCAATGTTATTTTTATTACTATTATCATTATTAGAAGTAAGTAGATGTAAGCAAAAAAAGGTGGAAAAAAAAACAAAGAAACTCAGAAGAGGGTATCATTCACCATCTCATCATAATCATTACAGCCCTTCACAGGTTCACCGCTAAACATTGAACTCTTTTAAAGAAAGCCACACAACGCGTTGCTGAGCTACCTGCATCCTGCACCCATCGTCTACCTTGACATGTAGCGTATGCTTTCAACTATATGGCCGGTCGATTACTCTGGTTCTACTGCGGATAGAACATTTTTATAAAACTGTAGTAACGAAAAAACTAACAGTGCGGCTATCAGTGCACTTCAGAACTGAGTACACACAGCAGAACCTCAAATATTTGGAGCTCATCATAGTGAACTTCATGATCGTGTAGAATGGTCACTGATGCCCCTGTAGTTAACGAGAATAGAAGCAATGTTAAGACTTTAATGAATCTTGAATTCGATATAATGATGACATAATACCCAAAAACTACAGCAAATAAAAAAAAATTTGTTATAGTATTGAATTCGTTTTATTTGAAAACTATATTAAAAATATTGTGTGGGTGCACACGCAAAAATACTTCTATGTATGCATACATACCTCTATGTATATATAGGAGACTTTGTGCACGCAACCGATAACGTGTCGTTCCTTTTTATTTTTTATTTTTTGTTTTGTACGTATTTTAATTAGCGTGCAGTTTCTTTTCGGCCGGTATGTTTATACAAAGTTTACAAATGTATTTGCGGCTGTAAGCCATAACAGGTAATGTTAAAAATGTTACTTGTATTCTTCAAGAAACTAATATCGGTACTATGAATACCGTCTTCCTATCAATTGGACCATGTGCCGATTCGACCTGACTTTGTATAATTTGATCGTGCCCTCGTCGATACGTGACGGGAAAAAGGCTTCTTATCGTTTAAATATAAGATTGCTTTCTCATGTGTATAATATTAACATGTTGTTTTCCTTGCCCCCGTCACCTAGGTCTATATATGGGTAGGGCTGTTGTTTTATGTGGAATTTTTTTAAATACTATTTGTATTTTCTTATTGGTTTCGGAGATTTTCGGGGAGAGCGCCCGCCGTTTCTCATTGTATAACCAAAAATTAAGTATTTTCTTATAGAAGTGAGAGTGACAAACGAAACAGTCCACCTGATGGTAAGTGGATGCTATGTCCCATAGATACAACACAGCCATTTATTATAAGAAAAAAATTTCGATCCAAATTGCAATTTAGCAAACTAACTTGTTTGCCATATTTATCTTTCTTATAACTTCGGCCAACTCACCATCCAAAGCAGAATCAGTACTGTAAAATTTGATTGGCCCCTCGACGGAACGTGACAAGAAAAAGGCGGGAAAACATTTTTCTTTTTTTATTGACTTCCAAAAAGGAGGAGGTTTACAATTCGGCTGTATGTATTTTGTGTACGTGTTTTACGCGATATCTTCGCCAATTGTGAACCGATTTTGACAATTCCCTTTTATTAAATGTTATATTATGCTTCAGGTGTAGTCCCATATACACTTGGAAAAAATATGTCATCCCTTAGGGTAACAATATAGGGGATCAAGATTTAAAATAACTATTTTGACATTGTGTTTGTGTTTAAAATTATGAAGTCTGGTACTGTAATTCTTCTATACACTTGTTGATAGTGCAATGGTCAAAAGCGCGATCATGGGTCCCGGGTTATGATTCCGAAGGTATTAGTTAAGTAGTCATTGAGTTTCTTTGTCAAAAAATCTCAGTACTAACAGCCCGGTGAAAATTGTCAGTGTTTCACTACTGTGCTGTGGAAAGTCGTTGGTCCCGCCCCTGATATCTCTCTGATCGTGTCGGCTTCCGTGTCAACGGACTGTTAGCCTGCAGGTGTAATCAGGCTATAATAGAATGCAGTTTAAACAGTTGTATAAATTTTACTGTGGTATCAAAATCACATTTCACAGACATTTTTTCATTTATAAATTCCAACTAAAATACATAAGGGCAAAATTCGGGAGAAAAAAAGACGTGCACTGACCGAGTGGCTAGTGGTTGCTGAGTGACTGAATTGCCGGTGTTCAGATGCACCGAGTGAGCGAGTGTGATAGCGCGAAGAAGCGTAAGGGTGGGTACTCGGCCTAGTAAAAAGAATGGGGTCCGAGTGGCTGTCTCGGCCGAGCACTCGGCTATGTGTTTACAAATACCGAGCGCTCGGCTGAGGACACTGTCTCGCCACTCTACTCGGTAGTTGTAATCAGGCTATAACGGTAATGGGTAGAGACCTGTGCTTGCGCATACACTTGTGCACTATAATCCTGTTTGGTGCAGACGGCTAATCTCCGTTATGACTGGTCTAGAAGATATTATTATTAACATGTTTAATCTACAACTAATCCTGTGTGCATTTATTTACCAAGTAAATATCAATTTTTTTCTTACTAATAAAAGTTATATAAACTGTTACCTTACCGCTATTGACTTGATGGGTGTGGTAATCACAAATCCAATTTATTTTCAGACACATTTTCACGACTATCCAAATATTAGCAATTTACGTTGAGGCTAGATTGATATTATTCCTATAGTACTTTATTTAACGTATCGTATTTTTTTTATAGGATAGGGTGACAAACGAGCACACAGTCCACCTGATGGTAAGTGGCCACTGCGACCCATAGACATCCACATCTATCCTCAATAAAGACTCAAGATGCAGATGCGTTGTCACCCGTGAGGCCTAAGATGGAATGCCTCTTTGCCAGTAAAAAGGGTCTCCGGTTCTCTACACTCACCATACGAAACACAGCAGCGTTAAGCTGCTATTTTACGCTGGTTTTCTGTGAGAGCGTGGTCATTCCCCGGTCGAGCCGACCCATTCGTGCTACAACTATACCACTAATATAGCTGCAACATGGCTCTACCACGTATACGTGATATTACAAGAACAAAACGAAGAAAGTAAACTTTTTTATAAAATAAAAAAATAAGGTTCTACATACACATATTTCTAAATTAAGGCGCGGTCGCTCTTGGACTAAATATGGACTCACAGAATATAGATATTAATCACTTTGCCATCTCTGAATGTGGTGTTCCGCAAGTATACTTAAAAACCAACCTGTTTCATCCAATTAATATTTAACTTTTTTTACTTGATTGGATGGTTCCATGGCACAGTGGCTTACCGATGAACTTCAGGGCCGCAGGTTTGAATGCCGCACCGGACAAGTATTTGTATGGCCTAAAAATAGTTTTTCCGGGTCTGAACGTTTGTTCTTGTGAAATTCATGTATGTAAACTGCCTCCAAGATACAGGGGAAAGTCTTAGTATGGAGGTAAACTTTTTTTAAATATTTTTCTTGCAAAGTTATTGCGCAAATTAAGCCTCCTAAGCCATATAACAGAAAAATATTGGCACGGACGGAACCTCATAAAAGTTTTATCTACATCAGATCATTACAAGTCTCACCCTTGCCTACTCACCTCGTAAAACGATCGCAATAGCTTAAATATGTACTACACGAACGTTCTATTCTGGCTAATAATTCATGAATAGTAAGCAGAAATGTTCTTAGGGAATAAACAGAATTATTGTCTATAAGTTTTGTGAGAGTGGTAGCGCAGAGGCTTAAATTTTATCATTTGCAAGCAACCTGGGTTCGATATCTGTCGAAACCAATTGAACAGTTAATTGCAATTTTAAAGGTTGATTAACCACGTGCATGTAAAGGAAAACATAATGACGACACCTGCTCTGCAAACTGCTCCATAAATCACTAACAAATAGAAGAAGGCCGGTATCCAGCAGTGAAACGGAGGCATATATGTAGACCGTAATTTACCTCGTTTAGAGCCGGGGTCTCGTCAGAGGTGGATGAACTAAATAAATGGAGCAAATAATATGAGTCTTTGAGAAATGGCTAAATGTTTGTATCGTTGATCGGGCGGCAAGGCATCTGCAATTCCCCTGTTGTTATAGTTGTTCATGGGCTGCGGTAGTCACTTACCATCAGGTGAGCCGCAGGCTCATGTGCCCTCTCTTCCATAAAAAAAATATTACCTGAAAAAAACATTAACGTACCCTGTGGTCAACCCTACCTCCGGAGATCGGTAAGTTTTGTTTGCATAGCAGCCCTTATAGAATAATTGTCCGTAGGCCATTTGGGCCCCGTCCTCTGTTGCTCGTCGAGTGTTCCGCTGATGGGCCGCGGGACAATCGACCTTTGTAGGGGCAACTAGGGGCGTGTACAATAATTGTTTATAAGTAGATTGTAATGTTTTTAAAAAGTTCGATAATGCTGATCTCTTGTGTACTTATATTGTTAAAAATTTCCTTTTTCCATTAGTTTATATAGAGTTTAAGTAATTCCAACTAATGTCATTTTATAATGTCGCATTTGTACTAAGTCCTCCTTCATATCTCTCTTTTATGTAATTTATTCTATTAATTATTATCTCAGGCTGGTGTTGTTGGCTTCACTAAATTTAAATTTAAATATTAAGATTAGTTATTAATCCCCTGTTGAAGTTTTTTACTGGTCCTTAAACAAAAGAAAAAAAGAAATAATAAAAGAAATGATAATGTGTACTATCATATGTGTTTGCGTTCACATTTGCACACTATAATCTTCACCTGCGCAAATGTCTAGTTTCCGTTGAGACTAGCGTGACGGCAATTAAATTCCACTAATAAACATAGGCCTTCCTATAGGTTGCCTCACATGAGGATGACATGCTATAATAGCTACACTGGATAGGCTGGTTTCAACAGCAACTATTTATTATTTTCTAGATTTGTTCAGGAAAACGTTGCTGCCCATCTCCTGGTTTGTTACTCTTATGTCACTGCTAGTCCGGTACTCCTACTCCCTAGGAGTAGTACGAAACTTATGGAAGACAGCTTTGGTGCACAATATCCCATAAAAAGCTGACCGCTCAGATCCATCCAACTACAGGCCTATTGCAATTATCTCCTTGTTCTCCAAAATAATAGAAACAATGATTAACTGCCAACTCATGAGGTACCTTGCCGATCACTAGGTGATAAGTGACCGTCAGTACGGTTTCCGTCAGGGTCGCTCTGCCGGTGATGTTCGGAATTATCTAACTCATAATTTGGGGAGGCAGTAGAGTCCAAAGGCATAAGGGGCTTTGGCTGTTAGTTTGGACATAGTGAAGGCCTTCGATCGGGTTTGGAATAAAGCGCTTTTTTCTGCCGACTTCCAAAAAGGAGACGGTACTCAATAAGACTGTATGTTTTTTTATGTGTTACCTCATAACTTTTTACTGTGTGAACAGTTTTAGATAATTCTTTTTTATTTAAAAGCTGGTACTTCTCGTGTGGTTCCATATGAATTTGATCTAGGTCAGACCAATAGTTTTTGAGTTATTCTTACTAACTCATATTGAAGTCGGCCGTACAAAATTTTTAATTTTTAATTATCGAATCTTCTTTCATTTGAGCTTCCCGAGAAATTTTGCAATTGGATCACCAGTTTTCCTGCAGATCGGATCATCAAGGTCGAAGTAAACGGTGCATGTTCCGATTACAAGTCTATTAACTCTGGTGTTTCACAAGGCTGCGTGCTATCACCAACGCCGTTTCTTCTGCATATCAATGATATGTTACAAACCGGTAATATTCATTGCTAGGCGGACGTCAGCATCGGTGATGCGTTATACATAGGTCGTGCTAATATTTCTCGGGAAATCACTGCCGAGAACTGGAACAAAATTGTGTCTGAAGTCGAAACTTTCTTGAACAAAGTCTCGTACTGGAGGCAACTAAATCTACTCCAATTAAATTCGCAGAAGACACAAGTTTGTGTGTTTACCACTAAAAAAAACCTTTGTCGTAACACCTCAATTCACGGGTACTCTTCTTGTTACCTCAGCCAGTATCGGAATCCTCGGCGTCGACATATCGAGTGATGTGCAATTTCGTGATCACTTAGAAGAGTAGGACAAATGGGCCTCTAAGAAGCTTGGCGTGCTAACCAGAGTGGAACAGTATTTCATGCCGGAAACACCTGCAACTTTACAAAGCCCAGATTCGGCCTCATATGGAATACTGTTCCCATCTCTGGGCTGGGGCACCCAGTTCCAGCTCAATCCATTTGATCGGGAATCGTCGATGAACGAAGTTTTTCTGATCAGCTTGACACACTGGTACTGCGAAAAGTTGTTGCATCTCTTTGCGTATTTTATCGCATCTAAAAACGGGGAGTGCTCTGAGGAATTATTCAGACTGATTCCAGCCACCAATTTCACTATCGCATTTCGCGACAAAACTCACGATACGATCTATCCTGCCTTGAGGCTTGGTGATCCACTACTGTGCGATTTACAAGAACTTTTATTCCTTGCAAAATTTTCTTGTTGAATCGACTACCACCAGCGATTTTCTGGACTGGTACAACTTAAGGATCTTCAAGAAAAGAGCCTACTCTTTTTTAAAAGGCCGGTAACATATCTGCAATTACCGTGGTGTCGCAGTTATTTACGGGCGGTAGTAGCCACTTACCATGAGGTGAGCTGCATGCTCGTTTGCCCCCTCTCCTATAAAAAAAGTCACCCACGGGAAGATATAGTGTAGTGGATGTTCTTACGCCACCAATACACGGTTTTGTACAATGATCGTTTAATTATATTAAATTATTGGAAATTAATATACAAATTCGTAAAACTTAAGAGGAAAATATCGAAGAATTCCTAAAATGTAGGCTAGACGGCAGAGTATCCTCCCAATTAAGCTAATGAGGTTTTGATAGAAAAAAATATTTAAAAGAAACCGGTGTTACTTTGTGAAAATTTATTTAATAAGATGAGAAAATTCATTAGTTTCATTTATACGTATAAAATACGAATAATAAAAATTTTCATCATCATCATCATTACAGCCTTTTACAAGTCTACTGCTGAATAAAAGCCTCGCCCAAGAAATGCCACAAAGCACGGTTCTGAGTCACCCGCATCCATCGACGTCCTGCATGTCTTACCAGGTCGTCACTTCATCTGGTGGCACGCCCTACACTTCAACCGCCGGTGTGAGGCTGCCACTCGAGAACACTTCTTCCCCATCAGTTGTCGGTTCTTCGAGGTATATGGCCGGCCCATTGCCACTTCAGCTTATTAATACCTTGGGCTATGTCGGTAACTCTGGTTCTACTGCAGATATCCTCATTTCTAAGTTTATCATGCAAAGAAACCCTGAGTATAGCCCTTTAGCTCGCTGAGCAACCATGAGCGTTCTAATACGGCCAGCAGTGAAGGACCACGTTTCAGCTCCATAGGTCATCACTGGCAACATACACTGGTTGTACAGTCTAGTTTTTAAGTTTTGAGGTATACCTGACGAGAAGATGTGCCGTAATTTCCCGAACGCTGTCCAGCCAAGTTGAATCCATCGATTGACCTCTCGTTAGAAGTTGGACTTACCTAGTCGGACTATTTGTCCCAGGTAAACATACTCGTCAACAACTTTGAGCTTAGTATCCCAAACAACTACCGGCATAGGTTCAACATGAACGTTACACATGACTTTTGTTTTGTCCATGTTTATCTTAAGACCTATCCGTTGGGAGACACTATTGAGGTTATTGAGCATAGTGCTTAGGTTCTACAGCGATTCAGCCATAAGGACTATATCGTCGGCAAATCGAAGATGAGTGATGTAGTCGCCGTTGATGTTAATACCGTAGCATTTTCAGTCCAATAGCTTGAAAATGTCTTCCAATGCAGTGGTGAAGAGTTTCGGGGAAACGTCACCCTGTCTTACATCTCGCTGAAGTTGGATAGGTTTCGTACTCTGGTTTTGTACCTGGATAGCCATCGTAGCCCTTCTGTACAAACACTTCAGCACTTCGATATACCGACAGTCAACTTGGCACAGCTGGAAGGACTGCAGCACCACCCAAATTTCGACGGAATTAAAGGCTTTCTCATAGTCTACATACGCCAGACATCGCTATGTCTGAGGAGTACAATTTGCCACTGCAAGTTTTAAACCTCTGACTTCTGTACAACTTGCCGGAGGATATTATTTATTTATTCTTTATTGCACCAAATATTTGTACAAAAGGCGAGCTTAATGCTATATGGCATTCTCTACCTGCTAACCTTGGGTAGAACATAGAGTGAGTTTGGGCGGTTAAGTTGTCATGATATATGTGTTTGTATATATGTATGTGTGTGGTGTAGTGCCACCATGGAGGACGAAGTTTAAGAGCTTCTGAAAGACTTTAATTACCGGTTTTCCACCCGCTTTCAGAAGCACTGCTGTAATTTCATCCTCGACTTGGACCTTGCCGTTTTTAAGGAGCTGGAGAGCCATTCGAAGCCGATAGTGCTATCGAAATGTAAATCCCAGATGGCGGCTGCAATAAGTATCAACTTTTTCATCATGGGTATCATTTTCATGGTTTTCGAGAGAGTTGAAGCCGATAGAGTTGTTAAAATGTAAATCCAAGATGGCGGCTGCAGTAGGTATCAATTTTTTCATCATGGGTGTCATTTTGTCATATTTAAATTGTATTTGAAAGCTAGTTATTTAAATTCGATTGATTGATGAAAAAACATTTAAAGTTACAAACCTATTGATTCAATGGAGCGTAGGTAATTATGTCTTCAACTGGGCTTAGTTTCCGTACTGTCCATATTTATACTGTAGTTAGGTGTTCCGGCTACCGCACGCATGTTTATTTTACGGACTCTAGATAAACCTACTTCAATGTTAAGTATAACTTATTACTCACATAAACCGCCACATGGCGATCACGCATCGTTAAACATTAAATTTCAAAACATTTTTGACGTTAAAGATGACTGGACACGATGATGAATCCGGTAACTGAGGAAAAACATTCTGTAGTAAGAGGAAATGCGGGCCAAGAGACTTGAAAATTAGGTATTGCATACCGTAAGCGCTAGGCACGCCGGTATGTTCTACTAGGGCCTAAAAATTAAGATTCCAACGTTTTGTCGCATGAAATCGTATCTAGCAAGTGATATAAAAAGCACATTGTCAGAAAGATAAATGATTGTTGAACTTACTAATATTTTTTAAAATCGCTTAATTGCTATTTTGACCCAAAAATAGGGTTTTAGTGGCCTATCGTGTGGATTTATCAAGTCCACATGGTATCGTAAACATGATAACTTTTGAAAATATCAATTGTTCAACTCAATCTATTTTTTAAATTCTTCATCTATCATGTGTGAAGTCTTGGAATGTAAATGGCAGTTAAATTTTGTTTTGTTTAGTTATAATTAATTTTTTCGGCCAACAAATGGCGAAATTTTTGGTGTTTTAATCAGCCTTGTACTAATATATTTTACTAAGTAGTGAAATTACTAAGAACTGAAACATCTATTATTATTATTATTATTTTTGTTTCATCTCTTTCAGACTGCTGGCGGGATAGAGATCTGTTTAGGTACTTACTTATATATTTAATTTAACTATTTAGTTTTATATTTATATATCATATATATTATATATTTTATTTTATTTTACTATGTTGTTAGATAATTATGATGTAGGTAATGATTCTGACGATTTCTTGTCTTTATCGTCAAATGATAATGCATCTAGTGAACACAGATTCCACAGTACAACATCTTCAATTCCGATAAATGTAGCACTTAATTCATATTTCTCAGATTCCCTGAAAAACTTTAATGTAATTCATATAAATGCCCAAAGCATTCCGGCTCATTATCCCGACATGCTTGCGTCCCTTGAATCCCATAACGTTCACGCCATTCTAGTCTCTGAATCTTGGTTGAAACCATGCTTGCCATCCACTTCTTATTCATTACCAGGATTCCATCTTATTCGCAACGACCGTATTGGAAGGGGGGGTGGTGGTGTGGCAATCTATCTCCGTTCTTATTTACCTTTTGCGGTAGTAAGTTTGTCCCCCCAACCATCTCCTTCTAATGCGGCTGAGCATCTCTTCATTGAAGTAACCCTATCCAATACGAAAATTCTTCTTGGCGTTTGTTACAGTCCTTCTCTTCCTATTGACTATTTCTCTTCTTTCGAATTTTTATTAGAAAGTTTAATCCCATTATATACTCACACTATAATCATGGGTGACTTTAACACATGCCTACTCAAGGGTGACTATCGGTGTGAAAAGCTAAAATCATTAACCGAGGCATGTAATCTACATATATTACCACTATCTGCTACGCATAAAATGCCTGACTGTACTCCATCACTACTTGACTTAATTATTGTATCCTCTCCAGATTTTGTCCTGAAGCATGGCCAGCATGACGCTGATCTTTTCTCTCATCATGATCTCTTGTTTCTTGCATACAAAGTTCGTCCTCCTAAAGCAAAATCGAGAATTCTTCTGCAACGTAATTTTGGTGGAATGGACAAAGAACGTCTTCTGGAAGATGCTCGTCGCATGGACTGGTCAGCTGTTGAAAATGCTTCAACAGTCGACTTGAAAGTCGAGTTATTTAACTCCTTTCTTATCCAACTTTATGACATCCATGCCCCAGTAAAATCAATAAAAATGAAACATTTACCTGCACCTTGGTTAACTGATAGTCTAAAAAAACTTATTATAAAAAAAGGATTTGCTAAAAGTAAGTTAAAAGCTGATAAATCTGAGAAAAACTTACGATATTATAATAAAGTACGGAATCGCTGCAATACATTGTGTAGGGATGCACAAAGACGCCATATTCATAAATCCGTCGAAAACGGCGACGCAGCCAAAGTTTGGAAGTTTCTTCAGTCTCTTGGAGTTGGTAAAACATCCAATAATTCTCCTCATCATAATGTTGATGTTGAATTCCTTAACAAATACTTCACCTGTTCTAGCACATTAGATAGCTCAGATAAAGATCGGACTCTGAGTATTCTTTCTTCAATACCAACTCCTGATTTTCCACCGTTTAATTTCTTTCCTTTCACTGATAGTGATGTTAAAAAGAACATTTTGTCCATCTCGTCCAATGCCGTGGGTGATGACAATGTTAGTCGTAACATGATCTTACCTATCCTAGAATTTGTTACTCCTATCCTTACCCATATCTTGAATAAATCCATCTCCTCTTCAAAATTTCCTGATGTTTGGAAAAGTGCACTTGTAACGCCTCTCCCAAAAAAACCCCATGCTTTGCATTTTTCCGACTTTCGTCCTATCTCAATTCTCCCGTTTTTATCCAAACTCCTGGAGAAACTAGTTTTCTTTCAGTTAAATCTCTACCTAAATAGAAATTGTATCCTGGATCCTCTCCAATCTGGTTTCCGATCGGGTCATAGTACGACAACAGCGTTGGTTAAAGTTACTGATGACATTCGACGTGGTATGGATAACAAACAGCTCACTGTGTTAGTATTGCTTGATTTTAGCAATGCGTTTAACACTGTTGATTTTGACATCTTATTGAATGTGTTACGTTCTATTAACATATCTCCTCCGGTGATTGGCTGGTTTCATAGTTATCTTTACGGCCGACGGCAGCGTGTTCGCATCGAAGATGAGTTCTCATCTTGGTGCGAATTACGGGCTGGAGTGCCTCAGGGTGGTGTGCTGTCTCCTTTACTTTTTGCTATATTCATTAATTCTATCTCTCAAAATATTACTTCTCTCTATCACATGTATGCAGACGATCTCCAAATCTACACTCAGTCAATTCTGTTAAATCTGCCTTCTGCTGTTGCCACCATCAACAATGACCTAGCGGCGATAAACCAGTGGAGTCAGCGTTATGGTCTAAAAATTAATCCGTTCAAGTCCCAGGCTATAGTTATTGGTGGTGGAGGGATGGTCTCCAGAGTTGACTGGAACAACCTACCCTCGGTGACACTAAATGACGTTGTCATACCCTACAGTAAATCTGTAAAAAATCTGGGAATATATCTAGATTCTACCTTGTCGTGGTCGCAGCAGTTAAAACAAGTGAGCAAAAAGGTGTTTGCTACTATGGGTTTACTTCGTCGTTTACGTTCTTTTCTCCCCATTCCCACTAAGATTATGTTAGCACAATCCTTACTTCTCTCTATTCTCGATTATGCGGACGCAAGTTATCTCGATTTAACTGAAGACCAACTGAACAAACTTGAGCGAATTCAAAATATTGCTATTAGGTTCATATTTGGTTTGCGCAAATATGATCATGTATCCGAATATCGTTTACAGCTCAAGTGGTTACCCATTCGCTTTCGCCGGAATCTGCAAACTGTATCTCTTTTGTACTGTGTGTTGTTCAATCCTTTGACTCCAAGCTACTTGAAGGAAAACTTTAAGTTTCTTGGTCATGATCGACCTGATAGAGTTCTTCGGTCAGCCGGCGAACTAATTCTAGAACCATGTTCACTTCGAACAAAATTTATGAAATATTCTTTTACGAGCCAAGCCATAAGGTTATGGAATGAACTTCCACTCCAAATTCAACGTGCTCAAACTTTGAAAACATTCAAAAGTGACGTCAAGAAGCATTACCTAACACTTTGTGGTTATTGATAACCAATTCTAGCAATATTTATTATCTTTGTATATATATGTATGTGTATATATTTATATATATATACCTATTTATTAATATGTATGTTTATTTTATTATTATTTTTTATGTATTATTGTGGTATTTTAACAAAATATAGTTTAGTTTATTTAGATATTAGTATGTAAGTGTAACATAAAGCGCACCACCTCCTACTGTTCTTAATTCCAGTTTCTCTTTAGCCCAAAGGTTGTCTGGAAGAGATCGCTCTTTAGCGATAAGACCGCCTTATTGTACATACGTATATATTAAGTTTTCTCTGTAATGTATTTATTCGTTGTATATGTGTGGTGTACAATAAAGTATATACTAAGTAGTCAGTGTCTGACTCAGTCATTCCCACAAAAATACATATTATATAACTGGTCATTTCGGCCTCGGCCGTCGCCGTGAGTGGATACCGTATCGCTTGTTTGCAGCGAAAAAGATCGCCGTAGAAATACGAAATATTCCAAAAACCAAATTTGATACATACGCAACCAAGGGGTAACCTTTTTTACATAAAAAAGGGGTTTTAGTGGCTTATGGTGTGGATTTATCAAGTCCGCATGGCTTGTAAACACGAGAACATTTGGAAATATCAATTGTTTAACCCAATCTATTCATTAATCTTTTTATCTATCATATGGGAAGTCATGGAGTGTATATGACAGTTTAGCTTTGTTTTGTTTAGTTATAATAAATTTTTTTCGGCTCTAAAATGGCTTCAGCAGCCTTGCATAAATTTATTTTAATAAATAGGCCGAAGTCGCACTCCGAACAACAGCCACAAAGTACTTTATTTACTCCAGCCTCAAATGCCTTCGCGAGTGGTCGCTTGTTACAGTGGCTCGTGCAGAAAAATATCGATCGCCGTAGAAATAAAAAATATTCCAAAAACCAAATTTGATACATACTTGACCAAGGTAAGATATTATTATTATTTTTATAATCACAAATTTTATTACAATATTTTGTTTCGCTAAAAGCACGCAGGATTTATATATAAATATATGTACTTATACGTCTTGCCCTTTATACACCTGAAAGTGTACTTCGGTATCTGTTAGCAGACTGTACACTTTCATTAGTGGAACTCCTCGACGAGGAGAATTAGATGTGCCGAGTTTGGGCTCGTTTTGTTAGTTATGATGAGACTTTACCTTCGGACTTGATAGATGGACTTAAAAGTGTACTTTGATGACTGCTACTGGAACTCCTCAACGAAGAGAACTAGATATGCCGAGTTTGGGCTTGTTTTGTTAGTTATGATGAGACTTTAACTCCGGACTAGATAGTGACTTGAAAGTATCCTTGGTCACTGCTACTGGAATAAAACTACAAATTACAATTTTTTTAAAATTTTTCACTCTCATGGAAATTCCAAAAGAGCATGACACATAATGCTCATCATTATGTGTCATGTTGAAATGTTGTCTCTTTTGGACAATTTCAAAAACTTCGTCATCTTACTCAAGTACCCCATTCATTCGCTCCCGAGCAGACATTGTCTACAGTCTTCACATTCTGCAAGCCATCTAGCTTTACAAAAGGTTCATCGCAGCACTGGAATAATAATGCTTCTTGTTCCTTCAAGATACTCTCTGCGCTACAGTGTTCGGCACGGCTCTGAGCCTTACTGCTCGCCTCTGCTTCACAGCACTCTCGCAGATTACTTGCCTTCTTCTCGACTCACCGCAGACTACAAGGCAATCCCTGGCACTTGCTCCGGCTCCTCGTTCTCACCGGCATCACTTGCAAGTGCGTAGTACGGCATGCATTACACACCGGCATATCATTCGCACCGGCGCCACTTGCCCTTACGCACACAGCATGCATTCCCCACCGGCATTAAGGACGCACCGGCAATCGGACTGCACTATCTACCTCCGGTCTGAGCAGGAGGGTGATGTGGCGGCGCTGTCGTCGCGCCACAAGCGAAACACATCGAAGCCTAAATCGCGCTATCAAAGTTCCGAAATTAAAGCAGCATATATAGAATACCTCCGAACTACCAATCGGAGCGTTGGCCGCTCCCCGGGCAGAACACCTTGCCTGGCGGGAGATCTCCCCTTTTCCTTCCATCGGCCACAAGTATATTAAGGTTATTAGTGAAAACAAGTGTGTATTTAAACTACTCTAATAAATTCCGTGTAATCATGTTATACGTAATTTTTTTAATGCGCTTAGGGCATGCCCCTTTGGATTTACCATTTTTTTTATTAAGTTTTGATTTATTTTATTTATTTATTTTGTTTAGTTCGTAAGAGCCATAAGCTTATTAATCACTTTGTTTCTAAAGAGTTTGCACGATTATCCCAAAAGTGATCATTTTAATTTTGCATTAAACGATGCAATGGATCTCTTTTGCCAGCATTGGTTCAACACAAGGGAAGGGCAAATGTTTGACGTGAGCATGTTGATCGTATATGTGACCCAGTAGGTACACAATATCGTAATTTTTTTGTTACAGGAATGCAATCATATCTATCATGACAAAGGTCAAATAATAACATTACTGCTAATTGTTGTCGTCTGTGCTTTAAAGTTACATTTTGTATTTATATAAAATTATAACAATATTTATGATTACATCTATAGTATATTACCCTTTTAATTATATTATAGTATAAAACTTTTTTGTACCCTCTCAATATGGTTGGTATAGACATTATAGAAGGGATTCTACAAAGCAACAGCGTATACCTGACTGCGTACAACTGAGAGCGTATTAGTGCCTAATACAAAAAAATTTATGTTGCTGGGTTGACGAAATCCTTACAGGTTCCCATTACAAACCCAAACATTTTAAAAGCTTTATTACATATTTGTTCAACATGTTTATCGAGTGTTAATTTACTATCAATGGTAACGCCGAGGTCACAAATAGAATGTACTTTTTCAAGAATAGAGTTACACAAAGAATATTATTGTCGATTAAACTTAATTTTGTTAGTGACAGATAACACTTTGCACTTACTAATACTAAGACTTAATTTAGTTTTTAAACAATAAGCAGAAAAGCGGTTCAAGTCATTCTGAAGTCTGAGCTGATCCTCATTGTCACAAATAGTACGATAAATTTTAAGGTCGTCAGCGTATAGTAAAAAATTACTGTGCTAAAAAGAGGAGTTAATATCATTAATAAAAAAGTGTAAATAATAGTGGTCCCAATATGGAACCTTGTGGTACCCCAGAGGTGACATGTACATACACTGATTCGTAACCATTAATTACAACCCTTTGCGTATGGTTAGTTACGTATGAAATAAACCATTACCAAAGATTGCCACATATACCATTAAAAGCAATTTTATCAAGTAGAATTTTGTGATCAACTCTGTCGAAGGCCTTACGAAAGTCTCTATAAATACAGTCAGTTTGATAATTTAAATCTAAATTTTCGAATAAGTCCTTTAGATATATTAATAAATTGGTAGTACTTGAACGTCGACTTGCAAAACCATGTTGTTCGGGTATAATTAAGTTGTGCAGTAATGGATATATACAGTTGAAAATTAATCGTTCGAAGAGCTTCCACATAGCTAACAAAATACGAACATACTTCTTCACTTAAACACTCATTAAAAAGGAAACAGTGGTTTACAATATTAACTGCTGTATTTTTCATAATTTTTCAGAAATTCTCGTGATAAATTATCGGGCCCCATAACCTTGGTTGTATTTAACGTTTTCATTTCCCTCATTTCAAAGTCCAATAGGGTGCAGGATTAAGGGCTTTATGTGCTCTCGGAGGCACGGGTATGGAACACCACCAATTTCCTGACTCCGGGCTGCTACTGAGAATTTTTGACAGATAAAATAGCAGCCCAATAAGTGATTTAAACCCGATTTCAGTAGACGCGCTTACCACGACTAGACCAACGAGGCAGTAAAGAAAAAACTTGGCTTTAGGTATAATGTATAAGCATATATATATAAATATATATATATATATATATATATATATATATATATATATTATATGAGATAAGAGAAGCTACCAGTACGTGCTATAAGAAACTTAGGGAAAGTTGCGGAACATAGTAACGGTTACACCGGCGTCTCAGGCCACTCTAGGTTTCTGATTGATGCCTTTAAAGTCATTTCAAATCAGGGAACCGTCGTAGCTCATGGACTACGAGCCCGCTGTAAATTTCACAGTACGCGAGCAATCCGTGTTCGGTATCCACCGGCACAGAGAAATTGTTGTGTTAATTTCAATTTTGAATGCTGATTTACCACGTGCTTGGCGGTAAAGAAAAACATCGTGGGGAAACCTGCATTCTGAGAAATCAGAAAAAAACCGGAAGACATTTGAAGTTCGCCAAACACGCATTGGGGCTGTGCGGCGGACAATCCCTGGTTCTAAAACGCTCTCAAGCATGAGAGGAAGCCTATTTCCAGCAGTAGGACGTATAAAGACTATATTTACTGACTACCAACCTGATATAAGAATCCTAGATTGGCGAGGAGACCCAGCATCAGAGGTGACAAATTTGTTATCACTGTAATTCCTCTATAGCATTAGAAAATCCCAATTTCAGCAGTTGATTGTCTGTAGGTGACAAAAAAGCTGCAGATAATTATTGCACCGTGTTTTTTTTTAAAGTAAGGTGAAAGAAGATAGCCGTAGATTATGAGATGTCAATAGGTAACTGTTACTTATTTCAGCCGGAAAACAGCAGCGTGTGTACTGCCGTGTTCGTACTTGAAGTCTGAAGAAGCCATCATAGTAACAGGCTGTGAGGTATTTCATCTTAGTTCTTAGAAGTGACCATGCAAATGTAGTCTTCTTTGTTTGAAGTCGGCTGCAGGCATAAGTTCGTTTGGCACTTTAATTTTGTAAAAAAATATTGTTTAAAATATCCATATCTGTTTATCATCATCATGATTACAGACCTTCACAAAACCACAAGTAAACATAGACCTCCCTCAAGGAATGCTTCTTAACTCGGTCCTGGGCCACTTGTAACCATCGACTTGCTTCGTATCTTACCAGGAAGTGACGACACTTAGTGAGGGGCCACCTTACATAGTACTTACCGGTACGAGGCTGCCACGTGAGAACCTTCTTAAAGTTTTTTTTATAGGAAAGGGTGACAAACGAGCACACAGTCCACCTGATGGTAAGTGGATGCTGTGGCCCATAGACATCTGAATCTATCTTCTTTAGCGAATTAAAATGCAGATGCGTTGTCAGCCGTAAGGACTAAGATAGAATGCCTCTTTTTCCAGTAAAATGGGTCTCCGGTTATCTACACTTAACCTTAACCTTACGAAACACAGCAATATTAAACTGCTATTTTACGCTGGTATTCTGTGAGAGCGTGGTCCTTCCCCGGTCGAGCCGACCCATTCGTGCTACAACTATACTATTAATATAGCTGCAGCACGGCTCTACCACGTTCTTCGAGCTATTGCTACTTCAGCATAATGTTACACTGATTTGTGTCAGTTATTCTGGCTTTACTGCAGATTTCCTAATTCCTATGTATGTTAATTTCTTTTAAAAAAAATGGAGAAGAACATCACATTATGCTAGCTTTTTTAAAGTGGGTAAAGTAAAAAAATAAGTCATACGCTATAAGACATAAAACTCGCAATGTTTTATTCTCAAAAATATCCATGTTATAATATATTAGCTATACTTTAATTTTACAATAAATAACTAAATAATATAATTAATTAATATACAACAAATAAACTAATAACAACAGTCTATTATTAAACACATATTTGTAAATGTTCAAAATTGTATGCGTGAAACAGCTGCAGGGTTAACCAAGTACTTTCTACAATCTTTTACGCTAATAGAGAACTATAAAAATAAATGGAACTGACATATCTCAACATTACTTCGTTAAAGTTTGCTATCAGTGATTTAATGATGTATAATCAATAAAAAAAATTAATAGACATTGTCACCTAATTATATAATAATATAGATTTATTCAGTTATAGAATAATAGATATTAATTCTGTGTTCAATAAACAATAAAGAATTATTATTACTATAAATGATGAATATTTATTAATAACTATTAATAGAAATTCAGGAACAGCTATTATACTTCCCAATGCTAGGCATATGCCTCTTGTCATTTCTGAATGTATTTAGGGCAAGGAAGTGTCTACCGCGCTGCCCCAATGCGTATTGGCGGACTTCACATATCTTCTATTTTTTTTTTTTCTTAGACATACCTACTCACTTCGTCACGACATTTTCCTTAACCATCGAGCACGCGGTAAATAAGCATTTAAAATTGCAACTAACAATTTTCATTGGTTCCGGCGGGATTGAACCCAGGCTGCTCGTGTTCTGCGAAATTTGCGGCGAGCACTTAATCCCTCAGCTAGCACGGCTTTTATCTCAACGTTTCATTTACTCATATTTATCTAACTTGCTAAAATTTTGCAAGTATTTAAATAATGTTTTATTTTTTCAGTTTATCTA
Organism: Parnassius mnemosyne; assembly: GCA_963668995.1. Taxonomy (NCBI): domain Eukaryota; kingdom Metazoa; phylum Arthropoda; class Insecta; order Lepidoptera; family Papilionidae; genus Parnassius; species Parnassius mnemosyne. The sequence goes on from CAVLGL010000090.1 coordinate 2,077,937, forward strand.
GATAGGATTCATCCCTGAGAAAATTATAACTTTTTTCGCAAAAAGATGAAAAACGAGCACACAGTCCACCTATAAATAGCTACAACTTTTCTCGATTAAAAATCAAAATGCGTTGTAACTCCTAAGTACTAAGATGAAATGCATCGTTACCAGTAAAAAGGGTGTCTGGTTCACTAACCATACGAAACACAACAGCATTAAGTTCCTATTTAAATTTTTCTGTGATAGATTAGTCCTACTCCGGTCAAGCAGAACTATAGCTTCCGTATAACTTTACCACGTTAAAAAGAATCTATTAACGTGTACGATTGTAGATAGTCATCTTGGTTTAACCGGCTGGACGCCATATTTTTCATATTTGACAGAATAAAAATACTGATTCTATAAGTTACATATTAAATAACCACTCTTCATTATAAATCCCATCACATCTTCTTCTTCTTCTTCTTCTCTTATCTTAAGCTTCTGAGATACTCTCTAGCTCTATAACGTGTCGATGTTTTTTACCTTTATGAATCCCATTGAATTCATTTTGTATGTCTTGCAATGTTTTGTCTTTCGTTTCCGGCACGAAGAAATAGACGAAGATGGCTCCTATTATGCAAGTCACAGCAAAGTTCCAGAAGGTCCATCCCGGTCGAACCATGTCTATCAAATTCTGGTACAGTTTTGTTACACCGAAAGCAAGAAACCAGTGAAATCCTGCAGTTATAGCTGTGGCACGTCTTGTAACATTTGACGGGAATATTTCCCGCAACATCAGCCATGGGATTGGCCCGACACCAGCTGCGTATACACTTACAAATGTGCACAGAGTAAATAAAGGTACCCATGTATTATCAGAAGATAAGCGAGATGCTTTTAAATGATAGTAAATACCTAAAATGCCCAAACTCACAGCCATGAACAGGAAAGACAGTATAAGCAGTACTCGTCTACGGACCGTCTTGAGTAGCATGGTTGAGAAATATGTCGAGGATACGAGACAGAAGCCCAGGATGATTGCAGCTCCAGGTGGATTCAATGATATTGAAAACGTTTTAAAAATATTTTCAGCGTAAAACAGCACCGGGTATATTCCGCTCATCTGTTGGAAGACCATGAGTCCAAATGACACAATTAGTGCTTTCACAGAAGTCCTAGTGGTAAACAGTTCCTTGAAAGTGACTCGAGTTTTACGATAGTTCAGAACGTATTCTTTTAATGATTTCATTTCAGACTTAATATCATTGTCGATCCCTCTAAAGTATCGTAATGCAGCCTTGGCCTCGCTATATTTGCCTTGGGATACCAGGTAAGTGGGTGATTCAGGCAGAAAAATAAACGCGATGAAGAACGCCACAGGTATACTGACGCATAAGACGCACAGCCATGACGTACTCTGGACCATACCTGAAAAAAAATCAAATTACGTTATTAACGATATGCTATGGAAATGTTTAGAAAAATCATATTACTTCCGACAGGTGGCAATATATCCATCTCAATTACGTCAGATTTTGATGATTGATTGATTCATAAGATAGACATAACACACCAGTGTGCTTTCCTGTTTATCTTGCGAAAAAAAAATGGCGGAAGATAAAGTTAAAACATTAGAATTTATCGATGAGTATCGAACAAATCAAGTATTGTGGCACCACAAGCACAAATATTACGCAAATAAAATAAAAAGAAACAACGCGTTTATTTCTCTGAGCCAAAAATATAATTATGATGTAAAAACAGTTAAAAACAAGATAAAGAGCTTGAGGTCATACTTCTCAAAAGAACATCAAAAAGTTACGATGAAAAGGACTGATAATTACGAATCTTCGTGGTTTGCCTAACCGAGGCGCGTGTGGTACAGACATGAAAGTTGAAACGCAAAGTTAACATGAAAGCGAAATTTAAAATGCACTGGTGTAGACATAGCTACATATGTAGATGTAAAAGCGCCTTTACAAAATGTGTTGTGTCATGGGTGTCATTGCACGATCTTTTCACTTATAATATACCTAGCATTTTGTAAATATTTTTTGTTACCTACACTGAGGATTAGTATTTTTGTTTATTATACTTGTCTATTATACTAATATATTTGTACACCACACTGTGGTAGAATAGACGATACCCACCATCAATTCAACTAGCACCTAACTCACTGTGTTCACCACTACATTATGGTTGTAGCACGAATTGGTTGGCTCAACTAGGGAAAGACCACGCTCTCACAGAACACCCGGGTAAAATAGCAGCTTAATACTGCTTTTCTGCGCAGGTGAGGATGGAACCCGGGTTACTCGCGTACTGTGAACTTTACAGCGAGCACTTAAGGCACCTGAACTACCACGACTCTCATGAATAAAGGTGTGCATTTGCTTATATTTATTTCATGTATATATTTAGAACTAGCTTTGCCTGCGACCACCATTTTTTCTACTCAAATATACGTACATGATTTTTTTATAGGATATGGTGACACACAGTCCACCTGATGGGGTAAGTGACTGTTGTGACCCATAGACATCTACATTTATCCTCAATAAAAATGAAAATGCAGGTGCGTCGTCCCCAGTGAGGACTAAGATGGAATGCCTCTTTTCAAGTAAAAAAGGTCGCCGGTTCTCTACACCCACCATACGAATGCGAAAGTTATTTAATCTTTATTGTATTTTTTGGATTTTGTTTGCATCGACATGTGGTTAATAGAACTACTAGCTTATTTATTACCAAACATTACAAAAAAGGTTACCTATTATGTATCCAAAGAGTACACCGCAGGCGAAATGAACGTGGTAAAAATTAGCCAATGTTGGAAGCAGGTGCTTTTCGGCGATGTCTTCTATGTATGGCGGTATGCCAACACTAAACGCACCCACCGCGACACCACCCACAAACCGTCCCACGTAAAGACCATAGACGTTTGGACTGGGAAGAAAAAATAGTAAGTATTATTACATATATTTAAAAGTTATTGTGTGTAATGTACTTGTAATGTCATCTAGACCGAATTTCGGTCACGAAGACTAGCCATCGGTGCAGGACAGGATCATAAGTGCCCAAGTGTATGCGCAAGCACAGGTGAACTCTCTATTCCCTCACTCTCATAGTCCGCTGGAACCAAGGGCTTTACCTAATTTCCGAGGTACGGGGGTGAAACACCGCCAACTTTCTGACTCCGGGCTGCTAATGAGAATTTCTGATAACGAGACTGAAAAACGCAATAACTAATTTTTTTTAGTCCTACCCGCGATTTGTTCTCGGGATCTCATGATCATCAGTCGCGTTTACGACCATTTGACCAACGAGACAGTCGTAGCACTAGTGGTCGTAAAAACCTATAGTAGTTTAAGGATAACTTAACGACATTTGCTATGTAAATACGGTGTAGGAGAACATACAACTTCGTCCAGTGGGACTTTGGATTTGCTATCTAGTTACGGTGTGGGAGAACATAGAACTTCGTCCAGTGAGACTTTGGATTTGCTATGTAGTTACCGTGTAGGAGAACATAAAACTTTTTCTAGTAGGACTTTAGATTTGCTATGTAGCTACGGTGTAGGAGAACATAGAACTACGTCCAGTTGGACTTTGGACTTGCTATGTAGTTACTATTTAGGAGAACATACAACTTCGTCCAGTGGAACTTTGGACTTGCTATGTAGTTACTGTGTAGGAGAACATACAACTTCGTTCAGTGGGACTTAGGAAAATGCTTTTATAGCTTTCGATAAATGGCACTGTAAGCACTTGTTTACATTAAACATATTAACTAACTAAATTAAAAAAAATAAATATGCGTTAAGAAAATTAAATACCACGTTCATTGAGTTATATGTACTACGTACTAGAGAAGCCATTCCGAACATTAACTATGTTCAACTGAACTGTAGTGCAATCCATACAAATTAAATTTTGCGTAAATTGAAGATTTGTGAATTCCATAAAATAATTATTATTACATTTTATTTAGAAATATGTTTGTTTAGATTAAATTAAGATATTTTATATTAAATTCTTATATTAATTATATATCAAATTAAAGTCTTCGCGCATGCGCGACTACTACTCCCGCGCACGCGCGAATACATAGAGTAGGACACAATTTTTGTTTGGAATGGCTTATCTAGTACGTAGTACATATAACTCAATGACCAAGTTTATTTTTCATATCCTTGCATTGTCATCCGATTCTGAGTTATGTTCAAAATTTCGAGTCTCTAGCTCACAGAACGTTCGCTTATAATCGATTTCTGAGTTCGACCCGCAAAATACAAAAAGCGAGTAAATAATAAAAACCGGTCAAGTGCGAGTCGGACTCGCGCATGAAGAGTTCCGTACCATCGTAATACACGTTTCTAGTAGGAGCCCCTTTCAATTTTTAATTTATTTTAACTTTCATTATTTTTTGTTATGCGGGAACAGAAAATAAAAAATAAAAATTTTATAAAAATTTCAACTGTCTACCTATTACGGATCATGAGATATAGCCCGCTGACACAGACGGACGGACGAACTGACGGACAGTGGAGGCTTAGTAATAGGGTCCCGTTACCCTTCAGGTACGGCACCCTGAAAACGTGGTAAAATATCTTAGACCGTACTGCGATCACTTATAAGCTTGCCAAGCGTGGCGATTAAGGCTATTTTCCCCACAACGCAAAAAGCCTTTATCTAGTGGTTGAGTTTTTGGGCTACATCATTCACTTTCCTTATCAGATGAACTGTTCACTCACTTACCTCCTTCTTTAAAAAATTAATAAATACCTGGATGAAACTAGGATCCATGAGACCACTAGTGGTAGTGCGAGGTACAATAGAGTTTTCTTTCTGCCAAAGTGCTCAGATATTAATCCAGTCGGAACAGCTCCCCAAAGTGCACCAAGGCAAAGAAGCGATGCTACCCACGACGCCTCCGATGATGTAAGCTGTGAAGATAGAATGAAGTTGAGTTCTTGTTTGAGTTGATTTTTTATTTTAAAAATACTTTCCCTTTCTGTTTTATTCTAAACGTTGATATATTTTCTTAACTTTAAGAAGCCACTAATTAACTTCAACTATATTTTTTAAATTTTATATAAGAGGAGGCAAACGAACATGCGTATAATTGTAACATGTATATAATTACCGCCGCCCATGAACAACTGTAACAGCAGGGGAATTGCAGGTGCGTTGCCGGCCTTCTAAAAAAGATCAAGCTTTTCTTGATGGTTCCTACTTCATATCGACCCCCCAAAAAGTTGTTTGAGGTAGAAAATTTCTGGTAAATCAGCAATCATCCTGATGGTATGGATGGTTTGTCGCGATGTGCGGTGGTAAAATTTAGCATCAGAAATCATTAAGAATCAGAATCTGGTTGTGAGGGTTGATGTAGCTGATGGAAGTCATGTGCACTGACTTATGTAGATAATCAAAAGAAAAAGTTTGTTGAACAAATAAGTGTTCTAATTTATACCCCGGGTTCGAAATATCAGCCGGAGAGGACACCTGCGTCTCGATCAAAAAGAGCAAGGCTGGTTTTGTCGTCTCTAGATGGTAGTGGACGGCGTTAAGCTTTTAGTGAAGTCACCTGATGTTGCAGAGGTCCACGGATAGCGTGGCAGGGGTTCCCATAGTCTTATCGCTTTTTGTGTCCCGTGCATATAGAGCACGGTTTGGATGGCTTTAGAAAATGGCCGTTCAATGGAATATACTCAGAATGGCAAGGGAAAACAGCGTAAAATTAATTTGAATCAATTATTGATTCGTTATTTTTAAATAGAAAGTCAGCACCGGTAACGACGCAGGCGCGTGGTAACATAACATATGTTTTTCTTTTTCTTTTGATGACGACGGATCGTTTCTTTTGTTTAAAACTCTCGCTACCACATCAAACTACTTTCCCAATAGTACGTGATCATGACTTACCATTAATTTTGGATGTGTACCGTTAGTAGCCTCTGCTACGCGATCCAAATGAGTCTGAAACAATTAAACCCAATTAATCAGTTAGTTTAAATAATTTTACAATTAATGAGTTAATTATTAATTAGTGTTACATTTAAACTACAATTTGCCCCGGCTTCGTATGGGTAATTTATGGATCTCGACAACAGCGCTACCTACCGATTTCAATTATGAATCTAAACCATAAACCTACACAGAAACACACAAAACTTTCCAATAAAATTGGTCCAGACGTTTAGGAGTTCAGTGGCAAACACACGTGGCGAATCTAAACTAAAAAGCCGTGTGTGTGTACCTACTTATGTACGCACGTAGGAAGTTATATTGCTTTAGCGAAACAAAACAAAAATAACTAAAAATAACTACCTTAAATATAGTAATCAGTTCCCACGAAAACTTAAGAAACAGTTATCCACTGAAGTTGTCGCTTTGAGGTGTCAGTGTGCGCGCGCATCGTAACAACTTCATGGTGTCGTTTTTAGGTGTTGATGTGTTTAAATTCACTTCCATCATTTTTCCCAAACGCCCCAAAAGAAGAATAACTTCAATAAATAAAATTTAAGTGTCTATTTGAAATGCCAAAATAACTGCTTTTTGACAACTGCATTTGAAAGTTTAAACGATATTTATAAAAAAAAAAAATTTAATTTTTGTCTGTCTATCTGTTTGTTCCGGCTAATCTCCGAAACAACTGGACCGATTTTGACGGGACCTTCACTAACAGATAGCTGATTTGATAAGGAGTAACTTAGGTTACTATTATTTTAGAAAAATAATTAGGATCCCGCGCAAATAAATTAAAACCCATGAAATCCAATCGTAATAAATTTCATGCGTACGAAGTCGCCGGGAACAGCTGGTAATTAAATATAAAAAGATAAACAACAACGAGCTTGCTTGAATACTTCTTACGTATTACCAGGGTTAAATCACAAAGTGTCCTCCTTTTCTACCTAGAAGTCCATCTACGTACATACAATCATTAATGCGTATATAAGTAGCGGCATGAAAGTTTAGCTGTGACCGTTATTGCGCATAAGTTGCGCTGATTGGCTGATTGCGTGTCGTTCTCACGCGCTGATTGGCTCTCAAGTCGCTTTTGTGCAATTCAATTCTTGCGCGTCCCCTCCATGTTTCGTTCAGCGCTAGACTTACGTGCCGCGACTTGTACTACTGTGTCTCAGTGTGAAGGGTATAGAGAACCAGTATAATAGCAGGCTGACATTCTATCTTAGTCCTCAGATGTGACAACGCATATGTAGCCTCCTTGCTTATAGTTGGTTGCAGATGTCCTTAAACTTAAGTAGCCATCTACCATAAGATGAACTGTTAGTTCGTCTTCATTTAAACTTTACAAAAAATATAACTGCCAAATTTTATGGAATCTTATATTGTACTTTTATCACAATCATCATTACAGTCCTTAAAAATGCTGTAAATAAGCCACTTGCATCCATCGAATTCCTGCTTTTCTGTATGTCTCATTATTTCTGTAGTACGGAGGAAGGGGCAGAACAAATAAATTCGGGTTATGAGGCTTTCATCTTAAGTCTCAGAGATAACAACGCACCTGCTCTTACACTAAGCTGGCAATATCGCAAATCATTATTTTGTGTTCAAAATGTTTCATGGGAACGTAAATAATTCGTAAAAGTCGTCCTTATACAAAAGAATATTTTTTTAATGTTTATTACACAAAAATACAGTCGGTTGCATCTTACACTACTTTCGTCAAACTGCAGGGCTACCTACTGTAATTAATAATTTAATCTTGAATTTAAAACTTAAAATAGAAAAAAAATTCAAAATTTTATTATTATATTTAAAATTAGCAGTGTTATTTACATATCTAATTACATTAATATCTATTGTGATAAGAACAATAAAAGTATAGTAAAGGTACCATTTTTTTATAAGATTTTTTTTGAAATTGTTAAAAAAATACTAATGATATAAATCTGAGAAATAAAAATATGAAAATTGTTTTATATAAAATGTTATTATCTAATATAAGCAATTGAAATGCTAAATGCAATTTCCAGTTGAATTACGTCTAATATAATAATAAAAATTAAAATTAAAATTGTTAAATTGATTTTGTTTCTAATTTATTAAGTGTAGTTAGTGAGGAATAAATGGCTATTTTATTTATTGTTTATAAATTGAAAAGATACAGCCTATATACAACCCACTGCTCGGCACAGGCCTTTTCACTTCTGAGAAGGTTTTAGGGCAAGGAAGTGTCCACCGCGCTGGCCTAATTCATGTTGGCGGTTACCTTAAACTAATTATGAATATGAAATAGATTTATTTAGTTAAGAATCGTCGTATCCAATATTATTTATATTTAGAAAATTCTTTAAAATACTGAAGCTCCGAAATTTCAGTTATATTATTAACAAAACAAGTAAATTGGTTTCAAATTTATAAACTAATTTTTATCTTAATAATTTAAGGATATTTTATATCTATCTTTTGAAATTATTTACTAATATTAAATTACGTACATCGTTTTCGGATATTGCGTTACATTTCTTAAAAATTGAGTTAAATCACGCATTTAAGGATATACAAACATACTTTTTGAAGACTAAACTTCCGTTGCATTGTCAAAATTTTAACGCCGCTAAAAAGTAAATTAAAAAGTAATATGTACATTATTGGTCGCGGATTTCAAAACTAGAAAATTTCGTATTTCGTAATTATACACAAATATAATTACTATTAAAGAATTGCTCCCAGTTTTGGTTGTAGTTTCTTGTTTTCTGGTATTTAAGTTTAAGGGGAAAGTTTAGAAAACTAAATGTAATAAATAAAACCTTGAACTATAATATTTATACATAATTTAAGTTAAGTATCCCGTGTAGTGGTGGGAAAGAATACCCACTACCCCATTTCTTCCCGTGGGTGACGTAAGAGGTGACAAAGAGAAACTGAGGCAGAAGATGGGCAGCAGCATCTTTCTGATAACAGCAAAACAACAATAAAAAATCTGCGGATGCCAACCCACTCGCCAAGCGTGGTAACTATGGCAATATACCCCTCATGATTAAAGTTACGAAGAGACGGCCCCCAGTCACCGGCGGTCCTGACATTCCCGGCTACGGTGCCGACCATGGTAACGGCGGGACAGGGGGTGCTAAGAATCAACGGTGGAGGTTTGGTTGCCACCTAAGACGACCCGACCTGGCAAAATACAACGCAGCACCCTGAGGACTGACGAGAAGATCCTGGAACTGGAAGAAGAGATAGTCAAGTTGCGCTGGAATATTATAGGATTACCTGAGGTCCGAAAAGAGGGAGAGGACATGGTAATCCTCTGGCAAATTGTACTATCACCGGGAGGGCGATCATCTGTCCCAAGGAGGTGTTGGATTTTTTTTTATAGGAGAGGGGGCAAACGAGCATGCGGCTCACCTGATGGTAAGTGACTACCGCCGCCCATGAACAACTGCAACACCAGGGGAATCGCAGATGCGTTGCCGGCCTTTTAAAAAGGAGTACGCTCTTTTCTTGAAGGTCCCTAAGTCGTATCGGTCCGGAAAAATCGCTGATGGTAATCGATTCCACAAGGAGGTCGTGCGAGGAAGAAAACATCTTCTAAATCGCACAGTGGTGGACCGCCAATCATCCAGATGGTGTGGATGGTATCGGGAGTTCAGCCGCGATGTGCGTTCGTGAAATTTGGCGGATTCCTCAGAGCACTCCCCATGGTAGATGCGAAAGAAAATGCAAAGGGATGCAACATCTCTTCGCAGTGCCAATGAATCGAGCCGATCGGAAAGGGCTCGGTCGTCGACAATTCGAGCCGCTCTGCGTTGGATGCGGTCAAGTGGAAGGAGCTGGCACTGGGGAGCCCCTGCCCAGAGATGGGAACAGTATTCCATGTGAGGACGAACTTGCGCCTTGTAAAGTAGCAGGCGGTGTGCCGGCATGAAATACTGTCCCGCTCTGCTGAGTACGCCAAGCTTTTTAGAGGCCAATTTGGCCTTCCCTTCCAAGTGACCACGAAACTGCACGTCACTCGATATGTCGACTCCGAGGATACCGATACTGGCTGAGGCAAGAAGGGGAGTGCCTTGAAACTGAGGAGATACGACAAAGGGGTTCTTTTTAGCGGTAAACGCGCAAACTTGTGTCTTCTGAGGATTAAATTGGACTAGATTTAGTCGCCCCCAATCCGAGACTTTGTTCATCAAAGACTCGACTGCAGACACAAGTTTGTTCCGGTACTCAGCGACGTTTTCCCGAGAAATATTGGCACGGCCGGTGTATAGAGCATCACCAGTGCAGTCATCCGCATAGCAATGAATGTTACCAGTTAGCGACATATCATTGATATGCAGAAGAAACAATGTTGGTGATAGCACACAGCCTTGTGGAACACCAGCGTTAATAGGCTTGTAGTCAGAGCATGCACCGTCTACAACGACCTTGATGCTCCGATCTGCAAGGAAGCTGGTGATCCAATTGCACAATTTCTCGGGAAGCCCATAGGAAGGGAGCTTCGAAAGAAGCGCTTTGTGCCAAACCCGATCGAAGGCCTTCGCAATGTCCAGACTAACGGCCAACGCCTCCCCCTTGGACTCTACTGCCTGCGCCCATCTATGGGTGAGGTAGACCAGAAGATCACCAGCTGATCGACCTCGACGAAAACCGTATTGGCGGTCACTAATCAGCTGGTGATCCTCAAGGTACCGGATGAGCTGGCAGTTAATAATGGATTCCATTATTTTGGAGAACAAGGAGGTGATCGCGATAGGCCTATAGTTGGATGGGTCTGAGCGGTCGTATTATCGTCCACAAGTCTTTCGTTAACAACGTTGTAAATATTGAGAGTGTGTCGACGAGGGTTGCATACCTTATACTCAGAATCACCAAACAGTCGTACAGGTTTACGCACCAACCTCGGCACAACCCGATGCGGAGGATATATCTAGAGCCATGCATTCCTCCAAAAACCACTATACGGTGTTAATGAGAGACTTCAACGCAAAACTAGGAATAATAGGGAACGGTGAGCTGAAGGTAGGGAAATATAGAATAGGGCAACGGAACGCAAGGGGACAGCACCTGGCTGACTTCATGGAGAAATAGGGACTATTTATGAGGAACTGTTTCTTCCAGAACCAGCCCCAAAGAAACTGGTCTAGTCATATCGTCCCATGGGTGTCGTAAAACACGACAGAGGGAAAGAAATCAGCAGATAGGCAGCAACATCTTCCTAATAAGGACTAAAAAAACATTTAGGATTTTTTACTTTTGACTTTAATGATTAGGACGTAATGCCTCTTTACCAGTAAACATTTTTCAGATTCTCGTGATTCATTAAATAAAGCTTAGTAGGACGTAGAACTGCCTAAGTCCGTTTGGAAATGTACCATAACACGTGCAGGGGAGAGTCCATATTTTTGTCACCGAATGCTTGCATTGCTGTGTCATGGCCTCCAAAAAGTATAAAGAGCCAGTATTATAACATACTGTGAGTCATTCTATCTTAGTCTTCAGAGATGATGAAGCATCTGTAGTCTTATTTGTTTGATATTGGTTGCAAGTGTCATTGAATTGCGACTGATTGATTCTCCTTTGTTTAAAAAAAAGCATAAAAATGCATGTCATTTTTTTATAAAATAAGGGTGACAAAAAAGCACCCATTCCATCTGATATTAATTGGATGTTGTAGTCCATAGACATCTACATCTATTCTCGATTAATAATCAAAATGCATTGCATTGCCACCCCTGAGGACTAAGATGGAATAAATCGTTTCCAGTAAAAAGGGACTGCAGTTCTCTACACTCACCATACGAACTACAGCAGCACTGAGCTGCTATTTGCTATTTTTACGCTGATATTCTGTGAGAGCGTGGACCTTCCCTGGTCAAGTCGACCATGCTATAACCATAACATTATTTTTGCAGCATGGTTCTAACACGTGAAATAAATGATAAAATTAAAAAAATTGTACAACCGACTTCAATATAAATTATTAAGGTTAACTCAAAAACCACTATAGTCCGTTCGCGTTAAGAAAATAGTGAGTCATCGTAGTCCGCCGGCCTGGCCACGCCCCGCAGCCAATTAAAATGCAAGAAATTAGAAATTCGAGTTCACAGTGACCCACAATAAATCGCCCCACAATATAATAAATATTTAATAGATGAGACTGCCAAAAGTAATGGCATTACAATTCTTCGCCTCCCGCCTTACCATTGCAAACTTAATGCAATTGAATTGGTTTGGGCCCAAATAAAAAATTATGTTGGTGCCAATAACTCCACGTTCAAAATGAGTGACATAAAAATATTATTAGATGACGCAATAGCATTAATAGACGCTAATCGTTGGAAGAAGTTCTGCGACCACGTGATACGCGAAGAAAATACCATGTGGAATTTGGATAACATCATGGAACTTGCAGAACAAAATTCTTTCATAATTAATGTAACTGGAGAATCTAGCGATACTGATTAGTGATTTAAGTAATTTTAAGAAAATTTGTTTCCATTAAACTTAATTAAATGTTTGACAAAAATTTTACTCAACTGTGAATACACCTTTACCCTGTAGTTGCACTGATAACTCACTATTTTCTTAACGCGAACGGACTATAGTCAGATGTTGATCAAATTTATATAGGACCACATGAGAACCACCAGCTTTTAAATAAAAAGAATCATCAAAATTGATTTACCTAGAAAAAAGTTTTGAGTTTACACACAGTCAAATACAGTCGAATTCAGTACCTCCCCCTTTTTGAAGTCGGTTAAATTACGATTCCGCTACACGTGATTTTTTTATAGGATAGGGTGGCATACGAGCACACAGTCCATCTGATGGTAAGTTTTTGCTGTGACCCATAAACATCTACATTTATCTATACAAATAAATAAAATTGAAGTGTCTGTTTGTAATGTCAAAATACTAGCTTTTTACTAAATGCATATGAAAGTATATACGGTACTTATAACAATAAAACAATTTTTAAATTTTTTGTCTGTCTATCTGTTTGTTCCGGCTAATCTACGAAACGGCTAGACCGATTTCGACGGGACTTTCACTGGCAGATAGCTGATGTTATAAGGAGTAACTTAGGCTACTTATATTTTAGAAAAAAAAATTAGGGTTTCGCGCAACATAATTAAAACCCTAAATTACACGCAGGCGAAGTCGCGGAGAACAGCTTGTCCTCAATAAAGAATCAAAATGCAGATGCGTCGTTACCCGTGAGAACTAAGATGGAATGCCTGTTTTCCATTAAAATGGGTCTACGGTTCTTTACACTCACCATACGAAACACAGCAGTGTCAAGCTGCCATTTTACGCTGGTATTCTGTGAGAGTGAAATAAGTGAATTAAGGCTTTTATAAAGGAAGGAAGACGACAACTACTGTCAAAGGAGGCTTAATTTAATTAAACAAACTTTGCGACCCTCAACAAACCCTAGTTAAGATTCAACAACTTACTAAGCAATGTACGTCTTGGGAATTCTGAGGTGTAGTTTTTAGTGACTTCATTAACCAGCGGCTTAAATAGACTTTTGCAAAAAACAATTAATTGAGCTTTTTTTGACCATGTGAGGCGACGTAGGAGAATTTATCACCCCTTTTCGACCCGTGTGTATCTAAGATCTGATCGATTAAAATTAAAAAAAAAATTAAAATCATTATAATAAATTTTACGTGGTAGAGCCGCAGATGCTATGTTGTGGTTGTAGCATGGATTTTTCGGCTCCAACGGGGTAAGAACCATCCTCTCACAGAATACCAGCGTAAAATAGCAGCTAACGCTGCTGTGTTTTGTATGGTGAATGAGAGAAACGGAGATCCTTTTTACTGGAAAAGAGGCATTACATCTTAGTCCTCAGTGGTGACATCGCATCTGCATTTTGATTCTTAATCGAGGATAGATGTACATCTCTATAGGCCACAGCATCCATTTACCATCAGGTAGACTGTATGCTCGTTTGTCATCCATATTCTATTAAACCAACCATGGTCACGAATAGGACACAATTGTTTGATGTGCTGGCATCATAGTTGGTGTTGTTGCAAAGGATTCGAGTCGGGAGCTAATAACAAACTAAATTAAATGCCATAAAATCCGTAAAAGTAGTTCTATTAGGCGGCGGTATCAGAAGCAGTTGACTAAGAAAGTGGCGCAAATATGAGTTTATGAGAGATGACTACATATTTTTGCCATTTACTGTAGACATCGGTGCATGGGATCCACGTGCGGTGAAGTGTCTATAGAAACAGTATCGTCTAAATTTAGCCATTCAGCAAGTACACGCAGCCAGCGTTCTTGGCACGATACCACGGGGAGTTGGACTGTATGATAAATGATAATGTAAGTTTTTAGTTTTAGTTTTTTTTTTTAATTATATTTTGTTAATATTGTATATATTTCAATTTTATTTTATAAATATTAAACAATTATATGTAGACAGGATTATTTAATATTTTCCTCAGCGTTTATAACGCCCGTTTACCGCAACGGGGCATGGTAGAATGTCTTAGGACGTGGTTATTTATCGAGCTGCTAATGAAAACATTATATATTACCATTGTGAAGCTTTGTGCTTTAAGAGAAAACTGACTATGCAAAATGTGAAACAGTTTTCTCTTGTTTGTATCTCCTTGAATCCGCTTTTATTAGACATATAACTATGTTTTATTTTTGACTAACGAGCACACTGTCCACGTGATTGCAAGTGGATGCTGTGGTCCATAAACATCTACATTTACTTTTAATTAAGAATCAAAATGCAGGTACATTGTTACCCCTAAGGACCGAGAAGGAATACCTCATTTGTAGTAAAAAGGGGCTTCAGTTCTCTACACTCAACATACGAAACACAGATCGTAATAGGTATTTACCTATGAAATGGCCGTTCTGCAGTATGTTCAAAATCATTTCAAATCAAAATAATTTTTGTTTGGCAAAGAATTCTAATTTCAAAATAATTTTATTTTAAAAACGTAGAATACTTTATTCATAATTAGTCATTTGTTTACTGTTTAGCGTTGTGTTTTCATCGCATTTGAAATGTTTTCGTCATCATAGATAGGTTAAAATTCGAGTAATTATAGAATATAAGTACCGTCGTGGCAGCAACGCGACACATGCGGCACGCAACATCAACGATGTTTACGGAGCGAAAACTACAGAAACAGAAACAGAAACTTTTTTATTCAATATATGTAGATTATAAATAATACTTATTGAAAGTCACTCTTTTGTATGATTACCACTGGTTCGAGAAAAAAAAACCTCTGTCCTGGGAAGAACCAGCAAGAAACCCAGCGGGACTTTTTTTTAAATAACAGCTTACAATCATGTATGTTACACAAATTAACAACATAATAAATTAGAAATAGCTTGGTAGCGATCACCTCATTTCCAGGGGTTATTATCATCTATAAATTCATTAATATTATAATAACCCGTTTTATACAAACTTAGTTTAATAAAGTTTTTGAACTTTGAACAGGTCAAACTTTGTATATTTTCTGGAATTTTGTTGTAAAAGCGTATACATCGCCCTAAGAATGAATTACTGACTCGATGGAGTCGAGTAACTGGTACTACTAGCTTGTGTCTGTTCCTAGTATTTACAGAATGGATATCACTTATTTTTGTGAAGCTACTTTTATTTTTGTGTACGTACATTACATTTTCATAAATGTATTGAGAGGCCAAAGTTAATATATTAATTTCCTTAAATTTTTGTCGCAGCGACTCTTTAGGCTTTAAACCATAAATTGCTCTTATGGCCCTCTTCTGTAAAACAAATATAATTTCAGTGTCAGCTGCGTGTCCCCATAGCAAAATACCATACGACATTATGCTATGGAAATAGCTAAAGTAAACTAGTCTAGCTGTTTCAACACTAGTTAGACTTCTAATCTTTTTTACGGCATATGCTGCAGAACTAAGTCTGCTTGCTAGTTTTGATATATGGGGGCTCCATTGAAGCTTCGAGTCTAGTGTGATTCCCTAAAAAATGGTGGTATCTACAAGACTCAGTTTCTCCCCATTTAAAATTACATTAGCATTTAATTGTTTGACATTTGGAGTCACAAAATTTCGTACATTTTGTTTTAGTGCCATTTAAATGCAAATTATTAATATTGAACCAATTTACTAATTTAGATATAGCATTATTTACTTCGTCATATTTTAGCAATTGTCGACCTAATTTGAAAATTAAAGAAGTGTCATCTGCAAATAATACTATATCATGGTTATCTCCTACTATGTAAGGTAAGTCATTAATGTATACAAGAAACAGAAAGGGACCGAGAATTGAGCCTTGAGGCACGCCCATTTGTACCATCGACCCGGAAGAACTCATATCGTTAATGACAACTTTTTGCGTTCTCTTACTTAAATATGAAATAATTAATTTAAGAGCATCACTTCTTACACCGTAGTGTTGAAGTTTCCTGATTAATGTTTCATGGTGAACACAATCGAAGGCTTTGGATAGGTCACAAAATA
Source organism: Parnassius mnemosyne (assembly GCA_963668995.1). Taxonomy (NCBI): domain Eukaryota; kingdom Metazoa; phylum Arthropoda; class Insecta; order Lepidoptera; family Papilionidae; genus Parnassius; species Parnassius mnemosyne. Next base: position 2,094,368 of record CAVLGL010000090.1, read on the forward strand.
TACCCAATGCATCCTGTGAATTCTCCCATGCGTTAAATATATATTTAATCAGCTCAACACCGGCGTCAGTTGTCGAGCGACCCCTTGTGAAACCAAATTGATTTTTATGAAGTAAATTATTTATATTAAACAAATTTAACACTTGATCAAGAATAATTTTTTCAAAAATCTTACTAAGTGTTGGTAGTACAGAAATAGGTCTAAAATTGGCGTGGTCTAATGTACTACCAGATTTAAATAAAGGTATTACTTTACTATACTTCATTAAATCAGGAAACACACCAGATTCGATACTAGTATTAAAAATAATAGCTAAATGAGGCGCGATTGTATCTATTATAGGCGCAATAACTTTAACGGAAATCCCCCACAGATCCGCAGTTTTCTTAACATCAATAGTTTTAAAATATTTTACAATATCTTTTGATGATACTTTATGAAATGCAAAATTCTTTGTACACGCATTTACATTTTGTTTATGTAATGATTCGGTGACCGCAGGAGAAGAATTCAGTGACTTAGTGGTTAATATCGGAATATCAGTAAAATATTTCTCAAAAACCATTGCAACGTCTTGATCTGATTCGGTTAATTTGTTACTAACACTTAACTGGTAGTTTGAATTGTGAGAGTTGATCTTACCAGTTTCGCTATTAATTATACTCCATGTCATTTTAATTTTATTAGAAGCCGTCTTAATTTTGTTGCTCAAATGCAAAGACTTGGCTGTGGAGCACACTCTTTTAAATATTTTTGAATATTTTTTTACATATTCCCTAAATTCGACGCTATACAAATAACCGCACCACCTGTTATTAGATTTCCCGTTCCCGTTCTTCAAATTTCGACCAAAAGCAATTGTCGAAGCTGATGATACTCAATCTACGGCTGAATAAGCAGCAGCTTTCAACGTAAGCATCAAAACAATATTGCACCATTTGCTTCAAAATTGCAATGTAAAAAGCTCTTCAAATCGGTGCCCCACGAACTCAATGATCGCTAGCGTGAATTACGCGTCGAGTTTGGTAGTCTAGCGCCGGTGTGATTAATCACAGCTTCTTACCAAACGGGATGAGCATTACTACAGATGTGTATTTTGAAGAACTAAACACAATGATGGAGAAGCTCGCACGTCTTTAACCAACTTTGGTCAATCACTCGTCCCCGCTGCTTCTGCACGACAACGCGCAACCTCATACTGCACAATACTAGAAACTCTCCGTTATTCACCGTACTTGGATACCTTTTTGGCGGGAAAAAAATTAAATACCCGACAGCCAATACAAAACGCCTTAGAAGAATTTGTTGCCTCCAGTCGAGCTGATTTCTTCAAGAAGAGTATCAATAAACTGCCACTGCGTTGGCAAAGATACATCGATTGCATGAATTATTAATAGAAATATAATATAGAAAAAAATGACGTTAACTTATTTCATAAAAAACGGCAATTTGATAAGTAAAGATCTTAATATATGGTAATGTAATTTACAGACTTTATACGTTATTTGACAGCTATGTGGCGCAATGGCTTCGTAATGAGTAGCAGCGTTGACGGCCGTGGGTTCGAATTGCGCACGGAACAATTATTTTTATGGCCTACTAGTAATTTATGGTCTGGACGTTTGTATTTGTGAAAATTAAGAAATGAAGTTGCACTCACGATATCCTGTATTCTTGTGAAGGCACTTTTTATTAATTATACGTCCCACTGCTGGGTACAGGCTTCCTCTCATTTAGGAGTGATTAGGGCCGTGGCACCGGCGCTTAAATTGCAATTTTAAGTGCCGGTTTACAATAGAACTTAATATGTAACAATAACAGTTGAACTGGGGTCATTGTAGAAGCGTGTTCGTCGCGACCCCTGCCAGCCCTTTTCAGGGCTGCAATTCTACACAGCTGCGCACCCATGCCAACGAGGGTTAGGGCGTCCCCCAAGGCGACGCACACCAGCTCATCCCCGTTGGTGTGAAATGCAGCGCGCAAAGCGGCGATGGGGACCGCCACCCGTCACGCACAGCCCAACACGGCGGAAGGTGGAGGACAGAGTGCAGAGTTGGCACGTTGGCAATGTTAGAGGAGGCATGAGAGATAAGACGAATGAGCTGATCGAAATAATGAAAGAAAGAGAATTAGATGTCGTGTGTATGTCGGAGACCAAACGAAAGAGCAGTGGTACTGAAGAGCTCCCTGGCGGGACGTTAACTCTATGGTCCGGAGTCCCGGAGAGCGAGAGCGCCTGCCAGGGAATAGGGATGCTGCTGTCGTCTCGATTGGTCGATGTTATGACTGAATATAAGGTTGTAAACTCAAGACTTCTCTGGGTTAGCTTTAAATTGGGACTGACGAAGTTATTCCTTTATCCATAAACAGCCAAAAGGAATAAATCAATTTTTGATTTATTCCTTTTGGCTGTTTATGCTCCGGTAGCTTCGTCGTCCAGGGCTGAGCTAGAGGAGTTTGGGAGAATGTAAGAGAAGTTCTAGATTTAGTTAGGGGAAACAAAATAATTGTTGTATGTGGTGATTTGAATGGATGTGTTGTTACCGCTCGACCAGGGTACGAGTCGGTGTTTGGAAAGTTTGGCGATAAAAGGGTTAATGATGCTGGCAAGCTTATACTGGCTGTATGCAAGGAAAAGGGTCTTCTTGTGACAAACACTATGAATACTAAAGAATGAGAGAAGTATAATCGATTTTTTCCTGGTGGATGACCGACTACGAAAACAGGTGATGGATACGCGAGTGTTCAGGGGTGCTGACCTGGGAACGGATCACTATCTAGTGATTACTAGATTTAGGGGTCTGTTCGCGGGTTGGCGCTACCGGATGGCAGTGACAGAACCACAGTCGGTCTGTCGCATCCGAAGCTGGAAGCTTCAGGAAGCGGATACTAGGGACAAATATCATGCGAGGGTAGCCGAAAAGCTTGACACCATCGATGGCCGAAAAGAATGTATGGAAAGAACATGGCAGAACCTTAGGGATGGAATGGTAAGTGCAGCGGAAGAAGTGTGTGGAACGATAAAAAGAGGTAGTAGTAAAAGAAGAGATGCATGGTGGAATGATGAAGTGAAAGAAGCTGTAAAGAAGAAGAATAAAGAATGTTTAGACTACTTGGCCTCTAGTAATGATAAGGATATGAGAGAAGATGAAAGAAAGATATAAGCTGCAGAAAGTTCATACGAAAACATTGATTGAGGAAGTGCGTGAAAGATGTAGAATGGAAGCGGACGAAAGGTTGTCGCACAACTTTAAAGAGAACTCCAAACTCTTCTGGAAAGAGGTTGGAAGGACCTGAAGTGGTGCGACGGCCTTAAGAATGAACAAAGTGCTTTCATGAAACATTATATTCAGTTGATTTCAGAACTTCGCTTAGAACTAACCTATTCGGATTTCTTTTAAGCCTTGGATTAACATCACAGGACTTTTTAAATAAAGCTGTATGCTGTTTTACAAATTTACCTATCTCAAATATGTATAACGATGGTAGAGTCAGTAAGCAAAGATTTTTGAATCTTGGCTTACAAGATTCTCTTGTTGAGATACCACATATCGTCCTTATGCACATTTTTGTGCGATATATACCCTACGCCAATCTGTGCTATTACCCCACACTATTATACCATATCGGAGTATGGATTCAATATCTTATTATGACATAAATCATGCAGATAAGTGTTGGCTTTTCCTGGTTTAAGAGTATTTATATTCAGATCACCAGCAATAACAAGTTTAGTATTAGGATTAATGTTTTTAAATATTTCACGTAACATTCCGTCTCACTTGTCCAAAAACAAAATTGCGTCTGTAGAAGGAATTCTATAGAGACAAATTATACACAAATTATAAAGAGGAATCTCAATAACACAAACTTCAACTATCTTTTGCGTTGCTAAACTATTTATATAACGTAAACGTAAATAAACGTTTTTATATTCAATATCTCGCTTCACTAAGATACACGTACCGCCTCTTGACTCATCCCTACAGAACGAGCTGGCTAATTCGTAACTATCAATGTTTAAGTATTTTTCATGATCATTACTCAAGAACGTTTCTGAAAGACATATGACATCAGGGGCCTTTCCTGCCTTATCTAATTCATCCAATGTTAACACTAATAAATCTTGTTTTGGTAATATACTACCAATATTTTGATGTAATATTTTAAAATAAATCTTATTTGTATTATTATTATTCCCGAAAAAAATGTTTTTTATTTATTATTTTAAAGTAATACGATATTGTACCTTTAGGCGCCGTATTATTATCATAAAAATTATTGCTATTAGTCACACCTGATACAGTTATACTCGATTTCATTCGAGCAAAATAATAGGGAATTGTTCCTTTTTGATATATGGAGTTGCTCGATTTATTAGATAATAATATCGATTTATTATTACACCGAAATATATATTTTTTTAATTGCTTGACACTTAGAGATTTGTTCTTATAATCAGTATAGTCAATTACAGAATTTATTGCTTTACACATAAAATATAAATTATTGGGCATACAAGTCACAAAATGACAATTTTCAAATTTACTACAAATATTTTCTAAAGTATTATTTAAATCTTTGACGCATACCTATGTACTTATTTTTAAGCAAACTTAAGACTAGTATACTATTTGACTTGTAGCAGTTAATTAATGCGTATATTTGTGAAGATAGTATTTTCAGGTCGTAATCATTTTCTCCCACACACACTATAATTTTATCATTTGAGGCTACCTGCGTATTTTGGATATTTTTTAGCACATCGGGCGTGAGTGCATGTGGTTTTGTTTCCGAATCAATGGTATATTTTTCATAAGCCGTATTTGCTCTTGAGCGTATTAAAGCAGAAGCTAGAGCAATGCATTGTTGTGTGCCAAAGATAAATATTTTATTGCAGTTATCACATTGTTTTCTGATGTCGGCAACCGTATAAGAGTATTGTGTAGGTTTGTTTGAAGACCATACATTCTCTGAAGATATTTTGTGTTCCAATATTTGAATTTTTCATTAAGGGTTTTGATGTCATTTTCAGCATTTTTTAATTGTTGTTCTAATTCCGAACTTCTTTGTTTCAAGATAACACATGTCTCAGATTCAAATACATTGTCTATTTCATTTATTTCGGATATTTTTGAGGGCGTAGGAGTTGATGGCGAATATAAAACTTTGAAATGAGTAGAATGAATATTTTTCTTATTTGTTGTGTTTCATTTGTTTATCATTTATTGGTGATTGACAAAGAGTTTTTAGCAGATTATTTTCTTGCGTTAATTTTGTGATTCGTCTCCGAAGGTCATTGTTTTCAATTAGAGTATTATCTAGATCATTTTGCGTACTTGCGATCTCTGACTGTAAATTATTTATTGTATTCTTCATTTCCTGAACCGTAATTGAATCAGTATTTGTGAATTCATAAAACCGTGATAGTATTTGACAATGTGTAATCTGGGAATCCTCTGGTGAGTGAAGAGTGGTTAATATGTGGGAGTCATGCATCGCTGATTCACTCATTTTTGACATCACTGTCGTAGGTGTCGTAGTTCCACTCGAGCCAGATAAGGAGTATTTTTTTCTAATTGTAACGTAGGATGGATCATTAACAGGTGTAGATGGTCCTGTTGACCTTTGCTTACATGCTTTACAATTCCAATTTTTTCTAGTTTCTACATCTTTTAAGCGATATAGTTTTTCAGAATATCCAATACAATCAAATTTATAATATTTCTTACATATCAAACATAGCAGTGAATTTTTAGCTTCAATTGTTTTTTTACATTTATTACAACTTACAAGTGATGACATCTTGAGGCCGCTATTTTATGAATGACTTGTGTTTGACATCATAGAAGGTTTGATTTATGTTTAATATAAAATAAAATATTTTAAGATTTTTCTTACGATAGATGCCGCAGTTCTGTGCTGAATCTATATATATATATATATATGTATTCGTTTTCAATCTTGCGTCTTATTTGTTTTCTTTCTCCTTTAAAAATTGAATGTCAAATAAATCTGTCTCAATATTTTTGAAAACTATCCACGGATATTAACGGATCCACTACGCCATTACAACGTTAAGTTCGATCGGCGAATTTGAAAACTATGTTGTAATTGTTATTAAGTTCTCACTGATTGTAATAAGAATGATAATTTTGTGGCCGTAGTTAGCAGGCGGTTGGCAACTGTCGTTTTTTCCTAGCTGTTATCAGGGAAATGCTGCTACCCATCTTCTGACTTGCTTCCCTGTGTTGCCTTTTAAAAAAACCTACAGGAAGATATAGTGTAGTGAATATTTTTAACGTGGTAGTGCCATGCTGCAGTTATATTACTATTATAGTTGTAGCACGAATGGGTCGGGTTCGACCGGGGAAGGACCACACTCTCACAGAATACCAGCATAACGCTGCTGTGTTTCGTATGGTGAGTGTAGAGAACTGGAGATCCTTTTTTTACTGGAAACGAAGCATCCCATCTTAGTCCTCAGGGGTTACAACGCATCTGCATTTTGACTCGTAATCGAGGGTAGATTTAGATGTCTATGGGCCACAGTAACCACTTACCATCAGATGGACTGTGTGCTCGTTTGTAACCCTAATTCTATAAAAAAAACCAACACTACACGGCGCTAACAAGAACAAGATATAGTACCTCTGTCGTAATTGTCATCAACTGCAACGCTGAAGAAGACCACGCTGTGCACACGCCGGCAGCAAATGATCCGAGATTTACTGTAAATAACAATAATATTTTACATTTATATGTATGTGTTTTTTTTAAATCGCTGCTGTAAAAGAATAGAGCCGTGGTAGCTCAGTGACTAAGCGCTCTTAGTAAATTTCACAGTACACGAGCAACCCGGGTTCGATGCCCGCCGGCACCATTTAAATTGTATCTTCATCAATTATGAAGGAAAAGATCGCGAGGAGACCTGTATGTCTGAGAAATAAGAAAAAAGTCGAAGCATGAGAAGTTTGCCAACACGCATTAGGGCAGCCCAGCGGACTTTCCCTTGCCTTTAAACCCTCTCAGAAATGAGAGGCCTGTGGCCAGCAGTGGGACGTATTATACGCTGCAACTTTGACTTTGACTTTTGTAATAAAATGGAATGAGCATGCAGGAATTACCTATGCCAGCAGCGATACACTGCGTAGTGATACCCGATGTGTCTCTCTTTATATCTGGTACGGTATCAAGTCTTTGCAGCACCTTGGCGTTTCCATTTTTGTTCTCTGGTACTTCTGTGCCAGATATATTATTGGTGTTTGTATTGAGGTTGTCCGTTAGTGTGTTAGATGCGTCTCCCTCCAGCTCCATAGCTGGAACTGTCCCTTCCTCTGCTGTAACAAATTAAGAGCCCGGTAAATATGCTACGCAGTTGTATTTTTAACCGACTTAAAAAATGGTGCTTCTCATGTGGTCATATAGAAATTTGATCAAGGTCTGACCAGTAGTTTTTGTTTTATCCATTATAATTTATAATATTGAAGTCGGTTATACAAAATTTTAAAAACAGTTGGTGTCATAAATGACAAGATTTATGACAACAACTGTTTTTAGGCAAATGAGAAATAAAATTACATAATTTTATGGAAAAAAGAACACAACACAACACACAACGCAAACACTCACGCCTGTCACTCAGAGGGGTAGGCAGAGACTACGGACTTCCTTTTGGCGCGATCCTGGCACACCTCTCTCGCCTCCTTTACATCCATATATCTACGCATACACGCTCGTCGGTTAAGGGTACTCCTAATCTGGCCCATTTTCAATGTATCGCCAATTTGGTCGATAAACCCTTGTCTAGGGCGTCCCTTCCGACCCTTTTATAATCCTGGTCACAACGTCATCTTCTAAACCACACTTTTCTCTATCACACTATTTTTCACCCTATCATTCAGATTCAATTATTAGCGTCACATTAAACAAAATCAGTGTTAGATTGAAATCAGCGAAAATAGCAGCTTAATGCTGTTGTGTTTCTTATGGTGGGTGAAAAGAATCGGAGACTCATGTTACTGGATAAGAGGTATTCTATCTTAGTCCTCTAGCGTGACAACGCGTCTGCATTTTGATTCTTAATCGAGAATAGATTTAAACTGATGTAGATGTAGATGTCTATGGGCCGAAGTACCCACTTACCATCAGATGGTGTCCTCGTTTGTTACTCTTATGTTATATAAAAAAAATGTTAGTTTACGATTATATTCTAGGAGAGCGTGTTCATGTGCCGGTCAAACCAATCTATTCGTGCTGCAGTCAACAATACAGATACAGCGTGACTCGTAATAAATTGTGTTGTCGAACTTATCGCATAATCGTTTCGCGGATAGCGGATAGCAGTATAAACATTTTGCCTCTTGAAATTTTGATGGTTTGATGATGATTTGATATAAATATCTCTCAGATGCCGCAACGTAAATACGAGTTGAATTTATCTGAATGTTATCTGTTTCTTTCTTTAATAACATAATAAAAATATTTTTATTTTATAGAGATAATGACAATTCAAAATGGCCTCCCTATTCATCTGCGTCGAACTGAAGCCGATATCAATAATTTATCATGTCCGTCCGTAAACATTTCATTATTTGTCACTTGTAATACAGTTAAAAGACATCATAGCATCTTCATCATTGTTACAAACAGCTTTTTAATTGACTTTAAAAAGGATGTTCTATAGTCGAAGCCTATGTTTTGATTTGATTTAGTTCTCGGAAACGGGGGAACTAATTTAAATGATTCCTTTATAATGAATAAAGTATGTCCTTCATGGTTGATCCCATATTTGAACAAAAACTCCACCCATGGAATAAAAATTCTCACACTTTGGGGTTCAAAATAGATGATGAAGCTTTTATTTTCACTATTAAAACGACACTGTAGTCGTTTTCTTGAGTTTGTGATTATTTTTTAATGGATAAGGGTGACAATCAAGCACACTTTCCACCTGATGGTAAGTAATTACTGTGGCACATTTATTCTAGACTACGAATCAAAATGCAGATGCGTTGTCACCCATAACGACTAAAATGGAATGCCCCGTTTCCAGTAAAAGGAGTTTCCGGTTCTCTACACTCACCATACGAAACGCAGCAGCGTTAAGCTGCTTCTTTACGCTGGTATTCTGTGAGAGCGTGGTTCTTCCCTATACGTATATCATATATTTATGTTCACTTAAAAGGGTGAAAAAAATTAACTTTTAATAAAAATGTATTAAGTTTTAAAGGAACTTTAAGGAATTAAAAATAAAATATAATTTCTCTTTAGCTGACTTCAAAAAAGGGAAGTTCTCAATTCTTAAAAATGGAGAGGCTTAAGAAAGTTACGAAATGAAAACTTTTTGATCCTACACGTTATAAATTTAAATTTCGTGTCAAAAAACAATATGTTTTTATGTACCTATGTTACGCGATATCTTCATCAATTGTGATCCGAGTTAGATGATTCCCATACATATTTAGGAGAAAAAATGTCACCTCTTAGACTGGCGAAATAGGGGATGAAGTTCTTAATGCAACTATTTAGACGAATTATAGATTGTGATATTCCTTACTTCACTCAAAAGAGTAAAAAAATTATATTCAATAAAACAAAAATTTTCACATTCTGAAACCAATGCTAAGGTAGAGATTTAAAGCCCCGACTTCAGAATGTGAAATTATTTTTATTCTTTTCTATTCTATGAAATCGGCTTTTACTTTTTATTAAAAGTTAATTTTTGACAATTATGTATTAAAGACTAATGATTTAATCATAATCAAAATTAAAAACAAATAGGACTAAAGGTAATGAAAGTCCCATCAACTTTAAAAGATTGAGTAATGTACATCTATCATCAGTTTTCCGGTATTTTTTAAATAATATAATTGTTATGAGTTAGCTGACAAAATATTTCTTATCTGGGTTGACTTGGCGGCGTATTTTATATCGTCATGACGTTTTAAATGAATTGTTATCATACGAGTATTGAAGGTTAAGAGTACTAAAATAAATAGTAAGAATATTTTTTTATTTATTTTTTATCTATGTACAATAAAATTACATGCTAACATTTATTACAACCCTGCACAAGTTCACACAGGAGTCTCCCAAGGTATGCTACAAAGCACGGTCCTGAGCCACCTACATCCACCGACTTCCTGTCTTACCAGGTCGTCACTCCATCTAGTCGGGACACACACACTTTGCGTGCCAGTACGAGATTGCTACATGAGAACCTTTCTTTCCCATCGGTTGTCGGTTCTTTGAGCTATATGACCGGCCCATTGCCACTTCAACTTACTAATTGGTCGTTGGGATAGGTCGATTTTTCTGGTTCTACTGCGTATAGTCTATATGTCTATAACGCTGAGAAACCCCGAGCATAACCCTCTACATAGCTCGCTGAGAACCTTGTGTTTCCTTATATTTCATATGTATATAATTTTAAATAAAATTTGTTTATATATTAAGCATAGGTACTGAAATAAATAACAAGATTTTTTATCTTATTGATCCACCTCTGTTTTAAGTTATTTATATCTCTTAATAATATATTTACATACACATATAATTTTATTAATACAAAATTCGTTTATATAATAAGAGTACTGAAAGAAAAAGCAAGAATTTTAACATTATTATCTGTTTCTGTTTTAATATATTTTAATCTCTAAATAATAAAATGACATACTTAAAATTTTATATTTACTACATAATTTATTTATATATAATTTAAGATCGGTTATATGGCACATATTCATTAATGCCTCTCTCGAATATAAAATAATTAAGTAATTAGACGTTGAAACGTATATTAAATATTAAAATATAAATAAAAATATTTTAATGAATTATTAATATTTAAAAAAATAACTAAAGGTAGGCGTGACTAACTATGATAATATAGGGACGTCAAATACCTCAGTCCCGCTGTACTATGGGTGTTCTAAAGTACTCGAAACGAAGGAATAAAATATAATATGTTAAAAAGATACGCGTAAGTAATACGCGTAAGTAATATACGCGATAAAATCCGTAAAAACTAGTTTAATTTAAAAGTATTTTTTGTTTTGACTACTGGTTCGAAAAAACACCTCTATACTGGGAAGAATCAGAAAGAAACCCGCAGTACTTTTTTTTCTTCTGTAACATTTAATGTTTAAATAGATGGTAAAATTATTTACGAAACTCATATAAAAACAGCTTGGAGGCGAACACTATAATAATGTATATAATAACCCTATTTATAGTCTTTTTTTTTTTTAAAAAACTTTGTAATCGAAAAACCATGCACTATTATGGGACATTGTTATAATAGCGATATATGTACATATACCATTGTTATATATACATCACATTAAAAAATCGAATTATTTCATACCTGTACTCATATATGTGCTCTTTTGTTATCAGTTAGGCACGATGTAAACAGAAGTGCGCTCAGGTAAACCGATTAATATCGACAAGTAGTTTTATTAGTAATACATAATTAATGGAACGAGAACTTCAACACCGTATAGTTGACTGACGGGACCCGCGCCCGCCATCTTGATAAGTCCTGGGACCAGAAACATATCGTTGCAGGGCTGACCAACCGCGGGTCGACAAATGTGCAATAAAATTATCTGTAGACCATGGCAACTGTAACAAATATCCCACTTATGAGATAATCTATGGGAGAGGTCTATGTTCAGCAGCGGACTTTTGACACAACTCAACTGAGGAGCGTTTTTAAGATTACGCTACATTTTCTTGTCACGTGCACCTTAAAACTTGAAAACACGAGTGTATGAATAGTACGCGTAACCAACGATGGTATTTAGATCTAAGACGTATTGAGCTTCCGACGAATTTTAATTTTATATATTTATTTATTCTGCCAAACTTATCACTAACATTACAGGATCTAATGATCTAATGCGCTAGTGAAAACAGTAAACATTTTAATTACAGTAACATATTATAAATAATGCAGCCCTTGTGAATTCACTCACAGAACATACAAATATGTCAACTTCCTAATGGGTAAGGTTAAGTAGTCTAGCGGCGCGAGCGCGCGTCGCCTCCCTCAGCAAGTTGGTGCGAGCGCGCGGCACCGCCAGCAGCCGCGGCCGCCGCCTTCGCCACACGTATTTCTCTGGGACATTCAAATATATACCCTCCAAGAAATAAGGATTGTCTATCTTTCCTCTTATTACTTGGAGAATATATGATACCAGTACGAGGTCCCACCTAACATGAAGTTCATTATATCCCACCATACCTAAAACGAATAAGGTTGGATATATAAGTGAGTAAAAAGGATATACTCCATAATATTTGAAATATAGAAATCTAACAAATTTGTTTTGAATTCTGTCCATCATGAGATTATATTTAGTTTCATGTGGAGCCCAGATAACCGCGTTGCATTCAAGCTGGATCCTAACTAAGGCGTTATACAGTGCTACAATGGCTATAATGTTAGTGAAACAACGAGCCCTGCGCAGTATATAACCTAAGTTGCGATACGCTTTCTTGCAGATGTCCGCTGTATGATTTTGGAAATTAAGTACTGAGGTGAAACAAACACCCAAATCCTTAACCTCGTTCACTCGTGGCATAGCTACTCCATCCAGTGCATACGTATAGCGCACGGGATTGCGTGCGCGAGTAAAAGTTAGCATTACACACTTAGATGAATTAAACTGCAACCTATTATCCTCACACCACGCCAACACCCACAATGTCGCGTTGTTATCTCTCACAGTCCTCCGGTTCCCTGATCGGTAGATACAGCTAAAGGTCGTCAGCGAACAGCAAACATTTAGCGTCAATCACAACACTCGGCAGATCGTTTATCATTCATGTAAACTCGAGAGGACCGAGATTGTTGCCCTGACTCACACCAGATCGAGTGTAATATGGTTTCCATACGAATCCAGCGTATTCCACATATTGTTGCCTGTCCCTCACGTAACTGGCAAACAATTGTAGTAAGTGTGGAGTTAAACCAATGATTGCTAACTTTTTAAGTAATACGTCGTTATCGACCAAGTCGAAAGCTTTTTGAAATTAAAATAAGCGACGTCCACTTGTACTCCACTGTCCACTACCGGCATGATATCAGCTATGTAGTTCAGAAGGTTGCTTGCGGTACTCCGGCTGGTCGAAAGCTATGCTGAGCATCTGTCAGCTGAGTGTTTACCTGCGAGAGTACATTCTTATATATGGCAGACTCCAACACTTTCGCCGGTGTTGACAGGACAGCTACAGGTCTATATCCTTCTACTTTAGTTGATAAACCTTTCTTAGGCACCGGCACGACTCGTGTTATTTTCCACCTCTCGGGAAACACCGCCGACTCAATGCAAAGGTTATATATGTGAACTAGAGGTTCAGTCAACACTTCCCTGCAGTCCCTAAATACGTAGGGAGGTATGCCGTCCAGTCCCACGTCAGACTTAGGCTTTAAACGCTGTAGCGCAGCTCTAACTTCTCCTAGTTTTAAGCGGTCTAGATGCACGCGCGCACCAACATTACCTCCACCAGCATTAATGATACTCGCGTTCACGTCCAAGTCTGCCTGTTTCGTGCTATACACCGAGTGGAAATACCTCGCGAATTCTTCAGCACTTTGTTGACTCGTTAACGCCTCCCCATTCTGTAATATTGACCGTCAGTGTCTACTAACCCTTTAAGATTTTGTGTAGTTCCAAAATGTACTTTATGTAGGTGATTTTTTTGTAGAATAGACTGACGACGATTAAATAACGGCTCCGTGGCGCAGTGGCTTAGCAATGAGTTGTTGCGCTGGGTGACGCGGGTTTGAATCCCGTACGGAACAAGTTTGTATGACCTACAAATAATTTTTCCGGATCTGGATTTAGTCCTTATTTCATTAATAACAAAATACATTGTGTTGGAAATTACAAGTTAATTCAATAAGATTAAAAAAACCATTATCATTTATGCAATACTCAATCAATTATCCACATCAAAATAATACAATTACACAATAATAGGAAATAATATAATTACAATAAAGAAATATGTCAAAATAATACGATTACAAAAAGGAATATGTCAGTTATTTACCTATATTTTATCATCAGTCAATTAGAATTTACATAATCTTCTACACTATAAAACTATTTTCCAGAAGATACGACCTCAATCTGTTTTTAAATTGGATCATATTTGTTATGCAGTTTATATAATTTGGCAATTTATTAAATAGTCTGACCGCTTGATCAGGTTGTATCAGGTTCGCAATATCTTTTCGCCTAGTGTCATGACGCTTTACCCTTTCTTCTCTGGTATCATATCTATCTAAATTTTTAACAAAGTCTGTAAGAAGAACTAGAATGTACAGACATGGCGCAGTAAGTATTTTTAGGTTTCGCATGTATTCTCGGCACGACTGTCTTTGGGGTATGCGCACCATTGTTCTTATTGCTCTCTTTTGTATAATAAATGCCTTCTTAAGATTGTAATCATAACTATTTTCCCAAAATTTAATGTTGTATCTTAGACGAGTTTCTACTAGAGCATAATATACAATTTTTAATGTGTAACCAGTAGTAATTATACAAAAGAGTGACGTTCAATAAGTATTATTTATAATCTATATTGAATAAAAAAGTTTCTGTTTCTGTTTTTGTTTCTGTTTCTAATTGCTTCATTGTTAGCTCATCTCTTAAGCTTCCTAAAGCATAACAGGAACATGATATATTTTTTTCTATGAAATTTACTTCTTGTTTCCAATTAAGAAGAGAATCTATATGGATACCCAAAAAGTTTACGGAATCTACAGTGGATATACATTCATCATTTAATTTAATATCTAAGCTATCTCTTGCTCTTGCAGTATATTTAAAAAGGATGGCTTTGGTTTTTGGTTATTCTTTGTTTGGTTTGGATGTTTGTCCTCGTGCAATTTATGGTTGTAAATTGCCTCCACGATACAGGAGAAAATCGTAGTGTGGGGGTAATGTTTTTTTTAAATTAAAAACATAATAGCTTCACTGCTGGCCGTATGAGGAAGCTCAAGGTCTCTCTGGGAACAAAGGAAGGGGCTATATTTCTGCGTGATTGACTTTATAATGAAGATATCCGCAGTAATGTAGAGTAACCGACATGGTCCAATAGATCAGTAAGCTGAAGTGGCAATGGGCTTGCCAAATAGCTCAAAGATTCGACAAACAATGCAAAAGAAAGTTTATAACCGATGGCTAAACAAAGTGTAAGTCGGCCCACTGCTACATTGAGTGATGACTAGTAAGGAATGGAATTTAATAGATGCAGGTAGCTTTGTAGCATTCATTCGAGGATGCCTATGTTCATTAGATATATAAAGGGTTAAGCAGATATATACAGACAAAGTTATGTTGCAATAACCAGACAAATTTTGCAGAGAAGGTATAGCATAACTAATATAGGTAAATGGTGAGTAAAAATTGTTTAAAAAATCTCAAACATTCTGTCCTTTTTGTCTTTTAAATTCAAAATGCGTGGTGATGCATTATTTTAACTAATTGTCATTCATAAATATCTAACGCCTTCTATATTACTACGCACGCACACATTCGTAAGGGTTGATCGGTCGACAAGAACGTTGTGAATTGAATCGCATACAGAGGAGTTCGAGTACGCGTAATTGTTGCCCATAAAAATTTGTTGCCAAATTCAATTTGGGAAAATTTCAAATAAATTTAGAAGCCTTTTTTCATTTTCCATTTTCGATAACTGCAATAATGGTAATGCAGAAGAAAAATAACCCTGCATATGCAAAAGATAGTGCCTGCGAGCCGCTACCATAACAGAAATTATTAATATTTTGTGAGCGACCAATGTTTAATCACCCCTGAATACGATAACCTTCCAATCATTCCACAACCCTTTACCCATCTTAACTCTTAACGCACATACGAACGAACTGATAATACTGCATATACGAACTTATATTTTTAAAATCAATGTCTGCTAGATAAGTATGTTTGTCTGCTCGGGGCACAAACATATAATAAGCATAATATATAGAATGATTATCTCGATCGCATTAATTAACTCTCTAGAAAAAAGTGCAAACTTGTTTCTAGGATTTATTCAACTAAACAGTAAGGCCACGCTGCTGAATACGACTGCGGCACTAACAGGTCAGCTCGGCCGAGGATTGAACAGGACACTAGCTCGATACAGCAGCATAATATTGCTGTGCTTCGTATAATGTGCGACGTGGACCAAACTTTTTACAGATATTCCTTGTTAGTGCTCAGGGGTAACAACGCATCTGCATTTTGATTCTTAATCGAAGATAGAAATAGGTGTGTATGGGCTACAGCATTCACTTACTACCAGGTGGACTGTGTGCTCGTTTGTGAGCATTACTTCTATTAATAATTTAATTTTTGTTTTGCGTTGTAATAAAATTGGCAGATTATCAACAATGGCGGCAAATATCAAACAACTTGAAGCAATTAACTGCGTAAATAAATATAGACTAGAATAATAATAGTGACCCGTATAATGTTTGTACAAAAAGATAAGAGATGGACTATAAATCATTGACAGAACATGGTTACACAATACAACCAAGAATTGTGTTTTCGTACGCGAGGATGAGAAGGCCCAAGGTCGCGACCTTCGCTGTTAGTCTGGCCTACATATGCTTCAGGTCTAAACGTAAGGCCTTGTACTATTTATCTTTAAAGTTTAAACGAGTAATTTTTGTATGTACACATGTATTAACAATTACCGCTTATGAGCAGCTATACACGATAAAAAGATCATAATAATGTTTTTTTTTTTTATTAAAAACATGTAGGCGTTTTACTTAAAGAAAAGATATAATTTTCTCAGGGATGACACCTACCTAGATAAACTTGGAAAGTAAACCATTATCTATATACATAAATAAAATTAATGTCTCCTACTGTAATATCGAAATAATTGAACTGAGGAGGTTGTTTGCATGCCATTAAACACTGAATAAATCGTTTTCAAAAAAAATTCTCTCTGTTTTTTTAAAATAATTTTTGCAATCTATTGCCGATAATTAACGGCATCTCCTGATAGTTGTCTTGTTCTTAATAGAAGATGGGTGATAAACGAGCACAAAGTCCCCCTGATAGTATGTGGATGCTGTAGCCCATAGTCACCTGCATTTATTCTCTACTACCTAGCCGTTCCCCCCAACTTCGCCCGCGTGTAATTTACGGTTTTAATTATTTTGCGTAGAACCCAAATTATTATTTTAAAATCAAAGTAGCCTAAGTTACGCCTTGTAGCATCATCTATTTGCCAGTAAAAGTAACATCAAAATCGGTTCAGCCATTTCGGAGATTAGCCGGAACAAACGGACAGACAGACAGACAAAAATTTAAAAAAATGTGTTTTTGTTATATGTACCGTATATACTTTCATATGCAATTAGTGAAAAAACTGTTGTTTTGATATTACAAACAGACACTTCAATTTTTTTAGATTAAGAATTAATATTCGGATGCGTTGTCACCCTTGAGGAATGAGATGGAATGCCTTGTTTCCAGTAAAAAGGGTATCCGGCACTCTACACTCTACACTCACCATACGAAATAGCAGCATTAAGCTGCTGTTTTACGCGGGTATTCTGTGAGAGTGTGGCCTTTCCTCAGTTGAGGCAAACCGTTTGTGCTGCTACTGCTACAGCTGCAGTGCAGCTTTAACTTGTAAAAAAATATTGTCTAGACGTGAAAAAATGTTGGATTTTCCGCTCGGTCATCTTGATAACGGACTTCCCATACTTCAGGGAACCTTATAATATCAACTTGGGAAACCCCGAGTACAACTATTCGGGTGAGTGAATAATAACA
The DNA here is from genome assembly GCA_963668995.1 of Parnassius mnemosyne. NCBI lineage: Eukaryota > Metazoa > Arthropoda > Insecta > Lepidoptera > Papilionidae > Parnassius > Parnassius mnemosyne. The sequence continues at coordinate 2,112,187 of CAVLGL010000090.1, forward strand.
TTCATCTTCTTATTGTCAAGAACCGATAGACTGTTAACTGAAGTAACCAATATACTTAACTTAAATACGACTAAAATATGATTGAATATTTACACGTGGTAGAGCCATGCTACAGGTATATTATAGTTGTAGCACGAATGGGTTGGGTCAAACTGGGAAAAGCCACGCTCTCACGGAATACCAGCGTAATAAACAGTTTAATGCTCCTGTGTTTCGTATGATGAGTGGTTAGCAGGGCCGCGCCGACCCCCCGCAGCGCCTGTGTGCGAAACCTATGAAGCGCCTCTTTTTTTTCACGAATCTTCATGTTTCAACCTATGTTTTTATATTATTTGTTAAATTTGACCGAAATAAATGTTTTCCAGTTTTATATACTTAGATAATATTTTCCTAAATAGGTAAAACCAGTTCGCTTCTGCTTGCCAATTACTGCGAAAAATAAAACACCAAATTAATTTTTACATAAGTACTTTATTTATGATATTATATCTAATCGTATACTTAGATACAAAATAACTGACTTTTCTAATAATACTGATTTAACTATTACGTATGCTATGTTTAAAAAAAAACAATAAGAGTCTAAAATATGTAAGAATATAAACATACTTAAATTATATTATTTCCACTTGTCTGTTTGCGAAGATATACGATATGGTCTAATGGATATTGTTGCTAAATTTGTTAATCTTTCCTGGCTCATTGTTGAGCGCAGGTAATGTTTTATAAGTTTTAATTTAGAAAAGGACCTTCCCGCGCTTGCTACGATAACTGGCATAATTAGCAATATTTGTAATGCTATGGTGATGTTAGGGCAAACTTCTGAATTGTTTAAATATATAAATTCGGGAATTTTCACCACATCAGTATTAAATTTCTTGAAAAGAGACTGACACGACACAATTTCTTCACACAAATAATCGGCGTTAATATCCAATGAATCATTTGCAGAATTTTTTTTCTGCAAACGATGACAGCTGCTTCTTAATGGACTTTTATCTTGGTCATCGCTTAGTTTAAATAAAAAAAATTAAACACGTCATTTTGATTATTCAATAAATTATATCCTTCGTCTACGGAGGACAAAGCTTGATCCAATATATAAAAAATACGTTAATTTTAAAAGCGGTCTTGGGATCATTTATAGTATGGTGTTCGTGTTCATAATCAAAACTCTTTGGAGTCTTACGACGTCTTAGCGGTCTGGATCTGGAAGTTTCAAATTCAGCCTCGATATATAATTTTTCGGCAATTTTCATGGCATCATTTACAATTTCCTCATAATTTGCGTCAGTTCTAATTTTTATCATAAACTTCTTTAATTCCGTTATAGCATCTAAAACAACTTGCATATTCATATCGATGGACTGCAGAATTTTGCTCACAAAATTTACTTTTGTCAAAATCATATGCCATATATTTAGTGAAAAAATGAATGAAAAGGAGCATATTTTTTCTGCTAGACATTTAGCGCCATATTTTGCCTTCTGATCATATGATATACCATTTGATATTTCATATAAGGCATCATAAATTTCTAGTAAATTTGTAAACAGTGGTTTAATAGCATCTATTCTGCTTAACCATCTTGTTTCGGACAATGGTTTTAAGGTCAGATTTATAGCATATTTTTTTAATATATCCCATCTTTTAGTAGAGGACAAAAAATATTTGTATAATTCTTGCACAATACTAAAAAATCCAGTCGTATGATGATTGAGATTGGCAGCGTCTTTTACTATTAAATTAAACTATGGCTAGCGCACGATACATAGAAAGCGCGGGGATTTAGATCCAGCAACCTTTTCTGAAGACCGTTATTCGTACCGCGCATATTTGATCCATTATAATAGCCCTATCCCCTTAAGTTGTTTATGTGCAAATTAATTTCGGCTAGTTTTTCTACTATAAATGACGTTAATCCAGCGCAAGTTGTATCGATAATTGGACAGAAAGCTAGGAAATGCTCCCTTAGTTCCAACTTTCTATTTTCTGTGTTAAAATAGACAAATCTTATTATAGTACTAATTTGCTCTACGTGTAAAACGACAGGTGTAAAATCCAGTATTATTTAAAAATATTTATTAATTTAACATAAATTTAAAAGAACTATAACTTCGCCTCCAGGTCCTTCAAAAGAGTTATTGCCAGGGCAAAGTCAGAGCACATAGGCAGAATTGGCGAGAAACTAGTTCGCCTTCCTTCGGGAACCCGTGCATTCTGGTCTCTCACAAAGGCTGTCCAAGGGAATTTCTGTAAGCCATCACTACAATCTCTGCACAGGGAGGACGACTCACTGGCCCAAGCCGCAAAAGACAAAGCCGACCCTTTAGGCTCCCTTTTTGCATCCAACTCGACTCTTGATGTCGGGGGGAACACACCGCCGACCATCCCGCGGTGTGAGTGGTCCATGCCAGATGTGCTGTTCTCACGGTGCTTGGTTCGCAAAGCACTCCTCTCCCTGGACATCCAGAAGTCGAGTGGGCCTGACGGAATCCCCCAATTGTGCTGAAGACGTGTGATCCGGAGTTGGCACCGGTCCTAACGCGTCTTTTCCTACTCCCAAGGCGTAGTCCCGAATTCATGGAAGACAGCTTTGATCCACCCAATCCCTAAAAAAGGCGACCGCTCAGACCCGTCTAACTACAGGCCTATTGCCATCACCTCCTTGTTCTCCAAAATAATGAAATCCATTTTAAACGGCCAGCTCATGAGGTACCTTGAGGATCACCAGCTGATTAGTGACCGCCAGTATGGTTTTCGTCGAGGTCGATCAGCTGGTGATCTTCTAGTCTATCTGACTCATAGATGGGCGGAGGCAGTAGAGTCCAAGGGGAAGGCATTGGCCGTTAGTTTGGACATAGCGAAGGCCTTCGATCGGGTCTGGCACAAATCGCTTCTATCGAACCTTCCTTCCTATGGGCTTCCCGAGAAATTATGCATATGAATCACCAGTTTCCTTGCTGATCTGAGCATCAAGGTCGTAATAGACGGTGCATGCTCTTATTTCAAGCCTATCAACGCTGGTGTTCCACAAGGCTGCGTGCTATCACCAACGCTGTTTCTCCTGCATATCAATGATATGTTACTAACTGGTAGCATTCATTGCTATGCAGACGACAGCACTTTTGATGCCTTATATACCGGCCGTGCCAATATTTCTCAGGAAAACGTCGCTGAGTACCGTGACAAACTTGTGTCTGAAGTCGAGTCTTCGCTTAACAAAGTCTCGGATTGGAGCCAACTAAATCTAGTCCAGTTCAATCCCCAGAAGACACAAGTTTTCGCGTTTACCGCTAAAAAGAACCCCTTTGTCGTATCGCCTCAGTTTCAAGGCACTCGCCTTGCTGCCTCAGCTAGTATCGGAATCCTTGGCGTCGACATATTGAATAGTGTGCAGTTTCGTAGTCACTTCGAAGAGAAGGCCAAATTGGCCTCTAAAATGCTTGGCGTGCTCAACAGAGCGGGACAGTATTTTATGCCGGCACACCGCCGGCAACTTTACAAGGCGCAGGTTTGGCCTCACATGGAATACTGTTCCTATCTCTGGGCAGGGCCTCCCCAGTGCCAGTTCCTTCCACTTGACCGCATCCAGCGCAGAGGGGCTCGAATCGTCGACGACCGTGTCCTTTCCGATCGGCTCGATTCATTGGTACTGCGAAGAGATGTTGCATCCCTTTGCATTTTCTTTCGCATTTACCACGGGGGGTGCTCTGAGGAATTGTTCGGATTAATCCCAGCCGCCAAATTTTACGAACGCACATCGCGGCAAAACTCCCGATAGCATCCACACCATCTGGATGATTGGCGGTCCACCACTGTGCGATTTAGAAGATGTTTTCTTCCTCGCACGACTTTCTTGTGGAATCGATTACCATCAGCGATTTTTCCGGACCGGTACGACTTAGGGACCTTCAAGAAAAGAGCCTACTCCTTTTTAAAAGGCCGGCAACGCATCTGCAATTCCGCTGGTTCCTCTGGTGTTGCAGTTGTTCATGAGCGGCGGTAGTCACATACCATCAGATGAGCCGCAAGCTCGTTTGCCCCCTCTCCTATAAAAAAAAATTAAAATTAAATGTTGAATTTTGTTACCGAGTATGTAAATTATTTCATTTTGGATTATATCTCCAAGATAAGTTGGCATATTTTTGAAATCCGAATCATTCGTTACGCGTCATACATGTTCAGTCATGGAAAGATCGAATTTTCCTAACAGTTCAATACATTTTAAAAAATTACCATTGTTACGGTCGTATAATTTTTGGCTTTGGCCACGAAAAGCCATATTTTGTATACTTAGAAATTGGACCACATATATTATTCTCTTGATTACATCGTACCAGCGCTGCTTTTCAACCTCCAAAAGTTTTTGTTGAATACTATCAATAGTGTTTTTGTTATTAAGAGCGTGAGATAAATCTGTCCATTTTTTATAATTATTGAAATGAGCAAAACTTTTCTCATGTCTGCTGCAATACAAAGCTAGATGTTGCCAATCACTAATTCCCTCGCAGAATTTATTGTATGTTTTGATTCAAGTAGCTTGCAACAGAAGCAATAAACGGCATTTTTGGACACTGAATACAGCAGCCACTCTCTGTGATACTTTTCACTGTTTCCTAAATGCCTTTCATAATAAAACTCGGAAAATTTTCGCCCCGAAGCGTCACGCGGAAAATTGTACTGTTTAATTTTTTTAATCAGATTTTCTATTAAATACTGGATCAAAGTAGCATTTTTCGATGGCGGCGCCTCTATTGTCTTGGCGCCTGTGCGCGCCGCACACTTCGCACACATGGGCGGCGCGGCCCTGGTGGTTAGTTTTCAAGGGTGACAAAGCAAATGCATTTTGATTCTTTATTGAGGATAATCTTCCAATACGGCTGGTCACCGAGGAAGATCACGACCAAAACCCTCCAAAGAAAAACACAACCACGCTAACAAACCCTGTATCTATCTCACCAACCAAGCTTTACATACTAACCTACAACATAAGAACTCTGTCATCGTACGAACGCTTAATAGAATTGGAAGAGGCAATAAAAAACATAAAATTCGACATAATCGGACTATCGGAAGTAAGACGCCAAGGAAATAAGATAGAAGAATATGACAATTATATTCTATGCCACATAGGACTCACACCTGGAAAGTATGGTGTCGGATTTTTACTACATAAAAAACACAAGAATAACATAGAAGACTTCATCGGTATAACAGATAGAGTAGCACTTTTGAATTTAAAAATAAAAGGAAACGAATTATCTCTGATACAAGTATACGCACCTACGGAAACAGCGAAAGAAGAAGAAATTGATATTTTTTATACAAATGTAAACAAAGCTATTAACCAAGCACATAGAAATTTTATATTAATGGGCGACTTAAATGCAAAATTAGGACAACCCAGGCAAGACGAATACTTAGTTATGAAATGAAATGGATATGGAGTAAGAAACCAGAGAGGCCAGAAATTAATAAACTTCGCGCTTGAAAATAAAATCGCAATCCTCAACACCTTTTTCAAGAAAAAACCGAACCAACGGTGGAAATGGCGCTCACCAAATGGAACATACAAAAATGAAATCGATTTTATCATGTCAAATCAACCCAAAATGTTTCAAAACATTGAAGTATTAAATGTCAACTTTTTTTCAGACCACAGACCAGTAAGAGCGACAATAATATTAACAAAACACAAAAAAATAGATCAAATTTCAGCAACTGCCAACACTCTACATTAAGGAAAGAAGAAGAAATATTGAGATACAAAGAGAGTATTACATCTTATCTACCAGGCTTACAAGACTGCTCCACCACCTCTATACAAACCTACCATGATAAAATAATAAAAGCTATCTGCCAAAGCCTTCAGAATGCCTATTTAGAAAATAAAAACGACAACAAAACTCAGAGAATACTATCAGAGCGCACCTTAACACTCATGAAAAGAAGACAAGAGTTACAAAGAACTAAAAATAAAACTCGCCTACTAAAAACTGAACTTTCAGCACTGTATAAGCTAATAAGCAAACTCATAAAACAAGACTATACAACATATAGATATAACATCATCGAATCTGGTACAAGCAGGCAGCTCAAAAAAAGCGTTTAAAGAGTTACAAACATGCAAAATATGGATTGACGGACTAAATCGGGCAAATAAAATACTTAATAGTCGAAACGACATTATAAACGTTGCAACGGAATTTTATAAAACGCTATACAAAGCCAATGAAAAAAAACTAACTACGCAAAGTAACACGAACATCTCAGACCCTGATAGCAAAGAAGCTAGAGTGCAGTTCGACGTAAAAGAAATAGCAGAAGCAATTAAACGTTTGAAATCAGATAAAATCCCAGGTTCAGACAACGTAACTAACGAAGCTATAAAAATAGCCTGCACTCAACTAGCTCCACCTTTGACTCTCCTGTTCAACCGCATACTAGAAACTACCGACACCCCTACTCAATGGTCCGAGTCAAATATAATATTAATTTATAAAAAAGGAAACCCACACGATATAGGCAACTACAGGCCTATAAGCTTATTACCATGCTTGTACAAACTCTTCTCTTCGCTAATAAATCAAAGAATAAGCGCTACATTAGATGCGGAACAACCCATTGAGCAAGCAGGATTTAGAAAAGGCTTTTCAACTATAGACCACATTCACACCTTGGAACTACTAATCGAAAAATATCAAGAACGAAGGAGAGCTCTCTATATTGCTTTTATAGATTACAAAAAAGCATTCGACACAGTGTCCCACTCAAGCATCTGGGAAACGTTGGAACAGCAGGGTGTATAAAATGTATACATACAAATAATAAAAAACATTTACTTGAACAATAAAGGTAGAGTGAAACTGGAAAAAACCGGACCAAGCTTTCCCATTGACAGAGGGGTAAGACAGGGCGATCCCTTGTCTCCGCAATTATTTATTTCCATCCTAGAATCTACAATGAGGAAGTTGGATTGGAAAAAGTATGGACTAAATATCGACGGTAAATACCTTAGTCACCTCCGCTTCGCCGATGATCTGGTTCTGCTGTCAGAAACAGGCACACAGCTACAACTCATGATCCACTCACTGAACGAAGTCAGCAAACAAGTCGGTTTAGAAATGAACCTGTCAAAAACAATGCTAATGACTAACAGTACAGAATCAAGAATATCAGTCGATAACGAGATGCTTACCTATACAAAAAACTACATCTACCTGGGGAAACAAATATCTTTTGACAGAAAAAACAATGAGCTAGAATTAGAACGAAGAACACATAAATCGTGGAATAAATACTGGAGCTTAAAGGAAATATTTAAAGATGATATGTCAGTAAAAATAAAAACTAGAGTGATGAACACATGTCTGCTACCATGCTTAACCTATGCCTGTCAGACCTGGAGATACTCTAGTAAAGAAAAAAACAAAATCATCAGCTGCCAACGCGGTATGGAACGCAGTATGCTAAATATCCAAAAAAGACAAAAAATTAGACACACAAAAATAAGAAATATTTCTAAAGCTACAGACGCCCTAATTCATGCTCAAAGACTAAAATGGAAATGGGCGGGGCATGTAGCGCGATTGCAAGATGAGAGATGGACCAAAAAAATTACTTCATGGAATGGCCCAACAGGGAAACGCTACAGAGGAAGACCCCATGCGAGATGGCAAGACGACATCATAAAGATAGTGGGCCCAAATTGGTTACAAATAGCCAAAGACAGAGACTATTGGGATTCTTTGGAGGAGGCCTTCACCCAAGGAGGGGTTCTTGCAAACCAAACTTATCTAGAAAAATAATTAGTTACTACAATCATAGATAGATAGACATACAAAATACAAAATACAAAATAGATATAATCATAGGTTATATAATAAACATTAGTTTGTAGTAGTAGTAGTAATAAGTCAATTCACTATTAGTAACTGTTTTATTTGTTTGTAAGAAATAAAAGGCTTTTTTATTTATTTATTATTGAGGATAAATGTAGATATCTATAGGCCAAAGCATTTACTTACCAGCAGGTACACCTGTACACTGTGTGCTCGTTGGTTACCCTTATTTTATTAAAAAAAAACCTGTGTAAAGCCCGGTGCTTTTTTCTGATAATCCTTTCAAGAAATAAGCAAGCTTAAGAACTGAGTAAAGCTTTCCGCAGGGCATTCAGAGAAACTGCACGTTCAGCATACATTTTAAACGCCTGTCGTTCTTTTTATCAGCCCAATAAAGTTCACGGCTGGTCATTGTTAAAATTTATTGCATGGTAGAGCCACGCTACAGCTATATTATTGTTGTAGCAAGCCCGATTCTACAACAATAATATAGCTGCGATAATTCAGCCCGAGTGGATCTAAAACAGCAGCTTCTATTGTGTTATTAACCTGTGAGTATAAACAACCAGATACCATTTCTTACTGGAAAGAAGGCATTCCATTTTAGTCCTCAGGAGTGACAACGCATCTGACCTGACCCTGGCCTTAAGGACTAAAATGGAATGCCTCGTTTCCATCAAAAAGTGTCTTCGGTTGTCTACATTTACTAACCATACGAAACACAGCAGCGTTCTATCACGCTGGTATTCTATGAGACTATGGTTCTTCAATTACTGAGCCGATCTATTTGTTTTAAATGTAGCGTATACCTATCAATTGATCTGTAGTATGTGGAGCTCCACATAATCAACATCTTCTCTATGGGTGTCGATGGTTCAGGACCGTGTTTTGTGGTATTTCTTGGAGGAGACCTATGTTCAGCAGTGGACTTACAAACGGTTGTAATGATGATAATGGTTATGGCTCTAACACGCAAGAAAAATAAGCCACGCAAGAAAAAAAGAATTCACACAGAATACTTGCTATTAAATAAAACTAATTGGTACTACGCCCACAAATTCACTTACGTGTACTTAATGTTGCCAGCGTAAAAACCTAATTTCGCACTAAAAACCACCCCTATCCATAAGTCAGTGTTATCGCACCGCCGCACGACGTCCCGGGTGTATAATCGTCGCATTTCGGGGGTTTTTATCGCATGGACCGACGAAACATTATGTTATCGCCAATGCACCACTGTCAATTTAGATGAGCTCCTGACAGATAGGGACTTTGTTTTTTTACGCGATAGATTTTATTTTTAGCTGAGTTTTAATAAATATGCGATTCGTAATTCGACTGTATTTTTGTATGTATGTGACGCGATATCTAGGTTATTGTGTACCGATATTATTTTTTTAATTTTTTACTAGCTGTTCCCCGCGACTTCGCCCGCGTGTAATTTTTTTTATATGATAAAGGTGACAAATGAGCACACATTCCACCTAATTGTAAGTGGTTGCTGTGGCCCATAGACATATACATCTATCCTCGATTACGAATCACCCGTGAGGACTAAGATACAATGCCTCCTTTCTAGTAAAAAGGGTCTCCGGTTCTCCACACTCACCATACGAAACACAGCAGCAATAAGATGCTAATTTAGGTTTTCAACGTTATTGCGCGGAACTCTAAATCTTTTTCTGAAATAAAAGTAGCAATAATTACTCCTTACATCATCAACTGTGTGCCAATGAAAGTCCCATCAAAATCGGTCCAGCCGTTTCGGAGAATAGCCGGAATAAACAGGCAGACAGACAAAATTTTAAAAATTGTGATTTTGTTATAAGTACCATATATACTTTCATATGCATTTAGTGAAAAGCTGTTATTATGAAATTACAAACAGACTCTCCAATTTTATTATTTGTATAGATTAAAAAGAATTAAACTACTTTTACGGATTCTATCGCGTTTAATTAACTTATTTTTATTAATACCCGACGTTTCGGGTGCTTTACAGCACCCATGGTCACGGGGAACTAAGGTGATTGACGTCCCAATGTCAAAATTAACCAGGAGTACCTTCAGCTTTTTAATTATAAATTTTGGTCCGATCTACGCAGAGTGTGTTTTGAAGTCTTACAGTGGTATGCTTGGGTTTAGTTTTAATTTTATTAATAGAATAGAATAGAATAATTTTTTATTCAATATAGATCACATGTGTAATTCTTATTGAAAGTCATTTTTTTACTTTACCACTAGTTCGAAAAAAAAAACCTCTGTCCTGGGAAGAACCAGGAAGAAACCCAGCGGGACTTTTTTTTTAAATAACAGCTTACAATCATGATGTTACACAAATTAACAACACAACAAATTAGAAATAGCTTGGTAGCGATCACCTTATTTCCAGGGGTTATTATCATCCATAAATTCCTTAATATTATAATAACCCTTTTTATACAAACTTAGTTTAATAAAGTTTTTGAACTTTGAGCAGGTCAAACTTTGTATATTTTCTGGAATTTTGTTGTAAAAGCGTATACATCGCCCCAAGAATGAATTACTGACTCGATGGAGTCGAGTAACTGGTACTACTAGCTTGTGTCTGTTCCTAGTATTTACAGAATGAATATAACTTATTTTTGTAAAACAACTTTTATTTTTATGTACGTACATTGCATTTTCATAAATGTATTGAGAGGCCAAAGTTAATATATTAATTTCCTTAAATTTTGTCTCAGCGACTCTTTAGGCTTTAAATCATAAATTGCTCTTATGGCCCTCTTCTGTAAAACAAATATAATTTCAGTGTCAGCTGCGTGTTCCCATAGCAAAATACCATACGACATTATGCTATGGAAATAGCTAAAGTAAACTAGTCTAGCTGTTTCAAAACTGGTTATACTTCTAATTTTTTTACAGCATATGCTGCAGAACTAAGTCTGCTTGCTAGTTTTGATATATGGGGGCTCCATTGAAGCTTCGCGTCTAGTGTGATTCCAAGAAAAATGGTGGTATCTACAAGACTCATGTCATGAATTTCATACATTTCGTTTTAGTGCCATTTAAATGCAAATTATTAACATTGAACCAATTTACTAATTTAGATATAGCATTATTTACTTCGTCATATTTTAGTAATTGTCGACTTAATTTGAAAATTAAAGAAGTGCTATCTGCAAATAATACTATATCATGGTTATCCCCTACTATGTAAGGTAAGTCATTAATGTATACAAGAAACAGAAAGGGGCCGAGAATTGAGCCTTGAGGCACGCCCATTTGTACCATCGATCCGGAAGAGCTCATACCGTTAATGACAACTTTTTGCGTTCTCTTACTTAAAAATGATATAATTAATTTAAGAGCATCACTTCTTACACCGTAGTGAAAAAGTTTCGTGGTCACTTGGAAGGAAAGGCCAAATTGGCCTCTAAAAAGCTTGGCGTGTTTAGCAGAGCGAGAGAGTATTTCATGCCGGCACATCGCTTGCAACTTTACAAAGCGCAAGTTCGGCCCCACATGGAATACTGTTCTCATTTCTGGGCTGGGGCACCCCAGTGCTAGCTCCTTCCACTTGACCGCATCTAGCGTAGAGCGGTTCGAATCGTCGACGACCGAGTTCTTTCTGATCGGCTCGATACACTGGCGCTGCGTAGAGATGTTGCATCTCTTTGCGTATTTTATCGCATCTATCACGGGGAGTGCTCTGAGGAATTGTTCGGACTAATTCCAGCCGCTCAATTTCACCATCGCACATCGCGACAAAACTCGCGTTACCATCCATACCATCTGGATAATTGGCGGTCCACCACTGTGCGATTTAGAAGAAGTTTTCTCCCTCGCACAACTTGCTTGTCGAATCAATTACCACCAGCGAATTTTCCGGACCGATACGACTTAGGAACCTTCAAGAAAGGAGCTTACACTTTTCTAAAAGGCCGGCAACGCATCTGCAATTCCCCTGGTGTTGCGGTTGTTCATGAGCGGCGGTAGTCACTTACCATCAGGTGAGTCGCATGCTTGTTTGCCCCCTCTTCTATAAAAAAATATATCATTATTGTTATTTAATTGTGTCAGTACAAAAAAAAATGCTTGGAGAAACAAAACTTTTGACATGCTATAACCCTTGTAAATTTAAATTTTATGATTATGTGCCGACACGTCATTTTTTACTTATAAAGATTATACATACAACGTGTAACAAAAACCCTGTGGTTCCCTTTAAGTGCGTTATCAGGGTCAGTATTCAAACGTAAAGAAATAATTTTTTTTTTTCAAAAAACTTGAACATTTAAAAATTTAATTTTAATTAAAAAAAATTATTTGCAAATTGTATGTGGTTTTATTAACTCTAACTGACACGAGCATCGGTGAAGGGGGTTCTTTCACAATCCTCTTATTGTTCGTATAATGCAGAGTTAATAAAACCACATACAATTAGCAAATTTTTTTAATTAAAATATTTTTTAAATGTTCAAGTTTTTTGAAGAAAAAAAATTTATTTCTTTACATTTGAATACTAATTCTGATAACGAACTTCACGGTAACCACAGGGTTTTTGTTACATGTTGTATAATCGTTGCTTCAATGCTATCCAAAGTTTCCATTTCTTATGCAAAATAACCTTAAAGTAGTGCTTTAAGTAAAGGAAATGGTGACTTTTACTTGGCTGAGAATTTTAACTTTTGACAGTTCTAACTTGGAGCAATTACTTAACAATAGAATACAAATCATTACTCAAGTAATTACTTTTACACAAGTAATTACTTTTACTTGTATATAAATACGGGTGTAAGAATTAAAGTTCTAAATACAGAATGAGAAATTACTTTATTATTAATAACTTATTAAATTTTTATTCTTTTTATTTATTTGAAGTAAGCTTTCACATTTTATTAAAAGTTATTTCTTACCCTTTTGAGAGGACTAACGGATATCACAATATCAATGTTATCGATTTTGTATTTATATTCTTTATCTATATTTAATATTCATCCCCTATTTTGCCACTTTTGGTGGTGTTTGTTTTTATAGAATTAGGGTGACAAACGAGCACACAGTCCTCCTGATGGTAAGTGGTTGCTGTGGCCCATAGACATATACATCTATCCTCGATTACGAATCAAAATGCAGATGCGTTGTCAGCCGTGAGGGCTAAGATGGAATACCTTGTTTACAGTAAAAAAGAGTCTCCGGTTCTCTACACTCACCATAAGAAACACAGCAGCGTTATGTTGCTATTTTACGCTGGTATTCTGTGAGAGCGTGGTCATTCCCCGGTCGAGCCGACCCATTCGTGCTACAACTATACCAGTAATATAGCTGCAGCATGGCTCTACCACGTAAAGATTTTTAACTGACTTCAAAAAAAGGAGGAGGTACTAGGTACTCAATTCGACTATATTTTTTTGTTTGTTACCTCAGACCTTTTTTCTAGGTGAATCAAATTTGATGATTCTTTTTTTATTTGAAAGCTGGTGCTTCTCATTTAGTACTATATAAATTTGTTCAAGATCTGACTTGTAGTTTTTGAGTTATCCTTAATAATGCGTATTTAATTGACTTCAAATACATTGATGGTGTTCTCATTTTATTTATATTGAAGTCGATTGTACAATTTTTTTTACTTTACCACTTGTTTCATCCGCAACTCTTGCGTTGGTCCAATACACCAATACACCTCTGGACCTAAAAGTTCGGGAAGTTTGCGCTGTGGAAAGAGCTTGGCTTCTGGGGACTTCTGACTACATTCCCAACGATATCACATTAGAGAAACCCACTCCCGTCTCCGAATTGCTCCATCCCGCCCAACGCTTCTCCTTAATGACCAGGACATTTACTAATCATACAGCGACTGAATCTGTATCTGGAAAACAAACCAACTACTACATTTACACGAACAGAAGTAAGCAGGACAACGGTGCGGGGGGACGCCTTCTTGTGTTATCATCTTACTAATCTAAATCAAGTAGCCTACAGTAAGAAATTTAAATTACACAATACATGTACAGTATTCCAGGCAGAGCTTTTTTTTATTATCTCACCTTGTAGGGGATAGTCATGATATAGTATTATTTGCTGATGATACTTCCTTGATTTTTAAACTTAAACGTCAATCATTTAAATGTAACGAAGTGAATAATGCTATATCAAAATTAGTGCATTGGTTTCACGTTAATAATCTGCATTTGAACGGAAATAAAACTAATTGTGTTAAATTTACAACAACGAATGTTAAAAATCTGAATACCAATGTGTTTTTAAATGGGGAGGAATTGAGTCCTGTTGTATCCACTGTTTTTCTTGGCATCACTCTTGATGCAAAGCTCCAGTGGGGCCCCCATATATCCAAATTAGCAAGCAGACTAAGTTCTGCAGCCTATGCTGTTAAAAAGATTAGAGGTCTCACTAATGTCGAGACAGCTAGATTAGTTTACTTTAGTTATTTTCATAGCATAATGTCTTATGGGATTTTGCTATGGGGAAATGCGGCTGATTCAGAAACTATTTTTGTTTTACAGAAGAGGGCCATTAGAGCTATTTACAATCTAAAACCGAGAGAGTCTCTTAGAGATAAATTTAAAGAAATTAATATATTAACTTTGGCCTCTCAGTATATTTACGAAACTTTAATGTATGTTCACAAAAACAAAGATAGTTTTAGTAAAAGAAGTGATATACATTCTGTAAACACTAGGAACAAACACAAGCTAGTGATACCAGTTTCTCGACTCCACAGAGTCAGTAATTCATTCTTAGGGCAATGTATACGCTATTACAACAAGGTCCCGGAAAGTGTACAGGTTCTCTCTATTACCAAGTTTAAATGTTTTATTAAGCTGAAACTGTATAAAAAGGGTTATTATAGTATAAATGAATACATGGTTGATAATAACCCCTGGGAATGAGGTGATCGCTTCCAAGCTGTTTCTAAAATAAATTTTGTAAATAGTTCGTAATCATTTATATTGTAAAATTTATTTTAAAAAAAAAGTCCCGCTGGGTTTCTTGCTGGTTCTTCCCAGGACAGAGGGTTTTTTTTCGAACCAGTGGTAAAGTAAAAAATGACTTTCAATAATAATTACACATGTAATGTATATTGAATAAAAAATATTCTATTCTATTCTATTTTATTATTATTTTGCAGGCATGCAGGTGGATCAAAGAACACAAACACGCACACACCATCATATACACTGGCTCACTCTCATCCATACACGCCATACAAAATAGAAGCAACACACATCCCATTATCACACAGATGCACCAAACCATACATGAACACAGTAAAACAGGCACCATATAACTGGGATGGATCAAGAGTCATTCAGCCATAGCTGGCAATGAGGCGGCTATCAAGGCTGCGAACGCCGGCTCTAAGCTGCACAAACGGCCTGACTACTCGGCCTTTCCCATCACATACCTCAAGCACACCATATGAACACAAAACTGTGCAACCTGGCAGTCTAGGTATTATAGCGCAGAACAGGGCTCACCAACCACGGTTTTCATAAAGAATACCTCTGCCATTTTAAAATAACCGACAATAATTATTGCCCATGTAATAATGCCACCCCACAGACGCTGGAGCATCTAATAGAGCATTGCCCTGCATTTTCTGTGCAACGACTAAATCATGGGTTATTATGTAAACATTTAAGAACCTCTCCATATAAATTGATAGATTTAATAAAGAAGGAATCCCTTCTGGATTCCAACATTCAGTTCATTAATAAAATTGTTAAAAGCCTTAAGAATTTCAACAAAACTTGTACACCTGTAAATAATGATAGAAACAGCTAGTAATTAAGCAAAACTTTTCTCAATATGTACTGTTTTTTAAAAATTTATTTTTTTGGCTATTACGTACAATTAATAAGTATTGTCTTATATTATTTTGATTATTTTTTAGGTTTAGTCTTTGTTTTAGTTATATTATTTTGTTTATTGTATGTAATAATACCATTTTGTTTGTTTTTGAAACAAATATTTCCCATTGTTTTTAAATTTCTCTGATTTATTGTGTCATTATGTTACTCGTACTTTATTTCTGTGACTAGAATTAATATTACTCTTGGTTTAATTTTATTTTCTTAATATAATTGTAATATTATTTTAATTTACCTTTGTTATTATTATATTGACTGTGTTAATAATTAAGGTTACTTTGTTTTATTTTATATTATTTTGTTTATTTTAATGTAATTAAAGATATTGAAAATACAAATAACATAAAGTACCTCGGCATAATAATAGACAAGAATCTAACTTTCAAAGAACATATAAACTATTTAGTTCAAAAAATTAGAAAGCTTATCTACATATTTAAAAACTTAAGACATATCGCAAATTGGAATTTAATTAAAACTGTATATGAATCGTAATACCGTGTAGTGGCGGTTAAGAATATCCACTACCCCATATCTTCCCGTGGGTGTCGTAAAAGGCGACAAAGGGAAACAGGCAGGAGATGGGCAGCAGCATCTTCCTGATAATAGCCAAAATAACAATAAAAAAAAACTGCGGTTGCCAACCCGCTCGCCAAGCGTGGCAACTATGGCAATATACCCCCCATGAGCAATGACAATAATAAACGGCCCCCAGTCCCCGGCAGCCCCGCTATTCCTGGCTACGGTGGCGACCATGGTAACGGCGGGGCAGGGGGTGCTAAGAATCTCCGGTGGAGGTTCGGTTGCCACCTACGACGACTCGACCTGGCAACATACAACGCACGCACCCTGAGGACTGACGAGAAGATTGTGGAGCTGGAAGAAGAGATAGACAAGTTACGCTGGCATATTATAGGATTATCCGAAGTCCGAAGAGAGGGGGAGGACACGGTAATCCTCGAATCCGGCAACTTGCTCTATTACCGGGAGGGCGACCATCTGTCCCAAGGAGGTGTCGGATTTATCGTCCACAAGTCTCTCGTTAACAACGTTGTAAAGATTGGAAGTGTGTCGACGAGGGTTGCGTACCTTATACTCAGAATCACCAAACGGTATTCGCTGAAGGTCATACAGGTTTACGCACCAACCTCGGCACACCCCGATCAGGAGGTGGAGGAAATGTATGAGGATATCTCTAGAGCCATGCATTCCTCCAAAACCCAATATACGGTGTTAATGGGAGACTTCAATGCAAAACTAGGCACAAGAGAGAACGGTGAGCTGAAAGTAGGGAAATTTGGAATAGGGCAACGGAACCCAAGGGGCCAGCAGTTGGCTGACTTCATGGAGAAAGAGGGACTCTTTATGATGAACTCTTTCTTCCAGAAGCGGCCCCACAGGAAGTGGACCTGGTCGAGCCCCGACGGTTCGACAAAAAATGAGATTGACTTCATTATGACGACCAGACGACAACTGTTCAGTGATGTCTCAGTGATCGCGAGGGTGAAAACCGGCAGCGATCACCGAATGGTTAGAGGCACACTGAACCTAAACGTTAAGTTGGAGAGGTCTCGTCTAATGAAGTCAACGCTCCGTCCCCCTCGTGCTCTAATCCAAAGTCCCGAAACCTTTCAGCTCGAGTTACAAAACCGTTTTCAGTGCCTAGAAGACTGCAATGAAGTGGACGATTTGAATGACAAGCTCGTGGAAACTGTCCATGCGGTCGGAGCTAAGTTCTGCAAGACCCGCCGCAGAAAAACACAAAAACTCTCCGATCACACTCTTAATCTCATGGCTGTTAGACGGGAGATGAAGCTACATTCTTCAACAGATTTAACAGCATACAGGCAACTGAGCAGACAGATCTCCAAATGCATGCGGCGGGACTTACGCAAATTCAATACAGCTCGTATTGAAGAAGCGATCGAGCGGAACCAAGGCTCCAAAGTCTTTGCCAGAGATCTGTCTGCCAGAAAGCGCCAACTGTCAAAGCTGAAGACAGAATGTGGCAGCATCGTTTCCGGGGCACCTGAGATTTTGAGTGAGATTGAGAGGTTCTATGGGCAGCTGTACACGTCATCGTTGGAGCCACACGCAAGTGTGAGTAACGATCCAAGAGCGAGTCTTATCCGACATTATTCCGATGATATCCCGGACGTCAGTCTGAGCGAGATTAGAATGGCTCTCCAGCACCTTAAAAACGGCAAGGCCCCAGGCGAGGATGGAATTACAGCGGAGCTTCTGAAAGCGGGTGGAAAACCGGTACTTGAAGTCCTTCAGAAGCTCTTTAATTCCGTCCTCCATGGTGGCATTACACCGGAGGCGTGGAGCAGAAGTGCGGTGGTCTTGTTCTTCAAGAAAGGCGACAACGCTCTCTTGAAGAACTACAGACCGATTTTCCTTCTGAGCCGCGTCTACGTGCTGTTTTCGAGAGTCATTACGAATCGTCTCGCGCGCAGACTTGACGACTTCCAGCCTCCCGAACAAGCCGGTTTCCGAAAAGGCTTTAGCATCATAGACCACATACATACCCTTCGGCAAATTGTACAGAAGTCCGAGGAGTACAATTTGCCACTATGTCTGGCGTATGTGGACTATGAGAAAGCCTTTGATTCCGTCGAAATTTGGGCGGTGCTGCAGTCCCTTCAGCGGTGCCAAGTTGACTGTCGGTATATCGAAGTGTTGAAGTGCTTGTACAGTAGGGCTACGATGGCTATCCGAGTACAGAACCAGAGTACGAAACCTATCCAATTGCAGAGAGGTGTAAGACAGGGTGACGTCATATCCCCGAAACTCTTTACCGCTGCATTGGAAGATGTTTTCAAGCTTCTGGACTGGAAAGGATACGGTATCAACATCAATGGCGAGTGCATCACTCACCTTCGATTTGCCGACGATATAGTCCATATGGCAGAATCGTTGGAGGACCTAAGCACTATGCTCAATGACCTCAATAGTGTTTCCCAACGGATAGGTCTTAAGATGAACATGGACAAAACAAAGATCATGTTTAATGTCCATGTCACACCTATGCCGGTAGTTGTTGGGAACACTAAGCTCGAAGTTGTTGACGAGTATGTTTACCTGGAACAAATAGTCCGACTAGGTAAGTCCAACTTCGACCGAGAGGTCGATCGACGGATTCAACTCGGCTGGGCAGCGTTCGGGAAGCTACGACACATCTTCTCGTCAGACATACCTCAAAACTTGAAAACGAGACTTTACACCCAGTGCGTGTTGCCAGTGATGACATACGGAACTGAGACGTGGTCCTTCACTGCTGGCCGGATGAGGAAGCTCAAAGTCGCTCAGCAAGCTATGGAGAGGGCTATGCTCGGAGTTTCTCTGCGTGATAGACTCAGAAATGAGGATATCCGCAGTAGAACTAGAGTGACCGACATAGCCCAACGGATTAGTAAGCTGAAGTGGCAATGGGCCGGCCATATAGCTCGAAGAACCGACAACCGATGGGAAAGAAAGGTTCTCGAGTGGCAGCCTCGTACCGGCAGGCGAAGTGTAGGGCGTCCCCCCACTAGATGGAGTGACGACCTAGTAAGATATGCAGGAAGTCGATGGATGCAGGTGGCTCAGGACCGTGCTTTGTGGCATTCTTTGGGGGAGGCCTATGTTCAGCAGTGGACTAGTGAAGGGCTGTAATGATGATGATGATGATGAATCGTTAGGTAAATCTATCCTGTCCTATGGCATTTCTGTATGGAGAGGCTCTAGTAAAACATTAATGATGGAAGTTGAAAAGGTACAAAGGATGATATTAAAAATTGCCTTGAAAAAACCTAGGACGTATCCGACTACGAACTTATACGCAGAAGCCAATGTGTTAACGGTTCGAAAAATTTACATATTATCAATAATCTTAAAAAAACATAGTTTGGATAATATAAGGAACTCTGGTACGAGGAGAGATTATGAAGTCTGTGAAATTATTCCGGTAAAAAAATTTTTTGCTCAAAAGTTTTTAAGTTTTAGAGGTAGTCGATTATATAACAAAGCAAACAAATTACACCGTATCATTAACCTAACTAAATTTGAATGTAAAAAGAAAATTTCAAATTGGCTGCTTAAACTTGATTACGAAAAAACAGAACAATTACTGCAGATTGCATCTTAACATACCACGTACGAGTTAACCCACACATACACACATACACACACTCACACATACACACACACACACACACACACACACACACACACACACACACACACACACACACACACACAAACACACAAACAATAAGATTAACTGCTTGCGCGTATGCTCTCTCGCAAACGGAAAAAAGTCTCTGCTATATACGTATAATAAAAAAAAAAGAAACATCTAGTTGATCATTCTAATGGGGAGCCGGGAGATCCGTAGCACAGGGTATCCTAGTGTGGACTCCCGTCTCCCACAAATTTATGTACCTCTTTGTTTTTTTTTTTTTATAAAAAATATATATGTTTTTAAAAGATAAAATATGCAATTGTACAATTTGTGGGAGAAAATAATAAAGGTTTATTTTATTTTTTTTATTTATTTAATTATACCATTTCGTTTGTTTTAAAACAAAGATTTCCCTTTTTTAATTTTATAGATAGATACCATGTGTGTTTATTTCCTTTTACTGTCTTTATATTATTTTGTCTGTGATTAGAGATAAGTATACTTTATTTTACTTTTTTATATTTTCGATTATTTTATTATTTAATTTTAATTATACTAATTCATTACATTATTGTCATTATGTTATTATATCTTGAGCAATTTATAACCTAGGTCCAAAGTAATCGCTTAGAGAAAATGTTAAAGAAATAAATATATTAATTTTGGTTTCTCAATATATATACCCAAAATATAATATATGTACCTTCACATAAACAAAATATAGTCTTTTAAAAGTAGCCACGTAGATTCTGTAAATACTAGGAACAAGCACAAGTTAGATATACTAGTTACTCAACTCCAAAGAGTCAGTGATTCCTTCATGGGGCGATGTGTAAGCTTCTACAACAAAGTCCCAGAAAATATGAATCCCTATCTTTCAAAAAGTTTTAAATTTTTATAAATCAAAAATGTTTAATAAGGGAATGAGGTAATTGATAACATGCTGTTTCTTATGTCATTGCTCATGGGGGGTATATTGCCATAGTTGCCACGCTTGGCGAGCGGGTTGGCAACCGCAGTTTTTTTTTATTGTTATTTTGCTGTTATCAGAAAGATGCTGCTGCCCATCCTCTGCCTCAGTTTCCCTTACCTGGTAAGATATGCAGGAAGTCGATGGATGCAGGTGGCTCAGGACCGTGCTTTGTGGCATTCCTTGAGGGAGGCCTATGTTCAGCAGTGAGCTTGTGAAGGGCTGTAATAATGATGATGATGTTTCTTATGTCCTCATACTAATTATTTAAAATAATATATTGTAAATTAATTTTATTGAAAAAATGTCCCGCTGGGTTTCTTGCTGGTTCTTCCCAGGACAAAGGTTTATTCCGAACCAGGGTTAAAATTAAACAATTACTTTCAATAAGAGTTACTTGTAATCTATATTGAATAAAATCTATTCTATTCTATTCTAAGCATAAAAATGTTCCTACAGATATATCAAATAAGAGAAGTCTGACAACAGTCTAGCCGAAAGTCAGGTCGGTTGCTCAATGTTTGACCTCGAGTGACACCATCGTCTGGGCACCGCCGTATCTCCCACATTTCCGTTGCTTTATGGGCACCGATAAGGGTCACAAATTGCTTAATTTATAGTTGAATAATTAGTTATGATAATGTGACTGAAGTCGGTAAAACTATATCTGCCTTATTACATAACTTGATTTACTAATATATATGTACTCTTATACTTTGTCTCCTTCATAAAAAAACGTGGTAGAGCAACGCTGCAGCTATTTATGGTTGTAGCACGAATGGGTCAGCTCAACCGGGGTAGGACCACGCTCTCACAGAATACCTGCGTGAAATAGCGGCTTAATGCTGCTGTGTTTTGTATGGTGAGTGTAGAGAACCGGAAACCTGTTTTACTGCAAACGAGACAGAAACAGATACTGAAAATTTTATTCAGATTATAAATAATACTTATTGAATAATAATACTTGACTTTCAGTCACTCTTTTGTTTAATTGCCACTGGTTCGAAAAAAACCTCTGTCCTGGGAAGAACCAGCAAGAAACCCAGCGGGACTTTTTTTTTTAAATAACAGCTTACAATCATGTATGTTACTCAATTAACTACACAAAACAAATTAGATATAGCTTGGTAGCGATCACCTCATTCCCAAGGGTTATTATCGTCCATAAATTCCTTAATATTATAAGAAGCCTTTTTATACAAACCTTTTTATGAAGGTTTTGAACTTTGAGCAGGTCAAATTTTGTATATTTTCTGGGATTTTGTTGTAAAAGCGTATACATCGCCCCAAGAATGAATTACTGACTCGGTGTAGTCGAGTGACTGGTACTTCTAACTTGTGTCTGTTCCTAGTATTTACAGAATGCATATCACTTAATTTTGTATACATACATACATACATATAATCACGCCTCTTTCCCGTAGGGGTAGGCAGAGACCAGTTCTTTCCACTTGCTACGATCCTTACATACTTGTTTTGCTTCGTCCACTTTCATTATTCCCTTCATACATGCTCTACGGTTTAGGGTACTCTTGACCTGGCCTTTTTTCAAGACGTCCCTGATTTGGTCTAGAAATGTCCGCCTAGGTCTACCTCTTCCAACACTTTCATTCACACTCGCCTTATACACTTTTTTCGTCAATCGTTCTTCATTCATTCTCTCGACATGGCCAAACCATCTCAGCATACCTTTCTCAATTTTTGTCACTACATCTTCTTTCAGACCACAACGTTTCCTTATCTCACTATTTCTTATCCTGTCACTCAGTTTAACTCCTATCATACTTCTTAATGCTCTCATCTCAACTGCATTTATTCTGCTTTCATGTTTCTTCTGCCATACCCAACTTTCACTTCCGTACATGAGTGTCGGAACCAACACCCCCTCATGCACAGCCAAACGAGCCTTGTTAGACACCTTCCGACTGCTCATAAAGGAGTGCAAAGCTCCATTCACCATGTTTCCTGCATTCACTCTTCTTTCGATATCACTCTCACACTTTCCTTCATTTGGTATAACTACCTTTATTTTTATACATTTATTACCTACGTACATATATTACATTTTCATAAATGTATTGAGAGGCCAAAGTTAAAAAAATAAAAAATATAATAATTTCCCTGAATTTTTGTCGGACCGACTCTTTAGGTTTTAAATCATAAATTGCTTTTATGGCCCTCTTCTGTAAAACAAATATCATTTCAGTGTCAGTCGCGTGTCCCCATAGCAAAATGTATGGTTACAACATTATGCTATAGAAATAGCTAAAGTAAACAAGTCTAGCTCTTTCCAAACTGATAAGATTTTTAATCTCTTTAACAGCATATGCTGCAAAACTGAGTCTGCTTGCTAATGTTGATAAATGGGAGCTCCGCTGAAGCTTCGCGTCTAGTGTTGTTCCAAGAAAAATGGTGTTATCGACAAACCTCAGTTCCTCCCCATTTAAAATTGTATTAGTATTTAATTGTTTGACATTTGGAGTCACGAATTTCATACATATCGTTTTAGTACCTTTTAAATACAAATTATTAACATTAAACCAATTTAGTAATTTAGATATAGCATTATTTACATCGTCATATTTTAATAATTGTCTTTTTAATTTCAAAATTAATGAAGTGTTATCAGCAAATAATACTGTATTATGGTTATCCCCAACTATGTAAGGTAAGTCATTAATATATACAAGAGGCATTCCATGTTAGTCCAGGGATGACAACGAATCTTTAATTTGATTTTTAATCGAGGATAAATGTAGATGTCTATGGGCCACGACATCCACTTACCATCAGGTGGACTGTGCACTCTTTTATCAGCCTTATTCTATAAAAAAGCTTTCCTATTTGCTGTCGAATTCCGTACTTAACATAGTCTATCATTTTTATAATTTTAAACATGCGATAATATTGTAGCCTAATTGGACTTATGCATTTTAGGACCCCAGGAAATATAAAAAAACTTATTCGTACTATTATGCGTACTATTAAATGATTGACCGCATTATAAGGCAGTGGCTCAGTATTGAGTGGCAGCGTCTAGATCCGCGGGTCGAATCCCATGCGAAACAAGTATTTGTAACGCCTACAAATAATTTTTCCAGGTCTGGATGTTTATCCTTGATCAATTTACGTTTTTAATATTTCTCCGCAATTCCTTTACTATTGCAAATGTGAGTGAGCATAAGGTAAGCCGTCAATGCCGCATGCTCGTTTGAGATATTTTAAGTCAAGTATAAAATATTTTTAGCCACGTGGTTCTTCGCTCATTATTATGAACAAACATTAATGACTAATTTTCTGTATTAGAAAGGTGATTCCATCTAAATTTAAAGAAAAAATATTGAAGTGCAAAAACAGGGAAAATTTTAATAAGTATATCTATATCTTGGTATACTTGCTACCTTGAGTTTGTTGATAAATGCTTAGTCCACTGAAATTAATCAAATATTTAAAAAAAAATACCGACTACCAAAAAAATTAAAACGTCGTCGGTAATTAGATATGTATAGTAGAGAAAAATAAAAGCGTCGACTTCAGAAGCTGTTAAAATATGTTGAAGTTATATTATTCTTTTAGTTTTTTAATCTGTATGTATTTTATTGATAATAGCTGATTGATTAAAACTAACTAGATGATGTAATTCTCTTACACCGCTGCCTTCTTTTTCGCTAACACCTTGCAATTTATTCCTTATCAAAAAGTGATAAGGTTGTTTACTGCAATTCAATTAAACAATGGACTGCGCGAATTATGTCAACAAAGTCTTTCAATAACCGTATTTATTATCGTAAAAGATTTATTAGCGTAATAAACACCTTTCGTCACCTATCTAAGATCAAAGTTCAATGTTATATATCGTATGATGTGTAGAAAAAAAAAACAATTTATTTTTATCAACCTTCGTATCGCACCCTTAATTGATTGGGGTCAGACGAGATGAAAGGTCGAGTTTTCTTTCAGCGGTCACACGTTGACAAAACACTTTAAGTATATATATATATTGTCACGTACATTGCGTTCTTGTTGTTCTACTGGTAATATGATAGTACCTGGATACCAAGTATTTTTTTTTTGGTAATCGTGTTTTTAGAAATTATATTTCAATTAAAAAAATAATAGTATTACTATTAGCCAATAGATGTCAGGAAGAGTCAAATTTTTTAGTTTATGTTTAAGTTGATTATCGATAAGGAGTTATTGATTTGACTTTTATCTTTGTACCGAAACATCGCTAATAGGATACAAATATGTCGGTTTCTTTACTAATGTCATTACCATTTTTTTCGTGTTTTAAAAAATATATATATGACGGCACCTACACCGTTGTAGATGCGGTGGCGTTGGTCTAGCTAGGCAGAATTCTTGTAAACGACACGTGTACCGCACACCTGCGGCATTGCACCCGCGTTGCCGCCCGTCCTGCGTGTATAAAACGGACTGAGCGGCCGCCGTTAAGACAGTCTTGGCTCTGACGTGGAACGTAGCGGTTGTCGTATTCCGTTACTAGTTTATCCTCGACTCGTTGGATAATTAATTTGTGTAAACGAATTAATTATTATTCCTAACTACAAAATCAGTCTCTGTACTATACCCACTATACTTTCTACATCAGAAGTGGGATAAAGTCCCCCTTAATGCCCACATATAATCTTCGAATAGTATGAGAATTATTACATTTGTAAAGGCTATAATGCATTTCGCATTAATGGATCTCTTCTTATGTTAAATACCGTAATAAAATTTGCTGTCCTACTTACGATATTGTCGTATCATTAAAGTGTAGAGAAAAGATAAAGTGAAATTATTTAAGCCAAAAAATAAATCCTTTTGTTCGATTTGTATTAAAAGTACCCTCAAGTATTTTCATTATTTCTGACGTACCTAAATATGTTAACAAATGAAAGAAATGTTGGAGATATTCTGAATGAGTTATAGTTTGCATTCAGTGGAAGTTTAACTTGCTCAAGTAATGTTATAATTTGATACACGAGGTGTGATTTACATGGCCTAGTTTTAAAGTTCAAAATGTTTAAACGATGTACCGAAAAAAAGAACATGATTACTTTAACGTGCTATGACTTAAAAACACTAAGTAGTATTTTTGTGATCTAATGTGATGATAAGTATTACAGTTTACTCCGAGCATTACGTAGTCTACAAACTTGGAATGGTTTAGTGGAAAGCGTGGAGCTGTAGCGCTCGCTTTTGAGTATGCTGTCGGCTTATGACTCCGCGGACTTATTATTTGTCGCTGCTACTGATCACCATTTGATACACGAGGAAAGTAAATTTATCCTAAACATTGGCTCAGAAACTATTTTGTAAGAATGAGTGTTTACATTTTTAATTGGTTGCGAAAAATGCCGGAAAACCGAAGTATAACTGATGAAAGTGAAGTAGAGCCAATTGGTTCTGACATTGAAGAGAGTATTTAAGTTTACATGAGGAGCGGACCATACCAGAGGTTGTCGTGTAGCCGCAGCTCAGTATTTGGTGCCCTAGAAAGGCGAATGGTGTACCAAGAGTAGTGCTGCATTTCTTGAAATCAAGTTCCGACTGAGTATTTTTAATGTTTTCTTTTATGTGTTACAGTAGCACGTGTGATGTGATTACAAGTGCGTGAGTGTGTGCCTTGCTGGTCGTAACAGACTGCCAGGTCCAGCTGTAACATGGCCTGGTTTCGGCAGATGCGTATGCGCGTATACGCAGGCGCCATCCTGGAGCGCGCGTATGCTGTACATCGCGATGCCTCGGAAGTCGTGTACTCTGTATGCGTGGGAGTCACACTGTGTGCGCGGAAGTCGTATGCTGTGTGCACGGTAATGTTTTCTGAACATGTATTAGGCTCTGTCCTGGCAGGCGGTGTCCTGGTTCACGTTTTTAATGTGGTTCACATAGTTAACGTGGGATCTCGCAAGTTCAAGTAAGAGTATGTGTCAGATACTTCGTATGAAGACCTATGTTTACTTGTGAAAGCGAAGTGCTTTATTATAGTCCAAGGTATGAGAACGTATTTCTGTTTTAGGGCCTCGTATGTGTGATAGATGAGAGAACAGGCAACTGTGTATGTTGTCCTTATAGTTAACAATTTGTTTTTCACGCAGATCATGATGACTACAACCCCGACGATGCTTGTAAACCCTCAGGTGCTCCTGCTGCTCTCGTTTTGTTGTAATTTGATAGTTCACGCGAAACATGATTATCATTTGCTATATTTTGAAGTTCAAGACTTTTAAGGGTTGTACTACAATAAAGGATTAACTTTAACACGCTATGAATTAAAAATAATAAGTGACATTTTTGTGTTCTAATGTGTTGATCAGTGTTGCAGTTTGCTCCGAATACTGTGTGGTCGACAAGATTGGGGTTTGATGTCGAGAGATTCGTAGAAGTCTCTACAACAATGATCAATGAGGAAGATGTTGTGACGGCTAATCGAACATGGTCAGGTACGGCCGAGCGCTAATAAGATTGAGCCTACATCGCTAAAGTCTGTAACTTATCGGCAGATCTTACGGCAAGGCAATTCAAGTGGCCGCCGAACACATCGTCCTTTGGTGCTGGAAATGAACGTCTGAGGCTTGGTCGGCTTTCGTAGATTTTGCGCAGTTGCCTCCTTCCCTTTGAAATATGTGATGGTATCCGTCTCTACACATAGTTTCCGTGTTTTGCAATGTTTTCAAATGTCATACAGTAGCCGTTTCTTAAGAGAATGTGTGATGAATTTTGGAAGCTCGGAATTCCATGGTTCGCAATACATTTATCTCGATTTCTTTTAATTTTGCAAAGCAGTGCGACGATTTGCTAGCGCTAGTACGGCGCGACTGCTTGCTGGCGCGAATGTGGCACGAACGCAGCAGAACTAAAAGCTGTAGTGCGTTTGTCTGGAGGTAGCCATATCGGCGCGTTCCAGACTTAAATGAAGTCTGGGATGTTCGACCGTTGTAATATTTAACAAGAGTTAATATCTGTTAGCAGGTGGTGATAACTGATAGACCGTATGCTGTTCACTGTCAACCGCACGAGGACGTGCGACAGTCAGAGGTAGCAGTGTCTGTGCATCTAGAAAATACTAGAGACGTTGCAATACTCTAGCGAAGTAATTATTCTAGTGCAGGAAAGGAACATGAAGTTGCAGGGAGGCTGGTCTGTGCTGCACTGGGATATGTATCTAGTTGCTGTTGGTTTACATACTTAGGTGTTATCGTGTCACTACGCCCCTCACGATACACTTTTGTGTGATTGTAACAGGGACATGTTTGCGGTTATGGTTGGTCTGTAACTGTTCTATACTGAATTAAAAAAAAAGAGAGTAAGAAAAAAAATGTGGTTCTTACTATCGTTGCAGGGCGTTTGCCGGTCCAATGATATAGCTAAAGGGAATAGTGATTCCGGACTAGCATAAATAGTACTTGAAAAAAAAAAGCATAAGAAAAAAATAGTTCTTACTATCATTGCAGGGCTTTGTGCCGGTCCAATGGTATGGCTATAGGGAATAGTTATTCCGGACTAGCGAAAACAGTACTTGAAAACAAAAAGAGAAAATGGAAAAAGCTACAGACTAATCATTCCGATCTAGCATAAAGTTGATTAAAGTTTTGTAGGGCTTACTGCCGGAACAAAACTGATTATCACCTGAGTCTGAAGGGTCAGTATAGACTGGACCAGACGCTGTTTTGTCAGGATAATCGAACGATGTTTTACAGATTACAGTTGTTACAGATAACTAAAATTGTATGGAGCGCGTGCGAGGACGCACGCATGTCAGTATGGCCGTGACGGCACCTGCACCGTTGTAGATGCGGTGGCCTTGGTCTAGCTAGGCAGAATTCTTGTAAACGACACGTGTACCGCACACCTGCGGCATTGCACCTGCGTTGCCGCCCGTCCTACGTGTATAAAACGGACTGAGCGGCCGCCGTTAAGACAGTCTTGGCTCTGACGTGGAACGGTGCGGTTGTCGTATTCCGTTACTAGTTTATCCTCGACTCGTTGGATAATTAATTTGTGTAAACGAATTAATTATTATTCCTAACTACAAAATCAGTCTCTGTACTATACCCACTATACTTTCTACATATACTTAGATACAAATTAGATGCGTTGATAAAGGGCTCCCAATAATAGTTTTTCTCACAAAAGAAGGAACTTGAAAATAAAGGGCAAGCGTATATTGAATGCCCGCTTAATGGCATACCTAGAACAGAATGACCTCCTTAGTGACCGGCAATATCTTAATGGCATACCTAGAACAGAATAACCTCCTTAGTGACCGGCAATATGGGTTTCGCCGAAATCGGTCCGCTGGGGACCTTCTAGCGTATGCCACACACGTATGGGGCGAGGCACTCGAGAACAGTGGGGAAGCACTTGCTGTTTCCCTTGATGTCTCGAAGGCCTTTGACAGAGTTTGGCACACTAGCCTTTTGGGTAAGCTTCCAGCGTACAGATTATGCCCTGGTCTGTTTGAATGGGTAAAGAACTTTCTGAGTGAACGGTCTCTCCGGGTCGTCGTCGATGGCTGCTCATCCGATCCTATGGCGACTAACACCGGTGTTCCTCAGGGGTCCGTTCTCTCTGCAACTCTCTTCCTGCTGCATATTAATGATCTGCAAAGTCCTTGCAAAGGTGCGGCGATACATCATGCCGGGACAGCTGCTTACTTTATATAAAGCGCAAGTCCGGTCGTGCATGGAGTATTGCTGCTGGTGCTGCAAAATGCCACCTAGCAGCTCTGGACTCAATGGAAAGGCGTGCTAAGAGGCTTATTGTTGACCCAAATTTGGTTAAAACCAATCTTACCAGCCTCGAACACAGACGTAAAGTATCCAGCCTTTCGGTTTTCTACAGGATGCATTTCGCAGAGTGTGCGCAGGAATTACATAATTTGATTCCCCCCCTCTCCCTTCCACCATTGGACAACCAGACGTTCGGCCAGTCTCCACCCTTTCTTTGTTGACTTACCACGCATTCGGACCAAACGCTTCGCCACGTCGTTCATCGTGCATACAGCAAAGGACTGGAATAAGTTGCCAGCATCTGTCTTTTCATCCGATTACAGTGTGGGTGTCTTCAAGGCAAGAGTGAATAGGCATTTGTTAAGTCTGTGCGCTTCAGCATCTTAGGCTACATCACCACTTACCATCAGGTGGGATCGTAAATAACCGCTGGCTTAGTAGAATATAAAAAAGGGAATAAAATTAATCGGACTGGAGACATCTGGGCTCGAACCGGGATCTTCTGGTTTCGGTCCCGTCCGATTTCCCACCTAAGCTATTACTAGACTAGACTAGACTTATAAGTAAGTCAGATTGCAATGTTACTGATTATGTTTCTTTAAAGGATATTTTTGATTTTTGTTTGAGATGATTGTTTCTAAATAGTAAAGCAGTGTTTTTTGTTTTTTAATTCTAGTGAATAGCTACTTATAAGTAGGTCAGTTTGCAATGTTATTGATTATTGTTTCTTTGATAGATATTTTTAGTTTTGTTTGTGATTATTATTTTGATGTAGTGAAGCCGTGTTTTTGTTTTTAAGTGTTTTAAATTTTATTAAATATTAACAGTTGCCCGCGACTTCGTCCACGTTTAATTTCTAATTTCCTATAAGATTATAAAAATTTCCCGCTGGAAGAGACCTATCGACAATCGAAAATCCTGCCGCTCGCGCTAGTAGTATCCGTGACTTTGTAACCATGGAGGTCGCAATTTACATAATTGTTATTATAATTTTTTTACATTCAAAACAATTTTTGGGAAATAAGAATTGACGGTTCGGGGTGTTTGACAATCCTCTTACTCCCCGGAAAATGCAGAGGTAATAAAACCACATACAATTTGCATACAATTATTTTTTTTAAATATATTAGTCGAGTTTTTAAAAAAAAAGTTATTTCTATACGTTTGAATACTGATCCTGATAACGCACATAACGGGAACCACAGGGGTTTTTTTACATATTGTACTAGCTGTGCCCCGCGGTTTCACCCGCGTCATCACGTATCTGAGGTGCGCGACATGACCTAGTTCAAGCATTTTATAACTTCTAGGGTTTAAGCGTCGTTCGCGCGCCCAGCCAAGTATTGAATTATTTTAATTTTACATTATCTCTTAAACTATGCGTCCAAATAACATGGTATACGGAACAAAGTTTATCTTCATAAAATTGTCTTGATAATGAAGTAACTTTCGTTCGTAAGGATAAATAGGCCATGCTTAATAATAACGCTCATAAATCACTTTTAAATTTTCAATATTTTTTTTGTCACAAAATACCAAATTATGGCTTATGTATAAGAAATGGTCATATGGTATCGCGGACTTTTTTTTAGACAGAGTAAAGGTCTATAATTTTCTAGAACATTGTATTTACGTATCCCTAACGATAACACCAGCGTACGCGGATAAATCATTTTGGGAGTGCTTTTTCTTCTGACTTGCTTAAGAAATATCCATATTTTAGGCTAGCTAAGTAATATAGCTTAATGCTAGATATCCTATACTATTCTACATGAATCTGGCTATAATATAAAAAAGAAATTTTCAAATCGAATTGGTAGTTCCAGAGATTAGCGCGTTTAAACAAACAAAAAAACAAAAAAATACTCTTCCGCTTTATTATATTAGTATAGATTGACTCCAAAAGTCATTTTACAAACTTAAATAAATAACAAGTAGAAGATTTGTGGGATCTTGACTTTAATTTGGTAATCTGTGTGGTATTGTTTTTCCTATCCACTATTGCTTTGTATTGGTACTCGTACATACTGCTTGCTTATGTTTAATATAAAACGGCAACCTAATTAATTAACCTGTGTTTAATTTATAATAAGTAAAATACTTATTAATTACTTTTTACGTGGTACAGTTGTAGCACGAATGGGTCGGCTCGACCGAGGAAGGACCACGCTCTCACAAAATACCAGCGTAAAATAGCAGCTTAACGCTGCTGTGTTTCGTATGGTGAGTGTAGAGAACCGGCGACCCTTTTTACTGGAAATGAGGCATTCCATCTTAATCCTCACGGGTGACAACGCAATCTGCATTTTGATTATTTATTGAGGATAGATGTAGATGTTTATAGGCCGCAGCAACCACTTACCATCAGGTGGACTGTGTGCTCGTTTATCAGCCTCATCCTATAAAAAAAACTTTCTGATAGCAAGTGATATTGGATATAGTTAAAAGGTTATTCGTTTTGACTAATTATTGCGGTTAAATTGAACAACTATTATTTTATAATTTTTCGAAAAATGCATAAAAATTTTCAATTAGGAAAGGCACAAACAAAAGTTCTATTCAGTTTGTCCCTAGTACCAATAAATAGCCAAGCGGATATTGGGTAAAATGAATAACCTCGTAGTAACATCTTTATGGTCAGTATCGATACTCACTTACTAGCCACACTATCCCCCACTGTAACCACCTGTCCTTAACGTGCGCCCCACTTGCCCTTACGCGGTCCCCACTGCACTTGTTGTGCGGTCCACACTGAAGAATGGTCACTTTTGTGAGCCTAACGCTCAGTCCATTTTCTATGTCTATGGTCAGATAGAGAGTCAGGTACAGATACCAGGGATGGGGAAACTTTTTCCTTCGCATGTCAATATTTACTAACGAAATATATGGCGGGCCATTTTTGTCATATTATTTACTGAAATAAAAATATTGATAGGTACATAATACATAATAATTTCTTATATTTACGGGAACACTACACATTGAATAAAACTATTTTTTACGGAAACTACTTTTATCGCGTTTAATTTATTATTTTAATTCCCGACGCTTCAGGTGCTTTACAGCAACCCATGGTCACGGGGGTGACTGAGATGTATGACGTCCCGATGTCACAGTTAGCCCGGCTACCTTTAGATTTTTAATATTAATTTTTGGTTCAATTTACGCAGAATGAACTTACAGTTTCTTGAAGTCTTGCAGTGGTATGTATGTGTGGTATGTATGGTGACCGAGTGAAGCCAACCACAGTAGAGCGTGTGCCTGCTGTACCTACTGTCCTATGTCAGAGGAGTCACAGACAAGGTTGGCTACATTTTGAAGCGAGCTTCTATTAAAACACACTTCAAGCCGCCGAAGAAGATTAGTAAATTTTTACCATCAGTCAAGTGTAATATCCCTCTACAAGATGCTGGAGGATGGAGTGTACAAGCTTGATTGCGAATGTGGTCTCTCTTACATAGGACAAACAAAAAGATCCATTGAAACCCGCGTGAAAGAACATATATCTGACGTGAAGCACCGACGCTCTGGGAAGTCTGCAGTCTGTGAACATCTTCAAGATCGTCCCCACCATTACATAAGATTTGATAGACCACAAATCCTTGCAAAAGAACACCGATTGCTACCAAGGATAATACGAGAGGCTATGGAAATTAAAAAAACATCCTAATTTCAATAGAGCTTTATGGGTGCTTTACAGCAACCCATGGTCACGAGGGGCCGTGACCATGGGTTGCTGTAAAGCACCCGGAACGTCGGGAATTAAAATAGTAAATTAAACGCGATAAAATCTGTAAAAACTAGTTATATTCAATATTGATAGGTATTTAATTTTTGAAACACTAATTTATTGTGCAATATTACAAAATAACCAATGAAATAATCATTGCAAATTGCAAGTAAATTAAACTTTTAAGTTAGCTGCGAAGTAGAAGATTGCACATGTAGAACTGTGTTTGTTTCTGCATGGTTTCATCATAATCCGGCACCATTTGTGATGCTTAAATTTTTAGCAGGGAATAAAGGTGGTCATCCGAAAGCCTAATATGAAGACAATTTTTGTTAATTTCATTATTTAAAACGTCTGTTCGCACAAATAGCTTGTACCAAACATAGCCATTATTTTTTGGGCGTGGGCAACTATATTTGGGTATTGTATCCTAGATATGGACTTATAAAATTCCAATTTGCTGGTGTAGTTTCGTCAGTTGCTACGCGAACCTATTTGAGTTGTCGTCTAAGACAGGTTATATACTGATCAGTTTGGGAAAATGGGTAAGTGTATTTTTCTCTACACAACTGCAAAACAATTTAAGCTGCAACTTGAAGATCTTTAAATGTTTCCAAAGCTCATCTAAGAATTGATTCTTGTCCTGAAGCTTCGTATTTAATTTGTTTAGGTGTGACAGCAAATCTGTGAAAATGCAAAAAAAGCTAAAAATATCTACTACCCTTTATCGTCCCGTGGTTGTCATAAGAGGCAACAGAGGGAAACTGAAGCAGGCGATGAGCAGCACCATCTTCCTGATAACAACTTCAAATAATAAAAGCAACTGTGGTTGCTAACCCGCCTGCCTATCGTGGCAACTATGAAAAAATCCTTCTTATGATTCAATCTATGGGGGAAGCCTATGTTCAGCAGTGGATTCTTCTAGTTTGTTGAGAGAAATAGGTGCCTATGGGCCTCGGAATCCATATACCATCAGGTGTACTGAGTGTTCGTTTGTCACTCTTTTATCAAAAAATTGCAGATTATGGAAAATAAAATCAGCCAATTCGAATTCCAGAAGTTTGTTTATAATGAACCGCTGATAGAACTACGAGATAAGAGATCTATTAACCAGATCTGTTGTTTTCATAAAGTACGTTACGCATGGGCATAGACTAAACATCCGTGGTCTAGTGTCGCCGGTGTCTAATCCTTGACCTGAGGCAGAGAATATCTGCGTTTATTTTCCTCTCAGAGCCAAAGCTAAATTGATAACAGATTGCTATATTAAAGAATCCTTTCGATCTTACCTCATAAATAATAACAATGTCCTCTAGACTTTCAGTCACGGTGGCTGGTCTCAAAGGAGACTAGCCATCTGTGCAGGACAGGGTTATAGTGATCAAATTTATGCGCTCCTACAGATACACTCTCTATTCCCTCACTCTCATAGACCGATGGGACGGCTAACCGACACGACCGGAGAGAGATCAGGCGCAGGACAAATGGCTTTACATGCCTGAGACACGAAGATGAAACACCGCCATGTTCCCGACTCTGCTGAATAGAATGCCTCATTTCCAGGAATAAGAGGCTCCGGTTATTTACACCCAAAACACAGCAGCATTAAGCTGTTATTATATAAGAGCATGGTACTTCTCCAGTCGAGCCGGCCCATTCGTGCTACAACTATATACATGGCTATAATACATGGCTCTACCTCGTAGAAATGTTCTATGATATACTGAAGTTAACAAAATATATATACACTATAATATTTATAGTGTCTCCGTTATTAATGTCTATTAATGAATTCATGTAAATATTTCTCATTAGTAGTTTAGATAAACCAATACATGAATGAAGCGAGTGATTAGATCGAGGTCTAGTATGCTGTGTTATATCAAACATGTTTCAGGTTCCTATTTTATAACGAGAAGTTATAATAAAGTAAACATTGAATATGTTTATAATTTATAGTAAAATATAATATCGTAGTAGCCGTAACTCCACCCACGTCGAAATATAAACACGCTTGATGTGATTTTAGAGCTCAAGCAACACACAGAGCTCTAAATTCTATCCCAATCATCTCGATGATTGGTACTCCACTACCGTGTATTTTACCAGAAATGTTTTACCACACAATACTACATTGTGCATTTACCATTGTGATAACTCATATGCATTGCAAAATTAAACTGGATATAATCCGAATAAAATAAAATATAAAATTTATTTTCATTTAATATGTAGTATTCGCATAATATATATCGCATAATCTCGTATGTTATGTCAAAATAACAGGTTTTATCGGGTATTACAAGTTTTACGAGTATTACGGGATCTATCACGTACACTATAAATTACATTATTTAAGATACGTGAATCGCCCGATGGTACCGGGTGTCACGCGCATCGCGGGGAGGGGGCATCGGTAGGCAGCTTCCCAGCGTGTGACGCTCGTGGGCGAGAGTATAGTAGCTCGACGGCGGCTGAGCAGTTAATTGGTGTCTTTTTTTTTTATAGGAGAGGGGGCAAACGAGCATGCGGCTCACCTGATGGTAAGTGACTACCGCCGCCCATGAACAACCGCAACACCAGGGGAATTGCAGATGCGTTGCCGGCCTTTTAAAAAGGAGTAGGCTCTTTTCTTGAAGGTCCCTAAGTCGTATCGGTCCGGAAAAATCGCTGGTGGTAAACTATTCCACAAGGAAGTTGTGCGAGGAATAAAACATCTTCTAAATCGCACAGTGGTGGACCGCCAATCATCCAGATGGTGTGGATGGTATCGGGAGTTCTGCCGCGATGTGCGTTCGTGAAATTTGGCGGCTGGGATTAATCCGAACAATTCCTCAGAGCACTCCCCATGGTAAATGCGAAAGAAAATGCTAAGAGATGCAACATATCTTCGCAGTGCCAATGAGTCGAGCCGATCGGAAAGGACTTGGTCGTCGACGATTCGAGCCGCTCTGCGCTGGATGCGGTCAAGTGGAAGAAGCTGGCACTGGGGAGCCCCAGCCCAGAGATGGGAACAGTATTCCATGTGAGGCCGAACCTGCGCCTTGTAAAGTTGCAGGCGTTGAGCCGGCATGAAATACTGTCCCGCTCTGCTGAGCACGCCAAGCTTTTTAGAGGCCAATTTGGCCTTCGCTTCCAAGTGACCACGAAACTGCACGCTACTCGATATGTCGACGCCGAGGATTCCGATACTGGCTGAGGCAACAAGGGGAGTACCTTGAAACTGAGGAGATACGACAAAGGGGTTCTTTTTAGCGGTAAACGCGCAAACTTGTGTCTTCTGAGGATTAAACTGGACTAGATTTAGTCGCCCCCAATCTGAGACTTTGTCCAGCAAAGACTCGACTTACGACAAAAGTTTGTTCCGGTACTCGGTGACGTTTTCCCGAGAAATATTGGCACGGCCGGTGTATAGAGCATCACCAGTGCTGTCATCTGCATAGCAATGAATGATACCAGCTTGCAACATATCATTGATATGCAGAAGAAACAGCGTTGGTGATAGCACGCAGCCTTGTGGAACACCAGCGTTAATAGGCTTGTAGTCGGAGCATGCACCGTCTACAACGACCTTGATGCTCCGATCTGCAAGAAAGCTGGTGATCCAATTGCATAATTTCTCGGGAAGCCCATAGGAAGGGAGCTTCGAAAGAAGCGCTTTGTGCCAAACCCGATCGAAGGCCTTCGCAATGTCCAAACTAACGGCCAATGCCTCCCCTTGGACTCTACTGTCAACGCCCATCTATGAGTTAAGTAGACCAGAAGATCACCAGCTGATCGACCCCGACGAAAACCGTACTGGCGGTCACTAATCAGCTGGTGATCCTCAAGGTACCGCATGAGGTGGCAGTTTACAACGGATTCCATTATTTTGGAGAACAAGGGGGTGATGGCGATAGGCCTGTAGTTGGACGGATCTGAGCGGTCGCCTTTTTTAGGGATCGGGTGGACAAAAGCTGTCTTCCATGATTTCGGGACTACGCCTAGGGAGTAGGAGTACCGGAAAAGACGCGTTAGAACCGGTGCCAACTCCGGAGCACACGTCCTCAGCACAATTGGGGGGATTCCGTCAGGTCCACTCAACTTGTGGGTGTCAAGGGAGAGGAGTGCTCTGCGAACCGAGCGCTGTGAGAATCGCACATCCGGCATGGAGCACTCACACCGCGGGATGGTCGGCGGTGTGTTCCCCCCGTCATCAACAGTCGAGTTGGACGCAAAAAGGGAGCCTAAAAGGTCGGCCTTCTCTTTTGCGTCGTGGGCCAGTGAGTCGTCCTCCCTGTGCAGAGATGGTAGTGATGGCTTACAGAAATTCCCTTGGACAGCCTTGGCGAGAGACCAGAATGCACGGGTTCCCGAAGGAAGGCGAACTAGTTTCTCGCCAATTCTGCCTATGTGCTCTGACTTTGCCTTGGCAATAACTCTTTTGAAGGACCTGGAGGCGAAGTTATACTTCTTTTTGAGTGTGCTGGTGTTTACATCCCGAGTCACCGAAGCCGCAGCCCAGGCTTGATAACACTCCTACTTACTGCGTAATGCAGTCTTACAGGAGCGACCAAACCAAGGCTGAGATCTGCCTCCGATGGCTACCACAGATGATGGAATAAATAGTTCCATTCCCTGTAGCACTACATCAGTGACAGAGTCAGCAACAGCGCTGGGATCATCCGGCGAGAAGCAAACCCGCCCCCATGGGTAGGAAGCAAAGAAAGACCGCATTCCGTCCCAATCCGCCGACCTGTAATGCCAAACACGGCGGCAACCTGCAGAACGCAACCGCGAGGGGAGCGTGAGTGGCACCACACTCCGGATCAGACAATGGTCCGAAGAGCCAAGAGGGGCATCGACGGAAACCTGATATCCGTCCGGATGAGAGGTCAGCAGAAGGTCCAACAGGGAAGGTGTATGATCCTCAACATCTGGAATCCGCGTAGGCGATGTAACCAGTTGTGTCAGACCATATGCCAAGGCAAAGTCATAAACAGATCTTCCCGCATGATCGGTTAAACGTGAACCGAGCCATTCGGCGTGGTGGGCGTTAAAATCGCCAAGGATCACGATCTCTGCGGATGTGACCTGTTGTAGCAAGGAATCTGTAGCCATTTGGACGTGGTCGATGAGTCGGTCTGTTTCGGCATTACCGCTATGGGACCTATAGAGGCACACGTAGACGCGCGGATGGTCGTCGCTGTCTACGCGTAGCCAAAGGATGGACAGGTCCGAACCTTCAAGACTGCCGAGGCGTCGAGAACAGATGTCCTCTCTGACATACACGCAAACTCCAGCCCGAGGCACAAAGGAGTGCTCCAATTTGTACCCCGGGCAGGAGAGATACGAAGTATCAGCCGGAGAGGACACCTGCGTCTCGGTCAGAAAGAGCAAGGCCGGCTTCGCCGTCTCAAGATGGTAGTGGACGGCGTTTAGGTTCGAGTGAAGTCCCCTGATGTTGCAGAAATTCACGGATAGCGTGGCAGGGGTCGCCTTGGTCTTGTTGCTCAGTTTGCCCCGAGCAGTTATTGTGTTGAGCGGAATTTTGCCCCCCCCCCCCCCAGAATACGCGGGGCAGCCTGAGCACCCACGCTCAGGAATGGAATAGCATGGTCGTGGATGCTCAGCGAGGGATTCTCCAGGGGTACTGGTACCCTCCTGGGGTAGTTTATGACGTAATTCCGCTACCATGTTGATGGGGGGGGGGAATTGGGCATCCGGTCACCTGCACTCACCAGACGAAACGCGGAAGCAGAGCTTCCACTTCACGCTGGTATTCTGTGAGGTCGTGGTACTAACCCGGCTCGAGCCGGCCCATACGTGCAACAGCAAAAGCTGCTGCAAGGCTCTACCACCGTTAAAAATCGGTCTTTCTATGCCCGCCGCTGAAGTTGCGCGAGACCGGATTTTTTTTGGATTAGGGTCTAGAATTTTGGAAATTGCGCGCGTGACTTCGCTACGTAATTGTGTTTCGTGACAACCGCCTCGTTTTAGGTTGTCTAGGTAACATTTATTGCTATGCGGACGGCAACACTGGTGATGCTCTATACACCGACCATGCAAATATTTCTCGGGAAAACGTCGCCGGGTATTGGAACAAATTTGCCTCTGAAGTCAACACAACACAAGTTTGCGCGTTGAACTTGAACAAAGTATCAGAGGCGACTAAACCTAGTTCAGTTTAATTCCCAAAAAACACAAGTTTGCGCGTTTACTGCTAAAAAGAGCCCATTTGTTGTTTCTCCCTAGTTTAGGGCACTATCCTTATTGCCTCAGCCAGTTTCGGAATCCTCGGCGTTGACATATCGCATGACGTGCAGTTTCATGGTTACTTGGAAGAGAAGTCAAATTGGCCTCTGGAAAGCTTGGCGTACTCAGCAAAGCGGGACAGTATTTCATGCCGGCACACCACCTGTAATTTACAAGGCGCAAGTTCGGTAGGGAATACTGTTTCCACCTCTAGACCGGGGCTCTCCAGTGCCAGCTCCTTTCATTTGATCGCATACAGCGCACAGCGGTACGAATCGTTGGCAACCGAGCTCTTTCTGATCGCTTTGACTCACTGGCGTTGCGAAGTGATGTTGCATCTCTTTACGTATTACGTTACGTATTTACGTGGTTGAGCCATGCTCCAGCTATATTAATAGTATGGTTGTAGCACGAATGGATCGACTCGACCGGGGCAGGACCTGGCCCTCACAGAATACCAGCGTAAAATAGCAGCTTAATGCTGCTGTGTTTCATATGGTGAGTGTAGAGAACCGGAGACCTTTTTTACTGGAAAAGATGCATTCTATCTTAGTCCTCACAGCTGAAAACACATCTGCATTTTAATTCGCAAACGAAGATAGGTGTAGATGTCTATAAGCCACAGTAACCCCTAACCATCAGGTGGACTGTGTGCTCGTTTGTCATCTTATTTCTATTCAAAAAAAATCTATCGAATCTACCACGGGGAGTGCTCAGAGAAATTGTTCGGATAAATTATAACCGTTCAATTTCACCATCGCACATCGCGATAGAACTTGAGATACCATCCGTACAATCTGGATGATTGGTGGTAGTAGACCGTGCGATTTAGAAGAAGTTTTTTTCCTCGCGCAACTTCCATGTGGAATCGAATACCACCAGAAATTTTGCCGGAACGATACGGCTTAGGGACCTTCAAGAAAAGAACCTTCTCTTATTTAAAAGGCCAGCAATGCATTTGTAATTTTCCTGGTGTTGCAGTTGTGTATGGGCGGCGGTAGTCACTTACAATCAGGTAAGCCGTATGCTCGTTTGCTCCATCTCGAATAAAAAACGAACGATGTTCATTCTCATAAATCCTATGATTTAACCAACTGCTTTAAGAATTTATCATCAGTTCTGATCTTCAGTCATTCATTGGTAAAGCCGACAACCCATAACATCTTTTGCACTGAAATTGACCTCCTTTTTCATGTTTATAAATAGCAGGTTAATGCTGTTCCTGTACCGATGATGCGTGTAGAGAACCAGAGACGCTTTTGACTGAAGACGTGACTTTCACCTTAGTGCTCAGGGGTGACAACGGTCTGGATTTTGATTCTTAATTGAGGATTTATAAAGTCCACAGCATCTACTTACCATTAGATGGCTTGTGTACTCGTTCGTCATCCTAATTCTCCAAAAAAATACGTTTTGGTGGGCTGTTTAAATTGTAAAATTTCTACTGACCTTAATAAAAATATTTTGTAATAAAGTATGTAACAATGTACGCTCAAGTTATATTGGCAAGGTTTTCATAAAAGTGGATCAAGAAAATAAAACTTATTTATTGGTAGTGTTCATGCCAAATCAATGGCGCCGACGAGGTTTACTACAGTTGGCGGACTTCTTAACGACTGTCTTGAAGAATATTGAAGTGGATAGTTTTAAAATGAAAGATTGTTAATTTAACCTCTAAACTTCTTTATGACTTTTTTATTTAAAACTAGCGATCCGTCCCGGCGTCATACGGGTGATTTCTGGACCTCAACAACCACGCCACCTGCCGGATCCAATTGTAAATCGAAACTATTCTCGAATCAACTTAATCATACACACAACATTTTATCAAAATCAGTCCAGCTGCTCAGGAGGAGTTCAGTCCTATACACACGGACAGAAGAATTTTATATAATACCAGCGATCCGCTCCTGCTTGGCTTGGATGATTTCTGGATCTCGTTAACAGTATCTCCTACCGGGTGGTATTGTGAATCTAAAACATTCTCGGATCAACTTTTACACACACAAATTTTCATCATAATCAGTCCAGCCGTTTAAAATAAGTTTAGTTACATACACACGGACAGAACAATTTTATATACAAAGATAATGGATAAAGATAAAACATAATTGAAGTATTTCCACCTGATGGTTAGTGGCTACTGAAGTTCTATCGCATATCATCAATCATTGCAGCCCTTCACAAGTCCACTGCTGAACATAGGCCCCAAGGAAGGCCACAAAGCACGGTCCTTAGCTATCTGCATCCATCGACTTCCTGCATGTCTTACCAAGTCTTCACTCAATCTAGTGGCGGACCGCTACACACTTTGCCTACAGGTACGAGGCTGGCACTCAAGAATCTTTTCCCTCCATCCGTTATCGGTTCTTCGCGCTATATGGCCGGTCCATTGCCACTTCAGCATACTAATCCGTTGAGTTACATCGGTTACTCTGATTCTATGGATATCTTCATTTTTAAGTTTATTACGCAAAGCAACCCCGAGAACAGCCCTCTCCATCTCGCTGAGCGAACTTGAGCTTCCTCATAAAGACAGCAGTGAAGTACCAGGTAATGTAATACTGGCTTTCTATTTTGTATTTCCAGATGAAAACAGCAGTGTCAGCATTACCATTTAGCGGCAGTAATAGGTTCAAGTTAATTATCTGTATTTCTAAAACATAGTGTATAATGTAGTAAGTAAGATTTTTTTTGAACAATGGAAGTGACAAACGATCGTACGATAGTGACTGCTGAAATCCTTAAACACCTAAAGTTAACTTCAAACAAAGCAGCTATTTTGTCGTGGTAAAGTAGGTGATAAAAGAGTTTACATCTTCCAATTTATCCCGTTGGTCCTAGCTTCCGAAAGATGGTGGTGAATACATATTTTCAAAAATAAGGGTTATAAACGAGCACACGTTCCACCTGATGGTAAGTGGATTCTGTAGTCCATAGACATCTACATCCAATATTGAATGTAATTTTAAATGGGGAGGAACTGAGTCTTGTTGATACCACCATTTTTCTTGGAATAACACTAGACGCGAAGCTTCAATGGCGCCCCCATATATCAAAATTAGGAAGCAAACTTAGATCTGCGGCATATGCTGCAAAAAAGGTTAGAAATCTTCCCAGTGTGGAAACAGCTAAACTTGTTTACTTTAGCTATTTCCATGGCATAATGTCGTATGGTATTTTACTATGGGGAGACGCGACTGACACTGAAATTATATTTGTTTTACAGAAGAGGGCCATAAGAGCAATTTATGATTGAAAACCTAAAGAGTCGCTCCAAAAAAATTAATAAAATTAAGATATTAACTTTGGCCTCTTAATGTAATGTACGTACACCAAAATAAAGGTAGTTATACAAAAATAAGTGATATTCATTCTGTAAATACTAGGAACAGGCAAAAGCTAGTAGTACCTGTTACTCGACTCCACCGAGTCAGTAATTCACTCTTGGGGCGATGTATACACTTTTACAACAAAATCCCAGAAAATATACAAAATTTAACCTGCTCAAAGTTCAAAAACTTTGTTGTATAAAAAGGGTTATTATAATATTAAGGAATTTATGGATGATAATAACCCCTGGAAATGAGGTGATCGCTACCAAGCTATTTCTAATTTGTTTTATTTGGTTAATTGTGATTACATGATTGTAAGCTTTTATTTAAAAAAAAGGTTCCGCGGGGTTTCTTGCTGGTTATTCCCAGGACAGAGGTTTTTTTTTTCAAACCAGTGATAATTAAACAAAAGAGAGACTTTCAATAAGTATTATTTATAATCTATATTGAATAAAAAAGCTTCCCAGTTGGCTTTTATAGCTTCAAAGAACTCAGGTTTATAAAATGGGGACTGATGATAATGATGATGATGATGAGGATGCTGTTTATATCCGAACGTTAGTTTTCCATTAGGTTTTTCACTTACACGCAAATCAGTATACAGATGAGTTATCTACTTAACTGCCGTGCGAGCAGGGTTGGCGGGCCCCGGTTCTGAGCTCGTCGGTTAAATGTACTCTTACCTTGGCCCATATTCAATATATCGCCAATTAGATCGATAAAATTTCATCTAGGGTCAACTCTGTCAAATGTTGAAAAAATCTTTATCTCACTCTTCACATTTATATTTAGGGTTCCGTACCCAAAGGGTAACCAACGGGACCCTATTACTAAACCTCCACTGTCCGTCCGTCTGTCTGTCAGTGGGCTATGTCTCATGATCCGTAATAGCTAGTTGTTATAGCGGAATACACATTTTAAGACATAATAAAAATAAATAAAAAATTTAAAGAGGGCTCTCCTACTAGAAACGTGTTTTACGATGGTACAGAACCCTTAATGCGTGAGTAGGACTCGCAATTGGCCGGCTTTTTTTTCTACGTGTCAAAACCACCGAAGCACTTTCTTACTACTATGCACAATCTCTTCTTGCAAACCATACTATACTCTTATCACCAGCCACATGTCTACAGCATTCATTTTAATATTATGCTTCTTCTGTTATACCCAACTTCCACTACCATAAATTAAGGTTGTGCTTTTCCACATTAGAGTAAAACACCCTATTTACACTGTGTCCTACATTTTATGCAATATGCTTCAGCTCTTTCCATTTGATGGCATCCAGCGCAGAGCGGATCGGATCGTCGGCGACCGAGAACTTTTTGATCGGCTTAAGTCACTGGCGC
Organism: Parnassius mnemosyne; assembly: GCA_963668995.1. NCBI lineage: Eukaryota > Metazoa > Arthropoda > Insecta > Lepidoptera > Papilionidae > Parnassius > Parnassius mnemosyne. The sequence goes on from CAVLGL010000090.1 coordinate 2,156,426, forward strand.
TGCGAAGAGATGTTGCATCACTTTGCGTATTCTATCGTATTTACCACGAGAAACTCTCAGAGGAATTGTTGCGACTAATTTCAGCCGCTCAATTTCGCCATCGCACACCGCGACAAAACTGGCGATACTATCCATACCATCTGAATGATTAGCGGTCCACCACTGTGCGCTTTACAAGAGGTGTTCTTCCACGCACAACTTCCTTGTGGAATCAACTACCACCAGCGATTTTCCCGGACCGATACGACTTAGGGACCTTCAAGAGCCTACTCCTTTTTAAAAGGCACCTGCAATTCCCCTGGTGTTGCAGTTGCTCATGCCCCCTCTTCTATAAAAAGCTGCTATTTTACGCTGGCATTCTGAGAAAGCATGGTCATTCCCCGACCCATTCGTGCTGCAACTATAATATAGCTGCAACGTGGCTCTACCACGTCTCAATTCAATGAGAGCGTGGTCTTTCGTAGGTCGTGCCTCGAGGAATTCGTGCTACAACTATAATATTTATTAAAAAAAAAGTTTAATTTTTCGTTATTACGTTATTTAACATTATTTCATCCATGTTTTTAAAGAATCGGTTTAGAAAACTCGCATATAACATTATCTATTGATCTTTCAGTTGCAGCAGTTGTCAATGATATCGCTATTCACAAAGTACAGAGGCTATGTGGGCGAAGGCATCGCTTGGATTATTCAATCGCACCACGTCCGACACACAAAGGACTCAAAGGAATATTCACGGTTACTGGAAAATTGAACTGGATTTGATGTCGAATAAAAAACGTGGTTTTTAATATGTTAATATTTTGTATTTTTATTTATCTGTACATATAAATAAAATTGAAGTGTCTGTCTGTAATATCGAAATAACTACCTTATATATATATATATATATATATATATATATATATATATATATATATATATATATATATATATATATATAGATGAGGGGATTATTTGCTTGCCATTGAGACACGAACAAACATTTCTAAAATTTGTCTGTCTGTCTGTGTGGTTGAACAGATTTTAATGCAACCTACAAATAGAGTGCAATGCTCCAAGCATTGCTCTCTATTCTGTTATCTAAGCAAATTTTTTCAATGTGCTTAGATTTACTTGATAAATGCAAAATTAATAAAATAACAAACCTCTTATTATCGTAAATATAAATAACGCCACATTAATAGATTGAACCCAAGCGAAGACACGGCAGTCTTGTGTATTTATCTCTACATATAAAAGTCTACTGCTGTCCGTTGGTCTCGCTAAAACTCAAGAACGGCTCGACCGATTTTGACGAAAGTTTTTGTGTGTTTGTATGAATCTCCAGATGGTTTAGAATCTTATTTGGACCTAATAGGTGGTGCTGTATCGGGAACCAGAAATCAACCGTGTGAGGCCGGGGCGGATCGCTAGTTTATTTATAAAAACTTCTCATACAGGCCGGCTTGTGTCATAAGGTTTTCTCTACCAGTCAACCTTAAGGTGGTGCGAAGTTTGTGTGCCAATAGGTTACAACGCATCTGCATTTTGATTCTTATTCGAGGATAGATGTAGCTGTCTATTCATGCATTTGCCATAAGGAAGACAGTGTGCTTTCTTGTCACCATTATTTAATAAAAAGCAACCTTTACTTTTACCACTGGTTCAAAAAAAAAGCTCTGTCCTGGGAAGAGCCAACAAAAAAACTAGCGGGACTTTCTTAAAAAGCATAATTTACAGTATAATATTTATACAATTATTATGAAAAACATTTAGGATCAACATGGTAGCGATCACTTCATTCCAAAAGGCTATTGTCAATCATGTACTCTTTAGTAGTATAATAACACTTACTAAACAATTTTTGCGTAATGAATATTTAAAACTTTTTGATATATAACGTCCGCACATTTTCTGGGACTTTGTTGTAAAAGCGTATACATTGCTCTGTGGCCGTGATAAAGAAAAAGTTAGATCCGAGGAGCGGCCAACGCTCCGAGTGGTTGTACGGAGCTATTCTATATATTATACTGCTTTAACTTCGGATCTTTGACAGCGCGGCTTCGATGTATTTTGCTTGTGGCGCGACGACAGCGCCGCCATAGCCCCATGACGGTATTACTAACTCTTTAGAGTCGAGTAACTGGTACAACTAACGTCTACTTGTTCCTAGTATTTACAGAATGTACCTCACTTTTATTAATGAAACTAATTTTTGTATATAATAGAAATAAAATACGAAATACTTACAGTCAGTCGCTGCCTTTACAAACGCAGAAACCGCGTAAACGGAAGGATTTTAATGAACGTTACTTCCGTCCGAACCGAGTTACCCTCAAGTCGGTCCTAAAGAAGTTATACTTCAAAGGATATTTCGCCGCTTTCACACTGCTTTCTGTCGCCTATCTGGGTTATATCTACGACTTTCTCGTTGGTATAGTAGTCGCAAGCGCGACAGCTGATCATGAGCTCCCGGGTTCAAAGGCCGGTTTTATTTTTTTACTTTTGTAAGCCAGTGCTTGACTGCTATCTCACCCGATGGTAAGTGGTAATGCAGCCGAATATAGTAAAATGCACTGACTTAACGAAAATTCGCTCTTGCTTTGAAGACATCCACATTGTAATCAGATGATCGGACCAAATTCAGTTATTGGTTTTTCCTGTTAACAAATTCGCTATAGCAGCCCGGAACCAAGAAGTTGGCCGCGCTTCTTGTCTGTACTTCGGAAAGTACGTCAAGTCGTTTTCCCTATTTCTGATCTCTCTCGGGTCGTGTCGAATTGCTGTCCCATCGAACTATGAAGACGAGGGAATAGAGAAAGCACTTGTGTTTGCACATACACTCGCACACTGTAACCTTGTCTCGAGGTTAGTTAGTTAGTAAAGAATTGCCACCGTGTGCCAAAAAATGTGTATTTTAACCTAAAAATTAAAGATTAGATTATTTTAAGCAATTAAAAAATCGCTTATTTTTCTATTCTATCTACGATTTTTTTTTATTTTACGGTCATCAAAAAATTAACACCTCTCTAACTCGGTTAATTTTGACCGGAGGGTAAAAAACATAAAATGTGCATAACTTTAAGCTCTACGCATTTTTGTTAGAACTTTTTATGCAATTTATGTCAAATTTTTACCGTTTTAGAGTAATTACAAAAAACATCTTTATCAATTTTTTCCAACCGTTGCAGGGGGTTGCAGACACGAAAACTTTTTTTCACGTTGTTTTTGTATCATTAAAACTACATTATATCAAAAATGCAAAGATGAGTGCCAAAATTTTGATTTCAATCCTTATTTGACTGGGCTATAATATAGTCATTTCATAGTAAGGAAATATATGTAGTACTATATCATTCTATACGTAGGAGCACCACACAGCAGCAGCAGCGGCTATATTATGGTTGTAGCACAAATAAGTCGGCTCGACCGGGGAAGAACCACGCTCTCAAAGAAGAGCAGCGGAAAATTGCAGCTTAAGGCGATACCCCGAACAAAACCTTGCGATAGTGCGTTTTTCTTCGTTATTCAGAGACTATTATCTCATTAGTTTTGAGAAATATATTACATCTAAAAGCACATTATTAATGTTCTATATTCTATCATCACATTCCACGTTCTAATTTGTTTTTCATCATCATCATCATCATTACAGCCTTTCATAAGTCCACTGCTGAACATAGGCCTCCCCCAAGGAATGCCACAAAGCACGGTCCTGAGCCACCTGCATCAAAAATTTGTTTTTATGTGTTATAAATACATTTAAAATATACTTTTAAAAAATGACTAAAATTATTGATTACGTGCATCTGTTGCTAAAGGCAACGCTCTAATCATTTGAGGATTACACTAATGGATAAATAATTTAAAAATCTATATTATTCACGTTTTATTTAATTTTTAAAATTCGCTTTTCTTTTTTACTCGTAATTAAAATTAATTCCAAAAATGTGTGAATTCTATAATAAAAGAGCGTACGCAGAGTGCGGGCGGCAGTGCACTGCATGCTCAAGGTTATTAGGTCAGGTAAACGCCTTAACGATGCTGCGTTTCGTATGTTGAGTGTAGAGAAACTGAGATCCTGACATCTTAGTCCTCACAGGCAACAACGCATCTGCACTTTGATTTTTAATCGCGGATAGATGAAGATGTCAATGGGCTACAGCATCCACTTACGGTTAGGTGGACTGTGTGCTCGTTTGTCACTCTTATTCTATTAAAAATATTATTTGTCCTCATATCGTAAGATTCATTCACATAAATTGCTCACAGGGTTCTTATGTGATTCAGTTGAGAGCAATGAATTATTGAACACCACTCGACTCTCGGTCGTTAACGCAATTCAAAAGCCTTCGTAAGTGAGAGAACTGTGTCAACGAAACACTCTGTACAATGTTAGTTTTATTTTTAAATCAATTTGATGCTAAAACATATTCAAATTAGGTTTTATAGAAGTAAGATACGATGATTTCGTGGCGTATTGGTTGCTGAGATGCGACGCAGAGGAACAAGTATTTGTATGACCTACAAGTAATCATTCCGGGTCTTAGTGTTCTTGTGTAATTGCACACCTCACAACGTGAGTGAGTGCCCTACTCTCGATATGTGGCCATATCTCAATTTCGCTACATAAAATCGTTCTTATACTTTCAGTTAGACATCAAATCCATATTAAATGAATAATAAGATTAGTTTATTTTCTGATTCACTTTAGATTACATAACAAAAAATGTAATTGAAAAAATATACGGAATGCCGTCCGTTGGTCTGTGCGTCGGTGAGTCTTCTCTCTTAATATAAATGTAAGCAATGGATTGAGATATATAGTATTAAATAAAATTCCATATATTCTAAGGAGGATCAGTATTGACTTTTCTTATTGAACTCAATATCGTTTAAAAGTTATTTATTTTTTTCATCAAAATTTTATTTATTTATACTGAAAAAAAATTAAAACTTTCACGAGGAGTATACTTTTGGATTTTCCAAACTATTTATGTTGTAAACTGTCTTCGACGTAAGACAGTGAATTTCGTTTGTCGAATTTTTGAACCTACTAAATCTCCTAGCGTTTCGAAATGAGGTTCCTCTGACCGGAGAAGAAATAGGAAAGAAACTCCGCAGGTATCTTCTTTTGCCATTTTTTAAAAGTTAATATTACATATCACAGTATATATACACAATGAAAAATGGCACAACAGACCCATCAGTAACTGAAGTTCGTTCTATTATGTACACAACAAAACACAATTCTAAATTTGGAGCCTTGCAGCTTATAGCGAACCTGTGCAGATCAGCCTTAACACTCTCAAGCAGCACCTCTTCACAAGTGTGACACGTGTTGCACCCATCCCTCTCTTCAGTCATATTTAGGGAAGTGGGCGTGACATAATAGTATAGGTCGGTTATATATCGGTTACTATGAATCTATGAAATATCAGGGACAGTGCTGATATTTTTTTTAAAACGTTACCTCCATACTAGGATTTTCTCCTGTATCGTGGAGGCAGTTTACATACATAAATTTCACAAGGACAAACATCCAGACCCGGCACAATTATTTGTAGGCCATAACAAATACTTCTTCCGTGCGGGATTCGAACCCGCGGCCCTTGGCGCTGCAACTCATTGTCAAGCCACTGCGCCACGGAGCCGTCAATCTGAAATATGAGATGAGGATACACATAAGCATACGGCGTATATATAGCCACTACCCCATATCATTTCACGTGTGTGGTAAGGGGCAATAAAGGGAAACTAAAACAGGAGATGAGTAGCAGTATCTTTTTGATAAGAATACAATAATTTAAAAAAAGCTGCGGTTACAAGCACTAGCTTTCAAATAAAAGAAGAATCATCGAAATCGGTTCACCTAGAAAAAAATTATGGGGTAACCCACATAAAAAAACCATACAGTCAAATTGAGTACCTCCGCCTTTTTGAATTCGGTATAATAATCCAATCTAGCTGTTTCAACATTGATAAGACTTCTAATCTTTCATACGGTTACAGCATAATATTCTACAAAACTAAGTCTGCTTGCTAATCTAGATATAAAGGGGGCCCCATTGGTGCTTTGCGTCAATAGTAACAAGTAGTACCAAAAAAAAAACATTTGAATCCATAATACTCCAGCAGCAGTGCCTCGCCATAGTATATTGTTACAAGATGATGACTAAAAAAAGGCGTGGCTTACGGTTGCGTCACCGAGATGGTGGGGTAAAAGCCGGTCGCGGTTGCAGCGGCACTTTGGCTCGAACGGTCGGAGAGAGTGGACGTGCTAGGAATTAGATTATTGCTTAAGTTGCTAATTAATAATTGAGATTGTAAATGTAATAAGAAGTTTATAATACAAGTTTTGTTTTGGGTGCATTTTTTATTTTTGAATTTTACTTCTGGTCGAAAATATCAAAAGTGGGATAGTGCTTCGTCACCTACCCGCTTTTGGAACACCTGACTAACATTAAAATTTAGTTTTAGTAGTTGTCTTTTTACTTAGTGTTCAGTTTACAAATCTTAAAATGTCTGAACAACAATCTCGCTCTCGTAAACGCAAGCATGAGTCGAACAAGGATGTGCTGAATGCTATCCTTGCTAGATTGAATACGCTTGGGGAACGTTTTACTTCGCCGCCACCGCCGTCCAAGCCACTTTTACAGGCCGCGTCAACATCTTCGGGGCAGGCACCGCACCCGGTACTGTCCGCGCTAATGATTGGTGCAGTCACCGACGACGTACGCGACGACGACTCGACGGCATTTCACGCACCCGTCTCGGTATCACGGGAAAGCATTACCACAGGCGGAGACACAACTGGCGGAATCGTGGAGGCCATCACTTCGTTAGTTAAAGTAAGATCTAATAATTATTATATTTCTAACTTTGACCCTCATTTTCACAATATCGACGTTTGGTGCGAGGAAGTAGATAGGGCTAAAGAAACTAACGAATGGGACGATAACGAGTGTTTGTCGCGAATCGGTAATTTTTTGAAGGGAGAAGTAAGTGTGTGGCTCAGTGAGTGGTCCAGCTCCGATCGTTCGTGGACGTATTTCAAACGAGAATTTAAAATGCTGTGTCCTCGAACCCTCGATATTGCATCTATTCTTTACGAAGTGATGACCAAAGATTCTAAAAGTTACGCTACTTACGCCGAATACGCTAGACGTTCGTTGTTAAGGTTGGGTTTGGTTAGGGGACTATCTGACGAACTGATTGTCGCTATAGTATTAAGGGGCATCACAGATCCTCATATTAAAGCTGCAGCTACTAATGTAAAGTTACAACCCAACGATTTAGTTCACTTTTGTCGATGTACATAAAACCAAAAAATGATTTTCCGTCTGCCCGTGATATCACTCGTGGATCGCATCCTAGTTCTGAATTAAATATTACCCGACGGAGTGACAATAAAAAGGGGGTTGGCGACTTAAGATGACATTTTTGTAGGAGGTTTGGGCATAAGCGTATAGACTGTAAAAGTGCTAAAAGAATGCGACTAGGTAATAATTCAGGGCCGTCGTCGTCTAACATACAGTCACCGCATTCTGTAACATGCTCATTTTGCAAAAAGAGTGGTCATGAAATTAATGACTGTTTTGCCAAACAACGTTCAAAGTCGACAAAACTTAACCCGCACAATGTAAATTTTTGTAGTAAATTAGACAGTAATGTTTCGAAATCGACAATCGATGTTACAAGTGCAGTAATTGAAGGCATTGCGATTGATTTATTAGTAGACAGCGGTTCCTGCATATCATTCGTATCGAGTTCACTGTTGAAACATTTTAAGGTTAACCAAAGACCGACATACCGCATTTTATGAGGTATAGGAAGTCAACTTATCGAATGTTCCTCGTTTGTGACATTAATTGTGGAGCTAGCTCACATATCTATTGAAGCCGAATTTTATGTGGTACCCCACGATTGTATCAGTACTCCGGACATTATAGGCACCGATATTCTGAATCGTGAAGGCATCACATATATCCGGCAAAATGGTGTTCAAATTCTGACGCGTACAGGCAAACCTTTACCGGTAAACCATGCTTTTGATATTAATAATGTAAAGACACCTCTTAAAGGTGAAGAGAAAGAACAGCTTTTGTTGGTTATCAGTGATATTTCAAAGTTCTTTATAACTGGCACGGCTTCATCAACAGTCACGACAGGTAGCATGAAAATAGAACTTTCCAACAATGAACCGGTATGTTATAGGCCGTATAAATTATCTTACGATGAGAAGCTTCGCGTTCGGAGTATAGTTAAAGACCTAATGGATAAAGGCATTATACGTGAATCCGAATCACCATACGCCAGCCCCGTGATCTTGGTTAAAAAGAAAGATGGCACGGATCGAATCTGCGTAGATTATCGGGTTTTGAACTCACGCACTGTAAAAAATAAGTTTCCCTTGCCACTCATAGAGGATCACATTGATAGGTTAGGGTCAAGTAGATTCTTTACGAGTTTAGATATAGCGACTGGCTTTCATCAGGTACCTAGGGAAGCAGGATCAATTGCCAAAACCGCTTTCATGACCCCAGAAGGTCACTTCGAATATGTTAAAATGCCTTATGGCCTTTCTAACGCTCCAGTATTTTATCAAAAAATCATTTCAAAGACTCTCAAGTCTTTCATCGACTCAGGAAAGGTCCTTGTGTACATAGATGACGTCCTTTTGCTATCCGATACGGTACTCGAAAGATTAGCCCTACTACGACGGGTCTTAAAAACCCTTACTTCATCTGGTTTTTCTGTAAATCTTAAGAAATGTACCTTTCTTAGCAGTGAAATAGAGTATCTTGGGAGGGTTATCAGTAATGGTCAGGTTAGGCCAAGCATGCGTAAGGTCCAGGCATTGGTTGATTCCCCAAAGCCTCGAAGTGTTAAACAAATTCGACAGTTTCTTGGCCTTGCGGGATATTTCAGAAGATATATTCCAAATTATGCCCAGCGAACAGCTTGTATCGCACATTTAACTAAAAAGAACATGCCGTTTGAGTGGGGAGTCGAACAAGATAAAGCTCGTCAGTATATTATTGACCGTTTAACATACGAACCCGTCCTTGCAATATACGACCCTCAGTTACCTACGGAGGTGCACACAGATGCAAGTGCTATCGGTTACGGTGCAGTCTTAATACAGATTCATGAGGGTGGGCTTAGGCCTGCAGTAGTGTATTTCAGTAAATCAACCCAAGGCACGGAACCCAAATATCATTCCTATGAATTGGAAACTCTAGCCGTTGTTAAAGCTCTCCAGAATTTTAGAAAGTACTTGCTAGGCGTACCCTCTAAAATTGTTACGGACTGTAATGCTCTAAAGCTAACCGAGCGTAAGAAGGACTTGAATAGAATAGAATAGAATAGAATGATTTTTATTCAATATGGATTATTACATAATACTTATTGAAAGTCATTATTTTATTTACCACTGGTTCGGAAAATACCTCTGTCCTGGGAGAACCAGCAAGAAACCCAGCGGGACTTTTTTTTAAACATAATTTCACTTAACAATAATTTTGTTTATACAATTTTAAATGAATTTTCATAGAACCAGCATGGTGGCGATCACCTTATTCCCAGGGGTTATTTTCATTCATGTATTCCTTGATATTATAATAACCCTTTTTGTACAGTTTTTCTTTAATAAAACTTTTAAACTTGTTTATTGACAAACTTTGAACATGTTCTGGGATTCTGTTGTAAAAGCGTATACATTGCCCCATAAATGAATTACTAATTCTGTGGAGTCTTGTAAGTGGCATTACAAGCTTATGTTTGTTCCTAGTGTTTAAGGTATGAACATCCTTATTCTTATTAAAGCTATTTATGTTTTTATGTACATACATTACATTTTCCCGTGTAGCTGGGTGGTGGTTATCCATGCAAGACTTCCAGTATACTTTCGAATACAAGGGGTCTTTAATGTCCCATGCCGACTACCTAAGCAGGAACCCTGTGGAGGTATGCCATATTCAAAACCCCAAAAATTGGACCAAGTTAGCCCAATCTGCAGATAAGGAGACACTTAATCTCATTGATAAATTCAATAACGGTCAACTAGACTCATCCCGATGCGTGTTACGAAATGGACTATTATATGTCAAATATTTTCCCATTGGCGAAGAATCCCGCCTATTGTGCTATATTTCCAAAGGATTTAGACTGAGTCTGCTTGATGTGTTTCATGATGACCAAGACCACATTGCGTACGATAAAACGATAGAACTTATTTTACGTCATTTCTGGTTTCCTGGATTACGCCCTTTTGTTAGGAAATATCTCAAGCATTGTATTGTTTGTCTATCACACAAACGAGTGCCGCGTGCCTCTCATCAACCCATCAAATCTTGGACTAAGCCAGACTTACCATTTTCACTAGTACACATGGACACACTTGGTCCATTGCCTGAATCTCAAGGTTATAAACACGTATTGATTATTATTGATGCATTTACGAAATATTGCCTTCTATACTCCCTCCGTCGTAAGACACTGACGAATTGAAAAGAGCCTTTACTAACGCGGTTTCGATGTTTGGGTCTCCGAGACTTTTGGTCGCGGATCGAGGACGGATGTTTGAGAGTGCCGCTTTTCAAGATATGGTCAGTTCGTTTGGCAGCAACATTCACTTCATTACGCTAAACATGCACCACAAAAATGGACAGGCCAAGCGTTATTGCCGAACTTTACTAAACCTTCTTCGTATCGAAGTTAACCATAGAGGTCAGAGTTGGTGTTGTGGAAGACTCAACTTATTTTAAATAGTACAAAACACAGTAAGACCAATATGTCTCCCCTTCAGTTGCTTATCGGAAGCGACACTTCCACCCCAGTTATACGTGCCCTTGTACGAGATGTTGCAATAGATATTGCTACCCCAAACCGTGAAGCGCTTATGGCGCTGCGAAGACACCGTGTGTAGTCACTACTGTCTAATAAACAGCAAAAACAAGACGATCGTGTAAATAAAGGCCGTAGATCACCTTACGAGTTTGAGGTTAACGACAAGGTATTTGTGATTAAGGCTTCGCAGTCAGCGGGGAAATTAGATTCCTGTATGCGCGGACCTGACAAGCTATTGAAAAGACTTCTACATCATCGGTATAAATTGGAGCTGTTGGCTGGCTCGTACGGGAAGCGTACAGAAGCTGCAGCTGAAAACATAGTGCCGTGGGCAGGAGAGTGGACTCCCGAGACCTGTGCTGCGTTTTTTGATTCTAAGTCATCGATGATATTATGTTTGTCTATTATGCAAATGTTTTGCTTATGTGTCGTTGTATGTATGGGTTACTGTACTTATACATATCCACGTTGACATTGCGATGTTTTCTCTGTCACGGCAGATGGACCACTCACTTAGAGTTTTCCATGTACACGTTGGTATCGAGTGTGATTCTCTACCACGGCAGATGGAAGGTTCGAAGGAATCTCTTCCATACTTACATTGACATTGAGATGTTTTCTCTGTCACGGCAGATGGACTACTCATTCGCAGTTTTTCATGTTCACGTTGGTATCAAGTGTGATTCTCTATCACGGCAGGACAGTTGCCCAGTGAGGGTACTATCACGGTATACTAGTTACTACCGTAATATAGCCAACTGATGTATGGTGTATGAGGTCCCTCCAGAGAACGATGTGAATGAATGTGGTTAATAGTTTGAACATTTTTTATGAGAGATGAGTGTAATGTTATGAAGTATGAACGTTTTCTTTGTAAGAAGTATGCTGTTACGAGATATAAAAGGATAAATTCTAATGTGTTCAATTCATTTGTAACTTTTAGCGGAGTCAGATGACTCTTTACATGAATATTCGGAGGAGGCTGAGGCGAGGTCAAATCTCGAAAACATAAAGGTTGCGGACGAAGACGACCGCCTGTCAGGAGAGGCCGTGTTACAAGATGATGACTAAAAGAAGGCGTGGCTTACGATTGCGTCACCGAGATGGTGGGGTAAAAGCCGGTCGCGGTTGCAGCGGCACTTTGGCTCGAATGGTCGGAGAGAGTGGACGTGCTAGGAATTAGATATTTGCTTAAGTTGCTAATTAATAATTGAGATTGTAAATGTAATAAGAAGTTTATAATACAAGTTTTGTTTTGAGTGCCTTTTTTATTTTTGAATTTTACTTCTGGTTGATAATAATATGTACTTTACGTTTGAAGTAAACCATCTGGATAATGGACGGTCCAACACTGTGCGATTTACCAGAAGTTTTTTCCTCGCACTACTTCCTACTGGTTTTTCCGGACCGGTCAAATACAAGAAAAAGCCTACTCTTTTTTAAAATGCTCGCAACGCACCTGCAATTAACTAAGTGTAATACCACACTAATCATTGATTGAACATCGTTTATCGATCGACATCGATCCATGTCGATCAATGGCATCGATCGACGATGGATCTTTTTTTTTTATAGGAGATGGGGCAAACGAGCATGCGGCTCACCTGATGGTAAGTGACTACCGCCGCCCATGAACAACCGCAACATTAGGGGAATTGCAGAAGCGTTGCCGGCCTTTAAATGCCGATCTATTGATGTGGTAACACCCTTAGTGTTGCAGTTGTTCATAGGTGGCGGTAGTCACTTACCACATGCTCATTTGCCCCTCTTATATATAAAAAAAAAACAAAATGGTTACACTGATATAATATCGGAAGTCATTTCAGATTTTTCAGGCATTTCTCATAGTAATCTCCTACAGGACCATAGGAAGAAATGGATGATACTTTTTCACACCCGCTATCACACAGCAAACAATACGGTAGATTTACGTGGTAGAGTCATAACAGCATACCGCAACTATACTATGGTCACCCTTTCTCTATAAAGATAATTAAGCAATAATAGTTAAAGAAAAGATAAAAGGGTATATTTTCATAGTTTTTAATATTATATTTGCTTTTTTATAGTATAAGTGTGTGTGTGTGTGTGTGTGTGTGTGTGTGTGTGTGTGTGTGTGTGTGTGTGTGTGTGTGTGTGTGTGTGTGTGTGTGTGTGTGTGTGTGTGTGTGTATGTGTGTGTGTGTGTTACAAGTTACATACTTATATAAACAAACTTCAAATTATATCGACAAAGTGCGCACATAAATAAAGTACAGCGTTTTCTCAGCCGCATTAAACAAAATACTTACTTACTTACTTATCTTCAGGCACAATCCCTGACGGGGTAGCCAGAGAGAACAGATCGCCAAGTGTCACGATCCTTACATACCATGTATGAAGAAGATAATGAATCTGAAAGAAGCGAAAGTTCTTTCAGATTCATTATCTTCTTCATACATGCACGTCTAGGTATCCGAGTACTTTTGACCCTACCCTCTTCGAGCAATTTGCTCACATGGTCTTCGAAAGTTAGTCTCGGTCTGCCTCGACACCTTTTAATATTAATTTTCGCGGTATATATTTTCTTCACCATTCGGTCTTCACTCATTCGCTCATCGTGCCCAAACCACCGAAGCACGCCCTTATCAATTTTTGTGATAAGGTCATCTTTCAAACCTGCCATATTGCGAATCTCTTCGTTTCGCTTTCGGTCGGCCATGGTAACGCCGCACATTTTACGAAGAGATCGCATCTCCACTGCATTCAACTTGCTTTTATGCTTCTTCTGGCATACCTAGGTTTTGCTGCCATATAACAAAGTCGGTACCATCACTGCGTTATGTATTGCAAGGCGTGCACTCTTCACTACACCTTGCCTTTTGACTAACGCAGTCAGGGCACCATTGACTTTGTTCCCGGCAGCGACACGCCTGTCCACATCTAAATCACATCTTCCGTCCCGGCTAAAAGCACTCCCCAAGTATACAATTTAATTTACCTGTTCTAGACATTCCTGATTTACCCATATTTCACACTTCGTTCTCTCTTCGTCCCTTTCAAATACCAGAACCTTAGTTTTATTAGCATTCAAACGGAGACCTTTAATTTCACATTCCTCTTTCATACACGTGACTAATGCCTGCAGTTCTGCCTCTGATGGTGCAATAAGCACTGCATCATCAGCATACAGCAGACAATTTACTTTTATGTCACCCAATTTCACACCCAAAACAGCTATCTTTCAGCTTCTGTAAACAGCTGTCGAGATACAGTATGAACAGCCAGGAAGACATGACACAACCCTGTTTTACGCCCGTTTGGATACTAAACATGGGTGACAGGTCATGCCCTACCCGCACACAGGCTTTAGAGTCACAGTAAAGAGACTGCACAGCCCTTAGCAATCGACCATCCACACCATACCCCGGCAACAGTTCCCACATTTTCTTCCTTACAACCTTATCAAATGCTTTCTCAAGATCCACAAAAGCACAGAAAATCTTCTGGTTAGAAGCCAGAAGCTTTTCCGTGATCATGCGGAGAGAAAACATTTGATACGTGTATCCTCTTCCAGGTCTAAATCCGCATTGTGCCTCCCATAGAAATCTTTCCGATTTCTCATGCATCCTACATGTCAAAACTTTCGAGTAAACTTTACTTGCTAAACTGGTCAAGCTGATCGCCCGATAGCAGCCGCAGTCAAAATGTGAACCTTTACCTTTATATAAAGGCACAATGACTGCGGATCGCCAATCATCCAGAACATCCCCCGTCCGCCAGCACAAATTGCACAGCAGATGAAAGCTGTCCCAGACGCGAGGCCCACCATACTTGACCATTTCAGCAGTAACTCTGTCTAGTCCCGCAGCCTTACCACATTTCAAACTTCGAATCGCACATTCAATCTCTTTCATACTGATGACCTCAGTGTCATCGAGGTCCGGGTCTGGCGTACCAGTCACGGCGTCATCCCCGGATCCCTCACTAAGATCATCACACGCATACATTTCTCTATAAAATTCGCTCCATCGCTGCATGACGTCCGATTTTTCTAAGAGGACGTCATTAGTTCTCGAAAGCACTTTGTTCATTCTTAAGGCCGTCGCACCACTTCGGGTCCTTCCAACCTCTTTCCAGAAGAGTTTGGAGTTCTCCTTAAAGTTGTGCGACAACCTTTCGTCCGCTTCCATTCTACACCTTTCACACACTTCCTCAATCAATGCTTTCGTGTGAACTTTCTGCAGCCTATATCTTTCTTTCATCTTCTCTCTCATATCCTTATCATTACTAGAGGCCAAGTAGTCTAACCATGCTTTCTTCTTCTTCTTTACAGCTTCTTTCACTTCATCATTCCACCATGCATCTCTTCTTTTACTACTGCCTCTTTTTATTGTTCCACACACTTCTTCCGCTGCACTTACCATTCCATCGCTAAGGTTCTGCCATGTTCTTTCTACACATTCTTTTCTGCCATCGATGGTGTCAAGGTTTTCGGCTACCTTCGCATGATATTTGTCCCTAGTATCCGCTTCCTGAAGCTTCCAGCTTCGGATGCGTCAGACCGACTGTGGTTCTGTTACTGCCGTCCGGTAGCGCCAACCCGCGAACAGACCCCTAAATCTAGTAATCACTAGATAGTGATCCGTTTCCAGGTCAGCACCCCTGAACACTCGCGTATCCATCACCTGTTTTCGCAGTCGGTCATCCACCAGGAACAAATCGATCATACTTCTCTCATTCTTTCGTTCTCTAGTATACATATGGATTTTCTTGTGATTAAACATAGTGTTTGTCACAAAAAGACCCTTTTCCTTGCATACCGCCAGTATAAGCTTGCCAGCATCATTAACCCTTTTATCGCCAAACTTTCCAAGCACCGACTCGTACCCTGGTCGAGCGGTACCAACCCATCCATTCAAATCACCACATACAACAATTATTTCGTTTCCCCTAGCCAAATCTAGAACTTCTCTTACATTCTCCCAAAACTCCTCCAGCTCAGCCCTGGACGACGAAGCTACCGGCGCATAAACAGCCAAAAGGAATAACTTCGTCAGTCCCAATTTAAAGCGAACCCAGAGAAGTCTTGAGTTCACAACCTTATATTCAGTCATAATATCGACCAACCGAGAAGACAGCAGCACCCCCACTCCTTGGCAGGCGTTCTCGCTCTCCGGGACTCCGGACCATAGAGCTAACGCCCCGCCAGGGAGCTCTTTAGTACCACTGCCCTTCCGTTTGGTCTCCGACATACACACGACATCTAATTCTCTTTCTTTCATTATTTCAATCAACTCCAACTCGACTCTTGATGACGGGGGGAAAATACCGCCGACCATCCCGCGGTGTGAGTGCTCCATGCCGGATGTGCTATTCTCACAGCGCTCAGTTCGCAAAGCACTTCTCTCCCTGGACATCCAGAAGTCGAGTGGGCCTGACGGAATCCCCCCAATTGTGCTGAGGACGTGTGCTCCGGAGTTGGCACCGGTCCTAACGCGTCTTTTCCGGTACTCCTACTCCCAAGGCGTAGTCCCGAATTCATGGAAGACAGCTTTTGTCCACCCGATCCCTAAAAAAGGCGACCGCTCAGACCCGTCCAACTATAGGCCTATCGCGATCACCTCCTTGTTCTCCAAAATAATGGAATCCATTATTAACTGCCAGCTCATCCGGTACCTTGAGGATCACCAGCTGATTAGTGACCGCCAATACGGTTTTCGTCGGGGTCGATCAGCTGGTGATCTTCTGGTCTACCTGACCCATAGATGGGCGAAGGCAGTAGAGTCCAAGGGGGAGGCGTTGGCCGTTAGTCTGGACATTGCGAAGGCCTTTGATCGGGTTTGGCACAAAGCGCTTCTTTCGAAGCTGCCTTCCTATGGGCTTCCCGAGAAATTGTGCAATTGGATCACCAGCTTTCTTGCAGATCGGAGCATCAAGGTCGTTGTAGACGGTGCATGTTCTGACTACAAGCCTATTAACGCTGGTGTTCCACAAGGCTGTGTGCTATCACCAACGCTGTTTCTTCTGCATATCAATGATATGTTGCTAACTGGTAACATTCATTGCTATGCGGATGACAGCACTGGTGATGCTCTATACACCGGCCGGGCCAATATTTCTCGGGAAAACGTCGCCGAGTACCGGAACAAACTTGTGTCTGAAGTCGAGTCTTTGCTGGACAAAGTCTCGGATTGGGGGCGACTAAATCTAGTCCAGTTTAATCCTCAGAAGACACAAGTTTGCGCGTTTACCGCTAAAAAGAACCCCTTTGTCGTATCTCCTCAGTTTCAAGGCACTCCCCTTCTTGCCTCAGCCAGTATCGGTATCCTCGGAGTCGACATATCGAGTGACGTGCAGTTTCGTGGTCACTTGGAAGAGAAGGCCAAATTGGCCTCTAAAAAGCTTGGCGTGCTCAGCAGAGCGGGACAGTATTTCATGCCGGCACACCGCCTGCAACTTTACAAGGCGCAGGTTCGGCCTCACATGGAATACTGTTCCCATCTCTGGGCAGGGGCTCCCCAGTGCCAGCTCCTTCCACTTGACCGCATCCAGCGCAGAGCGGCTCGAATCGTCGACGACCGAGCCCTTTCCGATCGGCTCGATTCATTGGCACTGCGAAGAGATGTTGCATCTCTTTGCATTTTCTTTCGCATCTACCATGGGGAGTGCTCTGAGGAATTGTTCGGATTAATCCCAGCCGCCAAATTTCACGAACGCACATCGCGGCAGAACTTCCGATACCATCCACACCATCTGGATGATTGGCGGTCCACCACTGTGCGATTTAGAAGATGTTTTCTTCCTCGCACAACTTCCTTGTGGAATAGTTTACCACCAGGGATTTTTCCGGACCGATACGACTTAGGGACCTTCAAGAAAAGAGCCTACTCCTTTTTAAAAGGCCGGCAACGCATCTGCAATTCCCCTGGTGTTGCGGTTGTTCATGGGCGGCGGTAGTCACTTAACATCAGGTGAGCCGCATGCTCGTTTGCCCCCTCTCCTATAAAAAAAAAAAAAAAAAAACTCATTCGTCTTATCTCTCATGCCTCCTCTAACATTCCACGTGCCAACTCTGCACTCTGTCCTCCACCTTCCGCCGTGTCGGGCTCTGCGTGACGGGTGGCGGTCCCCATCGCCGCTTTGCGCGCTGCATTCCACACCAACGGGGACGAGCTGGTGTGCGTCGCCTTGGGGGGACGCCTAACCCTCGTTGGCATGGGTGCGCAGCTGAGTAGAATTGCAGCCCTGAAAAGGGCTGGCAGGGGTCGCGACGAGCACGCTTTTACATTGACCCCCATTAAACAAAATGAGTGCTATATTGTCGAAAATAACTTTCGCGATTTACAAAACAAAGAACTAAAGAAGTTATGGAGAACGGAACGTAACATGTGCGCAATGTTACGTTAGTAAGTATATATACATATATTATATATATTTATACATAGAAGTCAAAGACCTCTTTGTATACTACTAGTAGGCCACGTGTGAACTACGTGTGAAGTGTTTTATTCAGTGAAGATGTGTGTGTAAATACGGTGTGTATAATATTCTTAGCAATTAAACAAAAAGTAAAAAAAAAATAATGAGGTTGGTGAATATAGACGTCTCTGAATGCTGTTGGAAGTGTTTTGTGGCTCGCCGAACGGCTTAAATGAGAACGAGACAGTCGTAACGAAAAGTGTTATATATTATAAAGTTTTTTTTTTCTTATTTAGTATCCGTCCTTTCAAAACTATAAATGAGATTTTTTTTTTATTTCACACTTTACAGGTTTAATTTAAAAACACATTTTATAGCATTGTAAAGAAATTGAATATTAAGAAAAACATAATGGACAATATGCAAAAAAAATATACTTTAAGGAACTTCGCAAGCAGATCATTACTTTCGATGTTATTTTTTTCTATTAAAGTACTTTTAAGCAGGCGAGTAGTGGCTATTATAGGATGTTTGCAATGTGAACTTTAAATAATCTAATGTTTGGTTCATGAATGCTTCATATTGCTAATTAGAAAACACCTACAAAATTAAGTAAAGGTCGCTATACCGCAAGGGATAAGGGACGTCTAAAAGTTGAAACTTGCCCAAGCCCATTGAAAATAGGCGTCCCAAAGATTACATCATAAGGGGTATACTTGCCATAATTGCCACGCTTGGAAGGCTGGTTTAAAACCGCAGTTTTTTTTTATTTTAAGTTGTTATCAGAAATATGCTGTTGGCAACCTCCTGGTTTGTTCCCTATGTCGCCTCTTAACACACCCACGGAAAGAGTATTCGATATTTTTTTACCGCCCATACACAATACATTACATTCTTATTAAAAACATTATAACCATTAAACGAAATGGGATCCGCTACTCGTTTGACCATTAAACGAAGTGGGAGCTTTATGCAGGGCTCTGTATCGTTCAAACGCAGACTTCTTCTTGACCATAGGATAATGAAGTTAAATGAAAATATTGTTTATATGAAAACAAGAGCGGCTTTGTAGAGTGTAGCTTGTTGAGGCAGTGTAGAGATGTCTGTTGGGCTGGATGCAGAGCGAACGATGAGCGAGTGACGAGTAATGACTGGTAATGATTGGGTCGCTCACAGCAGTCTTTTATTTCGTACGGTCAGTTGCACAACTCGTTCAAGCGCCTGTAAGGCGCACATGCTCCATTTGACCAATGAACGGACAGGAGGGAAGTGTGTGGGGGCGTGTGAAGTATGACTCATAATTTATTTCACAATTATACATTTTCATACAACGAATCTTTGCAAACAATTATTAATGAGTATATGACACACTATAAGACACGACAAATCTCTATAAACAACTACTAATAAGTATGTAACAAACATTATAAAACACACAACACTTTGCATAGACATACAAACATTAATTATGTATTTCACAAATACTATAAAGACATACAACAACTCTTTATAGGTAAACGAAAACATTAATAAGCTTACGTGACTAAAACTTAAATAACTTCTTAAAATCTAGGCTGTTATTTACAATCTCCCCCTCGTGCGCAAGCACTAAAAAACCGTTTTAGTCCGTTGTCGTAATTGCGATGAGGCGAGAGGCCGGACGTCGCACCAAACCCATTGCTGTTCTTATTTCAGTTATTCGGACGCGCCAATCTGGGCCTGGATGGACTTCCGTCACTTCGCCTCTAGTCCATACTCCTCTAGGCATTGTGCCATCACAAATTATAACGATGTCCCCAACTTTTAGATTTTTGTGTTGAGAGTTGGAGCTGGACCGGGGCATTAAAAGAGGTCTGTATTCCGCTGACCAGCGTGCCCAAAACTTGTCGGCTAGTGCTTGAGTGGCTTTCCATGAGCGTGGGTTCAACTGTGTGTCTTTTTTTTTCAGCCGCAAGAGGAGGAGAATAGAGTACGCCAGGGTACAGGAACTATTCCAGAAGTGTCGCAGTCGAGCAGCAGCCGAGGTGATCGATGGAGTGCACAGGAGCGTCCGGCACTCTCTCGAAGATTTGGAAGCCTATTGGCGACCGGTCCTAGAGAGGGTGTCTGATGCCTCAGGGCCTACACCGTCTGCTCTAAACGCCTTACAGAGGAGCAGTATGGGGGCGCACGCGATTACTCTCGGCTGTGGGTGCCTTTCACGACCGACGAAGTGAAGGCGTCCAAGTTTGACTGGCAGACAGCGCCTGGTCCGGACGGTATCCGTCCGGATGAGTGGCGCCTAGTTCCTGCGGCCCGAAAAGCGGAAATTTTCAACTCTTGGATGACCACTGGCGTAGTACCAGAGCCCCTGCGGCAATGCCGGACAGTCTTCGTGCCGAAGATGGATGATCCTGCTGGGCCGGGCGACTATCGACCGATTTCGATCGCCTCGATACCGCTTAGGCACATGCACTCGATCCTGGCGAGAAGGCTTCTGGATTGCTGCCCCCCCGATGCACGACAGCGTGGATTCGTCCGCGCCGACGGCACGTTGGAGAATTCCGCCGTGCTGGACGCGGTGCTAGGGGATAGCAGGAAAAAGTTAAGAGAGTGTCATGTGGCTATTCTCGATTTCGCGAAGGCGTTCGACACGGTGTCTCATAGAGCGCTGGTCGGGCTTCTTCGGGCTCGAGGGTTGCCCGTGGCATTCTGTGATTACATCCACCGGCTGTACGACGCGGCGACCACCAAGTTGGACGTCGGCGGACAGTCGGGTGAACCTGTTAGATTGGGCCGAGGTGTGCGTCAGGGAGACCCGTTGTCGCCCATCCTGTTCAACATGGCGATGGACGTAATTCTTGCTGCTCTACCGAAAGAGGTAGGCTATAGGCTGGAGCGAGTCTCGGCTCTAGCCTATGCCGATGACCTAGTCCTGCTTGCAGGCTCAAAGGTAGGGATGCAGGAATCCATCGACCGTGTGTTCGAGGTTGCGTCGTCGATGGGCCTCTTGGTCAATCATACCAAGAGCTCCGTCTTGTCGATGGTGCCAGACGGGAAGCGCAAGAAGCACCACTATCTGACCGGGAAGAATTTCCGGATAGGTCGGAAGTGGCTGCCTCAAACCTCTTGCGTGGAACGTTGGCGCTATCTGGGCATCGACTTCCAGGCGTCTGGATGCGTGACGTTAGAGCATAATATCAAAGTTGCCTTGACCAACATCTCAAAGGCACCCCTCAAGCCGCAGCAGCGGCTCGAAATTGTGAGGGGACACCTTATTCCGAGATTTTTGCATGGCCTTGTGCTAGGTAATATCTCGGATGATAGGTTGTGTATGCTCGACGTCCAGATCCGGGGTGCGGTTAGGACTTGGCTGAGGCTCCCGAAGGACGTGCCTGTCGGGTACTTCCATGCCGACATCAAGGACGGCGGCCTAGCGATCCCATCGCTTCGGGCGACCGTCCCGGACCTCATACTTAAGAGGTTCGGGCGGCTCGACTCGTCGAGTTGGTCAGTGGCAAAGGCCGCCGCCAGATCCGAAAGGATCCGTAAGAAGTTGAGCTGGGCCGACAAGCAATTCCGAAAGTTCACCAGAGAGGATCCGGTCACGGGCCTTAGGTCCGTCTCACGGTTTTGGCGCGAGAGACTGTGGAGCTCAGTGGACGGGTTCGAGTTACGCGAATCCGCCCGCACTCCCGCGTCCACGAAGTGGATTCGGGAGGAGTCTTCACATGTCTCTGGTCGGGACTTCGTGCAGTTCGTCCACACGCACATCAATGCCCTCCCGTCACGGGTTCGGACATCCAGAGGGCGCAGGATTGGTCGTAAGGCGGAGTTGAACTGCCGCGCCGGGTGCGTGGTTAGGGAAACGACGGCTCACACCATCCAGCAGTGTTGGCGGACGCACGGGGGCCGGATCTTACGCCACGATCGTGTTGTGAAGCTAGTAGCAGACGCGATGGCTTCAGACCAGTGGTCGGTGGTGACAGAGCCTCATGTCAAGACCTCGAAAGGCCTTCGGAAGCCCGACATAGTAGCCGCTAAAGGGGGCGTCGGAGTGATCGTGGACGTGCAGGTGGTCTCGGGCCAGCGGCCTGTCGATGATGCTCACCGTGAGAAACGTAGTAAATACGGGACTCACGAGGAGCTAGTCGAAAAGGTTGCAGGTATACTAGGACTACCTAGCAAGGATTGTGTCCGCGCGACCTCTTGTACGATCTCCTGGCGAGGTGTTTGGAGTCACTCCTCCTATAAGGAGTTGAAGAGACTCCTTGGGCTGAAAGAGAGTCTGTTCCGAGCTATACCGGTGGTGGTATTGCGCGGTTCGCACATGAACTGGACAAGGTTCAGTCAGATGACCGGGATTGGGGTGGGAGACCCAGTGTGAGCGCCCGGAGTCCTGTGGGACTTCTGGGCTGCTGCCGAGCCCTGGGGTGGTCGCGGCCATGTGCCTAGTTGCAAAATACCAATTTCCCCTAACATCCAGCGGCCACCAGTGCAACAGCAATCGGCACAATGCTGATCTGCCAAGCCCCTGTGGACGGGAGATTGGGGACTAAGTGGCGTCTCTCGTGGCATCCATAATGATTAGTGATTACGTTCACTAAGACGATGGTATGATGATCGGCGGAAATAAACCAAACGGTGACATCCCGCTAGAGCGCCCAATAAGAAAGTGATTGGGTGTCAGCGCTTCGTCATCCAAGTTGGGGTTCACCAGAGTCAATGGCCTCAAATTAATCACATGCTCGACTTCCAGCAGTAACGTGTGCAGCACTTCGTCAGGGGGCGACCTCTCCTTTAGTGTGAATTTTAATGCTGTTTTTACTGATCTGATCAATCGTTCCCAGGCACCGCCCATGTTTGGGGCTCCAGGTAGTATCTTTTTCCAGGTGATCAGCTTTTCAGATGCGAAGGTGTTAAGGCTATGGTCGTTGTTTTGCATAGCTTCGGCGATTTCTCTTTCAGCACCCACGAAGTTGGTTCCGTTGTCACTGTATATCACGGTCGGTGTGCCCCGTCGAGCCAACATTCTTCGTAGGCTCATGATCATGGAAGAGGCCGTGAGGGCTGTGGCCACTTCTAAGTGCACAGCGCGTGTAGTGAGGCATTTGTATAATCCACCCCACCTTTTTTCTATCCTTCGCCCGACTGTGACCTGCATGGGCCCGAAGTAGTCTACCGCGGTTGCAGTGAAGAGCGGTTGATTTTGGACCAGCCTTTCTACTGGTAAGCGCCTAGAGGGATTTTTGATGGGATCCCTCTATAGGTCCGACACTATTGGCATTGGTTGCATATATTGCGTATAACGCTGCGTAGTCCTATTTTGTGGTATCGCTGTCTCAGTTCGTTCATGACGGTCTGGTGATTGCCATGATTGAAGGTTGCGTGCGTGTGATGCGCTAACAGCCGAGTGAAGCCTTCTTTGGCGTGTAGGACTGGCAGATTGTGTTCGTTTTTTATTCTGCTATCTAAACACATAATGCCGTTGCGGTCGATCTTCACGGATAGTTTGTAGAATGGTGACTTCTTGGGTGGTCGCCGCCCAGCCTCTATGGTCGCGATATCTTCGGCGAATCAGTTATATTGACTCCTTCTTATGAGCAATAACTCCGCTAATTTTATATGGCTCGGTGTTCAACGTTTGTGCCTCTTTTGAGTAGCTTGGCTTTAAATATCTCAGCGGCGAGCAAAACGGTGGCAGCGACGCGAACTAATCGGCTGTATTTTGAAAATCGTTCTTACTCGGGTAAGTAATCGGTATCGTTACGCTTAATGATTAAGTGAACTTGTTTTAATATTCTTTCTTACCCTGAAGGGGGTAACGATGTTTCATTTCGTTTGTCCTGCAGCCACGTCGCGGGGTTGTTCCTTATAAACGCGGGTCCGGTAAACCACCTGTGTTTCGAATTAAAGTCGGCAGGTACGCCCTTGGTTGCGTCGTCCGCGACGTTATCTGAGCTGGGTGCCCATCGCCAATTGGTTGGAGAGGTTAAGCTTTCGATTTCAGCCAATCGGTGTGCAACAAACGACTTGAACGTGCGCGGGTCTGATTTAATCCAAGCTAATACAGTTTTAGAGTCTGACCAATAATGACTTTAATATTTTATAATCCGACTCGCGTCTGACCGATTCAGTTAAATGACTGCCTAACACTGCGGCTTGAAGTTCTAACCGGAGAATCAATATTGGTTTTAACGGAGCTACTTTGGCCTTGCCTGTTACCAATCGCGACGTCTTAGTGCCGTCCGTTTTTGCACTTACGAAATATACAGCAGCGGAATATACCTTTTTACTCGCGTCACAGAAAATATGTAACTCCCCTTCGCGTGGCAGGTATGTACCTATTTATTTCTAACTTTTTTAACAGCTGTAAGTTATTTATAAGTGATAACCATGTTACGTGATGCTCGGTTATGATGGGGTCATCCCAATCTATCCCACTACGCCATATTTTCTGTATAAGATATTTGCCTATCATCGTGATAGGCGAAACTAAACCTAGCGGGTCAAATACCGACATTACTGCGCTGGTTACCTGACGCTTGGTAGGTAGTGTGTCACCTCTAATTACACTCGTGGGTGTGTTTCTAAGATTGACATTGAAGCTTAACGTGTCGCGTTTGTGATTCCAAATAAGACTTAATATCCTCTCTGAATCACTTTTACCTAACGTGGTTGTGTCGCTTCTACGTATATCAGTGACGTCACTGATTACTTCAGGCACGTTTGATGCCCACCCGCGTAACTCGAAGTATGCGTTTCTATGTACTTTGCAGATATCATTTACTATTGACTTTGCCTCGCTTTCGGAGTTGAACGCGCCTAAGTAGTCGTCCATATAAAAGTTACGTACAGTAGCCTTCGCGACTTCGGGATGTTGATGACTGTGATTTTCTGCGTTTTTATTTTTTACATAGATGGCCGTGCATGGTGATGATGCCGCCCCGAATATTAACAATGTCATCCTATACTCTTGCAGCGGCCCCTCTCTATTCTCGCCCCTCCATAAAAATCATAAGCTATCACGGTCCTCTTGTATAATTTTTACTTGTAAAAACATTTCTTTTATGTCGGCTACGACAGCAATACGACCCTCTCTAAATCTAATTAATACGCCGAATAACGACTGTAGTAAGTCAGGGCCTGTTAATAACGCGTCGTTTAGGCTCTTTCCCCCGCATTTGGCTGCTGCGTCGAAAACTAACCTTATTTTGCCCTTCTGAGTGTGTACAACTGCGAAATGCGGCAAGTACCAGCTGCGTGGCGACGTGGCTGGGGCGACTACTTTTTCAGCATAGCCTGCTTCTATAAGGTTGTTTATCTGCTTACTATATTCGGTTTTTAGGTTTTCATTTTTATCTAATTTATTTTCTAAGCTATATAGACAACTGAGGGCTTGTTTTTTATTGTTTGGCATCTCCTCAGTGTCCGTTCGCCAGAGAAAGCCCTCTTCGTACCTATTGCTATTGTCCGCTTTTTTACAAGTCCTATAGCCAGGGCTCGCTGATCCGGGTCAGATGTTGGTCGGCGTGCCTCTATTCCTAGAGATTCTATGCTGAAGAAATTTCTTATGAGCTCTAATGCGGGGTCGTCCGTTTGTGTGGGCGGTATGTGATTTATTGTCGCGACAATATTACAGGATCGTCCGTCGCGACCATGCAACACCCACCCTAATTTAGTTAAAGATGCTACGGGCTGGTTTTATTACCGACGCGCAATTGCCTGGATGTAATTAAGTGCCAGTTGTCTTGGCCTATCAATATGGTCGGTTGCCCCTGTTCGTAACATAGTTCGTCCTCTATCTCCTTTAGGTGGTTGCACTGTTGCACTAACTTTCTGCTCACCTTTTGTGGCGATAAATTTAAGTTCTCTATTGTGCTCGCACTTATAGTTTTTAAGTTTCTGTTATATAAACCGCGAATGGACAATTTCACGTGACATGATTCTGTGTCGTTTATTTGATTACCCCCTACCCCTTCTAACGTCAAGAGCCGTCCCCCCTGGGAACAAACGAATCTGCCGTGCCCCTTTCGATCAACGTCATAGTTGATCCTTCATCTAACAAGGTGTATGTGCTAGTTGTTCCTATTGGACCGTTTATCTCGACCAGCACTATCTTTAAGTGGGTGTTAGACGCATGTACGTGATTTATTGAGCTTACGTTGCCGTGGTTGACTGTCGGTTTGTTATCGCTACCGTGTAACATTTTATGGTGTGACGCTTCACACCCGTTTACACTGCATGGTACGTATTAGCATTTGGCCGGTCGCCTGTGTGACTTGCCAAGGCATCGAAAACACAGCCTGTTGCGCTTGGCCGCGTCCCATCTTTCGCTCACGGCTAATTTAGCAAAGTCTGCACATTTTACGACGTAGTGGTTACCGGAACACATTATGCATGCGTCATTTGTTTTAACCGATAACTCGACTATCGGTCGTGGTGGGTGTGGTTACGATGTCTGTTTTTTTTTGTACGGTTTATTTATGGCTGTTATCGTTTTACGCGGCGAGTTGTCAATGTTTTCGGATCGGTCGCACGAGCTGTCGCTGCTCTCGTCGCGGTGCCGTGTATGGCGCCGGTTTCGATCGTGGACCGTGTTCACCACGCGTGTCTTCATTTTATTAACCTTGCGGTCCTCCCGTGTTGTTTCGTATGCAAACATCGCGCCGCACTGGTCTGCCATATCGTTTAAAAATCTAGATAGCAGCTCTAACTAAAATAATACTTAGCTTTTCTACAACCCTACTTACTATCTCAGGCGAGTAGAGGCGGCTGATTGAGTAATTTTATTGCTGCTATTGTGTTGCTCGCGAAACTACCTATATTGTGCCCGTCTTCAGTCATGCGAGGCATGCGTTTCATATTTTCTAATTCGGAAAGTATTAATAATTCCGGCTTTCCGTAACGCCTTTCTAACATATCCATGACTTCATATGGGTCTGACACTGTAAATAGTAATGCTCTAACCGTTGCGCGAGCCGCGCCTCTTAACGCTTTGCGTAACCTGGCTACGTTTTGTACGTCAGTAAACATGCTTACTGTGTCGTTGAAGACGGATTTGAAAGCCGTCCACTCTGAAATCGCCCCGTCGAAATGAGGTAGCTCGTGGATGTATTTCGGTGCCGTAGAGTCCGATTTGCCTGAATTTACCGCTTGAACAATCGCGTTGACCAGCATCGCCATGTCGCTACTATTGTTAATAGTATACGTCACGTCTTTACCAATGCGCGATTCATGGTTGTTCGTGTTAGGTGGCCGTGGATTTGGCCCCGAGGGTCGTGCTTTACCTAATATTGCCAGTCTATCGTTTACATACTGCTCCGAAATCCAATCTTCAACACGCAACTCTTCTATTCTAGACGGCGGTTCAGCGTCGTTGGAGTTTTCTAGCTCTATTCTGGCTATTTCCAAACGACTTAAGGTAACTGCGGCTGCCGCCCTACCCTGTGCTAATGTGGAATTATGTAACTCTAATTCGGCTTTTAAAATAGATAATCGACTATTCACCCTTTCCTCGGGGACATTTACTACTGTGCCCGGCGTACTCCTATCCTGCGTATTTAAATCATCGACTTGAACGGACCTATTTTCGATTACTGCTCCCGTCACGTTACTGTTACTATGCGTGCCACTGTCACCGTTTATATGCTCTGTGTCCGTGCCCTTACTCCACGTACTTGTTTCTGTTGAACTCGTCTGAATTTGAAAGCATATTGTTACACATTTTTCATGGTTCACTTCAATTTTCCATAAACCAATTCCAGAACCAATCGCCTAGGCGGTTGACGGCTGTTTGGAGCATCTTGGTGAGGTATGTTATATTCGGATGGGTGACAAAAAGTGCCGTGTCATCTGCGAAAAAAGCAGTATTCACTATTGAGTCCTTCGTGATGTCACTCGTGAAGAGTGTGAAGAGTAGTAGGGAGAGGATGGAGCCTTGTGGGACTCCAGCCTTAAGGGGATGTTTCGTAGAGTGAGTACCTTCTATTCGATAGCGAAAGTGGCGATTGGCAAGAAAGGCTCTGATGATGTGGATGAGCCTCTCAGGCAGATTGAGTTAATACAGCTTATAAATCAAGCCGTCGTGCCAGATTTTGTCAAACGCTTTTGCGACATCGAGGAAGATATAAGAATATATTCTGTGAGACGATGTAACTGGTCGGTGAATGAGTGTTCGGGTCTGAAGCCGAACTGCTCGTTTGGAAGAAGTTTGTTGGTGAAGACGTATTTACCAAGGCGATTCAATATGAGTCGCTCGTAAATTTTCCCCAGTGTGCTGAAGAGACTAATCGGTTTGTAACTAGAGGCTAAGTTGCGAGGTTTCCCCGGTTTCGGGATTCCTATTACGTCTGCCTCTTTCCATGCATCTGGGAAGGAGCAACTGGAAAGAAGAGCACTTAATATATGCCTACTAGGAGGCATACTAGCAGCACGGAGAGAGATTTCAGTACCCTGTTGCTAATACCATCGGAGCCGAGTGCTGATTTCTTTTTAAGGTTTTAAATTACTTCTGTGACTTCGTCTTCAGTCTAGGGCGTCACCCGCAGGTGGTAGTGCACAGTTAAGCTCTAGCACGGCTTGGAGCTCTGAAAGGTGAGCGGGATCTGTAGGTTCTCTTCTGCATTGTCTATCTGAACTATCAGCGAGGGGTTCGACCTTTTCAGAATTGTTAAATGTGAGATCGGGTTTTCCTGGCCTGATGAGAGGTGACATGGGTGAGGATTGCCAGAAGACAGTTTGTGATGGCTCGATGTCCGTCAGCAGATTATCCCACTTATACTATCTAAACTCTTTTAACGCGCTGTTTCACCTCGTTTTGGAGGTTGCGCAGTCGTAATTTGTTATTTTTAGTACAATAGTGATCGTATTGTGTTAGGGCCGCGGTTTTTGCTCTATTCAATTGTCGAATATCACTCGTAAACTTCATGTATAGATTGCTTGACACACGAACCTTATGAGATCGTTCTTCAACTGTAGAGGTGAGGTGGGCTGATAGGGCGCTAATCACTTCATTATCCTTCTTAGGCGAGTCTATCTTGTCCGTGACTTTGTCTAAGTACTGGGAGGTCTTAGACTCGAGTTTGACCTCAAGTTTATGCCATTCCACGATGGTTTTGGTCTGAAATACCTCACTTGCGGACTGACTCAGCTGCAATAGGACTAGTCTATGATCAGAGTCGAGTTATAATATTGATACAATTGATAATATCGACAAACGGTCATCTTTGAGTATCGCTACGTCAAGGACGTCCAGTTGGTGACTGGTAGCGATTGGGTAGCGGGTTGGAGTCTCAGGCGCAATAACATCGAAGTTTAGTCGCTCCGTGAGATCGAAAAAGGGATTTCTTGTAAGAGAGTTCCATTAGGAATGCTTACTGTTGAGTTCTCCAGCTATTATTACTCTAGAGCCTAGCTAAAATAGTTTTACAAAGTCCGATTCAACTACACGTTTGAGTGGCATAGTATGTGGTATGGTAGATAAATCGATACGATAGTAAGTAGCGGATGGCCAGAGAGAGCTACCTTACGTATAGAAACTTCTATGTTGGTGAACGGGGTGCGTCGATTGGTACGCAGTGCAAGGACCTTTTGTAGTAGATCAAAGTGCCGCCTCTAGGGGTGGTCAACCCTAAGAATTTCTAACTAAGGTGTAGTTGGCGATCTTAGGATCGCGATGGCTAGCTTTCAAAAAGTCTCTTGCACTAACATTACGTCTATATGGTGGTTGCGCAGGAAGAGTGCGATCTCGTCTTTTTGGTCAATGAGGCCGTTCGCGTTAAAGAACGCGACAGTAAAAGAACGTGGTTTAGTTCTACCGCGATTTTGTGCTGCTAAAGTATGAATTTTTTTTTACAATAAGGGTGACAAACGAGCACACAGTCCACCTGATGGTAAGTGGTTACTCTGACCCATAGACATCTACATCTATCTTCGTTTGCGAATTAAAATGCAGATGCGTTGTCAGCCGTGAGGACTAAGAAAGAGTGCCTCTTTTCCAGTAAAAAGGGTCTCCGGTTCTCTACACTCACCATACGAAACACAGCAGCATTAAGCTGCTATTTTACGCTGGTATTCTGTGAGAGCGTGGTCCTTTCCCGGTCGAGCCGGCCCATTCGTGCCACAACTATACTAGTAATATGGCTTCAACATGGCTCCACCACGTGTAAAAGTTGGAGAGGTTATGCTATTTGGTTTTGTCTTGAACAATAATAGGAGGCGGCAGCTTTTGGCTACATTCAGCAGGGGACCCATTTGCTGCGAGCTTGGCCACAGGCTTAGGGGGTTGAGCGCGCACCACGGGGGCAGGCTTTTTGCTGGAGTGGCGGTGGAGAACGAAGGGGCTGAGTTAGGCTCGGCTGCCCTTTTTTGGGCTGCGCGTTTGCTCCTTCTGCCCTAAACGAGGGTTAAACCTTCGTCTTCTGGTTTGCGCGGGATACGTGAATCAGTCTCCATGTCGGAGCCTGATTGGGCATCCGAGAAGACCAGAGTAAACATCGCGGAGGGCGCGGGGGACGTGGCATCGTAAATTGTGTCTATAGACACAGGGGTTGTAGGTCCGGTACTCGGCGACAGAGGGTCGTCTTTCCTCACGGTCGGACAGTCGTCAGGGGGCCAGACACGCTAAATGGATGGCTAGAGGCGCCGTCTCGATTGTGGGCTCGGGCGCGGGACGGCCATTGCGCTGTGCAATAAACATAGCCCAGATGTCTTTTTTTATAGAAGAGGGAGCAAACAAGCATGCGGCTCACCTGATGGTAAGTAACTACCGCCGCCCACGAACAATCGCAACACCAGGGGAATTGCAAATGCGTTACCGGCCTTTTAGAAAGATGTAAGATCTTTTCTTGAAGGTCCCTAAGTCGTATCGGTGCGGAAAAATTGCCGGTGGTAAACAATTCCACAGAGAAGTTGTGCGAGGAAGAAAAGTCCTAGTAAAACGCACAGTCGTGGATTGCCAAGCATCCAGATGGTGAAGATGGTATCTGGTGAGGTGAATTTTGACGCGATGTGCGCTCATGAAATTTGGCGCGGGACGGCCATTGCGCTGTGCAATAAATATAGCCCATATGTCTTTTTTTTATAGAAGAGGGGGCAAACAAGCATGCGGCTCACCTGATGGTAAGTGACTACGGCCGCCCACGAACAATCGCAACACCAGGGGAATTGCAAATGCGTTACCGGCCTTTTAGAAAGGTGTAAGATCTTTTCTTGAAGGTCCCTAAGTCGTATCGGTCCGCAAAAATCGCCGGTGGTAAACAATTCCACAGAGAAGTTGTGCGAGGAAGATAAGTCCTAATAAAACGCACAGTCGTGGATTGCCAAGCATCCAGATGGTGAGGATGGTATCTGGTGAGGTGAATTTTGATGCGATGTGCGCTCGTGAAATTTGGCGGCTGCAATTAATCGGAACAATTCCTCAGAGCACTCCCCGTGATAAATTCGATAGAAAATCCAAAGTGATCCCTACGTAGTGCCAGTGTATCGAGCCGATCTAAAAGAACTCCGTCGTCGACGATTCGAACCGCTCTGCGCTGGATGCGGTCAAGTGGAAGGAGCTGGCACTGGGGTGCACCGGCACAGAGATGAGAACAGCATTCCATGTGAGGCCAGATTTGCGCTTTGTAAAGTTGCAAGCGATGTGCAGGAATGAAATACTGTCTCGCTCTGCTGAGCACGCCAAGCTTTTTAGAGACCAATTTGGCCTTCTCTTCCAAGTGACCAAAAAAACTGCACATTATTCGATATGTCGACGCCAAGGATTCCGATGCTAGCTGAAGCAGCAAGGTGAGTGGCTTCAAACTGATGAGATACGACAAAGAGTTTCTTTTTAGCCATAAACGCGCAAAATTGTGTCTTCTGGGGATTGAACTGGACTAGATTTAATCGCCCCCAATCCGAGACTTTGTTCAACAAAGACTCGACTTTAGACACAAGTTTGACCCGGTACTCGGCGACATTTTCCCGAGAAATATTGGCACGGCTGGTATATAAGGCATCACCAGTGCTGTCGTCTGAATAGCAATGAATGTTATCAGTTTGCAACATATCATTGATATGCAGGAGAAACGGCGTTGGTGATAGCACGCAGCCTTGTGCAACACCAGCTTTGATAGGCTTGAAATCTGTGCATGCACCGTCTACTACGATCTTGATGCTCCGATCAGCAACTAAACTGGTGATCCATTTGCACAATTTCTTGGAAAGCCCATAGGAAGGAAGCTTCGAAAGAAGCGCTTTGTGGCAGACCCGATCGAAGGCCTTCGCTATGTCCAAACTAACGGCCAATGCCTCTCCCTTGGACTTTACTGCCTCCGCCTTTCTATGAGTCAGGTAGAACAGAAGATCACCAACTGATTGACCTCGACAAAACCCGTACTGGTAGTCACTACCTAGCTGGTGATCCTCAATCTACGTCATGAGCTGGCAGTTTATAATGGATTCCATTATTTTGGAGAACAAGGAGGTGATGGCGATAGGCCTGTAGTTGGACGGGTCTGAGCGGTCGCCTTCTTTAGGAATCGGGTGGACCAAAGCTGTCTTACATGAATTCGGGACTACGCCTTGGGAGTAGGAGTACCGGAAAAGACGCGTTAAGACCGGTGCCAACTCCGGAGTACACGTCTTCAGCACAATGGGAGGGACTCCATCAGGCCCACTCGACTTGCTGACGTCCAGGGAGAAGAGTGCTTTACGAACCAAGGGCTGTGTATATTGCACATCCGGCATGGATTTCCCCCTGTGTGATGGTGTGGATGGTATCGAGAGTACTTATGCCGATATATAAAAGTACTCCATTAATCTTGCCAATTTTTTGTGTAATGTCGCTTCCAGAGTATGAAATTCGCCAAAAAGATAATTTATCTTCCTATAATTGGCAGTATAATCATCCCGTTAGTACTAGGCATAAAACATTCAGCATCAAAATATGCGATGTCAATTCGTCTGCCAATTTTGATGATTGGGGCAAATTGTGAACACAAAGGAAGAGATCCATATCCAGCAGTAGACTTTTATTCACTGATGATGAAGAAACATATACTGTCATTTATGAAGGTCATGTTTTTGGGCTTTCCCATAGTTAGTCGAATTGTATTTTATTAAATATATGATGGTAAGTGTCGACCGCCGCCCATGAACAAACGCAATGTCAGGGGAATCGCAAATCGCAAGTGCATTGCCGGCCTTTTAAAAAGGAGTAAGCTTGTTTTTTAAGGTACCTAAGTCGTATCGGTTCTGAAAAATCGCCGGTGATAAAAAACCATAAAGAAGTCGTGCGAGGAAGAAAACTCCTAGTAAAACGCACAGTAGTGGACCGTCAAACATTAGGATGGTGTGGATGGTATCGTAAGTTTTGTCGTGATGTGCGTTCGTGAAATTTGGTGGTTGAAATTAATCCGAACAATCCCTCAGAGCACTCCCCGGGGTAAATTAGATAAAAAATGCAAATTGATGCAACATCCCTTTGCATCACCAGTGAATCGAGCTGATCAGAAAGAATTCGAGTCGCTTTGCGTATGACAAATATATTTGCCAAAATAAATCAATAATAGAGGCTGATCTGCTCAAGTTGGCATTGCAGTGATGAGCTTCTTTTTCATCTTCTTTACTGTGTACATCATAGAACGGATTTCAGTTTTCTATTCAGTTACCGATGGGTATATTGTCCTTTCCCATTCTGTATATAAGTACCTAATATTAACTTTGTAAAAGGAGAAAAAATATACCTGCGGAGTTTCTTTCGCCCCTTCTTCTCCGGTCAGAGGAACCCCTTACGAAATGGTAATAGATTTAGATAGGAAGTATATGGATGTGGAGGAGGCAAGAGATATGTGTCAAGATCATTCTAAATGGAAGTCTGTAGTGTCTGCCTACTTCTGGGTGACAGGTGTGAGTGTTTACGTATGTATTATGAATGTCAGGTTTAAAAAATTACATTTTCCAAACGAAATAAAGGTTTATTTTCTTTATATTTTCTTTATTTTTTTTAAAGATTTTTAAATATGGATAGATATGTTTAAAGATATTTTATTTCATTTCACTTCATTTCATAGCATTTCATCGTTTCCATTTTGTACGGCACGAACTTAAGAAAAATACTTTCATAGAAAGATTAAAGTTACGCTAATATGAAGGGTTCTTTGTCTAATACGATTTTCACCTCCGCGCGTTAATCGGATTACTAGATAGACATAAATCCAGTCCTTTTTAACATAATGCTTCATACATACATTATTAATATGTGAGTGTTAGATAAGTCTTCTATAAAATACAAGTCCATAACAAAAGAAAAAAATCATAGTTACTTTTCTACTATGCAATTAAATAAAACGTTGTGTCTGTTGTAATGTCAAAATAACAGCTTTGTAATGAATGAAATGGTTCCCCGATTTCGATTTAGTTTTTTTAAAAGTGTCTTAATCGAGAGTGTCCTTAGCTATGTTTCTAGAAAATCTTTTCACCAGTTCTTTTTGTTTCGGGAATTTTGAATATTTTTAAATTTAGTCACAGTAAAAGAATTAAGATTCCTAGCAAAAAAATTAAACCCATAAAGTTATGAACAAAATCCCATTCCTATAGGCAAGTATAACAATAAATTTCTTAAAACTGTTCTAAGTATAAAGGCGATTATCCGAACTATAAAAGCAAGTCCTAAAATAAAACACGTCTATCAATATCGTTCTGTATTCATATCACATTCTCCATTTGTTCATTACGTCTTTATTCCACAGTATTCTATTACAATATTTGAATATAACTCATTTAAATCCATGAGGTGTTTTTATGAGCTCCGGGATAAGTAACAAAGTCTTCTTAACAATATCAAGAGAAAAAGCGCTTGTATTATCTAAAATTTTCATGAGACTGCCTCTCTCGCAGTCAGGGAATAATTTACCTAAAAAAGTTAGAAAGAATTATATAATATACCTACTTTATTCTTTTCAGAGAGGCGTTCATTTATTTTTCTGAATAGAATTTAAAGGTCGTTTTTTTGAAGTTGAACTTCTTTAGATGCAACTTGAGGCTAACTTAGAGTTTTTACGGACGGATATAACGCTCAGTGACATTTATAATTATTTTACGTAATTTCCGCATTTGTACGTGGAACAGCATTAACAGCTACTAATTCTAGTATTTCATATTATGTAGATTATGTGTTATATAAACATATATACAGTTTTGAGATATATTTTATTATACTTCAATTTTGTAACTTTTTCCATGAGGGGTATATGAAGAGGGCTATGCTCGGGGTTTCTCTGCGGGACAAACTAAGAAATAAGGTTTTCCGCAGTAGAACCAGAGTGACTGACATAGCCCAACGGATAAGTAAGCTGAAGTGGCAAAGGGCCGGCCATATAGCTAGAAGAACCGACAATCGATTGGGAAAAGAGTTTCTCGAGTTCTCGAGACCCCCCACAAGATGGAGTGACGACCTGGTAAGATATGCAGGAAGTCGATGGATGGAGGTTGCTCGGGACCGTGCTTTTTGGCATTCCTTGGGGAGGTATATTTTCAGCAGTGGACTTGTGAAGGACTGTTATGATGATGATGCTTCAATTTATTTCTATTGTATTTTAATATAGTTTAATGTTATTATAAGTTAAAACAATGTTCAATGTTAGGACTAACGACCATAATAGAGCTTAGCCTGAATAGGATCTACTAAAGTAAAACATTTGTACAACTGACTTCAATATAAATTTTTAAGGATAACTTAAAAACTACTGATCAGACCTTGATCAAGTTTATATGGGACCACGTTGAAAGCACCAGACTAGTCTCTAAGTAAAACCGCGGATGGACAAAAGGATATGGCGAAGGTATAAGGGTTCTTTGTTGTGGAATTATGGAACCCTAAAATGGTTATATTTCTGTAGCGATCCACTAGGGTCTTCAATAAGAGACTAGGCACTTTACTTTGCAATGTATTCGCTGGCATTTACAATGTTTATTATACAGTTACGGATTAATTGCATATCAACGTACTTTTCAAACATCGACATATAAAACTCTTAAGCAACAAGTTAGGTCAATCAAATTGTTTATGGCTAAAAAAACAAAGGAAATTTTTTTTTTATAGGATAGGGTGACAAACGAGCACACAGTCCACCTGATGGTAAGTGGTTGCTGTGGCCCATAGACATCTACATTTATCCTCGTTTGTGAATCAAAATACAGATGCGTTATCACCCGTGAGGACTAAGATGGAATGCCTCTTTGCCAGTAATAAGGGTCTCCGGTTCTCTACACTCACCGTACGAAACACAGCAGCATTAAGCTGCTATTTTACGCTGGTATTCTGTGAGAGCGTGGTCCTTCCCCGGTCGAGCCGACTCATTCGTGCTACAACTATACTACTAATATAGCTGCAGCATGGCTCTACCACGTGTCTATTATAGTATATGTAAAACTTAAGTACATAACTGCGATAATAGAAATTAAATATCTAGGGTTTAAGACAGTTAAAACATTGAGCGTTGATATTAGAATTACTTCTCGAAATAAATACGTTAATCCTATTGACAATTATTACGGTAAGAGGTTGAAAAAATAGTATCACATATTTTTAATGAGATATTTTCTCAGGAAAAATGTGTAATGAAGAAATAATTAATGAAAGTTGCAAACGTGATTGCTGGATCATTGTACGTGTAATTATAGTTAATATTATCTAAATTGCAAATAATAGTTGTAATGAACATTTATATGTGTAATTCATAAGTTTAAAGATAATGGAATATGTAAATAACACCACTTTGTTAAGTTTAAATTTGATATTAATATTTCAAGTTGAAATCCAAAATTAGGATTATTAATTACAGTAAGTACATAGGATGTAGTGTGTTGAATGTAGTTTGAGAAACAACTGACTGTATTTTTATGCAATAAAATATTTAAAAAAGTATCGTGGAACTCGGTTGGAACTAAGTTCCTTGCGTAGAATATTATTATTGATAAACGTAGGTATTATATTATTGATTAACACATAATAATATAATAAATACAAGTTAATGAATTAGGTACTAGCGTCTATTAAAATGATGCGTCATTTGAAATAAAATAATATTTATTTCATTGCAAGATAAAAAAGGTCCAAGGGAGATGGATATTATTCCATTTCACTTCCTTATTTCGCCGCCAAGGCCGTCTACGCTATGACACAAGGAGTAGTGACGAAAAAATCTTACACTTTTTGTCGCCTAGCTCCCATCCACCAAACCCGTACCTTCCGATAAGGAACTTCGTTCCAAAATCTATCTACGATGGGTTACATACGAATGGCGAGCTGGCGAGATCGATGTGCTGAGTGTGTGCTTTCCCCACTAACCCCACCGCACCGCCGCCATTGTTGCATTTAATTTAGTTCTCCAACAATTTCTGTTGTATAATTTAGGATTTTAAAAGAAACACACTTTCGTTCACGAGTGTACTTCAAAAATGAATTTGTTTCTATGGCACCTTTTGTTCGGGACGCGAGATTGTCCCTGTTGCAGAGCGCATTGGTTACGGCGTGAAAGTGAAAACTAACGCTTATACTTTATATCTCATATTTTCAATAAACAAATGTAAAATACAGACCAGTAAGCCGTTCTTATAGAATAAGGGTGACAAAAGAGCACACAGTCCACCTGATGGTAAGCGGATGATGTGGCCCATAGACATCCACATTTATATTCGATTAAGAATAAATGCAGAGATGCGTTGTCAATCCTGAAGACTAAGATGGAATGCCTCGTTACCAGTAAAAAGGGTCTTCGGTACTCTCCACTCACCATACAAAACACAGCAGCATTAAGCTGCTATTTTACGCTGGTATTCAGTGAGAGCGTGGCCTTTCCCGGTCGAGCCGACCCATTCGTGCTACAACTATATTTATATACTTATTAATATAGCTGCAGCATGGTTCTACCACGTTTAAAATATAAATTATCTGCATCCGGCTTGGCAGGTCGGTTGTCAATAGCAGTTTGTTATTATTATTACTGAATTGTTATTAGGAAGATACTCCTGTCCATGATATGAGGCAGTGGATTCTCATACGACGCTACCCGAATACCACAGTCTACTAAAGTCTACTGCAGAACATGGTTCTTTCGTCGTTTTCATACGTGATAATGCCATGCTACACCTATTTCTATAGTACAATTATAGTACGAATGGGTCGGCTAAACCGGGGGAAGGACGCTCTCACAGAATAGCAGCGTAAAATAGCAGCTTAACACTGCTGTGTTTCGATATGTATTCGTTTAATGAGTATAGAGAACCGGAGACCCTTTTAACGGGAAAAGAGGCATTCCATCTTAGGCCTCACGGCTGACAACGCATCTGCATTTTAATCGCAATCGAAGATAGATGTAGATGTCTATGGGCCGCAGCAACCACTTACCATCAGGTGGACTGTGTGCTCGTTTGTCACCTTAAGATAGGCTTTCCCCATATATTACGTCATAAGGGCATACAGTAAACCATAGTTTACCACGCCTAGCAAGCGGGCTATCAACCGCAGTTTTTTTTTAATTTTTATTCCTTATTAGGAAGACGCTGCAGAGCATCTCCTGATTTGTTACTCTGTCGCCACTTAGGCACCCACGGGATTATATAGGGTAGTAGATATTCCATTAAATGGTAACCGTATGAACATCCTCCCTCTCCCTTCCACCATCGGACAACCAGACGCTTGGCCAGACCCCAGCCTTTCGTTGTTGACTTACCACGCATTCAAACCAAACGGTTCGCTACGTCATTCATCATGCGTACAGCAAAGGAGTGGAATAAGTTGCCAGCATTTGTCTTTCCATCCGATTACAGTGTGGGTGTCTTCAAGGCAAGAGTGAATAGGCTTTTGTTAAGTCAGTGCGCTTCACCATCTTAGGCTACATCACCACTTACCAGCAGGTGGGATCGTAAATAAGCGCCAGCTTAGTAGAATATGAAAAAAAAGCATCTTTAAATCTTAAAAATGTATAGGTACCAGATTTAATAGAATCAGGCGTTACTTTAATTAATTAATTATATTAAAGTAATATATATATATATATATATATATATATATATATATATATATATATATATACTAGCAGAACAGGCAGACGTTGTTCTGCCCTTTCCTGAGAAAACCCTTTCTCCAATAAAAAATCCTTTAATTCCTAATAAAAATGTTACGGGTCACTTATCGGGATAAAAACTATCCTATCTCTCAAGTTGGACCAAACTACACACAGTGTGCAAAATTTCATTGAAATCAGTTCAGTGGTTTAGGAGTTCATCGCGGACAATCAATGTGACACGTAATTTTATATAGAGCCTACTTCTCCCGAGTATGCCTCTTGTACAGGCAAAACATATGTCGTATTATCGACGGTGGCGTGTCTCTCCTAGTGTAGTGGTGCTGGGATTACTAGTGTCGGGGAAAGTACACGCAATTGAGGGAGAGCTGGAGGTGATATTCAAACTAGGTAAGGCACATCATTTTATTTTAATATGTAATTATTGTATAACATGTTTAATGTAATTCATCATAATCATCATTACAGCCCTTCACAAGTCCACTGCTGAACAAAGGCCTCCCCCAAGGAATGCCACAAAGCACGGTCTAGTACGTAGTACATATTACTCATACAATCTTTTATCGCATACACGCAGCCTCTAGCAACTTTTAAAATCAACTCAACTGTAACCAAGAGCCCATTAGCACTGAAAATTAATTTTATCGTAACTTCCGCGAGTACTTCAACATGCCGTATAAATAAATGAGCTCCTCCTAATTAAGCCTCGTTTATATTTGTGGATATTTTAATGAGGCACGGGAAAGATCATTTATGCCATCTTGTTTGTGTTTTGTTTGTTTTGCTTGGTTAGCTAGATAAATCTGATAACAAAGTTGTTAATTTTTTTTATAGAATAAGGGTGACAAACGAGCACACAGTCCACCTGATGCTAAGTGGTTGCTGTGACCCATAGACATCTACATTTATCCTCAATAAAGTATCAAAATGCAGATGCGTCGTCACCCGTAAAGACTAAGTTGGAATGCCTCTTTTCCAGTAAAATGGGCCTCCGGTTCTCTACACTCACCATACGAAACACAGCAGTGTCAAGCTGCCATTTTACATGGGTATTCTATGAGAGCGTGGCCGTGGTCCTTCCCCGGTCGAGCCGACCCATTCGTGCTACAACTATACTACTAATATAGCTGCGGCATGGCTCTACCACGTATAAAATATTATAATTTTATAAAATGTATTTTTTTTATAAAATCGATGTGAGAAACGAACTAACAGTCCACCAGATGGCATGTGCTGCTGCATCGCATAGACAACTGTGAGTAACATCAAAAAAGAAGGGCTAGAGACAATGTTTATCACCACGCAAAAAGGCAACGCGATGGATATTTCCTTGCCATATAACATTCTCAGAAATGAGAAGAGAGCCTGTGTCCAGCAGGAGACGTATAAAGGCTGTCACTTTACTTTATTTAACTCCTGGTAAGCTTAAAATGCTTGTGCTAGGAATGGTTCACGACAGTAATTGGATGGCGGATTTGAACCCACGACCTTTTGACTTCCCGATCCGCACCCATTAGGCTACAGTCGTTTCAACGCTGGTATTTTATTAACTGACGTTTTTACAGCATTCCTACGCTTAAAGAAATTACTTTATGAGCTACTTCACAAAAATTTCCACAAAGAAAAACATGAGAGAATATAATAAAAGTTTAACTGTTTTAAATACCGTTCCTGCAACCCAACATTTGTTAATTGAAGAACAGCAATCAGCAAATCTCGAAAACAATTTGTAAAGAACGCGTG
Organism: Parnassius mnemosyne; assembly: GCA_963668995.1. Lineage (NCBI taxonomy): Eukaryota > Metazoa > Arthropoda > Insecta > Lepidoptera > Papilionidae > Parnassius > Parnassius mnemosyne. The sequence continues at coordinate 2,197,453 of CAVLGL010000090.1, forward strand.
GAGAGATTACTTTTTAACATTGTCACCTCTTCATAGTAAATATCAACTCAGGTTTTCGCCTGCTGTGTTCTCCTTAAACTAATTACGCGGTAGAGCCATAGCGTGGCTATATTAGTAGTGTAGTTGTAGCACGATTGGGTTAGCTCCATCGGTGAAGGAACATGCTCTCACAAAATACCAGCATAAAATAGCAGTTTAACGCTGCTGTGTTTCGTATGGTGAGAACCGGAGACCTCTTTACTGGCTTTTGACTCGTAATCGAAGAGAGATGTAGATGTCTATGGGCCGCAGCAACCACTTACCATCAGGTGGACTGTGTGCCTTTTTATCACCCTTATCCTATAAAAAAATCTTGCTAAAGTCCGCGTGATAAAGTAAAATGATTTGTCTTTCCTTCTTGAAGAGAAAAAGCCGGTTTAGCAGTCAGCCACAGCAGTCAATTTCACCTGAGGATGTCTCGTCTAGAGTCCAAACACGTGTCATGTTATTGAAGGTGGTGTGTTTTTTCTTGTGTAGTGGTGTTGGGAGTAATGGTGACGGGGATAGTGTACGCAATTGAGGGAGGACGAGAAAGTGCTCTTCAAACTAGTTAAGACACATCATTCTATTTTATTACGTGGCACTTAGGTAATAAATATTTAACATCTTATAATGGATATCTATATCTCATATATATACATATACATATACATATATATATATATATATATATATATATATATATATATATATATATATATATATATATATATATATATATCTTATAATGGATTGCCACAAATTAACGCCTGATTTTATTAATTACTTTATTTGGTAACTGGCTTTATTACTACTAGCTATATTCAGAAATTTTAAAAAATATTTTCCACTTTAAGTTGGAAACGGAAACGCCTTGTAAGCCCCCATTTACTATTCGAGTGCATTGAAGTTAACCTCTTTCACTTGACTGAGAGTACTGAATTATTGAGCAGTACTCACTACTCCAGCGGCCGATTGATGAAAGCCGATTGTAAACCAAATGCATGTGCTTTAAAAGTACAAATAAATGCTCGTGACTTATTATAATAAAAGTACTTATTCCCGGCGAACGAACAAGTCGCGAATACAGCACAAAAATACTCTATATTTGGATACACATATAATAAATAATAACCATGTAGTAGCGATGTCAGAATATCCACTACCCTATATCATCCCGTGGGTCTCGTAAATAGATAGATAGATGAAACTCTTTATTGCACACAAACAAACAGACATTTGGTACAAAGGCGAACTTTATGCCGAAAATTAATTCTCTGCCAGCTAACCTTTGGTAAAGTGGTAAGAGTTACGCGAGCGAGGCAACAGAGGGAAACAAACTAGGAGATGGGTAGCATCGTCTTTCTATGACATCTAAATTTAAAAAAAAAAAAAAAATATGGAGGCAAAATCCTCCCTCAGAGGATATTTTTAGGACAAACCAGGTTCAATAATGGAATTTTATAAGCTGTAATGAAAGGATAAAGGATTATAAAATAATAACAAGTATCAAGCAATCAGTAGCCTGATGGCAATACAGCTCGAAGAAACAACAATCAATGGGGAAGTAAAGTTTTCGAGTGGCAGCTTCATAAAGTAAGTAAAGTGTAGGGCGGCCCTCCACTAGACGAAGTGATAATCTGGTAAGACATGCAGGAAGTCGACGGATGCAAGTGGCTCAGGACCGTGCTTTGTGGCATTCCTTGGTGAGACCTATGTTTAGCGGTGGTCTTTTGTATCGATGGAAAACTTAAAGACATACTTGTATATTTTTAAACAAGTAAGTGACAAACAAGCGTACAGTCCAGTAGATTAGATAGACAGTCCATAGACACCTACATCTATCCTCGATTAAAATTCAAAATCAATGTTCGTTGTCACTTACGAAACACAGCAGCATTAAACAGTTGTTTTACGCTGGCATTATGTAAGAGCGTTGTTCTTTCTTGTTGAAGGCGATCCATTCGTTCTACAATGTTCCTCTAAGACGTCAATTAACTACAATTTCATTTAAAAATACCAGAGTTAACACACGCAGGAATTCGATTTTTTTATAGGATAAGGGTGACAAACAAGCACACAGTCCACCTGATGGTAAGGGCTTGCTGCGATACATAGACATCTACATCTATTCTCGATTACGAATCAAAATGCAGATGCGTTGTCACCCGTGAGGACTAAGATTGAAAACAAGGCATTACGCCTTGTTTCCAGTAAAAAGGGTCTCCGGTTCTCTACACTCACCATACGAAACACAGAAGCGTTAAGCTGATATTTTACGTTGGTATTCTGTGAGAGCGTTGTCCTTCCCCGGTGGAGCCGACCCATTCGTGCTACAACTATGTTGTCAAGTCAGTGGTTTTAATCTGGTCGAGCAGACCCATACAATTAAAAAAGAAGAAAGATTCTATTTAGAACATTAAACGTGCATCCTCTAATCCCTGGCAAAGGATGCCTTCGCGTAGGATGACAAAGGGTAGGTTAAAATACAAATAAATTTAAGCCAGCCAGCAAGTACGTGACCTCATTTCGATTCCGATCAAGAATCATGCCAACTGTAAGCATTGGAAAAGACAAATTTATATAACGTAATTACTACGAACATATCACGTTGAGCTTATCTCGACTGACTTTCTAAGAATAATCTATACCTATACTAATATTAATAAAAAAAATTATATGTAGAGGTTTGTTTATATGTTGAGGGTAGTCTTCGCAACTACTACATCTATTTGAAAAATTATTACAACATTTGAAAGGTACGTTATTCTAGATAGACGTAGGCTATAATAATAATGTCCTTTATACCGAATTCCGGTCACGGCGGCCAGTCTCAACAGAAACTAGCCATTTGCACAGGGCAGGATTACAGTACCCAAATATATGCGCAAGCGCAGGTGTATTTTCTATCCCCTTACCGTCATAGTTCAATGGGATGGTAATCCGACACGACCAAAGAGAGATCAGACGCATGAGCAACGGTTTTACATGATGTTATCCAAGGCACGGGAATGAACCACCGCCAACTTCCTGACTCCGGGCTGCTACTGAGAATTTCTTGATAGGAAACCCAATAACTGACTTTGTCCCGACCCGGGATTCGAACCCGAGATCTCATGGTCAGCACTCGTGTTTACGAGCACTAGTCCAACGAGGCAGTCCGAATTGTTGACTGCAACATGTGTGTCAAGATTACCATTTCATTTTCAGGGTTTACAAACATTCGGAAGTACCAACCAGCAAAGAAAATCTATCAACGTGACATTCAAAATAATGCTTCCTTGTTGGATTTCGTAGGGTTTCTTAGTAACATAATGATTCGTTATATTTAAAAGAGAATGTAAATAACTACATGACCTTCTTTTTCAAGTGAAAACTTCTTTAGTATCGTTGTGATTTGAAACTCGATAAAAAGAAAAAGCGACACTAAGAAGAGACAAATATCTATAGGATTATGCCTGCGAAAGAATGAGATAGAATACAGTATACAGTGTTTCCTGTATGCATGCACCATGTGACCAGCAATAAGGAATAAGGACGAAAGTTTATAAATAAATATTTAAGTACTTACAATGATAAAATTGAAAACTTGGAGTCTCTATAATATGTAATTTAATATATTATGTAGAATAAAATGTAAAATATTTTTAAATTTATACTAAGGTCAGAAATAATTAATTATTTCTGATTCAGCAAACGTAGTTTTGTCATATACACTATTTCTAAGAAGTTTAAAAATCGCGATTAAAAAACAGGGGTTGATTATAGAAATGTGAAAATATGAAGTTTTATGTATTTTTCAATGTTAAATCGTAATAAAATAAAAATAAAAATAATTGTCAAAAAAATAAAAAAATATATTTAGGGGTGGGTCACATTTATCATTCAAGGGTCTGAAAAATAGACGTTGGCCGATTCTCAGACCTACCCGATATGCACACAAAATTTCATACAAATCGGTTCAGACGTTTCGGACGAGAATTTTATATATTAGAAAATAAACCTTACAATTATTCTACTCCTGGTACGCTGCATTCGTCTCATTCTCTCGAAGTTTAGTTTTCAGAAGGTTTTACTTCTACCGCGAACTGCATACAAGTTTTTTTTTTTAATAACGCAATATAAAAACTATAACTGAATAAGTCAGATTTTTTCAGTTCAAAGCGCCCCGCGTCCTCGAGAAGCTCGCCTAATCCGATCACGTTCGAGAGACTGCGGTCCTCAAAACGTTTTAAATTGCCCACGAGGATTGAATTAGGGTTAAGGCGATCAATTTCGAATAGGATTCCCGTCGCCTAAAATGAACTTTATTTACTTTTTACCTGACTGCGGTGACATAAAAGAGGTTTTTTTTTCTTTGCGTACATGTTGTGCACTTCGTAATCCTTATTCCACGTTTCCTATAATTGTTTTCCTGTTTGATTCTATTATAGTGTCCGCGTTATCAACTGAGTCATCGGGCAATAAATCATTATAATCAGTCTTTCTCGCTCGCACTCATTGGGCTTATCGAGCGTCATAATGATGTACGTAACAGCAGGTAGTCGATATCGATAAGATTTTTAAGGTTTGAATTTATGAAATTATAAAATAACACAATAAAATAAATAAAAATAATCTACATTTATAAATATTTGATTATATAACAAATGATCTTCTTCATCTGAGTCATCTAGAATACCAGCGTAAAATAACAACGTAATAGCGCTTCTGCACACTGTCTTCTTTCGTATAGTGAGTGTAGAGAACCGGAGACCCATTTTGCTGGAAAAGAGGTATTCCATCTTAGTCCTCACGGGTGACAACGCATCTGCATTTTGATTCGCAAACGAGGATAGATGTAGATGTCTATGGGCCACAGCAACCACTTACCATCAGGTGTACTGTATGCTCGTTTGTCACCCTATAAAGATCCTGTAAAAAAATCTGTGTCACTATCATCTTCTTGTAAATCTATAATCAAAGGTTCAACTTGATCAGTCAAAAAAGCTTTTTCCAAATCGGTTTCCTTATCATCATTATCATCATTACAGCCCTTCACAAGTCCACTGCTGAACATAGGCCTCCCCCAAAGAATGCCACAAAGCACGGTCCTGAGCCACCTGCATCCATCGACTTCCTGCATATCTTACCAGGTCGTCACTCCATCTAGTGGGGGGACGCCCTACACTTCGCCTGCCGGTACGAGGCTGCCACTCGAGAACCTTTCTTCCCCATCGGTTGCCGGTTCTTCGAGCTATATGGCCGGCCCATTGCCACTTCAGCTTACTAATCCGTTGGGCTATGTCGGTCACTCTAGTTCTACTGCGGATATCCTCATTTCTGAGTTTATCACGCAGAGAAACTCCGAGCATAGCCCTCTCCATAGCTCGCTGAGCGACCTTGAGTTTCCTCATCCGGCCAGCAGTGAAGGACCAAGTCTCAGTTCCGTATGTCATTACTGGCTACACGCACTGGGTGTACAGTCTCGTTTTCAAGTTTTGAGGTATACCTGACGAGAAGATGTGCCGTAATTTCCCGAACGCTGCCCAACCGAGTTGAATCCGTCGATTGACCTCTCGGTCGAAGTTGGACTTACCTAGTCGGACTATTTGTCCCAGGTAAACATACTCGTCAACAACTTCGAGCTTAGTGTTCCCAACAACTACCGGCATAGGTGTGACATGGACATTAAACATGATCTTTGTTTTGTCCATGTTCATCTTAAGACCTATCCGTTGGGAAACACTATTAAGGTCATTGAGCATAGTGCTTAGGTCCTCCAGCGATTCTGCCATAAGGACTATATCGTCGGCAAATCGAAGGTGAGTGATGTACTCGCCATTGATGTTGATACCGTATCCTTTCCAATCCAGAAGCTTGAAAACATCTTCCAATGCAGCGGTAAAGAGTTTCGGGGATATGACGTCACCCTGTCTTACACCTCTCTGCAACTGGATAGGTTTCGTACTCTGGTTCTGTACTCGGATAGCCATCGTAGCCCTACTGTACAAGCACTTCGACACTTCGATATACCGACAGTCAACTTGGCATCGCTGAAGAGACTGCAGCACCGCCCAAATTTCGACGGAATCAAAGGCTTTCTCATAGTCCACATACGCCAGACATAGTGGCAAATTGTACTCCTCGGACTTCTGTACAATTTGCCGAAGGGTATGTTTGTGGTCTATGGTGCTAAAGCCTTTTCGGAAACCGGCTTGTTCGGGAGGCTGAAAGTCGTCAAGTCTGCGCGCGAGACGGTTTCCTTATGATCATCTGCATACTTGACACATTTAACCCTTCACACATTTAAAAATGTACAGAGGCACTTACCTTTTTACGTTACTAAACATAAACAAGTAACGACAAATTTAATGAGGGTAACTTTGACGGCGCGTTAGGGCGGACTCAAGTAGCGAGTAGCGCACAGCGGTGGCACATCCTTATTGTTATTGACATCTATGGCCCGACGATTCAGTTGATAATGGAGGCACTATAGTACGTCGTAACGTACGCGCGTCTTCGTTAGACTCTACGTCTTATAATCCAACACAAAACAGAATACGTTAGTATTGAACAAAATAGAATTGAAGGGAATGGAACAGAATGGACTAGAATGGAACATAATGGAGTGGAATGAAATGGAATCGAATGGAGAGTAAAAAATTTAATTATTGTAAAGTATAATTTCTTCTACATGAATTCTTAACAACGTTGTAAAGATTGAGAGTGTGTCGACGAGGGTTGCGTACCTTATACTCAGAATCACCAAACGGTATTCGCTGAAGGTCATACAGGTTTACGCACCAACCTCGGCACACCCCGATCAGGAGGTGGAGGAAATGTATGAGGATATCTCTAGAGCCATGCATTCCTCCAAAACCCAATATACGGTGTTAATGGGAGACTTCAATGCAAAACTAGGCACAAGAGAGAACGGTGAGCTGAAAGTAGGGAAATTTGGAATAGGGCAACGGAACCCAAGGGGCCAGCAGCTGGCCGACTTCATGGAGAAAGAGGGACTCTTTATGATGAACTCTTTCTTCCAGAAGCGGCCCCACAGGAAGTGGACCTGGTCGAGCCCCGACGGTTCGACAAAAAAAAATGAGATTGACTTCATTATGACGACCAGACGACAACTGTTCAGTGATGTCTCAGTGATCGCGAGGGTGAAAACCGGCAGCGATCACCGAATGGTTAGAGGCACACTGAACCTAAACGTTAAGTTGGAGAGGTCTCGTCTAATGAAGTCAACGCTCCGTCCCCCTCGTGCTCTAATCCAAAGTCCCGAAACCTTTCAGCTCGAGTTACAAAACCGTTTTCAGTGCCTAGAAGACTGCAATGAAGTGGACGATTTGAATGACAAGCTCGTGGAAACTGTCCATGCGGTCGGAGCTAAGTTCTGCAAGACCCGCCGCAGAAGAACACAAAAACTCTCCGATCACACTCTTAATCTCATGGCTGTTAGACGGGAGATGAAGCTACATTCTTCAACAGATTTAACAGCATACAGGCAACTGAACAGACAGATCTCCAAATGCATGCGGCGGGACTTACGCAAATTCAATACAGCTCGTATTGAAGAAGCGATCGAGCGGAACCGAGGCTCCAAAGTCTTTGCCAGAGATCTGTCTGCCAGAAAGCGCCAACTGTCAAAGCTGAAGACAGAATGTGGCAGCATCGTTTCCGGGGCACCTGAGATTTTGAGTGAGATTGAGAGGTTCTATGGGCAGCTGTACACGTCATCGTTGGAGCCGCACGCAAGTGTGAGTAACGATCCAAGAGCGAGTCTTATCCGACATTATTCCGATGATATCCCGGACGTCAGTCTGAGCGAGATTAGAATGGCTCTCCAGCACCTTAAAAACGGCAAGGCCCCAGGCGAGGATGGAATTACAGCGGAGCTTCTGCAAGCGGGTGGAAAACCGGTACTTGAAGTCCTTCAGAAGCTCTTTAATTCCGTCCTCCATGGTGGCATTACACCGGAGGCGTGGAGCAGAAGTGCGGTGGTCTTGTTCTTCAAGAAAGGCGACAACGCTCTCTTGAAGAACTACAGACCGATTTCCCTTCTGAGCCGCGTCTACGTGCTGTTTTCGAGAGTCATTACGAATCGTCTCGCGCGCAGACTTGACGACTTCCAGCCTCCCGAACAAGCTGGTTTCCGAAAAGGCTTTAGCACCATAGACCACATACATACCCTTCGGCAAATTGTACAGAAGTCCGAGGAGTACAATTTGCCACTATGTCTGGCGTATGTGGACTATGAGAAAGCCTTTGATTCCGTCGAAATTTGGGCGGTGCTGCAGTCCCTTCAGCGATGCCAAGTTGACTGTCGGTATATCGAAGTGTTGAAGTGCTTGTACAGTAGGGCTACGATGGCTATCCGAGTACAGAACCAGAGTACGAAACCTATCCAATTGCAGAGAGGTGTAAGACAGGGTGACGTCATATCCCCGAAACTCTTTACCGCTGCATTGGAAGATGTTTTCAAGCTTCTGGACTGGAAAGGATACGGTATCAACATCAATGGCGAGTACATCACTCACCTTCGATTTGCCGACGATATAGTCCTTATGGCAGAATCGCTGGAGGACCTAAGCACTATGCTCAATGACCTCAATAGTGTTTCCCAACGGATAGGTCTTAAGATGAACATGGACAAAACAAAGATCATGTTTAATGTCCATGTCACACCTATGCCGGTAGTTGTTGGGAACACTAAGCTCGAAGTTGTTGACGAGTATGTTTACCTGGGACAAATAGTCCGACTAGGTAAGTCCAACTTCGACCGAGAGGTCAATCGACGGATTCAACTCGGTTGGGCAGCGTTCGGGAAATTACGGCACATCTTCTCGTCAGGTATACCTCAAAACTTGAAAACGAGACTGTACACCCAGTGCGTGTTGCCAGTGATGACATACGGAACTGAGACGTGGTCCTTCACTGCTGGCCGGATGAGGAAGCTCAAGGTCGCTCAGCGAGCTATGGAGAGGGCTATGCTCGGAGTTTCTCTGCGTGATAAACTCAGAAATGAGGATATCCGCAGTAGAACTAGAGTGACCGACATAGCCCAACGGATTAGTAAGCTGAAGTGGCAATGGGCCGGCCATATAGCTCGAAGAACCGACAACCGATGGGGAAGAAAGGTTCTCGAGTGGCAGCCTCGTACCGGCAGGCGAAGTGTAGGGCGTCCCCCCACTAGATGGAGTGACGACCTGGTAAGATATGCAGGAAGTCGATGGATGCAGGTGGCTCAGGACCGTGCTTTGTGGCATTCTTTGGGGGAGGCCTATGTTCAGCAGTGGACTTGTGAAGGGCTGTAATGATGATGATGAAAGTATAATTTTCATTCATAATAGATGACCAAATAATACATGTCCAAAGTTACTGTTTTTTAATTTGACTAATGATTAAAATATAAGCGCGCTTGAACGATAATCAAATCGCCAATTTTAAAACGGTGAGGAGAGTAAGGAGCAAATTTCCGATACAATAGCAATCGGAATAATTAGAAACATTTAACAATTAATTAATAAATATGTAGCGGGTGGAAGGAAAAGGGGAGATCTCCCGCCGGGCAAGGTGTTCTGCCCGGGGAGCGGCCAGCGCTCCGATTGGTAGTTCGGAGCTATTCTATATATGCTGCTTTAATTTCGGAACTTTGATAGCGCGATTTAGGCTTCGATGTGTTTCGCTTGTGGCGCGACGACAGCGCCGCCACATCACCCCCCTGCTCAGACCGGAGGTCGATAGTGCAGTCCGATTGCCGGTGCGTCCTTAATGCCGGTGGGGAATGCATGCTGTGTGCGTAAGGGCAAGTGACGCCGGTGCGAATGATATGCCGGTGTGTAATGCATGCCGTACTACGCACTTGCAAGTGATGCCGGTGAGAACGATGAGTCGGAGCAAGTGCCAGGGATCGCCTTGTAGTCTGCGGTGAGTCGAGAAGAAGGCAAGTAATCTGCGAGAGTGCCGTGAAGCAGAGGCGAGCAGTAAGGCTCAGAGCCGTGCCGAACACTGTAGCGCAGAGAGTAGCTTGAAGGAACAGGAAGCATTATTATTCCAGTGCTGCGATGAACCTTTTGTAAAGCTAGATGGCTTGCAGAATGTGAAGACTGCAGACAATGTCTGCTCGGGAGCGAATGAATGGGGTACTTAAGGATGATGAAGGTTTGAAGGTGTAGTTTCCGAAGGTTTGTTGGTTGCGTGTTCATATCACGTCGGTTGGTCACCACTGTAGCGGGTGGAAGGAAAAGGGGAGATCTCCCGCCGGGCAAGGTGTTCTGCCCGGGGAGCGGCCAGCGCTCCGATTGTTAGTTCGGAGCTATTCTATATATGCTGCTTTAATTTCGGAACTTTGATAGCGCGATTTAGGCTTCGATGTATTTCGCTTGTGGCGCGACGACAGCGCCGCCACAAATACATTATAGAAATTTATTTTAAGATTCGACTTAAATATGAATTTAATCTTAATAATTTAAGTAAGGAAACTTATGGGAATCAGTTAAATAAGATTGCTCTGTTTAAACGACAATATCTTTATGAGTTTACTCTCCCCTTCATCTGTCCCTAAAAATATAAAGAAATAATAAAGTTATTATCATTTTTGCTGCATGACTTTTAAAAACTTTTTAACAAAAAAATTAAACCGCCGAAAAAACCGAAAAGCAAAAAATAATAAACCTGTATCGTTCCTGTATCCTGTATCTGTTCAGCTATTATTATTATCAGGATATTCTTGGAGTATCCGATGGAACGATGAATCACCTGAAATGACCTTTATGTGCGGGCACGGGCAAGCAAATGCATTCGAGGCTACTGACGTAAGCGAAGTGCAATTATCAATTAATCGCGAATTACGTACGTCCACGAGTAAGTTATAGAAGGATAGAAAGTCTACACCTATTATCGGCTTGCTCACATTAGCTATTACAAAGCGCCAAGAAAATGCGCGCCTTAAACCTAAATCTAAACATAAACTTAACCAACCATATGTAGCAATTACAGTATTATTTGCGGCGAAAAGCTCATAATTAGTTTTATTGCGTCGCTGCATGCGCACTAAGCTTAACGGGTAAACACACAAATCAGATCCAGTGTCGACTAAAAACTGCACTTTAGTTTTAGCGTCAGTGACGAACAAACGCTTAGCGTTCGACTTACACTCATCAGCGGTCGCAGCTATCGACCGCCCAACTAGTTCTTTGTATATTTACAAGGCTTTATGCACTTAGCTGCTTTCTCGCCGTAGTTGAAGTGATACCAGCAGTATCGCTGGCCATCAGCACGAGAACGACTTCTCGACTGACTGCGGCGCCGGCTGCTGGATTTCGACCTCCTTTTCGGGAAGTCGCGACGTCCTCTTGCTGTCGACATTTCATCGAGCCTCTTGGTCAGCGCATCAATCTTCCGATTCAGGTCTTCGAATGCTGGCGATGAGTCTGAAGTGGATGTTGAAGCTACTTGTTGTGCTGACGTATGTGGCGTAACCTCAGCTACTTTATCGGCTAATTGGGCAAGTTGGTCGAGTGGAAGGTTATCTTGCATTGCCACTATAGTTTGTAGCAAACTGGGTAGCCGACTCGACCATAAGGTGCGCAGGACCTCATCTGGGAACCCTGATCCGGCTAAACTGCGAATATGCCGCAAAAACTGGCTTGGCTTGCGATCTCCCAATTCCTCATTCATGAGCAACTGTTTGATTTGCTCACTTCTTGAAGCAGATAGTCTAGCAATCAACTCACGTTTTAATGTGTCGTATTTCTCGTTCGCCGGTGGTCTAATTATTAGATCTTCGACTTCCGCAGCAATTTTTGGATCCAACACTGATATAACATGATAATATTTTGTGACATCCGATGTAATATTCGCTAATGCGAATTGGCAATCCAACTGTGCAAACCAAAGCGTCGGTTTTTCGGGCCAAAATGGCGGCATCTTAATGCCTACTCGGCAAAGTACCGCTTCCTTGTCACCAGTGCTGCTTTTCGATGCATCTGCGCTAGCATCTTGCCACATTTTGATGTACTTTGTACGCTATGTTCTTCTCGGGGTCACCACTTGTGGGGTTGTTGCTAGGCAAATAAAAGCGTCTTCACTCTCAAACACAAAATGTAGATATATTCTTCTATTACACAGGCAATTTAAATTTATAAGTACGTAGCAAAAACAATGAATAATGAAAATACAATTACTAATTAGAAGTAAGGAGTGCTCGAGATAGGAAGCCGAGAATAAGTTAGACGTGATTTAAAAATAACCGTTATTCCGGCGGCGCGAGTGTGAGGTCTAGCGTTGAGGCCGTTTAAATGCTGACTGCCAGTAAAAACCGAAGGCGCCCGGACCGTCACGAAGGCAGCGCTAACGGGGCCGAGCATTTCCGACCCCAACCGACACGAACCTCGCGTCGGCGCACACGCCGTTACTTAAACATGCAAAAGAATGACAAAAATGCATGTCGCCACAAACCTTTTCATTTAACCTTAATAACTAAGTTCTTAAACTAATTTAAGTATACCTAAGTATATATTTTTGTAATTATTTTGAGTTTTTAATTAACCTTAATAACTAAGTTCTAAACTAATGTAAGTATATGTAAGTAATTTTGAGTCGGCGCCAAACAAGCAAATTAATTAATTATGTAAAGCGTGATGCGCGGCATTGTTAATTTGATTTGGTTATTTCTTTAAATGTAAGGTAATTATATATAAATACTGGTATTTGTTCATTGTTTGGCGCCGACTCAAAATTACTTAGGTATACTTACATTAGTTTTAGAACTTAGTTATTAAGGTTAATTAAAAACTCAAAATAATTACAAAAAAATATACTTAGGTATACTCAAATTAGTTTAAGAACTTAGTTATTAAGGTTAAATGAAAAGGTTTATTATTTTTTGCTTTTCGGTTTTTTCGGCGGTTTAATTTTTTTGTTAAAAAGTTTTATTTTATAATTTTTCGTGGCTGTAATCTACTAATTACTACATGCTTAATTTTTGATTACTTTCAAATTAGTTACCTACCTTACTTTAGCTATTAACTGTTATATAATACTACTTTAACTATTATTTCTTGTAGATTATAAATACTTTTAAACAAAAACGGGCTTTATATACCACCACGGGTTTGTAATAATGAGAAAAATAAATGGTTGGAAGCAAATAGAAAGAGAATTAGATTAACACGTTAACAGGAGAGTTTAAATCATCGCGAGGAAAGACTGTAAGCATAGGAAGCAGACTAAAAGATAGCGATGGTTGTGTGAAGTGGTAGCAACTTTTCAAGGTACGAAGGGTTATGGCGACATTGAGCGCAGGATGTTGCGGATAATTTTATGCTGAACCGTCACGGTTCACAAATTACAATGTACGACCCTTGATAAAGCTGTAATCGACCTCGGAAAGAAAGTGTTTGCCAAATGGCAGGCATATGTGGCACTGAGTAGAGTAAAAATACTTGAGGGTATTGCTTTATCTGATCTAGAGCCAAATAAGGTATTACACAAACCTTTTTAGCAGAAATGCAGAGACTGAGAGGTCTACACACAAGAAACTGACGGATCTAAAGCTCATTCATCGTGAGGTTTTTTGTAATGTAATGTAATGTAATTATTATGTAATGTAGTAATACACAACTCATCATTAGAATATGTGAGTAAACAATAAATCACCCCTATTTTACCACCCTTAGGGTAGACGTTTTGTTTTCAAATTTATATGGGACCAATTTCGGGGTATACCCTATCTAATAAAAAAAGAATTATCAAAATCGGTCTACTATGTAAAAAGTTATGCGTGGTCATACATAAAAAAAATTTCTCCGTTTTTTCGTCGGTTAAAAATAAAGTGATCTTAACAGAGACTAACCAAATACGCAGGAGATATTAAGGTGCACCCAGTGTGTGGGGATACATATGCAATCTCTACTCTCTCAATCTCGGTATGTTAAGAAAATGGTCACCCATCTATGCACTGACCGTGGCAAGTGCAGCTTAATCTTGTAGATCCATCGATCAGCGTAGCTGTTATTTAACCACGAGTTCATATTTTCTACGATTAATACTGTAGGCGATTTAGCACGTTATATAGCCCTCAGCACATAGTGGTCGGGCATCAAGCATGAATCGGGCATCGAGCGTTGTGAGTATTAAATATAGAAGAATCGCTGGAGGACCTAACCACTATGCTCTATGACCTCAATAGTGTTTCCCAACGGATAGGTCTTAAGATGAACATGGACAAAACAAAGATCATGTTTAATGTCCATGTCACACCTATGCCGGTAGTTGTTGGGAGCACTAAGCTCGAAGTTGTTGACGAGTATATTTACCAGGGACAAATAGTCCGACTAGGTAAGTCCAACTTCGACCGAGAGGTAAATCGACGGATTCAACTCGGTTGGCCAGCGTTCGGGAAATTACGGCACATCTTCTCGTCAGGTATACCACAAAACTTGAAAACAAGACTGTACAACCAGTGCGTGTTGCCAGTGATGACCTATGGTACTGAGACGTGGTCCTTCACTGTTGGCCGGATGAGGAAGCTCAAGGTCGCTCAATGAGCTATGGAGAGGGCTTTGCTCGGAGTTTCTCTGCGTGATAAACTTAAAAATGAGGATATCTGCAGTAGAACCAGAGTGACCGACATAGCCCAACGGATTAGTAAGCTGAAGTGGCAATGGGCCGGCCAAAAAATAGGTTCTCGAGTGGCGGCTTCGTACCGGCGGACGAAGTGTAGGGCGTGGGGGACGCCCACTAGATGGAGTGACGACCTGGTAAGATATGCAGGAAGTCGATGGATGCATGTGGCTCAGGACCGTGCTTTTTGGCATTCTTTGGGGAGGCCTATGTTCAGCAGTGGACTTGGAAAGGGCTGTAATGATGATGATGATGATGGTGATAAACTCATGAATAATCATCATTCATTTGTTTTTCTGTCTGTTGTCTGCCCAGGCTTATCTTCGGAATGGCTGAACCGATTGTAATGAAACTTCTCGAACAAATAGAGAGCTATGATAGGAGTGATGTTTATCCGAAACTCTTGGACATCTTAAAAATAACGAAAAATTCATCATAAATCTTTTAAAAAAATGCTACATTAGTAGATACTACCTAGGCGAAGCCCAGGTGGGTCGCTTTTTATGATAGAATTTTAAATCAAAATTCCATCTCTTCACAGAACACTACTGTATGTCCCAATTACATAGAATAAAGGAAGGAAAGAGATTGTAGGTCCTTCCAGGCTTGTTGGTAGCCTTCCAGTACCTTGTGTTATACGGGTGTTTGTGAAACGCTCTCGAAAACGAAGACAGACGATAGTACTAAGGATACCTTTGATGATGGGTCACAAATAAATTCGATTCCGAGGAAAAAAATCATCTTTTCACAACATTTTATTAACTTTATTCATGTTCCATCATGTTAGTACAGCTAAATGAAACGATAATTTCATTAAAAAAACAGCCTTAGTACTATCGTTTGTCTTCGTTTTCGGGAGCGTTTCACAAACACCCGGTATACATAATGCGCACAGCCAAGGAGTGGAAAACCTGCCGACGTCTGTTTTTCTGAGTGCATATAACTTGAACCACTTCAAGGTTAATAGGGTTCTCCTGGGCAAACTCGCTCCTTCGTAGACCTCATCATTGCCCTCGGGCCAGTTGGAGGTCAAGAGTGAGCCTAGTTTAATAACAAAAAAAGGTTTGGATCAATAACAAACAGCACTAACTATACAATGAGTAACTTTGAATATATTTCAGACCTTATGCTCCGTCTCATTTCTGGGAATATTTAAGGCCAAGGATATCTACTACGCTGCCTTCTGCTATACGTTATTTTGATCCTGAATAACCTCGCATACCTCTTAGCGAAGCGACTTTAAGCTTACTATTAAGACTATAGAATATGTTAAAGTAAAAGTTACAACTTATATATGCCCCACTACTGGGCATTGGCCTCTTCTCACTTCTGTCTAGGAAGTGTGCGCCGCGCTGCCCCAATGCGTGTTGGCGGATGAAACATGTCTTAGAATTTTTTTTCTGAGACATCAAGTTCCCTCGCGATGTTTCCCTTCACCACCGAGCACGTGGTAAATCAATCAACTAAAATTGCAATTAACAATTTCATTGGTGCCAGCGTGGATCGAACCCGGGTTACTCACGTACGAGTACTGTGAAATTTACAGCGAGCGCTAACACGGCTCTATAAATATATAGGTATAAATATTTAGTAGCGTTCAAAATCAACAAAAAAATCCAGTTTTTACACATCACACTGCTATACGTAATCCTCCTGCCATTTCTGAGAAGGAACGAAAGCACGAGGCAAAGAAAGCACGTGGTGAAATTTTACTTTATATTGCAACCAACAATTTCATTGGTTTAAACCCGGGTTACTCGCATGCTGTAAAAGTATTTATATAAGTTTATTTAATACGATATGGTCACTATAAGATTTTGTTAGGTTAACTAATTACGTAATAATTTAAGACAGAAGGACCCTTAAGTAGGGACTGAATAAATTAACCGACTTGGTATTACATGGACCTCACAACTTTTTACGGTAATAGAACAGAGTTGCGAGTCTTGGCTTTTCTTACAAGTTATGTTTTTGATGGCCTCTCATTTCTTTTTGTAGATAGTTATATCTAGGTACCTATCTACCCCTATTAATCCATTATATTATACATATTATATAAGTACACTGATTCATTCACTGCAAATGTAACTTTGTAATCCTATATATTTATATGGGATTACAAAGTTACATTTGCAGTGAAATATTTATGCAGTTGGTGTATCTCGAAAACTGGACCGAAATCGCAAAATATTTTAATTTTTCCTTGACTAATATATTAAACAATAATTGTATTCCAAATTTGAAGCTTCTAGCTCTGCTAAAAGAGTTTTAATTATCGGTCAGTCAGTGAGTGACAAATTTAAGAAACTTTGACTAGTTATAATTCTTAAACTACTGGTTCAAATTTATTTAAATTTGAAATATACCAAGTTTATACAATTCCTACTTGGAAGGCTTGAATTCATGCTTCTAATTTTATCCACAACAAAGTTATATGGTTTCGAAAATGGCCTAAACTGTTTCGAGAAAAGGATGGTACGGCCGTGCCGCTTTTTTGCTCGACTTGGCGGGGGCACTGCCGTGCCCCCAGATAAATGATCATGCTTAGCGCCTTTTCTATTATTCGCGGCGTAATTAATCAAACTCTCTCCACGCGCTTATTTCTCTTGGCACTTGTAACAATAAATTAACATTCTTAAGTTAGAAGATCTCTAATGGATCAACAGAGAAATTTAATTTTACAAAGTACAAAAACTGGGCGCCATCCCATTTACATAATGTTATCACTTGTGAAAAAAAAACTTTCGTCCTCGTAAAATTAATGTTATCTGTATTTATTATATAACTCCTCTTGTTGTTTACTTCAACTTTCAAATGATGATGGTATGAAAGTGTAAGTCTGAAGCCAGACTTTTAGCAGAATGACCGAGCTGTTGGATGGTTAAGTAGAACGGAACGTAAGTTTTTCTTTTTTTTTATAGAATAAGGTTGACACGAACTAACAGTCTATCTGATGGTAACTGTACAATTTGCCAAAAGGTGTGTATGTGGTCCATGGTGCTAAAGCCTTTTCGGAAACCGGCTTGTTCGGGAGGCTGGAAGTCGTCGAGCCTGCTTGCGAGACGATTCGTTATGACTCTCGGAAACAGAACGTATACGCGGCTCAGAAGGTAAATCGGTCTGTAGTTCTTCAAGGGAGCGTTATCGCCTTTCTTGAAAAATAAGAATTCAATCAATCGCTTCTTCAATACAAGCTGTATTGAAGTTGCGTAAGTTCTGCCGCATGCATTTGGAGATCTGTCTGTTCAGTTGCCTGTATGCTGTTAAATCTGTTGGAAACTGCAGCTTCATTTCCCGTCTTACAGCCATGAGATTAAGAGTGTGATCGGAGAGTTTTTGTATTCTGCTGCGGCGGGTCTTGCAGAACTTAGCTCCGACCGCATGAACAGTATATACGTGGTAGAGCCAGGCTGTAGCTATATTTCTGATATAGTTGTAACACGAACGAGTCGGCTCGACTAAGGAAGGCCGTGGGCCTCACAGAATACCAGCGTAAAATAGCAGCTTAATGCTGCTGTATTTTGTATGGTAAGTGTAGAGAACCAGAGACCCTTTTTACTAGAAACGGGGCATTCCATCTTAGCCCTCACGGGTTGACAACGCATCTGCATTTTGATTCGTAATCGAGGATAAATGTAGATGTCTATGGGTCACAGCAACCACTTACCATCACGTGGACTGTGTGCTCGTTTGTCACCCTTCTCCTATAAAAGAAAAG
Source organism: Parnassius mnemosyne (assembly GCA_963668995.1). Taxonomy (NCBI): domain Eukaryota; kingdom Metazoa; phylum Arthropoda; class Insecta; order Lepidoptera; family Papilionidae; genus Parnassius; species Parnassius mnemosyne. The sequence continues at coordinate 2,215,802 of CAVLGL010000090.1, forward strand.
TTTCCACAAGCTTATCATTCATATTGTCCACTTTATTTCAATCTTCTAGGCACTGAAAACGGTTTTGTAACTCGAGCTGAAAGGTTTCGAGACTTTGGACTGGAGCACGAGGGGGACGAAACGTTGGCTTCATTAGACGAGACCTCACCAACTAACCGTTTGGGTTCAGTCATTCGGTGATCGCTACCAGTTTTCAATCTCGCGATCACGGAGACATCACTGAACAGTTGTCGTCTGGTCATCATAATGAAGTCAATCTCACTTTTTGTCGAACCATCGGGGCTTGACCAGATCCACTTCCTGTGGGGCCGCTTCTGGAAGAAAGAGTTCATCATAAAGAGTCCCTTTTCCTCCATGCAGTCGACCAGCTGCTGGCTCCTTGGGTTCCGTTGCCCCATTCCAAATTTCCGTACCTTCAGCTCACCGTTCTCTCTTGTGCCTAGTTTTGCATTAACGCCGTATAGTGGGTTTTGGAGGAATGAATGGCTCTAAAGATATACTCATACATTTTCTCCACCTCCTCATCGGGATATTCTGAGGTTGGTGCGTAAACCTGTATGACCTTCAGCCAATACGGTTTTGTTATTCTGAGTTTAAGTTACGCAACCCTCGTCAACACACTCTCGATCTTTACAACGTTGTTAACGAGAGACTTGTAGACGATAAATCCGACACCTCCTTGGGACAGATAGTCGCCCTCCCGGTGATAGAACAAGTTGCCGGATTCAAGGATTACTGTGTCCTCCCTCTCTCTTCGGACCTCGGATAATCCTATAACATGCTAGCGTATCTTGTCTATCTCTTCTTCCAGCTCCCCGATCTTCTCATCAGTCCTCAAGGTGCGTGCGTTGTATGTTGCCGGGTCGAGTCGTCGTAGGTGGCAACCGAACCTCCAACGCAGATTCTTAGCACCCCTGCCCCGCCGTTACCATGGTCGCCACCGTAGCCAGGAATAGCAGGGCCGCCGGGGACTGAGGACCGTCTCTTCGTTACATTCACCATGGGGGAGGGGGGTATTTGCCATAGTTGCCACACTTGGCGAGCGGGTCGGCAACTGCAGTTTTTTTATTGTATTTTGCTGTTATCAGGAAGATGCTGCCCATCTTCTGCCTGTTTCCCACTGTTGCCTCTTACAACACCCACGGGAATATAGGGGGTAGTGGATATTCCTAATCGCCGCTACACTGCAACCTATCTTCATATAAGATTAAAAATAATTTACCACTGATTTGAAAATAATAAATACCTTAGAGAAAAAAAAGTAGGATAGGACTTTTTTTTTTAAATTACAGTTTCTGTAGATCGTATTATAACGTACTATATTTATATAAATTTACTTAAAACAATCAGCAACTTTTCCTTATCATCATATGACAAATTTTGTAACCATGTTCGAATAAAATTTTTATAATCTGCTACTTTTATTGGATAAAGTTAAAGTTACGACCTATATACGTCACACTCCTGGGCACAGGCCTGCTCTCATTCTTGAGAGGGTTTTGATATAAGGTAATGTCCTCCGCGCTGCCCCATTGCGTATTGGCGAACTTCAAATGTCTTCAATTTTTTTTCTGGTTTTTCAGACATGCATGTTTCCTTACGATGTTTGTTTCCACCGCCAAGCACGTGGTAAATCAGCAGTTAAAATTGCAATTAACGATTTCATTGGTGCCGACCAACCTGGTTAATAAATTTTGGTTCTCATTACATCCATCAGCGGCGCTGCTCAAGGAGCCTACGATCTTTTAATGGATACATGTACAAAATTGCATTGAATTGATTATACAGAAAAGAGCCAAGGAATGTAAAAAATCTATCCATGAAAGAATGACTTATTTAATGATAGATTCACTTAATTTATCTTTCCATCTTTTATCAGAAACCTCTCTTCTGTTTAAGCAATATCAAGTATTGTTTCAGTAACAAACTCATAAGGAATAATTGGCGCACTCAGTGGACATTACAGGATTTACCTAAGAGGATGTGAATAAGGTAGGGCGGAATGTCGCAACTTTTAATGGAGCTCTTTAAGCACGTTACTGTGGAAGCATGGTAGTTTTAGCTGCTCCTCCCCAAGAGTTTATACAATCGGTGAGAATTGATTGACATTATGCAAACTATACTTGTTTTACTACCTTAATATCAGCAAAAGAACGATTATAAAAAAAAATTACGGACTCTTACTGCACAGGTGGTCTATATGGTTTATAATTGCAAAAATAGAGTCCATAAATATTCCTAGATGTTTAAAAGTATTTGCATTTTAAAAGGCTTTGCAAATGAGCAACATTAATGTGTACATATTTCTGGAATCATTGATGGCTGGGTTGTGCTGGACATAGAAAAATAATTATATATAGTTTTGCCCCAATTCAGCGTTAATATATTTTTTGTTATTAATTTATTCTATCAAAAGCTTGCTGTGCAGATAAATGAACCTTGCCTGATGTTTTTGCAGAAAACAGGAGCACGACATGAACTCGACATACGACTTGAACTCGAAATTGCAGAGATCATTAATATACATATATTAAAAATAGGGTTGGCCTGAAATACTGCCTAGGGGCACTGTTTAAAGTTTTCTTTTGTTCAGAGCTTACGAACTTAACGATTCCTTTTAACATTGACTTCGATTTACTAAATAGTACACAAAAATTCCAAGCTCACATACCTATGCTTTCTAGCCTAATTAACGGAATGGGGATAAAAACTGTATCGAAAGCTTTTGCTAGGTTAAAGAAAATGCCTAGGATTGGTTGCCTTTATTTAATTCTTGAGAGACGTATTTGTTGTTTAGCCTACACATAATTGTTCCGGATCTTGATGTTTGTTCTTGTGCAATTTGTCTAAATAAACTGCCTCCACGATACAGGAGAAAATATTACATTGGATACGTAATGTTAAAAAAAAAGAACGATTTTTTTAATCAGTAAAAAGTTGTTTATTTTCAGTTCAGAATCGTAACATCAATACAAATCATTTCGAATCTCTTAAATCAAATGAATCAATTTAAAATTAAAAAGTTAGATAATCAATCAGATTCAAACCTTTATTTCGAGCGCAAACCTCTTATTTTCTTTGTATAAGTTAAATTGAAATTTTTCGTTTTTCCTATTAAACTTTTTTCGGGGCGATTGAAAGTCAATTTTGTTTTTGAATTAAGAGAACAAAGTAAATCAGTATGTTATCAAAATTTAAATTAATAATTTTCTATGTAGCAAGGAAAACTGAATTTAGTTTGCTCGCGCAGTTTAGGCAGTTTTCTCCTGAGACACCCAACCACGGTTTTTTTATGGAAGAGGAGAAAAATGAGCATATTAATGGTAAGGATCACCGTCAACTATCAATGTCTACAATCTACATCACTAGTGGAAATGCAAGTGTATTGCCAACCTTGTAGAAAAGAGTAGGTTCTTTCTTTTCTTTATGACTTCTCTTCTTTTCTTTATGATCCCTAAATCTTAATACCACAAGTTATGCAAGGAAGAAAAGTTTTGGTAAACCGCACACTGGTGGACTGACAATCATCTAGAATGTAGATGGTTCACTTCAAACGTAATGTACACAGACTTATGACGAGCGGGGTATTACGGCTGGAGTCTTGTGGTAGAAAATGCCGTGTAAATCGCAGAGTAGTGGATTGACAAACATAGAGATAATGATATAATTTTTTTTAATTTCGAGTTCTGTCGCAGTGTCTATATTCATCGTTATTTTTTTTAAACCAAACGTGACAAGCGTGTAATTTGCTACAACATATCAAAACTCCACTGCTCAATATGGGCCTCCACCAAGGAATTTCACAAATCACTGTTCCATCGACAGTAAACAGTACGTGGCCGTTACTCCCCATTGCTAGAGACCTTACTTCCCCATTGTTGTCGGTTAATTGAGCTATGTAACCAGTTCATTGCCACTTCAGCTTACTAATCCCTTGGGCAATTTTTATTTTTTTGTTTTACTGCGGACATACTCACGGCGCAAAGATACTCCGAGCATAACTCATAGCATAGCTTGTTTGTGTCATGTCTATAATATTTACACATATAATTGATTTTATTTAAAGTTCACTGGCGTAAATAAGCCATCGAGGGAGGAGGCCTCTATTTAGCTGTAGACTTTGATCTGAAAAAAATTAATGATCATTAAATTCATAGCATTATCGCAACTATATTTTAAAATCACATTTTCATCCGAAAACATACGTATGCCGAACGCAGTATTGTAACGAATAAAAGATGATATCTGAGGTCGTTACTGCCATCGGTGTATGATTGATGAGGATTTGTGAACGTAAAAGTAAAATAATAGCGAATGACAAGGTTCATAGCAATCATTTTCTATATTTTATATAAAAACTGATGTGACAAACGAACGCACAATCCACCTGATGGTAAGTGGCCACTACATTCCATGGACACCTGCAGTCAACTTCAAAATAAGAATATAAAATAAAAGTAAAACCGAAAACTTTTGTACATAAGTAGTCTTCTTTTTAAACTTCTCAATTGGGTTTATGTGGTTTCTTTTCTGCCAAAGAGTTCACCTGGGTAGGTACAGTTATATACTATAATAACCTGAAACAATATTTACCATATATGAAGTCCGATATCAGGTGGCTGGCGTGAAACCAGGAGAGAGACAGAATACAATACAATAGAATAGAATAATTTTATATTAAATATAGATTACATGTAATTCTTATTGAAAGTCATTTTTTACTTTTAACAAATTCTTCATTTTGTTAGAATAAGGATAAAAAATAAGCTCACAGGTTGACGTCAATTGACATCTACGTTTATCCTCGATTAAATATCGCGTTGTCCTGATAACTAAGATGGAATGCTTTGATTTTAATAAAAAAGGTCTCCAGTTCTCTACACTCACCATACGACACATAGCAGAATTAAGCTATTACTTTACGCTGGTAGTCTGTTAGAGCGTGTTCCTCCTACGTTGTTGGTGACATTCATGCTTAAAGCTGAATCATAGTTATATTACACTTTTTTATAGGAGAGGGGGCAAACGAGCGAGAGAACAAAACGAGAGAGAATTTTTGCTATTATAAAGCCAATGCTTGACTACAATCTCAACCGATGGTAGATAGTGTAGCAGCCGAACATGGTAAAGTGCACTGACTTGGCTCAACAAAAGCCTATCCACTGTTGCTTTGAAAAGAGCAGCATTATAATAGAATAGAAAGACAAACGTTAGCAGATTATCCCACTGCGTTGATATACGCGTTATGTACGACAAAGCAAACCGTTTGGTTCGAATGCGCGGTATGTCAAAGGTGTGAAAGAGTCTTTGTTTTTGCTTCAACTACTTACATCTTGCAATTGCAACTACCTTCTACCTTCTAACTTCTAACTACATTCGCGATAAGTGAAGGTTATAATATATAAGAAGCATAAAAAACACTGTTAGAATGAAACTTATTTAACAGTTTTTATCGTCTTTAATTTTAACTTTTTAATTCTCAACTTTAGTATTCTGTTGTAATCATTCTAAAGATGAAAGTAGCCGCGCTAACCATTACACCGGGACTTACACTTCATTGCTCCCCGTAACCGTGGGTGCTGTAAAACACCCCAAACGTCGGGAATTAAGAATTTATCGCAATCAAAATTATTCGCAATCAAATCCGTAAAAGTAGTTTCATTTAATGTGTAGTATTCGCGTAAATATAATAAATCATATCTGTTACAAGTTATCCAAACATACTTAAAACTGCTAACAAAAAACACTTTCATGTCGTCTCGAATCAATGCTAATACTATAGATATGGCTATAGATGTGCAAATGTAGTCTTTCTAAGCCGTAAAACAATCCACCCTCATTTTCATGTCACTCAACAGGGGTTCAGCACGGATGGAACATCGTAAAGTTTTTATCTATATCACTTCGGTTACAGCTCCCGTCCGTCTTGATGCCTACTCGCCTCGTAAAACTATCGCGAGCGCTCAAATAAATTATGTTCGTCGACCGAATGTACATTTCTATTATCTTTACTGATTTGGAAATAGAACAAAATGTTTCAAAAGAGAAAATCGGTTTGAAATTCGGCGAAGTGTAAGGCGGCCCCCCACTAGATGTAATAACGAATTGCTAAGATACTATATAGGAAGTCGATGGTTAAAGTTGGCTCAGGACTGTGTTTTGTGGCATAACTTCAGGACTATGTTTAGCAGTGGACTTGCGAAGGGCTGTAATGATGATGATGATGATGTGTACTATATAATATGCTTCCTAAAACTAGCAGCTTGTAATGGGAAATGAAATAAAATTGTCTGTGCGTGTGCGTGTGCGTGTGCGTGTGCGTGTGCGTGTGCGGGTGCGGGTGCGTGTGCGTGTGCGTGTGCGTGTGCGTGTGCGTGTGCGTGTGCGTGTGCGTGTGTGTGTGCGTGTGTGTGTGCGTGTGCGTGGGCGTGTGCGTGTGCGTGGGCGTGTGCGTGTGCGTGTGCGTGTGCGTGTGCGTGTGCGTGTGCGTGTGCGTGTGCGTGTGCGTGTGCGTGTGCGTGTGCGTGTGTGTGTTTTTGGAAAATGAAAATTATCGGGTCGAGCCGACCCTTTCGTGCTACAGCCATAAAATAGCTGTAGCGTGGCCCTACCACGTTAATAAATTGAAAATAATGATCTCAATACTGCGCTGCACTGTGCTGTAGTTGGTAATCGTTACAGTTACATGTCAGGACACCGGACTCGATAACGGTGACAGTCCCGTTATATCAGGACATATTTCAACACTGCATACCAGCACTGTTGACTTAGCGATTAAAATCTGAAGGTTTATAAGAAAGTTCGACTTACCGGCTATCACTGTACTTAACGAGTGAATAGACGTTTTTACGTCAAGAAAAACTATATCTATTTATTTTTAGTCGATAAATATTTTTCAACAGATTTGCATACAGATAAGGACATCTGAAATGATAACCTACCAACTCCATTTTAGAGTACAATTGTGCGCACTTACATCCGATTGTTTCTATTTATGGGCTTTCCCACCTTCTTCAATAAATACTCTCGACGTGAGTCAAGGGACAGTTGCAACCAACTTCGGCGTCGAGGTGTGCTCAATCGGAGATATATCACAAGCGAGGGTCCAAAATAGAAAGTTCTTACTCCAGTAGCAAAGTTAAATTGATATTTAACGTCAGGACCAATCTTTTGCCGTCGAAATGGATGAAAAATTTTCTCACTATTGGTAATTTTTTATTGGATTATTATTTCAATTACTAGGTTTTGAAATAAAATTCGTAACAAAATTACTCAATTTAATAGAATCAGGCGTTACTTTGCGGAAATCCATTACATAAAAATTTTAAAAAAAATTTACTTCGCAAATATCCGCGTTATAAAATAAAATGATGTGTCTTACCTAGTATGAAGAGCACCTCCCGCCCTCCCTCAATTGCGTGCACTATCCCCGTCACCACTAATCCCAGCACCGCTACTCTCAACACCACTACACTAGGCAAGACACACCACTGACGATAATACGACACGTGTTTCGCCTCTACACGAGGCATCCTCAGGAGATATAGACTCTACGGTGGCTAACCGCTAAGTGAGCGGCGAGCTAAAACAAGTGCCTTTTATACAGACCGATGATGCTACCGCTCTCTACCTAAGGAGCGAGCGACTGCGTCATGCGATATAACATGCGACCAATCACCGCTGGTCTTACGCAGCCGTTTGTAAAATTAAAAACAAACCACCGCGCAACGCCCACCCTCCAACCACGCAACCAATCGCCGATCACCGTGAGGGTGACAAACGACCATATTGCGAGGCTCTCTATTATTAGAGAGCAGGCTTGAAGATATTTAAGAGAGGTGAGTTAGTAACATTTGTTTGTTCATTCAGCAATGCAACGGTATTATTATTACTTTTTAATATTTCCTTTATTACACGTATGTAAGACTTTAAAGGAGTGGTCGTTGGCTAGGTTGTGTCCAGTGTCCAAAAAATGTTTGGCAAAATGGGATTTATCGGGATTGCAATTCCTGTACGCGGCTAAATGCTCTTTATAACGTGTCTCGATATTGCGACCAGTCTGACCCACGTAAACGGTGTAGCATTCGTCACAAACAACTTTGTAAATACCTGACTTTTGACGAATATCAAACTTATCTTTATTATTACAGATATTTCTAAGAGAATTGTTTGTTTTGAACGCCACATGAACGCCGTTTTGTCGAAGAGTATTAGCTACTTTTTCAGATATGGGGCCTAAGTAGGTCAAACTGGTCACATATCGATGAACACTTTGAGGTTGAACCGCGTATAGAGAGTTGCGAACAACATGCTTTTGTTTCTTTTTAATTAAATTGTTAATGAGATTTTTTGAAAAACCGTTAGAGACCGCTATTTGATAAATTATATTAAGTTCTTTAAATAATTTTCTTTACTTAATGGGACAGTGAACAAACGGTTAATGTAACAATAAAAAGCGGCTACTTTATGTTGCCACGGATGACATGATGACGCGGGGATGACCGTGTCGGTGTGAGTTGGCTTTCGATAAATTTGTAAAACATGTGACGATTCTTTTCTTGTCATTGTTAAGTCGAGAAAATTAAGGGAACAAACTTGTTCCAATTCAAGTTTAAATTTAATTTTGTCATGGACTATATTTATTTTATTACGGAAAACATCCAGTTGTCTCCTTGTGTTAGTCCAGCAAATAATTATGTCGTCTACATATCGATAGAAATATAAGATATTTTGATTGATAACTATATGTTGTTTTTCGAAATTATCTATGAAAATGTCCGCCATAAGGGGACTTAAAGGGGACCCCATAGGTAACCCTTCTTTTTGTAGATAGAAATGGTTATTAAACCAGAAATAGTTTTGTTTCATACAGAGAGAGGTTAAGTTAAGAAGATCATTTCTTTCCCCGGGATGTAGATGACGTTTTTCAAAGAGATCTGCGAGTATACGCAAACAGTAAGGGGATGGGACATTTGTGAAAAGACTATCAACGTCTAAAGATAACAATATGGATTTAGGAGGAATACGAATATCTTTAATTTTGGAAATGAGATCTAAGCCATTTTTTAGGCTGTAAGTGGGGTTTAATCCAGATTTCTCTCGAAGGAAGAAGTTTAATTTTTTAGCAAGGAAATAAGCTGGTGCACCAATATATGATACAACTGGACGAATAGGAACATGTTCTTTATGTATTTTTGGTAACCCATATAAAATGGGCGCTTGAGGATTCATTGGAACAAGATTGCTCCGAGACAAGTTGTGATCGGGAAAAACATATGATGACTGTTGTATACATAAATTAATATCCGAAGTAAACTTTTTGGTTGGCTCAGACTCCAATAGCTCAAAGTCATCACCTTGGATAACATCGTTAACTTTCTGGCTGTACCCACTACTCTCCATAATAACAACAATATTGCCTTTATCGGCTTTAGTAACAATAACGTCGTTTTCCCTTATTCTCTGCTTTAGAGACATAAAAACATGGAACTCAGAATTGAAATGGGAAGACGCGGGCACAGCCCGAATTTCATTAGCTACCAAACTTTTAACGATGTTATCTTTCTTCCCGATCACAACAGCCATCTCCGCGTCAACAGCCATAGTCTCTAACGATTTTTGAGAGACCGAAGGTGTTAAATTATACTTTAAACCTTTATGTAAAAGGGACAACTCATCTGTTGGAAACTGGACATCGGAAAGATTTTTAACTCGGGGATAAAATTGGTGATATTCTGTATGTATGTCGTTATTACGATTACGGGATGAAGAGGATAAAAGTCGTTGTAATTTACGGGACTGAATTTGATATTTCTCATAAACAGACATTGAAGCAAGTTCTCTGGCTTTCCCATCCAAAATATCAAATTCAATATTATATAATTTATATGAAAGTTCAGAGTATAATACTTTAAGGTGGATTTTTAAATTATCTCTATTGGAAAACCTTAGCTAATGAATTTCGGGCTATGCCCGCGACTTCCCATTTCAATCCTGAATTCCCTGTTTTTAAGTCCCTAAAGCAGAGAATAAGAGAAAACGACCTTATTGTTACTAAAGTCGATAAAGGCAATACTGTTGTTATTATGGAGAGTAGTGGGTACAGCCAGAAAGTTATCTAAGGTGATGACTTTGAGCTATTGGAGTCTGAGCCAACCAAAAAGTTTACTTCGGATATTAAGTTATGTATACAACAGTCATCATATGTTTTTCCCGATCACAACTTGTCTCGGAGCAATCTTGTTCCAATGAATCCTCAAGCGCCCATTTTATATGGGTTACCAAAAATACATAAAGAACATGTTCCTATTCGTCCAGTTGTATCATATATTGGTGCACCAGCTTATTTCCTTGCTAAAAAATTAAACTTCCTCCTTCGAGAGAAATCTGGATTCAACCCAACTTACAGCCTAAAAAATGGCTTTGATCTCATTTCCAAAATTAAAGATATTCGTATTCCTCCTAAATCCATATTGTTATCTTTAGACGTTGATAGTCTTTTCACAAATGTCCCATCCCCTGACTGTTTGCGTATACTCGCAGATCTCTTTGAAAAACGTCATCCACATCCCGGGGAAACAAATGATCTTCTTAACTTAACCTCTCTCTGTATGAAACAAAACTATTTCCGGTTTAATAACCATTTCTATCTACAAAAAGAAGGGTTACCTATGGGGTCCCCTTTAAGTCCCCTTATGGCGGACATTTTCATAGATAATTTCGAAAAACAACATATAGTTGTCAATAAAAATATCTTATATTACTATCAATATGTAGACGACATAATTATTTGCTGGACTGACACAAGGAGACAACTGGATGTTTTCCTCAATAAAATAAATATAGTCAATGACAAAATTAAATTTAAACTTGAATTGGAACAAGTTTGTTCCCTTAATTTTCTCGACTTAACAATAACAAGAAAAGAATCGTCACATGTTTTACAAATTTATCGAAAGCCAAATCACACCGACACGGTCATCCCCGCGTCATCATGTCATCCGTGGCAACATAAAGTAGCCGCTTTTTATTGTTACATTAACCGTTTGTTCACTGTCCCATTAAGTAAAGAAAATTATTTAAAAGAACTTAATATAATTTATCAAATAGCGGTCTCTAACGGTTTTTAAAAAAATCTCATTAACAATTTAATTAAAAAGAAACAAAAGCATGTTGTTCGCAACTCTCTATACGCGGTTCAACCTCAAAGTGTTCATTGATATGTGACCAGTTTGACCTACTTAGGCTCCATATCTGAAAAGTAGCTAATACTCTTCGACAAAACGGCGTTCATGTGGCGTTCAAAACAAACAATTCTCTTAGAAATATCTGTAATAATAAAGATAAGTTGGATATTCGTCAAAAGTCAGGTATTTACAAAGTTGTTTATGACGAATGCTACGCCGTTTACGTGGGTCAGACTGGTCGCAATATCGAGACACGTTATAAAGAGCATTTAGCCGCGTACAGGAATTGCAATCCCGATAAATCCCATTTTGCCAAACATTTTTTGGACACTGGACACAACCTAGCCAACGACCACTCCTTTAAAGTCTTACATACGTGTAATAAAGGAAATATTAAAAAGTAATAATAATACCGTTGCATTGCTGAATGAACAAACAAATGTTACTAACTCACCTCTCTTAAATATCTTCAAGCCTGCTCTCTAATAATAGAGAGCCTCGCAATATGGTCGTTTGTCACCCTCACGGTGATCGGCGATTGGTTGCGTGGTTGGAGGGTGGGCGTTGCGCGGTGGTTTGTTTTTAATTTTACAAACGGCTGCGTAAGACCAGCGGTGATTGGTCGCATGTTATATCGCATGACGCAGTCGCTCGCTCCTTAGGTAGAGAGCGGTTGCATCATCGGTCTGTATAAAAGGCACTTGTTTTAGCTCGCCGCTCACTTAGCTGTAAGCCACCGTAGAGTCTATATCACCTGAGGATGCCTCGTGTAGAGGCGAAACACGTGTCGTATTATCGTTAGTGGTGTGTCTTGCGTAGTGTAGTGGTGTTGGGAGTAGCGGTGCTGGGATTAGTGGTAACGGGGATAGTGCACGCAATTGAGGGAGGGCGGGAGGTGCTCTTCATACTAGGTAAGACACATCATTTTATTTTATAACGCGGATATTTGCGAAGTAAATTTTTCTAAAAACTTTTATTACTCAATTTTTAAATCATTTCTAATAAATGATTTTAGCGTGTTTTATTTAACAGAAAACCATGAGATTTTTCTTGCAGCTTCCATAGTTGCCTCTTACGAAACTCGCGAGACTAAATGGAGGGATGTATTTTCTCACACTACCATAATATGTAATATATAAATAATTGTAATAATAATTTAATTTTAATGAAATATTTTTTTATGTAATTCATATAAAATTAACATTGTAACTTAGATTTAATATTTTAATTTCGATGTGTATTTATGAATGGACTAGTTCCGAAATAAATGATTTTTTAATATGGCGTTATTAGAAGTGGAAGGCAAAATAACATCTTTCATCAATCAATATATGTAATATATATTTCGCAGTAAGATGGTTGAAGCAGTTATAAGTGATAATAAGATAGTTAAATTACTAGATCGTTTTAATAGGTTTAGGGTGACAAAGCACAAGAGCACTCAGTCCACCTGATGTTAAGTGGTTGCTGTGGCCCATAGACATTTACATTTATCCTCAATTACGAATCAAAATGCAAATGCGTTGCTATCCGTGAGGACTAAGATGGAATGCCTCGTTTCCAGTAAAATGTGTCTCCGGTTTTCTACACTCACCATACGGAACATAGCGGCATTCAGCTGCTTTCTTACGCTGGTATTCTATGAGAGAGTTTCGAGAGAATTATTTCGCTTTTAAGTTACCATATTTTCATAAATATGAAACCTAAAATTGGCTTAAAAAAAATGGCTTCCCACATGATAGATGAAGAGTTTTAAAAATATATTGACCTGAACAATTGATATTTTCAAAAGTTGAAAGCTTGATAAATCCACGCCAAAATAGCAATTAATGGATTTAAAAAAATATTATTAAGTTCACCAATCATTTATCTTTCTAACAATGTGCTTTTTAAATCATTTATATGTATAATATGATTGCTAGATACGATTTCATGCGATAAAACGACGGAATCTTAATTTTTAGGCGATAGTAGAACATATCTAGCGCTTTCGCTTAAGCCATGCAAAAAAGTAGTGTTGTAGCCTATTTATGTCCCACTGCTGGGCACAGTTCTCCTCTCATTTCTGAGAGGGTTTTAAGGCAAGGAAATGTTCGCCGCGCTGCCCCAATGCGTGTTGGCGAACTTCAAATGTCTTCGAAATATTTATTTTCTTATTTCTCAGAGATGCAGGTTTCCTCACAATGTTTTCCTTCACCGCCGAGCACGTGGTAAATCAGCACTTAAAATTACAATTAATAATTTAATTCGTACCGGCGGGCATCGAACCCGGTTTGCTCGAATACTCGTAATGTGAACAGCACGTACTTAGGCCTGATCTTCTACTGCAACTAAACTTAGTAATGACGGTTGAGAGAGTTTCCAATAATAACCCCGTTCGTTAGATGAATAGGCAATTTCAGTAACGTCTATATCATTTACACCGACACCCATCCGCATATATTCATAGTCATCATCTTTACAGCTCATCACAAGTCCACTGCTGAACAGAGGCCTCCCCTAAGAAAGTCAAAAAGCACAAAGTCCTGAGCCACATGCATCCATCGACTTACTGCATTTGTATATACTTACGAGCTTGCATATACGAGATCTGTAAGCTTTAGAACCATTGAATCGGCCATATTGCTTGAAGAACCGACAACTGACGGGGAAGAAAGGCTCACGAGTGCCAGTCACACTTCACGAGACGTAATGATGGCTTGGTAACACTTGCATGAAATCAATGGATGCAGATGGATGATAATGATGAATTTATGATGATGATGAATTTATGATGATGATTAGCAGTCGCACTTACGACCATTAGACCGACTAGGGAGGGGATACGTTTCTAGAATATGAATGAATGATAAACAATGTTCATTCATTTCATTACAGCCCATAAAATGTCCACTGCTTAACATAAGCCTCCCCATAGATTGCCTAATAGGAGGAATATTTCCATGCTTGGCAGGTCGGCTAGAAAACGCAATTTTTTATTTCTTATTGTTATTAAAAATACGCTGTTACCCATGTCCTGGTTTGTTTCCCTCTGTCGCCAATTGTGACATCCCGGGACGACATAGAGTACTGGATATTTCTACACCGCCACTATACGGTCAACGGAATGATAATTGACAACAATAAAACTGATAGATGTCATGTTTGTATGGGTTTCGAACAGGAAAAACGTGTCTTGATTGTAAAGAAAGCAGCGTGGCGATGCAGACATATTTAGATTTATTTCTCAGACTAACAGGTTGGATACCTGTGACATAAAGTGTTTCAAGTGGTAAAGGCATTTTCTGCCAACAAACTGCTGAGCAGTTTGGCAGATTGTAAAACTGTAACAGTGTAAATTTCTATTACGTAAAATAAACAAATGAAATTTCCGCACACACTCTCCACATTATATCATGTCAAACATACCATGATTCGTGATCAAGCAGCCCGAACTTTAAATTATGTTCATATTCGACTAAGTTCAGTCATTTGATGATGCACTCGCTAGTATTTTTTGCATAAATTTATTTTCAGTCTTAACCCATAGCGTGCACTTAATTTTGTAAATGACCCTATAGAAAATCGAGTTTGTAACCTCTGCTGTAGAACATCGAGATGCTGCCTACTCTGCGTCCGTGCGCGAGACTCACAAAAAGGCTGTAATTTGAAATTTTTACCTATAGTACCTGTCTACTTCATAATCTATGACAGAATGAATACATTAGTACAGCGCCACATGCAAAATATATTTTCACAGATTATCTCCGCACTCCGTTTGCTTTATGGAAGAACTTAAGCCACATTTTTTTACACCGCCGGCACACTGTATGTTGTTGCCTCTCCATCTCGTAAAAGCTTATATGCTTTCGAATGAAAGTAAATGTTGCTAGTAGACTTGCTTATACGGGCTTTTATGAAATACTAGTGAACGCCCGTTGCTTCGCTTACGTCGAATTGGAGATTATGGCGATTTTGTTTATAATTGCTCTACTATATTTTTTTGGAACTATGCAATGTTAAGGAACTACCATCAACCCGACAATTATTACTTCCTTATTACCATTGGCTGTAATCATTATAGTGCATTTTTTTATAGGATAAGGGTGACAAACGAGTACACAGTCCACCTGAAGGTAAGTGGTTGCTGTGGCCCATAGACATCTACATTTAACCTCGATTATGAATCAATATGCAGATGCGTTGTCACCCGTGAGGACTAAGATGGAATGCCTCATTTCCATTGAAAATTTAAGTAAACTTAATTTTTAGCATTTAAGTAAACTAATTTTTTATCTACTTCTTGTTATTTTCATTTAATAAAATATATATATATTTTATAAATAATATAAATGTATAAATATATTAATTAAGTATAATAAATAATATAATATAATTAAAATAATATATTATATAATTTAATTATGTGTGATATCATTCCTATGCATATCTTTCATTTCAATCGTAAGATCACGTGATCCGCAGCCAATGGAAGGCAGCGAAGAATGATTAACACCTTATCGCCGACCGTCGCTCTCTGTCGCACTCATTACAACTTATAGCAAGCACATTTGTCTCCTGTCCAAGATTTATTTAAATATTTTAAAATTAGTAACGCCGGAGAAACGGTCTGCCCTTTTGTGAGAATTTTTTATTATAAGAAGAAGATTAAATCAAACGCTTATTTTGGAGTTTTTGACAATACGACTTTGAAGTAGTATGCCCCAATGTCAACCTTCAGAAGTGTCTGCCATTTTTTTTCTCAATTTTTTATCAATTTAGCTGACAGATTATATCATTATTATTATTTGAATCCAACACTTTTTTTGGGCCAATTTTTTTGCGACTTACCTATATGCGAAGTACCAGGACTACCCAGATAGGCCAGGGAAACAGTCAAATATCTGCTTAGTTAGTGGACCTAAACTTTTTAACAAAGTTTCATGATGCATCAAACACTTGATGAAAAATGCGTCATAAGCTCTCAGGCCTAAGCTCTTAGGTCGTAAAAGGCGACAAAGGGAAACAAGCAGAAGATGGGCAGCAGCATCTTCCTGATAACAACAAACTTACAACAAAAAAACTGCGGTTGCCAACCCGCTCGCCAAGCGTGGCAACTATGGCAAATACCCCCCCAATCATGAGAGTGACAAAGAGACGGCCCCCAGTCCCCGGCGGCCCCGCTATTCTTGGCTACGGGGGCGACCATGGTAACGGCGGGGCAGGTGGTGCTAAGAATCTCCGGTGGAGGTTCGGTTGCCACCTACGACGACTCGACCTGGCAACATACAACGCACGCACCCTGAGGACTGA
Source organism: Parnassius mnemosyne (assembly GCA_963668995.1). NCBI lineage: Eukaryota > Metazoa > Arthropoda > Insecta > Lepidoptera > Papilionidae > Parnassius > Parnassius mnemosyne. The sequence goes on from CAVLGL010000090.1 coordinate 2,232,280, forward strand.
CGAGAAGATTGTGGAGCTGGAAGAAGGGATAGACAAGTTACGCTGGCATATTATAGGATTATCGGAGGTACGAAGAAAGGGGGAGGACACGGTAATCCTCGAATCCGGTAACTTGCCCCATCAACGGGAGGGCGACCATCTCTCCCAAGGAGGTGTCAGATTTATCGTCCACAAGTCTCTCGTTAACAATGTTGTAAAGATTGAGTGTGTAGACGAGGGTTGCGTACCTTATACTCAGAGTCACTAAACGATATTCGCTGAAGGTCATACAGGTTTACGCACCAATCTCGGCACATTCCAATGAGGAGGTGGAGGAAATGTATGAGTATATCCTCCAAAACCCACTATACGGTGTTAATGGGAGACTTCAATGCAAAACTAGGCACAAGAGAGAACGGTGAGCTGAAAGTAGGGAAATTTGGAATAGGGCAACGGAATCCAAGGGGTCAGAAGCTGGCCGACTTCTTGGAGAAAGAGGGACTCTTTATGATGAACTCTTTCTTCCAGAAGCGGCCCCACAGGAAGTGGGCCTGGTCAAGCTCCGACGGTTCGACAAAAAATGAGATTGACTTCATTATGACGACCAGACGACAACTGTTCAGTGATGTCTCCGTGATTGCGAGGTTGAAAACTGGTAGCGATCACCGAATGGTTAGAGGCACACTGAACCTAAACGTTTAGTTAGAGAGGTCTCGCCTAATGAAGTCAACGCTCCGTCCCCCTCGTGCTTTGTTCCAAAGTCCCGAAACCTTTCAGCTCGAGTTACAAAACCGTTATCAGTGCCTAGAAGACTGAAATGAAGTGGCCGATATGAACGACAAGCTTGTGGAAATTGTCCATGCGGTCGGAGCAAAGTTTTGCAAGACCCGCCGCAGAAGAACACAAAACTCTCCGATCACACTCTTAATCTCATGGCTGTTAGACGGGATATGAAGCTGCAGTCTTGAGTAGATTTTACAGCATACAGGCAACTGAACAGACAGATCTCCGAATGCATGCGGCGGGACTTACGCAACTTGAAAGTATTAAAGAAGCGATCGAACGGAACCAAGGCTCCAAAGTCTTTGCCAGGGATCTGTCTGCCAGAAAGAGCCAACTGTCAACTGAAGACCGAATGTGGCAGCATCGTTTCCGGGACACCTAAGATTTTGAGTGAGATTGAGAGGTTCTATGGGCAGCTGTACACGTCATCGTTGGAGCAAGTCTTATCCTATACTATTCCGAAGATATCCCGGACATCAGTCTGATCAAGATTAGAATGGCCCTCCAGTACCTTAAAAAAGACAAGTCCCAGGGCGAGGATGGAATTATAGCGGAGCTTTTGAAAGAGGGTGGAAAACCGGTACTTGAAGTCCTTCAGAAGCTCTTTAATTCCGTCCTTTATGGTGGCACTTCTCCGGAGGCGTGGAGCAGAAGTGCGGGGTCTTGTTCTTCAAGAAAGGCGACAACGCTCTCTTGAAGAAATACAGACCGATTTCCCTTCTGAGCCGCGTGTACGTGCTGTTTTCGATAGTCATTACGAATCGTCTCGCACGCAGACTTGACGACTTCCAGCCTCCCGAACAAGCCGGTTTCCGAAAAGGCTTTAGTAATATGGACCACATTCACAACCTTCGACAAATTGTACAGAAGTCCGAGGAGTACAATTCGCAACTATGTCTGGCGTATGTGGACTATGAGAAAGCTTTTGATTCCATCGAAATTTGGGCGGTGCTGCAGTCCCTTCAGCGATGCCAAGTTGACTGTCAGTATATCGAAGTCCTGAAGTGTTTCTATAGTAGAGCTACGATGGTTATCCGAGTACAGAATCAGAGTACGAAACCTATCGAACTGCAGAGAGGAGTAAGACAGGGTGACGTTATATCCCCGAAACTCTTCACCGCTGCATTGGAAGATGTTTTCAAGCTACTGGACTGGAATGGATGCTGTTGTAACATCAATGGCGAGTACATCACTCACCTTCGATTTGCCGACGATATAGTCCTTATGGCAGAATCGCTGCAGGACCTAAGCACTATGCTCAATGACCTCAATAGTGTTTCCCAACGGATAGGTCTTAAGATGAACATGGACAAAACAAAAATCATGTTTAACGTCCATGTCACACCTATGCCGGTAGTTGTTGGGAACACTAAGCTCGAAGTTGTTGACGTGTATGTTTACCTGGGACAAATAGTCCGATTAGGTAAGTCGAACTTCGACCAAGAGGTCAATCGACGGATTCAACTAGGCTGGGCAGCGTTCGAGAAACTACGACACACCTTCTCTTTAGACATACCTCAAAACCTGAAAACGAAACTGTACAACCAGTGCATGTTGCCAGTACATCATTTCTGATTTAAATTTTTCATTCCTTGGGGGAGGCCTATGTTCAGTGGACTTATGAAAGGCTGTAATGATGATGAATGAAGCTCTAAGGCCGCTACTTACATGCAAAATTTTAAATTTCATATTTATGAAAATATGGCAACTTAAAAGCGAAATAATAAATTCTCTTTATTACCCATCCCGTGAGAATTTTGAAAAATCCTTAAATGTTGTAAATTTTGCTCAAAAGTTCCTTTTATAATTTAGACAAGGGTCTAAATTATAAAAAGAACTTTTGAGCAAAATTTCTGCTTCCTAGGTCCAACGACTTGGGCTGGGGGTTGATGAATCAGTGTGTGATTACAGCGAGTAAGTGAGTCGTTGCTTGTCTTTTTATATATATGTCGCAGTAAGATGGTTAAAGTAGTGATATAGTTATATCCCTAGGGATCCCTATCCCTATGCCTATGCCACAAACGTGGTTACTGCTCTTTAACTTTTAATTTATTTAATTATTATTTATGAACATTTATCAAAATAGGAGTATTCTATATCTATACAAATAAATAAAATTGAAGTGTCTGTTTGTAATGTCAAAATTGCAGTTTTTTACTAAACGGGTATGAAAGTATATACGGTACTAATAAGTTTTTGTCTGTCTGTCAGTCTGTCCGTCTGTCTATCTGTTTGTTCCTGTCTATCTGGCTAACCTCCGAAACGGCTAGGCCGATTTTAATGCGATTTTCACTGGCTGATAGCTGATGTCAGAAGGAGTATCTTAGGCTATTCATTTATTTCTTTTTCTGAGATAGTATTTTATTTCAGAACAAGGATTAGGGTTCCGCGCAAAAAAATTAAAACTCCAAATAACACGCGCACGAAGTCGCGGGGAACAGCTGGTATGTAAATAAAGTTGAAGTGTCTGTCTATAATATTGAAATAACTGACTTATATACTGAATTATATATAGAGATATCTAGGCTTATCTTCGGAATGGCTGAACCGATGCTGATAAAACTTTACGAACAGATAAAGAGCTATGCCAGGAGGAATTTAGACTTTACATACTAGGCTATAATGTATAACCTTGAAGTTTACTCTATAAACGAAGAATTGATAACATCAGTAGTCTGATTACCTCAAATCTAAATTACGACACTTCAGTAGATCCTGTCCAGGCTATGCTCTATATTAGTCGCTAGTCATAACATTGAACATTGTATTAACTTATAATAACATTAAGCTATATTAACATACAATAGAAATAAATTGAAGTATAATATAATATGTCCCAAAACTGTTAAAACACAATATTACATACTAGAGGCGGTAGCATTCACTGCTATTTCACTTATAAATGCGGAAATTACGTAGAAGAACTATAGATGTTACTGAACGATTTTTCCGTCCGTAAAAAAATCTAAGTTACCTTCAAGTCGCATCTAAAGAAGTTCCACTCCAAAAAACGACCTTTAAATTCTATTCAGGAGGCGCTGAGCGTTACTAAAATGAACGCCTCTCTGAAAAGAATACAGTAGGTATATTATATAATTCTTTCTAACTTTTTTTAGTAAATTATTCCCAGACTGCGAGAGAGGCAGTCTCACGAATTTTTTAGATAATACAAGCGCTTTTTCTCTTATTGTTAAGAAGACTTTGTTACTTATCCGAGCTCATAAAAACACCTCATGGATTTAAATGAGTTATATTCAAATATTGTTATAGTATACGGTGGAATAATAACGTAATGAATAAATGGAGAATGTGATTTGAATACAGAACGATATTAATAGACGTGTTTTATTTTAGGACTTGCTTTTATAGTTAGAATAATCTATTTTACAGTTAGAACAGTTTTTAGTAATTTATTGTTATATTTGCCAATAACAAGGGGACTTTAAATTAAAAATGTTCAAAACCCCTGAAACAAAAAAAAGCTGATGATCTTCAAACGGCTGAACAGATTTAGAAGTTAATCCTGCAAGAACAGCTATCTGCCAGTGAAAGTCCCATCAAATTCAGTCCAGCCGTTTCGGACATTGCCGGAGCAAACCGACAGAGAGACAGACAAAAATTTAAAAAATTGGTACAAGAAACATTTCATTTATTAAAAAGCTGTTATTTTGACATTACAAACAGACACAATATTTTATTTTATTACGTAGTGGAAAGTAACCACTCGTATGTTTATTATTTCTTTGGTTATGGACTTTACGACTGACTCACGGACTTCTCAGATTTTATAGAAGAGTTATCTAACACTCACATATTAATAATTTATGTATGTAGCATTGTGTTAAAATAAAAGGACTGGATTTATGTCCCCCTATTGATCCGATTAACGTGCCGAGTTGAAAATCGTATTAGACAAAGAACCCTTCATATTGGCGAATCTTCAATCTTTCTACTAAAATATATTACTTAAGTTCGTGCCGTGGAATAATACAAAAAGGCAACGATAAAATGGTTTTGGCTTCCCTTCGGTGCCGTGGTAGCGACTAACTACTATGTACTAAAGTGGTAGAGCCATGCTGCAGCTATATTACTGCTATAGTTGTAGCACGAATGTGTCGGCTGGACCGAGGAAGGACCACGTTCTCACAGAATACCAGCACGAAATGACAGTTTTACGCTGCTGTCTTTCTCATGGTGAGTGTAGAGAGCCAGAGACCTTTTTTTACTGGAAACAACGCATCTACAGTTTGATTCGTAATCAAGGATAGATATGTAGATGTATATAAGCCACAGCAACCGCTACCATCAGGTGTACTGTGTGCTTGTTTGTCACCCTTATCCTATGAAAAAACCTAAAAAAACTATGGGAAATCCCAAAAACATAAGCTTACTAAATGACGGCTTTTTTTCATCATCGGCCAATAAAAGTACTAATGGATATGGGTCTCTTCCTTTGTGTCCGCGGTTTGCCCTAATCATCACACTTGGCAGGCAAAGTGACATCGTATATTTTAAGGCTGAATATTTTGTGCCTAATGCTAACGGGATGAGTATACTGCCAATTATCAGAAGCTAAATGATGTTTTTGATGAATCTCGTAGTCTAGAAGCGAGAGTAGCCTACTGTCAGGGTGCAGACCGCGATTTCAATAGGTCGTAGGTTCGAACCCACCATTTGACTTTTTCTTTTATATAGGAGAGAGAGAAGCGAGCATGCGGCTCACCTAGTAAGTGACTACCGCTGCTCCTTAACAACTGCAACACCAGGGGAAACAGGGAAATGCAAATGTGTTGCCGGCCTTTTGAAAAGGAGTAGGCTCTTTTCTTGAAGGTCCCTAAGTCGTATCGGTGCGGAAACCTCGATAGTTTTTTTTATAGGATAAGGTGACAAACGAGCACACAGTCCACCTGATGTTAAATGGTTGCTGTGGCCCATAGACATCTACATCTATCCTCGTTTGCGAATCAAAATGCAGATGCGTTGTCACCCGTGAGGACTAAGACGGAATGCCTCGTTTCCAGTAAAAAAGGGTTTCCGGTTCTCTACACTCACCATACGAAACAAAGCTCCGTTGTGCTGCTATTTTACGCTGGTATTCTGTGAGAGAGTGGTCCTTCCACGGTCGAGCCGACACATTCGTGCTACAACTATACTACTAATAAAAAATGTTGGTAATCGATTCCACAAGGAAGTTGTGCGAGAAAGAAAAATTCTCCTAATTCGCACAGTGGTTGACCGCCAATCATGCAGATGGTATGAATGGTATCGCGAGTTTTGTCGCGATGTGCGATGGAGAAATTGAGCGGCTGGAATAAGTCTGAACAATTCCTTAGAGCACTCCCCGCGATAGATGCGATAAAATACGCAAAGAGATGCAACATCTCTACGTAGTGCCAGTGAGTCAAGCTGATCGCAAATATCTCGGTCGTCGACGATTCGAACCGTTCTGAGCTGGATGCGGCCAAGTGGAAGGAGCTGGCACTGGGGAGCCCCTGCCCAGATATGGGAACAGTATTCCATGCGAGGCCGCACCTGCGCCTTGTAAAGTTGCAGGCTTTTTAGAGGCCAATTTGACTTTCTCTTACAAGTGACTACGAAACTGCACGTCACTTGATATGTCGACGCCGGGGATTCTGATACTATCTGAGGCAATAAGGGGAGTGCCTTGAAACTGAGGAGATACGATAAATTGGTTCTTTTCAGCGGTAAACTTGTGTCTTCTGAAGATTAAACTGGACTAGATTTAGTCACCCCTAATCCAATACTCTGTTCAGCAAAGACTCCACTTCAGACACAAGATTTTCCGGTACTCAGCGACGTTTTCCCGAGAAATATTGGCACGACCGGTGTATAGAGCGTCACCAGTGCTGTTACCGGCGTGCAACATATCATATCATAAACAAACATACATATCATATTATATCATAAATAAACATATCAAGAAACAGCGTTGGTGATAGCACGCAGCCTTGTGGAACACCAGCATTAAAAGGCTTGTAATCGGAGCATGCACGTTCTACATAACAGGTGATCCAATTGCACAATTTTGCGGGGAGCCCATAGGAAGGAAGCCTTGAAAGAAGCGCTTTGTGCCAGACCCGATCGAAGGCCTTCGCTATATCCAAACTAACGGCCAATGCCTCCCCCTTGGACTCGATTGTCTGCGGCCGTCTATGTGTTAGGTGAACAGGAAGACTACCAGCTGAGTGACCCTGACGGAAACCATACTGGCGTTTACTAATCATCTGGTGCTCCTCAAGGTACCGCATGGGCTGGCAGTTAATAATAGATTCCATTATTTACGAGAACAAGGAGGTAATGGCGATAGGCCTGTAGTTGGACGGATCAGAGCGGTTACCGTTTTTAGGGATCGGGTACACGAAAGCTGTCTTCCACGAATTTGGCACAACGCCTAGGGAGTAGGAGTACCGGATGACACGCGTTAGAACCGGTGCCAACTCTGGAGCACACGTGTTTAGCACAATTGGCGGGATTCCATTAGGCCCACTCGACTTCTGGATGTCCAGGGAGAGGAGTAATTTACGTTCTGAGTACTGTGTGATTCGCACATCAGTCATAGAGCACTCACATTGCGGGATGGTCGGCGGTGTGTTCCCCCCGTCATCGAGAGACGAGTTGGACGTAAAAAGGGAGGCTAAAAGTCAGCTTTCTCGTTTGCGGCGCGTGCCAATGAGTCGTCCTCCGTGTGCAGAGATGGTAGTGATGGCTTACAGAACAATAACACTAACACTCCTGCTTACTGCGTAATGCAGTTTTACAGTAGTGACCAATCCAAGGCTGGGATCTGCTTACGATGGGTACTTAAGATGATGGAATAACTGTTTTATAATAGTTTTAATTAATAGTTCCATTCCCTGTAGCACCACATCAGTGACAGAGTCAGCAACAGCACTGGGATTGTTTGGCGAGAAGCAAACCCGCCCCCGTGGGTAGGATATAAAGAAAGGTTGCATTCCGTCCCAATCCGCCGAACTGTAATGCCAAACACGGCGGCAGCCTGCTGAACTCAGGTGAGTTCGGTTCACGCTCCCCTCGACTCAAACTCCGGATCAGACAATGAGCCGAAGAGCCAAGAGAGGCATTGACGGAAATCTGATATCTGTCCGGATGAGAGGTCAGCAGAAGGTTCAATAGGTAAGGTGTATTATCTTACACATCTGGAATTCGCATAGGCGACCATTTTCCAAGGCAAATTCACAAACAGATCTCCCCGCATGATCGGTTAAACGTGAACAAATGGCTCGGATTTGGCGTGGTTGACGTTAAAGTCGCCAAGTATTACGGTATCGTAGTATCTCTACGGATGGGATCTGTTGTAGCAAGAAATCTGTAGCCATTTGGACATGGTCTATGAGTCGGTCTGTATCGGCATTACCGCTATGGGACCTATAAAGGCACCCGTAGACGCGGGGATGGTCATCGCCGTCTACGCGCAGTCAAAGGATGAACAGGACCGTGCCTTCAGGACTGCCGACGCATCGAGAATAGATATCCTCTCTGACGTATACGCAAACTCCAGCTCGGGGCACAAAGAAGTATTCTAATTTGTACCCCGGGCAGTACAAGTACGAAGTATCAGCCGGAGAGGACACCTGCGTTTCGGTCAAAAAGAGCAAGGCCGGCTTAACCTCTCTAGATTGTAGTGGACGGCGTTAAGTTTCTCACCACAGTGTGAAAAGTTACATACACAGTGTTAAAGGGAAATCAGTAATGTTATTTAAATAAAACAAGTTATTACGGATTTTTATAGCGTCTATTAACGTTTTTTTTTATATATTCCTGACGTTCGTTGCTTCTTGCTGGCGGTAGCACTTTACAGCACCCATGATCACGGGGGGAACTAAGGTGTTTGACATTCCAGTGCTATACTTAACCATGACTATTTCTAAACTCTCGCGAATCATCGTTTGAAATAATCGGTGTTCTTTACCGAGGTTTTGTGGTCTATCAAATCTATTGTATTAACGGGGACGATCCTGTACGTGTTCACAGACTACAAACTCTGACCCTGGAAGTCTGCAGTCTGTGAACACGTTGAACACGTACACGCGTAAATATAAGTTATCTTAATCATTAAGTAATGTTACTGCTTGTATTTTTTTAATTAAAAAAATTGTCGCAACTTACCATCATACTTATACCACACGGAGATATGTCGCTGTAGAAAGTACTGGAAGGACATTATGGCTTTACCTTATGTCACAATAGATGGCGGGGTAACTGTCTCCTTACGCCAGGCGTAAAATGCTCAGATCAGTGACGAGAAGCAGCATCAAAGGTGCTCACGTCTGACAGTATCAGAATACTGCCATCGTCAGTCCACCTGCCGTTCGTGATTATGAATGCAAATCAACTTATAACGGAACAGGCCCATGTCCAGCAAAAGGAATATCAAGGGCTCATATTAAATTTATTGTTCAAGTTTTACTCGTAAATCATGTGAAGAGAGCGGCGATGGTTTTTAATAGTTAGATGGTTGTACGATCTCACTTACATTCAGAATTCAATCGTATCGATGCTGAAGAACCAGAGTAACCGACATAGCCCAAAGAATTAGTATGCTGAAATGGCAATGGGCCGGCCATATAGCTCGAAGAACCGACAACCGATGGGAAAGAAAGGTTCTCGAGTGGCAGCCTCGTACCGGCAAGCGAAGTGTAGGGCGCCCCCCGCTTGATGGCGTGACGAGCTGGTTATATATGCAGGAAGTCACTGGATATAGGTGGCTCGTAACCGTGCTTTTCTTGGGGCGGCCTATGTTCAGCAGGGGATTTGTGAAGGGCAGTAATGATTATGATGATGATATTGATATTGAAGGTACTTGAGAAGGTATGCCGATGCGCATTTCACTGTTCGTATAATTTTCATTTTTTATAGAATAAATTAGAAACGAGCACCGTCGCCCATAAATATCTGCAACACTAGGAGAATCGCAGGTGCATTACCGGCCTTTTAAAAATGTCTAATTGCCTCTTTACTACCCCACATCATCCTGTGGGTGTCGTAAGAGGCGAAAGAGTGAAACAGTAGCGGAGCGGTTGCCAACCTCCCGAGCGTTGAAACTATGACAAATATCCTCTTTATGAGGCAATTTCAAAGGAAGCCTATGTTCAATAGTGGCCTTTAGCTATAACGAAACGGTAGGCTCTTTTCTTGAAGCTCCCTAAGTCGTATAGGTCGGGAATGAGTCTGAACTGTTACGCCTGAAATAAAAAAAACTGCAGATGCCAACCCGCCTGCCAAGCGTGGTAAATATGCAAAATATTCCCCAAATTTAGGCAATTTATAGGAAATATAGGTTAAGCAGTGGACATTAATAGGTTGTAATGATGATTTTTTTATAACATATAGGTGACAAACGAGCACACAGTCCACCTGATGGTAAATAGATGCTGTAACCTATACACATCAACATCTATCATCGGTTAACAATCAAAATGTAGATGCGTTGTCACCCCTGAGAACTAATATGGAATGCCTCGTTTCTAGTAAAAAGGGTCTCCGGTTCTCTACACTTACCAAACAAAACACGGCAGCATTAAACTGCTATTTTACGCTGGTATTCTGTGAGAGCGTGGTCATACCCCAGTCGAGCCGACCCATTCGTGCTACAACCATAATGAAGCTGCAGCGTGACTCGAAATAATTATGATGATCAAGTATTAAAAGCATCGATTTATTTCATCATCCCGAAATATTCAGATTCGTGGTTGGAATTTTTATCAAATGAGACTGAGCTGTGACCTTCTAAAGTTGAGATTAGGTTAGTTCTGCGACAGTTATTGCGCCAGTAACGGTAGTGTGGTCCAATTCGCTCTGTGAATAATAAGTCAATGAATAGAAAATAATAAAAATATGATTTCGATACTGCTATATGTTTTTGAGCTGTGTCTTAGATTTTCTAAAATAAACAAATTCTTAGTACAGAATATTTCTTACATTTTCGCGAAGACTATTTTTCAGATTTTATTGCGTTAATTTTACTTATTTTTAATTCTTTACCTATCGTTTTCGGGCACGGATGACGCATCTGCATTTTGATATATAATTGAGGATAAAAGTTGATTTCTATGGGCCACAGCATTTACTTACCATCATTGGACTCTATGCTCGTTTATCATCTTTATTCTATAAAAAAATACAAAATAATCGCGAAAACAAATAGACCACTGTTTACGAACTAACGTTGGGCTGTTTAAATATATAATTGTAAACGAAACATATAAACATACATAAATATCAATAAAATAGAATAAATACATAAATATATAAAAACCCAAACAGATGGACGCCCTCGGCAGGGGAGATCAAACGGCCGAGGGTTAGGGGGAAAGGGAAAGAAAACGGCGGACAATGCGGGCGGTATCGAGGAGCACCGCCTTCCGCATTGTAGCTTGGAGCGGTCCGTCGCGGAGTCCCAGTCACCTCAGATGACCCGAGAGGCTGACTGGGATTAACCCGTTCGCAGAAATGACCACAGGAATAATTGAGCCGGCAGACCACCCCACATGTCGGTCACCTCGTGAGCCAGGTAGAGATATTTTGTCAGCTTATCTGTTTCGGCTTTCACGAGGTTCTCGTCATAAGGAACGGTAATGTCGACCAAAAATATCCTTGACTGTGCCCGGTCAATCAGCACAATATCAGGCTTATTCGCAAGAAGAGTCCTGTCTGTGATGATGGCCCGGTCCCAGTAGAGCCTGGCGCGGTCATTGTCGAGCACGATTTCCGGCAAGTACTTATAATATGGCAGTTTCCGATCCACGACACCGTATTTCAGAGCGAGCTCCTGGTGTAGAATCCTGGCTACTAGGTTGTATCTGTGCAAATACTCAGAGAATACTTATTAGTATTATTATTATTTTAATTTTCCGAACCCATATAAATATGTATCATTTTATTTCATTTCCCATTATAAGCTTATTTTATGAAGCCTGTACATAAGTCATAGATTATAATCTAAGACATAAGTACATATCATCAACATCATCATCTTCATTACAGCCCTTCGCAAGTCCACTGCTAAACATAGGCTTCCTCCAAGTTATGCCACAAAACACAGTCCTGAGCCGACTTTAACCGTCGACTTCCTATATAGTATCTTAGCAATTCGTTATTACATCTAGTGGGGGGCCGCCTTACACTTCGCCGAATTTCAAACCGATTTTCTCTTTTGAAACATTTTGTTCTATTTCCAAATCAATAAAGATAATAGAATTGTACATTCGGTCGACGAACATAATTTATTTGAGCGTTCGTATATATTTAGTTCGTATTAGATAGTTTTACGAGGCGAGTAGACTTCGAGATGGACGGGAGCTGTAACCGAAGTGATATAGATAAAAACTTTACGATGTTCCATCCCTGCTGAACCCCTGTTTCTTACGTGAAAATGAGGGTGGATTGTTTTACGGCTTAGGAAGACTACATTTGCACATCTATAGGTATTTCTATAGTATTAACATTTGTTAGGAGTTTTAAGTATGTTTAGATAACTTGTTTAGATTTCTTATATTTACGCAAATACTACACATAAAATGAAACTAATTTTACGAATTTGATTGCGTTTAATTTTTTACTTCTTAATTCCCGACGTTTCAGGTGTTTTACAGCACCCATGGTCACGGGGAGCACTGAAGTGTAAGTCCCGATGAAGTTGTTAGCGCGGCTACTTTCAGCTTTAGAATGATTACAACAGAATACTAAAGTCGAGAATTAAAAAGTTAACATTAAAGGCGATAAAATCCATAAAATTTGTTTCATTATAATACTGTTTTTTTTTTCTTCTTGTATATTATAGCTTTAACTTATCGTGGAGGGAGCTGCAATTGCAAGATGTAAGTAGTTGAAGCAAAAGCACTTATTATTCTTTCTTTTTGTTATATTCTGTCTCTCTCCTGGTTTCACACCTACCACGTGATAGCGGACTTCATATATCCTCAATATTGTTTCAGGTTATTTTTCAGATATACAGGTTTCCTCACGACGTAATCATTTATAGCTGAATACTTTTAATGGCCCCTTTGTATTATTCCTTAACTTTTTAAACCTTTCTAAATCTTCGGAATATATTTATTGCGCAAAAACCAAATCAACTATAACTTTATACATACTTACAGCTAAACAGAGCCACCCCCTCCCCCCACCTTTGGAGACCTATGTACTGTAGTGGACTTTGTAATGAATGATACTTGATAGAATCGGGCGTTACTTTGAGGAAATCATTAAATTAAAGAGGATAAAAATTTATTTGCCTTAATATCCGCGTAATAAAATAAAAAAGACATTTCTTACCTAGATTGAAGAACACCACTACTCCCAACACGGCGGGGATACTGCACGAAATTGAGGGGAGGACGTAAGATACATCATATTATCCGACAAGAAACTAATCAACCAAGTGTATATGGCTTAGCTCAACCCATATTAACTTACTGTCTGACAGGTTGGAGAGGGGCTCGAAAAACTAAATTTCTCGTGGTTGAACGGGCTCAAAGAGCGTTAATAAAGGTGATGTATTTTAAAAATCGTAGTTTTGCAACACAAGCTAATTCTAATTCTAATTGTTAAGATATCAGCAAATATTCCGTTGCTGATATCTTAACAATTAGAAAACTCTATATTCTCCATACTGTAGTAAAAAAACACAAGTCATTAAAATTTGATCCAAGCATATTGCATAAAAGAAGACATAATAATGTGCCCACAGTTAACCTTACTCATACTCAATTCGCAAGAAATCACTTTCAGTATTTGTCATCGTTATTATACCACCGCTCCAATCAAAATTTAAATCTATATCCAGTGACGAGCAGGGAATGTAAAATAAATTTGACTGTTTCGCTTGAAAAACTACAATACACAGAAACTGAACTTCTTCTTAAATGATAAATTTATCTAGGTATTGGATATTTGGATTAAAAATCATACACACATGCGCACACATCCATACAATCACGCTTACACTCATCCACACACACACACACACACACACACACACACAGACGCGCAAAATACATACATACACTCACACATTGAAATACATTTTTGTGACTACACGTAAATATATATATATATATATATATATATATATATATATATATGTATATATGTATGTATATGACGGCACCTGCACCGTTGTAGATGCGGTGGCGTCGGTCTAGCTAGACAGAATTCTTGTAAACGACACGTGTACCGCACACCTGCGGCATTGCACCTGCGTTGCCGCCCGTCCTGCTTGTATAAAACGGACTGAGCGGCCGCCGTTAAGACAGTCTTGGCTCTGACGTGGAACTGTGCGCTTGTCGTATTCCGTTACTAGTTTATCCTCGACTCGTTGGATAATTAATTCGTGTAAACGAATTAATTATTATCCCTAACTACAAAATCAGTCTGTCTACTATACCCACTATACTTTCTACATCAGAAGTGGGATAAAGTCCCTGTTATTGTCCACATATAACCTTCGAATAGTGAGAGGGTTATTACGTTGGTGAAAGACTATGAGACGCCTCGCGTTATGTTTTGATGTTAAATGTTTTAATGAAGTTTTTTTTGTCCTAGTTACAACTTTGACGTATAAAAATTAAAGTGTAGAGTAAAAGTTTAAAGTGAAATGTTTTAAGCCAAAAGTTTTCATTCATTAAATCTTTTTGTTCGATTAATAATAAAAAGTACCCGCAAGTACTTTCATTAATTCTTGACGTACCTAAATATGTTAAAAAATGTCAAAAGAAATGTTGGAGGCTTTCTAATTAACTTGTTCAAGTTTTGTTGTAATTTGATAGTTCACGCGAAACATGATTATCATTTGCTATATTTTGAAGTTCAAAACGTTTAAGGGTTGTACTACAATAAAGGATTAACTTTAACACGCTATGGATTGAAAATAATAAGTGACATTTTTGTGTTCTAATATGTTGATCAGTGTTGCAGTTTGCTCCGAATATTGTGTCGTTGACAAGATTGAGGTTTGATGTCGAGGGATTCGTAGAAGTCTCTACAACAATGATCAATGAGGAAGACGTTGTGATGGCTAATCAAACATGGTCAGGTACGGCCGAGTCTGGTTAGATTGAGCCTACACCGCTACAGTCGGTTACTTATCGGCTGATCTTACGGCACGGCAATTCAAGCGGCTTACGAACAAATGGTGCTTTGGCGCTGTAAATGGACGGCTTTCGTAGATTTTGCACAGTTTCCTCCTTCGCTTCGAAATATGTTGTGATATCTGTCTCCACACATAGTTACCATTTTTTTTTTGCAATGTTTTCAAATGTCGTGCAGTTGCCATTTCTTAAGAGAATATGTGATGAATTTCGGAAGCTCGGAATTCCATGATTCGCAATACATTTATCTCGATTTCTTCTAATTTTGCAAAGCAGTGCGACGATTCGCTAGCGCTAGTACGGCGCGACGGCTCGCTGGCGCGAATGTGGCACGGACGCAGCAGAACGGAAAGCTGAAGTGCGTTTGCCTGGAGGTAGCCATATCGGCGCGTTCCAGACTTAAATGAAGTCTGGAATGGTCGACCGTTGTAAGATTTAACAAGAGTTAATATCTGTTAGCAGGTGGTGATAACTGATAGACCGTATGCTGTTCACTGTCAACCGCACGAGGACGTGCGACAGTCAGAGGTAGCCGTGTCTGTGCATCTAGAAAATACTAGAGACGTTGCAACACTCTAGAGAAGTAATTATTCTAGTGCAGTAAAGGAACATGAAGATGCAGGGAGGCTGGTCTGTGCTGCACTGGGATATGTGTCGTGTTGCTGTTGGTTTACATACTTAGATGTTATCGTGTCACTACGTCCCTCACGATACACTTTTGTGTGATTGTGACGGGGACATGTTTGCGGTATGGTTGGTCTGTAACTTTACTATACTGAATTGAAAAAAAAAGAGAGAGTAAGAAAAAAAATGTGGTTCTTACTATCATTGCAGGGCGTTTGCCGGTCCAATGATATAGCTACAGGGAATAGTGATTCCGGACTAGCATAAATAGTACTGAAAAAAAAGAGATTAAGAAAAAACAATAGTTCTTACTATCATTGCAGTGCTTTGTGCCAGTCCAGTGATATAGCTATAGGGAATAGTGATTCCGGAATAGCGAAAACAGTACTTGAAAAAAAAATAGATAAAATAGAAAAAGCTACAGACTAATCATTCCGATCTAACATAAAAATGATTAAAGTTTTGTAGGGCTTACTGCCGGAACAAAACTAACTGTCACCCGAGTCTGAAGGGTCAATATAGACCGGACCAGACGCTGTTTTGTCAGGATAATCGAACGATGTTTTACAGATTACAGTTGTTACAGATAACTAAAATTGTGATGGAGGGTGTGCGAGGACGCACGCATGTCAGTATGGCCGTGACGGCACCTGCACCGTTGTAGATGCGGTGGCGTCGGTCTAGCTAGACAGAATTCTTGTAAACGACACGTGTACCGCACACCTGCGTCCAGTCTTGGCTCTGACGTGGAACGGTGCGCTTGTCGTATTCCGTTACTAGTTTATCCTCGACTCGTTGGATAATTAATTCGTGTAAACGAATTAATTATTATTCCTAACTACAAAATCAGTCTGTGTACTATACCCACTATACTTTCTACATATATATTTTGTGTCAATCATAATTTACACACTTATGATAAAGATAAGTTGTATTTGTTACCTAATTCTTCATTTATACTCGTAAATACCACAAATGTGATATGGAAGAGTGGCTCCTTCTGACACAGGTGCAAATGCACTTTTTTTTATAGAAGAGGGGGCAAACGAGCATGCGGCTCACCTGATGGTAAGTGACTACCGCCGCCCATGAACAACCGCAACACCAGGGGAATTGCAGATCCGTTGCCGGCCTTTTAGAAATGTGTAAGCTCTTTTCTTAAATGTTCCTAAGTCGTATCGGTCCGGAAAATTCGCTGGTGGTAATTGATTCCACAAGGAAATTGTGCGAGGGAGAAAACTTCTTCTAAATCGCACAGTGGTGGACCGCCAATCATCCAGATCGTATTGATGGTAACGCGAGTTTTGTCGCGATGTGCGATGGTGAAATTGAGCGGCTGGAATTAGTCCGAACAATTCCTCAGAGCACTCCCCGTGATAGATGCGATAAAATACGCAAAGAGATGCAACATCTCTACGCAGTACCAGTGTATCGAGCCGATCAGAAAGAACTCGGTCGTCGACGATTCGAACCGCTCTGCGCTGGATGCGGTCAAGTGGAAGGAGCTGGCACTGGGGCGCCCCGGACCAGAGATGAGAACAGTATTCCATGTGGGGCCGAACTTGCTCTTTGTAAAGTTGCAAGCGATGTGCCGGCATGAAGTACTGTCTCGCTCTGCTGAGCACGCCAAGCATTTTAGAGACCAATTTGGCCTTCCCTTCCAAGTGACCACGAAACTGCACACTATTCAATATGTCGACGCCAAGGATTGCGATACTAGCTGAGGCAGCAAGGGGAGTGCCTTGAAACTGAGGAGATACGACAAAGGGGTTCTTTTTAGCGGTAAACGCGCAAACTTGTGTCTTCTGGGGATTGAACTGGACTAGATTTAGTCGGCCCCAATCCGAGACTTTGTTAAGCAAAGACTCGACTTCAGACACAAGTTTGTCCCGGTACTCAGCGACGTTTTCCCGAAAAATATTGGCACGGCCGGTATATAAGGCATCACCATTGCTGTCGTCCGCATAGCAATGAATGCTACCAGTTAGCAACATATCATTGATATGCAGGAGAAACAGCGTTGGTGATAGCACGCAGCCTTGTGGAACACCAGCGTTGATAGGCTTGAAATCAGAGCATGCACCGTCTACTACGACCTTGATGCTCCGATCAGCAAGGAAACTGGTGATTCATTTGCACAATTTCTCAGGAATCTCATAGGAAGGAAGCTTCGAAAGAAGCGCTTTATGCCAGACCCGATCGAAGGCCTTCGCTATGTGCAAACTAACGGCCAATGCCTCCCCCTTGGACTCTACTGCCTCCGCCCATCTATGAGTCAGATAGACTAGAAGATCACTTAAAAGAATGAGTCAACTTATGTTATAGACTTAAAACAAACTTTAAAGAAATAAACTTTTATTATTATTATTATATTATTTTATTACGCGAATCTTAGCAAATGGATTTTAACAACTTTAATGTAAAGAATAAATGAATTATGAATGTAAAATATTAATAATTGTTTATTTAAATATTATTGACTATCCAAACTAAATAAACTATGCAATGAGATATGCTCGGAGTTTCACTGCGTAGTGAGCATATCCGCAGTGGAACTAAAGTACATTGTCCGACGGATTAGTAAGCTGTAGTGGCAATGGGCTGGTTTTATAGCTTAAATAACCGACAACAATGGGGAAGTAAGGTTCTCGAGTAGCAGCCATGTACCGTTAAGTGAAGTGTAGGGCGACCTCTCCCTAGATTAAGATGCAGGAAGTCGATGGATGCAGGTGGCTCAGAACAGTGCTTTGTAAAATTTCTTGGTAGAGGCCCATATTGAGCAGTGGAGTTTTGATATGCTGTAATAAAGTACACGCTTACCACGTTTGGTTTAAAAAAATAATTAACGATGAATATAGACACTGAGACAGAACTCAAAATTAAAACAAAAATCTTCATTATATCTATATTTGTCGATCCGAAACTGTGCGTTTTACACAGCACTTTCTATCACGATGCTGCAGCCGTAATATCCCGCCTATCATAAGTCTACTTACTTTACGATTGAAGTGAACCATCTACATTCTAGATGATTGACAGTCCACCAGTGTGCGGTTTACCAGAACTTTTCTTCGTTACATCACTTGTAGTATTGCGATTTAGGGACCATAAAGAAAAGAACCTACTCTTTTCTACAAGGTTGGCAATTTTTTCTTCTTTTTTTTTTCTTAAAAAAAAACGTCACCCCCACACAAGGATTTTCTCCTGTATCGTGGAGGCAGTTTACAAACACAAATTGCACAAGGACAAACATCCAGACCCGGAACAATTATTTGCAGGCCATACAAATACTTGTTTCGTGCGGAATTCGAACCCGCGCCCCCCAGCGCAGCAACTCTTTGCTAAGCCACTGCGCCACGGCGCCGTCTATACTTGCATTTCCACGGTGACGGTGATTCTTACCATTAATAAGCTCACTTTTCTCCTCTCCCATAAAAAAACGTGGTTGGGTGTCTCAGGAGAAAACTGCCTAAAGCGTACTGCACGAGCAAACTGAGTTCAGTTTTCCTTGTTACATATAAAATTATTAATTTAAATTTTGATGACATACTGATTCACTTTGTTCTCTTAAATCGAAAACAAAATTGACTTTCAATCACCCCGAAAAAAATATAATAGGAAAAACGAAAAATTACAATTTAACTTATTCAAAGAAAATAAGAGGTTTGCGCTCGAAATAAAGGTTTGGATCTGATTGATTATCTAACTTTGTAACTTAAAATTGATTCATTTGATTTAAGAGAGTTGAAATAATTTGTTTTGATGTTATGATTCTGAACAGAAAATAAACAACTTTTTACTAATTAAAAACAAATCCTTCTTTTTTCCTTTTTTTAATTTTACGTACCCACTCCAGGATTTTCTCCTGTATCATGGAGGCAGTTTATTTAAGTAAATTACACAAGAACAAACATCTAGATGTAGAAAAATTATGTGTAGCACAATTACGTCTCTCAAGAATTAAATAAAGGCAGCCAATCATTTGGCATTTTCCTTAACCTAGCAAAAGCTTTCGATACAGTTTTTATTCCCATCCCGTTTATTACGCTAGAGAGCGTAGATATTGAAGCTACGAATTTTGCCGTACTATTTATAAAATCGAAGTTAATGTTAAAAAATTGTTAATTTCATTAGCTGTGCACAAAAAATATCTTGTTTCGGAGTGCCTCAAGACAGTATTACAGGCCAACCCTATTTTTGATATATATTTAATTTTTTTACATTCCTTAGTTCTTTTCTGT
Source organism: Parnassius mnemosyne (assembly GCA_963668995.1). Classification (NCBI taxonomy): domain Eukaryota; kingdom Metazoa; phylum Arthropoda; class Insecta; order Lepidoptera; family Papilionidae; genus Parnassius; species Parnassius mnemosyne. Next base: position 2,252,036 of record CAVLGL010000090.1, read on the forward strand.
GTACTCATTTCAATGCTATTTTGTATATGTATCCATTAAAACATGGTGGGCTTCTTGAGCAGCACTGCTGACGGACGTAATTGGAACTAAAATTTATTAACCAATTTGGTCGACTGGCTTCTCTTGAGGCTGCTGACCAAGAAAGTAAAAAAAAAAACAAAGAGCCATGTTAGCTCAGGGGCTAAGCGCTCGCTATAAATTTCACAGTACGCGAGCAACCTGGGTTAGACTCCCGCCGGCACCAATGAAATTGTTGATTGCAATTTAAGTGCTTATTTACCACGTGCTTGGCGGTGAAAAAAACATTGTGAGGAAACCTGCAAGTCTGAAAAATCAGAAAAAAATCGAAGACATTTGAGGTTAAGCGAACTTCAAATGTCTTCGATTTTTCTTCACGCATTGGAGCAGCGCGGAGGACATTTCCTTACCTTAAATCCTTCTCAGACATGAGAGGAGGCCTGTGCCCAGCAGTGGGACGTATATAGGCATATATAGGGTAAATTTAACTTTATCTATTAAAAGTGGTATCATAAAATAAATCAGCAACTTTTCCGCATCATCATATGACAAATTTTGTACCTAAAAATTTTTTCATCCGAAAAAAGAATTTCCCGATATTTTTTTCCCGCGTACCGCTTCAACAAAGCGCGGCATCTCTTCAGTCTCAGGTCCATTAGACGAGCATTCAAACGGTGTCCTGTTTTTCTTCGATATGCCCGAAGCTTTAAGTCTTCATTTAACACCCTTTTCACCGTGGTTCTGCTTAACCCCATCTGAAGGGCCAACAGTTTCTGCTTACGTTTGGGATTTCTTTGAATTCGCGCCTTCACAGCTTTTATCACTGCTGGAGTCCTAACAGACCGAGGGCGACCACTTCTTGATCTGTCATCTACACTAGAGTCTTCATTGTATCGTTTGATGGTACGATAAACGAATCTTTTGGTTATATTCAAATTTTTCATTCAGTATGTCAAAAATTTGAATTGGCGCGTAACCGCAACGATGCAACGCAATAATTGCAACACGGTCTTCTTTAAGCGTCCACTCCATATTTAAAAATGAGTAAAATTCTAAAAAGTATACAGTGTTATTTTCATGAACAATTCGAATTCGAATTCAATAAACATTTTTGTGGCCAGCTTTCTAAAAGAAAAGTTTTTACTGTGTGACAATACTTATGACCTGACTAGGTATAGCTGCAGTGTGGCTCTACCACGTTAATAAATTTAAAATAATGGTCTCAATACTACGCAACACTGTGCTTGCAGTTCGTAATCATGACAGTTACATGTCAGGACACCGGACTCGATAACGGTGACAGTCCCGTCATATCGGGACATATGTCAATACTGCATACAAGCACTCTTGGCTCGTAGTCATTAGCGATTAAAATCTGAAGGTTTATAAGAAAGTTCGACTTACCGGCTATCACTGTACTTAACGAGTGAATAGACGTTTTCACGTCAAGAAAAACTATTTCTATTTATTTTAAGTCTATAAATTATTTCAAGACTAACAGATTTGCATACAGATAAAGATAACTGAAATGATAACCAACCTACGCCGTTCTAAAGTACAATTGTGCGCACTTACATCCGACTGTTTCTGTTTAGGGGTTTTCCCAACTTCTTCAATAAATACACTCGACGTGAGTCAAGTGACAGTCGCAACCAACTTCGGCGTCGAGGTGTGCTCAATCGGAGATATATCGCAAGCGAGGGTCCAAAACAGAAAGTTCTTACTCCAGTTGTAAAGTTAAATTGATATTTAACGCTTTTGCCGTCGAAATACATGAAAAAATTTCTTACTATTGGGAATTTTTTATTGGATTATTATTTCAATTACTAGATTTTGAAACAAAATTCGAAACAAAATTACTAAATTTTGAAATAAACTATTTTAGTTAACAGCATTTAACTTAAATTCAAAAATTATATATGTGTGGTGTTATACCTTGAAAACTGTCATATATTGTTTATACGTTCAAGCAAAAGTGAAGTCACCATTGTATTTAGAGCAACATGGTAAGAAAACCAAGCAAAAGTGGAGCCACTGTTGTATTTGGATTGGGTAAGGAAGACAATTAATTGACAGGTTTGCATTTAATATTAGTCCTCAGGAATGATAACGCTACTATGATCTTCTTTATGAAAAGAAGTTTGCTGGTGCGGTAGGTTAGGTCATTTATAACTATAATCTTCAAAATAAACTTGCGGTAGGTCGTTTCAGCTTTTATCCATGACACTTATGAATACAATAATTTTTATTAAAAACAATGTACACAGATTATACAGCCCACTTGATGGTACATGTTAATGCACTGTGAATGATAAAAATAGTTCTTTTCATCTCTGAGAACTGAGATAGAATAACCACGCAATGATAGATGCAAAAAAAGTAAATGGATCTTTGAGTATAATTATGAACTATGCATTTAGATTCTCTTCATCATTATTCTTGCCTTTCATTATAAGCCCTTAAATATCCACTGCTTTGGCGTGTAGTGGTGGTGTAAGAATATCCATTACCTCGTATCGTCCCGTGACTTTCGTAAGAGACGACAGAGGGAAACAAATCAGGAAATAGGTTGCTGCGTCTTCCTGATAACAAATAAAGAAACTGCGGTTGCCTACTCTACCAAGCGTGGCAACTGTGGCAAATATCCCTCCTATGAGGCAGTCTATGGAGCAGGCCTTTGTTCAGTAGTGGACTTTAATAGGCTGTAACGTAACGGTATTATAAAATATCAATATATTACACTAGCAATACTGATTTATTTGTTCTTTTGCATTCTGGGCGTGGCTATATCCAGTTGAAAAACCAGTTTAAAAAATTAAGGATGTTTTATTTAACAATATATACTAGATCGTGCTCGTATCTGAGTAATATTCCTAGTAAAACAGCTATGAACCACTTTCATACTATATTACGGTGTGTAGCTACATTCCTAGGGATATAACTATATCACCCAAGCAGCATGCAAGCTGTATACGAGCTGTATTGGAGTCCCTATTTATACTAGAGGCTGTATTTACTGGCAGTACAAAGGCTGTATAAGCGCTTATACAGCTCTTATAAGTAAAATTGGGCACAAATTATACATCTTTATGCGTTAGTAGCGCTGTACAGTAGCTATACAAGCATAAAAGTGGCTGTAAAATAGCTGTTATTTGGTGTACAATGAAACTTTTACACTACAAATACTATCTTATAAGTATATTTTACAGATAAAAGTTCTAAATTGGTGTTTGAACGGTATCTAACAGTGGTAGAGCCACGCGGCAGTTTTTGCTGTCGCACGGATGGGCCGACTCGAACCGGGGTGGTACCACGACCTCACAGAAAACCAGCGTGAAGTAGAGGTAGGTTGACCTCTGCGTTTCGCTTGGTGAGTGCAGGTGGCCGGAGGCCCTTTTTACTGGAAATGAGGCATTCCATCTTAGTCCTCACGGGTGACAACGCATCTACATTTTGATTTGTGATAGAGGATAGATGTAGATGTCTATGGGCCGCAGCAACCACTTACCATCAGGTGCACTGTGTGCTCGTATGTCACCCTTATCCTATAAAAAAAAATCACAAATGAATTTATGACAAAAATAATTTAATATAATTACTTTATTAAATGATGGTGACATTTAGTGAGTGGAAGATTATATTACATAGTAATATTACTTGGATTGGAGTTGATTTTTGACGGTGATAACTGGTGAATAGAAAGTGCAAAATTAGATTTACGGTAAACTTGTATATGATTTTTATCAAAAAATTGCCACACCAGCAAAATAATGAAATAATATAAGGACAAAATACTAAATACGGTAAGTAAATATTGATTTTATAGGTTAGAATAAGAAAATAATTAAATTAGTGAATATGGATGCACATTAGGGCACAATGATCACTAGTCAAACTAAAAATAATGGTTTAGGCTAAAACTAATGTCTCATATTCCTAAATTTACAATTAATATGTATGTTATGGATATAGTATCGTACTATAGTAGCTGTACTATGTATGTTATGGATTCTATTATACAGCCATTAGTTTTTAATCAGTTGTATAATAGAATATTTTTATTACTAACGCTGTATAGTAGTTTTTAAAACAGCACGTATAATTGTATTTAGAGATACGTATAATATCTCTAAATACAATTATATAATATAGATGAAAATCCTTTGTCTTAGGAACAACACTTTTATCGCTTCTTCTCTTTATTATATCAATAAAAATATTTTAAGATGTAACTGTGTTTTAATAATTTTTTTGTTTAATTTTATGGACATGGACAACAAAGTGTTCACTTCTTTCACTTCTTTAAGACGGAGACTATAAAAAGCCACGCAGACAAAGTTAATAATCATTTTTGTACCAACCTAAATCCATCGATTTAATCGAAATGATTGTATTTATTGGCAATAAATTACTACCCCTTTGATTCAGTTGAATTCACAAACCAAACCAAAAATATGACTACCATTGAGTTATATTTACTACGTACTAGAGAAGCCATTTCAAACAAAAATTGTGTCCTACTCTGTCTTCGCGCATGCGCGGGAGTAGTAGTCGCGCATACGCGAAGACTTTAATTTAATATAAAATAAGATATTAATATAAAATAAATATGAGAATTTAATATAAAATATCTTAATTTAATCGAAACAAACATATTTCTAAATAAAATGTAATAATAATTATTTTATGGAATTCACAAATCTTCAATTTACGCAATATTTAGTTTGTATGGATTGCACTACAGTTCAGTTGAACATAGTCAATGTTCGGAATGGCTTCTCTAGTATGTAGTACATATAACTCAATGATGACTACCTTTAACAAATAAAGATTACCTATACATCTTTTCTTTCTAATATAAAAAAGTGGGATAAAGAATTAAAGCTATCTCTTTCTTTGCCAAACAATATTTAGGAAGTTACATTTTATGACAGAATATTTTATTTCGCTCAGCAGTACGGTACCAGTACGAGCATGCTGTTTATTTTGTTATAGTGTTTAGTTGATAGGTAGCTCCTGGCAAGCGCATATGCATGTCGTTTTCTAGTCATTCGCTCTCGTCGTCATACTCTCACGTCACGTAGGTACGGCAAAACCAAAAGAGTGTGATACCTAAGTTAACTTATTGTGAAGTAATTTTACTGTGTTGTGTATCTTATACTGGTTTTATTTTACTTTTTAGGAAAATATGCCGTTTAACATTATGGAAACCATAGCGAAAGGGAAAAATAGCCTTTTCATTGTACTAAGTTTGTGGGAATCAAAAGGCGTTTTAAGATGGCTAATAAAGGGCTTAGCTTTCCATTGACTCCCGTCGAGTTGGGGGTTGATACGTATTTTACAGAAAAGTTACACCATTATAAGCACACACACAAAGTTACAACATGCGGAAACGCGTAATTTTTGAGAAAAAAGTTATTGAAAATCAATTATTCTTGCATTGTTTATATCTAATCCTACCATAAAACTGTGGAAATCGGACCCTTTTTACTGGAAAAGAAGCATTTCGTCTTAGTCCTCACGCGTGACATCACATCTGCATTTAGATTCGCAAACGAGGATATATAGAAGTCTACGGGCCACAGCAACCACTTACCATCAGGTGGACGGTATACTCGATTGTCACCCTATTCTATAAAAAAAAAAACACTATTACAGTTTTACAATCTTCCAGCCTACTCGGCAGTTTGTTGGCAGAAATACCTTAACTACTTGACACACGTACGTCTTCACGATGTCTTTCTTACGTTACTTTTATTTATACATTTAAGTTATAATACTTCGTTTGGGCAGGATCTAATAACGTGGCGTTATAGATTTAAGATCGTTATTAAAAAAAAAACATCAAAGTTTTAAGGATACAATGTAGTCTGGATCACTCCTAGCATATTCTCCATTTATTTGTAAAGTTTCATTACAATTGGTTCAGCGAATCCGAAGATTTGCGCGGACAATCTGACAGACAAACAGACAAAAAATTTAAATCGTTATTTATGCCTTAATGCGATGCATGTAATCCCCTCAGTTCGACAGGTAGCAGTTATTTCGATATTACCTACAGACACTTCAATTTTATTTAAATGTATTGATATCTCGTTTTTTATTAGTTGTTATAAGCCGGTGCTTGATCACAATCCCACCTGGTGATAAGAGGTGATGTAGGCATAGATGGTAAATCGCACTGTCTTCGTAACAAAAGCCTATTCACTCCTGCCTTTTACAACAATATCATAATGATCAGCTGGTGACATTTTTAGTTTCATTTCACTTTATTGGCAAAGAGACAATGTTTAATGTACGTACATTAATTCTGTCTAAACATCAAGGCGTTACATATTTATGTGTTGAACATAAAGGACAATAAAAAATGTAATAGTCCCTCAACTAAACCGATTTGTTCTCAAAAGGGTTCCGAACAGCCCCGGCGGCCGGTCTGTTTGTAAAAGTTTAATACCCCTGAGAAACGTTGTGTTAGTGTTACGACACACTAGCTTCTGCTCGCGGCCCGCCGTGTGAAATCAGATGTGATCTCATGTCATTCCTCTTTTTCTTCTCTCACTCACTACATCCTACTGTCATACAAAGTCTACTGCTGAATAAAGGTCTCCCTCAAAGATTGACTCATAGGAGTACTCATATATTTGCCATATTTACCACGCTTGGCAACCGCAGTTTTTTATTTTTAGTCGTTGTTAGGAAGACGCTGCTGCTCATCTGATTTGTTTCCCTCTGTCGCATCTTACGACACCCACGGGATGATATGGGGTAGTGGATATTCTTACACCACTACTACACGGTTAAGGTTAAGGATTGCCTCTTAGAGGGATATTTGTCACAGCTGCCGTAGCTTTCTATTTTGAGTTATTATCAACAAGAAGCTTTTTCTTCATCATTACAGTCTTTCATAAGTCCACTGCTGAACATAGGCCTCCCCCAAGTAATGCCACAAAGCACGGTCCTGAGTCATCTCCAACCATCGACTTCCTGTACGTCTTACCAGGTCGTCACTCCATCTCGTGGGGGGACCCCTACACTTCGCCTACCGGTACGGGGCTGCCACTCAAGAACATTTCTTCCCCATCGGTTGTCGGTTCTTCGAGCTATATGGCCAGCCCACTGCCACTTCAGCTTACTAATCCGTTGGGCTATGTCGGTCACTCTGGTTTTACTGCGGATATACTCATTTCTAAGTTTATCACGCAGAGTAACTCCGAGCATAGCCCTCTCCATAGCTCGCTGAGCGACCTTGAGCTTCCTCATACGGCCAGCAGTGAAGGACCACGTCTCAGATCCGTAAGTCATCACTGGCAACACGCACTGGTTGTATAATTTCGTTTTAAGGTTTTGAGGAATGTATTGACGAGAAGATGTGTCGTAGTTTCCCGAACGCTGCCCAGCCCAGCTGAATCCGTCGATTGACCTCTCGGTCGAAGTTGGACTTACCTAGTCGGACTATTTGTCCCAGGTAAACATACTCGTCAACAACTTCGAGCTTAGTGCTCCCAACAACTACCGGCATAGGTGTGACATGGACATTGAACATGATCTTTGTTTTGTCCATGTTCATCTTAAGATCTATCGGTTGGGAGACACTGTTGAGGTCATTTAGCATGATGCTTAGGTCCTCCAGCGATTCTGCCATAAGGACTATATCGTCGGCAAATCGAAGGTGAGTGATATACTCGCCATTGATGTTAATACCGTATCCTTTCCAGTCCAGAAGCTTGGAAACGTCTTCCAATGCAGCGGTGAAGAGTTTCAGGGATATAACGTCACCCTGTCTTACACCTCTCTGCAATTGGATAGGTTTCGTACTCTGGTTCTGTACTCGGACAGGCATCCTAGCTCTACTGTACAAGCACTTCAGCACTTCGATATACCGACAGTCAACTTGGCACCGCTGAAGGGACTGCAGCACCGCTTAAATTTAGACGGAATCAAAGGCTTTCTCATAGTCCACATACGCCAGGCATAGTGGCAAATTGTACTCCTCGGACTTCTGTATAACTTGCCGAAGGGTATGTATGTGGTCTATGGTGCTAAAGCCCTTTCGGAAACCGGTTTGTTCGGGAGGCTGGATGTCGTCAAGTCTGCGCGCGAGACGATTCGTAATGACTCTCGAAAACAGCACGTAGACGCGGCTCAGAAGGGAAATTGGTCTGTAGTTCTTCAAGAGAGCGTTGTCACCTTTCTTGAAGAACAAGACCACTGCATTTCTGCTCCACGCCTCCGGTGTAATGCCACCATGGAGGACGGAATTAAAGAACTTCTGAAGGACTTCAAGTACCGGTTTTCCACCCACTTTCAGAAGCTCCGCTGTAATTCCATCCTCGCCTGGGGCCTTGCCGTTTTTAAGATGCTGGAGAGCCATACTAATCTCGCTCAGACTGACGTCCGGGATATCTTCGGAATACATATACATACATATACATACATATACACACATATACATACATATACATACATATACATATTTATGAAGGGAAATTGACAAAATACTCCTTCAGTTGTTTTTTAAAAGTCTGTAAAGATTGCGCTTGCTGGATGTTAAGTGGTAATGAATTCCAGAGTCGAGTTGCTTGTGAAGTAAATAAATTATTATAAAAAGAAGTTACACTGCAAGGAGTATACAAAGCCAAGCCATACACTGAACGCAAACTACGATCATGAAATTCATGTCGATAGTGAACTTGTTCCTTAGTTTCGTAGTATTCTATACATGTAAATAAAATTTATGTGTCTGTCTATAATTTTGAAAATAAACTGGCTTATACAGGAGGTTATTTGTATGATATTCAGACATGACAATAATTTTAAAAAAATCTGTGTATGTCTGCCTAATCTTCGGAATGCCTGAACCGATGCTGATAAAACTTTACGAACAGATAAAGAACTATGCCAGGAGGAATCTAGACTTTATGTACTAGGCTATAATGTATAAACTTGAAGTTTTTTTCTATAAACGAAGAATTGATAACATCAGTAGTCTTTGATTACCTCAAATCTAGATTACGACACTGTAGTAGACCCTATCGAGGCTAAGCTCTATTATGGTCGCTAGTCATAACATTGAACATTGTATTAACTTATAATAACATTAAACTATATTAACATACAATAGAAATAAACTGAAGTATCATCATCATCGTCATTATCACTACAGCCCTTCACAAGTCCACTACTGAACATAGGCCTTCCCCAATGAATGCCACAGGGCACGGTCCTGAACCACCTGCATCCATCGACTTCCTGCATGTCTTACCAGGTCGTCACTCCATTTTGTGGGGGTCTCGAGAACTCGAGAACCTCTTTTCCCCATCGGTTGTCGGTTTTTCAAGTTATATGGCCGGCCCATTGCCACTTCAGCTTACTTATCCGTTGGGCTATGTCAGTCACTGGTTCTACTGTAGATTATACTCTCTGCGTGATAAACTTAGGAATTTCATTCCTAAGTTTATCACGCAGAGAAACCCCGAGCATAGCCCCCTCCATATACCTCTTATGAAAAAAGTTACAAAATTGAAATATAATAAAATATATCTCAAAACTGCATATATATTTATATAACACATAATCTACAAGATATGAAATACTAGAATTAGTAGCTATCAATGCAGTTCCACGTACAAATGCGGAAATTAAGTAAAAGAACAATAGACATCACTGAGCGTTATATCCGTCCGTAAAAAAAATCTAAGTTACCCTCAAGTCGCATCTAAAAAAGTTCCACTCCAAAAAACGACCTTTAAATTCTATTCAGGAGGTGCTGAACGTTACTAAAATGAACGCATCTCTGAAAAGAATACAGTAGGTACATTATATAATTCTTTCTAACTTTTTTAGGTAAATTATTCCCAGACTGCGAGAGAGGCAGTCTCACGAAAATTTTAGATAATACAAGCGCTTTTTCTCTTGATATTGTTAAGAAGACTTTGTTACTTATTCCGGAGCTCATAAAAACACCTCATGGATTTAAGTGAGTTATATTCAAATATTGTAATAGAATACTGTAGAATAAAAACGTAATGAATAAATGGAGAATGTGATTTGAATACAGAACGATATTGATAGACGTGTTTTATTTTAGGACTTGCTTTTATTGTTCGGATAATCGCTTTTATAGTTTGAACAGTTTTTAGTAATGTATTATTATATTTGCCTATAGGAATGGGATTTCGTTCATAACTTTATGGGTTTTAATTGCTTTGCTAGGAATCCTAATTCTTTTTCTATAATTAAAATTAAAAATGTTCAAAAACCCCGAAACAAAAAGAACTGGTGATCTTCAAACGGCTGAACAGATTTTCTTGAAACATAGCTAAGAACACTATCGATTAAGGCACCTTTAAAAAAAAACTAAATCGAAATCTGGGAACCATTTCATTTATTACAAAGCTGTTATTTTGACATTACAACAGACACAACGTTTTATTTAATTGCATAGTAGAAAAGTAACTATGGTCTTTTTTCTTTGGTTATGGACTTGTACAATTGACTGATGGTCCTCTCATATTTTATAGAAGACTTATCTAACACTCACATATTAATAATGTATGTATGAAGTATTATATGTTAAAACCAAAAGGACTGGATTTATGTCTCTCTAGTAATCCGATTAACGTACCGAGTTGAAAATCGTATTAGACAAAGAACCGTTCACATTAGCGAAACTTTAACTATACCATTCGGAAGTTGGGGTCTCCAAAATGGTCGTTTTGTAGGCGTCCACAGCTTCTTCAGGTGATGAAAATCTCATTCCACGCAATTTATTCTTTATTTTAGGGAAAGTATAGAAATCATTAGGGCTTAGGTGGGGGCTGTACGGCGGATGGTCTAATAATTCTATGTTTTCTTGCTCTAAAAACTCTTTTGTTCTGTGTGCGGTGTGAGAACTCGCATTGTCGTCATGGAGGATGATGCGGCGGTTGCAGTTCTCTTTACGGAGTTCAGAAACGACCTGTGGCAAACAAATGCTAGCATACCATTCTGCATTAACCGTTCTTTGTCCCTCAAGAGGAATAGTCGTAACATGGCCAGTTTTGGAGACAAACGTGGCCTCCATTTTTTTTGCAACACTCCGGAACGAATAATTTTTGTTGGCTTTAACTCATTTTCGAACACCCAAACTCGTGACTGGTTTTTTGTTTCGGGTTCGTACGCATATATCCAGGATTCATCACCTGATACGATGTTGTATTCAGCATTTGAGGATCCTGCGTGGAATCTTTCGAGAGTTCTGACGCACCAAGTAACGCGAGCCGCTTTTTGCTCTTCACAGAGCGAATGCGGTATCCATCGGGAAAACAACTTTTTTACACCTAATTGTTCATGCAAGATTATTTGTATTTGACTCATGCCAATGTTTAAAGTTGTCTGAATTTCGCGGTATTTCACATGTCGATCTTCCTCAATCAGCTTACGCACAGCATCAACGTTTTCTTGGGTGACCGCAGTTTTTGGACAACCTTGACGGGGATCATCACTGAGCTTGACACGTCCACTTTAAAATTCACCAAACCAGCGATATATTGTGGTTTTGGATGGGGCTTCATCACCAAATGCAGAAATCATCCGGTCAACACACTGTTTTTGTGTTAAACCACTTCGAAAGTCATAATAAATCATCACTCTTGAATTTTCTCGAGTCAATTCCATTTTCTCAACGACTAAACAAGTTTGACAAAACCTTGTGACAAGACCGAGAATCTTTTTTTAAATAAATAAATGGTAAGTATTCGATTTTTAAAACCAAGGACTTTTCAATTTAAAAAAAATAATATGACAGGAACAGTGGAAATATTCCATTCCTGATACTTTTAGTGCAGCCCTCGTATCCTTTAAACTTTGAAGTTTTTTTTTTAAAACGATCTTAAATCTATAACGCCACGTTATTAGATCCTGCCCAAACGAAGCCAGGGCGGGTCGCTAGTTTATTATAATTTTAATGTGTAAATATAGGTAACGTAAGGAAGACATCATGACGATGTAGACATATTGAAATTTTAAAGTGTTTCAAGTAGGTAGTTAAGGCACTTCTGCAAACAAAAGATTGTAAAATCGTAACGGTGTGAATTTCTGTTATGTTAAATAAATATAAAAAAGTTGCTGCACGCACTCTCCAAAATATATCATATCAAACATACTATTCGTGATTAAGCATCCCAAAAGTTTAATTATGTCCATTTACGAAGTTCAATTATTTGATGATGCCATCGCTAGCTTTTTTATTATTTCTTTTTGCATAAACTTATTTTGAGTTTGAACTTGAATAATATACTTAATTTTATAAATTATAGAAAATCGAACTTGTAACCCCTGCTGTAGAACATCGCGAAGCTGGCTATTCTGCGCCGATGCACGAGACTTAATGTATGTTCACAAAAACAAAGGTAGTTTTAGTAAAAAAAGTGATATACATTCTGTAAACACTAGGAAGAAACACAAGCTAGTTATGCCAGTTTCTGGACTCCACAGGGTCAGTAATTCATTCTAGGGGCAATGTATACGCAATTACAAGGTCCCGGAAAGTGTACAGGCTCTCTCTATTACCAAGTTTAATTAATGTTTTATTAAGCTGAAACTGTATAAAAAGGGTTATTATAGTATAAATGAATACATGATTGATAATAACCTCTGGGAATGAGGTGGTCGCTTCCAAGCAGTTTCTAAACTAAATTTTGTAAATAGTTCGTAATCATTTATATTGTAAAATTTATTTAAAAAAAACGTCCCGCTGGGTTTCTTGCTGGTTCTTCCCAGGACAGAGGGTTTTTTTTCGAACCAGTGGTAAAGTAAAAATGTCTTTCAATAAGATTTACACATGTAATTGAATGAAAAAATATTCTATTCTATTCTATAACAATATATACTAGATCGTGGTCGTATCTGAGTAATATTTCTAGTAAAACAGTTTTGAACCACTTTCATACTATAATAACTATATTACTGTTTTGACCGTCTTACTGCGACATACGTAAAAAGACAAACAACGATGCACTTTCTCGCTGTTATCACTCACCGATTCATCAACGCCCAGCCCAAATCGTTGGACCTACAAAGCAGAAATTTAGCACAGAAGTTCCTTTTATAATTTAAACAAGGGACAAGGAAGGATTTTTTGAAATTCTCACGGGATCGGTAATAAAAAGGATTTATCATTTCGTTAAGTTGCCATGTTTTCACAAATACGAAACCTAAAATTTAGCATTTAATACGTGGTAGAGACATGCTGCAACTATATTAATAGTACAGTTGTAGCACGAATGGGTCAGCTCGACCGGGGAACGACCACCTTCCGTGAAATAGCCGCTTAATGCTGCTGTGCTTCGTATGGTGAGTGTAGAGAACCGGAGACCATTTTTACTGGAAAAGAGGCATTTTATCTTAGTCCCCACAGGTGACAACGCATCTGCATTTTAATTCGCAAACGAAGATAGATGTAGATGTCTATGGGCCACAGCAACCACTTAGCATCTGTGTGCTCGTTTGTCACCCTTATTCTATAAAAAATGTAAGTAGATAATTATAAATATTTGTAATTGTTCTTAGGATTTTCCGATATTTCTACGGGATATGGAATAAAGTGGATTTACCTTTACGCTTTAAAAAATGTCTTATTTTGATATCTATAATGCATGTAAGTAGATAATTGTACTGCACATCTATCCTAAAAAAGTATAGTTCCTTAGGGAGCAACTGTAAGCAAAATCACTTATATCCACAACAATAATTATAATAACTAACAATAATTATAGCTAATGGTAATGAGGAAGTAATTGTCGGGTTGGTAATATTCAATTCCACGTAAGCGAAGCCACGGGCTTTCGATAGTATTTCATAAAAGCCCTTATAAGTATATAGTAGTCTGCTAGTAACACTTACTTTCATTCGAAAACATATAAGATTTTATTAGATGGAGAGGCAACAACATAAAGTGTGCCTTTATTTGTTTATTTGTTTAGTGCCTATTTTTCATAAAACAAACGGAGTGCGGAGAAAAACTGTGATAATACATTCCGCATGTGACGCTGTACTAATGTATTCATTCTGTCATAGACTATAAATTAAACTGCAAACATAGTTAAAAAAAATAATATTACATCGTTTTTTGTGAGTCACGTGCATCGGCGCAGAATAGCCAGCTTCGCAATGTTCTACAGCAGGGGTTACAAGCTCGATTTTCTATAATTTATAAAATTAAGTATACTATGCGGGTTCAAACTCAAAATAAGTTTATGCAAAAAGAAATAATAAAAAAGCTAGCAATGGCATCATCAAATAATTGAACTTCGTAAATGGACATAATTAAACTTTTGGGCTGCTTAATCACGAATAGTATGTTTGATATGATATATTTTGGAGAGTGCGTGCAGCAACTTTTTATATTTATTTAACATAACAGAAATTTACACCGTTACGATTTTACAATCTTTTGTTTGCAGAAATGCCTTAACTACTTGAAACACTTTAAAATTTCAATATGTCTACATCGTCATGATGTCTTCCTTACGTTACCTTTATTTACACATTAAAATTATAATAAACTAGCGACCCGCCCTGGCTTCGTTTGGGCAGGATCTAATAACGTGGCATTATAGATTTAAGATCGTTTTAAAAAAAAAACTTCAAAGTTTAAAGGATACGAGGGCTGCACTAAAAGTATCGGGAATGGAATATTTCCACTGTTCCTGTCATATTATTATTTTTTAATTGAAAAGTCCTTGGTTTTAAAAATCGAATACCATTTGTTTATTTAAAAAAAGATTCTCGGTCTTGTCACAAGGTTTTGTCAAACTTGTTTAGTCGTTGAGAAAATGGAATTGACTCGAGAAAATTCAAGAGCGATGATTTATTATGACTTTCGAAGTGGTTTAAAACAAAAACAGTGTGTTGACCGGATGATCTCTGCATTTGGTGATGAAGCCCCATCCAAAACCACAATTTATCGCTGGTTTGGTGAATTTTAAAGTGGACGTGTCAAGCTCAGTGATGATCCCCGTCAAGGTTGTTCAAAAAATGCGGTCACCCAAGAAAATGTTGATGCTGTGCGTAAGCTGATAGAGGAAGATCGACATGTGACATACCGCGAAATTCAGACAACTTTAGACATTGGCATGAGTCAAATACAAATAATCTTGCATGAACAATTAGGTGTAAAAAAGTTGTTTTCCCGTTAGATACCGCATTCGCTCTGTGAAGAGCAAAAAGCGGCTCGCGTTACTTGGTGCGTCAGAACTCTCGAAAGATTCCACTCAGGATCCTCAAATGCTGTATACAACATCGTATCAGGTAACGAATCCTGGATATACGCGTACGAACCCGAAACAAAAAACCAGTCACGAGTTTGGGTATTCGAAAATGAGTTAAAGCCAACAAAAATTGTTCGTTCACTGAGTGTTGCAAAAAAAATGGTGGCCACGTTTGTCTACAAAACCGGCCATGTTACGACTATTCCTCTTGAGGAACAAAGAACGGTTAATGCAGAATGGTATGCTAGCATTTGTTTGCCACAGGTCGTTTCTGAACTCCGTAAAGAGAACTGCAATCGCCGCATCATCCTCCATCACGACAATGCGAGTTCTCACACCGCACACAGAACAAAAGAGTTTTTAGAGCAAGAAAACAATTATTAGACCATCCGCCATACAGCTCCGACCTAAGCCCTAATGATTTTTATACTTTCCCTAAAATAAAGAATAAATTGCGTGGACAGAGATTTTCATCACCTGAAGAAGCTGTGGACGCCTACAAAACGGCCATTTTGGAGACCCCAACTTCCGAATGGAATGGTTGCTTCAATGATTGGTTCCATCGTATGGAAAAATGTGTCAAATTTTGCGGAGAATACTTCGAAAAGCAATAAATACATTTTTAAATAGTAATGTTGTGTCACTTCCTTGATTCCCGAAATTTTCATTGCCGCCCTCGTACAGTGTAGTCTGGATCACTCCTAGCATATTCTCAATTTGTTTGTAAAGTTTGATTACAATTGGTTCAGCGAATCCGTAGATTCGCGCGGACAATCTGACAGACAAACAGACAAAAAATTTAAAACGTTATTTATGCCTTAATGCGATGCATGTAATTCCCTCAGCTCGAAACGTAGCAGTTATTTCGATATTGCCTACAGACATTTCAATTTTATTTAAATGTATAGATATCTCGTTTTTTATTAATTGTTATAAGCCCGTGCTTGATCACAATCCCACCTGGTGATAAGAGGTGATGTAGCCATAGATGGTAAATCGCACTGTCTTAGTAACAAAAGCCTATTCACTCCTGCCTTGTACAACAATATCATAATGATCAACTGGTGGCATTTTTAGTTTCATTTCACTTTATTGGCAAAGAGGCAATGTTTAATGTATGTACATTAATTCTGTCTAAACATCAAGGCGTTACATATTTATGTGTTGAACATAAAGGACAATAAAAATGTAATAGTCCCTCAACTAAACCGATTTGTTCTCAAAAGGGTTCCGAATAGCCCCGGCGGCCGGTCTGTTCCTAAAAGTTTAATACCCCTGAGAAACGTTGTGTTAGTGTTACGACACACTAGCCTCTGCTCGCGGCACGCCGTTTGAAAACAGATGTGATCTCATGTCATTCTCCTTTTTCTTCTCTCAATCACTACATCCTACTGTCCTACAAAGACTACTGCTGAACAAAGGTCACCCTCAAAGATTGACACATAGAAGTACTCATATATTTGCCATAGTTACCACGCTTGGAAACCGCAGTTTTTTTATTTTTAGTCGTTGTTAGGAAGACGCTGCTGCCCATCTGATTTGTTTTCCCTCTGTCGCCTCTTACGACGGGATATGGGATTACGGGTTGATATGGGGTAGTGGATATTCTTACACCACTACTACACGGTTAAGGTTAAGGACTGCCTCATAGAGGGATATTTGCCACAGCTGCCGTAGCTTTCTATTTTGAGTTATTATCAACAAGAAGCTTTTTCTTCATCATTACAGCCTTTCATAAGTCCACTGGAATCCTCTCCCAAGGAATGCCACAAAGCACGGTCCTGACTCACCTGCATCCATCGACTTCCTGCACGTCTTACCAGGTCGTCACTCCATCTCGTGGGGGGTCGCCCTACACTTCGCCTACCGGTACGAGGCTGCCACTCAAGAACCTTTCTTCCCCATCGGTTGTCGGTTCTTCTAGTTATATGGCCGGCCACTTCAGCTTACTTATCCGTTGGGCTATGTCAGTCACTCTGGTTCTACTGTGGAATACTTCATTCCTAAGTTTATCACGCAGAGAAACCCCGAGCATAGCCCTTTCCAAATACCCTTCATTAAAAAAGTTACAAAATTGAAGTATAATAAAATATATTTCAAAACAGTATATATGTTTATATAACACATAATATGAAATACTAGAATTAGTAACTGCCAATGCTGTTTCACGTACAAATGCGGAAATTACGTAAAAGAACTATAAATATCAGTGAGCGTTATGTCCGTCCGTAAAAAAAATCTAAGTTACCCTCAAGTCGCATCTAAAAAAGTTCCACTCCAAAAAACGCCCTTTAAATTCTATTCAGGAGGCGCTGAGCGTTACTAAAATGAACGCCTCTCTGAAAAGAATACAGTAGGTGTATTATATAATTCTTTCTAACTTTTTTAGGTAAATTATTCCTAGACTGCGAGAGAGGCAGTCTCACGAAAATTTTAGATAATACAAGCGCTTTTTCTCTTGATATTGTTAAGAAGACTTTGTTTCTTATTCCGGAGCTCATAAAAACACCTCATGGATTTAAGTGAGTTATATTCAAATATTGTAATAGAATACTGTGGAATAAAAACGTAATGAATAAATGGAGAATGTGATTTGAATACAGAACGATATTGATAGACGTGTTTTATTTTAGGATTTGCTTTTATATTTCGCATAATCGCTTTTATAGTTTGAACAGTTTTTAGTAATGTATCACAACTTTATGGGTTTTAATTGCTTTGCTAGGAATCCTAATTCTTTTTCTATAATTAAAATTAAAAATGTTCAAAAACCCCGAAACAAAAATAACTGGTGATCTTCAAACGGCTGAACAGATTTTCTTGAAACATAGCTATGGAAACTCTCGATTAAGGCACCTTTAAAAAAAAACTAAATCGAAATCTGGGAACCATTTCATTTATTACAAAGCTGTTATTTTAACATTACAACAGACACAACGTTTTATTTAATTGCATAGTAGAAAAGTAACTATGGTCTTTTTTCTTTGGTTATGGACTTGTACAATTGACTGATGGTCCTCTCATATTTTATAGAAGACTTATCTAACACTCACATATTAATAATGTATGTATGAAGCATTATAGTAAAACCAAAAGGACTGGATTTATGTCTCTCTAGTAATCCGATTAACGTACCGAGTTGAAAATCGTATTAGACAAAGAACCATTCATATTAGCGAAACTTTAATCTCTCTACGAAAGTATTTTCCTTATTTTCGTGCCGTAGTATAATACAAAAAGGAAACGATGAAATACTATGAAATGAAGTGAAATAAAATAAAATATCTTTATTTCCTCGACGTAAGAAAATAAATTTCGTTTATCAAATGTAATTTTTTTAAACCTTACATTCATAATACATACGTTAACACTCACGCCTGTCACCCAGAGGGGTAGGCAGACACTACAAACTTCCATTTGGCACGATCCTGACACATGTTTCTTGCCTCCTCCATATCCATATACTTCCCTTTTAAATCTATTACCGTTTCGTAAGAGGTTCCTCTGGACGGAAAAGAAACGGCGAAAGTAACTCCGCAGGTATATTTTTGGCTAATATACAGAATGGGAAACGACAACATATCCATCGGTAACTGAATGGAAAACTGAAGTACGTTTTATGATAAAAACAAAAAAAAACGGTTAAAAAGGAGCTCATGACTGCAATGCGAACTTGAGCAAATCAGCCCCTGATTGATTTTTTTTGGCAAATATATTTGTAATACAGAAAAAACCCAGCACAGAGCGACTCGAATTCTTTCTGATCGGCTCGATTCACTGGTGATGCAAAAGGATGTTGCATCCATTTGCATTATTTATCTAATTTACCACGGGAAGTGCTCTAACGCATTGTTCGGACTAATTTCAGCCACTAAATTTCGCGAACGTACATCAAGACAAAACTCATGATACCATCCACACCATCTGGACGTTTGACGGTCCATCACTAGGCGTTTTACTAGTAGTTTTCTTCCTCGCACGACTTCTTTATGTGGTTTTTTTATCACCGGCGATTTTCAGGAAACGATACGACTTTGGTACCTTCAAAAAACAAACTATTTTTGAACCATTTGTGAACCATTTTTGTATAAAATTTGAATAATCTGCACACAATTATAATTTTGTCTATGTGTGGGTTGGGAACTAAAAATAAAGCGATAAAAAGATCTCGCTGTTTCTTTCCTTCATATTGGTTAACAATGCAATTTTAAAAATTAGATACAAATATACATAACTATCATATTGGAAAAAAATTAAAATCTTAATTCTGTACTAGAATTTTTGCTTACACCGAGAATCCTTCGCTGAGCTTCCACGGTCAAGCTGTCCTACCTAGACTCAGGTGTCCTCTCTGGCTGATACTTAATATCTCTCCTACCGGAGGTACAAATTAGAACACTCCTTTGTGCTCCGGGCTGGAGTTTGCGTGTACGTCGGAGAGGACATCTGTTTTCGGCGCCTCGGCAGTCTAGAGGGTATGGATGTGTCTATCCTATGGCTGCGCGTAGAGAGCGACGACCATGCCCGCGTCTACGGGTGCCACTACAGGTCCTACAGCGGTAATGCCAAAACAGACCGACTCATCGACCACGTCCAAATGGCTACAGATTCCTTGCTACAGCAGATCAAATCCGCAGAGATCGTGATACTCGGCGATTTTAATGCCCACCACGCCGAATGGCTCGGTTCACGTTTAACCGATCATGCGGGGAAATCTGTTTATGACTTTGCCTTGGCATATGGTCTTAGATAGCTAGGTACTTCGCCTACGCGGATCCCAGATGTGGAAGATCACGCATCATTCATGTTGGACCTTCTGCTGACCTCTTATCCGTACGAATGTCAGGTTTCCGTCGACGCCCCTCTAGGCTCATCGGACCATTGTCTTCTCCGGAGCGTGGTGCCACTCATACTAAAGTCACGGTTGCATTCTGTAGGCTGCCGCCGTGTTTGGCACTATAGGTCAGCAGATTGTGGTAGGATGTGGTCTTTTTTTGCATCCAACCCTTGGGGTCGGGTTTGCTTCTCGTCGGACGATCCCAGCGTTGTTGCCTATTCTGTCACTAAGGTGGTACTTCAGGGTATAGAACTTTTTATTCCATCTTCTGTGGTGCCCATTAGAGGCAGATTCCAACCATGGTTTGGTCGCTCCTGTAAAGTAGCATCACGCTATAAGCAGGAGTGCTACAAGGCCTGGGCTGGCGAATCAACGTCTCGGGATTTAAACACCAGTGCTCTTAAAAAGAAGTATATTTCTGCCTCCAGGTCCTTCAATAGAGTTATTGCCGAGGCAAGGTCTGAGCACACCGACAGAATTGGCGAAAAGCTAGTTCGCCTTCCTTCGAGAACACGTGCATTCTGGTCTCTCGCCAATGCTGTCCAATGGAACTTCTGTCAGCCATCTCTTCCATCTCTGCACAGAGAGGACGACTCACTGACCCATGCCGCAAAGGAGAAAGCCAATATGTTAGGCTCTGTCTTTGCGTCCAACTCGACTCTCGATAACGGGGGGAACACACCGCCGACAATCCCGCGGTGTGAGTGCACCATGCCGCATGGGCGGTTTAAACAGCTCTCGGTTCGGAAAGCACTCATCTCCCTGGACATCAGCATGTCGAGTGGACCTGATGAAGTCCCTCCCATTGTGATGAAGACGTGTGCTCCGGAGTTGGCACTGGTTTTAACGCGTCTTTTCTGGTATTTCTACTCCCTAGGCGTAGTCCCGAATTTATGGAAGACCGCTTTGTTCCACCCCGCCAAACTACTAAAAAAGGTAACTGCTCAGACCCAACCAACTACAGGCCTATCGCCATCACCTCCTTGTTCTCCAAAATAATGGAGTCCGTTATAAACTGTCAAGTCATGAGGTACCTTGAGGATCACCAGCTGATAGTGACCGCCAATGTTTTCATCGGTGTCGATCAGCTGGTGATCTTCTGGTCTACCTGACTCATCGATAGGCGGAGGCAGTAGAGTCCAAGGGGGAGGTATCGACCGTTATTTTGGATATAGCGAAGGCCTTCCATCGGGTCTGGCACAAAGCGCTTCTTTCGAAGCTGACTTCCTATGGGCTTTTCGTGTAATTGCGTAATTGGATCACCAGTTTCCTAGCTAATTGGAGCAACAAGATCGTAGTAGACGGTGCATGCTCTGATTACAAACCTATTAACTCTGGTGTTCCACAAGTCTACGTGCTATCACCAACGCTGTTTCTTCTAAATATCAATGATTTGTAGCAAACTGGTAACATTCATTGCTATGCATACTGGTGATGCCTTATACACCGGCCATGCCAATATTTCTCGGAAAAACGTCGCCGAGTACCGGGACAAACTTGTGTCTGAAGTTTTTGCTGAACAAAGTTTCGGATTGAGGCGACTAAATCTAATACAGTTCAATCGACATATTGAATAGTGTGCAGTTTCGTGGTCACTTGGAAGTGAAGGCCAAATGGGCTTTTAAAAAGCTTGGCGTGCTCAGCAGAGCGAGACAGTATTTCTTGCCGGCACATCGTTTGCAACTTTACAAAGCGCAAGTTCAGTATCACATGGAATACTGTTCTCATCTCTGTTATAAAAAAACATGTATCTCCGCCGGGGCTCCCCAGTGCCAGCTCCTTCCACTTGACCGCATCCAGTGCAGAGTGGTTCGAATCGTCGACGACCGAGGTTTTTCTGATCGGCTCGATTCCCTGGCGCTGCGTAGGGATGTTGCATCCCTTTTCATTTTCTATCGCATTTACCACAGGGAGTGCTCTGAGGAATTGTTCGGATTAATTTCAGCCGCCAAATTTCAGAAATGCACATTGCGTCAAAATTCACGATACCATCGTCACCATATGCATGTTTGGCGGTCCACCACTGTGCGTTTTACTAGAAGTTTTTTTCCTCGTACAACTTCTCTTAGGTAACAACCATACTTAGCTGCACTGTGGCTCTACCATGTGTATACAACTGAACTAAACCACACAAGCAACCTCAAATCAGTTCCCACCGGTTGCACTGAATTTCTGAAACAAAGGGTGACAAACGAGCCGCAAGTACGAGTAGTGAGAAAATGCAGATACGTTGTCGTCCCCAAGGATTAAGTTCCTAAGGTAGAATGCCTCGATACCACAAAAAAGTATCTTCGGTTCACTTAACATATGATAAGTTTAAAAGAGTGTCTTTCAATAAGTAGTATTTATAATTTATATTGAATAAAAAAGTTTCTGTTTCTGTTTCAGTTTCATATTTTTATTTTTAATTTATTTATTACTTAATTATAACATCATTACAGTTATGTTAACCAATGCGATGCTATTACTAACCTAAATATAAGAAAACTACTGACTAATAAATAATGACTATAAAATAATGAATTATAATATTAACATGCCAATTTAAAAAAAAAATTCAACACGTTTTTATTTTTTTTATAGCACAGAGGGCAAACGAGCATGCGGCTCACCTGATGGTAAGTGACTACCTCCGCCCATGAACAACCGCAACACCAGGGGAATTGCAGATGCGTTGGCGGCCTTTTAAAAAGGAGTAGGCTCTTTTCTTGAAGGTCCCTAAGTCGTATCGGTCCGGAAAAATCGCTGGTGGTAATCGATTTTACAAGGAAGTTGTGCGATGAAGAAAACATCTTCTAAATCGCACAGTGGTGGACCGCCAATCATCCAGGTGGTATGGATGATATCGCAAGTTTTGTCGCGATGTGCGTGAAATTCAGCGGCTGGAATTAGTCCGAACAATTCCTCAGAGCACTCCCCGTGGTAAATGCGATAAAATACGCAAATAGATGCAACATCTGTACGCAGTGCCAGTGTATCGAGCCAATCAGAAAGAACTCGGTCGTCGACGATTCGAACCACTCTGCGCTGGATGCAGTCAAGTGGAAAGAGCTGGCACTGGGGTGCTCTGGCCCAGAGATGAGTACAATATTCCATGTGAGACCGGATTTGCGCTTTGTAAAATTGCAAGCGATGTGCCGGCATGAAATACTGTCTCGCTCTGCTGAACACGCCAAGCTTTTTAGAGGCCAATTGTTAACTTCGTCGGACTGCATGTAAATATGTCAATATCCTGTAAGAACATAGTGTATATAAAGCAGGTGACTATGATCCATTGTGAAGCAAATTTGTCCTAGCAGCGGGCACGAGAGTAACGGGGTACGTGAGACGAGAACACACGTTCACACTGCCTTAAGATAAAGCCAAGATTCCTGAAAGCTTTTTTACAAATATTTAAAAGGTGATTACGAAAATTTAGTTGCGGGGCCATCTCGACGCCTAAGTCTCTAATATGTGTAACACGCGGAATTACGAAGCCGTTCAATTGATAAGTATAATTATGAGGGGCTTTTGCACGACCATAACTCATGACAAAACATTTATTCACATTTAAGTTCAATTTGTTTTCCATACCCCACCGTGCCACTCTGTCAAAGTCCCTTTGTAAACTTTGACACTCAGAAGCATTGTTTTCTATAACAAAAATGTAAGATGCCTCCTGCACAGTGTTTGCTATTTGCCGACGATCTTAAACAACAACCGTAGGAAGATAATTAATTATTAACATAAATAATAAGGATTGCTCCTTTGACTGACTCCTGAATAAATACAGTACGGTTGCGATTCAAAACCTCCAAAATCTACGTATTGTCTACTCAGATAATTAAAAAAAAAACATGCGTGAGTGTCGTGGAGCACTCGGTCGGAACGAAGTTCCTTTCGTAGTATGTTATTATTGATAAACATATTATATTATTGATTAACAAAATAGAAATAAATGAATTTCTATCGTCTATTAAAATGAAGCGTCATTTAAAATAAAATAATATTTCTTTCACGGCAAGATAAGAAAAAGTGCCAGAGAGATGGATATTATTCCATCTCGCTTTTTTATAGCCGCCAAGGCCATCTACACTACGTCAGAAGGGGTCGTGACGGAAAAATGTAACACATTTTCTCGCCTAGCCCCCATCCGCCAATTTCGTACCGTCCGATAAGGAACTTCGTTCCAAAAATCTAGTAAGCTAGGTGTAAAATCTAACTCGGCAAATTTTACCTACAAGATATCGTTATCAACGGTACTAAAGGCTTTTTGAAAATCGAAATATGCAGTGTAAACCTGACTCCCAGCATATACTACTGGCACCACATACTTCAAAAAGACATTAAAATTTAGAAGGCCGACAACGCATCTGCGATTCCCTCAGTTGTTCATGGGCGATGGTTGACACTTACCATTAGGTGCACGCCCCGTTCATACACAGCACACAGCGTTTCTTTCTCTCTCTCACTCAGCGAGCGAATGAAAGAGAGAATGAATGAGATCGTTGTTATTAGTTGTTTTTTTCATCGTTCACTCCTTCGCGTTCTGCCGGCACTTCATTAGCACATTTCGAATTTCCTGAACCTGCGCTGTGCGACAACATATTGAAGAAGTGAGTTAACAAATCCGACGCAGAAGTGAGTTGGCGCAATTGCACGGCGCAGCGCAATGTTACTTACACACCTCCCAAAATTCAGCTATGAGCTTTTACGGGCTGATAAAAAAGAAGGAATAATAAAAAATACGCACATCTCTTGATTATTTTAATTCGGCTTAAACTAACTCAGAGTCACCAATGCCCGACATTAGCTAACTCTACACATGGAGCACAGGCACGTTGCTCGGCGTTTGGTAGTAATGCGGCGTTTCATTGAGAGTTGTCGCACCGATGACGTCACCAGCCGCCACCAGTAGCAGCCGACGGCGGCGGTGGTGACGTAATAATGACGTCACGCTACTGAAGCTCCGTTCTCCACGTCGAGCGAAGCCGAGCGCTAGTCTACCATCAGGGCGTCGTCGGACCCCAACGTTGTGCACAGCGTTGCCACAGGAAACACTGAGCGTATAGGCGTGGTTAGGCTGGAAAGTATTATAATATTAACAATAATACGTTATACGTGAAGAGCCACGCTGCAGCTATATTATGGTTGTAGCATGAATGATTAGGCTCCACCGGGGTAGAACCACAGCTTCAAAAATATCAGCATAAAATAGCAGCTTAATCTTAATGACAACGCATCTGCATTTTGATTCTTAATTGAGGATAAATGTAGATGTCTATGGGCCACAGCATTCACTCACCATCAGGTGGACTGTGTGCTCGCTTATCACCCTTATTCTGTAAAAAAAAATTTCAATACACTGTGTCCCAGTTTTATTTTACCGCGGCTCTCTACAACACTCTAATTATTATATGAAGAAACACATGCCACTGTCGATATGACACGTGTCTCGCTCATAAACGAATCATCATCACGAGAAATAGCAATAAGTATGAGCGATAGCTAAACGCTAATAAAGCGCTGATAATAAATAATACGTTTATTTCGGTAATATTGTTAACAACATGTTACTGAGACATCCCAGTGAGTAATCAGAGGATACTTGTGTTTCGAATGACCCATAATATTACCGCTAATTTAGTAATACCGTTACCGTTACCGCTACAGCCTATTAAAGTCCACTGCTGAATTTATGGAGTGACAAGATTTTGTGGCAGATGTAAATACTTAGTCGGTTCATAAGTTCTGTCAAAACCTCATTATTTAAAAAATTTGAATACTGGCTAGATGAAAGTCACCCATTTTAAAAATATAACGTTTGCGCTAGCCGAAAATAAAAAAGACATTAATTTTCATTCATTTTCAAATATGAAGTGGTCGAAGAAAGAAGATACAGTAGCGGTTATCGCGTTGCACCGCCGTGGTTACGCGCCAAAAGAGATTTTCAATATTCTACAAAAATTGAAAATAACCCTACGATTTGTTTATCGCACTATCAAACGATTCACTGAAGATTCAAACTTCGAAGATCGTAAGAGGACCGGCCGACCTCGTACCGTTAGGACACCCGCGATCATCAAAGTAGTGAAGGCGCGTATCCAACGAAATCCTGTTCGTAAACAAAAATCTTAGCTCTTCAGATAGGCCTAAGCAGAACCTCGCTCAAAAGAGTGATCAATGAAGACCTAGGACTACGAACTTATCGTAAAAAGACCGGACACTTTTGAACGAGCGTTTGAAAAAATTAGGCTGGTCTATCCAGCGCTTTGTTACGGCGGTGCGTGGGAAAAAATGTCCCGAAATTATGTTTTCGGATGAAAAAAATTTTAACATCGAAGAAAGTTATAATAAACAAAATGATAAGGTGTATACCCACAGCAGTGAAGAAGCTAGCACGCTTGGATTACAAGATATGGCAACATTTAGAGGAGAAAGTCTGCGCTAAACCTCATCAGAATTTGGAATCTCTCCGAGCATCTATGGCTAAAGCAGCGGCAGAAATAGATATGACTGTGGTGCGTGCTGCGATTGATGATTGGCCGCGTCGATTAAGGGCATCTATTCAAAATAGGGGAGGACATTTTTTTTCTCTTTATTAGGAATAGCAAAAAACTGCATAGTATAATGTTACACAAAATAATGTTGGCTTAATGTAATAATAAGAATAAATATGCAGTCTAATACACTATCCACATATTAACAAATGTGAACATAAACTTAAGTTAGCGGACGCAATCAGATGCTAAGCAACATCTTGAGTGCGTAGTTAGGTACAGTCGCCAGCAATAAGATGTAAACACCTTCGTTTAACGTTATTATAGTAACATTAAAGTTTGTACTCAATTAAAGCTGCACACATACCAATGCCAGCGACTGCACATAATACCAAAATTAATCGTTATCAAAACATAATTAAAATTAACACGTTTATAAAGGTGGCCTAGGAGAAATTGCTGTTAAGCACTGTGCAACTGTACATTTTATTCCGTACGCTATCGATGCTTTAAGTGGTATATAATAAAAAATTCCCATCTAAATCTAAATAGCAACACAACAAAACAAGATAGTAAAAAAAAAATTGTTAAAATAAGTCACTAGAAAAGTGTTACAGATGTAACGCTTGAATTGAGACTCAGAAAGATGGAATATATCAAAATCAACCAAGTTATCATTATAGATATTAACCATTCGACGCAGAGGTGAGCGGATACCTGCTTTAGTACGACATTTAGCAGTTGCGAACAGCTTCCGAACGCGCACCTCCCGCCTATGAACCGTTCTTGGGACAATATAACACAATCTGCTGGTCAAGTCAGTGCAATCAAATTTATTATTAATGATACTATGAAGTAACATACACACAAAGAGTTTTCGCCTGGACTGAAGAGAGTGCAGTTTGTACCTATTCAATTTTGAATAATGTAACTAAAGTTGTATGCTAAATTAAATTACCTTTCATTTCATATATAATTTCTATATAACTATCAAAAAGTGTATCATTAATTTTATAAAAAGTTTTTGACAGAACTTATGACCTGACTAAATATATATATATATATATATATATATATATATATATATATATATATATATATATACATGTAAGTGCATACATACTATAATATACATTTATAACATACAAAATCCCGCGGTGTGAGTGCTCCATGCCGGATGTGCGATTCTCACAGCGCTCGGTTCGCAGAGCACTCCTCTCCCTTGACATCCACAAGTCTAGTGGGCCTGACGGAATCCCCCCAATTGTGCTGAGGACGTGTGCTCCGGAGTTGGCACCGGTTCTAACACGTCTTTTCCGGTACTCCTACTCCCTAGGCGTAGTCCCGAAATCATGGAAGACAGCTTTTGTCCACCCGATCCCTAAAAAAGGCGACCGCTCAGATCCGTCCAACTACAGGCCTATCGCCATCACCCCCTTGTTCTCCAAAATAATGGAATCCGTTGTAAACTGCCACCTCATGCGGTACCTTGAGGATCACCAGCTGATTAGTGATCGCCAGTACGGTTTTCGTCGGGGTCGATCAGCTGGTGATCTTCTGGTCTACTTAACTCATAGATGGGCGTTGGCAGTAGAGTCCAAGGGGGAGGCATTGGCCGTTAGTTTGGACATTGCGAAGGCCTTCGATCGGGTTTGGCACAAAGCGCTTCTTTCGAAGCTCCCTTCCTATGGGCTTCCCGAGAAATTATGCAATTGGATCACCAGCTTTCTTGCAGATCGGAGCATCAAGGTCGTTGTAGACGGTGCATGCTCCGACTACAAGCCTATTAACGCTGGTGTTCCACAAGGCTGCGTGCTATCACCAACGCTGTTTCTTCTGCATATCAATGATATGTTGCAAGCTGGTAGCATTCATTGCTATGCGGATGACAGCACTGGTGATGCTCTATACACCGGCCGTGCCAATATTTCTCGGGAAAACGTCACCGAGTACCGGAACAAACTTGTGTCTGAAGTCGAGTCTTTGCTGGACAAAGTCTCGGATTGGGGGCGACTAAATCTAGTCCAGTTTAATCCTCAGAAGACACAAGTTTGCGCGTTTACCGCTAAAAAGAACCCCTTTGTCGTATCTCCTCAGTTTCAAGGTACTCCCCTTGTTGCCTCAGCCAGTATCGGAATCCTTGGCGTCGACATATCGAGTAGCGTGCAGTTTCGTGGTCACTTGGAAGAGAAGGCCAAATTTGCCTCTAAAAAGCTTGGCGTGCTCAGCAGAGCGGGACAGTATTTCATGCCGGCTCAACGCCTGCAACTTTACAAGGCGCAGGTTCGGCCTCACATGGAATACTGTTCCCATCTCTGGGCTGGGGCTCCCCAGTGCCAGCTTCTTCCACTTGACCGCATCCAGCGCAGAGCGGCTCGAATCGTCGACGACCGAGTCCTTTCCGATCGGCTCGACTCATTGGCACTGCGAAGAGATGTTGCATCTCTTAGCATTTTCTTTCGCATTTACCATGGGGAGTGCTCTGAGGAATTGTTCGGATTAATCCCAGCCGCCAAATTTCACGAACGCACATCGCGGCAGAACTCCCGATACCATCCACACCATCTGGATGATTGGCGGTCCACCACTGTGCGATTTAGAAGATGTTTTCTTCCTCGCACAACTTCCTTGTGGAATTGTTTACCACCAGCGATTTTTCCGGACCGATACGACTTAGGGACCTTCAAGAAAAGAGCCTACTCCTTTTTAAAAGGCCGGCAACGCATCTGCAATTCTCCTGGTGTTGCGGTTGTTCATGGGCGGCGGTAGTCACTTACCATCAGGTGAGCCGCATGCTCGTTTGCCCCCTCTCCTATAAAAAAAAAAAAAAAAAAATCTATACATATAAAATCTAAAAATATATAAACAAAATATGTTAAAATGCATAGATATAATATATACGTTAAGTATATTATTTAGTATTTGCATAGTATAGTATTTGCAAATAATAAAATATCTAAATATATCAAATTATAACATCATAATTCTTAACGTCCAACATCGCTTCGTTTCAAAAAGAAGTCATGTAGGTACAAATTACATTTTCGTTTTCGGGCAAGGAAGTAGGTTGCCTGAATAAAGGAATTGTTGGTGAACCCAGTGAATACTAACCTCATGATTAGACGTGGACCAAATTATATTAACTTATCATGAGTTGGAAAGAGATATTGGAATTTATCTTCGAGATATGTCGAAGAAGTTGGATTATCAAAAATTGAGAAAGGAACAAGCGGAATTCTAGTGTTTCATCTTTAATTAAAGTCCCGACTTCGGAATGTGAAATTGTTTTATTACTTTTATTACTTAATATTTATCAAAAGTTTAAAATATTACTTTTATTTTTTATTAAAAGTTATTATTAGGTACACCTTTAAGTAGACTAACTGTTTAGGCCAAACAATTAACATTTGAAATTTGCATTCAACACTCGTGTGCGCTCGCTGACTTTGTAAAGGTCACCGTTGCCCCACTCCCGTGTGCGTCGCTCGGTAGAGGGCGCGGGCGCATAACGCGAGTACGTTACAGTAGCTTGAGAGCAGCGGTGCGGTCGATTAGTGTATTTTGGTGACCGCTGCATATATTTCGCGCGACCAGTATTTTTGTGGTTTTAGGGTCTAGATTTTTATTATTTGTGCGCGTTGAATTCCCTATTGAATTTGTGGTTTCATGAAGACCGCCTCGGATTAGTTTGTCTAAGTTGTAGTGCAGTCACTAGCACGGCGTGAGGTCGTCCCGTATAACTTCTAATTAGTGTCGGTTTGTTAGCAAATTTATGCAACGACGAGGAGTTTGAGGTGTCTAGAAAAATAGACGCTGGGTCGATTAATTGTTTGGAAGTTAATGTTTAATTGTACCGTCGCGTTAAGTGCCTTTTGTGTGTTGTCTATGTAGTTTTTTTGCGTGCCAGCTAGGCTGACTTTGAATCTTAATGCGGGCGTAGTATTTAATAACGTACGAAGGAATTTAGTTTGTCGGTTGTAACGCTGAACTTTGTGACTCGAGAAGATATCGCGTTCTTGTTCGTGGTTATAATCTTGTTGCTACGTGAAACGGAAGTAACCTTTGATCCACCGTTCATTAGTCGTGCCATGTGTTACGTTTTTGATTACGATTAACGGGGATTTAGTTGAGTTTGAAGTTAAATAAATGTACAATAAAGTTGATGGATTGAAATAGTGTACAATAAAGTTGATGGATTGAAATAGTGTACAATAAAGTTGATAAACTGAAATAGTGAAGTGACGTCAGACTTGAGGTCGGATAAAGTGAACTACCACCTTTGGAGAGAAACAACGCTAGATCTAACGGTTGGGTCAGGTCAAACAGTATACACTACTATACACCACTTACACGCACCTACACCTACCTACGGCCTGACCGAGCCTTGGGGCAGTCTTAGCTTCGGAACCAGGTACGTAATATTTATTTACCTAGCCTTATCTCTATTGTGTAGGTTAATTGTCCATAGGCCGTTGGGCCCCGTCCTCTGCTGCCCGTCGATAGGACTATTGATGAGCCCTAGTCCAGTTTACCTTTGTTGGGGCAGCTAGGGGCGTGTACACAAACGTACATCACATTGTCAATGCCATCTAAATAAGTAAGGTTAAAAATTTCATCCACTATTTTGCCGCCGCTTTTTTAATGGAATGTTTTTAATATTTTTGAAGTCAGCTAATATTTGTAATAATATTTTAAAATTAAAAATTTTGTACAGCCGACTTCAATATAAGTTATTAAGAATAACTCAAATAACTCAAAAACTATTGGTCTGACCTTGATCAAATTCATATAATATACATGAAATATCATACATGAAAAGTATCAGCTTTCATATAAAAAATCATCGAAATCGGTCCACCCAGTAAAAAGTTATGAGGGTTAAAGTTATTATAACACACATAAAAAAAACATACGCGTCGAATTGAGTACCGTCTCCTTTTTGGAAGTCGGCAGAAAACAGTTTTTTCTGAATTTTAATATAACAGTTACTTTATAAATGTATAGATGAATATGAAGGTTAATCTCAAAATTTCTATTACTTGGGTATTATTATTATATTAATAGTTTGCACATATATTACAATTGAAAGAACGTAAAAAATATTATGAACATAGGCAGATAGTATTGACATAGATTATTTAATCTAGAAGTAAATGAAATCGACGGTAAATATTGAATTTAGGAATGATACTGCCAAGAATCTATTTTGTTTATAAATTTATTTGATGTCAAGTAGGTGCATACATGTTTCAAATAACTGATCGCAAATATTGTGTTAAATTAAATTAAATTAAATTGAAAATGTATTTCAGAAATGCGCCTGTAAGATAAAAATAGCAACACTTTCCATATTGTAACTTTTACTATTTTCGAAGTATTTTATAATAGTAACATAGTACCGTTTTTTATTGAATTGATTGAATCTTTGAAAAATTAATTTTTCAAAGAAATAATACTGTAATTATTATTTTAAATTTGGAAGAGTAATATTATTTGATTAGGAATAATAATACACTCATTGAAGTAAACGAAAAAATTAAAATGTTCTGGAAACTCGTAAGAACTGCCAACATTCAAAACAGCCTAGAATGAATGCTATACGAGACGAAAATGGCTGTATTCTGAATGACGAAATTTTGAGTTTAAGGAGATGGAAGGAATACTTTGAAAGCGTGTTCATGGGTGATGAGACGGTTGAATTAAATGAAATAGAAATTCCGAAAGAAGAGGAAATAGCTAGATAGAATAATGATAGATGATATTTAATAGAATAATGAAAGCAATGAAAAGTATGAAAGCAGGTAAGGCAGCCAGTTATGATAGAGTATCTCTCAAAACGCTAAGGGCCGTGGAAGGATTAGTGGCAGACCTGCTGTACACCTTATTTAATTTTGTTGGGAACTTAAGCGGGTACCGGTAGACTGGTGCAAAGCCGTAATAGTCCCAATATATAAAGAAAAAGGATCACATCAGGACTGTAAAAACTACCGTGGTATCAGCCTTCTTAGCATTGTGGGAAAACTGTATGCTAAGGTACTAATTCAAAGAGTTATGAAAGAAACTGATGGAAAAATTTGGGATGTGCAAGCGGGATTTAGAAAGGGAATGGGATGTACAGATCAGGTCCTTTCCATGCGCATGATCGCGAACAAGTTTTTGGCCAAATAACAAAAAGTTTTTTGTGCGTTCGTGGACTTGGAAAAAGCTTATGACAGAGTGGACAAGGATGTGTTATGGCAAACACTGAACTCATTTATGTTGAGCGCTGGGTTGATACAGGCATTGAAGTCTCTGTATAGGGACTCTACTGCTTGTGTCAGGTTCAACGGGGCCTACTCGGACTGGTTTGGTATCCATAAATGTGTCAGACAGGGCTGTGTGGCTTCCCCGTGGCTGTTCAACCTATTTATGGACAGTTGTTTGGAAAATTTGAAAGTAGAAGAATGCGGGTTAAGAATGGGTGAGTTAAACGTCAAATGCCTTTTACTTGCGTCGTCGGCGGCCGAGTTGCAAATGATGGCTACATTAATGAACAGGACATTAAAAGAAAAGGGAATGAAAGTGAACGCAAGTAAGACGAAAGTTATGGTTTTTGAAAGAGAAGAAAGTAAAACGATATGTGAAATAAGAATAAAAGGGGAGTGAGAAGGGGATGTGTATTTAGGAGGGATGGTAGACATGATAAGGATATAGAACGACGAGTGAATGCAGGAAATAGAGTGAATGGGGCTCTACACCTTATTGTGAGAGGACAGAATGTGTCCAAAAAGGCACGTATGGCAATTCATAATGCTGTGTTAGTCCCTACTTTAATGTATGGTAGTGAAAGTTGGCTCTGGCAGAAGAAGCATGAGAGTAGAATAAATGCAGTAAAAATGCGGTCTTTAAAGAGTATGTTAGGGATGAATCTGAATGACAGAGTGAGAAATTGTGTGATAAGAGAAGAGTGTGGTTTACAAGATGATGTTGTGACCAGGATTAAGAAAGGAATGCTTCGGTGGTTTGGTCATGTAGAAAGAATAAATGAGGAAAGAGTGACAATGCAAATTTATGTTGCAGCGGTGAACGGCAGAGTCGGGAAAGGACGCCCTAGGCGAAAGTTGATCGACCAAATTGGCGATATATTTAAAATGGACCAAATCAAGAGTACCTTTAACCGACGAGTGTGTATGCGTAGGTATATGGTTGTGAAGGAAGCGAGAGAGGTGTGTCAGGATCGTGCCAAATGGAAGTCCATAGTCTCTGCCTACCCCTCTAGGTGACAGGCGTGAGTATTTATGTTATGTTTTTTATGTTTAAACGATACATAACTTTGAAATATATTTGTCGGTACCGTACGCGCGCCACCTACTGTAATTTAATTGTGTTATGCCTATAAACTTCGCGCTAGTGCAAGCAATAAGTTGACAAAGTTTTACCGCATCTGATGAACGGTATGATACACACATCATGATACATACAATTTTATTAATATACTGAAATAACATAGGTAATTTCTTTTTTTTTTATAGAATAAGGGTGACAAACGAGCACATATTCCACCTGATGGTAAGTGAATGCTGAGGCCCATCGAAATCTACATCTATCCTCGTTTGCGAATTAAAAGCAGATGCGTTGTCATCCCTGAGGACTAACATGGAATACTTCGTTTCCAGTAAAAAGGGTCTCCGGTTCTCTACACTCACCATGCGAAACACAGCAGTAATGAGCTGCTATTTTACGCTAGTATTCTGTGAGCGCGTAGTCCTGCCCCAGTTGAGCCGACCCATTCGTACTATAATCATAACATAGCTACAGCGTGGCTCTACCACGTATAAAATTATGTTATTTATGACAACCTTCCATAAATAAATTAAGAAGAGTTTTTTAAATGTTACCCCATGAGATTTTTTCGTGGAGGTAATTTGCATTCATAAATTGCACATGGACAAACTTCCAAACTCAACACCCCTCCATTGATAACTTTTTGAATTACTACGTGCTCACCGATGAAGGAAGACATCGAAGAAAATCTGCAACATGCATTGAGGCAGCGCGTTCCAATACCCTCTCAGAGAAGACTTGAGCCCAGTAGTGGAATGTATAATTTACTTTACTGCCGCAGGCCGTAACTTTACTTTACTATATAAATACTAATTCCGTATAAGATTCGAAGCCGCGACCCCGCAGGGCCATAGCCTTTTCACTTCTAAGCCATTTGAATGTAGTTTTACTATAGTATATTTCATTTCTTTGCATTTTGATATGTAAACTAAGAACGCATATAAATATAGTACAGGCTTAGGGGCTTAAGGCGAGGATTTCCTACGTTAAAAGGCTTTTAGCGCTCTCTTCTCCACTGCATGCATATTTATCCAGCACGAAGTAAACGTGCGACACTCGGTGGACAAAAAATTACTTTATGTTAAATGTTTTTGCTTATTATCGTAAAATAAAGGATCCATATAAAAATATTATCTATTAAGAATCTAATTAGGTAACACCTTTTTTTCCTTTTGCACATATTACGATGCATACGAGCATAAATACGATGTTTTTGTCCAACCAGAACCTTAAACAAAATTGAAACGGAGGAGACTATATTAAATCAAAGATATAAAACAAGTAAAGGGTTGAGGCATAGTAAAAATAAAATCATTCGAACGATTTCTGAAATACATTGTCCACGTGGGAAATGAAGTAAACAATGGCGTAGGAATTTCTGACTGTGGACAAACGAAAAAATAAGTTGAGTAGCTCATGTGTAGCTATTTATTACATTGTTTTATGACTTTGACGCTGTCTGAGGAGATGATACGTTAACCAAATACTATTATAAATGTTAACTATGTTAGTTGTTAACTCCGCTCCGTGGTACAGTAGCTTAGCAATGAGTTACAGCGCTAAGGGCCGCGGGTTCGAATCCAAGTATTTGTATGGCCTACAAATAATTGTTCTGGGTCTGGATGTTTGTCCTTGTGAAATCTATGTATGTAAACTACCCCCGCAATACAGGAGAAAATTCTAGTGTGGAGGTAACTTTTTTCTACCGTCTTCCAATATTACATCCACTTAAATTTGAAATGAGGTACTTGATTTCATACAGTCATTTATCATAAGAGGACTTGAAAGTTGTTGAGTAATTCAGTACGCAGACTTTCGACGTTTTGGAAATTCGCAATATTAGCAATGTAACTCTTATGTACATTAAAATAAGGTTTATTGATTGCAGAACATTTTAATAGGAGTTATAGAGCCGTTCTGTGGACATAGGTAAGTTCGATAATTACTTCCTCTTATCAGATGAAAACGAGTATATGGAGTAAAGTTAATTGTGATTATCTACCGACTTCAAAAATGAGACGGTACTCAATTCGACTGTATGCTTTTCTATGTGTGTTACCTCATAACTTTTTACTGGGTGAACTTTTGATTATTCTTTTTTTTATTCGAAAGCTGGTACTTCTCATGTGGTCCCATATGAATTTGATCAAGGTCAGACTAATAGTTTTTGAGTTATTCTTAATAACTTATATTGAAGTCGGCTGTACAAAATTTTTAATTTTAAATTATTAAAGATAAAAAATATATTACGATTCCGTAAAAGTGACCTTATTTCTAGGAGAAAATACGAACTACTTTTACGGTTTCCGTGCGGACTTCTAACAATAGAAGTTACTTTTATTGACTGCTTCGATGTTCTAGTGGTCGTAACCGCGATCGCTGATCATGAAGTCCCAGGTTCAAATCCAGGGTCATCAGTCAATCAGTTATTGTGTTTTACTGTCAAGAAATTCTCACAGGCAGCCCGGATTCAGGAAGTTGGCGTTGTATCACCCGTGTGCCTCGGAAAAGCACGTTGGTTTGCAACTGATCGGTCGTGTCGAATTACTGTTCCATTGGACTATAAGAGTGAATAGAGAGTGCACCGGTGCTCTGAACAATTTTAAGAACATGCCGGAAGCCGTGCTCGAAAATGACCGCGCCAGGTTCTACTGGGACCGGGCCATCATCACAGACAGGATCATTCTTGCGAATAAGCCTGATATTGTGCTGATGGACTGGGCACAGTCAAGGATAGTTTTGGTCAACATTACCATTCCGTGTAACGAGAACCTCGTAAAATCCAACACAGATAAGCGAACAAAATATCTGGACCTGGCTCACGAGGTGACCGACATGTAGGGTGGACTGCCGACCGAAAGTATACCTTTAGTCGTTTCTCGGGTCATCTGAGGCGACTGGGACTCCGTGACGGACTGCTCCAAGCTCAAATGCAGAAGGCGGTGCTCCTCGATACCGCCTGCATCGTCCGCCGGTTTCTTTCCTTTTCCCCCTAAACCTCGGCCGTTTGGTCTCCCCTGCCGAGGGCTTCCATCTGGTTGGGTTTTTATTTATTTATGTATTTTTATGTATTTATTTTATTTTATTGATATTTATGTATGTTTATTATTTTACAACCCAACCAGATGATAAACCTTTATAGATACACCACAATAATAGTAGTGATGATGTTCTCCAGACAGAAATTATATAAGGAGAATAGGCATCTGTGCAGGACAGGATTATAGTGCCTGAGTGTATGCATGGCAAAGGCGTACTCTCTATTCCTTCCCTCTCGCAGTCCGATGGGACGTTAATCTGACACAACCAGAGAGAAATCAGGCGCAGGACTAACGGCTTTACGAGCTCTTCGAGGCTTGGAGTGCAAACTTTCTGACTGCGCACTGCTATTGAAAATCTCAATAAAAAATTCTGTGGACCCGACCCGTGATTCGAAACTAGGACCTTATGATCAGCAGTCACGTTATCGACCACTAGTCCAACTAAGCAGTCAAAAAAAAATAATATATAGGACAGGCAATCACCTGACTCGATGGTCGAAGCACAAATGTCCCATCCGGTTGACCGCGAAGCAAATTCTCCGCTTCGCTTCGGTCCACGTTCATATAGAACGGCTCATTTTCAATTGGGACCGGAAGTGGCCGCGCCGCCATGCTCCCGCCAGGCATCTTCGCGTTCCATTTGTCCTCGCATTCCTTAGAATCCGTTTCTGATTCTTCTGATAGAGTTCCGTCATTCGTTTCTGAAAATGCATATAATAGAACTTGTTAATCTCAAAAAATATACTTTTTATGAAACGATTCCATTGTACTCGTATAATAGGGAAAGTATCATTTTGCTAGAGATTTCAAGCAAACTTTCATAGTATGCCTAGTACACAACCTGACTAGGTTCTGATGGGCGACTGATGCTGATGCAACAAAATTATTCATCCATAGAATTATGAACCCACATCTTATATACTAATGATGACAAACCACAATAATAATGTTCTCCGAGCTGAATTTCGGCCACGGCGGCCAGCCTCAACGGAGACTATCCATCGGCGCAGGATATGATTGTAGTGCCCACGTGTATACGCAAGTACTGGTGCACCCTCTATTCCCTCACTCTCATAGACCAATGTGACGGTGAACCAACACGACTGGAGAGAGATCAAGTGCAGGATCAACGGCTTTACATGCTTTCCGAGGCACGGGCTGAGACACCGCCAAAAGTTCCTCGCTTCGGGCAGCTACTGAGAATTTCTTGAAGGAAAGGCTCAGTAACAGATTTTTGGCCTGACCTGGGGTTCGAACCCGGGACCACATGATCAGCCGTCGCGTTTTCAATCACTAGAGAAATGAGTCAGTAACAAACTACCACTAGTTCGATAAGTATTTGAAATTATTCCAAGAAATAAGTGTCCGATAATAAGCCTAGGTCAAGTACTTTAGATTTTCCGTAAACACTAATTCTAGGGTAGCAAAATCATCCTCGCAGCAAAAACTTCTCCTTTTGCCATAGATCTCTGGTTCAATCAGATTCCTGAGTTCCTGCTCGAAGGACCATTTAACAAATAACAAAGAACAATGGCAGACTTTCATACATAAAATTAGTTGAGAAGAAATGGTAGCGTCTATATACCAAAAATATCTTAAAATGTTAAGCGTCAGTCCCTTAATAATGGTGTCAAAGAATTTTGTCCTGAGAAGGCGTCAAAAAAAAGATATTTATATTTATGTCCTATGTCACTTGGAAAAAGTCATGCTTCCTGTGGTTGTTTGATGTTAGCTCAATACATAATACATAATTGAGAGTTTTTAGATTATTGTATCTCTATTATATATTTGCATACTATAAATGTATATTTCTGGCATAGCTCCAGCGCTTTTGTATCATAGTGACATTCCCAGAAGGTCTAGAACCCACAGCCGTAAAGCCAGTAAAAAACATTAAATGGAATTATTACGTAGTACTATGATTGAGATAATGTATTAAGAAATTCTTTGTAAGAGACTTATTCTCAGCCATATCACTTTTATTTTTATTATTACTGTTAGTACAGTTATTACTAATAATAACTTAATATAAAAATATTTTGTGTGTTGTGTTGGTAGTCTTACAAAGTGTATACGAAAATAGTATGAATTTACTAAATGGCAACATTTGAATAGAGTAAAATGATTTAAGTCATTTGATATTCCCAAAAATGTTTGTTTTTTTCGGTGGCTTTAATTAAAATACATTTTTGTTTGAAAAATCATAGAAAAATAACAAAACTCATTTTATATATAACTTATTTCTAGACGCTATAATTTTTGTCAACTATTTTTCTGCCATTGCTCTTTCAGTCCTTAAAAACACGGTCATCATCAAAAAACAGACAAGAATCATGGTTTTGAGAAAATATCATGTAAAAAAACCAATCTTTTGCTGTTGTAAAGCATATTAAGCAAACATTTTTCCGTGCTGTTTTTCCTAATAAAAGTTCCAGCCTCCGCCTATAAATAATGCTTGCTATTTTAATATGCGCCCTGCGGAATAGGAATGGAATTTAATACAAAAATATTACGTTACAATAAATTATGCAAATATAAATCAATGTGCAACTAAAATATAAAAACGAAAATTAGAAAATATTTTTTTTATATTATTCTAAGCCAGCATTTAACTACAATCCCACCTGATGGTTAGTGGTGATGTAGGCTAAGGTGGTGAAGCGCACTGACTTAACAAAAGCCTATTCACTCTTGCCTTGAAGACACCCACATTATACTCGAATGGAAAAACAGATGCTGGCAACTTATTCCACTCCTTTGATATACGCATAATGAACGATGTAGCAAACGTATAGACGGGCTCACAACCGAAACAACGGACGAATAAAAGAACTAAAAAATAACGTTATCCACAATTTGCTCCCAAATTTCACTAGCCAACAATTGTCTCTTAAACAACAAATAAAAAATGTCCTAAATCTGCTAGCTTCATAACCGTCTTTTGGTATAAGTAGCGGCACGAAAGTCTAGCTGTGACCGTTATTGTCGCGCTAGTAGGCTTATTGCGCATAAGTCGCGCTGATTGGCTCGTGCCTATCGTTTTCAAGCGCTGATTGAGATTTTGGAGTGAGGGAATATAAAGTGCACCTATGCTAACGCACACACTAGTAAACCTTAACTTTTTCCTGCGCCATTAAAGTGTAATATACTTCCTTAATACTTACGTACGTGCCACAGAACGTTATTT
The DNA here is from genome assembly GCA_963668995.1 of Parnassius mnemosyne. Lineage (NCBI taxonomy): Eukaryota > Metazoa > Arthropoda > Insecta > Lepidoptera > Papilionidae > Parnassius > Parnassius mnemosyne. The sequence goes on from CAVLGL010000090.1 coordinate 2,292,169, forward strand.
CTCTTAAGCGAAAGGTTCATGTATATAATATTGTCTTATGTGCATGTGATGAATCATACCGTATATTATATACATAAATAAAGGGATCTACGACGTCTTGGATTCAGAACTGAGTAGACAGATTTTTGATCGACGAGTCATGCCATTATCTTACTCACCCGCAACGACGTCAGTGAGACAATGGAAGATACGGTAGAACAGGTCTACGGTTCCTTCTCCAACGCGTGCACCCAGATTGTACATCAAGGGGACACTCACTTTTATCCACCAGCACATTGTCACTTTGTTATCATTTATATCATATTCGTTTTATTTTGCAGTTAATGATTTCACACTTCTAAATTATCGATATGTGTTTTGAAATTTTAATTACCATATTATATGGGCATTGGATTAATTGGATAAAGGTTTTAGACCCAACATCTAAATTTAAAAAAAAATTGACGGGAACATGATTGCTAGTAGACTAATGACCTTAAAATTATAATTTATAAAAGTAATGTGTCTACAGTTTACAATATGAGTACAAAACGAGATGTAAGGGAAAGTTAATGTACGAAACAAACCCAATGAAAGTCACTATACAGGGTTACTTTTCAAAGAATAGCTAACTTTTAAACTTAAGTTTAAATTTAAATAATGATATACCGTTATTGCAGTTTCACTGAATGTGATTTATGGGCAACAACGTTCTTGCCTACCTATCGACCCTTACGCATGTGTGTTATGCATTATTTTAACTGATTTTACTCCGCACCCACAGATTCTTAAGGATCGATCGGTCCACACATTTTCAATTTAAAAGATAAAAAGGACAAAATGTTTGAGATTCCTTTTTTAATAAATTTTCCTTCATTTGCCTATATTACTTATTCTGAACCTTCTCTGCAAATTTGGCCGGTTTTTGCAAAATAACCCTGTATTTTTACTTCTAACAATTTTTCAAACTAAGAGGATACCATAATATCAAGGACGTAACAAAGTTTTTTCGCCTACGAGTATATCCTAAATAATTACGTACTATATCATCTCTCGAGTGTCACTAGTTAGTCACCATTAATTAACGTCTCAGTCGGCAATGAATCACTAGTTGACTCAGGATAAGCTTCATAAATAGTTGCTAGGCAACTGGACTGGACACAGTGACTGGATTACCTAGCTCCATCTTCGTTCACGTCAAATTCAAAATATGAAAGGGCTTAGTTGTTGCACCTGGCTACTATGTAACACGTTAGACTGGAATACCAACACGAATTCAACATTTGAGCAATACAATGCGGTGAGAATGCTCTAGCTCCTAAATACCTACATCGATCCTCGATAGAGAATTGAAATGCAGATACGTTGTGATCCCCAAGGATTAAAATGCGCACTACACACTCACCATAGGAAGCACAACAGCAATAGGCTACTATTTTACGCTGGTATTCTGCGAGAGCGTGGTCCTACCCCGTTCGAGCTGACCCAGTCATGTTACCATAGTGCGCTGCCACGAATAAAAATAATTGAGTAGATTGTTGTATTCCATAAAGCAGAGTTGCTTCTTCATCTTTTTTATAAAAAATACTATTAATTATAAGTAAAAAAACCGACTTCAAAGTATTGGAATGAACGAAATAATTTTTACATAACTGACTCAAAGTTGTCGCATGACGTAGTGTATAGAATAATTAAAACCAAGACTTCAGAAGCCGTTATGTGAAAATTATTTAATTATTTTTTATCCCAAGTCGATTTTAACTTTTTATCATAAGTTTAATTTTTGACCCCATAGAGTGGACAAAGGAATATCAAAACATACAGGTGAAAACTAGAACGTTTTATAAATGAAGTTTCATTAAAAAGTATCCCCTATTTGGTACCCCTAGTGTAGTCTCCAAATTTATTTATAATCAACCTTGAATTATAACGTCGTTAATTTTAAAAAATCATTACAATCAAAATTTTTTTACGTGGTAGAGCCATGCTGTAGCTGTATTGTGGTTGCAGTACGGATGGGTCGGCTTGACCGGGGTAGGACCACGCTCTCAAAGAATACCAACGTAAAATAGCAGCTCAATGCTGCTGTGTTTCGTATGGTGAGTGTACAGAACCGAAGACCCTTTTTACTGGAAACGAGGCATTCATTCTCAGTCCTCAGGGGTGGAGACGCATCTGCATTTTGATTCTTAATTGAGGACAAATGTAGATGTCTATGGGCCACAGCATCCACTTACCATGAGGTGGACTGTGCGCTCGTTTGTCACCCTTATTCTAAAAAAAAATGAGGAAGACATCGCATAATAATATAAAAAGAACAAAGTACAGTCGAATTGACTACCCCTTTCTTTTTAGAATTCCGTAGCCGATGGGTAATCAACGGGACCCTATTACTAAGCCTCCGCTGTCCGTCCGTCCATCCGTCCGTCCGTCTCTCATAATCCATAACAGGTAGACAGTTGAAATGTTCACAGAATGTGTATTACAAACATTGAGTTGTATGTACTACGTACTAGAGAAGCGATTCCGAACATAGACTATGTTCAACTGAACTGTAGTGCAATCCATACAAACTAAATATTGCGTAAATTGAACATTTGTGAATTCCATAAAATAATTATTATTACATTTTATTTAGAAATATGTTTGTTTAGATTAAATTAAGATATTTTATATTAAATTCTTATATTTATTTTATATTAATATCTTATTTTATATCAAATTAAAGTCTTCGCGCATGCGCGACTACTACTCCCGCGCATGCGCGAAGACATAGAGTAGGACACAATTTTTGTTTGGAATGGCTTCTCTAGTACGTAGTACATATAACTCAATGATTACAAATAATAAAAATAAATTTTAAATTAAAAGGAGATGCCCTACTAGAAACGTCTATTACGATGGTACGGACCCGTTCATGCGCGAGTCCGACTCGCACTTGGCCAGTTATTTAATTTGTCTAAAGTTGTATAGGTATGATTTACTTTACACGCAATCTAAATAAATATTATGTTTGAAGTATTACGCGATTTGTAACGCTTACTACTGTTCCCCATATTTAACGTAAATTTATCTTTTATAATAATTATTATTTAAAAAAAGTATGGCATGTTCTATTCACACATTTGCACATTTATATCATAAAGATTGTTAACTCTCCATAACTGGAATTCTATCACACTTCACTTGCACTATTTTAAACTATTTCTATTTTACTCAATACAACTTATAACACACAGTACGTAACATAATATGTTTATATCTCGCCTACGCAGTACCTCAACTAAAAATGTCCCACAAACAAATGTTTTTATTTCATTTCATTAATAAAAACCCTAAGATTGTACTAGTGATGTTAACAATACATCGATAATGTTAATTTAAATACAAATATATACTGTAGTCGACAAAAGAATAAGATACAGTTGTATTTACACAGTGGACCAAATTAGTCTCAGTAGACAAAATAAATGATTTCCAAATGGAACATTTATTTTATTTTGTTTTTTCATACCTTGGCATTATTTCAATTGTTGATTATAAATATTAAAAATGAATTTAAATGTCAGTGCTATGTAGATTATAGCACTCAATTCACGAAATGTTAATTGGGAATATTAATGAGTTTGGGTTGGTGATACTGGAGACCATCCTGGTTGAGTTCGAAACAGATCTGTGACAATTTCTCACTCATTATCAAATAAAAATGAGACTGACCAAGCTGAAAGGAATTTTCGTAAAAGCTGTTAGGAAAAAAATACTCTTTTATGACAATCCTAACATTGTAAAAATGTTTAAAATCAGGCAATACTTTGCGAAAGTTCATTATAATAATAATATAAGTAATCAATTAGCTCATGTAAATTATTACGCGGATTACACAGTTAACTAATTTTTAACATCTTTTATATTATTTTAAATAAAAATTGCAAACAATGTTATTAAAATCAAACATCGATACAAAAAACTCAACCACATCGATTATAATTACATCTCACATCACTAAACAGATGTCGTCCACATGATGCGTTTACAAAAAGGAAAGCAAAACGACCGTCCTATAGTATGAGAAAGTAGAAATAAAAGTGTGTTTTTTTTCTGTTATATTGGGATCAGTTTCTTAAACTTTGTAAAGGAGTGAATGGAATTATTAATTTATATTAAGATTATTTTTGTAGCGACGGAAGATCTAAGACTCTTTATCACCCTATGTTTGACGTAAGAGGCGACATGGAAAATGCCAAAAAGTTTTCATAGCGAGTTTCAAAAAGTTAAGACGTGATTGAGCCACGCTGCAGCTATGGTTGTAGCACGAATAGGTCGGCTCGACCGGGGTAGGACCACGCTCTCACAGAATACCAGCGTAAAATAGCAGCTTAATGCTGCTGTGTTTCGTATGGTGAGTGTAGAGAACCGGAGACCCTTTTTACTGGAAACGAGGCATTCCATCTTAGTCCTCGCGGGTGACAACGCATCTGCATCTTGATTCGTAATCGAGGATAGATGTAGATGTATATACATCTTACTTTACTTAAGTGCCACTTAACATCAGGTGGGCTGTTTTAGGGCTAGGAAATGTCCGCCGCGCTGCCCCAATGCGTGTTGACGAACTTCACATGTATCCGAAAATATTTCTCAGAGTTGCAGGTTTCCTCACGATATTTTCATTCATCGCCGAGCACGTGGTAAACCAGCACTTAAAATCGCAATTAACAATTTCATTGGTGTCGGCGGGGATCGAACCCAACCCGGGTTACTTAGTACTTCGGGTACTGTGAAATTTACAGCGAGCGTTAACCATCTGAGTTACCACGGCTCTCCTACATGTACTCCTACCTGATCTGGATATTTTACGTAAGTGCGAACGAGATGGTTACACTGCCATCTATAGGAACTCTAGTCATTTACAAGTAGTTTATTCTGCAGCTATATTATGGTTGCAGCAATAGATCGGCTCGACCAGGAAAGGACAACACCCTCAGAGAATACCAGCGTAATATAACAGCTCGATGCAGCTGTGTTTTGTATGGTGAGTATAGAGTACCGAAGCACCTTTTTTACTGATGACGAGGCATTCCATCTTAGTCCTCAGCGGTGGCAACGCATCTGCATTTTGATTCTTAATCGAGAATTGATGTAAATGTCTATGCCCTATATATGCCTATATATGCCCCAATATATATAAACTTACGAGACTGTGTGGACTGTGTGCTCGTTTGTCACCCTTATCCTATCTTATTCGAGAAACGTAAAGCCTGATTTGACATCTGATTCTATTAATTATTTTTACATATTAAAATGATATTCATATATTTTTTACGTATCCCTATAGATGACAGTCATAATTAAAAGTCAGTCAGTGATGAGCACGGCAAAATAGCGCCGTTTGCGACAACTTATTAGATTTCGCTAATTTCATCGCACGAACACGGGCTTTCGGTCGTCAGGCCGTCTCTCACACCGTGCTGTAACATTTTGGAAGGCATTTATGTTGTATTTATGTAAGATGATATTTTTAGTACTCAGGCTCACAAGATCGTAGTAGATAACATCGTGATAATTATAACGAAATATATTTATTACTTGGAACATAAAATTAAAATTTTGTATGTTAAATGTAATTCTAAAATTTCCAAATCTATAGTTTCGTAATGAGGTTCTTCTACCTGAAGAGAAAACGGCGAGAATTAAACGCATTATTACCTCGGAGGACTAAGATGGAATGAATCGTTTTCAGCAAAATAAGGTTTACGGTTTTCGTCAACATAAGAAAGACAGCACTATTTCAAGGTGGTGTTCCGGCAAGTGTGGTCCTTCCACTATCAGGCCAATCCATTCATGCTATCTTAATAATATTCTGCAACATGGTTCTACTTAGTAAAAAATATTTTGCTTTTGTTAATATTGTATAGACAATATTTAGTATCATTATTATAATCGACAAAGTCTAACCGTTTATCTGGTAAGTGTTAACTGCAGGCCACAAACACCCACAACCATTCTCAAACGAAACAGTGGTCAGAGGTGCCTTATTCCCCTTAGGTGATAAAATGCTTGAAATCCTGTTACTATTCTGGCTCTCTATACCATTTTAATCGTAATACAGCAGTGCACAAACTGTTGTGGGCCGCAAGAGATAGATACTCGTAAGAGGGTGTTACCATCCCAGAATCAACTTCTAACATTAGACAGACACTAAGTAGGTTTTTTAATGATTTCTTATATTTACGCGAACACTACATATTGAATAGAACTACTTTTACCGATTCTATCGCGTTTAATTAACTTATTTTTATTTATTCCCGACGTTTCGGGTGCTTTACAGCACCCATGGTAACTGGGGACTGAGGTGATTCACACTCTGACATCGGGACATCAATCACCTCAGTCCCCCGTGACCATGGGTGCTGTTAAACACCCAAAACGTCGGGAATTAATAAAATAAGTTAATTAAACGTGACAGAATCCGTAAAAGTAGTTTTATTCAATAGGGTTTTTTATAGGATAGAGTGACAAACGAGCACACAGTCCACCTGATCGTAAGTGGTTGCTGTGACCCATAGACATCTACATCTATTCTCAATAAAGAATCAAAATGCAGTAGCGTTGTCACCCGTGAGGACTAAGACGGAATGCCTCTTTTCCTGTAATGAGGGACTAAGTAGGTGTAAAAGGAACTCTACAACTAATAAATTCCAACGTAAACTAATCATCTTATTCTTTGAAATAATCCCATAACCACAATTGGAAATAGGCATCTCCTATTGTAGAGAATTTTAAACCCATATCCGTTACCGTTACAGCCTATAAAGTCCACTGCTGAACATAAACCTGCCCCATAGATTAAAGGCTCCGTGACGCAGTGGCTTAGCAATAAGTTGCAGTACCAAGGGCCGCGGGTTCGAATCCCTCACGGAACAAGTATTTGTATGCCCTACAAATAATTTTTCCGGGTCTGGATGTTTGTCCTTGTGAAATTCATGTATGTAAACTGCCCCCACAATACAGGAGAAAATCCTAGTGTAGAGGTAACATTTTTAAAAACAAAAAATTAAAAAAATAGGTTGCCTCATAGGGGAGATATTTTTAATAATTGCCACGCTTGCCAAGCGTGATGTCAACCGCAATATTTTATTTTAAGTCGTTATTAGGAAGACGCTGCTGCCCATCTCCTGATTTACTTACCTTTATAGCCGCTTACGTCACCTACGGGATGACATGGGGTAGTAGATATTCTTACACCACTACTCACGGTAAACATATTCGCCAGACAATTAGTAGAAGCACCCCTTACTTTGCGGAAATCCATTATTATGAAGATGGTAAGTTTAGTATATTGCTCTTGGGAGGGCGCTGCGTGCGGTGTAAACACATTAGCTCCGTACTTAAACTGAATTTAAAATTTGTTATTTAAGTCAAAACAAGTTAAAATTTGTGTTATTAAGTGAATACAAAAGTGTTTAAGTTAGACAAATATTAGTGTAACATCAGTGTGAAAAGGAAAACCTTTAATTTCAGACTTAAATATGTAAGTGTAAATTTTGAACTTTATAACTATAAATATGTTTTGATAGTCAAAGTGAAGTAACTCCACATTAAAATTTCGCTATAAAGAAACTTATGAAATACAAAGAAACTAAAAAATATGGTGAAAATAATCGAATAACTGTATTTTTAAAATTATAACCTATAAAATTAAACAAACGAACAATACGTTGAGTCGTTTAAAAACAGTTTATCAAGTTTGCGCCATCTATTGTTAATTAGGAGATCTTACGAGTAAAACCCACCTAGCGGAGTTTGAAGATACTAATATAAACCGAACTGAATCAAACACAATCAATTAAAAAATATAGTAACTTGACACAAGAGGTCGCTTAATAATACCCAAAGAAATAAAATCACTTATCAATATGGAAGAAATAACAAACATGCTAAAAAAAATGCAGAATGATATAACGGAACAAATAAAAGAACTAAAAAGTTTACAAGAAGATATTTCAAAGCCTATCATTGAAAATATGAACTTAAAATTTAAGGAAATTATGTCAAAAAATGAAGAGCTGGAGGAAATTATCAATAACCAACAAAATGCACTAGAAAAGATAGAAAAACAAATTAGGATGAAAAACATAGTTTTATATGGGCTAGCGGAAAACGAAAAATGTTATGAAGATTTAGAAAATAATATTATTAATTTTTTAAATGAACACTTGAACGCAAATTGTACCTTACAAGATATAGAATCAGCCTTAAGACTAGGTAGGAAGAGAGAAAAACCTAGACCAATTAAAATTACTTTTTGTAAATTAAGCCTTAAAATAAAAAATTTAAAAACAAAAAAGCGTTTAGACTGTACTAACTACTATATTAAAGAAGATTTTACACCACATGTACTGAAAATAAGAAAAGAGCTCCAGAAAGAAGTGGACATGGCTAGAAGTCAGGGTAAAAATGCTGTGCTAAGACGCGATAAAATAGTCTACTTAGGTACGAATAAAGACAGTGTAATATATCAAAAAAGAAAACCATCTAAATCACCTGAAGCCACCAACTCTATCGCAATACAACAAAACAGACAATCACCCTCACACGCGCATCGAACGGTTAAGAAGAGTAAAGTCGATATGAGAAAATATTTTTTATCAAAGGAAACTGAACTAGACTCTCCTCCCGCTTCTTCTACAAGTTATCAGCACGAAATTCACGGTTCTCAGTACGAAATTCAAAACAAACAATAGCAACCACCTGTCCCTCCTCCTAAATCAATAACCATTAACAAAACTTACATTTACTCTCCCAACACGGCTGGTCCCCGTGGGAGTAATAGACCAAAACCCTCCATATGTAAACATAAAGAAACTGTTATCAAAAAAGACAACTACGAGTACCTATATATAGCTACGTTAAACGTGAGATCACTTATAAACGTGTCAAGATTTATCGAACTGGAACATGCTATTTCTGAAATAAATTGGCATATTATAGGACTTTCTGAAACGAAACTAGAAGGAAAAGAAATTAAAGAATACAAAGATTATATTTTTATGTATTACGGTCAAAAACAAAACAGAAATGGTGTTGGATTTCTAATTAAAAAAGAATTAAAAATGAATATTAAAGATTTTATACCAATATCAGACAGAGTTGCTAGATTAGAGCTAAATTTTGAATGCAAAACATTTAATATAATACAGGTGTATGCACCTACGGAACAATCATCATTAGAAGACCTAGATAGATTCTACAAGGATCTCCAAAAAGCAATATATAACACTAATAAAGACACACTAGTTGTTGGGGACTTCAATGCACAGATCGACATGCCGACAACTGATGACAAGTCAATTATGGGCCCATGGGGATACGGTAAAAGAAGTCCAAGAGGCAACACACTAATTAATTTTTGTTTCGAGAATAAATTACATATAACAAACACATACTTTAAGAAGAAACCAAATCGTAGATGGACTTGGATACACCCAAATGGAGTATCACGAAACGAAATTGATTACATCCTAGCACGAAATAAAACAAGCATCCACAACATTGAAATGATATCAACAACCCACCCTACCGATCACAGATTAGTTAGAGCTTCAATACTACTTAATCATAAACGAATTTCATCAAGAAAATACTTTGGAAAGAGATCCACTACCGGTTTAACAGCTACAGAAAAAGAATATCTAAAGTTTTTATTCAGAGATAACGTTAAACAAATACAATTTACAAACATTGAACAAACATATACCACTTTAGTAACGAAAATCAAACACTGCAACAATAATCTTCCAAAGAGATGTAAAAATACTCTACCAATTCAGGAAAATATTGCTAAACTTATAAAAGAAAGAACACTACTAAAAGAAAAGAAAAATAAAACAATCTTTGAAAAGAAACAACTTTCAGCCTTATACAAACTCATTAAAAAACAAATACATAATAGTCGAAAAGAGCATCGATATAAAATCATTGAAGAAGAACTGGAAAAGAGAGCGTCAGTTAAAAGAGCATATAAAAGGTTAGACTCTAACAAAACTTGGATTGCACAATTAACAAAACATAGTTCTCAAATAACTAATAGAAACCAAATATTAGAAATAGCTACAAAATACTATACATCATTGTATGAATGCCGTATGTCTTATAAAAAAGAAACTCAAGAATTAGACCTACCAGACTGCGAAAACGTTCCGCAATTTTTAGAATGTGAAATAAGCTATGCTATACAACAATTAAAAACACTAAAAAGTCCCGGAGAAGACCGAATTACCAATGACATACTAAAAGCGATCAAAGAGCCCCTTACACCTATCTTAACCATTGCGTTCAATCAAATCCTTGCAAAAGAATTGATACCCTCTGACTGGCAAACTGCTATAATTACTCTTCTCTACAAAAAAGGAGATCCATCAGATATGGGTAATTATAGGCCAATAAGCTTACTTCAGACAATATATAAATTATTTACCAGTTTGTTACTAAAAAGAATCTTAAAAACTTTAGAAGAAAGTCAGCCGAGAGAACAAGCAGGGTTTAGAGCGGGCTTTTCTACAAATGACCACATATTCACTGTCACACAAATTATTGAAAGATATAATGAATACAACAAAAAACTCTACATCGCTTTTGTAGACTATTCAAAAGCATTTGACTCTATATATCATACATACCTGTGGCTGACGCTCCAAGAACAAGGAGTACATATTAAATATATCAAAATTCTGAAGGAAATATACAAACAGAGCAAGGCTGTGGTTAAATTAGAGAAAAAAGGAACACCATTTAATATTCAGAAAGGAGTGAGACAAGGTGATCCTATCTCGCCGTATTTATTTAACGCAATTTTAGAACATGTTTTTAGACAAGTTAATTGGCATAATATTGTCATAAAAATAAATGGAGAGTATTTAAGCCACCTACGATTCGCTGACGATGTTATCCTTATCAGTGAAAATCATGCTGAACTAGAACACATGCTGATATCTCTATATATAGAGAGTCGAAAGTGTGGACTCCATATGAATACTGAAAAAACGAGTCTCCTAACTAACAGCGTTAGAGTGCCTATGAAGGTGCAAAATACATTGATAGAGTATGTAGACAACTATGTCTATCTTGGGCAGAACATTTGTTTTTCAAACCAAACTGAAAATGAAGTCGATCGCAGAATAAAAAGTGCTTGGAGAAAATACTGGTCACTAAAAGAAATATTTAAGTCTCCTATACCGACGCGACTAAAAAAGAAAGCAATGGATACTATTATTCTTCCAACACTACTCTATGGCTGTCAAAGCTGGGCACTAACAAAAACAATAATAAACAAACTTCAGGTCTTTCAGCGTGCAATAGAGAGGAACATGTTAGGCCTTAAGCTACGAGATTGACAAAAAAATAAAGAAATAAGAAAAACAACAAAAGTAATAGATGCTGCAGAACTAGCATGTAAATTAAAAAGGAGATGGGCAGGCCACGTTGCAAGAGCTACAGATGGACGTTGGAGTGAGAGAGTCCTCCAATGGTACCCTCGCGAAGTACCACGGCCACGCGGTAGGCCCAGGCGCAGGTGGTGTGATGACATTGTGACCACAGCTGGCCACACCTGGATGAGACTCGCACAAGATAAACAAAAATGGCAAAAGATGGAGGAGGCCTTCACCCGCAAATGGGTACCCAAATAAATAAGAAAAAAAATATATCAATGATTAGTATAAAAAAAAAGTAATAATTTAAATATTATGTAATCATAACTAATCTGCTGTAAATTGATTTTCATAACATGTTATAATTAACCATTACATATTTTATTATTGTTATTATTACATATTTAATTAATGTTACTATTATTAATGGATTTAAATTGTTTAATAATGTAATCGCATTTCATTATTTTATATTTGATAATTATAAACTGTAGTTAATTGATATTTGATTTTAAGGATATTATAAAACGATTTATTGAGCATAATTTATAAAATTCATTCTAAATTCTGGCAAATTTTATATCTAAATGTTTGTTGAAGTTTTCTTTGAAGCATGATTGGTTTTGTAAATGTAAATGAAATTTTGTTAAATATTTAATTTTATGTATTTCTTTTTTGGGAAATAAAGGCTTAAATAAGTAAATAAGTAAGTTTACTACTCCCAACACCACTGCACTAGGAAAGACATACCAACATCGATTATATGTTGTACACTAGTAAATAAACACTAATATAATAGAAATTTAGGCCGGGAGATGTTCTTCGAACTAGGTAAGACACATAATTTTTATTTTACGTGGATCTTAGCTATTTAACTTTAACATTTTTATCCTAGCCAGACTAGACAGGCAGATTAGTGAGGCAGTGTCATGCATTTTTGACAGCTTCCCGTTTCTTGTCTAGATATTGCACGTCTTACATAATAATAATAATAATATATTCCAGACCGATTTTCGGTTACGGCGGCAAGTCTCAACGCATGATTACAGAGCCCAAGTTTATGCCCAACCTAAGGTACAATCTCTATTCCTTCACTCTCAGTGTATAGTGGCACAGTAATCAGACACGACTGGAAATTGATCAGGCGCAAGACCAACGGCTTTACGTGCTTTCGGAGGCACGGAGGTAAAAACACCCACAGACCCGACCGTTTGTGTCATTATTACTAATTTAATACAATTATAATTAAAGCGATTTAAAAAAAAATATTGATTTAATTTATTGTTTAATATATACTACCACTTAAATATTTTTTTTGTATTCTGTAAAGTTAACAGTTGACAGATAGATGTAGTTTTACATGCCAGTTCACATGCTATATAACGATCTTGATTACCCTCGTATCATATGAGTTTTATACTTTATTATAACTGCAGCAAAATTGCTCGGCTCTTTCGGGTATGTGTAATATCAAAACTAACAAAAAGTAAATAATGGGATAGCAATCGTTCAAAATAAAAATAAAATCTGCGGTTGCCAGCCTGCCTGCCAAACTTGGTAATATCATAAATATGCAAGAACTTTGACAAGCTGTAATGATGATTATAATGATAATAAATATAAATATCAAACTGTCATCACCATTAAATCATTACAGTGCAGTGTGATAGACGTCCATTTAAATCCGTGTCGGAAATTATGTCGAATGACATTATTCGTTATTATCGTGATTTCCTTTGACTGAGTCGCACACTGGGGCGCCCTCAAACGTAATATCCGAGGCGAAGACATCAGTCATATATACTGATGTGTCATAAGATTGTGTCAGACGCTCCGTCTAACGAACCCGATACACGTCTGCGGCCTTCGTGTCCTTGGAATGCCTCAGCCCTTAACCTCTTTCTTCTCTCGTTATTACGTTAGAATAAAGCGAAGTATTAATGAATTTAATTATTTTATGCACTCTAATCTAATTAAGACTCATCAGTTCAGAAATACTAATAAACATACTAATAGAGGCTACTAATAGAAATACGAATACTATAAAACGAAGTCGCGTTTATTTTATATAGGATAGGGTACAAGCACAGTGTCTCCATGATGGTAAGTGGTTGCTGTGGCCCGTAGACATCTACATCTATCCTCGTTTGCGAATCAAAATGCAGATGCGTTGTCACCCGTGAGGACTAAGATGGAATGCCTCTTTTCCAGTAAAAAGGGTCTCCGGTTCTCTACACTCACCATACGAAACACAGCAGTGAGCTGCTATTTTACGCTGGTATTCTGTGAGAGCGTGGTACTCCCCCGGCCGAGCCGACCCATTCGTGCTACAACTATACTACTAATATAGCTGCAGCACGGCTCTACCACGTAGATTAAGATTTGCTAAGAGTCTGATGCTGAGCATAAGTCTCCATCATAGATTACTACCTCATAGGATTTGGGTGTTGTTGGCACGCTTGGCAAGTGGGTTTACGACCGCGGTTTTAATTTTTTTATTTGAGTTATTATCAGAAAGATACTGCTGTCCATCGTCTGTTTTAGTTTTCCTTGCGACACCCCTGAGAAGATACTGTGTAGTAGATATTCATATATCACCTTTACACTGTGTGTTATTAAGTTTATAAGTAATAATTTATGGATTTTGATTCGATTTTTAGACATATACATTTATAGAATTCAGAAAACTTTTTTTTTTTATATATTCTACTCAGCCAGCGCTTATCTACAATCCCACCTGATCGTAAGTGGTGATGTAGCCTAAGATGGAGAAGCGCACTGGCTTAACAAAAGCCTATTCAGTCTTGCCTTGAAGACACCCACACTGTAATCGGATGGAAAGACAGATGCTGGCAACTTATTACATTCCTTTGCTGTATGAATACAGAACGACGTGGCGAACCGTTTGGTTTGAATGCGTGGTAAGTCAATAACGTAAGGGTGGAGAAGAGTATATTGCGTTTAATGCATATACTTATTAAATCAGTAATAAAAATGTTTGAAAGTAGGCGTGCCACCCAATTTTATATTAGACTGCCTCATATGGTGGATATTTGCCATAGTTACCGTGCTTGGTAGGCGTATTTGATGCCGCAGTTTTTTTAGTATAATTCGGTTGGTATCAAGAAGATGCTGCTGCCCATCTCTTGTTTCAGTTTCCTTCTGTCGCCTCTTACTACCCAAGAGACGGTATGGAATAGTGAATATTTATATACGAGTACATGGTAGGGTACTGTAATATAGTATTGTACTGTTAAAGAGTTGATAAGGAAGTAACTTAAGGAGGAGTTCTCACCTCTTCTAAATCCAAATCGGTTCTCGAAATAGCTCAATATGTAACCCATTAATGACTCTTCTTTCTGTTTTACGGTGACGTCGCAGTAGTCCTTGTTCAGCTGCACAGGCTCTAAATAATCTTCAACTGGTAGAGTCTGAAAATATTTTTTGTAATTAAGGGGCAAATGTGCAGGCGGTTCATATTATGACGGTAAGTGACTAACGCTGCTAATAAATATAATTTAATGTAATGAAAGTTACATCACCTACACATCATTAAGCACCAGGATCAGTATTAACAGCTTTACGTGCTTTCCGATGTCCGGTAGCGGAATATCGCCAACTTCCTGACCCCGGGCTACAACTGAAAAATTCTTGACTGAAAAACCCAGTAACTTTTAACAGCTTTTTACGTGGTAGAGCCATGCTGCAGATATATCAGTAGTATAGTTGTAGCACGAATGGGTCGGCTCGACCGGGGAAGGACCACGCTCTCACAGAAAACCAGCGTAAAATAGCAGCTTAACGCTGCTGTGTTTCGTATGGTGAGTGTAGAGAACCGGAGACCCCTTTTACTGGCAAAGAGGCATTCCATCTTAGTCCTCACGGGTGACAACGCATCTGCATCTTGAGTCTTTATTGAGGATAGATGTAGATGTCTATGGGTCACAGTAACCACTTACCATCAGGTGGACTGTGTGCTCGTTTGTCACCCGATCCTATAAAAAAAAAAACTTAAAAGTTTCATTTACTTGCAATTTACAATGGTTATTTCATTGGTTATTTTGTAATATTGCACAATAAATTAGTTTTCCAAAAAATACATACCTATCAATATTGAATGTAACTATTTTTTACAGATTTTATCGCGTTTAATTTACTATTTTAATTCCCGACGTTCCGGGACGGGGGGGCCGTGACCATGGGTTGCTGGAAAGCACCCATAAAGCTCTATTGAAATTAGGATGTTTTTTAATTTCAATAGCCTCTCGTATCATCCTTGGTAGGAATCGGTGTTCTTTTGCAAAGATTTGTGGTCTATCAAGTCTTATGTAATGGTGGGGACGATCTTGAAGATGTTCACAGACTGCCGACTTCCCAGAGCGTCGGTGCTTCACGTTAGATATATGTTCTTTCCAAAAAAATCAGTTTTTTTTTATAGGATAGGGTATCCTATAAAAAAAAACTGATTTTGGCTGACCCGGGATTCGAACCCGGGACTTCATGATCAGCAACCACATTTACGACCACCTGACCAACAAGGCAGTCCAAACATAAAACTGTTAACAGTAGAAACAGCCTCGTATCTGTTCACTCACCTAAAATACAACTACTATTTTACGCTGGTAAGCTGTGTAACTATACTTCCCCTGATCGAGTTAAGCCAAACATGTTGCAGTATATAGCTACAGTCTACCACATAATCAATAATGTACGACCTTTAGATGGAATTTAATTATATTTATTAAATCTCGAATGTAATCATGGATGTCATTCTCGGTGGTAAGACCCCTTTCCTGCCTAGCAGCCCGTCTGAGTAAGAACTACCCTCTTACCTATTTCTGCCGTCTAATACTACTGCTTGCATTGCTGCTTTCATCGTTTACAGCATCGACTTCAGCAGCTATTATGTGTAAATCATTTTATTTTACTTAGTTTTTGAAGTCGACTTTTACTTTTGATTAAAAGCTATTTTCAGTTCCCGACATTTGTTCATGGGTAATAATCGTAGCCACGGGGAACTGAGGTGATTGACCTCCTGTCATACCTGACGGACTACCTTCAGCTTTTAAACATTAATTTCTATTTCATTTTCCTTTTGTTACGACACCCACGTGATGATATGGGTTAGTGGATATTCTTACTGGCACTACATGGTTTTTAAATCATTCAATAATAAAAATAAGAAATGACACACTTACATTCTTCTCTTCTTTACTCTCAGATTTTGTATCTTCATTTACTTCATGAATCGAATCATACATATCCAAAATACTGTCATTGTTCTCATAAATATTTCCCTCTTTCTCTGCTTCTTTTACAAATTTCCTCTCCCTCTCCAAAACTTCTTCACTTTTTCTGAAGAAAGGCAGTTTGAAAGACTGAAAAAGCTCTTGTATTTTTACCATGCACGGTTTCACTTGAGATACTTGACCTCGAGGTTCCTCTTGATTAATATCGTTGATTTTAGTAATTTCATTATAATTTAAATCTTCGTAAAAGTGGTCGTCGTGGATATTATCATTAGTTTGTTCAGGTGTAGGAAGTGATTTATATTTAGTTTTAACTTCTTGTCTTTTATAAGATTTTTGCATACAACAACGATTATTTGATTTTACCGAATAATATCCTCTGTCAATATTATTATCGGTTTTTGAAAACCTCAATCGAATATCAAAAAAAGGATATTCGTATGAACTTAACCGGAAAAACCATTTCTTCTTCGGCGTGCCTGCGTCCATCGGTAAGTAAGACGTCACCGCTTTCTCATCTCTTTTCTGCTGGTTTCTATAAAGAAAACTCTTAGCAGGTACTATCTTCTTTAGTATCTCTTCGACAGAATTTACATTTGCTTCTTCCATTGTCTTTCTAACAGTAACTGTTTGGTATTGGCTTTCTGGACATATATTAGTTTCTTTGCTTATTTTAATTATTCCACTTCTGGATTTTTGTAAATTTGATAAGTACTTATTAGGATTTTCCTTTACATCGTGAAGGAAGAGGAGAAATTTCTTAGCATCAGACTTTGGTCTCCATACTTTAACAATACCTTCTGTGACCTCCTAAAACAAAAACAATACTCAATTAAGATTATACGTTTGCTCAATTATTAAACCTCTGATCTAATACCTATAATTAGATTTTAAGACTTAAAATTGTATATAATATTTGATCTGATAATGACATTCGTTGTAAAATTAGACTAAACATAACCGTCGGCCAGGTGCTTTATGGACACCTGCGGCCATATTCAAAATAATTCTTGTTATTTATCATCATAATTAGCATGTAAGAGACCACTGCTAAAATTTTAATTTGATTTTCTAAACCGATCGATGGCCTAAATCGGCAATTGCAGTAATAATAGTAATAAAGTCCGAGTTTTTAATCAGTCTCAATGAAGAAGTGTGACATCGGGACATCAATCACCTCAGTTTCCCGTGACCATGGGTACTGGAAAGCACCCGAAACGTTGGGAATTAAAAATAAGTACAATTAAACACGATAAAATCTGTAAAAGTAGTTTCATTCAATGTGTAGTGTTCTCGTAAATCTAAGGGTGCGTACAGATTAAGTAACATGTTGTATAACTTTTGTTTTATAACGCGTCCACATTATGTAACATTGTTTTTCAACATTGGAACATATAACAATACTGTACACATTCGAATAACAATGCAATATAACTATGTTATATGACATTGTCTGCCGTATTAGTTATATACATTCGTGTCACGTTATATAACACGTTTTATAACATTCAGCCTCCACATTACTGAAGCATATTATATAACAACGTTTTATAACATGTTATGTTATATAATGTGTACGCACCGTAAGAAATCGTTATTCCGTAACATAATGCTAATGCTTTGTCCTCTATTAAAGATTTCAAATTAAGGGACAATATAAATGTTGTGTCTGAAATAAGCTAGATGGGACGGCAAATTCGATACGACCGGAGAGAGATTAAAGCGCAGGACTAACGGCTTTATGTACTATTCGAGGCACGTGTGTGAAACACCACCACCTCCCTCACTCCAGGCTGCTACTGAGATTTACTTAACAGAAAAACTCAATAACTGATTTTTGACCCGACTTGGGATTCGAACCCGGGACACCATGATCAGCAGTCGCGCTTAAGACTACTACCCCAACGAGCAGTCAAAACAGATAATTGCAGTACCAGACGCCTCGCATGATATTTTACGTCTTGCGTAAAAATAGCTTTACTCCTGCCTATAGAAGGCCATTAGATTTTTTGTTACAGAATGAAAGAACTCATAGTCCACCAGATGATATACAAAATTTGACTTGCTCAAAGTTCAAAAACTTTATTAAACTAAGTTTGTATAAAAAGGGTTATAATATTAAGGAATTTATGGATGATAATATGGGAATGAGGTGATCGCTACCAAACTATTTCTAATTTGTTGTGTTGTTAATTGTGTAACATACATGATTGTAAGCTATTATTTAAAATAAAAGTCCCGCTGGGTTTCTTGCTGGTTCTTCCCAGGACAGAGGTTTTTTACGAACCAGTGATAATTAAAAAAAAAAAGAGTGACTTTCAATAAGTATTATTTATAAGCATGTAGTGAAATTTTTAGTAGATGGTCAAATTTATTAAAATGTAATTAATAAAATGTAATAACATCATAGATTAACCAATAATTATAATTAAAATTTAAGGTATAGTTTAAAAAAATTTAATTTTAATTTTGTAATGGATCTGTGTTGTCTGTATCAAATAAATTATTATTATTATTATTATTGGGGTTATCTATAAAGTTTTCTCATCTGGTTGGGCTGTTTAAATATATAATTATAAACGAAATATATAAACATACATAAATATCAATAAAATAGTATAAATACATAAAAATACATAAATATATTATTATTATCTTTTCTACTCCTTTTTTTCTCAAGATTTTCTAAGATCTTGGTTTTTAAGAAATGCTCACGGGCCTAAGCCAAGTGCGCGTCCCTTTGGGAATCAAAATTTGAGGTGTCTTCTTGCAAAAATTTTCGGACTATACGACAAGTGTTGAGGATGGCTGCTTTTTGCATGGTAATATAACTATTTTCAGGAAGATCTAATAGTTTAAGGGAGTGGGGCAAACATTTCGGGATCACACCAGTACTGGAGAGCACCAGCGGCACAATGTATACTTTGTTCATTTTCCAGATTCTAGTTACTTCTTCTTTTAGTTCTGTGTATTTAAGAATTTTTTCAGTAATGGTTTTTTGTAGATTATGGGTATTTGGGATTGCTATATCAATTAGGTATACTATTTTATTTAATTTGTTAATTAAAGTTATATCCGGTCTATTGTAATGAATCGTTTTATCGGTAAGAATAGCTCTATCAAAGTACATTCTGTGACTGTCGCTCTCCAGAACAGGTTTAGGGGTATATTGATAGTATGGCAATAGTAGTTGGTTCGGGATTAGATTGTATTTATTTGCAAGCTTTTGATGAATGTAATTAGCAACCTGGTTATGCCGGTGGGTGTAATCAGTTTGTGCTAGGCTAGGGCAAGCACTGGTGATATGTTGTATAGTTTCGGGTAGGCGGTGACATTTTCTACAGCTATCGTTCTGCATGTTTGGGTCTTTTAATATATATTTTTTTATAGTTTCTTGTATTGATTACTTGATCCTGAATAACAATAAGGAAACCTTCAGTTTCAGGAAAAAGAGAACCTAGTTTTAACCATTTATTTGAAGCCAGTAAGTCGACGTGGGGTTGTTCTAAATCGTGTGCATGTCTACCATGTAATTCTTTACTACGCCACTTTGATAGCTTTTCTTTTTCATGGTCAATTACTGTAGTAGATCTATTGTCTTGTTTACTTAAATTAAGAGGGGTATAATTGATATCGGATTCAATAACTGCTTTATGTAACGGGCTGTTAGCTGATTTTTCATAATAGAAAGATTGCAAGTTTTTGATTTGCCCTTCCCATAGCCTTTTAAGATCGATCAGACTCCTACCCCCTATGGCTCTCTTTATCGTAAGTCGTTCAATTGCCGATTTAGGATGCAAATATTTGTGTTTAGTCATTGTAGTCCTAGTTTTGATTTCCAGATTTCGTATATCTGTGGATGACCATTTAATAACTCCGAAAGAATAGGTAAGTATTGGGATGGCAAAAGTATTAATAGCTTTGAATAAATTTCTAGAATTAAGTTGCTTTTTACAAATTAGATTCAACCTGCGGAAATATTCATTACTGAGGTCCTTTTTGATAGCAGTATGGTCTATACATCTTCCTTCACGTAAACCTAGATATTTATATGTATCATTTTCGTCCATCAATGTAAACATATTATTATTATTATTATTATACTGAATAAAAAAGGTTCTGTGTTTGTATCTGTTTCTGATGGTAAGTGGTTACTTCAGTAAATATACACCTACAGCCAGAGGCAGATTAAATGTCGACAGTGCCATAAGCTATCACCTCATCGGCGCCTCCATAGCAGCCATATATTATAAACTAGCTGTGCCCGCGGCGTAGCTCGCGAATATAGGTTTTACTTAAAGAATTTGACGTTTAGGGTAAGAGAACATTAAACGATTTATATCATTACTGTATGAATAAGTGGTAACAAAATAAATCAATATGCTCAAAGTTCTAAGTCGTTTATGATAGAGCTTCTGTGTAAACGACGATAGAAGTAGACTTAGCCGGGGCGTACAGAAAAAGGTTACGGGAACTACTAACGCGGGAAAAAGCAACATAGAGTTGGCCATGTGCAAAACAATCAGTACTGAGGTCCACTCCTGCAACGCGTAAAGTTTGACCTTGCGCTTTATTTACGATCGTCGCATAACACACGCTGAGTAGGAAACACACTTAAAATAGGGATGTTAGATGATCATCGATGTTAAAAATTAAAACTTCGATGTTTTAACATCGATGTTGACATATGTCAAACATCGAAACATCGACGTCAATGAACCCATAATCGATAATTGGGAACTTGCAAACAATGCGAACTCGCGAAATCAATATCAACTAAATCTTGCATCTGCTCTGAAGATTAAAAATTTTGAATAATTCAGAATTTCTGAACGCATCGTTAACCTAAAAAAATGTCAGTATGGTGAGTCAAACTTAATTGTCAAGTGTCTCCTGTAATGTCACAATGGTCACTGCTTTCGCTTTATTTTGTAGTGTCGTTGTCGGTTGTCGCATAATAACTATTCTACGTAAATTGATATTCAAGTGAATTGTTACTTTTCCCTTGCTGTGTATACCCACATAATTTTGAAACAATGTGTAAGTATCTACACATATACAAAAACCATCGATAATGGTCAACATCGATGTTTTGAGTAGCCTAAACATCGAACATCGATGTTGAGCTATCGATGTTATTATCCCTATGAAGCCTGAGCCGTGGTAGCTCAGATGGTTAGCGCTCGCTGTAAGCTTCACAGTACTCGAGCAACCCGGGTTCGAACCCCGCCGGCACCAATGAAATTGTTAATTGCAATTTTAAGTGCTGATTTACCACGTGCTCGGCGGTTAAGGAAAACATCGTGAGGAAACCTGCATGTCTGAGAAATAAAAAAAATATTTCGATGACATGTGAAGTTCGGCAACACGTATTGGGGCAGCGCGGTGGACATTTCCTTGCCCTAAAACCCTCTCAGAAATGAGAGGAGGCCTGTCCCCAGCAGTGGGACGTAAATAGGCTGCAACTTTACTTTACTTAAAACTGAAAGGAAAGTTATTTGGTATTAGAGGGATTCTGGGTATAAAACAATATCACTATCACGAAATTTATTGCAATTTTGCTACTTTTAGTCGAGTTTTGTTGAATAATTGAATATTTCTATATCTCTTTTTACTAGTTTTTGTTTCCGGCGATATTTGTGGTGTTGTTAGCCTACACGGCTCTTACAGGCAGGCGTAGATTACTGAGTATATACCTTACTGAGTATATACCTTACAGACTTGCAACCTCGCCAGCCTCACGGACATTAATTATTCAGAGTCTCAATACGATTCACCTGCGAAAAATCTTAACACCGCAATTCAGAAAAGGTTGTAATTTGTACAACGCCATCTATTACGTTCTTTGTGAGAAAATATCCTTTTTTAATTTAAGGAAAACATATTTTTATTGTTTTTTAAGTACTATAATAGAACGATACGAAATATATTATAATAGAACGTTTTTTTTACACACGAATCTTTTTATTACTATTTCGTGGCGCCATTAAACAAATTCGAACCTACATTTCATAATAATAATCATAACTTTCGATAGAATTAACCAATTTCAATAAAACAAAGATTAAATGAACTTGATAATACGCTTTATGATTTTCTTAAGGATTTCATTGAAAAAAAAGATGTTTACTCAAAACGTACCATGCGTCCATAAACAAACAAACAGAAAATTTTCTGAAAATTATAAAAATGTACTTATTTAATGATTTACAGTCCCCATAATGATTTTAGTCACAAATTAATATACTATACAATATTCAGAAACGGACACATGTTATTACCATTTTTATTATATGTATAGATTTAAAGAGAGATGGCGCTGTTAACATCAATTCTAAAAATAAGAGATTAATTGACACGATTGATACAATAAAAAACATAAAAGAACTTATAAATCAGTGCCTGCATAGTAAGCAAAATAGACAGTTTGATCCTCGCCGAAAAACGAAATTATTAATAGCTCTTAAAATTTGATTTACCACATAGAGATAGAGTACTCGGCGGTATAAAAATAAAAAATAAATAAGATTGTCAACACGCAGTAGGGCAGCGTGTCGTTAATATAAAGGTTAGAAGCAAATATGAAACTCATCTACAGCAAAAAAAATTAACCTTCCTTTTTGTATCACATTTGTGCCACACCACCATCTATCGATGAAATTGGTTAACTATTGTACTTTAATTTAGTTTAGATAATAAGGTTAATATATTTTGTATATATTTATTACGTTCTTTATGTAATACTTTTGTTTACTGCGTTTTAGATATAATTATATCATTATAGAACATTATTTTACATCATTTAATTATTATTTATAATATGATATTAATTTTAAAATGTCCTTGATGACTCATCCAACGCCACTATTGAACAAATTCGTACCTATACTTAGTACCCATACTTCAGAATATTTGTCATAACTTTTGATGGAATTAACCAATTTTAATGAAATAAAGACTAAATGTAACCTGAATATACACTTAATAATTTCCTTAACTATTCTTATGATATAAGTTAGTACTTTATACGTGATACGTTAACAAACAAACAGACAGACAGACAGACAGACAGAAAAATCTAAAAATGGTAGAAATGTATTTAATTACTTATTTTTAGTACCTCTCAATCACTTTTATTACAAAAATATAAAATGTACAGACATCTGCTATTTACATTTTTATTATATGTATAGATTATAACTACTGATTTTGCACTAATAACTACATTATTATTTACAGTTGCAAAATAATTAGGACAGGAGTACCCTTAACAGGTGGGTGTGAATAAAAAATGTGATGAGGGAATAAGAGCGATGTAGGAGTAACCAAAAACGACGATCTTTTTTTGTTTAAAACCTTCAGCGCGCGCCCCTTTAACCTTGCGCCTCTAGGCACGTGCCTAGTTTGCCTTAAGGATAATCCGCCACTGCTAAGCCAACTGCAAGCAAAGAAGTCTACACATGCTTTGTCACATCTGTATACTAAGATGGAATGCCACACAGTTTGAATTTATACTGACTCTCTTATACCCTTTAGATCGGAACATTGCAAATTTTTGCCGCTATCAGCAATGCATACACTGCATTTCTAAACCAAGAAGATCATCTTTTTGATATTACTAACTCAATATACAAAGTGAAAGCAGAGAAAAGGCTTGTGGCCTGTATTTTTTTTTATAGGATAAGGGTGACAAACGAGCACACAGTCCACCTGATGGTAAGTGGTTGCTGCGGCCCTTACACATCTACATCTATCCTCTATTACAAATCAAAATGTAGATGCGTTGTCACCCGTGAGAACTAAGATGGAATGCCTCATTTCCAGTAAAAAGGGCCTCCAGCTACCTGCACTCACCAAGCGAAACGCAGAGGTAAAGATCTACTTCACGCTGGTTTTCTGTGAGGTCGTGGTACCACCTCGGTTCGAGCCGGCCCATCCGTGCGACAGCAAAAGCTGCCGCTTTTTAAACTGTATCAAGGCTATTAAGCTATTTTGTTTATTTAATTTTCTCAACATTCTAAGGTTTGGTGGTAAATAAAATTAGACAAACGGAACGAAATTCTAAGGTTATTTATATGAGACCTAAATCCAGAAACAATTTAAAATATCCAAAAACAAAATTAAATACTATCATATTGCAGTCACATTGGAAATTACAGATAAATTCTTATTGAACTAAAATATATTTATAATTAAAGTTAATAAAATATAAAATAAAAAGTTATAGTTACAGCCTATATACGTCCTACTGCTGAGCACCGATCTCCACTCATTTCTGAAAGGGTTTTAGGGCAAGGAAGTGTTCGCCGCGATGCCCCAATGCGTGTTGGCGAACTTCACATGTCTTCGAAATATTTTTTTCTTATTTTTGAGACATTCAGGTTTCCTCACGATGTTTTCCTTAACACTAGAAGGTTGACCCTTCTAGTCTAGTTCGCCGTCAATTTGACGGCAAAATGATTTTGATCGCTAATAACTTTTTATCTATTTTTCAGTTTGTATTCATATTTAATGACTTTTCCTAACTTACGATTGTATAAGTATTAACTTAATAAGAATAAGTGAGAAATGCTTACTTATTCCTAATAAGTCCGGATGGCGTCAATTTGACGCCAAATCAATTAGTGCGAGGTATTGAAAACAAAAGATTTCTTTCTACTTTCTGACCGTAACTTGTATTTATATTTTGTTTTCGTTGACATGACTTATAGTTTCATCTGATTCTTTGAAGTGTGAATCAGTACTTAAAATTGCAATTAACAATTTCATTGGTGCTGGGAGACATCGAAAACGGGAGCAACCACATACTGTGAAATTTACATCAAGCCCTTGGCCCCTGAGCTACTACGGCTCTTTAATTATCCAGATAAAACTACCAAATACTTAAATTTTCAGTTTCTAACTCTTAATTACTTGCTGTGTAGCTATTAATTTAAATAACCTTACAGTCAAAAGCAACACGACCTTAAATAAACTTGATAGCAGTTTCTATTTGAACAAAATGTTCTCAGAAAATTTGTTTAAATTAAGATGGCGCATATCAATCGCGAATACCCGAATAATTTGTTACAAGAGTTTACGTAGGTACAATTTGAACTTTGGAAAATAAACAAAAATAAGTTTCATCTCAGACTAACAAAGAAAGAGAACAACGAAGGCTGCGTAAATTTCAGATGATGCTGAAACCATGCTCAACTTCTTGAAGCGCTCACGCACACCTCTTTCTCAGTTATTTTTTTTACCAATACGTAAACTTTCACGGCTGTTGCAAACCATGTTGTTGGTTGCAAATAATTTTAGACACACATGTTTTTTATAGGATAAGGGTGATAGACGAGCACACGGTCCATCTGATGGTAAGTGGATGCATTAGTTCATAGACATCTACATCTATTCCCCAGTCCGGGTGCATTGCCAATCCTGAGGACTAAGATGGAACGCAGATGAACGAAGATGCAGTAAAAATGGTCTTCGGTTCTCTACACTCACAATACGAAACACAGCAGCATTAAGCTGCTAATTTTTCCCTGGTATTCTGTGAGAGCGTGGTCCTTCCCCTGTAGAGGAATCCATTAGTGTTGCAACCATAATATAGCTGCAGCGCCTAAAACGTACGTGAAACAGATGCAGTCATTTTTCTTAGTCCACGCGTGGCCTTGTTCTTACTAATCGGTATGCTTGAGTGTCAAATACAATCACTTACAAATCCAAAGTCAATCATCTGTATTTCTACAAGCATATTAGTGACGGCTGGGCTTAGAAACTGAGACCAGCGTCGTATAAAATAATATTTAAAGCATGTAACCATGTAATCTAACGTTGTAATATATAATTATTAACCTAGAAATACAATGGGGAACACAAAAGGGTTAAAATATTACTACCAAATACTATTAAAATCGTAGCAAAGATCATTTATATTACATTAGTTTTTATTTCACTTCAATACATGCAGTATTTCCAAAGTTATAATGACGAGAAGTTTAAGCCCTTTTTTGAATTTCTGAGATTACGCGCGCTCACGCTATGACGTCACACCCTCGCAACTCAAACGCGGCGCTCGGTCCGGTGCGGTTTGACCAAATTACGAGAGTCTCGTTTAATTTTCTTTCAATCGTGTTTGTATTCTTATTACTTATAGTGTTTGTGCTTTTATTTCAAAAAAATTATATTATCCTCTGAATCCGAATACACTAAAGTCAAACGTGTAGTGCTAGAATGGAAGAAGGTTTTGTAAAAGGACAGTCGGACAATCTGCCAAGAGTGGATAGTTTGATGGTAGCACAATATTTCATGAAGAATCAGGATTTAACGGCTGCTGAAATTCGTGAAATAAAGATAAAAAGGTACGTAACTATGTTCTAAGTAAGCATTAGGTACCTACTTTCCTCGGTAAGCTGTAAGGTAGCTCGGTAGCTGTAAGTAAGGTAAGGTAAGGTATTTGTACAAACTTAAACCTAAATGAAAATTTGTGTGTTTCATTTAATACTTACCTAATATGGGTGGTGATAAAAAATACTAGGTATCTACTCGTAATCCACATCTCGAGGTTGTCGATGTTTATTTTATGTGTTTTATTAGTTTAAACTTACAGAAAATGACAGTATATACCCATATACCATATAACAGATGTGGGTAAGTCCTACTATCTAGGTATTTACGTAGTTATCAGTTTTCTAACTAGGCAAACAGGTACCTATTGTTCTATTGTTATACTAAAACAGATACTTACCTATTTTTGATTAATTTTATCCAATGCTCGCTTTAGTTTGTTCATTAACAGTATTTTAATTAAAACATTTAAAAAATCAGTGCTGATTAACTTGTGGGTCGCAAATTTTTACTTACCATTTTTATTGATTATTTATTGATGCCCGACGCAAAAAGAGGGGTGTTATAAGTTTGACCGCTATGTGTGTCTGCCTGTGTGTCTATATGTCTATCTATGTGTCAGTATGTCTGTCTGTAGTACTGTAGCTCATAAATGGGTGAACGGTGTTATATTTTTATTCTGTATTTAATATTGTTTTTTAACAGTGCTTCATAGACATGTTTTATTAAAATCGGTTAAACCGTTCTAATAGTACATTAAAAACGTACGTTTTCAAAACCTAAATAAAAACCGTGTTTAATGTATGTACGTTGCTACCGTTAAAAAAATACAACGAAAACTAAGGATAAATACGGGCCGCGAATTTGATACTTCTGACATCGGGCCGCGAGTTTTATATTGTAGTAGGAAGAAAATATATATTTATGTATATTTTGTATATTTTGCCATATGAGTATTTTGCGGCCCGCCAATACAGTCGGTTGAGGAGCACTGTACTGCGCTGCAACTAGGTACCTAGCACCTAGTGCTAGGTAGTTGGCAACTTTGGCAAGATACCTATCTATCTAAACAATCAAAGTAGACAAGCAGGTATGTTAAGGCCTATTGAATCGACTCCCTCAATTTTGGGCCCTCAGACACATAAAAAAAAAGTTTATCAGTTTTAACTGTTGAATTGAAGCACTGAGGCAAAATACAGTATTTTTTTCCATTTTTACCACAGAGAACTTTAAAATTCTGATTTTTACTGCGCAGCTGCGTGCAGACGAGAGCGCGATTGTTGTATGAGCGGGTTTGTGACGTCATCGGCTAGTAAGCGCCCGCCCGCGTTTTTAAAAATCTTCGTTAGGAAACACGCATTTTAATCGTTAATATCTCAGCCAATTTTTAAGATATGAAAAAAGTAAAAACACAGTTTTTCTCTTATTATTTGGTAGATTTATATAGCATGTAAAGTAAAAAACGTTTGTCAGACCCATTCCTTGCATAGACCCACGCATAGACAAAAATGGGAAAAAATACCACGTTACCTAAGCTGGTTTTCGAAAAAAAGGTACTACACACTATGCAGTAGTTACTTATATTTACGTTTTGCTGAAAGTATTCATTGTTTATGTGTAATGAATAAGTAATAAGTGAAAGCCATAACGTTGCAGAGTAGTGACGGTTAAGAATATCCACTACCCCATATCGTCCCATGGGTGTCATAAAAGGCAACAGTGGGAAACAGGCAGGAGATGGGCAGCAGCATGTTTCTGATAACAGTAATATCCTAATAAAAAACTGCGGTTGCCAACCCGCTCGCCAAGCGTGGCAACTATAGCAGTATACCCCCGAATGAAAAAAGTTACGAAAAGACAGCCCCAAGTCCACGGCGGCCCCGCTATTTCTGGCTACGGTGGCGACAATGGAAACGGCGAGGCAGGGGGTGCTAAGAATCTCCGGTGGAGGTTCGGTTGCTACCTACGATGTCGCGACCTGGTAACTTATAACGCACGCACCCTGAGGGCTGATGAGAAGATCCTGGAGCTGGAAGAAGAGACAGACAAGTTGCGCTGGAATATTATAGGATTATCCGAGGTCCGAAAAGAGGGGGAGGATATGGTAATCCTCGAATCTGGCAACTTGTTCTATCATCGGAAGAGCAAACATCTCTCCCAAGGAAGTGTAGGATTTACCGTCCACAAGTCTCTCGTTATTAACGTTGTAAAGATTGGGAATGCGTTGACGAGGGTTACGTACCTTATACTCAGAATTACCAAACGGTATTCGCTGAAGGTCAAACAGGTTTACGCACCAACCTCGGCACACCCCGATGAGGAGGTGGAGGAAATGTATGAGGATATCTCTAGAGCCATGTATTCCTCCAAAACCCACTATACGGTGTTAATAGTAGACTTCAATGCAAAACTAGACACAAGAGACAACGGTGAGCTGAAAGTAGGTAAATTCGGAATAGGGTAACGGAACCCAAGAGCCAGCAGCTGGCCGACTTCATGGAGAAAGACGGACTCTTTATGATGAACTCTTTCTTCCAGAAGCGGCCCCATAAGAAGTGGATCTGGTCGAGCCCCGCCGGTTTGACAAAAAATGAGATTGACTTCATTATGACGACCAGACTACAACTGTTCAGTGATGTCTCAGTGATCGCGAGGGTGAAAACTGGTAGCGATCACCGAATGGTTAGAGGCACACTGAACCTAAACGTTAAGAACATTATAGAATAGAATAGAATAGAATAGAATAGAATAGAATAGAATAGAAAAGAGGTCTCGTCTAATGCAATCAACGCTCCGTCTCCCTAGTGCTCTAGTCCTAAGTACCGATACCTTTCAGTTCGAGTTACAAAACCGTTTTCAGTGTCGGAAAGACTGCAATGAAGTGGACGATATAAATGATAAGCTCGTGGAAACTATCCAAGGTCGGAGCTAAGTTCTGCAAGACCCGCCGCAGACGAACATAAAAACTCTCCGATGACACTCTCAATCTCATGGCTGTTAGACGGGAGATGAAGCTACATTCTTCAACAGATTTGACAGCATGCAGGCAAATGAACAGACAGATCTCCAAATGCATGCGGCGGGACTTACGCAACTTACCAAGGCTCCAAAGTCTTTGCCAGAGATCTGTCTCCCAGAAAGTGCCAACTGTCAAAGCTGAAGACAGGGTGTGGCAGCATCGTTTCCGGGACACCTGAGATTTTGAGTGAGATCGAGAGGTTCTATGGGCAGCTGTACACATCATCGTTTGAGCCACACGCAAGTGTGAGTAACAATCCAAGAGTGAGTCTTATCCGACACTATTCCGAAGATATTCCGGACGTCAGTCTGAGCGAGATTATGATGGCTTTCCACCTTAAAAGCGGCAAGTCCCCGGGTGAGGATGGAATGAAAACAGCGGAGCTTTTGAAAGCAGGTAGAAAACCCGTACGTGAAGTCCTTCAAAAGCTCTTTAATTCCGTCCTTCATGATGGTACTACTCCGGAGGCGTGGAGCTTCTGCTCGTGCGGTGGTCTTGTTCTTCAAGAAAGGCGATAACGCTCTCTTGAAGAACTACAGACTGATTTCCCTTCTGAAACGCGTCTACGTGCTGCTTTCGAGAGTCATTACGAATCGTCACGCACGCAGACTCGACGACTTCCAGCCTCCCGAACAAGCCGGTTTCTGAAAAGGCTTTATTACCATAGATCACATACACACCCTTCGGCAAATTGTACAGAAGAAAAAAGAGTACAATCTACCACTTTGCCTTGCGTATATGGACTATGAGAAATCCTTTGATTCCGTCGAAATTTGGGCGGTGCTACTGTCCCTTCAGCGGTGCATGGGAAGACGTTTTCAAGCTACTGGACTAGAAAGGATACGGTATTAACATCAATGGCGAGTATATCACTCACCTTCGATTTGCCGACGATATAGCCCTTATGGCAGAATCGCTGGAAGACCTAAGCACTATGCTCAATGACCTCAATAGTGTCTCCCAACGGGTAGGTCTTAAGATGAACATGAACAAAACAAAGATCATGTTTAATGTCCATGTCACACTTATGCCGGTAGTTATTGGCAGCACTAAGCTCGAAGTTGTTTACCTGGGACAAATAGTCTGACTAGGTAAGTCCAACTTCGACCGGGAGGTCAATCGACGGATTCAACTCAGTTGGGCAGCGTTCGGGAAATTACGGCACATCTTCTCGTCGGGTATACCTCAAAACTTGAAAACGACACTGTACAACCAGTGCGTGTTGCCAGTGATGACCTATGGAAATGATACATGGTCCTTCACTGCTGGCCGGATGAGGAAGCTCAAAGTCATTCAGCGAGCTATGAGGAGGGCTATTCTCGGAGTTTCTCTGCGTGATAAACTTAGAAATGAGGATATCCGCAGTAGGACCAGAGTGACCAACATAGCCCAACGGATTAGTAAGCTGAAGTGGCAATGGGCCGGCCATATAGCTCGAAGAACCAACAACCGATGGGGGAAAAAGTTCTCGAGTGGTGGTCTCGTACCGGCGGACAAAGTGTAGGGCGTCCCCCCACTAGATGGAGTGACGACCTGTTAAGACATGCAGGAAGTCGATGGATGCAGGTGGCGCAGGACCGTGTTTTGTGGCATTCCTTGGGGGAGGTCTATGTTCAACAGTGGACTTGTGAAGGGCTGTAATGATGAAAGCCATAAGCTGAAAGAACTGATTGATTAAAAGCGTAATCTTAAAACATTGTTTGATTTGGCTAAGGTATTAGTTGCGATGGAAGAATACCCACTACCACATATCATCCCGTAGGTGTCGTAAGAGGCGAACGAAACAAATCAGGAGAAGGGCAGCAGCCTCTTCCTAATAACGACTAAACAAAATTGCCGTTTCAACTCGCTTGCCAATTGTGGCAACTATGGAAATCCCTTTACATTTTCTATCGCATTTATTAAGGGGAGTGCTCTGAGTGCTCTTAATTCCAGCCGCCAAATTTCACATACACACATTACGTCAAAATTCACGATGCCATCCTCACCATATGGATGCTTAGCGGTTCACCACTGTGCGTTTTACTTGGAGTTTTCTTCCTCGTACAGCTTTTCTGTGGAATTGTTTATCACCGGCGATTTTTCCGGACCGATACGACTTCGGGACCTTCAAGAAAAGAGCTAACACCTTTATAAAAGGCCGGCAATGCATCTGCATTTCCCCTGGTGTTGCGTTTGTTCATGGGTGGCGGTAGTCACTTACCACCAGGTGAGCTGCATGCTTGTTTGCCCCTCTCCTATAAAAAAATTGGCTCAATGAGTGAATAGGCTTCTGTTAGGTCAGTGCGCTTCACCATCTATTTCTTCATCACCACTTACCTTCAGGATAGTATGCAAACGCGGCCTTTGAATATTAAAATAAAAATGAAAAAATCATGAAGATGACACTAAAATGCTATTTGAACGTATACGTTAAAGCCGTGAAAATCCGTGAAAACTGATATTAAATGAAAAGACTTATTACTTCTCAGATCATATTGATAACACATTTTACAAATTCGTTTCTATCTTATAAAAAAATAAACATTTCCCGCGCTCGCGGCCATCCGGCTCTTGTATTTATACTGTATCTCACCAGATGTCGCTAGTTGGACCTAAGGTTTTTTTACCTCTTTTGTTTCACAATATCATTGTAATTGAGAAGGTTACATTTTAAATATAAGTTTTCCCGTTTTATATGGGATATATAAAACGTTTTGTATATGATAATATGTCAATACACAAAGCACAATGCCTTCGGTATGCCCTTTAATTTATTGCAATTTTTTTCTATTTTTAAGAATATCCGTAGTTTATTTTATTCATCATTAATGAATTTAATTAAGAAAAAAAATTTGACTAACATTACAGAAAGAAAAATTACCCCTTACATTTTTCTAACAAATTAATTTCCCAGCTATAAAATTTGCCT
The DNA here is from genome assembly GCA_963668995.1 of Parnassius mnemosyne. Classification (NCBI taxonomy): domain Eukaryota; kingdom Metazoa; phylum Arthropoda; class Insecta; order Lepidoptera; family Papilionidae; genus Parnassius; species Parnassius mnemosyne. Next base: position 2,325,085 of record CAVLGL010000090.1, read on the forward strand.
AATATTTCACCCCGTTTCTAAATGTAGCCGCTCTTTTTTTTCATAGGGTAGGGTAACAAACGAGCACACAGTCCACCCGTTGGTAAGTGATTGCTGTGACCCATAGACATCCACATCTAGCCTCAATAAAGATTCAAAATGTACATGCATTGTCACCCGTGAGGACTAAGATGGAATGCCTCTTTTCCAGTAAAAAGGGTCTCCGGTTCTCTACACTCACCATACAAAACAGAGCAGTGTAAAGCTGCTATTTTACGCTGGTATTCTGTGCGAGCGTGATCTTTACCCGGTCGAGCCGACTCATTCGTGCTACAACTATACCACTAATATAGCTGCAGCATGGCTCTACCACGTAAAAAAACTCTAGCTCCAGTGGCAGAAAAAGTAGATGCCCTTATTGAGGAGTGCTATTGTCAGACAACGTTTTCATACTTAACATCGTACTACTAGAGGGCCTTAATAAGACTTTATCAATTAAAGCAATTCAGACAATCACGAATATGAGGCGATGCTTCGGATTTGGTCTGGAATATTTGAATCAGATGAGTCATCGTACGTAACTAGTGAATACAATGGCGTGTTGTTTACATGTCTGGTAGCTTGTTAATATACACGATTTAGAGGTCACGGTAGTTGTTATAGTTAAAATTTATGGTGGTATTCATCAAGTAAATCGGAAAAAATCGTGCCTCCTGAGAGCTTCGACGGCGCGCACTGAGTCAGTAGTTAAAGTAGTGCGAAAATAATATATGGCTAAAATGTTCCCCTTGAAAAGTGTAAAAAAAAGTTCGCAACTGTTTTTGTGTAAATAAACTGTATAAAAAAAAATTATAGACGTCACTTACTAAGAGAGCAAATACTGTCATAATCGGCTTATTTTTACCTAATTGCAGGACCGCCCTGTAAATACTTAAAATAAATAATAAACATTGTTATATAGTAGGTGGGGAAACAACTTATATTAGATTAAAGAAGTGAGGCTTGTTCATATCAATATTATTTAATAATAAGTAACGTAACTTATTATTAGTTATATTGCTGTAATAATTTTTTATTTAAAAAAAAGTAAAATAAAAATAATGGCAATAAAAAATATAATATATTTGATTACTAATTTGAACTCGGGGATCCACGGTATGTACCTAGGGTTGCCAGATGGTCGGGATTCGTCTGGATTCTCCCGACATTTTAAATGATCTCCAGACTCCCGACAAAATTCAAAATCTCCAGATAGACGGCTTCTCGGAAATTATATTCTTCCTTTCTTTTTGTATACTAAATAGTAATTTAAAATTGTCACGCGCGGTCACCTTCTCCTTCGTCATGTCCCGACAAGATGGCTATCTTTTTTGCCCACTTTAGATAATTTACTGTATTGTTAGTCTGCTGTAAAGCAGTATTTTATGTTGAATGGGGAAGACGAATCTCGAAAAGAGATATTTATATGGGAGTTTGTAACAAAAAGTAAAAGCCATATTGATAACAATAGTGTACGGGTTGACGAATGCAAACAGGAAGGGATTTCAGAAGCGTATTTATACTCTGTACTTTGTAACGTAATGTTGGAGTTCCAAGTAGCAATTTTAGCATTGGAAAGTGCTCCATGCACTGTCCTAGAACTTGACAGTGTAATGAAAAAACTAATGAGTCATCTCAAAAACAAGTTGGATGACAAATTTTTAGGTAGTAGAAAAATAACCTTATTAAGGAATGTTTCCAATAGTGAGAAAACCCTTTTTAGCGTCAAAGCTGAACATTTTTTAAAACGAGCTATTGAATACTTTTCTGGGAACTCTTTATAAAAACTACTTAATATTTACTTATACTTAAATATTAAGTAGTAGTTCATCATCATTATTACAGCCATTCATATGTCCACTGCTGAACATAGGCCTCCCCCAAGGAATGCCACAAAGCACGGTCCTGAGCCACCTGCATCCATCGACTTCCTACATGTCTTACCAGGTCGTCACTCCATCTAGTGGGGGGTCGCCCTACACTTCGCCTACCAGTACGAGACTACCACTCGAGAACCTTTCTTCCTCATCGGTTGTCGGTTCTTCGAGCTATATGGCCGGCCTTCTGCCACTTCAGCTTACTAATCCGTTGGGCTATGTCGGTTACTCTGTTTCTACTGCGGATATCCTCATTTCTAAGTTTATCACGCAGAGAAACCCGAGCATAGCCCTCTCCATAGCTAAGTAACTAAGTAGTACTTAATATGTACTTAATATTTCAATCGATATTGACTTTGAAACACTTGAACATCTTCCAAAAAACAAGGACATGTAAAATGACAAAATTTGGGCATTTTTTTTTAATTTAACTAAAACGACCTAAAACTTGAAAAATAATATATCATTTGTGTTGCCGATTCCTATAAGCAATTCATACTGTAAATGGGTGTTTAGTTTGCTATATAATTTATATACCAAAGAGAGGAATCGTTAGTAATTGAATTGAACTTATTTCAAGTATTTTGTTTGAATTTTAAATCATTTCTGAATACTACTAAAGGACCCAAATTGGGGGACTCAATACATGAGACAACCTAAAATTTAAGTGTAATTAAATTGGTTATATGTCAACAATGTTAAGCCTTTTTGTAGCCTATTAATTTAAAAAAAATATTTTAGGTTTTTTTTTCATTTTTATTTCTCCCGACAACAACCCCACAATCCCGACATTTTCAAATTTTGTCCAGATATTTTGGCTTTCCGATCTGGCAACCCTATATGTACCCTAATGTGAACAGTTGTGATTAAAGTCAATATGAGCAGGGATACGCGCGTACTGTACTGTTTATATGTTGGGCGCTGGCAGAATAACAGCGTTGTAGGCAACTGCAACATTTATGCTGAGCTAGAGCCCATTCATTACTACATTATGTAATTCTTGTCATTTCTATATGTACTCATTTTAACTTTATTGCTGGTAATGAATAAATGCTTATTATTATATATTATTACTAGCTGACCCGGCGAACTTCGTACCGCCTAACAGTCGATTCTTTAATTTTTTATTTTTTTTTAATACTTTTTCTGCTATTTGGGACACCGGGTCAGATAGTAAGATAAAAAAAAGAAAAAAGAAATTTGATAAGTCAACAATTACATTATGCCAAAAAATAATAATTATAAAACATTTAAAATTCTTTTAATAGTCACTAAAAATCACAATGAAAATTACAATTTCTGATTTCTTATTATGATACCTACTTATTAGATTTCATTTTTTTTCTACTTATTCTAAATTAAGGCCTTAACAGTGGTTGGAATACTTAAATCTAGGATATTTAAGTAAAAAAATCTCAATAACTGTTCATTTAATCCACAAAGAAAAAATACAGGGTAACAGAAGAAGATTTGGTAAATGTTTTTAATTTAACAAAATTGTATTTTTGTCAACCCCTTATAAGAAAAAAAATCCCCAATGAGTACCTATCTTTGTCATATTTTGCAAAATTTCTCCAAAACGGCACAAGCTTTTTAAATAATTCTTACACTAACAAAAAGGTCCTAAAAATATTAATATTTTTAATTGAGAATTTTATTGTGTATTAAGAGGCTGAATAGAGCTACATTGAAATGCATGGGGATCGTTTTATAATTTCACGTAATTATCGAAAAAAAATTGTACGTATTTCAGGTGGCGGTTTGCAAAACACGATTCCACAAAAATTAACTCAATAGAAAATAATTGCAAAGTTGCTTCTAAAAATACTTTAAATTTTCAACGTCAATTTTTTCTTACGTGGTAGAGCCATACTGCAGCTATATTAGTAGTAGGTATAGTTGTCGCACGAATGGGTCGGCTCGACCGGGGAAGGGCCACGCTCTCACGGAATAACATGTAAAATTGCAGTTTAACCCTGCTGTGTTTCGTATGGTGAGTGTAGAGAACCGGAGAACCTTTTTAGTGGAAACGAGGCATTTACATCTTAGTCCTCACGGGTGACAACGCACCTTTTTGATACGTAATCGAGAATAGATGTAGATGTGTATGGTCCATAGCAACCACTTACCATAAGGTGGACTGTGTGCTCGTTTGTCACCCTTATTCTATTAAAAAAAATTCTGAGATTTCAGTAAAATAATGTTAAGTATTGTAAGCACTCGTACAATTATGTTTCATGTTAATAAAGCTATTGGGCAATTTTGATTTGTAATAAAGTGATTTTACTTTATAGGTTAAATAATTTATTTACCTTTCTATATCAAGAACCGTTTTTCTGTCACTCCTATTGAATTTAACAGTGTTTTCTGAAATTTAGCATCTTTAGATGGATCAGAATCGCGCGCTGATCCGGCTGTTAGATATTGCAAAAATAATCGAAAATATTTATTTTTAATTTCATGCCGAAGACTACCTTGTTTTATTTTATTACGGTCAAATAATATTTTATGGTTATAAAGCAAGTATTTTTGTAAATGTTTTCTATGTAAATGTAAATGTTTTCATTATTTTGTTATTCTATTGTATACAGTTATTATCACGTCTTAGCTTTACACCAAGAATTACATTAGAAATTCTTGATGGGATGCGATGTAACGCGCATACATTATTTTCATCAAGAACTATAATATATATATTTGTTTTTTTTTTTACCAGTAGAGTTTCAACAAAATCTTAAAAAAGTTCAATGAATTAAAAAAATGCCAATAATTATATAATTTCAAGTCAGTGTTTTACATTTAAAGATCAGTTATAAAGAGCCATAGTTATTATTTTCATTTTGATTAATTTAATTCGAGACTAAAATAAATGTGAAAGGGCTTTTATCTGCAATAATAATTTTCATCAAAAATAACATAGACTTATAAAAGTCATATATACACGGTCAATCATACTGAAGATTATCAATTGTACTACAAAATATTTAAAAGACTATTTCCAGTATAATGAACCGAATATCATCATTAATGTTTGACTGGCACACCTAAAAGTTTTATCACATGGCTAAATGATTGACTTTTATATTATGATAAGGTCATGGTTTTCTATAAAAAGTTGCAAGAAATTTTAAATCATGGACCTATTGGTTTGTTTTACTTTTTACTTAATTAGTGAAAAACAAGATGGACTGATCTAAAAGTTTACTTTCTTGTGTAAAAAGTGCTATTTAGAATTTTATGCAAATGATAATTAAAGTTTCTATGTAAATAAGTGTAACATAGCGGGTATTATATTCAATGGTAGCGGCCATCCATATTTGCAAAGTCAGCATCATTTTCTGTACAGAAACCGGCAAACTGTTGCTCAAGGCACTATAAACAAAGCAGCTGATAAAATGTTACACTCATAACTGTTAACAAAAACTGTTTCCGCAAATGGTCTTATAGATAATAGTAACTATTCCGCCGTCTTAGGTGCAGGAGCTATTATTAGATGGAGAAGAGGTAAAATTTTGTTTTAGAAATGCGCAATCAATATTGTTTTGTCTGCAATTGAGCATAAAATAAATAATAACTTCAGCCAAAGAGCATAACTGGCATTATACTCAGGCCCATCAATTGGTATGCAAAAAAATAATTTTACCAGGTTTCAAAAAATCAATCAAAATTCAAAAAAACATAAATATTAAAATCAAAAAATGTATATATGTATGTCTATACATACATATAATGATTTATGGCCGCTTAGTTACTGACGGTGACTCACTATAACATCATACAGTCACGCCGAAACTAAAAGGAGAGAATCACTGTAGAAAAGGTAATAATTTATTGCGGAAATTTTGTGATAAAGTTAAAAAAATTACAAACTTATCCAAGTTAATCTAACTTAGTCAAATTTATCCTTATACGTAAAAAAAAAACAAATAATAAAATAATGAGATGGCGTCAGTTTTTAAGAAGATAGAACAAAAATAAACAAAGAACAAATTTCAAAAAAGTTCAGTATTTAATTGATTATATACCGCTGACATTTAATCACGCTTTTCGAAACCACGCCAGTTGTAAACAATACTTGTGTGAAAAGACAAAATCTTCTTTTCAAATTTCCGAGTTGTAAGTAAATAGGTCACGTGTCAATTTTAATTAAATATATTTTATATGAAGTGATCTTGACTACGTTTCATCAATTAACCATTGGTAAAAATTAAAACAGAAATTTTACGATTGTGTTTACAAAAAACATTATTAGTTGAACCTTGCAGCTTATTCATTATTTTTATTATAAATACCTATAAATGTATATATTATTAATAAATAATTCCCATAATAATTTGGATTATTTTTTATTTTGCCCTATCTGCAATGTTCTACGCTCTATAAAAAATGTGGCGTATGACATGACTGACAATCTTTCGAACGTTTTAGATAATAGGTACAAAGATGTTTTACGTTTTCGTCGCCTCCATATGATATTTTTGTCAGCATAAGTTACCCTTCTATATCTTAAACGAATATAAATATTGCTACAAAGTAAAGTAATAGGCTATACAAGTCCTCTTTTTTTATTTCTGAGAGGGTTTTAGGGCAAGGAAATGCCTGCCGTGCTTCCCCAATGCGGGTTGACGAAAATTGCAATTACAAATTTCATTCGTGCTGTCGGGGATCAAACCCGGAAAAATTTACAGCGAACGCTTTGACCCAGATCTATTAATACGATACAAATAAATACGATTTAGCATAAATAATAAAAAACTCTTACGTACTTGAAACTTGAACACTTGATAGCTCGTGACGCCTACCGGACAAAGCTACAGCACAATGTAATTGAAGATGCGTAACCGCGACATAATTCTCAGTGATGCGCAAGCATAACAGGCAGTATGTCACTTATATAATTGTCATCTCTGCAGTCTATTAATCTTTGCACTTTTATAAGTAATACAGAACGTAGTTGCTAGACGGTGTTGACATCGGCTAAAATCTCTGCGATCGCCGTTTCGTCAAGGTCATTCAGGCTAGTTAAAGCCTTAAGTTTCCATCATATAAATATTGACAAATATATTTATACGATACTAACTCAATTGTTTTGCCTTCCCGGAACCCCTCCACTAACAGTTAAACTTTAAGTTTTGGTATTAAAGTTCAAATTGACTTTTAAGTATTATTACGAATCTTTTGTATGGGAATATAGAAAAGTGTTGTTTTTAGACTTTTACAGGCAATTTTTTTAATTTTTCTCTCCGTAAGAACCATCTTCGTACATCAAGGAATATTATATAAAAATAATTAGCGATATCGGTTCAGCTGCTCTCGAGATTTGCGCTTAACAACACATTCAGCGAGTCATTTTTACATTATAGATTATTAAATACTCATTAAAAAAACTCTCGTGTGACAACGGGCAGACATGAAGGCAGACATCGTTGACATTCGTCGTTGACAATATTTCGTTCGGCCTGTACCACATAATTATTAATTACAATTTAATATTTAGAACTTAGGTTTTTATACGGGATCAGGGTGATAAACGAGCACACAGTCCACCTGATGATAAATGGATGTTGTGGCCCATAGACATCTACATCTATCCTCGATTAAGACTGTAGGTGCGTTGTTACCCCTTAAGCCTAAGATGGAATACCTTGTTTCCAGTGAAAATGGTATCCGGTTCACCACACTCACCAAACAAAATACAGCAGCCGTTTATCAAGCTGCTATTATACGATGGTAGTCCGTGAGAGCGCGTTCCTACCCCGGTCGAGCTGACTCATTCCAGCTACAACCATAATATATCGCAGCCAAACTTTCTAAGTCGGCTCCAAAATCGTGGATTATTGCTTGTGACAATATTATCCATCATCAGATAGCATTGGTTTATGACAACTACCTAATATTTAAGATCGATAATTGCTCAACCCAAGCAAAGATAGGGCGTCCCGCTGGCACTATGTATATTTAGAAAATGTAACTATTTAACGACTTTTTCCTGTATGTTGGAAGCAGTTTACATTCATAAATTATATAAGGACAAACACCCAGACCCGGATATTAATTTGTAGGCCATACATATACGTGTACCGTGCCGGATTCGAACCCACGGCACTAAGCGCCACAAGTCAATGCTGCAAGCCACGGAGCGGTCAAATATGACTTTCATTACAATATCTAAGTGCTACAAAACGTTAAAATATACAATATTTATTAACATAATAAGCAAAACTTATATTGTCATACGAGTACATTCCTACTCCCCACGGTATTCTAATGGTTTTTTAATCATTATATTGAAATGAAAAACGCGTAAACTATCCAACGGTAAGACATCTGCAAACAAATCGTAGCAAACAAGGCTACAAAATGCGTTGTTAGCTACGATTTGTTTATATATAAAACGTTTTTCCCTATTTTCCACCTTTGTAGGCGGAAGTTTTTCTTCAAAATGTAATGGGACCACCATTGACATATAGCCGATTTAATAAAAGAAGAATCATTAAAATTGATTCACAATCTGCGAAGATAGTGCGTAACATACATACAAAAAAAAGAACATGCACTCGAACTAAGAACCTACCCCTTTTTGAAGTCGGTTAAAAATTCCCTCGCACACCGTTGAATTTTTGTCCTCACGGGTGACAACGATCCCTACACGCATAGATGACAGTGATCAAGTAGACCGTTTGCTTGTATGCCTCTCTTACTTGTATGAAGAAAGCAAGAATTATACAAAATTAAATATCTTACCATTAACTTTCTCCCATCCAACTCTTTTTCTTTTACAAAGTCGTCAAACTCCTCCATATCCCATTTCTGCAGCAGTGACAGCACATCCTCTAGATCTAATTCTTCTAATTTTACTGCAATCTTTCCCTTTGTTTCCATTTTTATTTCCTCACTAACAAACATACGGACATTATTAAATAACTTTAGAATTATTCACGCACTAAAGTTGCTTTAGGTGAAGCCTTTTATATTTTTCTAATTATAAATTACAAATTTTATTCGAATTAAACAGGTTATTCAATAATAATATTTACTCTAAAAATGAGTATGTATGTAATGTATGACCGAAAATAAATATACAAAGAATAATTAGATTATGAAGAAATAAATAAAACGTCTTTTTAAAAATGATCTCTGTTTAAAATTACTATATTTAAAAAAATGCTAGTAATTGAAAATTTTCTTTCTTTATCGGTAAATCATCTACGTATAAGTTTTATGTCAAATAAATAACGCGTAGCTAATTGGAAAACGAAATGTTTTTCTTTTTCTTATTACAAGCCAGTGCTTAACTGCAATACTTTAAAATTAAAATTTAACCTTAAAAAAGGAGCAACAAAAAAACATTCACTATATTTCAAAAATAAAAAACACAACAAGTACACACTCACAACACATTCAAATCAAATTGAATATCTCCTCTTTCGAGAGGTAATACAACTGATCTAATTAAAGACCACCTTCAAAGAGCGTGGACGACACTCGAAGCATCAAAGTCTGTGTGGCGTTGCGAACCGACTCAATGGTTTAATTTGCTTGATTGGAAGCATGTAGCTGTACCGCATGTACTTCAGATCAGTTCACTGGTTTCATATACTTATACGGACCGTTTTGTCACTTTACTAAGGTACTGTTTATTTGCAAAGTAACTATACAGTGTCATATCGATATAGCGTTTGAAATAACATGTACCTAGTACCTAGGTTGTTTTTATTTATAGCTGTTATAATGTCTTCCAGACCGATTTCGATCACGGCGGCCAGTCACAACGGAGACTAGTCATTTGCGCAATACAGGATTATAGTGCTCAAGTGTATGCGCAAGCAGAAGTGCATTCTCTATTCTCTCACTCTCAGTGCGATGGGACGGTAATCCGACAGGAGAGAGATCAGACGCAGGACCAACGGCTTTATGTGCTTTCTGAGGCACAGGGTGAAACACCGCCTACTTCCTGGTTCAGTACTGCTGCTGAGAACAGAACTTTATCTTAATAGAAAGGCGCAAAGGATTTTGGCCCGACACGGGATTTGAACTCGGGACGACGAGTATACGACCACTAGACCAACGGGCAGTGGATTTCTTTTGATAAAACTTTAGCGATAAGTTCATAGGCACTTACAGCCAAGTTCAAACAAAGAAGGCTGCAGATGCTTTGTTACCGTAAAGAATGATGGAGAAGAAGTGAAGATGGAATGCCTTATAGCCTATAATTATAGTGGCTCTCTAGCTGAAGCGAATATAAAATTAAAATTAAAATTAAACATTTTGTGCAGCCGACTTCAATATAAGTTATTACGAATAACTCAAAACCTATTGATCTGACCTTGATGAAATTCATATGGGACCATACGAGAAGTATCAGCTTTCATATAGAAAAAGAATCATCGAAATCGGTTCACCCAATAAAAAGTCCTGAGGTAACACACATAAAAAAAACATGCAGTCGAATTGAGTACCGTCTCCTTTTTGGAAGTCGGCAGAAAACACTGTTGAACTTAATTTCATTTGGTAACCGCAGTTTTTTTATTATTTTGAATTTCTATCAAGAAGCCACTGCTGCTCATTTTGTTTCGGTTACCCTCTTTCTCCTCTTACGACACTCATGGGACTATATTAGGTAGTGAATATTCTTACAATGAGTTACAATAAACCTAGCAAGCTAACAGCATAGCAAAGTGGCGAAGCAATCAGCTTTGTAGCGGTTTCTAACGGTCGCCGTTGAGCAATCAGTTTCAAAATAGAAGGTTCAGATGCCTGGGTGATCAGTAATCGATTGCTGAAAACAGAATTTCAAAATTCAAAACCGTTCTCGAGATAATCGTGGGACAGACGGACAGACGGACAGACGGACAGACATCGTGAAATCAATAAGTGACTTCGCAAGCTTCGCCACTTAATAAGTATGTGAACGAAAATTATATACATGAGAGCAGCTGGGTGCAATGATCCTTGTGTTGACCCCCAGCTAATTGGTTTACAGCACTGAGACAGTTGACCTCATATAATAGAATTACACCTATCCGTGTTAAATCCTAAGTAGATATCCTACTAAGCACATAAGAGCAGCATAGCATAAGAGCGGGGTAGTTCAGACGCTGAGCGCTCGCCATAAATTTCATAACACTCGGAAACCCTGGTCCGATGCCCGCCGGAACCAATATTTTTTTTTATAAGATATGGATGACAAACGAGCATCCAGTCCAACAGATGGTAAGTGGTTACGGTGGCCCATAGACATCTAAATCTATCCTCGTTTGCGAATTAAAATGCAGATGCGTTGTCAGCCGTGAGAACTAATATGGAATGCCTCTATTCCAGTAAAAAGGGTCTCCGGTACTCTACACTCACCATACGAAACACATCAGCATTAATCTGCTATTTTACGCTGGTATTCTGTGAGAGCGTGGTCCTTCCCCGGTCGAGCCGATTCATTCGTGCTACAATTATACAATTAATATAGCTGCATCATGGCTCTACCACATACAAAAATTATACGTGATATATATAATTATAAATTGCTATTGATAGAGCTGATTTACTACATAGAGTGGCATTCTACGAGTATATAAGTCCTCAGTGGTGACAACTATTCTGTAAAAAATAACACTAGGATTATCTCCTGTATCGTGGAGGCAAAATCAGACATAAATTGCACAAGGACAAACATTCAGACTCAGAGGAATTTTTTGTAGGCCGTACAAATACTTGTTAAGCGCGGGATTCGAATCCGCGGCCCTCAGCTCCGCAACTAAAACTAAGCTATAACGCCACTTAGCTGTTTTTATTTCACGTTGTTTAAAGAAACCCATGGAATGCAATAGCCACTTACCACCCAGTGGCCTGTTAGTTGTCTTGTCACTTCTATGTTATAAAAAATACAGTTCAGTTTCATCACGAATGGGTCGGCTCAACTAGGAATGGACCAGACCCAGATCGCACACAATACTAGCTAAAAATAGCAGTTTAACTATGTTGTGCTTCAATACAAGCAACGAAAGCTGGAGACGCTCTTTACTAGTAACAAGGTTAAATTTTAGTCCTCAGGTTGTTGTCTATGAGCCACAGTATCAAATATCTACCATCAGTAGAACAATATGCCCGTTTACCTACCCCTATTCTTAAAAAAGTGTGTATACACACTTTTATACGCACGTAAGAAGTTATACTTTTTTAGCCGAACAAAACAAAAATAACTAAAATAAAACACGTTTTATAGATTCATATATATTTTAATAACTGTTATCACTTCTCACGAAAACTTGACAGTTGACAGTCAATTACCAACTGAAGTTGTCGCTTTTAGGTTTCGGTGTGCGCGCATATCGTAACAAATTCATGATGTCGTTTTTAGGTGACGGTGTGCGCGTGCGTCGTAAAAGAAACACTCATCAGTTTTCTCAAACGCGCCAAAAGAAGTATAACTTTAAAATAAATAAAAAACCTAACATAATATTGAAGTACCGAAAACAAAACCGAGATATTTAGCTGCGACAATAAAATTGGACGAGACAATTCGAGTCACGAACAACGTGATGTTTTCGTAGCAAAGTTACGGGTTAATTTAATTGACCAAGGTGAGGTCTGACTGACAAAATATGTTGGTTAATATATTTTTTATAATGTTGACGTTGCAAACGACCTTGTATCAAATATGTGGCTATTTAAGCTATTTGTAACAAGATTCCCTGTAATACTACTGAGTTCATCATCATCATCATTACAGCCTTTCACAACTCCACTGCTGAACATAGGCCTCCCCCTAGGAATGCCACAAAGCACGGTCCTGAGCCACCTGCATCTATCGACTTCCTGCATGTATTGCCAGGTCGTCACTCCATCTCGTGGGGGTCGCGCTACACTTCGCTTACCGGTACGAGGCTGCCACTCAAGAACCTTTCTTCCCCATCGGTTGTCGGTTTTTCGAGCTATATGGCCGGCCTACTGCCACTTCAGCTTACTGATCCGTTGGGCTATGTCGGTTACTCTGGTTCTACTGCGGATATCCTCATTCCTAAGTTTATCACGCAGAGAAACCCCGAGCATAGCCCTCTCCATATCTCGCTGAGCGACCTTGAGCTTCCTCATACGGCCAGCAATGAAGGACCACGTCTCAAATCCGTAAGTCATCACTGGCAACACGCACTGGTTGTACTATTTCGTTTTAAGGTTTTGAGGTATGTCTCACGAGAAGATGTGTCGTAGTTTCCCGAACGCTGCCCAGCCGAGTTGAATCCGTCGATTGACCTCTCGGTCGAAGTAAGACTTACCTAGTCGGACTATTTGTCCCAGGTAAACGTACTCGTCAACAACTTCTAACTTAGTGCTCACAATAACTACCGGCATAGGTGTGTGGCGGCGCTGTCGTCGCGCCACAAGCGAAACACATCGAAGCCTAAATCGCGCTATCAAAGTTCCGAAATTAAAGCAACATATATAGAATAGCTCCGAACTATCATACGGAGCGCTGGCCGCTCCCCGGGCAAAAACAACTTGCCCGGCGGGAGATCTCCCCTTTTCCTTCCACCGGCTACAGTGGTGACCCCGACGTGATATGAACACGCAACCAACAATCTTCGGAAACTACAATTTCAAAAACTTCGTCATCTTACTCAAGTACCCCATTCATTCGCTCCCGAGCAGATATTGTCTGCAGTCTTAACATTCTGCAAGCCATCTAGCTTTACGAAAGGTTCATTGCAGCACTGGAATAATAATGCTTCCTGTTCCTTCAAGCTACTCTCTGCGCTACAGTGTTCGGCACGGCTCTGAGCCTTACTGCTCGCCTCTGCTTCACGGCACTCTCGCAGATTACTTGCCTTCTTCTCGACTCACCGCAGACTACAAGGCAATCCCTGGCACTTGCTCCGGCTCATCGTTCTCACCGGCATCACTTGCAAGTGCGTAGTACGGCATGCATTACACACCGGCATATCATTCGCACCGGCGTCACTTGCCCTTACGCACACAGCATGCATTCCCCACCGGCATTTAAGGACGCACCGTCAATCGGACTGCACTATCGACCTCCGGTCTGAGCAGGGGGGTGATGTGGCGGCGCTGTCGTCGCGCCACAAGCGAAACACATCGAAGCCTAAATCGCGCTATCAAAGTTCCGAAATTAAAGCAACATATATAGAATAGCTCCGAACTACCAATCGGAGCGTTGGCCGCTCCCCGGGCAAAAACAATTTGCCCGGCGGGAGATCTCCCCTTTTCCTTCCACCGGCTACAGACATTACAAACATGGACATTAAACATGATCTTTGTTTTGTCCATGTTCATCCTAAGACCTATTCGTTGGGAGACACTATTGAGGTCATTGAGCATGGTGCTTAGGTCCTCCAGCGATTCTGCCATAAGGACTATTTGTCGGCAAATCGTAGGTGAGTGATGTACTCGCCATTGATGTTAATACCGTATCCTTTCCAGTCCAGAAGCTTGAAAACGTCTTCCAATGCAGCGGTGAAGAGTTTCGAAAATATAACATCACCCTGTCTTACACCTCTGTGCAATTAAAAATAACCATCGTAGCTCTACTGTATAAGCACTTCAGCACTTCGATATACCGACAGTCAACTTGGCACCACTGAAGGGACTGCAGCACCGCCCAAATTTCGATGGAATCAAAGGCTTTCTCATAGTCCACATACGCTAGACATAGTGGCAAATTGTACTCTTCGGACTTCTGTACAATTTACTGAAGGGTATGTATGTAGTTTATGGTGTTAAAACCCTTTCGAAAACTGGTTTGTTCGGGAGGCTGGAAGTCGTCAAGTCTGCGCGCGAGACGATTCGAAATAACTCACGAAAACAGCACGTAGACGCGGCTCAGAAGGAAAATAGGTCTGTAGTTCTTCAAGAGAGAGTTGTCACCTTTCTTGAAGCACAAGACCACCGCGCTTCTGCTCCACGCCTCCGGTGTAATGCCACCATGGAGGACGGAATTAAAGAGCTTCTGAAGGACTTCAAGTACTGGTCTTCCACCCGCTTTCAGAAGCTCCGCTGTTTTCATTCCTTCCTCACCTGGGGACTTGCCGTTTTTAAGGTGGAGAGCCATTCTAATCTCGCTCAGACTGACGTCCGGAATATCTTCGGAATAGTGTCGTATAAGACTCGCTCTTAGATCGTTACTCACACTTACGTGTAGCTTCAACGATGACGTGTACAGCTGCCCATAGAACCTCTCAATCTCATTTAAAAACTCAGGTGCCCCGGAAACGATGCTGCCACAGTCAGTCTTCAGTCTTGACAGTTTGCTCTTTCTGGCAGACAGATCTCTGGCAAAGATTTTGGAGCTTTGGTTCCGCTCGATCGCTTCGTTAATACAAGCTATATTGAAGTTGCGTAAGTCCCGCCGCATGCATTTGGATATCTGTCTGTTCAGTTGCCTGTATGATGTCAAATCTGTTAAAGAATGTAGCTTCATCTCCCGTCTAACAGCCATGAGATTGAGAGTGTCCGACCGCATGGACAGTTTCCACGAGCTTGCCATTCATATCGTCCACTTCATTGCAGTCTTCTAGGTACTGAAAACTGTTTTGTAACTGGAGCTGAAAGGTTTCGGGACTTTGGAATAGAGCACGAGGGGGACGGAGCGTTGACTTCATTAGGCGAGACCTCTCCAACTTAACGTTTAAGTTCAGTGTGCCACCTACCATTCGGTGATTGCTACCAGTTTTCACCCTCGCTATCACGGAGACATCACTGAACAGTTGTCGTCTGGTCGTCATAATGAAATCAATCTCATTTTTTGTCGAACCGTCGTGGCTCGACCAGGTCCACTTCCTGTGGGGCCACTTCTGGAAGAAAGAGTTCATCGTAAAGAGTCCCTCTTTCTCCATGAAGTCAGCCAGCTGCTGGCCCCTTGGGTTCCGTTGCCCTATTCCAAATTTCCCTACCTTATGCTCACCGTTTTCTCTTGTGCCTAGTTTTGCGTTGAAGTCTCCCAATAACACCGTATAGTGGGTTTTGGACGAATGCATGGTTCTAGAGATATCCTCATACATTTCCTCCACCTCCTCATCGGGGTGTGCCGAGGTTGGTGCGTAAACCTGTATGACCTTCAGCGAATACCGTTTGGTGGTTCTGAGTATAAGGTACGCAGCCCTCGTCGACACACTCTCAATCTTTACAACGTTGTTAACGAGAGACTTGTGGACGATAAATCCGACACCTCCTTGGGACAGATAGTCGCCCTCCCGGTGATAGAGCAAGTTGCCGGATTCGAGGATTACCGTGTCCTCCCCCTCTCTTCGGACTTCAGATAATCCTATAATATGCCAGCGTAACTTGTATATCTCTTCTTCCAGCTCCACGATCTTCTCGTCAGTCCCCAGGGTGCGTGCGTTGTATGTTGCCAGGTCGAATCGTCTTAGGTGGCAACCGAACCTCCACCGGAGATTCTTAGCACCCCCTGCCCCACCGTTACCATGGTCGCCAAGGTATCCAGGAATAGCGGGGCCGCCGGGGACTGGGGGCCGTTTCTTTGTTACTCTCAACATAGGGGGGTACTTGGCATAGTTGCCACGCTTGGAGAGCGGGTTGGCAACCGCAGTTTTTTTTATAGTAAGTTTGTTGTTATCAGGAACATGCTGCTGCCCATCTCCTGCCTGTTTCCCCTTTGTCGCCTTTTACGAGACCCACAGGAAGATACGGGAAGATTTGAGTCTGAGTTGCCATAGTCTAAATTTAGGGCACATGTAAAAATCATTCTAATGAAATAATGTTATTATAAATGAGATAATTACATATATGATGAGGATTGACATTGACATTCTTGTACGTGGTAGAGCCATGCTGCAGCTATATTAGTTGCATAGTTGTAGCACAAATGTGGCCGCTCGATCGGGGAAAGACCACGCTCTTAAAGAATACCAGCGTAAAATAGCGGCTTAATGCTGCTGTGTTTTGTATGGTGAGTGTAGAGAACCGGAGACTCTTTTTAATGGATAAGTTCCGTCTTAGTCCTCACGGCTAACGACGCATCTGCATTTTGATTCGCGGACGAGGATAAATTTAGATGTCTGTGGGCCACAGGAACAACTTACCATCAGATAAATCAGATATACTGTGTACTCACTTCTCACCCCTATCCTTTAAAAAAATTAAAAAAATACTTTCACATAATGAGCTTTCTTATATTTTCTAGATCTATATATACATATATTTAAAGTTAAATTTTAACTGTTAGGAAAAAAGCAGTCAACTTGTGAGTTTCCTGCCGCTTTTTCGCACAAGGTCTCCCACAGTAGAGACGTTGGAGGGAGTTGTTTAAGCAATGGCGTTATTTTATTTGATTTTCTAAAAGGATCTTTTTTATAGGATAACGTTGACAAGCGAGCACACAGTATACCTGATGGTAAGTGTTTGCTATGGCCCATAGAGCCTTGCCAGCCGTAAGATGGAACGCCTCTTTTTCAGTCAAAAGATTCTCCGGTTCTCTACACTCACCATACAAAACACAGCACCATTAAGCTGCTGTTTTACACTGGTATTCTGTGAGAGGGTGGTCCTTCCCTGGTCGAGCCGACTCATTCGTGCTACAACTATACAATTAATATAGCTGCAGCATGGCTCTACCACGTAGAAAAGTGCTTTCTAAATGCCAATTTTTACTTTGAAATATAAAATAACAACCTTTACGAAACAGTAAGGCCATAAGCTGAAATATCTCCTTGCTCCTTGCCATCAAGTATACCGTAAGTTTAGCTTTTTTATAAAATAAGGGTGACAAATGAACACACAGTTCACTTGATGGTAAATGGATACAGTATAACCATAAAAATCTCCACTCCATACTCCAGTCGAGTATGGAAATAGCTCCAGCATGGTACTACCACGTAAAGAAATCTTTGCTGGCTACCTGTTGGCAGTGAAGATTGGCGTAAAAAGTTAGATCAAAGGTAGTTAATCAAACAATGTTGTATAAGGAGAAGGGTTAATTAACTTACTATCCGATATTTGTATCCTTTATTGGATAGTAATTACTTTTAAACATCAGTCAATAAGGTTTCAAATGACTTGTTTCTAAACTTAACATGATATGTAGATACGATTTGTTACAGATTAGACGCTTAAGCAGAGGTTACAAAACCTAAAATCGTACATTCCGAATTATTTTAAGTTGACAAATAAAATATTACAAAACAGTCTCTATATGATATTACGTATAGTTGATATTCGTATGTTTGAAATGCTAATGAGAAGATACAGCGTTGGTCAAAGCGCAACTAGAGGCAATTGTCAAAGATGATATCATTCATTAGGATGACTAACATGTTTTGCCTTTCTCACTGACAGATCTGCATACTGTGACGACATGTATGCCCTATTGTCCAAATACAAAGAGATACTGGATTCAGAGCCAATTCTCCTTCTCGTAATATCATTATCAACCTGTAAACAGGACACTACTCGACAGACCGAATCCGGTTTGAAGGGAGACATTGGTTTTTTTTTTATACAGATTATATTATAATACAATTGTTATAAAGTTTAATTTAGTGGTAAATTTAAGTTTAGAAATGCCTGGGAAGATAAAAAAACCTGGCGGAACTTTAAAAATTAACAGAAAATATTTTCCATAATCGCCACACACTATTTCTAATAGTACTACCCTGTCTAACTATATAATTGTTTTAAACATGATATACCGTTTCAAACAACTGAATTGCTGCAATTATATACTAATTTATTAATAAAAGTTGGTCTCAGCCTCCAAGTTGGACTCTAAGAAAACCAACGCCCACAAATATCCTTATCTCGCTCTAAGCGGAAACCAACATACGTAGTCAAACGACATTTCTAGAATTAAAAAATATAGTAGATATAAGTAAGCTATTTATCCATCCATTAAATTGGTAAATAGACAAATTACTCATTCGAATATGGGTGTTTTTTTTACTTATTATTAGCCAGTACTTTTTTTTTAAATACTAGTAATGCTATTAAACATTACTAATATTCCCTTTAACCACTTCTGGTAAGCTTAAAATGCTTGTGTTAGAAGTGGTTCACGACAGTAGTCGAATGGCGGGTTCGAACCCACGACCTTTCCAGTTCGCGGCCCGCGCCCTGCCATTAGGCTACTGACGCTTCTATACTCGCTTATGTACTTAACTACAATCCCACTTATTGGTAAGTTTTTTTTTATAGAATATGGGTGACAAACGATTACACAGTCCACCGGATAGTTAGTGAATTCTGTAGCCCATAGACATCTAAATCTACCCTCGATTGAGAATCAAAATGGAAATGAGTTATCACCCTTGAAGACTAAAATGGAATACCCTGTTTTCAGTGAAAAAGGGTATCTGGTTCTCTACACTCACAATACGAAACACAACAGCATTAAGCTGCTACTTTAAGCCCATAATCTGTGAGCGCTTGTTCCTTCCCCGGTCGAGCCGACCCATTCGTGCCACAACTATAATATAGCTGCAGAGTGGCTTTAGGGCGTATAGAATGTAAGTATATTGTCTTTATTTTTGTGTCTCTTACACTGTATTAAAGTTAAATCAGATATTTCTCTTCGTCTTCTTCTTTAGTAGCACGTAAAATTCCACTATTGGACCTGAGCCTCTCGCGTTATAAGAAAATTTGCGTTAGTCGTCACGATTAGCAGGCAAATTGAAGACCAAAGTACCGTACCGTACCCGTCGCCGGTCTGGTTTCCTAACGTGGTCATTTATTTTTTCTCTCAATCCGGGACGCCCTCAAATTATTATAGTTTTAAAAATAAAACACATGTCCAAGTAATGTTTACTAATCAAGAGAAAACATAATATTAAAATTTAAGAAAACTTAAAAATCACGCTTTGAACATTAGCTGTGATGATTCTAGAAGGAATTACGCTGGTGATTCTGATCAGTATACTAGGTTACTTATTAAATTATTGTATTATCATCGGTCCGCGATACGAGTGCTTTTCAAGACAATCGGCGTTCTACAAGTTGGTGTAAACTACATTAAAAGATTCCGTTACATAGATAGATACACGTTAAGGTAATAAAAGCGTGTTTATATACGTGGTAGAGCCATGCTGCAGCTATATTTCTGGTATAGTTGTAACACGAATGGGTCGGCTCGACCGGGGTAGAACCACGCTCTCACAGAATACCAGCGTAAAATAGCAGCTTAATCCTGCTTTGTTTCGTATGGTGAGTGTAGAGAACCGGAGACCCTTTTTACTGGAAAAGAGGCATTCCATCTTAGTCCTCACGGGTGACAACGCATCTGCATTTTGATTCGCAAACGAGGATAAATGTAGGTGTCTATGGGCCACAGCAACCACTTACTATCTGGTGGACTGTGTGCTCGTTTGTCATCCTATCATATAAAAAAAAAATAATCTTATACAGAAACGTAGGCTGACTATTATATTCAATACAGCAAAAAATATTACAGAGAAATAACTATGTAGTAGAGAGCGATTCAAATACGCGGCCCTCAGCGCAGTAACACATTGCCAAGCTCCTGTGACGCGGAGCTGGCATTGACGAGCATGAGATGGTAAAACTGGTTTGTAGTTTTCGGACTCGCATCCCTCAATGATGGAACAGGCTTTCATGCTGCTACGCATTTGTTTGTTCAAGCGGGATATTTTTACGTATTTTGGTGACAGTAGGACACAGATGAAAGTCCTAAGTAAGTAAGTTATACGTGGTAGAGCCACGCTGCAGCCATATTACGGTTGAAGTAACTGGGTTGTCTCGACCGAGGAGGGACCACGCTCTCACAGAATACCAGCGTAAAATAGCGGCTTAACGCTGCTGTGTTTCGTATGGTGAGTGTAGAGAACCGGAGACCCTTTTTACTGGAAACGAGGCATTCCATCTTAGTCCTCACGGGTGAGAACGCGTTTTCATTTTGATTCGCAAGCGAAGATAGATGTAGATGTCTATGGGCCACAGCAACTACTTACCATCAGGTGCACTGTGTGCTCGCTTGTCACCCTTATTCTATAAAATTAAGTCGGGACTGTCTTGGAAAGTGGGACTTATTGGTCACGTTAGTTATACCGCAATCCATTGAAAGTTATAAAATCTTTCTGCTTTTTCCCATAGTTGCTTCTTAGGACATCCGTGTGATGTCCTAAGAAGCAATCCTTCTTAATCGCTACAGTCGCGAATCATATTTTGTTAAATATACAACCGGACACTGACCTGCAAATTCCAAAAAACGCAAGAAATTTCAATTTCGCGGGCCACCCTGGAGCTTCCATCTTAATATAAACATCTTAAGACGAGGCCTGGGATTCGACTTGATATTAAAATTGATTTGGAATAAAAGAAAAGGAGGATCTCAATTCGTAGAATTTTTTTATTTTCAGCGATAACTCTAAATACCTGTTTCTATCTGTTATCACTTATTAAAAACAACTTTAATAATTTCTCTGATATAAACTGCAGGAAAATTAACATACCACCTACGCTTTAATGTATTATTATGTTATTATTATCACACGGGCAAACGCAGGTGCAGAAGCTAGTTCTTTAATTTATACAAATAAATAAAATTCAAGTGTCTGTTTGTAATGTCAAAATAACAGATTTTTACTTGTACATGAAAGTATATACTGTACTCATAGAATTATTACGCATTTGCATAATAATTCTATGGCTGTACTTATAAAAAAAAATTGTCTGTCTCTTTGTTCCAGCTAATCTCCGAACTGGCTGGACCAATTTTGACGAGAATTTCATTACCAGATAGCTGATGCTATAAGAAGTAATTAAGGTTACTTTTCTTTTAGAAAAAGAATTAGGGTACCGCGCAAAAAAATCCTATGCAATCAAATTAAAAAAAAAGAAAAAGAAAAAAATAAAAAGAATTAAAAAAAATTGTAATAAATTCCACGAGGATGAAGCGCCGGGAAACAGTATGATAATATAATGAAAAATAATATTATTCCACATAAATAAATAAACACATTATTAGATAAAAATCAATTTATTTAATTTTGTTTATTGTGTATATATATATAAAGTTGATAACAAAAGAAAAAAATAGAAAACGATTATTAACTACTTTGAGTAAGAAACGCTGGGAATATAAAATAAGTCCGTAAAAACTAGTTTCATTTAAGTATTATGATTAAGGTCGTATGTCTTCATATATCACAAGCAGTTCATCTAAAAATTAACTTAACCTGCACAGAACGTCATACATTTTGTGGACTACTTCTGTGCCACCAAACCCAATGTAACAGGCGTTGTGACTTGGATGCACTTTTCCGGGAGTTATGGATAGTTGGTGCCTCGCTCTGCCCACATACAGCGTCTCGCCTGAAACCGTTCTACCACCAGGTATCGCGCCAGGTGGTACGTTACCGTTAGAAGCTGGAACCCATCTAAGGTTTTCAGGTCTTGCGCAAAGAACCTCAATATTCTGTACTGGTATCTCTTTTCCGCTATACGTGACCGTGGCTGCATTGTGTCTCACAGATAGCTTGCCGGGAATCAGGTCTCCATTGTGCCAAGCTCGAATCACCCAAAGCGGACTTCCGTCCCATCCTTCGTGGCCTCCTAAAACTGCTTTTCCCGTGAGATGCCCAGCTGTAGTCGCTGTTGTAGGTACCCAATCGAAGTCTCCAGATGTTTCCGCAATCTGTACCTCTGATCCTGTCGTTGTGTTTGATGATTCACCGTGATATATATAGTTCGTTACATATGTTGGCTGACTCGTATCGTGTGGTACTGGTACAGGAATCATCATTGTTCCAGGTACAAAGTAAGGGTAAGGCGCGGAGGTTTGTCCGTGATCGAACGGGTAATGTGGGGGATGGTGAGCAGGAGGGTAATGTGGAGGTTGTGGCGGAGGATGGTGTGGGTTTGGAGTATAAGGCCACGGCGGAGGAGGTCCGTAGTATGGAGGAGGTGGCCCTTGTGGTGGATAGCTCATTTTGACGTCACAATCACTCCACGCAGTTATAAATTGAAAGTACTAAGGAATGTTCTTTCATAATACATTTTATATGCCGCGATCGGCAGCTATAATCTTATCACTTGTCTGATAAAGATATCGCCAGTCCGATACCTTGATGCTTTGAATCATATAATACGTAAAAATTAGTCATTGTATGGCACTGAAAACTATTTTGATTACCTGTAACCTGTTTGAAACATGGTATTACATATTTCAGCGTGATAGAGCCATGCTGCAGCTACATTATGGCTGCATTATGAATCTGCTCGACAGTGGTAGGACCATGCTCTCACAGAATGCAAGCGTAAAATAGCAACTTAATGCCGCTGAGTTTCGTATGGTGAGTGTAGAGAACCGAAGACCCTTTTTACTGGAAACGAGGCATTCCATCTTAGTCCTCAGAGGTGATAACGCGTCTGCATTTTGATTCTTAATCGAAGATAAAGCTAGATGTCTGTGGGCCACAGTATACACTTACCATTAGGTAGACTTATGTGCTCATTTGTCAACCTTATTCAATAAAAGAAATCAGTCGTACCGACGTTCCTTTTTTAGTAGATAACAAATAAATAATTGATGGAACACAACTGTTCTATAAGCATAGAAAGATTAATAGAAAAACAGAAAAATAAAACGATATTTATCATAAAATAGTTTATTTTTTAATTATACCCCTTAATACAATGTAATCAAAACACAGTTGATAAAATAAAATTTTATGAATGTTATCGCGTTTAATTTTTATTCCTGATTTGAAGTTATATGCAGCACCTTTAATGAGGACCCCGACTTCGGAAATTCAAAATAAATAAAAGAACGCAATGGAATCCGTAAAATTATTTTTATTCGCTGTATGTTATTCGTGTAAATAAAAGAAATTATTTTAAAACAAAATTATTGAAAGACTTAAGTAACAAAATAAATTAATAACCTTTGAGTTTGGAAAAATTTTCATTTACACTAAAAAGAGGAAGCTTCTAGAAAGTATACGCTCTTCACCATTATATATATATACAAAATTTTACTATAAACAACAGTTTGATTGAAAACTACTACTCTTTATTCATTTTTAAATTAAAGTAAACTAAAAAATAGCCCATATGCATGCAGCTGCTGACTACGAAAAAGTCGACTGTACTTCTTTAATGTGTGTTGGTGGAACTTCACATGCTATTAAAATGTTTTTCATTTCTTAGACATGTTGTACAATAAGTACGAGTCATTACTAAAGAAAGAAAGAGATATACACAAGTCTGGGGAATCAAATCGTTTATCACCAAGATGAATAGAGAAATGTAAAACATGTAAAGGCTGTTCTGAGTTCCTTGCGATTCACGAAAGTAGGCTTAGTTTATTGGTAAAGTACGGCGGTATCCAGTGTCTTAAATGCTTTTAAATAATATTCAGCCGATTTAATTAGAGTAATATGTACAGAACGACGGATTATTTTTTGTCACTGGCATCAGGAGTACGTAGTTTTGACTTAATTTTTTTTTAATTAATTAAAATAATGTTTTTCACTCAACGGACATTTAGCAATTAGATAGCGTAATACTGTTTTTTATTATGAAATTGTATACGATACAAATATATACTGACGTACAAAAAATGTTCGTCTATATCAAATGCTTTCTATAAATCTTTGTTTAAGCGCGCATTCTCCTGTTGTCGTTTATATCGTAAGATCAATTATTCTTATGTTATGAACTCTCAAAATATGCTCCATGGTGCAGTGGTTACGGCACTTACGGCTGTGGGTTCAAATCCCGCAGGGAACAAGTATTTGTATGTCCTATAAATAATTGCTTCGGGTCTAGATATATGTCCTTGTGCAATTTATGTTTGTAAACTGCTTTAACGATACAGGAGAAAATACTAGTTTAACGTGTTTGAAGTGAAAACTTCTTTAGAATCATTGTTATTTGAAAATAGATGAAACGAAAAAGCGACACTAAAAATAAGCCAACATGTATAGGATTTAGCCTACGAAAGAATGAGATAGAATATAGTACACAGTTTTTCCTATTATCTCGGTCTCCTTTTCTGTAGGTTTCACTCCTACCGCATGAGAACTGCACACATGTTTAAAAAAAAATTAAAACAAAACATATAAGTGTCTTCCTTTGATAACTCGGTGACGGTAAAAGATAATGTCATTGGGCCGTCAAGTCAAAACCACAGCGCGGAAAACACACCGATTTCCATCCATAAGTGCTGGCCATACGAATGATTTGATGAGGTCCGAGCGGCGGGAGCTGTTGTGGAGGCGGACATGTCGTTCCGGATTCATTACCACTGGAATTTTAATTTTATTTAATATAAATAAATATAATTGAATTATGTTTATTACTCATTCAAATAAGTTTGTGTGTGTGTGTGTGTGTGTGTGTGTGTGTGTTTGTGTGTGTATGAAAGAGAGAAAGAGTAGTAGAGCCACGTTGTAGCTATATTATGGTTACAGCATGATTGGAGTATGATAGAATCTAATATTTTCAATCCTATTCTTTATTCGCACGGTTAGAAGGTGGGTGTGGGTGTACGTGTGCGTGCTTGTGTGTGTGTATGTACGTGTTTGTGTGTGTGTGTAAGAGAGAGAGAGAGAGAAAGATAGAAAGGGCGGGAGAGAATGTAAGTGTGTGTGTGGGTGCGTGCGGGTGACATTCACGTTCAGATCTACGAGTTGCGTAAAGTATGGGTTCCAGCGATAGCCGCTGCGAATGAGAAGGTATGTGAGTATAAGCGTGCATATGTGTGTGTGCGTAATTGTACGTGCGTGCGTAAGTGTACGTTTGTGTGCGATTTCGTGTATGTAGATACACGTGTGCGAAAGTTTTCATGCGTGTGCATGTGGATATGTACGTGTTTGTATGTGCGTATATGTATGTACGTGCACGTACCGGGCGTGAAGTCGGTGTCGATGCGCAGCGGCGGCGCGCGCGCGGCGAGCGCCCAGGCGGCGCGGCAGCTCGCGGCCGCCAGCGCGTGCAGCGCGCCGCACGACGCCAGGCACGGGTACTCGCGCAGAGTGCTCACAACCTTGCCGTCGTAAGCATCGTACAACATGCTTAACTTTACATTTATAGGATAAATTACTCGGCTTTTGGAATTACTAGGCTACGATTACTGTGCATGCAAGTTGTAACGAATTCGTCAGACTCAGTTAATCCAACTTCGATCGAAAAATCAATCGACAGATCGTAACAGCTGGGTAGCATTTTTTTTATAGGATAAGGGTGACAAACGAGCACACAGTCCACCTGATGGTAAGTGGTTGCTGTGGTCCATAGACATCTACATCTATCCTCGTTTGCGAATCAAAATACAGATGCGTTGTCACCCGTGAGGACTAAGATGGAATGCCTCGTTCCAGTAAAAAGGAGTCTCCGGTTCTCTACACTCACCATACGAAACACTGCAGTATTAAGCTGCTATTTTACGCTGGTATTCTGTGAGAGCGTGGTCCTTCCCCGGTCGAGCTGACCCATTCGTGCTACAACTATACCAGTAATATAGCTGCAGCATAGCTCTACCACGTACAAAAGCATTTAGAGCATTACGCTACATTTGCAAACTTAACAACAAGAGTGTGCAACAGATATCCGCAGTAGAACCAGAACGACCGACATCGCCCAACTAATCAATAATCTGAAGTGGAAATACTACACACACACACACTACAACAATAATATTCCAAGTTGATTTTAAAAGTGCACATACAAGCCCTCATGTAACTTACGATCAGGTAAACAGTGTGCTCGTCACTCTTATTCTATAAAAAAAATACACATGATAATGAAATGTTATAGGAAAAAGTTTGCCAAAAATTACCTGATTAATAACAGTTCTCTCAGCTTCGCCTAGTGGGAATGTGTGCGCTGTGCTCCTCAAAAGGCGCATAGCGGAAGCCACAAAATTGGCTGTAGCGGGTGACGAGTCACCTTCGGCGCCCAAAAGCGCCTTGACTTCAGCAATACGCTTGTCTCGTAGGCTGATTGTAGCTCGGAACGACAGCTGAGGAAGTCCAATGTTTGAAATAAGAAGTTTAATGAAAGTTATTCAATCAGGTGTCTACTCGTTATACGGCAGCTATGGCCTTCTGGAGTTAAATTTCTTTATATTAATATATTTGAATAAAACTACTTTTACGGATTCTATCGCGTTTAATTATCTCGTTTTTTATTGATTCCCGACATTTCGGGTACTTTACAGCACCCATAGTCACGAGGGACTGAGGTGAAAAGGTTGGTTTAAAAAAAATCCTAATGTCAATAGAGAGGGAGGCTGGGGACTACCACCTGCTTGGGATCCTGTAATTAATAAAATTTAAACTAAACCCAAGCATACCACTGCAAGACTTCAAGACACAGTAAGTTCCTTCTGCGTAGATCGGACCAAAATTAATAATTAAAAAATCTGAAGCTACTCCGGGTTAACTCTGACATCGGGACGTCAATCACCTCAGTCCCCCGTGACCAGGGGTGCTGTAAAGTACCCGAAACTTCGGGAATCAATAAAAACAAGTTAATTAAACGCTTTAGAATATGTAAAGTAGTTTTATTCAATGTGTTGTTGTAATTATACGAAATCATAATGGAATATTTTTTTAATGATCAAACGTCTGAAGACCTGAAAACCAATGAGGAAATATAGGTTTACGAGTGAACTCATAATAGCAATCATAACATGTTATTACACAATAAACCAGTGGAGTGTAGTGCAAGACGTATATATCCGGCTCGAAGGACCATTAAAATGTAGGGTTTAGTACTGAAGTAGTTTAGATATTGACTTCTAGAGAAAGACCACAGTAGCTATGTAATGTGTCATCTACTTAGCGCACAGAAACAAACGGGGATCCATGATAGCACGCACGGCTGGTAAGTGACCTCAGTGAGCATGAAGGCATTGACTTGCCTAAATGCATTTTTGCAATCCCAAACGCATACATTATGCAATTTATAGCTAACAGCTTTTTATAAGTTTGTTTGAGAATTATTTAAATGTTACTGGTGGCGCTTAAGAATATCCACTACCCTATATCTCCCCGTGGGTGTCGTAAGAGGTGATAGAGGGAAACTGAGGCAGGAGATGGGCAGCAACATCATTCTAATGACAGCAAAATAACATACTCACTAAGCGTGACAACTATGGCAATATGGGGAGTATGGCGAAAGCTACAAAAAAACGGCCCCAGTCCCCGGCGGTTCAGCTATTCCTGGCTACGGTGGCAACCATGGTATGTTATGTATGGTGCTGAGTACTGACGAGAAGATGACGAGGAACTGGAAGAAGAGATAAACACGTTGCGCTGGGATATTAAAGGACTAACTGATATAAATATCTCTCTATCTAAAGTCCAAAGAATCAGTAATCCTCGAATCCGGCAACATATTCGATAAAACTCGCCCTGTGGGTTATCACCCGAAGGGCACCATCACACCATCTATCTTCAGGAGGTGTCGGATTCATCGCCAACAAGACTCTTCAACAACGTTGTAAAGATTAGGAGTGTGTCGTTGAGGGCTACATACATTATACTCAGAATCACCAAAGGATATTTGCTGAAGTTCATACAGTTTTACGCACCAACTAACACATCCTGATGAGGAGATGGAGCAAATGTATGAGCCTCATTCCTCCAAACCAACTATACGGTGTTAATAGGAGAATTCAAAGCAAAAATAGGCATAAGAGGAAACAGTGAGCTGAAGGTGGGTTGTAATAGTGGAAATACGGGGTTGGGCAACGGAACCCAAGAGGTCAGCAGGTGGCCAATTTCATGGAAAGATGATGAACTCATTTTTTTCACTTCTATGATGAACTCTTTCTTCTAGAAGCGGCCCCACAAAAAGACGACTAAACACAACTGTTCAGCGATGTCACATTGATCGCGAGGTTGAAAACGGCACACAACCTAAACGCTAAGTTGAAGAGAACACGTCTAATAAAGTCAACACTCCGTCTCCCTCGAACTCTAACCAAAACCCCAAAACACTTCAGCTCAAGTTACAAAATCGTATTCAGTGTGTCCAGAGGACTGCAATTCGACTAACAAGCTCGTGGAAACTGTCCATGTGGTCGGTGTTAAGTTCTGCAAAACCCGTCACAGAATAACTCTCCGACCACACTTCTGACACACACTGAACAGACAGATCTCCAAATATATGCGGCGGGACTTACGCAACTTTAATACAACTCGTATTGAAGAAACGATCGAGCAGAGACAATGCTCCAAAGTCTTTTCCAGATATCTATCTTCCAGAAAGACCCAACTTTCGAGGATGAAGACCGCATGTGGTAGCATCGCTTTCGGGCCACCTGAGATTTTGAATGTGATAGAAAGGTTCTATGGGGAGCTGTAAACGTTATCGTCGGAGCCACGGAGATCGTTGCTTACACTTGCACACGCAAGTGTAAGCAACGATCCAAGAGCAAGTCGTATTCGACACTATTCCGATGTTATCCTAGACGTTAGTCTAAATAGGAATAGAATGGCTCTCCATCGCCTTAAAAAAGGCGAGGATGGAATTGCAGCGGAGCTTCTGAAAACTGGTGGAAAACCAGTACTTGAAGTCCTTCAGAAGCTCTTTAATTCCATCATCCATGGTGGCACTTCTACGGACGCGTGGACCAGAATTACGGTAATAAAGAGACAATGCTCTTTTTTATGAACTACACACCGATTTCCCTCATGAGCCGCGTGTACGTTCTGTTTTCGAGGCACTAAAAATTTATTTATTTAGATATTTACCACTTTTATTTATGACACAATACAATTTGTTCCTAATTAACAACTATAACTTATATTTGAGGTGGAAATTATCAATTACAATATTTATTTTATACGAAATTATTTGGGAGCAAATTATTTAACTATTTGTCACCGGGGTTGCCACAGCAAAAAAAAGAAAAAAAAATATAGGGCAATCCAGATCCAACGGTGGTAGAGCCCTGCAGCAGTTTTTTGCTGTTGCACGTTTGGGCCGGCTCGAGCCGGGTTGGTACCACGACCTCACAGAATACCGGCGTGAAGTAGAGGCTCTGCTTCTGCGTTTCGTCTGGTGAGTGCAGGTGGCCGGAGGCCCAATTCCCCCCCCCCCCCCCCCATCAACATGGTAGCGGAATTAGACAATAGACTACCCCAGGAGGGTACCAGTACCCTTGGAGAATCCCTCGCTGAGCATCCACGACCATGTTATTCCAATCCTGAGCGTGGGTGCTCAGGCTGCCCCGCGTATTCTGGGGGGGGGCAAAATTCCGCTCAAAAACAAAACTGCTCGGGGCAAGCTGAGCAACAATACCAAGGCGACCCCTGCCACGCTATCCGTGAATTTCTGCAACATCAGGGGACTTCACTGTAACCTAAACGCCGTCCACTACCATCTCGAGACGGCGAAGCCGGCCTTGCTCTTTTTGACCGAGACGCAGGTTTCCTCTCCGACTGATATTTCGTATCTCTCCTACCCGGGGTACAAATTGGAGCACTCCTTTGTGCCTCGGGCTGGAGTTTGCGTGTATGTTAGAGAGGACATCTGTTCTCGACGCCTCGGCAGTCTTGAAGGTTCGGACCTGTCCATCCTTTGGCTACGCGTAGACAGCGACGACCATCCGCGCGTCTACGGGTGCCTCTATAGGTCCCATAGCGGTAATGCCGAAACAGACCGACTCATCGACCACGTCCAAATGGCTACAGATTCCTTGCTACAACAGGTCCCATCCGCAGAGATCGTGATCCTTGGCGATTTTAACGCCCACCATGCCGAATGGCTCGGTTCACGTTTAACCGATCATGCGGGGAGATCTGTTTATGACTTTGCCTTGGCATATGGTCTGACACAACTGGTTACTTCGCCTACGCGGATTCCAGATGTGGAGGATCATACACCTTCCCTGTTGGACCTTCTGCTGACCTCTCATCCGGACGGATATCAGGTTTCCGTCGATGCCCCTCTCGGCTCTTCGGACCATTGTCTGATCCGGAGTATGGTGCCACTCACGCTCCCTTCGCGGTTGCGTTCTGCAGGTTGCCGCCGTGTTTGGCATTACAGGTCGGCGGATTGGGATGGAATGCGGTCTTTCTTTGCATCCTACCCATGGGGGCGGGTTTGCTTCTCGCCGGATGATCCCAGTGCTGTTGCTGACTCTGTCACTGATGTGGTGCTACAGGGAATGGAACTATTTATTCCATCATCTGTGGTACCCATCGGAGGCAGATCTCAGCCTTGGTTTGGTCGCTCCTGTAAGACTGCATTGCGCAGTAAGCAGGAGTGTTATCAAGCCTGGGCTGCAGCTTCGGTGACTCGGGATGTAAACACCAGCACACTTAAAAAGAAGTATAACTTCGCCTCCAGGTCCTTCAAAAGAGTTATTGCCAAGGCAAAGTCAGAGCACATAGGCAGAATTGGCGAGAAACTAGTTCGCCTTCCTTCGGGAACCCGTGCATTCTGGTCTCTCGCCAAGGCTGTCCAAGGGAATTTCTGTAAGCCATCACTACCATCTCTGCACAGGGAGGATGACTCACTGGCCCATGACGCAAAAGACAAAGCCGACCTTTTAGGCTCCCTTTTTGCGTCCAACTCGACTCTTGATGACGGGGGGAAAACACCGCCGACCATCCCGCGGTGTGAGTGCTCCATGCCGGATGTGCTGTTCTCACAGCGCTCGGTTCGCAAAGCACTGCTCTCCCTGGACATCCAGAAGTCGAGTGGGCCTGACGGAATCCCCCCAATTGTGCTGAGGACGTGTGCTCCGGAGTTGGCACCGGTCCTAACGCGTCTTTTCCGGTACTCCTACTCCCAAGGCGTAGTCCCGAATTCATGGAAGACAGCTTTTGTCCACCCGATCCCTAAAAAAGGCGACCGCTCAGACCCGTCCAACTATAGGCCTATCGCGATCACCTCCTTGTTCTCCAAAATAATGGAATCCATTATTAACTGCCAGCTCATCCGGTACCTTGAGGATCACCAGCTGATTAGTGACCGCCAATACGGTTTTCGTCGGTGTCGATCAGCTGGTGATCTTCTTGTCTACCTGACCCATAGATGGGCGGAGGCAGTAGAGTCCAAGGGGGAGGCGTTGGCCGTTAGTCTGGACATTGCGAAGGCCTTTGATCGGGTTTGGCACAAAGCGCTTCTTTCAAAGCTGCCTTCCTATGGGCTTCCCGAGAAATTGTGCAATTGGATCACCAGCTTTCTTGCAGATCGGAGCATCAAGGTTGTTGTAGACGGTGCATGTTCTGACTACAAGCCTATTAACGCTGGTGTTCCACAAGGCTGTGTGCTATCACCAACGCTGTTTCTTCTGCATATCAATGATATGTTGCTAACTGGTAACATTCATTGCTATGCGGATGACAGCACTGGTGATGCTCTATACACCGGCCGGGCCAATATTTCTCGGGAAAACGTCGCCGAGTACCGGAACAAACTTGTGTCTGAAGTCGAGTCTTTGCTGGACAAAGTCTCGGATTGGGGGCGACTAAATCTAGTCCAGTTTAATCCTCAGAAGACACAAGTTTGCGCGTTTACCGCTAAAAAGAACCCCTTTGTCGTATCTCCTCAGTTTCAAGGCACTCCCCTTCTTGCCTCAGCCAGTATCGGTATCCTCGGAGTCGACATATCGAGTGACGTGCAGTTTCGTGGTCACTTGGAAGAGAAGGCCAAATTGGCCTCTAAAAAGCTTGGCGTGCTCAGTAGAGCGGGACAGTATTTCATGCCGGCACACCGCCTGCAACTTTACAAGGCGCAGGTTCGGCCTCACATGGAATACTGTTCCCATCTCTGGGCTGGGGCTCCCCAGTGCCAGCTCCTTCCACTTGACCGCATCCAGCGCAGAGCGGCTCGAATCGTCGACGACCGAGCCCTTTCCGATCGGCTCGAATTATTGGCACTGCGAAGAGATGTTGCATCTCTTTGCATTTTCTTTCGCATCTACCATGGGGAGTGCTCTGAGGAATTGTTCGGATTAATCCCAGCCGCCAAATTTCACGAACGCACATCGCGGCAGAACTCCCGATACCATCCACACCATCTGGATGATTGGCGGTCCACCACTGTGCGATTTAGAAGATGTTTTCTTCCTCGCACAACTTCCTTGTGGAATAGTTTACCACCAGGGATTTTTCCGGACCGATACGACTTAGGGACCTTCAAGAAAAGAGCCTACTCCTTTTTAAAAGGCCGGCAACGCATCTGCAATTCCCCTGGTGTTGCGGTTGTTCATGGGCGGCGGTAGTCACTTACCATCAGGTGAGCCGCATGCTCGTTTGCCCCCTCTCCTATAAAAAAAAAAAAAAAAAAAAAACCGCCAGGCGCATAGTTGCAAGTAGCTGTTTGTTGGAGTCGCCCCGTATGCGGCCGTTTGCCGTATGGGGCGCGACTCGCTACCGAATGATCACTTCGAATCCATCTATATTGGCATCCGCAAACATTTCCGATGCGCTATAGTAGCGTGGCAGCTTCATCAGTGCCTTGATAGCGTTATTGTATAGAATGCGTGGGGCGTCCTTAGGGCGTGCATAGGTCGCATGTGTAGAATGATTGGTAGAATGCTCTGAACAACGTAGCCTTTAATTCTGCAGTACAGCGCGCGAATCTACTTGCCAATATGTTGGCACAGACAACGCCCTACACTCCCTTTCCATATCAGTATCGTCTGAAAGCGTCTCAGTGACTCAGTGGCCCAGATATTTGATATGCGAGACTTTTTTTAGGACACTGCCATTTAGTATGACCATTTAATATGGTTTATGGTGGGATAGTGATAATCTTTATGGCAGAATCGCTGAAGTACCTAAGCACTATGCTCAATGACCTCAATAGTGTCTCCCAATGGATAGGTCCTAAGATGGACATGGATAAAACGTAAGTCACGTGTAACGTCCATATCACACCTATGCCGGTAGTCGTTGAGAGCACTAAGCTCGAAGTTGTTGACGAGTATGTTTACCTGGGACAAATAGTTCGACTAGGTAAGTCCAACTTCGACCGAGAGGTCAATCGACGTATTTAACTCGGCTGGGCAACGTTCGGGAGATTACTACATATCTTCTCGTCAGGCATATCTCAAATATATATCAATTCAATCAAATATATAAAAAAAATATTTTCAGTATTGATAACAAGATTGTACAACCAGTGCGTGTTGCCACTGACGATGGATCTGAAATGTGGTCCTTCACTGCTGGCCGTAGGATTAAGCTCAAGGTCGCTCAAAGAGCTATGTAGAGAGTTATGAGCGGGGTTTCTCTGCGTGATAGACTTAAAAACAAGGATATCCGCACCACGAAAAGAGTAATCGACACAGTCTAACGGATTAGTTAGCTGACGTGGCAATAGGCCGGCCATATAGCTCGAAGAACCGACAACCGATGGGGAAAAAAGGTTCTCTAGTGGCAGCTTCGTATCGACAGATGAAGTGCGTCCCCCCACTAGATGAAGTGACGACCTGGTAAAAGATCCAAGAAGTCGATGGACGCAGGTGGCTCAGGACCGTGCTTTGTAGCATTCCTTGGGGGAGGCCTATGTTCAGCAATGGACTTGTGAAGGGATGTCATGATGGTAATGATAATGCTGGTTCGTCTCCTTATATTGAATAGAAGTGTGAGCAAATTTATAATTTAACAACAATATGCCTAAATATAATTACAATATATAATTATAATAAATAAGTTAATTTGATTCTAGAAATATTTTCAAACAATTTCAACCTTGTATGTAAATTAATTTTATGTTACATGTTAGTTCTTTTATCACGCAATTATGTCTTCATACGAGTAATACCTACTGAGATATATATTTTTTGCCTCTGTTCTGGTATCATGTAGTGTCACACCAAATTTATTAGTTTTACTCTCTCAGTTATTGCTGGCAGTGGGTATTTATGCTATCTACTTGGGAAGCAAGGTATACATGAACAATTTTGTCTGTGTACTCTTGGACTCTTCGCCGGAGCTCTGACATCCTTTTTATTAGGTTTTTACCTATGGAGTTGCCCTTTTTTTATGAAATAACGATTTTTTTCTTTTAATAAAAATAATCACCCCTGCAATCGCACCGCCGCTAAGTAAGTTTTAGTTTAAAGCATTGTTTAGGTGCTGAATCTGAAATCCAACCAAAATGAGCACTTGCGATTTTCAAACAGAATCCATTTTTGTCGCGGGTAACAATGCAGTTCAGAATTCCTACGTTTGTGTGCCTGTTCAGCAGTGCAAGGCACGTCTTGACTCGTACTTCGCGCTGGCGATCATTGAGTTCGTGGGGCACCCATTTGTCAAGATTTTTAAGTTGACTCAAATGGACCAATATTGTTTTGATACTAAAGTTGTAAGCTGCTGCTAATTCAGACGTAGATTGAGCTTCCACAATCGCCTTTAATTCGTCATTGTCGACCAAAGTTTCGTCGTATAAAGATCCAAATGCGATGAAAACAAAACGCTAACAATAACCAAATGACTAATTTAAAAAAAAGAATACAATGTTTTTAAAATAAGATGCCAAGCCAATACTGCAGAACGGCAAGTTGTTTATAACTAAGTACAAAATTTGAAAGTGGTTCTTTATCCTAATGCTAATGTACAGTCCCTTACGTTAAAATTAAGTTAAAGATATGCGGCCTAAGTAGGACGCGTATAAGTAAAATTGTACTGTAATCAGACTGGACATGTCTAATGGACAAATTTAGAGGATCGCAAGAAAAGTATGTATAAAACAAAATATCATGGATATTTGTGACAATTAGTTTAATTAATTTGGATTTTGCTCATAATTCGTTAATTTAAAAATGCAAACGTCGAAAAAACGAACGATCAAATGACAAAAATTAAACAAATTAAGAAAAAAGAAAAATTGTTTCATTGTTCCTGTAATGTGTTTTAAGATCTCTCAGATTAGCGGGGCTACGATTTCTTAATTTGTCTTCCATGCTTATCCCATACATTTTCTATGGGGTTTAAGTCGAGCGAGCGTGCTGACCACCCCATAGCATTGATTTCAAAATCTTGAATGACAACTACAGCCGCAGTATTGTGGTGTGCATTATCATGCTTAAAAACAATCCTATAAAAGAGGCAAATGTCACTCTAATTTCTTCCAAAATCTCAGTTACATATCGTGTCACTGTTACTGACCCATTCTCAATGACGCGGAGTTCCTTACGTACCCCATACATTCCTCTCCATACCATTACTGATCCTCTAACATATGCCTCTTTTCCAGTGATGTTGTACTGATCGTGCCCTCTTGGCTTCAGTCAAAATTTTGGATCGTATGAGTATAGAACTACACTTCAAACTTCGTCATTCCAATTTTTGTGATTGTCAGCCAAATTACCTCCAGCCACTCGATGGCATGTGGCAAAAAGGGGGAATCTGACAGGTAAATGTGAATTTATTCCAGCTGTTTTCAGTCTTTTTCCTTCAGATTTTGTGCTATCTACAACCCCTCCAACTTCTAGGAGCTTCGTTCTTATCTAGTAGTAGTTTAGGTCCGATTTCTAAGCACGCTAGTAACGATGAACGGATAACCGCTGACAACAGTTTTCCGTTTACGTCAACAACCTCCGAGTCTCTTATACTGTCCAGTCTGCTGATACCTCTTGACGAATGGGTATACCACAGATTATAATACTAGTAAAATTTGTTTGTAGGAGTGCCCAGTTTTAATTGAAATAAGTGCCCTAGCAACGTGGCTTTTACATCTGGCATGATCAGTTTCTTTGCAGTAACAATTCACATTTAACACGATAAACAAGGCAGTCAAGGCAAAAATTTAAACAAAACCTAAATTTAAAAACAAATTCAAATGTTGGCAAAATTTTTCACACTGTGAAAGAACGCTACATTACACACTCTATACTAATATAATAAGTCGGAAGAGTCTTTTTATGTTGTTGTTTTTTTAAACCCGTTTCTTTTTGGAACTATCATTTTGATTTGACATATTGTTTCTGTAT
This sequence comes from Parnassius mnemosyne, assembly GCA_963668995.1. Lineage (NCBI taxonomy): Eukaryota > Metazoa > Arthropoda > Insecta > Lepidoptera > Papilionidae > Parnassius > Parnassius mnemosyne. Next base: position 2,361,859 of record CAVLGL010000090.1, read on the forward strand.
ATGATAGCCAGATTTATGAGAACTAGTATAGGCTAAGTAGCATTACTTTACACCTCACGACTAGCCTTAAATATTGCTTAAATAGCCTGATAAAAAGCGCTCCCGAACTGCTTTATCCGCGTACGCTGGCGTAATGATTAGTGATACTTAAATACAGTGTTCTACAAAAATATTGATCTATACTCCATCTCAAAGAAGTCCGCCTTATCATATGTCCATTTCTAATACATAAGCCACAATAAGTTAATATAATACAATAACTATAAAATATAATACAATAACTATAATACAATAACTAATAAATTGGCAGATTCATCATAGTAATAGTTTATATACATTTTATATATAAATTTATATATTTTATTTGATTATGTTTATAATTGTATATCTTCATGAGTTTACATACACCTGACGTTTTAATATGTACTTAAGTAATATACATTTTTATTATCTTATTATTTTTATCATAATTTATTTTATAAGTATATATATATATATATATACTTAAGTATAAAAAAGTTAATATATATACTTATATATATACTTATATATATATATATATATAAGTATATATATATACTTATATATATATATATATATAAGTATATATATATATATATATATATATATATATACTTATAAAATAAATTATGATAAAAATAATAAGATAATAAAAATGTATATTACTTAAGTACATATTAAAACGTCAGATGTATGTAAACTCATGAAGATATACAATTATAAACATAATCAAATAAAATATATATATTTATATATAAAATGTATATATATATATATATATATATATATATATATATTATATATTATATATATATATATTATATTTTTTATTAACATTTATATCTTATGTATTTTATTTCGATGTGCTACAATTTTTTTTTTGTTATTTTAGTTTAGTATTAACATATTACCTTTTTATTACTCCTACTTCATTATATCTCTGCATCATCCCAAGGTAGACTGGTAGAGAATGCCTTAGGCATTAAGTCCGCCTATATACCACATGTGTATATGAAGTTTTAAATAAATAAATAAGGTATTACGTGACAAATATTTAAATGTAAAAAGTGATTTATGAGCGTTATTATTAGGCATAACATATTAATCCTTACGAACGAAAATTACTTCATCATCAAGACAATTTTATGAAGATAAACTTTGCTTTTATAGCATGTTATTTTGACGCATAGTTAAAGAGATAATGAAAAAATAAAATAATTCAACACTGCGCTTAGTGCGCGAAAGCCGCATAACCGGCCGATGTGAATCCAAAAAAACCAGCGTTGAATGCCCATATAAGCGAGGTGACATGTCGCGCAGCTCTGACGCGTGATATACGCGGGTAAAACCGCGGGGCACAGCTAGTAATTACATAATAACTAATAATATTTGTGGCCAGCACTCACGATAATTATGTACAACAGAAGAAGCCTTTTTTGCGTTCCTCTAAATTTGTCCGTGAGTGTATTATGTTAACCTAAATTTTAACTTTAATTCTAACAGATTCTAACAGTTGTTTACGAGTTGGTAGAACTAATTTTCTACTAAGTAGTCCGTCTGGGAGTAATTTATACTTAAACTGTACAACGATAATTATGAAAAATAATATTTAACTAAACCTAGCGACATTTTAGCAATTGTAATTATATAAGTTGATGTGATACAATGTACACCAATAAACTACTACGAATAGAATAGAATAGTAGCGTATTATTGCGTCTTTTTTTTAGATCTAATAATAATCTCTATATATAAAAATTACGTGTCATGTTGTTTGTCCGCGATGTACCCCTAAACTACTGAACTGATTTCAATGCAATTTTGCACACTGTGTGCATTTTCGTCCAACTTGAGAGATAGGATAGTTTTTATCCCGATAAATGACACTCAAAATTTTTTATTGCGAGTTTAAGGATTTTTGTAGGAAGGGTCGTTGGAAAGGGCAGAACAACGTCTGCCTGGCGAGCTAGTAATAGTAATATAATTTAGCTTACGTTATAATATACGCATAATTGCAGTGTATAAATTGTCAGGCGCTAATATTTAAGAAACCTAATATACCATGTGTGAGTGTGATCAGACACATCACTAGACACAGATATTCTTAATCGATGACACCACCTGTTCCCTATCTGGTAATACCAAACACTTTTCATAAAAACTGATGATGAGTCCCATATGCCATTAAGAAAATCAATCGTCTGCATTTAATTGCATCTGCGATGTTTATGATGATCTAGTTATACTATGTGAAATTCTATCCTTATTATATTATAAAAATGCCATCCAGATTGCAATGTTTACACTTATTATGTTCAGGTAGTTCATGTTTTGTTATCATTCCGTTTGTGTACCAAAATATATAAATAGATAAATAACAGCCATATTATGGTTGTAGCACGAAATGTTGACTCGACCGGGGAAGGACCACGCTCTCACATAATAACAGCGTAAAGTAGCATATTAATGCTGCTGTTTTTTTATGTTGAGCGTAGAGAACCGGAGACCCCTTTAACTGGAAACGAGGGATTTCATCTTAGTCCTCGGGGCTGCAAACACATCGTCATTTTGATTCTTAATTGAGGATAGATGTAGGTGTCATAGCCTCCACTCAGCATCAGATGGACTGTGTGCTCGCTATGTCTCATGTATCTCTTAAACATTTTCTTCTACTTCATCAACTCTGCCACACTTGTCAGATGGCTTAGTAGCCGCAGTACTAAACGTAGAATATTCGATGCAAGTCTAACATAAAGTTTCCGTAAATATACTGAGAGACTTAAAACAATATATTTTTTTAAATTGACTTTGGTCCTTTGGGCCTAGGATATAAACTGCTCTTATGGCTCTCTTCTGCAAAACAAAGATAACGCAACGCATTCAAATGCCATTTGTATGAATTTAAATACACCATGTTTGTATTTAAATAACTCTTGTACTCATTCAAATGTCTCTTGTTACAATTTTGGCCTACAACTGTCAACGGGCTAACTCACTTATATGTAATGAGGGCTAATAATTTTCTGCTCACCAGATGTCGCTAGTTGACACTGACGTTTTTTTGTTACGCAATGTAATTTAATTGAGAAGTTGGTTTTTAATAAAAGTTTATCAGTTTCTAGACTATTATATTAATAAACAAAACAATGCGTCAGTGGTTTGCTCTTTAATTTTTTACACATTTTTAACTTTTTTCTAATTTTTCTACTTTTATGAATATCTGTGGTTTGGTTCATTTATTTTTAATCTTATTAATATAAAATATAGCTAATAGTACAGAAAGAAACAATAACATTTATATTTTCCGAATAAGTTAACTTCCCCGCTATGAAATCTGTCAAATATTGTACCTTACTTTCTAGTGGCGCCGCCCTGGTGGCAGAAAAAGTCGTGGATGTCCAGAAATGAATGAAAGGTGACAATGGATGGTAACGAAAAAGTAACAGTACTTACTACAACCACAGAGAACACGATCTTGTACTTAAGGTTTGGTGTTTGCTGGAGCTGCTCGAGAGCTCCTAATGCTGGCAGCACTTCCTCGGCTGCTTTCGTCCAAACGGCTGCGTACTGTGACACCAGAGCACTCCTGGAGATTGTTGTAATGTCCGTTAATTTTTGTAATTTCAGTAATTTTGGAAAAATTGTTTCTTTTTTATATTACACACTATTTTTTTCCTTCAGCCCCTGACGGTAATAGTCTATCCAGACATCTTTTTTCAATAGCTTTGCGAATCCTAGGTAGAATTCGATTTTCTTTTGCGAGGATTATAGAATAACTAAAAGTAATAAATAGCATAGCATAGAATATAGATGTCGGTGTTCATGGGCCAGAGTATTCTCACCATTTTTTAAAGCGGTAGCGCCACGCTGCAGCTATATTATGGAAGTAGCACAAATGGATCGGCTCAACCGGGGTAGGACTACGCTCTCACAGAATACCAACGTGAAATAGCAGCCTAATGCTGTTCTGTTTTGTACGGTGAGTGTAAGAATCGGAGACCCTTTTCACTGGAACAGAGGCATTCCATCTTAGTCCTCAGGGGTGACAGCGCATCTGAATTTTGATTCTAAATCGAGTATAAATTTAAATGTCCATGGACCTGAGCATCCACTTACCATCAGGTGGACTGTGTGCTCATATGTCACCGTTATCCTATAAAAAAACTATTAGGTGAACTGTGTAGTCGTTAGTCACACTTATTCTTTAAAACAAGCCCAATGTTAAATGTAAAAATATAAATATTATAACCCAATATCGCAACTAAGTCGAATATATTTGTTACGGCCCTCAGTTGCCCCTTCAGAAGTCGACTGGGCTAGGGCCCATGAGTAGCCCACTCGACGGGCAACCAGAGGGTTCGGGCCCAAATGGCCTATGGATAATTATTATGTAATGGCTGATAAGCAAACACAAAGTTACCGAGTTCCGGTGGTAGGGTCGACCACAAGGTACCGTCAGGAGTGGTAGATGAGTGTAAGTGGTGTGAGAAAGTGTGCAAATGTAACCTGACGTCACCGATATAATCGGACAGCAGACCCACATGCGCTGCTCGACTCCACAGTGTGCGATCACTCCAGTGGGCGTTCACCCATATGTGAACTCAAGTCTAACGTCACTTTGCACAAACTTATACGACTTCGAAGACGAACGCGATCTCCTCTCGGGTCACAAATTTTTAGCGTTCTACCGACAAGGGAAAAATGTTTTCGTACGATATTAAAATTCCACACAAGCAACTCGTCGACGCAAATTAATGGCAATCGAAGTTAAGTTAATCACTCAAAACTCCAAAAAAGCCTCGTCGTCACTTAAACGCACGAAAAGGACAACGCAATCAGAGGCGTTCGTCACGCGACCGAACGATTCGAGCGTAACTTCCAGACTCGTAGGACACGGCCGCCCGGTGAGACGTGCGCGGGAATAGGTGCCAGGCGGTGACTGTTACCATCGGATGAACGCGCCGAGTCGACCGTTTTGAATGCAAGTTTTAAATGTTAAAATTTGGCCTAGACAATAATGGTATCCTATATATTAAAATCCGTCGAGAAATTAAAGCTATAGAAGAAAAGTGTGCCAAAGAAATAGACATATATAGATTACATACATACATACATACATTCAAACATACACACGAATAACATTGCCCTCCTACTTCTAGTGCTTAGGGTAAAGGGATAGTGTGTCACCTGTCAGGATGCTGTTGCGAGTCGTCGCTGTCCGAGTGATAACCATCGCTGGCAGAGTCCGTGTGCGATCGCGGCGTTGCCTCACCGCCGCTAATCACCCCTTCCCTCTCACCCTCCCCCGAAGGAAAGGGAGAGGCACTTTCCCTCTCTCCCTCCGACATCAACGACAGCAGCGCCGCGCAGCCGCGGGAGTAGTTCATCAGCACCCCAGCCACCGGTCTGGAATGAAGAAAAATTACAACTCTTTACCTCCCACTGCTAGGTACAGGCTTCTCCTCAATTCTCTTAGAAAGTATGGAGACTGGAGAAGTCAAGTTTTCATACTTTACATTTTAATCCTCATATTTCTCACGGGATTTTTTTAGAGTCTAGTTCAAAGTCGAAACTTATTCTAAATTACTTTTAGTAATAAGACGGAGGGAGATGGAAGTTTCAGTTTGTTTATTTCTATACACCTATCATAAATTACTTCCGTGATTCCCTTATAGAAATCGACATAGGATTTTATCAATTTTGAATTGGGGATAGATTAAAGTGTCTGTTGCGCGTAGTATCTCCACTTAGAGTAAAAGTAATATGTGTGGTCCATTCATCCATTATTCACTACAGTGTATAAAATTCCACTGCTTTTTTGACACAAAAATCCACTGGATTTTGCCTTAGTTACCACGCTTGGCAGGCGGGTTGGCAACACCTATTTTTATTTTATAAATGTTATTAGGAAGACGCTGCACAATAATTTTATATATTGTATGCCTACTGGCGGGACATAGAGAACCTATTTTATTATGTACATATCGAGATCTGTAAATTAACCTATGTACACAAAATTTTTGTGAACAGATTTGATTTGATTTGTTTCCTTCTGTCGCCTCATACGACACCCACGGGACGATATGGGTTAGTGGATATTCTTAAAGCTCCAGTACACGTTGGTCGAGCGCGCTTGGCGAGCCCGCTCGGCAGATTTTTGTGGTGCCGTTCACACGTTGGCGTGCTTCATTCTGCGTTGGTAGCTAGATGATGATGAACGTTAGTGATCGCGGCCTTATTTTTATGTTGCTCATGTTTGGGGTTCCATATAACTGATTCATTGTGATAAAAATCAATGAACCTAAATATTTCCTCGTTAGTCCATGTCGCCATGTTCGTGAAATAATTTTATTAAGCCGTAAAGCGTAACTGTGAACTGAACACTCGGCCAACGTGTGATCGCTATTTGCGGCTTGCGCCAAATTTCTTTGATTTGTGCACGGAAAACCGACACTATACGGCTTGTCGGCGAGTGTTGGCCACAAACGCCAAATACACACAAAACGGCCCAGTACACGTTGGCCGAACGCACTCGGCGAGCGCGTTTGGCCAACGTGTACTGCTACCTTTACACCTCGTTGGTCTAGCGTTCGTAAACATGATTGCTGATCATTAGGTCGGGTTCGAATCCCGGGTCGGGTCATAATTAATTATTTAGGTTTTCTGTCAAGAAATTCTCAGTAGAAGCCCAGAGTCAGGAAGTTGCCAGTGTTTCACCACCGTGCCTCGGAAAGAATGTAAAGCCGTTGGTCCTGCGCCTGATCTCTCTCTGATTGTGTTGGTTTATTGTCCCATCGGACTATAAGAGTGAGGGAATAGAGAGTACACCTGTGCTTGCGCGTGCACTTGGGCACTATAATCCTATCCTGCGACTAGCTACATGGCTAGCTGTCCGCCGTAATCAAAATTCGGTCTGGAGAATGTTAGTCTTACATCGCCACTACAAGGTAATAACATACATATGTATGCAACTTACACTGAGTATCCACTTACCATCAGAGACGGTTTGTTTGTCAAGCATATTTGCATAGTAATTTTCTCGCGCAAATGTAATCCTAGTAATTCTATACTGGAAAAGTAAAAGCGATAACTATTCTGTAAGCTTACACAATGACTTTCCTTTGATGCGAGACAATCGGAGATGCGTCTGGCTCTGTGAACGATTATATCATTGCCTCGTTGAGTGGGAGCGAGCGTTACGTCATGTTAGACAATACATTTAATTATGTGTTATTGTTGTGCGTGTCATAGCTGCACGAACTAATAAAAAGCCGGGATGAATGTGTGAAATTTTGTAAAAACACGTCATTATCTCTTCAAATTTTTAATTTCTATTTTGCACGTTATGTGTTCGATACACGGTAAAACAAATTTCAAACCATAGATAATACACAATATACCAGGGATTTCAAACTATACCACCGTAATAGAGACCAATATCGATAAATAGTCATCGTTGGATCTTTTTAACAAACTATTATAAATTAAATAAAACTAATTTTACTTGTAGTGGCGGTTAAGAATATCCACTACCCCATATCTTCCCGTGGGTGTCGTAAAAGGCGACAAAGGGAAACAGGCAGGAGATGGGCAGCAGCATCTTCCTGGGAACGGCAAAAATACAATAAAAAACTGCGGTTGCCAACCCGCTCGCCAAGCGTGGCAACTATGGCAATATACCCCCATAATGAAAGTTACGAAGAGACGGCCCCCAGTCCCCGGCGGCCCCGCTATTCCTGGCTACGGTGGCGACCATGGTAACGGCGGGGCAGGGGGTGCTAAGAATCTCCGGTGGTGGTTCGGTTGCCACCTACAACGACTCGACCTGGCAACATACAACGCACGCACCCTGAGGACTGACGAGAAGATTGTGGAGCTGGAAGAAGAGATAGACAAGTTACGCTGGCATATTATAGGATTATCCGAAGTCCGAAGAGAGGGGGAGGACACGGTAATCCTCGAATCCGGCAACTTGCTCTATCACCGGGAGGGCGACCATCTGTCCCAAGGAGGTGTCGGATTTATCGTCCACAAGTCTCTCGTTAACAACGTTGTAAAGATTGAGAGTGTGTCGACGAGGGTTGCGTACCTTATACTCAGAATCACCAAACGGTATTCGCTGAAGGTCATACAGGTTTACGCACCAACCTCGGCACACCCCGATCAGGAGGTGGAGGAAATGTATGAGGATATCTCTAGAGCCATGCATTCCTCCAAAACCCAATATACGGTGTTAATGGGAGACTTCAATGCAAAACTAGGCACAAGAGAGAACGGTGAGCTGAAAGTGGAGAAATTTGGAATAGGGCAACGGACCCCAAGGGGCCAGCAGTTGGCCGACTTCATGGAGAAAGAGGGACTCTTTATGATGAACTCTTTCTTCCAGAAGCGGCCGCACAGGAAGTGGACCTGGTCGAGCCCCGACGGTTCGACAAAAATGAGATTGACTTCATTATGACGACCAGACGACAACTGTTCAGTGATGTCTCAGTGATCGCCAGGGTGAAAACCGGCAGCGATCACCGAATGGTTAGAGACACACTGAACCTAAACGTTAAGTTGGAGAGGTCTCGTCTAATGAAGTCAACGCTCCGTCCCCCTCGTGCTCTAATCCAAAGTCCCGAAACCTTTCAGCTCGAGTTGCAAAACCGTTTTCAGTGCCTAGAAGACTGCAATGAAGTGGACGATTTGAATGACAAGCTCGTGGAAACTGTCCATGCGGTCGGAGCTAAGTTCTGCAAGACCCGCCGCAGAAGAACACAAAAACTCTCCGATCACACTCTTAATCTCATGGCTGTTAGACGGGAGATGAAGCTACATTCTTCAACAGATTTGACAGCATACAGGCAACTGAACAGACAGATCTCCAAATGCATGCGGCGGGACTTACGCAACTTCAATACAGCTCGTATTGAAGAAGCGATCGAGCGGAGCCAAGGCTCCAAAGTCTTTGCCAGAGATCTGTCTGCCAGAAAGAGCCAACTGTCAAAGCTGAAGACCGAATGTGGCAGCATCGTTTCCGGGGCACCTGAGATTTTGAGTGAGATTGAGAGGTTCTATGGGCAGCTGTACACGTCATCGTTGGAGCCACACGCAAGTGTGAGTAACGATCCAAGAGCGAGTCTTATCCGACATTATTCCGATGATATCCCGGAAGGAAGGTTCTCAAGTAGCAGCCTCGTACCGATAGGCAAAGAGTAGAGCGTGAGAAGGAGTGACGACCTAATAAGAAATGCAGGAAGTCGAGTTCTTATGCCAAAGCACGGCAACGGGGAGAAGTTTGACATAACGAGTAGACATATATCCCCCGTCCGTAGCATGGAGCTAAAGGTAAGATAAAAAAATTATGCTTTTTTGACATTTGAAAGGGACAATTTTATACTAGTTCATTGGACGTGGGTCTTTATATTCATACAAAAATCTATCAAAGTCTATCTCCCATTTTAGCTACTGTGGATATTATATCCACCGGTGTGCCCATGCTCGAAGGGTGGATAAAATTAAGCGAGGGGATAAACATTTTCTCCTTTCCCCGGGGATAAAATTGTCTCCTGCTCATGCCAGCCCTGATGAGGATGTTTCGTGTAGAGGCGAAACACGTGTCGAATTATCGACGGTGGTGTGTATTTCCTAGTGTAGTGGTGTTGAAAGTAGCGGTGCTGGGATTAGTGGTGACGGGGATAGTGCACGCAATTGAGGGAGGGCGAGAGATAATTTTATTTTTTCATACATATTAATCATACAAATTAATAAAATTGAAGTGTCTGTTTGTAATGTCAAAGTTACAGCTATTAACTAAATACATATGAAAGTATATACGGTACTTATAAAAAAAAACTATATTTTTTGTTTGTCTGTCAGTCTGTCTGTCTGTTTGTTTCTTCCGGCTACTCTCCGAAACGGCTGGACCGATTTTGACGGGACTTTCACTGGCAGATAGTTGATGTCAAAAAGGAGTAACTTAGGCTATTCATATTTTAGAAAAAGAATTAGGGTTCCCCGCAAAAAATAAAACCCTAAATAACACGCGAGCGAAGTCACGGGGAACTGGTAGTAAGCAAATAAATGTTGACCAACTTTAATTAAAAAAGGGATCCTACCACCTAGTACTTTATTTCTTCTTCTTCTTCTTTATCGGCTCGTAGAAGTTTTGTTTAGAATTTGCTTTAATCATCACGCTGTTCAGGCGAATTGACGATCGCAGAGTCGTCTTGAAGCTTTAACGGCGCTGTCCGTTGCCTATTAACTACTTTGCATCTAGCTACGTTATTGTACGTGGTAAAGCCACGCTGCAGCTATATTATAGTTGTAGCTTGAATGGGCGACTCGACCGGGGTTGGACCGCGCACTCACAAAATACCAGCGTTGAATAGCAGCTCAATGCTGCATTTCCTTTGGTGAGTGTAGAAAACCGGATACCCTTTTTACTGGAAACGCGGCATTCTATCTCAGTCTCTGGTGTGACAACGCATCTGCTGATTCTTAATTGAGGATAAATCTAGGTGGCCACAACATCCAATTACCATCTGGTGGACTGTGTGCTCGTTTGTAACTCTCGTTCTATCAAAATAAACACCATATTACAAAAGCCGTAAGAACTTACTGCTATGTCTTCTAGTTGCCTATGCGATACCCACGGGTGAAATACAATGATGGGTTATACTACTACATATTTTTCCACGGCGCTATTTGATAATACAGAGCTAATCAAGCTTTCAGTGAACAGTTGTTGCCCGGGAATCGAAAGAGTGTTCCGCTTACCGTAAATTTGCCGTGTTGTGACAGCGTAAGAGAAACATTAACACCATAACATTCCGTGGGTGTCGTAAGAGGGACAGAGAGTTTTTTTATAGGAGAGGAGGCAAACGAGCATGCGGTTCACATGATGGTAAGTGACTATCGCCGCCCATGAACAACTGCAACACCAGGGGGACCAGGGGAATTGCAGATGCGTTGCTGGCCTTTTAAAAAGGAATAGGCTCTTTTCTTGAAGGTTAAGTCGTATCGGTCCGGAAAAATCGCTGATGGTAATCGATTCCACAAGGTCGTTGTGCGAGGAAGAAAACATCTTCTAAATGATGACTTTGATGACAACTCAAAGTAATAACTACGGCTGCCAACCCGACTATCAAGCGAGACAATCTGCGAGGAGGCCTATGTTTAGAAGTGGGCTTTTGATAAGTATGAATAAAGGCATTTTAAAATCATCATCATCATTACAGCTCTTCACAAGTCCACTGCTAAACATAGGCGTCAAGGAATACCACAAAGCACGGTTTTCTTTTATAGAAGAGGGGGCAAACAAGCATGCGGCTCACCTGATGGTAAGTGACTACCGCCGCCCATGAACAACCGCAACACCTGGGGAATTGCAGATGCGTTTCCGGCCTTTTAGAAAGGTGTAAGCTCTTTTCTTGAAGGTCCCTAAGTCGTATTGGTTCGGAAAAATCGCCGGTGGTAAACAATTCCACAGAGAAGTTGTACGAGGAAGAAAACTCCTAGTAAAACGCATAGTGGTGGACCGTCAAACGTCCAGATGGTGTGGATGGTATCATGAGTTTTGTCTTGCTGTACGTTCGCGAAATTTGATGGCTGAAATTAGTCCGAACAATCCGTCAGAGCACTCCCCGTGGTAAATTAAATAAAAAATGCAAATGGATGCAACATCCTTTTGCATCACCAGTGAATCGAGCCGATCAGAAAGAATTGGAGTTGCTCTGCGCTGGGTTTTGGTTATGGTATCGTGAATTTTGACGCGATGAGCGTTCGTGAAATTTGGCCGCTGGAATTAATCTGAACAATTCCTCAGAGCACTGTCCGTGGTAAATTCGATAGATAATGCAAAGTGATGCAACTCAGTGCCAGTGTACCGAGCCGATCAGAAAGAACTCGGTCGTCGACGGTTGAACCGCTTTGCGCTGGATGCGGTCAAGTGGAAGGAGCTGGCACTGGGGTGCCCCGGCCCAGAGATGAGAACAGTATTTCATGTGAGGCCGAACTTGCGCTTTGTAAAGTTAGGGTTCTGAGCTACCTGCATCCATCGACTTCCTGCAGGTCTTACCAGGTCGTCACTCCATCTAGTGTCCGCCCTACACTTGCATTTTAGAATATAATAGAATTTTTTTTATTCAATATAGATTACAAGTAATTCTTATTGAAATTGTTTTTTGGTTTTGCCACTGGTTCGCATAAAGCCTCGTTTCTGGAAAGAACCAGCAAAAAACCCTTAAAGATTTTTTTCTTTTAAAGATGAGCTGAGCTATCCTAGTCGTGGTAAAGTCGAAATTCAAACGAAACAATCACAAGATCGCGTAAGCACTTTCGGCTCAGCGGTTATGAATGGAACATAACGTTACGCGTCAACTTCACAGTGAAAATAACACGAGAAATTTTCGCATCGCAATTCTCCCAACGAAAGCTCAAACAATGCTTCGTACTGCTGTCATAAAACGTCTTTATTGCCACTTAATACTGCAAGTATTGTTTCTATTATGGAAACAAAAGTGACAAGCAGAGCGGCCGCCTTAACGGTAAACGGTGAAGATAAAAAAATTATGAGTTTTTTTTAAATAAATTTTTAATAAAAAAAAGTAATGGGGACGAATCGGCAATGCGCGAACTCTTTCGAGCTACACTCTACCCTTTATAACTTAAAGATTAAAGACTATAAGTTGAGTACTCACCCGACCTATTCATGCTACAACCAGTACAGCTGTAGCACGGCTCTACCACGTATAATAAATAGGTCTAATTGTTTTCTACCGACTTCAAAAAGGAGCCGGTACTTAATTCGACTGTATGTTTTTTATGTGTGTTACCTCAAAACTTTTTACTGGGTGAAACGATTTCGATAATTCTTTTTTATTTGAAAGCTGGTGCTTCACATGTGGTCCCATATAAGTCTGACTAATAGTTTTTGAGTTATTCTTAATAATTCATATTGACGTCGGTTGTACAAAAGTTTCATTTTAAATTATTGCGTTATACCTATTCTGTTATACAGGGTCTGTGCGCAGTGCCGTACGTCACCCTTTTCAGCCGACTTCCAAAAAGGAGCCGGTACTCAATTCGACACGTATGTTTTTTTTTATGTGTGTTACCTCATAACTTTTTACTGGGTATACCGATTTCGATGATTCTTTTTTTATATGAAAGCTGATACTTCTCATGTGGTCCCATATGAATTTGATCAAGGTCAGAGCAATAGTTTTTGAGTTAATCTTAATAACTTATATTGAAGTCGGCTGTACAAAATTTTTAATTTTAAATTAATCCTGTCCAAACTTGACGGACTCGCCACTGTGTGCCTAGATTTAAATTCACAAGTATTTGACAAATATTACAAAGTGAGAAAACATCTGATGGTTGATTTCTCTACATTTCAATCGAACTTTAGAGAAAGCCACTTTCTTCCAAATATTATGAATTGTGTTAGGTAACTAGAAATAGTGAGGTCTGTGATTACAAATAAAATTTTATGGACATTTAACAGCTGTGACGGATTTATTGTTATTGCTATTGATTTTTTGTTAGTAAAGTACTGCGTGACTAATGGTCGATATATTCATCAAAATTTCATTTTTATTGCTATCTGCTCGTTGCAAAAAAAAACCGTTAGTGCATACTATTTTTCATTTATTCAAATAAGGTAAATATGTAAATTCGAAAATTCGAAAATAGGTACATAAATAAGTATTTGATAATTTTTATGTACTTAAATAGTATTTAATATTTGTACTTTTTGTGGTATAGTTGTAGTATAATAGTTTTTTTAATGTACTTATGTACTATAAAACGGGGGTAAGGAAAAAATTCAACTTTTTTTTTAAATCATTGGTATCGTAAAAGGCACTATGTGAAAATGATATCAATAAAATATCTCTAAAAGTAAAATACCCTGACTGGTGACGGATAGCAGCTTCAAGAGTGCAAGACCTCTAGTACAGCAATCGTCTAAACACCTGCCAAGCGTGATGATTATGGCAAATCCTTCCCTTATCTGGAGAGGCTCATGTCAAGAATGAATTTTTATAAGCTGATGAATGAAGAGTATTTTTTCATTTATTATTTTTCCGTGTACTTTCCGTTTTGTAAAATCGAAGTCACGGCAATTGCTTATAAAGAAACAACTAAATGTTTTAGTACAGAATCCAGATATTAGAAGGCAGTACATATACAACACAGAATGATTGATTTATGATCTATAGATCTAAGAACTACTAGTATAGTAATGTCCTCCAGATCGAATTCCGGTCACGGCGGCCAGCCTTAACAGAAACTAGCGATCTGGACAGGTTCATAGTTCACGAGTGTATGCGCAAGCACAGGTGCACTCTCTGTTCCCTCACTCTCATAGTCCGATAGGTCGGTAAACTGACACGACCGGAGAGAGATCAGGCACAGGACCAACGGCTTTACGTGCTTTCCGAGGCACGGGGGTGAGACACCACCAACTTCCTGACTCCGGGCAGCTGCTGAGAATTTCTTGATGGAAAATCTCAATAACTGAATTTTTTGGCACAACTCAGGATTCGAACCCGGGACCTCATTATCAGCAGTCGTACTACTACAACCACTAGATCAACGAGGCATCTTGAAGTTTGACGACTGCTTGAACTAGGTTCAAATTACTTAGTCCACTAAAAGTGAAAATTTTGTAAAAATTACACCAATTATTAGTTTTCGGGTTCGGTCCGATGAGTTGGGTGGGAATAATAGACCAACGAGGTAGTCCGTGACTTCTTCTTACATTACAAATCGAAAAAAGAAACGATATATCGTGGTAGCTCCTACGAATAACAAAAACATCAAAATTATCAGTTTAGGAACAACAGATCCTAAAAAACTAAGTATGTAAACTAAGTGTGTAACGGTTTTAGGACATGAGGCTTAGTATACACAATTAAATAATGCACAACCGATTTTAGGAAATAAAATGTTTATCAGTTCTTCCAGACGCGCCGATGATATGAAATAATAATAATAATAGTAGTGTCCTTCAGGCCGAATTTTGGTCACGGAAGCCAGTATCAACGGATACTAGCCATCTGCACAGGACAAGATTAGAATGCCCTAGTGTATGCTCAAGTACATATGCATACTCTCTACCCTCACTCCCATATTCCGATGGGACAGTAATCCGACATAATCGAAGAGATAATTAAGAAAACAGAACTAACTTATAGAGACCTGGGAATAGTGTTCGATAAAAAATTAACCTTCGTTCCTCACATAGAGAATATTACAAAAGGGGCGTATAGAATGCTAGGCTTTGTTTTGCGTAACGCTGAAGTGTTTAAAAATAATCACGTTAAGATCCTACTGTACTACAGTCTCGTATAAAGCATAAATGAGTATTGCCGTATAGTACGGATGCCTCACTACGCGACACACTCCTTACGATTGGAACGTCTGCAAAAAAGTTCGTAGCAAATTTAATTATAATGGGATATATTTTAATGGATAATAATTTAAAGGGATTCACAAAAAAATCGGTCTTACGAAAAACGATTAAGATTCTTCAAAATTTTATCCCTGGAAAATCGGAGAAATTTGCTTGACATGTCATTTCTTGTTAAAATTTTTAACCATGAAATTAACTGTTCCCCCCTTGCTCCAAAAATTGAAATTTTGTGTTTCATTGAGAATTCCCCGTGCTCCCATTACTCCGCTTTGCCCTCCTTCAAGGAAATCTGTCTTAGGTGCAAACTCCCCAATTCCAAGGTTGTACAAATTGGTCAATGGACATAGTGACTTAGATGACATTCACGCCGACTCATTTGTTAAAATAAAAAAAGTTCTAGCTTTAGCCTGGTCTGAAACCAACAAATTTTTAATATACATATTTTCATTATTAGGTAATTATACTTCTTTTTATTCGTATTTATAATCTTTCTCGATGCATGTAGTGTTTACATTAAACGATTGTTACACTTAGCTACATAAGTTATTTCTAAAGCCATTTTGTGAAATACAGTGTAATCAAACATTGGTAAACCTTAATATATAAAATGAAATAAAAAATAAAAGAGGGATTAGCCACAAGACCGACGGGGGTAAAACGACAGAAAACAAGAATAATTTATTTGACCCGATATTTGAGAAGGGACCACATGATCAGCGAGGTAGTTAAGACCAAGAAGGTAATGTGAAGTATTAAGACAATGTATATATAACAGTTATATATACATTGTTACTAGGATGAGGAAGTTCAAATCAAATGAAATCAAATATCTGTATTTATGTTGACTTTAACAATGTCAATATATAATTATGACTTTGGATTTAGATATAATCGTACAGAGAAGACTAGAATATCAACTTCCTACTGCTGAATGTTTGAAGCTTTTGAATACCAACGTAAAATAGCAGCTTAATGCTGCTATTTTACGTTGCATTCCATCTTAGTCCTCAGGGGTGACAACGCATCCGCATTTTGATTCTTAATTGAAAATAATTGTAGATGTCTATGGGCCACAGCATCGACTTTTCATCAGATGGACTGAATACATTCCTTTGTCCCCTTATTCAATAAAAAAAGTTGAGCAGAAAGAGTCCTACACCCAGTTCTACTCTTATAACTACTGTTAAGTAACACATTCCATGCCTCTAGCCTTTATTTTTCAGTTAGAAATTTTATGCCGTTGACTCATTACGATAATAAATATAAATAAAGTAATTATTTAAGCTATAAACACATTATTAAATATAACGTAAGTACTGCGGAAGTCTCCGTTTGCATGACAGACGCGTAACTGGGTTGGCTTAGTTTTACGCGTAATGTTGTTACGAGATAATTATATATAACGATAACAATTTAAAATTACATCACTCGTAAAACTTTAATAGATAAGTATTATACGTCAATTACACCTGTAAGTGATCAGTTAAATAAGCGAAGATTAACCCTTTCGCTGTCCCGTGCACTATATATAGGTCATTGCTATTGTCTTACTATTGTGTCTGCAAACCGGACAGTGAAACATAGTAAACATAGTAAGAGATGGTCGATATTGACCGACTAAACATATTTTTTATAGAATAAGGGCACACAGTCCACTTGATGGTAAGTGGCTGCTGTGGCCCATAGACATCTACATTTATCGTCAATTAAAAATCAAAATACAGATGCGTTGTTATCCCTGAGGACTGAGATGGAATGCTTCGTTTCCAGCTACAAGGGCCTTCGGTTCTTTACACTCACCATACGAAACGCAGCAGCGTTAGTATTATATATGTGTATAGATATTAGTATTAAAAATATTTCACAAGACAGATCGGTAAATTGTTATCTAATTGTTTTCCTTTTGCTTGTTTTTTAACCGTTTCAGAGATTTTTTCAATTTTTCAAAAACTTATTCACTCATACTCTGTTTACTCTGTATTTGAAATTTATTTGTGAATAACGGTGCAGATTACATAATTACTTATGTTATTTGTACAATTATTATTTAGTTTAAGTCTTATTATGTAATTGTTTGACGTCTTTATTACCTACATAAAAATATGGTGGTGATGGCAAAGTAACAGGGTGAGAAATTATGTGGTTTGCAAGATGATGTTGTGGCCAATATTAAAAAAGGAATGCTTCGGAGGTTTTGGTCATGAAAAAAGAATAAACGAGAAAAAAGTGACAAAGTAAATCTATGTTGCAGAAGTGAACGGCAGAGTTGGGAAGGGACGCACTAGGCGAAAGTTTATCGACCAAATTGGCGATATATTGAAAATGGGCAAGATTAAGTAAAAGTACCTTATAACCGACGAGCATGTATGCGTTGGTATATGGACGTAAATGAGGCAAGAGAAGTGTGTCAGGATCATGCCAAATGGAAGTCCGTAGTCTCTGCCTACCATTCTCGATGACAGCCGTGAGTATTTATGTATGTATGTATTATAAAAACATTATTACCCTACGTACTCGTGGTACACACAATGTATACGCCCCTAGCTGCCCCAACAAAGGTTGACTGGACTAGGGCACATGAGTAATCCCATCGACGGGCAGTAGAGGGACGGGGCCCAACGGCCTGGTGGAAGAATTTCCTATAATACTAAGCTATATGGGAGAAGGCTAGGGAAATATGGTACGTACCTGTTTTCGACTTTTAGATCGCCCCAAGGCTCGGTCAGGCCGTAAGTGGGTGTGAGGTGCATGGCAAGTAGTGTTTAGTGATGTGTAAATGTCTGAGACCTGGACCAGCTTAGGCGACCAGCAGCGGCCGAGTTCCAGGCTGCCCCACAATGCTGCATCGCTCCAGCAGGCTCCACCGCTGGACCATTTCTTTCTTCATTGTCACTATTTCAGTCTATTAGCTTCATTGTACATTTAACTAACTTAAACTCGCCTAATTTCACATTCATCGTAGAATCGAACACGTGATACCCGACACAGTAAGGACAGTAGTTCAAAATTCGACATTCAATGTCCCGGACTCACTTATCACAAAATTATAAATAGGGAACTAACGCGAGTCATACGGTTCAGCGTTAAACACAACTAAGTTCCTTCATTCGATACCAAAAAACCACGTCGCGAAAAGAATTCAAAATACTTCTCGTTGACACGTAAACTAACAAACCAACCAACACACAAAAAAGGGCACTTAACGCGACGGCACAATTATGATTTCCAAACAATCAACCGGGAGACACTCTCGACTAAGGAATGCGCGGTTCGAATCCTAGAACGTATATCTACTCGACGCGCGCGTGCACAATTCCGCATCACCCGAACAAGTTAAATATTGCAAAATTCACATATCCGCGTAGCGAAGTAACACGTCTAAATCTAACTATCTGGACCCTACAGGGTCGCGTGACCTTCGGCCGCGATAATGGAGACGTTGTATATATATAACACATCACTAGTGTAACATTAATAGAATATATTACACATTTTCATTTTACTGTTTTGGATTTTAAATACCTACAGAGAGAGGGAAAGAAATATGTTCTCCTTACGTTACCCTAATATGAAATGACAGCAATAAACAATACAAAGTGAGAAACGTGGGTTTAGGCCCGCACGAAGTGACAAAACTTCAGAGCTTATCGAATAAGGATCTGTTATTCCTAGTTTGTCTAACCGCATTCATACGAATTGTTGTTTTATCTCGAGTAGTTAAGGATCAAAATTATTTAACTATTAAGCTATTCAGATATCACTTACATAAATATTTGGTCTTATGGACGGATTTCACACTAGGCAAGGTGCTAATCCCCCATGTGATAGGACGAAGCTTGTGTATATTGGTGATTGTAAGGCAGTAACGTTTGCGCCACAAACAAAAATAAATTTTTACGTTTATTTATTTTTTACCTTTGGTTGTTTAGAAGAGATCGCTAGATAATGCCGCTAAATTATATAATTTACTTGATTTTTCAATATATATGTGTATTTTTTTTTATTTGTGGTGTAATTCAACATCATGAAACTGTATCTAAAAGTATTTTAAATCCAAGATTAGCATTTAATATTTGCGTCTCAACTTGTCAACAACACGTTATCAAATTGGATGGGATGGGATTTTGGATTTGCGATTATTTTCACTATGGGCTATCAATTCTTTCACGATTTTCCATCTAATCCTGTTTTTGCTTAACGTGGTCCGAGTAGCTCTTTGCGTTTTGGGCTCTGCCTACCTCGTCGGGATTACATGCGTGACGCTATGGAAATATGCGATGCTTATTTGTCTTAATGCCTTATTTACATTACAGAACCTATCTTCAAAGTTATCTGTGTGTAAGAAAGGCCTTATCGCGTAATGTTTGCAGAGCAAATATGAGTTCCCCTTCCTTTGCAGATGATATCTTTATCTCTCCATCCTGCGGAACCGTTGCGAGGTAAAAAGTGGTAATGGCTCTGTGAGATCTCGGAATTGCTTCAAGTCTCACGACGATTAATACCTGTTCTTGTTTAAATAGAGCCTAGATAGTTCAGGGACTAAACACTCGATGTAAATTTTACGGTATGCACGCAAGTCGGGTTCGATCCCCGCCGACAACAATGAAATTTTTAATTGCTATTTTAAGTGGTAAACAGTGGTAGTGACACGCGCCAGCTTATGTGCCGACACAAACCAGGGTGGTACCACGACATCACAGAATACCAGCATGAAGTAGAAGCTATGCTTCTGCGTCTCGTCTGGTGAGTGCAGGTGGCCGTTCTCCAAAATAATGAAAACCATCATAAACCGCCAGCTCATGAGCTCCTTGAGAATCACCAACTGATTAGTGACCACCAGTACTGTTTTCGTCAAGGTCGATCAGCTAGTGATCTTCTGGTTTACCTGACTCATATGCCGTTAGTTTGGACATAGCGAAGGCTTTCAATCTGGTTTGGCACAAAGCGCTTCTTTCGAAGCTCCCTTCCTATGGGCTTCCCGACAAATTGTGCAATTGGATCACCAGCTTCCTTGCAGATCGGAGCATTAAGGTCGTAGTAGACGGTGCATGCTCTGATTACAAGCCTTCTAACGCTGGTGTTCCACGATACTGCGTGCTATCACCAACGCTGTTTCTATTGCATATCAATGATATGTTGGAAGCTGGTAACATTCAATGCTATGCAGACGACATCACTGGTGATGCCTTATACATCGGCCGTGCCAATATTTCTCGGGAAAACGTCGCCTAGTACCGGGACAAACTTGTGTCTGAAGTCGAGGATTTGCTGAACAAAGTCTCGGATTGGGGGCGGCTAAATCTAGTCCATTTCAATCCCAAGAAGACACAAGTTTGCGCGTATACCGCTAAAAAGAACCATAATTCTTTTTCTAAAATATAAGTAGCCTAAGTTACTCCTTATAACATCAGCTATCTGCCAGTGAAAGTCCTTTCGAAATCAGTCCAGCCGTTTCAGAGATTAGCCGGAACAAACATTCAGACAGACAGACGGATAAAAAATTTAAATATTGTGTTTTTGTAATAAGTACCGTATAAAATGTCATACGCATTTAGTAAAAAGCTGTTAGAACCGGATCAATCAAAATCCTTAATTTAACTAAGTCATCAGTTTCTTGTTCCATCAATGGCACATCAATCCTGTGATGATCTGCCATTGATGCCATTGCCCAAAGAGGTGTTCATAGAATGAAAAAATGGCAACAACCAGGAAAGAAGGTGAGATTAATATAGCTATATCGTATTTTGTATCAAGTAAAACTTCATATACATAAAGATTTTAAATACAAGAATTTTGAATTTTTATTTTAAAATTCCCTCTATGCTAGTACTATGAGGTAAAACTTGGCAGACCCAATCTAGTTAGTATGTGGACCCAATGTCAAACATGTACAGCAAAAAATCTTAAAGTTTGTGTGAATTTTGCGAAACATAACCATCAAAAAACATGCTGTGTGACTTATTTTATACGACAATTTTGGAAAAAAATTTTAAAAACGTTTTATTCAATGTAATTTTGGCGTAAATATAAGAAATCATTATTATATAATATTTATTATAATATTATATAATTATTGTCTTTCTAGCGAGTTATTACTGTTACTATTTTGTTACTACTGTGTTACTATAACGTTACTAGAGTTACTCACCGCGTATCACTGAGGTCGACGGCGGGGTCGGTGCGGCGGATGTGGCCGAGGCAGGCGAGCACGGCCTTGTCGCAGTCGACGCGCGCCGCCAGCTGCCCCACCAGCGCGGGCAGCTGGCGCAGCGCCGGCTTGTCCACGGCGGTCAGCAGCGACTTGTTGTCGATGAGCCGCCGCTCCACGTCGCAGTGCGAGAGCGACAGCAGCCGCTGGTGTGAAGATGACGCTGGCTCGCTGT
Source organism: Parnassius mnemosyne (assembly GCA_963668995.1). Lineage (NCBI taxonomy): Eukaryota > Metazoa > Arthropoda > Insecta > Lepidoptera > Papilionidae > Parnassius > Parnassius mnemosyne. The sequence continues at coordinate 2,383,666 of CAVLGL010000090.1, forward strand.
GGAGCGTCACCGACGACTGCGGGAAGGACCCAAGTGGTTAGTAGCCTAATCTTCCGCGAATTCTAAAGTTCGTTAGTTCAAACGCGCCATTTGACTATGAGACATAATTTTACGTGGCAGAGCCATGCTGCAGTTATATAGTAGTTGTAACAGAAATGGACAGGCTCAACCAGGGAAGGACCATGCCCTCACAGAATACCAACGTACTCGTAAAAACCGCGAACTCAAAAGGTCCACCATTTGACTATAATGCGATGATGACGCCGGCTCGCTGTGGAGTGTCAACGATGATGGCGGGTAAGCGATCCAGGTGAACATGAGTGACAGTAAACAATGGCGGGGTGTGGGCCGCGAACTCTATAGGTCATGAGTTCAAATGTGCCAATGACAGAGAGCGAGATGAACACAAGCGACAGTGGCCTAATGGAGGACTGCGAACAAAAAAGGCCGTGGATTCAAATCCGCCATTATTACATGTTACAGCTATATTATGGTTGTAGAAGGAATAAGTCGGCTTGAACGGGTTAAGATCATGCTCTCACAGAATACCAGCGTAGAATAGCAGCTCAATGCTGCTGCATTTCGTATGGTATGGAGGATGGAGTGTCGAGAACCGGAACCCTTTTCACTGTAGTCGAAAGTCTACCTCCTGAGCTCTCAAGGGTGACAACGCATTTGTACTTTGATTCTTAATCGAAAAAAATGTAGGTGTCTATGTGCCACAGCATCAACTTACCATCAAGTGGGCTGTGTGCTCACTTGTCACCCTAATTCTATAAAAGAAATCCTATAGTTATCTTTCATGACACCCAAATATCGATATGCGTTTTAGGAATATCTGACGCTCCACAAATGCGATTTTACATATACATATCTTTCTCCTTTATGGCTCGTAAAAGTCCTCTTCTAGGCACAGACCCCTTCCATTGTAGGGAGGTTTTATCTCATCACACTTGGAAGGTAGACAGACATTCGCAGTTCCAAACATTTTTTTTATAGGATAGGGTGACAAGCGAGCACACAGTCCACCTGATGGTAAGTGGTTGCTGTGGCCCATAGACATCTACATCTATCTTCGATTATGAATCAAAATGCAGATGCGTTGTCACCCGTGAGGCTAAGATGGAATGCCTCGTTTCCAGTAAAAAGGGTCTCCGGTTCTCTACACTACCATACGAAACACAACATTAATAAACTGCTATTTGACGCTGGTATTCTGTGAGAGCGTGGTCCTTCCCCGGTCGAGCCGACCCATTCGTGCTACAACCATAATATAGTTGCAGCATGGCTCTACCACGTATAAAACCTTCTCTCATCTTACACTCACATCTCACACCTTTGATGTCGCCAGTCTGTATATTAATAATCTCACGTGAACGAAGTAATTAGATAGATAGTAACCCCTCACGGCACCGATGCAATAAAATATGATGGAAATATGATGATGGATTCTATCACGCTGCCATCACACAGCCCATACGTGTACTTATATATGACATTTGAAAAGCAATCACTTATTCCTTATTATTTAAAAAAAAAGCAAATAAAATATGACTATTGACTTTTAAAACTGAGAAGAGGATTGTGCACAACTGTGGGATGTGTATAAATAAATAAATATAGTTTATTTCAGATTTGATTTACAATCATTAGTACCTGGGTACATTTCAAGCAAATAATGCCTGTAGCAGGTAACTCCGCTCTGCCATATTTTATTTTCGCTTTTCAAAAACACACAAAGTATGAGTTGCAGCGCTAGGCCCGCGAGCTCAAATCCCACACGGACAATAATTGTATGGCCTACAAATAATTGCTACGGGTTTGAATGTTTGACCTTGTGAGATTTATGTTTGTAAACTGCCCCACGATACAGGAGAAAATCCTAGTAAAGGTGTAACGTAATTTAAAAAAAATACCAATTCTTCGAATTTATGCAGTGCCTGCTTGTACACCTCCACGTGCCTCTGCAACTCGTTCTTCATCGCGATGTGTAATGAGATGAGGGAGCCCGAGGGGTCTGCTGTTAGACCATGAGTGCCCAACCCTGGAACAAAGTGACATTGTTAAAGTACAACTATAAGCTGCAGATATGTGACCTCATAATAATACTCTCTCTTTGTAAAACTTAGACTTATCAATAAGCTATCTTTTATAATAGGACCTTCCATCACTTTTATATTGAGATGGGGCGGTAACCAACCGGAGAAAGATCAGACGCAGTACCAATAGGTTTACGTGCTTTCTAAGATACGAACTGTTACTGATAATATCTTGATAAAAAAAACCCAACAACTTTTGTCCCGATACGGGATTCGAACCCAGGTGACAGAACACCAGGTGGGATTATAGTTAAGCGCTGACACATATAAAGCAAAACAAGCTACATCTGCCTCTTAACCTCGCACCGTCACTATGAAGGTCAAAAGCCATAATAATTATCCATAGTAATTTTTCCATAGTCCGTTATCTCATCCGTTTAAAAAGGAAGCTAATATGCATACTTCCTCATTATGTATTAAGTATACTCTCTTTAAACACTATCAACCAAATGATCTTAATCTAACTTCGTGAAAGGAAGTCCTTCCTTAGAGTTGGTAAAGGAATTATTTTTAATGTTATACATTAGTCATCAATATTTATATTTATCAACTTTATTTTACAGTGGTAGAGCCATGCTGCAGCTATGTTATGGTTGTAGCACGAACGGGTCGGCTCGACCGGGGTAGGACCATGCACACAGAATACCAGCGTAAAATAGCAGCTCAATGCTACTGTTACGTATGGTGAGTGCAGAGAACCGAAAAATCCTTTTAGTGTATACGAGTGACAACGTATCTGCATTTTGATTCTTAATCGAGGATAGATGTAGATGTGTATGGGCCGCAGGATCAACTTACCGTCAGGTGGGCTGTGTGCTTGCTTATTCTATAGAAAAGGTGGTTGATTCACGCTGCTGTATATAACTGTAGCATGAATTAGTCAGCTTAACAAGGAAGGACCACGCTCTCCCAAAATACCAGCATGATTCCATTTCAGTGGCAGAATTAGTAGGTGTACAGCCACAAAATTCACTCATCATAAGGTTGACTGTGGTCATCACTCACTAGCAATAAAAGAGTAAGGAATGTGTTGCGAGGGATGTGTGCAAGGGATGTGTTGCGAAGTTAAACAAAACGAACTACGTACAATTTGAAAATTATTTAAAACATTCCTGTTTATAATAATATCTCTTTGTAAAATTGAACTTTGAAACGTTTTTTTTTTCTCACAACAGTCACAGATATAATTATATTTTTAGCCCACTACACATTTTCGCACTGCTCATCTGCGCACCATTTCACAGCGTCGCTACGCATCCTCGCACCGCCTAGCTACCTCGAACATCTCTGGTGGAAACGCAGCCTTAACCTACTCCCGATACTCTACATTCATCTCATTCTCTAGAAGTTTACTTTTCTGAATGTTTTACTTCCTACTGAACACAGATCATGATTTTTATACAATAAGCACACAGTGTACCTGATGATAAGTGAATGCTATGGCTTGAAGACCACTACATATATAACCGATTAAGAATCAAATAAATATGCGTTGTCTTCCTTGAGGACTAAGGTGCAATGACTCGAGCAGTAGAAAGTGTTAGGTTATCTACACTTAACAAAGCGGTATTAAGATGCATGAACGAATGATGATGAATAACATTATATAGACCGTGTAGTGGCGGTGTAAGAATATCTATTACCCCATATCGTCCCGTGGCAAGAGGCGATAGAGGGAAACAAAATAAGTGATTGGCAGTAGCACCCTCGTTATAACTACTATAAAATTAAAATAAAAACAGTGGTAGCCATCCCACCAACTATGGGAAATATTGTCTTTATGAGGCATATATTTAGAAGCAGTCTTTAGTAGATAGTCATGAATATATGGATAAATATTACTATATTTTTTAAGAGATTAATGTATATGCTTACACTGCCACTACATGATAAATGGTACTAAATAGTTAATATTATTAGAAAAAATCATACAAATCAATGATTTCTTATTATTAACATGAAAACATTTTTATAGATTTTATCGCGTTTAATTTTACTTTCATTTTTCATTCACGACATTTCGGGTGTTTTACAGCACGCATGGTCACTAGCGTACGGGTGCTGCAACGTTGTAAATTTAACGTGGTAAAATTAAAAAAAACTGTACAACCGACTTCAATAAGAATTATTAAGGATAACTCAAAAAGTAATAGTCAGAAATAGATCAAATTTATATGGGACTACATGACAAGCACCAGCTTTCAAATAAAAATATCACCAAAATCGAATTACCTAGAAAAAAGTTATGAGGTAGCCCATACAAAGAAATACAGTCGTATTGAGTACCTCCTTGAAGTCGGTTGATAAATAAAATTAAACGCGACAAAATCCGAAAAAAAAATGATTCAACTATACAATTTAATCTTAATTCAAATTCCAAACCAGCAGCAGCAGTCAGATCACTTTCTAATAAATATTTACTTGCTATTGAATTACTTTTTCTTAATAAGAATACTACAAAACTATAAATTAACCTGACATTAATCTCTTTCTAGATAGTCGTCGACATGCTGTTTCTAAACGATTAAATATCCTGTCAAAATGTCTATGTTCTACGTGTAAACCACAACAGACGTTCACTAAACCGGTTTCGCTTTTTAAATTTTGATATTAGATCTTGTCTTAACTAAGATCATTGCTCACGTGGAGAAATTCAGATAAGATCTGAATTTCAGGTCGCGATTAGACCGGTTTTAATTTAGGCAACAGTTCACACTTGAAAACCCGCTTCCCTTAGATATATGTCACGGATATTTAGTACTGGTTGCTTACCAGGAGGACTTCAAGAAATTAGATCATGATAAGTAGATATTGGACGACTCTGGCGTAAAAGAGTTCATCACTCCATTTCATCCCGTGGGTTATAAGAGACTGGGAAATGCAACAAAAATCTTACAGCTTCCAAATATGGCGGTATACCATTGAGTTTAGATCAGATGTAAAATATCCATACGTCTGGTACTGCGTTTGGATTGGAGGTGACGGTTACTTTTAAAAAAGTATTTTCGACACCTAATGAACTTAAAAGTGGTAAAAGTAAAAATTTTGTACAACCGACTTCAATATAAATAAAATGAGAACATTGTCAATACAGTCTAAGTCAATTAAATAAGCATTATTAAGGATAACTCAAAAACTACTGGTCAGATCTTGATAAAATTTTTATGGGACCACATGAGAAACACAGATTCATCAAAATCGGTTCACCTAGAAAAAAGTTCTGACGTAACACTTATTAAAAAAAAACAGTCGAATTGAGAACCTCATCCTTTTTTGAAGTCGGTTGTAAACAGTTTATTAACTCTTGTCCTTGACTAATAGGACACATCTTCTCGTCAGGTATACCTCAAAACTTGGAGACGAGAGTGTACAACCACTGCGTGTTGCCAGTGATGACTTATGGATCTGAGACGTGGTCCTTCACTGCTGGCCGTATAAAGACGCTTAAGTTCGCTCAGCGAGCTATGAAGACAGCTATGCTCGGGGTTTCTCTATGTGATAAACTTAGAAATAAGGATATCCGCAGTAAAACCAGAGTAACCGAAATAGCCCAACGGATTAGTATCTGAAGTGGCATGGGCCGTCATATAGCTCAAAGAACCGACAACCGATGGGGAAAAAAGATTCTCGACTGACAGCCTTGTACCGGTAGGCGAAGTGTAGTGCGACCCGCCACTAGATGGAGTGACGACCTGGTAAGACATGCAGGAAGTTGATGGATGCAGGTGGCTCGGGATCGTGCTTTGTGGCGTTCCTTGCGGAGGCCTATGTTCAGCAGTGGACTTGTTAAGGGCTGTAATGATCATGATAATGAAGACTAACTGCACGAAGTCTTTAAATTAGGGATTTTAAAATTACGCAGAAGGTTAAAACATGTTATTTGGTTGAGTCCTGGACGCGCACTGACTTAAATATATTAAAAACTTCGTAACGATTAAAACACTTGTAAGCAAAAAGATGCGCGGTGTCTTTACATTATATTATCCTTACAGTCTATTAAAGTCCACTGCTGAACATAGGCCTCCCCATAGATTACCTCATAGAGGATATTTTGTCATAGTTGTAATGTTACTGTTGATTTCATAATTTCACCTCTCAGTGGGTCATGTGCACCTGATAGATTATCTTCTATACATCCATCCATTACAGCCTATTAAAGTCCACTGCTGAACATAGACCTCCCCCATAGATTGCCTCATAGAGGATATATTGTCATAGTTGTAATGTTACTGTTAATTTCATAATTTCATCTCTCAGTGGGTCATGTGCACCTGATAGATTATCTTCTATACATCCATCCATTACAGCCTATTAAGGGGCTACTCCATGCGAACGACCTTGAGCATTTGGTGTGCCGCGCCGACTCGCTACAATATAATATCACGTAAGAAATATGTAAGGCGCCACCTACTGTAAGAACGTAGTATTTTTTCACCATCAATAAACTATTTTATGGAAATACACACAGCGTACAACGATAAATGTATCTCAAATTTTTTATTCGGTATATTAGTTGCATTATATTAGAGTTATGTATTCTCATATAATATTATCTAATTATGAAATTTCATAATTAATTATATATTAAAAATGAAGCATTGAAAATTGTGAGTTTAAAAGATATCTACTCACTATAGGTAAATAGATAGATAGCTCGCCTTTTGTACAAATATTTGGTGCAATAAAGAATAAATAAATAAATAGGATGTTTCGCAGAGTGAGAGTAATATAAAATGAGAGTCGTGGAGGCAGTTTACAAACATAAATTGCACAAGGACAAACATCCAGACCCGGAACAATTATTTGTAGGCCATACAAATACTTGTTCCGTGCGGGATTCGAACCCGCGGCCCCCAGTGCAGCAACTGATTGCTAAGCCAGTGCGCCACGGAGCCGTCGCCGGTTTATAGCTAAAGTGACCATACGTCCCGTTTTGAACGGGACTGTCCTTTTTCTCAGTCACCTGTCCCATTGTCCCCAAACAAAGCTCCGGGACACAAAATTGTCCCGTAACTCGTTGGATGGAAGTATTCAAAGTCAACAATCTTCAACATAATTTTTTTTAATCGAATATATTTTATGTCTCCCTGGTACAAATGCTCCAGTAGAAAGAATATTTTTTTTATTTTGAACAAATTGTGGACGTCTGAAAGAAACACTTACGGTTCCAGTTCTAAAGGCGATGTTGTTAACAAAGGTAACAATAAGAAAACTTAAGCAGAATTTTATTCTTATTTAAAATTATCACCAACTTTATTAAAACAAATTTAATCCACTGACAAATGTAATTAATAATTAAAAAAAATATGTTGCATTTAATAATTACCGTCTATACCGAATATAATTTTATATTGAACACTAATTGTGTAAAGTTATAGTTTTTAGAGTTTAAATAAACCCATGTCCTGTTTTGAGTTAAAAAATAAATGGTCACTTTAGTTTTTTTTAGTTAGATTCAGTTTAAAAAAATTTTAGTTTATAGTAAAAAGTAGGTATATTAATACCTACTTAGATACTTTTTACCGAATTAGGGTAGAAGGCCCTAATACCAGTCATGCCCCTAATTGAAGTCTTTTCGCCTTTTTACTCCATAAATAAGATTTCTAGTAGTCTTAACTACAAATATTTTCATCTAAAAAATTCTTTGTACCTAGAGGAAACTATATTTATTCAAATATTGTGTTAAAATCAAAACAGGTACGCAACGAAAAACGATCATTTTCCTAATTATTTGACAAGTTATGATCCCGGTAAAATTATGCTTACTTTACATTATCTCATATATAGGCTTTTTGATTTGTATGAATATGACTATAGACATAGTAATGCAGTTATTTTTGTTTGAATTTACAACTTCTTTATTTTCTTTTAGTGGAAATTAATGGGACTGTAATTAGATAATATAAGAAATGTATGGAGTGCATAATGTCAGCCGCCCGGCTGTTATTTGGTTTGACGTACCTAATAAGATGTACCTAATTTCAGCCACGTAATATAAATCAGAGCTGCCATAAACTGGAATAAATACCATTAATTAGATCATAACTTATTTTATAGCTAAGGGAGTTATGATCAATTCGTCTGTTTTAAAATTGGTTTTAGATTTGAAAGTTTAGCAAAAGATGTACTAGCTTTTCTCTCTGACATTCGGCGTATAGAACATCTTATGTACTCAATTTTTTTTTTTTTTTTGAAAAAGAAGAAAAAACAAGCAATAAATAAAAACAAAAACGGGCCAAAAACTCATAACTGACTTTTTGACAAGACCCGGGATTCGAAACCGAGACCTCATGATCAGCACTCGCACTACTACAACCACTAGACCAACGAGGCGGTACTATACCTAATAAGATATTGTGGTTGGGTGATAATATTGAATTAGCCTTTTATAGTGTAAATTATAATATTTGTCGAAATTTTAATTATGGATTCGAACCTTACATGCTAATGGTGCTTCATTTTTTTATTTGCATTTACTTCAAAGAAAATACACGCAAAAAGCTTCATCGCGCAGTAAAAAACCCAACAAATATATGTATAACTAATACGAAAAATTATACCCAAAACAAACAAATAATACTACCTATAAATAACCTAATAAGTAATATTATTATCGACTAATATGACGTGAGTGTATGTGCTGGTCGACGCTCTAACGACACGGGCTTCGCGTCGAAGAGCTCAGGGCTCAATGACTCCAGCAAGCCCGTGAGCAGTGAATATGCCCAGATTTTAAAATAAATTCTTAATAAAATCAAATTTTGGTCTTTAGAAAAAAAATTTACTATAGAAATGTTCATTAATAAATTGCCTATCCATTGGTGTAAATCGCAAAATAAAATAATACTTACTTTACGCGGAGATGCATGTTATCAATAATAATTTCACATTTATGTGGTTTCGTTGCAAGGAGATTATATTAATATTTATTCGTTTAAAAAAAAATTGGATATAGCTTTTATGGAATAAAGATTATGTAGAAATATAATGTGTTTTTTATTTATTGATATATGTTTTAAATAAAAAGTAGATAGCTCCTAAAAACCACACAAATAACGACTAGCGCGACATTTTGCTCAACCTGCGCCTTAAAGTCCACTGCTGAAGATAGGCCTCCCCCATAGATTGTCTCATAGGGGGTGTATTTGCCATAGTTGTGCCGCTTTTAGTTGGCGACAGCAGTTTTTGGAAGTTCCTTATCAGACAGTACTGGTTTGGCGGATGGGAGCTAGGCAACAAAAAGTGTAAGATTTTTTCGTCACTACCCCTTGTGTCATAGTGTAGACCGCCTTGGTAGCGAAATAAGCAAGTGAAATGGAATAATATCCATCTCCCTCACACTTTTTCTTATCTTGCCATGAAAGAAATATTATTTTATTTCAAATGACGCTTCATTTTAATAGACGCTAGGAATTCATTTATTTATATTTGTTAATCAATAATATAATACCTACGTTTATCAATAATAATATACTACGCAAGGAACTTCGTTCCAACCGAGTGTTCCACGACAATCACCCATTTTTTTTATTTTTAGACGTTATTAGAAGACACTGCTGAGCATCTTCTGATTTGTTTCGTATTATCGCCTCTTAACACGGATGATATGGGGTAGTGGATTTTCTTACACCGCATCTACACAGCACTTACATCATATAATCAATGGAAATATACTGTAATAATCAATGTATCCATATCAAAATCGGATATCCTACCTACAACAAGAGAGGCTTACTCCAGGACTTCTACTTCCACTGCAAGAAGCAGAAGGAAGTGGATATAAGCATTTTTTAAATAAGTTAACAGGCATGCAAGCTCGATAAGTTGCACATAAATAACTATAAATAAAAATATCGGTGGGTATTTGATGGGTGATTGACCGTGTAAGATAATTAAAATATCCACTACCAAATATCGTTCCGTAGGTGTCGTAAAAGGCGAAAGATGGAATTAAAACAGGATCATCTCCCTGATCTGCCAAACGTGGTGAATATCCACACTATGAGGCCATCTATAGGGGAAGTCTATATCAAGGAGGATATAGTCAAGTAGCCTTTGATATAAAATAATGAGAATAAAAGTATCGTTTTTCGTTTCACTCCTTGCTCAATTTTTACATTGAGATGAAATCCAGAAAGCTATTACCTCTTACCACCTCCAAACTTTAATTCTAGACTCACATATGTTTCGGCTGTGGATCTACCCCAGTTAGTCAATCGTTGGTTAACCGCTTGTGCACCGTAGTCTGAACTTTTCACTACCTTTAAAAATCTAGCTATATTATGGTTGTGGCACGAATGAGTCGGCTCGACCGGGGTAGGACCACGCTCTCACAGAATACCAGCGTGAAATAGCAGCTTAATGCTGCTGTACTTCGTATGGTGAGTGTAGAGAATCGTAGTCCTCAGGGGTGACAGCGCATCTGCATTTCGATTCTTAATTGAGGATAAATGTAGGTATCTATGTGTTACAGCATTCGCTTACTATCAGGTGGATTGTGTGCTTGTTTGTCACCTTTATTCTACAAGAAAAAGATCTACAAATAAACTAACCTTGTACAGCAGAATCCAGCTGTCTCCTTCGAGCATCCACCGCGTCCCTCGCATCAGGCATGTATTGGAACAACGCGGTCGCTAGCCGGGCTGTCCTCGCCCGCAGACCGGTACCCTGGTCTCCGCCGAGAAGACCGACCAGTCGCCACGCGATTGCCTCGCATTGCAAGTCCGGGCGGGGAGTGATTTCTAATGAAACTAACCTGCAAAGAATTAGAAAAGTTTATGCACAGATTTTTAAAATTGTACATATACTAGTACTTTAATTAATTAATTGCAAAAACACTAGTTGTAAATTATATGTAGTAGAGTCACTCTGCATCTATACAAACATAATAATGTTTGTACCACGAATGGGGTCAGCTCGACATAACATAATAATGTTTGTACCACGAATGGGGTCAGCTCGACACAAAACAAATCAGGATAGAGTCAGCAGCATCTACCTGATAACAGCTTTAAAATTAAAATAAATTGCGATTGCCACCACGGCTGCCATTGCAACTATAGCAAGTAGCCCCCTTAAGAAAGCAATGTGTAGGGAGGCATACGGTCAGCGGTGGACTTTGATTGCATGTATTCTTATAATCTATATTGAAGAAAAATATTTTATATTATGGGCCTCGCGCCCTCAATAAATCCGGACAAGTACGACTTACTTGTGTCCTAAAGGGCTGCTTAACACGTTCACCGCGGCACTGATTTATCTATACTTTCCATTACTGCACTTCGGGGCGTTTTGAACCTAGTCCTAAACCAGACACTGTGGCGGCACTGGGCTTGTTAAACCCCGCCGATCTTAGGAGACTAAAATCATTTTTTGACGTGAAGTAAAAAAAACATGGACTTTTTAGTCTGAGAGCTGACGACGAATTTTGGGAAGGTCCTTTGGGCAAGTTGATATTGTGAAAAAATATAATTTCGTCAATTGGCGAATCCAGTCCTGCGAGTCTGGCAGAGCGTTTGCGGTTTTTTCGTTACTGCGCAGTATATATCATTTGCAAAAAAAAATTTCCAAAAAAATGTTCTTTTGGCAACTTGATTTCTTTTTTATCTTTTAATTTAGTTTTTATATAATTCAAAAAAAATAATCCCAGACTTTTTTGTCGGTTATAAAGTATTACCAGACCTCGCCAAAAATATTTTTTTTAAATTCCCAAAAAATATACTTTTGGCAATCTCAAATTTTAATCACGTATTTATTGAGTAATTTTTAATAATACCTGCAGATCGCCAGACAAATTTAGCGGGTTTAAACAACTCCCAGACGTGAATAAAGTTTACAAATGAATACGACAAAATAGTCTTATGCGTAGCCATGAGTGCAAGATAGCTTATCAAAGCATGCCGACAGCGGATTGGGGCCTAAGCTCCTTGCGCTGTGATTGGTTACAATATCAATATATATATATATATATATATATATATATATATATATATATATATATATATATATATATATATATATATATATATAGAAGTATTTATAAGTTGTAAATCTATGCCATGTATTTAAGAGTTTCCATTGCACCGATGCACCGATGATATCCCGTATGTCAGTCTGAGCGAGATTAGAATGGCTCTCCAGCACCTTAAAACGGCAAGTCCCCGAGCGAGGATAGAATCACAGCGGACATTCGTGAATTTAAGATGAACATGGACAAAACAAAGATCATGTATAACGTCCATGTCACACCTGTGCCGGTAGTTGTAGGGAGCACTAAGCACGAAGTTGTTGACGAGTATGACTGGAACAAATAGTCCGACTAGGTAAGTCCAACTTCGACCGAGAGGTCAATCGACGGATTCAGCTCGGCTGAGCAACGTTCGGGAAATTACGACATATCGTCTCGTCAGGTATACCTCAAAACTTGAAGATGAGACTGTACAACCAGTGCGTGTTGCCAATGATTACTTATGGAACTGAGACGTGGTCCTTCACTGCTGGCCGGATGAGGAAGCTCAAGGTCGCTCAGCGAGCTATGGAGAGGGCTATACTAAGGGGTTTGTTAGCGTAATAAACTTAGAAATGAGGATATCCGCAGTAGAACCAGAGTGACCGACATAGCCCAGCAGATTAGTAAGCTGAAGTGGCAATGGGCCGGCCATTTAGCTCGAAGAACCGACAACCGATGGGAAAAAAAGTTCGCGAGTGGTAGTCTCATACCGGTAGGTGAAGTGTAGGGCAACACCCCACTAGAGTGTAGGCGTGACGACCTGGTAAGACATGCAGGAAGTCGATGGCTACAGGTGGCTCAGGACCGTGTTTTGTGGCATTCCTTGGGGGGGGGGGACTATGTTCAGCAGTGGACTTATAAAGGGCTGTAATGATGGTCAGTATGAAGCGGAAGAGAGAAATAAAACAGTAGTAAAAGTAAAGAAGTTTCATTAGATTAGGAAAACGGTACCTAAAGACCTACGTGTGCGGTTTGACTCTAAATTAACATTTCGTGAGCACTATGCGTACATTAAAAACAAAGCATTCCAGTTACTAGGTTTCATAACGAGATACACTAAGGGCTTCAAAATGTCTCAGAGCTTCCTGATCGTTTATTATGGTCTTGTCCGTAGCATTCATTTTCTACGTGGTAGAGCCATGCTGCAGCTATATTAGTAGTATAGTTGTAGCACGAATGAGTCGGCTCGACCGGAGAAGGACCACGCTCTCACAGAATACCAGCGTAAAATAGCAGCTTAACACTGCTATGTTTCGTATGGTGAGTGTAGAGAACAGGAGACCTTTTTTACTGGAAAAGAGGCATTCCATCTTAGTCCTCACGGGTGACAATGCATCTGCATTTTGATTCGCAAACGAGGATAAATGTAGATGTCTATGGGCTACAGCAACCACTTACTATCAGGTGGACTGTATGCTCGTTCGTCACCCTATCCTATAAAAAAAATCTTGAATATGCTTGTGCCATTTGGTCTCCCTGCTACACGGTCCATTTAGATAGTATAGAAAGCGTCCAAAAAGAACTCTTAGAATAGCTTAGCTACAAATGTGGTTTTGCTCGTAATCTAGTTAGTTATAGTGAATTAATCGACAAATTTAAAGTGACTTCCTTACTTATTCGCCGTAAGGAATATGACCTTATATATTTACATAAAATTCTCCATGATAAGGTTGTTTCTGATCACCTCTGAAGTAAATTAAACTTAACTACAAAGCGCAATCCCCGAATTCCTAGCAAGACACTTTACCTGCAGACTTATAAGAATAATACTTCCTTTTATAACCCGATAATAAGGATCCATGAAAAACTCCGGCTTGGATCTTTTTGACCCAAGATCCAGGATATTCAAAAGAGCAGTAAAACAGTTTACACTTACGCACACTCATTCTCATATTACATAGGTTTTAAATTTGTTATTTGTATATTTTAATTTTTTGTATAATGTATTTATGTACTTATGTCATAAACATAGCAAAGCGTAGAGTTGATCTTCTGTACTTAATAAAAATGATGTGTCAACATATTTAGGATAACAATCTGGCACAAAACAATATATATCTTTATATATAAAAATTACGTGTCACGTTGTTTGTCTGCGATGTACTCCTAAGCTACGGAACTGATTTCAATGAAATTTTGCACACTGTGTGCATTTTGGTCCAACTTGAGAGACAGGATAGTTTTTATCCCGATAAATGACCATCAAAATTTTTTATTGCGAATTTAAGGATTTTTATAGGAAGGGTCGTTGGAAAGGGCAGAACAACGTCTGCCTGGCGAGCTAGTATATAATATATATATTGTTATCTGTTTTGCTGTCCATAGAATAAATAAATAAGTCGATGGGCATCAGCATCTTTGCCAGCCCACCTGCCAAGCATAGCAAATAGGCTGTAATGAATGAATGGATGGAGTAGAAGGACTGGTCACGCCATTTCGTTCCGTGGGAACGGTCGTAAGAGGCGACTGTGTGAAATGCCAGAAAGGTATATTTCTGCCCGATTTTGCAATAACCGGCCAAATCTGCAGAGAAGGCTCAGAATAAGTAATATAATAATTATAATAAGTATACTATATTCTGGCTTTTTTATCTTTTAAATTCAACATGCGTGGTAATGTATTATTTTAACTGATTTTACTGCGCACGCACGCATTCGTAAGGGTCTATCGGTTTATACATATATATTTGCTACTTTACAATTTGTAATTTATTCAGAGTTGTGGCCGCATAATCAATCCACCAAATGTACAGTCGTTCAACAGGTGCAGAACTTGGCACGCAAGTATTATATTTTAGGAAGAGTTTTTCAATGTCAGTGTGTAAGTATGACTTTTATCTATCTTCCGGTGCGAATTTCACATAATAATTTTTTCATTGGTTGTTTTGTTTAACATTGACAAATACACAGAAACAGTTTCTCAGCTCGTTTACGCCAGACACAAAACAGCCAGATTGGGGACGGTGCATTGCGTTAAAGATTTGCAAACGTCCTTTTTATACAATAATGGTGACACACGATTGCACAGTCCACCTGATGGTAAGTGAATGATGTGACCCATAGACATCTACTCTAGATACGTCTATCCTCCATTAAGAATCAAAATCTGCATTTTTGTGTTGTCACCCCTGAGAACTAGGATGGAATGCCTCATTTCCAGTAACAAGGGTCTCCGGTTCTCTACACTCACCATACGGAACACAGCAGCATTAAGCTGCTATTTTACGCTGTTATTCTATAGGAACGTGGTCCTTCTCCGGCCGAGCCAACACGTAAAACATCTAAAGACAGCATTTTTATTTTACGTGAATCTTAGCTAAATTATTTTAACATCTTTAATTAATTGCTTATCCTTGAGTATAAAAAGGCATTTTTTTAACTAAGTTGAGGTCTCTAAGGACTAAGTTGTTGTTATCAGGAACATGCTGCAACCTATCTTCTATTTACACGCATAACACTCACTCACACACACTCACACACGCGCACACAAGTACACACAAGTACACACACACACACACACACACATTTGCTTTTCGTATATTTATTGTTTGTCATACACCTAACATTACCTAGATTATAGATTCGTCTGTAGGTGGGGGCTGGTGATCTGTCATACAGGGAATCCTAGTACGGAGACCAGTCTCTCACAAATTGATTGTAGTATATTATTATTAAGTCATATGTTTATGTTAATTATTAAATTTGTGAGAGAAAAGAATAAACTTTATTATTATTATTATTATTATTTCAGTTTCCTTCAGTCGCCTCTTGGGACACCCACGGAGATATGGAGTAGTGGATTTTCCTACACCACCATTACACGACTACGCTCTTACGTTGTCACCGCATATTTCTATAAATTGAATTAAAAATCGATTTTATTCGAAAGTCTAGCAAAGCTATTCGGATACTTGGGATAAAAACAAGCGATACGACGGCCTGGTGGGCGTGCCCGTCGAACCTGCCCCGCCACTTTCACTTCCGAAAGTAGATGCGACATAACTCACATGTGTCGTACAAGCGGATAATTATACTCGTAAACTTGTAATATATAAAATACGCGTGAGATTTTACTCGGTGCAGAAGACGCGTAAAATATCGTAGAAATTAATGAAGATTTTTCATGTATTTTAACCGCTTACGGCTCAAATATAGGAAGCTCTCAATTCTATAAGCTCTCTATTTATGTTTTTATTTAAGTCACTTATATTACTCCTTTGTTTATTTTCATTATTCTTATTTAATAAATAAGTTTATATTCAGGAATGGTCGAATATAAATTTGAAGAAAATCTTGCATCCCGAAGAAATGGAAAATAGGGGATGAAGATTTTAATATAAATATTTAGATTACATTTAAGTGTGTATTGTTAACTTAAACTTCAGATATTCCTTAGACCACATTAATAGTAAGGAATAAACAAGCAAATAAACTTTTAATAAAAACTAAAATCTGACATCAAAACTAAAAGGAATGAGATCATTTTCACATAATAACTTCTGAAGTTAGAGCTAAGAGCTAAAACACACTGTCTAGAGGAATTATAGAAGCTATCATAATTAACACTTGGTAGAGCCATGCTGCACTATACATAGTAGAGCCATGCTGCAGCTATATTATGGTTGCAGCACGAAAGGGTTTACCATTAGAAAAACCCATTAGAAAAACTACCGCGTGGGAAGCTAAAAAGCAGGCGAATTCCGATGAACATTGTGGGGCTATTAACCTATTTTATGCATGACGTCCCCGCGGTTGCTTTAATGTAGTTCATTGCTTTGGCTAATTATTTTTATTCACCGATTTTGTTTTCGCTCACCAAAAGCCACTTTATCTTTAAATTCTTATTGAAAATGGACAAAATATGTATACGTGTTACAGCCACGCTGCAGCTATATTGGTTGTAGCACAAATGGGTTGGCTCGACCGGGGTAGGACCACGCTCCCACGGAATACCAGCGTAAAATAGCAGCTTAATGCTACTGTGTTTCGTATGGTGAGTGTAGAGAACCGAAGAGCCTATTTACTGGAAACGAGGCACTCTATCTTAGTCCTCAGGGGTGAGACCGCATCTGCATTTTGTTTCTTAATTGAAGATAGATGTAGATGTCCATGGGTCACAGCATCCACTTACCATCAGGTGAACTGTGTGCTCGTTTGTCGCTGTAATTCTATAAAAGTAAAATTATGTGGAAATTATTTTATTCATTTTAGTTTTTCCAAGTCGGATTTTTAGGTTTATTTAAAGTTAAGTTTAAATAAATATGTATTTGCAAAATGTAAAAGGTAAAAACTTTGGCAAGGAGTAATTTTTTTTAATTTTGCTTTGGCTCATAGACATCTACATCTATCTTCGATTACGAATCAAAATACAGATGCGTTGTCACCCGTGAGGACTAATATGGAATGCCTCGTTTCCAGTAAAAAGGGTCTCCGGTTCTCTACACTCACCATACCAGCGTTAAGCTGCTATTTTACGTTAGTATTCTGTGAGAGCGTGGTTTTTTCCCCGGTCGAGCCGAGTCATTCGTGCTACAACTATAATATAGCTGGAGCATGGCTCTACCACTGTTCGCGCCAAACACTTTCAAGGATTGACGCGAGAAGGCCCTCGGCGCGGTGCAGTCATACCGGTTTGACTTTCGGTCGTGCGAAAAACGCCCAAGGGCAGTCAGTCGTCCTTAGGCAGTGCTCACGATTGGCACGCTGCCAATTAAGCGCGCGAACTCGGAATAATTAAGCGCGGACAGTAAAAATACGGTCTAGGAATTTTGTGGCGCGTATCCCTACTGGAGAGCTTCCGCGGGACTTATTGGGTCCGACTCAGAATCTGTATAAGTGCATTCGACAATATAAGTTAGTGCGGCCTCTGATATTCTAGAACTAACTGTTGCAACGCGAAACGGTAGTGACCTTTGACCCAGAAACTCCGTGCGTGTTTTGTGCGGTAACCTTATACCCAGCGATAGTTAGTGGCTTCTGTAAGTTAGTTAATCGTACTATAGAGTTAAGTGACTGTTATCGTGACGAACAAGGAAAGTGAATGTGGACAAAGCCTCGGAAGGCCCCCTCAAGTTGGAGCGGTGTCGACGCCCGGGCTGCTGCCGACGGCTAAGGTCTAGGTTCAATCACCATCAGTCACACCCAGATACACACCACATCACCATTCTTTCCCTTGCACTACACAACCACATGCGACCTGACCGACTCCGGAGGGACCAGTCGCCTTGGATATAGGTAAGTAAGCTTCGTCCAAATTCCTTCCGTTCGACTGGCCGTAGTATAACGCTCCCCCATATATTTTAGTGTAATTAGAGAGATTCCACGTGGCCACATTGAGGCTCGACCTACGTCTGCTCGGGAAGTCTTCAGCTCATGGGCCCCTGAGGATCTGATCCTTTAAGGGAGCAGCCGTAGGCCGTAACAAACTGGTAGCAGAGCGTGGTTCCAGGTTCGATTCCCCGGTCGATCCCGACCATAGTGTTTGATAAAAATTAAACAATTCTGGTGGCAGGGATCGTTGGTTTGATTGGTTTAATTTGTATCTACAATCACGCCCGTCCGTAATACGTAAAAATATTTTTTGTATGTAATAATAGAATTATTTCCCTTTGTTGTTTGTTGCTTGCCTTTTTTTTGGTTAGTGGGTAGTTTGAAAAGCCGCGCCCTAGGCGCAAGCGGGAGTTTTTCTAGAGATATACGTCATGTAGGTAGATGGTTATTTTTACGTAATCGGTTAATTATCGTTGTCGGATAGTTGTAGTGGATTACTTATCGATGGGTCGATTTCCGATCTAGGCATTGTTTGTTGAACGACCGTGATGTGTATCTTCATTTATATTGTAATTTGTATTTGAACTAAAGAGTAGTAATTGTATTTGCGCAATTTGAATTTAACTTGATTTGATCGCACTAGTATTTGTTATTTGTTAATTTGATTTGTGTATTTTCTTTTGTGCTAACTTGTATTTGGTTGATACGTAGTAATTCGTATTTGTGTAATTTCTATTCAACGCGATTTGATAGGAACTGCATTTATTAACTGTTAATTTTTGTTGTATTTTTTGTTTGTTATCTTTGTAATCTGTGCTCAAGCCGCGTCGTAATTTGCATTTAATAGTGATGACATCGCCCAAGCTACTGATCCGTTGTTTGCGGACTGAGCTACGCTGGGCCACAAGCGCCCATGCTTTGATAGGTCGACCGGATAGGGTCCATAACTTGATGAAGCGGTTCGAGCAGGTGGATGCTCGAAGGGCCGCAGTGGAGGAGGCTTACGCTGAGCTCGAGGATTCGGATGTGGAGAAGGGAGTCCTGGACTCCTGCTTCGCGGACTATGAGCAGTTCTTGTGGCTCACGGACGAGTTGATCGAGGCTGAAGGCAGGTATGCCGAGGAGGCGCGTGAAGCTCGGATGAGTGACCTGTCCGAGTCCTCTCTGAAGCAGCTTCAGCCGGAACTGCTGGGACGACTCCCAACTCTGGACCTGCCAAAGTTCTCCGGGGTCCTTTCCGAATGGCTGACCTTCGTTGGTCTTTTCGACAGCCTAGTGGACGCCCGGAGTGACTTGACCCCGAGCCAAAAGATGGTGTACCTCCTGGCCTCACTGGAGGGGGAGGCCCTGGGCGTCGTCGGCCACTTGAGATTGTCGGACGACGCCTACCAGATTGCTCGGGACCTCCTAGCCAGAAGATACGCCAACGTCCGGCGAATTGCGGACGAACATGTTAAGCAACTTCTAAGCCTCCCGCTGCTTAGTGACCGGGCCAGACTACGTCCGGACCTGTTGGATCCAGTCTTGGTGGCCTGTAATGCGCTGAGGCGGCTGGAATTACCAGTGGGCGAATGGGCTTTTTTGTTGCTCCGCATCGTGCTGTCCCGTCTACCTCTCGACCTTCGAATCCATTTTGAGGAGAGGTACGGCGGGGACGAGGCCTCCTATATTCCGCCCTTCTATGACCTGCTGCGGTTTTTGGAGGAGCAGTGCCGGCAGATAGAGAGCGCGGCGGGCACCGTTGACGACTTACGAGCCGTGCCCAGTGAGAGGCTGAATCCTCCAGGCAAGTCGTCGTCAACCCCCCCTGCTCCTATTGTCGAGCATCTGATCATCGGGTAACGTCGTGCCCGAAATTATTAGGTAAGCCGGTTCCAGCGAGGCGAACTATCGCCAAGGAGCGCCGCTGGTGCTGCTCATGTTTGGGAGGACACCTCCAGCGAGACTGTTCACATCGGCGGCCCTCTCTGCATTACCAGGGCAATCATCATGCCGTTTTGTGCCTGAGTGCGAACGGCGTCTCCTCTCGGGGCTCTGCCAGTCCCTCGACCCCCACGGGCGGGGGCGCTCAGCCACGCCCTCTGCCGGACGACTCTCGGCGCCCGCCGGCCAGCCATCAGGCCCCTAAGTTTGAAAGGGGTCCATCCCCCGACCAGTCGGGGGGTAATTCCCCTAGGGGCGGGGGTGTCATCACCCCCCCTAAGCGTGTGGAGAGGAACTTCACGGCCACTCATCGGTCCGCTGGACCCTTCTCACTCCCGTTAGCTGAGTGGCCGCGACTGGTGTACCACTGTTCCCCATTTGATGGAGGCGGCCCTGGCTAGCTGCCGCCTTAGCTCCCACCACGGCCACCTCCACTGAGCCTTAAGCCGTCAACAGTCCACTTGTCAAAATGTTCTGTTGCCGACGGCCTCAGTGAAGGCGTACAACCCGAGTGGCGACTGTTAGCGATCTCGGGTTCACGCCATGTGGCCTCCCCTTGGTGGTGGGAAGATTAGGGCCCCTCTGGAGTGTTGAATCACGCTGTCAAGGGGTATTAGATTTGGTTTGGTCGAGCACTTAGTCAAAAAATACTTGAATTAAAATTAAAAATTGCTTTGGGCTTTCCGCGAAATTTTCCTATTTGTAGCGGTTTAAATTAAAAGAATTGAATTTAATCCACTCCTTTAAATGCTACTGCATGTGTTTTGTACATATATTTAATCACTGTGTTTGATTGTTGCGTCTGTTTGCTGAAAGGAAATTGAATGGCGCGCTATTTGAAAAATTATGTAACATATACATAGATAGTGTTTAATCATTTTGCTTTGCGAAGAAATAGGACTGTCCCTTACGTTATTGCTTTGTTTAATTTGCAAGTTGACCTATGCGCATCGGTGATTAATTTGGTTGAATTAATTCTGTAGTTGAACATTGATGCTTTTGAAAAATTAGTTGAAATATGAGCATAGGACTACTTGCCTAACAGGCTAGCTAGTTTTGGAGATTATCAGATTGAAATCAGCTGCCGCACTATTTTAGTAAATGATAATATGGTGGGTGGCCTGGCTAGGCCTACTTGTTGAAAATTCATAATAGGGACTATCTGTGCGTTTCGTTCGGCTCTCCACAGACGACGTTCATGTGGAATTTGTGGGTGCTCTCTGCACTGAAGCTTAGGAGGCCGCTCGGGGCCGCTTCGTGTCGCGTCGCTGTTTGCAGAGCTGATCCGGTCGGATTGCGGAACTAATCATAGGGGCACAGATAGGTGTTTGAAAGAGGTCGTCGAACTTCTGTCCAGTACAGGACTTGTTAAAGTGCTGTGATGCCCAGGAGGGGCATCCAGTGGAGGCTGACCCTCCGGTTTGCCACATTAGGGCTATTTTTTGAGGCGCTGGTTAGGGTTGCAAGATCTGATGGGATGCCTAAGGTGGCCTAGTTTGGTTGTAGATTCGGTCTTGCAACTTGCCTTCGCGACTTTGTCCCGCTGACCGATTTGCTCGCGGACCTAAATCCTTATGTCCGGGACGGGGGTTTGTTCGCGCCAAACACTTTCAAGGATTGACGCGAGAGGGCCCTCGGCGCGGTGCAGTCATACCGGTTTGACTTTCGGTCGTGCGAAAAACGCCCAAGGGCAGTCAGTCGTCCTTAGGCAGTGCTCACGATTGGCACGCTGCCAATTAAGCGCGGGAACTCGGAATAATTAAGCGCGGACAGTAAAAATACGGTCTAGGAATTTTGTGGCGCGTATCCCTACTGGAGAGCTTCCGCGGGACTTATTGGGTCCGACTCAGAATCTGTATAAGTGCATTCGACAATATAAGTTAGTGCGGCCTCTGATATTCTAGAACTAACTGTTGCAACGCGAAACGGTAGTGACCTTTGACCCAGAAACTCCGTGCGTGTTTTGTGCGGTAACCTTATACCCAGCGATAGTTAGTGGCTTCTGTAAGTTAGTTAATCGTACGATAGAGTTAAGTGACTGTTATCGTGACGAACAAGGAAAGTGAATGTGGACAAAGCCTCGGAAGGCCCCCTCAAGTTGGAGCGGTGTCGACGCCCGGGCTGCTGCCGACGGCTAAGGTCTAGGTTCAATCACCATCAGTCACACCCAGATACACACCACATCACCATTCTTTCCCTTGCACTACACAACCACATGCGACCTGACCGACTCCGGAGGGACCAGTCGCCTTGGATATAGGTAAGTAAGCTTCGTCCAAATTCCTTCCGGTCGACTGGCCGTAGTATAACGTTCCCCCATATATTTTAGTGTAATTAGAGAGATTCCACGTGGCCACATTGAGGCTCGACCTACGTCTGCTCGGGAAGTCTTCAGCTCATGGGCCCCTGAGGATCTGATCCTTTAAGGGAGCAGCCGTAGGCCGTAACAACCACATATGAAAAGTTGTCAAAGATCTCGCTTTACCTACACGTGTATCAGTTAGATATAAGTTAAATAAAAAATTTAAAAAATCCCGAAACCAAAAGATCTTAAATTTTCTTGAAACATAGCGCAGAACACTCTCGTTTGATACACTTTTCAAACGAAATAAACTTAATCAAAATCGACTCATTCGTTCAGGAGATATGATGCTCAGACAATCACAGACACACAGACACACAGACACACACATACACATTACAAACTTATAACACCCCTCTGTTTTCGTCCGTGGTTAATAAATTGTACAAGGATACACATCCAGACCCGGAACAATTATTTGTAAGCCATACAAATACTTGTTGCGGGCGGGATTCGATCCCGCGGCAATAAGTGCCGCAGCTCAGTGCTAAGCCACTTCGTCATCTAGCCAACAGCCGTAAAACAGACGTGAGGTTATAATTTCTAATTTTTGATAAGGTCCTTTCGTTTTGGGGAATAAAAAGTGTAACTATTTTATCCAACCTGTAATCTATCTTTAAAAGTTTCTAGAGCACCGCTGATGCACATGCACAGAAATTTACAGTGGTCAACAGCCCTTAAACTAGGATATTGTACCTGTATTTCAAGAGTATTGAAATGACGAACGTGGAATGATGAACGACTTTTACGTGGTAGAGCCATGCTGCAGCTATATTAGTAGTATAGTTGTAGCACGAATGGGTCGGCTCGACCGGGGAAGGACCACGCTCTCACAGAATACCAGCGTAAAATAGCAGCTTAACACTGCTGTGTTTCGTATGGTGAGTGTAGAGAACCGGAGACCCATTTTACTGGAAAAGAGGCATTCTATCTTAGTCCTCAAGGCTGACAACGCATCTGCATTTTAATTCTCAAACGAAGATAGATGCAGATGTCTATGGGCCACAGCAACCACTTACCATCAGGTGGACTGTGTGCTCGTTTGTCACCCTAATTCTATAAAAAAAAGAGCTAGATTCCTTCCTGATTCATTGTCTATTCCCAATACTTTGTTTAAAGATTTATATTATATTTACAAGTATTCCCTTAAAAGTAAGTACTAATAATAAAAATATTCTAAAAAATATACTAAAAATAATACTAATACTTGAACAGCTGTAATCCATCCATCGATTACAGTCCTTTTCTACCGACTTCAAAAAGGAGCCGGTACTCAATTCGACTGTATGTTTTTTTATGTGTGTTATCTCATAACTTCTTACTGGGTGAACCGATTTCGACAATTATTTTTTATTTGAAAGCTGGTGCTTCCCATGGGGTTCCATATAAATTTGATCAAGGTTTGAACAAGTTTTTGAGTTACTATTAATAATTTATTTATATTGAAGTCGGTTGTACAACATTTTTAAATTTAAATTATAAAATCTACTGTTGAGCATAGCACTCCTCATAGTTTAGTGTCAGATTGCCTCATAGGGGGTATTTTGACACGGTATAAGTAATGAGACTGCATAAATATCCCTTAGCCTACGAGCATTTTAGAACTGTGTGCTCTGCCTACCCCACTGTGACAATCATAAGTGTTATATTATGTTATGCTTAATATCTGTCCATTTGTGAAGCGGCAAAATCGCACTTCACCTACGCGTTAGTTATCGCCCGCGGCGTTGTTTACATTTCCCGCTACCTGGTGATGTACGTAATACTTGCGTGATTTCACCGTTACGAAATTATTTTAGGACCAACATAAGAAACGTACATTCATCTTCCGGTCTAAAATAACCTTCCGGTTACAGTTAGACCTCATCTGATAGTAAGCTGCAGGTGCGTTGCAACCTTTTAAAAAGAAGCGATCTCGTTTCTTAATGTTCCTTAAGTCTTATCGGTCCGAAGAAATCGCCGGTGGTAAGCAATTGCATAAAGAAGTCGTGCGAGGAAGATAACTCCTAGTATACCGCACAGTAGTGAACCGCCAAGTATCCAGATGATGTGGTAGCGTGGGTTTTGTCCAATGTGCGTTGGCACGAGTACAAGTGTAGTTTTATACCCCACACCACGCCCTATCCCCCTGACTATCACCGAATGAGGGCTAATAATCTTTCACTCACCAGATGTCGCTAGTTGTGACTGAGGTTAAGTTTATTATTACACAATTATTTTAGTTAATTGAAAAGTTTATTTTAAATAACACTTTATGATTATCTAGAGTATAATATTAATACACAACACAATGCGTCAGCGGTTAGATTTTTAATTTTTTGCACTTTATAACTCTTTTTATTTATTTTTTTACATTTAGTTTTATTTATAGTTTGGTTTATTCATGTCTTTTTTTATAGGATAGGGTAACAAACGAGCACACAATCCACCTGATGATAAGTGGTTACTGTGACCCATAGACATCTACATCTATCCTCAATAAAGAATCAAAATGCAGATGCGTTGTCACCCGTGAGGACTAAGATGGAATGCCTCTTGTCCATTAAAAACGGTCTTCGGTTCTCTACACTCACTATACGAAACACAGCAGCGTTAAGCTGCTATTTTACGCTGGTATTCTGTGAGAGCGTGGTCCTTCCCCGGTCGATCCGACCCATTCGGGCTACAAGTATACTACCAATATGGCTGCAGCATGGCTCTACCACGTATAAAAGTCCAATCTAATTAGTATAAAATATAACTAATAATACGGAAAGAAACATTAAAGTTTACATTTTCCTAAGAAATTATTGTCCCCGGTATGAAATCTGCCAAAGATATTTTACCTCATTGTAAAGTGGCGCCGCCCTGGTGGCAGAAAAAGTCGTGGATGCCCTCGTATAGAATAAGCATAATCAGTTTTTAGCTGTAGAATTGGCCATGGTAATCCGTACGGTTCCTACACCCTTCCGCGCAGACGGGACTTCCAATGAACTCAATTCTAATTCTAATTGCAATACCAATAATTCTATTGTGTAATTTAAATAAGTAACTTTATTTTTAGTTCATTAAATATATCTTTTTTGAAGGACTGAGTCCGTAACCCGTATAATACATCCATCCATCCATTACAGCCTATTAAAGTCCACTGCTGAACATGGCCTCCCCATAGATTGCCCCATAGAGGATATTTTGTCATAGTTGTAATGTTACTGTTGATTTAATAATTTCACCTCTCAGTGGGTTATGTGCTCCTGGTAGATTATCTTCTATACATCCATCCATTACAGCCTATTAAAGTCCACTGCTGAACATAGGCCTCCCCATAGATTGCCTCATAGAGGATAATTTGTCATAGTTGTAATGTTACTGCTGATTTAATAATTTCACCTCTAAGTGGGTTATGTGCTCCTGGTAGATTATCTTCTATACATTCATCCATTACAGCCTACATAAGTCCACTGCTGAACATAGGTCTCTTACAGAAGAAGGTCATAAGAGCAATCTATGATTGAACCTAAAAAGTCGCTCCGACAAAAATTTAAGGAAATTAATTTATTAACTTTGGCCTTCTCAATACATTTATGAAAATGTAATGTACGTACACAAAAATAAAGGTAGTTTTACAAAAAAATAAGTGATATTCATTTTGTAAACTAGGAACAGACACAAGCTAGTAGTACCAGTTACTCGACTCCATCGAGTCAGTAATTCATTCTTGGGGCGATGTATACGCTTTTACAACAAAATCCCAGAAAATATACAACATTTAAACCACTTAAAGTTAAGAAACTTTATTAAACAAAGTTTGTATAAAAATGGTTACTATAATATTATGGATGATAACAACCCCTGGGAATGAGTTGATCCCTACCAAGCTATTTCTAATTTGTTTTGTGTAGTTAATTGTGATTACAAGCTATTATTTTTAAAAAAACTCCCGTTGGGTTTCTTGCTGGTTCTTCCCAGGACGGAGGTTTATTTTGAACCAGTGGTTATTACAAACAAAAGTTAAAAAATTAAAAACAAAAGAGTGACATTCAATAAGTATTATTTATAATCTATATTGAATAAAAAAAGTTTCTGTTTTTGTTTCTCATAGATTACCTAAGGGGGGGGGGGGGGATTACGGCAAAATCCCCCCCTGAGGCAACCGCAGTTTATCATCATTTTGAGACGCTGCCTCTTACGACACTCTCAAAACGATATGGGTAGTGGATATTCTTACACCGCCACTACACGTACGCATTAGTAGAAGTGTACTGACTTGTAATACTATTTTTCGTTTTAGAAAATAATGTTACCGTTGAGTTTCCTTGCTAGCCTAAAGAAGGTCTCTGTTCTTCCTCTTCAAAAAATCTCTTTGCCCAGTACTCTCAACCACTTCCGGCTTATCTTAATTTCCCGTAAGATGTAACATAACTAACTAATTACACGACATTGAGGTGATGTTCCTTAGTTTACATGTGATTAAAATGTGTTAAAAAAATTAACTTGGTAGATAAATAAATAAAAAAAGATAAATGTGTTAAAAACTAAAAGCAAACTTCAAATAACTAAATAGAATTAAAAAAGGACCAAAATGCAGATTCGCATTGAGAATACGATAAAATGATTTCTTATTCGCAAAAAGGGTGTTACTGGGATTTTTTTTATAGAACAAGTTGATAAACGAGCACACAGTCCATCTGATGGTAAGTGGTTGCTGTGGTCCATAGACATCTACATTTATCTCCAATTAAGAATCAAAACGCAGACGCGTTGTCACGCCTGAGGACTAAGATGCAATGCCTCGTTTCCAGTAAAAAAAAAGGTCTCCGTTACTCTAAACTCACCATACGAGACACAGCAGCATTAATCTTGTATTTTACGCTGGTATTCTGTAAGAGCGTGATCCTACCAAGGTCGAGTTGACCCATTCTGGCTACAGCGATAATATAGCTGCAACGTAGCTCTACCTCGTTGCTTTTCCCATGAAGGGTTGAAAACATATTCCTCTTTTCTACCGACTTCAAAAAAGAGACGATACTCAATTCGACTGTATGTTTTTTATGTGTGTTACCTCATATCTTTTTACTGGGGGAACCTATTTCGATGATTCATTTTTTATTTGAAAGCTGGTGCTTCACATGTGGTCCCATATAAATTTTATCAAGGTCTGACCAATAGTTTTTGAGTTATTCTTAATAATTTATATTGAAGTAGGTTGTACAAAATTTTTAATTTTAAATTATTCTTGTTCTTTATTAGCGCGTAGAAGCCCACAGCTAGATATTGGCTTCTCCGTTGTAGAAAGAACCTGCTCTAGTCATCACGCTTGGCACCTGGCACTTTTGACGCATGAAGAATATTACATTCACTTAAATTTCAAATGAGGTACTTGATTTCATACAGTCATTTATCATAAGAGGACTTGAAATTTGTTGAGTAATTCAGTACGCAGACTTTCGACGTTTTGGAAATTCGCAATATTAGCAATGTAACTCTTATGTACATTGAAATAAGGTTTATTGATTGCCGAACATTTTAATAGGAGTTATGGAGCCGTTTTGTGGACATAGGTAAGTTCGATAATTACTTTCTCTTATCAGATGAAAACGAGTATATCGAGTAAAGTTAATTGTGATTATCTACCGACTTCAATAATGAGACGGTACTCAATTCGACTTTATGTTTTTTTAAGTGTGTTACCTCATAACTTGTTACTGGGTGAACCGATTTCGATTTGACCAATAGTTTTTGAGTTATTTTTAATAATTTATATTGAAGTCGGTTGTACAAATTTTTAATTTTTAATTAATTTAATAATATACTAGTGATCTGCTTCGGCTTCGTTCTGGTGATTTATGGATTTTGACAACACCGGCACCCACAAAATCCAATTGTATATTGAAACCATCCGGGGACCGACTCAGACATATACGAATAATGTCATCATAATCGTTCCACTCGTTTTTTTTTTTCAAGTGATAACCTTTCATACATGCGGCAATTGTTTTATGTATATTGATATAATCGTCCACTTGACAGTGCACACTCTGCAGCCCACGAGCAACTACAACCATCATTAAAAAGAACACTAAAGATTGATTAGCACCTCTGGGAACTAAGATGTCCTCTAGAGGCCTTCAGACTAACATAGCAGTGGTAGCTTAAATTTTGAAGAAGAGATATAGGAAAGAGAAGGAAGGAAAGAGATATAGGGTACAGGAAAAGAGATATGGCAGTAATGGGGCGTCCATAAATTTCGTGAAGCGATTTTGGCGATTTTTCTACCCTCCCCTTCCTCTTGGTGAGATGTAGGAAGATATGGCTTGACCCGCTCACCCCCCTCCCCCAACCTCACGTGATATTTTTCATAATGCGTGTTTTTAATGTAAAGCTGTGCTTGATTGCGTTATTTTTTTTATAGGAGAGGGGGCAAACGAGCATACGGCTCACGTGATGGTAAGTGACTACCGCCGCCCATGAACAACTGCAACACCAAGGGAATCGCAGATGCGTTGCCGGTCTTAAATGTTTATTTTAAAGAAATGCTTAATTATTTTTATATAATTTGTGGAGTTCGCATAAATACTATAAATATTATTGTGTACGGTTTACTGTTTCTTGAGGAAAAAATTAGGTAATATTTGCCGAGGCACCACGTAAGATTGGGTGAGATTCGTCTCGACACCCTCACCCCTCTAAACACCCCACGTAATTAGTGGACGCCCCTTAACACTGACGGACTTCTAGTAGTTTCTCTGATCATGTCATAACAAAATTTCCCCTCTATCGCCTAGTATAGTAAAGTATAAGGTACTACATATAATAAGTATTAATTAAAGTAGAGACATTTATTGTAATAGGTATACCTAAGATAAGTATTTAGGGTGGCGATTAGGTTATCACATTAAATAACACAGCGGTAAATACAAGTTCATATATGTCTAACAAAAAAAAAATGCATCTTTCAAACAAAATAAATAGCGTAAAAATTGACACGAAATAAATGACCTTGATAATATTACTTTACTGACCTGAAGTGACCTGTAAAGGCGGTAACGGTGCGGCAGGTGATTATTTACCTACACTTTCCCATTCATAGCACAGAATAAATAATAGTCATAGGTAATTAGGCAAAAAACGAAAAAAAAGGTTACCGCGACTAGGATGTTAATCTATACAAATAAATAAAATTGAAGTGTCTGTTTGTAATGTTAAAATTACAGCTTTTTACTAAATGCATATGAAAGTGTATACGGTACTAATGACAAAAATACAATTTTTAAAGTTTTTGTCTGTCTGTCTGTCTGTTTGTTCCGGCTAATCTCCGAAACGGCTGAACCGATTTTGATGGCATTTTCACTGGCAGATAGCTGACATCACAAGGAGTAACTTAGGCTACTTTTATTTTAGAAAAAGAATTAGGGTTCCGCGGAAAAAAAATTAAAACTCCAAATAACACTAGGGCGAAGTCGTGAGGAACAGCTAGTTGTTATATATTTTTTTAGTTGTGTATGTTCAAGGAAGTAGGATAAATCCTTTCCTTCAATGTAATAACTTTAGCGCTGCCTCGTATATGTAACATAAAATACATATTAATCTTTATATATAAAAATTACGTGTCACGTTGTTTGTCCCCGATGAACTCCTAAACTACTGAACTGATTTCTATGAAATTTTGCACACTGTATGCAGTTTGGTCCGACTTGAGAGATAGGTTAGTTTTTATTCCGATAAGTGACCCTCAAGTTTTTTATTGCTAATCTCAGAAGTTTTTATAGTAAAGCAAATGGTCGTTGGAAAGGGCAGCACAACGTCTACTAGTGTATGTATAACAAAGAGCGCAATTATCGCCAACAAACTGTTGTACAGTTTGGCGATATTTATTATTATTGTAAATGCGTGTATTTTATATGAATAAAGGTATATAAAAAGGATATGGTAATAATAGTAACTACAGCAATGTCCACACGACTGACATAACGAGTCATACTACTTTACAACAAAATTAAAAGAATAAGCAACGCGAACATTACTACATGCTCTCATAATCACTTCGCACTCGACAATGACCCTGTGTTCGGCCGAGCGTGACGAATACGTAAGCGGCCGCGAACAAATAAAATTAATATTCGGTGATGAGTATAGCACAAATAAGGAAGAAGCCTTATTGTTAATTTTTGTTTGCATTAAAAATATAAGCAATGTACGATGACTGGGTGCAGCGTGAAAGGTGCAAAACATCTCTTTAATCCACCTGTCAAGCATGACAATTATGGCAAATTCTTCGTGTGGTGATCGCTGACAAGCTATTTCTGATTTGTTTTGTGTTCTTAATTGTGTAACATACATGATTGTAAGCTGTTATTTTTTTTAAATCCCGCTGGATTTATTGCTGGTTCTTTCCAGGACAGAGGTTTTTTTCGGAACCAGTGATAATTAAAAGTGACTTTCAATAAGTATTACTTACAATCTACATTGAATAAAATCAAATCAAATCAAATCATATATTTGCAATCCAAGTGTACATAATTGGTCTTAAATTAAAAATGTGCTTACAACTTAGACGCCCTTTTCAAGCACTGCAAATTTGACAAGGGCACTGCTTATATACTATTAACATACATAAAATATAATTAAAAGATTTAAAAAAAATTTTACCGCGGGGAGTAGGACTATATGATAATTAAGTTTCTAGTTTTAGCTTTTTTTTTTTTATTATCGTAGTTTTTAATATTGTTGATAAAATTAAGTATTATGTAAAATTTAAAAAATATAAAAATATATAATAATGTTATTTTATATCTAAATACTCTTCTACTGAGTAGGAGGGGTTTTGTTTTAAATATTTACCGAGTCTTGATTTAAATTTGGTTAATTCTGATATATTTTTTATTTCCTGTGGTAATTTATTATATATTTTTATTGCCATATAGTAGGGGCTTGTATTTAACATTTTTGTTCGCGGCTGTGGTAAGTATAATTAATTTTTGTTACGTGTATTTATGTTATGTTGTGTATCTTTAATCTTCTTAAAAATATTATTATTTTTGTGGACAAACAGGCATAGATCATAAATGTACATACAGGGTAAGGTAAGAATATTTAGTTGTTTGAAATACGGTCTACAGCTAGTAGTGTTATCTATCTGGGCTAGTATTCTAATGCACTTCTTCTGGGTAATAAAAAGCTGCTGCACATCGACGCTACTTCCCCACAACATAATTCCGTACTTAAACCACGAATGAGCATAAGCATAGTAAGCTGACAATACCGTGGATGTGTCAGTGGTGTATTTAATTTGAAATAAAGCATACGTAAATTTTGAAATTTTAAACTTTATATAATTAATGTGCGATTTCCAATTGATGTTTGAATCTACTTTCAAACCTAAAAGATTAAAAGTATCAACTTCTTCTAGCTGTTTCAGTTTCTGTTTCTTTCTTCTTACCATGGGAACGGTCCATCATTTCTAACAGTCTATCAGATCTAACAGCTCTCGCCTCTCTTTGAGTTGACTGGTAGAAAATGCCTACAGGCATTAAGTCCACCCTTTGTGTCATCTCTTATAGGAAATGCGATAAAAACGAAAAATAAAACGTAACGTAACAAAACAAAAATTTAAAGTCGTATTGCTTAATAATGCAAAATTATGTAAGCTTTGTTGCGAAAATTACTGTTTACTTCAATAATCCAATTAAACTATACAAAAAATAGTCATTTCATCACACGGATGCGTTGTGTATATATACGTTACGCGTTCAATATTTACCGCAACACCTTACGTGGAGAGAAATTGACAAACGTAATTATTTATTACACTTTGTGATGCGCACGCGATGAACAATCATTGTTCCAATTAACGCGATTCTTATCTCTTTTTATTTAAATTAGATTTAAATGAAAAAAATATTTTGCCGTTATTGAACTTATTGACGCAAATGTGAAATTTTGCTGACGATGAAAAGAAATATCAGGCGCAATTTAACACCGCTTTTTGTGCATTTAAGATCATCATTGAATAAGGATTTAACTATTTCTCCGTCCCCTTTGTATCATCAGACAACCAGAAGGTTGGATCTTCGTCAATTTATCGTAAATATTCCACGTATTCAAACCAAATGGTTTGCTTCATCTCTTGCATGCGGCAAAGGAATGAAATAACTTGCCAGCGTCTCTGTCTTTACGTCCAATTACTATGTGGATGTTTTCAAGGAATATGAATATGCTTTTTTTATAGAATAGGTTTGATGAACGAGTCACATAGTCCACCTAATGATAAATAAATTATATTGCCCATAGACTTCAATTAAGAAATAAAATGCAGATGTGTTGTCATCCCTGAGGACTGAGATGGAACTTCGTTTCAAGTGAAAAGGGTCTCCGGTTCTCTACACTCACCATACGGAACGCAGCAGCATTAAGCTGCTATTTAACACTGGTATTCAGTAAAAACGTGGTCGTGCCATAGTAAGAAATAACAACAACCCCAGTAAGCCGTTCCATTCGTTCTACAACCATAACAAAAGCTGCAACGTGGCTCGACCATATATTAGTTACACTAAAACAGTTTGATTTACCATCTAGGTTTTTATCACCACTTACCGGGTCTAGTCAAGCACTAGCTTATAATAAGTGAAACAATAATAATCATAATATAAGCAAAATGTAGGGACAGAAATGTACTTTGAAAGTTTTATGAGCGCCGCATTAAGCAGGGAGAATAAGAATGGCCTACGCTACTAAAGAAAAAGTGATCATGTTACCGAAGCCCAAAATAAAAGATATCGAGAGAAAATAGACATATATATGTACGAACTTACCTATTTAATAATGTTTCAATTAAATGTGTAGAATGTGGTAAAGCTTCAATAAGAAGATCTATCGGCAGCTCAGATGCTACACTCTGTAACACGCCCGGACCAAGTCTGGACAAGATGGCAGCCGCTTCCCGAAACTGTCTCCCTTCAGCCAACAGCAGCACGCGACGAAGTGCCAAACGAGGAGAGGTGTATGTATTTTTCTCCCTCTCCCTCTCGCGTCGAAATCGCTCTCTGCTTTCGTTCATGTTTGCGATCGACTTTTTGTAGTACTAGCCCATTATATTTTTTATTCTGCTGTGAGATAATCTTAATATTTGTACCTGAGAAAGAAAATAATTCTGTTAGAAAGGAAATAATTTAAAATTGTACTTATATATTATAAACCGCTGTCAAAACAAGACTGGATGATGTTACGAAATACATTTTTAAAAAAAATTCAAATGTCAATTACGCAATTACAGTTGCAGTGTACACTTGCGTGCAAATTAAACTGAAGTGATTAGTCGGTAATCTGTTATTCAACAGATCCACACGCTGTATGTTTCCGGCGAAAGGTCGAATAACTGGTAATATGAGAATGACTTCATTAAATTATACGTTACACGATGTTCTGACTGATTTTAACCAGGGCAACAGTTTTCAATTACTTTCGGAAATCGTTATATTATCAAGTTCCCGAGGCATACTTTTCATAGAAGGTAAAAGTGACAAACAAACACCTGACTATGTGATTAAATTTCAGATGTATCTAGAACGCTTCATCACCACGTCATCATCGTAAAAAAGGTTTCTAGTGGAGTAATTTATTTTCAATTTCAACTGTCTACTTATTACGGATCATGAGATACAGCCTGTTGACACACAGACGCCCGGGCAGTCGAGGCTTAGTAATAGGGTCTCGTTGATTACCCTTTGGATACGGAACCCTAAAAAGTGACGAAGTGAAAGTTTCGTCTCTCACTATACGAATCACAGCAAAGCCAGAGACAGATGAGGCTGTAAAAGCTAAAATACCAACATCTCTGACATCTCAGAATATATACTAGATGAAACACAGTATTTAGTAGAGTGTGCCTTCCGTGACCAATTCAATTATTTTTACTTTCGGTAATCATTATATTATCAAGTTCCCTAGGCACACCTACTTTTCGTAGACGGTAAAAGTGACAAACAAACAAGCTATGCAACCGACACCCGACTGTGTAATCAAATTTCAGATGTATCTGGAATGCCTATTCACTGTTAAAAAGTGACAAATTGAAAGTGAGGATAGTATATTTTGTACGTGGTAGAGCTATGCTGCAGCTATTATTATTAATATAGTTGTTGCACGAATGGGTCGGCTCGCCCGGGGAAGGACAACGCTCTCACAGAACACCAACGTAAAATAGCAGCTTAACACTGCTGTGTTTCGTATGGTGAGTGTAGAGAACGGGAAAGCCTTTTTACTGGAAAAGAGGCATTCCATCTTATTCCTCACGGATGACAACGCATCTGCATTTTTTCGCCAACGAGGATAGATGTAAATGTCTACGGGTCACAGCTACCACTTACCATCAGGTGGACTGTGTGCTAGTTTGTCACTCTATCCTATAAAAAAAGTATCCTGATTTCGTCTGTCACTATACGAATCACAGCAAAGCCAGAGATAGATTAACATGTAAAAACTAACAGGCAAACAGCTGTGACATCTCAGTAGACTAGATGAAACACAGTATCAGGTCAGGGAAGGACCAATCTACTAAAGATTATTCCTTCCCTGACCACGTCAATTATTTCTTACTACAGCCATAATAGAGCCGTAGTAGCTCAGGAACTAAGCGGTTGCTGTAAATTTCTCAGTACGCAAGCAATTTAGATCAAACTTCGATCCCCGCTGGCATCAATGAAACTGTTAATTGTAATTTTAAGTACTGATTTACCACGTGCTCGACGGTGAAGTAAAACATCGTGAGGAAACCTGCATGTCTCAGAAATAAGAAAAAAATATTTCAAAAACATGTGAAATCCACCAATTAGGGCAGCGTGGCGAACACTACACTCTGTAAACACTAGGAACAAACAAGCTAGTGATACCAGTTTCTAAACTCCATAGAGTCAGTAATTCATTATTGGGGCAATGTATACTCTATTACAACAAAGTTCCAGAAAATGTGCAAGGTCTCTCTATTACCAAGTTTAAATATTTAATTAAACAAAAACTGTATATAAAGGGTTACTATAATATAAATGGATACATGGTTGTAAAAAGAGTTATTATAATATAAATGAATACATGGTTGATAATAACATCTGGGAATGAGGTGGTCGCTTCCAAGCTGTTTCTAAAATAAATTTTGTAAAAAGTTTATTCAACCGATAATGTAAAATTGGCTTAAAAAAAGGTCCCGTTGGGTTTTTTGCTGATTCTTCCCAGGACAAAGGGTTTTTTCCCGAATATGTGGTAGAGCCGTACTGCATTACGTGGTAGAGCCATGCTGCAGCTATATTAATAGTATAGTTGTAGCACGAATGGATCGGCTCGACCGGGGTAGGACCACGCTCTCACAGAATACCAGCGTAAAATAGCAACTTAATGCTGCTGTGTTTCGTATGGTGAGTGTAGAGAACCGGAGACCCTTTTTACTGGAAAAGAGGCATTCTATATTAGTCCTCACG
Organism: Parnassius mnemosyne; assembly: GCA_963668995.1. Taxonomy (NCBI): domain Eukaryota; kingdom Metazoa; phylum Arthropoda; class Insecta; order Lepidoptera; family Papilionidae; genus Parnassius; species Parnassius mnemosyne. The sequence goes on from CAVLGL010000090.1 coordinate 2,419,776, forward strand.
GCAGACAACGCATCTGCATTTTAATTCTCAAACGAAGATAGATGTAGATGTCTGTAGGACACAGCAACCACTTACCATCAGATGGACTGTGTGCTCGTTTGTCACCCTTATTCTTTAAAAAAATGTACGAGTAGCCTATTTTATTTAAAGACTGTTAAACGTGTCTATGGGCTGCATTAGACTTTTAACATCAGGTGGAGAACGTAAACATTTTTTTGTGGAATGTGATTTTTGTTCGTTCGTATTTTATGTGCTGCCATACCGTACATCAGATTACGCTAAAACTTTGTCAACTTATTGCTTGCACTTGTGCAATTGTTATAGGTATAGTACAATTAACTTACTTAACTTACTTTAATGTTATATATCATTCAACTTTAAACAATGTATTATTATTCATAATTAAACAACATAACTCTTCCAAATTTAAAACTATATTTGAACAATTATTTCTTCTGCGGCAGCAACGCATCGGGTGCCACTAGTACTGTATAAACATTTCTTTAAAAAGTTATTAACAGTATGTTGATGAGTCAGTCCACACAAGTTTTTGGGATATTTTGGCGGCAGCTTGAGTCAGCAGACACTCGATGTCGATAGTATCTCAAAACGAGAACCACAGGAACCCTGGTTTCATTGTTTTCACTAAAAGTTCACATGTGCAGACATTTAACACAAAATCGTATTACGCTGTAATCCGCCAGCGGTTAAGTTCGGGCACAAAATCTAATGAATAATTTACAGAGTGAAAGTATATCAAGCTGATAGATAACGAGATTTTCCTGTATTTAGCGTAGAACACTAATAATGCCATTTAAGCCCACGCGAGCAAAAGTGTATTTAATAATTAAAAAAACCGGCCAAGTGCGAGTCGGACTCGCGCACCGAGGGTTCCGAACAAATCCGTAGGTTAAAATTATTAAAAAGATTTTTGTTATATGATGTAACTAAAAATTTATGCGTTTCGCAATTTTTCCTTTATCTGTGCTATAATACGTTGCTTCGTACCAAATTTTAAGATTCTGAGTTCACGAGAAGTACCCTGTAGGTTTTGATTCCCTTATGGCATAATATTTGCGACATAAACGGCTGTATCTTTTGATTGCGTTGGCTTAGAAGTTTGATTTTTTCACAGCTCCAAGGGACAGTAGACTTAAGTATTTGATATGAATTTCAACTTGATACCTCCACGCGTTCTAGAGAAAAAGGGTCTTGACAGACAGACAGACAGACAGACGGACAACAAAGTGATCCTATAAGTGTTCCGTTTTTTCCTTTTGAGGTACGGAACCCTAAAAATTATGGTTTTTGCACGAATGGGTTGGCTGGACCGGGGTAGGACAACGCTCTCACATAATACCAACGTAAAATAGCAGCTCAATGTTGTGTTTCGTATGGTGAGTGTAAAGAACCGGAGATCCTTTTTTACTGGAAACGTTAAACATTTCATCTTAGTTTTCAGGCATGTTAACGCATCTGTATTTTGATTCTTAATCGAGCATAAATGTAGATATCTATGGGCCACTATATACACTTACCATCAGGTGGACTGTGTGCTCGTTTGTTACCCTATTTCTATTAAAAAAAGATGCCGCTTCATCTCGTGCTGTCTCCATCACTCTAAGTCGAAGTGACTGTGACACCAAAGACTTAACGACATCTTAAAATTAAGCAACGTTTGAGTATTTGGGCCGTAATAATGTCATTTAAGTCCACGCGATGTAAACGTATTTGTAAAAGTGAAAGTGTGTTTAATAATAATAAGAATTTGAATAGATGACATTTTGATATATTATTATTATATATTATACTTAATTGTCCACCACAGAAACAATAAAAGAACAGATTACAGAGAGTAAAACTTAAGGAGATAGGCACAATAACGCGGTATTATCTCTAAGAGGCGATTGTATTATTATTTATTTTACATACTTTTTTCTCAATTTAGACGTTAAGGCGCCATTAAAAAATGCGTAGTGGCGATGTAAGAATATATATTACCCCATATCATCCCGTGGGTGTCATAAGAAACGACAGCGGGAAACAAATCAGGAGAGAGAAGTCTATGTGCACCAATGGACTTTAATACATTGTAACGGTAACGGTAAGGAATGTGTTTGTGTCATGGGTGTGTCATTGCACGATGTTTTCACTTTTAATATATCTAGCATGTTGTGCATCGATCACTAATAAAAAACGTTGTGATATTTTTAACACCTACACTGAGGATTTTCTGCTGACTTCCAAAAAGAAGACGGTACTCAATTCGACTGTATTTTTTTTGTTTTTTTTTTTATGTGTGCTACCTCATAACTTTTTACTGGGTGAACCGATTTCGATGACTCTTTTTTATGTGAAAGCTGATACTTCTCGTGTGGTCCCATATGAATTTGATCAAGGTCAGACCAGTAGTTATTGAGATATTCTTAATAACTTATATTGAAGTCGGCTGTACAAAATTTTCAATTTTAAATTATATTAACCGCCTTCAAAAGGAGTAGTTTCTCAATTAGAGTGTATGTTGTTTTTTTGTATTATGTTAAGCGATATCTTCGCAGATTGTGAACCGATTTTAATGATTCTATTTTTATTACATAGGCTTTACCGCAAGGGTGGTCCCATAAAATTTTGAACAAAAAATTCCGCCCCCAAAGGTGAACAATAGGGTAAAAAGTTTCAAATTGGACTATTGTTTAAGGGATTTCCTATGATATCTTTGCAGATTGAGAACCAATTTTCTACCGATTTCAAAACGGAGCCGGTACTCAATTCGACTGTATGTTTTTTTATGTGTGTTACCTCAAAACTTTTTTCTGGGTGAACCGATTTCGATGATTCTTTTATATATGAAAGCTGGTGCTTCTCATGTGGTCCCATATACATTTAATCAAGGTCTGCTTAATAGTTTTTGAGTTATTCTTAATAATTTATATTGAAATCGGTTGTACTAAATTTTAAATTTTAAATAATAACGATTCTTTTTCTACCGACTTCAAAAAGGAGGAGGTACTCAATTATACTGTATGTTATTTTAATTTGTTTTAAGTGAACCGATTTCGATGATTCTTTTTTTTATTTGAAAGCTGGTGCTTCTCATGTGGTCCCATATATTGATCAAGCTCTGACCAGTAAATTTTGAGTTATCCTTAATAATATAGAAGTCGGTTGTACAAAATTTTAAATTATTTATTAAATCGTTTGTACTTCAAGGGTGATCCCATATAAATTTGGAAAAAAATTCCGTACCATAAGGTAGCAAATAAGTAACTTAAGTTTTAGCAATTTGAAGTTGGTTTTTATTTTTTTTAAAGTTATAATATTTTTATATATTTAACCTATCTCTTCTACTTCTATTGACTAGAACAAAAAGCAATATATTTGTAGATCACACTGTGGTAGAATACACGAGACCTACCGTAAATTGAACTAACACCTAACTCACTGTATTCACAACTAAATAAATGAATTTAAACGAATCTGAATTTGAAAGCCGCTGAAAGAAGTTAATTAATAATTTAACATCTTAAGCTAGTTCAACGTCCTCAAAACACAATTAGCATGTAGTTACAAAATTATGATTCACCTAAAAACAGCAATGGCTTTAAAACTAGCACGATACATTACCGCGTTGATTATTATCGTGATGTGGTAACACCTTGATGTAGGAAGTAGTCGATGGTAAATAGTCCGATACATGAGCCGTGGTTATGGTAAGATTCACAGATACTTTGTTGGTTTTACTAGACATCTTAAATCGCAACCTAACAAAACAAAAATCTTATATTAGATATTACTTAATAATGAAAATATACTTAATAATAGAGCCATGCTGCAGCTATATTATGTAGCACGAATGGGTCGACTCGACCGGGCAAGGCCCATCCGTGCGACAGCAAAAGCCGCCACGTGGCTCTACCACTGTTAGACGTATAATCACGCCTCTTTCCCGTAGGTGTAGGCAAAGAGCCCTTCTTTCCACTTGCTAAGATCCTAACATACTTGTTTCGCTTCGTCCACTTTATTATTCCCTTCATACATGCTCTACGGTTTAGGTTACTCTTAACCTGGCCTTTTTTCAAGAAGTCCCTGATTTGGTCTAGAAATGTCCGCCTAGGTCCTAGGTCTACCCCTTCCAACACTTTCATTCACACTCGCCTTATACACTTTTTCGTCAATCGTTCTTCATTCATTCTCTCGACATGACCAAACCATCTCAGCATACCTTTCTCAATTTTTGTCACTACATCTTCTTCGTTAATATATTTATCTTATGCGTTAATATATTTTTAAATTAAAAATAAACAAAAAGTATGTCACATAAAACTGCATTGGACACATTTTACTAACGGTCTTGTGTTTACCGCTAATTTAGACCGGTAAAGTACTTAAAATTTATAAATATTGTAATATCGGAGGGCTTCAAAAATACCGTATCCATTTTGTAGTAAATTTACGTGTTTCGTAGTGGTGACCTTCTTTTTTTAAGATACGTGGTAGAGCCATGCTGCAGTTATATTAGTTGTATATTGTAGCACGAATGAGTCGGCTCGACCGGGGAAGGACCAAGCTCTCACAGAACACCAACGTAAAATAGCAGCTTAACACTGCTGTGTTTCGTATGGTGAGTGTAGAGAACCGGAAACCCTTTTTACTGGAAAAGAGGCATTCCATCTTAGTCCTCACGGATGACAACGCATCTGCATTTTTTCACCAACGAGGATAGATGTAGATGTCTATGGGCCACATTTTATACGTGGTAGAGCCACGCTGCAGCTATAATAGTTGAAGTACGAATGGGTCGGCTCGACCAACGCTCTCACAGAATACATATATTAGCGTAAAATAACAGCGTCTTTCATACATTAAGTGATAGATGTAGATGTCTATGGGCCACAGCAACCGTTTACCATCAGGCGGACTGTGCTCGTTTGTCACCCTATCCTATAAAAAGAAAAAAAATACTAACCAACTTGTTAGTAGTAGACTTTACTGACTCATGCAGAAGAAAACGATTCAACAAGAGTTATTTTTGGATTATTTGTTGGACTAAATGAACATTGTAAATTTTAGTGACGTGGACACCAAACGTCTTGTCTGTCTATTGACGATTTAAAATCAGATTCAATCAGATCCTAAACTACATAAAAAATGTTGTGATAGGTCCAGAAGATACATATAGATCGATAAATCACGTAGGAGAGAAAGCTAGCATGCATAAGCATTAATTAGATACTAAATACATAGTAATGAGATCAACCAAGTAGCAAACAATTATACTAAGAAGACTATCTTGTGTGAATATTTAAAACTTAGAAAAACACTGCACTTCCAGTCTCATTCACACAACACAGAACGGCGAGCATTATTTCTCACAGCTATGTCTCATCTATTTGTTACTTCGTCCCGTTATGATCCCATGTTATACATTTAGTTAACGGGTTGCCTCCGATAAATTTGTCAGTCATTGCTATTTGATCGCTACGCGCGATTAATAACTATATTCTTTTTTGTGATCTCGATAAGCACTTGTTCAAGTTTCACAATATTTCTTTAAAATTATTTTTAGGTATACTAATCATCTATTATTAGAGGTACTAATTATAATAATATATTTTTTTCATATCGCCTCAACAGAGCCAGTAATTCATTCTTGGGGAGATGTATAAGCTTTTACAATAAAATTCCAGAAAATATACGAAATTTGACTACCGTGAAGTTTAAATACTTTATTTAACAAAGATTGTATAAAGTGTTTTAGGAATTTATGGATGGTAATAACCCCTGGGAACGAGGTGATCGCTACCATGCTATTTCTAATTTGTTTAGTGTTGTTATTTTTTGTGTAACTTTAATGATTCTAAAATGTAAACTGTTCTATTTTATTTTTTTTATAAAAAAATCCCGCTTGATTTCTTGCTTGTTTTTACTAGAACAGAGGAATTTTCTGAATCAGTGGTAAGTTAAACATATGAGTGACTTTCAATAAGTATTATTTATAACATATATTAAAAAAAACTTTACATTTTTTTTTTTTATAAAAACGGATAGACGATATTTTGTCATAGTTGTAATGTTACTGTTTATTTAATAATTTCACCTCTCAGTGGGTCATGTGCTCCTGGTAGATTATCATCTATACATCTATCCATTACAGCCTTTTAAGGCTTTAACTAGCCTGAATGACCTTGACGAAACGGCGATCGCAGAGATTTTAGCCGACGTCAACACCGTCTAGCAACTACGTTCTGTATTACTTATAAAAGTGCAAAGATTAATAGACTGCAGAGATGACAATTATATAAGTGACATACTGCCTGTTATGCGTGCGCATCACTGAGAATTATGTCGTGGTTACGCATCTTCAATTACATTGTGCTGTAGTTTCGTCCGGTAGGCGTCACGAGCTATCAAGTGTTCAAGTTTCAAGTACGTAAGAGTTTTTTATTATATATGTTAAATCGTATTTATTTGTGTCGTATTAGTAGATCCGGGTCAAAGCGTTCGCTGTAAATTTTTCCCGGGTTTGATTCCCGACAGCACGAACGAAATTTGTAATTGCAATTTTCGTCAACACGCTTTGGGGCAGCGCGGCGGGCATTTCCTTGCCCTAAAACCCTCCCAGAAATAAAAAAAAGAGTTCTGTGCCCAGTAGAGGGACTTGTATAGCCTATTACTTTACTTTGTAGCAATATTCATATTCGTTTCAGATACAGAAGGGTACCTTATGCTGACAAAAATATCATGTGGAGGTGACGAAAACGTAAAACATCTTTGTATCTAGATAAAACGTTCGAGAGATTGTCAGTCATACGCCACATTTTCTATAGATCGTAGAACATTGCAGATAGGGCAAAATAAAAATAATACAAAATATAATGGGAACTATTTATTAATAATATATACATTTATAGGTATTTATAATAAAAATAATGAACAAGCTGCAAGGTTCAACTAATAATGTTTCTTGTAAACACAATTGTAAAATTCCTGTTTTAATTTTTACTAATGGTTAATTGATGAAACGTAGTCAAGATCACTTCATATAAAATATATTTAATTAAAATTGAAACTTATTTGGCCTTCTACTTACAACTCGGCGGAAATTTGAAAAGAAGATTTTGTCTTTTCACACAAGTATTGTTTACAACTGGCGTTGTTTCGAAAAGTGTGATTAAGTGTTAGCGGTATATAATCAATTAAATACTGAACTTTTTTGAAAATTATTTTTTTGTTTATTTTCGTTATATCTTCTTAAAAACTGACGGCATCTCACTATTTTATTATTTGTTTTTTTTTTTTTGTAACGCATAGGGATAAGTTAGACTATGTTCGATTAACTTGGATAAGTTTGTAATTTTTTTAATTTTATCACAAAATTTCCGCAATAAATTATTACTTTTTCTACAGTGATTCTCTCCTCTTAGTTTTGGCGTGACTGTAGGATGTTATACTGAGTCACCGTCAGTTACTAAGTGGCCATAAATCGTTATATGTATGTATAGACATACATATATACATTTTTTCATTTTAATATTTATGTTTTTTTTTTTAATTTTGATTGATTTTTTGAAACCTGGTAAAATTATTTTTTTCCATACCAATTGATGGGCCGGAGTATAATGCCAGTTATGCTCTTTGGATGAAGTTATTTTTTATTTTATGCTCAATCGCAGACAAAACAAAATTAATTGCGCATTTCTAAAACAAAATTTTACCTCTTCTCCTTCTAATAATAACTTCTGCACACACAGTTGCCACACGGCGGAATAGTTATTATTATCTATAAGACCATTTGCAGAAACAGTTTCTGTTAACAGATATGAGTGTAACATTTTTATCAGCTGCTTTGTTTATAGTGCCTTGAACAACACTTTGCCGGTTTCTGTACAGAAAATGATGCTGGCTTTGCAAATATGGATGGCCGCTACCATTGAATATAATACCCGCTATGTTACACTTATTTACATAGAAACATTAATTATCATTTGGATAAAATTCTAAATAGCACTTTTTACACAAGAAAGTAAAATTTTAGATCAGTCCATCTTGTTTTTCACTAATTAAGTGAAAAGTAAAACAAACCAATAGGTCCGTGATTTAAAATTTCTTGCAACTTTTTATAGAAAAGCATGACCTTGTCATAATATAATAGTCAATCATTTAGCCATGTGATAAAACTTTTAAGTGTGCCAGTTAACATTAATGATGATATACGGGTCATTATACTGGAAATAGTCTAGTAGTATTTTGTAGTACAATTGACAATCTTCAGTATGATTGACCGTGTATATGACTTTTATAAGTCTATGTTATTTTTGATGAAAATTATTATTGCAGATAAAAGCCCTTTCACATTTATTTTAGTCTCGAGTTAAATTAATCCAAATGAAAATAAGAACTTTGGCACTTTATAACTGATCTTTAAATGTAAAACACAGACTTTTGAATTATCAGCAGTTTTTAATTCATTGAATTTTTTAAAGATTGTATTGGAACTCTACTGGTAAAAAAAAACAAATATATATATATATATTATAGTTCATGATGAAAATAAAGTATGCGCGTTATATCGTATCCCATCAAGAATTTCTAATGTAATTCTTGGTGTAAAGCTAACAGGTGATAATAACTGTAAACAATAGAATAACAAAATAATGTAAACATTTGTAAATACTTGCTTTATAACCTAATAAATATTATTTGACCGTAATAAAATAAAACAAGGTAGTCGTCGGCATGAAAGTAAAAATAAATATTTTCGATTATTTTTGCAATATCTAACAGCCGGATCTGCGCGCGATTCTGATCCATCTAAAGATGCTAAATTCAATAGGAGTGACAGAAAAAAACGGTTCTTGATATAGAAGGATAAATAAATTATTTAACCTATAAAATAAAATCACTTTATTAAAAATCAAAATAGCCAAATAGCTTTATTAACATGAGACATAATTGTTCGAGTGCTTACAATACTTAACATTATTTTACTAAAATCTCAAGAAGTTTTTTTTAATAGAATAAGGGTGACAAACGAGCACACAGTCCACCTGATGGTAAGTGGTTGCTACGGCCCATAGGCATCTACATCTATTCTCGATTATGTATCAAAATGTAGATGCGTTGTCACCCGTGAGGACTTAGATGTAATGCCTCGTTTCCAGTAAAAAGGTTCTCCGGTTCTCTACACTCACCATACGAAACACAGGAGGGTTAAACTGCTATTTTACATGGTATTCTGTGAGAGCGTGGCCCTTCCCCGGTCGAGCCGACCCATTCGTGCTACAACTATACCTACTACTAATATAGCTGCAGCATGGCTCTACCACGTAAGAAAAAATTGACGTTGAAAATTTAAGTATTTTCAGAAGCAACTTTGCAATTATTTTCTATTGAGTGAATTTTTCTGGAATCGTGTTATACAAACCGCCACCTGAAATACGTACAATTTTTTTTCGATAATGACGTGAAATTACAAAACGATCCTCATGCATATCAATGTGGCTCTATTCAGCCTCTTAATATGCACATATCTCGGAATTGAGAGATTTTAAAAGTTTTCATGCGTAGATAATGGAAGATATAATATTATATAATTACCGTCCCGTGTGAGGCAACATTTATACTTATATACATATTCTCATCATATTTTTATGGTTGGTTAGAAAAATTATATCTAAATGTAAACTTTTACAGGGTAATTTTTTTTAACTATTTTTACCCAGCATGTAGTAAAGCAACTACAATCCCATCGGTAAGTGGTTATGTAGCCTAAGATGGTGAATTGCACTGACTTAACAAAAACCTATTCACTCTTGCCTAATAGTACTAGGTAAGTATTATTTTCTACCTATTTGTGTGTGTGTGTGCGCGTGCGTGTGCGTATGTGCGTGTGTGTGTGTGTGTGTGTGTGTGTGTGTGTGTGTGTGTGTGTGTGTGTGTGTGTGTGTGAGTGTGTGTGTGTGTGTGTGCGTGTGCGTGCGCGCGCGCGTGTGTGTGTGTGCGCGCGCGCGCGTGCGTGGGTGTGTGTGTGTGTGTGCGTGCGTGTGTGTGTGTGTGTGTGTGTGTGTGTGTGTGTGTGTGTGGATGTATGTGTGAAGAAAAGCGTATAAGAATACGTGAAGAGGAATAAAGATTGAGTACTACTTCGCTTACCTATACGCGGTTGCCACTCGAGAACCTTTCTTCCTATTTTTTATCGGTTTTCCAAGTTATATAGCCAGCCCATTGCCATTTCACTTTAATATCCCGTTGGTCTATGTGAGTTACTCTGGTTCTACTGCGAATATCTTCATTTCTAACTTTATCACGTAGAGAAACCCCTCTCCAATTTAAATTTTTTACATTTTTAGATGATAGTTTGTCTAACATAAAAAAATCATAAACCCAAGAATGTCTTTATATAGTTATTTATACTTAGGGAAGCACCATTTTTATTATTTATTTAAATTGCTTGATTTAATTTGATAACAGTGTACCTAAATGTAAGTATCTGTATGTATATTTCCCTCCCCAACAATATTTTATAAAGTCATACTCATAAAAACAGCGTTTTATTGTAATACATAATTATAAAATTGAGTATCAACTAATTAATAAAAATATGCAACAATAAAATTACATAGGTATTAAAAACTATCGAAATCTAAGTAACAATAGCATGTTCGTCGTTCCACATCTAAATTATATAAAAATGCATTTTTCAATTTCAGTAATCAATGTCGCCGCAAAAATTTTTTCTTCTTTGGGCACTTTAAAAATTAATTTATTTAGAAAATAATATTTACAGTTACCAGTGTACAGATATTTACTAAATTAAGTATTTCTAGTCATAAAAATATTTATAATTGAGTATAAACTTTTAAAAAACTAATATATATTTGAACGAAGTCGCTCAAACACCGACGCGCGGTCCACCCTCGACGATGTCCGAAAACGGACTGACAGGGCGACGGAGCATGCGCGCTCGCGTAAATATATTCAATTTCAGGGAAAAATGATATATTCTCTTATAAAAAGGGGAATAAAAATAAAACTCTCAATTAAAAATATTAATATTTTTAAGACCTTTTTTTTAGTGTAGGATCTATTTAAAAAGCTTGTGCCGTTTTGGAGAAATTTTGCAAAATATGACAAAGATAGGTACTCTTTGGGGATTTTTTTTTCTAATAAGGGGTTGACAAAAATACAATTTTGTTCAATTAAAAACATTTGCTAAATCCTCTTCTCTTACGCTGTATTTTTTCTTTGTGGTTTAAGTGAACAGTTATTGAGATTTACTTACTTAAATATCCAAGATTTAGGCATTTCGACCACTGTTAAGGCCTTAAAGTCCACTGCTGAACATATACCTCCCCATAGATTGCCTCATAGAGGATATTTTGTCATAGTTGTAATGTTACTGTCGATTTAATAATTTCACCTCTCAGTGGGTTATGTGCTCCTGGTAGATTATCTTCTATACATCCATCCATTACAGCCTATTAAGTCCACTGCTGAACATAGGCCTCCCGCATAGTTTGCCTCATATGGGGGACACCTGCCATAGTTGGCACTCCTGCAAAGCGGATTGGCAACCGCAGTTTTTTGTTATTTTTAGTCGTTATTAGGAAGACGCTGCTGCCACCAATCAGTCGTTTACCTCTATCACCTCCTACGGCACCCACGAGACTATTTTTCAGCCTATATACATCCCAGTGCTGGGCACGGGCCTCCTCTCATTTCTGAGAGGGTTTCTGGGCAAGGAAATGTCCGCCACGCTGACTCAATGCGTGTTGGCGAACTTCACATGTCTTCGAATTTTTTTTTATTTCTCAGACATGTAGGTTTCCTCACGATGTTTTCCTTCACCGCCGAGCACGTGGTAAATCAGCACTTAAAATAGCAATTAACAATTTCATTGGTGTCGGTGGGGATCGAACCCGGGTTACTCGCGTTCTGTGAAACTTACACCGAGCGCTAACCATCTCAGCTACCACGGCTCTTGTCCATATATAATTACATATGAATAATTATTAATTATTTATATTTTTGCATATTAATATCACTTAACTCAGTTCTCTAGTTACAACTTAATGAAAACATCTAAACCGGACCCTGGAAGTACGACCATCGAAACTAGAAAATATTCTCCACATATGAGGCGATCGATAGGCTGACATACTTGTGACGCCACCTGTTTTGCAAGTTGCGCGAATTTCACCGCTCTCTACAGACAGGGTGATTTAATAGCCCCGGAGCTGTATGAAGTATCCACTTTTTGTGGCAGTCGCGAAATTGAGAAACTGATTCTAGGAAACGTCACATCGAATTTTTATTACTTGACTTCTCTTTTTAGATTATTATTTTTGAGATAGAATTTGCTACATACTCCACTTAAAAATGAAAGGTTTGTGTCCAACCAGCGTTGGATTAATCCTTTTGGTGGCCTAGGTTTTTATAGGAAATGTTGTTTCATTTTATATTGTTTTTTTTATTTGATGTGAAACCGTTTTTTTAAATTTCCTTGAATTATATTTTAATTTTATAAATAATATTTTTAAGCATCTATAAACAATCAATTTGTAGAATTTTAAATGAAAATACGTGCAATTTATACATATAATAAAAATGTAAATAGCAGATCTGTACATTTTAGATTTATATAATAAAAGTGATTGAGAGGTACTAAAAATAAGTAATTAAATAAATTTCTACCATTTTTAGAACTTTCTGTCTGTCTGTCTGTCTGTCTGTTTGTTTGTTAACGTATCACGTATAAAGTACCAATTTATATCACAAGAATTGTTAAAGAAATTATAAAGTGTATCTTCAGGTTATATTTAGTCTTTATTTCATTAAAATTAGTTCATTACATCAAAACTAATGATAAATATTCTGCAGTATAGCTACGAAGTATAGGTACAAATTTGTTCAATGGTGGCGTTCGTTGAGTCATCAAGTACATTTTAAACTATATTAGTTTAAAATGTACTTGATATATATTAACGTAACATAATACTTATATATACTAATTATGTGATAACCTAAAACGCAGTTAACAAAAGTATTACATAAAGAACGTAATAAATATATACAAAAATATATTAACCTTAATCTAAATCTATAGTACAATAGTTAACCAATTTCATCGATAAATGGTGATGTTGCACAAATGTGATACAAAAAGGCAGATTAAGGTTTTTTCCTGAAGATGTGTATCACATTTGCTTCTAATCTTTGTATTACACGCTGCCCTACTGCGTGTTGACATGACAATCTCATTTATTTTTTACCGCCGCGTACTCTATGTGGTAAATCAAATTTCAAAAGAGTTATTAACAATTTCGTTAATAGCTCTTTTAACGAAATTGTTAATAGCTCTTATTATATATTTTTTTATTAGATCGGGTGACAAACGAGCACACAGTCCACCTGATGGTAAGTGGTTACTGTGACCCATAGACATCTACATATGTCCTCAATAAAGACTCAAGATGCAGATGCGTTGTCAACCGTGAGGACTAAAAAGGAATGCCTCTTTGCCAGTAAAAAGGGTCTCCGGTTCTCTACACTTACCATACGAAACACAGCAGCGTTAAGCTGCTATTTTACGCTGGTTTCCTGTGAGAGCGTGGTCCTTCCCCGGTCGAGCCGACCCATTCGTGCTATAACCATAATATAGCTGCAGCATGGCTCTACCACGTAAAAAAATTATTTTATATTAATTAGGCATCAGTGCCTAATTAATATAATATAATATAACCCCGCTATAAGTTCTTTTATGTTTTTATTGTATCTATCGCGTCAATTAATCTCTTATTTTTAGAATTGACATTTACAGCGCCATCTCTCTTTAAATCTATACATATAATAAATATGGTGATAACAACATGTGTCTGTTACTGAACATTGTATAGTATATTAATTTGTGACTAAAATGATTATGGGGACTGAAAATCATTAAATAAGTACATTTTTATAATTTTTAGAATTGTACTATCTGACGGTCTGTCTGTTTGTTTATAGACGCATGACGTTTTGAGTAAACATATTATTTTCAATAAAATCCTTAAGAAAATCATATAGCGTATCATCAAGTTCATTTAATCTTTGTTTTATTAAAATTGGTTAATTCTATCGAAAGTCATGATTATTATTTTGAAATGTAGGTTCGAATTTGTTTAATGGCGCCATAAAATCTCAGAAATAGTAATAAAAAGATTCGTGAGTAAAAAAACGTTCTATTATAATATATTTATACTTAAAACACAGTAAGAAGAAATATATTTTCCTTAAATTAAAAATAGGATGTTTTCTCACAAAGAACGTAAAAGATGGCGTTGTACAAATTGCCACCTTTTCTGAATTGCGGTGTTAAGATTTTTCGCCGGTGAATCGTATTGAGACTCACTGAAGAAATTTATGTCCATGAGTCCAATAAAGCTGTAAGAGCTGTGTAGGTTAACATCACAAACATCAACAGAAACAAACATCAGAAAGAAAACATACTACGTACGCCCAAGTTATGCAACAAAACCCGACTAAAAGTAGCAAAATTGCAATAAAATGTGGTGATATTGTTTTATACCCAGAATCCCTCTAATACCAAATAACTTTCCTTTCAGTTATAAGATTGGGATGATCGATGTTGCAGATGCAGAAACATCGATGATGATATCGATGTTGCAGAAACATCGATGTTGGCATCGATAGCTCAACATCGATGTTCGATGTTTAGCCTACTCAAAACATCGATGTTGACCATTATCGATATTTTTTGTATATCTGTAGATACTTACACATTGTTTCAAAATTATGTGGGTATACACAGCAAGGGAAAAGCAACAATTAACTTGGATATCAGTTTAAGTTGAATAGTTATTATGCAACAACCGACAACGACACTACAAAATAAAGCGAAAGCAGTGACCATTGTGACATTACAGGTGACACTTGACGATTAAGTTTGACACACCATAAATGACATTTTTTTAGGTTAACGATGCGTTCAGGAATCCTGAATTATTCAACATTTTTAATCTTCAGAGCAGATGCAAGATTTATTTGATATTGATTTCGGGGGTTCGCAATGTTTGCAAGTTCCCAATTATCGATTATGGGTTCATTGACATCATTGTTTCCATGATTGACATGTGTCATGTTTAATTTTTAGCATCGATGATCATCGATATGCTGAGTGGGAAAGACGCTTAAAATAGGGATGTATTTTAAGAGTGTTTCCCACCCAGCGTGTGTTATGCGATGATCGTAAATAAAGTTGCAGGAGTGGACCTCAGTACTGATTGTTTTGCACATGGCCAACTATATATTGTTTTTCCCGCGTTAGTAGTAAGTAACCTTTTTCTGTACGTCCCGGCTAAGTCTAAGATAAACGACGTAGAACTTCGAGCATATCGATTTATTACTACTATTATACATTTATTGATACAGTAATGATATAAAACGTTTAATATTCTCTTAACTAAACGTCATATTCTTTAAGTAAAACCTATATACGGAGCTACGCCGCGGGCACAGCTAGTATGAAATATGAGAAAAAAAACATGTCAAATATGCTTATACATAATATACTTATACAATATGCTTATACAATAATGGATCACATTTTTTTTTTCATTTTGAATTTTGTTTCATTATACATCAAATCTAAATGCATTAAGTGCATTTATAAAGCGAGAGATTAATTTCTATTCTGATTGACTAGAGCATGCATTTTTTCATAGTAAAACTTAATTTTTTATCAGGAGTTTCATAAGCAATGCCCTCTGCGGTGATGCCCCAGGCCAGTGCCTACTAGAACACGGTCAGCAGAAATCGTGTGATATGCCATCATTGGTCAATAGACTATGTCTAAGTACCAACTTCAGAAACTACTATGTGGAAATTATTTTATTCTTTTTAGTTATTTGAAGATGGTTTTTACTTTTTATAAAAGGTTTCATTTTCATAGTTCTGTTTTATTTCGCTAGCTAGTTTTTTTTTCTTCTAATATTTTCTTATATACCGGTACTTTTAGTTTTCAGATCATGCTGGTCCAATAGACATTATAAATAATTAAAAATAAAAAATAAAATTTAAACTAAAACTGCGTGTGCCTAATCTTAAAATCTAGATAAAAAATCAGAAACACAATAATAATAATAATAATAATAATAATACACCTATAGAAAATAGACCGAAACTACCTAAACTGCCTAACAACAAAAAAACTATATTAACAGTAGCATCAATGAATGTTTTATGTAAAGATTATTTTGAAAAAAGTAATTCTATTTTGGAAACTATGTCTCTTCTATACTGTTGTGCCCATGCTGTATGTATAATAATGAAAATTCCTATCATTTCAGTACAAAATTTTAAGAAAAATAATACAGAACCTAAATGGAAACAAAGAATTCAAAAACGAATTGACAATACTCGCAAAATTATAGGAAAATTAATAAGCTACCAAACAGGTAACAGGCGTAAAAAAATAATTACTTTAGTAAATCAAATCTCTAATGAAAATAATATTAGCCATTTAGATCCCCATTTTCCGGATAAAATTACTGAGTACATTGATACGCAAAAACAAAAGTTAAAAGCATGGGCCAACCGTATTAGACGATATTCAGAAAGGTCTAAACGGTACTTCCAAAATCGCACATTCGAAAGTAATCAAAAGTGGGTGTATCGGTCTTGGGAGAGCACTACAACTAATAGTTGTACTCATGGTAGCCCAAGCTTAATTGAATGTCTAAATTTTTGGAAAAATATGTGGTCTAATGAAGTTTCTCATAATGAAGGCGAATGGATTCGTGCAACCGAACGTAAGTTTTCTAATTTGGCTAACATGGGTTCTATCTCAATTACTGCTGAAGATGTATACTCGATTACTCGTAGATTACACAATTGGAAATCACCTGGACCAGATGGTATACACAACTTTTGGCTGAAATGGATAACAAGTAGCCATGTGCGTTTGGCTGCACAGATTCAAGAAGCCATTGAGTGCTGTGAGCTCCCGAGACTTCTTACAACTGGTATTACCCACTTACTATATAAAAATGGAAACACCACGGAACCTAAAAATTATCGACCTATAACATGCCTTTCAACTGTATACAAATTAATAACTGCAATTTTAAATAACAAGATCTATAAACATTTGGAAAATAATAACATTCTGTCAACCGCACAGAACGGATGTCGGAAAGGGTCACGTGGTTGTAAAGAACTTCTTCTCATTGACACAGCTATTTGCCGACAAGTTTTTCGTAATCGCAAAAATATGTCCGCTGCTTGGGTGGATTACAAAAAGGCATATGACTCTGTTCCACATTCATGGCTAAAGAGAGTTTTAGAAATATATAAAATAGATGACAAAATTTGTAAGTTTTTAAGTAAATTAATGGGTCAGTGGAACACTATCCTAAATCTACCAGGTAAGTGGCAAAGTAGTTCGATAGACTCTATAAATATTAAGCGGGGTATATTCCAGGGCGATAGTTTGAGCCCAACTTGGTTTTGTTTAGCCCTGAATCCTTTAAGCACTGTTATTGAGGAATCTGGATTAGGATTTCGGTTTCGAAAAGAAAACTCACCCATCTCACATCTACTTTACATGGATGATCTCAAGCTATTCACATCAAAAGAGAGTGATCTATTATTATTGTTGAAATTAACACATAGTTTCAACAATGATATTAGAATGGAATTTGGAAGAGATAAATGTGCTGTCATTAACGTAAATAGGGGCAAAATTAAAGATTGTAATAATTTTGCAATTACAGATGACTTACATTTCAGTTCTCTTTCTGAGACAGAAACCTATAAATACTTGGGCATGGCAGAAGCGCTAGGAATTAATGACAAAAACATTAAAGAAAATTCAAAAGTAAAATTTATGTCAAGATTAAAAAAAGTTATCAAAAGTCATTTATCTGGCGGAAACAAAATTAGAGCATATAACTCCTGGGTAATACCTAGCCTTCTATATACTTTTGGTATTACAAGATGGTCTCAAACGGAATTGGATGACTTAGATAGACGAGTCCGCACATTAATGACTACGCACAGAATGCACCACCCGCGATCATCTGTCATGAGGTTGTATCTTCCAAGAAAAGATGGTGGACGGGGCTTATTAAACATTAAAAACCTACACAACCGTGAAGTATACAACCTCAGAGACTATTTTATTAAAAAAAAAGACACATCACGCATTCATAGTGACGTAGTGATTAATGACAAATCATTAACCCCGCTTAATATGTCGGCAAAGGACTGGCAGAGGCCTCATACTATGACTATAGATGAACGCAAAAAGGTTTGGAATGACAAACAACTGCATGGTCGATTTTTTAAAACATTGACTAATCCTTGTGTAGACATGGTTGCATCAGTACATTGGTTACAGTTTGGACCTTTTTGCAGAAACTGAAGGGTTTATCTGTGCAATACAAGACGAAGTAATTAAAACGAATAACTACCGGAAGTACATTTTGAGGGATGGCACAGTTGACGTATGTCGCGCATGTCACCACCCTGGAGAGTCCCTCAGGCATGTTATTTCCGGTTGTTCACAACTATCAAATGGCGAGTATTTGCACAGACATAACCAAGTAGCTAGAATAATACACCAGCAGCTTGCTATTAAATTTGGTTTTATTCAACAGGACGTTCCATATTATAAGTATGAACCAAAACCAGTCCTTGAAAGTAGAAGTGTCACGCTGTACTGGGATCGGTCAATTATCACAGACAGGTTTATAGTGGCAAATAAACCTGACATCGTGGTGATAGACCGAACTAAACGCAAGGCAATAATAGTGGATATCAGTGTTCCTCATGACGAGAATCTCGTGAAAGCAGAGAATGATAAAAAGATAAAATATATCGACTTGGCTCATGAGATTGTCGCTATGTGGGACGTTGATTCTACTATTATTGTACCAATAGTTGTTTCAGTCAATGGGCTTATTGGTAAAACTATGGACGACTATCTATCCAAGTTGGGTTTGGGCAAATGGCTGAAGGGATTAATTCAAAAATCGGCCTTATTAAATACGGCTCGAATAGTGAGAAGGTTCCTATCTTTGGATGCCTAATTTCACCGATGGCTTAGGATTCCTCGCCGCGGTGGATAATAGCCGAAATAATAATATTATTTATATAGATTGTATTTATATTAATAATATTATAGTTTTGTGACAATATATATGTGATAATGTAATAATAATAAATAATTTATTGCTTTAAAAGAAGTAGTAAGTTGTTACAATATTGTTGGGTACTCTCTTTTAGGTAAATAGATACCTGTAGTAGAGGGACCCGCTCTTCCGTAGTACAATTATATTACTACTTTAAATTAAATTATAATTAAAATAATAAAAAAGAAGAAATTCTACACAATTTAAAACATGTAGTAAGGTATGTGCGTGTGCGTGTGCGTGTGTGTGCGTGTGCGTGTGTGTGCGTGTGCGTGTGCGCGTGTGTGTGTGTGTATGTGTGTGTGTGTGTGTGTGTGTGTGTGTGTGTGTGTGTGTGTGTGTGTGTGTGTGTGTGTGTGTGTGTGTGTGTGTGTGTGTGTGTATGTATGGATGACTGTGAGAAGTCTGTAATTGTGAAAATTTATAAGGCACTGTTTTCTAGAAGGGATTCAGTTTCTTCATAAGTAAGTTTTCTTAACCAGTCTGCTACGGTTTTTTTACAGTCATGGTAATTCATAGGATAAATATTGATTTTTTGGTTTATTTTATTATATAAGTAAATTGAAAGTCTTGTATACTGTCTTGATGCAAACGTAGTCTTAAATGAATCTTTGTAGGGTACTGTATATTTTCTACGTCTAGTCGTTGATGACGGTTGATATTTTAGGGAACTATGAAGTTTTAAGACGGTTGCTAAAATGTAAAGTTTTCTTACCGAAAGTAAAATACTCAATTCATAGAGTTCAGTTGTAGAGAATCTATAGGGCTTTAAGAACATAACTTTAATTAAGCACCGTTGAGCTCTTTCAAGCTCAAGGAACCTGGTTTTTGCTGCACCACCCCATATAGGAATACAGTAGTCTACCGTTGACTGAACCAGAGCTATGTATATTTTATTAAGTAAGGACTTCGTGGAGACATGTCGTAGTGACTTAAATATCCAAATAAGTTTCCTGAGCCGAGTTGCCATTAATTCTAGGTGTGAATACCAAGACAGTCTTTGGTCAACCATTACTCCTAGATACTTTATATTTGAGACTTTATTTATTTGAGAGCAGTTACAACTAGAGCTTTGGACGACAGAGCATTCGTGAATTTTAATTTGAAAATCAGGTGTAGGTTGAGTGCAGTTGTACATGGTAAAGCAAATATATTTAGTTTTGGATATATTCAAAGTGAGTAGATTCTGATTGAGCCAATTCACCATCCTAGCAAGACCTAATTCTGCTGTTTTCCTTACAGAGTCCCATGTATCTCCTGTAAATACAATAGCTGTGTCATCTGCATAGGAAAAAATCTGCCCATTATAAAGTTTCATATTACACAGTTCATTAATGTATATCAAAAACAGAGTTGGGCCCATCACACTTCCTTGGGGGACTCCATAGTTGACAGTTACAGTTTTACTTACAGTTGTTCCAATTTTTACCGACTGTTTTCTGTTTCTAAGGTAGCTACCAAAGAGAGAGAGAGTTTTATCCCTTAAACCAATGTTTTCTAGTCTTTTTAGCATTATGGGTACGGAAACTGTATCGAAAGCTTTCTTTATATCCAAAAATACTGTTATACATTTTTTATTTTTATCGATTTCCCTTACTGTTGGGGATCTTACTAAAGTCATTAGTAAGATCCCCAACAGCATCTTCAGTGGATAAGCCGTGACGAAAACCATACTGTGACTTTGAAATTAAGTTGAATTTATTAAGATAGCTTACTAGTCTTTTATTTAATATTTTCTCCATAATTTTTGAAATTGACGTTAATACTGATATTGGTCTATAATTTGTTACTTCATCTCTGTTTCCACTCTTATATACGGGTGTGATTATAGATTTTTTTAAGGCCTCCGAAAATATACCCTTTTCGAAGCTTAAGTTTATTAAATTACTAATTGCAGTAGCGACAATATTTTTAGACTTCTTAAGAAAATTAGTCGATATGTTATCCCATCCTATTGCGCTATTTGAATTTAAGGTCATAAGTGTGCTCTCTACTTCTGCTGGATCTGTATTTAATAAGACAAATGAAGTGACATGAGAGTCAGAAATAACTGAGTTAGTTAAGGTTTGGTTGTTTCCACCATTGATAATAGCTTCGGCGAGAGATTTACCTATTTCCGAAAAGAAGCTATTGACCTGGTTGACTGATTGCAGAGGATATTGTGTTAGGTTAAGAAGGTTAGAGCTAGGAATTCTAGGGGCTTTAAATTGCGTTATGTCGTTAATTGTGTTCCATAATAATTTTGTGTTAGTCGTAGAAAGGAGTAATTGTTTTTTGTAATAGTCACGTTTCAATTTTTTTATCAGGTTGTTACAGAAATTTCTGTACCTTTTATATGTAATTTTTAAAATTTCATCACATGGATTGCAACGTAGCTTTTCCTGCATTCTATTTCTTACTCGGATGCTGCGTAAAATTCCCTCAGTTACCCACGGTTTGAGTATGCGTTTATTACTAGTAATGGGGGTGATTTTGGTGTTTTCTTTTAGGGCTGTTTGAATCATTTCAATAAGTATGTTCGCGAAGGTATTAGGGTCGCTTTGATTGTCTAGTTCTGAGAGATTTTGTGCAACTAAACTATGGCAAGCCTTGTCAAAGTTTATGACAGTTTTGCTAAGCCTGTTCTCATTATGATTTTTAGTAGAAGAAATCGATAGAAATATCATGAAGTGATCAGTTATTGTCGTGTTAAGAACAGCAGCAAAGGCAGAATACTTCGCTTTTTCAAGTTTTATAATAAAGTGATCAATGCAGCTACTTTCCCTTGTTGGTACAATAACAATGACTACTATTAAATCAACAAATTTTAGCACGACCTGATGCCGTGTTAGAATATTTCGAAATATGCCTATCTTTATATACATATATATATATATATATATATATATATATATATATATATAATTCTTCTATCATATACGTATGTCAGTCACTGACTCCTCCTAAACGGCAGGACCAATTTTGATGAAATTTTTTTCTGTGTATGATTAGGATCCTGGATGGTTTAGATTCACAATTGGACCCGGTAGGTGGCACTGTTTTTGAGATCCATAAATCAGAAATCGCTTGTATTTTATAGTAGTAGTTTAATTTTTATAAAACGTTTGCTCAATTAACGCTATTCTTGATACTTCATTATTTTTTTATAGAATAAGGGTGACAAAAGATCACACATTTCACCTGATGATAAGTGCATGCTATAGCCCATACACATCTACACTATCCTCGATTAAGCATCAAAAGTCCCCCCTGAGTACTAAGATGCAATGCCACGTTTCCAGTAAAAAGGGTCTCCGGTTCTCTACACTCACCATATAAAACACAACAGCATTAGGCTGCTATTTTACGCTCTTATTCTGTGAGAGCGTGGTCCTACCCCGGTCGAGCCAACCTATTCGTGCTACACCCAATATAGCTGCAGCGTGGCACGTATAACATATCTTGTCCATTTTCAATAAAAAACACCTAAAGAGCAAGTAACTTTTGGCGAGCGAAAACAAAATCCGTGAATAAAAATAATTAGCCAAAGCAATGAACTGCATTAAAGCAACCGTGGTGACGTCATATCCCCACAATGTTCATCGGAATTAGACTGCTTTTTAGTTTCCCATGCAGTAGTTTTTCTAATGGGTTCGATATTTAAATGTAAAAAAAAAATTATCTTTACGTATCTGTGATCCATTTTATATTAACATATACTACGGCGCAAGAAAACCTTGGTTGCTCAGCGAGCTATGGAGACGGCTATGATTGAGGTTTATCTACGTGATAAGAAAACGATAAAACCCAACGGATATGTAAGCAGAATTGGTAATGAGCCAGCCATATAGCTCGAAGAACCGATAATCGATGGGTAAGAAAGGTTTTCGAGTGCAGCCTCGTACCGGTAGGCGAAGTGTGGGGCGGCCCCCGCTATATTGAGTGAGGACCTGGTACGCAGGAATTCAATGAAATTTTGACATAGTGAAATTACCAGGAGTACATAAGAGTAAGGCAGCTCACATGTGCTCTGAAGGCGCGTTCGTGAGCGCAACCACGCAGCGGTACAGCGATGCGTCATGCGCTGAACCTTAAAACCGGCTCTAAACTACCAGAAGTACATAAAAGTAAGGCAATCTAGGTTGAACAGAACCGTGCTTTGTGGCATTCCTTGGGGGAGGCCTATGTTCAGCAGTGGTCTTGTGAAGGACTGTAATGATGATGATGGAAAACCTTTTCCTCCAATGTGCACTTTTCTACACTTTTTTTCACTAGAATGAAACTTTGGAATTCTTCGACTCTGTCAGTTAAACGTGCTCAACTCTCAATTCGTTATTTATGTAATGCAGCCCACAGGACACATTGCATTTGTATACCGATTTGTCCCTAGTGACCTTATAAAAAATGGTTAAGAAACTTTATCTCTTCTTCTAACTTCTGGCTTTTGCATTTTAGGGTTGCGTAACCAACGGGACCCTATTACTAAGCCTCCGCTGTCTGTCCTTCCGTCTGTCAGTCCGTCTGTCTGTCAGTGGGCTGTATCTCATTAGCCGTAATAGATAGACAGTTGAAATTTTCACAGAATGTGTATTTCTCTTGCCGCTATAACAATGATAGTATATTTTATATATAAATATTAATATAAATATTTATATATAATATTATATATAAATAATAATATATAAATATTAAAAATAAATTAAAATGAAAGGGGACTCCCCTACTAGGAACTTGTGTAATGGAACGGATCCCTTCATGTGCGAGTACAACTCGCACTTGGCCGGTTTTTTCGTTCATGGCCACTGCTCTAGCAATAAAAGTAGATTGTCTCTAGTGTACTATTAATGACGCTTTATTATTGTGATGTACTCTACTCGTCAATCTTTCTACTTCTTTCTTCCTCTATTTAATATTTTTGAGTTGACTGGCAAAATTACTGATTAGCATAAGAGCTCCTTTTATTTCCCCTTCATATGTGTACATTATGTTAATCATTCCTTGCTTTTTAATAAATTCACACACGGTACTATTATTTTGTAGGCATGCAAACACTTGTTACTTACGGGATTAAAACCTTAAGCCCTCAGTCTCGCAGCCAAATGTAATACTACTGCACCACCAAGATGTTGATATCATCTCGATGATTGGTGGTACACCACTGTGCAGAACTTTTCCTCCTCACACAACATCCCTGTGAAATCGACTAACACCAGCGAATTTTCCAGACGACATAGGGATCTTCAAAAAACGAGCCTACTCTTTTTTAAAAGGACGGCAATGCATCTGCAATTCCCCTGGTGTTGTTGTTGTTGATGGGCGGTGGTAGTCACTCAACATCAGTTAGGCCGCATGCTCGTGTGCCTTTCTTATATAAATAAGTAATTATAATGTCTTCCAGACTGAATTTCGGTCGCGGCGGCCAGTCTAAACTGGGACTATCCAGCGCAGGACAGGATTATAGTGCCCAAGTGTACTCTCTATTCCTTCACCCTCATCGTCCGATGGGACGGTGATACGACACGACCGGAGAGACAGAAAAACCCAATAACTGACACTTGCCCGACCCGGAATTTCGAACCCAGTACCCCATGATGAGAAACCGTGTTTACGACCACTAGCCCAATGTGGCAGTAAGATGTTGTTATGAAGTGCTTCAACTTCAATTCAAAAAGACACATCGTATTTGTTCAATTAGAAGTTTTACAATTAGAATAGCACTTGTAATCACACAGCCTCGGTCCGGTATTCAAGCAAAGGTAACGCTAAAAATGCGTAAGGTATGTACGTATTAAGAAATATTTCTATTGCTCAGTCAAATTCTACTGTCGGAATAACTCTCAGCCTTAAACGTCAGTATCCATGTAAATAAAATTATAGAGGCTTGTGCGCGCATCACAGAAAAACTACTGGATAGGTTTCAATTAGGTTTTCAAAGTTTTATTTCTTATCTAAAAAAAAAATATTTCCATGTCCTTATTTACTATAATATTTACGACTCGGTGCCTCATATATGGCTAAAGAGGGTCCTCGAGCTGTAAAAGGTTGACTGTACAGTTAGAGACTTCCTTGGGCAGTGTATGGGGCAGTGGAGTATGATCCTTTGTTATCTAGGCGAGCGGATGACGGCTGCGGAGACCCACATAAGGATAAGAAGGGGTATCGTCCAGGACGATTGTTTGAGTCCAATATGGTTCTGCCTCTCTCTAAACCCTCTCAGTACCTTACTGGAGGATTCCGGGAAGGGATTTTAGCTTCGGAAAGGAGGTACAAAATTGACCCACTTTTTCTATACAGATGATCTTGAATTATTCGCCTCCAGTCGCTCTCATCTTATGGAATTGCTAAACATCACTTAGCAATTCTATTAGAATGGAGCTGGGGATGGATACTCGTAAGTGTGTGGTCCTCCATGTTGAAGGAGGTAGGGTTGCTAACTTTGAGGGCATAGACTTACCTATTCCCATCAACATAAGGATCTTTTCCGAGGATGAAACATACCGATACCTGGGTATGTCACAGAACATGGGCAGCGATGAGGCGGACATGAAACAATCAGTTTACGATCTGTTTTATGCACGCTTGACCAAAGTGCTTAACAGCCTTTTGTCGGGCGTGAATATAACACAGGCATATAACGGTTGGCTCATGCCTGTCCTCATTTATACCTATATCAGGTGGACTCGGACTGAACTGAACACTCTGGATAGAAAAATCCGCACTGTTATGCTGTCCCATAGGATGCACCATCTGAGATCGTCAGTGATGAGGCTGTACTTGTCGCGGAAGCATAGTGGGCGTTGCTTTTTAAGTGTGCAGCCTCCGTAATTACTTCCTGATGAGATCGGATGATTCATTCTATAAGGGCGTCATTTCTTGTGATAAAGGGCTTACCCCCTATCCTTAGCCAATGAGCAATGGCAAGATCTGGCAGTACAGAGCATTTACGACTGTGAGATTGTATGGAAGGAGAAGGAGCTCCATGGGAGGTTCTGAAAAGCTCTACATGAGCCTTTCGTAGACACAGTCGCCTCCCTCCACTGGCTACGTTTCGGTGACCTCTTCGGGGAAATCGGAGGTTTGTCTGTGCGATACAGGATCCGTTTATTAAGAGCAACAACTATCTGAGATACTTCCTAAAGGATGGCGCCGTTGACATCTGTCGAGCTTGTCGCCATCCCGTTGAGTCGCTTAGGCAAGTCATCTCCGGTTGTTCGGCGCTTTCTAACTCTGAGTACTTGCACAGACACAATCTAGAAGCCAGGATTCTACACCAGGAGCAAGCTCTGAAATACGGTCTCGTGGATCGGAAACTGCCTTATTATACGTACTTGCCGGATGCCGTGCTCGAAAATGACCGCGCCAGACTCTACTGGGACCGGGGCCATTATGACAGATAGGACTGTTCTAGCGAATAAGCCTGTTATGCTGATGGGCCGGGCACAGTCAAGGATATTTTGGTCGACATTGTCTTTCGGTATGACGAGAACCTCGTGAAAGCCGAAAGAGATAAGAAAACAAAATATACTGGCTCTCGATGTGCCCAACATGTGGGGTGGACTGCCGACCGAAATTATACCTGTAGTCGTCTCTGCGAACGGGTTAATTCCAGTCAGCCTCTCGGGTCATCTGAGGCGACTGGTGCTCCGTAACGGACCGCTCCAGACTTAAATGCAGAAAGCGGTGCTCCTCGATACGGCCCGCATCGTCCACCGGTTTCTTTCCCTTTCCCCCCAACCCTCGGCCATTTGGTCCCCCCTACCGAGGCCTTCCATCTGGTTAGGCTTTTATCTATTTATGTTAGTTTAGTTAATATATATTTATGTATATTTATCATTTCCTCTTATATCTTTATTCAGCCCAACCAGATGAGAATACTTTATAAATACACCGTAATAATAAATGCTTTATTTGTTTTAAATTACAAACTTAAACAATATCATAGATGGGTCCTCCCAGTAAGTTTAAAAGAATACCTGTGCTCTTCCTTATCTATGATAGTCTTAAATAGAATAAAATAAAATACTTACAGAAAACTAATCCGGAAAAGCGCGGGAATTCACAAAAATAAACACAACAGATTAAATAACACTACGTCAACACACAACACCAACGTTATACTGTCCTCAATAAACAGTGCAATCGCCAAAAAATTTAATAAACTTGTGGAATTATTTTTTAAGAGCGTAAAATATAGTTCACAAAGCGGCACACGGCTTAATCACATGCAGCCTCAACGACGAGTGAGGAGATGAAATGTGTAAGCTTTGACTTTGAACATTAAGCGGCGTAGCGTGAAAGCTTGCATGATGTTATGCGAGATGGAAGCAAGATTTACAATTAAAAAAAATCTAAAATTTAGAAACATATAAGTTGTATGTTTCTCAAAAATAAAATGCTGTGTAGAGGCCCTCTAAAAGAATTCACTACCCCAAATAATCGCGTGGGTGACGTAAGAAGCAACATTAGAATAGAATAGAATCATTTTTATTCAATATAGATTACAGTACATAATACTTATTGAAAGTCATTTTTTACTTTTACCACTGGTTCGTAAAAAAACCTCTGTCCTGGGAAGAACCAGCAACAAACCCAGGGGGGCTTTTTGAAAATTTACTTCTTTTGGGGCGTTTGGGGAAAATGATAAGAGTGAATTTTTACGATGCGCACGCACACCGACATTTAATAACGACACCATGAACATTTTACGATGCGCACACACACTGACATCTAAAGGTGACATCTTCAAGGGGTAATGTATCTCTTTTATTTGTTTTGTTACTCTAAAGAAGTATAGCTACATATACGTGCGTACACACACACACACACACACACTTTTTTTTAAAGCACAATTTACAATATAATATTTTATACAATTGTTATGAAAACATTTAGAAACAGCATGGTAGCGATCACTTCATGCCCAGGGGTTTTTATTAGTCATGTAATCTTTAGTAGTATAATAACCCTTACTAGACAATTTTTGCTTATTAAATATTTTAAACCTTTTGATAGATAAGGTCTGTATATTTTTCCATTGCCCCATGAAGGAAATACCGACTCTTTGAAGTCGAGTAACTGACATAACTAACTTGTGCTTGTTCTTAGTATTTACAAAATGTACATCACTATTTTTATAAAACTGTTTTTGTTTTTGTGTACATACATTAAATTCTCGTAAATATATTTAGAGGCCAAAGTAAACATATTTATTTCTTTATATTTTTCTCTGAGGGATTCCTTCAGATCTAGGTTATAAATTGCTCTTATGGCTTTCTTTTGCAAAACAATGATAGTTTTAATATCAATCGCATTACCCCATAGCAATATTCCATGTGGCATTATACTATGAAAATGACTAAAATAAACTAATCTAGCTATTTTAACACATGTAAAGACTCTAATCTTTTACAGCATATGCTGCAGAATTAAATTTGCTAGCTACTTTAGATATATGACAGCCCCATGAACGGCGAAATGAAACATGTAATGGGCAGCATCGTCGACTCCACAGAGTCAGTAGTTAATTTACGGGGCAATACACATACATATATATATATATATATATATATATATATATATATATATATATATATGTATTGCCCCGCATATATATATATTGCGTACTAAACTACTATTACAACGAAATTCCACAAAATATACAAGGTCTCAAGTTTAAATATTTTAAGAAACAAAAACTTTATAAGAAGGGTTGTTATAATATATATGAATAGATGGTTGCTAATAACTAAGGTCGCTTTCAAGCTGTTTAAAATTATCGCCGCAACTCGCTTTAATGTTATAGTGCTATTAAAGAATATGTCCGCTTCGGTGCTATCACTCGTTGAATTAAAAAGTCTGCAATTAATGCGAACACTAGGTTCCTCTTTTAGAAGTTGGTTAAAAGCATATTGTTTTTATGTCATATTGTTTTAAGCCGGTTCAAATTATTCTGCTAATATAAAATTTAAACTTCATAGTCACATCTTGTTTACCACATGCCGGCAACAGGTGGCACTTGAGGCTCCCGCACGGACTCGCACCGCATGGTTGCACCAACGCAGCCGGTTCGAATCCCGTGACTAATGGATTATCAGTGATTTACTACTGGTCTTCTCGGTACGTTGCACCTTTAAATCAAGTGACAAGTGATCCAAGCTATTTTTATGGTGAAAGAATGCAGCTGAAACTTAAATTAACACTCCGTAAGTTTCATGAATGTGTTTGAAATGATTTTGTTAGATATGTTTTGGGATTACATTTTGGACCTTTTCAAATTATATTTAGAGAGACGCTGTAGTGTATGGTGACTGCAACACGAATGGATCGGCTCTGTGAGGAAACTATCACGCTGGCACAGAATACCACCTTTTCTTCTTTATTCTTCTTTATTCAGTTACGAGAATCGGAAACAATTTTATTGATTATAAGACATTCTATGTTAGTAGTTAGGGAGTGACAACACACGTGCATTTTGATTCTTAACTGATCAGCACCACGTGGTAGAGTCATGCTGCTGCTATTATATACCACGTGCCACAACTATACCACTATATTATATATAAGTGGTATAGTTGTGGCACAAATGGGTCGGCTCGACCGGGGAAGGACCACGTTCTCATATAATACCAGCGTAAAATAGCAGCTTAATGCTGCTGTGTTACGTATGGTGAGTGGAGAGAACCGGAGACCCTTTTTATTGGAAACGAGGCATTCCATCTTAGTCCTCACGGGTGACGATGCATCTGCATTTTGATTCATAATCGAGGATGAATGTAGATGTCTATGGGTCACAGTAAACACATACAATCAGGTGAATTGTGTGCTCGTACGATTCAACAAGTGGATTATTTTTGGATTATTTGTCGGACTTCTTGACTTGTCTATTGTTGACTTAAAATCAGATTCAATCAGATCCTGTGGGCTCGTTTGTCACCCTTATCCTATGAAAAAAAACAGCAAACAACCACAGCCACAACATCACCACAGGATCCACTTACCATAGCGAAAACGAGTAGTCCCTCTAGTGTGGACAACTAAGTTGTAGTAAATGGATGTGTGGTACGATAGGGTGGACATGCAGTAGGTACACCCTATTATAAGTGGTTCTTTCGTCATCTCTCTATTTCCATAGTCTTATTTATAAATATAATAAGGCATTCCATCTTAGTCGTTATTTTTTATAGTATATTTATTCTTAATTGAAAATAGGGCCACATCACTTACCCTAGCGCGGACAATTAGTTCACCCTATAATAAGTGGCTCTTTTGTCATCTCTCCATCTCCATAGTCTAATCATAAATAAATTAAATAAAGTAAAACCGTCTTCTAAAACCTAAAAACAACAAATTCATTTTCTCATAATTTAATAACTTATTCTGACGTCGTTGGTCTCTAATTCTTTGATACACTGTCTTAGCGCCGACTTAAGAAGCTTTGTATTATGTGGAAATTAATTTCTTCTTTTAAGATTTTAAAAATCATTTTTACTTTTTCTACCGATTTCAAAAAGGAGATGGCAGGCAAATCAATTGTAACTTTTCTTGTTTATGTATGTTACCTCATAACTTTTTTCTGGGTGAACAGATTTCGATGATTCTTTTTTTATTTGAAAACTGGTGCTTCTCATGTGGTTCCATATTTGATTAAGGCTTGACCAATTGTTATTGAGTTATTCTTAATAATTTATATTGAAGTCAATGGTATTATTTTAAATTATTTAACAGGCTTTTATTAGCTTTGTCTATCTTTCTATCTACCTATATAACAGAATCGTTTAATGTAATTTTCACCAACTTGAAGACGACTGACTGACATGAAAATTTACATTAGTATCAAGGACCGATGACAATACAATAATGTAATAGCTTTATCGTAGTATCCTGATCAGGACTAAAAGGATAAAATGAAATAATTTTATCTGTAGTGTGTTTCTTTAGTTTGTTTAAAGTGTAATTTATTATTATGAACTTTAATAATGATAAAATGATGTTAATTAATTTGTTTCTTTTTAGTTTCTTAAATTCTTTATTAATTTATACAACGTTTTTATTAACTTGCTTTCGTTTATGTCTGTTCGATTCGAATTTAATAATTGATTTTAAACCAACTTCGCGATGAGCCGGAGACTTGATTAACATCGGATGACAATGTAAGAATAGGGAAAGAAAACGTTGTACATATTTAAAAATAATATTTTTTAATATATTCGTACCGATACTCGGTCTGGAGGACATTGAATTCTAATCCATTCACAATAAAGTCGACTGGTTTCGCCTTATGCCATCATCAACTATTATGGTATATAAACATACACTACTATGGTAACCTATAATCCAAATGGTCAAGATTATTGTATAATTAAACATAACCTATGTACATGGGTAATTATGGCCAAGGCTTTGCGTCGGTAAACCATTTTTCTTTGTTTACGAAAATCAGGGAAATAGCATAATCATAATTATATATTTTAATTGTATCATAAAAATTTGTGACCTCGTTGCGAGGTTAATTAGTGCGGTGAGGGAAGTTAAAATCATTTCAAAACTCATACGCATCACTTCCTAACGTTGTACTTCTAATTATAATGTATTCTTACATTTTATTCATGCTCCAACACTTATGGAATCACCTCGGTGTCTGTCTGACTTTATTTTTTATGTTTCACATTGTTAACTTATTTTATATTCCTTTTTTTTTTGCGCCCGAAGCAATTGGAAAAGGGCTACCCTTTAGGGAGGCGGAAATGCATTACGCATACCACGACAGCCGGTCTATCGTGGTTATGAGGGACTCACTGCCTACCGGGGGAACCTAAGTGATACCCTCTAAAACTAAAACCGCCTTTGGGGACTGGCAACCAGCTGTTTAAAGCTTCTTATGCCGTATCGGAAGCGACCCTCTTTTGGGAAAAGAGGGCGCAGGCGGCTATTAGCCGCTGAGGGAGTGCCTACGAAGGCAAATTAATTATGAATAGCTTAATTAGAGTTGGCCTGAGCCGCCAGGAGGCAGTTCAGGTCGTTTGAAAGTTTATTAGGCGGGTCCGAGAGGGAGTTCCTCGGCCTGCGGACGCTATAGCGGGAGGGGAGTGGGGCTGCATAATTAGCAGCTTCACGAATAAAATGATTGAAATGCGACTCTGAGGCTTTGAAGAAGTTCTCAGAGAGTTTTTTAAGGAATTGTTGGATTGTAGGGAGCTCTAAGTCCCGATGAAGGTCGGCATTACGGACGTACCAAGGTGCGTTCGTAGCTCGACGACAGAAGAGGTTTTGAACTACTTGGAGTTCATTAATAATTTTAGGGTCAGCGTGGGCAAAAATGGGGCCCACGTAGGACATGACTGGTCGTATACAGACCTTATAAAGGGTACGCTTGTTTCTGAGGGACATTTTACTGTGTCGGCCCAACATACTGTTGAGCCTACCCAGGTAAAAACGTGCGTGACGGGTTACTCTTTTGACGTGGGACCTGAAAGTGAGCCTAGTGTCAAGGGTGACACCTAAATATTTGGCAGTCGTATGCTAGGGGACAGGGGTCCCTAGCATTCGTATTGGTGGAGTTTTTTTGAGTCGGCGTCGTTTATAATCGAAGTGAACGGCGGAGCTCTTCTCCGGGTTCACATCGATGCGCCATTTTTTGAACCAAGCTCCTAGGTCATCAACTGACTTTTGGATCTTGTTCCGTATGAAAGGTAGCGAGGTACCTTTATAGTATAGGGCAGTGTCATCTGCGAAAAGGGAGAGCTGAACACCTTTCGACGGGATGGGAATGTCGTTGGTGAACAAAATGTACAGGAGAGGAGCAAGTACTGAGCCCTGAGGGACACAAGCTTTGATGGGGCGCTGAGAAGATAGCGTGCCTTCGTGTCTGAAACGAAAGGTACGATGCTTTAGATAAGAGGCCACGAGACGTAATAGACGATCGGGGAGACCTATTTTGTATAATTTGTAGATAAGGCCTTCATGCCAGACTCTATCAAAGGCTTTAGCTATGTCGAAAAAGACCGCGATGGTCTTATGACGACGAGGATAAAAACCGCTGAGGATATATTCCACAATACGGTGAACTTGTTGGGGACAAGAGTGTTTCGCTCGGAAACCGAATTGATGGGGGATGATGTGAGGGTCACCGTCTGTGGGAAACAGATGGCGCCTTATGCGAGTTTGGATGACTCTTTCGAAGAGCTTACCCATGGCCTTGAGGAGGCTAATGGGGTGATGACTGGAGGGGAGGTTGAGAGGCTTGCCTGGCTTGGGAATACCAATCACAGTTGCCTCTTTCCACGTAGTGGGAAAGTAACTAAGGCTGAAGCAGGCATTGAAGATAATAGATAAAAGGGTTAGCACCTGCTCAGGAAAGTGTTTTAGGGCTTGGTTGGAGATGCCATCCGCGCCCGGAGCCTTTTTAGGCTTAAGTCCTTTGATGAGGGATGAAATCTCATCATTGGACACAGAGATAGGTTCGGAGGCTGTAGGGGGTGAGTTCCGGCGGCGGACCTCATCCTCCACTGCCTGGACGTGTGAGGGGTCGACGGGTTGAGAGCTAGGAGAACATTGAGCGGCAATGCTGTCTGCAAAGCACTCAGCCTTTTCCTCGTCCTCGAAGGCTACCGTACCGTCGGGGCGGGAGACAGGGGGAGTGTGGGTGATAGCGTCTATGCGGAGGGCTCTAGCCATCTGATAGTACGCTGTATGAGAGGGAGAGATATTCTCCATGAGCTTACTCTTTTCGAAGTCTCGAAATTCAGAGAGGCGGAAACGGAGTTCTCGTTGAAGACGATTGGCCGTGTGCCTATATTCGGGCGTGGGATATTTAGCTGCTCTCCGGAAAGCAGCTTTTTTGGCTTTTAATAGGTTGCTAATATGCAGGGGAAGCCCACTATTATTAGCAACCGGGACGACCCTTTCATTCTCCTTAAGGGAGGTTTTAATAAGGGTTTTATATTCCCGACGTTTCGAGCACTTTATAGCACCCATGGTCACGGGAGGACTGAGGTGTTTGACGTCCCAATATATGATACTTTGTTAGTTAACCACGGGTACCTCTAGATTAAAATTATTACGAAGCTACTGAAATCAAGAAACATCCTAATTTCAATAGAGAAGATGGCTAGGTGCTACCATCTGCCTGGGATCCATAATGGGATTAATAAAATTAAATTTCAAACCAAGAGTTCAAGATACTGTAAGTTCATACTGCGTAGATCGGAACAAAAATTAATAATTTTGATGGAGGTAGCCGTGGTTAACTGAGACATTGGGACTTCAAACACCTCAGTCTCCTCCGTGACCATGGGTGCTGTAAAGTGCTCGAAACGTCGCGTCGGGAATATAAAATAAGTTAATATACGCGGTAAAATACGTAAAATAAGATTTATTTAAATGTGCAGTGTTCGCGTAAATATAAGAGACATAATTACTTGCAGATCATACAAATACTTGTTTCGTGCGGCATTCGAACCCGCGGCTCTCAGTGCAGTAACTCATTACTAAGCCACTGCGCCACGGAACCGTATTTGAGTTTTAAGATGTTAGTTTTGGGGATAATATCACGTAACACTTTTTGAGCATAGCATGCATGGCAGTATAAAAATATATCCTATGTCATCATCATCAACATTACAGCCTTTCATAAGTCCACAGCAGAACATAGGCCTCCCCCAAGTAATGCCACAAAGCACGCTCCTGAGCCACCTGCATCCATCGACTTCCTGCATGTCTTACCAGGTCGTCACTCCATCTAGTGGGGGGACGCCCTACACTTCGCCTACCGGTACTAGGCTGCCACTCGAGAACCTTTCTTCCCCATCGGTTGTCGGTTCTTCGAGCTATATGGCCGGTCCACTGCCACTTTTTAACTTCTTTTGTAAAGTGGTATATATTATGTACTACTCCATATGTTCCATATTATCGTAAGTTTGTAGTATATTATTATTTTTAGTTTGTAAAATTAAAAATTTTGTGCAACCAACTTCAATATAAATAAAATTAAATCATCATCAATGTAGTCAAAGTCAATTAAATACGCATTATTAAGGATATTTCAAAAACTTGATCAGATCTTTATATGGGACCACATGAGAAGCACCACCAGCTTTGAAATAAAAGAACGATCATCAAAATCGGTTCACTAGAAAAAAGTTCTGAGGTAACACACATAAAAACAGTCGAATTGAGAACCTCCTCCTTTTTTGAAGTTGGTAAAAAACCGGCCAAGTTCACGTCGAGCCATACACAATTTAGGATTCCGCAGTTGCCCACAATACGAAAAGTTAGAAAGTATTTCTAGAGATACAAAGTAGATAGTATGAACATATTAAATGCGTTCGCGGTTTGACCGCTATAACAACTAAAAATTTGTCCAAATAGGACAGTCAATCAGGACGATGGTAACTTATTCACATGCCAAGTCCATATGAAAATGGTCATAGTTCCATATCTATGTATTAGTTCCCGGCAGTGCAACCCTAAGCACAGAATAAATAATAGTACTACGTACAGAAGTTGCACTCCTTTGATGTTGACTGCTTGCCGACGTTTTAATAGTTTTGAAAATTTTTGTGAGAATGGGCGATAACCAACTTTAAATCGTTATAGATCCTAAATGGTCATTCAAAACGAAAAATGATTATAGAAACCTAAATATGATTTTCAAAGATCTATTTAATGATACCCCACTTCTATGTTACTACTATAGTTCGTAGACTTTCATTGTTTCTTTATCACAATATGGCATTCGGTTGTTGCAATAATGAATTTTGATCAAAAATTTGACAAATCAATTGATGTAAGAATCATCAAAATCTGCCCACATGTTTGATCTCTACATCGCCACTAAGTAACATACACCTACATACATAGCGTCGCGCAGTCTAATAAACAAAAAGTCGTCATAAAACTCAAATCAAAATAAAATGATTACATCTATGAAAACCACTTAAAGGTGTACGTTTTTATAATTACTTCCGAAAGACGTAAAATTAAACAGTCTGATAATAACGTCAAAGTTGTAGAATTAGTTAAAGACGGACATATTAAAAGTGGGAAAGATTAAAAAAGTTTGTCTAAACAGTAATTTAAGAACAACTTAAATTACTTTCATTTTTAATCAAAAACGCCCAATAGGCAGAATGTCCAGATTGCTCGTGTTACATAATTTATTTTTAAAACTAAAAATCATTTGGGTGCGAGATTATTTAATTGAAGAAAATTTATATTTGGTTCCGTAGATATTAAACTATGAATAATAGTAATTTATCTGTGAGTGATGAGTGTGATTATGCTATTTTTAACTATTATAAGCCAGTGCTTGGTTACAATCCTACTTGATTGTATGTGATAAGTATGATGTAACAGAAGATAATAAAATGCATTAACTTAGCATAACAAATGTCTATTTACTTTTTAGCCGATTTCAAAAAGGAGAGGCTTTTGTATGATGTTACGCTATGTCTTATTATCTTTATTTCAATACTAGCTAGCCTTACGCTAGGCGACAACAGTGACGTTCACTCCGCATTCATTTCGGACATTTTCAGTGTAAATTAAAGACTTTTATGTGTACTAAGAGACCGGCAATTCAGAACAAAAACTGTCACAGCTGGTGACAGCGCGAGTGCGGGCAGCGGGTGGATTGTATTTTCATTTAAGACAACTACTGTATTTAGGAAATTACAAAATAAAGTAACATACTTACCTAAAATAAACTTCAAATAACGTTGGCAAAGTGTGCACATAAATTATTATTTGGCGGCTCCGTGGCGCAGTGGCTTAGCAATCAGTTGTTGCGCTGGGGGCCGCGGGTTCGAATCTCGCACGGAGCAAGTATTTGTATGGCCTACAAATAATTGTTCCGGGTCTGGATGTTTGTCCTTGTGCAATTTATGTTTGTAAACTACCTCCACGCCACAGGAGAAAATCCTAGTGTGGGGGTAACGTTTTTCTAAAAATAATCAAATAATCAATTACTGCGTTTTCTTAGTAGCAATAA
Organism: Parnassius mnemosyne; assembly: GCA_963668995.1. Classification (NCBI taxonomy): domain Eukaryota; kingdom Metazoa; phylum Arthropoda; class Insecta; order Lepidoptera; family Papilionidae; genus Parnassius; species Parnassius mnemosyne. The sequence continues at coordinate 2,456,931 of CAVLGL010000090.1, forward strand.
AAATATCTGTGGTGTTAGAATGTCTAAACGTTTAAAAATTTAAATTGTTGACATTTCCCGCGCTGTATATTTATGAAGTTGTGATATTTGTAACAACTAATTCAGAAATATTTAATGATCACTTAATAATAAAAATATACTGACTAAAATCTACTAAAAAGTTCCATCTATGTTTCAAGAAATGGAAAATATTCATAAATTTAAACAAAGAATTTAAGACATTTCTAATTGAGAAATGCTACTACTCAATTAATGAATATTTAAGCGACGCATTAGTAGGCATATTATAATGACTTTGCATATATCATTTCTTGACATTCGATTAGACTATGATATTATTGTAAATATTCTATTGTTATTAATATAATTAAATATTATAGATTATAATCCAGGAGTTAAATTAATTTAGATAAAAACAGTGAATAAATTTTTTTAATATATTTTGTGTTCAGTTTTTTGCAATTGGCTTTTACTTTTTATCAAAAGTTTAATTTTACTTTGGAGATTCCTACATCGTAATGGGATGGAATGATAGATGTAGAGACAAGCAATTTTAATGAAGCAAATATTTTTGTAATGAGGGTTATTATACTATTAAAGGGTATTAAAACCCTGTGAATAAAGTGATCGCTACCATGCTGTTTCTAAATGTTTTCATACTTAATTTTATAAAATATTATAATGTAAATTAATGTTTAAAGTAAAAGTCCTGCTGGGTTTCTTGCTGGTTCTCACCAGGACAGATTTTTTTTTTCGAACCCGTGGTAAAACTTAAATGATTTTTAATAATAATTCTTTTAAACTATGTTGATTAAAAATAACACGGTAGAATTTCTAAAGGAACTGCATCACCGACTGGTCGCCCTACCTGTTGACAGGAAGCCTGGCGAACACCACTAAGAATGGAAAAATAGATGAAGAATGTGAGAAGTTTTTAATGTAACTAATTAAGATGAGTTTTTTATTGTTACCTTGACCTTGTGATATTTCTAAGTACCCACACTTAAATGGGTCAAAAATAATTAACAATCGTTACCGGCAAGTTATTGGTTACAGCAAATTCTTAAATTTATAAGGTTAAATTACATTAGTATGTAATTGTGTATGTAATGTACTATATAGTTTAATTGAATTACATTGATGCTTTACCTTGTAGTATTAGGTAAGTTACTTTGTTTGCACTTTACACAAGAATGATAATTCTAAGAGTTGCATTGACATGTATTAACTTAATTTGTAAAATAGGTTATTTTCAAAAAATAGTTAAGTTTCCTTTTAAATTCTATGTTGTTGATTTGATAATAAAAATAAAAAGCCGATTGCAAAGAACTAAAAAGAATGCATTGATTTGTTTATACTAAGTTATAGCTAATGCTACTATGTAAAAAGTAATATTTTGCGGAACCCCAAAAATTTGTCGATGCATCCTACAAGTAGCGGTCGCGTTTGGGAAGCAGTATGGAGTGACCTGTGGGTCCAACTTTCTCCGATTTATTGTGAGAGGGCTTCAAGTAAGCTCTCATCTCGCCGGCGACGTGACGTAATAGATATCGTGATAACTGATTGATCGCTTGTAAATTACAACGAAATTATTATGTGTGGGTCGATTAAATTTTATTGACTATATAATTTATGTTTATATGTTAATGTTTCATATCCAATATATTTATTTGCTTTGGGTATTCATATTCAATATATACACGGTTATTTTTCAAAGAGTGGCAAAATTTTAAACTTAATTTCGAAAATATCTTTGTTTATTCTTTCTTTCCCAGGGTTGACTGGTAAGGAATGCCATAGGGCATTACGGCTGTCAGTTGTAAACCCTCGGTGAAGGTGTGTTGCAGTCAATGTAAATAAGTAAATAAAAAGTTAGACGACATTCTAGTTACTTTGAACTTGTGATATTCCTCAATCCTACTCAAAATTTAATGCAACTATGCTACCAATAGTTGTACTTTAAAAAATATGTAAAAGCGACTTCAAAAACAAAAATAAAATATTTACCACATAACAGCTTTTGAAGTCGGGGATTTAACAGAAATATTTTTATTCAATATAGATTATAAATAACACTTATAAAAAGTCACTCATTGTTTAATTTACCACTCGTACGGAGAAAAACCTCTGTCCAGGGAAGAACCACCACGAAACTAAGTGGAACTTTTTTTTACAATCATATAAGTTACACAATTAACAACACAAAACAAATTAGAAATAGCTTGGTAGCGATCACCTCATTTCCGGGGGTTATTATCATCCATAAATTAAATATTCCATATACTACGTCTTCAAACACTGCCAAGTGTTTCACCACCTGGTCCAACCATTGGTCCTGCGCCTGCTCTCTATCCGATCGTGTCGAATTACCGTCCAATCGGTCTATGAGAGTGAGGGAATAGGGAGTGCACGTGGGCTTGCGCATATACTTGGGTACTATAATGCTGTCCTGCGCCGATGACTGGTCTCCGTTGAGACTGACTGCCGTGACCGAAATCGGTTTGGAGGACATTATTACATAAACTATGTCTTAGCAATGATTCAGAAGCTATAGTATATATATTTTTTTTATTTGCGATTTTACTATTTTACAAAAGTTTGATTATTAAAAAAATTACTATTATGAATTTTTTTTACTAAATTGTCGTTGTACTTGAGTAGTTAGGTGTAGCGGCGATGTAAGAATATCCAACCCCATATCCTCCCATGGGTGTCGTAAAAAGCAACAGAAGGAAACAAACCAAGAGATGGGCAGGAACGTCTTCTTCCTAATAACGACTAAAAATAAAAATAAAACTGCAGTTAGCAACCCGTTTACCAAGCGTGGCAACTGTGACGATTATCTTCCCTATGAGGCAATCTATGGGGAGGCCTATGTTCAGCAGTGGACTTCTATAGACTGTAATGTATGGATGTATAGAAGATAATATACCAGGTGTACATGACCCACCGAGAGGTGAACTATGGCAAATATCCTTCCTATGACGCAATCTATGAGGGAGGCCTATGTTCAGCAGTGGACTTTAATCGGCTGTAACGGTAACGGTAGAGTAGTTATCGTTCACTCTTGTACCACAACGGTAACACGTATTGTCAGTGAAATTTACACATTTTGTTAGTATAGGGTTCGGTCTTCAAAGATTTAAATAGTTTGGAAAACACAAAAGCCCACGCCTCATGAACGTTTCATTTAATTTTGACGACTAAAATAAAAAAATTTGAAGATATTTTTTACAAGAAAAAGAAACATAATCTGATCGACATTCATTAATAACTATTAAAAGGTGTTGAGTTTAATAACAAAAATCAATAGGGATCCTCCTTAGAATTGATGGAATCTTATTTAATACTCTACCTATAATATCTCAATTTATTACTTTTATTTATTAAGCGAGAAGACTCACCGACGCACAGACCACGCAGAGTCCATATAATTTTCAATTACATATTTTGTTATGTAATCTCAAGTGAATCTATTATAATAATAATAATAATAATATTCCACAACTATCGAACAACGCCATCTAGTCCCAAGCTAAGCAGAGCTTGTGTTATGGGTACTAGACAACTGATAAACATACTTATATATTTCTAAATACATAAATATTATAGATAAATTACACCCAGACACAGAACAAATGATCGTGCTCATCACACAAACATTTGTCCTGGGTGGGAATCGAACCCACGACCTCCGGCGTAGCAGTCAGGGTCACTAACCACTAGACCAACAGGCCAATTAGAAAATAAACTAATCTTGTAATTAAATGTCTGTAGTTATTGTAGCTGGAAAAAGAGATAGACAAGTTACGCTGGCATATTATAGGATTATCCGAAGTCCGAAGAGAGGGGGAGGACACGGTAATCCTCGAATCCGGCAACTTGCTCTATCACCGGGAGGGCAACCATCTGTCCCAAGGAAGTATCGGATTTATCGTCCACAAGTCTCTCGTTAACAACGTTGTAAAGACTGAGAGTGTGTCGACGAGGGTTGCGTACCTTATACTCAGTATCACCAAACGGTATTCGCTGAAGTTCATACAGGTTTACACACCAACCTCGGCACACCCCGATGAGGAGGTGGAGGAAATGTATGAGGATATCTCTAGAGCCATGCATTCCTTCAAAACCCAATCTACGGTGATAATGGGAGACTTCAATGCAAAACTAGGCACAAGAGAGAACAGTGAGCTAAAAGTAGGGAGGTAGGTAGTTGGAGAGGTTTCGTCTAATGAAGGTAACGCTCCGTCCCCCTCGTGCTCTGTTCCAAAGTTCCGAAACCTTTCAGCTCGACTTACAAAACCGTTTTCAGTGCCTAGAAGACTGCAACGAAGTGGACGATATGAATGACAAGCTCGTGGAAACTGTCCATGCGGTCGTAGCTAAGTTCTGTAAGACCCGCCGCAGAAGATAGATATTAAGAAGATAGATTTATATGTGGTAGAGCCATGCTGCATCTATATTATGGTTGTAGCACGAATGGGTCGGCTCGACCGGGGAAGGACCACGCTCTCACAGAATACCAGCGTAAAATAGCAGCTTAACGCTGCTGTGTTTCGTATGGTGAATGTAGAGAACCGGAGACCTTTTTTACTGGAAACGAGGCATTCCATCTTAGTCCTCACGGGTGACAACGCATCTGCATTTTGACTCTTAATCGAAGATATATGTAGATGTCTATGGGCCACAGCGACCACTTACCATCAGATGGACTGTGTGCTCGTTTGTCACCCTTATCCTATAAAAAAAAAGAAGAACACAAAAGCTCTCCGATCACACTCTTAATCTCATGGCTGTTAGACGGGAGATGAAGCTACATTCTTCAACAGATTTGACAGCATACAGCCAACTGGACAGACAGATCTCCAAACCAAGGCTTCAAAGTCTTTGCCAGAGATCTGTCTGCCAGAAAGAGCCAACTGTCAAAGCTGAAGACCAAGTGTGGCAGCATCGTTTCCATCGATCCAAAAGCGAGTCTTATCCGACACTATTCCGAAGATATCCCGGACGTCAGGCTCTCCAGTACTTTAAAAAGGGCAAGGCCCCAGGCGAGGTGCGGGTGGAAAACTGGTACTTGAAGTCCTTCAGAAGCTCTTTAATTCCGTCCTCCATGGTGGCATTACACCGGAGGCGTGGGGCAGAAGTGCGGTGGTCTTTTTCTTCAAAAAAGGTGACAGCGCTCTCTTGAAGAACTACATACCGATTTCCCTTCTGAGCCGCATCTCCGTGCTGTTTTCGAGAGTCATTACGAATCGTCTCGCGCGCAGAATTGACTACTTTCAGCCTCCCGAACAAGCCGGTTTCCGAAAGGGCTTTAGCACCATAGACCACATACATACCCTTCGGCAAGTTCTACAGAAGTCCGAGGAGTACAATTTGCCACTATGTCTGGCGTATGTAGACTATGGGAAAGCTTTTGATTCCGTCGAAATTTGGGCGGTACTGAAGTCCCTTCAGCAGTGCCAAGTTGACTGTCGGTATATAGAAGTGCTGAAGTGCTTGTACAGTAGGGCTACGATGGCTATCCGAGTACAGAACCAGAGTACGAAACCTATCCAATAGCAGAGATGTGTAAGAAAGGGTGATGTTATATCCCCGAAACTCTTCACCGCTGCATTGGAAGACGTTTTCAAGCTTCTGGACTGGAAAGGATACGGTATTAACATCAATGGCGAGTACATCACTCACCTTCGATTTGCCGATTATATAGTCCTTATAGCAGAATCGCTGGAGGACTTAAGCACCATGCTCAATGACCTCAATAGTGCCTCCCAACGGATAGGTCCTAATATGAACATGGACAAAACAAAGATCATGTTTTATGTCCATGTCACACCTATGCCGGTAGTTGTTGGGAGCACTAAGCTCGAAGTTGTTGACAAGTATGTTTACCTGGGACATATAGTCCGACTAGGTAAGTCCAACTTCGACCGAGAGGTCAATCGACGGATTCAACTCGACTGGGCAGCGTTCGGGAAACTACGACACATCTTCTCGTCAGACATACCTCAAAACCTTAAAACGAAATTGTACAACCAGTGCATGTTGCCAGTGATGGCTTACGGATCTGAGACGTGGTCCTTCACTGCTGGCCGTATGAGGAAGCTGAAGGTCGCTCAGCAAACTATGGAGAGGGCTATGCTCAGGGTTTCTCTGCGTGATAAACTTATAAATGAGGATATCCGCAGTAGAACCAGAGTAACCGACATAGCCAAACGGATTAGTAAGCTGAAGTGGCAGTGGGCCGGCCATATAGCTCGAAGAACCGACAACCGATGGGGAAGAAAGGTTCTAGAGTGGCAGCCACGTACCGGTAGGCGAAGTGTAGGGCGACCCCCCACGAGATGGAGTGTCGACCTGGTAAGACATGCAGGAAGTCGATGGATGCAGGTGGCTCAGGACCGTGCTTTTTGGTGTTTATGAAAGGCTGTAATGATGATTTATTGTAACGTTAATAATAATATGGGTTTGATTTATTGCTAAAAGTATAAGAACGATTTCTTATGTAGCGAGATTAAGATATAGCCACATATCGAGAGTAGAGCACTCCCACATGTTGTGAAGCGTGCAATTATGCTCAGCGCAATCCAAGGAAAACAGTTTATAGTACCTCATGCACAAAGTAATTAACAAATTTGGAAGTTCATAGTAAACATTTTTTATTGAAATACATATATATATATATATATATATATATATATATATATATATATATCAATAAAAATATTATATGTATATATATATATATATATATATATATATATATATATTATATTTGATTTATTTTTAAATCAACATTTTAGTTAATGAATCATCATAAAAGTCATCACAAGTCCACTGCTGAACATAGGCCGATGGGGAAAAACAACCGACAACCGATGTGTGAAAAAAAGTCCTCGAGTGGGAGGGAGCCTTGTATCAGCAGGGTAGGGCCGCCCACTTGACAGACTGATGACATGGTAAGTCATGCAGGAGGTCGATGGGTACAGCTGGCTCAGGAGCGTGTTTTGTGGCATTCCTAAATTCAACAGTGGACTTGTGAAGGGCTGTAATGAATTTCTTGGATTTAAGATTTCTTCTGCTAGACGTTATTTTTAGTGTTACAAGCCAAATTTAGAAAACACTTAACGAATTCTTATATTTACGGAAACACTACACATTAAATGAAACTAACTTTTACGGATTCTATCGCATTTAATTTAACTTTTTATCTCCCGACGTTTCGGGTGCTTTATGTACCCATGGTTACGTGGGGACTGATGTGTTTGACGTCGCGATGTCACAGTTAGCCCGGCTACCTTCAGTTTTTGAATATTAATTTTTGGTCCGATCTACGCAGAATGAGGTTATAGTATCTTGAAGTCTTGCAGTAGTATGCTTTGGTTTGGATTTAATTTTATTAATTATAGGATCCCAAGCAGATGGAGCACCTGGATGTTCTCTATTGAAATTAGGGCGTTTTTTTTTTATTTCAATAGTCTCGCGAATCATCCTTGATAGGAATCGGCGTTCTTTTGCGAGGATTTTTGGTCACCTGAAGCGTCGGGTATTAAAAAGTTAAACGATAGAATCCGTAAAAATTAGTTTCATTTAGAAACCACTCGCTACAAAACTCGAAGTAGGTACTCGTACTTCATGTCTGAGTCAGTCTGTGTCTGTCTATTTGTCACAGTGATTATGTTAGCATTTTGTTTGAATTTTAGTGCTAATTGGATGCTATATATATAGAAAGTTCAAAGTTTTGAATACAAATTTATGAACTTTCTTTTGCAAATTCTTCGTTTTACAAATACTGTGCTAGCTTATTAATGTCAAGCCAGAATTATATACATTTTTTTACAACAGCGGCATTTTTTTTTTGATACGGCACTTTTTTGCACTTCATCATTACAGCTTATTAAACGTCCACTGTCGAAATAGGCCTCCCACATTGATAATTTAGCACCTACTAACCCAACCAGGCTATCACTTGCCAACCGACCTGCCAAGCGTGGGAACTATGACAATATATGGCGGGGCCTATGTTCAGCACTGGACTTTGAGACTGTAATAAATAATGGCGTAAGATAATACACTAAATACCGTTACCGAGTATTGTACTCGTAATAGGGAAGGCAAAAGTATCTTAACTCATACAGCGACAAACTTGGTCATGCAAATGTTTTCATTTGATTGGATAAACCATTTTTTATGGAAAACAATGTGTGTATGTTCATTTTATTTTTACCTTAACGGCAACATACAAAGATGATTTTCTTATTTGTACACATCTATTGCACATATTTCAAACGATATCTTTCGAATGATATTTTTCATACGTATAAATACTAAAAAAAGACACTTTCATTTTTGAATTTTTTTTTTTTGAAAAAAAAAATGTTGTATTCTAAACAATTTTTACGTAGCATACAATTTAAATCAATGTCAACATTAATCCTTTTAATTCAGTATAATAACGAACAAGTCTTGGGACAAGTGCTCGAAATTCGAAAGTACATTCATACGTCAAACGTCCAGACAGTAAAACCTGCCAGTGGTCGATCGACGTATAATTAAGGATACAACTGGTGACAGATATGAGTCGTACGATAATTTGTTTTGGAAGTACAAAGCAGTCCAGTTAAGAATGTAAGTTGTTCCATTAGCTCTTCAAAGAGCATTGGTTCATTTGTATTGGTATTGGTCATTCGTACCGTAACGTGATACGTTAAGAAAGAGCACACTTTCTTCCTTCCTACCGCTCTATCTTCATCAGGGTGGGACGTTCTAATTCATGTTAGCTCGTAGTACCTTGTTAAGAAATAGTTTTATTTTTTTTTTGGTTGTGGACTCATGTGATTACACGTTTACCACACTTTTACCAGTGTCAAGTAATAAGAAAGTTTATCATGTATTTTGTTTCAAAAACTTCTCAAACAAAATGACAATGCGTCGCGTCGAGAAGTTCTTGGCTCTTATAGTTCACAACCACAGACACTTATTACACAAAAAATCATCACTTTTACACATCAAATCCAACTTACAAACCGGACAAGTGCGAGTAGGACTCGCGCACCGAGGGTTCCGAACAAATGCGTAGGTATATAAGTTTAAAATTATTAAAAATATTTTTATTATATGATGTAACTAAAATTTATGCTGTTCGCAATTTTTCCCTTATCTGTGCTATAATACATTGCTTCGTACCAAGTTTTAAGATTCTGAGTTCACGGGAAGCACCCTGTAGGTTTTGATTCCCTTGCGAATGTCGAAAATTTGCGGCATAAACGGCTGTATCTTTTGATTGCGTTGGCTTAGAAGTTTGATTTTTTCACAGCTCCAAGGGACAGTAGACTTGAGAATTAGAATGAATTTCAGCTTGATACCTCCACGCGTTCCTGAGAGAAAGGGTCTTGACAGACAGACAGACAGACGGACAACAAAGTGATCCTATAAGGGTTCCGTTTTTTCCCTTTGAGGTACGGAACCCTAAAAAGGGTCAACGTGGTTCGTACGTATACGTTGTAGATCCTCACTGCAGCTACATTAGTTGTAACACAAATGGTTCGACTCGACCGTGGTAGGACCACGCTCTCTTAGAATACCAATTTAAAATAGCAGCGTAATACTGCTATGTTTCGTGTGGTTGGTGTAGAGAATCGGAGCAGTGGCGGACTAATCCCGTCAGAGGCCCGGGGCGGCAAAGCTGAATGAGGCCCTTAGTTTAAGAAGTTGACCTAATCTTACATGCTTATTTTTATTTACTTCATATATTTTATCTATAAGTGTTTATGTTAATTTGGTTAAAATCTTGCTAGTGAAATTTAAATCCAACTTTAAATAAACATACATAGAAAAAATAAAATACGAATCTATCAGCAAAACACCAATTAGTAAAAAAAAGTATAATAGGTATGTAGTAAGAATAAAGTTATTCGTATTTTTTCTGTATGACAGCATATTTGTATGGGGTCTCCCAACTCCAAACCACATCTAAAATTTGTTTAAGATTTGATCAAGGGAATGTGAAAGCGTTCGGGGCCCCCAGGACCAAAGGCCCGTGGCGGGCCGCCCCTTCCCCCCTCCCCTCATCCCTCCTCCCCGTTAGTGCGACACTGAATTGGAGACCCTTTTCACTGGAAACAAGACATTCCATCTTAGTCCTCAGCGGTGACAACGCACTTACTACCAGGTGGAATGTGAGGTCGTTTATCACCCTTATAATAATAAAAGCGACAATCCGTCGGCGGTCAAGTTCCCGCCAAAACTCGTAGGAAACAGTTAAAATGTAATAAATGTGAGTAAATATACTTTGGAGTAAATTTTTTTTTTGCGTTACAGTAAATCCTTGGACACATACTAACGGCTATAGTGAAAGTGAACGCTCTTGACAATTAATTATAATAATTAATCTCCGAATTGAGACGCCGGTGAAAGGGGACGATTCCAATTGACTAATGCTAATGAATATTATCGTAGAACTGTTTTTTTTTTATTTGGGAGAGATTTTTTTTTATGATTTAAACTTCCTTTATCTTGTAGATGCTCTACAATGAGCGAAACTTGTCGCATCTACAAGATAACGCTGTGCGATTTAGAAAAATACGAGTAGTAAATGCTAACTTTACTAATACTACCTCAAGTCCATCTATTAAGATAAATAATAAAAAATGAGCCTTTTTTATAGGATAAGGGTAAGAAGCGAGCACACAGTCCACCTGATGGAAAGTGGTTGCTGTGGCCCATAGACATCTACACCTTACCTCGTTTACGAACCAAAATTCAGATGCGTTGCCACCCATGAGGACTAAGATGAAATGCCATTTTTCCAGCAAAAAAGGTTCCGGTTCTCTCTACACTCACCATGTGAAACACTGCAGCATTAAACTGCTATTTTACGCTGGTAGCCTACTTCCATAGAATGAGCCTACATATAGAATTTGAACATACATGATATTTTGTATAGTCATGACAGTGCCAATTATTTTTAATTAAGTGCCACCTTGAATTTTGCTATTTTGTATTGTGTTTTTTTTTTCGGTTGACGTTTTAGATATCACATTGTTACTTCAGACGTCTTATTAATGACTGTGCAAAATTTTTGTCTTTTTGTTATTTAAAAAAAACGTGACCCCCTACTGTAGGAATTTCTCTCCTAATTTAGAGACTTTTTATGGAATAAGGATGACAAACTAGCACACAGTCCACATAATGGTAAATGGATGCTGTGGCCCATATACATCTACATTCATCCTCGATTAGGATTCCAAAGACTAAGAAGGAATGCCTCGTTTCGAGTAAAAACGTTCTCCGGTTCTATATACTCATCATACGAAACACAGCAGTATTAAGCTGCTATTTTAGGCTGTTATTCTATGAGAGCGTGGTCCTTCCCCGGGTTAGCTGACTCGTTCGTGCTACAGTCATAATATAGCTGTAGCTTGACTCTTCCACGTTAGGAAGGGAACAATCAATTATAACTCAAACAAAAACTTGGTGGAACGACGCTGGGTCTGTGTTATAGCTACATATACGCTCTCGGAAAATACAGGGAGAAAACCTGCTTTGTTTTATATGGTTATATGGTACTGACTTCAGAAGAAATAAAGGAGGAATTTTTCAATTTTGAGTTTATATTTGCCACGTAGTGTTTTGTGGCATTCCTTGGAGGAGGCCTATGTTCAGCAGTTGACTTGTATAAGACTGTACTAATGATGATGATAATAATGTTTATAATTGTATCTCAATATCACTGACATAGATATTACAGATATTTATTTTGCCGAAAGAGAGTTATAAGTGTATATTTTATAGGTGGTAGAGCCATACTGCAGTTATATTAGTAGTATAGTTGTAGCACGAATGAGTTAGCACGTCCGGAGAAGAACCACGCTCTCACAAAATACCAGTGTAAAATAGCAGCTTAATACTGATGTGTTTCGTTTAGTGAGTGTAGAGAACCGGAGACCCTTTTAAGTGGAAAAGAGGCATTCCATCTTAGTACTCACGGGTGACAACGCATCTGTATTTTGATTCTTTATTGAGGATAAATGTGATAAGGTGGACTGTGCGCTCGTTTGTCACTCTATCCTAAAAAAAACATATCGAAACTTCATAATCAATGAAAAATTTTAATTGGATTAAGTTAGATGCACCGTATGGAACCACCGAGAAACCGTATATATAATGATGGTGAAAAAATTCCAACGTAAGTTCGCCAGATATTTGTACAAACGCCAGTATAGGTACAACAAATTTCTATATCCATCAACATTTGTATCTGGCGTGGTTGGTCTGGATACCCTACAGTGTAGGCGAGAACTTATGCATATCATACATTATTATTTTTTGTTAACTAACAAAGTAGATAACCCTGCAGTACGTGAGACCATACATCTTTATGTACCGGACCAATATATGCGAGGCGCTGGTAGACGAAATCGTAGACTCCTCTCCTGTCCGCATACGTGGCGCTCCCCACACGCGGATAACAGTCCCACCTCCAGAGCCGTTAGACTAATAAACTGTTTCCTCAGGGCCAATCCTGAAGCAGATATATTTTTTGACAAACCTAGCGTAATGTTTGAAAAATTATTTGAAAAAATGTAGGAAAGGGGTTAAATAAAGCGGTAAATAGGTATATATGTATATATATATAGACCCGATAGGTGGCACTGTTGTCGAGATCCAGAAATCACCCGTGCGAAGCCGGTGCGGATCGTTAGTAATTTATTAATAAATATATAGTCTTTGTCTACATTTGTTAAAGTTGCAGCATATATATACGTCCCACTGTTAGGCACAGGCCTCCTCTCATTTCTGAGGGTGTTTTAGAGCAAAGAATTCTCCACCACACTGCTCCAATTTGTGTTGGCGAACTTCACATATGTACGAATTTTTTTCTTCTTTCTTTGACATGCAGGTTTTCCTTTACCACAGCGCACGTGGTAAATCAGCAATCAAAATTGCAATTAACAATTTCATTGGTGCCGGCGGGGATCGAATTCGAGTTTCTCGCGTACTGTGAAATTTACAGCGAGCGCTAACCATCTGAGCTACCACGGCTCTCTATTTATTGGTCTACAACGCAAAAAATGCGTCCTCCTTCGACCATGAAGGCTTTCAATATTTTGAAACCGGTATCTTAAAATGATTACCTAGGTGTTAGTAGTCGCGGCACGTAAGTCTAGCGCTAAACGAAACGTGGAGAGGACGCGCACGATTGAATTGCACGAATGCGACTGGAGAGCCAATCTGCGCGTACTAACGATACGCACGAGCCAATCAGCGCGCCCTATGCGCAATAACGGTCACCGCTAGACTTTCGTGCTGCTACTTATAGCCGTCTAGTATTAGTGTAAGAGAAACCACTAACTCATATTTTTATAGAATAAGTGTGACAAACGAGCACACAGTCCACCTGATGGTAAGTGGATGCTGTGGCCCATAGACATTTACATCTATCCTCGTTTGCAAATCAAAATACAGATGCGTTGTCAGCCGTGAGGACTAAGATAGAATGCCTCTTTTCCAGTAAATATGAAACACGCCAGCATTAAGCTGCTATTTTTGGTATTCTGTGAGAGCGTTAGTCCTTCCCCGGTTGAACCGACCCAATCGTGCTACAACTACACTATTAATATAGCTGCACCTACTACGTATAAAATATAAAATATCATCCCTTGGGTGTCATAGGAGGTGACAACCAAATTTTTTTTTAAAAAACGTTACCCCCACACTAGGATTTTTTCCTGTATCGTTGAGGCTGTTTACATACATAAATTGCACATGGACAAACATCCAGAGCCGGAACAATTATTTGCAGGCCACACAAACACTTGTTCCATGCGGGATTCGAACCCGCGGCCCCCAGCGCAGCAACTCATTGCTAAGCCACTGCACCATGGAGCCGTCGTTAATTAAAAAATAAAACCTTATTTATTATACTAGAGCAAAGGAGCGGAATAATTTGCCGACATCTGACTTTCTTGACGTCTTCAAAGCAAGAGTGAATACGTTTTTGTTACGCTAAGACAGTGTGATTTACTATCCTTCATCCAGTTACTACTTCATCACCACTTACTACCGTGTGGGATTGTGGTCAAGAATTGGGCAAGAGTATAATGATAACTCCAGTAAAAAAAATTATACAAAACAGTTTTATTTTTATAGAAGAGGGGGCAAACGAGTATGCGGCTCACCTGATGGTAAGTGTCGACTGCCGTTCATGAACAAGTGCAACACCAAGGAAATTTCAGATGCGTTGCCGGCCTTTTAAAAAGGGTGGGCTCTTTTCTTGAGGATCCCTAAATCGTACCGGTCCGGAATAATCGCTGGTTGCAGTGAATTCCACAAAGTTATGCGGGGAAGAAAACTTCTTGTAAATCGCACAGTGGTGGACCGCCAATCATCCAGATGGTACGGATAGTATCGCAAGTTTTGTCGCGATGTGCGATGGTGAAATTGTACGGCATAAATTAGTCGGAACAATTCCTCTGAGCCCTCCCCGTGGAATATGCAGCCGTGTAGTCTCTAAAATAAACGTGCATGTACAAATAGGTGGTACAAAGAACCTTATTTTTTAAAGTCAGTTCAATATAAGACAAACCAAGTTATTTGTAAACAAAAATGATTTCGACGTTTTGAACACGATTCAAAGATTAAATAATCAGGTGCGTTAGTCATTAACCATATTATGAGTACGTTGAAAACAACAGAGACTTGAACTGCAACAAAGTATGCCATGAATAGTGAACGTTGCAATAAAATTTAAATAATCGGTGCATGTCCAGGGTTGCCAAATTTTATATATCAAATTTTGTATTTTGCGGGCGCTAGGGAGTAGCGCTCCCGAGACCTACACACACTAACACAATATGTATGTGCACGGCTAACAAATGTACCCCACATGTCGATCACCTCGTGAGCCAGATATTATTCCTGTAGTCCTTTATGCGAACGGTCTACTGGTGGTCAGCTGTCGTCTGAGCCGACTAGGACTCCGTGATGGACCACTCTGGGCTCAAATGCAGAAGGCGGTGTCCCTCCCCTCCGCGGTTTTCCATCGTTTTTATTTTAGAATTGTATATTTTTCATTATCTGTTATAAATTTATATAGTCCAACCAGATGAAAACTGTATTAATACCCCACAATATATATAAATATAAAATAATAAGAGTACTGCCTACTATATTTTTAAGAATATATAAGAATAGTATTCGGGTCCATCATATAGTAGAATAATGTATTATATAGTCGTTTTGGCAACCCTATGCATACCCCACATCAGCTAATAAGTGAAAGTCCATCCATCGAGATGGATACACGACGGCATTCTTGTAACGCGGCACAAGTACTAAGCGCAAAGCGGGAATGACTCCTTCATTTGACCTGTTTTTAGCATTTTTGTCGACACTAAGGCCGGCCTCATACATACGGAATTCCGTTTCGAGATTCCGTTTCGATATTCCGATTCGGAATCCCGAACGCAGCAAGTTCGATATTTTGCGGGCAAAACGGGACTCCGTTTGTGTGTGGCCGACTGTTCGGTATTCCGAAACGGAATTCCGTTTCGATATTCCGATTCGAGATTTCGAACGCAGCAAGTTCATATAAAATCTATGACCCGTCACACACGTACGGTAGTTTCCCGTTCGAAATTTTGAGGGCAAAACGGGATTCCGTATGTGTGTGGCTGACTAATTCGGAATTCCGAAACGGAATCCCGAAACGGAATTCCGTATGTATGTAGCGGGCCTAACAAAGGTAATTATAATATTCTTTATATAATCGACGTGCTCAGTCCCTTCTTTCCTTCAAAAATCTACACAAAACTTATCCAAGTAGGATCGCTTTTCCCAACATAATTCCCGTCCTTAATTGTGTCTATCCTATCCTACCTTTTATTATTCAATTTAACTTTAACTTATTTACTTACTTTTCGCTGTATATATATTTCATTTTGTCTCGTTTTCATGTGTATTGGTGTACAATGAAGAATATATTGATTGATTGATTCCCCCTTATTTATTATTCAATAATACTGAATTAAGAAAAAAAGAAAAATATAAAAATTTTAAGCTTATGCAGTTCTGGAGCAATGACATCCATTAGCTGGAACAAATAGACAGACAAAAAGACAGTCAAAAATTTACAAAATTGTGTTTTTATTATACGTACCGTATATACTTTCATATGCATTTAGGAAAAGGCTGTTATTTTCACATTACAAAGAGACACTTCAATTTTATTTATTTGTATAAATATAGATTTTACAACTTGCGCCACAGGCCAATAACATATTAAAATCCCACAGAAGGCAAGGTTCTTCGCGCTTCACCATAAGACTCGTAAGTCCAATTTTAGAGTGGCCACCGATCGCCTTTCGCTTTTGTCTTCTAATTGACTCAGTTTTTACCAGACAAATAAAACTAATTTCATACCGGTTTTGAAGTTTTTATAGACACTAGTTTCGTTTTCGTATCGTCCTTGAACGAAAGTATCTGCAAAATGAAAGACCATAGTTTTTCGAATCCTCGATTATAAATTAATATAAATTTTAAGCAGTAGTAATATTTTATTTAATAAGAATATGGTGACAAACGAGCACACAGTCCACCTGATGGTAAGTGGTTGCTGTGGCCCTTAGACATCTACATCTATCCTCGAGTGAGAATCAAAATACAGATGCGTTGTCACCCGTGAGGGCTAAAATAGAATGCTTCGCTTGCAGTAAAAAGTGTATCCGGTTCTCTACACTCACCATACAAAACACAACAGCGTTAAGATTCTATTTTACGCTGGTATTCTGTGAGAACGTGGTCCTTCCCCGCTCAGGCCGACTCATTCGTGCTACAACTATACCAGTAATATAGCTGCAGCATGGCTCTACCATGCAAAATTGTGGAATAACTAATAATAATATAACTTAATGCCGTATTGTGAACGGTAGAGAGTTCATAAACTGTGTTAGTTAAAGTTACAGCCTATATACGTCCCACTGCTAGAGGCACATACTTTCATTTCTAAAAGGGTTTTAGGGCAAGGAAATGTATAGCCGCGCGAATTTCGCACGGAACTTCACATGAGGTCTACGATATATTTTTTTTTATTTCTCAGACATGCAGGTTTCCTCACAATATTTTCCTTCATCGCCGAGCACGTGTAAATAAGCAAATAATTTCATTGGTGCCGGCGGGATCGAACTTTGACCTAAATTGCTCGCATACTTAGAAATTTACTGCCACTGAGCTACCACGGCCAAGGCGCTTAGTGGCGTTGTAATAATATCCACTAACACATATCGTTCCGTGGATGAAATGAGCAGTATCTTCCTGGTAACAACACAAAGTATAAAAAACTGCGGTTGCCGACGCGCTTGCTAAGCGTGACGACTAATATGTGGAAGGCCTTTGTTCAGCAGTCGACTTTCATAGGCTGTGATGATGATGATGATGTCTATATATCTATATATATATAGACATCATGATCATCATCACAGCCTAATATACACATATAATGTTATGTATGTATATATTATGTATGTATAAATGTAATAATGTTGTTGGTGTCGAAGGCGATACGAAATGGTATTCATATTTTTTTGATTTATTTAAACAGTCATTATTATCATTACAGTCCCTCACAAGTCAAGAGAACATAGGCTTCCCCCAGGGAATGCCTCAAAACTCGCTCCTGAGTCGCCTGTATTCATCGACTTCCTGAATATCTTTCCAGGGCATCATTCCCTCCAATGGGATGCCTTACACTCCACTTAATAAAATGGGCTTGTCATTCGAGAACCTTTATTCTTTTTTTTTTCTTTTTATTAAACATTACTTCCACACTAAGACTTTCTCCTATATCGTGGTCCTGTATAGTTTACATAAAATTCCCAAGGTCAAACATCCGGACCCGGAACATATTTACTTATTTGCAGGCCATACAAATACTTGTTCTGTGCGGGATTAGAGACCGCGTTAGCGCTGCAACTCATTGCTAAGCCGCTGTGCCACGGAGCCGTCAATCTTTCCTTCCCATTGGTTTTTCAGGCTATGTGACATTAGCGTACTGATCTGTTGCGTTATGTCGATTACTTTTGTTCTACTGCTGTGTGTGTGTGTGTGTGTGTGTGGTGGGGGGAGGGGGGCTGCGTATGTGTACGCTTCATTACGAATTCACACACTGGTTGGGAAAACCCTTTGTCCTGGGAATCTAGCAAGAAATAAATACAATTACCTAACAGTCTGACGGCATTCATCTCGAACCCAGGAGAAGCAAATAGAAAGGCAAGAAAAAATATTAAAATCAAACCTTGTGGTCTATTTATTGACGAAGAATTGCCATTTTTGGGAGCCACTCCGGATGGCTTATGTAACTACAACCCGATAACGGCATTCAAATTGGGTTTAGAAGAAGCAATAAAAAAATGAAAAGTGACCTTTTGGAAAATAACAAAAAATGGGCTGGAAGTAAAAAAAAACCACCAATGTGACAAACTCTCCGCTAAAAATGGTATACATCGATAGAGATGATAAGTTCTGGAAGGAGAAGATGGAAGAAAAGCTTACATCTAGATAGACATATATACTTTTGCTAATTTTATCCCATTTAATTTTAACTTAAGTTTAGAAGTTTTGTTTAAGAATAAGAGGTTGTTATAATATTATGGAATACACGAATGAAAATAATGGATCCCTAGAAATGATCCTTGAAAACATACAAGTTTAATTTTTAAGCCTTCAAACAACTAAAAACTTTAAACTTGGTATATTTATTCTGTTTCACGATGAAGGTTTCGCTTTGATTGTAGTAGTGACGTGTGCCAACAGACGAGTTTGATAATATAAATAAAATAATTAATTAAAATATTTAAATGATTTATGAGCCATACATCGTTTGGCAATGGCAAGTATCGTCTTGTAGAATGTAGGCTGCCAGACGACGGGTCGTTGCCTGCTTTCTATAAAATATACGCAGCTCTAGTGTCCCCATGCGGTGTTCCTGCTTTATGGGAAACTTGTTTTGAAGATGCAATCCAACACATTCATTTGTAGAAACAAATGTGTTATTTTAACATACTTAATTACCTCTTTTCTTTCTTCTCTTTTACCGTGCAGGCCGTTCGTTTATGGAATGAACTCCCATTGGGGGTAAAATGCGCACCATCCCTTCAAGTATATTAAAAACTTGTCAAGAATCATTATCCATTAAATATATAAATATAATGTGTAGTACATTGATTGCATTTAATTACATAATTTAATATGTATGTATTATATTTTTCGCGTGAATATATGTATATTTTTTTATAGAACAGGGGGCAAACGATGCCATGAACAACCGCAACACCAGGGGAATTGCAGATGCGTTGCCGGCCTTTTAGAAACGTGTAAGCTCTTTCTTTTCTTGAAGGTCCCTAAGTCGTATCGGTCCAGAAAATTCGCCAAAAAAATTATACATGTATATATCCTTTTTCACCTCTTTTTTTATCACACTGACTTACCCTACGGGATTGCAGAAAGAATGACAGATCATTCTTCCTGCAATCCTGTCGGTTGTTTGGATGAAATTGCTGTCTGCAATAAGACCGCCCATTACTTACTTCTTTTGCATAAATGATTTTTGTATATTTTTTATGGTGTACAATAAAGAAGTCGGGAAATTACGGCACATCTTCTCGTCAGGTATACCTCAAAATTTGAAAACGAGACTGTACACCCAGTGCGTGTTGCCAGTGATGACATACGGAACTGAGACGTGGTCCTTCACTGCTGGCCGGATGAGGAAGCTCAGTGAGCTATGGAGAGGGCTATGCTCGGAGTTTCTCTGCGTGATAAACTTAGAAATGAGGATATCCGCAGTAGAACCAGAGTGACCGACATATCCCAACGGACTAGTAAGCTGAGGTGGCAATGGGCCGGCCATATGGCTCGAAGAACCGACAACCGATGGGGAAAAAAGGTTCTCGAGTGGCAGCCTCGTACTGGCAGGCGAAGTGTAGGGCGTCCTTCCACTATCTATCTTACCTGGTCGTCACTCCATGGAGTGACGACCTGGTAAGATATGCAGGAAGTCGATGGATGCAGGTGGCTCAGGACCGTGCTTTGTGGCATTCCTTGGGGGAGGCCTATGTTCAGTAGTGGACTTTACTGGGCTGTAATGATGATGATGATGATGATGATGGCAAGAATATTAAATAAATAAATAAAAATAATTAAATATATCACCAATAGAATCAGGCTATACTTTGCGGAAATCAATTATATAAAATAGATAAAAATTAATTAACTAAGGCCCGCGTAATAAAATAAAATTATGTGTCTTACCAAGTTTAAAGAGCAAATCCCGCCCTCCCTCAACTGCGTGCACTATCCCCATCACCACTAATCCCAGCAACACTACTCTCAACACCACTACACTAGAAAAGACTGCGCTCAAGCTGCGCGGACGTATTCCTTCGGTTGAGCCCATGCGCTCCCGAGTAATAAAACGCAATTGTTCAAAGAACAATAACCGGAATATTTCTCGGAAGTACTTCAGTGGTGTTTGGGCGTCATTGACGCCGTCAGGTTAAAACGTCACGCTACTGAACATCCGACCGTGCTTGTTGACGAACCCCATGTCGCCGAGTACCGGACCTGCGACCCCCTTGTCCGTAGACACTTTATATGACGTAACGTCGCCCGCGGCCTTGTGCGTTCTCCACCCGTGGGCCGTCCCCGGCGTTCTCGGACGCCGAGTCGGGCTCCGAGATAGATTTAGATGTAACAAAACCCGCCAAGCCCAAAGGCGACGACTTCACTTTAGTCTCGACCAAAAAGCGTAAAAAAGGGCGAAGAGCCTCAGTCGGTCCCTTCGTCCCCGTCTTCCTCCCCTAACGCCACTCCGTCTAAAAATACTGCGCCTTCAGCGCGACCCAAATCTGCTAAGGCCGCAATTAAAACCGCGAACGCTAAAGTGGCCTCTGAGCGCAAGTAAAAGCCGCCGCCCCCAATTATACTTCAGGATAAATCTTGATGGAGCAACCTATCCAACTGAATAGACTCCAAAAAAATCTTTCTGCCCTAAGGTCCACAACGGTGGCCAGAGCATTCGAATCTACGTCTGGACGACGGATGACTTCCGCGCTTTAACTGCGCATCTGAAAGCTCAGAAACTGAGCTTTCGCACCTACGCGCGGAGGAATAAAACCTCAGAGTTTTTGTTCGCGGGCTCCCCAAGGAACTCAAAACCGAGCATGTTTTTAGCGATCTTAAATTGCAAAACCTCCCGATTAGGGAAGTGCACAGAATGCACCACCCAACCGACAAAAACGTAACCTAGACCTTTGCCTAGTCATCTTGGACCTGTCTTCGGAAGGCAAAGAAATTTCTAACGGCCGCCGAATCTGCAATCTTACGGGAATTGCAGTTGAAGCCCCCCGAAATAGGGTCATCGTTGGTCAATGCCACCGATGCCAACTTTATGGCCACCCGGCCAAAAACTGTTTTGCCCAGCATAGATGCATTAAGTGTCTAGGCGACCACGGTACACCCGAGTGCACCCGAACGCCCGAGTCGAAAGGCCCTCCGAGCTGCGTTTTGTCCCGTGAAACGGGACACCCAGCGAATTATCGCGGTTGTACCAAATCGCCAGCAGGTCCCGTCCTCGGCAACCTTCCTCTTCAGTCACACCGATCTCGGTGTCACAACCTGCGCCCCTCAGGGCTAACACCAAACCCGCCTCGTTAAAGGGGCTTCCGGGCAAGGCGTAAGCCCTTTGGTACTCTCATCACCCAAAACAAATGCATGGGTTAAACCCCCGGCGATCGTAAGCGCGGCCGCCTCACGGCCAGCGCCCTCTCTCCAGGCCCAAAAGCCCAAAACTGCCTCTCAGGCATCTTCAACCTTCGATGGTGACTTCTCGTTAGTCTGCAGCTACATCAGCAACATTAACGGTGCTGAAGTTACTTCTCTGGCCCGCAAACTTCGCGAGGCAAAGACTACCCAGGATAAACTCAGTGTCACCATTGAGCATATCACGCTCATCGATGCAATCGACTCCTTTCAGTGCGCCTAAGTTAACCCCTCTTTTTAAACCATAATGACAGTACAACATACAGGAAAAACCAAACCTATCTCTCTGACTGTCGTGTTCTTTAACGCAAACGGCATCAGAGGTCAAAAGGAAGAAATCGTATACTTTTCACGCGATAATAATGTTGCCTTCGTGCTAGTGCTTGAGACTTTCTTGAAACCAAGCGTGCGCGATCCCAAAGAAATAATAGGCTAACCGGACCAAAAGTTGGCACCTTGGTCTACTAAAAAAGGTCCTTGCATACCGATATTGCATATACTGATAGATACTCCACCGCTTGCTAAATTAGAAGCATCGGTTTGTAGGATAGCACTTACGGGCCATCTGCCCGTCATAATTGCCTCGGCTTATCTGTCACCGCAGAAACATATATTAGAAGCCGACATCTCGGCTCTACTAGATCTAGGCCCCAGCGTAGTAATCACGGGAGACCTAAACAGTAATACACTGACACTACACTCACACCTATTGGGACAAACGCACACACTGCGTACACACCGTACACTCGCGTACCTGGGCGATTCTCATCGCCCAGAACATCGACCGATACGATCTAAGCAGTCAGAGGCCGGGGTTCGCACTCCCCCCCCCCCCTCGGACAGCGATTAGATAGCTCAAAAATAACCTCAACAGAGGGGACATGATGATTGGTAACAATGGTATTCATAAACCTACATCATCCTCCTCCATTTTTAACAGTGGTAGAGTCACGCGGCAGCTTTTGCTGTCGCACGGATGGGCCGGCTCGAACCGGGGTGGTACCACGACCTCACAGAAAACCAGCGTGAAGTAGAGGTTTACCTCTGCGTTTCGCTTGGTGAGTGCAGGTGGCCGGAGGCCCTTTTTACTGGAAATGAGGCATTCCATCTTAGTCCTCACGGGTGACAACGCATCTACATTTTGATTTGTAATAGAAGATAGATGTAGATGTCTATGGGCCGCAGCAACCACTTACCATCAGGTGGACTGTGTGCTCGTTTGTCACCCTTATCCTATAAAAAAATCCTCATCCCGTTACTGATACAGCCTCCTATAATTCCGCTACTACATAGGCTTCCGCCATAGTTTTCCGAATAGGGAGCTCCCCTATATGCCATAGTTATCACGCTTGACAGTCTTGGCAAACGCAGCATTTTTTTAGTTGTTATTAAGAAAACGTTGCGACATATCTGTTCGTGGAGTTATTATACGTTTTGTTTTTATTTTAATTTTTTAAATAATTGTAAAGAGTAAAAAGGACAGATGTCACGAATATTGGAGAAACAAGAGAATGTTATATATATATTTATATATATATATATATATATATATATATTTACAGTATATATATATATATATACATTTACATATATATATATTTTTATATATATATATATATATATATATATATATATATATATATATATATATATGTGTGTGTGTGTGTGTGTGTGTGTATATGTATATATATATAGCGTTTTTCTCTTAAATTGTACCACTTCATTTAATTTTGTATTATCCAAGTATGATATTATAATTTACTCGTATATATTACGAAGACGAAGATTTTTATTTAAAAACTGCATCCTAACTACCACGCGTTCTGCGCGTGAATATTGGTGATCCTGCGACGTCATTACCCAATGAAGAAGTAAGCTTTGGACAAGCCAACACAAATTGTAATTGCCGAGAGAACCTGCAACGAGAGCCAGCTGCACAACAACAAACTCAGGGAAGTGACCACTCCTATAACACTTATAACCTACTTACCCTGTGCGTCCTTCTCACAACTTGACTTTAGGTTGCCGGCCGGCCATTTCTTTATATATCGCAGTGAACCTAATTTTCATGTCTTATTTATCTAAGGCTGTTCATTGCATAAATAAAAGTTTCATCGGTAAATTACAACAAAATTGTTCAAGGCCAATTAATTTTACTTACTACAATTAATAAGCTAATACTAAATCTACCTAAACTTTCTTTACGCACACGTGGCGTACCTTGCAAAGAATTGTAAATCACCATAAAATTTTGTTAATTTATACTAATATTTCATAAGATAATATTTTACTTTATATATCAATTTGAATTTTAGGCTCGCAAATACTTTTTCCATACCAAGCTACTTAAAACTAAGCCTAATAACTTCTTAAGCTACTACTACTACTTGCCTGTTGCTGCAAGGGACTGTCTCCTGCTGCTGCACTCTTCTCTTCACGTCCTCCGACCGTGACCGCTGCTGCGCCGCGCTTAAGTCGCAAGTTACGTTTATTTTATGCCTTTAATTTGCAAGTCATCGTAGCAAATTGTTAGGAATTTCAACTTTTCCTACTAACTTACTAATATTCACATAATTTTACGGATTAAGCATTTACCTATCTTGATTTTTAATTTGTTTTCTTCGTTTCTCTTCACAATGCCTAAAAAGGGTACAAATATGGATGAGCTCATCACTAAACGGGCTACCGTTGAGCAAAAAGTAAAGTTATTTAAAATTTTTGTATAAGTCAAATTACTGAGCTCTCTGTACGGTTAGAAAAATTTGAAGGTTTATTTCAAATTCAAATTCAAAATAATTTATTTGTAAAACATAGGTAATAAAGTTACAAGCTTGGTGGAAAATGTATGGTAAGTATCACTATGTTTCGCCTTAGAAGGCATACAAATATTTGGTTAACATGATCATGCATTACTAATATAAATATTGATTAACATTACAATTTTTGTTTTTGGGTCGCAGAATACTCTCATCAAAATTATTTGTAATATGTATGCATGTAGTGAAATTTTTAGTAGATGGTCAAATTTATTAAAATGTAATTAATAAAATGTAATAATATCATTGATTAACCAATAATTATAAATAAAATTTAAGGTATAGTTTAAAAAAAATTATTTTAATTTTGTAATGGATCTGTGTTGTCTGTATCAAATAAATTATTATTATTATTATTATATATTAATTTCAATAATAATTAGTATGTTTAAGAAAAATTGCATAAATTATTGTTTTTATTATCTATTACCAAATTCTTAATAACATAATGATAAAAATATAATAAATAAAAATATAATAAATAAATCGGACATTAATTGTAGGTGCTAAAAACTATTCATTTTGTTATCAAAATATTCGTTAATAGAGTAGTATGCTTTTTCTATTAAAAAACCCGAAAGCAATTTCTTAAATTCGTCTATGTTATCTGTCTCTTTGATGTTTTTTGGGAGTTTATTAAAAATTTTAGGAGCCATACCCAGGAAACTTTTTGAATATAGCGCTGTTTTGTGAGATTTAATACGCAATGTGTTTCTGTGACGTTTACTATTAGTGGTTTCAAATATGCTAAAATGTTTCCTAACAAACATTGCTACTTCGAATATATATAAGATGGCAGGGTTAGTATGTTAAGGTCAATGAAATGCGATTTGCAACTATCGGTAGCCTGCAACCGCTGCTTACTGCTCGTAAGCATTTCTTTTGGGCTTTAAAAACTAATTCGCGTCCTGTGGGTTTTCCCAAAATATTATACCATATCTCATTGTTGAAGAGACGTATGCATGGTAGGCGGTTATGACTGTTTCACGATTTGTTATTTTTAAAAGGTTATGTAGTGCATAGTGGTATTGATTTATCGTTTTTTATCATTTGTTCAATATGTTTTCTCCATGTCAATTTTTCGTCTAGCCAAAGTCCCAGAAATTTCGTATGTTCTTTTTCATTTATAATTTTAGTTTTATATTGAATATTACTGTCTTTCATATAGGGGGGGTATTTGCCATAGTTGCCACGCTTGGCGAGCGGGTTGGCAACCGCAGTTTTTTTTTATTGTTAGTTTGTTGTTATCAAGAAGATGCTGCTGCCCATCTCCTGCCTGTTTCCCTTTGTCGCCTTTTACGACACCCACGGGAGGATATGGGGTAGTGGATATTCTTGTCCGCCACTACACGGCACGATGGGGAAGAAAGGTTCTCGAGTGGCAGCCTCGTACCGGTAGGCGAAGTGTAGGGCGTCCCCCCACGAGATGGAGTGACGACCTGGTAAGACATGCAGGAAGTCGATGGATGCAGGTGGCTCAGGACCGTGCTTTGTGGCATTCTTTGGGGGAGGCCTATGTTCAGCAGTGGACTTGTGAAGGGCTGTAATGATGATGATGATGATGATGATTGAATATTAAGTTTTTGTTGTTGCGACCTTTGTTTGAATGACATAATATACGTTTTATCTAGATTAATTTTAAGATTATTGTCATTTAGCCAGTTTATTATCCTGCATAAATTTTGATTTATGTCCATTTCAAATGAGACTTTGTCTTGTCCATGTGTATTTTGTGAATTGTATTTTGTGGATTTGAATATTTTAATGATTTGCAGACGGAAATCGAGGTTCGTGATACCTCCCAGTTTGAAGTAAGGGAGGAAATGTAAAGTAGCTTTTATACGCCTATGACATTGGCTAAGGATTTATTATCATCCTTTAAAAAAGATAAACATCATTCTTCAGACTCAGGCCAGCCTAATCTTAAGATTCAGCCAGGGTTCCCTTACCAGAAATTACAATTGCCCGTTTTGATGGCAGCTATTATAAATGGCTTGAATTTATGGAAATGTATGTCTCCTTAATACATGATAATGAAACTATAAATTTTATACATAAATTTCACTATCTTTCATCTTACCTGCAAGGTGAGGCAGTCCAAGTTATTAGTAATTTGGAAGTAACTGAATGTAACAACAATGTGGCTTGGGCCCTCCTCTGCGAGAGATATGACAATAAAAAACAGCTGGTCTCACAACACATGAATGCACTATTTATTATGCCTCCTATTTGTCAGACAGCTAAGTCTTTGCGTAACACTGTGGATCATGTTTCAAAAAATCTTAGAGCCCTTAACACTTTGGGTGTTCCCACAACTAATTGGGATCCAATAATCATTCAGGCCGTGTAGTGGCGGTCAAGAATATCCACTACCCCATATCCTCCCGTAGGTGTCGTAAAAGGGGACAAAGGGAAACAGGCAGGAGATGGGCAGCAGCATCTTCCTGATAATAGCCAAAATTACAATAAAAAAACTGCGGTTGCCAACCCGCTCGCCAAGCGTGGCAACTATGGCAAATACCCCCCAATGACTAAAGCAACAAATAGACGGCCCCCAGTCCCCGGCGGCCCCGCTATTCCTGGCTACGGTGGCGACCATGGTAACGGCGGGGCAGGGGGTGCTAAGAATCTCCGGTGGAGGTTCGGTTGCCACCTTAAACGACTCGACCTGGCAACGTACAACGCACGCACCCTGAGGACTGACGAGAAGATCGTGGAGCTGGAAGAAGAGATAGACAAGTTGCGCTGGCATATTATAGGATTATCCGAAGTCCGAAGAGAGGGGGAGGACACGGTAATCCTCGAATCCGGCAACTTGCTCTATCACCGGGAGGGCGACCATCTGTCCCAAGGAGGTGTCGGATTTATCGTCCACAAGTCTCTCGTTAACAACGTTGTAAAGATCGGGAGTGTGTCGACGAGGGTTGCGTACCTTATACTCAGAATCACCAAACGGTATTCACTGAAGGTCATACAGGTTTACGCACCAACCTCGGCACACCCCGATGAGGAGGTGGAGGAAATGTATGAGGATATCTCTAGAGCCATGCATTCCTCCAAAACCCAATATACGGTGTTAATGGGAGACTTCAATGCAAAACTAGGCACAAGAGAGAACGGTGAGCTGAAAGTAGGGAAATTTGGAATAGGGCAACGAAACCCAAGGGGCCAGCAGCTGGCCGCCTTCATGGAGAAAGAGGGACTCTTTATCATGAACTCTTTCTTCCAGAAGCGGCCCCACAGGAAGTGGACCTGGTCGAGCCCCGACGGTTCGACAAAAAATGAGATTGACTTCATTATGACGACCAGACGACAACTGTTCAGTGATGTCTCCGTGATCGCGAGGGTGAAAACCGGTAGCGATCACCGAATGGTTAGAGGCACACTGAACCTAAACGTTAAGTTGGAGAGGTCTCGTCTAATGAAGTCAACGCTCCGTCCCCCTCATGCTTTATTCCAAAGTCCCGAAACATTTCAGCTCGAGTTACAAAACCGTTTTCAGTGCCTAGAAGACTGCAATGAAGTGGACGATATGAATGACAAGCTCGTGGAAACTGTTCGTGCGGTCGGAGCTAAGTTCTGTAAGACTCGCCGCAGAAGAACACAAAAACTCTCCGATCACACGCTTAATCTCATGGCTGTTAGACGGGAGATGAAGCTACATTCTTCAACAGACTTGACAGCATACAGGCATCTGAACAGAAAGATCTCCAAATGCATGCGGCGGGACTTACGCAACTTCAATACAGCTCGTATTGAAGAAGCGATCGAGCGGAACCAAGGCTCCAAAGTCTTTGCCAGAGATCTGTCTGCCAGAAAGAGCCAACTGTCAAAGCTGAAGACGGAATGTGGCAGCATCGTTTCCGGGACACCTGAGATTTTGAGTGAGATTGAGAGGTTCTATGGGCAGCTGGCGAAGATATCCCGGACGTCAGTCTGAGCGAGATTAGAATGGCTCTCCAGCACCTTAAAAACGGTAAGGCCCCAGGCGAGGATGGAATTACAGCGGAGCTTCTGAAAGCGGGTGGAAGACCGGTACTTGAAGTCCTTCAGAAGCTCTTTAATTCTGTCCTCCATGGTGGCATTACACCGGAGGCGTGGAGCAGAAGTGCGGTGGTCTTGTTCTTCAAGAAAGGTGACAACGCTCTCTTGAAGAACTACAGACCGATTTCCCTTCTGAGCCGCGTCTACGTGCTGTTTTCGAGAGTCATTACGAATCGTCTCGCGCGCAGACTTGACGACTTCCAGCCTCCCGAACAAGCCGGTTTCCGAAAGGGCTTTAGCACCATAGACCACATACATACCCTTCGGCAAATTGAACAGAAGTCCGAAGAGTACAATTTGCCACTATGTCTGGCGTATATGGACTATGAGAAAGCCTTTGATTCCGTCGAAATTTGGGCGGTGCTGCAGTCCCTTCAGCGGTGCCAAGTTGACTATCGGTATATCGAAGTGTTGAAGTGTTTGTACAGTAGAGCTACGATGGCTATCCGAGTACAGAACCAGAGTACGAAACCTATCCAATTGCAGAGAGGTGTAAGACAGGGTGACGTCATATCCCCGAAACTCTTCACCGCTGCATTGGAAGACGTTTTCAAGCTTCTGGACTGGAAAGGATACGGTATCAACATCAATGGCGAGTACATCACTCACCTTCGATTTGCCGACGATATAGTCCTTATGGCAGAATCGCTGGAGGACCTAAGCACTATGCTCAATGACCTCAATAGTGACTCCCAACATGGACAAAACAAAGATTATGTTTAATGTCCATGTCACACCTATGCGGGTAGTTGTTGGGAGCACTAAGCTCGAAGTTGTTGACGAGTATGTTTACCTAGGACAAATAGTCCGACTAGGTAAGTCCAACTTCGACCGAGAGGTCAATCGACGGATTCAACTCGGCTGGGCAGCGTTCGGGAAGCTACGACACATTTTCTCGTCAGACATACCTCAAAACCTTAAAACGAAATTGTACAACCAGTGCGTGTTGCCAGTGATGACTTACGGAACTGAGACGTGGTCTTTCACAGCTGGCCGTATGAGGAAGCTCAAGGTCGCTCAGCGAGCTATGGAGAGGGCTATGCTCGGAGTTTCTCTGCGTGATAAACTTAGAAATGAGGATATCCGCAGTAGAACTAGAGTAACCGACATAGCCCAACGGATTAGTAAGCTGAAGTGGCAGTGGGCCGGCCATATAGCTCGAAGAACCGACAACCGATGGGGAAGAAAGGTTCTCGAGTGGCAGCCTCGTACCGGTAGGCGAAGTGTAGGGCGACCCCCCACGAGATGGAGTGACGACCTGGTAAGGCATGCAGGAAGTCGATGGACGCAGGTGGCTCAGGACCGTGATTTGTGGCATTCCTTGGGTGAGGCCTATGTTCAGCAGTGGACTTATAAAA
The DNA here is from genome assembly GCA_963668995.1 of Parnassius mnemosyne. NCBI lineage: Eukaryota > Metazoa > Arthropoda > Insecta > Lepidoptera > Papilionidae > Parnassius > Parnassius mnemosyne. The sequence goes on from CAVLGL010000090.1 coordinate 2,486,965, forward strand.
GGCTGTAATGATGATGATGATGAATCTTTCATATGATTGTCCCTAAGCTTGATAGCAATTCTAGCCTAAAATAGGAAGAATATAAATCTTCATTAAATTGTGATTTACCTTCGTTAGATAATTTCTTTAAATTTTTGAAGCTTCGAGCTGATATTCTCGAAAGTGTGAATAATAATAAACAGGAAAACAATTTTAAGCAACAAAAATTACCCGTAAAATCTCATGCTATTTCAATGGAACCCAGCTCGTCTATGTGTGGTGTCTCGTCAGCTACTGCGAGCGCTACCAGCGGAGCGGCGGGTGCGGCGGCGTCGTGCGTATACTGCGGCGGGCCGCACCGCCTCTACGGCTGCTCTTCTTTCTTGTCCAAATCTATCGAGGAGCGTATCACCGAGGCGGCCAGGTTGAAATTATGCTTAAATTGCCTACGTACGAGTAAGGGACACCCTACGCGGCTATGCAGGTTAGGCCCTTGTTTTACTTGTAAGCGGCGACACAATACGTTTTTACACCGCGAGGCTCCTCAGGCAAGCAATGCATCCGTAAATAGGACTGCAAATGAAACTGAACCAGCAAATGAAGCCCCTGAGGTCATTGACACTGCAGTCAATGTATCAGTACAGTCCGTCTCCAGTAACAACCACGTCTTGCTATCCACTGCCGGCTTCCATACTAACTGAAAATTTGAAACGCAATCTTTGCTTGCCCACTGAACAAACAAACACAAATATAATAGGCGTAGGTGACAAACAACTTACCTTAGGCGTCAAGCGTTGCTCCGTCCGTATTAAGTCTAAATCTACTAAAAACACACTTACCTTATCTTGCTTAGTGCTACGTACCTAAAATATCTGGCGATCTACCTCATGTCTAACTTGATATATCCTTGCCGATCCTAACTTTTTTCAGTCTGCTCCTGTAGATCTACTTATTGGAGCTGATGTATTTTGGCAATTAATATTAGGCCAACAGATCACTCTAGGCTGTAACAAACCTATAGTCACAGATACAAGGTTTGGTTGGATATTACCTGGCCCAATTTCTTCAAAGTCTGTTACCAAGACTAATGTTCATAGCGTTTTATGAACTCACTTTTCCCTTGAAGAGCAAATTACTAAATTTTGGCAGGTTGAGGATATTGTCCAATTTTGATATGGAATGTGAGAAGCACTTTTTAGAAAATACTCGTCGCATGGACGACGGTAGGTTTTGTGTTTGATTACCACTTATTTCTGAACCTGATTATTTTGGCAATTCTTATCAGTTACCTAAAAAGCGCTTCCTAGGGTTAGAAAGACGTTTTAGAAAAAATGAAGGTTTAAAATTAATGTATTCTGATTTTACACGTCAATATTCAGATCTTTGACATCTATCAGAAGCTACTGAGGTTATTTCATCTCCAGCTTACTTCATCCCGCACCATGCGGTTATCAAACCAGACAGTGAGTCGACAAAACTTCGCGTTGTTTTCGACGGCAGCGCCCCCTCTACCTCAGGTTTCTCTATTAATGACCTCCAAATGGTGGGGCCTACTATTCACGATTCCTTATTTAATAACTCGGATTTCGTCTTTATAAATATGTACTCTTCAGAGACATAGAAAAAATGTATCAACAAATTTTAATTGATTTCGACTCATACTCATCTCTTACTAAACTACAACGCATTTTCGCTTATGTCTTACGTTTCATAATCTGTTGTAAAAATAGAATTAAGCTTATCGATGTGCTGCAGCCTGAGGAACTTACTCGATCATTTGAAAAACTAACATATCTCTCTCAGCGTGAATCTTTTCCTAACGAATTAAAATTATTACAAAATAATAAACCGTTACACTCTGAAAAATAGCATTATACCTATAAGACCATTTCTACGCGATGGTTTAATCCGTGTGGGGGGCCGCCTCGATGAATCATCCTACTCGTTCGAAAAACGACATCCTATCTTAGTCCACGGCAAGCAGCGCTTCACTCGGCTGTTGTTCGAGCGTGAGCATCTGCGCCTGCTGCACGCCGCGCCGCTGCTGCTGCGGTCGTCCGTCCGTCGCACTGTGTGGCCCGTCGCTGGAAGAGATGTCGCTCGTTCTGTCTATCATCAGTGTGTCAGATGTCGTAGATTTGCTGCTAAAGCAGTAACCCCTAAAATGGGAAACTTACCTTCCGTTCGCGTAGACGCTGGATTTCCTTTTATTAGTACTGGCGTAGACTTTGCGGGACCATTTTCTATGGTTAATCGTAAAGGTAGAGGCTGTAAAATCGTAACTAAATGCTACTTATGTTTATTTATTTGTATGAACTATAAATGCCTTCACTTAGAAGCGGTGAGTGATCTCAGCAAAGATGCGTTTGTACGAGCTTTACGTCGGTTTATATCTCGCAGAGGAAAGCCGTCAGAATGCCGTCAGATATCTATTGTGACAACGGCACGAATTTTGTGGCAGCCTCGAAAGGACTAGGCAATTTTAAAACACGCATTCCCGTTCCATTTCCGAGTTTGCTTCGAACGAAGGCATAAAATTTCATTTCTCCCCGGCTTATGCGCCGCACTTTAGCGGTCTATGGGAGGCGGGCGTTAAATCCGCTAAATTTCATATTAAACGAACCCTTGGTTCTACACATTTAACTTATGAAGACCTGGCAACTTTAATTAGTCAAGTTGAATCCATCCTGAACAGTCGCTCTCTATATCCTATGTCGTCCTCTCCTAATGATTTCCATCCACTCACTCCCGGTCATTTCCTCATCGGACGTGATCTATATACGATACCATCATCTGATCATACTTCAACGAGTTTCAACCGGCTTAACAGATTTAAACAACTAGAAAAATACCGTCAGCATTTTTGGAATAAATGGAAGCTGGATTATATATCTGTATTGCAACAGCGACATAAATGGCGAGTAGAGAATTGGTTTTACTCAAGGATGACAACGCTCCTCCACTACAGTGGAAACTCGGACGTATCATACAGTTTTACCCCGGATCAGATGGAATAAACCGTGTGGCAGACGTTCTGACGTCCACCGGAGTCCTCAAACGTGGTATTAAATACCTGTGTCCTCTACGTCCCTGCGTCCTCTATGGATCCCCAATACGAAGACTGAAAACTGAGGCTTCCAGGGGTGCGGAGTATGTTCGTGGAGTTTTTATATGTTTTGTTTTTATTTTAATTTTTTAAATAATTGTAAAGAATAAAAAAGACAGATGTCACGAATATTGGAGAAACAAGAGAATGTTTTCTGTAAATATGTATATATAGCGTTTTTCGCTTAAATTATATCACTTCATTTAATTTTGTTGTCCAAGTACGATATTATAATTTATATATTATGAAGACGAAGATTTTTATTTAAAAACTGCATCCTAACTACCACGCGTTCTGCGCGTGAATAATATCTCCTGGCTTGTTTGCCTCTGCCGCCTCTTACGACACCCACGGGACGATCTGGAATACTAAATATTCTTTTACTTAGAATAGACCAAGAAAATGTCAAATGAAACACGCTTCTCGCTTATTATTAATTTTTATTTGTCCATTTCATCTATATTTACAATTATAACACTTAACATATATTGTAATAGTATAAAAACGTCCATAGTGCATATCTAAGACCTAAGTAGGAAGTCTGTACCAAGGCATGGCGTCGCTTGAGGGATTTGGACACTCTCTCACCAACTGGAGACAACGAGGCAAGGCATTAGAGTGTACGATCGGCGGACAAGCCACCAAACGAACAGTCAGCAATGCTCACGGCGTTGTCCAAAAGATTCCAATTGGTGGGAGAATTAACACTAAGAGTAAATCCCGCCTCGCAACCACAATGCCGATTTGATTATGAGTATGGCACAGTCTTCCGGGCCCTCAACTTACATCTAGAAACGAATACATGAGTTGTTATTAATAAGAACTGTAACAAGTAATTGAGCCCGTTGGTTTACTTGTTACAAATCCTCCTCATGTTGTCCCTCAGTCGCCTTTTACGCCATGCACGGGAAGAGAGGCAGCTGTTGCATTCTTTTTACATCCCAGAACAGCGCGGGATAGGACTTAAGACAAGTTAAATTAGTGAAGCACGTCGCAGCGTGACGCAGACTGTCTTGGCACTAGTTCACCAGAGACACTGTGTATTGTCACAACGCCGCAAAGCCATCACCCTTGATTCATCAGCAATGATTTTACAACGCTAAAAACATAATGTCTGCAATTAAACTTTGACAAGAGGGTGGAAACGTCGCGCCGCAACATGCACGTCCCTAACATAACAAGTCATATAGAAACGTCCTAAAGTCCCTCAGTCGCCTCTTACGACACCCGCGGGAAGAGTAGGGGTGGCAAAATTCTTAAGCCGTCACCACACGGCAAAAGAATAGCTAAATTGTGTAAATATCCTAATATACGAGTACTTACAGCTATGCTTAAATATAGATAGTAGAGATCCAGACGTGCTCACAATGACGGCGAAATTAAAAAGAAATAATATCCAGGTGACAAACAAGCACCCAATACACCTGATGGTAAGTGAAAGGTACATAAACACCTACATTTATCCTCGATTAAGAGTCAAAATGTAGATGCGTTGTCACCTCAGGGGACTAGATGGAACGCCTCAGTTAAATGGGTCTCCGGTTCCCGTCACTCACCATACGAAACACAGCAGCATTAAGCCGCTATTTCACGCCGGTATCCTGTGCGAGCGTGGTCCCTCCCCGGTCGAGCCGACCCATTCGTGCTGCAGCCGTCTCACAGCTCCAGCGTGGCTCTCCCACGTACAGCAACTAAACGTAACTATATAAGTTCAGTTTTGGTAGCAACTTTACCGTCATCGGATTGTTGCTCCAGTTTTATAATTTAAATAATGGTTTGAAGTTGATTTTGATACAAACGACAAAACAAGTCTTTGGCATATTGGTAAGAAGATTTTGAAACAAATTATTTTAAAATATAATTTCTTATTACTTGACACTGGCCACAGTGTAACCGTACGAGTCTATAACCAAAGAAAAAATCTATATAAGTTTCTGCAACATTACACTGTGTAATGTACACATGTACATACATCATTAGCTTTGATACACAACACCTTATGCATTTTATACTAAACTCCACTTTCCCAAATCATCAAGACCTAGTTATTTAATTTATCGATATGTTCATTCGCTGACAGTGATGGTCAATTGCTTGCTCCTGCTGGTCTCGAAGCGGTCCATGGTCTTGATATCCATGATCATTGAAATTGAGACCGCAAGACCGATCAGCATGATAAACGACACCATGAGTCCGGACCTGTTATGAGAATAATTCATTAAAATGTAATTTTTATTTATTTTGATGGTTATATATCATTCAAGTATAATACGCAATATTTATTACCATAATAAAAAAAAAAACTGCAACTAAGAACGTAAATTATCATACAGTCCTATATCTCGCGATGTAGTGCCCAGAACGCTGGCTGCGGTTACCTCACTGAATGGTTATACTTAGCATTTGAGTGAGAAAAGAACCAACTCTCTTATTAACGGGAGCGACAACCAATCACGGATATAGTTCCTTTAAGAACTTCACCGCACGTGGACCCCACGGGCCGATAGTCTCTTTTTTTATAGGATAAGGGTAACAAACGAGCACACAGTCCACCTGATGGTAAGTAGTTGCTGCGGCCCATAGACATCTACATCTATCCTCTATTACAAATCAAAATGTAGATGCGTTGTCACCCGTGAGGACTAAGATGGAATGCCTCATTTTCAGTAAAAAGGGCATCCGGCCACCTGCACTCACCAAGCGAAACGCAGAGATAAACCTCTACTTCACGCTGGTTTTCTGTGAGATCGTGGTACCACCCCGGTTCGAGCCGGCCCATCCGTGCGACAGCTAAAGCTGCCGCATGGCTCTACCACTGTTAATAGAAAATGGCACAAATATGTAGAAACATTGATTTATATCTTACACTAGATAAGTAATTGCCGCGCCAAAGCATTGCCACTTCACATATGGCCACAGCCATATGCTCAGCTAACGTCGGTTCAGTGTTCAATGCAACGCCGACCGAGTTGAGTCGAACGATTCACGACAAAAAATGCGTAAATGCGTAGTGAAAGAATGAGACTCAAGGTCACAAAAACATAATTAATCTAGGAGAATCACTTTCCACACCTAAATTTTAGTTCAGTATATTTTAAACTACACTCACTAAAATGAGGGGGATGGAATACTCACCAGATCGGCACCGTTGTGAAACCGATGCAATCGAACGCGTCAGCAAACTTTTGCGTGTTCTCCATGAAAGGTTGCATCTGCGAATATGAAGCATAATTTTGATAATTCTTTTAATTTAAATTTAAAAACTTTATTGAGCAAAGATTATTTGATATGAGTTATAATAGTGACCGCTACGTTTCTAAATGTTTTCATAACAATTGTATAAATATTATATTGTAAATTATTATATAAGTCCCGCTGGGTTTCTTGCTGGATCTTAACAGCGCAGAGGTTTTTTTCCGAACCAGAGGTAAAAGTAAAAAATGACTTTTAATAAGAATTACAATGATTCTATCTCAAACTTGAATAAAAATGATTCTATTCTATTCTAGTCATGCTATTTCTAACTTGTTTTGTGTTGTTGATTATTGTGTAACTTTAATGAATGTAAACTGTTCTTTTATCAGTAGAAAAGAACAGTTTACATTCATTAAAGTTCCTCCTGAAGTTTGAAGTCAGTACGTTAAACAGTAGGAGCTACTCAATTAGACTGTATGTTTTTTTATGCGTGTTACCTCAATTTTTTCTAGGTTAACCGATTTCGATGATTCTATTTTATTTGAAAGCTGGTGCTTCACATGTAGTCCCATATAAATTTGTCATTGGGTCTGACCAATAGTTTTTGAGTTATTCTTAATAATTTATATTGAAATCGGTAATATTTAATTTTTTTTAATAGGATTGGTTGACAAATTAGCACACAGTCCACCTGATGGTAACTGGTCATAGACATCTACATCTATCCTCAATAAAGATTCAAAATTCCGATGCGTTGTCACCCGTGAGGACTAAGATGGAATGCCAGTCATTTTTAGTCATTTCCAGTAAAAAGGGTCTCCGATTCTCTACACTCACCATACGAAACACAGCTTGCTTTTATACTTAAGTTCAAATATAGTATAAATAATGATGTACCGTTTTTAGGAGCCGTGGTAGCTGAGATGGTTAGCGCTCGTTCTAAATTTCACAGTACCCCAGCAACCCTGGTCCGATCCCCGCCGGCACCAATGAAATTGTTAATTACAATTTTAAGTGCTGATTTACCACGTGCTCGGCGGTGAAGGAATACATTGTGAAGAACAAGTGAAGTTCAGCAGAGGAACAGTTAACATTTAAGAACGCTCTCGGAGGAAGTTGGCGTCTAGGTTTACGAGCTGATTGGGAGAGGCCTCATTATCTTTATATCGGGGAATGTGGCTTCTTGTGGAGAACATTTAACGAGCTGATTGGGAACGCTATTGGGGGAAAGTGGCGTCCCGCAGGGGAACAGTTCACGATCTGAATGGGAGAGGTATCGTTACCTTTATATCGGGGAAGGTGAGCGTCGCGTTGTCGGAAGAGTAGACGAGCGGCTGCGAACAGTGGTAGGCGCGACCGAGCACAGCGGCAGGTGCGGCGAGTGCAGGCGCCAGCAGCCACACCCCCTCCCCACGCCCGCGCCGCACCTCCGCCCCCGCGGCCGCCCACCACCCCGCCGACTGTTTGAAGCTGAACTCCACAGTGATCTAGGACCAAGGAATTAATTAAAAATTAATAAATTGAAACCGAAGTCACAAGCAAGCTTTATATAGAAATTATACAAACTTCGCGGTGTTAGTAGGTGTTCATACACCTACAAGGAACAAAGATGTTACAGATGCTCTTTCACTTCTGGGGACAAAGATGAAATGCCTCAAAACCTGATCTCTAGTATATCCTGGCAACATCAATATATACTGGCTCTATAGTATAGAGAGCCATATTACATATTACTACTGACAGTGATTTTTCAGCACCCATGGTCACGGGGGGAGACTGAGGTGTTTCTCAATGTCATAGTTGACCACGGCTACCTCCAGATTAAAATTATTAATTTTTGTTCCGATCTACGCAGTATGAACTTGTTTATTCACAGTCAAGCTTGTAGTCTCTCTTATATAGGACAAACTAAAAGGTCAATAAAATCTCGCATTAAAGAACACATCGCTGATGTGACAAATTAAAGTCTGCAGTCTGTGAACACGTACAGGATCGCCCCCGTCACTACATTAGATTTGATAGATCACAAATCCTTGCTAAAGAACACCGATTCCTTCCAAGGATGATTCGCGATTCTAGTGATATCAAAAAACATCCTAATTTCAATAGTGAAAACTGCTAGGTACTGCCATCTGCTTGGGATCCTATAATTATTATAATGAAATCTCAAACCAAGCATACAACGCCAAGACTTCAAGATACTGTAAGTTCATACTGCGTAGATCGGAACAAAATTAATAATTTTAATCTGGAGGTAGCCGTGGTTAACTATGATATTGGAACGTGATTCACCTCAGTCTTCCCCGTGAACATGGGTGCTGTAAAGTACTCGAAACGTCGGGAATATAAAATAAGTTAATATACGCAATAAAATCCGTAAAATTAGTTTTATTTAAATGTGTAGTGTTCACGTAAATATATGAAATTATTATGAATGATTTATTTTATTAAATGTATTTGTTACACATATTTTACATAAATTTTAGATTTCTGCACTCATTCTCCGCATAAACTATAACAATGCCAAATCTAAAACTATTTATTCCATACGCGCAATAAGCAAAGAAATATATTTAAATATTTATAATTTGCATGACTAACCTTATCTCTTGTGTTTTCACCATCAGCGAAGCGTACAACTAGTATTGTGTACAGCCTTGTTGGCTTGACAGTAGGTTCCCCAATAGGCGTGTCCAGTATGGTGACTGTACCGTCCGGCAGCTGGAGTTCGGGCCAGCCAGAGGAGTACAACAACGCAGCTTTACCTGGTGGTCCTGTAAATTTTCAAATGTAAAAAAATAATTAGATGTTTATGTATGCAAGAGTGGATCCCACTGTCTACCTGATGGTTAGTGGATGGCGTGGCCAGAAGATTCCTACGTATAACTTTGATTAGGATTTCTAATTTAGGAATGAAAATATAAAAAAATTGTCACCCTCAAGACTACGAAGAAATGCCTCATTTATTTAATCTACTAGCGTTTGTCCGCGACTTCGTCCGTGTAGATATTATACTTCAAACCATAGGTGATCCAGCTATAATCGCACTTTCATAGTAAATTCCATCACCCTCTTTAGGGATGATTTCCGTGATCAAAACGAACTTAAATTATCTCGATATAAAATTACATCTCAATCGGTTCATTGGTTTAAGCGTGAAGATCTACATTTGCTCACGCGGCTATGAGCACGTATATGTCCCCCCCCCCTCGCCCGCAGTATGCCCGACGGCCCTGCGCGCGCCGGACCGCACAATTTTATATCATCGTAACATTTTAAATATTTGACCAAATTACGTAGTTTAAAAGACAAAGTTTATCAACTTTGAATATCAGAAAAGACTAAAGTATTTATCAATTTATTTTGATAAAATCAATTTGTTACTGCAAAATTTGCATTGGAAATACAGTATCAAATTTTATTGTATTTATGGTTCACTATTTTGGTAATAACGACTTACACATAAAAGTTACTTATATACTGTCGCGGAATTTTTCGTAGAACTATTTAGGAGAAACAATTCCACCATACATTATATTTGTGTAACTCTTACAGTTTTTGCACCGCACGCCAAAATAGCTCGTAGATGACAGATTTAGTCCGACTTACTTAGCACTTATCGTTATATTTTGACGAATTTACACAATATCTTGTGAAAAATATTATAGTTTTATAAAAATACATTCAGTAATTTTAGCGTAGAAGAGTAACAAAGATCCATACATCCTCACAAACTTTGGTGTTTTAATATTATAATAGTAGTACGTAATTTTATACATGGTACATGAACCACGTTGCAGTTATATTATGTATGTAGCACGGTTCATGGGTTGACTCGACTGGAGAAGGATCACGCTCTCGTAGAATAGCAGCGTAAAATACCATCTCAATGCTGCTGTGTTTCATATGGTGAGTGTAGAAAACCGGAGAGCCTTTTTACTGGAAACGAGGCATTCCATCTTAGTCCTCAGAGGTGACAATGCATCTGAATTTTGATTCTTAATCGAAGGTAAATGTAGATTTCTATGGGCCACAGCATCCTCTTACCATCAGGTGGACTGTGTGCTCATTTGTCACAATGTTCTTTAAAAAAATTCTAGCGATTATTTTTAATTATTCCTGCATGGCGAAATGCTGGTAAACAAAGTGATGGAATAAATATACATATAATCACGCCTCTTTTCAGTAGGCGTAGGCAGAGACCACTTCATTCCACTTACTATGATCCTTACATACTTGTTTCGCTTCGTCCACTTTCATTATTCCCTTCATACATGCTCTTCGGTTTAGGGTACTCTTGACCTGGCCTTTTTTCAAGACGTACCCTGATTTGATCTAGAAACGTCCGCCAAGGTTCTTCATTCATTCTCTTGACATGACCAAACCATCTCAGTATACCTTTCTCAATTTTTGCCACTACATCTTCTTTCAGACCAGGAATCAGGAATAAATATACACATTTTATTTACCCGTAGCATTATAAAGGGCATATTTAAGCAACGCTTTTGTAGGTTTCTCTTCGTCAGCTGTAGGTGACATCTGTGAAGTAGTTGGTTCATCTGTAGCTTCGCGTTTGACGCGTGTCCATTCCCCATCCACGTAGTCTGCTTGCTGACTTTGTGACACCGAGTTACCTGAAGCAAAATACTTATTGTACCACAAACATAATGACGTGTTGTGTGAATAGGCACTAGAACGTTACTAAGCATAAAAGGCATAATGTTTATTCTAATTTGACATCAAAAAGTTTCTTTAAGTAAATTAAAGTAACTTTACCGTAAGTGTTATCGTTACAGTTTATTAAAGTCCACTGCTGAACATAGGCCTACCCCATATAATACCTCGAAGACCACGTCTCAGTTCAATAAATCATCACTCACCATACCATCCATTACCGTCTCATTTTTAAGTTTTGATGTTACTTGACGAGAAGATGTGCCGTAATTTCCCGAACGCTGGCCAGCCGAGTAGAATCCGTCGATTAAACTCTTGGTCGAAGTTGAACTTACCTAGTCCGTCTAGTTGCCCCAGGTAAACATACTCGTCAACAACTTCGAGCTTAGTACTCCCAACAACTACCCGCATAGGTGTGACATAGACGTTACACATATCTTTGTTTTGTACATGTTCATCTTAAGACCTATCAGTTGGGAGGCACTATTGAGGTAATTGAGCGTAGTGATTAGGTCCTCCAACGATTCTGCCATTAGAACTATATCGTCGGCAAATCGAAGGTGAGTGATGTACTCGCCATTGATGATAATACCTTATCCTTTCCAGCCCAGTAGCTTGAAAAAGACCATTGCAGCGGTGAAGAGTTTCGCAGATATAACGTCACCCTGTCTTACACCTCTTTGGAGTTGGATGGATTTAGTACTCTGGTACTGTACTCGGATAGCCATCGTAGCCCTACTGTACAAACACTTCAGCACTTCGATATACTGACAGTCAACTTTGCACTGCTAAAGGGGCTGCAGCAGCGCTCAAATTTCGACAGAATCAAAGGCTTTCGTATAGTCCACATACGCAAGACATTTTGCCGAAAGGTATGTATATGGTCTATGGTCCTAAAGCCTTTTCGGAAACCGGCATGTTCAGGTGGCTGGAAATCTTCGAGTCTGCGTGCGAGAAACAAACATGTCCAGCAATAACTAAGAAATAAAATATAAATACATAGAAAAAAAAAACATTTAAAAACAACAAATGTTCTAAAAAGAACAAAATAAACTTGAAAAAAATCAAAGCCATCAGTTTATTACATTACACAATTTGTATGATACAAAAGCTTGTCGCGAGATTTACTTGTGTACATAAACAAGAATACAATATTTATTTCACTTGATATTAAGATCAGTAAGAAAAAAAAATGCTTTTATAAAATAGCATAATTTCATTAAATTCTAATAATAATAATAGTTTAGTAGGTATATAATGACACGCCATTATCATGGTAAAATGTAATGTCTCATTAATACGTAACAAATGAGATCATTATATTATATAGTCTAGCAATAAATAAAATAAAATTGAATTGAATTGAATATGTTATGGGTGTATATTATATTTATTTGATAATTTGTTCTCTCCTTCACTATCGGAATTTGCAACTCACATCACTCTTCTTATCTCCTATTTGATTCTAAGGGAATGCAACAAGGTATTATAATTAATAGAATCAGGCGTTACTTTGCAGAAATCCATTATATAAAAGCTTTTACAAAAATTTACTTCGCAAATATCCGCGTTATAAAATAAAATGATGTGTCTTACCTAGTATGAAGAAGCACCTCCCGCCCTCCCTCAATTGCGTGCACTATCCCCGTCACCACTAATCCCAGCACCGCTACTCCCAACACCACTACACTAGGCAAGACACACCACTGACGATAATACGACACGTGTTTCGCCTCTACACGAGGCATCCTCAGGTGATATAGACTCTACGGTGGCTAACCGCTAAGTGAGCGGCAAGCCAAAACAAGTGCCTTTTATACAAACCGATGATGCAACCGCTCTTTTTTAAACAAGGTATTATTTCTATCCATTGTAAGCTTCATTGTAATTTTATAATAATGGATAAATAAGTAATGACATCCACATGACCAAATAACTTTTTATACAAATTCTTAAAACATTATTCGTTATTATATTCGCATTTGCAAATTAATTAAATGCAAATGCAGTCCATTTATTTTTATTTGGAAAACTTAAACTAAATATTTTATGCTAGATTTACCCAAAACTCCCAGCACATTTCCAGGACCGTATATATCCTGGAGTCGAGCGAAAGTCTCCGTCATCTGCGCATCTCGTTCTGACCAAGGTCCTTGTAGCGTCAGTACCTTTAATAATAATAATACAAAATATTTTAATATTAAAACATTAACATAACATAAAAAATGTTTGGCGTTGTTGTTTATTTCATTTATTTATTTACTTAATCTTTAGACCTTACAACAAGGGATATAAAGTGTTGACTTAATGCCTTTAGGCAGGTGCACCGTAGATAGTAAAGGTTCCTGTTTACCATTGTCCGGAAACTAAACTTATGTATTCGCGGTCATAAAATAAACCGGCTTTTTAGTTGTAGCTGTAATAACGAGAAAATATCGCTCAAAGATCAATGTGGAGCAAGAAATGAGAGTAGTAGTGTCAAGCCTTATCCCACGCTTTGAAAAAATGTGTGGAGATCACCAAACTCATACGTCACATTGAGTAAGTCGCTGTATTTTATTTCCAATTTTTCTTAAATAATAAATGTTTACTTGTGTGTAAATATGAATATAAAAATTCAGCTTCATATTGTGGATGTTTAAATACTCGTATTTGTGTCTATCTAGTCGTATCTATCTAGTACCATTGTAACCTAATTCTTTTTTTCGACTAGCTAGGGCGCCGATACAAAATACTAAACCGGTAAGTGCGCCGCGAACTGAAAAAGCTTGGGAGCCCCTGCCTTAAGGCGTAGTGCCTTAAGGCAGGCTCCCAAGGCATTCAACTTTTCAACAATGTCAACCCTTGCTTATATAAATCTTTTGCTTATATAAATTTTGTCCTTAATAATTTATGTCTGTGAAAGCGTATAAAGTTTTAGTGTCCTCATTAGTAACATCTTTGACGGCTCCGTGGCGTAGTGGCTTAGCAATGGGCTGCTTGCGCTGGGAGGCGCGGGTTCGAATCCCGCACGGAACAAGTATTTGTATGGCCTACAAATAATTGTTCCGGGTCTGGATGTTTGTCCTTGTGCAATTTGTGTTTGTAAACTGCCTCCACGATACAGGAGAAAATCCTAGTGTGGGGTAACGTTCTTAAAAAAAAAAGAAAAAAGAAAAAAAAAGAAATCTTTACATAAGGTGTGTCAGTATCTATTAATATATATTCATGCATGTCAAATAATCCCTTTGCATGTGGTGTTTACCTATAAGAGTTGGTGCAATTAGCTGGCAATATGTATTAAATAATTAGATTATTTTACTGCCGTTGGTAAAACAAATAAATAACTAATATCGAAAATATAAATAATATTTCACAAAGAAACATTAATCTCTACACTTCATAACAAATTAACTTCCCCCGTTATGAACACTGTCAAATATTTGAACTAAATCCTTAGTGGCGCCGCCCTGGTGGCAGAAAAAGTCGTGGATGCATTACTTATGCTCGAATTTAAATTGTGTATTGCTTTAGAAAAGGAAATTAAATGATAATCAGATTAATTATAAATAGATTAGTTAAACTATATGTAACTAGATGAGGGCTAGTTCTATCTCAATGTGTATAACCTACCCTAGGACTGCTTGATTGATTGACCTCTATGTTAGCGAGATATTACTGCGCCGACTCGCCCCCTCTGCGCATGCGTCATTAAGAAGAAAGAAACCACAGGCCCAAAACTCATCAATCAATATTTATTTTATTTTAAGATCAAAGGTTATTTATGTTGGATGATGACTGCGATATGATCACCTCTTTGGATAACAAAATATACAAATACATAATCTATTATGCAAACGCAACACGAGGACGCCGAGAGAAATTAAAATTGTGATAAGTGTCTAATCACATTGATTTATTTATTAACATGTATTATATTATATACTGTATTATGTATAAATAAAATAATAATAAGACAAATAATGCTTTTTATTTGTCTCAATTCACACATGTTTGTTAAAACTGTACAAAAAATATCATCACAAACTTAACATATACATATACTTATAAAAGTGACAGACAAACTGTGCCTGTGACTGAGCTATGTGGTAGCTTAAGGTCATCGCTGGTATTCTATCTGATATCTTAATCTAATTTTGGTATTGTACAAATATTTTATTTTAGGATCACGTTTCATAAATATATTGATTAAATTGCATCAAAATTAATTCTTATTTAAAAATAAGTTTTTTTTAAACTATATTTTGTCTACATTAGGGAAAAGCGGCTGTAGATAAAAGTAATAAAAATAGAAATAAAATAACTGTTTTTAAATAAAATTTACTTAATAATAGGCTGGCATAAAGTTACGAATGTATGTATTACTTACCTATAAATACCAACCCCCCCCCCCTCTCCCCTTCCGCCAGATGCATTCTCGATTAGGAATCAAAATGCGAATCCTTCCACTCCTCAGGATTTAATGCCTAGTTACTCTCTCTCTCTCTCTCTCTCTCTCTCTCTGTATCTCTCCCTTTCTCTCTCTCTCTCTCTCGATATTCATCATACGAAAAACCATACAAAAATATCAGCGATTGTGGCTCTACCACATGAAAAAATTTACCCATAACCCTACCTCTCAATAATGAAAGGAGGCTTGTGCCCAGTACCGGAACATTGTTTCAGCCAGTGTACTTATTAGCTGACGATGCACTTACCTGGGTCTCATTGCTAACATAATCAGGATGAACGTCCAGAAAGTCTTGTGGCAGGACCAGCATAGTGTGACCCTCCAACATTTTCCTCAGCCTTGGAAAGTACCCGCTGGACAAAGGCACCGAGTCCTGGTTGTTGAATACCACGATAGCCGCCTGCTCTCCATATATCTTCATCAGTTCATCTTGATCGAGATATTTCAGGGCTGTCCGCTTGTACTGCTCAAGGGACTTTGGCCCAAAAAACAAGAACGGTCCCTCCAAATTCGCATAACAAAAATTTAAGTACCCTAATGATAGAAATATGACCGCTGCGTAATACATATCGTTGATTACTGAGAACGAGCGACCCGTCTCTATTCAATCTGAGATATTGATTTTGTTCCACACGCATGCGATTTGGAGCTAAATCGATCGAATGACTCTCAAATGAATTCTGAGCTTTATGTTTTTAATAATACGTGCTTTTTCGCATTGGCAACTTCTCGATTTCCTAGTAATTCCAGGTAAACCTAAAACTGCGCAGGATGCAGAATCCTATTTATTTGTCTAGACAGAAGCACCTATATGCGCTCCTCCCCACGCCCAATGGAGTCATAAATCAATATAATCGGACACTTTCAGAAGAACATTCTGGAATGGCGTCGAGAAAGCTGTTGTTACATAATCAACAAGTGTGTACAATAAAGAAGAAAACAATTTACGTCCTCAAAGCGAAAACAACCTGTTGCGTTCTTAGTTTGTCCTTTTCTTATATTTTTCTTTTTTACATTTAAATTACCAGCGACCGCCCGCATTTCCTCGTGGTATTGTTTTTTTTTTATAGAATAAGGCTGGCAAACGAGCTTTCTGTTCGTATCGTATCAAGTGGACTATGGTCCACCTGATGTTAAGTGGATATCGTGTCCCATAAACATCTTCGTCTATCCTTGATTAAGAATCAAAATGTAGATGTGTTGTCACCCCCTGAGGACTAAGATGGAATGCCTCGTTTCCAGTAAAAAGGGTATCCGGTTTTCTACACTCACCATACAGAACAAAGCAGCATTAAGCTCCTGTTTTGATGGCTCCATGGCGCAGTGGCTTAGCTTGAGTCACGGCTCTGTGGGCCGCGAGTTCAAATCTCCTTGTGAAATTTGTTTGTAAAGTGCTTCCATAATGCAGGAGAAAATCTTAATGTGGGGGTGAGGTTTCCAGATTAAAAAAGGATGAAAAAAGACTTTACGCTGGTATTATCCAAGAGCGCGGTCCTTCCATGTCCGAGTCTTGGATTTTTTTTTATAGAATAAGGGTGACAATCGAGCACACAATCCACCTGATGGTAAGTGGTTGCTGTGACCCATAGACATGTACATCTATCTTCATTTGCGAATTAAAATGCAGATGCGTTGTCAACCGTGAGGACTAAGATAGAATGCCTCTTGTCCGATAAAATGGGCCTCGGGTTCTCAACACTCACCACACGAGACAGCAGCATTAAGCTACCATTTTACGCTGGTATTCTGTGTGTGTGTGTGCCACTATCCACTACCCCATATCTTCCGTGGGTGTCGAAAAGGCGACAAAGGGAAACAGGCAGGAGATGGGCAGCAGCATCTTCCTGATAACAGCAAAATTACAATAAAAAAACTGCGGTCGCCAACCCGCTCGCCAAGCGTGGCAACGATGGCAAATACCCCCAAAATTATGAGAGCAACAAAGAGACGACCCCCAGTCCCCGGCGGCCCCACTATTCCTGGCTGTTAACTGTTCCAGCGTTGTGTTCTAACTGCCAAGCGTGGCAACTATGGCAATATACCCCCCATGATGAAAGTTACGAAAAGACGGCCCCAAGTCCCCGGCGGCCCCGCTATTCCTGGCTACGGTGGCGACCATGGTAACGGTGGGACAGGGAGTGCTAAGAATCTCCAGTGGAGGTTCGGTTGCCACCTAAGACGAATCGATCTGGCAACATACAACGCACGCACCCTGAGGACTAACGAGAAGATCGTGGAGCTGGAAGAAGAGATAGACAAGTAACGCTGGCATATTATAGGATTATCCGAGGTCTGAAGAGAGGGGAAGGACACGGTAATTCTCGAAAACGCCAACTTGCTCTATCACCAGGAGGGCGACCATCTGTCCCAAGGAAGTGTCGGATTTATCGTCCACAAGTCTCTACGTTGTAAAGATTGAGAGTGTGTCAACGAGGGTTGCGTACCTTATACTCAGAATCACTAAACGGTATTCACTGAAGGTCATACAGGTTTACGCACCAACTTCGGCACATCCCGATGAGGAGGTGGAGGAAATGTATGAGGATATCTCTAGAGCCATGCATTCCTCTAAAACCCACTATACGGTGTTAATGGGAGACTTCAATGCAAAACTAGGCACAAGAGAGAACGGTGAGCTGAAAGTAGGGAAATTCGGAATAGGGCAACGGAACCCGAGGGGCCAGCAGCTGGCCGACTTCATGGAGAAAGAGAGACTTTTTATGATGAACTCTTTCTTCCAGAAGCGGCCCCATAGGAAGTGGACCTGGTCGAGCCCCGATGGTTCGACAAAAAATGAGATTGACTTCATTATGACAACCAGACGACAACTGTTCAGTGATGTCTCCGTAATCGCGAGGGTGAAAACTGGTAGCGATCACCGAATGGTTAGGGGCACACTGAACCTAAACGTTAAATTGGAGAGGTCTCGTCTAATGAAGTCAACGCTCCGTCCCCCTCGTGCTCTGTTCCAAAGTCCCGAAACCTTTCAACTCGAGTTACAAAACCGTTTTCAGTGCCTAGAAGACTGCAATGAAGTGGACGATATGAATGACAAACTCGTGGAAACCGTCCATGCGGTTGGAGCTAAGTTCTGCAGGACCCGCCGCAGAAGAACACAAAAACTCTCCGACCACACTCTTAATCTCATGGCTGTTAGACGGGAGATGAAGCTACATTCTTCAACAGATTTGACAGCATACAGGCAACTGAACAGACAGATCTCCAAATGCATGCGGCAGGACTTACGCAACTTCAATACAGCTTGTATTGAAGTAGCGATTGAGCGGAACCAAGGCTCCAAAGTCTTTGCCAGAGATCTGTCTGCCAGAAAGAGCCAACTGTCAAAGCTGAAGACCGAGTGTGGCAGCATCATTTCCGGGACATCTGAGATTTTGAGTGAGATTGAGAGGTTGTATGGGCAGCTGTACACGTCATCGTTGGAGCCACACGAAAGTGTGAGTAACGATCCAAGAGCGAGTCTTATCCGACATTATTCCAAAGATATACCGGACGTCAGTGTGAGCGAGATTAGAATGGCTCTCCAGCACCTTAATAACGGCAAGTCCCCGGGCGAGGATGGAATTACAGCGAAGCTTTTGAAAGCGGGTGGAAAACCGGTACTTGAAGTCCTTCAGAAGCTCTTTAATTCCGTCCTCAATGGTGGCACTACTCCATAGGCGTGGAGCAGAAGTGCGGTGGTCTTGTTCTTCAAGAAAGGCGACAACGCTCTCTTGAAGAACTATAGACTGATTTCCCTTCTGAGCCGCGTCTACGTGCTGTTTTCGAGAGTCATTACGAATCGTCTCGCACGCAGACTTGACGACTTCTAGCTTCCCGAACCGGCCGGTTTCCGAAAAGGCTTTAGTACCAGAGACCATATACATACCCTGCAGCAGATTTTAAAGAAGACAGAGGAGTATAATCTGCCACTTTGCCTTGCGTATGTGGACTAAGAGAAAGCCTTTGACTCCGTTGAAATTTGGGCGGTCCTACAGTCCCTTCAGCGGTGCCAAGTTGATTGTCGGTATATCGAAGTGCAGAAGTGTTGTACAGTAGAGCTATGATGGCTATCTGAGTACAGAATCATAGTACGAAACCTGCAGAGAGGTGTAAGACAGGGTGACGTTATGTCCCCGAAACTCTTCACCGCTGCAATGGAAGACCTTTTTGAAGCTACTGGACTGGAAAGGATGCGATATTAACATCAATGGCGAGTACATCACTCACCTTCGATTTGCCGACGATATAGTTTTTATGGCAGAATCGCTGGAGAACCTAAGCACTATGCTCAATGACCTCAATAGTGTTTCCCAACGGATAGGTCTTAAGATGAACTGGACAAAACAAAAATCATGTTTAATGTCCATGTCACACCTATGCCGGTCGTTGTTGGGAGCTCTAAGCTTGCGAGCTAAGCGAAGTTGTTGACGAGTATGTTTACCTGGGACAAATAGTCCGACTAGGTAAGTCCAACTTCGACCTAGAGGTCAATCGACGGATTCAACTCGGCTGGGCAGTTCGGGAAACTACGACACATCTTCTCGTTAGACATACCTCAAAACCTAAAAACGAAATTGTACAACCAGTGCGTATTGCCAGTGATGACTTACGGATCTGAGACGTGGTCCTTCACTGCTGGCCGTATGAGGAAGCTGAAGGTCGCTCAGCAAGCTATGGAGAGGGCTATGCCCGAGGTTTCTCTGTGTGATAAACTTAGAAATGAGGATATCCGCAGTAGAACCAAATTAACCGACATATCCCGACGGATTAGTAAGCTGAAGTGGCAGTGGGCCGGCGATATATCTCGAAGAGCCGACAACCGATGGGGAAGAAAGGTTCTCGAGTGATAGCCTCGTATCGGTAGGCGAAGTGTAGGGCGACCCCCCACTAGATGGAGTGATGACCTGGTAAGACATGCAGGAAGTCGATGGATGCAGAACCATCCTTTGTGGCATTCCTTGGGGGAGGCCTATGTTCAGCAGTGGACTTATGAAAGGCTGTAATGAGGATGATGATGATTCTGTGAGAGCGTGGTCCTTCCCCGGTCGAGCCGACCCATTCTTGCTACAACTATACTATTAATATAGCTGCAGCATGGCTCTACCAAGTTTCTAGGAGTTTGTCTGGATTGATACCACCATAATGATTTCTTATCTTTACGCGAACACTACAAATTTAAATGAATGTAAGAGAGACCACATTCACAACCAAGCTTGTACATTCCTGCATCTTGCAGGGAGATATTACACTTGACGGCGGCTTACAGTATGTTTTAATGGAAACACTCAGTCACACAGTACTCGAAACGTCGGGAATATAAAATAATTTGATATAAGCGATAAAGTCCGTAAAAGATAGTTTCATTTAATATTACCACACTATTTCTGGCGGCGTGTAGCAGTACACCCACGGCTTTGTTAAAATCATTTTTTTTATTTAAAAGGAGCTTTACAAAGGTTAAAAAGAGATTTACAAAGCTTACGTGGTAGAGCCATGTTGCAGTATAGCTGCAGCTGTATTAGAAGTATAGTTGTAACACGAATGGGTCGGCTCGACCGGGGAGGACCACGCTCTCACAGAATACCAGCGTAAAATAGCAGCTTAACGCTGCTGTGTTTCGTATGCTGAGTGTAGAGAACCGGAGACCCTTTTTACTGGCAAAGAGGCATTCCATCTTAATCCTCACGGGTGACAACGCATCTGCATCTTGAGTCTTTAGATGTAGATGTCTATGGGTCACAGTATCCACTTACCATCAGGTGGACTGTGTGCTCGTTGTCACCCTATCCTATAAGAAAAAAAATGTACCACTCGGAGTGTTGGCCGCTCCCGGGCAGAACACCTTGCCCGGCGGGAGATCTCCCCTTTTCCTTCCATCCGTCACAGTGGTGACCCCGACGTGATATGAACACGCAACCAACAACCTTCTGAAACTTCAACTTCAAAACCTTCGTCATCGTCCTCAAGTACCCCATTTATTCGTTCCCGAGCAGATATTGGCTGCAGTCTTCATATTCTGCAAGCCATATAGCTTTACAAAGGTTCATCGCAGCACTGGAATAATAATGCTTCCTGTTCCTTCAAGCTACTCTCTGCGCTACAGTGTGCGGCACGGCACTAAGCCTTACTGTTCGCCTCCGCTTCACGGCACTCTCGCAGATTACTTGCCTTCTTCTCGCCTCACCGCAGATTACAAGGCAATCCCTGGCACTTGCTCCGGCTCATCGTTCTCACCGACATCATTTGCAAGTGCGTAATACGGCATGCATAACACACCGGCATATCCTTCTCACCGGCGTCACTTGCCCTTACGCACACAGCATGCATTCCCCACCGGCATTAAGGATGCACCGGCAATTGGACTGCACTATCCTCCGGTCTGAGCAGGGGAGTGAAGTGGCGGCGCTGTCGTCGCGCCACAAGCGAAACACATCGAAGCCTAAATCGCGCTAACAAAGTTCCGACATTAAAGCAATATATATAGAATAGCTCCGAACTACCACTCGGAGCATTGGCCGCTCCCCGGGCAGAACACCTTGCCCGGCGGATCTCCCGGGAGAACTGGGAGAACGCTCCCATTGGTATTTCGGACTTTATTTACTTTTTTAATTTTTTCAAACTGTAAGCGAGTTTGTCGGCAACAAAACAGTTTAACTTTTCCCACTCCTTAACGACAATATGGTACTTATAAATAATTAAATATCTGCTTATCTTATATACAAGAAACATTTACCACTTTACTCAGGATATTTTTGAGCCGGGACTTAGTTACGCTTTCGTCACATATGCCCAAAGTTCCCTTAATATGGTTTATATATGTAGTTTCAAAGAAGGCTACAGCGCTTCTTATTTCTCTTAATTTAATTTTTTTTGTTTTATATGTATATACTTTAATTTATTTCACACAAAATATACAATATTAAAAACTATGATAATAAAAAAAAAACTAAAACCAGAAACTTAATTATCATATAGTGCTACTCCCCGCGGTATCGTGCCAAGAACGCTGGCTGCGTTTCCCCGCTGAATGGCTATACTTAGCCTTTGAGCGAGGAAAGAACCAGCCCTCTTATCACCAGCAGCAATGACCAGCCGCGGATGGAGTTCCTTTAGGAACTTCACCGCACGTGGACCCCACGGACCGATAGTCTCTACAGCAAATGGCACAAATATGTAGTCATCTCTCAGAGACTCATATTTGCGCCACTTACTCAGTTCAGCTGCCTCTGATGCCGCCCTGTCTCTAAACGAGGCACCCCTGAGATGAGAGGCCGCCAGAGTGTCTACGCAAGTAGCATCCCACACTAGGGCTTTACCTCTCTCCCAAGGGACCAATGTCATACCGTCGGGTCTCTTGCCATCGTCTCTAAATATTCCACAAGGCTCTAAAACCGAGGGAACATTTATAGAGGCAAGAGCCCTTCGGATGACATCGTTCAAAGAACTGTGTCGTAAAAACCTACGAGCGCTTTTCTTACATGAAAGTCCGTGGAGCCCAAACTTGTCGACGCTGCTACCACCTGGTCACTGATGGGGTTGACAAATCGCCGCTCCTAGTCGGATTCCTTCGGCAATGCGCGAGCTTTCCCTATCAAGTAATGTGTCGAGATTACTTGATGGTAAAGCGTGTAACCAGTGACTAGATTTCTTAGTCGAAACAGCTAGAAGGCGTGCCTTATCTTGGTCACTATGGAAATTATGAAACAAATCCCTGCACGCCCTGTACCAACAGAATATCCAATGTTTTGGTTGGTTAAATTCCAGTGGAACATTTTCACCAGGACAGAGCGTTTGTCATGTCTGCCCTGCCTCCGTAGCAAAGCATAGGTCTACTTTATTATTTAAAATTATGTTACATAAGTTACTGACACTATGCACGGAAGCAAGGAAAGCAGGCAATGCAACGCTAGAAAGATTTCTCACACCAATGCCACCAAATTTTATAAGTAAAGTAGCTTGAGTCCAGGCTGTTGTATTTAAGGTTAAATTTAGAATTTTTTCTATAGCTATTTTAAGATTATTATCAATATCTTGTAAAATATCCGAACATTTCCATACTGGACTCGTAAAAGTATGTAAATCTAGGTACAAGAAGACAATATTTTAAAATAGTAAGAGCTATGGGGGGGGTTTAATTTATAAAATTTATCAACGTGGTTTAAAAACTGATCAATTTTTGTTTTTAAAACTGGTTAAATACTATCGAAAAACAACGGGGCACCTAGCAGGTATAATGATTCCGTACTGACAGTTTTTATTCCTGGACAAATATGATTAAAATTTTGAATTAAAGTGTCTCCATGAGAAGTAGATAAATTATTGGAAAAAAATATTTCACATTTATTGCTATTTGGTTCAAGACCAATATTTTTAAAATTTCGAAAAATATGAGTAAGATCGCTGAGGACGTCATCTGCTCTACCTCCTAGTGTACCGTCGTCTAGGTACCAGACATTCAGCTTGGATTTCAAATTTGAAATAATGGGTTGAATTCCCAAACTGAAAAGTGCTGGACCCAGTGGGTCACCCTGCTGAACACCGACGGCA
The DNA here is from genome assembly GCA_963668995.1 of Parnassius mnemosyne. NCBI lineage: Eukaryota > Metazoa > Arthropoda > Insecta > Lepidoptera > Papilionidae > Parnassius > Parnassius mnemosyne. Next base: position 2,510,916 of record CAVLGL010000090.1, read on the forward strand.
GAATCGATAACATGGTTTTCGTAGAACAAGTTAGTATTTTGACTTTAACATTGCCAAACGTAATGATAAATTTCGGGGGTATTGTTAGCCACTTTTTTCAGCAAGGTTACACTATCGATAGAGGCAGAAGCGCTTACAAGATCTTTGAGATGTTGATGCGTAATTCCGTCAATGCCGCCAGCACAGCCATTCGAAAATGACATAATTGCTTCTAAAGTGTCTTTTTCCGAAATTTGTAAAGGTTGTATAGAAGTCTTGGGAGGCAGCAGTAAACCCTGAGACGGTTTGACCGAAGGATGCTTTTGACGAAGGCTTTCAAGAGTTTCGACATTACGAGGAGCCAGGATGTCGTCTGAGAATAAAATACGGGATGCATTTTTTAAGTCGCCATCCATTACTTTCGACTCAACTACTTTTTTTAAATCAAATTTAGGACGTGGACGAGATAAATGAGTATTAATTGGATAATCTAAATTTTGAAAAGATGTCTATTTTAGTTGAGACGTAATTGATTTATTTATTGTTTTATCAAAATGAAAATGGGAATACGCGAAAGTAAATAATTTTTGCCAACTATTTCCACTATTAGTGAAACAATTTTGAATAGTGCATGACAATGCTTTATCAAGCTGCATCCTCGCACCTCTAGGAATTCTTTTAACCACTGCTACATTACGATAATAATTGTAAATTTGCTCCGAAAAAAGGAAAAAATTTGTGTCATTAGAGGAATTGCTAATAGAGTTATGAATTTTTACGGCAGGCTGTGAAGCTGAAATACTTTTACTATGGCATCGTTTAATATGTATATTTAATCTCCTTTTACCTTTAAACAGCCTACCGTCAGCACAATTTTGACACTGTAGGAAATCCGGCTGTGAATGTAGAGGAGCAGAGATATTCATTAAAAAATCTAAACAGATCTCTACAACACTCAAAAGTCTTTATATTACATATTCATATTAACTTGAAATGTGCTGTACCTCGCAACTTTCCCTGAAACAAGATGATGCGGGGTACAGCATCTTTCCCTGAAACAATCATTTACGGCCTAAATAAAAGCACTTTACTCTATGAATGAAATATTATCACATTACTTCCCTGGATTTATTGCATATTGATAAACATTGTATGTAGCTAACGACTACACTAACGACGAACGCTTTGACAGTTGTCAACGGCGCAGCAGAAATATTTTCCTTTATTAATTAGTATTATGTCTGAAATCAAAAAATTATTATTATAAGAACTCTCTTATATATTTTCTGATCTTTTTGTTGAAATTTGTAAGCTAGAATTGGCCTCCAAATAACAAAATAAAATAATATAAATATACGTAGCTTTTGACAGTGAAAAATTTTGACATATTTTAAATTAATTAAATTTATATGAAAATTAATATTAATATCCTTGAGATTTGAGACGCAAGTCCGGTCACGGCAGGCAATCTCGACGGAGGCACTTACTTAGGACAGGTTTACAGTGCCCAAATATAAAGGCAAAAGCGCAGGTGCACTCTCCATTCTCTCACTCTCATAGTCCGTCCTGGTAATCCAACACGACCGGAGAGAGTTCACGCGCAGGTCCAACGGCTTTACGTGCTTTCCAAGGCACACGGGAGAAACACCGGAAACCTCCCGACTCCGGACTGCTGATGAGAAGTTCTAGACGGAAAAATTGAATAATTTATTTTAGGGCTACCCGGGATTCGAACCCGGAACCTCATGATCAGCAATCACGTTTACGACCACTAGACCAACGATGCAGTCAAAATGATGATCAAAATTGTAAACTACTCTATGCCATAACAATAAAGCCTAATTAGGTTTGAAGAAATTAGGCGCCTGCGTGTTTTATTTCAGCAATAATTGTATATTACGAAACAAGTTTTAAAATTTTGTTTAAGTAAAGACTATATTTACAAAAATCACTTAGTTATTAATTGCATTTTATTTCGTGTCTTCTTAAACCTTATTTTTATAAAGGTTCTTATTACAAAAAGTTAAATTAATCAGTCAATGTGGTAGAGCCATGCTGCAGCTATATTAGTAGTCTAATTGTAGCACGAATGGATTGGTTCGACCGGGGAAGGACCACGCTATCACAGAATAACAGCGTAAAATAGCAGCGAACGCATGTAACGAATTCGTATGGTGAGTGTAGAAAACCGGAGACCCTCTTTTACTGGAAACGAGACATTCAATACAATGCAATACAATTCAAATTCTTTATTTGCAAGAAACACAGTTGACAGGGTCTTAAGTAAAATATCTATAATGTACATGTGTTTAGTCTGCTTGCAGACGTGCAAATATTTAGATACATAATACAAAAAAAGAACTACCTGTAAGTGAGTCACATAAATCATTGAACTAATTTTTCCATTCTAAATGTTCTTTTAGGCTATAGAAACAATGTTCCAGTAACCATTTTGTTATTATTTTTAAAAGCGACTCTCTTTTTCTTTTAAATTCTTAGGTAATTTGTTACATAACAATATGCTCATGTTGTTTAGGCCCAAACATGGGCATTTGAAATGCCATTCAATCGTGTTTGAGTAAGCGCATCGCCCAATGGTGTGAGGTTACGTGCGCGCCGCCGGGGGGGGGAGGGGGGCAGCGGTATGCTGCTTCCCGGTTTTCGGCCTCGTGGACTAGCAACAGTAGCTTGACAGCAGCGGCGCTGTCGATTAGCGTATTTTGTAACCGCTGCATCGGTTTCGCGCGACCTGTTTTTTGGTTTTGTGGTCTGCAATTTGAGTATTTGTGCGCGTTTAATTTACTATTGAATTTGGGTTTCGTAGAGACCGCCTCGAATTAGTTTGTCTAAGTTGTACGTTTCGTGACAAGAGGCTTGTATTGAATTTGACTGATTAAAGTAATTTCGTTTGCAAGTAATTACGTCAATTGTATAGTGATTGCATGTTGAAGTGCGTTTTGCAATATATAACTTGCTTGTGAGACGTGGAGCCTTGCGCGCACGCCGAGTGTACATACGGTCTGGAATTTGATGCTCGCATTCCATTTTGTGGGCGTGGCCCGGTTAATTGTTTTTGAAAGTTAATGTTTAATTGTACCGTCGCGCTAAGTGCCTTTTGTGTGTTGACTGTGTAGTTAGTTTGCGTGTCAACTAGGCTGATTTTGAGTTCTTATTTTGGGCGTGATATGTAATATCGTACGAAGGAATTTAGTTTGTTGTTTGGAATGGTGAACCTTGTGACTCGAGAAGAGACCGCGTTCGTACGTGTGGTTATAATTTTGTTGCTAAGTGAAAATGAATATTGAACTTTGAGCGACTGTTCGTTATTTGTGTCGGACGTCACATGTTTGATTTCGATAAACGTTGAATTGGTAGACTTTGAAGTTAATTATATGTACAATAAAGTTGATAGACTGAAATAGTGAAATGAAGGCAGAAATTTTCCATGGGTGATCCACGACTTGAGGGAGCGCGCATTGGGAGAACATCAGCTCCGGTGGATTTTCTGTCCGAATAAATCGGGCCGTCAGGTCACATATATAAACACTACTATACACCACTCACATGCACCTAAACCTACCTACCGCCTGACCGAGCCTTAGGGCAGTCTTAGCTTCGGAACCAGGTACGTACTATTTATTTACCTAGCCTTATATCTATTGTGTAGAATAATAAGTCTCCATAGGCCGTTGGGCCCCACCCTTAGTTGTCCGTCGATTGGATTACTGATGGGCCCCAGCCCAGTCAACCTTTGTTGGGGCAGCTAGAGGCGTGTACACATGTTATATACATTCCATCTTAGTCCTCACGGGTTACAACGCATCTGAATTTTGAATCGCAATCGAAGATACATCTATATTCATCTATGTCTATGGGTCACAGCAACCACTTACTATCAGGTGGACTGTGTGCTTGTTTCTCACTCTTATTCTACAAAAAAAATCACGAGTTATAATAAGACGGTTTGTCTCTCAATAACTGTATGTAAAAAGTACGGAGATTAAGTACCAAGAGCGCTTAAATTTACAAACTTCTTTTACGTGGTAGAGCCTCGCTGCAGTTATATTATGTTTGCAGCACGAATGTGTCGGCTCGACCGGAGAAGGACCGCACTCTCACAGAGTACCAGCGTAAAAAAACGGCTCTATGCTGCTGTGTTTCATACAGTGAGTGTAGTCTTAATCCTTAAGGATGATAACGAATGTGCATTTTCATTCTTAACTAAAGATAGATGTACTGCTACATCATCCACTTACCAACAGTTGGGCTATGGGATCGATTGTCACCCTTATTCTATGAAAAATGTTATAGATCACAGAGTTTTCTGCAGAAATCGCTAAAAACTTTAGCTGGGCCAGTGATGAGTAATGAGAGAAGCATAATGCTATATACAAGCTACATACCATATGTAACTTTGTAGGCGTGATTAACATCTATAACTAAGTTAAATTACAGCTTTTTAGCACCAACGGTCTCTGAGTAAAACCGCCGATGGACGGAAGGACATGGCGTAACTAAGAGGTTTCAAGTTCAATTAACAAGTTATTAAACTACGGAATCCTAAAAATCACTGTCAACTTTATAAAACGCCCAAATTTGCTTTCTCTCTCTTTCAATTTCTCTTTGACAATAGAAGGAGACAGGTCTACCTTATCTCTATAGATAATTAAGGATAATAACGTATAACGGTAAGGCCGTATATTTTTATTTTCTTAAAGAAAAGAGAAGAAAAAAAAACAAAATTAAAAATATTAATTTATTGTACATTATATATAATTATAATATTAATTTATAATTTTCTACACAAGTAACCATTTCACAATTGATAAGATAGAGATCCAAAGGACGCTGAACGATGTAATCCGTACTGCTGATGAGTTCGACGAGAAGAAGTAAGAGGTCTCTATAAGAGAAAAATTAAAATATAGTGTATTGGTTAAAGGAAAAGTTAAAATATATACGTGGTAGAACCATGACGCAGCTATATTATGGTCGTAACACGAATGGGTCTGTTCGACCGGAGAAGAATCACGCTCCCACAGAATACCAGCGAAAAATACGCTACAGTGTTTCGTATGGTGAGTGTAGGGAACCGGAGACACTTTTTACTGCAAGCGAGGCATTCCACCTTAGTCCTCACAGAGGATAGATGTAGATGTCTATGAGCTGAATGGTAGAGAACCAACTGAAACGCCATTCGGCGTGGCGGGCGTCAAAATCGCCAAACATTACGGTATCGTAGTATCTCTACGGATGGGACCTGTTGTAGCTAGAAATCTGTAGCCATTTGGACGTAGTCAATGAGTCGGTCTGTGTCAGCATTACCGCTAAGAGTCCTATAGAGGCACCCGTAGACGCGGGAATGGTCGTCGCTGTCTACGCACTGCCAAAGGATGGACAGGCCGAAGCGTCAAGAACAGATATCCTCTATGACGTATGAGCAAATTCCTACCCGGTACACAAAGAAGCGTTCTAATTTGTACCCCGGGTACGACAGGTACGAAGTATCAGCCAGAGAGGACACCTGCGTCTCGGTCTAAAAGAGCAAGGCCGGCTTCGCCGTCTCCAGATTGCAGTAGACGGCATTAAGGTTCGAGTGAAGTCCCCTGAATTTGCAGAAGTCCACGAATAGCATGGCAGGGGTCGCCATGGCTTTATCGCTTTGTTTGCCCCGTGCAGTGTTAGTAGTGAGCGCGATACGCCCCCCCCCCCCCCGCGTCGAATACGCGCGACAGTCTGAGCACCCACGCGCAGGAAGAAGAGGGTAGCTTGACCGTAGATGCTCAGTGAGGGATTCTCCATTACTAGGGGTGCTGGTACAGGACAGTACCTGTATACAGGACCCTCCTGGGGTGGTCTTTCCTTTTGGAATTCCGCTACCATGTTATGGGGGGGGGAGACTCCAGCCGAATGCACTAACCATGCGAAAGGTCATGGTACTTCTTCGGTTCGAGCCGGCCCTTCCGTGCTACAGCACAAGCCGCAACGTGGCTCTACCACTGTTAAAAGGGATGCCGTAAGTTACGACTGTTGGAACTACCAGAAGGACTTTATGGTGTTGGAAAGATGAAGTTATTGCAAAATCCTTGAAAGCATTTATAAACATAGGAAGAGAGATAGATACGGTCCAATCCAGACTTACTTTTCCTCTCGTTGGGATCAGTGACGCCACATTGTCGGTAGGACGTGGTCTTCTTGCGTTTACTGTTCACGTAGCCCGGGATAAAGATGCTGGGAGAGTCCAAACGGCCCGACGCTAGTAACCTGCCCGAAAAAAATGCTTCATCAAATCATAATCTACACGTATAAAAATAAAATTTAGGAGGTTGTTTGCATACAATTAAGACATGAGTAGCCATTTTTTAAATTTTGTCTGTCTGTGTATCCAGACTAATTTTCGGAATAGCTGAACTTAATAAATATAATAGAGAATATAAGAAAGAATTATGAACAGATCGAATGCAATGCTAGAAGTGATCTAGGCTATAATTTTATTCGAAAAACTTGAAGATAATTTTATTACCACACACAGGGGACGGTATGGGTTAGAGAGTATTCATACACCGCCATTACACAGTTTTTTTTTTTTTATAAAAACTACTAGTAATGCTATTAAACATTACTAATATTACCTTTAATCACTTCTGGTAAGCTTAAGATGCTTGTGTTAGAAGTGATTCACGACAGTAGTCGAATGGCGGATTCGAACCCACGACCTTTCGAGTTCGCGGTCCGTGCCCTGCCATTAGGCTACTGACGTTTAAACAGTTAAAAGGATTACACACATACGTACTGATTACAGCTTTAAAATAAAGTACGAAGCTATCTACTGATCTGCGCCCCCTTTTCCTTAAAGGGGGTCACTTCCGATTCGGCAGAAAGGTCATACAGGCCAATGCCAGTCTCACAGGTGGTATTTAGTGGGTAAATTAATTGCTCGGGTGATGTCTTTTCAGCTGTCTCCCCTAACCGATGAGCCACATATGGAGTGTAACGCGCCGTATCATTTTGTATCCAGTGGAGTGCCGTAGTGGAGTCTGTCCAATATACGACACTATCTGCTACCACTCTGTGCTCGCCTTGCACAAATTCCGCGAGTCGCGCGCCTATTAAATTCGCCTGCAACTCTAATCGCGGTATACTTTGCGCCTTGATCGGAGCGACTTTCGCCTTGGCCGCCACTAATTGTACCCTAACCGTTCCGTCGCTGTATCGTATTCGCCAATACGCCGCGGATGCATACGCACGTTCGCTTGCGTCGTTAAATATGTGGAATTGATGCTCTACCACTCCCCCCGTATGAGCATAGCATCTTGGCAGTCGCAGTCGTGACACCTCCATTGACGACTCGCAGCCACCTCTGGAACTCATCCCCTGCCTCCTCGGGTAGTTCGTCATCCCATCCGACCTTCTTCATACGCCATAGGTCTTGTAGCGGGATCTTGGCGGTGATGGTGAGGTAGCTAAGCAGTCCGAGTGGGTCAAACACAGACATGATTGCGCTTAATGCTTCCCTGTTGGTCGGTGGTCGCTGTAGCGCCTTTACTTCCTGCGGCACCCTATTCATCGATGTGTTGAAGGTTAGGTCGTCTTCGTCGGCCATCCATAACAACCCTAGTGTTCTGCCTGGGCTGTCTTTCCTTAAGCCTACTTCCTTAGGCTTGTGCGCCAGTAGTTCCTCCGGCTTGTCTTCCAATAGGGCTGCTTGATTAGAATTCCAGCCTGCCAATGTGAAACCGGCCTCCTGGTGCACTTCCGTAACCTGCCTCGCCGTGTTTACCGCTTCTTCTACCGTTGCATAGCTGTCTAAATAGCCGTCCATATAATGACTATGTACGATAGCGTTAAGCGCCAACGGGTGTGTCACTGCGTGTGCGCGCGCGTTATAATCTCTAACACTATGTGCGAGAAACGGCGAGCCCCTCGCGCCGAAAATCATTGACGTCATAACGTACTCCCGCGGTGGGCTGTGTCGCTCGTTTCCTCGCCAGAGAAACAATTGCGCGGGTTGGTCGTGACGGTCGATTTTCACACGCAGGAACATTTCCCTAATATCCGCGGACACGGCTATCTCATTCTCTCTAAACCTAAACAGTATGCCCGGTAAGTTCCGTAATAAGTCGGGGCCGTCGAGTAAATAGTCATTACGACATCTACCGGATGCGCGCGTTACCGCGTCGAACACTACTCTCGTCTTCCCCGGTTTGTTCGGATTCCGCACTGCGAAGTGTGGCAGGTACCAGTTCTTGGGGTCCTCTCTCTCCGTCCCCTCGGCTTCCCTTGCATATCCTTTCGCCAGGAGGTTGTCTATCTGGGCTGTGTAGGCGTCCCGAAACTCCGGCGACTGGTCCATCTTCCTTTCAATCGTCCGTAGTCTTCGAGCTGCCATTTCATAGCTGGGTGGCATCCGCACGTTGTCGTCCTTCCATGGCAGTTCAACTTGGTATTGCTCGACGACCTTCTTGACGGTGCGCTGGAATATGTCGACAGCGCGCTCCTCTTCCCGTCGCGGCCTAATCTTTAGCGAGATACCTATAGAATCTATCTCATACTGCCGTTTGAGGAGTTCCGTTAGCTCCTCGTCCTGACTGGCAAACGTTCGAATGTCCCTATCTGGTCGTCCGCTAGTGCTTGCTACGTGTAATACGGTCTCGCCGTCTTCCCTACACATTAACCGCGGCACGGTTCCCTGAATTACCCACCCTAGCAACGTACGTGCAGCTATGGGCTGCCTTCGACGTCATATTCTCAAATTACGGGTGATTATTAAATGCCAGTTGTCGGCGCCTAATACGAGTAATAATCTCGGCTTCGCGTCGTCGTAACATACCGAACTCGGTAAGTTGCGTAAGTGCTTCAACCGTAAGCACTCCCTACTCACAGACTGCGAGCTTATCTTTAAATCTGCTATTGTTCGCGCGCTTACATTATACATCTCACTGCGCGTCTTGCCACGTATCCCTATATTTACTAACCTACTATTGGCCTCGCGTTGACTATTATTTACGCCTCTAATATTGAGCGGCTTTACCGATTGGCGAGCTAAGTCATCGTCGATCAACGGTATGGTAAAGCCTTCGTCGAGTAGCGCATATGTATCAACTTCTTCACCGCGCGGTCCGCGCACGGTTATGGGGCACACTTTCAATAACACGGACGCACTACTATTAGCATTCGACGCGACGAGCACGGTTTCATCCGGTTTTACCGGCGCTTCAGGCGTACGGGCCTTGCGGGCGTGAAGGAGGGTGTGGTGGGGGGCGTTGCAGCATTCGACGCCGCACTTGCTAGCTTTACAACGTAGGCGTCGGTGTTTGCTGCTTAAACACCTAAACCACACCCCATCTTCCCTTACCCACTTCCACCGGTCGTCCAAACCCATTTGCGCCAGCATTCTACATTTGGCGATAGGGTGTTCACCCCCACAACACATACACGAGGCACTACCGGTGTCCTCCTGGGCGGTGAACGTCTTTACGTCGCGGGCCGTATCCTCTACGTGGCATGTCAACACTATCCTTTTCGACGGCGGTGCTTCTCGTCTTACGGGCGATTCCTTAGTCGGCGTTACGGACGTATAGGCGTGACTTAACGCACGGTCAGCCTCTCTCATCATAAACCGGGATAGTGTGACGGCTCGTCCGCACTTCCGTAGTGCTCCGCATAATCCTACGTGGTAGAGCCATGCTGCAGCTATATTATGGTTGTAGCACGAATGGGTCAGCTCGAACGGGGAAAGACCACGCTCTCACAGAAAACCAGCGTAAAATAGCAGCTTAACGCTGCTGTGTTTCGTATGGTGAGTGTAGAGAACCGGAGACCCTTTTTACTGGCAGAGAGGCATTCCATCTTAGTCCTCACGGGTGACAACGCATCTGCATCTTGAGTCTTTATTGAGAATAAATGTAGATGTCTATGGGTCACAGTAACCACTTACCATCAGGTGGACTGTGTGTGATCCTATAAAAAAAAATCGCACCAACGCGACCGTAAGTGAGGGCTAAGCTTACTCGTAACCTCCCTAGTTAGCATCGGATTTTGTAAATATCCTTTGCCGTCGACATTCTGCATAATACACACTATATTTTGCAATTTAATAGCGAACGAATTTAACTCCTGGGCGGTTCGACCCGGGCGCGGAAGGCGTTTCAAGTCAACTAACGCACGATCAATAATTACTTCCGGACGGCCGAAACACTGCTCCAGTGTCCGCATAATGTCTGCTGGATCCTTCGCGGTAAACAACAGCGTCGATACTACCTCCCTAGCCTCACCACGTAAACAGTTTCTCAACCTTGCCATATTTTCCGTATTGGTGAATCCATACAGACGCGTGGACTCCCTCATCGCGGCTTTAAATGATAACCATTCCGCGGCCGAGCCGTTGAAAATAGGCAACTCCTGCGTCTGCTTCGCGGCGGCTGGTCTAAGCCTTATCATGTCTTCTAAGGCTTCCGCTAATCGTTCTGTACCCCTATCTTTCCCCCGCGGGGTGAGCGACCTATCTCTATCCCTATTTCCCTCTAGCCTACGCTGCGGCGCTGGCGACCTATGTACACCTACATCTTTGTAACACGGCGACGGTAATCTACGATCCGCGTGGCGATGTGGCGATGGCGATCTATGTACACCTACATCCTTACACGGCGACGGTAATCTACATATAGGCGATAGAGTGCGGCGTTGGACGCGCGACGGCGACGTAATCCGTACACGGCGATCCACCTGGTTCATTTCCACGGCGACTCCATTGTCCCTCTGTATCGTATCTACGCGACGCGGTTGAACATCATTCGCAACCGACCTCCCCTGGGCATCTTCAGCGTGGTCGTAACCGGTTCCCCTACTCGACGGGGCCTGCTCTACCTCGATGCGGGGCGCGGGCTGAGACGGGCGGTAGGGCGTACCGCCGGAAGGGCTTCCCCCGCACAGTCTCCACGTTCTCTAACCACCTATCAACGCGTACCCTATTTTCCATTAAATCGTCTTCGTTTAAACTATCCCTATTCGTTTCCTCTTGCAGTTGAGCGACGTCCCTAGCGTATTTCTTCTTGATAAGATCTTCTTCGATTTGTAATTGCTTTCTTCTAATTGCAGCTAGTTTCTCCGCGGTATTATACTCGATTTGTTTTAACTTTGCTATCGCGCTAGCTGTCGACCGGGCTGAACGGACTAAACGGACCGACGGGGCGCGGGGCGCGGGCCTATGTACAACGTCTGCTACAGGCGCGACGGTACGCACTATCGAACTAGTCTCTGTTACCGGAAAATCTTCTATAATTGCGACGAGGGTCTCTGTACGCGGCGCGGATGTGCTAACCTCTCCCAAGCAATCGGTTGTAGACACGGACATAGCGGGGCGCGGCGGCGCGGCGGAGGGCGCTTGTGCCAACGCGAGATAATCGGACGGGGACGCGGGTGCTTCCTCGAATATCCGCATTCCTACCGGCGTTTCGTCGTCATTCCGTGTCTTCTGGCTTCTTGTCTTCCTCATGATATCCCACGTAGCGGCCTCCGATCGTCTTCAAAAAGACGCACGTATTGGACGCCGTTCCCGCCGCAAGGGCGTTACCAGATGGTCACAGTTTGGCACCGTTAGGGAGCAATCACCTGGCCGCGTAAACGCGGTTAAGAAACAAGAAATTGTCTGGAAACAGACAATAGACGTATATGACGTAGACGTAATAAGAAACGGGGAAGAAATTAGTACCGACGATCTTCTTTCTTCGTCAACGAGCTTCTTTCTTCCTTGAAGATCTTCTGTAATGATCTTCTTTCTTCTAAGATTAACTTCTTTCTTCTGGCTTCTTATCCAGCTCGAAGGACCAAGAATATTAGGGACTGTATGAATTTAATGTATAAAACTGGTTGACTGACTAATTACTACGCTAGGGACTCCTTAAAGGAAAGATGGTACTGTAGACTATACTGTATTCAAATATTTACAAATGCGGCACTAATAAACTATATACAGAGAGAGGAGTCTTCACTCTCAATCTTCAATAGAGTATCTGTTGATTTCTCTTGATGCTTCTTCTCTTGCTGTTGTCTTCGAGTGCCGCTTCCGAAATGAACAGCTCACAGACCAAAACGCCCTTCTTATATCTTGGAAGAGAGCGTCTCAGTACGTGAGTAGCGTCGTGAGGCAATGCCGCGTGCTGATTGGTCGGCGACATCGCGTGATCTGCTGCCGGCGTGCGGGGTGCGCGGGGCGCAACGGGGTATGAAGGGGCGACGGGGCGGTAGCTCCCTTCGCCGTCCGTAACACCGACATTGTTTCAAGTTTTGTTGCCAACACTAGGTAATTACAGAAACATTTGTTGCCAATACGTGTTGACAACACAACAGTTAGTAACAAAAATTTTGTGTAGACGCGGCTTTATAATTACTGTAAGAGTTCATGCCCGACGCAAGCATTATGCAAGACAGATAAAGAGATAAGCGAAAACCTGGTGAAGTCCAGCTCGAGACGGTTGGCGTCGGGTCCAGTGAAGTGCAGCAAGATCTGCATGCAGGCACCATGATGCAGCACACGCGTGCGCCGCGAGTCCACGCCCAGCATCCAGGGTGGAACGCCCATGATACTGCGTACTTCATCCAGGAATAGTCCACTATAACAAATATGGAAAACATTTTTGACGTGGTTTAGCTATAATATAGCTGCAGTACGAATGGTTCGGCTCAAATGGGGAAAAATCACGCTCTCACAGAATACCAGCATAAAATAGCAGCTTAATGCTGCTGTGTTTATTATTGTGAGTGTGGAGAACGGAAGAACATTTTAACTGCAAACGAGGCATTAAATCTTAGTCATCAGGGGTGACAATGCATCAGCATTTTTATTTTTAATCGAAGGTAGATGTAGATGTCAATGGATCACAACTTCTACTTACCATCAGGTGGAACGTCTGCTCGTTTCTCACACCTATTCTAGAAATGCTTTGAATTGCTTTCAATTGCTTTGATAAATGCAAGACTAGAGCCAGCATAATTTTCATCTTAATTTTAAATTGTTTTTGTGTAAGGTTTTATTTATTTATTTATTCTTTATTGCACCAAATATTTGTACAAAAGGCGAGCTTAATGCTATATGGCATTCTTTACCAGCTAACCTTGGGTAAAACAGAGATATTTATGAATGACAATCAGTTAAAAGGAAACACATAGGGCGACCGCCCCACTAGATGGAGCGACGACCTGGTAAGATATGCAGGAAGTCGATGGATCTAGGTGGCTCAGGGCAGTGGTTTGTGGCATTCCTTGGGGGAGTGAGAATGATGATGATGATGAATCAGTTAAAATAATGCATTGCCACGCATTTTTAATTTAAAAGATAAAAAGGACAGAACGTTTGAGATTTTTTTACTTAATTTTTCTTCATCATTTGCCTATATTACTTATTCTGAACCTTCTCTGCAAATTTACTATTCATGGTCATTGCAAAATAACCCTAAATAGTATACTAGCGGGCCGCCAGACGTTGTTCTGCTCTTTCTGGTACTTCTTACAAAGTAAGCCTTAACTTTACAGCTTATCGAAAGTCCCCATAGATTGTTCATTTGCCATGGCCACAATCGCAGTTTTATTAATTAGCAGCATCTTTCTGATAACAACTAAATTACAATAAAATTGTGCCAACATGCCTTGCCAATCGTGGTAACAATAACAAATATCCCCCATAAGATGCAATATATTAGACCTATGTTCAGCAGTTAACATTATGTAAGAAATGAATGGTGAGTGAATTCGACTTACAGAACAAATCTCGGGGGTTTCATAACATTAACGTATTTGATGATATCCTTGTCGGGTTGTATGTTGGCGCAGGCGAACCGTTCGTTGCTTTGGTCCGGACCGAAGATCACGATGGAGCGGCCCATGGCTGAGACGGTGCCTTCTAGAGGGAAGTTGCTGTCCATGAACATTTGCCGCTCACCTCCTATGGCTGTAAAGAAAATTATACACTGATTATTTTCTATTTTCAAAGATTTCTATGTATAATATTAGATAGTCTCTGCGGCCTTAATTCATTTACGTTAAGAACGATGAACAATAACTACTCGTTAGCGAGGAGTGAACAGTGTTCAGTATCACTTGTAGCGGGTAAGTACGACTGATGGAGCCGTGGGTATCGCAAGATAGTGGATTTTCCTACACCGCCACTACACGGTGACGTTGAGAACGATGAACAATAACTACTCGGTATCGAGGAGTGAACAGTGTTCAGTATCACTTGTAGAGGGTAAGTACGACTGATGGAGCCGTGGGTATCGCAAGATAGTGGATATTCTTACACCGCCACTACACGGTGACGTTGAGAACGATGAACAATAAGTACTCGGTATCAAGGAGTAAACAGTGTTAAGTGTCACGTGTAGTGGGTGAGTACGTCTGAGGGAGCCGTGGGTATCGTAAGACAGTGGATATTCTTACACCGCCACTACACGGTGACGTTAAGAACGATGAACAATAACTACTCGGTAGCGAAGAGTGAACAGTGTTCAGTGTCACGTGTAGCGGGTGAGTACGACTGATGGTGCCGTGGGTATCGCAAGATAGTGGATATTCCTACACCGCCACTACACGGTGACGTTGAGAACGATGAACAATAACTACTTGGTAGCGAGGAGTGAACAGTGTTCAGTATCACTTGTAGCGGGTAAGTACGACTGATGGAGCCGTGGGTATCGCAAGATAGTGGATTTTCCTACACTGCCACTACACGGTGACGTTGAGAACGATGAACAATAACTACTCGGTAGCGAGGAGTAAACAGTGTTAAGTGTCACGTGTAGTAGGTGAGTACGTCTGAGGAAGCAGTGGGTATCGTAAGATAGTGGATATTCTTACACCGCCACTACACGGTGACGTTGAGAACGATGAACAATAACTACTCACACAGTATTCAATGTCACGTGTAGCGGGTGAGTACTAACTAATGGTGCCGTGGGTGTCGTAAGATAGTGGATATTCTTACACCGCCACTAAACAGTAGGAAAGCTAAGCTAAGTAGGTAAGTACTGACTGATGGTGCCGAGGCGCGCGGTGAGGTCGCCCACGTCGCAGCGCAGCGGGTTGTCCGCGCCGCACTCCGCCGCGTACAGGTCGTGCTGCAACACCACCACACCAAGCTACACATCACTGCTTAACACGGAGAATTTGAAGTTAAATTAATTAAGGTTAATCTTCCGCTTACCAGATGTCGCTAATTGGGACTGAGGTGAAGTTTTTGTTATAAAATGTATTGTAATTATGCTCCATGCGTATTACTTCGTTTTAATGTCTACAAGCTATTTATGGTCTCACCTCATAAAACTAACCTCGGTCGGTTCAGCATTATGCAGAATGTTTAGATAATTTAAATAATTTCAGAAGAAAAATGTTACATATTAGATGATAAATGTAAACCTTTTTAATTTCGTACGTATAATATAAATATAAAATAAGTACGTATAGTTACGTATTACGTATTACTCAAGGTATTTAAAATTCTCAGTATTTTGTACGTGAGAATGCCCGTATCCATATTGTTTATGTTTATGCGTTTCCTTTATCTATACAAATAAATAAAATTGAAGTGTTGGTAAAATAACATCTTTTTACTAAATGCATATAAAAGTATATACGGTACTTATAACAAAAACGCAATTTTTAAATTTTTTGTCTGTCTTTCTGTCTGTCTGTCCGTCTGTTTGTTCCGGCTAATCTCCGAAACGGCTGAACCGATTTTGACGAGACTTTCGCTAGCCGATAGCTTATATTATAAGGAGTAACTTAGGCTACTTTTATTTTAGAAAAAGAATTAGGGTTCCGCGCAAAAAATTAAAATACATGAAATCCAATCGTAATAAATTACACGCGGGCGAAGTCGCGAGGAACAGCTAGTTAAGTATTCTTAACTAGCTGTTTGAGTGTATAGGTACAAGAAATTGAGGAAGAGCGTCTTCTTGAACGTATGAAAGTGTGTGTTCATGTACGTGTATACGAGTGTGTCTGTAAATATGTAATGTATGAAATTGCGCGCGTGGTGTGTGTGTGTGTGTGTGTGTGTGTGTGTGTGTGTGTGTGTGTGTGTGTGTGTGTGTGTGTGTGTGTGTGTGTGTGTGCGTGTATGTGTGTGTGTGCACATGCAATACTCACGTTGAGCGGGTCTGCGAGCTGCGTAAAATATGGGTTCCAGCGATAACCGCCAGCGACGCAGCGAGTCGCTGTCACCTTCACCGCCGCGTCCACACCCACCGGATTCACGTAGATCTCCCACTTGTGTCCGTGTGTCTGATCATCAACAAGAACTTCTTAAATATGGTTAAACTAATTTTACCAGTCACAAGCATAGGCGCAAAGAGGCCAGCACTTCAGTGTTTTACAAGATACATTTCCGAGAATGTGCGTAGGAGTAGCATGACTGATTTCATTTCCCTCCCTTCTATCATTACCCGTCGAGATACTACGTATTCGAACGAAACGGTTTGCTTGGTCGTTTATGCATACTAGAATAGAATTATGTGCTAGAAATTGTTTCTTTTATGCGTGAGAGCGCGTAGCTAATGCTCTAGCAGCTAGTGATATGTGTGGCGCTGACCAAGTTGCGGTCCCGCTCGCCGGGGTACCGCAGGTTGACCTCCACGACCGTGTCGCTGGCGCTGCCGTCGCCGTGCACGAGCTGTGTGAGGCGCACGTAGCCCCACGCGAAGCCGCCCGGGTGGTGGAACGACGCCACGCCGCGCAGCTCGCGCGCCTCCGACGGACTGTAGCCGCGCTCCACACTTGAACATGCCCAGCGATGCTTCTTGCTCTGGAATACAATAGAATATAATAATTTTGCCGTGTATACGTCTTTAAATATATAAATAAATAAATAAATGAGTAAAATAACATTAATGATGTTAAAAGTTAATGAGCTAAGGTCCAGGTAACCGCGTAACCGTTAAGTAGTCAGTCAACGAGTCTCCTGAGGATGCCGCGTTTAGTGCGAAACACGTGCCGTGTTATCGACGGTGGTGTGTCTTTCCTAGTGTAATGGCGTTGGGAGTAGTGATTTTATTTTTATTTTATTTGGAAGACTAACAGCTATAATAATTATGATAGATAATACTAATAACTATAGTAAACCAATTAAAGGTCCTCACTAATAGATACAAAGGTGAATTTACAACAGTGATAAACACGATTCAACACTCTAAAGTATCCAATACTAACATACTTATGCCAAATGAGGGCTTATCTGATATAACATGTATTATACATATAAAAGAGAAAAATAATAAACACAAATATAAAAGAAGTAAATCGTTTGTTTTGTAACAAACGCAACAATATCTCTTAGGGCTAAAAAATGTATCGTTAAGTATGCGCTTGGCTGACGCATCGCTATTGTTAAACAATGTGATACAGTGATGCTGGAATTAGTGGTGACGGAGATAGTGCGCACAATTAAGGGAGGGTAGAGGTGCTCTCCAAACAAGACAAAACACAACTACTATATTTAAAATTCGTTACATCTTATAAATCACACTTTTCTGCAAGGAGTGAATTTGACAATAGATTAATCGATTAACAATTGATTACTAATCGATAATCCAAATCCAAGTAAACTAGAATAGGATATTTATAGGATACACATGACAGTGGCTTTTTGGTAAACTCACCTTCTGATGTATTACAACAGACCGTCCCAGGATACTGTATGGACCAAACAAGGACATCTGTGTCTCGTTGTAGAACGTGGAGAATGTTTTCAAATCATCCAATAAGCCATATTTACTTCCCAAATCACCAAGCTCGTACTGGTCCGCTGTGCCTGTAAAATATTCATTTTTAATTTTATACGTGGTAAAGCCATACTGCAGCTATATTAGTAGTATAGTTGTAGCACGAATGGGTCGACTCGAACGGGAAAGGACCACGCTCTCACAGAATACCAGCGTAAAATAGCAGCTTAAAACTGCTGTGTTTCGTATGGTGAGTGTAGAGAACCGGAGACCCTTTTTACTGAAAAAGAAGCATTCCATCTTAGTCCTCATGGGTAACAACGCATCTGCATTTTGATTCGCAAACAAGAATAGATGTAGATGTCTATGGGCCACAGCAATCACTTACCATCAGGTGGACTGTGTGCTCATTTGTCACCCTATCCTATAAAAAAAATAGCAGACAGATTAAAGATACCATAACTCTGCAGTGGCGATATAATACTCACCATTCTATATCGTCCCATGTGTCAAAAGGGACGACTGAGAGAAACAAAAACAGAAGATGGGCAGCATATTCCTGATGATAACTCAAAATTGAAAAAAACTGCGTTTGCTAACTTTGGAAAAATCCCCGCTATGAAGTAATTTATGGAAGAAACTGTTATATTCTGTAATGAATGGATGTTTGGATGACTGAAAACTGTTAAGATACAATTTTTTCTATATAAACTTTTCATCCACACTAGGATTTTCGCCTTTATCCTGGAGAGAGATTACATATTGCATAAATTACACGAGAACAAACAGACGAGACCAGGAACAATTATTTGTAGTTCATATAAATACTTATTCTGTGCGGGATTCAAGAAAATGTATCTTTATAATGATATTTTTTTAAATGTAGAGTACTACTTAAATATAAAGAAGAGATAGGCAGGAAGAAATGCGCAATTTCGGCTCAATAGTGTAGTAGCTAAGCTTTTGACTGCAGCGCTGTGAGTTACAGGGTCGAATCCCGCACGGAACAGATATTTGTATAGTTAACAAATAGCATAGTCGTAGTAGCTCAGAGGCTTTATTATAGAATAAGGGTGACAAACGAGTACGCAGTC
Organism: Parnassius mnemosyne; assembly: GCA_963668995.1. Classification (NCBI taxonomy): domain Eukaryota; kingdom Metazoa; phylum Arthropoda; class Insecta; order Lepidoptera; family Papilionidae; genus Parnassius; species Parnassius mnemosyne. The sequence goes on from CAVLGL010000090.1 coordinate 2,529,700, forward strand.
CATCTGATTGTAAGTGAATACTGTAGCGCATAGACATCTACATCTTTCCTAGATTAAGAATCAAAATGCAGATGCATTACCACAGCTGAGACTGAGATGGAATGCGTTCTCTACACTCACCATACGAAACACAACAATATTGAACTGCTATTTTACGCTGGTATTCTGTGAGAGAGTGGTCCTTCCCGGTCGAGCTGACCCATTAGTGTCACAATCATAATATAGCTGCAGCATGGCTCTAAAATTTTAAAGCTAAGAGCTCGCTGTAGATTTCACAGTACGTGAGCAGCCCGTGTTTAATTCCCGCCGGTACCAATGAAATTTTTAATTACAATTTTAAGAAGTAATTTGCCACGTGCTCGTCAGTGAAGAAAAACATCGTGAGAAAGTCTGCATGTTTGAGAAAATAAAAAAAAATATTTCAAAGTCGTGTGGAGTTTTTTGATGAAGAATAATACTATAAAATTAACAATAATAGTTTTAGCATGAGAAAATAAATTTATATGCATATACCTTTCATTGGAGGAGGGATGAGTGATTTGTTGACATGGAAAGGATTGTACACGTCATACAAAGTTGTCCTTTCACAGGGAAACTCGAGATCCCTTTCCACCGGTACCTGAAATTTAAAAATGGAATTGCATAACTAAACAATGAATAAAAATAATTTTATGAATTTTATTTCATTTTATTGTCTTTAGTTTTAACTTATTTTTACGTGATTGCACCAGATGGAGGGTAATGTTTTCGAGAGCATGTATGTACTCATATGTCTATTTTTTTTTTGGAACATTCTGTAGCCTAATTAGCTATAGTCCCACCAACTTATCTGTGAACAGACAGCTGCGGCAAAATTGTGAACTACATCCGCCATTTAATCAAATGTCACTCGATACGTCATTGTTTTGAGAGCTTATAGAAAAATAAAAAATGCCGAAAACCATTAAAAGTGATGCCCGAAACATTATTTTATAAGTATTAAACTTTTGTGAACAAGAAGCTCGAGGGTGTCACCGCACCGATAATGTCTTTCAATCAGGTCTATAAAAGAGTATCAGCTGCTACAAGAAGGAACAAAACATAGCAATACTGACCAGTATTGCTATGTTTTGTTCCTTCCTTTCGTATTTCCGATAAATGGATTGGCTAATGCAATTCATTTCTTTTTCAGATGTTAGTCAAGGATTAATTTCCAAAATAGTTATAGAACCGGAAACCGCAAAAACCACAGGAACGCAAATTACAACGCCTGGTAAAAAAGGCATAAAGGCATATCATATAATTAAAGTTTAAATTGTTCAATTATGATATTTTTGTTTCTTCTTGTTCTTGGCCATATATCTGTTAAATCTGTGTTCTAGTCTTTTTATTCCGTGACTAATTTATTACCCTAGTATGTGGACTCTATGTAGGAATATAAGACCCTTAGATGGGAATATTCCCGAACTGGCAACACTTCAGCGCAGAAGCGCCAAGCTGTCAGTTCACAGATAAGTTGGTGGCACTATAGATGGGTTTTAACGTATGTGGTGTTGCTTAAAGCGTATTAGTTGTAAAAGTGACAGGGGATATAAAACCTTTCTCTTTTTAATAAACTTTTTTACGCAGTTGGTATTTTTTTAAATTACTATTTTAACCTTTGGACTTGTTGAATTCTCAGCTTTGCAACACACATGGTCTTGGTCAGGGAGGTGGACACGCATCTCTCATTGTTTACAGTTGAGTTTAGGTGTCCATTGTCTGCAGTAGTCACTTACGCGGCTTACTTGGCGATACCAGTATTATAATAAAAAAATTGAAATGGCACATGATTACCTACTTACCTGGGATTGTGAAAACAGTAAAAAAAATTGAAGTAACTGAAGACAGCAGACATACTAAATTAGTTTGGTGTATCCAAAAACACAACAAGGATCATCCGTTGGCTTAGTTAGACGACGAGTATTGGCGTAGAATATTTAACGTGGTAGAGCTATACTGCAGCTGCATTATGGTTATGCCACGAATGGGTCAGCATCAACGGGGAAGGACCACGCTCTCACAGAACACCAGCATAAAATAGCAACGCAATGCTGCTGTGTTTTGGTGAGTGTAGAGAACCGGAGACACTTTTCACTGGAATCGGGGCATTACATCTTCGTCCTCAGGGGTAACAACGATTCTTGGTCGAGGCTAAATGTAGATGTGTATGGACCAAAGCACGCACTTACCATCAGATGGACTGTTTGCTCGTTTGTCACCCTTATATATAGAAAAAGAAAACCGGAGACCCATTTTGCTGGATACGATGCTATCCATCTTAGTTCACAAGAGTGACGACGCATCAGAATTTTAAATTGTAATGGAGGATAAGTGTATATGTATATGGGGATCAGTATTCACTCATTATCGTATGGATTGTGTGCTCGCATCTCGTATGTCACCTTTATCAAAAAAAGATAGAAATTAAGTAAGTATTTAATCTATACAAATAAATAAAATTGAAGTGTCTGTTTGTAATGTCAAAATTACAGTTTTTTACTAAATACATATGAAAGTAAATACGGTACTTATAAATACAATCTTTTTGCCGTGTAGTGGCGGTCAAGAATATCCACTACCCCATATCCTCCCGTGGGTGTCGTAAAAGGCGACAAAGGGAAACAGCCAGGAGATGGGCAGCAGCATCTTCCTGATAATAGCCAAATGACAATTAAAAAAAAAAACTGCGGTTGCCAACCCGCTCGCCAAGCGTGGCAACTATGGCAAATACCCCCCTATGAAGAGAGTAACAAAGAGACGGCCCCCAGTCCCCGGCGGCCCCGCTATTCCTGGCTACGGTGGCGACCATGGTAACGGCGGGGCAGGGGGTGCTAAGAATCTCCGGTGGAGGTTCGGTTGCCACCTTAGACGACTCGACCTGGCAACGTACAACGCACGCACCCTGAGGACTGACGAGAAGATCGTGGAGCTGGAAGAAGAGATAGACAAGTTGCGCTGGCATATTATAGGATTATCTGAAGTCCGAAGAGAGGGGGAGGACACGGTAATCCTCGAATCCGGCAACTTGCTCTATCACCGGGAGGGCGACCATCTGTCCCAAGGAGGTGTCGGATTTATCGTCCACAAGTCTCTCGTTAACAACGTTGTAAAAATCGGGAGTGTGTCGACGAGGGTTGCGTACCTTATACTCAGAATCACCAAACGGTATTCGCTGAAGGTCATACAGGTTTACGCACCAACCTCGGCACACCCCGATGAGGAGGTGGAGGAAATGTATGAGGATATCTCTAGAGCCATGCATTTCTCCAAAACCCAATATACGGTGTTAATGGGAGACTTCAATGCAAAACTAGGCACAAGAGAGAACGGTGAGCTGAAAGTAGGGAAATTTGGAATAGGGCAACGGAACCCAAGGGGCCAGCAGCTGGCCGACTTCATGGAGAAAGAGGGACTCTTTATGATGAACTCTTTCTTCCAGAAGCGGCCCCACAGGAAGTGGACCTGGTCGAGCCCCGACGGTTCCACAAAAAATGAGATTGACTTCATTATGACGACCAGACGACAACTGTTCAGTGATGTCTCCGTGATCGCGAGGGTGAAAACTGGTAGCGATCACCGAATGGTTAGAGGCACACTGAACCTAAACGTTAAGTTGGAGAGGTCTCGTCTAATGAAGTCAACGCTCCGTCCCCCTCGTGCTCTGTTTCAAAGTCCCGAAACCTTTCAGCTCGAGTTACAAAACCGTTTTCAGTGCCTAGAAGACTGCAATGAAGTGGACGATATGAATGACAAGCTCGTGGAAACTGTCCATGCGGTTGGAGCTAAGTTCTGCAAGACCCGCCGCAGAAGAACACAAAAACTCTCCGATCACACTCTTAATCTCATGGCTGTTAGACGGGAGATGAAGCTACATTCTTCAACAGACTTGACAGCATACAGGCATCTGAACAGACAGATCTCCAAATGCATGCGGCGGGACTTACGCAACTTCAATACAGCTCGTATTGAAGAAGCGATCGAGCGGAACCAAGGCTCCAAAGTCTTTGCCAGAGATCTGTCTGCCAGAAAGAGCCAACTGTCAAAGCTGAAGACAGAGTGTGGCAGCATCGTTTCCGGGACACCTGAGATTTTGAGTGAGATTGAGAGGTTCTATGGGCAGCTGTACACATCATCGTTGGAGCCACACGCAAGTGTGAGTAACGATCCAAGAGCGAGTCTCATCCGACACTATTCCGAAGATATCCCGGATGTCAGTCTGAGCGAGATTAGGATGGCTCTCCAGCACCTTAAAAACGGTAAGGCCCCAGGCGAGGATGGAATTACAGCGGAGCTTCTGAAAGCGGGTGGAAGACCGGTACTTGAAGTCCTTCAGAAGCTCTTTAATTCCGTCCTCCATGGTGGCATTACACCGGAGGCGTGGAGCAGAAGTGCGGTGGTCTTGTTCTTCAAGAAAGGTGACAACGCTCTCTTGAAAAACTACAGACCGATTTCCCTCTGAGCCGCGTCTACGTGCTGTTTTCGAGAGTCATTACGAATCGTCTCGCGCGCAGACTTGACGACTTCCAGCCTCCCGAACAAGCCGGTTTCCGAAAAGGCTTTAGCACCATAGACCACATACATACCCTTCGGCAAGTTGTACAGAAGTCCGAAGAGTACAATATGCCACTATGTCTGGCGTATGTGGACTATGAGAAAGCCTTTGATTCCGTCGAAATTTGGGCGGTGCTGCAGTCCCTTCAGCGGTGCCAAGTTGACTGTCGGTATATCGAAGTGTTGAAGTGCTTGTACAGTAGGGCTACGATGGCTATCCGAGTACAGAACCAGAGTACGAAACCTATCCAATTGCAGAGAGGTGTAAGACAGGGTGACGTCATATCCCCGAAACTCTTCACCGCTGCATTGGAAGACGTTTTCAAGCTTCTAGACTGGAAAGGATACGGTATCAACATCAATGGCGAGTACATCACTCACCTTCGATTTGCCGACGATATAGTCCTTATGGCAGAATCGCTGGAGGACCTAAGCACTATGCTCAATGACCTCGATAGTGTTTCCCAACGGATAGGTCTTAAGATGAACATGGACAAAACTAAGATCATGTTTAATGTCCATGTCACACCTATGCCGATAGTTGTTGGGAACACTAAGCTCGAAGTTGTTGACGAGTATGTTTACCTGGGACAAATAGTCCGACTGGGTAAGTCCAACTTCGACCGAGAGGTCAATCGACGGATTCAACTCGGCTGGGCAGCGTTCGGGAAGCTACGACACATCTTCTCGTCAGACATACCTCAAAACCTTAAAACGAAATTGTACAACCAGTGCGTGTTGCCAGTGATGACTTACGGAACTGAGACGTGGTCCTTCACTGCTGGCCGTATGAGGAAGCTCAAGGTCGCTCAGCGAGCTATGGAGAGGGCTATGCTCGGAGTATCTCTGCGTGATAAACTTAGGAATGAGGATATCCGCAGTAGAACCAGAGTGACCGACATAGCCCAACGGATTAGTAAGCTGAAGTGGCAGTGGGCCGGCCATATAGCTCGAAGAACCGACAACCGATGGGGAAGAAAGGTTCTAGAGTGGCAGCCTCGTACCGGTAGGCGAAGTGTAGGGCGTCCCCCCACGAGATGGAGTGACGACCTGGTAAGACATGCAGGAAGTCGATGGATGCAGGTGGCTCAGGACCGTGTTTTGTGGCATTCTTTGGGGGAGGCCTATGTTCAGCAGTGGACTTGTGAAGGGCTGTAATGATGATGATGATGAAATACAATCTTTAAAATTTTTGTCTGTCTGTCTGTCTGTTTGTTCCGGCTAAACTCCGAAACGGCTGGACCGATTTTGACGGGACTTTCACTGGCAGATATCTGATTTCATAAGGAGTAACTTAGGTTACTTTTATTTTAGAAAAAGAATTAGGGTTTCGCACAAAAACATAAAAACCCTAACACGCGGGCAAAATCGCGAGGAACAGCTAGTATACGGATAAATATGTACATACTAACATAATATATTTTGTTATATAATCGTATAATGTATAGTAATTTTAGTATATTTTCTTTTCCTTTTTTTCTTTCAATTGGTACACCTACGTAGAATTCTGACAATGCCACGGCTCGACTGGTAGAGAATGCCTTTAGACATTAAGTCCGCCCTTTGTATCCCTTTTTGTTCTAAGGAATACAATAAAGTTTTAAAATAAATAAATGAAAATTGTACGCAAGCGTCGGTAACTCACCTCGTGCAGCATGTAGGTGTGCGCATCGCGCAGACCGGCGAGCTGCACCTGCACGTTGGTGACGTCATACTCCGACTGCTGCACCAGCTCCAAGCGGCCCGTGGGGGCGTCAGGCTGCCCGTTGCCGAACCAGTCACGAATTACAGCTTTCCGACGGTGCAGCCCGTTTATTCTGCAAATTTCATATACGGAACCTTTGAAGTTCTTCTTTTTAAAATAAAATAAAATTATTTATTTATTTATTTATTATAGAACTAGCTGTTCCCCGCGACTTCGTTCGCGTGTTAGAGTTTTTATGTTTCTGCGCGGAACCCTGATTATTTTTCTAAAATAAAAGTAGCCTATTTTACTCCTTATGAAATCAGCTATCTGCCAGTGAAAGTCCCGTCAAAATCGGTCCAGCCGTTTCGGAGATTACCCGGAACAAACAGACAGACAGACAGACAGACAGACAGACAGACAAAAATTTTAAAAATTGTATTTTGGTTATAGATATCGTATTTACTTTCATATGCATTTAGTAAAAAACTGTAATTTTGACATTACAAACAGACACTTCAATTTTATTTATTTGTATAGATAGAACTAGCTGTTCCCCGCGACTTCGTTCGCGTGTTAGAGTTTTTATGTTTCTGCGCGGAACCCTGATTATTTTTCTAAAATAAAAGTAGCCTATTTTACTCCTTATGAAATCAGCTATCTGCCAGTGAAAGTCCCGTCAAAATCGGTCCAGCCGTTTCGGAGATTACCCGGAACAAACAGACAGACAGACAGACAGACAGACAGACAAAAATTTTAAAATTGTATTTTGGTTATAGATATCGTATTTACTTTCATATGCATTTAGTAAAAAACTGTAATTTTGACATTACAAACAGACACTTCAATTTTATTTATTTGTATAGATAAGAGTGACAAAATAGCACACAGTCCATATGATGGTAAGTGGATACTGCTTTTTAATGTCTTTGTTAAAAAACAAAACGCAGATACGTTGTCACCCCTAAGGACTAAGATGCACTGCCTTGTTTCCAGTAAAAAGTGTCTCCGGTTCTCTACACTCACCATACGAAGCACTTGTGCTACAATCATAATATAGCTGCAGCATGTCTCTAACACGTTTCTTATCTAGTTTGAAGAGTACCTTCTGCCCTCCTTAAATTACGTGCATTATTCGTCACCACTAACTCCAACACCACTACGCGCACACCAAAGACACCACGATCAGTAATACGACACATGTTTCGCCTTAAAACGAAGCATTCTCAGGTGAAGTAGACTCTGCGGTGGCTCAATGGTTAGTGAGTGTCGAGCCAAGATAGCTGTTGCAACTGTTCTTATTGAATATTAGTGATGTTGACTAATTAATTTTTAACATCTTTAATATAATGGATTTCCACAAAGTTACAGCTGATTCTATTAATTAGTTTTTCTATTGCTTCAACAGCTCGTGAAAATACATAGGCCTTGTCCATTTTATTTATTTATTATAGCCTGTCAAGAATCCAATGCTGAACATAGGCCCCTACTATACATTGAATCTTAAAGGGGATGTCTACCTCTCTTGGCAGACTAGTTGATAACCACAGTTTTTTTGAAGAATCATCAGAAAAATTAAGCCGCCCATCTTGTTTTTCTATAATACTGAAGAGAGAACTTACATTCATACAACACACACGCACCCAAGCACCACACACACCCACACACTCACACACAAAAGCCCGCGTGCACGCACGCACACACACACGCAAACACACACACACATACACACACACGCGCGCGCGTACACGGGCACACACGCACACACGCACGCACACACGCACGCACACACGCACACACGCATGCACACATACACACTACTGTTAGTAAGTGGTTATTGCAGTCCAATGAAACCTGCAGACCAAGCTCCTCGAAGGAAATTTGGTTGAAAATAACCTACAATTTTCACTTACCATCAGGTTTTACAAAATTGAAATACACAATAAATAACTTACACGGAGCAGGCCATCCTCTCTCCCCGGGCGACAGGCCCGTGGTCATCATAGATGACCAGCGATCTCCGCATTACGGATAACTTTCCAGTCAGAGGTAGTGAGGTGTCGGTGAACATCCGTCTTGTAAGACGTGCACTGTCCAGTTTCTTGCCCGCCACTGCTAAAGTGCCATGTCTGGAAGATTTAAAAGTCTATTACTGCCAAGTCTCCGCGTGTTTTGCTCTATCACTCATTATACAGAACATATTTGTTTCTATGTACCTGTTGATTGTTGATATATATTTGTAAATAACAGCGTACTTACGTTAATAATTATATAAATATGAGAAGTATTTTGTATTTAATATATTCTTTATGTATATACTTTTTAATATATTACTCAAAAGCTCGGTTGATATAATATTTGCATGTTATTATTCCAAGATATATTTCACAAACAAGATAAATTTAAAGAAAACTTCCTATTACCCGCGCAAAAAAGTATTTTCCATCAGCGCGGTCAGCAAAACATAGGTAATGTTAGCAAAAAAAACCATGAAGCGAAATCGAAAATGTTATCTAGTGTCTATAACAAAACAACACAGGAGACCAACATTAAAACAATCTTTAAATTCAATTCAATTAAGGCTATGTAGTTCAAATTTTTTATAAACGTCACAATCTACACCGGTTCCCAAAAACAAGACCTGTCATCTTGAGAGTCAAGTCAACCAATTTGTTCGATAAAATTGCCTATAGAATGAAGTAGATGGCACTGTTAGTTTACACCGTTCATTAATGGATGCGCGAATGTGTATCTTTCCTCTCGCTTTCCTGCAATATTTGAGTGATTTCATGAAATGGGACGGAAATGTGTAACAGGAAGCCGGAGAAGCGCACGCTATTTCGTTTGACCAATGAGCGCGCGTGGTGGTAGTAAAGTATTTATATAAATTTGTTTTTATAACATAAAAACAAATTTATATAAATTTATATATGTGTAAACCATATTAATAAATGTATTTACTGTTAATAATAAGCAGCTGAAAAAAGTGCAGATTGATAAAATATGCTAGTGAGTAATATTTAAAAGTTATTTGCATAAATATTTCAGTATTTAGGTTTTATAAATTTTGAGGTTAATTTCTATCGTCGTTCAATGGACATTTTTAATTAAGATTTAAAACCAAGGTGAGATGTCAGATGTTACATATCATATGCGATTACTATTGGGTTCGTTCGTTTTTTTGTTTACGACTTCACTTTTGGTCAACACTCGATTCCGCTCCCTACCTATTTTGTGCACCGGGGCCTTAAATGAAAATTACTTCAAGAAAAAAAGACTGTATTTTAAATTGAACCGCCAACGTACCGTGTGGTGAGGTCTCCGACCCTGCAGAGGTGCAGACCCGGCCTGCAGTATACGTCTGGGTGCCTTGCATCCACGTCCAGTGCAGCTGGGTCGAACAACTTGCCTGCGCTAAGACAGCGCGAAGTCCAGTTGTAATAGTCCTTACCCGGTGGTTGGTCGTGCACGGCCCAGCGGTGGGAAAACGTGTTGTTCACGTTCGAGCCATCCGCGTGCACCTGCAGTCACAGTTAGACGTGATGTTTAATGTTCGTTATTTCCGATTGTAATCAAGTGTAGGCAGAATCTATAAAATAAATAAAATTGAAATGTCTGTTTGTAATGTAATAATAACATCTTTTTACTAAATGCAATATCTATACAAATAAATAAAATTGAAGTGTCTGTTTGTAATGTCAAAATAACAGCTTTTTACTAAATGCATATGAAAGTATACCGGGTGTTTGTGAAAAGCTCCCGAAAACGAAGACAGACGGTACTTACTATACCTTTGATAATGGATGATATATAAAATCGATCCTGATGAAAAAAAAAATCTATTCACAACGTTTTATTAGCATTATTCACGCTCCATCGTGTTATTACAGCTAAATAAAACGATAATTTCATAAAAAACAATTATGAAAATCATTAAACAATAAGATAGCAGTGAAATTTAATATAAATAAATCATAAAATCAGCTGACAAGGGTCAATATCCACGTCGAAGCCAAACTCTTTTATCTATCTCGGTACAGGTTCCGTCATGTAAAAAGAACGCTGAGCGACAGTGGAGGGGATGTGTCTGCGCATTGGTACAGTCGTGTTCTAAAGTACCACATGGTACTAGGCTATTTCTTTATAATATTATAATAGTAATTAATGATTTTAATGGAGAATCATAATAGGTACTTTACTAGCTACTTAGAATTTTGGAAGAGGTTGGAATTAAAAATGGATAATGTTTACTTGAGCATTATTTTTTATGTATGTCGTAAAATATAAAGTAGTTTGTAACAAGAAAACTTAAGCTAAGGGTGACACGCCGTCCATTATATAATCTTGGGTCATATGGAAGCCAGATGTTGATGGTGTGTTGATGTTACTAGATGCTACTTCATCATCACTGTCATCTTCGCTTCAGCTTCGGTCATCAGAATCATTATCAATCAATGCGAATGATAAATGTTTCCGTCATCAGGTCGACCACATGGTAATTTTTTCGGTATTCTTCCTCTACTATACTTTTAACTTTACTGCACAATTTTTCCCAATCACCTTCTCCCAACATATTTACCTTTTCAATCACTAGTTCAGTCATAAAACAATAGATATAAATAATTTTTCTTTCATTCCTTTTTAAAACCATCGTCGCGCGTCGTGCAAAGAAAGCTGTGTGTGCGACTGTATTTTGGGAAACATCGAATTTTCAAAGTGCGAAAAGAATGAGGAACCAATAGCGTGCGCACACAGTAATACTGGCAAGCATTCCCCGTGGCGCCCCCTCCGTACCACGTGCTGCCGCCGCTTGACCGACTGTGTGTCAACTCGCGTCAGGGTTACCAACATATGGGGAATTCCCCAAAAATGCGGGGAATTTAATGAATGGGGATTGATATTATGCGGGGAAAATACGGGGATTTTGAAAATCGATATACTTACCTTAACATTTTTGTTAGGTTGCTTATAAATATCGAATGACTCCCTTTTTTTATTAATATCTTCATTGCACTACATTTAAGATTTATTTCGGCAACTTTTGTGTATCATTTAATACTTTTCATTTCTTATTTTTTTAATTTTAAAGCAGAGAACCGCATGCATATAAATGCAGATAATGTGGTACTTTTTAGTGGCAACAAGGGAAGGAATTAAAAATACTCCATGGAGCAAAATGCTTGTTACAAAAATATGGAAAATGTAAAAATAAATTTTTGTAAAAAGAAAAAAAAATTAGTTAAAAATAAATCTTATAAAATTAGTTGAAAATTGCTTAATTTCTTAAAATAAAATTGAGGGGGCTTCTACTTGTTATTACGTGTTATTCTTGTTGTTACGTTTTGTGTTTCTTTTTTGTTTTAATAATGCCTAACGCGTACGTTTATAATGCTCGTGAATACGGCAACATATTAATGTGCCTTGCCTTGGAGAAGCTTGCGAGAATGCTTTGCATGCATTACGAATTTACATTTGAGTCTCGTCTGATAACAGAAGCATTTCAGCGAGTTTTGGAAAATGGGCCCATTGCTCCAGTAGCGCCAGGAGGTGGAAGTTAAGTGCACAATTTGAGTCACATCTTATAAGACCACGGAGGATTTAGAGCGGTAAGCTGTTTCATACCTAATATTTTTAAATAACTTTACTGAAGTGACCTGAATAGGTACATAACTGATAACATCAGGATAATAAACATACCTACACGATGAATAAAAAAGCAGCTTGACTCTAACCTGGTTAAAATTTCATTTAAGTATTTTTTTTCATTAGCGGGGAATCGAACCAGTTATTTGGTATATTTAACCTGTGAATTCGAATTAAAGTGGCTAGGTGGAGACAAGCACAGTGGCAAAATAGTAGGTTAAGTAGATAAGTTAGGTATTTAGAAAAGTGTTGTAAATTATTAGGTATTGTGGTACCATCGCTACCTGCGGGCCGCGCGAATTCGGCGTTCGCGCGTATATTGACCTCTAGTCAGCTGATTGTAATTCTGTAATTCCACTGCTGGTTTTATGTTTAAGTATTTTCATGATTTTTTTTATGAAATTTCGTATTATTTAGCTGTACTATCATGATGGAGCATGAATAAAGCTAATAAAACGTTGTGAAAAGATGAGGTTTTTTTTCATCAGGTTCGATTTTATATCTGACACATCATCAAAGGTATAGTTAGTACTGTCGGCAGTCTTCGTTTTCGGGAGCGTTTCACAAACACCTGGTATACGGTAATTATAACAAATACTCAATGTCTCTGTGTCTATTTGTTTGTGTTTTTAAAATCTCCGGAACGGCTGTACACATATCGACGGCACTTTCACTGGCAGATAACTGATATTATATTAGGCTACTTATGTTTTAGAAAAAGAATTAGGATTCCACGCAACATAATTAAAACCCTAAATTACACGCGGCCGAAGTCACGGGGAACAGCTAGTGAAATTATATACGGCGGTACTTATAACAAAAACACAATTTAAAAAAAATTGTCTGTCTGTTTGTTCCGGCTACTCTCCGAAACGGCTGGACCGATTTTGACGGTTGACCTTTCTAAAGTATTCGAAACGTCTGGAATTTAAAATGAGTTAATACCTATAAGCGACAAAATCCGTAAAACCTAGTTTCATTTAAATGTGTAGTGTTCGCGTAAACATGAGAAATCATTATGTTTATACTTAAAATTTTGAATAATAAAATTAATTTTACTAAATATTATTATTAGTTCTTTCGCGGTAGAGCCACGCTAAAGAGTATTTTGGTTACAACCATGAAGCTAAGGTTGCAACACAAAAGTGTCAGCTTAATCGGGGTAGGACCACACTTAAACAAAACACGCATAATCACATAATATAACAGCATAAAGCGTTTTACATGGTGAGTAAGGATAACCGAAGAGCCTTTTTACTACCAGCAAAGCGTTGCATCTTAGTCCTCAGGGGTGCCAACGCATTTGAATTTTGATTCTTAATCGAGGATAGATGTAGTGTCTTTAGGCAACAGCAGTCACTCATCATCAGGTAGCCTCTGTGCTCGGTCCTCAATCTTCTAAAAAATTACCACAATGATTAATACGAGTATAGCACAATGTTTGACAATCAATACGCACCATGCTCTCAATAATAATGGTGGTGTCATCCCAGGGTCGGTCCAGCGGCTGTCGAAACACGACTCGGCCGACAAGCGGGTAGCGGAATATCACTTGCGCAGACGTCATCGGCGTTTGGTACTCCGTGCCGTCCTCGTACGAGAGGATCGTGCCGCAGATCTCTTCCTTTGGAGCCCTCCTACGTAACAATGATATTTTTAATCTTTCTGAGTTTCTTTACTGTGTAGTGGCGGTGTAAGAATATCCATTAACCTTTGTCATCCGGTGGGTGTCATAAGAGGCGACACAAGGAAACAGAGCAGGAGATGAGCAGCAGCGTCTTCCTAATAACGTCAAAAAAATTGCGGTTTTTTTTCACCAGTCTACCGTTACCTGCCAAGCGTAGCAACTATCGCAAATATCCCCTCTATGGGGCAATCTATGGTTAGGCCTATTTTCAGCAGTGGACTTTAATAGGCTGTAACGGTAATGGTAAGAATGTCAGCAAGTAGAATAGTGAAGATGAATTTGGGGATATTACGTCACCCTGTCTTACACCTCTATGCAGTTGGTTTCGTACTCTGGTTCTGTACTCGGGTAGCCATAGTAGCCATACTGTACAAACACTTCAGCACTTCGATATAGAACACGAAGGGAACGTAGCGTTGATTTCGTTGGGCTTGCTTCTCGCCGGATGATCCCAGCGCTGTTGCTGACTCTGTCACTGATGTGGTGCTACAGGGAATGGAACTATTTATTCCATCATCTGTGGTACCCATCGGAGGCAGATCTCAGCCTTGGTTTGGTTGCTCCTGTAACACTGTATTACGCAGTAAGCAGGAGTATTATCAAGCCTGGGCTGCGGCTTCGGTGACTCGGGATGTAAACACCAGCACACTTAAAAAGAAGTATAACTTCGCCTCCAGGTCCTTCAAAAGAGTTATTGCCAAGGCAAAGTCGGAGCACATAGGCAGAATTGGCGAGAAACTAGTTCGCCTTCCTTCGGGAACCCGTGCATTCTGGTCTCTCGCCAAGGCTGTCCAAGGGAATTTCTGTAAGCCATCACTACCATCTCTGCACAGGGAGGACGACTCACTGGCCCAAGACGCAAAAGACAAAGCCGACCTTTTAGGCTCCCTCTTTGCATCCAACTCGACTCTTGATGACGGGGGGACAACACCGCCGACCATCTCGCGGTGTGAGTGCTCCATGCCGGATGTGCTGTTCTCACAGCACTCGGTTCGCAAAGCACTTCTCTCCCTGGACATCCAGAAGTCGAGTGGGCCTGACGGAATCCCCCCAATTGTACTGAAGACGTGTGCTCCGGAGTTGGCACCGGTCCTAACGCGTCTTTTCCGGTACTCCTACTCCCAAGGCGTAGTCCCGAACTCATGGAAGACAGCTTTTGTCCACCCGATCCCTAAAAAAGGCGACCGCTCAGACCCGTCCAACTATAGGCCTATCGCGATCACCTCCTTGTTCTCCAAAATAATGGAATCCATTATTAACTGCCTGTTCATCCGGTACCTTGAGGATCACCAGCTGATTAGTGACCGCCAATACGGTTTTCGTCGGGGTCAATCAGCTGGTGATTTTCTGGTCTACCTGATCCATAGATGGGCGGAGGCAGTAGAGTCCAAGGGGGAGGCGTTGGCCGTTAGTCTGGACATTGCGAAGGCCTTCGATCGGGTTTGGCACAAAGCGCTTCTTTCGAAGCTCCCTTCCTATGGGCTTCCCGAGAAATTGTGCAATTGGATCACCAGGTTCCTTGCAGATTGGAGCATCAAGGTCGTTGTAGACGGTGCATGTTCTGACTACAAGCCTATTAACGCTGGTGTTCCACAAGGCTGTGTGCTATCACCAACGCTGTTTCTTCTGCATATCGATGATATGTTGCTAACTGGTAACATTCATTGCTATGCAGATGACAGCACTGGTGATGCTCTATACACTGGCCGTGCCAATATTTCTCGGGAAAACGTCACCGAGTACCGGAACAAACTTGTATCTGAAGTCGAGTCTTTGCTGAACAAAGTCTCAGATTGGGGGCGGCTAAATCTAGTCCAGTTTAATCCTCAGAAGACACTCAGCCAGTATCGGTATCCTCGGAGTCGACATATCGAGTGACGTACAGTTCGTGGTCACTTGGAAGATAAGGCCAAATTGGCTTCTAAAAAGCTTGGCGTGCTCAGCAGAGCGAGACAGTATTTCATGCCGGCACACCGCCTGCAACTTTACAAGGCGCAAGTTCGGCCTCTGATGGAATACTGTTCCCATCTCTGGGCAGGGGCTCCCCAGTGCCAGCTCCTTCCACTTGACCGCATCCAGCGCAGAGCGGCTCGAATCGTCGACGACCGAGTCCTTTCCGATCGGCTCGATTCATTGGCACTGCGAAGAGATGTTGCATCCCTTTGCATTTTCTTTCGCATCTACCACGGGGAGTGCTCTGAGGAATTTTTCGGATTAATCCCAGCCGCCATATTTCACGAACGCACATCGCGGCAGTACTCCCGATACCATCCACACCATCTGGATGATTGGCGATCCACCACTGTGCGATTTAGAAGATGTTTTCTTACTCGCATGACTTCCTTGTGGAATCGATTCAGCGATTTTTCCGAACCGATACGACTTAGGAACCTTCAAGAAAAGAGCGTACTCCTTTTTAAAAGGCCGGCAACGCATCTGCAATTCCCTCCCTGGTGTTGAGGTTGTTCATGGGCGGCGGTAGTCACTTACCATCAGGTGAGCCGCATGCTCGTTTGCCCCCTCTCCTATAAAAAAAAGACTAATGAGGATATCCGCCGTCAAACGCGAGTAACCGACATAGCCCAACGGATTAGTAAGCTGAATTGGCAAAGGTCCGGCCATAAAGCTCGAAGACCTGACAACCGATGGGGAAAAAAGATTCTCGAGTGGTTACCTCGAGGTGTATGGAGGCCCCCCATTAGATGGAGTGACGACCTGATAAGCTATGCGGGAAGTCGATGAATGTAGGTGGCCTAGGTCTGTGCTTTGTGGCATTCCTTACGAGAAGCCTATATTCAGCAGGGAACTTGTGAAGGGCTGTATTGATAATGATGATGATTAATCAGATGATAGCATCCACCCATTTTCTCTATGGAAATTAGGATTCATTATCGTGTTAGAACCACGCTATAGCTATATTAAGGGTGTAACAAGAATTGGTCGTCTTGACCGAGGAAGAACCACTCTCTGACAGAATACCAACGTAAAATAGCAGCTTAATGCTGCTGTGTTTCGTATAGTGAGTATAGAGAACTGGGGACGGAATGTGTGCTCGCTCGCTTTTATTTCAATACACTCACGAATCATCCTTGGATCGATGTTCTTTCGCGAGAATTGTTGAGATAAAGGCCGTCTAGGATATGATCACAGACTGCAGACTTCCTGCGTCTCTACTCGTACCAACCCCTCTAGATGATAGGCGTGTGAGTTGATGTATATGCTATGTTTATATATGTAAAGTTAAGAAGTCAATTCACAAAAGTCATTACCTTTCGAGTACCAGGGGTCGATGCATGACGCTGTGTTGTCCATAAAGCGGTAGGAACACGTCCCAATAGGCACCGCTGAGTTCGTTGGCCAGCCCTGGCAGCAGATAGCGGTGGTTCAGGTACTCCGTCCGATCCTTGTACTTCCCCAGTAAGTCTCCCACTGGGTATTGATCCATTGTGCCCATGCCTGTACACACATAACACTTAGTGATGCCTGTTACTAGACTGTAAAGAATAATTAGTTATTCATTTGTGGGGCAATGTATATGCTTTTAAAACAAAATCCCAGAAATTTTTTAAAGTTTGTCAATCAACGAGTTTAAAAGTTGTATTAAAGAAAAATTTTAAAAAATAACTAACAACTAGTGAGATGATCGCCACCATGTTGGTTTTAGTATAATTCATATTTAAAATTATACAAAATTATTTTTAAGTTATAAACGCGTATGTTTAAAATAACTTATAATCTCACTGGGTTTCTTGTTGGTTCTTCCCAGGACAATGGTATTTGCCAAAACCAATGGTAAATAAAAAAATTACTTTTAATAAATATTATATGTAATAATCAATCTAAACAAATAAATGAGTCTGTTTGTGATGTCAAAATAAAAGCTTTTTACTAAATGCATATGAAGGTACAAACAGACGGACAGACAAAATTTTTAATAATAATTGTTTTTTTGTTATAAGTACCGTAATACTTATAACAAAAAAACAATTATTATTAAAAATTTTGTCTGTCCGTCTGTTTGTTACGGTTAATCTCCGAAACGGCTGGACCGATTTGGACGGGATTTTCACTGGCAGATAGCTGAAGCTATAAGGAAAAAAATTAAAACCCATGAAATGAAATCGTAACAGATTCACGCGGGCAAAGTCGCGGGGAACTGCTAGTATTGAATAAAAATTTATTCTATTCTATATATTTCTGCGGTCTAGACATTTCAAGCAAGCAATTATATCTCGTTCTTATATTACGAACCGGTCTACAATGTAGATAGTTCATTTCCAAACTCTAAAATATTTTTTTTATTTATAAAACTGAAATGTCCACCTAATGGTAAGTGAGTACTGCAGCTCATAGATAACTTACTACTGCTTCAAACAAAGAAAGCTACCGGTACGTTGTTACCTCATCCTGTAATTTTAATAGGAATCGGATGATAGACGATAACTCTCCGCGTGTACCTTCATTTAAGTAATATTAATAAAAATACATTCACTGCGAAAATATTACATAGACATACATTTTACCCCTTTTTTATAAGAGGGCAGAGGGTTTAGACAAGTATGTGGATCACCTGATGGTAAGTGGCTAATCGCCGCCCATGAACGTGGTTATATGTGGTAGAGTCATGCTGCAGCTATATTATTAGTATGGTTGTAGCACGAATGGGTCAGCTCGACCGGGGAAGGACCACGCTCTCACACAATACCAGCGTAAAATAACAGCCTGACGCTGCTGTGTTTCGTATGGTGAGTGTAGAGAACCGCAGACCCACCCTATTTACTGGAAACGAGGCATTCCATCTTAGTCCTCATGGGAAACAACGCATCTGCATTTTGATTCGTAGTTGAGGATAGATGTAGATGTCTGTCTATGGGCCACAGCAACCCAGGTGAACTGTGTGCTCGTTTGTTACCCTTATCTTATAAAAAAATGAGCAGAATAGAATAGAAAATAGAATAGAATAGAATCATTTTTTTTTTCAATATAAATGTATTTGTTTTTTTATATTATTTGCATAATATACGTGTAATTGTTATTGGAAGTCAATTTTTACTTTAACCACTGGTTCAGAAAAAACCCTTCCTGGGAAAAACCAGCAAGTAACCCAGCGGTACTTTTCTATCGACTTCAAAAGGGAGACCGTACTCTACTCGACTGTACGTTTTTTTTTATGTGTGTTACCTCATAACTTTATTCCATGTGAACCGATTTCAGTGATTCTTTTTTTTTTTTGAAAGCTGGTGCTTCGCATATGGTCCCATATAAATTTTATCTAGGTCCGACCAATAGTTTTTGAGTTATCCTTAATATTTTATATTGAAGTCGGTTGTACAAAATGTTTACTTTTAAATTATTTTTCACAACTGCAACATGAGGGAAATTGCTGATATATACTATAAAATGAACTAATTTAATTGAATTATAATTAATATTAGTATTTGGATTAGCTTTGTATTTGTAAATGTCTAGAATATTTTTTGTTTGAAATGTGTAATGTCTAGAATGCAATCTGTAGTTTTGTAAAAATTTTATTAATATTGTACGTCTGGAAACCGAAGTGAACAAACTGCTGTAGAGACTCAATTTTATATTTATTCTCAAATTCGTTGCCACACTAAAATCATATTATATTATGTAGTATTGCATAAATTTTAGATCCGACTGATATTTGAACCCGGGATCCGTAAAATGTGATTTATCAGTTGACATACTTCATCATCATCATTACAGCCCTTCACAAGTCCACTGCTGAACATAGGCCTCCCCCAAAAAATGCCACAAAGCACGGTCCTGAGCCACCTGCATCCATCGACTTCCTGCATGTCTTACCAGGTCGTCACTCCATCTCGTGGGGGGACGCCCTACACTTCGCCTACCGGTACGAGGCTGCCACTCGAGAACCTTTCTTCCCCATCGGTTGTCGGTTCTTCGAGCTATATGGCCGGCCCACTGCCACTTCAGCTTACTAATCCGTTGGGCTATGTCGGTTACTCTGGTTCTACTGCGGATATCCTCATTCCTAAGTTTATCACGCAGAGAAACTCCGAGCATAGCCCTCTCCATAGCTCGCTGAGCGACCTTGAGCTTCCTCATACGGCCAGCAGTGAAGGACCACGTCTCAGTTCCATAAGTCATCACTGGCAACACGCACTGGTTGTACAATTTCGTTTTCAGGTTTTGAGGTATGTCTGACGAGAAGATGTGTCGTAGCTTCCCGAACGCTGCCCAGCCGAGTTGAATCCGTCGATTGACCTCTCGGTCGAAGTTGGACTTACCTAGTCGGACTATTTGTCCCAGGTAAACATACTCGTCAACAACTTCGAGCTTAGTGCTCCCAACAACTACCGGCATACTTAACTACTGTAATTTATTTACATAGGTAAGTCACTAATATAATATTTAGACGTAACTTAAGTTTTTCATTTCGGTTATGTGCTTTCCTTTGTGACTTTTTTTGTTATTTTACGTGGTAGAGCCATGCTGCTACGATATTGTGGCTGCAGCAGAAATGGGTCTGCTCGACCGAGAAGGACCACGCTTTTGCAGAATGCCAACGTCAAATAGCTGCTTAACGCTGTTGTGTTTCGTATGGCGAATGTAGAAAACCAAAGACCATTTTTACTGGAAACGAGGCCTTCCCTCTTTGTCCTCAGGAGTCACAACGCCTTTGCATTTTGATTCCTAATCGAGGATAAATGTAGATGTTTATGGACCGCAGAATTCATGTACCATCGGGTGGACTGTGTGCTCTCTTGTGACCCTAATTCTATTAAAAGCAATTGAGGGTAGTATGGACGTGCCTGACGGCCACGCATCCCTGGCTTGGTGTATAGTGGATACAGTTCCCAATGAAGAATTTGCATGATTTTTTTTCTCTCCACATCTATTTATTATAGGGCTGTATTCCCAAGATTTTTGGTCATAACTGAAAATCAACATTGTGGTTTCGCTACAACACATGCTGAGAGATATCCATTTAGTATGCCTTTGTCGTACAAAGTCAAATTTATTAAATCTACGTATTTTTAAGTTATATATTTGTATATTGTTGTGTGCGTCAATGATCTTGACTTCAGAATGAAGTTTCTTTAGTTCTTTCTTCTGTAAGTATGTCAAGTGCTAACCAAGTCGTCAAATATTCGAACTAGATTGTATATATGTTATATATTATGTTAACCCAAACAAACTATTACATTTTCCCTTTGTCGGTGTTCATTGCCAACATCACATCAATAGCCTCGGTAGGTTCACCGTTGGACATTGGCCTTTCCCTATTGCTTTTTTCTTCTTTTTTTTATACGATATGTGTATATCGTGTAGGTGACAAACAGCACAGTCCACCCGATGACAAATGCCGTGTCGTTGCCGTGGCGCATAGATATTGTCTTTGCTTAGGACAAGGGTGGAATGCCTCGTTACCGATAAAAATGGTCTCCGTTTCCTACACTCATCATACGAAACAGCAGTTTTAGGCTAATATTTTACGCTGGTATTTCGTGAAGCGTGGTCCTTCCGGTCAAGCCGACCCATTTGTGCTACAATTATATAACCATGTTGCTCCAATATTAAACCATTAAAAACTTATTTTATAGTCTGTTTTAAAATCTGCATTAAAAACTTACTTTAATACTACTCTACTGTAATACTACTCTCTCTTTAATACTATATATTTCTTTCTTTCTATAAGTAGTCATTTTATTGAACCAAAATTGATTCATCTACATCTATCCCGTTTGGACAAAAGTACGTCGGGAGAAGACGTCCTGCGTTTCGTGGAAGAACGAAGCCGATGCCGCAATAAGGATCCGATCTCTTTACATTTGCAGCGTCTGGAGTCTAATAGGTCAACGAACATCAAATCCTACGTACTCCAGGTTCCTGCAAAACATAAAGAGACATTCCTCGCTCCCGATTTCTGGCCCTCTGGGTTAGTGTTTCGCCGATACAGGGACGCGCCAAAGAAAAAAGTTCCTTAAATAGTGTTAAGTTATGTCTATATTTTATATATATTTTTAGGTTAAAGTATATATTGCTATGGGCCAATGTTCTTAGTTTTTAAGTCCTTGATGCCTAAAATAAAGTTATTGTATTGTATTGTATTGTATTAACCCGCATGGTGGTACGTAGAAAGGACGCTAGATGACATAAACACAAAAAAAATATTAACATGGTTGTTTAACCCATTCGTAAGAATCAATAATTTCAAAACTCACAGATCAATATTATTTTTTTGGGTTTATGCCATTTAGCATTGCTCGATAAAATGACTTTTACTATAGAATGTTACTACATTCTATTGATGATGGCGCTATTACTCAAATGAGATCAAAACTAATTATAAATTAAGTATAGTAGACACTAAACCTACCTATTAGACAAAACAATAAATAATAAATTCCAATCAGTGTTTTCGATGTTTCACTGACGTTCGATCATTTCCATCGAAGTTCATCCCAAACGTTTGGATTCCTCTCCGTATTGTGTAACGAGATAAACAATTGGCACGGTACCAAGAACTCAGGAAACGCGTGCTGCCTGACCGACATTACGAGAATGCTAAACTGTAGCTAATTCTGGATGAATACGATACAGTCTCGTCGCTGTTCGTTGTATTTTCATTCGGTTTGAAATAGCAACAATTGTGGACCTAGCGTTCCTACCAAGAATTCGGCTTTTATACTAAAAATATAATTTCATGAAAATAACTTTTTACCCGACTGCCCCAGAATGAGGGTATTGTTTTTTGAGAGTATGTATATATGTATGTCTGTTTCTTTGGCACGCTCTATATCCTAAACAGCTTGAAGGATTTTAATATATAAGGTGTTGTTAGATTTTTCTTAATTATAGGAGTGACTGAGGCTAAACAATATTTATATATTGCATCTAATAATACCAAAAAAAAAAGGAAGGAAAAGGATTTTTCAGTAAACTTTTTAACGCAGTCGGGTTTTTTAATTACTGTTTTAAGCGTTAGCTAGCTAAAGTTGGTAAAAATTACCTCGCGTACATTTTACCAACTTTAATATAATGTATTTCCGCAAAGTAACGCCTGATTCTATTAATTAACATTTTTATTACGCTATTTATTATATAGACCTAGTTTTTTTCGATTACGGGTGACAAACGAGCACACAGTCCACCTGATAGTAAGTGGATGCTGTGACTCATAGACATTTACATCTATTCTCGCTTAAGAATCAAAATGTAAATACGTTATCACTTTTGAGGACTGGGATAGAATGCCTATCTACCAGAATAAAAGGTCTACGCCTCTATACTCACAATACAAAACACAGCAGCATTAAACTTCTATTTTACGCTAAAAATATCCATATTAGTTATTCGATTAAAAAGGCTATCGAATATATTGTATTTATAGCATCACAATTTCATGCGTAAACACCTACAAATTCCAAGTAAAATTATATCAGATATCACAAGAGATTTACGAAACATCTCGGCTGAAAAAGCATTTATCATGGTGATAAACAACTTTAAAATAGAGTCAAATACACTAACCAATAAACCCATAAATCTAAAATGTAATTGATTAAAAGATAACAAACTAAGAATGGCAAACGTGCATGCAGTTCACCTGACAGTACAGCATTCTACTTAAAGTCGATTGCAGTGGCCTAAAGTCACCTACTATATGCCGTGGTAGTTCAGGGACTAAGCGCTCGCTGTAAATTTCACAGTACGCGAGCAACCTGGGTTCGATCTCCGCTGGCATCAATGAAATTGTTAATTGCAATTTTAAGTGCTGATTAACCATGTGCTCGGCGGTGAAGTAAAACTTCGTGATGAAACCTGCATGTCTGAGAAATAGGAAAAAAATATTTCGAGGATGTCAAGTTCGTCAACACGCATTGGAGTTAGCGCGGCGGTCATTTCCTTGCCCTAAACCCTCTCAGAAATGAGAAGAGGCCTGTGCCCAGCAATGGGACGTATATATAACTTTAACTTTAACTTTTTCCTCTGTTGTCCCTTACGACCCCATAGTAGGGTATAAGGTAGTGGATACACTGCAACTATATTAAATTAAAATTAAATTAAATCTTTTACTCAATACATCGACAAGAATGAGAACAAACCTGGAGGCGGTAGAGCTTTCAAATCCACGTTGGTGGGATTATAGAGATCCCCAGTGGTGTTGCACATGAAGTGCACCAGCTCCGCGCTCAGCAGCCGTGCGGGTACCTGCCGCACGCTGTACCGCAGCATGGAGCCAACGAAGCGTAGGTTTGACTCGTACTCCTGGTCCGCGGCACCCAGCTGGAAGTTCACCCACGTTGGATCGAACGGTGACCGCTGCGTGAAGTCCACAGTACCTCTGACGCCGTCCATGTTTATCAAGGCTCTAATAAACAAGAAGTATGCTTTTCTGAATTAGTCTATTTGAGAAGCTTTTGGGTCGGCTCGACCGGGGAATGGTCCACGCTCTCACAGAATACCAGCGTAAAATAGCAGTTTATCGCTGCTGTGTTTAGTATGGTGAGTGTAGATAACCGGAGACCCCTTGTACTGGAAATGAGGTATTCCATCTTAGTCCTCACGGCTGACAACGCATCAGCATTCTGATTTATAGTTGAGGACGGGTATAGATGTCTAGGTGCCATAGCAACTACTTACCATCAGCCCGGCTGGCATGGGCGGGGGACAATTTTATCCCCGGGGAAAGGAGAAAATGTTTATCCCCGCGCTTAGTTTTATCCACCCTTCGAGCATGGGCACACCGGTGGATATAATATCCACAGTAGATTAAATGGGAGATAGACTTAAGACTTAGATAGATTTTTTGTATGAATATAAACTTCAACCCACGTCCAATGAACTAGGATAAAATTGTCCCTTTCAAATGTCAAAAAAGCATAATTTTTTATCTTTCATTTGGCTCCATGCTACGGACAGGGGATATATGTCTACTCGTTATGTCAAATGGGGATATACTTCTCCCCGTTTGACATAACAAGATAATTTTATCTCTTGTCAGTGGATATAATCGGGGGATAAAATTTTGTCCCCCGCCCATGCTAGCCGGGCAGGTGGACTGTGAGCTCGTTTATCACCATAATCCTATTAAAAATTATTTCTTAAATTTACTCGAATACTCGACATTGAATTAAACTAATTTGACGGATTTTATCGCACCTAGGACATACAAAAATATCTATAAAAACCACGTGAAAGCTGACATGAAGCACCGACGCGACGCTCCGGGAAGTCTGCAGTCTGTTAACATGTTCAACATCGTCCCCGCCATTACATCAAATTTGTTAGACTACAAATGAACACCGATTCCTGCCAAGAATGATTCGCGAGGCTATTGAAATTTAAAAACATCCTAATTTCAATAGAGAAGATGGATGTTTGCTACCAACTGCTTGGCATTCTATAATTAATAACATTCAAACTCAAGCATACCACTGCAAGACTACAAGATACTGTAAGCTTGTTCTGCGTAGATCAGACCAAAAATTTATGTTCAAAAGCTGAAGATAACAGAGCTAATTACAACATCTGGACGTCATACACCACAGTCCCACCCGTTACCATGGGTGCTGTAAAGCACCCGAAACATCGAGATTAAAATAAGTTAAATTAAACGCGATAATTTTTTTTTTAATTTATTATTAATTCATTCTTTAATGTTTTTACTCTATAATGTTTGTATTTAATAACTTATTTTATCTCCCTTTCTCAATTTTGCAATGCCTGAAAAAGGCTACTAAGTTGAGACAAATTTTTATTATTATAAGACCATTTATGTACACTTGGTTGGCAAATAAAAATTGATTGATTGATTAAACCGCAAAATTAATTCCTTTTATTAAAGTATAATAAATAAACAAAAAGGTTTTTTGGATGATCAATAGATACCGTCAGCTCAAAGTCATGTTTTATCAAGAGTAAAAAAAATGAACGTGGTAGAGCCATGCTGCAGCTATATTATGGTTGTAGCACGAATGGGTCGGCTCGACCGGGGAAGGACCACGCTCTCACAGAAAACCAGCGTAAAATAGCAGCTTAACGCTGCTGTGTTTCGTATGGTGAGTGTAGAGAACCGTAGACCCTTTTTACTGGCAAAGAGGCATTCCATCGTAGTCCTCACGGGTGACAACGCATCTGCATCTTGAGTCTTTATTGAGAATAGATGTAGATGTCTATGGGTCACAGTAACCACTTACCATCAGGTGGACTGTGTGCTCGTTTGTCACCCGATCCTATAAAAAAATCTTAATCAATTAGTATTTATATAATTATTAGAACCTTAATAAAGAAATTTAAAAATATATATATTGGAATAAATTGATGAAATAAATACATTAGTGTCTGGATCCTAATACATATCCTCCTAATGCATATATAATGTTTTATACTCTATATTATGGTTGTAGCACGAATGTGTCGGGGTGACCAGGAAGAGGACCACGCCTCCACATAATACCAGTATTAAATAGCAGCTTAATGCTTCTGTGTTTCGTGTGGTGAGAGATGGACAACCGTAGAACTCTTTTAACTGAAAACGAGGCAATCTTAGTCCTGACGGGTGACAACGCATCTGCATTTTGATATTTAATTATGGTTATAGTCGTCACCCTTATTTTATAAATGACAATACTGGTCAACATAATATTATTGTTATTTAATAATTAAATAGAATATAATATGTAGAAAACTTAATCTTTATTTACTTTGAATACATTTTTTTTAGTAAATATTTTCTTCAATACATAATTATTTATGAAGTGTCTATAATCAAAATATTTATTAACATTCATAAAATTAAATATTACTAAAAGTTTATTTAAAAAAAACTAAAATAAAGAAAAGCTAAAACTAAAAATTTTAATTATCATACAGTCATCATACAGTGCCAAGAACGCTGGCTGCGTTTCTTCGTAAATGGCTATACTTAGCCTTTGAGCGAGAAAAGAACCAGCCCTCTTATAACCACCAGCGACGACCAGTCGAGAACACAGTTCCTTTAGGAACTTCACAGTACGTGAAACGCACGGACCGATAGTCTCTAGAGCAAATGGTACAAATATGTAGTCATCTCAATAAATACAGAAATTAGATCATTTTAATCAACTAGTTGGCGGCAACCAATACATTGATGATAAATAATTGGATAACTGACTGTAAATTGAGTAAAATTCGTCATCATTATAATCACAACCATTCACAAGTCCACTGCTGAACATAAGCCTCCCCCAAGGAATGCCACAAAGCACGGACCGGAGCCACCTCCATCCATTGACTTCCTGCATGGTAAGCCAAGTCATCACACCATCTAGTGGGGCCCGGCCTACGCTTTGCTTACCGGTACGAATAAAATTACTAATCGCCAAAAAATATTTAATTAGAGCAGATATTATTTTTTACTTACTTGGCACTCTTCGGTTGCATCGATCTTAGCTTGGCGCAAGCGAGAAAACTGTCAGAATGTCTATTATCATATATCACCACGTAGAGGCTTCTCGTCGTCACCTCCATGTCGCTTCGCAACGTGGCAAGTAGATCGTTCTTGTACAAAGTCCTCAGCCGTTCCACATTAGGGTCAGAAGCCACTTTAACAGGACCTAACATAACGTCCAAGTCACCAACGCTCATACCGTCACCGTTATTCTCAGGATCAAACACCGCTTGCAGCACATTGCAGTTGTCTTCATGATTACCTTTATCAGAATCAAATATATCAGTTACAAAGAGCTTCCATTTGTGCTCTGTAAAGTCCACTTTCTCTGGTACTGCTTTTGTATGGTACAAATCCGTTACAAGAAATGAATCGGATTCATCAAAGTCTCTCGCGTAAAGCCAACGAAATGTTAGAACACCAGCTACGGGAGCTGAAAATCTTGCTTCAGCGTATTTCTCATACGTTTTCTCTGTTGACAGAATAGATGCGCACACAACTCTATCTCTTTCTGCTGTTTCTAAAACTATGCTAGTTCCCCACAGTCCCAAAGACCCTGTCAAACTGTTTTTACTTTCAAACTCCGCGTGGTCTTTCCCTGGTATGATTAAATATCCTAATTCTTCAGTTAAATCTATCAGTTCTTTACCTAAGTTACTTTCAGAGCACCTATTTTCGGACAAATCCCGATAATCGACTGGGAATTCGTGGATAGTCCACCTCCAGACTCCATCTGGGTATTGCAAAGTTGGCTTCAAGTTGGTTCTGATGCTGATGAGTGATTCGTTCTTGTTCGAGAACTCGATCTCTCCGTGCAAGCCATGCTGAGAGATGTACGCACGAAGAACGAGAGCATTTGATTCTGTTGAAGTAAGAATAAGTTATTTTCCTTTCTTTTTTTTTTAAAAAAAAGTTAATAAACAAATATATTTTTATTAGAAATAGTGATATACAATCTGTAAATACTAGGAACAAGCACAAGCTAGTGGAGTCAAGTAACTTGTATAGATACAAGTTACTTGACTCCAAAGAATCAGTAATTCCTTCAATGTATCCGGCAATGTATACGCTATTACAACAAAGTCCCAGATATTAAATAAAACTGATTTTACCATTAAATTTGTTTATTTAATGTCAAGTATTTGTATATAATATAAAGATAAGAAATCATTAAAGTCACAGAAAATATTCAGGATCTATCAACAAGTTAAAAAAAAAATTAAAAAAATCTTTAATATGCGTCATTATTACCAAAGAGTACAAAAATAACCCCTGGGAAATCAATTTATTTTCTGCCGACTTCCAAAAAGGAGACGGTACTCAATTCGACTGTATATTTTTTATGTGTGTTACCTCATAACTTTTTACTGGATGAACCGATTTCAATAATTCTTTTTTTAAGTGAAAGCTGATACTTCTCGTGTGGTCCCATATGAATCTGGTCAAGGTCAGACCAATAGTTATTGAGTTATTTGTAATAAACTATATTGAAGTCGGCTGTACAAAATTTTTAATTTCAAATTATTAAATAGCGATCCGGCCCAGCTTCATACGGTTGATTTCTGAATCTCGACAACAGCGTCACCTATCGGGTCCAATTGTCTAATCTAATCTAAACCATTCTCTAATCAACTTAATCACACACACAAAATTTCAATAAAATTCGTCCAGCTGTATAAGAGGAGTTCAGTCACATACACACGGACAGAAGAATTAGATAATATATACTGATATATATGTGTATTACACATATATATCTTCCTCTTGAATTATTTTGTCTATTGATGAAAATTGCATCAAAATTTGTTCAGTAGTTTAAAAGATATAAGCTTACAGACGGCGAGAAGCGACTTTGTTTTATACTATAGATAGAGATAGAGAAAAAGGTAACCCACACACGAGGATTTTCTCTTATATCGTGGAGGCATTTTACACACATAGATTGCAAAAAGACATACATCCAAACACAGAAGCACTATTTGCAGACCATACGCGTTGGACTCAGTAGCGCGACGTGCTAAGAGGCATGTTGGTTCCCTTGATTTGGTTGAAACCAATTTTGTCAGTCTCGATCACAGGGGCAGAGTAGCCAACGTCTATAGGACGCATTTCGGTGAGTGTGCGCAGGAATTACATTCTACAACTCCTCAACCATGCTGTCGGCGGGTTACAGTTTTGTTGTCGATATTACGCATTCGAACTAAATTACTAAACGGTCCGCTTCTTTTCTAAAACGTACAGCAAAGGAGTGGAATAATTTGACGGCGTCTGTCTTTCCATCTGAATACAATCTGGGGGTTTTCAAGGCAAGGGTGAATTGGCTTTTCTTACGCTAAGACAATTTGATTTAACATGTACGGCTTCATCACCACTGGCACAAAAGCACTGGAATATAAGTAAAAAAAATACAAATATTCGTACCGTTCCGAATTCAAACCTAAGGCTCTCAGCGCAGCAACTATGCTAAATCACTACGCTACAGAGCGGTCAAAACACATTATAATCTATTAGCAACGTCTAGAACGTTACTCGTACCAGCTATGTTTACCAAATAAGTAGCAAAACATTCAATATAAATTGTGGAAATTCTAACATATCATGTTGCAAGATCGTAATCTAACAATATATAAACGTTTATAGTTCATTTCAAATAGGATGGCAGGATTCCACTTGAGACTTAGCAATTACAGCTGTAATGTTAATCTATTGTTGTGTGATTATTTTATTGCTTTAACACTTGAAGTTAAGCATCTGTTGATAATACTGAACCAGTATAGCTGGAATGACGAATTTTGGTACTTGAACATTAAGACAAATTAAATTGTAGATAAAAAATCTTTATTACTTTTAACTTAACTATTTTAAATACTTATAACAACTTGTTAATATTTTGTTTAATCAATCACTCTGAAGAACATTCATCGGTATCTGTGTCCTCACACGTATTTATTATAGTTCATTTCAAATAGCATGGCAGGATTGTACTTGAAGCGGTCATTAGGCGATAACAAAAGAAGTGGTATTTACAACCGATACCTGGGAAGACCTTATCCTGACGTGGTATTTTTGTGGCAGCAATATCACCATGGGAAATATCAAATAGTGCATCTACAAGTGATGAAAATAGTGTTCAGCGTAGAAAAAGACATTTAAGTTCAGACGCTCAAGACATAGTTTTGAGTGTTTACAATAAGCTTTTGAAACGCATGGGTGATAAGGGAGAGATTAAAGAGACATCGGAATTAACAAACGTGCCTATAAGAACTGTTTGTAGAATAGTGTCAGCAGGATCTAATCATCTTCCACGTAAACGGACCAAGATAAGTTTTAAAAGAATTGATAATTTTACAGAGGAACATGTGAGGAGGACTATTTACAATTTTTACCTCAACAATGAGATTCCAACGTTACGTGAGATTTATCAATCATTGATGAGAGTGAAACTGGTTTTGAATATTCAGAAACTACACTCTGGAGACTATTAAAAAAACTTGGATTCAAGTATGGAAAATTAGATGAAAGAAGAACTGTAATGGAAAGTCCCCGACTTTTATTACTAAGGAAAAAATTTATTAATAAAATACGTTTACGAAGGTCGGCAGGAAAAAATATAATATATTTAGACGAAACATGGTTTGACACTCACGATACTCTAAAAAAAGGGTACACAGACAATTCACCAAGTTGTACAACTAAAGCTCCATGTTCTAGGGGTAAACGTTTAATAATATTACACGCAGGCGGTGAACAGGGCTGGATACCAGGGGCTTTACTGATCTCTAGCAAACATTTGAAAAGCTCTAGTGCAGACTACCATGAAGATATGGATTCTGGATTATTCGAGAAATGGTTCACTGATCAGCTTTTGCCTAATATTCCCAGTAGCAGTGTGATTGTTATGAATAACGCATCATACCACAGCCGACAAATAGAAAAAATTCCCAGCACAAACACTAGGAAAAGTGACATAATAAGCTTTTTAAGAAGTCATAACATTTCTGTGCCAGAGAAATCAACAATTAAAAGTTTGTTGGAAGTAGTCAAAAACAATTATTTTGAAAAAAAATATGTGGTCGATGAATTAGCACAAGAGGCTGGTCATGAGATAATGAGACTCCCACCTTATTATTGTATATTGAACCCAATTGAGTTAATGTGGAGTCAAATAAAAAAAACTGTCCGTAAGTCAAACGTTACGCCTACAATAGGGGAAAATGTAATCCAAAGTGTACGAAACGTAATACATTCTACAAATCCCGTTTTTTGGAAGAATGTTTGTGACCATGTCATAAGAGTGGAAAACGAATTTTCGAGGGATCGGATACAACCATTTATAATAAATACGTGTGAGGACACAGATACCGATGAATGTTCTTCAGAGTGATTGATTAAACAAAATATTAACAAGTTGTTATAAGTATTTAAAATAGTTAAGTTAAAAGTAATAAAGGTTTTTTATCTACAATTTAATTTGTTTTAATGTTCAAGTACCAAAATTCGTCATTCCAGCTATACTGGTTCATTATTATCAACAGATGCTTAACTTCAAGTGTTAAAGCAATAAAATAATCACACAACAATAGATTAACATTACAGCTGTAATTGCTAAGTCTCAAGTGGAATCCTGTCATCCTATTTGAAATGAACTATACCGTGGTATAAGAATATCCACTACCCCATATCATCGTGGGTGTCGTAAGAGGCGACAGAGGGAAACAAATCAGGAAATGGGCAGCTTCTCTCTAATAACGACTAAAAAAATTGACCCGTTTTAATAAGTCGCTTTATACAATATGGCACCGAGTCGCCCCATGGCAATGCATTTATATCATCACTAGGACAATTTCAAGAAAATCGCATTAAAAAAATTGAGGTGGAATAGCTTATACTTCAAGAACCGTTCCATAGAAATTTTAAGTAATAATTCCACCCCAAGGGTGGTAAAATAGGGGATAAAGTTTTTAATGTAACAATTTAAACGGCATTTTTGTTGCTACCTATGTTGAGCAAGTGATATTCCTTAATTTACCCAATACGATCGAAGAACTAAAAGGAATGAAATAATTTCTACATTAATTTTTCTATACAGTATGTCTTAAGGTCAGAATGTTTGTTAGTGTTCTTTTTTTCATGGATCAGGAGGCAAACGAGCAAACGGCTCACCTGATGGTAAATGATTACCGTTGCTCATGAACATCTGCAACACGAGGGTAATTGCAGGTGCGTTGCCGGCCTTTCAAAAATAAGTAGGCTCTTTTCTTGAAAACCGCTGGCGGCAGTAAATTTCAAAGTGTCGTCGTGCGATGCAGAACATTCCGCGTAAAGCGCACGAGAATGTGAAATTCAGGTATAGGAGATAGATATCCTCTATGATATGATTTTAACTGCTTTTTGCGTGTGGTAGAGCCATGCTGCAGCTATATTAGTAGTATAGTTGGAGCACAAATGGGTCTGCTCGACCGGGGAAAGACCACGCTCTCACAGAATACCAGCGTTAAATAGCAGCTTAACACTGCTGTGTTTCGTATGGTGAGTGTAGAGAACCGGAGACCCTTTTTACTTGAAAAGAGACATTCCATCTTAGTCCCCACGGGTGACAACGCATCTGCAGTTTGATTCTTTATTGAGGATAGATGTAGATGTCTATGGGTCACAGCAACCACTTACCATCAGGTGGGATACGTGCTCGTTTGTCACCCTATCCTATAAAAAATAGTATCTGACGAATTGAGAACCTCCTCCTTTTTTGAACTCGTTTAAAAGAACTAAACTTTCAGTTCTTCCGTTCAGGAGCTATGATGACACAGACAGACACACACACACACACACACACACACACACACACATATATATATATATATATATATATATATATATATATATATATATATATATATATATATATATATAGAAAGGTTCTCGAGTGGCGGCCTCGTACCGGTAGGCGAAGTGTAGGACGTCCCCCCACGAGATGGAGTGACGACCTGGTAAGACATGCAGGAAGTCGATGGATGCAGGTGGCTCAGGACCGTGCTTTGTGGCATTCTTTGGGGGAGGCCTATGTTCAGCAGTGGACTTGTGAAGGGCTGTAATGATGATGATGATGATGATATATATATATACAGACACACACTACAAACGTATAAAACCCCTCTGTTTTCGTCGGTGGTTAAAAAAAGCAGTCCACCTGATGGAAATTTGATGCAGGAGTCATACAGGTGTGTGTCTATGTCTACTCTCGTTTGATAATTAAAATATTTTGGTCACACTGAGGGTGAAGATGGAACAACACCATATGCAACACAGCAGCATTGTGCTATGCTATTTCACTCTGGTATTCTGTGAGATTGGGGCACTAATCCGAAATAATTCTCAGGTACATATATTTCTCGACTTTTTCAAAAAAATTCACCAAGGAGATTCCTTAAGTGTGCCGTAAGCTAATTTTGCGGAAAATTAAAAGTAGATTAAATTAAAAGTAAAAGCATAAAATTACTGAACAAAGAAATAAACAAAGAAACAAAGGACGCGGTTAAACCATGTTCTGTTATTGTTCATTGATATATCATTAAAATGATAATTTATTATTATTATTTTAATTATATTTTTACCTAAACCAATATAGGGGGCAATAATAACTATCTGATATTAATTTTGTAGCTAGTAAAGTATATATTGTGTCCCATATCAGCAAGCTCCTCCTCAAGACGGCTCCGTGGCGCAGTGGCTTAGCAATGAGTTGCCGCGCAAAGGGCCGCGGGTTCGAATCCCGCACGGAATAAGTATTTGTGTGACCTACAAATAATTGTTCCGGGTCTGGATGTTTGTCCTTGTGAAAGTTATGTATGTAAAATGCCCCCACGATACAGGAGACAATCCTAGTGTGGAGGTAACGTTCTTAAAAAAAAGAGAACAAAGAGAGCAAGAATTTGAGAGGACTTTGAAGCATGGAATAGTTCGCCGCGCTTCCAAATGAGACTCAACAGATTTCACATGTCGTAGTTTTTTTTTTAATTTTTGAGAATAGTAAATGGTAGTAACGTAGTAAATAGTTGTTATTTACAATTTTATTGTTGTAGTTGGAAATCGTACTCAGTACCCTTACAGTTACCACTCTTTAATGTTTTATTAGATGTTAAACTTACATAAAAAATATTTAACTATTTTATTTTTAATTAAATTGCAAATTTCTAAACTCAAATAATTTCAAAAAGTCGTAATAGATACGAGTATATGATTTCTTATATTTATTTGCACTTTACACATTAATATAACTAATTTTACGTATTTTACGGGACCTTTGTTAATATAATTACTGCGAAACAAATAAAACTTGAACACGTAACGTACGAAAATAATTATATTATATAAAAAAACGAATATAAATCCAATACAGGTTATACAAATTGAATCAAGGCTGTAGAAATAAAATCAAGGCACCAAATAAAGACCAACCTTTAAATAAATACACTAATAAAACACAGAATAACTTTGGTATCACATCACAAATCGTGTTACACATTATCACGGAAAATTATGTTACATGTTTATCTCGAAAAAACTTTATAAAAATACGTCCGTATCCGTGAAACTTAAGATCACATTGTCTGTGAGTTTCACTTGGTGTCTCATAACTAAGTGAAAGGCGATTCAAGTCAAGCCAGCGAAACGGGTATAGAGTATAGACAGAAAGAGACGGTGGATATCACGTAGGCTGTTCAAGATTCCTTAAAAACCTTAATGAATTCCTGCTAAGTAATAGTATGCTTAGTAATTCACTTAACCATGACGTAACATATGTATGTATACGCCGTGCTACGACCTCCAAAAATATCTTACTTATAATTAGTTTTGAGCACGGATTTGGACCATAATATATTATAGTTATAGTAAATATATTTTTTATGGAAGATGAGGCAAACGAGCATACGGTTAACGAGGCTCTTTCTTGAAGGATCCTAGCTTGTATCGGTCCGAAAAACCCGCTGGCGACTGTAAATTCCACGGTGTGGTCGTGCGAGACAAAAATTTCCGTGCAAATTGCATGGTAGTGGACCGCCAGGCGCCAGCTATCGAGATGATGGCACGAAGAACGACGATATCAGAATTTGAAAGATATGGTGTTATACATTCGAAAATACAATGTTCAATTATGATGTGAAGCGAGGAAAGGAAAGGAAGAAATACTATTTCTCGGTTAGGCGTATTACGAGATAATTTATAAAACATTAAGCTACTAGCCTAACGGCAGGGTGCAGACCGCAAACTCAAAAAGGTCTTGGGTTCAAATTCGCCATTCGAATACGGTCGTGAACCATTCCTAACACAAGCATTTTAAGCTTGCGAGGAGCGGTCAAAGGGAATATTAGTAATGTTTAATAGCATTGCCAGTATTTAAAAAAAATTATATGGCTCCAAGACAGCGGGTCTAATTATATGTTAGATTATCTTATGTCATACACGGCACGTTTTTTTGCAAGTTTGTTTGCAAAGTTTAATTTGACTGGATGATTGATGATGATGATTTCTTTGTTAATTAATGTAGGATAGTTGAGTGGAACAGAACGCAAGTATAAAGTATGAACATTAAAAAAAAAGAAGGGCGTTATGGCGAATTACTCTTTGAAGTTGAAAAGTTAAATCTCTTTATAATTTTCATTTTCCGAACTCATCATAGGTATACCTTTTATACGTGGTAGAGCCACGCTGCAGCTATATTATGGTTGTAGCAGGAATTGCTTGATCGGGTAAGGACGTCCTTTCACAGAATACCAGCGTAAAATAGCAGCTTAATGCTGATGTGTTTCGTATTGTGAGTATAGAGGAACCGGAGATCTTTATTACTGGAAATGAGGCATTACTTCTTAGTCTTCAGGGGTGACAACGCGTCTCCATTTTGATTCTTAATCGAGGACAGATGTTATGTCTGTGGGCCACAACATCCACTTACCATCAGGTGCACTGTGTGCTCGTTTGTCACACCTCTCTCTATATAAAAAACAATAAACGTCCGTTAGTCTCGCTAAAACTCGAAAATGGCTCTACCGGTTTTGATAAAATTGTTTGTATGTGTTTGAGATCCAGAAATTACCAGTGCGAAGCCGGGGTAGATAGCTAGTATCCTATAAAAAATATATACCTATGTATAGCAAACATATACAATAAGACAAACAATGATCCCACAAGTAACCATAGCATATTCGATAAAGAAAAAAGTAGTTACCGCCGACATACTATGCGCTGCTTGGCGCGAGTCATTTTGTTCTGGTCGGGCTTGGTGTCGGGAAAACGTCCATCGTGCTACTCCAATGAGTTTTGGTGAACTTCTATGCAACAGCCGTTAGTAATTATTATTAATACTTTCAAACTTTTTGTAGATTTACTCAGAGTAATAGAGTAAGTAACTGCAATGATCGTCAGTTAGATCTAGTGTTGAGTACACTGGCAAAGAAAGGGGGTGTGAGTGTGCGCGTGGCGGAGGTGCCGCTCGTGCCTGTGGACTGCCACCCACCGCTCGAGATCTCGGTAAGTACAAATACGCATCTGCGCCGGCACTCCGACTCAGCAGGCTTAGCTGCAACAGAAATTAACACATACGCACCACTAGGTTGGAACGTTAATAAAGCTGACTTTTTTGTCATTATATTCCATAATTGCGGCAGCAGATTGGACTCCTATATATGAGTTAGACTTGGAAATGATCTTAAAATATTTTTATAAAATTATCAATTCTGCTATGGATGACTGTGTTCCGAAAAAAAAGCGAAGTCGTGTAAACTCAAGGTACATTTACCCGGAGTGGTACACTGTTGAAATAATTCGCAACATAAAATTGAAGGCTTTGCTGCATAAACGGTACAAGGCCAGTAGATCGAGAACGGAATATAACGCGTTTGCTCGGTGTAGGGCTAATGTAAAGAATATGATAGGACTCGCACAGGAACAATATCAACAACGTGTTCAAAATCAAATGTTGAAAGATCCAAAATCGTTTTGGAATTTTGTTAAATCCAAAAGACGTAAGAAGAGTCCACAATTGATTTTGAAAGACGGGGAAGCGTTGTCTGGTCAGCAGTGTGTGGACGAGTTCGCAGAGAATTCTTATTCTGTTTATAGTTCAGAGCGGCCGGAGTTGGATGTGACGTCCGCTATAGTAGGAGCAGGTAGTGGAAACGGAGCAGCGCGGGTACACTTGGACCAATTACAATTGGCAGACGTATGTCGTGCGCTTAAAGAACTTAAGCCCAAACGGTCTGCAGGACCTGACGGCATTCCGCCTTATATCTTTAAGGATTGTCGGTCAGTACTAGCCAAGCCGCTATTGCATATATATAACAAATGCCTTAAGGCCGCTGTGTTCCCGGAGAGGTGGAAAGTAACATGCGTTGTTCCGGTTCCAAAGGGAGGTTCAGCAGAATCTGTGGATGGGTACAGGCCTGTTGCAGTGTTGTCTTCGCCGGTATTTGAAGCTGCTATTCTTAAGACAATATTCCATCAGGTGAGCACACAACTCTCAGACGCTCAACACGGGTTTAGACCAGGAAGGAGTACAACAAGTAACCGTCTCTGTCAGATGGCTCATTTGGTACCGAGTGGAGACAAGGGGGTACAGACGGATGCAGCCTATTTTGGCTTTAAAAAAGCATTTGACCTAGTAGATCATAACGTGTTGCTTAAAAAGCTAGCAGTTTTTGGTTTTACTCCACATTTACTGCACTTTATTGCAAGTTACATGTCCGATAGACAGCAATATGTGGAATTTGAGGGACATAAGTCAGAGCCATATTTCACGTGGTCCGGGATAAGTCAGGTGAGCGCACAACTCTCAGACGCTCAACACGGGTTTAGACCAGGAAGGAGTACAACAAGTAACCTTCTTTGTCAGATGGCTCATTTGGTACCGAGTGGAGACAAGGGGGTACAGACGGATGCAGCCTATTTTGACTTTAAAAAAGCATTTGATCTAGTAGACCATAACGTGTTGCTTAAAGAGCTAGCAGTTTTTGGTTTTACTCCACATTTACTGCACTTTTTTGCAAGTTACATAGATGTCCGATAGACAGCAATATGTGGAATATGAGGGACATAAGTCAGAGCCATATTTCACGTGGTCCGGCGTAAGTCAGGGCAGTAACCACAGAAGTGGTGAAAGACGCTAGGTGTTTAATGTTTGCTGACGACCTTAAATTGTCTCTTGCGGTAAAAATGGGCATGACTGTGCTATACTACAAAGAGACATAGACAGGGTTGTAAATTGGAGCAAAGACGATCTTTTGCAATTTAACAGCTCTAAGTGTGTGTTAATTAGTTTTTCTCGTGCGCACACTCCTATTTTAAATAACTATCACATTCACGGGCTGCAGATGACAAGGGTTAGAGAAGTTAAAGATTTAGGAGTAACTTTTAATACAAGGCTTACTTTTCATGATCACATCATAAACATCTATAAAAAGTCTTATAGTAATCTAGGATTTATGCTTCGTACGGTCCGAGGATTCACAAACATAAAAGCGATAGTCGCCTTGTATAATACATTGGTACGGAGTCAACTTGAATGTAATGCAGTCGTCTGGGCTCCGCATGAAACTAAGTATAGTCTAATGCTAGAGCGAGTACAGAATAAATTTATTAGATATTTATATATGCGTTATTATGGTGTATACCCATTTAATCCTCTAATGTATCCAACTTTGTTTATCTTAGGTATGGTAGGATATAATGAACTAAGAGTTAGAAGGGAACTTGCGCTCACCTCGTATATTTTTAAAATACTCAGAGGAAAATTGCATAGTGCTGAAATGTTAGGGCATTTAAACCTATATGTTCTTGAGAGGTATGTGTGGCGCCGACGGCAGCCGCGACTGTTGGTGGAGCCGCGCGCTCGGACCAACCTTCTGAGTAAGGCGCCTCTGACGCGCGCACTCCATACTCTCAACTTAATACGAGTAGCTAGTGAAACGGACCTGTTCTGTTGTACTCTGAGTGAATTCACAAAGACAGCATTGCTTGTAATTTGTTACAAAAATTAAAGCATGAAGACAAATCAGTTAGACAGCTACACTATCGCTTTAGGTAATCCTGTAATGATAGTTGTAAGTTTCAGAAATAAATAAATAAAAATAAAAAACTTGAACCGAAATCTATAGGTCAACTCTTCAATACTCAGTATAAGCAGAGAATAAATAATGTATAAGTTAAGCAGTACGTGAGTTTTTTAATAACGTGTGTGCGCCTGCATGCGTTCGTTTACTAGCGGACTTTTCTTATCCGGATTCCAAGGAGAAGATTGCCGTGTAGTGGTGGTGTAACTATATTCACCACCCCATATGTAAACCCCACTGTAAAACTGTAAAACTGTGTAAATTTGTGTTGTGTTAAATAAATTAAACAGTGGTCGAACCACGCAGCAGCTTTTGCTGTCACACGGATCGGCTGGCTCGAACCTGGGTGGTACCACGACCTCACAGAATACCAGCGTAAAGGAGAGGTTTACCACTGCGTTTCGCCCTGTCACGCTATTCATGAATTTTTGCAACATCAGGGGACTTCATTCCAACCTTAACGCTGTCCACTACCATCTAGAGACGGTGAAGCCGGCCTTGCTCTTTTTAACCGAGAGTCAGGTGTCCTCTCCGGCTGATACTTCATATCTCTTTTAACCGGGGTACAAATTAGAACACGACTTTGTGCCCCGGGCTGGAGTTTGCGTATACGTCAGAGAGGTAATGCCGAAACACCACGACCACGTCCAAATGGCTACAGATTCCTTGTTACAGCAGATCCCATCCACAGAGATCGTGATCCTTGGCGATTTTAACGCCCACCACGCCGAATGGCTAGGTTCACGTTCAACCGATCATGCGGGGATATCTGTTTATGACTTTGCTTTGGCATATGGTCTTACACAACTGGTTACTTTGCCTACGTGGATTCCAGACGTAGAGGATCATGTACCTTCCCTGTTAACCTTCTGCCGACCTCTCATCCGGACGGGTATCAGGTTTCCGTCGACGCTTCTTTAGGCTCGTCGGACCATTGTCTTGTCCGGAGTGTGGTGCCACTCACACTAACGTCGCGATTGCATTCTGCAGGCTGACGCCGAGTGGGATAGGATGCGGCCTTTTTTGCATCCTACCCTTGGGTGTGGGTTTACTTCTCGCCGGAAGATGCCAGCGTTGTTGCTAATTCTGTTGCGGATGTGGTACTTCAGGGTATGGAACTTTTATTCCATCCTCAGTGGTGCCCATCGGAGGCAGATTCCAACCATAGTTTGGTCGCTCTTGTAAAATAGCATCACGCTATAAGCAGGACTGCTACCGGGCCTGGGCTGACGCGTCAACGTCTCGGGGTGTAAACACCAGCGCTTTTAAAAAGAAATATAATTCCGCCTCCAGGTCCTTCAAAAGTGTCATTGCCAAGGCAAGGTCTGAGCACATCGGCAGAATTGGCGAGAAACTAGTTCGCCTCCCTTCGGGAACACGTGCACGAGCATTCTGGTCTCTCGCAAAGGTTGCCCAAGGGAATTTCTGTCAGCCATCTCTTCCATCTCTGCACAGTTAGGACGACTCACGCCGTAAAGGAGAAAGCCGATCTGTTAGGCTCTCTCTTTGCGTCCAACCTGACTCTAGACGACGAGGGGAACACACCGCCAACCATCCCGCGGTGTGAATGTTCCATGCCGGATGTGTGGTTTACACAGCGCTCGGTTCGCAAGGCACTCTTCTCCCTGGACGTCAGCAAGTCGAGTGGGCCTGATGGAGTCCCTCCCATTGTGCTGAAGACGTGTGCTCCGGAGTTCACACCGGTTTTAACGCGTCGTTTCCGGTACTCCTACTCCCAAGGCGTAAACCCGAATTCAAGGAAGACAGCTTTGGTCCACCCGATCCCCAAAAAAGATCCGTTCAACTACAGGCCTATCGCTATCACCTCCTTGTTCTCCAAAATAATGGAGTCTATTATAAACTGCCAGCACATGAGGTACCTTGTGGATCACCATCTGATTAGTAACCGCCAATACGGTTTTCGTCGGGGTCGCTCAGTTGGTGATCTTCTGGTCTACCTGACTCATAGATGGGCGGAGGCAGTAGAATCCAAGTAGGAGGCATTGAGCCTTCTTTTGGACATAGCGAAGGCCTTCGATCGGGTCTG
Organism: Parnassius mnemosyne; assembly: GCA_963668995.1. NCBI lineage: Eukaryota > Metazoa > Arthropoda > Insecta > Lepidoptera > Papilionidae > Parnassius > Parnassius mnemosyne. The sequence continues at coordinate 2,570,857 of CAVLGL010000090.1, forward strand.
ACACAAAGCGCTTCTTTTGAAGCTCCTTTAGTATGGGCTTCCCGACAAACTTTGCAATTGGATCACCAGTTCCGTAAAAAAACGGTGCATGCTGTGATTACAAGTCTACGAACGCTGGTGTTCCACAAGGCTGCGTGCTATCACTAACGCTGTTTCTTTTGCATATCAATGATATGTTACAAGCTGGTAGTATTAATTGCTAAGCAGACGACAGCACTGGTGATACTTTATACACCGGCCGTGCCAATATTTCTCGGGAAAATACGCCGAGCCGAGTACCGGGACAAACTTCTGTCTGAGGTCGAGTCTTTGCTGAATAAAGTCTAGGATTGGGGGTGACTAAATCTAGTCCAGTTCAATCCACAGAAGACACAAGTTTGCGCGTTTACCGCTAAAAAGAACCCCTTTGTCGTATCTCCTCAGTTTCAAGACACTCCCCTTGCTGCCTCAGCTAGCATCGGAAATCTCGGAGTCGACATAGCGAATAGTATGCAGTTTCGTGGTCACTTGAAAGGAAAGGCCAAATTGACCTCTAAAAAGCTTGACGTGCTCAGCAGAGTGAGACAGTATTTCATGCCGGCACATCGCCGGGGCACCCCAGTGCCAGCTTCTTCCATTTGACCTTACCATCAGGTGAGCCGCATGCTCGTTTGCACCCTCTTCTATAAAAAAATAAATAAATATCATCCCGTATGTGTCGGGCATAATGCGACAGAGGGAAACAAAACTAGAGATGGACAGCAGGGTCTTCCTAATAACGACTAAAATAAAAAAAATATGCGTGAGTGTCGTGGAACACTCAGTTGGAACGAAGTTCCTTTCGTAGTATATTATTAATGATAATCGTATTATATTATTGATTGACAAATACAAATCAATTAATTACTAGCGTCTATTAAAATGAAGCGTCATTTAAAGTAAAAAATTAAAACAATTGGTAAATCCAATTATGAATGCCTTAAGCCAATTAAAAAAAAATTACGTGTAACATGATTATAAGTAAAATTTTTAAAGAAGTTTAATTACACACAAGTTTTCATTAAAAACCTTATAATTATTACTATACTTCCAATTTTCCGATAATTTTATGACAAATTTAAATTAAAAAAAAATATGCACGACTCATAAGATCGTGAAAAAATAAAAAATTAATTGTAAGCGAGGCCAAACTGGGCACTCCTAGTTCTACTATTCGAATAGTAGCAATGACCGAAGTACATCTTCAGGTCACTCTATCAAGACTGGAGGTAAGCCTCATCATAACTAACAAAACGAGGCCAAGCTCGGCATACCTTGTTCTACTCTTCGAGGAGTTCCAGTAGCATTCGCTGAAGTACACCTTCAGGTCACTCTATCAAGTAATTTACGGAATTTTGGAATTTCTAAGCCGAAAATTATTAATAATAACTAAACAATACAAATTTAAACTGTCATTTACATTCTATGGCATCCCACATGATAGATGAAGATATTAAAAAATAGATGGAGTTTGTGGCGGCGCTGTCCATCGAAGTCTAAATCGCACTAACAAAGTTCAGAAGTTAAAGCAGAATATATAGAATAGCTCCGAACTACCCTATTGGAGTGTTAACCGCTCCCCGGGCTGAACACCTTGCCCGGCGGGAGATCTCCCCTTTTCCTTCCACCGCTATAATGACCAACTGACGTGATATGAACACGCAACCAACAACCTTCGGAAACTACAACTTCAAAACCTTCGTCATCATCCTCAAGTACCCCATTCATTCGCTCCCGAGCAGATATTGTCTGCAGTCTTCCCATTCTGCAAGCCATCAAGCTTTACAAAGGTTCATCGCAGCACTGGAATAATAATGCTTCCTGTTCCTTCAAGCTACTCTCTGCGCTACAGTGTTCGGCACGGCTCTGAGCCTTACTGCTCGCCTCTGCTTCACGGCACAGATTACTTGCCTTCTTCTTGACTCACCCCAGACAAGGCAATCCCTGGCACATTGCTCCGGCTTATTGTTCTCACCGGCATCACTTGCAAGTGCGTAGCATGCATTACACACCGGCATATCATTCGCACCGACGTCACTTGCCCACACAGCATGCATACCCCACCGGCATTAAGGATGCACCGGTAATCGGATTGCACTATCGACCTCCGGTCTGAGCAGGGGGGTGATGTGGCGGCGCTGTCGTCGCGCCACAAGTGAAACACATCGAAGTCTAAATCGCGCTAACAAAGTTCCGAAGTTAAAGCAGCATATATAGAATAGCTCCGAACTACCACCACTCGGAGCGTTGGCTGCTCCCCGGGCAGAACACCTTGCCCGGCGGGAGATCTCCCTTTTCCTTCCACCGGCCACAAGTTTAACAATTGATATTTTCAAAAGTTACCCTGTTTACCCCTCCCTGTGGACTTGGATAAATCTACAACATAAGCCACTAAAACCATTATTTTATGTATAAATAGCAATTAATAAATTTAAAAAAAAAGAAGTTCAACAATCATTTTTTTTGACAATATGCTTTTTATATTATTTATATGTTCATTGTGATTTTTAGATACGATTTTACTGAACTGAAAAATGAAACACTGACTTTTTTATGTAAAAAGGATGTCAATGAAATACGTGTGCCTGGTTATGTCTATCTGGCTATGTCTTTAATTTGACAAATTATTTTTATATATATTTTTTTTATAGGATAGGGTGACAAACGAGCACACAGTCCACCTGATGGTAAGTGGTTACTGTGACCCATAGAAATCTACAGCTATCCTCAATAAAGGCTCAAGATGCAGATGCGTTGTCACCCGTGAGGACTAAGATGGAATGCCTCTTTGCCAGTAAAAGGGGTCTCCGGTTCTCTACACTCACCATACGAAACACAGCAGCGTTAAGCTGCTATTTTACGCTGGTTTTCTGTGAGAGCGTGATCCTTCCCCGGTCGAGCCGACCCATTCGTACTACAACTATACTACTAATATAGCTGCAGCATGGCTCTACCACGTAACAAAATATGTGAAAAATATATGAAACAGACTAGCTAATTTACCGTCCACCTGATGGTAGCTGGCTACTGCTACCATCAGGTCCACGGACACATACAGTCAACTTCAAACAAAGAAGGCTAAAGGTGCGGCACATCTGAGAAATAAGATGAAATACCTCAGAGCCTTTATACCAGAAACAGAGACAAGTTAGCAGTACCAGTTACTCGACTCCACCGAGTCAGTAATTCATTCTTATGACGATTTTTACGCTTTACAACAAAATCTCAGAAAACATACACAATTTGGCCTGCTCAATATTCAAAAACTTTATTAAACTAAGTTTGTGTACAAAGGGTTATTTTAATATGACGGAATTTATGGATAACAATAACCCCTGGGAATGAGGTGATCGATACCAGGCTACTTCTAATTTGTTTTGTGTTGTTAATTGTGTAACATACATGTTTGTAAGCTGATTTTTTTTAAATCCCGATGGGTTTTTTGCTGGTTCTTCCCAGTACATACTTGTTTTTCCGAACCAGTGGTATTTAAACATAGAGTGACTTTCAATAAGTATTATTTATAACTAACTGACCCGGCAGATGTTAATCTGCCCTTACTGCTTGGTGGCGCGATGGGCTTCGTTTTCGCACACACACTTTTCTATAGATTTATTATAGGCATAACTAAATCCTCTTTAGGATTAATGAAACCATTACCAGCCATAACGACAATAAACTTAAAGAGAATAGGAAAAATATAACCCCTTTATTACTCTCCCGTAAGCGGGTAAAAAGGTGCCTATATAATGATTTTTTATATTTAAGCGAACACTACACATTGAGTAATACTACTTTTACGGATTCTATCGCGTTTATTCGTTCCCGACGTTTCGGGTGATTTACAGCACCCATGGTCACGGAGGACTGCAAAGCACCCGAAACATCGGGAATTAATAAAAAAAATAAGTTAATTAAACGCGATAGAATCCGTAAAAGTAGTTTTACGAGTATTCAAAGTTCCCTATATGTTATACACTGTAATTTATTATCTATATACAAAATTTCATGGAAATCTGTCCAGTACTTTTTGCATGAATTGTGAACACACAATTTTTCTACAGTTTTATTATATGTAATAGATTTACATTGAATTAAAAAGTTTCTGTTCTGTTTCTGTTCCCTGTAATGAGGGCTAATAATTTTCTGCTCACCAGATGTCGCTAGTTGACTCTGAGGTAAAGTTTTTTGTTACACTATGTAATTGAAATGAGAAGTTGGTTTTTAATAAAAGTTTACCGGGTTTCAAGAGTATTATATTAATACACAAAACAATGCCTCAGTGGTTTGTTCTTTAATTCTTTGCACATGTTTAACTTTTTTTTTAATTTTTCTTCTTTCATGAATATCTGTGGTTAAATTTATTTATTTTTAATCTTAATAATATAAAATGCAGCTAATAGTACAGAAAGAAACAGTAACCTTTATATTTTTCGAACAAATTAACTTCCCCACTGTGAAATCTGTCAAATATTATACCTCACCTTTAAGTGGCGCCACCCTGGTGGCAGAAAAAGTCGTGGATGCCCTCAATATGCACCTTTCTATACGCTTCAAACCAGCGAGTGCAGTGCAAGTACTGCTATTTCATAAATATAGTTAAGAGAGCGGTACCCAGACGAACCCCTAGGCGAATAGTAAACCATACCATCTATTAAAATATTAATACAATATGTCGCCGCAGCTATATTATGGTTATGCACGAATGGCTCGGCTCGACAGGACCACGCTCGCACAGAATACTAGCGTAAAACAGGAACTTAATACTGCTATGTTTCGTATGGTGAGTTTAGAGAACCGGAGATTCGTTTTCCTGGGAACGAGGCATTTGCATTTTGATTCTTAATCGAGGATAAACGGGCCACAGCATCCACTTACCATCAGGTGGACTGTGTGCTCGTTTATCATCCTTATTCTATAAAAAAAAAACTTAAGACCACATATCTAAAATGTTATAAAATCCACAACGAGGGTGTCCGCAAAAGAACAAATATAACTGACTTTGGATAGACTCGATAGATGCAGGTAGTTCAGGGCTATGTTTAGTGGCAATCTATGGAGAAAGCCTTTATTCATGTTGAGATTATCAATTTGACTATGATATGTTCTTTAATGTATACTAGGGATCCGCCCCTTCGCACAGTTGAGTTCTGGATATCGAAAACAGCTCCACCTACTGGGTCCAATTGTGAATTATAACCATTCTCTAATCAACCTTATCAAACACACCTGGATGATTGACGGTCCACCACTGTGCGATTTAGAAGATGTTTTCTTCCTCGCACAACTTCCTTGTGGAATAGTTTACCACCAGCGATTTTTCCGGTCCGATACGACTTAGGGACCTTCAAGAAAAGAGCCTACTCCTTTTTAAAAGGCTGGCAACGCATCTGCAATTCCTCTGGTGTTGCATTTGTTCATGGGCGGCGGTAGTCATTTACCATCATTTTAACCGTATGCTCGTTTGCCCCCTCTCCTATAAAAAAAATTATCAAAATCGATCCAGCCGTTTAGGAGGAGTTCAGTCCCATACACACGGACAGAAGAACTACATCATATATTATAATATGCATGTATTCCTCTTGAATCATTCTGTCAATAGACAGATCACTAAAATAAAACTATCAAAATCCGTTGCATACTTTAAAAGATCTTAGCTTACAGACGGCGGAAAGCGACGTTGTTCTATACCATGTAGAGATATGCGTAATATTAGTGAGATCGGTTTTCATTAGAATAATGGTGACAAACGAGCACACAGTCCACCTGATTGTAGGTAGATGCTGCCCATAGACATCTGCATTTATCTTCGATTAAGAATCAAAATGCAGATGCGTTGACACCCCTGAGAACTAAGTTGGAATGCCTCGTTTCCAATAAAAAGATCTCTACAGTCACCATACGAAACACAGCAGCGTTAATCGTATTCTTAAGTATATTCTATGAGAGCCTGGCCCTACCCTAGTGGAGCTGACCGCTAGCTAGCTCTGCAAAAACACATAGTTAAATATATTTGAAATAATAACAGCTATTTTAACAGATTTGATAGACCGTGAACTTTTATCTTCTTCGTTTAAACGTTACCTCCATACTAGAATTTTGTCCTGAATCGCCGAGGCAGTTTACATACATAAATTTCACAAGAACAAACATCCAGACTCGGAACGATTATTTGTTGACCATACTATTACTTATTCCGTGTGGGCTTCGAACCCTTAACTCATTGCTAAGCCACTCATATTTCGGAAATTTGGAGCAATTAGTCCAGCTTATATCGTATCATTTATCATCATCATTACAGTCCTTAACAATTACACTACTAAACGTAGCCCTCCCCCAAGGAACTATATTTATATTGTATATTATGATGGTATTTAAGTCCAGTTTCCATTTCAGAAACGTAGACCAATTAAATCTGCCAATACATTCGAACATTAAATACAATCGGTATCATGGAATGGCAAGAACGCGGCCCGGGAATCGAAGGCTGGTTGGAACGGTGTGGATTACAATACAGTATTTTTATAGTTAGTGAGTCAACGCCACTGGAATAGCGCGCGGCGTTACAACAGCGCGGGCGGGTGACGTCGGTAACTGTACGATGACAAATTAATTATGGACTTGCATACATCGAATCTTGCTGCAGTAGCAATGGATCGAAGTTTCTTAAATGAATAGAATCAGACGATTCTTTACGAAAATCCATTATATATTTACGTGGTAGAGCCATGCTGCAGCTATATTAGTAGTATAGTTGTAGCACGAATGGGTCGGCTCGACCGGGAAAGAACCACGCTCTCACAGAATACCAGCGTAAAATAGCAGCTTAACGCTGCTGTGTTTTGTATGGTGAGTGTAGAGAACCGGAGACCATTTTTACTGGAAACGAGGCATTACATCTTAGTCCTCACGGGCGACAACGCATCTGCATTTTGATTTGTAATCGAGGTTAGATGTAGATGTCTATGGGCCGCAGCAACCACTTACCATCAGACGGACTGTGTGCTCGTTTGTCACCCTTATCATGTAAAAAAAAGATTAAAGATTGGAAAAATTTATAATCTAAAATCCCGCCCTCGCGACCGCCTTAGCGCATCTTAACTAATAAATTTTTAACATCTTTAAGAAGAAAGCTTCTCTAGTGGCAGGCTCATACTGAAAAGCACACCGGGAGATTCTACTAGATGGACCCAACCTAATGAAACATGCAGAGTCGATGAATGCAAGTACCAGAGCTACCGTGCTTTTATGGCAATCTATGGGGAAGAGGCCTATGTACTTCTTCTGGCTTATGATTTTTCTTCTTACAATCTTCTTCTTCTTGCAGTATTCAGCAATAGGCTGTAAAGATGATAATAATACTTCGGACGCCTTAATAACATCATGGCTAATGAAAAAAAAATAAGACCAAATTCTCTGAACGGTAACAGACATGGTAGTGGCTCTACGCTCATAAAATTCGCAAATATATAAATATATAATAAACAGTGCCAGCTCCTTCCGACCGCATCCAGCGCAGTGCGGCTCGAATCGTCGACGACCGAGCCCTTTCCGATCGGCTCGATTCATTGACACTGCGATGAGATGTTGCATCCCTTTGCATTTTCTTTCGCATCTACCACGGGGAGTGCTCTGAGGAATTTTTCGGATTAATCCCAGCCGCCAAATTTCATGAACGCACATCGCGGCAGAACTCTCGATACCATCCACACCATCTGGATGATTGGCGGTCCACCACTGTGCGATTTAGAAGATGTTTTCTTACTCGCACGACCTCCTTGTGGAATCGATTACCATCAGCGATTTTTCCGGACCGATACGACTTAGGGATCATCAAGAAAAGAGCCTACTCCTTTTTAAAATGCCGGCAACGCATCTGCAATTCCGCTGGTGTTGAGGTTGTTTATGGGCGGCGGTAGTCACTTACCATTAGGTGAGCCGCATGCTCGTTTGCCCCCTCTCCTATAAAAAAAAAACTTTTGCGCTTAGTATGGTTTTTTTTAAAGAGTAAGGGTGACAAAAAAAACACACAGTCCACCCAATGGTAAAAATAAATGGTCCAGCCATTTCGGAGATTAAGCGGAACAAACAGGCAGACAGACAGACAAACAGGCAACATTTTAAAATTGTTTTTTGTTTTAATTATCGTATATACCTTCATATTCATGTAGTAATAAGCTTTTATTTTGGCATTACAAACAGACACTTCAATTTTATTTATTTGTTTATGTATAGATTTCAGTATCAGTGTTTGAAATGGAGAGGACTCTACGTCTAGTGTATTCCATAGTTTTTCTTTGAATCTCTCTTGACCCGAAGCTTTAATAGGCCCCTATATGTCTAAACTGGCATGCAAACTTAGTTACAGCTCTGGAGCATACACAAATGTTGTATGAGATTTTAGTTATTTAGGCGAGGATCGAAACCTTGCGCTTAGTCAATGCGCTACCGAACTGTCAATTTTAAAACATATAAGTTTATGACAAATCAAATAGCAATATGTATATGGTTTTTTTTCGACATAGGCCAACGGATTAGTAAGCTGAAGTGGCCATGGGCCGGCCATATAGATCAAAGAACCGACAACCGATGGGCAAGAAAGGAGTGGCGGTCTCGTACCGGTAGGCGAATTGTACGGCGGCCTCCTACTACATAGAGTGACGACCTGGTAAGACATGCAGGAAGTCGATGGATGCAGGTGGCTCAGGACCGTGCTTTGTGGCATTCCTTGGGGGAGGCCTATGTTCAGCAGTGAGCTTGTGAAGGGCTATAATGATAATCTATACAAATAAATAAAATTGAAATGTCTTTTTGTAATGTCAAAATAAGAGCTTTTTACTAAATGCATATGAAAGTAAATACGGTAGGTACTCATAACAAAAATTTTTTTCGTAATTTTTAAAATTTTTGTCTGTCTGTTTGTTTCGGCTAATCTCAGAAACGGCTGGACCGATTTCGACGAAACTTTCACTAGCCGATAACTGATGTTATAAGGAGTAACTTAGGCCACTTATGTTTTGGAAAAAGCATTAGGATTCCGCGCAATATTTATTTATTTATTTAACAAGTACACTTACAATATACATATATGACATTGTCACAAAAACTTACACACTTTTATATTTTCTGATATGCATATCAATTACAAGTGTGCATAAGATTTACAGATTGAGTCGTGCAACTTAATTTAGAATTAATTTGAGGTAGGAAAAACATACAATCAATGCAATAAAATGAGAAATAATTTAAGTAAATTATGTTACTAAATAGGTAAAAAAATCAAATGAAAAAAAAAAGAAACCATGTTCAATTATTGGGAAAAAAAATGGTAAATATTGTACTCTCTTTAGAAGTATGTACATTTTTAATTTAAGTATAAAATAGATTCTATTAAAAATATAATTTTTAAAAGGAACTAATTAACTAGGCGATAAATCCCTAGTAAGTTTAATTTTGAAGGTCTTAAAAGAGTCGTGAAATATATCGATGCTAGGTATGGTTTTAGTTATTTCGTTTTATTTGCCACATATACGAATATAATTAAAACCCTAAATTACACGCGGGTGAAGTCGCGGTGAACTGCTAGTGATAAATAAAATTATATACCATTGTCAATTTAGCAATTTCATCCAACTTTTTTCTTCAATGTTTAAAAGCCAAACATTTTTTTTTTTATAATTTTGCTTTGAAAATTTGTAGCATAAAGTAATTTTAATATTGGCTACATTAGAATCAAAGTGTTATAATAAAAGAAATTCAATAATGATGATTCCCTCATATCAGCTGTGACCCAAAAAGTTCCAACGACTAAGATCCCTGACAACTAAAACAGTCCACCGCCAGGTAGCTGATTATTTTTAAATCACATAACGGCCAGAACTCAGCGGCCGAACCGGCTGGCGGACTAAACAGTTCTGATGCCGATTTGCTCCCTGCCTATCGCATTGACCGAACTATATATGGAATCGTTGGAACATCTTCTATCCGGTGGAAGGGACTGGGAGAGGGGGGAAAAGTCTGGACGTCGAAGCGGGAACGAAATCTCGGAGTCAGGGTGAGACTGCCGAACGGTACAGTCTCTCTTTCGTGGATCCAACAAACAACACAATGGTAAGTGGATACAGTGAACACAAGTGTACACAAGTGATACAAGTGACGTGTTAAGTGTAAGCGGAGGACGTTGATACAAGTGAAAATTTCCACAATCTCCAAATGTACGAACATCGACGTGTCGGAATATATCATTAAATATTAAATCAGTATTGGTGATAATATATTTAAAAAAAATTAGTTTTGGTAAAAATGTGCAAATAATAAAAAAAAACTAATTAAATAAACTAGAAAACATAATATAACCGTGACGCGAAGCAAGGTACATCATTAACACAAAACAACAATTTTATTAAACTGGTTCAACTATACCTAGACTTATCGATAAAAAAAATTAAAAATGAAGTAGAAAAAAAACTTAAACAAACCTTTTTTATTTATCAACCGACTTCAAAAAAGGAGGAGGTTCTCAACTCGTCGGTATCTTTTTTTTATGTATGTTCACCGATCACTCGAAGACACCCGAACCGATTTGAAAAATTCTTCTTTTGTTTCAAAGCGTATACTTCCCAGGTGGTCTCATTTAAATTTTATCGAAATCGGTTGAGCGGTTTTTAAAAAATCAACAATAAATTTTATTCATATAAACATAGGTCGGTTGTACAAAATTTTAAATTTACTACTTGTTTATTTATTAGATTTCACTGATTTGACAGATGTTTTGCAATGTAATTCGAAATAGCATGCAAATTGACGTGGGTAACACATATAAGTGAAACTTATAATATAATCCAATACAATACAAACAGACTAAAACAAATAAGATCATAAATAAAATAAAGTAACTATCTTTATTTTATTTCTTTAAAAAAATATTTTAATTATATTTAATAAATAGGTCCCTAATGTCATAAAATCGATTTAGGGTTAAGCCAATAATTTTTTTCTAAATAAATTTTTATTATGCGATTTGATGTCATTTGGTAGAAATTATGTTTATTATAAATTAGAACATGGTTAAACTGCTTTTACTATATATATTAATCGCGGTACACGATTTTTTTTTTTCAAATACAATTAATAACATAAAGTTGTAAATGTTTTTATTTAAATAAATTTGTTTTCTGTAAACCAATTATAAGGACATTACAAATAATAAAATCATCTATAACTAAGTTGGCAACATTCGATTAAAATACACCAGTGTACGCTAAAGAAATGAGAGCAGCTAATTCTATTTCTGCATCGCTGTACGTAATGGGCGCCGCCGAAGTGGAAGCTGATATTGTGAGCTAAATTTAAAGGCGTTTGGAGTAACGCCTAAACGGGAGGCACGCGCTGAAATGCAATCACACTGATCGATTATCGAGACAATTAATAAACCTCAAAGTGATGATGATCGATTATTTAGATATTCATAAAAACTCCAAGTATGTTTACTGTAACAATTCCAAAAGAAATTATAATGATAATTTCTGTTTTTTTTTTTTTACTTTTGCATACGCATAAATCAAAATCTTAAGAAATAATTATAATAATAACATTTTAGGCAAAGGTTTTTTTTTTAATATGGTGTAAAAGCAGTTGGCATTTAAATTTTCTAATTCTATAAATCTTACTTCCAATTACTGTTTTTTTTTTTCAATTACTTTTAAAGAGATAATATAACTTGAAACCAGGCCATTAATAAAAAGTACGTAATTAAAAAAAAAATCTAAAACCAAAATTACATTCTTCAAGTCAATGAATGGTTATTGTTTTGTTTTGTTAATAGGGCCTCATTTAATTCTGTTACTAATACTGAATTCAAAATATTTGTAAATCAAACCATAAACTATTAGAGGTTACGTCTGATGGATTTATTTTCAACTTGAAATAAATATTATTTATCTTGAAACACAAAATAAAAGCAATAAAACTAAGAAGTACTTAAGAATGTTAAGATAAAAATAAATCAAATGACGTCAGCGGAATTTTACCTGATAAGTTAAAAAGGTTAAATCGTAATGAATGTCATATCTTGGGCAACATTCTGATGCATTATAGAAAAAGTAAAGTTTATTGGTCCAAGAAGTGGCGAATTTGTTGTGAAGAAAAGTGAAAGAAAATAAAAAAGAAAACAAAAGACAGAAACCAATAGTAAATAGGTTTTTATTACGCGCATTGGCAATACTATTTAGGGCTTGTAATAAGTTAAAAACTGTTCAGATTTCTACTTCGTAAATTAAATTACACAATTAATTTTTAATTTTATCTACAATATTAAAAACTATGATAATAAAAAAAAACTAAAACTAGAAACTTAATTATCATATAGTCCTACTCCCCGCGGTATCGTGCCAAGAACGCTGGCTGCGTTTCCCCGCTGAATGGCTATAATTAATAATTAATTTTGAATTGATTTACAATGGTCAAAAAGGAGAGTATCACATGTTCTTCCTTCGCAGGCGGATAAGGAAAAGAAGATAAAGAAGAAGAAGGCGCCAAAGGAAGAAGCGCCCGCAGAAGAGGCGCCAGCCGCAGCGCCTGCAGCTCCCGCCGCACCCGCTGCTGGTGACCGCCAGTCCTCGCGTGGCAGCCGCAAGGCCAAGCGCACCGGCTCCAATGTCTTCTCTATGTTCTCACAGAAGCAGGTCGCCGAATTCAAAGAGGTAATGATTATTGCGGCTTCTATAATATCCATCTTCTTGATACTCTTCAATTGATTTGTCTGCTTATGACCTCTCTTAGATTTAAAAAATATTGTTTGTGCTTTGAATTTCGAAATCATTTTTCGTAATTTTTTCAAACTTAATCTTTTTTTGGAGCAGACATTACTTAATAGAATATTGAAAATTCCTGTTATTGGAAACGTTGATGGTTTTGGAACATGAATCACAAACATAAATTCAAATGCTGTAAAACAAGCCAATACGCTATGCGTATATCTCAACAATGTAAACCACATTGCTTACGTCAATCAACTCAATATCCACTTCTCGTTGTTTCGTTCTAGTTATATCTATTTAGTAAACATTACACACGTTTCAGTGTTGACATATATCAACTTCTATAAATTAAACAATACATTTTTATTTTGTACGCAGGCCTTCCAGCTTATGGACCACGACAAAGACGGTATCATCGGAAAGAACGACCTCCGCGCCACCTTCGACTCTCTCGGCAGGCTGGCCAGCGAGAAGGAGCTCGATGACATGGTCAACGAGGCTTCTGGCCCCATCAACTTCACCCAACTTCTCACCCTCTTCGCTAACCGCATGTCCGGTGGCTCTGACGAGGACGATGTCGTCATCAACGCCTTCAAGACCTTCGACGAGGAGGGTAAAATCGACTCGGAAAGGTTGAGGCACGCGCTCATGACCTGGGGCGACAAGTTCTCCTCCGACGAGGTTGACGAGGCCTACGACCAGATGGAGATCGACGACAAAGGCTTCATCGACACCCAGAAACTCATCACCATGCTCACCGCCAGTGCTGAAGAAGAGGAGGGCGGCGAGGCCGCGTAGATAATTCCATCAAAATTGAAACACCTAAGCCAGGAGCTGCAAGCAGTCACACCCGGTCCATTCGGTTCCGACAGAACGGATTAAATTTAAAGTGAACCGAAATATGTTTTATTTTAATTTAAATTATCTATGTAATTTATTGTTTCCATTTTTTTATTTATATATAATGAAAATATAGTTATACTATACCAACATGGTGTAATAATATCCCCATAGTAATCTGGAAATAAAAGTATCAAAACATTACGCCTGAATATAATAGCATTAAACATAGGTACAAACATAACGCATAGGCATACCTGTGTGTGACATCAACATCTTCAGCAGGACAAAAAAGTTATAAATTATATACGTATTATCTCAAATAATGAATAAAAGGAATCATCATCATTACAGTCCTTCACAAGTCCACTGCTGAACATAGGCCTCCCCCAAGGAATGTCACAAAGCTCGGTCCTGAGCCACATGCATCCATCGACTTCCTGCATATCTTACCAGGTCGTCACTCCATCTAGTGGGGGGACGCTCTACACTTCGTCCGCTGGTACGAGGCCGCCACTCGAGAAACTTTTTTCCCCATCGGCTGTCGGTTCTTCGAGCTATATGGCCGGCTCATTGCCACTTCAGCTTACTAATCCTTTGGGCTATGTCGCTCACTCTGGTTCTACTGCGAATATCCTCATTTCTAAGTTTATCACGCAGAGAAACTCCGAGCATAGCCCTCTCCATAGCTCGCTGAGCGACCTTGAGCTTCCTCATCCGGCCAGCAGTGAAGGACCACGTCACACACGCACTGGTTGTACAGTCTTGTTTTCAAGTTTTGATGTATACCTGACGAGAAGATGTGCCGTAATTTCCCGAACGCTATACAACCGAATTGAATCCGTCGATTGACCTCTCGGTCGAAGTTAGACTTACCTAGTCGGACTATTTGTCCCAGGTAAACATACTCATCAACAACTTCGAGCTTAGTGCTAAAATAAAGGAATACACAATTTTATTTGCTGTGTTTCATCTGACGATACTCTTAACGTTATCGTTACGTATTATTAAGTTATAGGTTATTACATAAAAACAATAATAAATATTAATACAACTACATACACTCTTTTGCAAAGAAGTATTACCTCCGTTATTTTATGACTTCTTTTCATGACATGTAACGGATCCTTTATTTGAAAATTCAAATTTTAACTTCTGCAAAGTTTTAAGTCTAATTCTAGCTTTTTAAAAACTAAAAGGATGCTTTGTGCCTGTATGTGAGTGCGGGTGTGTGCGGACGTAAGTATGTAAAAAGAGACTGATGATATAGTCTCCAAGCCAAGCGTACCTACTAGATTAAAATCAATGCCACAATTAGCAACCAAATGATATATTTGATCGCGGGAGCAGATGGAATCACACCCACATTAATTTTTTTTAGATTAGGGTGACAAATGAACACACAGTCCAACTGATGGTAAGTGTGTGCTGCAGCCCATACACAAATGCAAATGTGTTGTCTCCTCTAAAGACTTAGATGGAATGCCTCGTTTCCAGTAAAATGGGCCTCCGGTTCTCTATACGCACCATGCAAAACACAACAGCATTTAGCTGCTATTTTATGCTGATATTCCGTAAGACCGTGGCCTTTCCCGGTCGAGCCAACTCATTCGTGCTGTCACCATAATATAGCTGCAGCATGGATCTACCACGTCATAATGATTACGTAATATTAAAAAATGTGCCGTGTGGTGATTACGTAGGAAAATCCACCAACCAATTTCGCCACGAGATTGCCGTAAGGGGAGACAACGGGAAATGGCAATGACAAACGAGCACACAGTCCACCTGATGGTAAATGGTTGCTGTGGCCCATAGACATCTACATCTATGAAATGTAGATGCGTTGCCAGCCGTGAGGACTTAGAAGGAATGCCTCTTTTCCAGTAAAATAGGTCTCCGGTTCTAGCACTCACCATACGAAACACAGCAGCATTGAACTGCTATTTTACACTGGTATTCTGTGAGAGCGTGGTCCTTCCCCGGTCGAGTCGACCCATTCGTGTTACAACTATACTATTAATATAGCTGTAGCATGGCTCTTCCACGTATGTGGAGGTAACGTTTAAAATTAACATAACCTTTTTCCGCAGTAACTTTTACAGGGTAATGGATAGGAAAAGAATATAATAAATAACAACCGCGTGATCTCGTGGTCATATGCACACCAACTGCTGCGACGTGGACCCTGGTTTTGTATTTTTTTTTATAGGAACAGGGTGACAAACGAACACACAGTCCACCTGATAGTAAGTGGATGCTGTAGTCCATAGACATCTACATCTATCCTCGATTAAGAACCAATCCGCAGACGTGTTGTTACCCCTTAAGACTAAAAGGGAATGCCTCGTTTCCAATAAAAAGGGTCTCCAGTCCTCTACTCGCACCATACGAAACACAGCAGCAATATACTGCTATTTTACGCTGGTATTCTGAACGGAAGGAAGATGGCGTAGAATATATATTTTTTTAATTAAACTGTAAGTCAATTAATTGCTCCTTAAATGCTCCCTTAGAATCCGTAATTGCTCCACGTCTATTGCTATTACTTGTTTTATAATTTTTTTTTTTATTAATTAATTATGCTATAAACCATAAAATATCTACTATTTTAAATTAAACTGTCTGCCAACTAAACTAAACAGCTAATAGTTTTTTTTATTTATTTATTTATTTGCTTTTTAAGGGAAACATACAGTACAATAATAAATTACATAATAAAACATATAAAAGTAATCCTAAGAACCAATGAAGTTTCCACAGATATCTAATACATAATAAAAGCTTGCCACCACAATATTATGTTGTATAAAATTAAAATATAAAAGAATAAAACTAGCTAAATGGTATTCATAAATTAAAACATTAAGTAGTTGTGGAATAATAACGGTTTCTAAGAGAGCATGTAAGGAGCAATTAATTGCTGTACAGTTTAATTTGTGTGAACTTAAATATAATTATTTACTATGCTTTAAAAATAATTCCATAAACTAATTCGTAAAAATATTGTGGTGGCACGGAGAAATGTTACTAACGAGAACCTACTTTACAATTTTTTTCTACCGCGAATATTACATGTTATCGTGTTTTCCTTATATGCAATTCAAGATAATATAGTAAAAAAATATATACAAATTTGTTTCGTAATCTATAAAACTTAAAGAAGTATGTGAAAAAGAAAAACCACCAAATTTCCGAGGTATCACCAATGGCTATGGAAAATTTCTTAGGTTTCGGTAGGGTTTGAACTCAATTCGCTCACGTACTATAGACTTTAAGACGTGTGCTGGTACCCTGAGTTTCATCAGCTCAAATATGAAGATACATCTGCGAGTTTATAGTATATCACTCAAGATGTAGTCAAAAGTGACTTTTAGCACTTACGTGGAACATGTTTTATTGTAGAATAAATCTACTAAAATCACAAGTCAAAGAAAATTTATTTAGTGTTATTATCATTCATCCATTACAGCTCTAAAAAGTTCACAGCTGAACATCAAGGACGGACCCAGGATTTATTTCTGGGAGGGGCACATGGGCCATTATTCTAGTATTTCTCACAGTGTTGTACTATGCTGTTTTTGGGATCAATTCTTCGTCAATGAAATACACGAATAACTATAAAAATACTTGTGATAAAAATTAAATAATGACAAATTACATGGTTACTAGAGATAGCTTTTTATGTTTTCTGCTGAAGATATCAAGTACTTCTTCAGCATTCATCTTCGTAGCAATCTCTTTCTTCTCTTTCTTTATGAATCTGCATTAAGCCCAGTCCACTTAGACAATTTTCTCTCATACTGCTGTGAAGATATGTCTTGTCAAAAAATTGCTCGGCAGTGCTGGTTGTCACATAAAACGTGTACAATAATTGGCACAAAGTTCTTATATTTGGCAGAAGTGTTGCTCTTTTATAGGCATTTGCTGCTGTTCTGAGGATATTATCTCTCATCTGTTGCCAAATGTGTAACACGCCCTTCGAAGCTAAAAAATAAAGTATCTAATCCTTGTGTACTTCAGCACCCTGCAAAACATCTTCTATATCTTCATCGATTAAGTTATGGGATAGCAACTTTTGCAGCTCCCCTACTATTTGCAGCTGAGCTCTGGGAAACCTAAAGGAATTTTCATAAATCTATACAAATAAATAAAATTGAAGTGTCTGTTTGTAATGTCAAAATAACAGCTTTTTACTGATTGCATATGAAAGTATAAACGGTAATTATAACAAAAACACAATCTTTCACATTTTTGTCAGTCTGTCTGTCTATCTGTCTGTCTGTTTGTTCCGGCTAATATCCAAAACGGCTGGACTGATTTTGACGGAACTTTCACCGGTAGATAGCTCATGTTATATGGAGTAACTTAGGCTACTTATATATTACACGCGGGCGTAGTCGCGGGGAACCGCTAGTAAATAATAAAGAGGAGGAATATACACTGAGATTGGGTAATATTCTTCAACACAACAACTTTGGTATACAATAACGAATCAAAAGCCGACTGTGGAAGCTGATGACAATCAATCCACGACTGAATTATCAGTAGCTTACGACGTTAGCATCAAAAGAATTTGACTCAAATTAGCAAGGTATAAAAGTTTAACAAATGGGTGCCGCACGAACTCAAGGATCGCCAGCGCGAATTACACGTCGAGACGTGCTTTGCACTACTCAACTGGCATGCAAACGAGGAAATTTTGAACTGCATTGTTACCTGCGACGAAAAATGGATTCTTTTTGACATTTGCAGGTGCTCAGCAAGCTCGGTTAGTTGGATCCTGGATCTGCACTTATACAATGCCCTAAGCGAAAACTTACCTCTACAATAGTGATAGTCACCTGTTTGGTGGTCTACCGCCGGTGTGATTCATCACAGCCACCAAACGGGATAAACATAACTGCAGACGTGTACTGTGAAGAACTGAACACAATGATGGAGAAGCTAGCACGTCTCCAACCAGCTTTAGTCAATGCTTGTCCCGCGAGCACAACGACAATGCGCGACTTCATACTGCATAACAGACGGTCTCCAAGTTACAAGAGCTAGGGTTGGAAGCTCTCTATCATCCGCTGTACTCACTACTTGATGTATATATATATATATGTGTGTGTGTGTGTGTATATGTATATATGTATGATTGATGTTTATATATATATAAACATCAAGTACATATGTGTGTGTGTGTGTGTGTGTGTTTCGTATGGTGAGTGTAGAAAACCGGAGATCCTTTTTACTGGAAAAAAGGCAATCCATCTTAGTCCTTACGGGTGACAACGCATCTGCATTTTGATTCTTTATTGAAAATAGATGCAGATGTCTATGAGTCACAGCAGACACTGTGTTTGTCACCCTATCTTATTAAAAAAAAACTTAAATAATCGTTTTGTGTAAATAGACCCCCCCAGTACTAGTTACTGCATACTAATAACATATCAGCATATACTGGTTATTAGTTAAACACCTGCTCGATAAAAGATAGAGGTTTAAAATAGCAGCACTTCTTATTGCCACTCTTTCATTAATAATGCCGTTCGCGTTCATGTTTATAAATAGCAAAAAATGTGAAACAAAAAACCGGTAAGTAGGCAAATTATCTGAATTTCAAAGACATGCACGTTGTTATAATCTTAATTTTTCTAGATGTGGCATATTAACCTTCCTCACATTGAACAATAATGTTCTTATTATCATCAAATTTCTAATTCTAAAACTAATATCAAAGGATTCAATTTGTTGTCTCACAACACCTAAACCTACAGTAGGAGCGACCTTAACAAAGGCGCGTAAAGGGCTATGTGATACAGACTCTCGCAGGCGTACGTAAAGTGCATTTTGATTTGATATGCGCGCTGCAACAATCAGTAGACTATTTTACTGAAGGTGGCATCCGAGGCGTACAAAGTCTTATGAACGTAAGCGACGTTCTAAGTAGTTTTAAACTGGAAAGTTTCATTGATCAATTTATTCTGTGTTCATACTTAATACTGTAGAAACGAATGGAGGGTTTCCTGATCTACCCTCAATCCATTTGTTTCCTCCTTTTTTATCTTATCCTCTCCATTTTCAACATATAGTCAATGGAACAAGATAGCCAATTTTAACTCTTTATCTATAAACATAACATAACATAAACACTAACGCCTGTCACCCAGAGGGGTAGCAGAGATTACGAACTTCCATTTGGCACGATCCTGGCACACCTCTCTCGCCTCCTCCACATCCATATACCTATACATGCATGTTCGTCGGTTAAGTATACTCTTAATTAGGCCCATTTTCAATATATCGCCAATTTGGACGATAAACTTTCGCCTAGGGCGTCCCTTCCCGCATAAAGCAGACAATCGTTTCCGGGCCCAATAGAAATTGTAACGTGACTTAATTTTATTACACACATAAAAGATACAAATTTATTATAGTAAACGACCTAAAGATTTTATAAAAATCTAACTGGAATCATAAAATCTGAAAAAAAATAGTTGATTTGAGGAACAGGCGTATGAAAGTCCTCAGTAGTTACTACAGTACACAGTACAATACAGTACCTCAAATACCGGCATTAATATTGTAATTTATTGTTTATTTCAATAAATAAAAAATCAGTTGTTATTTTATCGTAAATACTATAATATTTTGGACATTAGGTCCAAGGGGTATGTATGAAAATCCTCAATAACTTGCTTTTAAGTTGATACTAGCGTCATCTCAGTAACTAAAAGCTCTATTTTCCCCAATATATTTACACATTTTATTAAAAAGATGACGTCACTGCTGGCATTTATTATTTATACCGAAGCATATTTACATTAATTGTTAATTTCTCGATATTCCCGTTGGATACGGTAAAACTATGTTACTTTTGTAATCTATAGGTTATAAGGAATAAATCGACATATACTTAATTAAGTTACGCCACAATTTGTGGTGGGCCCAAACTCCATACAAAAAGAAATTGTCTCCTTTGTTTTGTCACTATAATCCCATTCAAAATGATGGAGTGGTAGTTTATATTAAAAATGATCTAATGTCTACTGTTGAAGAGCCTCCATTTGTTGATGCAAACTCGCTTCTTATAAAAATTGGCATTGACACCGCCATCCTAGCGGTTTACCGTTCTCCCTCATACTCTTGCTTAGATCACTTTTTGAGTTCCTTGAATGACAATTTGCAAACAGTAAAGGGCTTCAGCAATATTATTCTAATGGGAGACATGAATATATCTATTAATGATGATAAACCTCATAAATTTTCTGATCAATACCTAAATCTTGCTGCTTACCATTCATTGTTACCTGCGCATACTTTCATTACTCGCGAATCTAGTGGTACTTGTATTGATCATGCTCTTATAAAAACAAAATATCCAATAACCGCGTTAGTAATGCAGTCGAATCTTACTGATCATAAACCGGTTATGTTATGTTTACATAAGAAACAAGTTCGTAGTTACTCAAATCACACAATAACAAAGATAAATTATAATCAACTTGAAATAGATATCTCGAATATGGATTTTTCTCCTGTTTATGAATCACTTGATCCTGATTTTGCTCTAACCTATTTCCTGGAAACAATGATATCCACTCTAAATAAAAATTCTAAAAATGTTTCTTTAGCAAGACGTAAGAAAATTATAAAGCCTTGGATCACACCAGGTCTTTTACGCTGCATGAAAATAGAGACAAACTGCATTATAAAGTAAGAAAATATCCAAATAATGAAATAATTAAAATTACATATACTCGCTATAGAAATTTTTGTAACACATTGCTAAAAAAGGTAAAAGGAGATTATGAAAAGGATCAAAAAAAAGAAGCTGGAAATAACAATAAAAAAATATGGCATATAATTAAAAATATAACACATACAGCTAAAACAAAAATAATCTTTATTGAATTTATTGAAGAATGAGTCTTGTCCGTATAAGTCCGTCAATAAAATAAATGAGTATTTTATTAGTGTTGGTGTAACTTTAGCACATACAATAGCGAAAAATCCAAACCATAATTTTTCTAGCGCTTCTAAGGGTCCTGCTTCCGGCTCCATTAATTCTTTTGTTTTATTAGAGACTGACATTGCTGAAGTTAGTAGTTTAATTCTGAATCTTAAAGATAACTGTGCAGCAGGTTAGGATAATATTTCAAACATATTCCTAAAAAAATTCAGAAATTACTTAGTCTCGCCTCTTACATTTATTTTTAATCTTTGTTTACAAGTTGGGGTCTTTCCTAATTATTTAAAAAAGTCCATAGTTATTCCGATACATAAAGGTGGTGATGAAGATCTTATCACAAATTATAGGCCTATATCATTACTTCCTGCTATATCTAAGATCTTGGAAAAACTCATTAATATCAGACTGGTGAGTTATTTGGAAAATCGTAAGTTACTTTCTGATAACCAATTTGGTTTTCGTCAGGCAAAGTCTACTTCAGATGCAGTTCATGCAGTGACTAATTTTATTGCTACGAATTTAGATAAACATAATAAATGCTTAGCCATATTTCTAGACATTGCAAAGGCGTTTGATACAGTATCGATCCCCATTCTACTAATTAAGCTTGAGTCTATATCAGTCAGTTGAATCTTTTTAAGAGTTACCATACAAATCGTGCTCAAGCTACAGCAGTTGGAGAATATATTAGCACATATGCACCTATATCTTATGGAGTTCCACAGGGCAGCGTTCTTGGACCAACTCTATTCCTGATTTACATTAATGAACTAACTTCATTTACACCTTTAAATGGTAATCTGATCTCCTATGCTGATGATACAGTTCTATTAATTTCAGCCATTTCCTGGCAGAAAGTTTTTGATGCTGCGCAGGATGCTTTTGACAGTGTCTCTAGATGGCTGGGTGAAAATTTTTTGACACTAAATCCTAATAAAACGAAATACATTCCTTTTTCTATTCGGAAATTGAAAGGACTTGGAGATAAATTTCATCTTGTGGCTCACAGTTGCAATTTTGTAGATAAACATAAATTTTCCTGTCCTAAATTAGAGCGTACTAATGAAATAAAATACTTAGGGGTAATGTTAGATTGTCACTTAAATTTTAAAACGCATATTGAATTATTAAGCAAAAGAGTGCGGAAATTAATAATAATATTTAAAAAACTTAGACATACTGCAGATTATAAACTCATAAAGCAAATTTACTTTGCACTCTGCCAATCACTGATATCGTGCTGCATTACTTCTTGGGGAGGAGCGCCAGCTTCTACTATTAAGTGCTTAGAAATTGCCCAGCGTGCAGTATTCAAAGTAAGCACTTTTCGACCTTTCTTATTCCCAACCAAACTTCTCTTTGAAAATTATGAAGTCCTTACCGTCAGACAACTGTTTATCTTAGGTATAATCTTGAAACAACACAGTGAAGTGATTTTTGATCCTCAAAAATGTATAAACTCCAGAATAGTCAGACCTTGTGAACTAAAACAGTTTCATACTTCATTTGTTCGGAGATTTTACTGTGCTTTAGGTCCTTTTGTGTATAACAAAGTTAATAAAATTATTCCAGTTTACTCCCTACATATAAAGCAATGAAAAAGAAAATAACACCTTGGTTACTGACTCTAGGATATGATGAAACGGAAGATCTCTTGACAGTGCAGAGCTAAGTTATTATGGACAGTGCTCGAATCTCTATTGTTAGGTAACTTAAGGTATTCATTAAACTGTATTGTTCACATTATACACACCCTCTTACACGCGCTTACACACACACACACACACACACAAACACACACACACACACACACACACACACACACACACACACACACACACACACACACACACACACACACACACACACACACACCACTCACACTCACACTCATCCACACACACACGTACACTAGCACCATATACAAAAGAGGTACATTTTACATATATATATATATATATATATATATATATATATATATATATATTTTTTTTTTTTCTTTTAATTTCAATTTTACTTTTTGTTTTATACCACATCTGTAATATAAAGAACAAAGTTTTGTAAATTTTCTATAATTGAAATAAATAATTTATGTTTATTATGTCTGGGGAGTGGCGCCATATGCTGAAATACAGGTTTTGGCCTAGTTCGGCAATGGATGCTATTTTTCATGTTATAAGATGAAATATTCCTATGTAGTTTATAAATAGACATATTGTTAACTGATATATATATATATGAAAAATATGGAAATAAAGATTATTATTATTATTATTATTACTATTTCCTTATTCATTCTTTCTACATGACCAAACCACCGAAGCAATCCTTTCTTAATCCTGGTAACAACATCATCTTGCAAACCACACTCTTCTCTTATCACACAATTTCTCACCCTGTCATTCAGATTCAGCCCTAACATACTCCTTAATGACCGCATTTCTTTCTCTTGTTTTTTCTGCCACACCCAATTTTCACTACCTTACATTAAAGTAGGGGCTAATACAGCATTGTGAATTGCCATACGTGCCTTTTTGGACACATTCTGACTTTTCACAATAAACTATTCGTGCTCTGTTTTTATTCTTGTTTTCTTCAAGGCTCATTAATAAAGTATGTAAAGCAATAGCGCGAGTAACTGATTTTTCATTTGCTTACAATGGTATGCCGTGTAGTGGTGGTTAAGGATATCCACTACCCCATATCTTCCCGTGGGTGTCGTAAAAGGCGACAAAGGGAAACAGGCAGGAGATGGGCAGCAGCATCTTCCTGATAACAGCAAAAATACAATAAAAAACTGCGGTTGCCGAACCGCTCGCTAAGCGGGGCAACTATGACAAATACCCCCCTATGAATGTAACAAAGAGACGGCCCCGCTATTCCTGGCTACGGTGGCGACCATGGTAACGGCAGGGCAGGGGGTGTTAAGAATCTCCGGTGGAGGTTCGGTTGCCACCTAAGACGACTCGACCTGGCAATATACTACGCACGCACCCTGAGGACTGACAAGAAGATCGTGGAGCTGGAAGAAGAGATAGACAAGTTACGCTGGCATATTATAGGATTATCTGAAGTCCGAAGAGAGGGGGAGGACACGGTAATCCTCGAATCCGGCAACTTGCTCTATCACCGGGAGGGCGACCATCTGTCCCAAGGAGGTGTCGGATTTATCGTCCACAAGTCTCTCATTAACAACGTTGTAAAGATTGAAGTGTGTCGACGAGGGTTGCGTACCTTATACTCAGAATCACCAAACGGTATTCGCTGAAGGTCATACAGGTTTACGCACCAACCTCGGCACACCCCGATGAGGAGGTGGAGGAAATGTATGAGGATACCTCTAGAGCCATGCATTCCTCCAAAATCCACTATACATCTCAAACTATAAATATATTTCGCCCCCTGTACCCCGCACACGGTTCTGCGGCGGTGCGCAACGGTATGCGGGGTACAGGAGGCGAAATATAATATGAAAATATCGCTCGGTCGATCGAAAAAATATTTATAGTTTGAGGTGGAATATATATTATAGCTCAGTGTAAACGGTTCCATTTAAAAGTATGGTGAGCGATATTAATTTATATTTCGAGATGTAATAGAAACAGAAACAGAAACTTTTTTATTCAATATAGATTATAAATAATACTTATTGAAAGTCACTCTTTTGTTTAATTATCACTGGTTTGAAAAAAAAAACCTCTGTCCTGGGAAGAACCAGCAAGCAACCCAGCGGGACTATTTTTTAAATAACAGCTTACAATAATATATATTATATTATGGCTCCAGTACACGTTGGCCGAGCGCGCTTGGCGAGCGCACTCGGCAGATTTTCGTGGTGCCGTTCACATGTTGGCGTGTTTCATTCTGCGTTGGTAGCTAGATGATGATGGACGTTAGGGCAATCGCGGCCGCTGTCATATACTTATACAGCGCTTCACTCTTCTCAGAGTATTTATTTATATATATATATACATGCGTATATATATATATATATATATATATATATATATATATATATATATATATATATATATATGTGTGTGTGTGTGTGTGTGTGTGTGTGTGTATGTATATATTTGTATTGTATATGTATATTTATGTAAGTACACACTGACTACCTCTATTTCCTTCAACTATCCTTCAATAGGCCTGCTGGAAGAAATTTCATCATGGAATAGGCAGTGCCTTTGTACATAATTATGTTTTTACCATTTTCCTATCGAATTATGTGTGTACATAAACTGTTAAATAAATAAATAAATATTTCCTCATTAGTTCATGTCGCCATGTTAAAACAATTTTATTAAGCCGACACTACAGTATACTCCGACGCGTAACTATGAACTGAACACTCGGCCAACGTATGAACACTGTTTACGGCTTGCGCCAAATTCCTTTGATTTGTGCACGAAAAACCGACACTATACGGCTCGTCGGCGAGCGTTGGCCGCAAACGCCAAATATATACAAAACGGCCCAGTACACGTTGGCCGAGTGCACTCGGCGAGCGCGCTCGGCCGCCGTTTTGTATATATTTGGCGTTTGCGGCCAACGCTCGCCGACGAGCCGTATAGTGTCGGTTTTCCGTGCACAAATCAAAGGAATTTGGCGCAAGCCGCAAAATAAATATTATTATAAATTATCTCTGCGTTTATGTTGCTCAGGGATAATGTAGATTAGGGGCTTCTTTTGGGCTATCATTTATTTTGAAAAAACCCCCAGCGAAGCGGGCACGGGTCAGCTAGTAGATCCTATAAAGGTTTCTTTTTTCCTTTTGAGGTCGGAACCCTAAAAAGGACAAACTGGGATTATTGTTGTATGTGTAGTTTTTTTTCGTTCACTCTGAGAAGAGTGAAGCGCTGTATAAGTATATGACAGCGGCCGCGATTGCCCTAACGTCCATCATCATCTAGCTACCAACGCAGAATGAAACACGCCAACGTGTGAACGGTACCACGAAAATCTGCCGAGTGCGCTCGCCAAGCGCGCTCGGCCAACGTGTACTGGAGCCATTATAGTGAAAAGCGGGCTTTACTGTCACAACTGTCACTGTCAACTGTCATCCTAAAGAGAAGTTTGTTTTGCTTTTGATTTTGTTGATACAGGCACAGAGTACTTTTATATATACGATACAGGATACAGTTAATAGTGGGTATAGGTAAAAATGACTGCGGAAACAATAGGAAATACTACGAAAATCTTTAAATACTCCTTTCCAACTTGTACCAATGAGGATATACTTTTCAAACTGGAAGTGCCAGTTGAGATACCCTATGATGGATCCACACGAGAGCTGGTACAGCGCGTTATTAATATGTTCCATATACCGGTATACTTGGAAGAAGGTAATTTAATTTTGGCTTTTAATCTAATAAGCGAAAATGATTTCGCCAATATTTTTTTTATGTAGGAGTGGGGGCAAACGAGCATACGGTTTACCTGATAAGTGACTACCGCCACCCATGAACGACTGCAACACCAGGATAATTGCAAGTAATGCACCTCCCGGCCTGTTAGACAGGAGTAAACTCTTTTATTGAAGCTCCCTAAGTGGTTTGTTTAGATAAATTCACAATATTTAATAATAATAAATATATATTTAATTCCTGGATGATAGGCTTCCATGGTGTACCATTTTATGTCTCAATATAAGAAAGATAGAGGACAATATTTTGAAAAAACTTGAGGCTACATTAATTTATTGGCTTGTAAATTTCCTTACTATCATTAACTAGTTTGACTTTAATAGTTTAATTATAACTCTTGACAATATCTTTCAGAATTGAATGAAAAGTTAGCACACTATATATCTGAAGAAACAAAAGACTTTCACAATAAAAGGGATGAAAAGCTTCTAAATCAGTTAAAAAATGGTGAGCTGAATGTAGAGGGTATTGTGAAAAACTGGGAGAAGCTATTTAAGGAGAATGTTGTGGAGTTCGCAGAACAGAAAGGCACTTCTGATGAGGAGGTAACAAAATGATAGCAGGATTGATTTGCAACCGTAAACTAAAATGTGTTTTATAGAAACTGTATCTATCCTCGATTAAGAATTAAAAGTAGATGACTAAGATAGAATGTTTCGTAACCAGTAAAAGAGTTATCTACACTCACCATATGAAACATAGCAGTATTATGCTGCTATTTCTCACTGGTATTTTATGAGAGTGTGGTACTTACCAAGTCAAGGCAATCAATTAGTAAACCATATATATAGATGCAGAATGGACTGCAATGATATAATTGTTTTAACTACAATTGTGTATTATGAAAAGTGATATAAAAACTTTTATTAGATAATTTAAAATTAAAAGTTTTGTATAGCCAACTTCAATATAAGTTATTTAAGAAAAACTCAAAAACTATTGGTCTGACCTTGATCAAATTCATATGGGACCACACGAGAACTATCAGCTTTCATAAAAATAAGAATCATCGAAATCGGTTCACCCAGTACAAAGTTATGAGGTAACACACATAAAAAAAACATACAGTTGAATTGAGTACCGTCTCCTTTTTGGAAGTCGGCAGAAAATTAAGCCAACTGCTAAGAAATATAAAGAATAAAAGAATCTCCACATAATAACTTTTCAACTTGGTACTAGACACAGTGTATAGAAGAATTTAAGGTTTCTATGGATTTAACATATTTCAATAATAAATTATGGTTTAGCTTAGGATACAAGTACAATAATATAATAGTCCACCGCTGAATAAAGGCCATCCGCGAGGAGTGCAAAATACATTCTTAAGTGACCTATATCTGCTGATTTCCTAAATTTCTTACCAGGTTATCACTCCATCTACTAGGGGTCTAATATATTCTACATAATATAAATAATAATTTATACATATAATTATACTAAGCAATAGAGCACTTCTTCTTACTGGGTCCATTCTTCTTATTTTTTAATATTAGGGCAGCATGTAAGCTAAAGTAATAATAAGTGCTAATGCAAGCAGTGTATGTTGGTAACCTTCAACTAAGTTCTAACAAAAAAAACACTGGTACAATGTCATTCCTGATTACTAAAAATTGATAACTAACTAATCCCCAAAGATCACAATGTACTTGTAACCCTGGTTTAAAGTAGAATTCAGGTCTATATAGGCAATAAAATCAATTAATGTTAGACTGTTACATTGTTTGTCATTGTAATGTTAAAAAATCATATAAGATCACATTGTTCCTTAACAAGAATTTTTGCATTATGTAAAGAATACCAAAGCAGAATAGCTCTATACTCAACCTCGATGGCTGGCATCAAAAAAGTAGTTATCGGTGATTAAGGCTATGTACTAACGGAAGTTTCTTCATTATTAATTTAAATTTAAATTATTATTTTATTACAGTTAAATTGTACCTACGTACTGTTGTAAAGTCAATGTAAATTTTCTTTTTTTATGCATTTGGGGCCTGCCTGTAAGTAATGCGACATTTAGTTATAACAATTGTGTTGTCATCACATATGTATGTAACAGTGCAGTCATTGTTGTGAGCCTGATAAAATAAATAAATAAAATAAATATATTTTTAGGTGTTCGCTGCAGCATATCACAAGCTTGTGCACTCACCCGCACTAGATACCATTCTGCAGGTTGAAAACTCTTATGCCAAAACTGTTATGACTATGCTGAAGAGCCGTGATGAGGATATACAGAAACTTACAAAGAGGTAAGTAATACCATGTGTAAGATGAAGCTGTAGTCGTAATTTCTTTCTAATTCTAGAGTATGATTCCTCACACTATCCAGTGTAGACACATGAGAGTGTGTCAGCCATGTTTGAGGAATAGGTGACACACTGGCAGCATGTATATTTTACCTAACCATTTATACATGGTAGAGTCATGCTTCATTTATATTATGGTTGTAACAGAAAGGGGTCTCAACCAAGGAAGGAACATTCTCTCATAGTTTATCAGCATAAAATAGCAGCTTAATGCTGCTGTGTTTCATATGATGACTGTTGAGGACCGAAGACCCTTTTTACTAAAAATGTGGCATTTCATCTAAGTGCTCAGTGGTGACAACACATATGCATTTTGATTCTTAACCAAGAATAGATGTAGATGTCTATGGGCCGTTGTATTCACATACCATGAATTGGACTGTGTGTTTGTTTGTACTTTATACTTTGTTATACTATAATAAAGAAAAAGCTGTTTATGACCCTCCTTCCACATAACACAAAACTATTAGAACTATAAAACTGTAACTTTTCTCTGTACAGGTGTCAAACTACATATCAATTCATAAAATCACCTTTCCAATCAATTAGAGTATTATACATTCTTATAACTATCATTTAAGGAACCGGTATAAAACTTCAATCTTATAAAAGACAGCAATTCAATCAAAGATTTTCTGGGGCGTCCATGCCGCAGTCTGCAGACTGTGAACATGTTCAAGGTCATCCTCACCATTACATCAGATTGGATAGACTACAAATTCTCACATAAAAACACCGATTCCTACCAAGGATAATTCACAGGACTATTGAAACTAAATAACATCGTAATTTCAATAGAGAAGACGGATGGGTGCTACCATCTGCTTGGGATCCTATTGCGGAACTTAGAAGCTAACATTGTAAGCTCGTTCTGTGTAGATCACATCCGAAAATTAATATTGAAAAGCTGACAGTAGTTGGGCTAACTATGACATCGAGACATCAACTAGCTCAGTCCCCCCCCCCCTCCCGTGACCATGGGTGCTGTAAAGCACTCGCAACATAGAGAATTTAAAAGTTAAAATTAAATGCTTTACAATCAGTAAAACTAATTTCATTTAATGTGTAATATTCGCATAAATATAAGAAAATCATAATAATTCCTAATCTACTCCCACACATTCAGGCAAACTGAAGAAATGGAAGAGAAAATGCGTCTTCTAAACGCAGGTACAACAGAAGAAGAGATAAATGCCCTCGCTGCAAAGCACTTTGAGGAGCAAAGTCTTGCAGCGGGAAGATGGGATTCGCAGTTGGATGCTCTGAAGCATACACAAAGAGCTACACACCGAGCTTGGCTTATGACCACACTGGAGCAGTACCAAGGCGAGACTGAACTCAGCACACCCAGGTAATGCATATTATAAACTGTTTAACTGATTTGTGACTGCCTTATTGGTCTATTGGTGACAAGCACAACTGCTGATCATGTGGTCCTCGGTTCAAATCCCAGGTCAGGCCAAAAATCAATGATTGAGTTTTTCTGTTAGAAAATTCTCAAGGTCAAGAAATTGGCGGTGTTTCACCCTCATACTTCGGAAAGCAACTAAAGGGCCGGTTTTGCGCCTGTTCTCTAGTCATGTTGGATTTATGTATCTAGGTTCAAAGTTTACAAGAAATGGAAAGTGTGAGAGTGATATCGAAAGAAGAGTGAATGCAGTAAAACATGGTGAATGGAGCTTTGCACTCCTTTATGAGCAGTTAGAAGGTGTCTAACAAGGCTCGTTTGGCTGTGCATGAGGGGGTGTTGGTTCCGACACTCATGTACAGAAGTGAAAGCTGGGTATGGCAGAAGAAACATGAAAGCAGAATAAATGCAGTTGAGATGAGTGTTAAGAAGTATGATAGGAGTAAAAATGAGTGACAGAATAAGAATCTGCTAAAACTGTATCATGTACTTTCACGACGATTTCCGGAGTCATGACGCTTTTTGGACGTCCGGGGCGCGCTTCATCTTGGACACATGTACAACCGCGTTTAAACTCAGCAACCCAGTTTTTTACAGTGGCATAAGAAGGAGCACATTCACCCAAAACATTATTTAACTCGTCATAGATATCTTTCCCCTTCATGCCCTTCGTATGAAGAAACTTTATCACCGCTCTTTGTTCAATTTTATCCATTTTGAAAACAGTTGTCGAAATATATTTTCAAATGACAAAAAATCAATAAAATTTTCACGCCACCAAATTCAAATTTAGAACACAGGTGGCCAGAGATACAAATTTAAAAATAACAATTTTTTTTTAATTTTAACTTTTTAAATAGCAGTGGTTAGTTACTTATCATCCCGCCTACGTACTAAGGTTAAAGGCATCACTCATCAGAGGTATTAAAATAGTTTCTAATATAAATAATATTAACCAGTGTAGGTGCTGCTGACACAGCACACACATGCGTCACCCGTGTCAATTTGTATGTAATTCTCGTGAAATACCATAACGACCGCCACTGGCACCGGAGTAGTTCAGTTCCTTTTGAGTGTACTAGGCGAACACACGTCTCGGGCTCGATAAAATAATCGACTTCAACCAGTAATGTGAACAGTCTAATCATTTTCCTCCCTACACAAGCCTCTATGATACACCAGCCACCAAGTATCACAACAGTGGTGACCCCGACGTGATATGAACTATGAAGCAACAGTTATGTTTGTGTGTCCCTGGGTCTGGCATTTATGGATCTTATGTGTAATATAAATATATTTTCAATATCAACTGGTGATCCCCACACCACCCTACTGCTGAGCTACGCTCTGCTATATTATACGGTTGTATTACGAATAGGTCGACTCGAACGGCCAGGTGGATGCTGTGTCCCATAGACATCTACATCTATCCTCAGATTGAGAATCAAAATGCAGATGTGCTGTCATCCCTGAGGACTAAAACGGAATGCCTCGTATCCAGTAAAAATGGTCCCCGTTTCTCTACACTCACCATACAAAAGACAGCAGCCTTGAAGTGGTATTGTACACTATAATTCTGTGATAGCGTGGTCCTACCCCGATCGAGGCGACCCATTCGTGCTACAACTATATATAATATAGCTGCAACATGGCTTTACCACGTATAACTTTAATTTGTAAACACATTGTATTTGCAGCAACTCTCCACTCGCGACATTCCCTGTGGAACCCACGCTGCTAGCCGCGCCTAAGCCTCGACTGGAGGAGAGCTTCACCATCCACCTCGGGAGCCAGCTAAAGCAGACACACAACATCCGGCTTGTTGCAGCGGATATGTTGGACCTTTGCGCTGTTAACCATGATGACAAGTGAGTAGCGCTTGCGAATGAACTTGTGTTCCTAGCTTCACTTAGATTTTTTAATCTATATCTATACAAATAAACAAAATATAAGTGTCTGTTTGTAGTGTCAAAATAGCATCTTTTTACTAAATGCATATGAAAGTATATACGGTACTTATAACAAAAAAACAATTTTTGACTGGCTGTCTATCGGTCAATCTGTCTGTTTTTCCGACTAGTATCCGAAATGGCTGGACCGATTCTGACGGGACTTTCACTGGCAGATAGCTGATGTCATAAGGAATAACTTAGGTTACTTTTATTTTAGAAAAACAATTAGGATTCCGCGCGAATTCCAACTGTTTTATATTACACGTGGGCGAAGTCGCGGGAACAGCTAGTTTAATAAATAATATAATAGTTACAAACACACACATGCATTGATCATGAGCTGTGCTGATTCTAGTGAAAATACTAAGAAACAGTAATGAAAATATAGCGTTTGAAAAAGAACCAATTTTTTTTACAATAAGGTTGACAAACTAGCTTACAGTCCACCTAATGATAAGTGGATTCTGTGGCCCATAAACATCCACATTTATCCTTATTTTAAATTCAAAATGCAGATGCATTGCTACCCCTGCGGACTAAGATGGAATGCCTCGTTTCCAATAAGAAGGGTCTGAAGGTTCTCTACACTCACTCTACCAAACAGCAGCATTAAGCCGCTATTTTATGCTGGTATTCTGACACAACGTGGTCCCATCACGGTCGATACGACCCGTTTGTGCTACAATCATAATGTTACGAGCTTGGGGTTCGACACAATTAAAAACTGCCGAGTGAATTACCAAAAGTGACACACTAATTATGTACCAGTCATTGATGGTGGCCAGTCATTGATGGTGGCGCACAACAAAAATATAGCTCTACCGTGACTCTACCACTTATAAATAATAGTTAAAAATCACTCAAACAAACAACACGCTTTGTTCGTGTGCTGTGTTGATCCTAGTGGGAATACTTAAGTAATAGTAATGATATTATTGCATTAGCATTGGTTCTGATTAAAAAAATAATACCTATATCCGTCTCTCTCCTGGACAAAGGCCTCATCGTCTCTGAGAGAGTTTTAGGGCAAGTGTCTGCCATAATGCCCTAATGCTTTGGTGGAGTTTACGTGTCTTCGAATTGTATTTTATTTCATATACATGCAGTGCCGATCTCATCATGATATTTTCTTTGACGGCATGAATCTACCCTGCAACGGGATAGGTCTATGCCCAGCATTGGAATTTAATGGGCCGATAATGATAAAGGAGTTATGAGCATAAGGACACCTTCAGGAAAGAATGAGGTGATGGTTTTTCGTTGCAACGACGCGACCGTACTTACTAAACGGTTGCCTCTACACTGCGCTCAGTACGAATGCGTGGTGTTTCAACTGGAGTATTGAGCGTGGTGTGTTAGTGCTACTGATGCTGTGTTAGTACGACTGGTCCAATGTTGTGGTGCGACTGATGCTATGTGTTAGTACGACTGGTCCGATGTTGTGGTGCAACTGACACCATGTGTTAGCACGACTGGTTCAATGTTGTGGTGCGACTGATGCTATGTGTTAGTACGACTGATACAATGTGGTGGTGCGATTGAAGCTATGTGTTGGTACGACTGCGACTGGTCCAATGCTGTGGTGCGACTGATGCTATGTGTTAGGACGACTGGTCCAATGTTGTGGTGCAACTGATACCATGTGTTAGCACGACTAGTTCAATGTTGTGGTGCGACTGATGGTGTTAGTACGACTGACCTAATGTGGTGGTGCGATTGATGCTATGTGTTGGTACGACTTGTCCAATGCTGTGGTGCGACTGATGCTATGTGTTAGTACGACTGGTCCGATGTTGTGGTGCAACTGACACCATGTGTTAGCACGACTGGTTCAATGTTGTGGTGCGACTGATGCTATGTGTTAGTACGACTGATACAATGTGGTGGTGCGATTGAAGCTATGTGTTGGTACGACTGCGACTGGTCCAATGCTGTGGTGCGACTGATGCTATGTGTTAGGACGACTGGTCCAATGTTGTGGTGCAACTGATACCATGTGTTAGCACGACTAGTTCAATGTTGTGGTGCGACTGATGGTGTTAGTACGACTGACCTAATGTGGTGGTGCGATTGATGCTATGTGTTGGTACGACTTGTCCAATGCTGTGGTGCGACTGATGCTATGTGTTAGGACGACTGGTCCAATGGTGTGGTGCCACTGATGCTCAGTGTTAGTACGACTGGTCCAATATGGTGGTATGACTGACGCTATGTGTTAGTACGACTGGTCCAATGTGGTGGTGCGACGTATGCTATGTGTTAGTACGACTGGTCCCGTGTGGTGGTGCGACTGATGCTCAATGTTAGTACGACTGGTCCAGTGTGGTTGTGCGACTGATGCTCAGTGTTAGTACGACTGGTCCAATGTGGTGTTGTGACTGACGCTATGTGTTAGTACGACGACTGGTCCAATGTGGCGGTTCGAGTGATGGTATGTGTTAGTGCGACTGGTCCAATGTGGTGGTGCGACTGATATCATGTGTTAGTACGACTCGTTCAATGTTGTGGTGCGACTGATGCCATGTGTTAGTACGACTGGTCCAATGTTGTGGTGCGACTGATGCTATGTGTTAGTACGACTGATCCAATGTTCTGGTGCAACTGATGCTGTGTTAGTACGACTGGTCCAATGTTGTGGTGCAACTGATACCATGTGATAGTACGACTGGTCCAGTGTGGTGGTGCGACTGATGATCTATGTTGGTACGACTGGTCCTATGTTGTGGTGCGACTGATGCTATGTGTTAGTACTACTGGTCCAATGTTGTGGTGCAACTGATGCTATGTGTTAGTACGACTGGTCCAATTTGGTGGTGCGACTGATGCTATGTGTTAGTACGACTGGTCCAATTTGGTGGTGCGACTGATGCTATGTGTTAGTACGACTGGTCCAATCTGGTGGTGCGACTCATGCTCAGTGTTAGTACGACTGGTCCAATGTGGTGGTGCGACTGATACTCAGTGTTATTACGACTGGTCCCATGTGGTAGTGTGACTGACGCTATGTTTTGGCGCGACTGGTGCGATGTGGCGTTGTGACTGACGCTATGTGTTGGATTGGCTGGTGCGATGAGGCGGTGTGACTGATGCTGTGTTGGCGCGACTGGTGCAATGTGGCGGTGAGACTGACCCTATGTGTTGGCGCGACTGGTGTGATGTGGCGGTGTGACTGACGCTATGTGTTGGCACGACCGGTGCGATGTGGCGGTGAGACTGACGCTATGTGTTGGCGCGACTGGTGTGATGTGGCGTTGTGACTGACGCTATATGTTGGCGCGGCTGGTGTGATGTGGCGGTGTGACTGACGCTATGTGTTGGCGCGACTGGTGCGATGTGGCGGTGAGACTGACGCTATGTGTTGGCGCGGCTGTTGTGATGTGGCGGTGTGACTGACGCTATGTGTTGGCGCGACCGGTGCGATGTGGCGGTGAGACTAACGCTGTGTTGGCGCGACTGGTGTGATGTGGCGGTGTGACTGACGCTATGTGTTGGCGCGACTGGTGTGATGTGGCGGTGTGACTGACGCTATGCGTTGGCGCGACCGGTGCGATGTGGCGGTGAGACTAACGCTGTGTTGGCGCGACTGGTGTGATGTGGCGGTGTGACTGACGCTATGCGTTGGCGCGACCGGTGCGATGTGGCGGTGAGTCTAACGCTGTGTTGGCGCGACTGGTGTGATGTGGCGGTGTGACTGACGCTATGTGTTGGCGCGACTGGTGTGATGTGGCGGTGTGACTGACGCTATGCGTTGGCGCGACCGGTGCGATGTGGCGGTGAGACTAACGCTGTGTTGGCGCGACTGGTATGATGTGGCGGTGTGACTGACGCTATGTGTTGGCGCGACTGGTGTGATGTGGCGGTGTAACTGACGCTATGCGTTGGCGCGACCGGTGCGATGTGGCGGTGAGACTAACGCTGTGTTGGCGCGACTGGTGTGATGTGGCGGTGTGACTAACGCTATGTGTTGGCGCGACTGGTGTGATGTGGCGGTGTGACTGACGCTATGCGTTGGCGCGACCGGTGCGATGTGGCGGTGAGACTAACGCTGTGTTGGCGCGACTGGTGTGATGTGGCGGTGTGACCGACGCTATGTGTTGGCGCGACTGGTGTGATGTAGCGGTGCGACTGACGCTATGCGTTGGCGCGACCGGTGCGATGTGGCGGTGAGACTAACGCTGTGTTGGCGCGACTGGTGTGATGTGGCGGTGTGACTGACGCTATGTGTTGGCGCGACTGGTGTGATGTGGCGGTGTGACTGACGCTATGCGTTGGCGCGACCGGTGCGATGTGGCGGTGAGACTAACGCTGTGTTGGCGCGACTGGTGTGATGTGGCGGTGTGACTGACGCTATGTGTTGGCGCGACTGGTGTGATGTGGCGGTGTGACTGACGCTATGCGTTGGCGCGACCGGTGCGATGTGGCGGTGAGACTAACGCTGTGTTGGCGCGACTGGTGTGATGTGGCGGTGTGACCGACGCTATGTGTTGGCGCGACTGGTGTGATGTAGCGGTGCGACTGACGCTATGCGTTGGCGCGACCGGTGCGATGTGGCGGTGAGACTAACGCTGTGTTGGCGCGACTGGTGTGATGTGGCGGTGTGACTGACGCTATGTGTTGGCGCGACTGGTGTGATGTGGCGGTGTGACTGACGCTATGCGTTGGCGCGACCGGTGCGATGTGGCGGTGAGACTAACGCTGTGTTGGCGCGACTGGTGTGATGTGGCGGTGTGACTGACGCTATGTGTTGGCGCGACTGGTGTGATGTGGCGGTGTGACTGACGCTATGCGTTGGCGCGACCGGTGCGATGTGGCGGTGAGACTAACGCTGTGTTGGCGCGACTGGTGTGATGTGGCGGTGTGACTGACGCTATGTGTTGGCGCGACTGGTGTGATGTGGCGGTGTGACTGACGCTATGCGTTGGCGCGACCGGTGCGATGTGGCGGTGAGACTAACGCTGTGTTGGCGCGACTGGTGTGATGTGGCGGTGTGACTGACGCTATGTGTTGGCGCGACTGGTGTGATGTGGCGGTGCAACTGACGCTATGCGTTGGCGCGACCGGTGCGATGTGGCGGTGAGACTAACGCTGTGTTGGCGCGACTGGTGTGATGTGGCGGTGTGACTGACGCTATGTGTTGGCGCGACTGGTGTGATGTGGCGGTGTGACTGACGCTATGCGTTGGCGCGACCGGTGCGATGTGGCGGTGAGACTAACGCTGTGTTGGCGCGACTGGTGTGATGTGGCGGTGTGACTGACGCTATGTGTTGGCGCGACTGGTGTGATGTGGCTGTGTGACTGACGCTATGCGTTGGCGCGACCGGTGCGATGTGGCGGTGAGACTAACGCTGTGTTGGCGCGACTGGTGTGATGTGGCGGTGTGGCTGACGCTATGTGTTGGCGCGACTGGTGTGATGTGGCGGTGTGACTGACGCTATGCGTTGGCGCGACCGGTGCGATGTGGCGGTGAGACTAACGCTGTGTTGGCGCGACTGGTGTGATGTGGCGGTGTAACTGACGCTATGTGTTGGCGCGACTGGTGTGATGTGGCGGTGTGACTGACGCTATGCGTTGGCGCGACCGGTGCGATGTGGCGGTGAGACTAACGCTGTGTTGGCGCGACTGGTGTGATGTGGCGGTGTGACTGACGCTATGCGTTGGCGCGACCGGTGCGATGTGGCGGTGAGACTAACGCTGTGTTGGCGCGACTGGTGTGATGTGGCGGTGTGACTGACGCTATGTGTTGGCGCGACTGGTGTGATGTGGCGGTGTGACTGACGCTATGCGTTGGCGCGACCGGTGCGATGTGGCGGTGAGACTAACGCTGTGTTGGCGCGACTGGTGTGATGTGGCGGTGTGACTGACGCTATGTGTTGGCGCGACTGGTGTGATGTGGCGGTGTGACTGACGCTATGCGTTGGCGCAACCGGTGCGATGTGGCGGTGAGACTAACGCTGTGTTGGCGCGACTGGTGTGATGTGGCGGTGTGACTGACGCTATGCGTTGGCACGACCGGTGCGATGTGGCGGTGAGACTAACGCTGTGTTGGCGCGACTGGTGTGATGTGGCGGTGTGGCTGACGCTATGTGTTGGCGCGACTGGTGTGATGTGGCGGTGTGACTGACGCTATGCGTTGGCGCGACCGGTGCGATGTGGCGGTGAGACTAACGCTGTGTTGGCGCGACTGGTGTGATGTGGCGGTGTAACTGACGCTATGTGTTGGCGCGACTGGTGTGATGTGGCGGTGTGACTGACGCTATGCGTTGGCGCGACCGGTGCGATGTGGCGGTGAGACTAACGCTGTGTTGGCGCGACTGGTGTGATGTGGCGGTGTGACTGACGCTATGCGTTGGCGCGACCGGTGCGATGTGGCGGTGAGACTAACGCTGTGTTGGCGCGACTGGTGTGATGTGGCGGTGTGACTGACGCTATGTGTTGGCGCGACTGGTGTGATGTGGCGGTGTGACTGACGCTATGCGTTGGCGCGACCGGTGCGATGTGGCGGTGAGACTAACGCTGTGTTGGCGCGACTGGTGTGATGTGGCGGTGTGACTGACGCTATGTGTTGGCGCGACTGGTGTGATGTGGCGGTGTGACTGACGCTATGCGTTGGCGCAACCGGTGCGATGTGGCGGTGAGACTAACGCTGTGTTGGCGCGACTGGTGTGATGTGGCGGTGTGACTGACGCTATGCGTTGGCACGACCGGTGCGATGTGGCGGTGAGACTAACGCTGTGTTGGCGCGACTGGTGTGATGTGGCGGTGTGACTGACGCTATGTGTTGGCGCGACTGGTGTGATGTGGCGGTGTGACTGACGCTATGCGTTGGCGCGACTGGTGCGATGTGGCGGTGAGACTAACGCTGTGTTGGCGCGACTGGTGTGATGTGGCGGTGTGACTGACGCTATGTGTTGGCGCGACTGGTGTGATGTGGCGGTGTGACTGACGCTATGCGTTGGCGCAACCGGTGCGATGTGGCGGTGAGACTAACGCTGTGTTGGCGCGACTGGTGTGATGTGGCGGTGTGACTGACGCTATGTGATGTGGCGGTGTGACTGACGCTATGCGTTGGCGCGACTGGTGTGATGTGGCGGTGTGACTGACGCTATGTGTTGGCGCGACTGGTGTGATGTGGCGGTGTGACTGACGCTATGCGTTGGCGCGACCGGTGCGATGTGGCGGTGAGACTAACGCTGTGTTGGCGCGACTGGTGTGATGTGGCGGTGTGACTGACGCTATGCGTTGGCGCGACCGGTGCGATGTGGCGGTGAGACTAACGCTGTGTTGGCGCGACTGGTGCGATGTGGCGGTGAGACTAACGCTGTGTTGGCGCGACTGGTGTGATGTGGCGGTGTGACTGACGCTATGCGTTGGCGCGACCGGTGCGATGTGGCGGTGAGACTAACGCTGTGTTGGCGCGACTGGTGTGATGTGGCGGTGTGACTGACGCTATGTGTTGGCGCGACTGGTGTGATGTGGCGGTGTGACTGACGCTATGCGTTGGCGCGACCGGTGCGATGTGGCGGTGAGACTAACGCTGTGTTGGCGCGACTGGTGTGATGTGGCGGTGTGACTGACGCTATGCGTTGGCGCGACCGGTGCGATGTGGCGGTGAGACTAACGCTGTGTTGGCGCGACTGGTGCGATGTGGCGGTGAGACTAACGCTGTGTTGGCGCGACTGGTGTGATGTGGCGGTGTGACTGACGCTATGCGTTGGCGCGACCGGTGCGATGTGGCGGTGAGACTAACGCTGTGTTGGCGCGACTGGTGTGATGTGGCGGTGTGACTGACGCTATGTGTTGGCGCGACTGGTGTGATGTGGCGGTGTGACTGACGCTATGCGTTGGCGCGACCGGTGCGATGTGGCGGTGAGACTAACGCTGTGTTGGCGCGACTGGTGTGATGTGGCGGTGTGACTGACGCTATGCGTTGGCGCGACCGGTGCGATGTGGCGGTGAGACTAACGCTGTGTTGGCGCGACTGGTGTGATGTGGCGGTGTGACTGACGCTATGTGTTGGCGCGACTGGTGTGATGTGGCGGTGTAACTGACGCTATGCGTTGGCGCGACCGGTGCGATGTGGCGGTGAGACTAACGCTGTGTTGGCGCGACTGGTGTGATGTGGCGGTGAGACTAACGCTGTGTTGGCGCGACTGGTGCGATGTGGCGGTGAGACTAACGCTGTGTTGGCGCGACTGGTGTGATGTGGCGGTGTGACTGACGCTATGCGTTGGCGCGACCGGTGCGATGTGGCGGTGTGACTGACGCTATGCGTTGGCGCGACCGGTGCGATGTGGCGGTGAGACTAACGCTGTGTTGGCGCGACTGGTGCGATGTGGCGGTGAGACTAACGCTGTGTTGGCGCGACTGGTGTGATGTGGCGGTGTGACTGACGCTATGTGTTGGCGCGACTGGTGTGATGTGGCGGTGTGACTGACGCTATGCGTTGGCGCGACCGGTGCGATGTGGCGGTGAGACTAACGCTGTGTTGGCGCGACTGGTGTGATGTGGCGGTGTGACTGACGCTATGTGTTGGCGCGACTGGTGTGATGTGGCGGTGTGACTGACGCTATGCGTTGGCGCGACCGGTGCGATGTGGCGGTGAGACTAACGCTGTGTTGGCGCGACTGGTGTGATGTGGCGGTGTGACTGACGCTATGCGTTGGCGCGACCGGTGCGATGTGGCGGTGAGACTAACGCTGTGTTGGCGCGACTGGTGCGATGTGGCGGTGAGACTAACGCTGTGTTGGCGCGACTGGTGTGATGTGGCGGTGTGACTGACGCTATGCGTTGGCGCGACCGGTGCGATGTGGCGGTGAGACTAACGCTGTAGTGTTGGGTGGTTCGGGGAATAAATAAAACGTCCAATAGTCTAGACGGTAGGTTTAATACTAACTCTCTCTTATTCTATCCTACATATATATAAGCACACACTACACGCCCATCGGCAAAAAGAAAAAAAAATCATTTACAAAAATATTTTTTTTTTTAAATGTAACATAACTTGGTTTATAAAAAAAAATTATATAAAAGGTGTACATTACAAAGTATTAAAATTCTTATACTATAACATACTTATATCATAAAAAAAAAATCGTAAACACAGTAATTTTTAATTAATTTTATTTGTATTTATAGTAATAATAACAATTTTATTGTTTTATGTATATGGTCTAGTGCGATTTTTATGTATTGACTTATGTTTACCTTTGTAATCTATTGTTACATTTGGTTCACAATCTTCGATAACCTTAAATGGTCCTATATAAAGAGGATCAAATTTGTTTACACATTGTTCATTCTTAAGGAGTATCATATCACCGACATTATATTTAATTGGATTGGTATAGTAATCATACTTTGTTTTCCTACTTTGTTTGCTTAAAATTAAATTATTTCTTGCATCGTATTGCGATTTTTGAAGTCTATATCTAAGTTGTTGTGGATAATCATATGGGTTATATAAGGGCTCTATATCTAAAGTTAAATTAGTTGGCAAACGGCAAAGCTTCCCAAAAACAAGCTCATATGGAGTATACTTGGTTTCCGTGTGTACAGTGTTATTATAACCAAAACACCAATACGGTAACCAAGTGCTCCAGTTATGTGGTTCATTACCTGCTTGAATTCTGAGAAATGACATCAGATTTTTGTGGCTGTTTTCTAAGGAACCTATAGATTGGTGATGATATGCTGTTGACGTTACCTGTTGCGTTTTGAGAATACGGCACACGTCTTTCATGACGGTTGAAACAAATTCGGTCCCTTGGTCAGATATTATTTGTCGAGGAATACCATATCTCAAAATAAAATTATTGATAAAAGACGATGCCACTGAAATAGTATCCTTATGTTTTAGCGGATAGGCTTCAACATACTTACTTAAATCACACTGTAGTGTGAGTGTATAAACATTACTATCGCTATCTTTACATAAGGGCCCTACTAAATCTAAATAAACTCTATCAAAAGCAGAATATCCCGTATCGGTTATCACCATTGGTTCTTTTATATGCTTATTTAAGTGCTTATATCGCAACCACTTGTCACATTGGTTTACATAATTAGTCACATCCTTCTCTAACCCGGGCCAAAAGAATCTTTTCTTTATATTGTTTATCATTCGCCTTATACCGGCGTGACCGCTAGTTGGCAATAGATGATAGTCGTTTAATATTATATGTTTTGTCTCATGATCGTCGATTTTATGGACACCATTTAAAATTAATATTCGCGGTCCGGACCTATTTGGTGTCTCATTTATAATACGAGTTAACTCCCTAATTAATATATGGTTATTATTATTTTGTATAATATACAGACGATCTATCTTTTGCTTATTACAAAAGCAATCCAACTCCCTCACAAAGGCATCTCGTGCACAATATGATCGGAAAGAAGGATTTACATAAATTGTTGACTTTGCTGAGACAAAACAAAATAACTTAGAGTTAGAATAGAACTTTTCTTTCATTCTGTCTATCTTTTTCCATTCTTTTTCGTCTACAAATAATAATTCAGTGCAATCCTTCGGTTGTTTAAGTGTTCCCACGACTTTTGGGTGATCAGTCCAATCGTTGGTGGTAACCTTATCCTCCGTAGGGTTGTCACGCTTATCTTGCGCAATTTTGTTTTTTATTCGCTTTCTTTGCGCTCTTGTTAGAACAGATATGACCTTTTCATTCATTTCTTTCAAATCTTCACTCGAAATTTGGATGCGTGACAAAGCATCTGCAGCTGCATTGTCAGCTCCCCTTACATACTTGATAACAAACTTATACTCCTCAAGCAATAACCTAAACTTCGTAAGTCTACTTGACGGATTTGTCATGTTGAATAAATATACGAGAGGCTTATGATCTGTTTCAATAATGAATTCGCGTCCATATAAATAAGGTCGAAAGTATTTTACTGCCCATACTATCGATAATAATTCCTTTTCGATAGTAGGATAGTTTTTCTCGGCTTTGTTTAAAGTGCGGCTAGCATATGCAACCGGTCGTCCGTCATGATTACATAAAACGGAGCCTATAGCAAAACCAGACGCGTCAGTTTTTAAAATAAAATTTTGGTCAAAATTTGGGTACTGAAGTATGGGAGGAGTCGTTAAAGCATTTTTAAGCGTTGAAAAAGATAGTTTACAGTTTTTATTCCAATGAAATTTAACATTTTTGCGACATAAATTGTTTAGAGGTAAAACGATTTCAGAAAATTTTGGTATAAATCTTCGATAGTAATTCGCAAACGCTACTAGTCTTTTTACATCGTTGGTATTTTGAGGAATTGGGTAATTTTGTAATACTGATATCTTTTTTGGGTCAGGCTTAATACCTTCGGAAGAAACAATGTGGCCAAGATAAAGAAGTTCTTTTTTTTTAGAAAAACACATTTTTTCGGGTTTAACTTTAAGTTTACTTTTCTTAAGCGTGATAATATTTCTATTAAATTTTTATTATGATTATCTAAGTTTCTGCCAAAACAAATGAGGTCGTCTAAATAAGTGAGCGCTTTTTCGTAATTTAACCCAGCCATGGATATTGTAATAGCACGAGAAAAGGAACTTGGGCTTGTCTTTAAGCCCATTGGCATTCTGGTCATCTGATATTGACCAGAGGGTGTAGTGAAAGCCGTATACCTTCTACTAGATGGATTAAGGCTTAATTGGTAAAAAGCTTGATTGAGATCAAGGTGGGTAAAATACATTGCTCCTGATAAGGAATCTAATATGTCTGTAATATTGGGTAACGGAAATTTGTCATCTACAATACAGTTGTTTAATTTTCGAAAATCGATAACCAAGCGCCAGCTCCTGTCCTCACCATTTTCTGGCTTTTTGGGTACAAGAAGCACAGGACTTGACCACTCACTGCAAGCTGGTTCAATAATTCCGTCTTGTAACATATTTTTGACTTGTGTTTCTATTTCGTTCCTCTGAGAATAGGGTAATCGATACTGTTTTACATACACTGGGTCAATATTAGGTTTTAACTGAATATTATGTTCATATAACTTACAAGTTGTTAATTGATCTCCTGGCAATAAAAATATGTCGGAAAATTTTGCACAAATATGTATAATAGAAGATTTTTCCTCTTTATTTAAATGATCCAAATTTAATAAATTTAACATTTTATGAACG
This sequence comes from Parnassius mnemosyne, assembly GCA_963668995.1. Lineage (NCBI taxonomy): Eukaryota > Metazoa > Arthropoda > Insecta > Lepidoptera > Papilionidae > Parnassius > Parnassius mnemosyne. Next base: position 2,615,661 of record CAVLGL010000090.1, read on the forward strand.
CGTTCGGGATCAATGAGACTTTTATCAAACTTACAAATTGAATAATTATGTAAACTATCGGTTTCAGGTCTAAAATAACTAAGATTGACCGGATCCTCTCGTGTATTTAATATTTTTATTGGTATCTTCCCGTTATTCGCTTTGACAATTCCACCAGACAGAAATACTCCCTCGCATAACTCTTTCGGAAAGACAACACAATCTTCTATCATACTCGCATTGATATAAAATAAATTCTCGCATCTCGGAGGTATACTCAAATAATTATTATTTCCCAAAATACCCATATGCAATGGCAAAGTTACTAATTCATTCATATTATGCAGTGTAATAGTATTCAATTCAAAGTTTATGTTACAATTAAATTTACGTAAAAAATCTATACCTAAAATTCCAGAAGTTTCACACGGCAACTGCTTTATAACATGAAACTTATTATTAAATTTCAGCCCGTCAACAGACAATGTTAAATCAACAAATCCCACGGTTCGTAATTTGCCTCCAATTCCGTTTATTGTAATCGGTTTCTTTTGTAATGAAATGTTTAGTTTACTAAGCGTGTCATATTTAATCACACATAAAGAAGCGCCGGTATCTACGAGCCATCTACATTTGATACCATCTATTGCTAACTCAACACAATTACTATATTCGCAACTAAATATATTATTGGTCTCGAAAAAATTCTAGGTTATTTTCACTATTATCGTTATTAGGGTTAATTTCAATATTTTGAGAACTTTGCGATACGCGATATTCTGGTGTTATAAAATGAACTCGCTGGGCATTTTGACCACGAAAAGATCCGCGATTCTGGTATGAGTACTCACCATAATTACCTTTTTTCCCGCGGTGTTGTTGATTTCCACACGAAAACTTTTGGGGTACCGGTTTCCTCCAATTCACATTATTTTTTGCTTGGGTATGCCAAGGATATGTTTGTCGTGGTACATTATTGGATGTATACCTACCACGAAAATTTTTACGCGTTCCTGAACCACCTCGATTTCCGAAATAAATCGATGGTTCGGTGTACTCGCTAGGTCGAACACTAGATGTCTCCTCATCCTTTGCAGCTCTAATTGTTTCTTTTAACGTACTATAATTGCGTGCTGACAAAATAATACTGAGTTGTCGGTTTCGCAAGCCATTTGTGAAACTTTTAATAGCGATCTTTTCATTTATAGGACGTAAAATTTTATGCGCGTTTTGGTCACCATCGGCTTGGGAAATCGTCAAATCTACGAATAATTGTTCGATTTTATTGCCATAATTATCTAGGGAACTACTATTTTGTCTTATTTGCATTAGTTCGTTATGAATGGAAGTGTAAGATTTCTTTGTTCAAAGGTGGTTCCGCATATCACTTATAAGCGCCTCGCATGAGTCATAGGAATCTAATAGGCGTAACTTAGCACCTTCATTCAAACGAGTCTTTAACACAAATTTTATTAACATAGACTTACCTTCTTCTTTAAGCGAAGAGCTATATAACTCTATCGAGTCCATCAAGGTTTTGGTGACCGATTCCTCGCCCGTCATCACTGGCAGGAGTGACACAGCAGTTTTAAAGTCGAAACTTTCCATGGTGAATATTTCGCTTTGAATAGTGCCCTTGGAAGTTGATTGAGAGCTGTAATCCTTACTACAAAAGTTTTCTATTTGTCCATATAAACTCTTAATTAAATCGCAATATGATTGTATTTCAATTAATGCATTACTTTTAATTTGTTTACTTTCTATCTCTTTATTTAAAATTATCAAACAATCATCAAATTCTTTACGTAATTGTACTGATTCCTTAAGTTTTTGTTGCAAAATGCTTTTAGTTCGCTTATCATAACTTAATTTAACTAAATTATTTTTAATATTTTTAAATTTTTCATATATTATTATTAATTCACTAGACATGGAAGTACAGTTAAAAAGAAATATCGTTGTCAAAATATTTTAAGGTTTAAGGCATACATATAAGGCTATTTTTATTATTTTTTTTTCCCTTTTTTTTTAAACTTAAACTATAACATATTTTTCAATTTAAACCTCATTTTTTCAACTTGACGCTTTCGTTGTCTCCCGGCGGTCCTCATGGCGGCACTCACAGCATACACGGGGTACACGAGGTCCTGGGTCCGGTGATCGCACAAAAGAACGACGCAAATTGTGCATTACCATCTCATTCCGCATCCAGCTTGTATGGCAACTTTTGTATATTTTGTATACACCATAGAGAAGAGCCAAGCCCAAAACTGTGCATATTATAATCAGCACGACGGATATCCCAGACAGGTGGCTTTTAATTTCTTCTACATGTGCAGAATTTGAGCCTCCTGAAGTGTCTTGCGTAATAAATACTTGGTCTTTCTTGACTTCAGAACGACACATTTTTTTTTTTTTAAACCGCGGCCCGCGACCGAACCCAGGCAGACCGCCGATGAACTGGCAGGGTCGCCATGTAGTGTTGGGTGGTTCGGGGAATAAATAAAACGTCCAATAGTCTAGACGGTAGGTTTAATACTAACTCTCTCTTATTCTATCCTACATATATATAAGCACACACTACAACGCTGTGTTGGCGCGACTGGTGTGATGTGGCGGTGTGACTGACGCTATGTGTTGGCGCGACTGGTGTGATGTGGCGGTGTGACTGACGCTATGCGTTGGCGCGACCGGTGCGATGTGGCGGTGAGACTAACGCTGTGTTGGCGCGACTGGTGTGATGTGGCGGTGTGACTGACGCTATGCGTTGGCGCGACCGGTGCGATGTGGCGGTGAGACTAACGCTGTGTTGGCGCGACTGGTGTGATGTGGCGGTGTGACTGACGCTATGCGTTGGCGCGACCGGTGCGATGTGGCGGTGAGACTAACGCTGTGTTGGCGCGACTGGTGTGATGTGGCGGTGTGACTGACGCTATGCGTTGGCGCGACCGGTGCGATGTGGCGGTGAGACTAACGCTGTGTTGGCGCGACTGGTGTGATGTGGCGGTGTGACTGACGCTATGCGTTGGCGCGACCGGTGCGATGTGGCGGTGAGACTAACGCTGTGTTGGCGCGACTGGTGTGATGTGGCGGTGTGACTGACGCTATGCGTTGGCGCGACCGGTGCGATGTGGCGGTGAGACTAACGCTGTGTTGGCGCGACTGGTGTGATGTGGCGGTGTGACTGACGCTATGTGTTGGCGCGATTGGTGTGATGTGGCGGTGTGACTGACGCTATGCGTTGGCGCGACCGGTGCGATGTGGCGGTGAGACTAACGCTGTGTTGGCGCGACTGGTGTGATGTGGCGGTGAGACTAACGCTGTGTTGGCGCGACTGGTGCGATGTGGCGGTGAGACTAACGCTGTGTTGGCGCGACTGGTGTGATGTGGCGGTGTGACTGACGCTATGCGTTGGCGCGACCGGTGCGATGTGGCGGTGAGACTAACGCTGTGTTGGCGCGACTGGTGTGATGTGGCGGTGAGACTAACGCTGTGTTGGCGCGACTGGTGCGATGTGGCGGTGAGACTAACGCTGTGTTGGCGCGACTGGTGTGATGTGGCGGTGTGACTGACGCTATGCGTTGGCGCGACCGGTGCGATGTGGCGGTGAGACTAACGCTGTGTTGGCGCGACTGGTGTGATGTGGCGGTGTGACTGACGCTATGTGTTGGCGCGACTGGTGTGATGTGGCGGTGTGACTGACGCTATGCGTTGGCGCGACCGGTGCGATGTGGCGGTGAGACTAACGCTGTGTTGGCGCGACTGGTGTGATGTGGCGGTGTGACTGACGCTATGCGTTGGCGCGACCGGTGCGATGTGGTGGTGCGACTGACGCTAAGTGCTGGTGCGGCTGCAGCGGCGCGGCGGCCCGGCTGCAGCCCGCGCTGGCGCTGTACTCGGGCGAGCTGGCGGGCGCCGTGCTGCTGGCCGACAGCGCGCCGCGCTCGCCGCTGCTGCGCCTGGCCGCCGGCTCCACCGAGCACCACTTCGACGACATCAACACGCAGCTGCGCCGCATCGTGGACGCGTTGCGCGACCCGGTACCAACCGCTAACTTCAATAATAATAAAGGCAAAGGCATATACAGGCTGTGGCGTAATGAATGGATAATATGGTACCTGCGGGTAGAGGACGTTATGGCGGTTCAGAAAAATATGTTTCATGTTTAGTAAAAGTCCCTCGGTTTTCGAGATAATTCGACATTTTCGAAAATTCAACAAGATTAATTATATAATTATAATTAAAGACTCATTGTAATAGGAATTTATTTTGTATTAAATGCTGGAAATACAGTGAGTTATACCATTTCGGAATCTCAATGAAACAGGCATATTTTTTCTTCATTTGGCACTCAGGTAACCAATTTTTTTTTTACACCACGTTAGGTTAAACTTAGGATAAAAAATAAGCAAATCATGAAAGGACAATGTCCAAAACCGCCCTGTGTAATAAAAGTATTGGACATACACGATAATTAATTTTCTATTTTATTATATTAGTTGAAAATACTTTTATAACACGGACTAGCTGCATTCAAAAATGAACATTAAAAGTATTATATTCGACTAATAACATTAATCGCCGCCATCTTCGCCAAACATCATGTGGTGTCGAAAAATGATTAGGGATGCCCAATCGATTGTAATCGATTATTGAATTTTTAATGAACTGTTGTATATTTTTTAATCTGAATTACATTTTAATTTATTTCTAATAAAGTTGCTAAAAGAAGCTACAATAAAAATATTATATTACCATTTCTTTATATTCTTTTATATTATTCCCTACAAGTATAATTTTAAAAACCTACTATACCTATTGAATGTCATACTCAATTTTGAATAGGTAGTTAAAATATTGCTGAAGAAAAATATTCGTAAAGATAATTATTCAGGATTTTCTAATGATCGTTTAGACAGGAGTATATTTTACGTCTTACTAAACGATAACTTACGAGTTTACGACAATTAATTTAAAAAAAAAAAACTGTTATCGTTACTGCATTAATTATAAATGTGTTTTTTTTTTAAAGAGCAATATTGCAGACTAGATACAGATATTATTATTAATATTGTTACAAGTATGGAAGAAGTAGAGACGTACGTGTTATTATAAGTAAAGTAGGACATTGTTATGGTATTAATATTATTGTATGACAAAAGATGATATATACTATATAGATGGTATACTGTTTGTAACGTACGGCTATAATAAATCTTAGGAAATATTCATAAGTCGTATCGTATTTGGCGCTCCTATTTTTGATGTCACTAAATGGTCACTTGTCAGTCTCTCATGAAAAAAATACGATCCAAATCGATGCAAATCGAACATACTAGAATCGATTCTCGATTAAATCAAGCATTAACAGATCTATTTTTGATAATTCGCGATATTTTCAAACATGCCTAATATAGACATAGAACATTATTGACGATAACTTACCGTGAATACAAGTAACTGAATAAAAAAATCATTAAATTAATAAACATAACATTACGCCAGTATTTTCCAGAAGGAGTAGGTAGAGGTGTGTAAGTACTGTTATGTTATACATCCCATGTAATAGGGGATGCGCGTATTGCCAAACACCGGACACAAATCCAGACTCCGTGCTACTACTGGGAGTTATAAAAACCCAATAATAATTTGCCCGACCCTGGGATCGAACCCAGAACAGAACAGTTTTTCTGTCTGTTACAAGGAACAGATGTTCCAACTATGCAAAAGTATTTCTTGAATCGTTTGAAATATAGCTAGTTCTTGAATAAGTCCGATTCGAGAGGTTTCTGTATCGACAGCGGACAAGGATTCTTCAGATCTAAATCGATCTGGAAAATCGATTCTAATACTATAAACAATCGATTAAACGATTTCAAATGGACATGCCTACTTTATACCGTCATCTCTAATTCTGTCAAAGTTACATTGGTTGGCGTCGTTTACAAATGTAATTGTCTTTGTACATAATTGTATCGGTGTTGTGGTGACTTTCGGGACTATATATTGAACATTACGACTTGGCTATTTTAACGGACTCTGATTGCTTTCAAGAACGACTTCCTTGCTGTGATTTTTGGAACTGTGTACCACTCAAACGATAACCTAGCATTCATAAACGGACTTACGCATACGCAATGGAAAGTGTATTTTGTGTAAATAGCGGCTCTGCTGGTGGTACAATATTGTTTAAAGATGAACAGAGAAGCAATCGTGCAATCTTGCTGTAATTGCATCGTTGTACGCAGAACCATCGGTTGCTGCGCCCATGTTATGACCATTATTTGATACTTGAGCTTTACGAGACATCAAAATAATATTCTTATTTCCAATTTAGAAAATGAACAATAAACATGAAATTAATCTGTGTTTTATTTCTAATTCAAACATAATAAGTTAATAATGTACGTGTAAAAACAACTTATACTACCAATTATGTACTAAGTCGGTAGGGCTGGTTTCATAGTCACGCGTTTGAACACCGCTGTCCAGACGCACACGCTTGCAAATGTACTAGATAGTAGTAGTCTATAATATTCACGCTGTTCATGCGCGCGCTGTTGAAACTTGGTTGAAAAGTCAGAAAGTCGGGCAAAGTCAGAGCACATAGGCAGAAATGGCGAGAGACTAGTTCGCCTTCCTTCGGGAACCCGTGCATTCTGGTCTCTCGCCAAGGCTGTCCAAGGGAATTTCTGTAAGCCATCACTACCATCTCTGCACAGGGCGGATGACTCACTGGCCCATGACGCAAAAGACAAAGCCGACCTTTTAGGCTCCCTTTTTGCGTCCAACTCGACTCTTGATGACGGGGGGAAAACACCGCCGACCATCCCGCGGTGTGAGTGCTCCATGCCGGATGTGCTGTTCTCACAGCGCTCGGTTCGCAAAGCACTGCTCTCCCTGGACATCCAGAAGTCGAGTGGGCCTGACGGAATCCCCCCAATTGTGCTGAGGACGTGTGCTCCGGAGTTGGCACCGGTCCTAACGCGTCTTTTCCGGTACTCCTACTCCCAAGGCGTAGTCCCGAATTCATGGAAGACAGCTTTTGTCCACCCGATCCCTAAAAAAGGCGACCGCTCAGACCCGTCCAACTATAGGCCTATCGCGATCACCTCCTTGTTCTCCAAAATAATGGAATCCATTATTAACTGCCAGCTCATCCGGTACCTTGAGGATCACCAGCTGATTAGTGACCGCCAATACGGTTTTCGTCGGTGTCGATCAGCTGGTGATCTTCTTGTCTACCTGACCCATAGATGGGCGGAGGCAGTAGAGTCCAAGGGGGAGGCGTTGGCCGTTAGTCTGGACATTGCGAAGGCCTTTGATCGGGTTTGGCACAAAGCGCTTCTTTCAAAGCTGCCTTCCTATGGGCTTCCCGAGAAATTGTGCAATTGGATCACCAGCTTTCTTGCAGATCGGAGCATCAAGGTCGTTGTAGACGGTGCATGTTCTGACTACAAGCCTATTAACGCTGGTGTTCCACAAGGCTGTGTGCTATCACCAACGCTGTTTCTTCTGCATATCAATGATATGTTGCTAACTGGTAACATTCATTGCTATGCGGATGACAGCACTGGTGATGCTCTATACACCGGCCGGGCCAATATTTCTCGGGAAAACGTCGCCGAGTACCGGAACAAACTTGTGTCTGAAGTCGAGTCTTTGCTGGACAAAGTCTCGGATTGGGGGCGACTAAATCTAGTCCAGTTTAATCCTCAGAAGACACAAGTTTGCGCGTTTACCGCTAAAAAGAACCCCTTTGTCGTATCTCCTCAGTTTCAAGGCACTCCCCTTCTTGCCTCAGCCAGTATCGGTATCCTCGGAGTCGACATATCGAGTGACGTGCAGTTTCGTGGTCACTTGGAAGAGAAGGCCAAATTGGCCTCTAAAAAGCTTGGCGTGCTCAGCAGAGCGGGACAGTATTTCATGCCGGCACACCGCCTGCAACTTTACAAGGCGCAGGTTCGGCCTCACATGGAATACTGTTCCCATCTCTGGGCAGGGGCTCCCCAGTGCCAGCTCCTTCCACTTGACCGCATCCAGCGCAGAGCGGCTCGAATCGTCGACGACCGAGCCCTTTCCGATCGGCTCGATTCATTGGCACTGCGAAGAGATGTTGCATCTCTTTGCATTTTCTTTCGCATCTACCATGGGGAGTGCTCTGAGGAATTGTTCGGATTAATCCCAGCCGCCAAATTTCACGAACGCACATCGCGGCAGAACTCCCGATACCATCCACACCATCTGGATGATTGGCGGTCCACCACTGTGCGATTTAGAAGATGTTTTCTTCCTCGCACAACTTCCTTGTGGAATAGTTTACCACCAGGGATTTTTCCGGACCGATACGACTTAGGGACCTTCAAGAAAAGAGCCTACTCCTTTTTAAAAGGCCGGCAACGCATCTGCAATTCCCCTGGTGTTGCGGTTGTTCATGGGCGGCGGTAGTCACTTACCATCAGGTGAGCCGCATGCTCGTTTGCCCCCTCTCATATAAAAAAAAAAAAAAAACCGTGGTTGATACACTCGCTGTTCGACGGCATGTCTAGCGGCGTGACTGACAGCCTAAATCCTACATTTAGGTACTAGGTATCTCACCGTACCGTATATGCTAATGACAACATCTAAATGCTAAGAGCCATTATATAAATATATTTTTATTTTTACATTAATACACACAAACATTATCTCTCATTTCAAAACCAATGCTCAGAAAGCAGGTTTGTTAACTACATTCTATGTATTTATACGTTGCACTTACATACACTTAGGCTTTAGAACAAAAATTGCATACCTAATTATGTAGATAGGTACTAGAAATAGCTAAATGTTTTAGGACATCGTTTTTCAGTTTGTTAAAAATCACTCGGATCAATGAAAAACCGTAATATTCGTGGTTCGATTATAACCTCAAAATCTGATACTTTTTTTGAAATATATCTATTATGCAGCTAGTCCGCTATAAAAATAAGATCAAATAGGAATTTACTAATGATCAACAATAAAATAGATAATTTTCCGATGCTCTTGGTTCCAGGGCGAACAATGTATGGGCGCAGAGCAATGTCCTTTGAGTTAGATCTTTGTTTAGAGAAAAGCTATGCTTGCGCCCTTAAAATCATAACTTACATAGCGCTTGTATCCAGGAATACCATCCAAAAAACAAATTGAAAGAATACCTTCATTTGAAGTCTTGCCACGAAAAAGAGTGGAAAAGGCTGTAATTTTTTTGAATTTTCGAAAATTTCGAATTATCTCGAAAACCGAGGGACTTTTACTAATCATGAAACATATTTTTCTGAACCGTCACAACGTCCTCTACCCGCAGGTACCATATTATCCATTCATTACGCCACATCCTATATACCCATACAGCCTAATCTGACGTGTATTTTCTACAAAAATTCTTCATTTAATATCAGCACATTGTAAAGAATTTCCGTCATATTGCGAAAGGAGAATGTCAGATTTTCTATAGAACTTTGCCCCACCCAAAAGTGTGGATGTACACGAATGCCGTATTCAACCCATATTAATTTCTAATTTATTACTTCATCCAAATTATATAACGAGGTCTCTAAAACTTGCGATTTTTTTTAAACTGGACTTTAATAATTACATTTACCTTATTTTTATTTTTTTATTTGTTTTATTATAAACTGCCAGCTCATGAGGTACCTTGAGGATCACCAGCTGATTAATGACCGCCAGTACGGTTTTCGTCGGGGTCGATCAGCTGGTGATCTTCTGGTCTACCAGACTCATAGATGGGCGGAGGCAGTAAAGTCCAAGGGCCTCCCCCTTGGACTCTACTGCCGACTCTAATTGGTCGTTAGTTTGAACATAGCGAAGGCCTTCGTTCGGGTCCGGCACAAAGCGCTTCTTTCGAAGCTTCCTTCCTATGGGCAGTTTCCTTGCTGAGCATCAAGGTCGTAGTAGACGGTGCATGCTCTGATTTCAAGCCTATCAACGCTGGTGTTCCACAAGGCTGCGTGCTATCACCAACGCTGTTTCTCCTGCATATCAATGATATGTTGCTAACTAGTAGCATTCATTGCTATGCAGACGACAGCACTGGTGATGCCTTATATACCGGTCGTGCCAATATTTCTCGGGAAAACGTCGCCGAGTACGGGGACAAACTTGTGTCTGAAGGCGAGTCTTTGCTGATCAAAGTCTCGGATTGAGGGCGACTAAATCTAGTCCAGTTCAATCCCCAGAAGACACATGTTTGCGCGTTTACCGCTAAAAGGAACCCCTTTGTCGTATCTCCTCAGTTTCAAGGCACTCCCCTTGCTGCCTCAGCTAGCATCGGCAATATATCGAAGCGTCGACATATCGAATAATGTGCAGTTTCGTGGTCACTTGGAAGGGAAGGCCAAACTGGCCTCTAAAAAGCTTGGCGTGCTCAGCAGAGTGAGACAGTATTTCATGCCGGCACATCGCTTGCAACTTTACAAAGCGCAAATCTCATGGAATACTGTTCTCATATCTAGGCCGGGGCACCCCAGTGCCAGCTCCTTCTACTTGACCGCATCCAGCGCAGAGCGGTTCGAATCGTCGACGACCGAGTTCTTTCTGGTCGAATCGATACACTGGCACTTCGCGGAGATGTCGCATCTCTTTGCGTATTTTATCGCATTTACCACGGGGAGTGCTCTGAGGAATTGTTCGGACTAATTCCAGCCGCTCAATTTCACCATACCATCCATATCACCTGGATGATTGGCGGTCTACCACTGTGCGATTTAGAAGATGTTTTCTTCCTCGCACAACTCCCTTGTGAAATCGATTACCAGCAGCGATTTTTCCGGACCGATACGACTTAGGGACCTTCAAGAAAAGAGCCTACTCCTTTTTAAAAGGCCGTCAACGCATCTGCAATTCCCCTGGTGTTGCGGTTGTTCATGGGCGGCGGTAGTCACTTACCATCAGGTGAGCCGCATGCTCGTTTGCCCCCTCTCCTATAAAAAAAAAAATTCTTAGAACAGTATTCGTTGCAGTTCATTGTAATTTCAGAATATAAATTATCAGGCATTAAATATTTATATACATAATTTAAGAAGCATAATAATATAATGATTAGTAACATTGGAAAAACGATTATCTTGTGTAGGATCTAAAAGGTCCTTACACAATATAAGACTAGTACCACCTGTTTTTCATAAAATCTAAGTCCTAGTCATGTAAACGAGTTATATTATTTACAAAATTATTTTTCAAGATACATATTATAATGACATGTGTCGGAAGAAGATGTAAATATTTACAGATTAGTATCTAATTTTACGACAACGGCAGGACGATAAATTATCAACTATATAAAAAAAGCTATAAAACTAAATATATATGTTGCAAAGATATCCATGTTGAAAGAAGAGTTAAGAATGTAAATCGAAATGAGGACACAAAATGCCCCTGCATCCTATCGACGCAAAGATGACAATTAGTGCACCTCAACATCATGGATGCAATTATCAGAATGTCCGTAGTAGTTAGCAGTAAGTCAATAAGTAGGCGTGATGGAGTCCGTATATATATTTTTTTACTTACTATAAGCCAGTGCTTTACCACAATCCCACCTGGTGATAAGTTGTGATGTGTAGCCTTAGATGGAAAATCGCACTGTCTTATCGTAACAATGGTCTGGTCTCTGAGAGCGTGGCCCTACCCCGGTCGAGCCGAACCGTTTGTGCTACAACAAACAAACATCGCGGCAGAACTCCCGATACCATCCACACCATCTGGATGATTGGCGGTCCACCACTGTGCGATTTAGAAGATGTTTTCTTCCTCGCACGACCTCCTTGTGGAATCGATTACCATCAGCGATTTTTCCGGACCGATACGACTTAGGGACCTTCAAGAAAAGAGCGTACTCCTTTTTAAAAGGCCGGCAACGCATCTGCGATTCCCCTGGTGTTGCAGTTGTTCATGGGCGGCGGTAGTCACTTACCATCAGGTGAGCCGCATGCTCGTTTGCCCCCTCTCCTATAAAAAAAAAACCATAATATAGCTACAGCATGGCTCTACCACGAAATGTTCAGGCGGAGCGTCGTAACTTGGAGCGCGCCCAGCAAGAGGCTGGCAGTGGCAACGGTGGCAGTAACAACTCACGCTCACGACGTGCTCTACGCACTGGCGACGTGTACATCACCACGCATAGCAACCTGGACGTGCATGTCGTGTTCCATCTTGTGGTCGACGACTCGCTCAAGTCCGGTCAGTGCAGTGCTCATCTTGTTCTTTCTTCTTAATTTCACATCACTGCATGTTTGTTTTATAATATTGACGTGTCCAGCGAACTAACACTTCATCATCATCATTCTTCTCTTTCACAAATTCACTGCTGAACATAGGCCTCCCCCACGAAATATAACAGTTAATGAGAATTAATTACGGCTGTACATGGATTGCAACCAACTTAAAACTTTTGAAGTTCACGGGTGGGTTATCATTTAGATTTCTTATCAAGGTTAGATGTTCTTCTTCTTCTACGACAGCCTGTAGAACTCCACTCCGCTATTTTTTTTTTAAATTTAAAACTGAAGTATTTTTTTTCCTTTAAAATATTTCTTCTAATAATCTCCTTATTTAAAAATGGCCGGCCTATTGTCACTTCGGCTTCCTTATTCTTTGGACTATGTCGGTTACTTTGATTCTACTACTGATATCCTTATTACGAAGTCTATCGCGCAGAGAAACTTCATATCTCGATGAGCTAGCTGCCTTGAGCTGCCTCATGTGGTCAACAGTAAATGACCGTCTAAATGTCATCACTGGCAAAAGTGATTGTACACTCTTGTTTTCAAGTTTTGAGGTATACGTGACGAGAAGATTTGTCATAACCTCCCGGACACTGCCTAGGCTAGTTGAATCCGGAGGTTGGTCTCTCGAAGATAGATTTATAGAGAAATGCCTACGCATACCCGCCTCGTGAGGTCAAGGACGGGCCCACACCAACTAAAACCCTATGGTGTTCCACCTTAGCCGCATATTGGCAGAACCACTGGAACAACACATCCGCGGCCCCACCAGCGCCGGCCGGCCCATGGCAGCCTCCTCAAACAGGAAACAGGCCTTCTTCTCCCCCTTCTTCTATGGTAAGGCCCACCAGGAACACAAAGCTCTAGATTCACCTGCTCAACAGAACTCCGGTACGGTTTGGTGGGAGAGACGGGTGCCTCTTGCCGCAGCCCACCAACACACATACGAAGTGGACTCGCCAAGCCCACTTGGGCCAGCCATGTGTATTCCTCTTAGTTCACCAAGGATGTCCAAGCTAGTACTACTAAACGCCCCGCCGGACTAAGCGAGAACCCGTCCGGGGAGGGGGAGTTGGACTTACTTTGTCGAAGTTTGACAACATTACTAGTAAAAATGTATATCGCAGGCGACATAACGTCTCGCCACCCGGCCATCCTCGGTCTACGCAACATTCTGAAGGCGGCGTGCTGCAACGACGTGACCTCCATATCCATACCGCTACTGCTCCGGCATGAAATCACCGAGGTGAATTTATTTTTACGTCTATTAACCTTTGTCTCAATTTTTTTCTTATTTAATTTTCGATTGCGTCTAGATATCGTTATATTGTAATCGGGCCTTATTATAGTCTTCACTGTGTAGTGGCAGTGTATCCACTAGCCCATATCGTCCCGTAGGTATCGTAAAGGCGACAGAGAGAAAGTGAAACAGTAAATGGGCAGTAGCATTTTCTTGATAACAACTAAAAATTTAAAAAACTGCGGTTGCCAACCCGCCTGCCAGGCGTGGCAACTATGGCAAAACCCCCTCTTTGCGGCAATCTGTGAGGGAGGCCTATGTTTAGCAGTGGGCTTTTATGGGCTGTAATGGATGGAATGGATTACAATGGTTTTCGGAAATTCATTACATATATTATTTAAGAAGTTAATTTGCTAAGATTCATATGTATAATTCAAAATTAAAAATGTTGTACAGCCGACTTCAATATAAGTTATTAAGAATAACTCAAAAACTATTGGTCTGACCTTGATCATATGGGACCACACGAGATGTACCAGCTTTCATATAAAAAAAAGAATCATCGAAATCGGTTCACCCAGTAAAAAGTTATGAGGTAACACACATAAAAAAAAAACAAAAAAAATACTGTCGAATTGAGTACTGTCTCCTTTTTCGAAGTCGGCAGAAAAGAAGATAAAATCATAATGAGTTATTATGATTTTTTGTTAATAACGCTAACATGGCAAACGAGATAATCCACCTGATGGTAAGTGGCTATTACGGCCCATCGACACAAAACCAACTACTAAGAAAATTATTACTCTGTCAACCCTGAGGTTTAAGATAAGTTGTCTCGCGGTTTTGGCGGGAAATTGACCGGCGGCGGTTTGCTGCTCCTGTATTATAGTTTAAATAATAGTTTGAAGTGGATTTTGATATGTAAAAGTGGTGCGATTTTATGTATTAACTGTCTACGCATGTGAACTATTAGTGGAAACGGTGAAACAAGTGCTCTGATGGTGATGGATTCTCAAGATAAGCTGTTTGTCTGCATAGGCGCCTTTAGATACCATCGCCAACTGTCAGCTGTCTGCTGGCTCAAGTTGCCGTCAAAATCTCCCAAGGGCTGCACAATGTGACGCATCAACATATTGTGAAGCAGTGAACTATGAAAGATAATTATACATTTGGGAAATTATAATAAACCGAATAAAAATACTCAAGACTTGGCCTAAAGGTCTAGATACCAGGCCATAAACTCCAAAAAAAAATAAGTTGTCTCGCAACCTATTATTATTATTTTTATTCTCTATGCCGTTGGACCGGAACAACAGAGTCAAATCGGGAAGATGATGATACGTTTCAGTTGCAACCCTAAGCAGAAAATACGCCCGATTATCTTCTAAAGTTGTGGGAGGGAGTGAATAAAATAGATAGATAAATAACGATATTTGATATTTTGCGTGTGATTCTAAATAAATTTACTTATTTATAATCTTAAGAGGATTTCAAGCGGCAACACAATTAAAGAATAAGGTATTAAAAGATCTATTGCAGCTGCGCTGAGTCCAAACGACTGAGCAACCGAGAGACATCTGTATCTCTGATTTTTTAATAAAATAATTATTAATAAAATCTTAAGTATTTTAATGTAAATAAATTACGACGTAAATCAACAAACCCCATAAAAAAATAGATACGGTTTGGTAAAAAAATTATAATGGAGCAGAATTCACAGAATTCTTTGGGTATTTTGTGACATATTCAAAGCTTTCGATCGTGTTAACTGTGAGAAAATCATCAGAAAATTACAATATTATAGTGGAAGAAGTGTTGATTTTTATTATTTCATATTTAAGTAACAGAACTCAAAAAGTTGTTAACGATAGTTAGTTTCTAGTATTTGCTGCCCGGAAAGTACACTCAATTTTACTATTGGCCCGGAAGTTCCGAGTAGGTACCTACATAGTAAAAGTGGGTGTTCTTCAAGACTTCATTCTTAGCCTCTTTCTTTTTCTTATCTATGTTTCTGGTACAATTGTTTATTCCCCTCCTTAGCCTGACAAATTATAGAAATCTTTCCTAGAACAGGAGCCTCTCCCTATGACTGTAAGTATTTTTTTTATAGGAGAGGGAGCAAACGAGCATGCGGCTCACCTGATAGTAAGTGACTACCGCCGCCCATGAACAACTGCAACATCAGGGGAACCAGGGGAATTGCAGATGCGTTGCCGGCCTTTTATAAAGTAGTAGGCTCTTTTCTTGAAGGTCCCTAAGTCCTATCAGTCTGGAAAAATCGCTGATGGTAATCGATTCCACAAGGAAGTTGTGCGAGGAAGAAAAGATCTTCTAAATCGCACAGTGGTGGACCACCAATCATCCAGATGGTGTGGATGGTATAGGGAGTTCTGCCGCGATGTGCGTTCGTGAAATTTGGCGGCTGGGATTAATCCGAACAATTCCTCAGAGCACTCCCCGTGGTAAATGCGAAAGAAAATGCAAAGGGAAGCAACATCTCTTCGCAGTGCCAATGAATCGAGCCGATCGGAAAGGACTCGGTCGTCTACGATTCGAACCGCTCTGCGCTGGATGCGGTCAAGTGGAAGGAACTGGCACTGGAGAGCCCCTGCCCAGAGATGGGAACAGTATTCCATGTGAGGCCGAACCTGCGCCTTGTAAAGTTGCAGGCGATGTGCCGGCATGAAATACTGTCCCGCTCTGCTGAGCACGCCAAGCTTTTTAGAGGCCAATTTGCCCTTCTCTTCCAAGAGACCACGAAACTACACGTCACTCGATATGTCAACTCCGAGGATGCCGATACTGGCTGAGGCAAGAAGGGGAGTGCCTTGAAACTGAGGAGATACGACAAAGGGGTTCTTTTTAGCGGTAAACGCGCAAACTTGTGTCTTCTGAGGATTAAACTGGACTAGATTTAGTCGCCCCCAATCCGAGACTTTGTTCACCAAAGACTCGACTTCAGACACAAGTTTGTTCCGGTACTCGGCGACGTTTTCCCGAGTAATATTGGCACGGCCGGTGTATAGATCATCACCAGTGCTTAGGCCAAATAATTAACATTTTAAAACTCGCGTTGAAGACACGCGTTAGCGTGTCCTTCCGATGGAATTTAAAGGTCACCGTCGGCCCCCTCTCCCGTGCGGGTCTCTCGGCCGAGCGCTCGGTCGCTCGACGCGTGGGCGAAGTTAATATTGTTAGCGACCGTTAGTTGGTTGGGCGCGGCGGGTGTGGTTAATTGTGCGCGCACGCCGAGTCGATAAGACGGCCTGGAATTTTACTTCCTTTGGTTTTGAGTTGGGCGCGGCTGTAGTGTCGATGTTTTGGAAGTTACTCTCGTATAGTTTGGTCGCGTGACGACTGCCTCTAATTGATTTGACCGACCGTTCTTATGAATTTGAAGTTAATTAAATGTACAATAAAGTTGATAAACTAATATAGTGAAATAAAAGCAGAAGGTTTCAATTGGTGAACGCCCACTGGAGGGATCGCACATTTTGGAGAATAGCAGCGCCTGTGGATCTGCTGTCCGACTACACCGGTTAAGTTGGGTTACATCTACACACTTTCACAAACTACTTACATACAACTCACTTACCACCAGACTGGTACCCTGTGGTCAACCCTACCTCCGGAAGTCGGTAAGTTGTGCTTGCTTATTAGCCACTAGTTGGGAATATCCATAGGCCATTTGGGCCCGAACCCTCTGTTGCTCGTCGAGTGGGCTACTATGGGCCCTAGCCCAGTCGACCTTTGCCGGGGCAACTGGGGGCCGTAACATTTTCTGGTAGCAGAGCGTGGTATATTGTCTCTGCAATCACGCCCGGCCGTAATAGGAAAAAATAGATATTTTTTGTGTTTTGTTAGCGGATCGGTGGGTAGAATTAGGAACCACGCCCGTTAGGTTGCGCAAGCGGGATTGTAGTTTAGGGTTTAGGTACCCACGCGTCAGGTATTTCGGGTAGGTAGATAATTATCGTTATCACATAATTGTATAATTATCGTTATCTTATAATTATAGTAGATATTAATTGCCGAAGGGTCGATCGCCTGAGCGAGGCATCTTTGCTGACCGACTGTAGTGTGTACTTGCCGTGTAGTGTAATTTGTATTTAATTTAATAAATAGTAATTTGTATTTGTAGTGTAATTTGTATTGAATTTAATTTGATAGTAATTTGTATTTAGTAGTGATGCCATCGTACAAGCTACCGGCGCTTCGCTTGCAGGTGGAGCTGCGCTGGGCCGCGAACGCCCATAATTTGGTAGGGCGACCCGATCGGGTCCATAGTTTAGGGAAGCGGCTCGTGCAGGTCGATGCCCGAAGGGCCGTAGTGGAGGAGGCTTACACAGAGCTTGTGGCCTCGGATGCGGAACAGGGAGTCCTAAACTCCTGCCTCGCGGACTACGAGCAATTCTTTTCGTTCACGGACGACTTGATCGAGGCGGGGGCCAAGTATGCTAATGAAGCGCGTAAAGCTCGGCTAAGTGGCCTGCCCGAGTCCCCTAGGAAGCAGCCTACTCAGTCGGAGCTGTTGGGACGACTCCCAACTCTGGACCTGCCAAGGTTCTCCGGGGTCCTCTCCGACTGGATGACCTTTGTTGGCCTTTTTGATAGCCTAGTGGACGCCCGGAGGGACTTGACACCAAACCAGAAGATGGCGTACCTCCTAGCCTCACTGGAGGGGGAAGCCCTGTGCGTCGTCGGCCATTTGAGATTGTCGGACGACGCCTACCCGACTGCCCGGGACCTCCTCGCCGAAATATACGCCAACGTCCGGCGAATCGCGGACGAATACGTTAGGCAGCTTATAAACCTCCCGCTGCTTAGGGACCGGACCAGACTACGTCCGGACTTCGTGAATCCAGCCTTGGTGGCCTGTAATGCGTTGAGGCGGCTGGATTTACCGGTGGACGAATGGTCCTTCTTGTTGTTCCACATCGTGCTGTCCCGCCTGCCTCTCGACCTTCGGATACATTTTGAGGAGAGGTACGGCGGGGACGACGCCTCCTATATTCCGCCCTTCAGGGATCTGCTGCGGTTCTTGGAGGAGCAGTGCCGGCAAATTGAGAACGCAGCGGGCACCGTCGACGACTTATTTATTTATTTTATTTATTTATTTATTTATTTAATTCATAAACTTGTGGCTTACAGAAAATCCAACACGCGCACAAGGTTAAATTTTACATGCAAAAAATTTTTTCAGAAATAGTATCCATCCATAACAACAAAAATTAATAATCATAAATTAATTAATTATAAAATAATAGTAATATAAAATCTCGAAGCTTTTGGCAGCCCGTGTCAGAAATTAAAATGGTAATAAAGCCAATTAAAACAATAAAGTTTTAATAATTATACAATGAAACATTTTGTCATATCAATTTATAATGCAATGTCAATAAAAACTAATAACAATCTTAATATGCCCATAATTAAAATTACATCTCAAATATAAAGTATAAATAGTACATAGTCAACGAAATTAAATTGTCGAATTATTAATTGTCATATCATCAATAATTTTATAAAAAAGAGTCAGCAGACGTGTTATATTATCTGCAAATAGGTCAATTTAATCGTGCCGAGTGAGTATGTCCCCTATAAGTATTAATGCACGATTTGTTGGTGCAAAAGCAGCACGTTTGGTACGCGTAACTGGTCTATCTAGAAGACGCGCCCTACGGCGCGGAGCCACCGTTCCTCCATTACCTCTCTGCAGGGTGCCTAGTACCAACAAACCGATTCTCTCCATAACCGACTGGCAATCCAACTTGTGGTGAATTATAGAAAGATAGTGCCTAATAGTTGACATCACCCTCCTAAACATTAGGGTTTCAAAATCAACCATACCCAAGACGAATAAAGACTTACGGGTTGCCAACCGAGCCGTGCCCAGGGAGAGGCGGAATCCGCCGGGCAAGTCGGCGCCAACCCCCCTAAGGCCGATCGGAGCTCCCGCTGGAGGGCACTGCCCCCTACCATCTTACAGCGGCCTAGCGGCTAGGGAGGCGCCCCCCTGCTCCTATTGTATGTCCTAGTGTACAGCCTTAGCGAGAAACCAGAATGCACGGATTCCCGAAGGAAGGCGAACTAGTTTCTCGCCAATTCTGCCTATGTGCTCTGACTTTGCCTTAACAATAACTCTTTTGAAGGACCTGGAGGCGAAGTTATACTTCTTTTTAAGCATGCTGGTGTTTATATCCCGAGTCGCCGAAGCCGCAGCCCAGGCTTGATAACACTCCTGCTTACTGCGTAATGCAGTCTTGCAGGAGCTACCAAACCAAGGCTGAGATCTGCCTCCGAAGGTTCCACAGATGATGGAATAAATAGTCCCATTCCCTGTAGCAGCACATCAGTGACAGATATAGCAACAGCGCTGGGATCATCCGGCGAGAAGCAAACCCGCCATGGGTAGGATGCAAAGAAATACCGCATTCCGTCCCAATCCGCCGACCTGTAATGACTATATATATACTATATACTATACTATATACCTGTAATGACTATATATAGACTATAGATAACCAGATTTGAGATTGAAATCTGCAAAACAAAGACAATTATTATGGATGACTTTGAAAAAGGCATTCATTTTGACTACATTATTGAAAATCCAATAATAATTAATCTAAGCAACGACAGCTCAACTAGTAGTGAAAGTGAATAAATATTTTTTTAAACTAAATTTAAATTTATACTTGTCCCTACAAATAAGCAGTAATAATAAGTACGAAGAAACTGATAAATCTTGTGTTTTAAATTAATCGTTTCTAAATTAGATTCTGCTATTAATCGAAACAAAACTGTAAATGATTACCAACTCTAAACAATCGATTTCGATTTTTCCAAAGAATCTAATATTGTACGTACCGATTTTTTGGTTGCATGCCTAGTCCAATAAGTCTGACAGCTCAAAAGGTATTATTTCTTAGATTTCGTTGAGTATAGTGTTTTTGTTGCGCCGTGTAGTAGCGGTTAAGAATATCCACTACCTATGTCTTCCCGTGGGTTTCGTAAGAGCCGACAGTGGGAGGCCGGCAGGAAATGGGCAGCAGCATCTTCCTGATAACAGCAATATTACAATAAAAAAACTGCGGTTGCCAACCCGCTCGTCAAGCGTGGCAACTATGATGAGAGATACGAAGAGACGGCTCCCAGTCCAAGGCGGCCCCGCTATTCCTGGCTACGGTAGCGACCATGGTAACGGCGGGACAGGGGTTGCTAAGAATCTCCGGTGGAGGTTCGGTTGCCACCTAAGACGACTCGGCCTAGCAACATACAACGTACGCACCCTGAGGGCTTACGAGAAGATCGTGAGGTTGGAAGAAGGGATAGACAAATTACGGTGGCATATTATAGGGTTAGCCACGGTCCGAAGAGTGGGGGAGGAAACGGTAATCCTCGAATCCGGCAACTTTTTCTATCACCAGGAGTGCGACCATCTGTCCCAAGGAGGTGTCGGATTTATCGTCCACAAGTCTCTCGTTAACAACGTTGTAAAGATTGGGAGTGTGTCGACAATTGTTACGTACCTTATACTCAGAATCACCAAACAGTATTCGTTGAAGGTCATACAGGTTTACGCACCAACCTCGGCATACCTCGGATAAGGAGGTGGAGGAAATGTATGAGGGTACATCTAGAGCCATGTATTCCTCCAAACCCCACTATGCGGTGTTAATGGCAGACTTCAATGCAAAACTAGGCACAAGAGAGAACGGTAAGCTGCAGGTGGGGAAATTTGGAATAGGACAACACAAAACCGTTTTCAGTGCAATGAAGTGTACGATATTAATGATAAGCTCGTGGAAACCGTCCATGCGGTCGGAGCTAAGTTCTGCAAGACCCGCCGCAGAGGAACACAAAAACTCCGATCACAGTCTTAATCTCATGGCTGTTAGACGGGAAATGAAGCTCCAGTCTTCAACAGATTTGACAACTGAAGACAGATCTCCAAATGCATGCGACGGGACTTACGCAACTTCAATACAGCTTGTATTGAAGAAGCGATCGAGCGGAACCAAGACTCCAAAGTCTGCCAGAAATTTGTCTGCCAGAAAGAGCCAATTGTCAAAGCTGAAGACCGAGTGTGGCAGCTTCGTTTCCGGGACACCTGAGATTTTGAGTGAGATGGAGAGGTTCTATGGGCAGCCGTACACATCATCGTTGGAGCCACACGCAAGTGTGAGTAACGATCCAAGAGCGAGTCTTATCCGACACTATTCTGAAGATATCCTGGACATCAGTCTGAGCGAGATTAGAATGGCTCTCCAGCACCTTAAAAACGGCAAGGCCCCAGGTGAGGATGGAATTACAGCGGAGCTTCTGAAAGCGGGTGGAGAAGCGGTACTTGAAGTCCTTCAGAAGCTCTTTAATTCCGTCCTCCATGGTGTCACTACTACGGAGGCGTGGAGCAGAAGTGCGGTGGTCCTGTTCTTAAAGAAAGGCGACAACGCTCTCTTGAAGAACTACAGACCGATTTCCTTTCTGAGCCGCGTCTACGTACTGTTTTCGAAAGTCATTACGAATCGTCTCGCACGCAGACTTAACGACTTCCAGCCTCCCGAATAAGCCGGTTTCGGAAAAGGCTTTAGTACCATGGACCACATACACACCCTTCGGCAAATTGTACAGAAGAGTACAATCTGCCACTTTTTCTTGCGTATGTGCACTATGAGAAAGCCATTGATTCCGTCGAAATTTGGGCGGTGCTAAGTTGACTGTCAGTATATCGAAGTGATGAAGTGTTTGTACAGTAAGGCTACGATGGCTATTCGAGTACAGAATCAGAGTACGAAACCTATCCAACTGCAGAGAGGTGTAAGACAGCGTTACGTTATATCCCCGAAACTTTTCACCGCTGCATTGTAAGACGTTTTCAAGTCCAGTAACTGGAAAAGAGACGGTATTAACATCAATGGCGAGTACATCACTCACCTTCTATTTGCCGCCGATATAGTCCTTATGGCAGAATCGCTGGAGGACCTAAGCACTATGCTCAATGACCTCAATAGTGTCTCCCAATGGATAGGTCTTAAGTTGAACATAAACAAAACAAAGATCATGTTTAATGTCCATGTAACACCTATGCCGGTAGGTGTTGGGAGCACTAAGCTCGAAGTTGTTGACGAGTATGTTTACCTGAAACAAATAGTCCGACTAGGTAAGTTCAACTTCGACCGAGAGGTCAATCGACGGATTCAACTCGGCTGGGCAGCGTTCTAAAAACTACGACACATCTTCACGTCAGGTATACTTCAAAACCTGAAAATGAGATTGTACAACCAGTGCTTATTGCCAGTGATGACTTATGGATCTGAGACGTGGTCCTTAACTGCTGGCCGTATGGGGACGCTCAAGGTCGCTCAGCGAGCTATGGAAAGACCTATGCTCGGAGTTTCTTTGTGTGATAAACTTAGAAATGAGGATATCAGCGTGAAGTAGAGGTTTACCTCTGCGTTTCGCTTGGTGAGTGCAGGTGGCCGGAGGCCCTTTTTACTGGAAATGAGGCATTCCATCTTAGTCCTCACGGGTGGCAACGCATCTGCATTTTGATTCGCAAACGAGGATAGATGTAGATGTCTATGGGCCGCAGCAACCACTTACCATCAGGTGGACTGTGAGCTCGTTCGTCACCCTTATCCTATATAAAAAAAATCCGCAGTAGAACCAGAGTAAGTGAAGTGGCAATAGGCCGGCGATATAGCTCGAAGAACCGACAACCGATGGGGAAGAAAGGTTCTCGAGTAGCAGCCTCGTACCGGAAGGCGAAGTGTAGGGCGACCCCCCACTAGATGGAGTGACGACCTGTGGTAAGACATGCAGGAAGTCGATGGATGCAGGTGGCTCAGGACCGTGCTTTGTGGCATTCCTTGGGGGAGGCCTATGTTCACCAGTATACTTATGAAGGGCTGTAATGATGATGATGATGATGGTAGTGTTTTTATATTATGCTATAACGTAAGAACAGATGAAATATTTTTCGCACCTCTTGGCCGGTGTATATCTGTAGAGTGTAGTGAGTGTGTAAGTGTATGAGTGAGTGAGATTGTGTGCGTGTCGCAGGAGATGACGGCTGCGTGGTGCGTGCGGCGCGGCGAGCTGGTGCTGAAGTGCGTGAAGGGCTTCGTGCTGGAGGCGGCGGGCGGCGGCGGCGCCGAGCTGCGCACGCTGCACGCCGTGCTGCCCGCCTCCGCGCCCGCGCTCTTCACCGCCGTGCAGGTGAGTGTGTGTGTGTGTGTGTGTGCTCTGCACGGGTGCTACTCTGTTCACAGTACACAGTACGAGCTGCACGCTGCACGCCGTGCTGCCCGCCTCCGCGCCCGCGCTCTTCACCGCCGTGCAGGTGAGTGTGTGTGTGTGTGTGTGTGTGCTCTGCACAGGTGCTACTCTGTTCACAGTACACAGTACGAGCTGCACGCTGCACGCCGTGCTGCCCGCCTCCGCGCCCGCGCTCTTCACCGCCGTGCAGGTGAGTGTGTGTGTGTGTGTGTGTGTGTGCTCTGCACAGGTGCTACTCTGTGCACAGTACACAGTACGAGCTGCGCACGCTGCACGCCGTGCTGCCCGCCTCCGCGCCCGCGCTCTTCACCGCCGTGCAGGTGAGTGTGTGTGTGTGTGTGTGTGTGCTCTGCACAGGTGCTACTCTGTTCACAGTACACAGTACGAGCTGCACGCTGCACGCCGTGCTGCCCGCCTCCGCGCCCGCGCTCTTCACCGCCGTGCAGGTGAGTGTGTGTGTGTGTGTGTGTGTGCTCTGCACAGGTGCTACTCTGTTCACAGTACACAGTACGAGCTGCTCACGCTGCACGCCGTGCTGCCCGCCTCCGCGCCCGCGCTCTTCACCGCCGTGCAGGTGTGTGTGTGTGTGTGTGTGTGTGTGTGCTCTGCACAGGTGCTACTCTGTTCACAGTACACAGTACGAGCTGCACGCTGCACGCCGTGCTGCCCGCCTCCGCGCCCGCGCTCTTCACCGCCGTGCAGGTGAGTGTGTGTGTGTGTGTGTGTGTGCTCTGCACAGGTGCTACTCTGTGCACAGTACACAGTACGAGCTGCGCACGCTGCACGCCGTGCTGCCCGCCTCCGCGCCCGCGCTCTTCACTGCCGTGCAGGTGAGTGTGTGTGTGTGTGTGTGTGTGCTCTGCACAGGTGCTACTCTGTGCACAGTACGAGCTGCGCACGCTGCACGCCGTGCTGCCCGCCTCCGCGCCTGCGCTCTTCACCGCCGTGCAGGTGAGTGTGTGTGTGTGTGTGTGTGTGCTCTGCACAGGTGCTACTCTGTGCACAGTACACAGTACGAGCTGCGCACGCTGCACGCCGTGCTGCCCGCCTCCGCGCCCGCGCTCTTCACCGCCGTGCAGGTGAGTGTGTGTGTGTGTGTGTGTGTGCTCTGCACAGGTGCTACTCTGTGCACAGTACACAGTACGAGCTGCGCACGCTGCACGCCGTGCTGCCCGCCTCCGCGCCCGCGCTCTTCACCGCCGTGCAGGTGAGTGTGTGTGTGTGTGTGTGTGTGTGTGTGTGTGTGTGTGTGTGCTCTGCACAGGTGCTACTCTGTGCACAGTACACAGTACGAGCTGCGCACGCTGCACGCCGTGCTGCCCGCCTCCGCGCCCGCGCTCTTCACCGCCGTGCAGGTGAGTGTGTGTGTGTGTGTGTGTGTGTGTGTGCTCTGCACAGGTGCTACTCTGTGCACAGTACACAGTACGAGCTGCGCACGCAGCACGCCGTGCTGCCCGCCTCCGCGCCCGCGCTCTTCACCGCCGTGCAGGTGAGTGTGTGTGTGTGTGTGTGTGTGTGTGTGTGTGTGTGTGCTCTGCACAGGTGCTACTCTGTGCACAGTACACAGTACGAGCTGCGCACGCTGCACGCCGTGCTGCCCGCCTCCGCGCCCGCGCTCTTCACCGCCGTGCAGGTGAGTATGTGTGTGTGTGTGTGTGCTCTGCACAGGTGCTACTCTGTGCACAGTACACAGTACGAGCTGCGCACGCTGCACGCCGTGCTGCCCGCCCCTGCGCCCGCGCTCTTCACCGCCGTGCAAGTGAGTGTTTGTGTGTGTGTGTGTGTGCTCTGCACAGGTGCTACTCTGTGCACAGTACACAGTACGATCTGCGCACGCTGCACGCCGTGCTGCCCGCCTCCGCGCCCGCGCTCTTCACCGCCGTGCAGGTGAGTGTTTGTGTGTGTGTGTGTGCTCTGCACAGGTGCTACTCTGTGCACAGTGCACAGTACGAGCTGCGCACGCTGCACGCCGTGCTGTCCGCCTCCGCGCCCGCGCTCTTCACCGCCGTGCAGGTGAGTGTGTGTGTGTGTGTGTGTGTGCTCTGCACAGGTGCTACTCTGTGCACAGTACACAGTACGAGCTGCACACGCTGCACGCCGTGCTGCCCGCCTCCGCGCCCGCGCTCTTCACCGCCGTGCAGGTGAGTGTGTGTGTGTGTGTGTGTGCTCTGCACAGGTGCTACTCTGTGCACAGTACACAGTACGAGCTGCGCACGCTGCACGCCGTGCTGCCCGCCTCCGCGCCCGCGCTCTTCACCGCCGTGCAGGTGAGTGTTTGTGTGTGTGTGTGTGCTCTGCACAGGTGCTACTCTGTGCACAGTGCACAGTACGAGCTGCGCACGCTGCACGCCGTGCTGCCCGCCTCCGCGCCCGCGCTCTTCACCGCCGTGCAGGAGAGTGTGTGTGTGTGTGTGTGTGTGTGTGTGTGTGTGTGTGTGTGTGTGCTCTGCACAGGTGCTACTCTGTGCACAGTACACAGTACGAGCTGCGCACGCTGCACGCCGTGCTGCCTGCCTCCGCGCCCGCGCTCTTCACCGCCGTGCAGGTGAGTGTGTGTGTGTGTGTGTGTGCTCTGCACAGGTGCTACTCTGTGCACAGTACACAGTACGAGCTGCGCACGCTGCACGCCGTGCTGCCCGCCTCCGCGCCCGCGCTCTTCACCGCCGTGCAGGTGAGTGTTTGTGTGTGTGTGTGCTCTGCACAGTTGCTACTCTGTGCACAGTACACAGTACGAGCTGCGCACGCTGCACGCCGTGCTGCCCGCCTCCGCGCCCGCGCTCTTCACCGCCGTGCAGGTGAGTGTGTGTGTGTGTGTGTGTGTGTGCTCTGCACAGGTGCTACTCTGTGCACAGTACACAGTACGAGCTGCGCACGCTGCACGCCGTGCTGCCCGCCTCCGCGCCCGCGCTCTTCACCTCCGTGCAGGTGAGTGTGTGTGTGTGTGTGTGCTCTGCACAGGTGCTACTCTGTGCACAGTACACAGTACGAGCTGCGCACGCTGCACGCCGTGCTGCCCGCCTCCGCGGCCGCGCTCTTCACCGCCGTGCAGGTGAGTGTGTGTGTGTGTGTGTGTG